>OY776111.1:425321364-428166364 GCA_963675035.1 Allygus modestus
GGGGAAAACGAAACCAGGCTGAGCACTTCTACTTCTGAACCTGCGAGAGGAAAGTGTAACAAAAATCATATTTCCAATTAGCATCAAGCCTTTTTGAGCTATAGAAAACTTAAGTACAATTTGTGTGCTGTATATTTTCTTTGCTTGAAGCAACACAGAGAGAAGTAAATTAAATTTATTGGCATCTTAGTTGCATCTACTTATTCTTGCATGATTTCCAGCTGAGTCTGGGAACAATTATGATTTAATTAAAATACAAGTGTCGCCATATAATTCTCTCTTCGATAGTGTTTGCTAAACCAAGGACCTGTATGGACTGTGGGTTTTTTAAAAAGCGACTAAGTTTACAAAGACAAAACACTTGGCTTAGGAGTTTAATTGGAGAAATATGGGATACATAGTTAAATCACCTGAAGAAACTGTATCAAAAGCAAAGCAAGAAAAAGGTATACATTTACCTTCAAACTAATATAAATTATACATAATGTCCAGCTGCTATTGGTCATTGGGCTATTAATTAATGATCCTAATAAAGAATTAGTCGGTCAGTAACAAGGCTACACAAGGCATCTCACTCATTCTACACTCATCACTCATTCAAATTCGCCTTAAAATACGCCCAAGTTAAGATATACCAGTTTCTTTTGAATAAAATAGATTCTTGTAAAGATATTTTTAGGGATTTAGAAATGTCAATCATTATGTCATTGTATATTCATAGTTATCACCTAAATTCAGAATAAATAAATCAACAGGACCATAAGTTGTTTTCAGCACAGCCTGCAATTCCCTATTAAACTAATCTGATAATAAGACAGCTTTTTATTTAAATCAGCTTTCAATGTCTTATTAGTGAATTTCCTTTGGAAAGGGAACTATTACCATGACCCGCACGGTGAAACTTAAGCCCGGGACCACTATAGAAGTTCCTAACGTGACCCCCTGAACACGTTTTGGGGGGTCGTTCAAAATTTTATATATATAGACATATATATATATATATATATATATATATATATATATATGTATATATGTGTGTGTGTGTGTGTTTGCACTCTAGCAGTCACATTTTTTGTCCGATTTACTTCAAATTTGGTAGAGACGTTCCTTTCTGTAATCAGTTGGACAAGTTTGTTGGGCAAAACAATCGGAAAACTCCAAACCCCTTTTTTGGGGATTAATCTTTCAAATTTCGAGTTTTTGGGCCCAAAAAGGGTCAGAAGAGCCTCATATGTAAAATTAATGCATGTAATAAGATGGGAATTAGTGAGGCGAAAGTTTTAAGCCCTCTCTCGTCATTCTAGCATAAATAATTACCAAGTTATTAAAGAAAATGTGTATCGACCAAACACAGTACATTGTCTTATGGGGGGTTTATACTAGAAAAGCCTGCTACTCCTTTGTTAGAGTACTTTTATCATCCCCAGCAATCTCACGCCTACTTTCAAGCCTGACTGGATCTTCTCCTAACATTATAATGCGCAACATTTTATTCCCAGCTTTGCAGGTAATTGAAACCAGAAGCATCAAAACAGCCAAAAAATCAATGTTTTCAGGTTTCAATAAAAATTGGAATACATGTTTTTTTTACATTGATTTTGAGTTTTAAAAGTTTTTATATGGAAATTCACTTCCCTCACGTCAGCGTGCTGCATGCAAACTCGTTTTAACAATGCAATATAAACATTTAATAGTAGGTAAAGATTACTATAAAGTTTCTGATTTTTTTTAAATTTTGGAGGACAATCTGTATGATGTATGGTATTCAGTGCATTGCATAAGTGAAATACCATGCCATCAATAAGTTTAAATGTTCATTTTAACATTGGGCTTATGGACGGCCTGGTTTTTCACTCATGCAATGCACTGTACAGTCGTATATAAAATTATGACAACAAATGAATTTTAAGTTTAAGATTTAAAACATTTCAGTACTCATTTATGTAGGGTTATATAATGTAACTAGCTGTTACCCGCAGCTTCGCTCATGACAAATTAAAACACTAGAACTATCAAATCTTTGTTAATTTTTACCATATGATTTATTTTGCCCTAACCGGCAAACAGCTGGTGATTTTATAAATGACATCCTCCCATAAGATTTGCATTAGAACTTACGGGACCATGGGGAGGAGTCCTAAGGTTGGATGCGGTCATTATCAGGTCTATAAGTTAATGTGATATGTAAGCTATGTTCATGCACAGTTTTAGCTTAATCAGTCCAGTAATTTATCCATGATGGAACTCCAATTATCCAAACAAACATCCAAACTTTCACATTTATAATATTAATTAACAAGCATCCAATTCACTCAAAATATATCAGTATCTATGTATCTATCTAATATATATATTTTTATATATCTACCCTATGGACTCTTGCACCACTCAACCCAAGTTAATGAAACATATCATGTTCATTCGGGTTGGCCCTAGGAAGGATTAAAACTGTTAATCGAAGTCCTGGGACTTAAGGGATTCGCCCCACTGGACTTCAATGTTACCATGTTACTCTTATGGAGGAAAGATCTGTTATAATTTTATTAGGTGACTAATTTAAAATTTTGAAAAAACTATGAAAGAAAAGGCATACCAGAGAACTTACCCATTGGGAAGTGTGAAGAATCAACAGGAAAGCTAAAGCACTAGCAAAAGTCACACAAATAATCTTGATAATTTTCAGGGCAGCTTGTCCCTTTCTCAATCAGTTGAGGAAGTGGTTTTGTGAAAAGTGTGAAAACATTTCCTCAAAAGATTGAGAAAGGGAAAAAGTTGTCCCGAAAATTATCAAGTTTATGTGTGCATTTGTGAGACTTTTTGACAGTGATTTAGCTTTCCTGTTGATTCTTTATACTTCTTTGCGCTTGGGTAGGGTCTTTTAAAATGTTCCTTTGGGGTCTATAGCCACTGTCTGTGGCCGCCGCCATTTCCCCATCAGCTGGGGTTTGTTTCTGCTACATTATTCCTTACAGCTCGTATGGCCACTTGTGGTGGCCAGAATGAAATTCCTTGAATCCTTGCATGGCCACTGTGAGTGGCCATAGTAACATATGACTTAAAATCTATTTTACCTTGTCTGTATGCTGCTGTAATCTGGTGGCGAACTAATAAACTTATGTCATGTCCCAGCATGCAATTCTGAACTGTGTTTACATTTTTTCCTTCTGTCAAAAACTAACAAATAATCTCTTTCGTTGTGTTGTTTTTTCACATGGTGATTCTTTGTTTTAGAAATGTTAACTGTGATTATTAGTGTTATGGATTTAAACTGAATGAAAATGTATGTTAGGATGAAATACAAGATGTGCTCACAAATGACTTAACTGATTTTGAAAGTGTTTCAGAAAATGAGAGTGATATTGAATCCAACATTGCATTTTTGTATTAAAAGTAACTGTAAAATAGTTAAACATGTTTGGTTTGGCAATAAATAGAAATTAAATATAAAATAAAAATCAACTATACAATTCAATTCAATTCAATTCAAAACATCTTTATTCAATTATGAACATTTCAAAAATATATAAGAATGGTGTCAAATTATAAATGCAATTTAGTTACTTATTCTAATACAAGTTTGGTTACATCAAGATTGTATGCCAATAAGACTACAGTTCCTCTAAAGAGTATAAAGCTTTGTTAATGAAAAATATTTTTAGTTTTTCTTTAATTCTGAAAGACAAACTGTAGATCTGATATATTTTGGGAGTTTGTTATAGAATTTCAACCCTATATATTTTGGCTTCTTGGAGTACAGTTCTTATCTGTGAAGATTCAGGGCAATTTTTCTTCTACTTCTGGTATAATAATTATAGTTATCCCCAACTAAGTCTAACAAATTTGACCTTGTTTTTACTGACAGAATAGTTTCATAGACATAGAGCCCATAAACTGTCATTATTTTTAATGAAACAAAGTGTTCTTTTACTGATGTCCTTGGTTTAAGATTAAGAATCATTCTTATTGCTTTTTTCTGTAACTTTAGAATATAATTTAAATTATTTGTAGATGTTGCTCCATAAAGAGATATACCAAAAGAGATAATTGAATGAATGTAAGAATGATACACTGCTTTTAAAGACTCAAAGTCACAACATTTTTTTCAATCTTGATAAAGCAAATAATCCGAAAGAGATTCTAGAAGCTACTTTTCCAGCATGTGAATTTCATGAAAGATTTTTGTCTATTTTCAATCCTAAGAATTTTCCACAATCTACTTCATTGATGGAACTGTTATTAATTCCAACTGATGGTTAGATTGGGAATTTTGTTTGGTGAGTTCTAAATGTAACAAAATTGGTTTTACCAGGATTAAGTAACAGTTGCTTATCATTAAAATATTTTGATAAAAGGGTTAAATCAGCTTTTGATACCAATTCTACATCATTCTCAGAAGAAGCTGATATTTTAAGATTGGCATCATCTGCATAAAGATATAATTGGCTATTGTTGGTCAGTTTTGGGAGATTGCCTGTGTAGCAGATAAATAATAGAGGGCCTAAGACAGACCCCTGTGGTACCCCATGTTTCACAGTTCTAATTTTAGATTGTTGAGAAATTTTCATATTATTGTTATTAAGTAAATTGTTTCAACATACTGTTTCCTATTGCAAAGGTATGATTTCAGCCAATTAAGTGAATTCTTTCTTATTCCAAAATTAAATAATGTACTGAGAAGATGTTCATGATTTATAGAGCCAAAAGCTTTAGTAATGTCCATGAATATACCAATTACTTTTTTTTTACTATCTAAGCTGTCAATAACAGATTCAGTAAATTCGGTAGCTGCTGTCAACACAGATCTTCCACTGCGAAAACCATGTTGGTAGTCCTCTAAGAGATTGCAGTTTTCCAGAAAATCGGCTAAATGGTTAAACATCGCTTTTTCAAAAATGTTTAAAACAAAGAGTTTTTAAAACCATCCAATATACCCTCCTTTATGAAATTTGAGGCTACGGTCATAAAAATAAATACAAGCTGGTGTGTGAGCAGTGGGCCGAAATGGCTGCCAGGCTGACAAAGAAAATGGCGCGGCCACCCAGAGTGGCCTTACGGCCTGAGAGGACTATTTAGGCGGGAATAGTCCTCTGAGTCCACAAGATGTTATGGGGGCACTGGCCACTGGGAATGCCCTTTCAAGTGCAAAGGGTTAATGTATAAGTCCTCTGGCATCCCTTTCCTTTCATAGGTTTTTTCTGTGTCATAGACTAGAGCAACCCTAACCTAAAAGCTAATTAACAATATTGTAACATTCATTGTGACTTCCATTAGTTAAAAATTGTTCTATGCTAATCAAAAAGTTTGTAAGCGAAGATAAACTACACTGCTACTCACAGAGGCTGGGCAGATGGTGGGTGGCCGGCTCCACAGTGAGCGGCGCAGTGACTGTGAGGGTGACCTGAGCGCTGCTGAGCGCCGCGGCCGGGTTGAGCGCAACCAGCAACTGACACTCATCTGGGTCCGGCATCCCGAGCGTTCGAGTTGTCACCTTTAGTTCGTGGTCCTCGTTAACCTGCAGTGCAGCCGCTGCATCGTAGGGGGTCATGTGAAAATTACAATTTACTTTAAGTAAATAAAGAATAAGTTTTTCCTACAAATGAATTAGTTTTTCAATGTACTAAGGCAAAGCTTAGGGCACAAATACTACTAAGCCTTCAATAAAAATGCCTCTCAAACATGTTTATACACACAAATTGATAATTTATATTTTACTTTGAAAGGGATGACAAAGTTTACTGAAACATTGTACCTACTTAATTTTACAGTTTTTCAACTGTTTCCAAATTTGTCCAACAGGAGATAGTCGTATTTACTTTTATCATAAAACTAGACACTTACAACGTTTATATTCAAACACATAAATTTTGACTAGGGACTCATATAGGGGAGTTAGGAGCAGAGTAGTGAAGGGTAAAGACTCACTTTCAGCTTCTTGTGAGCGTGAATTATGCTAAACTTTTAAAAATACAGTGGAACTTGGTTAATTCAAACTTGTATAATTCAAAATATTATTGAATTAAAATATTTTGCTTGGTTCCTAGTACTACACAAAAAATTTTTAAAAAACTTGGTTTATTAAAATTTGTGTACCGGTCCCTTGAGAATCAAGTTATCTAAGTTCCACTGTAGTTTATCAAACCTTATATAATAATGGCTTGTATTTCTTGTTTCAAAAATATCTGTTTTGCTTATTAGTGGCTATAGCATAGTTAGCATAGATAGATTTAAACAATCTATTCACATCTCTTCCTCAAATGTGGTTAAAAAATTCAACTGTTAAAGCTTTATTAGTCTGATTTAATATTTCACAAATAACAGAAGAGTAACCAAAACTTACTCTGGGAGGCAGAATCGATCTCTTGCTGCAAGGAGAAGAGTTTGCGCTGCAGCTCGTCGTATGAGACGGCCTTGTTGGAGAGGGGTGGGGCCATGAAGACAGCTGGCTCAGTGCCCAGGTAGCAGCACACTATCTCTCCCTCCTCTGACATCAAGGCTACCAACCCGTGCACACACTGTGCCAAGTAATGATTAGTACTGTTAGAAGAATTTGAAGAAATATTCCACTTTGTAACACTTTTCGTATGGTGTGTGAGATTATTCATTCAGTATAACTGTCTATTATAAGATGAATAATAGTTTTTGATAGATTGTTCAATGTCAATAAAACTTATTTGTTAATAAACTGAAATGTTTGTTATTTAGCCTGTATCACTGATTATATACATGAATACAAATTTGTTTATAGAAAAAAATATAAAAGTTTATTTATTCAGATCAACGTTGAAAATAATGTTCTTTTAAACATAATTAATCTTAAGCATATGAAACTTCTACTGGGAAATTTAACGTTTCATAACATGTTTGCTGCTTCGCGCGAGTTGGGATGTTTCTCCCACAAAGGAATCGATTTGATCGGCGAGGTCACGTTTAAAACTCCAGACTAACAAAATGGCAATTATATGGTCCAGCACAGTACTGCGTTAAAACACAACAGGATGTAGATATAAATTACACCAATAGGTAGCAGCAAAGTGCAGATATCAGAAGCTAACCAGTGTTCCATCTAGAGGTACTAATTGGTAACGGTCTGCGGTAAAAAACGGTAACCGATACGGTACAGTACTAATTACTGTCATCGGTTCGGTACAGAACAAAACCCCGCTGTACAGATTCGGTACAGGACAGTTTAGTTTACTGCGCCAAACAATAAAGTGGAGAGATAAGCTAAACAAGGTTGACCAAAATAAGTGGTTGAAACCCAGATAGCAAGAAAGTGTTTTGCAAATATGCGTTTGGTTCATTTTTCGTTCGCTTTTGAAAACTTCCAGTATTATTTGTAACAAGTTTACCACACATTTGCTTGCGCGGAACTTCGTCGTAGTTATCAATGGCGCCGCGTTGTTGCCCGAGCGCGCTCCGAAGTTACTAAATCTGCCACTTCACTAGCGCTAACTGACGCGCATCGTCGTCGTCGCCATCTTATTTTTCCTGGCTATTCTACGTCCACAAAACTACTGTTTCAATGGGTGAAGTTTTGAAATTAAAGTTTAGTTGAGTATCGTTGCTGTGTTTTTTTTTATAGTAGCTTCTTTAGTAACTTTCATCTTGTTTCAAGGTAAGTATAATTCCCAGCTATGTTATTTTACTAACGCTTTTTGGTATACTCAAATTTGGTTTTCAACTTACAGCTGGGAAACTAAGCCGTCTAAATTCTAACGGACTGTAATGTCAAAACATCGTTTTGTGTTCACCGTGTGTGTTTGCAAATGAAATATTTATATTTAAAAAATGTTTAGTACCTATACTATACTATATTACTAAGTAATGAATGAATTGGAGGTTATGTTATGGCCATAGCAGTTAATTAAAAAAGGATGATTTAAAGAATTAAACATTTGTTTACTGAATAACTGAATATATGTTATAGGTTATAATTAGAGTAAATCAGAGGACACTGGATGCCGAAAATAAGTCACATACTTGCAAACTGTCAGGCTTGATTTGTTTTTAAACTATTTGAAATCCCATATTTAATGAATAAAGACCTAATGATTTTAATCATTAGTTAGAGGGTAGATTAACTTATAGTCTCATAAGTTAGGCCTATAGGCCTAATTTAGTTTTTTTAAGGCAAGGAATTATAATTTGTTTTTAGTACCTCAAGGCTAGACAAATATTGCCCAAAATACTGAAGTGTGCCTTGATTGGTAAGTTTTTTATCATTTATGTTTGCAGACTTCTCAGAGATCGTACAAATATTGCTTCACTAGAATGATGTAACAATCACTTTTCAAATACGAAAAGATTGCTTCACTATTGTTTAAAGACGAGCGATTAGGTAGCCTATATAAAGGTAGTCCAGCAACGTGTATTAAAGTGTGAAAGTTAAGACTACCTAAGTTATTTTTGAAACTCATAACTTAATAGCGATGGATTTTAATTTATTTTTAGATGTATTTGGACTTTACCTATCGCTTCTAGTGTTTAAAACTACACTACGTTTCGGGAGGTAAGGAAACAAAACGGGAGGAATTTCCTTACCTCCCAAAACGTAGTGTAGTTTTAAACACTAGAAGCGATAGGTAAAATCCAAATAAATAAATACCTAAGTTACTTAATGGATTGGAATAGATATATTCCAGTGTTTCTAATAAATAGTGTTGAGCCTTAAAACATCCCGGCTGAGAAAGTACGATTAACTAAGCCTAACTCATTCAACAATATTTACGATATTGTTCTTGATTAGGCCTTAATATTTCCAGGGTATAATCTTTCCTTAACTTATTTTCCGCAACTCGCAAACTTGTAATGTTTTTTCGCTTTATTATTTACGTTTCTACCTTTTTATTTGGGTGGAATTTGTAAGTTAACCGCTTTAATAAAACAGTGGTTGTTGGTTAAATATAATAATTCGCCATTAATGGTACATTATATTACTAACGTATGTAGTGTGGGTGCAGTACGATAAGCGTCCACCAGAAAAAACAAATAACTTAGCCTATAAAAATATAAACCAACCACTATATGATACATTGATATTACAGATGATAATATCTATACCTAAGTTATAAAAGACATAGCCCTGACTCACTTAACGTACTCACTCACTCATCACAAATTCTCCTACTTTCCATTTACCTAGAGGGAGTTTAAATTTTGTACACTGATTCTTTAGGCAGAAAACTAAATGGTTTTCATCCTGATCTGACCTTAGTACCTCCTCCGCCAGAGACCCCAACGAAGTTCCCATGTAGGTATTCCTTATGCATTAATTAGTGAATTTACTTTTGAAAGTGAACTATTAGCATGACCCGCACGGTGAAACTTAAGCCCAGGACCACCATAGAAGTTCCTAACGTGACCCCCTGAACACGTTTTGGGGGGTCGTTCAAAATTTTATATATATATATATATATAAAATGTTTAAAATAATAATTATATTAGTAGCCCTTTTTACTGAAAATTACATATATATAGACATATATATGTGTTTGCACTCTAGCGGTCACATTTTTTGTCCGATTTACTTCAAATTTGGTAGGGACATTCCTTTCTGTAATCAGTTGGACAAGTTCGTTGAGCAAAACAATCGGAAAACTAAACCCCTTTTTTGGGGATTAATTTTTCAAATTTTGAGGTTTTGGGCCCAAAAAGGGCCAAAAATGCCCCATATGTAAGATTAATGCATGTAAAAAGATGGGAATTAGTGAGGCAACATTTTTAAGCCCTCTCTCGTCATTCTAGCATACATATTTACCGAGTTATTAAAGAAAAAGTGTATCGACTAAACACAGTACGTTGTCTTATAGGGATTTTGCACTAGAAAAGCCTGTTATTCCTTTGTCGGGGTACTTTTATCATCCCCAGCAACCTTGCACCTACTTTCAAGCCTGTCTGGACCTTCTCCTAACATTATAATGCACAAAATTGTATTCCCAGCTTTGCAGGTAAGTGAAACCAGGAGCATCAGAACTGCCAAAAAATCACTGTTTTCAGATTTCAATAAAAATTGGAATAAATGGATGTTATTCCACTGATTTGGAGTTTTAAAAGTTTTTATGTGGAAATTCACTTCCCTCACGTCAGCGTGCTGCGTGCGAACTTGTTTTTGTTTGAGCTGATACAAAAATACAAAATACAAACAGCTTTTTTGGTACTAGTTCCATGGGTTAACCAGAGAATGAAGCACACACAACTGTCAAATAAAGGTTTTATAAAGCATTTGCAGGGCGAAGCCCGCGGGTAACAGTTGGTCATAAACAAAGTGAAAATTCCGAACCATGACAAAAACAGTGCTCTGTGGGGTTAGGTTAGGTTAATTTAAGCTAAACTAACATCACTATTGCCCTGGATTAAGTTAACTTATTGTAAAGTAAAACACTTCGTTATGGAGTATTACAAATTATAGCAACAATGGAATGGGAATATAGTTAACGGTGTATCAATCATATGGTATAGTATGTAATCATAGATGGTAAGCGAATATTTTATATTCGATTGTTTTGGACGCTTATCGTACTGTAACTACGAGCTGCTCCCCCACAATATTTTGCTGATATAATCCTTGTAACAGCTGTTTATTGAATCAAGAAAAACACATGTGACATAAACCAAATAAAACCCTCCTCCATATGATTAACATGGGAATTTGGAAGTCCCATGGGGCAGAGCCCTGGGGCCTAAATCGAAATTCTGACCCGACAATAACTTAAACACTTGAAATTATCTTTTAAATAAAAAATAATCATCAAAATCGCTTAAGTATTAACTTTAGGAAGTGATTGAACAAAAAGAAGGAATTTTTTAAAATACCTATGTAGATAATAGTCATCAAAATGGTTCATAGCACCAGATCTTTGTAATACACCATACAGTAGTTCATAATGTATTATCTCACAATACAATAAAAGTTAAAATCTTGAAAATAGTTAAATTTGTACTAAAAAATTATAAAAAAATCATTAGCAATCAATTAAATGCAATTAATTCATTGATAATATGAAGTTTGGAATTTGATTTTTTTAAAGTGTAAAATAAATTACCAATGGTGTACTATCAGAAAAAAAAGTTGGAATGAAAATTTGTAAAAAAAAAACATCATTTTAACTTAGCCTATATTGTTTTCAAAATATTCACTTTCCGGACATTTAAAACAGGCTTTTGCATTTGTATTTCTAGATCCAGTGACGTGGTGTTCCCAACGACAACTGAGGAGGCTACCAAAAAACACGTGATGGGATTCCTTAATCGGGCCAAAATGAGAATTGTACAAAAGTGAGTTTATATATGTTTGTACTTAAATTCAATGTTCATAATTTAGGGCTTGTTTTTATTGTGTTAGTATTATTCTGCCTTTTTTACACTGATAATTTTCCTACGAGGATTGAGGTAGGAAAGTATGACGGATTGTCATACACCGATTTTGGGATTTGTTGGGGATTTCCTGCTACTAAGCAGGCAACAGTTCACTGGCCTAACCACCCTTTCCAAAAACTTGAAACACTGGAGATAATTTGTATGGCACCCACACCCTCCAATTTTTGTATGATTACGATGGAAAACAGATAAACTTTGTGTCTATTTAGCGGTCTATGCAAATGATTTAATGTCTTCCTTCTGTTTAAGCGCTAGAATAGCATAAAATCTGTTTTCCAGTAGTATACTTATTTATGGAGGTATTCCCCTCCCCCCACTTTACTGGGGTATATTTCATATACCCCAGACCTTCCTCGAGGGCTAGACCCTACCTGCCATCAGTAAAAAAATCCTGGCTTCGTCACTGTTCAGAACCTTGTTAACTGACTTACTTTTAATGTTTAAGCTCCAGTCACAAAACCTTTCATGTGTCTACCTGCTTCCCCCATAAGGCAAATATTACTAACTTTAAAAGCCCGTCCTTCCAAAATGGATAGTCCGATATCGTTGATTTAAGGCTCATTTTGAAGAGCGAAACATACTTAGTAATTTCAGTTAGCAAAATTTCCATATCACAAATAATCATTCAACAAAATTCTAAAAAAATGTTAAATATTTACAATTTTGTATGGATGAACTAGGCCTATATGTAATTTTGTTGCTCTTTGAAATGAGCAATACATCATTGATTTAGGATAATCGGATGATGAGGGATGGGCTTTGAAAGTTAACATCGGTCTAATGGGAGAGTAAGCAGGTAGAAGCAGAGGACTGGAGCCTCCTCTCAAGATTTTTTTAACAGAATGTAAATTTGTTTGAATAAGTTTTTTTTATTTGTTTCAGTGAACAAGGTGTAAGGAAACAGCAGTCAAGTGGTGCGGACTTCAGTAGGAAATAAAATGTTGTATAGCTTTCCTTTAGTTACCTATAACATATTTTAAATAAACAATAATTTTCAGAATATCAAATTATGTTTATTTTACCATTTCCTTTTTTTGATAAAGTTCCCTTACTTTGAATTTTTCTATTTTTCATTTGCCGGAAAACGCAATTTAATTATTAAGATTAAATCATGTAAAGTTAAGTAGGTGTGTAAATGCTTTAAAATGTATTTTATTGACTTATTCTAGTTATAGAAAACACCACATCAATATTTTCAAATATTTTTGTAAATATAACAATCGTATATGCTTACAAACAAATTGTGGAGTGTTCAGAAATGTATAGTAGGCAAAACTTCAGGGTTTTTGGGTCACAAGTAACTTTTGTTCTAAATATATGATTCACAATAAATTTGTTTAATATGATAGTATCATAAACTATACTAACAGAATCTCAAATATATAATTTTGTTTGTATGTTGAATAACCATCAAAATTGAAACAGTCAGTTCCAATAGGCTAGGACAATTGAATGAGGCTGTTGCTATAATTGTTATCATACAAAAATCAGTGTAAATGAATTTTAACTCAATCTTGCATCATTATTATTGGTTGGCAGCATCATTAATAATTGTTTATGTTACAAAGGAAACTTGCAAACCATCATATAAACATGTAAGATCAATGAAAACATCCACTGCAAAATTGCTAGAAGTGTGAACAGTGTAGACTTGCATATTTGCAGAAAATATTTTGCAAACAAACATGTTAGCAATGAATATTAGCTGCAAATATTCCACTGAAAATGTGCCACAAACCTATTTTGCAAATTTTCAGAAAACTATCATGAACACATTCTGCAAACAATTTTTGAATAGTTGCTGCAAATATTCAGTGAAAGTTTTCTGCAAACATTCAGTGAAAACGTTTCACAAACATTCCTTGCATATTTGCTACAAATATTCAATGCAAATTTTCCGCAAACATTCAGTGAAAACTTTCTGCAAATATGACAAGTGTAGACTTCCATACTTGCGGAAAGTTCTTCGCAAACAAACATGTTTGCAATGCATATTTTCTGCAAACATTTTGGTTTGCGGTTGAAAATGTTTTGCAAATGTTCTGCAAATTTTCCTTGCTATCTGGGAATGAGACTGCTGTTGATAACTAGCCATTTCCTTTAAGGAAAAATAAGCCCCAAAACTACTCTATGAAGAGACGTTAACAGTTGTTATTACAAGCTAAACAAAAATGGAGATAAAAAAGGTGGGTGTGGGGAGTGGGGAGGGGCCGGGTCAGGCAAAAACTCTGTCCTTGAAGATAAGAAAGGTTTAGACAGGAAAGCGTGAGGGGTGTGGGGGGAGGGTTCCGGTTATTAGTAATACATCGATTGTTTGTCCAGCATCATTCCTTGAGTGAGAGAAGGAATACTATCTTTTACAGTGTTGCCACTCTGATATTAGCGAATTACTCCAACACTGGACTAAAAATCCCCCATTTTACACCTATCCGGACATGAAAATCCGCCAAGGCAGATTTATAAAAAAAATTCCCATTTAACCCCAGACATCTTGAAAATCCGCCAATAATCCCCCAAAGTTGATTAATCTAAATTACCTATTTTATCCTCTAGTGTAATTAAGAGCTGATTATAGTCAAAGTATATTTATTATGGCTGACAAAACAAATGTGCTTTTCAAACATTATCTGTCATTGTATATAAAATAAACTGTTTTAGCTAATCTAAGATCATAAACTGCGTCACCAATTATGTGTGCCTAAACTCTAAGATCTACTGTATAAACAACTGAACATAAAATGGTATAACTCAGTGTGTGATGAAGTGAAAACTGGCGAAAGATAACACTAACGAAGCTACTATATAGAGCTCTCGCCTGGAGTAGAAAAGTAAAGCCTACATGAGGACCGCCATCTTGCCCCTCTGCTCCCATGGTAACCACTCAAATCCTCCCTTCACTAGTTATATGTTTTTCAGCTTTGATTGGTTACCTGAGGAAAATTGCGGTCAGCTTGTAGGCTTCACTTTTTCATCCCAGACGAGAGCTCTAAGTAGATTAACCTCGTTGGATAACACCCAACAATTCCAGCAATTTTTGTATTATTGTGCTAATTTTGAAACTAATGTATTGTCTTCATGAATATGATTGGTTAGCCTTTTAGCATGCCCTACTCTTACAATGGTGATCACATAAGACCAACAAAATGGGTAAATGATCAAAACAGCAAAGGAACTATTGCATAAACGAACAAAACAAACATACAAGCAATAAGTGGAACGCTACCCCAAGACGGCACCGACGACGCGACGGACGGAATGGATTCCCATGTATAAAAATAACATAGTACATAGTGACTTGTGGACATAGTGTAATTGTACAAACATATGTTTGTAGGATTTCTGGCCAATATATATTTGTTTGATTCGTTTAGTACAGATGTCACACATGATGGAGATGCCATGTTTAGTGCCCACAGAGCCCAAATCAGGCAGTTATAGTTGAAAACACAACATAAATCACACATTTATGAAATACCCCAAAAAGATGAAAAGTCCCCATGTCTTTCGGTAAAATCCGCCAAGAATCCGCCAAAAAATACCCCAAGACCAAACAAATCCGCCAATTTGGCTTGATTACGGCAACAACGGCACATGTAAACTCTTATTGTGCGATTTAAGCAAGGCATTTGATTGCATCCCATTTGACATTTTATTGATGAAATTAGAATTTTATGGAATAAAAAATGATTCATTAAAAGTAATTGAATCCTATTTGAGTAATAGAATACAGTCTGTCTCAATCAGTAATAATACCTCTTCACTAAATTATGTTAGGCTGGGTGTTCCGCAGGGCTCAGTTCTGGGCCCATTTTTTCATCATAGCAATACTTGCCATCTAATGTTATTTCTAATTCAGTCATTTGTTATGCAGATGACACAGCGTTACTTTCTAAACATAAAGACCTCTTTGTATTACAAGTGATGGCTGATTCTGCTCTTGATGGTGCTGCTGACTGGTTCACTGCCAATAATCTATTTTGCAATCAAGAAAAAACTCAATCAATCCTTTTAAGCTTACGTAAAAATACAGAAAATAAAACAGTAAAACTTTTAGGAGTTATCATTGACTCAAAACTAAATTGGGGAGCGCACATTGATCATCTTTGTAAGAAAATATCTAGGGTAAGTTATCTTATTTGGAAATTAAGGGATATAGTGTCAAGTGAATACCTTAGAACTGCGTATTTTGGGCTTTTTGAGTCACATCTAACTTACGGCTTGCTTTTGTGGGGTCATTCTCTTCTTATCAATGACATTTTACTGATTCAAAAGAAAGTAATTCGCAATTTGTGTAGGGCTGGCCCTGTGGTGCGCTGTCGCCCCTTGATCATCAAACTTAAAATTCAAACTGTGGTAAATTTATATATTCTTTGTTCATTATTGCACATTAAACAAAACTTAGATGGATTTATTATTAGAGAAATATTCACAACCACAACACAAGAGGTAAAATGAGACTTGATATACCACAGCATAGATTAACCAAAACAGGTAAATCGCACAAGGTAAACCGTGTACATTTTTTTAATAAGTTACCGATATCAGCTAGAATTGCACCTTTAAGTATTTTTAAAACACGTTTATATAGTTGGTTATTAGAAAATCCATTTTACTGTCTTAATGAATTTTTAAACTCTGATGTTACTGTAGATTTTACTTAGATTCATTGTCTACTATAAAAATGTTTGTATTTTTGTATTATTTTATAATGTATTTGATATACATGTATACATATACTATGTCTGAATGTGATTAGCTTTAACTTTGATGAAATCTATTTCATGTGACACTATGATCAATGGTTAATAAAGATATCTGATTTCTGCTTCACGAGACCGGGCACGCCGTGGTGCACATCTACCCGATCTGATGACTCCTTCGGGTACTAAATGAATTTGTTAGGTATACAGAACCACTGATACTGAATTCCAGTTTGTAGTTTTATAAATACATACCAGCTGATTTTCTTAGAATGAAACACATCAGAATCAGAAATAATTTATTTCGTGAATAACAAATTTTTATATAAAAGAAGTCAGACTTAAAACTAATACTTAATACTAAATTGACAACTTTAACTTTTTTTCTCAAGCAAAAAAGTGCACATTTCCTTCACATATTTGTGCACTTCGTAGAAACAGTGACAACAGATGGCAATTTGGGCCATCAGGATTTTGTAAACATGTGTTTTAAGGAAATCCACTCTGTTTTAATAAAATGTTAGTTTGCAGCAACTGGCAAAATTGCAAAATCCCCCACCCGCCTAATTTGTCGCTCCCGATTATAAATTTATTTTGTTATGAGATTAATAGCTAATTATTTTAA
This sequence comes from Allygus modestus, assembly GCA_963675035.1. Lineage (NCBI taxonomy): Eukaryota > Metazoa > Arthropoda > Insecta > Hemiptera > Cicadellidae > Allygus > Allygus modestus. The sequence continues at coordinate 425,338,066 of OY776111.1, forward strand.
AAGTGAGTTAGCCAAATTAACAGGATACCACTGTAATTTAATTACCTTTCTCTTTTTATCTTTCAGTTTTACATGGTACTTACATTTAAATAAATGTACTTTACTATTTTTTTATGGATTACAATTCTGAATTAGTAGCCTATTTAAATTTTAAACATTAGTATTTAAAGGTTTAATTTATAATTTCCTTTAGCCTCATATCATATACTAGTGGTTTGAAGGGGCCATAGCCCCTAACCTTGCTCCAACACTCCGATCTCTTTAATCTTTAAATGCTGAGTAAAAACAGTGTAAGTAGGAACACATGTCATTTTGTAAACTAAGTAGACAATCATATGTTTTAATGTAAACAAAGCAGACGTTTTTTAATCCCCATGCTTTTCTTATGGGGGATGTTTTAAGTGATTTCTTGTTTGCTGGTATAATTTTGTAAATAGGCCTACTGCTGTTTATTTTTCCCGAGTCCCTGGGATCAAGACCTTTATTTTGAGCCCTCTCCCATTATCCTGCGATTTGCCAAACTCTCTCAATTTTGACTTAAAAATTTCGCTTACACAGAATTATATATAAACATTTTTTTGTAGTTATCTTATTTTACTTTTTATTATTGAAAAAATAATCTCCTAATACACTAAAGAATGGTATTTAATATTTATACCATTTTAGTTTTTGCAGTTCTTGTATTTTTTAAATCAATAGTTTGTATTTATATGCAATGTGATTAATCACTTAAGCAATTTATGCAATTAATCGATTATCAAGTAGTTTTGAATTTATTTATCATGAATATTTCAATAAATTGTACTAATAATATTTAAAAAACATTAAAATGCAATACTCCCAGGTTGGAGTTTTTTTTAAATAGTTTCATCCATATTGTATTGTTATTTTTCCTTTTAATCAAATAAATAATACAAATTGCCTATGGCCTTAAGTATTACTCAATAATTTATTATGATAAATTAAAATTAATGATCAGTACAAATTATAATATATGTCAGTACAATGTACCGTACCAAATTAGTACCGAGAACCGAGGTACTGTACCGATTTGAAATTGTTGGTACCGTAGACCCCTACTAATTGAGGCAAAAAGAAGTTTGGGAAAATGGCTGGAAATTTTGAACCAACTGTTTTGAGGTTAAAGCATGCGTATTTGACATGCTAACATGGTGTACTTCCTCCTCCACCAGTGGCTAGCTGAGCAATAGATTGATGCATTGTCCAGTAATGGGCCACACACAGTTAACGTGATGATATAAAATTTACAAGAATCAGTTGTTTGATTTATTAAACTTTCGGATAAGTTTTAAAGTGGTTCAAACATCAACTGCAACTGGATAAATCTAAATACAGAAGTCCAAATGACAGTTACCTTTTGTGCACCTTAGAAAAGGTCATAGCCAAATAATATTTACATCCAAATTATTTCCAGTCATAGCCAACTGTTACAAACAATTTTACAATCCAAATTAATTCAGTTTTAGAGTTATCTGCTTTCATATAGGTAGTTATATCTATTACTAAACAAACTCACTTTTTGCTAACTAAGGTGCCTCTGGTTTCAAATGTGTTAAGTGTGTTTGACGGTCAGTGCAAATATCGTAAAGTGCGGTAGTTCCAAACTTTCAAAAATGCAATTATAAACGAGTAAACAGGTGAATAAGTGTAAAAACCTATTAAATGAAAGGTTCAAAAACTACGAAAAAGTGTAAGATGTGTGTGTGTCAAAATTGATAAAAATACATATGATTAAAAACCTTCAGATTAATTCTAGTAACAGAAACGGGAGTGAACGGGAGTTGGGACGACCAACAGAGCGACACCAAGTCGTATACTAGAAGTGTCGAGGTGTCTGCGACTACTAACACCATAACGTTGTGTTCCGGCTCTACAATAAACCAAACAATATGAACGTAATATGTTTGAAATAGCAGGTTTTAAGGATTTTGGTAAATTTTCAACTGACCTCCAGCTACAACAAAAGAGAAAGGAGGTTTTTTGTTCAAATGTGATAATGTTTTAACCCATTGAATACTTTTCACGGAACGGTTCTGTGATGGCCGTTTTGGCCCAAAATCTTTATCATGGAGTGGTTCCGTGATGTTGTAATACCATGTTTTTTCTAAAATTTTAAATTTTTTTTTATTTTGTTGTTGTAATTGTTTTAACTTTAAGCTTATATCCATGAATGTCTTTTTTAGGTAAAATATTGAATTGAGGCCCATTTTTGGCAAACGGGTAAAAATATAAATTATTCAAGAAAAAAGTGGTTTTGCAAAAAAAATCATAAAAAATTTGTTTTTTATATAAAGTAAAAAAATAAAAGGTTTTATTTAAGGAAATAGTTTTTGCACTTTACTAGAAAACTGATTAGATATTTATTTTTATTTTTTTATTTTTACTATATTCTTTTTTTCAAAAAAATTAAAAAAAATTTGCATTTTTACAACAAAATATTTTTAATGTGGTTTTTTATTTTTTATTTTCTTTTAACATACTAAAAAGAAAATGTATACAGCTTCAAGAAAAACACTATGTTTGCCCAATTAGCAGCAAAAGTAAATGTTTTACAGTTTATTTACTAAAACACTGCAAAATATTGAAATTTAATTGAAGTTCTAGGGCCATGCAGTCATTAAAAAACTAGGTATCCAATGGGTACCAATGGGTATCCAATTGAGTATTTAAGTTACAACAACAGTTGTCAGTTTTGATATTCATAGTATGAAAAGTACCTGGCCTATTCAAAAAATTTGAAACATTTCTTTTATTGTTTGCTCATCAAGTATGTAGTAAAACTCACTTACCTGTGACGTAAGGATGAAGACAGCAAGGAGAATATTGTAGCCGCTTTACCAGTTCTAAGCTTCCACCTTCTTTAAGGCAGAATAAATGCCTTTCCCCCAAAATAAAAATTGAGGCTTTAGAACCTTGAGCCACTACAACTTGCATGTCCACCGCTGGCTCTCCTAGGTTAACACTCCACCATGGCAGTATTTTACGATTTGAGTCCGCTAAGACTTCATATCTGAAATTAAAAAAAAATCAAGTTGGAATCTTAAGATCCTAATCAATATTAACTTTGAAATAAATTCTAGCATTGAATACTTTGTGTGGACAGTATTTTCATTGCTTCTATGAATTGCAGGTTGAACCATTTTATGTGTTATGAATAAGTATATGAGAGTAAGTATATAAGAGTAAGTATATGAGAGTAAGTATATGAGAGTAAGTATGAGAGTAAGTAAGTATGTAAGTAATTAAGTAATGTAAGTAAGTAAGTATGAGAGTAGTAAGTAAGTAAATATGAGTAAGTAAATATGAGTAAGTATGAGAGTAAGTATATGAGAATAAGTATACGAATGAGTATAAGTAGACGTGTAATTTAAGGCCTAAATATAACTTAACTTAAACTAAATTTCTTAACTTTTGATTGTCATGATGAAATACAGCACTTGAGTTACTTTGATGGCAGAAAGACATATAAAATTAATATAGTTTTCATTATAAATAAAAAATGATTAGGCCTAATTTAAAATTGAAAAACGTCAATCGATAATTAAATTAGATCTGGAGACAAGGACTCTCATTCACAACTGAACATCTTCAGATCCCAGTTGAAATTAGGGGATGCCATTTTAACTGGGGCATAAATGTTTAAATAAAAATCATTGGCCAACAAATCTGTTTCACCCTCTTTAATTTTTTCTTGTGTGTTGGAGGTAAAAAATACAAAACTTAAGTCTTACAAAACTTTACAATCATGAATTACCTGTATGACTCCAACATCCAGTTAGCGTTGAGCACAAGAAATGAATCTGATGACGGAACGTAAACGAACGGTGAAGGTAACAAGAAGCATGGGAGATTTCGAGAAACAGAAAACGTTTCTTGCTCAAAAAAAGTTAGAGCACCATCCAGTGATTGAACACATACGAAGTCTCTCCCCTTTACACCGCCGAAAGAGCCCACGATAAACGAGAAAGCGGATTTTGACAGCTGATGTTCGTAAGCCAGAACCAAGTGATATTGGTCACCTGCAAACAAAACACAAGAGGGTGATTCATAAGTTTTAGCAATTTGTCAAGACTAATTTAAAGAATTAAACAGGCATTAACATTACATCTGTTGTACTAGCTTTAAAGGCTGTTTAAAAATATTCCATTCATTGGGTGAACTTTTTTGAGAGGACCACATTAATTTATATGGGTAAAGAAATATCATAAAAAACTGCAATTCTGACATTTAAAAATTTAAGGATCATATCAAATCTGTTTTATTGACTAAAGTGTTTTATTTTGTTGATAAAAATTAAAATAACAGTTATATTTAGTGCCACCTCTTCCATAGGTACATTTTTGCTCGGTGTATTTTTTATTTATTTTGTTAGCATTTAATTCTGTCTGAGTTCAATAAGTTTTTGATAAGCCAAGAAATCAAAATCGACCAGAACGAAAACATAAAAAATGTATATCGGTACATTACCATTTCATCATTTCATTTTACAGTCTCATCAACTACGATTGCAAAGGTAACAAAGTAATATTTAAATTAAGCAATCCAGAGGCTAGGATGAATTGTAAAAACAAAATAAAGCAAACAATAAACAAACCGTGTTGGGCAGATCCGGAAATAGACACCAGACTGTACACTGCAACACTACGAGGATGAAGGACACCAATTTGTAAACTCTGTGATCCTCTGTAAAAACCAGTTTGTTTTAGACTTAACACCAAATAAATAAATAAAATGATGACTGACAATCTTTAAATTTGCAAACATTTTAATTAAGTTATTTTCCATTTGTTATTAAAATAGATTATTGTCATTCAATATTTTAGTAGTAGTCAATGCTTATATGTAATATAGGCGGGTCTTGTTAATTCAAATATTTGTTTATTTGAGATGTTTGAATTACTTTATCAAAAATCCAAGTTAATAAGGAAGTGCAAAAACAATGCCAGATGTAAATTTTTAATTTAAGTACGTATCATGATCCTATGCCCGGACTGGATCTGTGACCAACTGCATCTGGCTTATGAAGCCAGCTCTGTACCATTCTGCTAACTTATAGTTTTAATTTTACCTTGAATGATTTAGTGTGATATTTAGTGTGATTTTGTGTGAATGATCTGTGTTTTCACGTAGATATCAAACACGAGCTTTATTATTAAGTAAAGCATTAGCGTTAGCGAACATAGACGATTGTCTATACTATATGTGTAGTTTTATAGCAATAAACGATCTTGAGTGTTGAATCACATCACTAAGAAATTTATTTAGACATTTGCATTGATTTAATTGCACAGTTGTTTTAAATACAATACTGCACTCACGATACAAGTTTTCCAACAGCAACTTGTAAAACAGGACCAGGCAACTGCATTTCTATCAGCAGATCAGTGGCTCTGTATCCCGCAGCATCAATATCTGTGTCCGGCTGTGGTTGAAAAATGCGTAGAAATCCACTGTGACTGCCAACAATGATGCAGTCAAACCCCTGGGATAAAATATCTGCTACGACCATACATCCGTTATCGTAGTTTTCATCTTTGCCACACAAAGTCGACCACAGGTCTCTAGACTTGAAAAGAGACATTGAATTGTTGTAGCTGAAACAAATAATAGGCCTACTTATTTTATAATTAATTTGTTTATTGATGTTCTGCATGAACAAATCTAGCAAATATGTAAGAGAGAAAGAGTCAGGTCCTAACCAAACCTTCCTCAACCCAACACACACAGAGCAATGTGAAGAGAGAGTGAGGCCAAATGTTGATCAAAACGTACTTTGTGAAAAGCTAACATTTAAATCCTTTAAATATGTTGATTTGTTTAGTTTTTTAGTGTTTAGTTGTAAATACATGATTTTTTTTATATACCGGAAACATTTACTTCATTTTTATTTTAAGTTTAATTGAAAAACAAACATGACATAATAACTAACATAAAGCTGATAAAATATTTTATAATCGATATAACAATCAACCTAATCGACATATCGAACAATTTCAATCAGGTTTTTATGTTGTTCTACTCATGAAAATGTACCCTTTTGTTTAGTATCGAACCTGCGAATTATGGATTATGAGACTTAGCACTATAACGACTAAGCTACCCAGCCAGTTGGCCATACACTAAGATTTTTAATTTAGTAATAATGAAAACCAGCCATTTGTAATAGATAGTAGATAATTCTGTCAATAAATTATCTACTAAATGTTCATTATCTAGTGTAAAATGTCAATAAAAATAATTGACTGATTTTTTGTTCCTGGACTAAATGGCACAAGTATAAGTATCTCTATCCATATATGACAATATATGATTCAAAGATTTTATTTGGCCATTAAGTTTTTCACAATCGGCTATGTCAGTACATGATAATTTTTCATATGTGTTATATATTTATATGAAAATAACGAAATCAAACCTATGTATCAGTGATTGAAAGTAAAAAAGAGTGTAGGCCTATTATAGATAGAATATCAATTAGGCTATTTAGGTAGGTAGGCCTTTGTTAAAATATTTTATTTAAGCCCAAAACAGGTGGCTAACATATAATAATGTGACACAGCTGCACAAAGAATAACTGGCTCAATATAAAATTAATTAATAGAGAACATAAATAACATACATTTAATGAATACATATTTAACAACTTATTACTGAATACAATTAATCATAAAATTATAGTAAATTACCTCAACTAACAGAGTAAAATACACATGAATATAACTGCAAAATTAAATAAGATTTGGCCAACGGATTTGTTAAAGTTCAATGACAAACTTTGTAAATCAACAGTTTACCTAGTCCACAATCCCCAACTATATAACCTAAAAATATTTTTGACAAATGATAACGATAATGATAAACAATATTATACTCATCATCAACACGATCTACACTCACTCTCACTCAACCACCTGATTAAAACAAAAACATAAAAAACAATCAACCGAATCGTATGACAAGCAGAGCTCAAAGAGAAATAACTAAACTTATATTGTTATTTAAAAAATCTACAAAAATAAAATTTACAATTTTTGTAATAAAATATTTGTGCCTGTGCCTTTGACTTATTAGGTGAGTTTTAAATTAATATTCTTCGTCTGAATCACAAATAACTATCTAATAATCTTATAAATCTAATAATCTAATTCCTTTATAAATTATCTATTCACTTATTTCCTTATCTAATAATCTAATTCCTTTATATGTTTTGTACATTCACTCAAATAATTGTGTGGTTTTGCTGTATGTTGACTTTAATTTCAATATCAAACTTTGGTTTTAACCTCATTCGGTTTGTTTTTTTTCTTTTTTTAAATTTTGGTGCCTTTTTTAATTTAATTTTTCTACCCATCTTTATATCATTTCAGATCACGATTATTGTTTACATGTCAATCATTTCTTGCAAAATGACCCAATACAATACTATACTATATGATACATCATGAAAAGGATTGAGGATGGTTGGATGCGTTTTTTGTGTTATCTGATTGGCTGCTCTGCATTGCTGTCTGTCTGTTTCCAGTTTCTGTTATGTGATTGTGACTGAGCGTGCGACTCGTGCGGGTCGCGGGTGTGAGTGTCAACTTTAATGGGCGTCTGTTGAATAATTCGAGTTTGTGTCCATAAAATAATTACTCATAATGTGTCATTCTGGTTAGGACGGTGTTTTAAAAATCGCTGTTGCTGTTCACTTGTTAATGTAACTGTCGCCGTAAAATGTATGTGATTATCACTTATTAAAATTAATAATTGAGTTGCTTAGGTTTTAGAAAAACGGTGTGTTGGGAACAAATTTCTTATTATGATCATCTCCATGCATAGCCAATGAATCACGTTACTATGACCAGAGATCATTCATATATTTGTCTTTGAGATAATGTCTGGTGACCACAAAACTGTTATTAAAGGAAATCCATCTCAGTACGTCAAATTAAATATTGGTGGTTCATTGCATTACACGACCATTGGAACGCTAACCAAACATGACACCATGCTCAGAGCCATGTTTAGTGGGAGGATGGAGGTTCTGACTGACTCAGAAGGTATGTCATACAAAATTAATCATGGGCACTGGTTAATTTATCTTTTTATCATTGCCAGCAGTAAACAGGTAATATGATTATAGCTTTTAGGCGATCTGCATATATGGCAAGCTAAATATTTGTATTAGCTAGATAGCCTTTGCTATCAAAATAGACACACATTAAACAGTACATTTATTGAGCTCACCATTAATATCAAGCCCAAAATCAGCCTAGTCCTTCATTTGACAAATTATTTCAGTAGAATATGTGACCACTAATTTTTGGCCTAAGGTGCCATTTCTTCCCTGAAATAGAGTATATGCCTCCACACAAGCCTACTATTCTGTAAAACCGCTGTAGTAAAACTCACAGTCTTAACCAGGGTACAATTTCCTAAAGTGGTCTGAGTGCATCATATCAGTATTCCCCCCCCAATTTGGTTAAAATTATAAAGCAATGGTCTGTTCTTGAATTTGTATGTGTTAGGCCTAAGTCAACTCCCGATTATCCGGGAGCGGGTTAATCGGGTTGCGGTTTAACTGGGGTCACGAAAGGTTTATTTTCTGAATAATTTTTTACCCTAGAATTCACAAATAAGATTAGTTTTTTTGTTGGAAACTTACCATTTTTCTAAAATTGTAGAGTTCGGTATCTGCCGAACCTACATAGGTTCAAAGATTCTCTTCCCTCATTGATATAGATATTCCATGATGGGGAGGCTTATTGTTTACACCAATCTTCATATTTTTAAATCTTATGTACAGTAAGCAAATAGCCATCCGATAGCCTTCAGATATTTTTAACAAGAGCAGTTTTAGAACATCCTCTCCCCAGCCCAGTTAACTCGTTAAGTTAAACCTCAAAATCCTTTAGGGTTTTACCCCTATGACAATTCATTTAAAAACATATGTTTATATCCCCATGTAACTGGCGCCCAAAAGGTTAACAAATATTGAGGTTGATAATGTTTTCCCCGAACGATTGCAATTTAATTGTAACTTACTGTAAGAATATGTAGCTTTTCTGTCGTGTGTGTGTGTGTGTGTGTGTGTGTGTGTGCGTGTGTGCGTGTGCGCGTGTGCGTGTGCGTGCGCGTGTGCGCGCGTGCTGTGGCATGTCTGGTACTATATTTTTCACATACAGTAGGCTATTTAATAACAATTTTTAAATTACTCAAAAAGGGTAAAAGGAGTATCATTCAACATTAACCCTCCAAGTATTATGTGTCGCTATAGCGACACAAAACACATCCGCTGGGACAACAGCATTTACGGAATAGGTTCTGGGGCGCATTGAATCTTAATGAACCGGATCGAAATTGGTATCTCCGTTTATGGCAGATTCTAATCTTTCTCCCGATGTCTGTCTGCAGACGCTTTTTACGTTCGTGCCAATCGTACTTCAGCAGACAGCTGAAGTGTGAAGGTTTGTTGTGCGTCGTTAACCTAACTTCGGGAATGGTATTGTTTTGCAATGTTTTTCGTTTGTCTATTTGTAAAAATGGACAGTATTGACATACTTGGGGATTTAGAAGAAAAGTTTGGTGATGATGAATGGTAGGTTGATGTTCCTGGAGAAATAGGCGGCAGTGATATCAAGGTAAATTATCCTTCCGACTGTAACGTCGCCAAGGCCATTTTGCTCACTTGCTATAGCACGCAACAATAGATTATTATCTAAAACTTTTTTATTTGCTGCTTTACCTGATTATTTGTTTATATATTTAGTATCCTTATACAATTTAAAACAAATTGGCTATTTTGAAAATTGTATATTCTAGAAAGGTTTATAATTTGATAGGAGCGCAAACTTACAATTTTTTTAATTTATTTTGATTTTGATTTACTTTAACATCTCATAATTTTTCTATTATAATTTTTTTGAGATGTTATATACATAATATTGAAGCCCATGATTTTCTGTAGAAGAAAAACTATACAATAATGCAGTTTGGAGTGTTTTTGAGTTTTTTACATTTATTTGAATAAAACACTGCAAAATTACCAAAAATAGGCAAACATTAAGACCATTATTAAAGGCACTTGGAGGGTTAAATAACATTCCTTAGCAGTTAACATCCTAGATATTTTTTCATTTAGCAGGTCTTCAATTTTATGGGCTTTATGAGACTTTAACCCTTGGAGCGGCATTCGTTCTAATAGAACGAATGTCAGGTGTTCTGTAAAACGGCATTAGTTCTATTAGAACGAATTCCGTCATTTTTTTTTTCATTTGCATAAATAGCATTGAAAATGTGCTTGAAATCGGATAATCGTTACACCATTATAAAGATAACATTCCAAACTTTCATTTTATTACATGAATAAACCTTATAGCAGCAGTAGAACAATTTAATCCAAAGTTACATTTTTATGAAAATTTGGCGCGAGGTCGTTCGACTACGCCATGTTTGCGTCATGAAATGGCTAAACACAGTATGTTTCAAAAAAATCATAGCAAGGTAAATTTTGTTCCTAACCAGAAACTAGTGGTACCACTGCAATCGGGGAAAAATTCCTGTTTTGCTGGTATCCGGAATAACGCAGAGATATAATCAGACAGACATCTGGCAAAATAAGAAAATCGTCATATTTTATGTCCTCAAAAAACAGCAATTCGTTCTATTAGAACGAACAGCAAAATACTTGTTATAAGTAGTTTTTATTCATATTACATGTATGTTCTTATATCATTTTGTAGAGGAAAGAACGCAGAATATTTATCTATGAGGTTGGCAGCCCGTATTGCCAAGGTTATCAGACAGGAAATTGCGTCATTTAGACCATTCGGTGTTTTGTTTTGGCCCGGTATTTTGTTTTGATCTTTCGTCTGAAAAACAGTATGTTCCATTATCATAAAGTACGTGATAACAATGTTATTTTTATATATTAGTACAGGTAACTATATATTTTCTAGTAGGGAAATAACTACTAAATCATATTACATAGTTCATTTAGGAGCACTATAAACAAATTAGGTGTTATAAACAAATTATCTTACATTGAATAACAACAATTTTGTTTTCAAAAAATAAATTTTATAATTTCATCTATAATAATATTTTGAAAAACGTTTCTTATACTATTCATTCTTATATCATTGTTTTTAGAATTTTATAACCTTCAAATAAAATTAGGTTTTACTATATTTATGCATTGTTAGAGGTTTTTTTTGGCATACCGAATTGGTGACACATAAATATCCGTTTTGCACTTATCCCAAATTATTCTATATAATTCATATATAACATTTTTTCTTTTATGAATTATCTACATTTCTACGTAGGGAATTAGATAAGTAACATTTGGTACATTTTTATTTTTACATAAAAAATTAGTTTACTTAATGTAACGTTTTACTTTTGAAATTTATAACCAAAACTTCCAATTTTTTTTATTCTTTTCATATTTTTGTTAAAACCATCCCTCTAAATTTCATTTATTTTACCATTTTATAATCCTCCTGTTATCTGTGAACAAAACGAATAGGCCTAAGAATGATATGTTTACTTAAAAATTGAATTTTATACAATTTTCTAAAAAATCGTCTGCAAAATCACCAAAATGAATGTTTCTGCCACTACAGAAACCACTGACAACAAATTTGCTGCCGCTTGGAGGGTTAACCTTTGTAATGATGCAATTTTCAAACAGTCAGTCAAATTTGAAAAGAAGCAGATGATTAGGTGTGAGGCTTATTAGGAGAAGTATACTTTACGATCCTGTTCTGTTGAGTGGTGGTTGACCCAGCTTTGGGAATTCAAGCGTAATTACCCTTTTCGAGGGTTATTTTACCCGTCGAGGGTAATTTATTTTTGAGGGTAAAAAAAGATAATTTCATTCAAAGGTTTATTAGGTACATTACAATTGTGCGTTATATAAATTATTTGCCACTCTTATTATTAGACTTAAACATATTATTTACTATTTAATAAACATAGCAACAGATGGAAAAAGAGGTTATCCTGCTCGCCTCATAACCTGAAATTCCCCAGGTAATCCTTCTACCAGAATCTGAAAATGTTGTAAAGGTTCGATACTGGACTCAGTTGTCACTTGCTATTAAGCTACAAAAGGTTGACATTAGATAGTAACAAGAAAAGTGTTTGGACGGTTTCCTAACAACACATAAAAAAATACCATTAGCGTTAAAAAGCGCAACAAAATAATTGCATGGTTATGACGCTTGTAAGTTAGATAATATTCATGTATTAATATTTTTATTTTTGAAGTTATTTAATGTGATTACATCATTTTTAATTTTACTTTGTGATTTAAAGATTTTACAAATACCGATAATGCACTTATGGGGCAAACATTTTTTAGAGGGTAATTTATCGCGAAAAAGGGTAATTTTGCCTGAGGTCGAGGGTAATTTTCAAATAGTGGTCGAACAACACTGTTGGTACTTACACGTAAATATAAACAGGTAGTGTAGAGTTTTGGACGGAGTATGTTTCAGTCCCCGAGATCTTAGGGTTGACAAAAGACCCAGGTCAGCTACCACACACTGACTGACACATGGCTTAAATTAGCCTATAACCTGCCCCAGGCTGATGGTTACCGTTCAGTTGATTAATATTTAGAAGTGTTCAAACCCGTCTTCATCCAACCCATTTTCTGTTTCATTCTTGTGTTTTTACCAGATTCATGATTCTTTTGCTAAAGTTAAACCTACTCCTGATTTGTATTACCTAGTAGCCTATATAGGTATCACAATTTGGTCAGGTATGTTAATTAATAATAAGTAATCACAATTACAGGCTGGATTTTGATTGACCGCTGTGGAAAACACTTTGGAGCGATTTTGAATTTTCTTCGTGACGGATTAGTGCCACTGCCAGACAACTGCAAAGAAATGGCTGAACTACTAGCAGAGGCTAAATACTACTGCATATCCGAGCTGGCTGGTGCTTGTGAGCAAGCGTTGTTGAAGAAAGAACGAGAGGCCGAGCCAATATGTAGGGTTCCACTTATTACTTCTCAAAAAGAGGAACAAATTCTGATAAATTCAACACCGAAAGTGAGTACCTTTTTGCTAGTTAAACCGATCTACAGTAGTACACCAGTACCACACTAACTCCTATTTTGTGTATTTTTGAAACTCAGCGATAGGTAAACACTAGAAGCGATAGGTAAAGTCCAAATAAATCAAAAAATAAATCCTATATTATATTTCCAAATATAGCTTTGGTGGCTAGCATTGATGTATTTTTTCACTGTTTTTGTTCATGAGTTTAAAGCTCTCAGCGGATGTTGTTCCTGCGCACATGAAATATTTCGTAAATTTCAAAAATGGCCATTGTCCTACTGAGACTAAGGCAGGGAATAACTAGTGGTGAACTAGGATATATAGACATAAGTTAGAGCATTACATCAAGAGTCATAATGCTTAAGAAGAACACAGTGATTTTGACGATTATATAGTTTCATGAAATTGCAATTTGAACTTGCTAGTCCTGATATAGGTACTGCTTTATTGTTCTCGTTTAGGCTACCTATTAAAAATATTCAAAATGCTTTGAGCCTGTTTAAGTATTTCAGATGAATGTGTTATTGATTTTTCTGTAAACCTTTTGTAGATTTATTGGAGAGTAAAAAAACATATATATTTGTGCTTTTTGGAAACTTGAGTAAAAACTGAAAAGCAAATTACAGTTCAAGGCTCAAAAGTGTCTCACATTAACATAACCATAATACACATTATTTTACTAGCTTGTGTATACAAAAAATCCCCTTGCAGGTTAAAGTATGTAAAATGCATCGTATGGTCTTTTAATATCTAGGCTCATTATCATCATCATTGTTGCGGTTTAGGAAACCCCAGCATAGCTGCTAGGCACATGTTCCACAAGCAGGAATATTGCGCAAGTTACCGGAAGGATAGGATATAGCAGGAAAGGAATGGGTTGGATAGGACGGCAGCCAAATCGACCCTTCAGAGGGCCAACTCCCGTGCCGCTGTGACAGCTGGGATGAGGCTCTCAAACACGGGACCCGCATTCTGCCCTCCAAAAGGTCATCTCAACTGACAGGGTATTCATGTACAGCCAGGGACCATCCATTCTCAGGTTGGCAGGTTGGGGACTAAACCCAACCCCTGTCCCTAGCCGCTGCAAATGGAGGGACCAAAGGTGAAAGGGAAGTTTGGCATAATGGACAGCCAAAAGACTTACCATATGCAATGACAACTTCATATGCTGTACCCAATGTCAGCCTTAAAACTGGTATAGACCAGTTTGAAGGTAGTCCTGGGAAATCTAGGCTGTATCTCTTAATCATCTCTTAACCATTTTGAGCTTTATTTAATCCTACAGAACATCAAGTCGTATTTCATTGTAAATTTTGAGGTCTAATGTTGTGATGTATTTTCTTACGATGGATGTTTGTTGCAGCCGGTTGTCAAACTTCTCATCAACAGGCATAACAATAAATATTCATATACAAGGTAGGCCGACCTTATTTAAATTAGGCATTATTTTAAGATTTTCTATCATCACAGTGATCAAAGTTCCTAAAACAACTTTTGAAAGTTATAAATATAAATCTTATTGTTCACTTACCTTCTAATTTTTGTAATCTACAAAAAACTAAGAAATTTGTCAAACTAATTTAAATAAAACTAGCAAATGACCTGTTCTCTGCACGGGGATCTAGCGGGCATAGAACCAGATATTTAAAAAGTGTATTTACATTATAATCAGCGGACCAACTTAAATAAAATAGAACTCCATAAGATTAACACTGAAACTTTGAAAGCCTATGGGGTGAAAATACCTGAAGGCGAAAATTTATAAGGCACATCTAGAGAATAAGAGCTTTTCATTGATACCAAACGTGTTTACAAAATAACAGTTTTAAGGGTCGAAAATCGCCAAACAAAAATCAAGAAATTCTAATAATATTAGATATTACTAAACAAGTTTTTTATTAGCATATTACGTGTTGTTATTACTTACGGGATGTAATAAAATGCGTCTTACAACACTTAAGATATATTTACACATAAGTGTAAATCAGTATAATACTGATTCATATACAGACGGTAAACATATATAAAATATGGTAGGTACTAGGCATCGATTTCGACCAGTCACACCAGTCATCATCAGGCCAATGAGAGAACAGACAGAATCAAAATGACGTCCTTGTGTATATCTTATTGGCTACCGGAAGTTCCGGATACAGGTTCCTAAATGTGCCACCAGAGTCGAAGTTAACTTGTTCGTTAATCAATTTATCTCTATTTTTATATTTTTATTTAAATATAAACAATTCTTCCCATGCATTCATTTCATTTCCTTTTTTACAATTCTTGAGGATGCTGAGGTTTTCTTCTATTTTCCCTATGGTGTGGCCATTTTCTAAAAGATGTTTCGCTACGTTTGATCTTTCCGGCTTCCTGTTCTTCCAAGCGATACATGGTTCTTAAATCTTTTAATACAATTAACAGTTTGACCAATAAAAGTGATCACAGTTGTTACAATTAATTTTGTAAACGCCGGGCATGTCGAATTTGTTACGATCTTCTATCTTGGGATTTAGTATTTTGTTCATGGTGTTTTGCGTTCTGTAGGCTATATTAACTCCATATTTCTTGAATCGATTTGCGTCCTTTTGTATCTTAGTTCCTGTGAAGCTGAATGTTGCAAAATTACTTGATATTTCTTTTCTTCCGTCTAACGTTGTTATTCTATACAGTTTTTCTTGGTTCTTTATTTTCGTTCCAATTTCGTCTATTATTGTCGGGTTGAATCCGTTGGCTCGAGCAATCGCCTTTATAATCGTTATTTCTCTTCTTCTGTTATCTTCATTTAAAGGAATCTTGAAGGCTCTATATCTAGTACCATCTTTTATATATGTTCACCGTCTGTGTGTGAATCAGTATAAGTGTAAATATATCTTAAGTGTTGTAAGACGTCTTTTATTACATCCCATAGATATTATTGACACATAGTTGATACGGTAGCTACATTACAGTAAAACCCTGCTTAGCCGAAATAATGGGGGCGGGACCGTTCCGGATAACCCATTTTTTTGGTTACTCAAATGTTGGTATTTTAAAGTTAATTTCGGAAATATACGCACACATCTTCGAGTTTGCAGCAGGTGTGAGGGTTCATGGTACACTGATCCTTTAGTGCGATATAGGAATGCGGAAAATGGAGTATGGGTCAACCCTCCACCCACTCGCGGCCGGATCAGGTATGCGGCAAACCCCGTAAAAACAACCCCTAAGTTCAGTGACTGCCGCGGCAGACGGTCTCTCGGGCCACTATGAGTCATTCGCCGGCCTTTTCTTCTCTATTATTGATTAAATATTTCTTGTAGACCGTTCCGGTTGACCTGGGTGTCGTTTAGCGAGGTCCGGTTAAGCACAGTTTTACTGTATTTGCAATCCAAATTCAGTTTATACTTCACTTCTTTACTAAATTTCAGGACATAACTGTCAATTATTATGTGTAAAATTAATTGCTAACCCATTGCCGTTGGTCACCTTGGAAAATCTGATGGTTTAGACAACTAGATAGACCTCAGATTACTATGAGTTTACCATTCTGTCAGTAAATTGGCTCTTGCAAGGCCGAGGGGGTTGGACTTTGATTTTAAATGGAAGATCTCTCATATTTTTTAACGAGTAACAAAACTTTTTACCATTAATAAAGCATAAACTGGACATAATTAGAATATTAGGCCTATAAGTCACATACAACAAATTCTGGTTGCTGCAATCAAATCATTCAAAAAATGTATATAATATTCCACAATGTGAAATTGTCAGTAAAAACTACAAATTGTTGGGAGGAAAATTGTGAGTGAAAATTTTGTTTACTAGGCCCTAGGCCTCACTTAACACTAAATATGTTCTTGCTATTTGCAGCACATCTGATGACAATTTGCTCAAGAACATTGAGCTGTTTGACAAATTGTCTCTGCGGTTTAGTGGCCGGGTTCTGTTCATCAAAGACGTCATCGGATCTAGTGAAATTTGCTGTTGGAGTTTTTATGGTCACGGCAAGAAAGTCGCAGAAGTATGTTGTACATCAATCGTCTATGCCACTGACAAGAAACACACCAAAGTATGTAAAACTAACCTGCATTCTGAAGTTTTAGTTTTTTTTTAGTTATATCGTGACAAGTTGTAACTACTGATTATAGGTTTTAGAATATTCTATTGTAGTTTTTCAGAATTAGTTATTTTAATAATTTCTCCCACTCTGGTGGTGTCAGTCAGTGATATATTATTTTTCCTATATCTGCCCGAGAAAGTAGTTGTTTTCGCACTCGATATTTGTCGCAAAACAGGTAATTCCCGTATTCATTTTACTTTGTGCATTCATTTTTATTTTGCACACTCTCGATTTACTTTGCGTACTCCAGTGTTTCAACTTAAGAAGACAAAAATAGTCAAAAACAGTATGCAGGTAACCTTGTTTATGCATAAATTATGTTGGCAACACTCGATAATAAACATCTGATATATTGTTGTTGTTCCCGAACAACATAAACATAACCTGTATTTTGTTGAAGTTTAATTAAAGTGTGTTTGCATAAAAAAGTGTCTATAAATTGTGAGTAGGCCTAGTTATGTTACTATTACTTCAATCAGGTATAGTATATATTTAAGATAATTTTTAGTAGTAGCAACCTTTTTCTAAAAAACCGAATGGCGAATACAGATAATTGAAACACTTTATTCTATCTGCAGGAAATATATCATATAGGCTATCATAAATATTATACATATCATACTGTATAATCAATATTTGACAGACGTAGGACAAATTTAATATGCAACTCATGCGCAAGGTGACTTTGCTGCACTCGAGAGAAACTATTCCGCACGAGCCGTAGGCGACATTTATAGGTAATGTTATAGGTAAACATTTCTTTTGAGTGCAGAAAAGTGGCACCTTGCACACTTGTTGCATAAATAATTAATTACCTACTAGGCTGTATGGTTATGTATTGATTAATCTCACTTTACTTAATACATGGGAAAAATTGCATTTGCACATGAGCTTTGAGGTTTTACTACAAATTGTTATTACAATGATGTCTGTATCTGTGTACAAACCCAGAGACAAAACCTTTAATCATGTTAGTTTAGTTTGCAGTTCCAAACCCTGGATCTGAAAAATAATATTAATAAACCTTAACTTGCTCTCGATCATATTATCCGCTGGAAGGAGGAAGGCTTTGACCTTGTAATTTCAAATAGTGGCGAAAAGAATTTACCTAGTTCCTTTTCCACAGCAAAAATCTGGTCCTAAAGACCTGGATAGTAAAGACTTGTCACCAAGCAATCAATGATCAATACATCTTAATTTGCAGTTTTTAAGCACTTTAAATACAAATCAAGCAACATGGGTGAGGAACCTCATTAGAAAATAAACAAATTCAAAATACCATCAACCTATAGCTTAAAATGTATTCATAATTTGCCTCTTGGATTGAAAATCGACTTGAAGTAATAGGTTAACGTATCTTATCCGTCGATTTTGACGTGTAGATTTAAAAATGGGACAGCAGTCCTGAAACTAGTCATCTACTAGTGATTTAGGATTGACGACAGGTAAGGTACGTTTACTTATTACTTTAAATAGCTCAAAAGTAGTGCACTCAATACACGTGATCAGGCACAGGTTCGACCCTGGTCGACAGCTTTGAGCTGGCCAATGGTGACAGGACTTTGAGGTTTATTAAGACCATCAACGTACGGTGTTTAGTCAATTTACATTTTCTTTAATATAAACTCAGTAAATATTCGTGCTAGAATGATGAGGGAAGGCTTAAAATTGTTGGCTGAGGGAAGGCTTAAAATTGTTGGCTTTTTACATTGTATAATTTAATATGCATTAATTTTACATTTGGGGCTTTTCTGACTGTTTTAGGGTCCCAAAACTCGAGCTTTGAAAAGTTAATATTCCTAAAAAAGGGGGTTAGAGTTTTCCAATTCTTTTGCCCAACGAACTTGTTCAACTGATTATAGAAAGGAATTTCTCGACATGCATATGGCCTATATCATTATTAACGATGCCCCAAAACATGTTCAGGGGCTCACGCTAGGAACTTCTGTGATGGTCCTGGGCTTAAGTTTCACCTCGCGGGTCATGCTAAAATATCACTTTTCTGTAGGGAATGCGCTAATAAAATAACCAGACCTAACATTATTAAGTGTTTCAGGTTGAGTTCCCAGAAGCTCGGATATACGAGGAGACCCTGAACATTCTGCTGTACGAGAACCGCAACGCGCCAGACCAGGAGTTGATGCAGGCGACGTCCACCAGGGGCGCTGTCGCCGGCATGTCTTCGTACACTAGTGATGAGGAGGAGGAGCGGTCGGGTCTGGCAAGGCTGCGGTCCAACAAGCAGAACAATCAGTGAACGTTGTATAAGCCCAGGCAGCAGTGACGGTAGGGCTGCAGTGGCTCCCGCTTGTTGGGAAGGGCGACATAAACTAGAACAATTAGTGAATTTGTATATCAATACTCTAAATGGACAAGTAGAGCCAGTGATGTTAGGGGTGTAGTGCCTCTCGCTTGTTGGGAAGGGCAATTTCGATAGCCGAGAAACAGAATACAGTGAAAGCATGCACCAGTAACATCATGAAACTAGTGACATCAGGGATGCAGGATCTAGCTTGTTAGGATAAGCAATATAAACCAGAAAAAAGAGTGAATTTGTGTGTCAGTATTCTAATGGACAAGTGAAACCACTGACGAGAGGGCTGTAGTTTCTTGTCACTTTAGGGTGGGCATGCTGCGATTCATTAAACAGAATAATTATTGGGTGTGTATTGTGTATGAATCCAGTGAAACCAGTGAAAAACCTGTATTGTCATTAAATATGTGTCTATCGCCTTCGGTTGTCTTGTTAAGATGCACAAAGTTTATGAACCAAAATCAGAGCGAAGAGTGAACGTTGTATAGACGTAGACACTGAGCAAAATGTGGACTTACTGAAGAAGTTTTGTGAGTAGGTATTGTTTAATGTCACACTTTTAACATTTTTGATTCAGGGCTATGGTTGACTGAGTCAGTTGAGATTCAATACAACAAGAAAAATTTACAAAAAGGTTTACAACCTGTTAATAATTACCGGTAGGTCTGCTGAAATGAATTTGTAAGGCAGCGTAAGACTGCCAAGGAAATTTGTGAAAACAGTGAAATGGCAGAGAAAGTAAAACATAAATTGAGGTTGTAAAGGAAAATCACTGAGCTTTGGAGTTTCATTGAAAAAAGGTGGGATACACAAATAACTCACTTGAAGCAACTGGTTCAAATGAGGACAGAAACAATAAGAAGATATTTACACATACATCACATAATATTTGGTCTCTATTGGAGACTTCTTCAGATAAAGAGTAGATACACACTGTCCTCTACTCTCTGTTCTTCATCTGGAGAAGTCTCCAGTGGAGACCAAATATTATGTGATGTGTGTGTAAATATCTTCGGTTCTTATTGTTTCTGTGCTCATTTGAACCAGTTGTTTCCGGTGAGTTAACTGTGCATCCCACCTTTTTTCAACGAAACCCTAAAACATGAATTGAGAAATTCAAGTGTATGCAAGATGTGAAATACTGCTCAAATTTAAAAATTCAGCCTAAAACAGCCAAATTGAAACACCATTGATATTTGATTATCCTAAATCTAGTGATTACATTTGTCAAACAAATAGGTTGAAATTGAGCGTAAAAGTTAGTTTTTCTTGAACTTTATTTAAATGTTCCAATAGTTTGCCTAGGTGCTAAACATTTCACAGTAACTGTAAGACAAGCAGTTGTTGCTGCTGTAAGTATTGGGGTTAGGAAATTAGTTTAGCTTAAGATTTCAGTTATATATGTATTGCAGCCCCTCAAACCAAGAAACGACAACTTGTATGCTGTTACAACAATATTAGATCAGATAATATTTTGCGAGTATTAAAGATTCGTGAGCAAACAAAAAAGTTAAATTTTTTGTAAAGGAGGATAGTTATACACTTAATTGGTAATCGAGAATCTTGTATGGATTTAATCTTGTTGTTTCATCAAGGTACTCTGCCTTTTATTAATTGTTTGTAGTAAAGCATAATATTGTAGGGTGAATTTTATTGATTAACAATCAATCCATTTCGCATAAACATTTCATACTGCTCACAATTCACATCTACCACTGTAAAGCCTGAGGTTTTTAATGTTTCATGTAGGCTTACATTGGTTACTCATGAATCAATATATAAATAAGACGTAAGCTACTAAAATATTTTAATATTCAGATTTTTTCCAAACGTATCTTTGTTGTTTGTAAGGGGAAAGAAAGGAAACATTTAAAACCCTTGTTTTTCTATTAAATAGAGATGCAAATAAAGCTAAAAAATTATGCTCAAACAATCTTTGGGTATGAGTTAAAGCTTTAATAGTAAAAATTAAATGATTAAAGTGTATAAAGGGGCCATACACATATTACGTAAAGCAGTTATGGGGGGGAAGGGGTATGACATTGTAGCGTTATGTGCGGAAGGGGGGAAGGTGTATGGCGTCGTAGCGTTATGTGTGGGAGGGGGGGTTTGGATCAATGTTACATAACTCCCTCATTTTAACCGTAAGAACTGGCACACTCCCATATCTGTTGATAATGTTATAAATCTTTTAAAATTAAAGTATAATCAGATTGATAACTAAATCGGTTAGTAACAGTCTTGTTTGTTTGTATCAATTTAACTTTGAAAAAAGCTATTAAAAACATTATTAAAAGAATGTCATTAAAAGTTTATTGTTTTATTTAAATCCATGTTCCAAATCTTAATATATAAAATCAAAATTCCACTAACTGACTGACTCACTCACTCATCGCGAAATCTCAAAAACCACACAACGGATTGCAATGAAATTAGGAACATACCTTCCTCTTGGGTCTTAGGTGCTCAAGGGTTTTAAGAAATTCCCATAGGGCTCCGCCCCACGGGGAGTCAAAGTTCCAATCCTGTGTTATTCTTATGGACATCCACTTTAAGTTTGAGCTGATGAAAATACAAACAGCTGATCTTGATTCGTAGTAGTTCTACAGGATAACCACAGAATGCAGCACACACAACTCTCAGTCTTTATATACAGTCAACTCCCGATTATCCGGGAGCGGGTTAATTGGGTTGCGGTTTAACCGGTGTCACGAAAGGTTTATTTTTATTATTTTTATTTATCCCCTTCTAAATGTAAATAGAGTAATAGGCCTAATAACAACTTATTATACTAAACTATCTCCAGAATCGTATTTAATTTACTTTGTTTATCAAAATAAAATACCATACAAAAAATTTAGTAAACACAACATAATCTGAGAGTCTGTCATTTCGCTAATGAGCCGCGGGCGCGTGATGTGGAATGATGACCTTGACACTGCATGGACGGTCGAACGCGGACTTCTAAAAATAGAAACATCTCAAAACAATCACCCTTCCCGCCGCTGTTAACCCTCAGTGACGAACAGACGGACGGTCGGACGCGGACGTCTACAAATAGAAACATCTCAAAACAATCACCCTTCCCGCCGTTGTTCATCCTCATGGGGGTTTTCCCGCAGTGCAGAATTAATTAGCATACTGTTCGGTGTAGTTAAGAGAGTTCGGTGTTTAAGGATTTTTAACCTATTAAATATCATTCAGCGTTTTGAATAGTATTTACTGTTATCAACCATTGCTAGTATTAACTATTATTATCTTGACTATTTTTAGATGTTATCACAATTTAAAGATTTTCAAAAGTATTTAATTTATATAAATATATCTTAAATGACATTAAAACTCAATATTGTAGTATAACAATGTTGATAAACCTTTATTATATTCGTAATATTCAATTTATTAAATCCCTTTGTTTTAACCGTGGTTTTGGGTTATCTGCGACCCTCCAACAGTCATTACCCCGGATAATCGGGAGTTGACTGTACTAAGATTATTTGCAGAGCGAAGCCTGCGGGAACAGCTAGTTGCTAATAAAGCAATGTTTAAAGGGTTTAAGCTCTTTTAAAGGTAGTACATTGGGGGAGGGGTATGCTCAAGCGTTACAGTGTGTTACGAGGGGGAGGGGGTATTGTAATGATGAAGGAATGTGTTATGTAATATAGTATGGCCCCAAAAAACCCTATGAGTATCGATGGAGGCTGAAGAAAAATTATACCCACTTTTTATTTTTGTTCTGGACAGGAAAATCTTATTTACTTTCTGCATGGTTATATATACATTGGTATGATGATGAAGATTAATATCTTGCAATGTGGTAGTGAGATATTTTAAATGCATGTTTTCTCGTCTCATGAATTTGCTTTATTGTGCCATGGATATGTGCTCTTTTAACAAGTATTTCAGTAAATTATTTGCTTTTAAAATTGATTTTATTTAGATAAATGGAATTAAACAACAACGATATTAATAACAAAAATGCCTACAGGCCTATTCGACCAATTCTCAGTTTAATATTTGTAATTAAATTGTCTGTACAGATTCTCAGTATTTTTAAATTGTGATTCTTAATAATAATAATAGTTGGAAATTATTAAAACTTAAGAACACAACTGTTTATTATGTTTCTAATTATTACATTTTAATCATTACTTGTGTATAAAATAACACTATAAATTGTTAAGAGTTCCTCATTTTATTAACAGTTGACTTAATCAGCACACTTATGGTATAATCTAGTCGTTTTGATTTTGATAAATCGACAAGTGTAAATATGTATGTACCTATCCTATCATGTAATAGTAAAAATAAATCATATATTGTAAAGTTGACGTTTTTCCTACCCTACACAATTTTTACCAACTTCTATAGGTACTTCATTTGGAGGACATAATAACCTAAAAGAAAAACCAACACTTTCACCTTGAGTAAGGGTAAATCACACTGTATTGCCAGTTGCCTCTAGTCACAGAATCAAAGTCAGCTTCTATAGTCCCGTTAAAGTGTCTACGTAAGATGAAGTGAAGGCAAGAGCGAATAGAAGAGAGAGTTCCAATCATACCTCCATGGGTTTCAATTAGGGATGAGTCGATTCCAATTTTTTTCGATTCCGATTCCGGTTCCGATTCTTACATATCGATTCTCAATTCTGATTCCATTGATTCCTAATAATAGGTGAAGTAGCAAAGTAATGTTTTAAAAATTACTAAAGACAATAAGTTAGTCAGTACCATAATTGTTTTATATATATATAAATATTAAAAATATACAGGGTGAGTTTCTACTGACACCCATAACTTCGCCAGGGGATTCTAATGATAAAAAGGAACAAAAAAGTTCCAGTAAACGCTAGTCCGATTCCGAACCGTTTGGTCATAATTGAGAAATTTGGGTTTTCTACAAAATATTAGACTTTGTCCCACTATTTACTTTATAAAAATGAAACCAGTTAACCTAGTGATTGATATTTAAAATAATTAAAAAGGGCATTAAATTTGCTATAAAACCAAGGTTACATGTACAAATTTCATTTCATACATCGGTTCCTAGCCAAATTGAAATGAAAAATATGCTATAATTAATTATTTAGGCTAAGTTTAAAGACCCTTTTTTGTTACTTTAACCTGGTGCAACGCGATTTCCAACTAGATAAAAAACTTCCTCATTTAATAAGCTTTAAATTTATATGCTATTTTAAACTGTTGTAGGTGGGAATGACAGAAAAACTACTATCAACCTAAATAATAACACGGTTTACGAGTGAAGGTATTCTTATTAATAATACAAGGCAAATGACCACAAAATTGTAATACGGTAACTCAGTGTTTACTTTGCATTAAAAAATTAATTACAAGCCTTCAGAATGAACAATGTTGATTGCTACTTGAGTAAGTTTTCAAAAAATTAATTACAAGCCTTCAGAATGAACAATGTTGATTGCTACTGAGTAAGTTTTCGAAATGACCACCACTTTTTCTGATGCAGATGCCGACACGTTTTCTCGGCTCTCTCACAGTAAATCAGTGAGTAGATTATTATTAGTAGGTTTGTTACCTTGCTAAAACCAAATCAGTAAACAGTGTTATACTTTAGTTTGGTGGTAGTTTTTCTGTCATTCCAACCTACAACAGTTTAAAATAGCATATAAATTTAAAGCTTATTAAATGAGGAAGTTTTTTATCTAGTTGGACATCGCGTTGCACCAGATTAAAGTAACAAAAAAGGGTCTTTAAACTTAACCTAAATAATTAATTATAGCATATTTTTAATTTCAACTTGGCTAGGAACCGATGTATGAAATGAAATTTTTACATGTAACCTTGGTTTTATAGCAAATTTAATGCGCTTTCTAATTATTTTAAATATCAATCGCTAGGTTAATTGGTTTCATTTTATAAAGTAAATAGTAGGACAAAGTCCAATATTTTGTAGAAAAAACAAATTTCTCAATTATGACCAAACGGTTCAGAATCGGACTAGCGTTTACTGGAACTTTTTTGTTCTTTTTTATCATTAGAATCCCCTGGCGAAGTTATGGGCGTCAGTAGAAACTCACTCTGTATAAATTGAGACAATCAGTTGGTTGGTGATTACTTTTCATTAATAAAATAAACTTACAAAAATAAATAATATAAAATAAAAAAACTAAGTTGAATTGCATGTTTATTTTTAATATTTAATTGCTCTAAGTTACATAACTTTGGTGAAAATAAACATATGTAAAACGTTTTGAGAAGATTACAAAGAAAATATGTCTCCCATGATATTTTTTAAAATTGGTTTTCTTGTGTTATAGCTTCACTTTGGATGTTAACTATTCTTGACCGATAAAATTACATTTGAAATGTTAATGTTAAATTTAGGGTTTTCACTTTCGTATAAAAGTTAGAAAGCAATTTTTTTTAAATAATTTTTAATGATTGTAGATCAATGTTTTTAAATGGGCCTACTATAATATTATTTAGCAGATTTTTGTAGTTAATTATCAAACTACAAACAATCAATGCAATAAATCAATGCAATTTTTACATAATTTAATATTAATTTCACTAGTACATTGTAGTAATATAGAAAAAGAAAATCTGTTTAATATTTCTTATAAATTCATAATTCATGGGGAAAAGTGGTCGTAAGATAATGATTCAAAGAAATAATGTTGGTCAGCCAACTGATTTATTGCTTTTCAACCGGATCCCACTTCTCCCCTCCCGTCCCGTCTTCCTTATATCCAAGGTTAGATTTTTTGCCCTGACCCAAACACTCCCTGCCCTTCTCTTACTTATTTAACTTCACAGGTATCCATAAATAACTCACCTGTCATTGTCTCCTTTCATATGAGCTAAAAATAGATTTGAGGCTTATTTTCTTTATTTCAGTCATCTATTTTGTTAAAAATTAGTTAGCAGCGTAAATCTGGGTAAACGGCGGGAGTATCTATATAATTTTCAACAACTTGATTCGAATGTGTTCTGTGGTTAGCGGCGTAAATCTGAGTAAACGGCGGGAGTAGCTATGCAATTTTCAACTAATTGGCTCAAATTTTTGATGATTAGCGGCGTAAATCAGGGTAAACAGCGGGCGTATCGGCGGCCTGGTATGATAGAATCAGAATTGACTTTGGGCCATTGATTCTCGATTCCGATTCTAAGCCTGAGAATCGGTGGAATCAAGAATCGACAATTGGAATCGACTCATCCCTAGTTTCAATTATTATACTTCAATGTTGTTTACCTCATTCATCTAGCATTCTTCTGTAAGAAAAATACCTCTTCTTCCCTGTGCTATTGCTTATTCATTGTCAGTGTACAGTAGATAATTAACACATTTATGTATTTCCATTTTCTGAGCCCGTTATTGGTCCTTAAACTGGCAGGAACCAGTTAGGTTCTGCTGGGATACTGAAATTCTTACTGACAATGTTCATGAATACCCATAAAACTATTCCATAAGGAGAAATAACTTTCTTCACATATTACTAAAATATAAATATATTTGTTCAACATATCAAAATGGTTTGCTTCCAAATATACATTAAGTGATTAACTAAAATATTAAAATGCAAAATAAATATAGTTGAAAACATTTAATGTTCTCCTCATTTAATGATGGTACATTTTTGATATAAATTTGATTTTATGTAACAAAAAATTGCTAATAAGAATAAAACAATGGAAATTTATTTTCCCATTTAGTTGGTACCAATTAATATTTTGCTATGCTTTATTTCCATCCCCTATTATTTTTATAAATAAATCAATCTTATTCTTAGCAACGATGTATAGTTCATCAATAAAACTTGGAATGGAAATTTTACGAGGAAATTTTACTTGGAATGGCAATTTTCACAACTATTAAGATTTTAAAATCTCGTTGTGAATGAATTTTTTTCTGAATATTTTTCCAATAAAGCAATCTTATATATTTTATAAGACATTTTTACAAATTCAAATTTTGTGCATGTATATGAGGCTACTATTTCTTTGGTGTGTGTAGCCATATGAAAGTCAAGCTTAAATTAAATTATTTAGGGTCTACCCTCTAAAAATATGTACTGAATCTTGAAAAATACATAAAGACTGGAGCACCGCAGAGGTTCAGGTTCGCAGAGCTGCTTTTTGTCATGTCACAATTTCATATTAATGCTTCTGTCAAATTATAGTTAAACAACTTTTTGATTAGCTATTACGTGTTGTTATTACTTACAGGATGTAATAAAAGACGTCTTGACAACACTTAAGAGTATATTTACACTTGTACTGATTCACATACAGACGGTAAACTAGGCATCGATTTCGACCAGTCACACCAGTCATCATCAGGCCAATGAGAGAACTGACAGAACCAAAATGGCATCCCTGCTTATATCCTATTGGTTACCAGAAGTTCCGGATACAGGTTCCTAAATGTGCCACCAGAGTCGAAGTTAACTTTTTCATTTATCAATTTATCTCTGACTTTACATTTTTCTTTAAATATAAACACTTCTTCCCATTCATTCATTTCATTTCCTTTTTTACAATTTTTGAGGATGCTGAGGTTTTATTTTATTTTCCCTATGGTGTATGGCCATTTTCTAACAGATGTTTCGATACGTTTGATCTTTCCGGTTTCCTATTCTTCCAAGCTGATACATGGTTCTTAAATCTTTTAACAAAATTAACAGTTTGACCAATATAAAAGTGATCACAGTTGTTACAATTAATTTTGTAAACGCTGGGTATGTCGAATTTGTAACAATCTTCTATCTTGGGATTTAGTGTTTTGTTCATGGTGTTTTGCGTTCTGAATGCTAAATCATCTGATTTGCCTTGTACCATCTTTTATATATGTTTACCGTTTGTATAAGAATCAGTATAAGTGTAAATATTTTCCCAAGTGTTGTAATACGTCTTTTATTACAACCTGTAAATTATAGTTGTTCAGTCAAGAACTTTTCCCTTTATTCAAAAATTATTACAAATGAAGAAAAATAAAATAAAAACACAGCGAGTGCATAAGTTATTTCTCAAAAATTGTAATTTAACTTTGATTTTAGCTTTTTGTGGCTGCTGTGTACGTCAGTCCTGCAGACCCTTGCCTGTGCCGTGTGACAGGTATAGACCAGAGCCTTAAGCAAGTAGTATAACTGTATATTTATATTTCATGCAATAAATTATATGTAACATTCTCATTACTTGCAGTAATATATGCCGTTTTTTTATGCAGGTGTAGACATTTTTAACACCTTTTAATCCTTAGGATTCACGGGATAATCCAGCTAGTGCCTAATCAACCAGCAAGAGGAGATTCGTAGCCAAAAGTTAAGTATGTGTTTTAGGAAGCTTTCAGGGGGCTCTTTTTGTATGCTGTCACCGTTTCAGTTTCACAAGACAATGGGTTAAAGAGAACCATAAAGGTGTTAAGTCATTAGGTGTCGTGGTGTTAAGGTGTTAATGGATCTAGTAAAACGTAACCAAGGATTTGACCACACAGAAAGCCGATCGAAAAAGTATGGAAATATTATATAGAACATCATTAGAATCCTGGTGAAACACTTGTCTGATATCGAGTAGCATGAGGTTACGTACTTGGCTACAACCACCCCACTGCACCTGCTACTTACTGCTATTCTTAACTTAATCTTAAAATAACTAAGTAAAATGAGATCACAGTGGAACTTAAGTAGGTACAACTGATTTAAAGAATGTGTTCAAATAATATATAGGATAATAATAGGAATGCTTGTAAAGTTACAATTTCTAAATTTGTTTAAAATGTCGGACAATACAATCTACATTAAGTATGCAGCTCAAACACAATTTTAACTGACCTGGTTTTGATTGCCAAACAAGATTGATCAATTACAACAACTCCATACATAAAAAAGGGAATCAAAATCTTAGTATTACTCATTTTAATTACAAAAGAATAACATATAATGCATTAACAAACTTGTCATTGGAAAACAGCTCAAATTGTGAAATACGCTATAACAGTTTCAAGTCATAAACAGGCCATCAGGTCCATCTGAGTTCTGAGAAGCACGAGAGGGGAAGTAGGGGTCAGACAGCATGGCCATTGACTAGACTGAAAAGCTTATGGGCCCTTCTGATAACAAAAGAGGCGGGATTCTCCACGTAGTTCTGACAGCACTGGATAAAAATCGCCACCATCGCAAGCAATAGCGGACGTAACTCTGGCTCATGCCGCTTGGCGCGCTCAGCTCGACCGTGGCGGGTTTTTAAAATCTCATTTCGCTAATAATAAAACAACTGTCTTGCTTTCCTCGCAACTAGGAAGTTTTAATATACGATTCAACAAAGGCTGCAAGGCTGTAATAACAAAGGTTGTGGTAAATAAAAATAATATTGTAATAACTGTTAAAATCTTGTAATTAAATTGGTGTCGACGTCATAACCGTCTTTCACCAGCGTCAATCATGCGTACTCTTGTCTGTTCGTCTGCCTATGCGATTCCAAGTAGTTCACGTAATGTCTACTAGGAGGAAGCACATTCGATAGCCCCTGTTGTCAACCGCACTCAATAGGTTGTGCTGTTTCTTGGTTAACCGAATTTAGCATTGCATTTACCGTCTACTGCAGGTGTATAGTCAATGGCGTGGCTCTCACTGAGCTGCTTCCCCACCACTCCTCGAATACACTTTACTAGCAACATTTTAGCACAAATCTAGAAGCACTTACAGTATGACAATAATAACTATTTAAGTAATTTTAAGTAAAAACAATAAAGTAATGAATGATAAGATAACTAATATTAAGCAGAAGCCAAGTATATAGAAATTATGATATAAAGGCAATCACAACTGGTTTTGCTTGTATGTGAAATTTAGCATGGTTCTGTTTACTGCAGTCTGGTTTTTAGAGGGCTTGGCCTTCAAGCTTAACTATCAATAATGTGCTAATAGTCCCAGCCCACTGCCATTAAACTTGCGTTTTGAATAAAAATATCAGCAGGAGCCTCAGTTACAACGGATATTATTAAATCCTACCTCAGTGAAAGTTTTAATAGTTTCATACCATACATTAAAACATTTGTAATCTTAAGATCAGGGTAAAACTATTATGACCTTAAAATCTCACCTACTTCATCAGCCTATGGGGTCACAAGTTTAGTTTAGTGGAATTATGCCCCTAAAGGAATACAGTAAATTGTGACACCATAGACTGAAGAAGTAGGTGAGTTTTTAAAATATAAGGTGTCAAGGCTTTGAAAGATAATATTATTATCTATCCAAACAAATAACCGAATTCTATAAAAACATAGAAAGAGTTAGTGGATCTATCTGCATGCCAATTGACTCGAAGAATTAAAACAAACATTTAAAAATTAAATTCAACAAATTTTTTAAAACCCTTCTAAAACTGCAACTATAAACCTTATCCAACTATTTTCTCCCTACATACCTTACTTATATTACTACAATAGATTTCTGCTTACTTTGCCCCCGGCATGCTATCTAACTCCACAAGTTCGGCTGCACACAGCAACAAATAAGAAAAACTCCTCTGCACCAACAGTGGCATAGTAAATACAGGATTAAAAATAAGGTCAAAGTACAGTACTACTGAAAAAGCAAAAGCAAATTTCGCTAAGAATCTTCTTGGCTATTTTAAGTGCCATATATGGTTTCTAAAAGCATTTTTTCTTTTGACTTAGAAAAAGCACCTTCATTTTACAGTCTATAGACATGCCTCATTAACTTAAATTTAACAATTATACTTATGATACAATTCACTAATAATTTTAAGTATTTTTTTTTAACTCTCAACCCCCGTTGTTAAGCCTTTGAAACACTAGTCTTCTCTAAAAGAGCTTCAAGTATTTCAATCTGGGGCCCAAACTCTCATGATTTACGTTTTTAACAAATTCTAGGCGTGACAACCCTGGTACATGGAGAAAATTCATGCACATTTTCCTATGTTTTCACAGAAAGCAAAATATTTATTTGTCCTTCATTTTGTATTAGGTACAACTAGACCTAATAAATTGTATGTTTAAGCTATCATCTGACCAATTACATCCTCATCTCTGTTAGAGAAACATCAAAACTTTAAAGGCCAATGGGGTAAAGCACAAGGGGTTTTATGAATTTTGATACATGTACGGATCATAACAAACATACGAGTTTAATTACAACATCACCTCAAAATCTGCTGCTGCCTATTTCTCATATTTGATAACAAGCAAACAAGCATGAAATTTTCCACCCTCTAAGATATAGCATTTTATTTAATTCTGTTCACATTATAATTTATATGGATGAAACTGCAACAAGATTGCAAGTTTAGTATTAAAATTAAATATTGCCAAGCGTATGTATGCTAAACAAAGCTAGCTGCCGCTACTTACAACACAAATCACTGAGTATTTTTTTCCTATTGGTTAAAAAGCTCCAAATATAATAGATACAATATCACTCTTATGGTAAAATCATATGAAAATCACAGTCAGCAACCTCTAGTGGTAAATACAGACGAATAACATTTCTCACTGACAAAGAGTCGTTGTTATTCGGACGAAAAGATTTGACGGACTCATATTGGTACACTTGTCTGAACAAAGTAAAACAAAATACCCTGTTGCAGCAAACCTGCATACTGAGCGAATTTCAAATGGTACGCTTCACTAAGTCATGAAGCCACTTAACAACTTTAATCAAAGGATATTAATAAATAAGCGAGATAATGACATTTTAGCGAATTTCCCCTATAGGGAAGAAGCTATTACCGTAGGTGGCATGGTAAGACTTAAGCCCGAGACCATGATAGCTTTTCGTGGTCCCCAGATGCCAAAAACACTATTGGTTCAAATATATATATATGTATATATCTATATATGTGTGTCCGTTACCGCGATAACTTTTGAAAGAAACCCCCGATTTTGATGAAATTTGGCACAAATGTGGAGAGTAGCATTTATGACTAAGTTCGAAAACCAGATCGATCGCACTATGGGAAGGGGGTTTTATGGGGGTTTACAATTTTCCAAAAATCGGTTTTTTGCAAATTTGACCCCAAAATGTTAAAAACACTCAATTTTGGTTATAGCCATTTTATAGAGCTTAAAAAAAAAATAATTTAGTACTTTGAATCATTAACCTAGGTAAAGTGGTTGCGGAGAAAATCCAAAATAACGTGTCCCATGTTAATCTTATGAAAAAAGGTTTTTAGATTTTTTTTCAGATAGTTTTACTAAAAACTTCACATTTCTGTTTATTAATGTGTTTAGCTCAACAAAAAAAACATTTTTGTGTTTGAATCGTTGTTCTACATCCAACCGTTGCAGAGATATTCAAAGTGCTAAATACAGTACGTTGTCCAATGTTATCCTTATGGAGAATAAAAAAAATTCTATATCTCGATTATTTTTGAATGTATATTGATGAAACTTGGTATGTGGCTTCAACTAGTTATGGTATATTGATATTAGCACAAAAACAAGTTTTTTGTTGATAGTCCCCATAGCAGCAAACCTGCATACTCGGCCCCCATGTTATTCATATGGAGAATAAGTAAAGTTGTATATCTCCCTTAATTATGAACCTAAATTAATAAAACTTGGTATATAGCTCCACCTGGTTCAGTTATATTGATAATTGCAAAAACACACATTACTTATCTTCCTCGTTGCAGCAAACCTGCGTCCTCAACCCTAATGTTATTCTTATGGAGAATAAATAAACTGCTATATATCACTTATTTATGGGTGTACTTTGGTGAAACTTGGTAAGTAGCTCTATGTAGTAGTGAGTCACATATATATGCTTTGGAAATTCGCTGAGTACGCAGGTTTGCTGCGATGGGGGTATTATTTATTCCCCATAAGAAAAACATTAGGACTGAGTATGCAGGTTTGCTGCATCAAGGACCACAAAATCTGGTTTTTATGCAAATACCAATGGATCACCTCCAAATAAGCAACATTAACATACCAAGTTTTATCAATTTATGTTCATAAACAAGCAAGATATCAAATGTTTATTATTCTCCTTAAGAATAACATTATAGCTGCTGAGTACGCAAGTCTGCTGCCATGGGGACCACAAAAAATTAGTTTTGTATGCAAAAAGCATTAAATCCCAACCATAAAGCCACATACCAAGTTTCATTAATATATGTTCATTAATAAGCGAGATACACTTTTACTTATACTCCATAAGATTAACATTGGACAATATACTGTGTTTAGCACTCTCAATATCTCAGTAACCAATTGACGTAGAGCGATGATCAAAATACCAAATTGTTTGTTTTTTAAGCTGAATTTAATGGTGTAAACTAAAATTTGGGTTTAAAAATAATTAAATGTAAAAAGTTAAAAAACAACATTTTTTTGGTACAAAACCCCCACAAACCCCCTTTAAAGTAGAGCGACCTGTCTGGTTCTTTAACTCATGAAAATGGATTCTGCCTTACTTGTTTATACCAAATTGCATCAAGATCAGACCATTTTTACTTAAGTTATCTTGCCTACGGACACATATATATATGAATTTGAACGAATGGGTGTTTTTGGCATCTGGGTGCCTCAAAACAAAAATTTATCATGGTCCCGGGCCTAGGTCTTACCTTGCCACCTACGGTAATAGCTTCTTCCCTGTAGGGGAAATTCGCTAAAATACCCTTAATTCAGAGCTAAAAATATTGTTCAAGCATAGACACAGACCTATCTCTGCATATTACAAGAGAACCAAATACTACCAACTGGCTGGCTGGCTGTAAGTGAACAACGCACTAACAACCTTTGCTAAAAATTAATTTTGTTAGATCCTGTAACTGTCCACTCATCCTGTTTGACCAACTTGCGAGCTCATATTTAATTTACTTTAACTCGCACATTTTGTTGGTTTGTGTACGAGTGTCACTCAAGGTACGTCTCTAACAAATTGTTAAAAATTACTAAAATAAACTAGTTTAAAACTACCTGATAGTGTCATTAAAACCTTACAATCTATTTAAACTAACTTAGGAAGTATACTATCACAATTTAACTTGACACCTTCTAAATTATCTTCACTCAAAAATATCCTGCTTTTACGTGCTGGACTGGAATACTGGCCCGGACGAAATATTCCCCTTTTCTTCACTTCTTCATCACACAAATAAAGTATCTAAAAAACAATATAAAATTAGTTTTATTTTTTTTTTATTTGGTTAGTTTAAACATATTACGTTAGGGAATAATAAACACAGATTTTTGTCCAAATACTTAAATAAAGATATGGCATTGATAAATTAGAATAAAATGTGTCTGCAAACATCGTTATACATATTTTCAACGTTCATGTACAGTTTAATCTTGATAGTCTGATATTTGCTAAACCGACATGTTTGGTAATCTGACAAGGCCACGCCCGTCATATCTCCCTTGAGAGCAAGAAATATGGTTAAGAAAGAGGTGGGGGATTTCCGTCAAAACGTGAAAGATCGGTGCGCAGTAACGGTTTTCTAAATCAATTTTTATTTTTAACCTTGTGTTTAGAAAGTCAAATAAACCTCTGTTAATTGAAATTGACTTTTTTATCAAATCATTACCATAAAGTATTTTGATTTTAGTTGTTTTAATGGTACGCTTGCTAATCCATAATATTTTATCATCCGACAAGGGTCTGGTACCATATCTGTTGGATTATCAAGAGTACACTGAATTTATGTTATTTGATTTTATCCATGTTAGTTTGATTTATAATGAATTTATTATAAAAAATAGCTCAATCCCCATAGCACCCCCACCTTATAGCAGTACGATGCTGTGGTCCCTCTCCAGCCGTCGCTTGGCCTTCAGTGCTACCACCCCCATCAGATCAGAAGGTGCAGGCAGTCCTGCCAACCCCGTGCCACCGCAAGGCTGGTGGTAGAACACTTGCATTCCTCCACAGTTGTAACCATAAGTTATGTTGTCGTCCGACCTGTGAATTAATCAACTTATTGTATGAATTAAATATTCTATGTAAATATTCAAGATTTTTAATTGTCGTTTGACATACAAAATTGTATAAATTGTTGTAATACTACTAGCTACTGGAATGGTAACATCCTTCTATTATCCTTTTTACCTCCACGTTAAACAAATTAAACCTGTTTATGAGGGGGAAGGATGAAGGCTGGGGAGAGGATGAGGTGGAGAGGTTTCAGGCATAAATAAAAAGACTACTGTTTACTGGAATGGTAACGCCCTTCTACTATCCTTTTTAACTCCACATTAAAAATTACTTGGGGGTGAGGGTTGGGGAAGGGGAGGGAGAGAGTGTGGGAAGATAGAAGGAGAGAAAAAAGCGCACAAAACCCACTAAATATTAAACTTTTTTCAAATATTCGTCAAATAATATTTGGTCGAATTTCGACCATTGGGCGGTTTCTAGTGTGTTATAAATGCTTTGGTTATAAATTTATTAAATTTGATTAAATTATAAGAATGAATATGATGCCTCCAAATGCAAGATGCTAGATCCTCACTGGAACCAGGTCATATTATGAATGACAAATCTCTGATCGTCTTATTGATTCAAAACACATATGTACAAGGCTCGATTTGAGGCGGAACGCGGCGGAACAACGTTCCGGGACCTCTCTTTCTGAAAAATAAAAATATCGGCACTAAGAAAGTTAAAATTATTGGCACTAAACATTTTTTGTCAGAGAGTTAACTGTGAACGTGATTAAAGACATGGTGTATTAAACCAACACACACCATATTAGTAATCTATATAAGCTCACAATTTATTAATAAAGCAAATAAATGTAGCTTGATACTAACTAGAATTGCCTGCCGTTCGTAAGCTGCGACTATAGGAAGCCTCTAACTCTAAGCCTCCGTGCGTTAGACATGCCCCCTCGCTTCCGTAGTGACAGATATACTCCCCCGTCCGGCTGTGCCGCCTACCGCTCACTCGCAGCATTGGGAATTTGAGGGTGATTACCCTTTTCGAGGGTAATTTTACCTGTCGATGGTATTTTCAAAGGTAATTTAATGTTGAGGGTAAAAAGGTGTAATTTCATTCAAGAGTTTATTAAACTTTAATCGTGTGTTATAAAACTGATTTGCCTCTCTCTTTTAGCGAATTTCCCCTATAGGGAAGAAGCTATTACCGTAGGTCTCATGGTAAGACTTAAGCCCGAGACCATGATAACTTTTCATTTTGAGGTCCCCAGATGCCAAAAACACCATTTGTTCAAATTTTTATATATGTATATATATATATATATATATATATATATATATTTATATTTATATATATATATGTGTCCGTAAGCACGATAACTCTCGTAAAAAAGGTCCGATCTTAATGAAATTTGGTACAAATGTGTAAAGTACCATTTATTTGAACGAGTTCGAAAACCAGATGAATCGCACCATCCGAAGGGGGGTTTTTGGGGGGTTTTGTACCCCAAAAATGTGTTTTTTGGGGTTTTCACATGTAATTTTAATTTAAATCAAATTTTAATTTATACCATTAAATTCAGCTTAAAAAAACAAACAATTTGGTATTTTGATCATTGCTCTACGTCAATTGGTTACCGAGATATTGAAAGTGCTAAACACAGTATGTTGTCTAATGTTATTCTTATGGAGAAAAAGAAAAATTGTATATCTCGCTTATTTATGAACGTAAACTGGCAAAATTTGGTATATGGCTTTATTTGGTTGTGGTCTATTGATATTTGCACAAAAATCCATTTTTTGCCCGATAGTTCCCGTAGCAGCAAACCTGCATACTCAGCCCCATGTTATTCTTATGGAGAATAATTAACGTGTTATCTCCTTTAATTATGAACATAAATTAATAGAACTTGGTATGTGGCTTTAACTAGTTGAGGTATAATGATATTTGTAAAAAATTCCATTTTTAGTGTTCCTTATTTCAGCAAACCTGCATACTCAGCCGCCATGTTATTCTTATGGAGAATAATTAAAATGTCATAAATCGTTTATTTATGAATGTATATTGATGAAACTTGGTATGTGGCTTTATGTGGTATTAAGATAAATTAATATGCACTGGAAATTCGCTGAGTATGCAGGTTTGCTGCTACGGGGGTATTTATATATGTATTTATATATATATTTATATATTTATATATATATATATGTGTCCGTAAGCACGATAACTCTCGTAAAAAAGGTCCGATCTTAATGAAATTTGGTACAAATGTGTAAAGTACCATTTATTTGAACGAGTTCGAAAACCAGACAAATCGCACTATCCAAAGGGGGGTTTTGTACCCCAAAAATGGGTTTTTTGGGGTTTTCACATGTAATTTTTATTTAAATCAAATTTTAATTTATACCATTGAATTCAGCTTAAAAAAACAAACAATTTGTTATTTTGATCATTGCTCTACGTCAATCGGTTACCGAGATATTGAAAGTGCTAAACACAGTACGTTGTCTAATGTTATTCTTATGGAGAAAAAGAAAAATTGTATATCTCGCTTATTTATGAACATAAACTGACGAAATTTGGTATAAGGCTTGATCTGGTTGTGGTTTATTGTTGTTTGCATAACAAAAATTTTTCGCCTATGGTTCCTGTAGCAGCAAACCTAGGTTCTTGGTCCCCATATTATTCTTATGGAAAATACTTAAAATGTTATATATCGCTTATTTATGAATGTATATGGATGAAATTTGGTATGTGGCTTCACTAAGATGAGTTCTATTGATATTTGCATAAAAACCCAATATTTGGTGTGCCTTGTTGCAGCAAACCTGCGTACTCATCCCCAATGTTATTCTTACGGAGAATAATTAATATTTTAACTATCGCTTGTTTGTGAATACATTTCTTATGAATCCTGTTAAGTGTTTTAATGTGTTATGTTATATATTCATTGGAAATTCGCTGAGTATGCAGGTTTGCTGCGACGGGGGTATTTTTGACTAGCATATATTTTCTTATTATTTACTATTCAAAAAATAAAGCAACAGGTGGCATACACACATTGGGCCTATAGCCAAATTGTTCTATGTTATATAGCCTAACAACATTAAAAATAGGCTGGGTAACATAGTGGTTCTCGTTCTTGCCTCATAACTTGAAATTCGCAACAGATCAATCCTACCAAAAAATCTGAAAATGTTGTAAAGGTTCGATACTGGACTCAGCTGCTATTTTTCACTAAGCTATTGTATGTTTTTTAGCAGAAGGTTTGACGTTACGTTAGATAGTAACAGTTCCGTGTTTGGAACGTTCCCTATCAAAACGAAAAAAATTCTATTAGTGTTAAAAAACCAACAAAATAATTGCATGGTTAGGACTAATGTAAGTTAGATAATTTTCTTATCTTAATATTATGATTTTTGATTTGTCAACATGTCAAGTCATTTAATATGTGTACGTAGTTTTTAATATTAGCCTACTTTCTTATTTGAGTAGTATTTTCTAATTTTGATTTTGATTTTGATTTTTGATATTTAAAATATATTTTGCAAATAACGGTAATGCGCTTTTTGGTCACAATTTTTTTCGAGGGTAATTTTGTCTGAGGTCGAGGATAATTTACAAGAGAACACAAAAACATGATGAAAACATGTTGAAGTTTTAGACTATATTATTTTAAGAAAAATGTATAAAACAAATATATAGTGATTTTGTGTTGTTTTACTGCTTTTCACTATGGTCACTCAAAAGTTTGAGGTCAATAAAATAACCTTTTTAAACCTAATACTTTACATAGGCAAACATTTGTTGAGGGGGTGAGGAGAGGTGAGGAGGGTGAGAGAAGATCGTAACTCCCGGTAGTAGGTTGTAGTTGCATATGTAACAAAGCTTAACCGCCTCAGTGCTCTTGATAATATTACTTATAACTATGTATAAATATAACTTTTCCAGGTGACTTTTTTATGTTGGATTTTGAGGTTGATAAATAATGTAATACTTGATACAAACATAAACCACATACCTGACGATGGTTTCCGTTATGTCTGGTTTTGTGTTGAATCGGTGGTGTAGGTCTGTCAACAGCTCCAGGTCAGGTCCTGCCCAGGCTCCACCTCTCTGTTCAATCAAGTTTTACTTGTCACAATTAAATATTTTATATAATCTAGGGGTCTGCGGTACCAAAAATTTCAGATCGGTACGGTTCGGTACAGTAATAGATTTTGTACCTCGGTTCTCGGTACGGTACAATGTACCATAATCTATACTAATTTGTATCCTATACTCTAATATGAGTAAGGTTTGCTTGTATGTTTGCTTGATTGCTTGCTTGCTTGTTTGCTTGCGACACTGATCTCAAAAACGGCTCCAACGATTTCCTTCAAATGTTCGAAATAACTAATTTCTAGGATAAAAATAAGTTCTAGACAGGCCTCGTCCCCAGGAAAAATCAAATAATGTAAAAAAACTAAAATGAAAAGTTAATAAATTAACATTAGGCTTATGGAGTTTTAAATCAAAACAAAAGAATTGTAACAGCTGTTCATAATCAACCAGGGAACTGTCAAAGTAATACTCATGTTGTTTATGATTATTAACATGTGGTTTCCTGAGAGCAGAGATTAAAATATTTGAGTGAAATTACATATATAGAGTAGAAAAATAAATCAAAGGGACATTTAGCTATAAATAACAACTGGAGTGATCTTAAAAATGTAGAAAAGAGGCAAATGAGTTATACAAATCTGATTATCAGTAGGGGAAGTGGTGAGATATTACTCCAAGTCATTTAAACAAACTGACTGACCTTCCCCCGAGCAAAGCTCGGCCCCCAGGTACTTTATCATAACAAATCTTGAGAAATACTTAAGGGTATAAACAATAATTGTTAACATTTATTTGATTGAAAGAAAAATAACTATACTATGGATGAAAATACTTTTAAAAACCAGCCACTTCAGCCACTTTGTGTTTTTGCTTTGATTATTATTATACAAATTCTTGAAATATTCATGATAAATAAATGAAAAAACTACTTGATGTTCAATCAATTGCATGAGTTCCTTAACTATTCTTTGATGTATTGGGAAGATATACTATCAATAATACAAAGAAAAATAAGATAACTTTAAAAATGCCAACTACATATTATGATGTGAAGGTAAAGAAAATTATAAAATAAACCTTTAAATACTGAGGATTCAAATTATACTATTTTTAAATTCAAAATTGAAATCCATAACAAATATTATAGTACATTTATTTAAACATAAGTAACATGTAAAACTGCAAGATAAAGAAAGTAATTAAAGTACAGAGATATCCTGTTAATTTTGCTACCTCACCTTTAATATAATTAACTATTAACCTCATCAAAATATGAATTTAGTTTTGTTGTAGAT
Source organism: Allygus modestus (assembly GCA_963675035.1). Classification (NCBI taxonomy): domain Eukaryota; kingdom Metazoa; phylum Arthropoda; class Insecta; order Hemiptera; family Cicadellidae; genus Allygus; species Allygus modestus. The sequence continues at coordinate 425,378,834 of OY776111.1, forward strand.
CATTTTTAGTTGAATTTTCTAAAACCACACAAGATAATCTAACATATAACAGATATCTGTTTGTAACAATTTCACAAGACAATAAAACAATTACATATTTATGCTACCATTTTTGAAATTTATTATGTTAGTGGTTATTTATTTTTAATTATCAACCATTTTTGAAAACAACTTTTTATATAATTTAAAATCAATTTCACTAGTAAAAATAATAATAATACATATGTAAAATCAGTTTAATTTAAATTCATAATGGAGAAACAATGTGATCAAAAGATAGTATTCCTTTTCTCACTCAAGGAATGATGTTGGACAAACAACTGATGTATTGCTAATGACCTGACCCCTCCCCCCTCACCCATCATGCTTTCATAGTCTAAACCTTTCTTATCTCAAGGTCAGATTTTTTGTCCAACCCGACCCAACCCCATGCCACTTCCCTTGCCCACCTTTATTATCTTCATTCTCCAATAGCTATAAATAACACCTGTCAATGTCTCTTTTCAAATCAGTTGAGACGAGTTTTGGGCCTTATTTTTCCTTAAAGGAAATTAATAGTTAGTTATCAACAGGAGTCTCATTTCAACCTCTTATTTTGTTGAACATTGTTCAGCTTATCTCTGTTTATTGTTTGACGCAGTAAACTGTACCGTAACGAATCTGTACCGGAGTTCGAATCTGTACCGGAGTTATATTCTGTACCGAACCGATGACGGTAATTAGTTTTGTACAGTACTGGTACAGTTTTTTCGGTGCACCGCAGACCCCTAATATAATCTCAACATAGAGATGTTATATTGGTCGGTTAGGAAACCCCGAAGAGCCTCAGGCACGTCTTCCACATGGGAATTTTGTGCAGTTCACCGGAGGAAAGGAATTAGTAGGAATGGAGAAGGTGGGAGGTATCCATGGCCAGCTAGGGACCATAATCTAGGGGAAGACGTTCCCGTCCCCTGCTGTCAACAAACATGGAGGGACCAAGATGAAAGGGAATATTGTCATAATGGACTACCCACACCATATGAGATCTTCAGCTGCTGTACCCAAGGTCAACGTCACAATTGTGTCTAGATCAGTCTAAAAATTCATCTTAGGGTAATCCCAACATACAATATAAATATATTTTTTCTTCATTCAAAAATAATAGGTCAATGAGGTATTGTACGTTCTTGTTAGAAAAATTAAACAATTTCTTTAACACCATGATGTGGATTGTTACTATTAACCCTAGCAGTGGCCTAATGTTGAAGTGGGAAATGGCCAAGCAGATTTGGCGATTTTGCAGACCTTTTTTTGAAAATTTTGTATAAATTCAACCGTAGAAGTAAACCTAGCCAACCTCATCTTCATTTTGATCGGAAAGAACAGGATAATCTAGAAATACTAAAATAAAAAAGATCTAGGAATTTTTTTTAAGTGAAAAAATCAAAAAATAAATTTTTTTGAAATTTCAAAAACAGCCTCGGTAAAATTTTGTCTACAGATTTTTTTATGGAAAATTCATTATATAAATTTTGTAAACAATCTAATTCCCTACATAGAAATATATAACATGTTATGGAAAGAAATTTTTTTGTAAGATTTAGGGGCGTAATATAATAATAAACGGGAACCTAAAATATGTGTAAATTGTTCAGTCTTAGTTTGTGTTGCAAGTCATGTAGTTTAATATATGTACATACTAATAATGATATATACATATTTGTAAAGCTAATGAAGTAAGGAATCAAAAAAAGTCATAAAGTTGATGGTAAAAAATTTGTATCACTTATAAATAAATGTAAATAAAAGAATGTTTTGCTATTTTTGCGTATTTGGAAAAAAAAGATTTACAGTATTTAGTATATAACATTTTTGCCAAATGTTTTACCCTCAAATCAATATAAACATGTTGTAGTACATTCAATTCCCTACATAGAAATATATACATGTTATACATAGAAATATACATATAAATATATAACTCACCACTAGGCCTACCAGATAAATAATCCAATTAGCCTTTGACACATCATCAGGAAAGTCGTTCACCTCAATATAACTACCTACATAACCCTCTAAATCGTCATCAATGTCACTAATACTTTCTTTTAGAGCACCCCGAATGTCACTAAAATCCATTTTTGCGTAAATTCGGCTAAATAAATAACTAAAACACTCTTACACAACTGACAGCGGTCAAACAATAACATAGCGCGCCATTTTGGACTGGGACTGGACATTGCATATTTAAGATGTAATGTCATATTGTCAACAAAAACACAACACATTGAGACATAGATATGAAGAAAGCCTGAAATCTGCTGTTTACAGTGATACCAAATACAATACAGTTTGGAGCGAGCCAAACAAACTGACTAGACTTCGTTAACAGCTGCGCAGTTGCCGATTAGGCAAAACTGTGACGTAATGAAACAATTCCTTGGTGATGAAGCCAAAGGAAAACAGTGCTGCCAACGGCAAAACTAAATTACTCTACATTTCTTCCTCTTCAAAATAACATATTATTTGACTAGTAACAATAACATACACTGCATATAAACGCGATTTTCTGATCCGACCAATTTGGTCGGATAGGCCATTATACAAAAAAAAAACCTGTTTTCAGAAAATCATATAACCTGTCCAATCAATATTTCATTCTAAAAATCAATACCAACATAAAGCGCTACTCTTTAGCTGTGCATTGGTACCAACCGCATCTTCCTGCAAGAAAAATTACCCGAGCTGGGTAATTTCAAAAATATTGTATTTTGCCATTGTCAGAGCGACGGCTGCAGGAATTGCGTTGTGCCAAAAATTTATTTGATTTCTAATCGTCGTAACATTGTTATACAGCTGCTACACGGTTCATTTATGTAATAAAATTAAAGTTCAGAATGTGATCTTTCAAATGATATATATATTGATCACTTTTGAGTTTATTATTATTGGTTTTTCAACGTTACAAAATTTTCAGTCATATCCGACCAATTTGGTCGGTGGCCACTCTAGGCGACATAAAAATCCGACCAAATCGGTCGGACGGCCACAGCTAGGGTTAAACAGGATACAACAAATGACATAAAACAACACACTATATAACATTCAATTTGTCATTCTCTGATTGGGCCTGATCATGTGACTGGTCAAAGTCGAAATTGACTGCCTTGTACAAACTTTTTATATATTTTTACAATATGTAACTACAGTATAAGTTTAAATATACAGTAGAGTCCCACTAATCCGAACCCGGCTATTTTGAAAATCCGCCTATTCCAAATTCGAGTTTGGAAATTACTTAAAATGACTTAAAACAGGAATAATTAGGAACTGATATTTTTATCACTGATATTTCATCCCTCTGGGAACTGAACTGCTTTATCAGATAAGCTAGCTGAATACTATGTCTTTCTTAAATTCAATCCTACTCAGTCCACGGTGTTTCCTGACAAACTAAGATTACAAATTGTTGTAAAGAGTATACACGTTATTTTACCTGAGTGGTGCCCCACTGTGGGGAAACAGTCAGATAGCTGTAGGACTCACACCCCCCACCACCCCCGCTGGCCACCCCGTGCTCTAGACAGTGGTGCAGGTGTGTCTCTATCTCACTCAGCCCACTGACGCTAGTCTGCCACTGAAACAAACAAAACACAAATCAAAACTAGAGTCAGACATTTGAGGTGAATATCGACGAATTATGAGTGTTCAATAGGTGAGATGTCTCGTATAGTTTTATAGTTAAATACACCCAATCCTATAATCTAATACGAGCTATGTGTGTTTGTTTGTTTGCAAAATTTATCTCGAGATCCAGCAGGATTTTGCTGAAAGTTTGGAATTAGGGGCTTTTGGGTCTAAAAAATTGATTGGTGAAAACCACTACCTCAGGAAAACTCGTATTTTTATAAACAACTCATTTGAAAATTGAAAATTTTAACACTGGGCTTATGGAGTTTAAAATCATAACACAGGTTACCATGAACAACAATACCCCCGTCGCAGCAAACCTGCATACTCAGCGAATTTCCAATGAATATATAACATAACACATTATAACACTTAACAGGATTCATAAGAAATGTATTCACAAACAAGCGATATTTAAAATATTAATTATTCTCTATAAGAATCACATTGGGGATGAGTACGCAGGTTTGCTGTAACAAGGCACAAAAAATAATGGGTTTTTATGCAAATATCAATAGAACTCATCTTAGTGAAGTCACATACCAAGTTTCATCCATATACATTCATAAATAAGCAATATATAACATTTAAAGTATTTTCCATAAGAATAACATGGGGACCGAGTACCTAGGTTTGCTGCTACAGGAACCATAGGCGAAAATTTTGTTTGTGCAAACAACAATAAACCATAACCAGATCAAGCCATATACCAAATTTCTTCAGTTTATGTTCATAAATAAGCGAGATACAATTTGTCTTTTTCTCCATAAGAATAACATTAGACAACGTACTGTGTTTAGCACTTTCAATATCTCGGTAACAAATTGACGTAGAGCAATGATCAAAATACCCAATTGTTTGTTTTTTTAAGCTGAATTCAATGGTATGAATTAAAATTTGATTTAAATTAAAATTACACGTGAAAACCCCAGGGATACAAAACCCCCCTTCGGATGGTGCGATTCGTCTGGTTTTCGAACTCGTTCAAATAAATGGTACTTTACACATTTGTACCAAATTTCATTAAGATCGAACCTTTTTTACGAGAGTTATCGTGATTACGGACACACACATATATATATATATATATATAAATATATATATACATATATAAAAATTTGAACGAATGGTGTTTTTGGCATCTGAGGACCTCAAAATGAAAAGTTATCATGGTCTCGGGCTTAAGTCTTACCATGAGACCTATGGTAATAGCTTCTTCCCTATAGGGGAAATTCGCTAAAAACAAACCATTAAATCAGCTTCTATAAAAAAATATTATAAACAACTGTTTATCATTATGGGAGTAAAAAACCTACTTGAATGGCAACTCAAACTCTTTTTTTGATAGGCGAGTGAGCGAAGCAAACAAGCTCATATTGAAAATGAACGAGTATTTGAAATAAAACAAATTCAATGCCTCTTATGTGGAATCAAACACCATCAAAAATGCACCATCCGAGCATGGCTCGGTCCCCCGGTACTTGTTTCTTACCTGAATAATGAAATATAACTGAATTATTTTGATGGTGTCCTTTTAGCGAATTTCCCCTATAGGGAAGAAGCTATTACCGTAGGTCTCATGGTAAGATTTAAGCCCGAGACCATGACAAATTTTTTTTTAGGTCCCCAGATGACTAAAACACTATTCGTTCAAATTTATATATATGTATATATATATATATATATATATATGTATATATATATATATATATATATATATGTTATATATCTATATATGTGTCCGTGAATGCGGTAACTTGAGTAAAAAACGTCCGATTTCGATGAAATTTGGCTCAAATGTGTAAAGTGACATTTATGACTTTAAGTTCGAAAACCATAAAAATCGGGCCATGGGAAGGGGGGTTTATGGGGGTTTTAAATTTTCCAAAAATCAGTTTTTTGCATTTTTTACCCTACAATTTTTAAATCACTTAATTTTGGTTCAGACCATGTTATAGAGCTTAAAAAAACAAATAATATGGTATTTTGAATTATTAAGCTAGGTTAAGTGGTTGCGGAGAAAATCCAAAAAAACCTTCTCATAAAATCTATGTTAATCTTATGGGAAAAAGGTTTTTGGCTTTTCCTAAGTTAATTTTAATGTAAACTTCACATTTGCTTTTACCAATCAACTCAGCTCCACAAAAAAATCATGTTGGTGTTTAAATTGTGATTCTACGTCCAACCGTTGCAGAGATATTCAAAGTGCTAAACACAGTACGTTGTCCAATGTTATCCTTATGGAGAATAAATAAAATTTGATATCTCCATTATTAATGAATGTATATTGATGAAACTTGGCACGTGGGGTCACGTAGTACTTGTATATTGATATTTGCACAAAAAATTGATTTGTGTTGATTATCCCCGTAGCAGCGAACCTGCGTACTCAGCCCCCATGTTATTCTTATGGAGAATAAGTAAAATGTAATGATTCCCTTAATTATGAACATAAATTAATAAAACTTGGTATGTGGCTTCACCTTCTTGAGTTATATTGATATTTGCATAAAAACCCATTTTTTTAGTTTCTTGTTGCAGCAAACCTGCTTACTCATCTCCCATGTTATTCTTATGGAGAATAATTAAAATGTTATATAGTGCTTTCTTATGATTGAATATTGATTAAACTTGGTATGTGGCTTCACCTAGTTAAATTATATTTATATTTGCATAAAAACCAATTGTTTCTGTTCCTTGTTTCAGCAAACCTATGTACTCATCACCAATGCTATTCTTATAGAGAATAATTAAAATTGTATATATCGCTTATATATGAATATATTTTTATGAAACTTGGTATGCGGCTTTATATGGTATTAAGACATATATTATGCATTGGAAATTCGCTGAGTACGCAGGTTTGCTGCGACGGGGGTATTTTAAGATACTGAAGAAAATAAATTTAGATAGTGTTGAAGAAGGTGACGGAAAGAGACTATGTAGACCAAATACATTTTTTGTACATTTTTGCAGGTTCATCTGAAATTTTGCTGTGGTACGTAAATATAAAGATGATAGAAAACTGATTTACACTCATACATTTCACCAGAGTTAATTGTTTATAGCAGATTCCCAATATGTGTGCCATGAGACTGGCCAGGTGTGCCGTTGGATAGAGAGAAAATAGAGTTAATATAAAAAATACTTAGTAGGCTAATAGGTGTGCTGCAGCTATCGGCTTTTTATTATAGTGTGCTGCAGACTAAAAAAGTATGGGAATCACTGGTTTAAAGGTAGCTGCGAGCTTTAACCCTTTAACCAAATTCATCTGCATAGAAACAAACGAGTTCGCACGCAGCACGCTGAGTGAGGGAAGTGAATTTCCACATAAAAAAACTATAAAAACTCAAAATCAGTTAAAAACATACAATTACTCCAATTTTTATTCAAATCTGAAAATATTGATTTTTTGGCTGTTTTGATGCTCCTGGTTCTATTTACCTGCAATGCTGGGAATACAATTTTGCGCATTATAAGGTTAAGAGAAGGTCCAGTCAGGCTTTAAAGTAGGTGTGAGATGGTTGGGGATGATCAAAGTACACCAACAAATGAATAACAGGCTTTTCTGAAGTAAAACTCCCATAAGACAACGTACTGTGTTTGGTCAATACACATTTTCTTTAATAACTCGGTAAATATATAAGCTAGAATGACAAGAGAGGGCTTAAAAGTTTTGCCACACTAATTCCCACCATTTTCCATCCGCTAATTTTACATCAGAGGCTTTTCTGATCTTTTTGGGCCCAAAAACTCAAATTTCTAAATTTAAAATCCCCAAAAAAGGGGGTTAGAGTTTTCTGATTGTTTTGTCCAATGAACTTGTCCAACTGATTACAAAAAGGAATGTTCCTACCAAATTTGAAGTAAATCGGACAAAAAATGCGACCGCTAGAGTGCATGTGTGTGTGTGTGTGTGTTTATGTGTGTTGTTAAAGGGACGGATTCAGAGATCCAAAGATTCAAAGATCCTCACACGTCAACCGAAGCTTATTGTGTGTCCCTTGTACGTTAGTATGGCAAACCAATGCCCGTACCCTTTACGAGATCCAGGAGTTTTTTACCAATACTAGCGTCCCTTTCATCACCTGGTTGCTTACAACCAAACAGAGCCCTTCTCCTTGCCCCGAGTCTCTCGCAGTCCAGTATGATGTGCTTGGCAGTCTCTTCAGACTGATTGCAGAGCCTACACACCTGACTTTCATTTCTGAGTCCGAGAGTGTGGAGATGTTTCCTGAAATGGCCATGTCCAGTTATCAGAGCAATCAACTGCTTAACCCGACCTCTGCCCAACCTCACCAACCAGTTAGTGAAGTAAGAGCTAGTATCTGCTAGCAGCCTTTTGCCAAGTGCTTGACCAGTATGACCTTGCCATTGCTGGCGATGTAAGTCCCTGGACCATTTGTTTATTGTGTGAAAAGCAGTTGTTTTGCTTATGCCACAGCTTGGCTCTGGACCAAAGAATGGCATACCGGAACCTCTTTTAGCAAGCTTATCTGCACACCCATTGCCACCTATGCCTACATGGCCAGGTACCCAACCAAGATGCACCGAGTTGCGTGTCGCGAGTTTGCAGAGAGTGTTGTAACATTCCCACACCAATTTTGACTTGATTTCGTTGGAGTCAAGAGCCTTGAGGGCAGCCTGACAATCTGACAAGATTACTATATGCCTGTCGCAATAGCGTCTGGCAATGCCGAGATTGGCACAAACCATGATGCCACAAATTTCTGCTTGAAAAATAGTACAGTGTTGTCCCAGACTTGCACAGAGTTCTGTTCTAGGTGATTCACTGTACACCCCGTAGCCAGATTTTCCTTCAATGAGAGAGCCGTCCGTGTACCAGACAAGGCTGCCCTTCCTGGAATAGGGCCCTTCCTCAGATGTCCACTCTTCTCTGGAGCAGAATCCAACAGAAAAAGGTTTAGTGAAAACCATCTCCGTACTCATGACATCTGATGTCATATCAAGCACAGGGTTTTGAGCAACAGCTTTGGTGATGGTGCAATGGCCTGTTCCAGACAGGCCTTCCCTCCATTGGCCTGCGACTTTTAATCGATAGGCTGATTTCCGTGCTTCTGCCTTGATGAAGATATCCAAAGCTAGAGTGCATACACACATATATATATACTTATATATATATATATAACATTTTTAACGAACCCCCAAAACGTGTTCAGGGGGTCACATTAGGAACTTCTATGGTGGTCCCGGGCTTAATTTTCACCGTGCGGGTCATGCTAATAGTTCACTTTCCATAGGAAATTCACTAAAAATTTAATCAACTGATTCTTAGTAATTCTGAATTTTCACACTAGTTTATATCAAAGAATAGGTTTCATTCCGAATGAGATCTCAAATAAATTTTTTTGGACAAAGTGATCCACATTAGCTAACTAACTTACAATTTTTTCTGACTAAATTCACATGACATACTATTGGACAATCAACAACAATATGTTGGAATTATTTAGTTTATTTACTGTTAAAGTTTCATTCAATTGTCTTCTTATTTGTAAAAACAAAAACAAAGATTAGAAATTCACTATATGATTCTAAATATTACTTATACCTTCTCAAGTGTTTTGCATGTCAAGGCATTCATCATTTCTAAAACAGATCAAATAAGTTAGGCCTACATATAATATATATGGTTTTTATTTTAAACTTGAAGTGTAGTTCGGTAAAATTTTAAGGGGTGTTTTCCTTACTATGGCAAATATATTATCACAATCCATCGTGGGTTACAACCCAAAAGAGATCAAGGACTACTTTACCTTACCCCTCTCTTTATTTCACAAGTTTAGAGGATTTTGTGGTAGTCTGCAATTTCCTCCCCTACATCCGCCAAAAACACAGGACACCATAAAAATAATTCAGTTTTAGTAGGTCGGACTGACCTTGCTCACAAAAAAACTTGCACATTTAACTATAGAGTCATCCTGTTTAAATTCAGACACTAAATTGTTTGTTTTTAGAACGTTTCTATACATTTTTAGGTAATGAAGCTGTGGGTAGCCCAACCAGTGTCATATTAAACAATAGAAACAGTTAAAATGTTTAACTATAAAATTAAAACCACAAAATAAAAATAAAAATAAATTTTTAATTGACAAGGCCCTCCATTATCAAAGATACCACCTGTCCATCAGATGACTTTTAACTGTGGTGAAATACATAAGTGTAAATCAGTTTCTATCATCTTTATCTTTACGTACCACAACAAAATATCAGATGAACTTGCAAGAATATATACATTTGGTCCACATAGTGTTTCGGACACATTCTCGTCAGGTAAAACCAACAACATTTTCTGCTGTTGATTTGACTTGACGATGGTACCTTTGATACTGAAAGACCTTGTCAATTAACAATGTATTTGCATTTGAATTTTGATGTTTTAATTTCATAATTCAAAATTTAAATGATTACCAATAATGAGCTCCTATATACACAAAACTGTAATCTTTAAACCGAAGAAAAACGTTATCTTTTAAAAAATCTGAAATAATATATTAACTTAGAAGTTAACCTACCAAAGAATGTATCTGATCGGGATCCTGGCTGGTTTTAGTGTCCATGAGCAGTAAAAGCGTCATATCCTGATATCCACAGACATACAGCACGTTTTCTTCCAAAGGCCCAATGTCTCTCTTTTCCCTCTCTTTCTCCGCCCGGGACTTTTTAAGTGGTCGTGTTGGCACCAGAGGCGTGGGAGGGTTGACAGACCTGTCTGCAGGTGTGGTAACCTCCCCTACTCTCTGCTCCATTGCCAATAGACTCAGTTTTGCCATCAATGGAGTCAAAGGTATCGACATGTTCGGTTTCTTCGATCTGAGTTCTATCATCGGGACCATATCTGTTGGAAGGAATCAATGTTAGGTTAAATTTATTTTTCCAATTGTATGTATTCACTTTTTACTATTTCTAGGTATGGTTTAATGGGTTTAACAATAACAAAAAACTTTTATGGTTAAGTTATAAGATTTGTGTAACAATGTATATTATTTAACATATCTTCCAAATTTTAAGCTTAAAATTATTGTTCTAGAGACAAATTTTACAGTTGTTGTATTGTAAAATTTTTCCTTACAACAAAATTAAATAGGTATGCCAAAAATATTGCATGTTTTCTTGACATTCTAGGTCATGTTCTTAACAAGTGTGTACAATAATACCATCTATGGAAAAGATACATCAATAAAATAAAACAATTGGAAATTAAGTATAAAAAACCAAAACGTCAAGTAATACTAAATTATTATTCTTTTTTAACCATGTGAAAGGTAAAAACCATGTGTTTCAATTTGCAAATTCCATTGTAATTCGAATTCAGTATAACTGATTCAAAAGCAGTATCCCGTACTAAACAAGGTTACGACTTAAATAATTTTAAAAACTTAAACAAGAAAAGAGTATAATTTGTAAAATGATTACGTTATATAAATAGTGTTACATTATCTAATTTGAGTTACAGCTATTTTGTTCCTATAACATTGTGAATAAATTAAATTTGTCTTTTGGTATTGACATAGTTTCCAACCATGAAGTTAGCTGACGGATACGATTATGTCCCTACAGTTATTACAAGTTACAAAATCAAATAAAAAAAAACTTTTACTAATGTATAAGTGTGTGTTAGTCAAAGTTAAACAGATTCAATCAAAATTTGTCAAAATGCATTACCAATTCCATCAGGAGGTACGCAGGTTTCAACATGCGGAGTTAAAACTACTGGAACTCGTTTTGAAATACAAACCAAGTTACAAGCATTGTTCAATCAAAATATAAAACTTCAAATTGATCAATAACATTACAAAAGAATAGAGACCACAAGAAAGAAACACATTCCGTTAAGGAGGAAGTCAGTGTAGTAAATAGTCAAGACAACAACAGCTCACACATCAAAGATAGCTCTCAAGCAGAGATACACAGCTGAGATTATAGTAATCAATCGTTTTCTACATGAAAACCATCAATACGCTGAAACAGAGTCAAATTATCAATCAACAAATAATCATGCAGGCGAGTCATAGTCATGCAGGTGTTGAGTCATGCTATAGCGAGTCAGACGCATGCGGCATCGCAGTACCCTGTGAGTCAGCATTGGACGGGCCGAGCGGTAAGTTAAGCGCTCGCTTCACTCGCTCCTTCTTGCTTCGAGTGGCCTCGCCGAATCCCAGGGCGAAACTCTTTGGTCGAGGCTCTACCAACCAATACAGGCAAAATTCATCCAATCAGTCGTAAGCTCATTTTACTTACCATTGTTAGTTACCAACTATAGCGTCTTGGATTTCAGTTCAAGGGGTCACGGGTTCAAATCCCGGGGTGTCCACAATAGTTTGAGGGGTTTGGACCACTTTCTCTTAGAAGCGTTTGTACTGTACTTTTAAGAAAAATGCAATCGGCGTTGAAATACAAAAAAAACCCAAGTCGTTCCTCTAGCCTTGCTCAATTTATGATGTATTGATAATTGTATTGATGTAATAGCGTTTTTTCTCATTTTGCACAAATCCATTCGCCTACCTTCCTTTCTGAGCCCCTCAGGACCTCAGGCAGTTAAATTATTTTTACCCTTTTAACAGACTTTATTAAGTTTCATTTCCACACCAATATATTCGACAACTCCTCTAAACAATAATATAATTGACAGCATTGCTACTAAAACCTCCTACGATAAATGTCTTTATTTCCCTAACATTTGTAATCTGGATACTATGCAAAATTTACAACTTGATCTTTTTGATTTATTGAATTTAAAACTAAAGAGTTGCCAACCCAAAAAGTGGATCTAACAAGTTTTAAAACTCCAAGAAGAGGCTGCTAACAAATTTTGGTCTAAATAAAACTGTTTACTGTTAACAATAGGTGAGAAAGATTCAGAGCTTTTCACTGCCACTGCAAGATTTCCTCAAGGTGGGCGAACGGGTTAACTATCACTACAAAGCTGACTAATGTGAAATATTAACCTATCTTAGGAGATAACAAATCATTTTAAAACTATGATTCAAAAATCCTGTGTGATAATGCTCTGAATGAGCAAGTGATCAAGTGCAGTTGCAATATCGCAGATCAAGCAGTGATACAGTGATAACTTTTCATAATATGAAAACTTAACCCTAAATATATTTTATTTCTATTAACAGTGTATTTACAACCTGCATAATATGGGTTGTAGTTGTACATTAGCAACCATACAGTGAGTGATAATTCAGATTAATTTTATGTAAATATTAATTTCCTATTGCTAAAAAAATAATAAAATAAACTAGGCTTATTCAAACAATTTTGTTAACAGAAAACTTAAAGTTATAAACCATAGTATTGCCAGAAAATATAACAGCCTAAATCTCTCTACTTAAATTACATATATCTACTTATTAAATGCAACTCCTCCTCAATAGAAAAGTTATCATTCCCTAAAATTGTTTTTGATCAATCACTAAGAGTGTTTATCTTAACAATTTGTATAAAACTATTTTTTTATATTATGTCTGTACAGTGAAATTAAGACCCATGAAAAATTAGTCTTCCAATTTTATGATATAATTCAATCAATACAAATGTTGAAACTCTTTAAAAACTCTGCTCTATTTGTCTGTTTTAAAATTGGAATGGAACACCAATCTGATATTAGATATTTAAGCTAGTACAACTTGTTCAATTTGTTTATATTGACAAATAAATGTTATCACTTAATATGAAAATAATAGCACAATATTCTTTATTTGGAATTCAATGATGGGCATAGTGAGTTTATTTTGTTTACAAAGTGAATGTGTTATTTTGACATCAAGGTCTATTGTTATCATTAATAACTTATGTAACCTGTTTTGAGGACCAAAATACTATAAAATCATCGATTTGCTTTAAAATTTGAACAAATTAATTTCTCTTCAAAATAAATGCTTTTTTTACTACCGTGAAACTGCAGTTATATTTTTAAAAAACACACACACATCTTCAGCGAGAAGCCGCAATATTGGTTTCTTAACTAATTTAAAATGTTGGTGAATGTTTTAAATTCTAAATTAGTTGAAAACACACAACCTAAATTAATACCTCTAAAAATTGGAGCACCAAGATTTATATAAACATGCAACCTTACAGTGAACCAATACTCACTTTTCTCTTTAGTTGTTTCCTGCGACAGCTGGCGGTAGTGACGGGTCACGCGCGTGTCGTAGAGGGCCTGGGAGGCGGGTAGTCCGTTGCGGCGGAACAGCGGGAACATTGGGTCAGCAATGGTGTTACAGTACTTCAACACAACAGTCTTCTCTTTATCCTCAGGCTCGGTGTCGGCCACGCCTAAACTAAGGTACCTGAAACATTGGGAAATTAGCGTTAACCCATTGAGGTAGTAATTTTATTCTATTTGTAGTAGCCTATAACGGGAATTGATTGGTGCTGCACTCTGGTAGCAAAATATGTAACTAATGACCGCGGGCGTCTACGGTTCTATCCGCTAGGGGCGCGGACTGACTGAAAACCCTTAATATCGCCGCCAGGCCTTTAGTCGTGTTAGCTGAGTTGGCTACGTCGTGGAAACACCTTGGCCAGATGGCGATACGATGTTCGTGGGTTCGATTCCCGCACACGACCAAAACTGACCAGTTGTGCAACTCTCAATGAGTAAACCGGTCTGTGGCAACGTTGGTGGGAGGGCCCAAGTAAAATAAACGGTGGCAGGCTTGCTTGGAAGTTGACGGGATCGGTTAATTCTTTGAGACTTGCACATGGTCAACACTAATTTTGCTAATTTTTACTTATGTCTACTGTGTGTGTGCCAATGCGACTCTCTAAACTGAAAGAAAACAATATTTTAATTAAAATATGCCATTAATCCATTTAAAAACACCAATTTTATACTCCAATTCACACGTTAATAAAATTACAAGTAAGGAACGAGACCTGCTCGTATGTCTACGCCAATGGGTTAAGCTTTAGGCCTACCATAAAAAATAATATATGAACTTTTTATCTAGGAGGAAGTAATGTTTTTGTCAAAATCATTGAAGTTCAGTTATTGGAGGAAATATTTCCACGTTGGTGCTAATTGAATGCCCCCCCAAAAAATGGTTTTTGAAGTTATGTCTGTCGGTCTGTATGGATGTCTACCCACATGACCACATGAAGGCGTGATTTTGATAATATTACGTATGCATGTGTAATCCCATAATATCCCTGGGAATTTTTATTTTAAAAGGTAACCATCCCCCCAAGATCCGCTAAAAAAACTTGAATATAATAACAATTTCTAAAAAATGGCTCTTACAATTTTGATTAAAATTTAGAGGTTTATAGTACTTTAGGCCAAAATTACACCGCCCGCAATTCTGGACAGATTTTGGTTGAGAAATTAGGTAGGCCTATACGGCTTACTAAGCCTAATACCTAATACCAATAGGTACCTATTACCAGTAACTAATATTTGTTTTAGTTGTAATTGTATAAGTCTGTTATTGGCTCAAAAAAGGCCTCATAAAGTTAATGTGATCTTTAGATTTTTGTCTGGTTCTCCTTACAACATTAAAGCAACTAATTGAGCCCCACAAATAGGAGCCCTCTAATATTTTCTGCATTGAAAAAGCTGAATTCTTATATTTATTTAAAACTTTTATTTCCCTTATCAAAATACTCAATATGTCTGATACTGAACGTTTCAGGGGAACTAGGGGGGATATTGGACATAAGAGGTCTGTCTGTACCCTTCCTTTGACAACGCAAAAAAGAACGATGCTATCCATCCATTAAACGATAGCTAATCATCAACTTCTGCCTTCTTCTAGGGGCTAGGGATTCACTGTTCATTATTTGACTGATCATTACAAACTTATTTATTGCTCATTTGTCCGTACAACCCCCTTCATAAATTTGTATACATCACCTACTGACCTTACGAATACTTTATTGTCTACACTGGATGGAATGTCGTCTGTAGTTCGATGTTTGCTGGTGTTGTCGTTTGTAGGATCGGGTACAACAAAGCCAGATGGAGCCACCGACAGCAGCCTAGCAGCCTTCCGCGCCTTGACCGCGTCTTTCACTACGTCCGGAACCTTTTCCCCCTCCACCTCCCCCTCCGGCTCCTCCACCACTGTGGTGAAGATCCTCGACACATCCCGCTTCATGCCAAAAGTCGATCCTGTTGATGGTTCTTTGTTGTTTTTCACTAACGCCTTCTCCTAAACAAAACATACCGGATGTATGATCAATAAGTAAATAAAAATAAAAATCTGTGCTAAAACTTAAGACAATGGGATTTTTTCAGGTCTAATAACATTCTATTTAATATCTGTAACCCACTGATGTTGTTTTTATTAGTAATTTTACAACAATTTTGGCCTTTTGGAGTAACCTCTATTTCCTCACCACAGGATGATATAGCACAACAATTCTTACATATAAATTAATCTTAGACCATTGAGTATACACTAACTCTTATATATTCAGAGTATACACTACTCTGTGTACTCTGTTAATGCTTAGACTAGTTGACTACCAGTCTTGATAATAGTGTGATCACTAGATCCAGATTCATCTTGCTGTTGCTCATCACAATATGCAATTCAATTAAAATTTCCACCAACAGCAAAGTAGGTTCTGCTATGACATTTTGCATGATCAAACAATATTTCTAATGCAGCACTTTATACAGAACTTTGTGCTGTGTATGGGCCAAAATTCATCAATATTGCAATTGTTGAAATGGGTTTGTTGTTCTAAAGTTGTCAGACAAACTTCCAGGATAAAGAAAGCAAAGGTAGGCCATCTACCAGCGTTGAAGAACTTATCAATAAAATCAAATGAAAAGTTTAAAGACTATCAACGTGTCACTTATATCTGAGCTTCCCACAAATCCCAAACTCCTTTGTATGAGCTACTGACTAAAATGAAGTAGTGAGTTTATTCCCACCAAAAATACATAACAAAATACAGGATTTTCTCTCTTGGAATAAAATTGACCACTTTTCCAGAAGCAAGGCCAGTAAAGAGCTACCAAAACTTCTATGCTTGATGGGTCTTCAAAAATCTTTTCTGAGAAGCCCAAAACACAACGAATGGTCTAGGTTTTCTTACCTCCCCTCCCTTCATAGTGAATGTTTGTTTGGTCACTTTTGGATAAAAATTCACTGGCCTTTAAAGTTTTGATGTTAATCATAAGGATATTTATGTTTGGTTTTATTGAATCATTGTAGAGATTCAAAAGCTATTTTAGATTGTTCATCAGCTTCATAATACGATGAAGCACAATCGACTGTTGTACCTTGCCCGCGTTGCTGTCTCGCCGCTGTTTCGTCGCCTTGAGTGCAGTGCTTAACTGTGATGACTCTCTCGCCAGCATTTCCACTTCTGATTGTTCGACGTAGACTGTCAGCAGTTGGACACCGACAGGAAGACGGAACTGGGTTGTCACGCTCTCCCCTGGCAACTATGCAGCCAGAGTTAAACAGTTATGAAGTCCCTTGAAGTTTGACATATGTTTAAAGTCAGTTATTTTACAGGGTTGAGTTTGAGAGTTAAGATAATTTTGCTGTAGTCGTTGAAAGGCTCTTATTAATAGCAATAATTTTAATGGTATGAATTACTGACTGGATCTGATTGGATTACTTTAATCTTTGTTCATGCGACTCCTTGATAGAAAATTGCTTCTTTTGTATTTCGGAGTCTAAATGATAACCTGTAACTATTGATTATTATTTGTAAGTTGTTTTACGAAGATATGAATTGTTTCACGTGTAGGCTATAGCATATTTAGAATCATGCAATTATACTAATAATTTTGCAAGACTATAGACGGTCTTAAAAAAAGTCAGTTACTTACTAATAAAAAAATTTGCAAGTTAAATTGTTACTTGAGTCAGATTGCCCAAAGCAGGTTTGGCAGTTAAAGTATTGGCCCACTGATAAAACTTATTGTATCTTAAACTAACAACAAACTAATAAACAATGTGCATGATTAATTTTTGGGTGTGTATATGTTACACCATTGGCATTTTCATATGTTTTTAAACTAAACAGTCCAAACCCTAATCTTGTTACTTATCTAAGGTAACTAACTAGGTGAAGCTAAGGTAAGGTATGAAGTTTTTCTTAGAAAGCATAATTCAATCCACTGAACACTGGAACATCTAAGAATCAATTTTACTCTATAGAATATACATACTACAGTTTTCTCAAAAACATGGTATTTAAAGTTACAAATTGTATGTAAAAACTCACCTTTATCCTGTAAGGATCAGAGATGACCAGCAGTTTGGTAAGCTTGGCACTCACCTGGGAGGCTACGACTCTGAAAATACAGAAACCGGTTACGTTTTGAGAGAAATAGTGTGTATAATTATCTAACTTACTTCAATAGTTTAAAATATATACAACAGAAAGTATTTAAAATCTAAAAACATTTTTTTCTGAGAGAAGAAAATCAAGAAATATCATCAAAGGTAATTCATTCAACTGATTAAAATTAGCAGACCCGTTGGGGCTTCGCCCGCGTAGACGAAGACAGTTGTGTGTGCTGAATTCTGTGATTAGCCCGTGGAACCACTACAAATCAAGTTCAGCTGTTTGAATTTTCATCAGCTCAAACCATAGTAAATATCCATAAGGATGGAATACATGGTAACTTCGAAGCCCCATGGGGCAAAGACCTATAGCTGAATTGCTATGAAAACACTTTAATGTTCCAATGTTTGGCCTAAAGAATCAATTGACCAAATTTTACCACTCTAGCATGCCAGAAAGTTGGAGAATTAGTGATAAGTGAGAGAGAGCTTTCCCTTTTATAGATATAAAATAAAATACCCCCGTAGCAGCAAACCTGCATACTCGGTGAATTTCCAATGCATATATATGTATATTAATAGCACATCAAGCCACACACCACAAGCCATAAGTGAAAACTAAAATTGGATTTTTTTAAATATTATATTTAGAAAACTAAAAAAAAACATTTTTGAGGTACAAAACCCTCCCCCCCAATAAACCCCTTTGGATGGGTCGATCTGTCTGGTTTTCAAACTTAAAGTTGTAAATGCTGCTTTACACGTTTGTACCAAATTTCATCAAAATCGGACCTTTTACTTTCTCCCCCTTATACGTAGTATATGGAGAAAGTATTGTTTTCGTCAGAATTTTCGAATTTGAGTTGTTAGTGGAAATATTCGTTTTGGTGCTCCCTGAACCCAAAAAAGTGGTTTTTACGTGATGTCTGTCTGTGTGTGTGTGTGTGTGTGTGTGTGTGTGTGTGTGTGTCCGTGTGTGTGTGTGTGTGTGTGTGTGTGTGTGTGTGTGTGTGTGTGTGTGTGTGTGTCTGTGTGGATGTGTACAGAGCTAGAGCCCTAACCTATGGACCGATTTTAATGAAATTTGGTATGTAGGTAGTACTAATCCACGATATCTCCAGGCGTTTTTTTTATTTTTTTGAATTTTTGATTTTTAAGGGTAATTATCCCCCAAAAACCGCCAAAAAACATGAAAAATCCAAATTTCTCAAAAACGGCTCTAACGATTTTGATTAAACTTTAGTCGTTTGTAGAACTTTAGTTCTCCAACAAAATGACACCACCCGCATTTCTGTAAAAATTCGGGTTCAGAAATTACAGGACTTAAAACATCCAAAATTAAGTTTTTTGGATTTTTCATAAAAAAACATAAATATTAAAAAATATTACTATTCACCATTAAAAAGAGCTCTAAAAACTAAATAATTTAGTATTTTGAATTACTATTCTACGATTACTGGTTTCGGAGAAAATTGAAATTTTCATTTAGCGGTAAACGCAGTACGTTGTCCAATGTTATTCTTATGGGGAATACAAAAATTACTATTTATGTCTTATTTACTGATCAATTTCATTCAAACTTGATATGCTTGTCAATTTAGCAGAGTTAATTCGAAAAATGTTGCCCCTTAATAACCCGGGGGGGGGAATAGGGGGCATTTCCCCTCTTAAAACCACGAGTGTAGCAATGGATTCTGTAGTGCCTCCAAAGCAGGGATTTGGGTGGATGTTTTTTAAAACAACTTGTTTCCAACATTTTCTGTACATTCGACCATGTTTTGTATTCTATATTTAGTAAATAAAAAGTAATTTATTCATTAAAGTTGGGCTAAAAGGGAGAAAGTATGTGTCAGTTTCCTGATACCGTTTATTTTACGAGAGTTATCGCACCCACGGACATATATATATATATAAATATATATATATATATACATATATCGTTTCGAACGAATGGTGTTTTTGGGGTCTGGGGACCTCAAGACTAAACGTTATCATGGTCCCGGGTCTAGGTCTTACCATGCCGACAACGGTAATAGCTTCTTCACTACAGGGGAAATTCGCTACAAGACGATACTAACTGCCAAGCTACATTAAACAGGAGTATTTCATCAGCTAGATTTGTATAGCGGACGGTATTAAATAACAAAATTCACGACAATTGTGTTCCATTATGGATGTAATTTGGGGGGTGCCAAGGGGACGGTTGCCCCTTCAATAATTTGGCAATTATATTATTGTAAAATATGAAGTCACAATAATCACAATAATTTGTCTACTCCAATTTAAATACTCATATTACATTAGGCATAATGTGTTCTAATCTAAAAAGCCTACCATTTTAATGTGTTTCTTTAATACCTCCTGGTTCTTTTTAAACTTATAAATGGAAGTTTTTAGGTAATTTTAGATCAATTAAATTGGGCAGATAATATATTTGACAAATGGCAGAGGCAGCTTTACATTCATACTACTTTTACACAGAGTTGTAATTAGTTAAGTGTCCTATTATGATGGTAAATAAACTACTCAAAAATTAAAAAATCACATTTAGATTGAATTTAAATTACTAACTAAAAGTAAATTAAGAGGGGTTTTATTATTAATTCAGTAAAAAGTTCAAGTATTAATAACAATAAGAAATACCAATACTGGTAAAATAATTGATACAAATCAACAACTAACTAATTATTACATTTCAATCGTAAGTTAGACATTAATAAAATCACACATACTAACTTGTTCTGGTAAAGTAACACTCCTCCCATCACTCCTTGCTTATCCTGAAAGCACTGAAGAATCTGCATCGCTTCCAAAAATACACTGCTGGCACTCTGGAAATTAAATTAATCACTGCATTGAAAATTAAAAAATACAAAATCAAATTCTATATTGCTGATATGAAGAATAGCTTGGGTCACAGCGTGTTCATGAACAACAATGGGCTGAAAAATTGCATCAACGGGTTTTATATTCACAGACTGGGATTAAAACACTTGCACCTAAGTCTATGACAAGTGTTTTAATGTTGGTGGCAATTATGTCAAAAAATTACTTCAGCTGCGCTCTTCTTCATGTATACAGAGTGTTTCAGAACTCTCAAAAGGGTGTTCCTGAGGTCAAAACAAAGTAAAAATGTTGTGCGCGTATCAAACCTACAACTTATTCTGGTGGATGGAATAACTCAAGCCTACTCACAGGCCCGCATGCCCATGTGAAAGCTTGCTTCTAATTTTTATTTGTTGGCACTTGTATATATAAATATATTACCTACAGTAATCATAACTTTGTGATGCACTGACCAACGTTGTATGTTCGTAAACACTTGTTCTTAATTTCTTATAAGCTAGAAATAAACTTAATTTTCATTTCGTTTATCTTAAAATCTATGATTCCATAAATTTCCTTGATTATAAGAAATACACACCTTAGGTAAATTGAAAGTAGCAATACTTCCAAAAATGTTGCTGGCGTACTGTAATATGGGCAGGTATGTTTCAAAAATCTGGTTTAATTTTTCTGCAAACTGAGACTCTGCTTTGGTTGATACAGTCTCAAAGTCTTTGTGGTAAAACCTGACCAGGCGGAAGAGTGTGTTTATCCGCGTGTCCAGCACAATATCAGGAATGTTGCGGTCCGTGCCCACACACTGAAATAAATCAAACGTCAACAGAAACTAACGTATTAGCAAAAACTAAAACAAAACCCTAATTATTACCATTAGAAATAGTTATAGTAATTAATTTTATGATAGGACTAATAAAATAATTTGAGCCCTGATAATCACTACGAGCCAAAGTTCACTGCCTTGAAGTTACACAGCCAACTTGTTATGGTAGTTATGAAGTTACACGCAAAAATCAATTATTAGGGTTGTAGTTGTGGTTGTGGTTGTACTTGTGGTTGTAGTTATAAAATAATTACATGTTAAGAAAATATTACCTGGGGGCTGAGCTTTGCTGGGAGAAAAACACTTTGATGCTTTACCATGTGGATGTTACTTTTACATCTCTCTGGATTGTTTGATCAGCTGTTATGATAATTTTGTTATGAATTGAAACTCCATAAGATTCAATTTTCAAATGAGTTTTCGAGCAACAAAATTGTGGTTTTCCTGGGGTTTAGGACTAAGCCAATCAATTTAAGAGACCCAAAATCGCATTTAATCAAAGTTTAAGCAAAATGGTTCTGTAGAATTCCGAGGTCCGTTTTGCACACATACAGCCATCTTAAGTTTGAGTATAAGATAATGGTATATTAGACTAGGGCCAAAAGTAGTGGGACATAATTAAGTTTACCCTTTAAATTGAATCAGACTTTATGTGGAAAGAATTAGGCCTACTCATGCTGCAACAAAAGACTAATGAATATAGATTTTATACAATGAAAACTTACCAAAATAAATCTCCCGAGCGGTTTTATTGCAAACTTTCCAGTTTGTAAAGACATAATATTCGGGGATGAAAACATAGAGCCTAAGCACTGACTGACTCCAATAAGTTGTCCACATAAAGCTAGACGTTGCTGTTCAGTGACCCAGCTTGGGTAGAAATAAACGACTGCATCTTGTGGGTCATCTTCCTCCCTTTGGCACCGCTCACAGTCGTAGACAAACACTATCAGCAATTCCCTGCAAAATAACATGATGTTTATAAACGATAAAGAACTAAAAACATCCTGTGCAGGGTTTAAAAATATTTTAAAATAGGCCAACCATACCGGTAATCATTGATTGTTAATAACCACACACAAAATGCAATAATCCCCAAGATGATCGATTTTATTCAACCAATTTAAATATAGAAAAAGATACTGAGATAATTAATCAGGCAAGGAGGCCTAGTTTTTACTTTTACAAATGAACAAGGTTTAACAAATATGATCACACAATTTATAGAGACTTGTCACTTACTGATACATTAGAAAAAAATTGTCAAACTTTATGGGTGAACTAAAGTTGTTCTAAGTAAGCCAATCCTTTAACAGACTAAAATAATTTTACAAATTTTAGAGACCCTCAAACCCCTCCATAACCCAACTAATTTAACCTAACTGCGTCCCCAGCAAGAACAGATTGATTGGTCAATGCCACAAGTGGCCAATTGCATTACTCTCAGCACCAAGAAGACCTACACACCAAAGGCACCAAAAACTTGCTCTGACATTTTTAAATTTTTTTATATAAATTAAGTACCGGTATCACAACCTCCTTAGGGCAGTTTGGGTCTATTTCTACATTTCAATTTGTATTTATTTTATATTCCAACGCAATGATATTTTTTAACAGTTATCACTTTTAAGAAAGCGGTCCAAATAAATAATCAATCAATCATTCAATAATTCCTTTAACACTGTCTTAAAACTTTTACAAGCATCGGCATGAATGATTTACAAAATGTGTGAAGAAATCAATGTCGTTCATGATAAACAACAAAATCGTCAACACTTCTAAATTATAATTGAATTAGGAAACCATAGGCATTTTAAAACGCCCCTCTCAGAAAATAAGCTTTAAGGGCCTACCTAAATGTAGGTTATTATGTGGCATTTTCACCCTGAGGCAATCAGGAAATAATATGTCATTGCAGAATTTGACAGATAATAAACATGGTTTTAAAAAAGTGCAGTTTTGTTTAGGAGTTGCGGGATACAAATTGACAAAACATCTCCTTACAAGGTTATAACTTAGCGTTTGAGAACAAAAACAATTCTAATAACATTTCTTTTGTGGAGTGCTGTGTATCTTGTACTAGTCTTCCACGATTCCCAAATGGGTACAGCATAAATGAGATAAGGGTAAAAGCGAGCAGTACATCAGAATTAGTGTAGAATGATTAACTTCAGTTTTCCATAAATTAGTGAAGAGTTTACCTGCCAATTTATATGTTCAAAAAAATTTAATTCAGAATCAATATAAAGATCACGAAAATTGACTGTAGGAGTGGATAAAATAGTATTTTCGAGAAGAAACAGATTCAAAACACTATTTGCCTTTTAACGAATTCAAAAATCAATCATCCCTGACTTTAATCAATCATTTGACTGAATATAAGCAGCCTTCTCTAAATCCTCAAGTCGATCACTAAGGGATGTGTTATCAGTGAAGATACATAATTCACCAATATTTACACTACTGTACTCTTAATGCTGTTGTTAAATACAAAACACCCTCTCAAATCTTTATTGTTAACACCGGTAACCGAACACTTTTAACCCCCTGAACCGATGTCCAAGTTGCTAACATTCAGGCTCAAGAGATGCTCAATGAAAAATAATCCCTTTACTATAAAAATACAAAGACAATTACTTTAATGATATATAACAAAAACTGAAAGCACATTATTGGCTTGGTATTTCAACATTAATTGGAGTGTATAGAGTGTGATGTAATTTTTAATATTTCATTTCAGTGATCAAAATATCAGTAGCCTATTGAAATTAGTTAATATTTGAATGCCTTGTGTCTTGAATACTTTATATAAATTACAGGAAGGTAATCTGAAATTTAACTTACTTTGCCATTGTCAAACAATCCCTAAGACGAAATGTAATGTTCTGCTTAAACACTAACGTTAAAATTCAGACTTATCTGTTACATAACTACTTCAATGCATAACCCATTCCACCAATATTTTGGAAAAGCGTCGTCTGCCAGCCGCCATTTGGTTCGTCTGCTTGACAGGACAGGCGCGTGGGTTACGGAGTCTGATATTTACAGAAGGCAGCGGCAAAGACATTCACCATACATAGACTATGCATTCACCGATCAGTCCACCTGTTTCATATAACATCATTACAATCAATGGTTGGGAGGAAGGCAAAGGTCATTTAGCCGATTTGATAGAACTTTAGATTACAAATGCGCTGCTTTATGAAATGTCTGCAAACACTTACCATATAATTTCCTTCAGCTGTAGAGCATTTTAGAAATAATATAAAATTGGTTCTAACTATCAATGACCAATCAAATCAAAATATTCTTTATTATAAAATATTGGTAGAGGCTACGTACGCGTCCGACGTGAGCCACTACTGTTCACGTCCGTTCCAAATGATGCACCGCACGTAACTTTTCCTGTGATTTTTAAAACAGATTGAGAGCCAGTGAGTGACACATAACGAAAACCTCCTAAGCGGTAGCGGCTTAAGTCGGACGTGTACGTAGCCACTTCGTAAAAGATTATTTTTCATAAAAAAAACTTAAAATAACATAAATCGTTTTGATTTCCAAAGAACAGATAGAGATAGCATAGACTCCACCATCAAGACAGGAAAAGACGTCAAAACAACAACGATAAAAAATATGTAAGTCCGGACTTATGGCCGCTTAAATGTGATCAAACGAGTCTACGGATCACAACAGTAATTCCACAACCATAGACTACCGTAGTTAGTCTATGCCACAACACATCTATCTATCGTGCATTGACCATAGTGCTATACAAGGAGTTCTATAGATATTACTGGAGGTACAACTGTTGAACAAAACTGCGAGCCGTTCTTTCCAAATTTTGGTGAGGCAAAGAACTACTGGCTGAAATCGAACGAGTTGACAAAGTGAATCAAACGAATAATGAGTCAATCTATATATATTATCTAATTCCGCAAGCCCAAATTTGACAATGAAACTGTGAGTAAAAGAGAGGTCGTATAAAGCTGGGAGGGGTCTCATTTTCAAGGTCTGGTTATGAAATGTTGGGTAAAATTATTCATTTTACTCAATTATGTACCAACAATTTGTTACGGAATAAAATATATGCCACTTTTAAATTGCATGGAGATTTAAAAACGTCTGCGTTGTAAAACGTTTGTTACTTGTTACTTACTTAATTGTTACTTGTTGTTTCCGTTCATAGGCCGATGGCGTTGAACAGATCAAAGTGCTGAAGAAGTTTCAGCCACTACAGAATGTGATTGGTAGGGAGGGGAGGGGTCAGAGAGTCACATTGCCTGAGGTGTTCAACAATACTTTCCACAGAATACAAACAATGCACAATCAAATAATTCTTAAGTGGTACTTTAAATTTGTTGTCGTCAGCAATGGAAAATTTCAAACCGGCGTAAAGAGGTTTTTTTCAAAGACCGACAGTCTGTGAAATGTGGAAAATTTTGATTTGAACCGAGTGTATTGTGAGTATGATTTCTTTTACATAGGTTCATTAATTTTTGATTCCTAATGTATATTACTAACTCATAAAAATATAAGGTAGGAACAGTAAAAATACCTAATCTTATGAAGTAACTCTCACAATGCGCCCAAAGATGACCTTAATGGCCTTTTTTGCCAGGTAAAAATTTTCCCTATGTGAGTCTTGTACCCTCCCCACAAGGCGATGGAGTAAATGATGTGAGACTCCAAAAGACTGAAGTATACAATTCTAGAAACGTTTAAATTGCAGGATTTACATACTCTTCTCAACACAAACAGCCCTGATGCAAGGTTTTTTCTATTTTATCGATTTGGTCGGCCCATGATAATTAAACCATCGTCCAGCCTAATTCCTAGGAAATCAGAAGAGTTGGAAGGATCCAGCATGTCCTCCCCTATAAAGACATTCAGATCATCAATTTAGTTAAACCTCCTCAATTGATGTGTACTTATGCAGAGATACCCTGTCTTTTCGGTGTTTAATTTCAAGGCTTTGCTGGAGAAATATTGAGCAAGTGTGTTGATTTTTGAAAAAGTGTCAATTTCAAGGTCATGGACGTTATTGTTCTTGGTAAAAACAGTGTTATCATCTGCAAAAACAAATAGACTCTCGTCCGACACCATCCCTTTCATATCATTAATATACGTCAGGAACAGTATCGGGCCAAGAATCGATCCCTGAGAACTCAGTTTTTGACCAATTGTTTGCTCGACTTAAATTTTTGAATTTTGAAATTCGATTGATGCTTCAGCTCAGCAAACTGGTAACGGTCGGTGAGGAAGGAATGTAGCCAGCGATGGACGCATCCTCCCACCCCAAGCCCCGCCAACTTCCCAAGCAAAATTTGGTGGTCGACACAATCGAAAGCTTTGGACAAGTCCGAAAAGCAGCTAATAACAGATTCTCCAGCCTCCGTTGCATCGATACACTGATTTACAAAATGAATAAGTGCCAATTTGGTTGATTTGTTTTTTCTGAACCCGTATTGCTTTTTGCATATGAGCTCATTCTCCTCTAAGTTCACCACTCGCTCGAAATGTTTGGAAATGGAAGGTAGGAGCGAGATTGGACGATAGTTCCCCATGTCCGACTCATCCCCCTTCTTGAAAAGAGGTTTTGACTTTTACCAGCTTGCATTGTCGTGGAAATACCACACTGATTAGTGAGGTATTTATAATGTGGGTGAGTGGTTTAATAATTTCAAGCTGACAAACTTTGATTGTTTTCATACTTATGTCATCATACCCTGTGGAAGTTTTGGGTGAAAATTTGGAAATAAATTTGGAAAGATCGGTCTCAGTGATTTTTTTTAAAGTTGAAAAAGAAGCAATAATTTACCGGGTGCATAGGGGTGTTTACTGTTATTGTTACATGATTATAAGTTTTCAGGCTATCGGCAATATTGACAAAGAAGTTATTAAAGATTTCACAGGTTGCAATGGGATTCTTAATTATTTCCCCATCTACTTCCAAAACTATATTTTTTACTAAGGTGGGGCCTGTTTGTATAAACTTATCTATTATTTTTCAAGTTTGTTTTTTTTGACTAATTACTAGCATTAGACAAGGTATTTTCAATCCATTGAGCTTTAGCCACCTTGATGGCATTAATTTAATTTAATCTTCAGTTATTGTAAGTTACTTTATCTACAGGTAATCTTGAATTCTTAAATTTTCTAAAAAACTCAAACATTTCAGATTTTAAGGCAGAAAGCTCAAAGGTGACCCACTTTTGTTGCAAGGAGGGTTTTACTTTTTAGCGAATTTCCCCTATAGGGAAGAAGCTATTACCGTAGGTCTCATGGTAAGACTTAAGCCCGAGACCATGATAACTTTTCATTTTGAGGTCCCCAGATGCCAAAAACACCATTCGTTCAAATTTATATATATATATATATATATATATATATATATATTTATATATATATATGTGTCCGTAAGCACGATAACTCTCGTAAAAAAGGTCCGATCTTAATGAAATTTGGTACAAATGTGTAAAGTACCATTTATTTGAACAAGTCCGAAAACCAGATGAATCGCACCATCCGAAGGGGGGTTTTTGGGGGGTTTTGTACCCCAAAAATGTGTTTTTTGGGGTTTTCACATGTAATTTTAATTTAAATCAAATTTTAATTTACACCATTGAATTCAGATTAAAAAAACAAACAATTTGGTATTTTGATCATTGCTCTACGTCAATTGGTTACCGAGATATTGAAAGTGCTAAACACAGTACGTTGTCTAATGTTATTCTTATGGAGAAAAATAAAAATTGTATATCTCGCTTATTTATGAACATAAACTGGCAAAATTTGGTATATGGCTTGATCTGGTTATGGTTTATTGTTGTTTGCACAAAAAAACAATTTTTCGCCTATGGTTCCTGTAGCAGCAAACCTAGGTACTTGGTCTCCATGTTATTCTTATGGAAAATACTTAAAATGTTATATATCGCTTATTTATGAATGTATATGGATGAAACTTGGTATGTGACTTCACTAAGATGAGTTCTATTGATATTTGCATAAAAAACCATTATTTTGTGTGCCTTGTTGCAGCAAACCTGCGTACTCATCCCCAATGTTATTCTTATGGAGAATAATTAATATTTTAAATATCGCTTGTTTGTGAATACATTTCTTATGAATCCTGTTAAGTGTTATGTTATATATTCATTGGAAATTCGCTGAGTATGCAGGTTTGCTGCGACGGGTGTATTTTTCTTTTTATCGGGCAAGCTACATTAAAATAAAATAGAACAGTTTCTAAAAAGTTGTTATACATTGCATTAAAAAATGTGATTAAGTGTTTCCTTTTTTGTGAACTTCCATGAGTCCCTACTTAAATTTGTTTAATTTGGTCATGTTCCCTGAGGGATTTCTAAAACGTTAATAGACATAGGTGTGACCTGCATCACTAGTTTCCACGGCCATGAAGAGATGTCAGTAGCCAGTGACAGTTTGCTGTCGATTTAAAATACAGTATGCATCTTCTATTAGATGAATGAATTAACTGATGCGGCGGTTGACAATAGTTTACCCTCCGATGTAGCTGTCTGCTTTCTTTTTTTAAACCGGCCAGTGTAACACTATAGGCAACGGACATACGTAACTTTCTTAGAAAATAGATGTAAATGGCCCTAGACAAGTGCAAGTCAGTAGACGGTTGACAGTGAAAAAAACGCCAGCTAAAACAACTGTCGCGCAAGTAACCTTGCACCGTGGAAACCAGGTCTTAGCCTACAAACAAGCCAAATGTGTACTCAACCGGAACTGGGGTTTTTGCGTATTAGGAACGTACTTGACAACAGAGACAATAAAATACAATATTGAAGCCTAGATTTACACAGTAGCCCTCACCTCCCATCTATTAGTACAGAAAAGGCTTAAAAAAATATTTTGCCCTAAAATAGGTAGGTACGATTAGCATTGTAATGTTGTAAAAAGAAAGATAGGCACGTTTCTTTCGACCACCAAATTTTGCTTGTGAAGTTGGCGGGGCTTGGGGTGGGAGGATGCGTCCATCTCTGGCTACATTCCTTCCTCACCGACCGCTACCAGTTCGCTGAGTTGAAGCATCAATCGAATTTCAAAATTCAAACATTTCAGTCGAGCAAACAATTGGTCAAAAATGGAGTGCCTCAGGGATCGATTCTTGGCCCGATACTGTTCCTGACGTATATTAATGATATGAAAGGGATGGTGTTGGACGAGAGTCTATTTGTTTTTGCAGATGATACCACTCTTTTTACCAAGAACAATAACGTCCATGACCTTGAAATTGACACTTTTCCAAAAATCAATACACTTGATCAATATTTCTCTAGCAACGCCTTGAAACTAAACACCGAAAAGACAGGGTATCTCTGCATAAGTACATATCAATTGAGGAGGTTTAACGAAATTGATGATCTGAATGTCTTTATAGGGGAGGACATGCTGGATCCTTCCAACTCTTTTGATTTCCTAGGGGTTAGGCTGGACGATGGTTTATCATGGGCCGACCAAATCGATAAAATAGAAAAAAAGCTTGCCTCAGGGCTGTTTGTGTTGAGAAGAGTATGTAAATTCTGCAATTTAAACGTTTCTAGAATTGTATACTTCAGTCTTTTGGAGTCTCACATCATGTACTCCATCGCCTTGTGGGGAGGGTACAAGACTCACATAGGGAAAGTTTTTACCTGGCAAAAAAAGGCCATCAGGGTCATCTTTGGGCTCGCTCCTTGGGAGCATTGTGAGAGTTACTTAATCAGATTAGGTATTTTGACTGTTCCTGTTTTATGAGTTAGTAATATACATTAGGAATCAAAAATTAATGAATCTATGTCAAAGAAATCATACAATACTCGGTTCAAATCAAAAGTTTCCGCCTTTCACAGACTGTCGGTCTTTGAAAAAAACCTCTTTACGCCGGTTTAAAATTTTATCAAATGTTGCCTAACTTCATTTCATCCATTGCTTACGACAACAAATTTAAAGTAACACTTAAGAATTATTTGATTGTGCACTGTTTTTAATCTGTGGAGAGTATTATTGAACACCTCAGGCAATGTAATCCCCTGTGTGACTCTCTGACCCCTCCTCTCCCTACCAATCACATTCTGTAGTGGCTGAAACTTATTCAGCACTTTGACCTGTTCAACGCCATCGGCCTATGAACGTAAAAAAACAAGTAAAAAGTAAGTAACAAGTTTCATTTGTCCTCAACAGGAAGTTACAGAAGTCTTTCGCCGACAATGCAGGCCAAAAAACTTGTTTATATTTTATTTATCGTGTCTTTCGGAGGTAAGGTAGTTAAAACCCCAAAGAGTCAATAAAATTTGGTGTATGATTTTTTAGTAATTAAAAACATGTAAAAGATACTTTAAAATAATACCTGGGAAGCCTATTCTAATAACAAAAAACGACCAAACTAATTATGATAAAGTTATTAATCAAAATTACATTTAAAATTTAAAGATTCT
The DNA here is from genome assembly GCA_963675035.1 of Allygus modestus. NCBI lineage: Eukaryota > Metazoa > Arthropoda > Insecta > Hemiptera > Cicadellidae > Allygus > Allygus modestus. Next base: position 425,409,901 of record OY776111.1, read on the forward strand.
ATGAACTTATATTAGTTTATTTGTTAATAGTTTGTCATACTGCACTTTAAGAATAGATACGCAATAAACGGACAAAACATATATGTTCATATTTTGATTGCTTTTATCATAGACTAACTACACAGTACGTGTACTATAGTTAGTCTATGCTTTTAAGCAGAGGCTACGTACACGTACGCCGTGAGCCACTACTGTTCACGTCCGTCCCAAATTATGCGCCGTACGTTACTTTTCCTGTGATTTTAAAAAGAAATTGAGAGCCAGAAAACCTCCTAACCTAACCTAACCTAAGCGGATAACTAACTACAGTAGTTAGTCTATGCTTTTACTAGCAGCAGCTGGTAACAAGCGTAGTGTGACCCGGCCGTAATGACGAATGATAATGCAAGTTATTTTGTTTGACGGCAATAAAGACATTTTAATTTGAATGTGTCAGTTTCCTGATACCGTTTATTTACGTCTTTCTACGATTTGAACGAAATATTTTACTAATAATTGGACCCCGTTTTGTAGATAACAAATTTCATGTATGTAAAAATGAAACTTTTAAAAATACTATAAAAATGAAATTTCAGGGGCGTTATTTTTTTACTTCCTGTAAACTCACTAAAAGATGTTGGCAAATTTGATTGTTTTAAGCTATAACTATTGTAGTGTAGTAGGTTGAGCCACTGTAATCAACTGAATTTGTAAATTTTTAAACTACTTGAGTGAGATTATCGGGATTTGTATTTACAATTTACGGTCACAACTTGGTCGACTTGGCTCGTACTCACACAGCAGTAGAACCAACGTCCAACATTAAAATTTAAGACTACAATTTTTATGTCGACCATTTTGTTTTCTTGTGTTGAGCGATAACAGTAGTGAGTGAATGTCTTTTAGTAATTGGAATTTAATCAAATTTAGGTAATTATCACCCATTTTATAGATGTTAATTTCTGCGTAAGGTGTGACCCTTTGCCTATGGTATCAGCCTGTGATATAAACTAGTCCTAGCCACCTAGTTATGTTGTTTTTTAAAACCTGTGCCGGCCGGTCATGGTCGCTTCTGGTAACTTACCCTAGGCTCTGGTCCTCCCCGTAATCCATGATTTAAACTTATTGAACAGTCTTGTGCAACCATTTATTCTCAGTGGATTGCTGTGAATTATTTTCCTGCATTCTATGAACCTCTTAATTCAGGCAAATTAAATTAAGTCGGACTACATGACTAGCCTGCTGCATACATATTTTATACAGGCCTTAAAGTAGGCCTCCAGCTAATCGTAAGCAAGTCATTTCTTCAGTTATCCTCTCAACTTTAGCAGCTTTAGGCTATATATCTATTCATCATTTGTTCAATTGCATCACAATCAGGTTAAACTACTATCCAGCACTCTTGCAGATTCGTAATCTTAGCAAAAGCGTAATTTTATTTGGAGTCAATATTATTTACGGTGATTCAAATCTGACACATTGCAACTCTCAAGTGTGGTTGACAAATAAGCCTAGGCCTAAGTGATATAAAAATGTCCAAGGTCTTTTGATAACTAGGATAGACTTTCATAAGTGGAACGATATAAATAACCGAATGAAGTCGTTCGATTTGGTACATCATTTGGTCGATATTTTTATCAATTGCAAAATATTTTATAGTCTGTACGTTAGTTATTACGTCATGTTTGTTTTTTTAGTTTGTTTTTCAATTAAGTTAAACTTTAAGTTAAATAAACAAACATGACGACGACTTGACATGATAATGTTGTTCCTGGCAATATAGGCCATATGTGAAAACTTAAGTAATAGTGGAATCAACATTTTTTATCTGGACAAACTTTTAAGACACCTAAACCAAATCATAACATAAGTTAACCGAATAACCTAAATAATCATTATACTGTATCGAACAATTTCATTCAGTTTTTTATAACGTTTCGCTCATGAAAGTCTACCCGATAACTATACAGTACATCCTCAATAACCTGAACCTTTATAAATCAAATTTCTAAATAACCTAACTCGGAAGTTTTGGCATTCCCTCAGAACTTGCCTACTGGATACCATGATTTTCATCTCTATTAGGCAAAGGGTTGGTGGGGAACACCTTGAAAACTCGATGTTTTGCGATATTTTAGCCTACCACCGTATCTCTGTAGTTCCAAGTTTTCCGCTAACTCGAAACTGTAAAGTCGCCATATACTTCTATAGGTACTTTGGTATTATACGGATGCCACCCTTATGCAGCGCGCTGCGGCAGTTATGTTAGGATGGGTTATCATAAAAATGATTGTAGGACTTTCCTTGTTTCGTTACAAATCGATTGATACCTGATGAGTCATACTTCTGGCCGCCAAACCCCCTCCAAATAGGCCAAGGTCAGGTCATTGACCGGAGCGCGGCATCACCTGTCACCGCCTGAATCTGGGTCAGTGTCATGAGTGATTTATTGCCGTGCACTACGTCACATTTGTTTTCATAATGAGTGACGTTCTTTTGGTGTGGGATTTACCTCGAAATGAAGAGGAAACCGTACGTATTTTTATGATAACACATCCTAACATAACTGCCGCAGCGCGCTGTATATTTGGCGGAGTACCTGTGGCGATCGGGTCTGACTGCTAGCGGCGGCGACGCATTCAACACGATCCTAGCGGACATCGCTGCCTTTTGGGAGGCACAACACAAAGACCGCTCATCAGAATGATGTAAAATTTGTACAGTAAGTCAATAAAAGTACGTTTTTTCGAATTATGTAGTTATCCTTTGTATCCGGTAAAAATTTAACCTCCAAAAATAGTGGCATCCGTATAATACCAAAGTACCCTTCTATACCCAGGTCTAAGTTGAAGTTTGTACTGGAGAACCTCTATAAGTCAAAATGTGTCATTATTGGTTTGGATTACAAAACCCTAACTTAGTTAAATGCTCTTTCAAATGTGCGTATGAAGTGTGTGAAATGTAGTTCTTTAAGAACTAACTTAGCTTCAAAGATGGGGAGGGACGGTGTGTTGTGGGGCATGTGATAAGATTGGAGCAAACTCCTGTCTAATAATAGACAGGAAGTGGTCTAACGGTACAAAAATCACCAAATTGCCGAACTGTAAGTCACTGTTTGTTTATTTTCCTTCTCTGCAACATGTTCACTGTTGTAGACTAAACTAACAAGACGCAAAATGTTTTATAGGCCTGTACAATTTTTGCCAATGCCTAAAAGTATTATTTAAGGTTTGTTTTATAATTGTTGGATAGGAGAATTCACCATTACCATTTTTGTTAGTCGGAAAGTAATAAAATATATTCATTATAAAGCCCATATTTTGAAAAACGCAGTTGGTGTGTTTTTACATCGCAAGAAATGTCTTGGCTTTTCCAGTTCTGAATACACATCACCGCAACTTTATTTGTACCTAATTTTAGCGAATTTCCCCTATAGGGAAGAAGCTATTACCGTAGTCGGCATGGTAAGAACTAGGTCCGGGACCATGATAACTTTTCGTTTTGAGGTCCCCAGACCTCAAAAACACCATTCGTTCGAAACTGTATATATATGTTACTAAAAAGTTTCAATAAAGACCGAGAAGGTTGCAGCGACTCTGGTGGCCGAAGTGAACCAGGTGACGTCAATTATTTATTTTGTTTGTTTTTAATCGTGTTTACATAATTAATTACAGATATTAGTTAATGAAACAAATATTAGCTTCTTGTTGAACAGACGCAAGTTTTATTTATCTTTTAAAATACTTGAGCTAAATTCGAATAGTCCTAAGTTACGTGGTCAACCTAAAACTCACAAACAAGATATTCCAATTCGTCCTGTTGTTAATTTTATTAATTCCCCAACATATAAGCTATCAAAATATCTAAATAACAAAATAAATAATAGCATTAAGTGGGAAATTGAATATAATATCAAGAACACATACGATTTGGTGAGTAAAATAAAAAATATAGACATCCCACCAAATGCATTGCTTATATCTTTTGACGTGAATAACATGTACTCAAACATCCCCAACAATGAAACATTAACAATACTAAGAAGAGATTTAACCAATAGTAATATTATCACAAAAAATGAAACAGAAGACGTTATGAAATTAACAGAAATAACATTAAAACAGAGCTATTTTAGTTACAATAATTCTTTCTATTTACAAGAAGACGGTTTACCTATGGGTTCTCCATTGTCAGGACTCCTTGCTGATATTTTTATGCACAACATGGAAATATCAAAAATCATGAATGTTTCAAACCCTCTTCGTGACAAAATAATATATTGGTATAGATACGTGGATGATGTTATATGTCTATTTGATGGCACTAAAGAAGAAGCAACAACCTTATTAACATATATCAACTCAATACATAAGTCCATACAATTTACAGAAGAAATAGAAGAAGATACCATAAACTTCTTGGACACTAAGATATCAAAAAATAAGAACAAACATTCTTTCGATATATATAGAAAACCAACCACTACTGACATAATAATCCCATCGAACTCTAACCATCCCTGGCACCAAAAAATGGCTGTATTCCATTCTTTGGTACATAGACTAATAAACCTGCCACTAAATAGCTCAAATTTCAAAAAGGAAAAAGAAAAAATACAGTATTTAGCTATAAAAAATGGGTATAAGAAAAAGACAATCGAAAGAATGATAAATCGGAAGATAAGAAAACAAAAAAGAAACAATATGACTACAACGAATGATGACAACAAATATATGTGCGTTCCATTTAACTCAAACATGGAAAAAGCGATACGACGTACTTTCAAAAACTCAAACATGAAAATAAGTTATAAAACAAAAAATAATGCATTTAACCTTATCAACTCTAAAGTAACAAAAAATGAAAATATTCAAGAAGATCAATACAGTAAGTCTGGCATATATAGAATTACATGTAGTGAATGTGATAGCTATTACATTGGCCAAACAAGACGAAACTTTAGAGTTCGATTTAAAGAACATTTACAAGCCCTAAAGTCAAGAAATAACACAACTATGAGATCCAATTATGCAGAACACATCATTAATACAGGGCATAAATATAAAAACATAGAAGAAAACTTATCAGTTTTAGAGTACGAAAAACAGCAAGAACAACTTAACGTCAAAGAAGAGATGCATATATATTTAAATAATAAGAAAGATCCACTAAATATTTTAAATACTATGCAAGTCAGTCAACAACATCCTATCTTTGAAAAAATTGATGAAATTAGAACTCAGAGAAAGTAAATTTATATAGTATATACAAATTAATATTTTATTTTATTTTTACCTTTATATTTATATACACAATTTTAGAATTAGTGATCATATATTATTTATTTTTAACATATGTTTGTAATTAATATAAAAGAAAATTTGTTGAGGTTATATGACTCTGAAGATGGCCATTATGGTTGAAACTAGTCAGTAAAAATAAAAATGTTTCAAAAAAAGGGTACTCGTTAATAATGTTTTTAAAAATAATATATATATATATATATATATATATATATATATATATATATATATGTGTGTGTCCGTGAGCACGATAACTCTCGTAAAAATGATCCGATTTTGATGGAATTTGGTCTTAACGTGTAAAGCAGCATTTATGACTTAAGTTCGAAAACCAGCCATATCGCTCTATCCGAAGGGGTATTTTGGGGGGGTTTTGTACCCCAAATTGGGTTTTTAGTGAATTTCCTTTGGAAAGTGAACTATTAGCATGACCCGCACGGTGAAACTTAAGCTCGGGACCACCATAGAAGTTCCTAACGTGACCCTCTGAACACGTTTTGGGGGGTCGTTCAAAATTTGATATATATATATATATATACCGGTATATAGACATATATATATTTTATATTTATATATATATATATATATATATATATATATATATATATATATGTGTGTTTGCACTCTAGCAGTCACATTTTTTGTCCGATTTACTTAAAATTTGGTAGGGACATTCCTTTCTGTAATCAGTTTGACAAGTTCGTTGGGCAAAACAATTGGAAAACTCTAAACCCTTTTTTTGGGAATTAATCTTTCAAATTTCTAGTTTTTGGGCCCAAAAAGGGTCATAAAAGCCCAGATGTAAAATCAATGCATGTCAAAAGATGGGAATTAGTGAGGCGAAAGTTTTAAGCCCTCTCTCGTCATTCTAGCATAAATATTTACCTGAGTTATTAAAGAAAACGTGTATCGACTAAACACAGTACGTTGTATTATGGGGGTTTTACACTAGAAAATCCTGTTATTCCTTTGTTAGAGTACTTTTATTATCCCCAGCAACCTCACGCCTACTTTCAAGCCTGTCTGGACCTTCTCCTAACCTTATAATGAGCAAAATTGTATTCCCAGCTTTGCAAGTCAATGAAACTAGGAGTATCAGAACAGCCAAAAAAATCAATGTTTTCATATTTCAATAAAAATTGGACAAATGTATTTTTTTACACTTATTTTGACTTTTTACAAATTTTTATGTGGAAATTCACTTCCCTCACGTCAGCGTGCGAACTCGTTTGAATTTTTTACATATAATTTTTGAAAAAGTCAAATATTTGTTTTCACCTTTGGATTCAGCTTAAAAAAACACACAATTTGGTATTTTGATCATTCCTCTACGTCAAATGGTTACAGAGATATTGAAAGTGCTAAACACAGTATGTTGTCCAATGTTATTCTTATGGAGAATAAGAAAAATTGTATATCTCACTTATTTATCAACTTTTCCTGATGAAACTTGGTATATTGCTTTATTTCGTTGTGGTCTATTAATATTTGCACTAAAAAACATTTTTTTGGCCGATAGTTCCCGTAGCAGCAAACCTGCGTACTCAGCCCCATATGTTATTCTTATGGAGAATAAGTAACCTATTATCCCCCTTAATTATGAACATAAATTAATAAAACTTGGTATGTAGCTTTACCTACTTGAGTTTTATTGATGTTTGTATAAAACCTCATTTGTTGTGTTCCTTGTTTCAGCAAGCCTGCATACTCAGCCGCCATGTTATTCTTATAGAGAATAATAAAAATGTCATAAATCGTTTATTTATGAATGTATATTGATGAAACTTGGTTTGTGGATTTATGTGGTATTAAGATACACACATTCTAGGAATGACGGGCGATATGTACATAAAAAAGAGCAAAATTCAGTTAAATATGCATTGGAAATTCGCTGAGTACGCAGGTTTGCTGCTACAGGGGTATTTTTATTATTTTACAATCAAAACAGAGGTTTTTAAAGGGTGTTCTAAGTCAAATAAATTATTACTAGCCTATTGAACGTTTTGCTGAAAATCAAGCAAAGTTTGATCGGCTTTTGATCGACAAAATTAACTTTTAGTCTGTCCATTTATATTCTGGCTATAGAATTAAGAACTTTGTAGGCCTTTTGAGTAAGGTAGAGAGTTTTGTCATATAGTAACTTACAAAAATAAACCATGACATATTTTTTTATATACTTGGTATCCATGAACAACAATAAGTTGACTCTCAACCCTCTTGAGGTTTGTCAACTGTTTAAAAATCCATTAAGTTTGTTGCTGTTTGGCTTTTAATCTGTTGTTCTTGATTAACAAGTGTTAACACAATGCTCTGCAACTGGTTGATTCCAAACATATGGTATTGAAATAATAGAAACGTCTGTGGGCACGTAAACCCTCGAGCGGGCGCTTGCGGAGTTTTCCTCCGCACCTGTAGTTTTTGTTCAAATAAATATGCTTAATGGGTGTCCGCAGTTGTGTCCGGCTCCGTACCTCACGCGCCTCATTCCGGGAATCCCCCAAAGTTATTTTCACCCCCCTCTCCCCCCTTTGTTCCTTGTCAGTTGCAATTCAGTAACGCGGTATCAGTTTGCAGAGGTTTTCTCTCCGCGTGCGCCCTATCGCGTAAGTGGTTAGTGCGGAGTTTATTTCCTCGTGCGCCCTTCTGAGTTAGAGGTGACTTGTTTGTGTTGTGACTGTTAGTGAAGTACATGACTATTTGGTGTTTCCGTTTTATATTACACTGATGCCACTATGGATTTATTAGAAGAGAGAAGAGATTACCTCAAATGCTTTATAGTGTTGAAAAGGAAGAAAGAAGAGAAGTAATACGACCAAGAGGAGATTTTATGAGACAGCTCTTCCATGAGTCTGACAATGAATTACCCGAGGACGAACTGGACGAAGAGGCTCATGAAGTGGAATTTGAAGCTAATGAAGAACTACTCGAAGAAAATATCAGTGACCAAGACGACTTTGTTGAAATTGCATCTGATTTTGATGTTTTAGAGGAAATTCTGCTGAAAATTCGACAGGAAGCAGACATAGTAGAATTATGGAAGTAAAGCATATTTCAGTAAAAATAGAAAAATGTTGTGGTAAACAGAGCCAGTGAGACGAGGTAGAATGGCGAGAAGAAATATAATTCTAATGCGAGTCGGTCATGTACAGGTCAATACCACCAAATGGATCGGTCACACTCACTTAACCTCCACAAAAAACGAGTTTAAGACATTTTATGCAAACAACTAACAGCATGTTTCATTAAATAAACAATAAAAAAAACGTGTATTTATTTCCTGATTCCATCATTTTAATCTTTAAAAATTAGAAAATGGTGTTGAAGTTGGAAGTGTAACATAATTTTATACATAATACCTGAAATTTATATATTGGACAATATTTCAAAATAATGATTTACTATTGTAAGAAATGAATAAATTTTGTCATCAGTTTTATATAAATATATGTTTAAATAGAAATATATTATCGTCATTTAGTTAGTATTTTTACCCCGTGACCGGCTGGTAACAACAGTGACCGTTTGGTAAACTCACGTGACTTTTTGTATACAACTAAAAGGTAAGTCCAAGGTAACATAATAAATCTAAAAGACAATAAAACTTGTTTATTACTATAAAATATGAAATGTACTATTAAAGTTACAGATTTCCTGAAATATCTTCAAAACCAGGTAAGAATTATATCGCAATTCACAAACAGTACGGTCACTCTTAAAAATCATAACATGTTATTATTTGATGAAAAAGCTAAATATGTCATAACAAGTTAACAATAACTAAACACAATCTCAAAACGTGGTTAGCCTACAAAGCTTAACTGAATGATTATTAAAAATAATGTCTTGAATTTACAGACTGGTCACACTTTACAGTACCGTTCACGTGAGAGATATGTTTGTGACCGGTCTGTATATTCGAGATAATATTTTTAATAGTCGTTCAGTTAAGCTTTGTAGGCTAACCACGTTTTGAAATTGTGTTTAGTTCTTGTTAAATTGTTATGATATATTTAGCTTTTTCATAAAAGAATAACATGTTATGATTTATAAGTGTGACCATACTGTTTTTGAATTGAGGTACAATATAATTCTTACCTGGTTTTGTAGATATTTCGGGAAATCTAGCCCTAAAACTTTTTTTAAAGACACATTTCATCTTTTAAACTTTATTTATTTATTATTTGGAATGTAGGATAGGGGGGTTGAAAGGTAGGAAAAGAGGTTGTTTAATCAAAACAATAAAGGTTTTTAAAATATATAATTTCTCATTTTTTTCCTGGAGACCTAAGTTATCCCATTTGGTGGTATTGATTGCGGCAGCTGGAGATGCTTAAATGCCAGTTGATGTATGGGGATTGTTTTTTGATGAGGAACTTTTGAGTGAAATTGTTCAGTGCACAAACATTTGGACATTTGTCCAGAAACAGATACAAAGTTACAGCAGAGAAAGAGATTGTCTCAAAACAAATAGGGCCTATTACAGAAATAAAAGCTGTGTTTGGTATCCTGTACATGGCAGGAGTGCTGAAGGCATCCCATTTGAATCTGGAAGATCTTTGGTCTACAGATGGCTTAGGAGTGGAGTTTTTCAGATCTTGCATGTCTATCAAGAAATTCAAGTTTTTGCTACGAGCACTGAGGTTTGATTACTTAAATACCAGAAATGACAGAAAATCACTCGACAAGCTTGCACCAATTAGAAATGTGTTTGAAAACTTGGTTGAAAAGTCCAAAAAGATGTAGCCCACGTAGTGAATTCGTGACTTTTGATCAAATGCTAGAGTCTTTTAGAGGCCGCTGCAGTTTCAGGCAGTATATAAGAAACAAGCCTGCAAAATACGGTATAAAAATATTTTCAATGGTGTGTGCGAAGTCCTTCTACACTTCTAATTTGGAAATATGCAGGAAAACAACCCTAGGGACCGTATAAAGTAGAAAATTCGGGCAAATGTGTCGTCGAAAGACTTGTCAACAAAACTGTTGATAACTGGTTTTGTTCAATTCCACTGTGTATTGATCTGCAAAATAATTACCAGCTAACACTTGTTGGAACCCTGAGGGAAGATAAAAGGGAAATCCCGCCACCCTTTCGACATTCAAAGCAAAGAGAAGTTGGTTAAAGTATTTTTGTTTCAAACCCGAATGCACAATGGTGTCGTAAAAACTGTTGTGCTTCTATCATCAATGCATGATAATGATATGGTGTTGAAGACGACGAAGAGTCATGTACTTTTGGGAAACCGGACATCATACTGTTATATAACGCAACAAAAGGAGGAGTAGACACCGTCGACCAATACAAAGAAACCTACTCTGTAGCTAGGATAACAAATCGCTGGTCAATGACAATTTTTTATTCATTACTGAACGTCATGGCATAGAATGGTTTTATAATTTTGAGAAAAAACCTCAATCAACCTGAAATGAGGCGAAGGAGATTTCTTCAGGAGCTTTCCAAAGACTTGTGCAGAGATTTCATGACATCCCGTCGTAAAACCAGGAGTTTGCCTCAACAAACAAAAAAGAGAATCCGCCGGATCATGGGAATCGAAGAACCATAACGAGAACCACCTGCTGAGGAACTCACCAAAGGGAGATGCTACATGTGTGACCGAAAAAAGAACCATTCATCTCAAACACGATGTTGGAAATGCAAATGTTTTATTTGCAAAGAACATTCAGCAACAGTTCAGTGTGTAAACTGTGTCCGAAGTTATGAAAAAATGGAAATCCGTGATGATGATGAGTGACTGAATGAACAAATGAACACGTGAGAAATCTCAGAATGAACAAATTGTAAGTTGTTTTGACATTTAATTTTGTCTGGTAATGTTTGTATAACCATGAGATTTCTTTTTCATATTGAAATTCAGTTTTCAATTCTCATTTCATGTACGTCCATTAATAGTATGAAGCATTTTTTTAAATGCATACATTGTTTGCATTTCATCTAACCTCACATTTGATATTTTATTTTTCATTCAGATTTTTTAACTTATATTTATAATATAAAACATTTTTCAAACTGTGTGTATTATTTTTACAAAAATATTAGTAGATTTGTTATGTAGGCTATTATTTAATTTATAATGAACATGTGGGAAATTTCAAAATGAAAACCTTGTAAGTTTCCTTTTTTCTAATCATGTATAACCACGAGATTTATATTTCATTTTACTACTCAATTTAGTTTAGACAGAAATCTAGTTTTCAATTTTAATTTCATGTACATACATTTATATTATGTAGGCCTAGCATTTTTGTAAATGTATAGTATAGTATAAATTGTTTACTAAACATTTCATCAAACTTCACGATTGATTTTTTATTATTGATTTAGATTTTGTTTATTTATATTTATAATACTTATAATTTTTCAAATAATTTGTACCAAAATATATGAATTTTTTTATTTATTATTTAATTTATAATTATTATCAAATATATTTCGTTTGCATAGGATGTATACTTGCATTATTGCGGAGCAAAACTCCGCATGCGCCCTCTTCCGTAACACCGACAGTGATACCGCCAGTTTTATACTAGAAAATTACTGACTATGTTTATTTGAAATATTACTCATACTTAGTTGAAAAATGATATAACGATGGTGTTAACGATGAAATTTGGTTCCCAATAAAGTTCTTCAACATTTAAATACAATACCGGTATTACGTTATAAAAACAAGTTAAATGGGTACAATTTGTGCGATTTAGTGTTGCAGAGTAAAACTCCGCATGCGCCCTCTCCCGTTTTACTGGTGAAGCGCCCGCTCGAGGGCTAACGGCGAGAAACTCTGTCCTTTTTACTGGCGACAGATTTGTGATAGTAAACGATCTCTGTTAATGTATTTAAAATAAAAAATTATAACAGCTGTTTTGTCTTATGTTTCATCATTGTACTGTGCCATTTAGAAAATTAATAAAGTCAATGTGCCTCTAGGTTAGAAGTTATACTTTTATATTACCGTACTGTATTTTGGTTCTCGTTAACCTTAATAATATATATGGAAGTTGTCGTGCGGGGGGAGGAGAGGGCAGGAAAGACTTAGTTCACTTTGACCGCGTTGTTAGTGCAGATATCACTTTGCTTTGTTTGTGTTTTGTATGACTCATGCTTACCTCTAGATATTTCTAAATCTGGACCAGCCGCCCAACACATTAGTCCGTATTTCTGAGATTCTGCTGGTTATTGTAATTTATATTTACTACTTACTATGCGCATGACTCAGTCATGATAATAGCTTGGAACTGGTTTGCAACTTGGAATCTCCAGTTATTTAGACTGGGTGATTGTTCAAATAAAGTGCCTTTTAAATTAATTTCCCTTTCCTCAACAATAACATGTCCGTGTCAACATATTAAGTTATATGACATAACTTATAATTCTAGGCAATATGGCGACAGAAGGAAATGTATCGGTGAAAATGGAGGCCAAAACTGAAAAAGAATCTCCACCAGAAACGGAGACAATTGCTTCTAGTGAGAATCAACAGAAGGATGAATCCAATCAGCAAGAAACTACCAATTGTGAATCTGTTAAGCAAGAGACTACCACTGATGAATCTGTTTTGAAAGAGACTACCACTGACGAATCAACATCTCCCCAGGAGAAAGTCCAAGGTGCAGTCGCTGCATCGAATCCTCATTACCGAGTCAAAATCAGTGGCTTGCCTCGGTTTTATACTCCTACGGTAAGGATGAATAAAAAATGGTTCTTTTAGCTAGTCTACATTATGTTTGTTGCCATAGGTTAAATATTTAAGTATTTCAAGACAGAAATAGTGTTTTAGGTTGTTATAAGTCTTGAGAATAGGGCTCATGAGTTTGTTTACTGTTATTGTTATTCTAGCATAATGTATGTCCTGCAAACATACCATATGTCAAACACTTTTGCTAAGTAAGGTCTATATTGAATTGAATTGTTTTTATATTTAATATTTATTTTTACATCTTTTAGTTTTTAAGGAGGGCAAGGAAGATGGCTGATATAATTTTGTTGTTGTAGGATCCTCTGCTAGTGGACTTCAAAAGACTACTTGCGAATCTTGGATTAAATTTCAAATACATCCGTTCACCGAAGAAAGGAAACTCTTGGCTTTATATAACTTTCTACAACCAGACAAATCAAGAGAAGGCTTTGAAATTGTTAAAAAATTATAAATGGAAAGGGAGAACGTTAATTTGTACTGTAAGTAGAATTTTTGCACATATTGTTATTTTTCAAAAATTGTTTAAAAGTAGCACTGACACTACCCCTTGACCTACTCCGACAAAGGATGTTTGTAAACCCCCAAGAACAAGTTGGAATTCTTAGAGGAAGCTATTTCATGTGTCATTGTTCGTAGTCTTGTATTTTCCACTGGGCTGGAGCACTTTCCAATATTTGTTTCTCTGACAATATGCAATATCTTTCCTCGGTATCTCAATTTTGTTTGGTAGGATTGCTAAGCTGTTGTGTGATACTGTTGTAATAAGTAAACAAACCAATACATTATTGTTGTGTTTGGGATCATGTCAAATTGATCGTTTTATTGATAATAGTGATATATCTTCAAATAGAATTGAAAAACGTAGATGAAATAGTGCATTGAGTAATATTTTTTGAACACTTAAGTGTTAATCACTCAGCAAGAAATTTTGAAGATGGAGCTGGAGTTCAAAAATAATTTTAAATCTATTGAAATTTGTAAAACTTGTTATTTGTAAAATTGTTTGTTGAAATAATTAAAAATAAATGTTTGTTTGCCCAGAGAAAAAAAATCACTCCAAGTTCCTATATAATGCTTTAGCTAATTTGATTTGTGTTTGTTACAGTTGGTAGTTGCAGATGTGCTCAAGCGCAAACAAGAAGATAGTGGACAAGAAGCCTCTAAAAAACCACGACTTGACATTCCCATTGAGGAGCAAATGTTAATGTCCACCATTCCGTACCATTCCATCTCCTATGAGGAACAGGTAATAGTGCTGCAGAAACCTCTTATGATAGGTAGTTGAATTGTTTTCTCAACGAAATTCGTGATGTGAAGTACCAACTTATCCAACACCCTACCGCAGTTAGGTTAGGTAATGCTATTGAGGAATAACAAACTGACAGAAATTAGATCATTCCCATAGAATGATAGCTTAAAAAACCATGATGAACCATAAGTCTTTTATGTTGTTACATTCATTTGCCCTGTAGAAATAAATGGATGAGTGATAAAAAATCTCTTTTCAGCGATAAGTGAATATGGCCATTGATTGTTGAGCAGTTGTAAAGAATTAAATTAAAATTACTTCAAGGAATCAACTGTCCTAAGATAATAAAAATTCTGGGTTGCAACCGACCGGGAAAACCGGGAATTATGCGTAAACTTTGGTGACCGGGAAAAAATGTGTGGATTATGCGGGAATTTTTGGCCGAACCAGAAATTTCAGGTCGCGATCGTCGGCGATTGCGTAACGCGTTCTGACTAGTAGGTGCAGTTAGCAATACGTTCTCGATGATCGGCGAAGTCAGCGATACTTTCTTTATGGTCGGTGACGTTAGCGATGTTGGTCGGCGATGTTACCGATGCGTTATCGATTGCCAGCGACATTAGCGATGTGTTCCCGATGGTCGGTGACTTTAGCGATACGTTCGCGTTGGTCGGTGATGTTAGCGATGCGTTCTCGATTGCCAGCGTCATTATTGATGCGTTCTTGATTATCGTCGACGTTAGCGATGCGTTCCCGATGATCGGTGACGTTAGCTATGCGTTCCCGATGGTCAGCGAAGTTAGCGATGCGTTCCTGATGGTCGGCGACGTTAGCAATGCGATCCCGATGGTCGGTGACGTTAGCTATGCGTTCCCGATGGTTGGCGACGTTAGTTTGTGAGTGTGAGAGTAGCTATTACTAAGGAAACTATACGAAATGCAGACGCAATTTTCGGGAACCTTTTTTTATTAAGATTAATTTGTATGTTGTTACAAAAAGTGGGTAATAGAAGTGGCTCATTTGTAATTAATTGTTGTCTGGTAAAAATTGTTAATCGTTGATGTGGAGCTCAGTTTCTAATATGTAGTCTTTGGAGTCGCTAATGTCGCTGGATAATTTGTTAAAGCATAATTGGCTGGGTAGTGTATAAGTGGTCACTTTGCATAATCTGAGGTATGTTGTCAGATTGATTTCTAGCAAAAATCTTTAAAATGTTTGGAAAGTTCAAAACTGGATCCAGCTGCCATAATAATGCTTTCTAAAAAAATGTTTAATTTATATTGTAACGAGATCAGGGTTTAGGCCTACTCCCTATCATTAACATTGAAAAATACCTTTGTCATCAGTACACACAAAAAAAGATTGGTACATACTATTTTCTGATAATAATAGATAGGCCCTAGTACATTGCCAAGGTTAAATGGAATTTTATATAATTGGGTGTATTTGTTGACAAAATTTCCCCTTCCCCTTCAGTTAAAATATTGTAATGTTTTTATATATAATAATAATAATGCTTTATTGTCATTAATCAATTGAAATAGACAACGTCACAAGAAATACAAGAGACATGCACATACCATTCTTCAATAACTTACAATATCACATGCAAAATACAATATTACAATATCAGAATTCAAGCTAAATATAGCATGCCATACTAACTATGCAAATCTGTAATTGTGATCAAGCCAAATTTATTCATGCTATATCTATATTCCAAATTAACGCATAATGCAAATCAAGCAATTTATTCACTTCAATATGACAGGCAAGTTGCAAGTATAAGGCAGATTTTTCGACAAGCCCATAAACAATATCAATAAATAGACACAGTATGGGAAAGCATTTAACATATATAAAAATAACAAACAACGTAAAAATAAGAAATTCTAACAGAGACATTACATTCCAAGTGATAATAATAAGTTAAAAACAAGCAAAATCATCACAGTTTAAAAACTCGTCAATTTAGTAAAACGCCTTGCTCAATAGCCACCTTGATAAACGTTTTTTAAATAAAATAGAATCTAAGCTACGGTAATCTACTGGAATTTTATTAAAAAACTTAATCTGTAAATACTTGTGGCTGTTAATGAATTTACTTAATCTAGCAGCTGGAGCATTTAAATCACAAGATCCTCTAGTATCATAACTATGAACTGAATCATGAGTAACAAAGTTGTTAATATTTTCCTTGACAAAAATTATATTTTGAAAAATGAATATGGAAGGCAGAGTCATAATTTCATAACTGTAAAAAAAGGTTTACTACTAGTTCTAACAGGAATATCAAACAAGATTCTTAAAGCCTTCTTTTGCCAGATAAAAACATGTCTAGCTCCACTACTATTACCCCACAAAAGGTTTGCGTATAAGAGATGGGTGTGAAAAGAACTATGGTAAGTAATAAGCAGCATATGAATGGAAATACATTTTTTGAGCCGTCTCAGTAAAAAACAAACTCTGGACAATTTAGAAATAACATTGTATGTATGAGACTCCCAAGTAAGCTTGACATCAAGTGTGACTCTTAGCAGTTTAACGTGGTCATAAATCTTATTATTAGCACAGCCTAATTGCCTCAATGAGAAACAAATTCTTTCTGTTTTGTCATCATTAATAGATAACAAATTACTACTAAACCAGGTTTTACCAAAATCAATCATATCAGTTATAACTTTTTCAGTCTCCTTAAAATCCTTACCCGAGTACAGAAAAGAGGTGTCGTCAGCGTATAACAATGTTTTACAAGGCATGGAGTTAGGAAGGTCATTAATAAAAATTATAAATAACAATGGTCCAAGAACGGACCCTTGCGGCACCCCAGCAAGGACTTCTCTGAATCAAGAAGCTTCGGAATCTAAAAGAACCATCTGCCTCCTTCCACAAAGGTAGGATCTAAAAAACTCTTAATTCTTTATCTTTAATACCATAAAATTCCAATTTGTTCAGCAAAACACTGTGACAAACAGAATCAAAAGCCTTGCTGAGGTCCACAAGGGCCACGCTCAGGTACTCATAACACTCAAAACTGTCAAGAATATCCGACACTACCATCTCTACTGCTGAAGTTGTTGAACGGCCACTCCTAAATCCAAACTGGCTGTTACAAATAATATTATTGTCAGTTATGAATTCATTTAGCTGTAATTTGGCACAAACTACAATTATTTTAGAAAATATAGTTACTATTGATACCGGTCTATAGTTAGAGATACATGATCCTTTCTGCACCTTTCTTGTACAGAGGTATCGTTTTTGACGGTTTTAAACAACGAGGAAAGTGAGATTTCAGGAAAACTAAGTTAATTAAAAATAACAAAGGTTGTAATATAAGAGGGGCCATTAACTTAACGATTTTGTTTGTCAATCCATAAATATCTTCACTGCCGGAAGAACTTAAATTACTAATAATTTTCGTCAAGTCATAAACAGTTATTGGTTTCCAATGAAAACTGGAACATGGAGGATTAACATTATGAAGAAAAGATAAATAATTTACATTATGACAGCTGCTATTTGACTTCCCCATGACTTGTTTACCAATATCTATATAAAAATCATTAAATTCATCAGCCTTGATTGGTGAACTAGCATTTTCACCCCTTAAAAATGAACCACTTTGAACCCTAATCACTTCCATGAAGCTACACTTTTGTTTTGTGAATTAGAAATAAATTGTTCATTGTGTCTGATTTTTGCAGCCTTAATACTCGCTCTATATTCATTTTTACAAAGTATGTAGCTATCAGTTGATTGTTTTTGTAGCTAGGAATTTTTAACAAGTCACTAATAAGCATCAACATATTTCTGTTCTTCCTAAGATTATCATCAAACCAACCATTTTTATTTTGCTTAATCTTATTATCTATTTTGATTTTCTTAGTAATTCTAGGACAAAACATTATACAATGAAAGAACCACTCCTAAAAAGCACTCAAAAGCAAGATCAACATCCTCATTTACATAAATTAAATCCCAATTAACATTAGCCAGGCTTATCATAAATAAATTTAACCCATCATCATTTAACTTTCTGAATGAAACTTCTCTCCAGAGTAGAGAGGATGTACACGCAAGAGTAAATTTAAAACACAAAATTGGGTGGTCAGAGTCTTTCCTTCCATACATAACGACTATAGCAATTTGAACCCAGATTAGTAGCAATATTGTCAATACACTTTTTGCCTTTTGTTGCAGTATTAAAAACAAAATATAAATCAAAAGACTTCAATACATTTTTAAGCATTACAGAGTGTTTGTTATGGCCTAAAAAATCAATGTTAAAATCAGCACCTATCAAAATTCTAGCTTTAGGAAACTTATCAGTAACAAAGATTAAAAGGTCTTCAAAGCAATTAAAAAACAAATCCAAACTAGAATCCGGAGGTCTATACAGAGAAATAAATACAATATTAAAATTCATAACATAAATACTAACAGCTTCAAGAAGGCCGACATTCACAAATTGGGATATGTCAATTTCCACATGGTCAAAATCTACCTTAATAATGATGGAAGCACCACCATGTGGATCTCTTTCTCTACAACAAGAAGCAGCAAGTTTGAAACCCCTAAGAACATATAACAGCTCCTCACACTTTAACAACCAATGTTCATTAATCAACAAAATACTGCATTCGGCCTCCTCTAAAATAACAGACAATTGATCTAACTTATTCCTTATAGATTGGATATTTAAATGCAGAAGCATTAGTGTTAAAGGAGATTTGGTATTTCCTAACTTAGATTGTGAAGTTATTTTATTGGTTGGCAAACTCAAGAAATTCCTAAAAAAGCACTACCTGATTCACTTTTGACTTGGCACTATTGACATCAACACATTCCCCTGACACACTCTGGAGCACTACTTCAGGTGGAGGGGTCGGAACCGGAATAACAGCTAGCCCAGTATGATGCTGTAGGGTTGATTGGGAGTCAGCAGGCCTTGCAGGAGTCAACAGTTGTAGGTTCACAGAAGACATCTCAGCAGTTAAGTTGATGGAGCCGGGAACCAACACTGGCGAAGCGGCTTGGGCAGATAGAGTAGGAACGACATTGTTCCGTACTGCGGCAAGGTCTTTGGAACCAGGAACCAGCACCGGAGAAGCGGCTTGGGCAGATAGAGTTGGCATGTCATTGTCCCGTGCGGATGATAGCAATGGACTATAGATTTTTCCACTAATTTGCTTTGCAACAGCAATTTTACCTCTTTTGTTAAGATGGAATCCATGTTTCGTGTGGAATTGTCTCTCAAGCACATGAAGGTCAATCAATTCAACATGGCTCGAAACACTAACTAGATGTCTTATGACCATATTGATTTCATTTATAAATTTATTACGCAAATCATTTCCATGAAGGTCATATCTGTAGGGTATAGACGCCATTAAAAGTTTAGTGTGACCAAACTTTTTGACTTGTCTTTCTAGGAGTTGCGAAATCTCTCTTATATGTTTGGAATAGCTGTTAAAATTAATAGCATCTATGTTATTCGTACCCCCAATAAATACTATAGAATCGTTCATGGTATAATGACGAAGATCAGAACAAAGGTTTGCAGACTTAAACACAGACTCAATAGGAGCTCCAGGTTGTATATGGGCGAAAAAATAATTTTGATTTGGGCATACTAGTGTCAAAAAATGAACGAGATCCCTACCGTGGCTGTAAGAAAAAATCGATACCTTAGGAAGGTGTTTTTTGTCACTGTGAGATCCTCTAATATTACTATCAGACCTTCTGCCTGATTTCACATATCTATTATGTCCAGATTCAAAATTCTTATTTTCCCTGCCGTTCTGAGCATGTAAGACAGTATTAATGTGGAGGGTTTTGACAGTACCCGCAGTGGAAAGCGGTACTGGTTTTGAGGTTTTTGTGCAGAATTGGAATTCTTTTGAGCCTAAGTTGTTGCATGGAATAGAGTCTCATATATTGAAAAAAATCAAGTTCATTAATATAAATAATTGGCCCAGCGTATATACACCCTGTTTTTTAGGAAGCATAAAAAATATGAGATATAACTTAAATAAAAAAATAATGATATACTCCGTAAAAATTTATAATTTGTTAGTAAAAAAGCGCTTTAATTTATATTGTAAATCGTTATAGGTGTCACACATGCATACAAAATGCCGCTTGAGTTTACCTGGAATTCTTGAGATTTTGACCTGGAAAATCTGGAATTATGCATGAATTTTGAAATGCAACTTTAGTGGCAACCCTGAAATTGCACCTCTGGTACTTAATTGAAACATTAAATACCCCCATCGCAGCAAACCTGCGTTCTCAGCGAATTTCCAATGCATGCATATGTTTCTCACAACCACATAAAGCCAAGTTTCATACAAATACATAAACAAATAAGTGATCTATAGCATTTTGTTTATTCTGCATAAGAATAACATTAGGGCGAGTATGCAGGTTTGCTGCAGAAAGAAAAAGAAGAAATGTGTTTTTGTGCAATTATCAATAAAATTCAAATCAGGTGAAGCTACAAACTAAGTTTTATTTATTTATGTTCATAATTAAGGGAGATATACAACTTTACTTACTCTCCATAAGAATAACATTAGGGCTGAGTATGCAGGTTTGCTGCTACAGGGATAGTTGACAAAAAAATCAATATTTTGTGAAAATATCAATACCAGTACTACGTGAAGCCATATACCAAGTTTCATCAATATACATTCATAAATAATCAAGATATCCAATTATATTATTAATACGCTACATGCAAACTTTGTAAATAATAAGGATTTTTGTTTTAAGACTTACTCCTCCCACATAATATACATCTAAACATCCGTCTAGGTGTACATATATCTATCTTCTTATATTACCTAGACCTAGCGTCTTTCGTCGCTCCAATATCAATATTTTCACCATATCAAAGCAATTTTTAAGGCCACTGGGGCGGATTCCTAAGGTTGGAAAAACGTATTCATATACTAACAACGTGGTATGGCCCAGGAGCAAATTTGAAGAGCCGTTTTCAAGCCTTTTAGATATCATATTTTCATAATAAGTATAAAATGGCCACTTTCGAGGCTATTGGACCAAATCCCTGAGTTTTGGGGAGGGGTAAACGTAGTAAAATATTGTTGGTCCCCTACAACGTATTATGGTGTGTGAGTAATTTTGAGGAGCCTTTTTCACAATCAGCTGGAGTACTACTTTATTAGTGTAGGTCTTTTCTCTATAAGAATAACGTAGCAACGTTCAAGCCATTGGGGTGGAGCCCTAAGGTCAAGGGTCATAAAACACCTACCCAAATGTTATGGATCAACGACAATTGGCTGAAATCTCGCCAAAAAATTGAAAGAATAGCTACAGAATACTACAGAACTATTAAGAATAATTACATCTGTAAAAAAAAACAAAAAACCATCACTCGTCCAAATTGAACGTCGGGAAGTGGTAGAAGAAACCAGTGAAGCAGAGCCCCAAGGTCGGGAAAAAATTATCCAAAGACCTTTGGTCCCTTAACAATGGTATGGTACGGGAGCAGATTTGAAGAGCCGTTTTCGAGCTATTTAGGAAAAACATTTTCTCCATGAGAATAACATGGCAGCCCGTGAGCAGTTATGAGATGCCGTTTTCAAAATCACCTGGGACACACACACACACACACACACACACACACACACACACACACACACACACACACGCACGCACACACGCGCGCACACACACACACACACACACACAACTACTTTATTATTAGTTATCTATATTATTGATACACGCCATAATATGCAAACTTTGTAAACAATAATGCTTTTTTGGTTTTAAGACCTTACCCCCACATATATTATATACCAAAACTAAGTGTGCAGATGTGCAAACTGGCTTTAGATTTTTGATTTAGGTCATAGAACTCGGAATATGTTTAATAAAACTGAGAGTTTATAAAATTTCCAATTAAAAGAACCCAGTTGTTTCGTTTGTTTTGCCACCAAAATAATTGCAGCTGTTAATACATTTTGGACAGGTATTCTGCAAGAGTACATTTGTAAATAAATCAAAGTTTTCTTTATAATTAAAAAAAAGTGTAACAGAAACTAACGAACAATTTGTTGACATCGATAATGAAATCCACACAACTAATGTAGTTTTAAAGAGGTTGTGTAAACAATGCATTTAGATTTTAATTAATATAAAAATGTTTTTTTTATTTATTTTATTTTTGCTTTACAAAGCACATGAGGGGACTTCAATTAATTTGTTTTAAAACTGAATACAATTATTTATGAAAGCAAAATTTGCAATTTAATATTCGTGCAAAATTACAAGGGTTCACCTAGTTTTATTTATTCTCCATAAGGATAACATTGAACAATGTACTGTGTTTAGCACTTTCAAAATCTCTTCAACGGTTGGACGTAGAATCACAATTTAAACACCAAATTGATTGTTTTGTGTAGCTGAACTGATTGGTAAAGCAAATGTGAAGTTTACATTAAAAAAATGAACTGAGGAAAAACCAAAAACCTTTTTCCCATAAGAATAACATGGGAGATTTTTTGAGGAGGTTTTTTTGGATTTTCTCCGCAGCCACTTAACCGAGGTTAATAATTCAAAATACTATATATATTTTTTTAAGCTCTATAATATGGTCAAAACCAAAATTAAGTGTTTTTAAAATTGTAGTATGAAAAATGCAAAAAACTGATTTTTGGAAAATTTAAAACCCTTATAAACCCTTACCATGGTCCGATTTTTCTGGTTTTCAAACTTAAAGTCATGAATGTCTCTTAACACATTTGAGCCAAATTTCATCGTAATAGGACATTTTTTAGTCAAGTTATCACATTCACGGACACACACACACACACACACACACACACACACACACACACATATATATATATATATTGGAATGGATAGTGTTTTTGGCATCTGGGGACCTCAAAAAACATAAAGTTATCAAGGCCTCGGGCTTAAGTCTTACCATGAGACCTACGGTAATAGCTTCTTCCCTATAGGGGGAATTCGCTAAAACAAAATAAAGTGTAATCTCTTTCATATAATTGGGTCTAATGCTATTAAATGTACCAAAAAAAGTAAAATGAAGGTGTTATATTTATTTATTCATTTTTCTATTATTTTTTACAGCTGAGCAAGAAAAACGAGGAAGCCCAGTGCTTGTTTAAGTGGTTGTCTGTTTGTATGGAGAAGAAAACTCCAGAACTGATCGGGTATATTGACACACAGATTGCAAAATTTAAGAAGACCGAGCTGCCTTTCAAGTTGGACGTGGTTCGAGCTTCGCCTGTGATAGACGGTTATCGGAATAAATGTGAATTCCGAATTGGTAAGTTTGTTTGAAATAGTTTTACTGTTAACCCAGTTTCCCACCTTTAAACTTATAACTCTGCAAGACCTTGACAATTTATGATTTTCCCTTTGTCAACGGACTTTAACAAGATTTATTTCCTCACCGATTTGTTCAACAACATCTTAAAACTAATCATCATTTATATTATTGCGATAAACTAAAAAGCTTGTCATCAATAATGCAATCATTTTTACTATTTCCAAGCATTCGTGATTTGTAGGATAATTTATAAAGCAGTCACTCACCTCTACCTCTGCTAACAGGGTCAATTCTTCTTCATTGTTTTTTTTTTGTCTCTTACTCCTTTATCTCCCACTTAATTCCCTGAAACCAGTAATGATTAAAATTAAAAGAATTGGTGTTTATATGATTTTATTGTGCCGCTTGGTGGTCAGGGTTGGAGCCCACCAGCAAGAAGGTGATTGTTGGGTACCGAGTGGACAACCAAGAAGGGGACAACATCGCTGTGGCCCCTCCCGACGCACTCAGGCACCTGCCCAAAGAAATGCTGGAGGTCGTTAAGGTACTAACATCAAAGTGATTTAACGTCTGCTTACATTTATAAAACCTTTAGTGTTGATGTTAGGTCATGACAGAACAACAGTTTGACACGTTCAGTGCGGTGCGCCGTATTTCCAGCGGTTATCTACCAAGGAAACAAATGCAATAATCATGAATAAACACGATTAACGCAGTGAACGGGTTGAATATTTTCTATAACAGCCTATCAGTTTAACTTATTTACTACCCCTGAGTGGTACTACAGGCTAAGTTACCCCACTTCAGTCTCAAACTGCAGAGCTTGAGTTTTCATGTTTGGAGGAACATTTCAACTGTATCGTCATCATCTTTGCGGTGATTTTGTGAACTATTATAGTGCAATACATGAATGTCCAGCTTACACTGCTATCTAGCACTCTTTGTGGAATGTAAAAGTGCATAAATTTGAATGAACCAAGTTTTGAAGCCTCGTTTACAAATGTCAAGTTCTCACTGATTGTCTTACTCTGTTGTATAGTTTTACATTTATTTATAGTCAATAGTCAATAGTCAAATATCTTTATTCATTCAGAAGTACAGTGTACAACATTTGAACAGTGTCAATATATTAATTAATTAAAGGTTATATTCAGTGTTACAATCGCAGGAAATTATTATCATGAGGAAAATAATGGCTTCCTAGTGCGGGATTTAGAATCTACATCGCTGCAGTTAAAGAGTTAAAGTTTTATTAATAGTGTTCAAAAATAACTGCAGTCCTATTCCTTATCTGATAACTTAAAGCCTTCTGTTTATTTATAAAGGGTTTAAAGGAGAGCAGAAGCAGTTGTTTGTGGTGCATTCTGCGGAGAAATTAGTAAATCTGATGGCTAATAAATGTGATAAAGTAAACATCTGATGATACAAAATCCGCATTTCCCTTAGATAAACATTGAAACTTGTAAGGCAAATAGGGAGAAGCCTTAAGGGATTTAAGATGTTTTCTAAACTTTGATATAAAGTAGAAATAGTAATTAATATATCAGTGTATTTACCCGGTTTTTATCCAGTCTCCGCGTTAATTGATCGGTCTTGGCCAGAAATGATGGCACCCCTGAACTTGTGGGACACATGACTCATTGAAATATATCCGTTTAGGTAGTGTTGGGTGTTGCTATCTTCATTTGTTATCAAAACTGGTGACTGTGTGGTTAAAATCAACATGTGTGCATGTGAATTTAAAAGAATTATGAGAATCGCAAAATTAGCACTTTTAAAATATATATTGATGTTTTGCAGACATTTGAGCAGTTTGTGCAAGAGTCGCCGCACCCGCCGCAGATCACCAACCACGACCCTGGCGTGTGGCGTCTGCTGCACGTCCGCATCAACAAGGCCAAACAGCTGATGGTCGTGGTGATGATCAACCCAACGGTGCTGGAGGCGGAGGTCATCGACTCGCTCAAGAAACAGCTGGTCGACTTCTTCACCACGGGACCAGCTAGCGGGAAAAACGTTGTGTCGCTATACTTTCACACTGACAACGACGTCAAGTAAGTGGGATTTTGAATTAGTTGTCAGCAGCTCTAATATAGGCTATTCAATTATTTGTTTTAATTACAAGTAGCCTAATTTAAGTACAGAGAAATTCTTTTTCTAAATTAAATCATTAACACTATTTCAAATTTTAAATTTAGTTTAGAGTTTATTAAATTTAGATGAGTTTGCTAAAACCATATTAAGATAACAGATTATATTGTACATAACATACACGTAAGCCTAAAAAACAGTTTTACATGCAATAAAAACAAACAATTAAAAATGAATGGTACCATTTTACAATAAACCATTCAATCTATTTTTTAATACTATTGTTTATAAAATTTAATGTTGATTTTATCAGTTCTCTCTACTGCAATAATATAATAAAACAAAAACAGTTGCATAAAAATTCATAATAGAGAAAGAAAGTGATTAAACCCAATCCTTATGAGTATATTCCCTTTCTGGCTCAGGGACAACAATGTGGGAGAAACAACTAACTCATTTGTTGCTCTCTACTTGGACACCCTTCCTGCTTCCTCTCTTGCCGGCCTTCTTATCTTCAGATTTTTTGCTCCTACTGTCCCTAAACATTCCCTTCCCCGCGCCCACCTTTCTTAGCGTTATTCACAAATTTAGAGGTAAATGCCATAGATAACAGGCTTGTCAATAACTGTCCATTCGTGGTTGTTTTGGGCTTATTTCTCCTAGAAAAGATACAAATAGTTTTAGGGAGGGGAATTTGTCATTAGCTTATCTCTATTTGTTTGATGGTGTAGTGAACTACACCGTACTAAATCTGTACCAGGGTTATGTTCTGTACTGTTTTACTGTACTGGTGCTGATTTTTTGGTGCCTCGCAGACCCCTAGCCATGAGCTGGTTGAGGTAAGAGCTGCCACTCTTGACACCTTGGAGCAGACACCTGCTTCAAG
The DNA here is from genome assembly GCA_963675035.1 of Allygus modestus. Lineage (NCBI taxonomy): Eukaryota > Metazoa > Arthropoda > Insecta > Hemiptera > Cicadellidae > Allygus > Allygus modestus. The sequence continues at coordinate 425,436,446 of OY776111.1, forward strand.
AGGAGCTCATTGGTAGGATGCGACAGCTCATCAGACCCCTGGACAAATTTGGAACACCACATTCAACTGGAAGTGCAAAAAGCCTAAAGGGCTGATGTTCCTAGGGACTAGGTGCGCCTCACTGAAATTAATGAAGTAATTGGTTTGAGCCATGCTATGTCCACTATTTGTACTCATTTGGATCTTAAAAGTCCCGTTTAGCCTTGATCCTCTCTAACTTGTATTCACCACCGGTGTGCAGAACGCTGGGTGGAGGTGACAAGATGAAACGGCCGCAGGGTCAGCTGGAGCTGCTGTGGGGGGAGTCTCACATAGAGGAACAGCTGTTGGACCTCCAGCTGGAGATAGACCCCAACTTCTACTTCCAGAACAACACGTGGGGCGCGGAGGAGCTGTACAAGGCTGTCAAGGAGCTGGCCGGCGTGGACGATGAGACGACGGTGTTGGACCTGTGCTGTGGCTCCGGCGGCATGGGCATGATGTTCGCCAAGGTACGGGTGGTAGTGGCCGGGGGGATCACAGTCCTCGCAAAGGGTGTCTACTGACACTGGAAATTCTGGAATTATACTGGACTAGCTGTTACCCGGCAGACGTTGTCATGCCTTTGACTATTACCAACTAAAACCAATATCACCAAGATCACCTGTTCAAGTAAACATGTCATTAGCTTTTATGTAAACAACAATATATTTCCATAAGGTTTATATGGGAACCCTTTTGGGTCTCTTAGGAGGAACCCCATTGAGTTAGGACGAAATGGATGGCTTAAAAACCTTCTCCGTGAAATTTTACATATTTATACCAGGTTTCATGGCAAACGGTCCAACGGTGTCCAAGTCCATAAACTTCAAATATATATATACAAACAAACCAACATCCTTTTTTATAAATATATATTTCTTAATTTATACTGGAAATACTGGAATAATACTGGAATTACACATTGTGGAATTTCATCAAAATAAGATTGATTACTGATCCGAAAAACAAAAAATTAAGGTTTGACAGTTGATTCCGAGGTCCAAGCTTGTATTTCATTTCTTTACTTTCTTAATCTAAAATAAACAGCATATATTTTCTTACATAAATTTGTGTGTAAATTTTGTTGTTGAGAAATATGTTAATTACCCACCTATATTGTCAGTTTATAAAATAATTAATGTTCGTCTTTTGAACCATGATAACATATTACTGTACCGGTATTGACATTGTTATTATTCCCTTATTTAAATGTAATGTTGCCGCATAGTACTGGAATTTTGTCAAAAATTGTACTGGAAATTACTGGAATTCCAAAATGAAATGTCAGAAGACACCCTGTTGCAAACTTTTCATTGGCTACATTTTTTCATATCACAGCTTTATTATTTTGCATTGAAAAAGATTACGATTACAGAGTCTGTGATCTATACTCCTGTACAATAGTTTAAGCGAATTTCCCCTATAGGGAAGAAGCTATTACCGTAGTCGGCATGGTAAGACCTAGGCCCGGGACCATGATTACTTTTCGTTTTGAGGTCCCCAGACCCCAAAAACACCATTCGTTCAAAACTATATATATATATATATATATGTGTGTGTGTGTGTGTGTGTGTGTCTGTGGGTGCGATAACTCTCGTAAAAATAATCCGATTTTGACGAAATTTGGTATAAGCGTGTAAAGCAGCATTTATGACTTTAAGTTCGAAAACCAGACAGATCGGACTATCCGAAGGGGTATTTTGGGGGGGTTTTGTACCCAAAAAATGGGTTTTTTGAGTTTTCTACATATAATTTTTGAAAAAGTCAAATTTTAGTTTCTTCCATTGGAATCAGCTTAATAAGACGCACAATTTGGTGTTTTGATCATTGCTCTACGTCAAATGGTTACAGAGATATTGAAAGTACTAAACACAGTACGTTGTCCAATGCTATTCTTATGGAGAATAAGAAAAAAATTATAGCTCGCTTATTTATGAACGTATTCTAACAAAACTTGGTATATGGTTTCATCTGGTTTATTCTATTGTTATTTTCATAAAAAAAAACGATTTCTACCAATAATTCCCATAGCAGCAAATCTGCGTCCTCAGCCCCCATGTTATTCTTATAAATGGAGAATAAGTAAAATGTAGTGTATCCCTTAATTATGAAAATAAATTAATAAAACTTGGAATGTTGGTTCACCTAGTTGAGTTCTATTGATATTTGCATAAAATCCATTTTTTGTGTTCCTTATTGCAGCAAACCTGCGTACTCATCTCCCATGTTATTCTTATGGAGAATAATCAAAATGGCATATATCGCTTATTTATGAATTTATATTGATGAAACTTGGTATGTGGCTTCACCTAGTTGAGTAATATTTATATTTACAAGAAACCCTATATTTGTTGTTTTTTGTAGCAGCAAACCTGCGTACTCATCCCCAATGTTATTGTTATGGAGAATAATTCAAATTTGATATATCGCTTATTTTTTAAAATATTTTTATGAAACTTGGTATGCGGCTTTATGTGCCATTAAGACTTATATTTTGCATTGGAAATTCGCTGAGTACGCAGGTTTGCTGCGACGGGGGTATTTATTGTTATCTAAGAGCGTTTCTCTGCATCTGTAACTTTTACCAGTAGGCCCTATTGAAAAAATTGGTATAATCTAAAATCATCCGTCCACTGAACTGGGTTGTTTTTATTTACTTTTTGACCGGGAACTAAACAAACAAGTTAAGTACTCGACTCCTGTCGATTTCTGCTGTGGAAAATAAATTGACTGTTGGGCTGTAGCCATTAGCATGCTTGTACGCTGTCACTGTTGCCATTTTTCCATAGAAAAATATAATATAATATTATAGTAAATAAAATATATCTTTATTTAAAACAAATATTACTTAGCCTCCAACAAACTTTAATACAATATAGGTTTTAGGGAAAATACACATAATTCAACGTAGGAGAAAATAGCTGTGTCCTACTACCTATATTTTCTCCTTATGACACAGTCAAGTAAGGAGGCTATTAAATAATCTGTGTATTTAACAGTTTTGTTGTGGCAAACATGTTTTAACATGAAAATGTCATATTTTTCAATGTTGAGCCATGCGATAGATCTACTGCACCCGCATGGAATGTATTCAACAGTTTAATTCGTGGGACATCCAGTTTATTTCGAACTAAAGGGAGTTTGAATTATAGAGATTAATCTGAATGAAATTCTATTTTAGTTTGTTTTATTTAGAAAAAACCCTATGAAAGAATTTAAAACTTAAAAAAAAATGTACATAAAAATGTAATACAGTACATTCATTAGTAATAAAATGTCTAATCAATATAATATAATGAAATATTAATGAAGGTATTACACATTAATAAATGAGCAATAGAAATAAAAAATAAAAATAGCTTTAAAACAAACAAAAAATTTCCTGCAAAAACTTAAAATACGATTATTAAACTTCACTGCTACTGAACTTTTAAAAAGTTTGTAATTCTAGACTGTTTCATCAATAGTGACAACAGCTGAAAAAACAATCTCCAATATCCCTTGACTGTAACACAAATTTACAGATAGTTTCAATCGCACGCAAAGCTTCATGTGTTGTGACAAAGTCATAAACCTTTTGGTTTTTCTCGTCGTCGTCATCTGCACCTGTCTGTCGTCTCTCTCAGCCTAATTCGAATTTTAGAGGCTTACGTTATCGCAGTTCATACTGTAGAGATTGATTTTTAATTTTAGAGGTGTTTTCAAATTACAGCATCAAAGTTCGAGGACCGAGAATAAACATATTAAAATTTTAGACGCTACATTGTGAGTTAAAACACATTGAATTATCGGAATATTATTTCTTGTAAATGAGAGGATTTTGAATGATCGAAGTTCAGATTAGTTAGGTTCTACTTTATCTCTGTTTGACAGGACTGCAAGGAGGTGATCGGAGTGGAGGTGATGGACGTGAACGTGGACGATGCCAAGCGGCTGGCGGCCAAGAACGGACTGACCAACTGCGAGTTCCTGCAGGGCTCCGTCGACGACCTGTTCCCGGAGCTGGAGGAGAAGCTTAAGGGGAAGAAAGTTGTGCCTATTCTGGATCCGCCTAGAGCGGGCATCAGTAAGTCACCTTATAATTTATTACATTTATTTTCTTTTGTCTCAGTTTAGCTATGAGAATAATTGTGTCAAAAGTACGTCTTAAAGGAATATAGTTGGAATGTCACTAGTTAGGAACCAGAAAGGAAAATATTCAAATTCAGGTAGGCTACTGTTACAATAATGTTCGACAGGGTTGTGTGCTATTGCTCACAGGTCTGTGGAAATGTTCGACAGGGTTGTGTGCTATTGCTCACAGGTCTGTGGAAATGTTCGACAGGGTTGTGTGCTATTGCTCACAGGTCTGTGGAAATGTTCGACAGGGTTGTGTGCTATTGCTCACAGGTCTGTGGAAGCCTAATGTGTACCTTTTACAGTTTATATATTTGCTACTGTCGCTGGAAAATATGGGTTTGATTTAACTTATTGGATTTTCTCCTTTTGTTTAACCATTCAGGGTGAGTCAGACCACCCGTCCAGCATGTATAACGGGAGAACGGTTTGGTCCAAAGTCATCAAACAAAATTCTTCCCGACTATAAAACGCATATGGGCTATCTATTAAAAATATTTTCATCAAAATCTATGTACAGGATGTTTCAAAACTGAAGGTCACGGGTTCGAATTTCAAAATTTTCGTATATAAACATAGGGACATTTATACATCATTTTAAAGGTCTCGTTAAGAGAAACATTGTGGCCAAAACATAATTCACTTATCATTATACGTTTAAAAATGGTGGCCACTTTTGTGTAAAATATTGACATTTAAAATATTGACATACCCTGTATTGTCTAAACCACTACTTGTATATTTTTTTCCGATTCAGCTTTCTTACTCGGGATAAACTCAGCTTTACTTTGGTATGCTACATAAAAGTTTTTTGCAGAAAATCTAAATTTAAACAAAATATTTATTTTTAAAATGCCTGTGCCCAAAATTTAAAAAAAGTCAAATGGTAGCGTATATAAAAATACCCCCGTCGCAGAAAACCTGCGTACTCAGCGAATTTCCAATGCATATGTATGTGACTCACTACTACATAGAGCTATTTACCAAGTTTCACAAAAATACATCCATAAATAAGTGATATATATCATTTTATTTATTCTCCATAAGAATAACATTAGGATTGAGGACGCAGGTTTGCTGCAACGAGGAAGATAAGTAATGTGTTTTTTTTGCAATTATCAATATAACTGAACCAGGTGAAGCTACATACCAAGTTCTCTTTATGTAGGTTCATAATTAAGGGAGATATACAACTTTACTTATTCTCCATATGAATAACATGGGGGCCGAGTATGCAGGTTTGTTGCTACGGGGACTATCAACAAAAAACTTGTTTTTTGTGCTAATATCAATATACCACAACTAGTTGAAGCCACATACCAAGTTTCATCAATATACATTCATAAATAATCGAGATATAGAATTTTATTTATTCTCCATAAGGATAACATTGGACAACGTACTGTGTTTAGCACTTTGAATATCTCTGCAACGGTTGGACGTAGAACAACGATTAAAACACCAAAATGTTTGTTTTGTTGAGCTAAACACATTAATATACAGAAATGTGAAGTTTTTAGTAAAACTATCTGAGAAAAATCTAAAAACCTTTTTCCCATAAGATTAACATGGGACATGTATTTTGGATTTTCTCCGCAACCACTTAACCTAGGTTAATGATTCAAAATATTAAATTATTTGTTTTGTTAAGCTCTTTAAAATGATTATAACCAAAATTGAGTGTTTTTAACATTTTGGAGTCAAATTTGCAAAAAACCGTTTTTTTGGAAAATTGTAAACCCCCATAAACCCCCTTCACATAGTGCGATCGATCTGGTTTTCGAACTTAAAGTCATAAATGCTACTCTCCACATTTGTGCCAAATTTCATCAAAATCGGGTGTTTCTTTCAAAAGTTATCGCGGTAACGGACACACACACACACATATATATATATATATTTATATATATATAGAGAGAGAGATATTTATATACATATATATAAATTTGAACGAATAGTGTTTTTGGCATCTGGGGACCTCAAAACGAAAAGTTATCATGGTCTCGGGCTTAAGTCTTACCATGCCACCTACGGTAATAGCTTCTTCCCTATAGGGGAAATTCGCTAAAAGCATACCATTGAAAAGGTCTTGTAAATCCTAGCAACCTTTTAATTTACACCAACCTTGTATCTCTTTTCGTTTTTCTGCAATCAGCAAAAATCATTATTTTCCCATATGAAATGCATGTTAATTATACATAACACATAAAACAAATGTGGCAAAAGAATACATGCAAGTGTTATGCAGTTAACATGCATTTCATATAGGAAAATAATGTGACTTGCTGATTCCAGAAAAACTTAAAGATATACAAGGTTGGTGTAAATTAGGAAGTTGCTAGGATTTACAAGACCTTTTCAATGGTATGCTTTTTGATATACTCTACCATTTGACTTTTTTGAATTTTGGGCAAATAGGCATTTTCAAAATAAACATTTTTTTGAAATTTAGATTTTCTCAAAAAAACCTTTCGTGTAGTATACCAGAGTAAAACTGAGTTTATCACGAGTAAGAAACTTGAATCGGAAAAAAGATGTGAGTAGTATTGTAGATAATACAGGGTATTCCATAAATGTCAATATTTTACACAAAAATGGCCGCCATTTTTAAACGGATAAAGATAAGTGAATTCTGTTTTCGCCGGAATGTTTCTCTTAACGAAACCTTTAAAATGATGTATAAATGTCCCTATGTTTACATGAGAAAATTTTGAGATTCAAACCCGTGACCTACAGTTTAGAAACATTCTGTACATATATTTCGATGAAAATATTTTTAATAGATAGCCCATATGCATTTTAGTGAGGAAGAACCAAACCGTTCTCCTGTGATTCATGCTGGACGGGTGGTCTGACTCACCCTGAATATACCTAACACATATAAACTGTCTCATTGGGTCATGTTTTGAGTTACGATTTTTTCTCGTAGACATTACAGTTATTGATTTATTTAATTTGATTATTAATTATGTCCCTAGAATAATAACAATTTGATCATTGTTATTTTGCCTTAAAAATAATTATTTAAATTTATTTCATTTTGATTTGCAACCGGATCACTGATAGAAATTAATTAGGGATGAGTCGTTTCAATTTTTGTTTGATTCCGATTCTTACCAATAGATTCTCGATTCCGATTTCATCGGATTCCTAATAACAAGTGAAATATCAAAGTAATGTTCTAAAAATTATTTAAATACAATAAATTAGTCAGTAATTGATTTTTATTTAATAAATTGAGGCAATCAGTTTGTTGGTGATTTCATTAATAAAATAAACTTACAAAAATAAATATTAAAAAACTAATTTGAACTGCATGTTTATTTTCATATTATTGTTATGCTTTAACAACGCTTTATACATCTCCCATGAAGATTTGTTGAAATTGGTTTGTTGTGTTATGGAACAATTACTTTGGATGTTAAACTATTCTTGACCTATAGAAATAAATTTGTAATGTTAATGTTAAATTTAGTGGTTTAAATATTGTATTTAAATTAGAGAGCAAAATTCTTTTTTAAATAATTAATTTTTAATGATTGTAGATCAACGTTTTTAAATATTCTGTAATGTTAAATTTCTACTTTAAATAAATTTAATAACAATACATTTTTGGATGTCTAGCAGTCAAAAAAGTTAGGAAACTGGGGAATTTGAATAGAAAGAGATAAAATGCCGCGAAAGAAGGAAATCAACATAGATAAGTTTGAATTTGAATAGTCAGGGAAAGTAATAAAACTGATAAACAGTGATTGTATTATTCGTATTTCTTGAACAGAACGTCTCACAACTTCGATTAACATTTAATTTAATCTGTGGTAATCAGAGGAATAAAATGAGCCTATATTTGTCTTTATACTTACGACAATTAGTTTCGGCTTTAGCATTTTGTACTAGAAACTTATCTCTTGAATAAATTACAGAGACCCTCGACCGGATGCCGAACAATGACCAGCTATTTAGAATGGGACAAAAAATATAGGGTCGCTCGGCAACTGACTCGGCTACTGCTTCCTTATCTGTTTTCTTCAGTAAAATACATCCATAAATAGAACTCCTGTCAATTCTCCTTTCGTGTTAGTTGAAAGAAGTTTTGAGACTGGAAAGGAAGTGATTAGATGTCGAGAGAGTCTTATTTCAACGACTTATTTTGTTAAACGTTGTTTAGCTTATTTTTGTTTTGTTTTCCCTTGCTAAGGGAAAACCTTTGGTACCAGCCTGGAATCGATAGAATCAGAATCGACTTTGATTCTAAGCCTGAGAATCGGTGGAATCGAGAATCTAAAATTGAAATCGACTCATCCCTACAATTAATCAAGAGGGTAAATTACCTTTAACTGTCAAGTGATCCAACGTCTCTCTTGTGGGTGACCAGTTTCGACCCAGCTAGGGGGCGGCCATTTTCAAGCCAGGCAACAAATATTTACTCACAAAGAGGTCGTAAAAAAGTCTTTAAATACGGACGAACAAACATGTAATAAACGAACAGACAAACATATAAAAAAAAATGTTGTCCCCGCGCCTTCACCTCCCACGCCGTGACAGGTTATTTGTATGGCAAAAAATGTTTTTTGTTTTGTATGTTCGTCCGTGTTTAAAGACTTTTTGATGACCTCTTTGTGAGGAAAAGTTTTTTACATGGCTTGAAAATGGCCGCCCCCTAGCTGGGTCGAAACTGGTCACCCACAAGAGAGACGTTGGATCACTTGACAGTTAAAGGTAATTCAACCTCTTGATTAATATAAATTTGTTTATGAATAATTCAAATTACATTTAGAATTACAATAGTTTGCCAGTTTTTAGGGTTCCCTTTAATTGTGAACGATGTGATAATGTAAATAAGAATGCAATAACTTAATGTAAATAAGAATTCAATAACTTGGTTCTCAACACCACCATAGTGTTAACCTTGCCCCTACCTAAGCGTGTTGTTAGGTATTTCTTTGAGTTTTCTTGTCTCTGTTTAGGTGCAATGTTGATTTCTTCCTTGAGGAAAATGAAGGAGGCCCAGCGCATAATTTATGTATGCTCTAATCACAAATTACCGTCAAAAAATATCATGGACTTGTCACTATTGGAAGGAGAACAAGGAGAATGTAAAGGCACCGACCCATTTTTCCCCACGAGAGTCATACCAGTGGATATATCCCCGCATTCACTCAGATGCGAGTTGGTGATTCTGCTAGAACGTTTGGATATGAGTAAGATTCCAAAACCTCTTAGAAGTCCGATGCCAAAAAGCAGGAACTTTTATTACCAAGGGGAGTGGGAGGGGAGAGGTTACAGAGGTACTGGTAGGGGAAGAGGCATCGGGAGGGGAAGTCCATTTGCAAAACGGGGTTTTCGACCTCCTCCTCCACACATGAGAGATCTTGGAGGGGGATGGACTCCACCAGCACCAATCAGAGGTCGAAGGCCTCCCCCTGGCTTTGGGGGACCCCCACTGTACAATGACGGCTACGGCAATTACGATGCTATGGAAGTCGAACCTTACATTCCCCCTCCACCACCACCTAGGGCGAATGTTTCACAGCGTTTGGCGATGGCGAATGCTATGCTGGAGAGAGGATTAAGACTGGCAGAGGAAGCTATGGCGGAAGGCAGCTATCGTAGGGGTCCCCTCCCACCCCCTCCCCAGCCTGTGCCGCCCCCCTACCCCGGGAGAGGGAGAGGAGCCTACTCCGTCCCTCGCAGGGGCGGGCCGGCCGGTGGCTGGCGAGCAAACAGCGCAGACAGTTGGGGCAATGGATGGAACGGAGACGGCTACACAACCCGTCCGGCGAGGGGAATGCGAGGAGGTCGAGGATCCAGGGGGTTCAACACTAAAGGGATGCGAGGGAACAGAGGCAGCAAGTCAGGGGGAGTTTGGAGGCGTTAACAATATAGACTGTCAACTTGTGATGCTTATAGATGTCAGTTTTAGATGGGACGCTTTTTATCTATATCCTACTATAGATACATCATTGAATGTTAGGTTGTTAATCATTTCAACTCATTTTTTATCCTCAAGTGAAGAGATTATGTGTGAAGAGATTATGTATTTTATTCTTGTACATTAGATTATTGGTTTATTTTTTTATAGCATTGATGATTTGAGTGATTTTCTTGTATGTAATAGATTGGATCTTGATAAAGAAAAAACCATGTTGTATTTCCTCGATATATATATTACATATTGCATGTTTTACTGTTTGATCAGCAATATAAGTGTAAATCAATAGTTGTATGAGTTTTAATCAGTCCAGTGGCCCTCTTAAAAATATTCAACAAGAAAGGGCTTTAGGCGAGGACTGATAAGGAAAGCATGCTTATTTTAAATCAGATTGAATGCTGTCCAAGACACATGTAGTTGTTGTGAAGTGGACTTCATCTAATTTAAGTTAAGCCTACTCTCCTTGTCAAACCTAAATTATTAATTACATCATTGTTGATTCTAACTTCAAATTGAGTGCAAGCAGTAAAAACTTGATCAAAATCTTATTACAGTCAACTCTTGATTATCCTTGCTTATGATCGATGTTGAAAGGGCACAAATTTAATAACCCAAATGCACGGTTAAAAGAAAGGCTTTCAATAAATACAATTTTACTGACATAATAGCGGTTTATTGGCATATATCATAGTTGTTGACATATCATAGTTGGTTTAACATAGTTGTTAAATGCTTTTGGAGATACATTTCTGTTTATTTAAACCTTTACAAAAATTATAATAAATTGTTGAAAACTACAAAAATTCCAAATAAATAATGGTGGGAAGGAAGCAAAACTCACATAAACTATGTGTAGCCTTCATTAAGACTATCAGGTGTGAAATGTTAGGGAAACCAAATTTATCTAACTTATTCATGGTTGAATAGCCTCCAAAGATGATAAACAAAAAAATAAGGCTGGGTACACACGAGCGACAGTTGCAGCGGCGACATCGCAGCGCGTCATAGCGGACCACAGAGACAAATGGAGCTGTACACACAGGCGAGCGGCGGCAGCGACACCGCAGCGATGTTGCCCAGTGCTGTCGGCTGCCGCCAGGGACTGCTTCGCCGCCGCGATGTCGTGACGACAGTTTGCAGTCCGGCGGCCTAGCAGTACCAGGAACCATAAGGGAGTGTACACACGTGCGTCTGTTGTCGCTCTTGCTCAGCTGTCGCTCGCCTACTACGCCTTTGCACCGGCAATTTTTTTACGTAAACCCAGTTTGAATTTTAGTTATTTATTTGTAAAGTTTGTGCAATGCTATAATACAGCAAAACCTAATTCCAACATATCTTTAATTACATTACTTTTTGTAAAAAGAGTGACATGCAAGTTTATATAACAAAATCGGGCAAAAATATTCTTTCTTCATCTTCATCCATTGGTTCATCTTGTTACCAAAGAGCTTTTTATCAATGCTTTTACAATGCAACATTCAATAGTATGTTAATATTAAATACAGTAGAACCTCCCATATCCGACCATGACGGGACCGGGCTGTGGTCTGAACGGCCAAAAGGTCGGATATCGGGAGGAGCGTAAAATGCCGTTCCCAGGTACAAAAAATGCCACACAGTACTGTAATACAACTTTATTACACCTTTAAAAATATTGTGTATACATTTCAAACATTTTCTGACACGAAATTAAATACGTAAATATTGTATATTCAACTTGTAAAACTATTGATTATCATTTACAAGTAATGATTTTACATTTCAAACTTTTACTGTTATGAAATTAATTACAGTACGTTAATGCATTACACTTGTAAAAATATTGATTACAGTACATTTACAAGTAATGATTAAACATTTCAAACATTTCCTGTTATGAAATAAAGTGCGTAAATGTATTTCACTTACAAAAATATTAATTAATATTTGGGCCTACACGTACAGTAATGACTAAATATTTCAAACATTTACTCTGGTAAAATTAAATACGAAAATGTGAAAGTCCAAATGAATGGGATAAAGGTCCACAAAGCATACCTTTATTTGAAGAATTCAGTGATGGATTTTTGTTTCAATTTTGTCAGCCTTGACTTTGCGGAAGTATCCCTCCACTTCTTTGCCCACAGTACATCCATCGGGGTTGCATTTTGATGTTGCTCGATGTACTTCAGCGCAACATCGAAGGCGTCCTTAGCAGCAGAATGACTCACTACGTTGTCACTTGGTGTTTCGTCGTCATCCGAGTCGATTTGTTCTTCCACGGCTTTGTTTTGGACAGCAGCAATAATTTGGTCGTCATTGAGGTCTTCATTCGTATCTTCCGAAACGTCAGCTTCGACGAGCCACTCTTCTACATCCTTCATCTGCAGATCATGCTGAAACGTTTGTAGATTGTGTAATGTTTCACTGTTGTCTACCTCAGCTTCTGCAGCTTCTGCCAAAGTCGGTTCACGATTTTCTTCTTCAGCTTCCTCTTGTTTTAGTGATGGCCAAACCTTTTTCCAGGCCTTCTGAAGGATGGTTTGCTTGATTTCATCCCAAGCTGTGGCAACAGTGTAGATAGCGTCCTTGATGTTTAAACTTTTCATTGCCTCAAAAAGGTTACATCCTTTTTCTGTTTGGTCTAGCAGAGATCCAACGTATTTTCTTCGGTATCTCCTCTTTAACCACTCAATAACGCCTTGATCCATTGGTTGATCAGCGGTGTGACATGGGGCGGTAAAAATAAAGCCTTGATATGACCTTTCTTTAGTTCACATTCAGCGGGGTGACTGGGGGCGTTATCTAAGAGCAAAACAGCACGAGCAGGTAGTTTTTTAGACTTTAAATGCTTTTTTACTGCGGGGACGAATTCGTCAAAAAACCACTCTTTAAACAAAGCAGAATCCATCCAGGCAGATGATTGATTTCGGTAGAATACCGGAAGTGTTGCCAAGTTTATATTTTTAAATGCTCTTGGCTTCTTAGATTTTCCTATGACGAATAATGGCATTTTGTGGCTTCCCGAGGCATTGCTACAAGTTGCAATTGTGAGTCTGTCTTTGGCAAGCTTTGTTCCTAACACAGGTTCATTTTTAGCAGCAAGAGTGGTTTTTGGAAGCATTTTGTAATTTAGACCCGTTTCATCTACATTATACACTTGGTCGGGTACAAGATTCTGTTCTGCGATTAACTTTTCAAATTTTTCTACAAATTCTTGAGCAGCATTATCATCAGCTGAGAGTTTTTCCCCCGCAATTATAACATGTCGTACACCATGACGCAACTTCCATTTATGTAGCCAACCTTCACTAGCGCAAAACTTTTCTGCCCCTCCCAAGTTTTGAAAACAATTTGACGGCTTTTTCCTTGAGAATCGGGCCTGACAATGGGGTTCCCTTACGTCTTTCTTGGCAAAACCAAATCCACAACGCTTCATCGACAAGTTCTAGTTTTGGTTTTTTAAACATTTTTCTACTTTTAAATGCATTGTCGGTCTCGACTGTTGTTAAGTACGATTCCAGATCCTTACGGTTTTTTTCCAGTCTTTTACAGTTGTCACGCCTACACCCAACTCAGAAGCTAGCTTAATAACAGGCTCACCACGGTCCAATCGTTGTAACACATCAAGTTTTTGTTGAAGTGAAACACAAACACGTTTACGTTTTTCAGTTGTCATTGTCACACACGTAACTCGTAACTCAAACTAAAATACTTCACACTCAACAGATTATGGGAAAAATCACGAACAAAACAATATTGACATAAACGCACAAACTGACATTCCACATCAACAACCACGGCTAAACTGACAGTTGTTTACCCAAAAGTAAAGCATAGTATCGATGAGTCACTTTTTCAAGTCTGTACAGGCTCGCGAACGGAAGCGGACCGTGAGAGCGCGAGTAAAGAGTAAACAATAGACAGACGGACGGTCGGACACTAGGTCGGATATTGGGAGGAGTCGGATATGGGAAGGTTGGATATGGGAGGTTCCACTGTACCATTTAAACATAAAAAACTATTTCAACATTTAGAATTTGCAGCTTTCCATCAAATTTTATACATTGTTTACTTTGCTTACCTTAATGTTACCGCCAACATTTCTATTGATCTCACTGCCAGACGCATCACGGTGTCTTGGCTATGTAGAGTATCTTCTAATCTATCGGCCAGTTCATTGAATGATCATATACTCATCCGAAAGTAATTGAAAAATTTCAGAGGGTCTTCTTTTAAGTCCTCAAACAGCGTGGAAAACGCACCTTTTAGTAGTATTGCACTCACGAGAGGATTAGTCCAATACTTTCTTTTCTTCTCCGGGTACTGATGCTGATACGCTAAATAAGCCACGGCCACACGTTTCCGTCTGGAACCCTCCATGGTTTACTGTAGACTGAAAAAAATTAGTGCTTGAAAGTGGGGAGAACACTCGGAAATTTCCACGCAAACCAGATGCCGCTGCGGTGTCGCCGCTCAAATGTCGTCCGTGTGTACGGGTTGATCTGCTGATACGCTAAATAAGCCACGGCCACACGTTTCCGTCTGGAACCCTCCATGGTTTACTGTAGACTGAAAAAAATTAGTGCTTGAAAGTGGGGAGAACACTCGGAAATTTCCACGCAAACCAGATGCCGCTGCGGTGTCGCCGCTCAAATGTCGTCCGTGTGTACGGGTTGATCGCGCAGCGCGACAACTGCCGCTGCAATGCCGCCGCTGCAACTGTCGCTCGTGTGTACCCAGCCTTAGGTTACTTTACCTCTGTCTTCAGCTGTAAAACAATCCAATGGAGCAGACTGTTGTCCATTTGGATTGTTTTAAAGCTGAAGACGGAGGTAAAGTAACCTTAATTTATTATTTATCTAAAATTTTGAAATATAATTACAAGAGTTTTGCCTCTTTCACATGTTCTTGATTATAATAGAACGAACAAGTAAATCCGCAGAATGATTTTTCTCGACTTATAATTTATTAAGCTGATTGGTATGCTAATAGCGTGGGAAGACAAAAACAATCAAGGGATCATTATCCTCCAAATGTCAGAAGTAAACTCGCTTTCTGTTGTATTTGGTGGCGGCACTCAGTACTGCAAGAGAATCCAGCGAAACAAAGATTTGTTGTCAACAGTTTAATGGTATTCTGCGTTGCAAATGATGTTGAAAAACGAAAGGCTGGCTTTATTATGACATTGGTCATTAATATTTGGACCGTTCGCCGATGGTCATTAATATTTGGAACGTTCGCTGAGATTTGTCAACTAATTCAATCGCAAGTCAGGCAACCAGTCTGTGCCTTGCTGGCACAAACATTTTCGTGCACAAGCAGTTTTATCCTTTTTAAATATCTACAAATTAGCTATTAAGTAAAAATGTTATGTTTTTGTTTAGCTTTTAACGTCTTTATAGCATGTAATGCAAAAAAAGGA
The DNA here is from genome assembly GCA_963675035.1 of Allygus modestus. NCBI lineage: Eukaryota > Metazoa > Arthropoda > Insecta > Hemiptera > Cicadellidae > Allygus > Allygus modestus. The sequence goes on from OY776111.1 coordinate 425,451,919, forward strand.
CTTCTTTACCACATTTTTTTCATGAAACAGCAATTTAAAACTAGTGCCTGACAATCCCAGTTACACCTGGAAATGAATATTCATGAAATAAAAACACAACTTTTATTTGTGCTGCACTCGGAAAAACTCATGAACATTAACATAAACATGCTCATGCAATCACGTGACAAATAAAATCGTCTGCCATAGGAACGGCAGTGGGATGAACCCCTAAGGGAATCTTGCTCATATTCTGATTTTTGACTTCTGTAGAAATTTTAACGAACATTGAATGGAACATTTTTAATGCATTTTGACATGCATTGTCGAGATTTTGTCATAAAAACACCTTTAAATTATTTTTGACTTATTTTTGGGCATCACCCACCGTTAGGTTTAGTGGCGTTCTGCAGCGGAGACTGATGGAAGTCTTCTTGTCAGATTTTTAAAAACAACACAATTAGGGATGTGCGAGTAGTGATTTATCTAATCGAGTCGAGTAGTGCCAATTATTTTCGAGTTTAGAGTATTTTCGAGCGAGTATTTGCCATCAGTTGGTATTTAAAAAAAGTGTAATGGGATTTGGATACCACCCTAGATTTGATAATCGAAACATGGTTTCTAACTAATACATGAGTAGCAATACAAAGTTTTGGCCAGTACAATCAAACTGGATTACGTATTGACAAACAAAACATGGTTTGACATTCGTTCCCAGCTGAAGAAACGGGGCCCGGTTGTCATTTGGCCAATTTCACATGATCCAGACATCGCTTTTAATCAATATTAAATGACGAAATCACTAGTTACGGCCGAAATTATGCGGTTTGATCGTCATTTTTGGCCGATTATACGTGATGCGATTGCCTTTTGCGGCCGTTACAACGCGTTTTGGCCGGTCGCAGTCATTCGCGTTCGTCATTTTCAGCCGATTTTACGTGATGTGATTGCCTTTTGCGGCCGTTACGAGTTTTGGCCAGTCGTATTCGTTCGTGGTTGTCATTTTCGGCCGATTTTACGTGATGCGATTGCCTTTTGCAGCCGTTACAACGCGTTTTGGCCGGTCGCAGTCATTCGCGTTCATCATTTTCGGCCGATTTTACGTGATGCGATTGCCTTTTGCGGCCGTTACTACGCATTTTGGCCGGTCGCAATCGTTAGCGATCGTCCGGAAATTGGCAGAAAAAACTCGCTCGAACTTTCGAGTAGTTTTCAAAACTTCGAGTCGAGTTCGAGTATTAAAATACTCGGCCGAAAACTCGATGTTTCGAGTACGCGCACACCCCTAAACACAACACGAACATACACAAATTAAAAAAAGCCACATTGTTGTTGTTTTTGTTTTAATTTGTGTATGTTTGTGTTGTGTTGTTTTTAAAAATCTGACAAGAGGACTTCCATCAGTCCCCGCTGGACAACACCACTAAACCTGAAGGTGGGGGATGCCCAAAAATAAGTTGAAAATAATTGAAATACCTCACCTAAAACATGACTTTTAAAGAAACAAAATACCTTTAGATATTCACGGCGGATTTCCCATTTGATTACTTCCATTTTGGTATTAGTTTTTTCAATATAGATTTGAGTTAATGGTCTAGTCAATTTCCAACTAGCAAATAAATTAACCTTGAAATAATTTTACCCAGGGAATCATTTATTTTTAACTGAGATATTGTTTATTTTTTGGGAAATTCTATCCAAAAGCTGAAAAGTAAATTAAAAAAAAGAAAGAGCATACATTCTTGTTTAAAGTATTTTGCCTTGTTTTAACCTTTTTAATGCCTCATCTTAAGGCCAAAATCAATTGTACATTTCAAACTTTTTAAAAAATAAACAATTTTTTATATAAAAAATCGAGCAGTGAGTGATGGACGTTGAGGAATGTTTATAGTGATAAATCTGAAGTGTCTCAGTGAATTACACTTTTTTCAACGAGTACTCAGTGTGATGTGCTGTAGTATGATTCAGTGTCTACAATTCAGTGGATGAATTGCAGACTTTAGACAATCGATATGTAAGTCAACATACTTTGTGACAATATTCTTTTTCCCAACTCACAACAACTGTAACATTTTATTTTAAATGTGTCTTAAATTGGCCATGCATGGCAACATAATTTTTTTTTCTGAAACGTGTTTACTGCAAAATGGTGTGTAATTCAGTGAATGAGTTACAAAAGTTTATCATCATTGAAAAATTTAGAGCTCTGCAGCTCAGGGAATGGGTTGCAGACTTTTCGAACTCTCGAGTGTTTGACGCTGTTTTGAAAGTTGAAAGCTGACAGCTTGGAGATGGTGACTGCCGGAAGAAAACGTTTTTCAAGTTTGCTCTTTCGTCATCCTTATTTCGGTGGGCAACCGAAATTTAGGGTGATTGGTCCAACTCATCCTGAGGGGCTCATTGAGTCTGCCAGTGAACAAAAGTGAGTTGAACTCATTCGTAGTTAAGTGTTATAGAGGCTCGGGCACTCAGTAAGGCCCTTACATCCCTCGGGTGTAAAGGGCCTGTTGTAATTAATATACTAGTCTCTCGAGAACATACTCTTAGTTTTTCTGTTTCATCAAAACCATCTGAAGTTTTCACTTTTGTTAGATGCTCAATGTTTACTTATTTGCGAAATTGGAATTTAAAGTATCTCACGATTTCTTTAGTACTAGATCTGGCTTAATATAGTGAACACTGCCTTAATGTGTAGTAACAAGTTTACTATTTTATTTCTCTGGGTCATACACATATTTCACAGGGGTGGAGAAACAATGCTACAACTTTATGTGGAAAGAAAAAATACTTAATTTTTCAGCTTAAGATTTGAAGGCAAAAATAAATAAAACTGGTTATAGTTTAGATATGAACAGAAAACTAGGTCCAGTCAACTTTAATTCAAAAATTATTATAGTTAGAAGTAACATAAAAAAGTTGGCAGGAACATGAATTAAAATGTGTGTAAACTAAACAGCTCTCAAGAAAGGAAATAAAAGTCATTTTCATATGTACCATGTAAATGTTAAATAGTACCTACCCAAAGATGCGAGTATGTTCTGAAGATATGTAGCATCTCTATATTCTGCTTTGTATCAAAACATGGTATTTATTATTTGGCTGATCCGTTTCCCAAAATTCAGTAGAGTTCTTTTAATGTGCACTTTTCTGATATGACTGATTTGTTTGAAACTAGTCATATTACATTATTTCAGATTTGAAGCAAGAATCCCATTTCGGTTTACGTTCTTATATTTCATAAAGTGAGTTTTATGCGTTGTATTGTACTAAGCCAAAACCAAGTCATCTGATTCATAGGGTTTAAAAATTGTTTTAAAACAAAAGGCCTTTTCATTACTATTGCTCTTGGAAATCAAAATTGTGTGGGAAATTAGTAGAGATACAATGTGAAATCTTGAATTAAAATTGCTTCTTTGTTTACTCCAATAATGAATGTTTTTTTTCAGGTAAGCAATTTATCGCTAAAATAAGAAAATCTACTGAAGTGAACCGCTTGGTTTATGTATGTACAAGCCAGTTCCCACCTACGCAGAACCTTCTAGACTTGACAAGCAAGAATGAAAAACTCGGCTTTCAAGAACTAGATCCTTTTGTAGTTAAACGTGTAATTCCTATCGATCTTCATCCGCACATGTTGCGAGTGGAGTTAGTGATTCTTTGTGAGCGATTAACCCCCGATGAAATTCCAAAGCCGAAGCGACCACCCAAAACGAAAAAGAACGTGAAAAAGGACAACGTTCAGGTGAAGAGATGGTTCAGTGCGGGTTACAACTTGAACGGTCGTTCCAGTATGTTCCCTACGGAAGAGATGGTCCGGATGTATTCCGGAGGGGTGAGGAAAATCCAGCAAGAGGTGGATTACCAGAAAAGGGACTCTTTGTACCCCCCACCTTTGAGAGGTGCTTTGTACCAAGGGTTCGAAGAAAATTACTTCAATGACAATGGTTATGTCAAAAATGAAAATTCATACTCGTATTACGATAGAGCTAGACCGAAATATTCCGTTCCTCAATACCGAGAAAGGAGTTACCCGCAGAATCTAGTCAGATTTTCCAACTTCCAGAGAGATCTGGGGAAAGCGTTGGATAGTTACTATCCGCCGCAACCACCCACTTCCAGCAAACTCGCGTACGCCAACGCACTTCTCGAGGAGGGCATGAGAATCGCTTCGGAAGTGTTGGACAACGGACACCCCAGGATGACTTCCTCAGGGGGATACTACGACAGACGCCCGAAAAGTTTGACCAAAGGGAGCAAGTATTCTAGCAATAAATATAGATATTAAGTTAAAACGCTTATTTACTAGTCAGTCGAGTTCATTCAGATCGGTTTTCAGTGTAAAACGACACAAGAGAATGATATTCTAGTTTTTCATGTAATAATGTTTAGGGTTTCAGTCGAAACCCCAGGCTACCTGGATTGAAGCAATATAGAAATTGTATTGTGTTTTCCAGATTTTTAAATATTTTTTCTGCTTAAACACCAATGCCTTAATAATGGTGGAGTTAATTTTTGTATACAGTTATTAAATAGGCCTATTTCAATAAAAGTAGTTTTTTCCTAGACAAGTGTTGAAGCACTTGCTGTTGAGGATGAACCAAGTTGCATGTATTATTTTATTTTACCAAGACAGTGATTGTATGCTTTTATTTGAATTTACTTTATCAAACTTCGGTACCAGAACAAAAGTATTTTATGTTTTATTATTTTATTTTACTTGAAGTCTTTTTATTGCTTTCATATATTATGTGACAATTTGTGTATTGAGGAGATTGAATTATTTTGTTAGTGTTGTTAAATGAACACAAGATTTGTAATAGGGAAGTGCAATTTGATCCTATTCGTAAGACTGAATAATTTTTTAATAGGTTAAAGCGGAGCCAAATATATTATTATTGACAGTGAGTATTTATTTACATTATTATTTTTAGTAGTTATACTTTTCCTTCGAGTTTGTTATTATACCAATTACTATTTAAACTATTTGTAAATTAAAATTGGGCTTGCCTTAGGCTTTTAGGGATTTTATTCATATGAATAAGCAGAAGAGCTTATTTAGCCTACAATTAGTAACAAAGTTACTAGCACAACAATACTGGCATGCCTGATTTTAATATTTATTTTTAAAGTTACCTCCAATTTATCTTGTAAGTAGGTATTTATATAGATTTGAATAAAGTATTATTTATACAAAGTTTTTATATTTTTCTCGAATCCCCCTAAGAGGTCAAATGAAGACGACAATTTTTTCTACTGATTATTTGGTGTGTTATTAGGTGGGTGTAAAGTCAGTAAATATATATTTGCATTCTGTAAAATTGCAAAGTTTCCATGTTTGATAATAATATTGTTTATTCGAGTAGCAATATCAAGATTTAAGCAAACTTTTGAAGGTAAACAGGTAATACAAGTTTAGTTTTTATCTTATTATTGTTTGCAGTATAGTATTAAAAAACCTATTTCACTGGGACGCAAAGTGGATTTTTAAACTTTGCTCATTTTAAACTTGAGCTTGTATTGAAAAGTTTCACTTTTGGTTTTAGTGATGTAAAATACTATTAAAAGAGCATTTAACATTTTGAAAGTGAGCTGTAAGGACTGGTGGGATACTTCCCCTAAGAGCAAAGCAGTCTGTAGGAAGTTATCCCGACTGCCAATGTCTCTTTCCTGGTAGAACTAAGAAAGTTGGCTTCAGAAAAATTAATTCATAGAACAATCCTAACCATCAGTCAAAATGAAAACATCTTTCGCTGTTTAGTAAACATTTTTTCGTCATACTATGCGGGAACAAATGACTGCCGATACTAAAATGCGGCTGGGAACTCGCTGTTTTCATTTAAAATAACATATGTTCCTTTGTTGTCTTTTCCGATCACTAAAATTAGCTACATGTTAATCTTATGGTGAAAGCCTATTTTTGCCGGACAGTTCTTTTCCGATCAGTTTTAGAAGTTACAAACGCGACGCAACAGCTGACTTTCAGTTAACCTCTCATTGATGTTAAACATGTGAAGCATATTATGACATTGTGTTTTTGTGATTTATAAAATAATGGCTGGCGGAAGTGGAAATATATTCCAAACCTTGTTGGACAGAGTAAGTAAAGTATCAAACGAATTGCTATCTCAAGTATCTCGTAACAGATAAAAGGATGAATACCTTCCAATGAGCCAAGTAAGTGATGAAATATTACTTTTCTATATATCGGAGATATCAAAACAGTTTAAACCTTCCACTTTGTGGTCAAAATTTTCAATGATTGGTAAATGTTTACAAGTAAAAGAAAACATTGAAGCTTCCTGTTTTCCTAAAACAGTGGCATTTTTAAATACACCCGTCGCAGCAAACCTGCATACTCAGCGAATTTCCAATGAATTATAACATAACACATTAAGCCACTTAACAAGATTCATAAGAAATATATTCACAAACAAGCAATATTTAAAATATTAATTATTCTCCATAAGAATAACATTGGGGATGAGTATGCAGGTTTGCTGCAACAAGGAATACAAAATAATGGGTTTTTATGCAAATATCAATAGAACTCAGCTAAGTGAAGTCACATACCAAGTTTCATCCATATACATTCATAAATAAGCGATATATAACATTTTAATTATTTTCCATAAGAATAACATGGGGACCGAGTACCTAGGTTTGCTGCTACGGGAACCATAGGCGAAAAATTGTTTTTTTGTGCAAACAACAATAAACCACATCCAGATGAAGCCACACCAAATTTCGTCAGTTAATGTTCATAAATAATCGAGATATACAATTTTTCTTTTTCTCTATAAGAATAACATTAGACAACGTACTGTGTTTAGCGCTTTCAATATCTCAGTAACCAATTGACGTAGAGCAGTGATCAAGATACCAAATTGTTTATTATGCTGAATTCAATGGTGAAAATTAAAATTTGATTTAAATAAAAGTTACATGTGGAAACCCCAAAAAACCCATTTTTGGGGTACAAAACCCCCCTTTGGATGGTGCGATTCGTCTGATTTTCGAACTCGTTCAAATAAATGCTACTTACACGTTTGTACCAAATTTCATTAAGATCGGACCTTTTTTTACGAGAGTTATCGTGCTTACGGACACACACATGTATATATATATATATATAGGGCCTATATTTATATATACATATATAAATACACCCGTCGCAGCAAACCTGCATACTCAGCGAATTTCCAATGAATTATAACATAACACTTAACAGGATTCATAAGAAATGTATTCACAAACAAGCGATATTTAAAATATTAATTATTCTCCATAAGAATAAAATTGGGGATGAGTACGCAGGTTTGCTGCAACAAGGCACGCAAAATAATGGATTTTTATGCAAATATCAATAGAACTCATCTTAGTGAAGTGACATACCAAGTTTCATCCATATACATTCATAAATAAGCGACATATAACATTTTAAGTATTTTTCATAAGAATAACATGGGGACCAAGTACCTAGGTTTGCTGCTACAGGAACCATAGGCGAAAAATTGTTTTTTTGTGCAAACAACAATAAACCATAACCAGATCAAGCCATATACCAAATTTTGCCAGTTTATGTTCATAAATAAGCGAGATATACAATTTTTCTTTTTCTCCATAAGAATAACATTAGACAACGTACTGTGTTTAGCACTTTCAATATCTTGGTAACCAATTGACGTAGAGCAATGATCAAAATACCAAATTGTTTGTTTTTTTAAGCTAAATTCAATGGTATAAATTAAAATTTGATTTAAATTTAAATTACATGTGAAAACCCCAAAAAACACATTTTTGGGGTACAAAACCCCCCTTCGGATGGTGCGATTCATCTGGTTTTCGAACTTGTTCAAATAAATGGTACTTTACACATTTGTACCAAATTTCATTAAGATCGGACCTTTTTTACGAGAGTTATCGTGCTTACGGACACACATATATATATATATATATAAATATATATATATAAATATATATATATATATATATATACACATCTATAAAAATTTGAACGAATGGTGTTTTTGGCATCTGGGGACCTCAAAATGAAAAGTTATCATGGTCTCGGGCTTAAGTCTTACCATGAGACCTACGGTAATAGCTTCTTCCCTATAGGGGAAATTCGCTAAAATTTGAACGAATGGTGTTTTTGGTATCTGGGGACCTCAAAATGAAAAGTTATCATGGTCTCGGGCTTAAGTCTTACCATGAGACCTACGGTAATAGCTTCTTCCCTATAGGAGAAATTCGCTAAAAGACAGTCGACTGGCTATGAACCTAAGAAATCTAATGGTTTTACAGCAGAACAAGTATCTGAATTCATGACCAAGGCTCCCGATGGCGTATGGTTACTGGAAAAAGTTAACTTAAGGTATTTTTGGAGCTTGCAGACGAGATGACATACTAAATCTTAAGAAAAATTATGTAAATGACAATGATTCCTATTTTACTGTCAAAATAAAAAGATGATAAAACCCACAGGAACAGATTTTTTACCATCAGTGATGAAGATTGCCCATTCCAACCATGTCAGTTGATAGGAAATTTATGCTTTTACGTCCAGCTCATGCTAAGAGTGATAAATTTCTCGTTTGCTACAGAAAAGGAAAATGTGTTGCCCAAATTTTTTTGGGTAAAATAAACCTCTTGGTTTGTAATTATATGACTTTTGTAGTATGACGAAACGTATCGTTCAATATCCGAAAAGCTCTTTGCCAGTGCTTGGTCTAAATTCCGTGCTCGACTTCGTCTCGCACGGTCTCGCACTGGCAAAGAGCGCTTTTCCGGACTAGTAACGAAATATACCATTACATGCAGTCGGTGGTCAGAAAACAGTTTTTGCAATGAGGGAGGAAGAACAAAACCAATAAAATATGGTCAACTAAATTTATTTTAAGTGAATTTCAATTGACAGGTACAAGTAGAAAAATACAGCTCAATACTTGAATACACACAACTAAAGGTTAAGCATGCTTTAAGCTATTGCATAACAACTATATTCTATTCAGCCTTACACAAATGAATTATTTCCAAAACACTGAGGTAATGTAGAATCAGACACATTTCACTTTCAAATGCTGACACCAACTAATTTGTTATTTAAAGACTAATGATAGATTGCGATGCATTGTTACTGACCAAGATTGACATTTTTCAAGGCAGGATTGATTGAAGTTGGGAAATGATAGTCCAACAACCAATGGTAGACGAGAGACCAAAAGCTTAACCTGGAATCCAAACCACCACTGCAGAATTACATATTATGATTTTACTGGGGTTCATTATCCATCGTAAAGCCAATTTTCATGGGAAGAGTGAACTGTTAGTATGACCCGCACGGTGAACCGCCATAGAAGTACCTGACCACATTGTGGGGAGGGGGTTCGCATATAAACTATATATATATTTACAACGCTAATACATTTAATCACATAGGAAATCCGCCGTTCCAAATATGAGGGTATTATTGTAACAAAACCTGAACACATCAAAAGGTCCATTAGGATTCCTACATGTATGAAATTTCCAAAAAATGTACATAATTCCCCCAAGGCCCCATTATGCTTGAAAAACTCAATGTTTATTTACAAATTAAACTTATGGCTGTGTTGGCAGTAGATGATTTTACTTGGTCAAGGTGATTATAAATATATGTTCGTAGAAAAATCATCAGTTTCTCCTTAGAATACAGCAGTGAAGAAAACTGTAAAACATTAAAGAAAATTTGACTGCCATGTTAACAGTTATTTTGTTCACTGGCCGCTTTGAACGCTAGTGGCGCTAAGTTGCTCAGAGCGGGTATGCTGCCACGAGAGCGCGACCCTTCTCCTACAGCCAGTCTTCTGTAGTGTTTAGCAAGAAATTAAATAAATTTCTGAAGGCTGTTACAGCCTAGTAATCATTTTCGTTTTGGCTGCAAAAAAACTTCAAGCAGAATTTTATGTTGGTAAACAACGATAAGATTTGAAGAATACTTATTACTGTAAACTGCCTCATCCGACTTATACCAAATTTTGACAATCTTGCCAAAACTGACAAAAAATATAGGAATGCAATGCGGTTTGAATAATTGGTTTCCAACCTAAAACCCTAATCATTGGTATAAGCATGGTGTTCAAAATAGCATTGCATTTCTTTACCCCAAATTTGACTTTACTTACAAAAAATATCTTTAATTTTGGTTTAGTTTCAAAATATTATAGTTGGGTAGAAATTGTCTGATTCTACTACAACAGTAATTGTGTATCAACCAAATGTTCAGTTTACTTCAGAAAATAATACAGAACCTAATTTTCTTTTTACTAAAGCCTGTCCCACACTACTTCCGAATATTCGGCCAAACTCTCCCGAAGGTTCACTGAATATTCATCAACAATGTAAACATTCGATATTCGTGCAGCTCCTACCATATTCGCGAATACACCAAACATTTGGAAAATTCTACCAAACATTCAGGCACAGCAAGTAGTGTGGGATAGGCTTTAGCTAGTACCAAATGTAAGATGACATTACAATACAACTATTCAACATATTTGATATATATATAAGTAGTTTTATCCATAATATCCCATTTGTACACTTCATTTATACTTGTCTGGCATATTTGAGGCAAAAAACTTACAGTTTTTGAACACAAAAAGGTTAAACACGGCTTATTTATTTTATCTTAGGTGAGAACAAATAGACTAGCGTTATTTGGAATGTCAAAAGAACTAGGTCTTTATACGTCAATATACTAGAAAATATCTTTTATCTTTTACTAAAATAAATGGGTTTATATCAGAATATATATTTTTATTTTGCTATGACAAAAGTAATACAAATCTTTAGTGATAATTAACTCAAAACAGTAACTTTGTTCCAATCGTTCCCCCCTCAAGAGGAGGGTTTGTGGGTAACTTATATCCGGGGTGGTCGAATAGGTCCAGTTGATAGATCGATTTGATAAAATTCTTACCTAAACCTAAGGCTTTAAACGATCATAGTGAACCGTTTTAATTAATTACAAATAAAGAACAAACTGTAAAATAAAATTAAGCATGGGAAAAATTTGTTGGAATTTTGTTTATATATTTGTCTATTTTTATAAAATATGTTGCATAACAACAGTGGCCCTGTTATAGATGTTCATTTTGTAGTGCAGTGATACACCACTTGGTATTAGCGGATTGTGAAACACCACCTGGACTGTTGACCAGCTTCAAACACCAAACATCTCAACATTGCCAGTGTCGCCTCTCCTCTCCAGACCATAGTGTGACATCACGGAACAGATGTAAATGCTATATTTGGATACCTTAAGATATACCCGCTTTCTTATTCAAACCCCAAATTAGTGCATTAATATACATGTGTACCACCTGAATTTATTTAAAAGCAACAGAAACACATTTATTATTCTTACTAACTAGTCGTCAGTTACCCACACCAAAATCTTGACTTAACGTCTCATAGGATTTAGGACACCAATTATCTTTATCTAAGCTATATTAGAGGTCGTTCATAAATTATGTCATCTCTAATTAGGGCCAAAGGATTGGGATAAAACATAATAGTGAAATTAAGTAAAAAGGGAGAGGGTTGACACAGTCATGATTGATTAGACAATCATTTTTTAACAGTTTACAAATAATTATATTTTACATTTTATAATTAAAAAAATACAGTGTCAGTAAAATGGAAAATACAATACCAGAAGTGAATTTACTATTTATAAAATAAGGTTACATGCCTTGCCGTTCTAATTACTACTTTAATATTTTCGGAAATAGACTCTGTACCCAGTGGGAGGGATCTTAAACTATAATATTTCTGGAAATATTCAAAATGCTTTTTTTGAAATGTTCCCAAAACAAGGGAATTTATAGTCACTTTTTAGCTCAAAATTATTTTCAATATTTGGAAAAGAATAAAATTCAGTAGTTTTAGTGTTCTGAACAACTTAATGAAAACAATTAAATTAAAAATACCTTATGTTGTTTGTTAAGGTTTTGCCATTTTTTCAAACATTACATAATTTTTAAGCGAGGGGGGGTCCGGTTGAATTGTGATAATTATAGGACTACCATGGCGTAATTCATGCACGGCCCCTAATAAGTATTCTTATTGTTAAAATTTCACTGTGTCGGAAAAACTAGAAAGCCTTTAAAGGCAAAAAAGTTTTTATTTATAAAACTAAAAAATTCATCTTTTATTTATAAAACTAAAAATTCTTTTTTTATTTATAATACTAAAAAAAATACCTTTTATTTATAAAACTAAATAAGTTCATACCACCAATTTCATTGGTGTATATTTATTCCTTCAAACTATGTTTACAATCGTTACTACAATCACAAACTCTTTGGAAAACATACTAACTACGTACTAGTCTTTACTGTATATAGAAAATATTCACATTTAGCTTTTTTGAAGTATTTAAAAATAACTAAATCAATATTTTTCTTTCTTCTTGCACAATTGATACAGTTGCTGATACATAACATGCAGTAAATTACAAATGAACCATCATCTTATTGTAATCACAAGGAGGGAATAATTTGTGTGGTTTGCGTAACAATAGTAATAATGTTCTAATCCATAAGAATTTAATAACCTTAGGAGGAAACATGAAATAATTGTTTAATGGTAAAAATATAAATTGACATCCATCAACTAAACTACACACACACACACCACTGATGCACCCAAAGATTGGAAAGTAAAACTTTACTGAAACAAACACAAACCGAATTGCTTTTAAATTAAACTATAAAGTTACAACAATGAAAGAAAAAAGTCTACTTTGTGACAAATACAACTTCAGATATAACAATGTAAGTGAACAAACTTATACTCACAGCCAAACATGACTACATCAAGTTGAGACTTAGCACAAACTAATGACCTAAGAATACAAAATACTGACCCGGATACACTTAGAGGGGAGAGGGGTATTTGTAGTGAGAGTTTTGAGTTTCAGAGTTTAAAATACCTGCCGAATTATGTAGTAATCAAAAAATGTTCTTAGCTGAACTTAAATACTTCACTCTGTACTATTTATAGTCATATCTTCAATATTTAGCTTTCCAAAACAAAAATTAATCTGTTTTATTCCTGTAATCGAACAATTTAAAACTCTCATTGAATTGTTTTTCTAAACCAACTCCACAAATCTAATTCTATGTACAGAAATTAAGCAAGTCTTAAGAATTATCTCAAGATAATTGTGCCATAAAAAATTAAAGGAAAATCCAATGTTTGATTGCTTAACCCACCCAAAACTTTGCTCTAAGGTTTAAACCCGTTGTAAGTAACGATAAATGATATACAAACTGAACATTATTTTTTATTATTATTATTGTATTTAATTGTTGGGTGATGCATAAACATTATAAGTTATATTTATGTTTTGATTATAAATTCACGACACTTATATAAGCTCTTCATATTTAGTCTGGATTTGCGGCCATGCCGAATTAGTGATTATGACAGATTATCGAACATCAACAACGTTAACAGTAATACTAAAGATAAACCACTCGAGATAAAAGAGGCAAACGATTAAAACATTTACTTACATCTTAACATGCATTCTGAACCTGTGCAGACGCCGTAAATATCAGACAAAGTACATACAGTATGTGACTCGTCATTCTACCAACTGCAGATTTTAGGTCCAGGTCAATCCACCCAAAAATAGGAATGCGGGTGGCTCAACTGGTGTCGGGTTACAGAATTGGCTGAACCGTAGAATAACAGGCCAAAGAGCTTCTACTGCACATTGAATGCAACTGTGTATTGTTAAATAGCAAAAACAGTGTGAGATATAAATATTTGATACTTTCCAATCACGAGTACAACCAGATGTTTAATTCAAGGTTAAGGGTGCTGCTGACTCCCCTCATAATTCTTAATTACTATACTACCCCTTTGGTCAAAACTAATTAAAATACTGTTTACTACTTATGAGTTAAACCATTCATCACAACTATACCAAAATCGTCATGATAAAATGTAACAATATTTTATTGTTATTACAATTTACATACAATAAAAATACACACAATTTAACCTTTTTCAGGTTAAGCATTCAAATCGTGATCGTCCCAGTGAAAAACATCTTACCAACAATTATAAACAGTCAAACAAGTATCCAATATAGTTTAACAATAAAAATAAATATAATTGAATTCTAATTCTAACACAGGATTGTGACGTGAGTTGACAAGGGCTACAAGGCTACCCTTGGACCAAATATTGGGGGTTCTTGTCTAGGAATTCCCGCAGTTTTGAAGGGTAGTCAGTCATGACTCCGGTAACTCCGAGTCTGAATGCTCGTTCGTATTCGTCTTCATTATTCAGCACCCAAATGTAAACCTTGAAAAAGAAGAAGTGTGTCACATCCATTATCAGATCCTCAGCCGTAGTATGTGAATTCTTATTCCATGTTAAATGCCACAAGAGAATTATAATTTTTTTCTTTGACTATTTAATGGAAAAATAGTCTAAATCAAATCTAAACCTGCAAATGTACGAAATATTTAACTTTCATTTAGTATAAAGCGGACCGGTGCAAGACTCAGACAAAGTCTAAATAATTAATTTTTGCGTTTACAATATAAGGGTATTGGTGTCCATGCCAGTAATGCTGAATTTGTCACAATTATTAGGAAGACACCTCTGAAATTTACAAGTGTTCCTCTGGTCGATAGAAAAATCGTTAGCCTCAATTAATTGATATGCCTTATTTTTAACCCATTGGCGTAGACATACGAGCTGGTCTCGTTCCTTACTTGTAATTTTATTAACCTGTGAATTGGAGTATAAAATTGGTGTTTTTAAATGGATTAATGGCGTATTTTAATTAAAATATTGTTTTCTTTCAGTTTAGAGAGTCACATTGGCACACACACAGTAGACATAAGTAAAAATGAGCAAAATCAGTGTTGACCATGTGCAAGTCTCAAAGAATTAACCTGTTGAATCCCATCGACGCGGCCGCGCGTCCGTGCACTAGCCCCGCTACCAGCCCAGCGACGCGGCGCCGCGTCCGTGGTACACTTTGAATTTGCCGCGCTTTCTAAATCGATGTAAGAAGAAGAAATATGCCGTGTTTGTTACCGTTCTGTTCGGGAAAACCTGTCCTTTCGATTGGTATATTTCGTTTTGCGCTAGCTGGAACTGCATCCCTGCAGCGATCGATAAACTTCAGCTGTTGTTGTCGTATTATTTACAGATCACCTGTTGCGTAGTAGCGTAGTATTTGATGTTTGTTTACTAACAATGGCGAGTCGTGCGGGTCCGTCGCGAACCCTTCGTGACAATGAAATAAGTGAATATTTAGACATAGATGGTCTAAGTGATGTGTCGGGAGTGGACTATGACATTGGTGTAGAAGATTTGAGGTTTAGTGACGAGGAAGGCGTATCGGTGCAGGACGTATTTGTTTCGTCACGAGCAGATTCGCCGGTGAGTACCACTGCTGAAACTACTACTACCGATCCTCCAGACAATGAACCAACATCAATTGTACTTCCTGAGCCTAGTGGTGATGCCCCCAACATTATTGTTGATGAAAATAATGACAGTAGGCCAAGTAAAAGGAGGAAGGTTCAAAAACCTAAAATAACCTTTCCTTGGGTTCATAATAAAGATTTTTCCCCTCAGCTGTTTGAGTTTGATGATTCCAATAGTGGAATAAATCCTAATGTTGATTTGGAGGAAACCTCAAGTAATTTGAAGTTTTTCTTGGAAATGTTTCCACTTGATCTTGTTTCACATATTGTGGAACAAACAAATTTGTATTTTACAGAAGTTGTTTCCCATCTAGAAAATGTATCCCTAAATGAACTGAATACCTGGAAACCTGTTGATGAGAATGAAATGCTTTGTTTTTTGGCATTGTCCATCCTAATGTCCCATATTAGGAAAAATGAAATTAGAGACTATTGGTCAACAGACAAACTAATAGAAACGAAAATCTTCAGGGAAGTCATGAGCAGAAACAGATTTCAAGCTATACTTCGCATGTTGCACTTCAACAATTCGGTTGTCCCGAACCCTCAGCTTCTTGGCAGACTGCATAAAATAAATCCTGTTCTATGCTCCTTGAATAAACAAATGTCTGACAAAATCACGCCATTTGGAAAGCTTGCCATTGACGAGACTTTGTTTTTATACAAAGGGAAATTAGCGTTCAGGCAGTATATACCGAAAAAAAGGGCAAGGTTTGGTATAAAACTATTTGTTTTATCCGACTGTGACACAAGCTTGGTGCTCCATATTTTGCCATATGTTGGGGCAGAGACAAATCTAGAGTTCTCAGGCTTAGATGGAATAGGGGTCACAGGGCAAGTAGTCCTAACCCTTTTGGAACCCTACTTTGGCTTAGGCCACAAAGTCTACCTAGACAACTGGTATGTAAGTCCGTGTCTAGCGATGGAACTGTTCAAACATAATGTAAACATGTGTGGAACAGTTCAGCCAGACAGGCAAGGTTTGCCCAAAAAGCTACCCAAGATAAGCCAGGTAGGTGATGTTGATGTTCACCATACTGAAATAATGATGTATGAAAGATGGCAGGACAAGAGGGAGGTAAGGATGTTGACGACAATGCACGATTCTGAAGTGATGGAAAGTGGCAAGACTAACTGGGAAACACAAGAGAAAATAAAAAAACCGAAGAGTGTTCTAGACTATAATGCGAATATGGGAGCAGTGGACATAGGCGATATGGAGTTATCATTCAATGTGACAGCCAGAAAATCAATAAAATGGTACAAGAAGCTTTTTTTTCATCTTCTCGACGTAGCCATTAGGAATGCCCATATTTTCAAGAAAATGAAGACTGGAAGCAATCCGCACCTGTCAGGTTTCAGAAAAGAATTGGTAAGGGACATATTGGAAATGTACTGCCCTGCGAGAACCCATCCACTAGGCGGTCGACCTTCTCCCGGGGAAACACCTCTGCGCCTGACTCAGCGACATTTTCTAGAGCCGATTCCTGCCATCCCTAGCAACCCAAGGCCCCGGAGGAAATGCCATGTGTGTCGTTACACAAAGAAGAGGCCTTCGAAGCGGACAGACACATATTACATGTGCGTTCCATGCGGTGATGTACCCCTCTGCATCAGCCCCTGCATGAAAGACTTTCATACTCTTCGTCAATTCTGACTTGTAAATAGATTTTTATTTTTTATTTTTACTACTTAGCCTGTTTTGTTTACTCTATGAAAATAAATATGTATTTTCAGTAAAATGAAATGATTTAAAAAAATTATTTTTTCATATTTTCTACAATTTATTTATGTATGTAGTATATATATATATATATATAATACATATGTACATATATATATACATACATATTTATGTTTTTAATGTTGGTTTTTAAAGATACATTGATATAGTACTGAATTAAACTAAAAGTTGGCCTCTAAAATATGCTATTGTAAATTTCAGCAATGTTATAGGACGGTACTAAAATCTTAATTTTTTACCTTTTACAGCGTACTGCATTTTTTGACATAATTCATGTAGGTGATAAGATTTTTTTATTTTATAAACATTTCTATGTAGGGAATTGAATTTCCTACAAAATGTATATATTGGATTTAAAAAAAAAAAATTTTAATTTTACTGTAACTTTGCTTTTGAAATTTCAGGGAAAATTTTTGAACCATTTTGATTTTTTAGGGATACATTTTAGATTTTAAAAAAATATATTTTTTATACTAGTTTCAGCTTCTCCTGTTCTTTCTGAACAAAATAAATACATATATTATTATGTTTACTTCATTTTTAGATTTTATACAAATTTTTAAAAAACAGTCTGCAAATTAGCATAAAAAACCCGGGCTGGGGGGAATGCCTGGCTCTGCTAAACCTGGGATTCAAGAGGTTAACCGATCCCGTCAACTTCCAAGCAAGCCTGCCACCGTTTCTTTTACTTGATGGGCCCTCCCACCAACGTTGCCACAGACCGGTTAACTCATTGAGAGTTCCACAACTAGTCAGTTTTGGTCGTGTGTGGGAATCGAACCCACGAACATCGTATCACCACCTGGCCAAGGTGTTTCCACGACGTAGCCAACTCAGCTAACATGACCAAAGGCCTGGTGGCGATATTAAGGTTTTTCAGTCAGTCCGTGCCCCTAGCGGATAGAACCATAGATGCCCGTGGTCATTAGTTACATATTTTGCTACTAGAGTGCAGCACCAATCAGTTCCCGTTATAAGCTACTGCAAATAGAATAAAATTACTACCCCAATGGGTTAAATAAACTAACCGTATAAAAAATATTAAACTAGAGTTGCCCATGCTCAGCTTACACATTGTTTAACCTGTTTTAAGTTAGTTGAACTTTTCATTGATTTGCGGTGAAGATATTATTCAAAACAATGGCTCAATTTTGACGAAGTAATAAGGGAGATATGGCCAACCGACCAAAGAAACATCATTAATAAATCAAAAATAAGGATTGTCTACAGTTGTATTTCTACGGTGCGATTACAC
Organism: Allygus modestus; assembly: GCA_963675035.1. Classification (NCBI taxonomy): domain Eukaryota; kingdom Metazoa; phylum Arthropoda; class Insecta; order Hemiptera; family Cicadellidae; genus Allygus; species Allygus modestus. Next base: position 425,470,397 of record OY776111.1, read on the forward strand.
TGAGCATTGGAATTGCTCGACTAGGTCTGCAAGCAATGCAAGTAGATCAGGTTTGATTATATTGGGGTTCTGACCATTCATCTCACCATTTGCACTTGACTGTACACTTTTCTGGCGATCTGTAGCATGTGACAGAGACCAGCCATCTCTAGTAACAGAGTTTCATAGTAACAGCGCACCTTATAAACAAAATTAAGTGTGGGTCGGGTAACAGATTCTGGGTTTTAGCAGTGTTACCTGTATTCCACGCTCTTGAAGGTGCCTGAACAGCGCTTGCCTGATGAGCAGGAAGTCAGTGAGGCGCAGCAGCAGAGATGGGAACGGCAACAACCCGTCCGAACCTGGCTCTTTCTCCATCCGACTGGAAATTATAAATTTTAATTATATATAGTACCGGGGAGGCCGAGCCATCCTCGGTGATATTTAATTAGTTCTGTGGATGAAAAATGTCTATATGCAATCTTTGTTCAATGGTTCTAGTCTAAAGTTAATTTTTGTTTAGCTTGTTTATAAAGTTAAGATTACTTTTTTCTTGAGTACAAGGTTTTTGATATATTACGTTAACTTACTTTCATTCGTTGTATAATTTCATATAGTTGAAAACAATAATGGGGGTACCAGGGACCATCCACAGGGAAGGGGGAGGGGTAACTTTCGGTGACTGCCCCCCCAAGCATGACCTCTGGATCCGCCCCTTATATGATCGACATTTTAAAAATTAATAATTATTAATAAAAAGAGGGCTGAAACCAAGTTTTTAACATGACACTTGCCCGGATGACCATATTATCGACATTTTAAATAATTAAATAAATAAGCATAAACCAAGTAATTGACATGACACTTGCCCGGATGACCATATTATCGACATTTTAAATAATTGGATGAGCTCACGAAGTGAGTGAAATCCATCCCCTTATACATTACTTTTGTATAGTTTAGTTACGTAACATTGATCCAAACCCCCCGCCTCCCCCACATAACGCTACACCATACACGCTCCCCGCCTTAAGTTTGTTACGTAATTTGTGTATAGCCCCAAACTATTTATACAAAAGTAATGTATACGGATTTCACTTATTTCAAAAGCTCATCTAATTATTTAAAATGTCGAGAATATGGTCATCCGGGCAAGTGTCATGTCGATAACTTGGTTCCAGCCCTCTTTTTATTAATAACTAGTGGCTTGAAGGGGCCATTGCCCCTAACCCTGCTCCAATACATATGTCAGTACGTACAAAAAGTAGACACATAATCACATGTTTTAATGTAAACAAAGCAGACTTAAATTCCCATGCTTTTCTTATAGGGGATGTTTTACGTTATTTCTCGTTTGCTGGTAACTTTATAGAAATAGGCCTATTGCTATTTTTCCCGAGTCCCTGGGAACCTTTAATCGAGACCTTTAATTTGAGGCATTTCCCATCACCATGCGATTTGCCAAACTCCCACAATTTTGACTTAAAAATTTCGCTTAGCCAACAGAATATATAAGGATTATAAAGTTTTTAAATGTCGATCATATGGCCATACGGACAAGTTTCATGTTGATAAGTTGGTTTCAGCCACCTATTTATTATTAATTATTAACATTTGAAATATCGATAAAATTGTCTTCCGGACAAGTGTCTTTACGGTCAAATAATGATAGCACCTCGCCATAGCCCCTTAATCTTGCTCAAATACTCTGCCTCAACTGATTTGTTCTCTTTTTATATACTGAGGCAAATAAAACAATATATGTCACATGTAAGTTCGTAAACAAAGTAGGTACTTAATCACATGTTTTCATGTAAACAAAGTAGGCGTTTTTAAATCCCCATGCTTTCCTTATGAGGGATGTTTTATGTTATTTCTCATTAGCTGAAAACTTTTTAGAAACACTGCTATTTTTCCCGAGTCCCTGGGATCAAGACCTTTAATTTGAGCCATCTCCCGCCATCTACAATTTTCCAAACTCCCATAATTTTTACTTATTTCGCTTACAGAATTACATATAAAGATAAACTCAACCAAACAAACAATGTCTAAAATATTGTTTGATATTAAGCCTCAGTTAAAAAAATCATTAATTTATAGATATCAACCATTAATCCAGTACTAATTTTAAACATGAAGATTATGTTCTTGAAACAATTTTCATTACAAGCCCAGACAAAAACTGCTGCCAAATGGATTGCCAAAAGCTCTGGAGCAAATGGATCATTCCGGCTCTGGAAGGCTTTGAATATGCTGATGTAAGGGGATGCCTCTAACGAATGATTACTCATTTAAATTTTGAAAACTGGGATAAAAAAGAAAACCTACATTGTTTGTATGTGCTTTCTTTAAAATGATCTCTAATTATAGAGTGATGAGTGATTCAATGAAAAAATGTTGTAGAAACTAACCAAAGGAATATCGAAGGCAGGAAAATCTCGAGAAAGGACTCTTTGATGGGTACGAATGGCAGAAGACCCGAGTAGAATAGCAAGATTAGGTGGACAACTCTGCGCATGGAGAACAGTAGTCCGATGTTTGGGTTCTGGAACAAAATACGATCAAATAAATCAAACTGAGATTGAAGCTAACAGTGACACTTGGTTCAAAGACAAGTTATCTGAACAGTTAAAACCAAGATAAAAACTTATAACATCAACATCATTTACGGATGGCCCCTTTGATAATCAAAGTTAAACTGAAAATGTGATTAATCATTTAGTTGAACCTGACGTCTTTATTGGCGAGGGTAGGCTTACTTAACCGGACTCAATCGATTGCCTGGTCGAAACCAACCAATCCAACCAATTCCTCTAGTCGTTGAAACCTGTTTTTGAGGTTGGATATTACTGGAATATATTGGATACTATTGGAACCACTTAGATATTTGACCACAAATTCATTAATTCACAAACTCTTCTCTTACAGCACGATTGATTCTAGGAAGGTGCCTTATGCTATATCATTATAAACAGATTGAAAGAAGAACGTTAATTGTTCCTTGATTAATTTTTCTGTAATGTACACCAAATTAAACTATCTTGCAAGGAACTCACTTAACTTACACCCACATAAATTATGAACTAATTGTTTTATTTAGAGCTTGTATGTTAAAATATTACACAAAAATACTTTGCTAGTGTGTGCAAGTACTTGAAAATTTGAGTTTTCAATCAAGATATCTAACATCAGCTTGAACTTGAAAAAAAAATACATCATAACAAAGCAAGTTTTACCTGCCACTACACAGAAGATCGCTAAAAATATCAAACCGCCACATCGTGTGGTATCAGCCATATTATTTGGACTAAATGATCCGATTTTGATGAAACTTGGTATAAATGTGTAAAGCAACATTTATGACTTTAATTTCGAAAACCAACCTGATCGCTCTATCCGAAGGGGTATTTTAGGGGGGGTTTTGTACCCCAAAAATTGGTTTTTTGAATTTTTTACTTATTTTTTTAAAAAGTTAAATTTTAGTTTTGACCATTCGATTCAGCTTAAAAAAAACACACAATTTGGTATTTCGATCATTCCTCTACGTCAATTGGTTAACGAGATATTGAAAGTGCTAAACACAGTACGTTGTTTAATGTTATTCTTATGGAGGAAAAGAAAACTTTTATATCTCGCTTATTTATGAACGTATACTGACGAAACTTGGTATACGTTTCATCTCGTTGTGGCCTATTGATATTTGCTCAAAAAAAATTTGTGCATAATTCTCCTGTAGCGCCTAACCTGCGTACTCAGCCCCCATGTTATTCTTATGGAGAATAATTAAAATTGTATATATCGCTTATTTGTGAATATATTTGTATGAAACTTGGTAAGTGGCTTTATGTAGTATTAAGACATTTATATCTTCATTGAAAATTTGCTGAGTATGCAGGTTTGCTGCGACGGGGGTATTAATTTTTGTAACATATATTTTTGTTTACTATCTTTTTTTTCAATTAATTGTGAATATAAATGAATAATATGGACAATGCCTGCTACATTGATACAAATTACATTAACATTAATTTAATAAAATGCATTTGTATTTTAACCCATTGGCTCACAACCCCGAGTATACTCGTGGCCGCCGAAAGTAGCCCGGACGTGCAACCCCGAGTATACTCGGGATAGCACTTTTTATATATTAAAAAAAAAAAAAAAAATATATATATATATTTTAAATTTTTTTCTTTTTTGTTTATTTGTTGTTTTAACTTGTTTTCATATTTTGTTTGAATGTATTTTTTATGCATATGCCCATCCTTGGGGAAACTTAGTCAAATTTAGGAAAAATATGATTTTGGAAAATATGTTATAACTAAGTCAAATATAAATGTATCACTAACATTTTTTATTTTCACGTAAAAAAATGAATAACCCACAAGTACATAATAGTTGTTGGGCTGAAAAATTTTTTTGTTGTTATTTACATGTAACTCCTTTTAAAATTTATGTTTTTTATAAACTATATATATATATATATATATATATATATATATATATATATGATAACAGACTGCATAACCAAGCATAATTGGATACCTTTAATCCAAACCACAATAAACAGAAAACCAACCTGATCGCTCTATCCGAAGGGGTATTTTAGGGGGGGTTTTGTACCCCAAAAATTGGTTTTTTGAATTTTTTACTTATTTTTTTAAAAAGTTAAATTTTAGTTTTGACCATTCGATTCAGCTTAAAAAAAACACACAATTTGGTATTTCGATCATTCCTCTACGTCAATTGGTTAACGAGATATTGAAAGTGCTAAACACAGTACGTTGTTTAATGTTATTCTTATGGAGGAAAAGAAAACTCCAAGAAACATAGTCACATAGAAACATAGTTGCTTCTTATAGTTTTCCTTATCTAATGTATCAATTTTGAGGTATATTCTTATTTAGTCCATTAATATATCGATAACACAACAACAGCATTGCGTAAAAACCAAAATGACCATTACAATTAATTAGAATAAAATGTTGTTTATTTTGATTAGTGTTCCTACAAATTATTTTCAGAAAAACTATACCAGATGGAAATTTGTTAACTAAAGTATATATTATTAACATTCGTGTAGTTAACAAATTTGAGCTACAACACGTAAACAAATTCCTCAAGCGTGAGGCCTTCGTAGGCACGAGGCCCTGGCAACCAGATCACGTTTTATCAATCTAAAACAATGACCAAACTACTTTTTGTAGAATGGAATTGTTATTTATAATATTCATTTTTGAATTTAAATATAATTTTTATAAAAAACCAAAATTATCAAAACATTATGTTTATATTTCGTTTTCCCATCTTCAGAACAACTATATTGTAAAAACAAATTAGATAACCCTAATATATATTCATTTCAACGGCCTGATCTTAACAGGACTATGAAATTCTATCGGGAGTAGTTGTGAAATCCCTACTTGAAACCATTTACCAACAATGATTTATGTTAGTTACAAATACTCATTAAAAATACCTTTAACTTGAAAATAAATTTCAAAATTTGACTCGTTAAATAAATCACTCCTCACATACTCCTCATGTAATGATAACATAAATAAAAATATGAACTGAGAATTTAATTCACATGAAATTTGAAGCTAGTGAATAATCCGGTTCGATAATGACCTGTGCGTAACACCTGGTGGTGATTTTATTGCTGAAGCTAGTGAATAATCCGGTTCGATACTGACCTGTGCGTAACACCTGGTGGTGATTTTATTGCTGAAGCTAGTGAATAATCCGGTTCGATACTGACCTGTGCGTAACACCTGGTGGTGATTTTATTGCTGAAGCTAGTGTATAATCCGGTTCGATACTGACCTGTGCGTAACACCTGGTGGTGATTTTATTGCTGAAGCTAGTGAATAATCCGGTTCGATACTGACCTGTGCGTAACACCTGGTGGTGATTTTATTGCTGAAGCTAGTGAATAATCCGGTTCGATACTGACCTGTGCGTAACACCTGGTGGTGATTTTATTGCTGAAGCTAGTGAATAATCCGGTTCGATACTGACCTGTGCGTAACACCTGGTGGTGATTTTATTGCTGAAGCTAGTGAATAATCCGGTTCGATACTGACCTGTGCATAACACCTGGTGGTGATTTTATTGCTGAAGCTAGTGAATAATCCGGTTCGATACTGACCTGTGCGTAACACCTGGTGGTGATTTTATTGCTGAAGTTCCCCCAAACAGTTAGCTGCTCTCTGTTGTATTTTCTGATCAAAGCGTCCACCTGAAATTGAATCCATTAATGTTTCCAATGTGATAAAGCTCTGCATAAATTAGTTTTGGAAAAGAAAAACAATAACAGCTGCATGATAGGAAACATTTTAGGATACAAGGGCTAAAATGAAAGCTAGTCACAAATTACATAAAAGCTTTCACAAATACATGCTTTACTTCACTAGCTTTCACCTGTTGGTGGACAGCAGATGTGTCACATGGGTAAGGATAATGGTTGGCAAGTTGGTGTTCAAGGGTATAGAATATGTTCGTTTCCGGCGAGCCAGGCACGGGGGAAATTTTGGGCCAACAAACAAAATAAATTTGTCGCAAATTAATTTTCAGGAAAATAAAAAATATATCGATAACACAACAACAGCATTGCATAAGCAATTTATAATGGAGTATAATTCCATCATCATTGGTCAAGTCAAATAATAGACTACAGCATATTATCCAGTGTTAAATATCCAAATTATTATTTATTTATTTATTTATCTATTTTTTTACCAACAACATGCCAGAGCATAAATTTATAAGTTGATACAATTGACTTCTTATAAACTCTAAAATATTCTTAATGAGTATTACATTTACAATAATTTTGAAATTCTTCTTGATCTATCTTCTTTATTTCGTCTTATGATTCTTGTAAAAACTCTTCAGTGTTATAGAATGGATTTTCTATTAAATACATCTTGAGCATTTTATTAAGTTTCACTATGTTTGTGTTTTCCCTAATATATTTTGGAATTTTTCTCAGTAATTTATTTCCTATATAGTAGTTTTTTCTTAAAAATTTCTTTGTTATGCATTTCAATATTTATTTTGTTTCTAGTATTATATTATGATCAATTTTATATTTTCTGCTGAATGTTAATGTTACCATAATTGCTTCAAAAATATACATATTATGGACTGTTAATATTCCAAGATCTTTAAAATACTTTCGAACAGTTTAATTTGTTATTAAATTTAAAATTGTTCTTATAGATTTTTTGCAGTTTTAATTGTATTCAAATTGCAATTTGATGTTGCGCCATAAATGCTTATTCCATACAAAATGTGACTGTGGATCATAGCAAAAATAAATTTGTGTTATTATTTGTATACTACACATTTTGGACATTTTTTGTGATGTATATATGCCAGATGTTACTCTGTTTATTACACTTTCAATATGAAAATTCCAACTCAAATTTTGATCTATGTGTCTAAAAACGTTGTATGGTTTAATTTAACTGTTCCAGTTGTTGATTTTTAATGTATCAATTTTGAGGTATATGCACTTTGGATTGTTTCGTTTTAAATCAAATAAAGTTTGATTTTGTCGGATTGAGTAGCATATTTTTATCAGAAAAAAAATTATTCATTGAGTCCAATATTCTTTGTGCATTTTGTATGCCAGTATCGTTTTTTTTTCAGATGTTAGGATTGGTGCATCATCTGCATATAAACATAATTTATTATTTCCATTCCTACAAATTGTTTATTCCAGTAATACAGCATATAAATAGTAGTGGACCTAAAACAGAGCCTTGTGGAACGCCATACAACACCTTTGATATAGAAGATTTAATTGATCTAACTTATTTTTTGTTATTATATTTCAATTCGGTATATTGCAATCGATTTTTCAAGTACGACTTGAACCAATTTAATTCTTTTACTCTGATTCCTAAATTGTCTAAGATTAATAATAGTTTATCATGCTCTACACTGTCAAAAGCACATGATAAATCTATGAATATCCCAATTGGCGTATAACCCTTATTCATGTCTTCCAATATTTGTTCAATATAGGCAGTGGCTACGTACACGTCCGACGTGAGCTGCTACTGTTCACGTCCGTTCCAAATTATGCACCGTACGTTACTTTTCCTGTGATTTTTAAAACAAATTGAGAGCCAGAAAACCTCCTAACCTAACCTAACGTAACCTAACATATCCTAACCTAACGTAACATAACGTAACCTAACCTAACCCAACCTAACCTAAGCGGTAGCTAAGTGAATTTGCCCTTACATTGGACGTGTACGCAGTCACTTCGTTCAATATACTCTAAAATTGCACTAATAGTTGTTTTACCAGGCCTAAAACCATGTTGTCCTTTATCTAATAACTCATGTTCTTCTAAATATTGCAAATCTGTTAATTTATAATTTTTCCATAAATTTTAGAAAATGAAGACAGCAGAGATAAGACAGCCTATAACATTCTGGTTGATGTATATTGCCTTTTTTATATATCGGTACAACCTTTGATATTTTAAGTAGTTTAGGAAATATTCCAGATATCATAGATGAGTTTATTAGATGTGCTAATGGCATAGAAATACATTGCTTTGCTTGTTTTATTATTGTAATTGGGACCTCATCATATCCAGCAGATTTCTTATTTTTAAATAAAGATATTTTCTGTTATATTTCTTGATAACTAACTTCTTTAAAACAAAACATTTTCTTATTTATTCTTTTTACAATATTCTCATTCACTATGCTACCTTCTTCAAAGATTTTAGTTAAATTTGGTACTATGATATTGTCAATCGCATTTATAAATACCCCCGTCGCAGCAAACCTGCATACTCAGTGAATTTCCAATGGAGATATACTACATAATACTATATAAAGCCAGTCTTAATACTACATAAAGCCACTTATCAAGTTTCATAAAATATATTCACAAATAAGCGATATATACAATTTTAATTATTCTCCATAAGAATAACATTGGGGCTGAGTACGCAGGTTTGCTGCATCAACGAACATAAAAAATGGGTTTTTATGCTAATATCAATATAACTTTACTAGGTGAAGTCATTTACCAGTTGTTATTCATTTATGTTCATAATTAAGGGAGACATAGCATTTAATTATTATCTATAAGAATAACATGGGGCTGAGTACGCAGGTTTGCTGCTACGGAAGCCTTTGGCAAAAATTTTTTTTTAGCAAATATCAATAGACCACAACAAGATGAAGCCATATACCAAGTTTCGTCAGCATACGTTCATAAATAAGCGTGATATAAAATTTATCTTTTCCTCCATAAGAATAACATTAGACAACGTACTGTGTTTAGCACTTTCAATATCTCAGTAACCAATTGACGTAAAGGAATGATCGAAATACCAAATTGTGTTTTTTTTTAAGCTGAATTGAATGGTGAAAAATAAAATTTGACTATTTCAAAAATTATATGTAAAAAATTCAAAAAGCCCATTTTTGGGGTACAAAACCCCCCAAAATACCCCTTCGGATGGAGCGATCTGGCTGGTTTTCGAACTTAGTCATAAATGTTGCTTTACACGTGTATACCAAATTTCATCAAAATTGGATCATTTTTACGAGAATTATCATGCTCACGGACACATACATATATATATATATATACATATACATACAGTTTCGAACGAATGGTGTTTTTGGGGTCTGGGGACCTCAAAACAAAAAGTTATCATGGTCCCGGGCCTAGGTCTTACCATGCCGACTACGGTAATAGCTTCTTCCCTAAGGGGAAATTCGCTAAAAAGTTATATTTAATAACTTTACCCACTAAATAATTACCTACTAAATATGGATCTTCAATTAGTGATAGCTCGTTTCTTATTGATTTCTATAACTTCATTGACCTTTACCAGTTTCTTAATTTATTATATCCCAAATATATTTTGCAACATTGCTTGAGTTTTTAATTTTATTATTGAAGAAATTCTTCTTTGCTTCAGTTATATTTGTTCTTAGCAGTTTCTTCTTCTTTTAGCGAATTACCCCAGTCGCCCTTAATATTACAATGTTATTGTTACCAGACTTTTTAAATCAGAGTCTCATTTTTATTGATATGTGTGATAAATCTGACTACATTTCTCTATTCCCCAAGAAATATGAAAAATAAACATGCAGTTCAACAATTAATTAATTAATTTAGTAAGTTTATTTTATTTTATTAGTAACATAAATATTATCACAATGTTAGAGGTAAATTTAAAAGGGGCAACATGTCTTTTGTGTAATTTAACCTTAATAAATGAAAGTAAAAACATTTAGTTGATTATTAATTATTATTTATTTGCTTTGTAAGAAGCTGGTAAATTTTAATGTAAAGATATATGTCTTGAATTTTGGGGGACATTTTTGGTTTGTAATAGTAGGATTGGGGGAAATTTCAGGGGTGTAAAACTCTTGTGCACACCTGGTGTGGTGTTCGAACAGTTATACCTAAAACAGAGATAACGTCAGACACTTCAAAAATATTCCTACCACAAACTAAGTTCTCATCTCCACATTACTGATGTGAACTATTAATGATTCAACAATGGCAACATCAATATAACATCACTTATTTATAGTCTACAACCCTAAATAAATATTTACAGAGAAGAAAATCAATTTCAGTAGTCTATAATTGATACCCCGGGTACCCAAGAGCCCGAGGTGTAATTCATAAGCTAAATATCCAACAAAAATATACAATTATAAAATATATTTACTGAGTATCCACAACAACTTTAAGTACAGCCCCAACCACGTAAAGAGGGTACAGGTGGGCCGGGACAAGCCTAACCCTCTGTTCTCAAAACATAGCTATTGTCGTGAAGCTGAGCAGTGAGCTACCCCCATGCCGTCATTGCCACTGCCTCCCCTAAATTGTTCAAAATAACTCTGCCTAGTATAAATTATATAAATACAATAGAGTAGAAATCTTAATACCTAGAAAGTAGTAGTTAAATGCTTTTAGTCTTTTTAGAAAATACTTTACACATTTGCTATATGACTTTATACATATAAAAAAGGTAAGTATATCAACTTTAGCGACCTCCATTGTTTGTTTACAATGTTTTCTAATACAAGTTTTTTGACGTGGATTATAACTTGTACAGTGCATTGCAGTGTGTAGGTTACATTATTAAATAGCAAAACCTAACCAAACTTAACCGCCGCAGCATGATATCACGGGTAAGAGTTAACTATAGTGCATAAGTACTAAACAAACAATGCAAGCTTATAACTTTTAACAGACTAAACTAACACACACCTCCTGAATGAGCCTGGTGTTGTTCGTCTTGATGTCGATGTTTATCGGTGTCTTGGGGAACTCTCGGAACACGTCACTGAGCAGCGGAATCTTCCTGTCCTCCTCCGTGCCTTCCCCGATGAACGGTCTGCCTGCGCCAACACACAGTGGGGGTAAAACCAACTTAGCCTCTTACTAATGTAAGAGTAAGAATACTAAGGCTGAATTATTTTGACGGTGTTCCTATTTGGGACGTTGCGGGAAAGTGGTGGAGGTAGCGGCGAGGGAGACGGCTCCCCACTCCAGTGTTTCTCAGAGAGCAGTAAACCAATCACAATATTTGCATACTTAAGTGCACATATATAATACCCCCGTCGCAGCAAACCTGCATACTCAGCGAATTTCAAATGAAGATATAAATGTCTTACTACTACATAAAGCCACTTAACAAGTTTCATAAAAATATATTCACAACTAAGCGATATATGCAATTCTAATTATTCTCTACAAGAATAACATTGGGCCTGAGTACGCAGGTTTGCTGCAACAAGGAACACAATAAATGGGTTTTTACGCTAATATCAATAGAACTTAACTAGGTGAAGTCGTATACCAGGTTTTATTCATTTATGTTCATAATCAAGAGAGACATAGCATTTAATTATTCTCTATAAGAATAACATGGGGGTGAGTACGCAGGTTTGCTGCTACAGGAGCCTTAGGCAAAAAATTGCTTTTTTGAGCAACTATCGATAGGCCACAACCAGATGAAGCCGTATACCAAGTTTCGTCAGTATACGTTCATAAATAAGCGAGATATAAAATTTGTCTTTTCCTCCATAAGAATAACATTAGACAACGTACTGTGTTTAGCACTTTAAATATATCGGTAACAAATTCACGTAGAGGAATGATCAAAATACCAAATTATGTGTTTTTTTAAGCTGAATCCAATGGTAAAAACTAATATTTGACTTTTTCAAAAATTATATGTAAAAAGTTAAAAAAAAACATTTTTGGGGTAAAAAAAACCCCCCAAAATACCCTTTTGGATGGAGCGATCTGGCTGGTTTTCGAACTTAAGGTCATAAATGTGGCTTTACACATTTATACCAGATTTCATCAAAATCGGATCATTTTTACGAGAGTTATCGAGCTCACGGACACACACACATATATATATATGTATATATATATATATATACAGTTTCGAACGAATGGTGTTTTTAGGATCTGGGGACCTCAAAACGAACAGTTATCATGGTCCCGGGCCTAGGTCTTACCATGCCGACTACGGTAATAGCTTCTTCCCTATAGGGGAAATTCGCTAAAATGAATAAACAACTGAAACCAAAGTTAACAGCAATAACAATGCTTAATTGTTTACAGTTGGATTAAACTTACTATTATCTATGATTAGATACACATGTAATACATGTAACATATAATAAATCCAAAACTTATCACTATTTATTTAGCCAATTTTCCTTTGCCACATTTTTTCTGTTATTCAACAACAGCAAAATGTACTAACAGAATAGCAATGCAGACCAGTCATTTTTTGATGGCTATCTGAGTTATATCAAGAGGCTAATTACCTTAAAACTGTCAAGTGATCCACGTCGCTGTATTTGGGCGACCAGTTTTGACTCAACTAGAGGCCATTCTCAAGCTAAAAAATGTGAAATTTCACTCCGAGGAGATCGTCAAAAAGTATTAAAAGAACCACACCAAAATATGGATCACTTGACAGTTTTAAGGTAATTAACCTCTTGATATAATCTGATCAGTGATCCGGCGGCAAATCAAAAGTATCTGAGTTAATTTGGTTTACAGCTTTTCAGTTTCCGTAGGCCTAGTGTAATTTAATCTAAAACTAATATGTAAACAAAATATAGATATAAATCAGCATTTTGATGTATATTTTTAAATTTTGTTGTATCAAAATAATTGGACTTAATGGTTCATACTGAACTGAGGCTAACCTAAATTAGGACTGTTGGTGAATGATATTATATTACTTATATAATCAATATTACAAGACCCCTAGCTAGCTTAAGACAAAACATTTTTTTTTAAATGGTGTATGTCCTGGTGACAAATAAATTAAACTAGGGGAACCCGTGTGATTTTGCACAAATATTAAATTGCAAATTTTGCTTTTATAAGTAATTGTATTGAGTTTTAAAACAAATCAATTGAAGATAAGGAAAGCAAAAAAATCAAAATAAGTGAAAAAAACATGTTTATGTTAATTATATCTAAATGTATTTTTTACAAAATCTCTTTAAAAACTATATTAGTTGTATGGATTTCATTATCGCTGTCAACCAATTGTTCGTTAGTTTCTGTTAAACTTTTTTAAGTATAAAGAAAATTTATTTTATTTACACAGATAGTACTCTTGCTGATTACCTGTCCAAAATGTATTAACAGCAGCAATTCAAATAAAATTACTCTCCATATTAATCGTATGGGCAAAAAACAAACTTTCAGGGCAGTATAAATAAAGAAAACTTATATTTATATAGATAGATGTATTCTTGCTGATTACCTGTCCGTAATGTATTAACTGCTGCAAATTATTTTGGTGGAAAAACAAACAAAACATCTGGGTTTTTTAATTGGAAATGTTACACACTTTCAGATTTTTGCAATGTTTTCGAGTTCTATGACCTAAATTGAAAATCTAAAGCCAGTTTGCACATCTGCACACCTTGACGCACATTTTAGTGTATGATATGTGGGGGTAAATCTTAAAAGAATAAAGCTTAATTTTTTACAAAGCTAGCACGTAGCGTATTAATAATATAGAAGATAGATAAAATAAATAAATACATTTGTTTGTTTTGATGATAATTTTATTATTTATTTTCTTTGTTTGTCATAATAACTTTGAGCTCACCCCCATGCGTGATAAAATAGTGTATTCCTAGTTTATTAAGTGATATGTTATTGCAAATTAAAATGAAGAAGAAATATATTTGCAATTAACAATTTAATAAGTTAAGAGCAAAGGAGAAAGGAGGGTAGAGACAGGCCAGAAGACAAATAACAATAGAAATAGCGGGTGTTGTTTAAGCAAATAACTTAAGATGACTACATGAAGGAAAACAAAACTATTAATGACTGTCGGTATGAATATCAAACAGGTAAAGGAACAAATGAACCATTGGCAGATTTTTAACATTTTGTAAAAAATGAATTAAGTTTTAGGGGTGGGCTGGTAGTGTTTTTTTAAATCGAGTCAAGTCGAGTTGAGTATTAAACCAAACTACTCGAGTATCGAGTCGTGTATTGAACCAAACTGAGTGTCGAGTCGAGTCAAGTAGTTCTATGAAAGACTCTATGAAAAGAATGTTTTTTACATATTAAACTTGAATTATTAACGTAACATTTTATTGAATTATTAATGTTATTATTTATTTTATTTTAACCTTTATTTTACCTTGAATGAATGATTTAAATAAAAACAATATATATAGTGTTTTTAACAACCATAACAAACAAGGGACCAGTATTACAAATATATAACGTTACAAAGAGTTTGGGTTAGTTTATCAAAACCAGATCATTTTAACAAGAAAGTGATTTTTTGCCCCCAACCCAAACACTCCCTGTGCCCCCTCTCCTACTTATCTTAACTCACAGGTATCCATAAATAACCCAACTGTCATTGTCTCCTTTCATTTGAGCTAATAAACGGTATCAGGAAACTGACACATACTTTCTCCCTTTTAGCCAAACTTTAATGACAAAAATATTTGTTATTTACTAAATATAGAATATGAAGTATAAATAAATGTACAGAAAATTGTCTAAAATAGTTGTTTTCAGAAATATCCACCCAAATTGCTTTTTTGGAGGCACTATAGAGTCCGTTGCTACACACAGTAGTTTTGAGAGGGGAAATGCCCCCTTGCCCCCCCCAGGGTTAAATAGCAACACATTTCGAACATCATCTGTTGGTCAATGCTAACTTGACCTGCATATCAAATGAAATTGATCAGTTAATAAGAGAGAAATAGTTATTTTTGTATTCCCCATAAGAATAACATTGGACAACGTACTGTGTTTACCACTAAATGAAAATTTCAATTTTCTCCGCAACTAGCAATCGTAGAATAGTAATTTAAAATACTAATTTATTTAGTTTTTTGAGCTCTTTTTAATGGTGAATAGTAATCTTTTTTAACATTTATGATTTTTTATGAAAAATCCAAAAAACTGAATTTTTGATGTTTTAAGTCCTGTAATTTCTGAACCCGCATTTTTCCAGAAATGCGGGTGGTGTCATTTTGTTGGAAACCTAAAGTTCTACAAACCACGAAAGTTTAATCAAAATCGTTAGAGCCGTTTTTGAGAAATTTGGATTTTTCATGTTTTTTGGCGGTTTTTGGGGGATAATTACCCTTAAAAATCAAAAATTCAAAAAAATGAAAAAAACGCCTGGAGATATCGTGGATTAGTACCTACACGCTAAATTTCATAAAAATCGGCCCATAGGTTAGGGCTCTAGCTCTGTACACATCCACACAGACACACACACACACACACACACGGACACACACACACACACACACAGACAGACATCACGTAAAAACCACTTTTTTGGGTTCAGGGAGCACCAAAACGAATATTTCCACTGACAACTCAAATTCGAAAATTTTTACGAAAACAATACTTTCTCCATATACTATGTATAGGGGGAGAAAGTAAAAATAGATTTTAGGCTTATTTTTAGCGAATTACCCCTATAGGGAAGAAGCTATTACCGTAGGTCTCATGGTAAGACTTTTAGCGAATTTCCCCTATAGGGAAGAAGCTATTACCGTAGGTCTCATGGTAAGACTTAAGCCCGAGACCATGATAACTTTTCATTTTGAGGTCTCCAGATGCCAAAAACACCATTCGTTCAAATTTTTATATATGTATATATATATATATATATATATATATATATATATGTGTGTGTCCGTAAGCACGATAACTCTCGTAAAAAAGGTCCGATCTTAATGAAATTTGGTACAAATGTGCAAAGTACTATTTATTTGAACGAGTTCGAAAACCAGATGAATCGCACCATCCGAAGGGGGGTTTTTGGGGGGTTTTGTACCCCAAAAATGAGGTTTTTGGGGTTTTCACATTTAATTTTAATTTAAATCAAATTTTAATTTATACCATTGAATTCAGCTTAAAAAAACAAACAATTTGGTATTTTGATCATTGCTCTACGTCAATTGGTTACCGAGATATTGAAAGTGCTAAACACAGTACGTTGTCTAATGTTATTCTTATGGAGAAAAAGGAAAATTGTATATCTCGCTTATTTATGAACATAAACTGGCGAAATTTGGTATATGGCTTGATCTGGTTATGGTTTATTGTTGTTTGCACAAAAAACAATTTTTCGCCTATGGCTCCTGTAGCAGCAAACCTAGGTACTCGGTCCCCATGTTATTCTTATGGAAAATACTTAAAATGTTATATATCGCTTATTTATGAATGTATATGCATGAAACTTGGTAAGTGACTTCACTAAGATGAGTTCTATTGATATTTGCATAAAAACCCATTATTTGGTGTGCCTTGTTGCAGCAAACCTGAGTACTCATCCCCAATGTTATTCTTATGGAGAATAATTAATATTTTAAATATCGCTTGTTTGTGAATACATTTCTTATGAATCCTGTTAAGTGTTATAATGTGTTATGTTATATATTCATTGGAAATTCGCTGAGTATGCAGGTTTGCTGCGACGGGGGTATTCTTTATTCCAGTCACTTATTTTGTTAAACATTGGTGCGGCGTAAATGTGGGTAAACAGCGGGAGTAGCTATGCAATTTTCAACGGCTGGAGTAGTCAACTACTCGACTAGAGTCTCCGAGTAATCTCTAATACTCGCTCGGCCTATAAAATACTCGACAGATACTCGAAAACTCGAGTACTCACCCACCCCTATTAAGCTTAGGGAAACAAGTATTTATTGATTTTTCTAAGGCATTTGATACCCTGAAAATACCCCTGAAAATACCCTGAAAATACCCTGATACACTTTCTAGGGTGTTGCCCTAGAAAGTGCCGGAATCAGAGGAGGACCTGCCAAAGACTGATTTATGGAGTACGTAAAAGACAAGAGAAAAGACTAAACATATAGCAAATAAGAAGATTTAGAGTATGGTGTGCCACAGGGTAGCATTTTGGGTCCATTAATACATTTACTGTAAGTAAATAACATGCCTGATGTAATAAGAAACAGTAAAATGTATATGTATGCAGATAACACAGTACTGGCTATATCAGACAAAACATACAATGTGCAGAGAGGAATTTGCAGGAGGACTTCTTACTACCCACAAAATAGTGTCAACACAGTGGTTTAAGCATAAATGGCATTAAATCTAAAACAATGCAAGTTCAATCGCCTTACTTTAATAACTAAATAGGTTTCTTACATCCGTCAATAGTCCAAAATGTTTGACATGTATAGGTTATGCCAACATATTTCGTTGCAAGTGCAACATTTTCAAGGCTTGCAAGTTGTCAAGATGTAACAAATTTAAACATAACACATACACGAACGAATTACGATACAATTGCAGATAACCCACTATAGGATATTTCATCAAGCTTTCCTATAATTCGTAATAATCTTGTTTGGGCAGTCCGTATTTGATACAGTTTTAAATTGTACCAAGACTGAAGTATTAGAATTTTCTGCAATAATGAATCAGTGTAAAGAATTTTTGTTTCCTTATTCAGATACAAACGTTAAGCTTTTCTCCAGTAGTTTAGCAGATTTTCTTGGTCTGGCACTTCAAAATAATCTAAAATAGTATGATCCCACTGACAGACTCTTTGACAAGTTAAATAAACTTTTGTTCAATCTAAAAATGATTAGAAAAATTATATGATGATCAAACAATAATTTTAGTATACTAAGGATATTTCCTTTTGATTATGAGATAGTCGACAGCTTACATTTTGGCACAAATTCAACTTGAGCAGAAAAGATTTTAAAACAGCATAAAAAGGCTGTCATAGTTATAGCAGGCATTTTTCCTAGAGAATCTTGAAACCCAGCTCTAAAAAACACAAATTTTTAACCCTTCCTGCATTACATATTTTAGACTTGGCACTATTTATTCAAAACAACATGAATCTGTTTAGAGGCTGTAAACAAGCCCATCGTTATACACAAAATAAAGCTCTTTTTCAAAACCTAAGCCACAGATTAACGTTATTTCTCAAGGGACCCTATCAATGTATACAGGTTTACAATAAACTATTACCGGCTCTTAGAAATGAAAATGTAAATGTATTTAAGAGCGAACTCTCTATTAAGTTAATAGAACTGAGTCCTTATAGTATTTAAGAATTGTTTTCCTCATAACTCTAAATAGGTTTATTGTATATATATTTATTACTATTTTTATATAGTTTAGAATTATTTAATTATTTAATCAACTTGACATGTCATATATTCATATATTCACCGCTAAATTTCAGCCATTGTATGAATTTTTTGTGATTAAATCAATTGAATTGAATTGAAAAAAGTGTATGGATGGAAAGTGCAATTGTACATATTACAACATGTAATAAACTTAAAATGTTTAGGTATTATTACAATAACTTGGATCCTAATTTTAAATGGGATGTGCATGTAAGAGCAATAACAAACAGGCTAATAGTGTGTGCAGACAAATGTTATTACTTGCGGAAATTTTTCCTATTCCATACAATGAAGTTATTATATTCATCAACGTGTGAATCACTGATAAGATATGGACTGAGGTCATGGGGAAATGCTTCACACACACAGTAATGCATCAAATACGGGCTGCCCAAACAAGATTATTACGAATTATAGGAAAGCTTGATGCTACTATTGTTGAGACAGGTCCTATAGTTTATTTTCAATTTGTAAACACTCTGTCAGTAGAAAAGTTATGTAATTATTTGTTATTAGTGAATTTCCTTTGGAAAGTGAACTATTAGCATGACCCGCACGGTAAAACTTAAGCCCGGGACCACCATAGAAGTTCCTAACGTGACCCCCTGAACACGTTTTGGGGGGTCGTTCAAAATTTTATATATATATATATATATATATATGTATATGTATGTATATATATATATATAGACATATATATATATATATATATATATATATATGTGTGTGTGTTTTCACTCTAGCGAACACATTTTATGTCCGATTTACTTTAAATTTGGTAGGGACCTTCTTTTCTGTAATCAGTTGGACAAGATTGTTAGGCAAAACAATCAGAAAACTCTAAACCCCTTTTTTTAGGGATTGATCATTCAAATTTCGAGTTGTTGGGCCCAAAATGGTCATAAAAGCCCTAGATGTAAAATCAATGCATGTTAAAAGATGGGAATTAAAAAGGCGAAAGTTTTTAGCCCTCTCTCGTCATTCTAGCATAAATATTTATCGAGTTATTAAAGAAAATGTGTATCGACCAAACACAGTACGTTGTCTTACGGGGGTTTTATACTAGACAAGTCTGTTATTCCTTTGTTAGAGTACTTTTATCATCCCCCGCAACCTCATGCCTACATTTAAGCCTGTCTGGACCTTCTCCTAACCTTATAATGCACAAAATTGTATTCCCAGCTTTGCAAGTAAATGAAACCAGGAGTATCAGAACAGCCAAAAAATCAATGTTTTCAATTTCAATAAGAATTGGACAAATGTATGTTTTTACACTGAATTTCAGTTTTAAAAGTTGTTATGTGGAAATTCACTTCCCTCACGTCAGTGCGCTGCGTGCGAACTCGTTTGTATTAGGATTGATTATTATTTTTCAAATAAATTTAGAGTTACAAACGGATAAAACTGATAAGAGGGAAATACTGCTGACTCGATAACATTAACGGATACCGTACATAAAAAAGGATTCTCTTGTGAGATGCAGAGAAGCCTTGTAAGGCTTTTGCAACTGTTTGTACAATAATGCACAAACTGTAGAAATTGGATAACTGTTTTGAATAAAAAATAATAATAATCGCTGCAGATAAACCTATTAATTGGAATTTAAGGCAAGGTTATATATTTTTGAAATATTCTACTTTTTTATGAATGAATAAAGTGAGTTAGGCCCAGTGCCGTAGATAGACCTTTGTCAAGGGGCGATATGTCATTAGAGAATACAAAACAAAATACCCCCGTCACAGCAAACCTGCGTACTCAGCGAATTTCCAATGCATGCATATATTTCTCACTACCACATAGACCACTTACCAAGTTTCATAAAAATACATAAATAAATAAGTGGTCTATAGCATTTTATTTATTTTCCATAAGAATAACATTAGGGCTGAGTACACAGGTTTGCTGCAAAAAGAAAGAGAAGAAATATTTGTTTGTACAATTATCAATATATCTCAACCAGGGGAAGCTACATACTAAGTTTTATTAATATATGTTCATAATTAAGGGAGATATACAACTTTACTTATTCTACATAAGAATAACATTAGGGCTGAGTATGCAGGTTTGCTGCTACGGGGATAATCAACAAAAAATCAATTTTTTATGCAAATACCAATATACCAGTACTACGTGAAGCCACATACCAAGTTTCATCAATACACATTCATAAATAATCGAGATATAAAATTTGATTTATTCTCCATGAGGATAACATTGGACAACGTACTGTGTTAAGCACTTTGAATATCTCAGGAACGGATGGACGTAGAATCACAATTTAAACACCAAAATTTGTTTTGTGGGGATGAACTGAGTGGTAAAAGCAAATGTCAGGTTTACATTAAAATGAACTGAGGAAAAGCCAAAAACCTTTTTCCCAGAAGATTAACATGGGAGATTTTATAAGCAGGATTTTTAGATTTTCTCTGCAACCACTTAACCTAGGTTAACAATTCAAGATACAATATTATTTGTTTTTTAAGCTCTATAACATAGTCAAAACCAAAATTAAGTGTTTTAAAAACTTTAGAGTAAAAAATGCAAAAAACTGATTTTTGAAAAATTTAAAACCCCCTTCCCATGGTCCGATTTTTCAAACTTAAAGTCATAAATGTCACTTTACACATTTGAGCCAAATTTCGTCGAAATCGGAAGTTTTTTACTCAAATTATCGCATTCACAGACACATATAAATAGATTTATATATTATAAATTTACATATATTATTTATATATAGATTCAAATATATATATATATATATATAAATTTGAACGAATAGTGTTTTTGTCATCCGCGGAGCTCAAAACAAAAAGTTATCATGGTCTCAGGCTTAAGTCTTACCATGAGACCTACGGTAATAGCTTTTTCCCTGTAGGGGAAATTCGCTAAAAAACTGTGTTCGTGACTAGAGCCGATACCCGTATACAAAATTGAGTACATCATTGACATGTCCCTTACATTCATAATTATTGATAGGCCTACACATCCAAGACATAAACCATTGATACAAAGTAATCAGTATTTGTAACCAGGACTAAAAAGTACTTGTATCAGTTGTAATCAGTACTGGAAAGTAATCGTTAAGTAAGGGTTGCCAAGTTACCAGATTTCCCCGAAGTTTTAATGTAAAAATATAACTCCGGGGAATTTACGTAAAATATTAAAAATCTCCCCTTTTTGAAATTTTTTAAATAACGCAAATTTTGTATTGAAATCCTATCTGTGAACGAAAATGCATTTACGTTTGGGTTTGCAACTTCATCGTCATGCAACAATTTCCAAATAAGCTAAACCCTGTTTCCCTGTTCACTCTAACCTCTATTATTTGTTACTTTGAGGCTTAATTTCGCCAAAAAATAGTTCACATATATTTATCGTTATAAAACGCTGAAAATTAGGGTGAAGATTTATAACTCTCTTCAGTTTATTAAATTTCAAATCCAATATGGCAACCGTAAGTTAAGCACATCACTAAGACCGTCTAGACGTCAAGGTCAAGGTCAGGGGCGCTAGTTGAAAAAACTGGCCGCGAGAGGGTGAGGGTAGACTGTTCGGTGACTCACGTCCCACGTGCCACTTGTGGCGTGCAAATACCGTGCCGCGTGTTGGTGCAGTCATCTGCTACTATTTATTGTACGCGAACAATATTCGTAATAAATAAGATATTTTGGGGATTTGCACATTTAATTATTTGTTTCTCAGTAACAGCATTTCTTTTTAATCAAAAGGTATAGGTTTGATTTCAGAAGTATATAAATTTTAATTTTTCCACGTTACAAGGGGGGGATATATCCCACTGATCCCCCCCCGTATCTACGCCACTGGATAGGCCTACCCAAAATGTATGGTAATGGTTGGATATTGTTTCAGTATTAACCATACAAAAATATCTACTACCATACCAAAAACCGTGATAAAACCACCTTTTGAGAAGGATTTTGCAATGCTGGAAAGACTAAATTTGCACTACAGTAGACGCTCTTTTATCCGGCATGTTTGGGACCACGCCCATGCCGGTAAATCGATTTTTCCGGATAATAGAACTTTTTAGTTATTAATGGGAATACAGTAATCTGAGAGTCTGTCATCTCGCTACAGTAATGAGCTGTGGTCGGGTGCGTTGGTTGACCTTGGCACTGCTCCGGAACACCTGCATTTGTGGACGGATAGACAGACAGACGGACAGACAGACAGACAGACGGGCGGACAGACAGCCAGGCGGAAGTTGGCGTCTAAAAATAGAAACCAATCAATACAAAAAAATAGGCGAACCAAAACACGGTTGAATACAGTAGTGTACTGAGCAAAGGTTACGAACATCACTGAACGTTAATGCTTGAGACGTAAACAAACAACAGGTGACTAAGAAAAAGGCGGGAACAGTCCAGCGCAGTCGCAGTACGAAACGGAAACGACCGAAAATACCTGGAAAAACCCGGGTCGCCTAGTGCCGGTTAATAGAATGTGCCGGTTCATAGAATGCCGGATAAAAGAGCGTCTACTGTAACATGCAATTAGAAAAAAAAACTTTAAATTAAAAGTTGTTCATAGAATTGGCCTCTCTTCAAGGTTGTTTCGCAGTTATTGTAAAAAATAAAAATTAGGCATGACTATATCTTTGCTTTCATTTAACAATTTGTCTTAGCCTCTTGATTGCTTAAATTTGCATATATTATTGCCTTACCTTAGCAATCCTAGTAACTGAAAAACAATAACACTAAAACACTAAGAAAAACCAGAACATTTTTTAAAAACTTAAGAGGGGAACTTAAGAGGAGGATTTTGTAGATCTGATAGCTTTAAAGTAATTAGTAGAGGAGGGAGGAAATCTCTCCATCAACTCTCTAGCTGGTGAAGTGTTCGTTTAAATACAACTGGCAACATAAACTTCCTCTATGAAATATTTCACTTTCCCTTGCCCACTTCCAAAAGCGATATAGCCTTAGGGATAG
The DNA here is from genome assembly GCA_963675035.1 of Allygus modestus. Lineage (NCBI taxonomy): Eukaryota > Metazoa > Arthropoda > Insecta > Hemiptera > Cicadellidae > Allygus > Allygus modestus. Next base: position 425,494,032 of record OY776111.1, read on the forward strand.
CCAAACGTAAATAAAAATTGGTACTGTAGCTTACGTAAAGAGCATTTGAATCAGGGCTATTATTGCATTACTGTATGTCTATTTTTTCTAATACACAGCCAATGGCAGACTTTTTGGACTTCATCTATATTTAACAACATCAGCGAGATGAAAAAAAAATTCAGCCAACTAAATTAACGCTTTTACAACAAAGAAAACACAAAAACTACCTGGATCAAAGTCTATTGGGATGGTTGGCAACAGCAAGGGCAATTCCTTGTAGTCCAGTTCTCCGATCTGCTTGTCCACTCCGGTGCTCCGCAGGAGGCTGTGATCGTGGGAGACGACCACTTGGTTGTCCCGCGTCAGGTGGCAATCCAGCTCTAGCATGTCGGTCCCTAGCGCCACCGCACTAGGCGAAAACAAAGGTCTTTCTCAACGTCTTCTAAATGTACATTTAACCAAATAAAATATCACAAACTGTGCAAGTGACCATAAGCCAAATGGAATTCCCAAAGTGGCACATGCAAAAACCATTCTAAACCAATCAAAATATCATATCACTACTTCCAATAGTATTATTCATTAACTGTTACTTTATCATAACATAACAGTTTTGATAAAATATTAAAACTATTAATAAACTATAACTATTTATCGATCACCAAACAAATCTGCCATAGCTACCATTAATTTATTGCTTACCGACGAAAAGCTGCCACCGTGTTCTCATAAGCCTCTCCGGCACCTAAAAATAAATATTGGTTGAAGAAATATTTATTAAAGTGTGCATCAGAGCTTGCTTAGTACACATTTGTGGATATTTCAAGGTGAACAATAAAACAATTTTTCCCATATTAACAGTACAAGTGAAATTTAAACAACAGAAGCATGATTGACATACCTAGGCAAATCCAATATTGTCTTCAGTATTCGATTACATAAAGACTCCTTTCTCTAAAATGGACTGAGATAAATGAGAGATTCCGAAGGCTGCCAATTTGCTGCCACTTTTGTATCGCCTATCTTCATGAACGTAGCTTTGTATGATTGTATGAGACACAAGTCATCGGCTATACAGAGAGGCATTAGGGATTATTACATATGTTTTGTATTACGATACTTGGATCTGGACGTCAACAAGGGCCCAAACCACCAGGCCTGCCCAGGGGCCCATGAAAGCTGAGTACGGCCCTGTCAGTGCCTGCAGGTAATTGTAAATTGGTAAACTTGACAACAATGCCTTAAGGCGTGGTTGAAGACCTCCCAGGTTTTCCACCTCTGAGAAACGCATCGCCATAGGCGATACTACCAGTGCAGTAAGGCGCCACTCCGAGTTTGATATCTATTAATACCCTGTAATACCTGTGGGTGATCGTGCGATTGTGACACAGCGAGGTGATATCGCACATCAGTAGTTGTTAACAATGCATGTGATTAACACAAGTTTTACTGCCATAATAAAAAAAATGCCTCGTCCTAATAATGTTGTCCTAAAAAATGTTGCCATAATAAAAAAAATTTGCGAACCCAACAACAACAAAAAAATAGCTTTGGCAGTAATTTGTACAAGTTGCATTGTAACTTGCTCTAAACCTAAAGCTTTTTATTGCAAGTCAACCATTACCCCCTCCATCTGTTATTCGCCAAAGATTAGAAGTGTTAACTTTAGACCTTGGCCTCCATAGAAAATTATTATTGTTTTTGCCATGTAGCTATGTTTTTTAGCAAAAATGATGCCTAATATCACATTAAGCTTTTTGCCAGTAACAATTTTATAAACTACAATTAGTCCTAATGGATATTAAATAACCCTCAAAATAATTAATAAATCTTATATAGTATTTCTCTAGCCTGTTTTTCTCTTAGTCCGCGAGATCTTCCTTAATTCTTTATCAAATTCTATCATTTACCCCTCATTTTAAAGCTTATCGTGCCAGCTAATGACGAAAAAATAGACCCACGGTCTAAAAATGTACCGCTTCTCGGAAATTTGAATAATATGAAATATAAATAAAGGGAATAGTTAGTTTTGACAGGAGCGAAAATGTAAACAAAAGAACATCTGATCAGCTGACAAGATAAAATTTCATTTTTACAAAAATATGCTTCAAAATCATTTAACCCTTTCAGTGCTATGGACCGATATGTCGTCTTTTGAATCTGTTATCAACAAACATTGTTGCTGCTTCATTAGCGATTGTACCGTTAGGCGCTCAGTCTGCAGTCTGAGTCTGACATGTGGTGCAACCTGGTAGACACAAACGGAACTACCTCATCCAGCGCCTAGGCCCTAACACGACCTGGTCCGCTACAGTTGCTAGTCTGATCAGTGGCTGTGTGGTCTAAGGCGTTACCTTCCCGGCTAAGGGTAACACTTGGATCGAGGGTTTGAATCCCGTCACAGTCGGTGGTTTTTATGTGCAACTCATGGAGAGTTCACCTGTCTGTGGCAGAGTTGAAGGGCGGACCTTAAGCAACGGTGGACGGCTCGGGTCCAAGCTGACGGGATGGGTGGATTCTTTGTGAGTTGCATATCTGATCAGGTGTTTTGCTACTTTTTACCCATCCTTTACTGTGTGTGTCCAGCGGAAGCACGTTTTTATTAATTTTAACTGTTCAGGAGTTCAAGACATTTAAAAAATCAATAAAACATCACAGATTCCACTACTCCTTTCAGAAGCTTAGCACTCAAAGGGTTAAAAAATGAAGGTAACTTTTTATTTTTATTATTTGGGAAAGAAAGCACCCCTCAAAATCCCAAAGTTTTGAGACTGATGTAGGCCTAGGCCTATTGATATTTCACGACAGTCACCTCTATTAATAGACTGATAAGGTATCCTGGTAAATAGATATGATTATTTTCCTTGAACAAATATTGGATTTTAACTTGAGAAACCAAAATAAACAGTAGCAACAAGTCCCTATGGGACTTGGCCTCGTATCAAATGACATCAAAATTGCCTTATCAAAGGACAGCCTATATGAAATAATTATCGTTAAAAAAGTGAAAAAATACTGTACCTCCTCTGTGGCTTATGTGTTTACACACAAAATATTGCCGCTTTTTCTTATGAAGCAAAGTGGGTCTTCGAAACAAAATCAATGATGTTATTACATATCCACCGAAGATTCCGAAGAGTATTTTCATTGAAAGGTAGAACATTTTTCGATTGTTACATGGACAAATGCATCTTTAAGCTTATGTAAATTTTTTCAAAATTGTATTTTCTTAATTAAGCCCAAATTTGCATCTAAAAATCATCGCATTCTCATCTCGATATCGTTCTATGTTCCCATATTCATATTATCCTTAAACCCCTGTAACAATTGTGTGCAGACGACAAATTTTAATATTAAAAAAGTGTTTGTCCTTTTCGTTAATTTAACAGCTGTAGTAAACAATCTGATTGCAGTATAGTAGATATAACACTAGAAGTAGATATAAAGGAAACTGATTAGTGATATAGGATTGTAATAAATTATGTGTACTTAATCAATGGTTATAATGTAATGTTTGATTTCCATCTTCCCAAATGTCCTTGAACGAATTTTCCGTAACAGGCTTTATAATTCTTTAAGGTAAGGAACATAATATCTCCTTGTCAGTTTGAGTATACAAAGGGCAAGTCCACCCTCGATGCTACAAATTCTGTGGACCTTTTAGACGAGAGCTCTCGATTACAGGGAAGTTTGCGTTAAAGCGTTTGATATAGTTGATCAAATTGCTTTTAGAAAAAAACTTATTTGCCTTGGTGTGCATGGCCGTGCTTGATGAGGAAAGGGGGGGGGATAACTGCCCCGGGGCGCAGGTCCCTAGGGAGGGCCCAGGTCGGACTAATTTAAATTTGTTTGCTAAAAAAACAATAAAATCGAAACAAAAGTTTCTTTGAAACACACATGTAATATGTAATATACAACGACATTCAACTGCAGTCTGCACTACGTGCTGCCAGAATCCTTAGCCTAACACAATGGAAGTTGTTGGTAAATTATTGCTCTTGCAATACTTAGTCAAGTCTAACACCAACTGCAAGTTTTATCACCAAATCAACCACAACATTTTTACAAACGCTGTGGCTACGTACCCGGCAGCCGGCTCCCCATTGGGTACCCGGCAGAAGTTTTTTATGCGCTCGACATTACCTGTGACACCACTAGCAGCGGAACGTGTTTCGTTTCTGGAGTCGTCTGCGTAATGTTAAACATATTTACTAAATGGGTTTGCGTGAACAAAATAACGAACAACTAGGATACAGTTCACGACAAAATATAGTAACCTAACCTAACCTAACTCCGCAGAGCACTGTATGGTGGCTGTTCGTTGTGCAACATAATTACAAATAAATTAATTAGTATAAATAAATTAAAATAAAATTGATCATGAATTTCAGACCTGAAAAAGTAAACAACAAAAGTAAGATTTAACACCGAACAAATTAAAGTAAAATAAAAAAAATTCAGATCTCAAAAAGTATACGGTACATCAAAAGTAAGATTTGAGCACGGGACTGCGCGATCGTGGATCTATCACCATATCCACTGGGCAACCGAGGCTTGTCAACTAACAAGGTTCGTAGAGCTTTTAGCCCAGGTAGTATGATTATTTCCATAAGGTGACGTAATCGACTTCTGCCGGGTTACCAATGCTGGGGAGCCGGCTGCCGAGTACGTATAGCCACAGCGTTTTACAAAAGTTATTCCAATCAAATGGATTAATGCACTTTATTATTGGCTATAGGACTGTAAAATAAACAGAAAGCTGAAAGCATGTATGTGTACGTATATGAAACGAAAATATGGTGGGGTCTCATAGCGAATCATCTCATATCGTATAATAGGAAAATGAATAATCGGTTAACTGTAACACAAGATGAAATTATTGTAAAATGATGTAAACCGTGTATGAATAAATAAATAAATAATGTTGGTAGGAAATAAGAAGTTTGAACGTTCGCAAGATGCATAAATAAAATGAACAGTTCGAATTGAGTTGCTCCGGAAAATATTACTTCAATTTACCGTTCTTTCGACAAAATCGGAATGAAACTCTTTATAAATATAAATGGCCAGGAAAAGTTGTTCATTGCATATTTGGTCAAATAAGTGAGCACGATAATTCAATAATCAGTTATTCAAATAATGTTTTGTATTTCACATAGTATAAAAAACACACATTTGTTATCATTTTATAGAGACTGGAAATAATGTAATCTTTTAATAAGTGACTGCTGAGATAGTAAAAAAAAAACGCGATCAACAAATATCCAATATTAATTTTATGAGGAAAATTATTATATATTTTCAAAGTTTATTTTATGGACAACGGTAATGGCGAAATAGGGGAGGCCTGGGCCAAGTGATTGGCATCTTCCGGCCACGTGACCGGAAGTGCTGAGTGAATATATACGTCATCTGAGGCTGAGCCAGTGACGTAGGCGGTTTTGTGACGTAATGAGGGAAAGGTTAAAGTTCAAGGTTACGTGGAGATTATTTTTAAAAAGTACTACCTCTCAGTCTCATGCGTAAAATTCGAATCGTGATTCGATATTTTTAACCGATAAAAAATATAGAATGAAAACAATTGAATGAAGCAATCGAATGATACGAGCGCGAGGGAGTACTATTACATTTTACATTTATTACTTTATTTTATTTACATTGTTTGTCCTTATATATTTTATTTACAATGCCCCCGTATTTATTTTATTTTATGTCCTTCCCCCGTTGTTGGTTATAATCGAAGTTGTTGACCCCGACGAGTCGCAACCATCATCTTTCTTCCTGATGAAAGACGGTAGATACTTTGATCCCTGCACAGAGCCTTCTACGTTGTTTGTTGCGAACAGTTCTAAAGATAAACTGTAGCCAGTCGCTAGGAGAAGTCTTAACTCTTCTTTAAAAACTTCCAGGTCCGTATAAGTTGATAGATAAATTGAGTCATAATGAATACACCGAATCTTGAGTGACATGATAATGTTATTTTTTGAAGAGCGTCTCGGAGAGGTTGATTTCACCAGTCAAGCCGGAGGTGTACTGACCATTCGCAAGCTAGCGTTGTTCCGGTATTAAGTAAAATGGTGGGGTAAACGTGTAGGATGCAGGGAAGGTGATCACAAAGCACCTGGCGTGGGGCAGATGGCGCGGGGCAGATGGCAGCTGGTGCGAGGCAGGTGATCGCAAAGCAGCTGGCGCGAGGCAGATGGTAATTCTTGAATTTTATTTCCAAGTCTGTGTAACAGTAGATATAATAGCAAAGTTCTCTTTACTTTTACCACCTTCTTCCATGAAGGTTGTTTAATAAATGTCCATCAAGGATGACATCATTGCTTCCGTATCAGATGATGTTGTAGAAACTTCAAGTACTTGTATTTCACCAGATGTATTTTCATCAGTGACCTCTTGTTCAATATTGTAAGAGGCAGCTGTGGAAGAAACAGTAGTGTCTTGGAGTGGCGAGTCCATGTGTGCTAGGCAGGAGCTGGAGGTACACTGATGTCCTGATGTGACACAAGCATGTAGGATAGGTACCCCACCACACAACTCCCCCCACCACAACACTTCCCCCACCAAATTTTTACATCGCGCAATAACCACGGAACATGCGTTAGTTATGGTTTAACTCTTACACTGTGAGGTGCGTAGCTCCGTAACTGAAAACTTCAATCATTCTTGCTCAACACTGTGATGTGTACAATTATAACAGTCACTGTGATGTAAACTATTGCATGTATCCATGAGTTGCTTCTTGTGTAGCAGACAACTGGCTAAGAGTGTTTCAGCCTTGGCTATTCTACGACGGAACCGCTCACTGTCCGCTAAAAGCGTAGACATTCTATCTTCATAGTCGGAGAAGTAGAAGGTGGTGGCAAGCGGACTACTGAAGGACACCTTCCTCATATTTCTGTAAAACTGTGACATTTTTCAGACCCTCTAGGTAGATGTTCATCCGTCAAGAGCTGGAAGCATAATGATGTAGCGCTAGCGTGTATGATAGGCACCTATACCCACCAAAACGTTATAGTGTCCTTCAAAATGTTGTTATTCGCTACGGTTGCTATACCCTTAGACAAATCTAGAATCTGTTTGCACCTTCTTGTTCGTCTGACCAAGCCGCGTAATTTGAGTACCCACATGACATACTTTGGACGAACTTTATGCCTCCAAGTTGTTTTTAGACTATTGCTGCAATACCCTTGGCTTTGAGTACCCACTTGATATACTTTACACCATAAATAACGAAGTTATTTAGGTTTATCCTTCAAAAACAGTTTTTTTTATGTTGCTGCTATACCCTTGGTCGGATCTGAATTATGTTTACACCTTCGTGTTCGTCTCATCACATCGCATAATTTGAGAACCCACATGACATACTTCGGACAAAATTTGTACCCCCCATCCACCCCACCATCCGTTTTTTTGGGTCATATTCAAGGTCCCCCCTTTTTGGGTCATGTTCAAGGTCCCCCCTGTGTTCTAACAGATGATGAAGAACCTTGGACGGAGTGATGGAGTGTTGTAGTAGATGACGAAGAACCTTGGACGGAGTGATGGAGTGTTGTGGTAGATGACGATGAAGAACCTTGATCAAAGAATAGAGGATGGTTTCTAAAATTCCTCTTTATCCACATCCTGAAAGAAGACGGTCTTTTCAAACCGCTGGGCTTTGGTGCTGCCTTCCTTAAAAACTCCTTGATCCTTTGAAGTTTCTCATTATTCATTGTTGTAGTCATGATGAAATCGAGAGAACGAGAGAGGTGTGGAGAGCGCGAGGAGTTTACTAGTCAATGGTTGAAGCTGGAATGACGTGGCAGACGGAGTAAAGCAGATTGCAAAGTGAAACCTTACCCTATCCATATATGGTTGGAAAGCTGGGGACTGGTTTAGAACCTGTTTGACCTAGACCCCCCAATGGTCACCCCCCTTTTTGGGTCATGTCCAAGGTCACCCCCCTCAAGGTCAACGGTCAAGGTCCCGCCTATAAAAGCGGGAGCAGCCCGTAGAGGGTTCGCAGTCGCAGGCCGACAGCCTAGCTAGCTGTTTGCCTGCGCTGTCCGCAATAGTATCTCTAGTATAGAGTTGGTACCACTGTATATTAGAGATGCTACCTTAGCTTAAGGCATGTCTGTTTATTATTAAGCATGTTAGAATAACGATTGTAGTTTGCTGCTAGTAAATTTAGTTAATTTAACTGATTGTAATTATTTGTGGTGTTTGTTTTTGAAGTGTTTTATTTACTAATAAAATATGTACTTTTCTTTCACGCTCTACAAGTGGGTAAAGTCTTTAAATATGTCAGGGGGGTTTATAATATGTTTCTTAAATAAACACCTTTCCTAACCCCTTACAAAAAGGTATGACACGAAAACCGACCTTTAGTCATTACGGCGCGAAAACCGGATGACTTTACCTATCTTAGCCCTCAATCACGAGAAACTTTTGTAAATATTAAGAATGTTAAGTCGGTCTTTGTAAAACGACCTGGGTCAAAACTTTGGTTCGCAGTTGCCTGGCACCCTTTGATTGTATATACGTACCATTGGATTTCAGGATACTGTTAGCCATTGTACCACCGACCTTGGTTGGTCTTTGTAAAATTAACCTTAATTGATCAGTTTGTTTAACCGACCTTGGTCAAAACTTTGGTTCGCAGTTACCTGGCACCCGTTACTGACCAAATTCCGACTGGGTTTCAGGATGCTGTTGACCTTTATAAAACCGACCTTGGTTGGTATTTGTAAAATTAACCTTAATTGATCAGTTTGTTTAAATATCTGTATTTGTTTTCTTTTTGGGGAATCATTTTTTGGGTAGAGGTTAGTGTTCCGTTATCAGGTTTATGCCTACAATTGTGAGCTTTAAACTAATCCTCTTCCCCTAATACAGAGCGGGGAATAGAGCAGTTTGTGGTCCAAGTGAAAATCACTCACTGCTGTATTCCCCGTTTTGGCAACATATTCAGATGGCCTTGACCTACATCGGGACTTAGAAACATCTTCGTTTGTTACCAAATGTATTTCCTACAACAATATCCCTTACATTTACCCCACCACGTAAATTGGGTATTTAAGCGAACGCATCGGAATATTCTTAGTAGTTAGCTATGGCTTCCCAAGCAAGCACATCCAAAGACCCTAAAGAGTATGAAGATGAATTATCAGAGTTTCTGAAGTTCCACAATTGCTCGCGGAACCAAAGAGACATCAACTCGTTAAAATCACAAATATATAAACGGACAATTCAAAAAGCCTACCGGAGATTAGCAAGCAAAGTTCCATGCGTCAAAACTAATACCACAACAAAAGAGATGATAAATCTGGCAATCGAGCACATTAAAAATCTACAGTCAATGCTTGCAGGAGAACCATCTGATGACCCGGTGACGGACTCTCCTGAAGATCCGGTGACGAACTCTCCTGAACTGATAGAATGTTTGTTTCTGGTAGAAGATGATTTGGCGGAACATCACTTTTCTGAGGAAGAACCGTCAGCCTACAAACAAATCTTCCTCATGGATGAAGACCAGGATGAATAACTGGCTTAACAAAATTAAAGACTTTTTAAATACAAAGCGGGGAATAGATCAGTTTTGGTCCAAGTGAGAATCACTTACTGCTCTATTCCCAGTTTTGGTAACATGTTCAAACGACCTTGACCCACCTTGCGACTTGGAAACATTTTGGTTTGATACATAATGTGTTTTTAACAACAATATCCCTTCCCCAACATTTACCCCCACCTCTTTAATTTAGTATAAAAGGTGGGTTTCCATCAGTGGTCGAATTAGTCTCACCATGGCACCGAGAGACAACATTTTCCCTCATCCTCGAGAAGTAACTGAAATGATTAAAAATATTGTATTAGAAGATGAAGACGAAGATGAAGATGCGGTGTTGGAAGATGAAGAAGATGATCTTGACTCTGTAGAAATGGAAGCCTTGAGTTTGATGGAGCAACTGGAGGGCGACGAGGATATTTCCAATATAGCAGACGATGCGGAGGAATACTCAAATTCGGACGATGCGGAGTTTTACCAGCAGTTACTCTGTCTGGAACACATGGAGGCAACTCCGAGTGGTAGTAGGACTCTTTTTGAGGGTACCTACGTCGCTAGTTATCTCCCCTTTCGCCCCGTCGCTTGTTTCTGTCCGATGCTTCAACTAAATCGTCAGTCGGATTAGTTCTTAGCCTTCTTCCAGTATTTGACAGGACTTTGACAAATTAATATGAAAAGGTAATTAATTGTGTGTTTAAACAAGATTATCTCCACCACTTTTCCTAAAATTTTATCTGTTTTGTTTATTCTTTAGTGTTTTGATTACTAATCCTTTGGCGTTATTTAAAAAGTTTTCAAGTTGTAATTTTGCATTGTCAATTTTAAAATGTGTTACTACTTTACCAGGGAGTGCTTGAGCGTGTAGTTCCACATCTACTGCTGTTGATGTTGAAGGACGGTGAAGTTTAGACAGAGCAGGCGTAGAAGTCGATGCAGCTGTTGATGTTGAAGGACGGTGAAGTGTAGACAGAGCAGAGGTAGAAGTCGATGTTGATGGTGTTGATTGTGCATATTGACTAACACTTGGTCTTAAATCTCGGTGTTGAGCTAACATTTGATCTATTTCTTTCAATTCTTCTTCATATACTTCATTCTGATAGGTGTTATGATTAATTTCTTTATGAATTATTAAAATAAATTCATCCTTAAATGAAGTCTTACAAATATCGCAGCGATGCATAATGTAGGTGTGATCTCCACAGAGGTCAACGCAGTAATACATTCTAACTTCAAAATACAGAGCGGGGAATAGATCAGTTTGTAGTCAAAGTGAGAACTACTTACTGCTCTATTCCCCGTTCTGGCAATATCCTGAGATGACCTTGACCTACATCGGGAATTAGAAACATCTTCATTTAGTACAATATGTATTAATAAGTCAAAAATATGTTCCAAAAGGGGGGTACTCTAATGGTGGGGGTAAGCAGGTATTTAAGCGAGCACTTTGGAATATACTTATTAGTCAGCTATGGATTCACAAGCAAGCACATCCAACTCCAGATCTCTCTACAACCAGAGAAACGCTGAACATTCGAAGAAATGGAGAGCTAATATAAACAGTGGCTATCAGAGATTACGAAGAATAATCCCATTCGCTAATCCTCAAGATTCAAAAATAACCACGATATATATGGCCATGGAGTATATCAAGAGTCTACAATCAAAACTCCAAGAACCACCATCCAAGAACCGCTGTCAGCTCCCTCACTCGACCAAGAACCACCACCCAAAGAACTGCTGGAATCATTTCCTCTGATAGAGAATGACTTGGTGGTTCAACACTTTTTTGCTGAAGAACCCTCAGCATACAAACAACTCTTTGTTTTTGATGAGGGTCAGGACAAATAAAAAGATATAAGTAAATTAAAGACTTTTGAAAATACAAAGCGGGGAATAGATGAGTTTGTGGTCCAAGTGAGAATCACTTACTGCTCTATTCCCCGTTTTGGTAATATCCTAAGATGTCCTTGACCCACTTACAATACTTGAAATATTCTTCCCTAACACATATACTCCAACATGTACACCCCCACCACTTTTCTTAATCGGGTATTTCTTAAATAGAGGTGCATTTTGGGGTGTTATTAGTAGCTGGTTAACCTTTGAGGAAGACACAGTAACAACATGTATCGGTGCGATATTTCTAAAGCTTCTTTTAGAGATGAATGGCATTTAACCATTCATAAATAATTGAAACATAACATCAATACAAATACAGAAGAAGAAGAACAAAATGAAGAAGAATTAGATTCAATCGACTATCAATTAGCACAACATCGAGTTGCAAACCTAAATCAAGAAGAACAAAATGAAGAAGAAGAACAAAATGAAGTTTGAAGACCAAGTGTCATTCATTATGCGCCTGGACCATCAGTAAATGTGGAACTACATGCCCGAGCTTTACCAGGTAATGTATTGACCCACTTTAAAATTGACAATGCAAAATTAAAACTTGAAGAATTTGTAAATAACGCAAAAGGATTGGTAAGCAAAACTTTGAAAAATGAATTAAAAAGATTAAACTTTATCAAATTTGGACTGTTATTAGACGCTGTTTTTACTAACATTCAAAATGAAACATCTCCAAGAGGATTCCTGACAAAAAACCGTACTATCATGTTTGCATCAGACATTGACGCAGTCGTAACTGAATGTCTTGAAGAACTTTTGACAAAGATGAAAGAACAGAAAGGTAGAGGATCTGGATGCACTTTACATAGCATAACAGGTCTGGATGGTAGAGTTCATAAACACGGTTATGGAATGAGAGGAAGTAGCTACATCCCTCTTCCACAAAAAATTATAAATACCAAATCCTGTATCAACGTGCAAAATGAAAATAATGAATGTTTTAAATATGTTATGTTGGCCAAATACGTAAAAAACCATCCAGAAAGACCAAGACAAGCATATGAAGAAGTCCAACATAATTTCCAGGGAATGACTTACCCTGTTGCAATTACTGATATATCACAATTCGAAAAGCAAAATCCTTCAGCTTCTGTCAACATTTTTGGCTTAGATTCGTCATACAATGCGTACCGCTTGCGAATAACACCTATTGAGCGCAGAGATCATACGGATTTTCTATTGATCACTAAAGGGGACATATCACACGATGTCTACATTAAAAATTTTGGATCTCTTGTTTCTAAACAAATATCAAAAAAATACGGAGAAAAAACCATTTGTAAAAGATGTTTTTGTCATGTAGGCAAACCATTAAGAAGGGGAGGTTCAGAATGGCTAGTAGAACATCAAAGGTTATGTAGTGGAAACTATGAGGTAAGAATTAAATTGCCACCTCTTAGCAGATCATACGTACAATTTGACAAAGCAAATCAACAATACCCTATTCAAATTGTTGTGTACGCAGATTTCGAAGCATCTTTACTTCCAATTAAACACCAAGAAGAGGATATCACAAAAAGAAGCAAATATCAAAAGCACGCACCAAAAAGTTATTGCATACTAACAAAATCCACGCTGTCTGAAGAACATCTTCAAGAATTTGGACTATCATCTGTTCCGAAGATTTATCGCGGTGTACAAGCAGCGAAATATTTTGTAGATGATTTATATTACATTGCTTCTAAAGTGGAAGAACTCTACACAAGTAAAATACCGATGCAACCTATGGAAGAACATCAACTTCAACATCATAACAACATGTTACCAACAACATGTTATCTATGTAATAACCTATTTACACCAGATAACGTTAAAGTGCGTGACCACGACCACCTTACAGGAGCTTACAGAGGCGCAGCCTGTAACGCTTGCACCTTAAATTACAAACTGCCATCTTTTATCCCCGTTGTTCTACATAACCTTAGTGGATATGACTCTCACTTTATAATTCCCGAATTGGGAAGAGATAATGGGGCGATAGATATTTTAGCAACAACAATGGAAAAATTTATAAGCTTCTCTAAAAAGACTGGCAAAATAAAACTTACATTTGTTGATTCGTTTAGATTTATGTCTTCTAGCCTAAAGAAATTAACTAAGAATTTAAGAAGAGAAATCTGATGGAAACAAGCAAAATTGTAGCCAGTAGTAAAATGGATCTGGTTTTTCGAAAAGGAGTCTTCCCCTATGATTACATCGATGGACTGCACAGATTTAATGAAACATCACTTTCTCCACCAGAACAATTTAACAAAAAACTTAATGATTTGGAAATTTCACTTGTAGACTATCAACATGCATGTCGAGTATGGAACGAGTTGGCTATGAAGACTTTAGGAGATTACTCAGACTTTTATGTAAATCTTGACGTGACTCTTCTCTGTGATGTTATGGAAGAATTCCGAAGAACTTGTTTTGCAGCCTACGGTTTGGACCCTCTAGATTCGTATACTTCTCCAGGATTAGCTTGGCAAGCAATGCTGAAAGAAACAAAATGCAAACTCCAGCTGTTAACAGATATGGTTTTAATGGTTTAGTCGGGTGTTAGAGGTGGTTTAGCTAAAAGCATGACGAGACATGTGAAAGCCAACAACAAATATCTACCTGACCATGATCAAGAGAAACCTTCAACGTACTTGGGATATTTCGACGCAAATAATTTGTATGGATGGGCTATGTCGAACCCACTTCCATTTGACAACTTTAAATGAGTTGATCCCGACTGTATTGGCGATATTACACAAATTCACAAATTGTGTTGGCGTTGACCAAACTTGCCCCAGAATGAATTTAACATTAATTTAGCTACTGACCTGAGTCCTCCATTTTTAGCAATTTTGTCTTTGTCCAGTTGAATACCCTCACGCTCAAAGAAATCAGAAACATACTTTATCATACATTTTTACTTTAACATACTTTATACTTTACATGTCTTTATCCTCATCTATTTTACACCAAGCGGGATACCCTGAGGCTTCCTGCTTTACTTTCAAGAATTTATTGATGAAATCTGTAAACAATCCCCCTTTCTCGTATGTCGCTACCTCATACTCCCACAACTCATACATGTCCAAAATCACATAGCCTTTTAAGAAGTTACGGCGGAAGGCCAAGTTACAGGCACTGGCGATTGTTATAGCCTCGAGAAAAGGATCAACATTACACTGATCAAGAAGTAAGGCTCTAAATTTTATACACGCTTGGGCTAAAGATTTCTACGTCAGAGATACAATACTCCAAGATTTCCTTTTCAAAATCAAACACGTAATCTTCAGCGACTCGTTCGTCATACCATATCTCAAAGGCCTTGTGTGTTTTCTCAAACATGGATTCGGGGCAGTAGTATTTTTTGTCGGGCATCGGGCCAGTATAATTTTGGTTCGCCAGAGTGTTAAAAAGATGCGGGAAATAGCCCTTCTTTTTCTCGGGAGGTAGGTCAAAAGCTTTAGGGAGCGCAGAGAGGGCCATGGGAAAGTAGCTAAATGAGTCCACAAACCTTACGTTGGCTACTTCAATCAATATAGCTATAGTTCCCCGAGGAGTGATGTTTGGGGTAAATTTAGTTTCTTCCATGATGTACTGTAGAATGAATTGGAAATCAAAACCCTGCCCGTTGTGGGCAATTGTACAGACATATTTAAATTGTTTTCGAATTTCCATGACCATGAATTGTCCATGAATTGTTTTACTGGTTCTTTTTCAAATACCCTTTGCCGTTCCGAGCAAGTTTCAAACTCACTCCCATTAATACATTTAAAACAGTATTGTTGGGAGACGCACAAGTTTACTTTATGTACTTTTTGATTTTCGTCAGAGGGAAGCGACTCATCCTGCCTTGTTTCCAAATCAAAGAAAATAAACAAAAAATCACGGTCCTTCGGTGTTCCGATCTACCCTCATGAAACACTGATGCGCGGGGTCTTTAAATGCATCACAGGGTTTACAGTAAACGTCTACGCATACATGAGCTGTCTTACGTTTCTTTGGATAAATCATTTTCTTACATTCACGGCAGAGTTTTACAGTTTTACAAATTTGCCCTTGATGGGCTACTAAATACCGTTCATTTTTGAAGAAACGGTTGCAAAAACGGCATGTGATGACTCCGTGTTCTAGTTTACAGAGTTGGGAGATGGTATGACAGGAGGTGCATCTGTTAGAGCATCGATGCTCATGTCTGTTGATGTAAGGAATATGACAGGCTTCACAAAAGAAATTGCATAAAAACGCAGCAGTTAAGTTAGTTATAACGTTATAATGACCGTTGTGAAAAAGGAAGTTAATTTTAAATTTAGCGTCTTTATTACCTCCCTCAAAGTTAATACCCCGGCCTTTTTTGTCGTAGTTGTAGACTGTTATTCTGTATTTTTAAGATGGGACTGGAATTTTTCAAGCTCAGGGATTTCTGCGCCCCCCTCGGGCATTTCTACACGGGCTTTTGCTATGAGCTTATTAGCTCTGAAAGTTTGTCTTTTCCCCTTGTCTCTTTGGATTGCTTTATACTGAGGATCATTTTTTGCAAGCGCTATGCCTACTACCAACGCTCTAGCCAGACATAAATTGTCTCTATTATTAACTACTACAATACCCTTCCTAGCTTTACATTCTTCGTCAAAAGTAATGTAAAAGTCGGGTCTTACCCTTCCTTTACCTACTGGGACGTTTATCCTCGTAACATCAACTCTAAATGTGTCACTGCTGGTAATTGATTCTGAATTGGATTGAATTATGCCCCCGAAAATATCCCAGAGAACATCACCGCTAACTTCAGAGACCGGTCTCAAAGATACGTATTCCGGTTCAGCACTTTTTAAATTTATAGACTGTAATTTAAACCCCAGATAATCAGTGGGTGCAACGTTGGCTTTGGATGTCTCTACAATTTGATTAAAACCTTTACAAATCCAATCAAACTTAGAGATACCCTTGGGAGGTTTAGTGAATTTGAAAACAGCGTTAGTCCCGTAAAGCCTAAAGTGTCTAACAAAGGTTTCGTCTTTACTAATTAAATTTACCGAGTTTTGAGGGTCCTTTTTAGAAACGTCCATCCTTCAACACAGAATTAAATACTGAAAACAAGCTGAAATGTGCTTACGCTTAAAATAGCAAGTACCCCGTCCAGAATCAAACTCACATGGATATTACTGAATTACTCAGAATCAATAATAATCTGTGCAAGAGAACACTTACGCAAGAGCAGCACAAAACACGTCTGATCGATATGATGACTGAAATCAGACTGAGGTAATGGAGTCGGTCGTTAGAGAGAGGTATATGGTATGTAGGAGAGCACAGTACCTCTGTATTACTACGCTAGTCAGAAAAACACTAACACACAAACTACGCAAGTCAAACCAGAACTACAAGTTACCGAAAGTCAGAAAACAAGTCTAATGAAGGTTGCAAACACTACTCTTACCAAAACTGCATTAAAGAACAAGAATATAAAGTGAGATTAATGTTATGTTACTCAACACATACAAACACAACGCTACTCTTGACACAAGGAAGTGAGGTTAGGAAAAGTGAGGTTATGTTAGTCAACACATACAAATACTACTATAGTCAAGTGAAGTCACTGCATTAAAGAACAAGAAAGAAAGTGAGGTTACTGAGAGTGAGGTTATAATAATAATAATAATATTTATTCCGTGACAATGTTTAACAATGTGTTGGAATTTACAAAACAAAATATTAAATGTATGGGGAAATCTTTAAACCAGGTAAGGTAGGCCTGAGTCCTATCTTTCCCTTCCTGGCGGGGTACGGCCCTTTTCTGGGAACCATTCCGGCATTTGCCTAAATGAGATGAGAAACCGTACAAACTCTTCTCAGAATGGCCGGCCTGGGATGAAACCCAAGGCCTCCCGAATGTGAGGTGCAATAATCGCTACCTCACTCGGTTGCATTTTTTTACATTTATACATTATATTTTCATACACTTTAATATTGAAAATAAGAAGATTACATAAACAACATATTATTATATTGTTTATGTAAACTTTTGTAGTTAGTTAGTAGTTTTATTTGACTTCTTTTCACAAAATGTTTTTCTTGAATAGACTGGGATATAGATTAATAGTTTCTTATACAAAAAATATTTGAATAACAACAATACCCACTAAGACAGTTTTAATTAATTGAAATATTTTGTTAATTTGCACTCAAAAACACGTTTTTATAATTTGTTGTAAATCTTCCAAGTTCTTTTTAATCTTTTTCTAAAAGATTTTTTAACTTTTGATTTTTAATTTTCAGACTTGTTATTTTTTTGTTTTTTTATCTACCTTTTTGGTATCTTGTAATTTTTCTTCATCTTTTTATTAACTTGCCTATTTTATTTTGTATTATTACATCTTTTCTTTTTTATCATTACTTCATTTTCATTATCTTCATACTCCATTAATTAAAAAATATTGGAGTAAAATTTTATGATCTGACTATTGATTTGTTATCTTGTTTATTAATTATGGTGTTCTTTCTTTCTTTATTTGTTTGTTAACTTTGTTTTCAGCGAATTTCCCCTATAGGGAAGAAGCTATTACCGTAGGTCTCATGGTAAGACTTAAGCCCGAGACCATGATAACTTTTTGTTTTGAGGTCCCCAGATGTCCAAAACACTATTCGTTAAAATTTATATATATGTATATATATATCTATATATATATATATATATATATATATATATATATATGTGTCCGTGAATGCGATAACTTGAGTAAAAAACGTCCGATTTCGATGAAATTTGGCTCAAATGTGTAAACTGACATTTATGACTTTAAGTTCGAAAACCAGAAAAATCGGACTATGGGAAGGGGGGTTTATGGGGGTTTTAAATTTTCCAAAAATCAGTTTTTTGCATTTTTTACCCTAAAATGTTTAAAACACTTAATTTAGGTTTAGACCATGTTATAGAGCTTAAAAAAACAAATAAAATGGTATTTTTAATTATTAACCTAGGTTAAGTGGTTGCGGAAAAAATCCAAAAAACATGCTCATAAAATCTCCCATGTTAATCTTATGGGAAAAAGGTTTTTGGCTTTTCCTCAGTTAATTTTACTTTAAACTTCACATTTTCTTTTACCAATCACTTCAGCTCCACAAAACAATCATTTTGGTGTTTAAATTGTGATTCTACGTCAAACCGTTGCAGAGATATTCAAAGTGCTAAACACAGTACGTTGTCCAATGTTATCCTTATGGAGAATAAATAAAATTTGATATCTTGATTATTTATGAATGTATATTGATGAAATTTGGTATGTGGCTTCATGTTGTACTGGTATATTGATAATTGCACAAAAAATAAATGTTTTGTTGATTGTCCCCGTAGCAGCTAACCTGCATACTCAGCCCTAATGTTATTCTTATGGAGAATAAGTAAAGTTTTATATCTCCCTTAATTATGAACATAAATTAATAAAACATGGTAAGTAGCTTCACCTGGTTCAGTTACATTGATAATTGCATAAAAACTCATTTCTTATCTTCCTCGTTGCAGCAAACCTGCGTACTCAGTCCTAATGTTATTCTTATGGGGAATAAATAAAATGTAATAAATCACTTATTTATGAATGTATTTTTGTCAAACTTGGCGAGTGGCTTTATGTACTAGTGAGAAACATATCAATGCATTGGAAATTCGCTGAGTACGCAGGTTTGCTGCGACGGGGGGTATTTTATTGTTTGTAATGATTGTTGTTGTTTTTTATTTTTTATTATTGTTAAATCATAACATAATAAATATTGTTTTACAACTGCATGTGAATAAAATAACTATGTATAGTTTTAAGGAATAAAATGACATCTGAAATGTCATATTTAAAGCGGTAATAAAATTAAAAAATCAAAAATCAAATTATTATTTTTTATCAGCAATCATTACAATAATGGACCGTCTACTATCTACACCCAAAGGTTGTAGAGTTTCGAGTCTGATATACCGTCCGCATCACTACAGCCCGGATGCTTGGATGCTTCGAGTACTATTGACCTATGTATATTAAATCAAACTTAATTAAGAAATATATATTTTAATAGTTTATTTTAAAATTTAATATTCTATATGCATTGTTGATTAGTTGTCAGAAGTTGTATGATCATTTTGTGTAACATTTTCTTTTTATAGTCTATATAATTTTTAATTGTATCTTTACTTACATGTTTAATTTATTAAGGTTGGTTGTAATAGAATTCATTCAATTCATTTACGGAATAGAATGATCCTTCTATTAAGAATGTTTTAAGTTTGACTTTAAATTTTGTTTTATCTTCAATATTTTTTCAGTTATAAGGTAATTTATTGAAGAATGAAGCACCAATATTTTGGGCCAAGTGACAGTTTAATAAAAGTCTATGGGATTCTTGTCTTAGATTGGATTTCCCTCTGATATTATACATATGATTTCCTTCATCTGGTTTATCGTTACTGTTGAATCTAGCAAACATTATAACCTCACAAATATACAACGAATATAAAGGTAAAATATGGAGGAATTTAAAAGCTTGCCAACAAGATTTCCCCTTTTTTATCCCTTGAATAAGTCTTACTGCTCTTTTTTGTAAAACAAATATTCTTTTCATTAAATTTTGTGTTGCTGAGCCCCATATTACAATGTCGTATCTTATTTTTGATTCTATCACTGTATGATAGTATAATGTTAGTAGTGGTTTATATCTGAACTGACAAAAATAGCATAAGCAAAATATACATGAAGTTATGCTATTGCATAAGAAATTAATATGTGCTGTCCATGTTAGATTTTCATCTATTATAATACCTAAATATTTAATTGTTTTAACTTCCGTTAATTCAAAGTTATCCATTACTATTTGACCCAGAAATTGTTCAGCTCTATTTCTCAATAAACTAAAATTTATAAAATTGGTTTTCTTACAATTAACAAATAAATTCAAATTCCCTAAAAATTGATATATTTGTGTGAGAACTACATGACTTTTTATTTCTAAATTTTGGACTGTGTTTTGATTTACTGTTACAACAATATCATCAGCGTAGCAAGTTATATTATCGTATTGAATTTCTTTTGATAAATTATTAACATAAATATTGTAAAGAATAGGCCCTAAAATAGAACCTTGAGGTACCCCAAAAGAAATCGCTTTGCATTTAGATCTATATCCGGATACATCAACTAATTGTGTTCTACTTGAAAGATAAGATTTTAACCAGTTATTTGAAACCCCTCTAACACCCAGTGAGTATAATTTGTCACATAAAATATTAGAATTTACACAGTCAAAAGCCTTAGAAAGATCCATAAATATACCAATAATTTTATTTTTATTTTCTAGGTTATTTACTATTTCACTAATTACTTTATTTATTGCATTGGTGGTTGATTTTCCTTTCCTGAACCCAAATTGGTTGTCTGATAATAATTGGTTTGAATTAAGAAATAATTCTAATCGTCTATAATAAATTATTTCAAATATTTTACTAAATGGAGAAATTATTGATACTGGTCTGTAATTATTGATGTCACTTGTCAATCCATTTTTAAATATCGGTTTCACTCGAGAAATTTTTAATTTTGAAGGAAATACTCCTTCTTTGAGAGAAGTATTGATGATATTGGTAATAATATCACAAACATAAATATTTATTATTCTCACTAGTTTATTAGATATGCCATAAACATCTTGTGCGCTTTTATCGTTTAAGTATAGTGTATGACATCATAAACTTCAGATATATCGGTCGGGAAAAGCATTAGGCTTGATTTTGGAGGGTTATTTATATTTGAAATTAAAGGGGGAACATCAGAATTATTTTTTAATCTTTCTGCAACAGTAGTATAATGGTTATTAAAAGCGTCACTGATTGTTACAGGATCTTCTTCCATTTTACCATTCAACATTAATTTCAAAGTGTTTTGATATTGTTTTTTATTTCTTTAATTATTTATTATAGTCCATGTACCTTTGTTTATGTTCTTTGAACTTTTTATCTTATTGAAAACATATTTGGATTTGGCTAATCGTATAACCTTTTTATATATCCTTTTATAATTTTTGTAATATGATTGAAAATCCTGTCCCATGTGTTGTTTTTGTCTGTGTAACAATTTTAACGTTTTGCTAGAAGTAATTATCCCTAATGTTAACCATGGTTTTTTAAAGTTTCTGGGCCTATTTATAACTGTTCTATATGGGCAACTTAAGTCTAAATATCTAATGAAAATATCTAAAA
The DNA here is from genome assembly GCA_963675035.1 of Allygus modestus. Classification (NCBI taxonomy): domain Eukaryota; kingdom Metazoa; phylum Arthropoda; class Insecta; order Hemiptera; family Cicadellidae; genus Allygus; species Allygus modestus. Next base: position 425,515,691 of record OY776111.1, read on the forward strand.
AAAATTGTAAATTTGTCTTCAGTTGTACTAGCTTTGAATACAGTATCCCACGTTTCTGTTTCTAAAATATTGCAAAGTTTGTTGATATTAACTTCTGAATAATTTCTTAGTAAAACTTTTTGAGATGAGGATTTTGACTATTTATTATATGAATTTATATTTACAATCTGAGCAAAATGGTCAGATAAACCGGTGCCTACTACTTCAGCTGATATCCAATCTTTGTTTATATTAGTAAAAACTAGATCAATTATATTTTGTGTTGTTTCAGTAACCCTAGTTGGTTTGTCTATTAGTTGTTTCAAAGAGTAACATGAGGTCAAATCTTTAAGTTTCATTTTATTGTTGTCATCAATATTCCAAGGGATGTTAATATCTCCAACTAAAATTATATCTTTTTTGTTTTTAAAAATTATTGAAAGCAAATTTTCTAATCTATGTAGAAAAAGATCTTTAGACCCAGATGGTGATCTGTAAATTCCTATTATTTTCAAAGAAGAACTGTTAGTGATATGATCAATACCACAGATTTCAATATTTATTTCATCAGAAATTGAAGTGTACTCTAAAGTAGTTATATCGAGATATTCTTTGGCTATGAATAAAACTCCTCCGCTTTTATGATTTGAACGACTGTAACTCGATACTATTTTATAACCAAGGAAATAAATACTTTTGACTTCAAAGTCTTTAAGTCCATGTTCTGTTAGTATTAATATATCTGGCGATTCTTCATATATAAATATATTTATCATGTCTACTTTGTCTCTTAAATACTGAATATTCATGTGTATGATTTTTATTTGCTTACTGCAATTTAGGTTACTCCCTTTTGTTTTTGAGTGATTCCTAAAAAATAATTTTCAGAATTTTTATTTTTAATTTTAATTTTATTTGGTTTCCCTGTTAAATATATTAAATTATTGATTTCTCTATGGTAGTCACAAGTTGTCCTATAGTCATTTACTAAACTAATCATCGAGTTTGTTATTTTGCTGTTTAGTCCTAACTGATTTTCAAAATGTTCCTGAACATTATTAACTTTTGGGGAGATAAAGTTTACAATAAGGTCTGTGATTATCTTTTTACCTTATTATTAAAATGCAAGCCATGTCTAGTGTACATATTTCTTTCTAAATTATTAAGTGATATAAACCTAGCAAAGGGGTGTTTACTTATAATTCTTTCCAAGTCATTGTTTATTCTATCAATTCTATGAATAAGTGATGGCTTATCATATCTTAATGGTACACCAAGTATCAAGACATTAGTTCTTATATTTGTCTTTAAAAAATCGTCATAATCCTTTAAAAGGTGTTTTTCATTATAATTTGCTACATTGTTAGTACCTCCAAGTATTATTAAATAATCATGAGGATTCATATTATTCATGGTATAATGCGTTGATTTTAAAATGTCATAAAATTTGCATTTGGTTTATTAAAACCATCAACATCAAATGCATTGTCAAGTTTATTGCTTAAAAGATTACTTATATTCCTTCCATGGCTGTCAGATAATAGCCTGATCTTACACTTTTTTTGTGTAGGTCCTTCTTCGATAGTTTTAATTGGATTGCATTTTTTTCGGAACTTTAGTTGATGTCATTATTTTGTCTGTTTTGTAATTTGTTTTATTATATTTAATATATTTAGTAGTGTTATTCGATTCATTTGATTTTTGTGTTTTACTTTTTGGTCTAAATTTTACATTGCTACTTCTATTAGTAAGATTTGTAGAATGATTTTCCCGATGATAAACAAAATCATCAGAAACCTCTGACAGAATTGAGAATTTATTTTTGTTTTCAAAGTCTGCAACTTGTTTGCAATGAGAACTATATTTATTAAAAATGTGGTTATTATTTGGATTTTCCCAACAGAATTCTTTGTATTTTATTTTATTGTCAACTGTTTTTGATATGCTTTCATTAACTTTCATTAGTCAACACAACACTACTTTAGCCACGAGGAAGTGAGGGTATGTTTGCTTTCTTTACTGTAAACTACCAAGTCAGATTAGATAGATACACCACACAACATTACTCTAGCCAAGACAATAAACACGAACACAACACAAAAATAAAATGAAGTACACCATGCACGGAAAATGAATATAATACAGTAAGTTTATACATTTTGGAGTGCAATAAGTGAGGTTATGACGGGAAAGTTTGGCGGTTAAAAGAGGACAAGGACAAGTACATGATAACGTGAGATTACTGTTATGTTACTCAGCACATACAACACACAACACTACTATAGTCAAATCAAACAAGAAACTGAGGTTACTGGGAGTGGGGTTATGTTAGTCAGCATATACAAGTACGTCACTACTCTAGCTAAATAAAACAATTAAATACAACGCAAAACACTACTGCAGTCAAATCAAACAAGAAACTGAGATTACTGTTACCGGTATGTTAGTCAGCACATACAAACACAACACTACTATAGTCAAATCAAACAATAAACCGAGTTTACTGGCAGTGAGGTTATGTTAGTCAGCACATACAAATACTACTCTAGCCAAATAAAATAATTAAATACAACGCAAAAAACTACTACCGCCAATTAAAACCAGAAACTGAGATTACTGGGAGTGAGGTTTGTTAGTCAGCATATACAAGTACTACTCTAGCAAAGTCAAACAATGAAATACAACGAGCAACACTACTCTTGCCAGGTCAAACAAGAAACTAAGATTACTGTTATGTTAGCCAACACATACAAACACAGCACTACCAAATAAAACAAAATAGTGAAGTTTAATAAAGAACAATGCCAGAAAGTAATATTACTGATGTAAGGTTATGTCAGTCAACAAATACAAGTACGACCCAACTCTTGACACAAGGAAGTGAGGTTATTGTAACTCTCAAAGGTTACTGGTGGTGAGGTTATGTTAGTCAACACAAAACTACTCTAACCAAATGAGACCAGAAACTGATGTTACTGTACACTGGCAAGTCAGATAACGCCAAAATCACACGACACGCAAGATTACTATAATACAAAGTGAGGTTATGTTACACGCAAGTGAGGTTATGTTATGGTAAGCAAACGCTCAAGTTTATCTTTGCCAAACGCAACGAACGCATAAACACGAGGTTTATTACGTCCGATCGCAACGGGAGCAGGGAGCAAAGAGAGAGGAAGCGCGAGATAATAGCAAATGGTGGGGAGGTGGCTGATGCAATATGTTTATTTGTTACAGGAGGTGGTAGTGTGGTGCCAGGGCAGTGGCAGCAGCTAGGGACAGGTCTGGAGGCAGTAGTAGTGCGAAATTGTAGTGGGTGTGTCAACCCTTGAGCATAACGCGGATTAACATGCCAGCCAATCAGGTTACTTTAAATGTTACACCCGTCAGCTACAGTACGCTGAGAGAACAGGAGCTGTAGTTAGATACACAGAAGGAAGTGAAGGAGACAGAAGGATGCGAGGGTTAAATAATTACCACAAAACGGTAGATAATTGAATTCAGAGAGATGCAAAAGATAAATAATAAACCACAGAGGGTAGCAAAAGAGCCACAGAGGGTATAGTTATTACACCTTAATTCCATTCTCCATAAGACCCCGTGTTATTCTATTCTCCATAAGAATCCATGTTTATCTATTCTCCATAAGAGTCCATGTTAATCTATTCTCCATAAGACCCCATGTTATTCTATTCTCCATAAGACCCCATGTTGGGCCCAAAGCGCGCGGCATTACTACTGAGGTCCTCTATCTGATCATGAACGTTTAATCCATTCGGAAGCATAGTCCAGAAGAGCATGGTGAACCACACCTATTGGGCCTAAAAAGGGCTGCCACGAAATATTCGGCCTCCGAGGAGATCTTCCCCATATAATTGATTATGAATGTTCCAAATTTAAGCTTTCTATATGTTGTACAATTTCATAGGATCTAGCTTTAACTCAATTGCTTTTAATCAACAAATCAGGCATAAAAATCTGTTTAGTAATTACAGAATCTTGCTTTTATAAAATTTCTGATTATAAACAAATAAAACTTGTGTAATAAATTTATTGTGAAATTTTAGATGGGTCTAACTTAAACAATTATTTTATTTACATTCTCAACTTGCATAACAATGTGTTCTCAATTATATATTTCTGGAGATTGTAAGAATGATTCCTCCAACAGACTTATATTTATTAACATTATCACAATTTATATTTATGATATCCTTTTTTAGGGTGCAAATAAACTAACTGTAAGCTCTGAAACACGTCAACAATAATATAACTAGAAAATCCTCTAGAGAAAATTGTTATTAGCGTAGTAACTGAAAATAGCGCACCGCAAGGGATTTTGAGAGGGAAAATCAGTTCACAATATCCCCTGCGTCTGAGAGGAATTTAAGAGTCTTGAGAGGCGGGAAGCAGTAGTGAATTCTCCCGCAACGCGGCAGTCGGCCATATTTCGACCGAACCGGCCAAGTTTTATACCAAGTGATAATCTACCCCAAGACATTCTACTCTGCGACATGTCACCTGGTGAAGCACACTTCCCAACATTTGTCCGTCCCAACATCCTCCCAAAACCTGGTTGGGAAGCGTTTTCTCAACCAGGTTGGATCGTGTGTTCGGGTGACAAGTGTCTTTAAACCGAACGCTAATTTTGAACATGCCACAGCTGAATCGGTGTGTGACAAGTCTGGTATGGGTTTGGGTGATATGGTGGTTTTCATCGCAGGGACTAATGATGTGTCGAGAAATGAGACACAACATCTTTGTTTAGCTTTAAGAAAAGGACATGAGGGGGACCAACGTAGTAGTTTTCTCAATACCTCGCAGACACGACTTGGAGTCCTGGTCCTGCGTGAATTCTGAGGTGGATCGGGCAAACGAAGAAATTCAGAAGACATGTAAACATTTTCCAAATGTCACTTATGTGGGAATTGGTAATAAGGTCGTAGGTTTCATACATCCCATGGTCTTCACCTTAACAGACTTGGTAAGACTATTGTAGTTGATAAAATCTTAGAGTTAGCAAAATTATTGTCAAATGAGGATAAAAAGCAAGCAATTCCTGTTAAAGAATATTTTTTAGGCCAAGCAGTATAAATCTCAAATTCATAAGTGGTACTGCTGGTGGTAGTGTCAAGGTTGACAAGACTGTCAAAATTTTACAAATCAATAGCCAATGTATTCGTAACAAAGTATTAGAATTAGAATATTTAGCACATAGTGAACAAATTTACATTATTTGTATTAGTGAGCATTGGCTTAAGGAATCTCAAATTTCTCTGTTCACTCCAACCGGATTTGAGGCAGTTGGCTTTGTCTGTCGTGAAACTAAAAAGAATGGAGGTGCGGGAATTTGATACTTTGGTATTATACGGATGCCACCCTTATACAGCGCGCTGCGGCAGTTATGTTAGGATGGGTTATCATAAAAATGATTGTAGGACTTTTCTTGTTTCATTACGAATCGAATGATACCTGATGAGTCATACTTCCGGCCGCCAAACCCCCTCCAAATAGGCCAAGGTCAGGTCGTTGACTGGAGCGTGCGCATCACCTGTCACCGCCTGTATCTGGGTCAGTGTCATGAGTGATTTATTGCCGTGCACTACGTTACATTTGTTTTTATAATGAGTGACGTTCTTTTGGTGTGGGATTACCTCGAAATGAAGAGGAAACCGTACGTATTTTTATGATAACCCATCCTAACATAACTGCCGCAGCGCGCTGTATGTTTGGCGGAGTACATGCCCAGATAGCAAGGAATATTTGCAGAACACTTGCAAAACATTTTCAACTGCAAACCAAAATGTTTGCAGAAAATATGCATTGCAAACATGTTTGTTTGCGAAGAACTTTCCGCAAGTATGGAAGTCTACACTTGTCATATTTGCAGAAAGTTTTCACTGAATGTTTGCGGAAAACTTGCATTGAATATTTGTAGCAAATATGCAAGGAATGTTTGTGAAACGTTTTCACAGAATGTTTGCAGAAAATTTTCACTGAATATTTGTAGCAACTATGCAAAAACTGTTTGCAGAATGTGTTCATGATAGTTTGCTGCAGATTTGCAAAAAAGGTTTGTGGCACATTTGCAGTGGAATATGTGCAGCTAATATTCATTGCTAACATGTTTGTTTGCAAAATATTTTCTGCAAATATGCAAGTCTACACTGTTCACACTTCTAGCAATTTTGCAGTGGATGTTTTCATTGAACTTACATTTTTATATGATGGTTTGCAATTTTCCTCTGTAACTACAAAATTATTAATGATGCTGCCAACCAATACTGCAAGATTGAGGTTAAATTCATTTACACTGATTTTTGTATGACAAATAATTATTGCAACAGCCTCATACAATTGTCCTAGCCTATTGGAACTGACTGTTTAAATTTTGATGGTTATTCAACATACGAACAAAATTATATTTTTGAGATTCAGTTAGTATAGTTTATCATACACTATCATATTAAACAAATTTATTGTGAATCATAGATTTAGAACAAAAGTTACCTGTGACCTAAAAACCCTATAATTTTGCCTACTATACATTTTTAAACACTCCACAATTTGTTTGAAAGCATATATGATTGTTATATTTACACAAATATTTGAAAATATTGATGTGGTGTTTTCTGTAACTAGAATAAGTCAATAAAATGCTTTTTAAAGCATTCGCACACCTATTTAACTTTACATGATTTAATCTTAATAATTAAATTGCCTTTTCCGGCAAATGAAAAATAGAAAAATTCAAAGTAAGGGAACTTTATCAAAAAAGGAAATGGTAAAATAAACATAATTTGGTATTTTGTAAATTATTATTTATTTAAAATATGTTATAGGTAACTAAAGGAAAGCTATACAACATTTCATTTCCTAATGAAGTCAGCACCATGTGACTGCTGTTTCCTTACACCTTGTTCACTGAAACAAATAAAAAAAACTTATTCAAACAAATTTACATTCTGTAAAAAAAATCTTGAGAGGGGGCTCCAGTCCTCTGCTTCTACCTGCTTATTCTCCTATTAGACCGATGTTAAATTTCAAAACCCTTCCCTCCTCATCCGATTATCCTAAATCAATGATGAATTGTTCATTTAAACCGCAACAAAATTACTTATAGGCCTAGTTTATCCATAAAACATTGTAAATATTTAACATTTTAGAATTTTTTTGAATGATTATTTGTGATATAGAAATTTTGCTCTTGAAATTACTAGGAATTTTTTGCTCTTCAAAATGAGCCTTAAATCAACGATATTGGACTATCCATTTTGGAAGGACGGGCTTTTAAAGTTAGTAATATTTGCCTTATGGGGGAAGCAGGTAGAAACATGAAAGGTTTTGTGACTAGAGCTTAAACATTAAAAGTAAGTCAGTTAACAATATTCTGAACAGTGACGAAGCCAGGATTTTATTTTACTGATGGTACGTGGGGTCTAGCCCTCGAGGAAGGTCTGGGGTACATAAAATATACCCCAGTAAAGTGGGGGGAGGGGAATACCTCCATAAAAAAGTATACTACTGGAAAACAGATTTTATGCTATTCTAGTGCTTAAACAGAAGGAAGACATTAAATCATTTGCATAGACTGCTAAATAGAGACAAAGGTTATCTGTTTTCCATCGTAATCATACAACAATGGGAGGGTGCGGGTGCATACAAATTATCTCCAGCGCTTCAAGTATTTGGATAAGTCCATCCCTCCTCATTCGATTATCCTAAATCAATTATGTATTATTTATTTTAAAGAGCAACAAAATACCTAAAGATGTCATATTTTCATATCCATTTAATGTCACATATAGTTCATCCATAAAACATTGTAAATATTGAAATTTTTTAATTTTGTTAAATGACTATAAGTTATTATATCAAAATGTTGCTCGCTGAAATCACTAGGTATTTTTTGCTTGTCAAAATGACGGGCTTTTAAAGTTAATATTGGCCTTATGGGGGAAGCAGGTAGAATCGTACACAATTTTCTGACTTGAGCTTAAATTGAAAAAAAAACAGGTTAATATACCCGTCTTCAGCTTTAAGTTAACCAGGACATAAGTTCAGTAAGTTCAGGAACTACGATAAGGCAGTCCAAAATCCAACTGCCGTTTCATCTTCCGCTCTGCCATGTCCACTTCAGTCGGCGTTCACCTACCGACCGGTACGCGTTATAGTGCACTTTAAATGTTTTCCGTAGTCGTGTGTTTATGTTCAGTATTGTGTGGCTTTTGAAAACTTTGACGACAGACATGCAAATTCTGTAAGATTTTATTGAACTTCAAGACCTGAAGATGAAAGCAAAATTAAGCTTCTGAAACCGCGGTAGTCCAGTTTGGATAAACTTAAAGCTGAAGACGGAGGTAAAATAACCTGTTTTTGTAATTGACTTATCAGCTTTGGGGGCTAATCAATGTGAACAGAGGTTAAACATTAAAAGTGAGTCAGTTAACAATATTCTGAACAGTGACGAAGCCAGGATTTTATTTTATTGATAGTAGGTGGGGGTCTAGCCTACGAGTAAGTAAAGTAGGGGAGGGGAATCCCTCCATAAAAAACTATACTACTGGAAAACAGTTTTATGCTATTCTAGCACTTAAACAGAAGGAAGAAATTAAATCATTTGTGTAGACCTCTCAAAAGAGACAAAAGTTATTTGTTTTTCCAACGTAATCATACAAAAATGGGAGGGTGTATAAAGATTATCTCCAGTACCTTCAAGTAGGCTTCAAGCTGGCTCGGTGGCAGGAAATCCCAAAACAAGACCTAGGTACTACTGGAATACATTCTTACCTCAATCCTCATAGGAAAATAATCAGTGTAACGAAGACAAAGTAGTACGAATACAACAAAAACCCGCCCTAAATTATGAAAATTGAACTTAGTGCAAACATTTATATAAACTTACTTTTGTATAATTCTAGTTTTGGCCTGATTGAGGAATCCCATCATGTTTTTAGTAGCTCCTCAGTTGCCTTTGGGAACACCCTCATCACTGGATCTAGAAGTACAAATACAAAGTCTTTTTTAAATGTCTGGAAAGTGACTATTTGAAAACAATATAAGTTAAAAAGGTGACTTTTTTATCAATTTGCATTCCAACTTTATACTGCTGAGTGCATTGGTACTTTATTTTAGTCTTTAAAAAACTCAAATTCCTTACCGGTACTTCATATTCATTCTTCATAGTATCAATGAATTAATTGTGTATTTAAGTTATTGCTAATGTTTTCATTATAATTAATTAGTACAAATTTAACAATATTCAAGATTTTAACATTTATTGTATTTTGAGATAATATATTATGAATGGTGCTATGACCATTTTGATGACTGCTCTAGTTAAAAAAATAATTACTGGTAACTCTAATTATTTCTCTTAATACACCTTTTCATGCATGACACTATAGTTACCGGTACCTACAATGTTTGTCCAATTTTATAAACGTAATCATTTGTGTAAAGATTTACTCATTTTACTCAATCAAATCCCGTTTATAATATGTTGATAATTATCATAGCCACGAAAAGGGATCCTGCAGACCTCCGCAACGCTTATTTTCCCTATCTTAACCATGTATTTTCATGCAGCGATGCAGATTTTCCTGTAGGGTAGACTGGAGCCTTAATTCCACCATCAGTTGTAAAATTTCATGACCAATGTGTCCCCGATATTGCAATGAATAAAGAATTCTAATTCAGTAGGCCCTACATACTATCAAAGATAAGATTATATATATTTCATAAACAACTTAAAAAATGTTGTTATTCAAAACTTAGTTCTGTTAAATTATTATATTCAATCATTAAAACGGATAAATTATGTTGATTTAATTTTACTGTCAATAGACCAAATATGATAAACTTGTAACAGGAAGTTAAATACATTTTAACACTACTCTGATACATCTAACAATACTCTAATACTCTGATACATTTATTTTAAAGGGTACAGTACGATAAGCGTCCAAAACAATCGATTATAAAATATTCCTTTACCATGATTGATACACAGATAACCATATTCCCATTCGATTGTTATAGTTTTTAATACTCGATCATAAAGTGTTTTACTTTACAATAAATTAACTTATTCTAAGTCAATAGTGAAAGGTTAGCTTAAATTAACATAAACTAACCTAACCTAACCCCGCAGAGCACTGTTTTTGCCTTGGTTCGGATTTTTCATTTTGTTTTTGACCAGCTGTTACCCGCAGGCTTCGCCTCGCAAATGCTTTATAAAACCTGATGACAGTTGTGTGCTGAATTCTCTGGTTAGCCCGTGATCTAGTATAATCAAGATCAGCTGTTGTTTCTATTTTCATCAGCTCAAACAAAACTAAATCCATAAGGAAGAAGGACATGAGAACTTTGTCGGGGTCTCTGACGGAGCACTAACTTAAGATCAGATCAGGATGAAAACCATTTACTTTCTGACAAAAGAATTAGTGTACAAAATTTCAACTCTAAGTAAATGGAAAGTAGGAGAATTTATGTGTGATGTTCTCTTTTAAAGGTGTAGATATTCTCATCTGTAATATTGAAGTATCATAGTGGTTTGATATTTTATAGGCTATTTGATTTTTCTGGTGGACGCTTACTGTACTGCACCCATATTACAAATATTAGTAACATAATGCACCATTAACAGTGAATTTTTAAATATAACTAACTAGGCCTACTGAATTATTAAAACGGTTATCAATTCTACCCAAATAAAAAGGTACAAATGTAAATAATGAAGCGAAAATAACTTGCAAGTTTGCGAGTTGTTATATAAGAAAAAAATATTCCCTGGAAATATTAAGGCCTAATCAAGAACAATATCACAAATGTTGTTAAATGAGTTAGGCCTAGTTAATCGTACTTTCTCGGGCTGAATTTTGTAAGACTCAACACTATTTATCAGAAACACTTGAATTGGTACCTATGTCAACCCATGTATTAATTACCGGTAGTTTTAACTTTCACACTTTAATACACGATGCTGTCCGTTTGTTCCGCCTTTGAACAAAGTACTTCATTACGACGAAGTAACTTAATCGTTAACTTACATTCTAGTGAAGCAATATTCGTTTGACCTTTGAGAAGTATGCAAAATGCAAACACACCGTAAGTTACATGATAAAAAAACTTACTAAACAGACACTGTTAAGAATTTTGGACAGAATTTTTCTAGAGGTACTAACTTAAACACAAATTATAATTCCTTGCCTTAAAAAAAACTAAATTAGGGCTATAGGGCTAACTTATGAGAGTATAAGTTAGTACGGTACACTCTAATGATTAAAATCATTAGGAATTTATATAATTAATTAAATATGGGTTTTCAAATAGTTTAACAACAAATAAAGCCTGGCAAAGTTTGTAAATATTCAAACATATTCAGTAAACAAATGTTTATTCTTCAAATCGTCCTTGTTAATTAACTGCTATGACCATGACAACACCTCCAATTCATTAATTACTTAGCAATACAGTGTATAAAATTTTTAAAAGTTATAAATACTTTATTAGCAAACACACTCGTTGAACACAGAACGATGTTTTGATATTACAGTCCGTAGTGTTTGGACAGCCAGTATTAGTTTCCCATTGGTAAGTTGAAAACAAAATTTGAGTATCCTATACCAAAAAGCGGTAATAAATTAACAGAGCTGGGATTGCACTTACCTTAAACATGAAAGTCACTAAAGAAGCCACTATAAAAACAATGATACTCAACTTAACTTTAACCTTCAATAATTCTTTGCCCGGCGAAACGTTACTCACTGAATAGCAAGGAGAAATAAGATGGCGACGGCCGACGACGACGCGCGACGTTAGCGCTAGCGAAGTGGCGGTTTTAGTAACTTAGGGCCACAAACTTCTCAACAGAAAGTTTGCAGAAAACGTATTGTAAGGTTTACGCGCATAGATTAGCAGCGCGCTCGGGCAACAACGCGGCGCCTTTGGTAACTACGACGAAGTTCCTTGCAAGCATGTATCTGGCAAACTTGCTGCAAATAATACTGGAAGTATTCAACAGCGAACGAAAAATGAACCAAACGCATATTTGCAGCACACTTTCTTGCTATCTGGGATGGCGATCGGGTGTGGCTGCTAGCGGCGGCGACGCATTCAACACGATCCTAGCGGACATCGCTGCCTTTTGGGAGGCACAACACAAAGACCGCTCATCAGAATGATGTAAAATTTGTACAGTAAGTCAATAAAAGTACGGTTTTTCGATTTATGTAGTTATCCTTTGTATCCGGTAAAAATTTAACCTCCAAAAATAGTGGCATCCGTATAATACCAAAGTACCAGGAAGGTATATAAACCCCACTCTTGATTTTAGTGAAATTGACCTCAATAAGTATAACTGTGAAAACAATATTGAAATTTCTGGTATAAAATTAAAAGACATAGCTATTGTCTCTTTGTATAGGCCACCTAGTGGTGATATAAATATTTTCTTTGTAAATTTTGAAAGAGTTGTAAAGGCTGTGATGAAGGTGGCATCAAATGTAATTGTGTGTGGTGATTATAATATCCAATTTCTCAAAATGAGTAATCCTATCACCATATCTTTTCTAAATATTTGAGGTCACTAAATTTGAAAGTTACCAATCACCTTCCAACAAGGAAAAAATCTTGTTTGGATAACATTCTTGTTAATTTTTCAGAGGATTAGTATGAAATAAAACTCTTAAAAGATTGTATCTCGGACCATGATCCTCTGCTTTTTAGCGTTAAAAATGTTTTAGTGAAGGACTATCAAGACAATAGTTTGATTGAAAATAGACTAGTTCGTAAGCAAAATGAAAGTCAAGTTGCTCTTTTTATTGGCAAATTGTTGGTTGAAAAGTGGGAGATGGTTGATCACTATTTAAATGGTTTTATTGATGTAGAAATGTTATGTGATATTTTTTTCAACAGATATGTTAGTATTTGGCACTCGTCATCTCCTTTAGTGTTGTGTAAAAGTAGTTGTGCGGGTCCAAAAAAAGTTTAATTGGTTTAATGCTGACTTGAAAAAATGTAAAAGATCTTATGTTAGGCTATTATGATGTTTTCAAAAATATGGAAAGAAGGAAGTCTGAATTGACTGAGGCAGCTCGCAAAACTTATTTATTTTCCAAAAATCAATACAAAACGAAGATAAAGGATGCCAAGAGACTGACTTTTGAGCAGTACATTGACAGAGCAAACAATAAATGCAAGGCTGCTTGGGAGGTGATCACAGCTGAAACAAAGAACACTACAGGTACGAGGAAAGTTACACTTAATCCTGATAAACTTAATAATTATTTCCTTGATTCAGTTTCAGATTTACATGGGAAAATTCCCTCCACTAACACACCAGCATTAAATCTTGCACAACGACTAAAACACACTATACCAGATTTAATGTGGAGGGCAGTAACATCTGATGAGGTAACCAAAACAGTTTCTAAACTTTCCAATTCCAAGAGTACTGATTTTTATTGGATTTCAAATTATTTACTTAAAAGTACAATTATATACTTTTGTGAACCTTTCACTTTTGTTATCAATCAATGCATTCTTCATGGTTATTTTTCGGATCTTTTTAAGATATCTAAGATCACACCTGTTTTCAAAAAGGGTGATAAGAATTCACCTAAAAATTATCGCCCGGTGTCTATATAGTTCCTATTTTTTCCAAGATTTTTGAATCTATCATGTATACTCAATTAGTTTATCATTTTGAGTCTAATAACCTCATTAGCAACTGTCAGCATGGCTTTAGATGAAAATTTTCCACAACTTCAGCTGTTTCAAGTCTGGTTCAAGATGCTCTATTGGCTTTGGAGAAGAAAGAATCTGTCACCCTTACGCTTTGTGATATAAGCAAAGCGTTTGATTGTGTTGAACATGAAATTCTCTTGGAAAAACTCTGTTTGTATGGGTTCGCTAATGACTCACTTCATTTAATTAAATCTTATCTTACTATAATCGCAAACAATATGTATCAATTCCTGGTCTTGATTCATCAACTCTCTTTATCACCACAGGCGTTCCGCAAGGATCGGTTCTTGGTCCCTTCCTGTTTATAGTGTTTGTCAACGACTTGCCTTCCAATGTTCCTTCAAAAGTTGTAGTCTGTGCAGATGATACCATTTTATTTTCTTCTAATAATAATTTGAAAGACTTGAATGAAAGGGTGAGACAGGCCTTTATTTCTGTTGAAAATTGGTTCTCTTCCAAAAAATTGCTTTGTAACAAAGATAAAACGTAAGAATTGTTGCTCAGCCTATCACATTTCAGTCGTCATCAATCCGTCAAATTGCTCGATTTCCACATTGACAACAAATTGAACTGGAAATCACACATAATTAATGTATGTAATAGAATCTCAAGAGTATCCTTTTTAATGTGGAAGCTCAGGGACTTCGTAGGAGATGCTTATTTGAGGGCTGCTTATTTCGCATTTTCTCAGTCTCATATGTCTCATATGGTATCATCCTGTGACACTCTAGTGCTGTTCATGAAATTTTGTTAATTCAAAAGAAGGTGATTAGGACTATTTGTAGAACAGAACATGATGCACATTGCAAACCGCTTTTTATTGATTTGAATATTATGACAGTTGCTAACCTCTACATTTTTTACATTCTAACTTACACTAAATCACACATTACAGAATTCATTGATAGGCACACCATCCATCATCACAACACCAGAAACAGGAACAAAATTGATCTTCCGCAACACAGGCTGACCAAATCAGGTAACTCTTTCAAATTCAATTGTGTGAATTATTTTAATAAGTTGCCTCATTCAGCTCGACATGTTTCCACAAACAGGTTTAAGTCAATTTTAAATCAATGACTCATCGCCAATACTTTTTATGGAATTGAGGAATTTATGGAATGTAAACAGTACATGGATGACCTTTGAAGGTATGGAGGTCTAGCAACAAGCTTATTTAATTTAGTTTTAAGAACTTTTGTTTATCTTATTAGTTATAAGACCATTACTGACATGTCCTATCTCTGTTTTGTAACGGACTAATGGAAATAAAGATTACTGATTACTGTATGAGCCCCTTAAGCCGGCTCCAGACATATGCGTCATTCGCCGAGCGCCGAGCACCGACTCGCCAAATCACGAGTGGTGTGGATGGGATATTCGCCTTACTTTTGGCAATTAGCAAGCATTAGTGCTCGTCTTTTCCCGTACTTTGTTGGTCTTTTGCACACATCAAAGCACACGAATATTCTTTAAAAGGCGAACTTTAGGTCCATCCACACATTCGGCTGCCCTGCTCGGGGTATATGGGGTTTATTGGTAATTACTATTGTTTAATCAATGTCTAAACACTAAATTAAATACGCTACAGTAAATAATCCACTAATACAATAATAATATGCTAAATTAAGCTACAATAAATATCCACCAGCTACAAAAATAAAATCGGCATATTCAACATCAACGTCTTCGGCTTCCATGTTCCGATTATTCGCTATTCAGTTAACGAACAAAGGGTGCTCGCAAAAGCACGCATGTCTGTAGATAACTGCTCATTAATCGGAGAATACCAACACAAGTATACCCCACCCTCATAGCCCACCACTCGGAAAATAATTGGCGCTCGGCGAATGACGCATCTCTGGAGGAGCTGGCTTTGTGTGGTGTGAGACTGTTGGTTGTCGGACAACGAATAATCGAACAAGACATCGTCAATAAGGACCCTTATTGAAACGAAATATTAGACGTTATAAGACGATTCCATTTTATTAATTATGAGACTAATTTAACTTTTACAACACGATTTAATTAGACTATACGCTGTGACACCCTACGAGCATATACCGGGTGCCCCACATATGGTGTCTCAATTTGATTACGGAAAAATGGCTTAACGTACAAGGATGAAATAAAATTATTTCCACTAAATCGACCCCAAGGAATAACGTAAAAATATTTTTAACTTTTTCCGATACAGGGTGTGCCAAAAACTGAGGGTCACTAGTTCGAATCTCGGAATTTTCAAATGTAAACATATGTCATGTTATACATCATTTTAAAGGTATTTAATAGACAAACATTTTGCCGAAAACAGAAATTAATTATCTTTTTCCGTTTTAAAATGGCGGCAGTTTTTTTGGGAAAAATCAATATGTTTTTAATACTCTTGTGTTTCCTATACCAATGCACATAGCCCTTCTCCGGTTGAATTTTCTTACCCGTTATGAAATTAGCTTTACTGTGATATGCTACAAGTAACGGTTTTTTGAAATAATAAAAATTCCAAAAAAATTGATTTTTGAAAATTTGCAAATGCCCATTGTTCAAAATTTCCAAATAGCAACATATGTCAAGTGGAACATCATTTTATAGGTTTTTTAATTCTTAACAACTTTCTAATTTACACTTACTTCGTATCTCTTTTAGTTTTTGTGTAAATAACAAAAAACCTAATTTCCCTATATCAAATGCATGTTATTTGGGTTCAACACTAAACCTGATCATGGCCCCATTTCATTTAGTGTTAAACCCAAGTAACATGCATTTGATATAGGAAAATTAGGTTTTTTGTTATTTACACAAAAACCAAAAGAGATACGAAGTAAGTGTAAATTAGAAAGTTGTTAAGAATTAAAAAACATATAAAATGATGTGCCACTTGACATATGTTGCTATTTGGAAATTTTGAACAATGGGCATTTGCAAATTTTCAAAAATCAATTTTTTTGGAATTTGTATTATTTCAAAAAACCGTTACTTGTAGCATATCACAGTAAAGCTAATTTCATAATGAGTAAGAAAATTCAACCGGAGAAGGGCTATGTGCATTGGTATAGGAAACACAGAGTATTAAAAACATATTGATTTTTCCCAAAAAAACTGCCGCCATTTTGAAACGGAAAAAGATAATTAATTTCTGTTTTCGCCAAAATGTTTGTCTATTAAATACCTTTAAAATGATGTATAACATGACATATGTTTACAATTGAAAATTCCGAGATTCGAACTAGAGACCCTCAGTTTTTGGCACACCCTGTATGGGAAAAAAGTTAAAAATATTTTTACGTTATTCCTTGGGGTTGATTTAGCGGAAATAGTTTTATTTCATCCTTGTACGTTAAGCCGTTTTTCCGTAATCAATTTGAGACACCTTACGTGGGACACCCGGTATAGAGGCCAAAGAGAGAGTTAGTGAGTGAGATAGAAATAATTCCACATAGTTCCACATAGTGGCAACAGAAATATTTTCTTGGTTACTATTTCATGCTATTTCCACAACTTATTAGGTATGTTTTTCCAACAGTCATATTTTTTCCACACTTTCAAGCGACTTACATTCTAGCCAATAATCAAACTATTATGTTTTACTTTTAAAACATTGAACCTTACTGATATGACCCTATTTTAGAATACTTATTAAGGTTTATTTATGTAAAACGATTTTGTATAATAGAAAAATACCTCGTTATCATTGATTTATTTTAAGTTTTAGACATTTTGAAAAAAAATCCTCTCAGTTGTATACATGTCATTTTATTTTGAGGAGATAAAATTCAGAAGGCATAAATGTCTGATGAATTCTTCATTCTTTCGCCATCGCACTATCTCAGTTCAGTTCTCTATTCATAACTTTCACGCTTTCATTTTGGGACATAACCCTGTCATAGTGTTTTATTGTTGTGCTAAAGTTTTAGTTCAAAATTATTTCATATTTTAGGTTCTTTTGCAGTGGAGTTCGACTCGGAAAAATCAGTGGCATTTTCTATTCAAAATTGTAATTAGTATGTGATTTTGAATAATTATTAGTTCTGTTCTGTTAAATGGAATTTTAGTAGCAGACGTGGATAATGGCTGGAGTTTTTGATATTGAATTACATGATGCTGAAACAGTTAATGACTCAGATGACGACGCAATAGAAGTTGAAGAGGTAATATCATTAAATTGTACTGTTACTAAGTTAATATAGGCCTAGGCTAGTCACTGTAAATGTTCTTAGTCTTTGGATGCCTCAAGCTTCCTTGATTTCTCAGGATTGCTCTATCATTGGCAACCCTTTAGTGAACCTTATTCAATAGTGCAGTTTTGCAGAAATTGTAATGAAGTTGTTGCTAATTATTAAACTGGCTAGTTTGTATAAATAAGCCAACACCTTAACTTTCACCTTGCTTCCATTCTGCTCAGCTTAACCTATCTGGTTTAGGCCTATTAAAAAAAATCAAATAATACCTTTCAGCCCAATCTCAAATTCGTAATTGAACTGCTATTATAATCCTTATTTGTAGAATGTGAGTTATCTGTAACATATCTCTCACGCCTTGCTTAGTTCTCAATATACATTAAACATAGCCTAACACTAAGCCTGTAGGCGCATACAATACTCAAATTTGCTTGGGCCTATTATCAAATTACAACCTTACTTATGGACTGATTCGTCGTAGTTGTTAATTGCTAGGACATGGCTAGAAACATATCCTTGTTTGGCAGTAGTCTATTTCATTTCAGTAGGCTAGGTATAAAAGAAAATCATAACCCAAGATTATAATTTTTAAGGGTGTGTTCTGCCTGCCTCCCGCACGCTTGCAAGGGTTTTGCTTCTCCCGCACTGTAGGTTTAGCTATCAGCCAATTAAAAATATCTTTTTGTAATTTCATTCACTGAAATGTTCATCCATGATCCTTTTTTTATTCAAATTAAATGGTAGGCCATTAGCAAAGTTTTCAATAGTTCAAGTTTTCATTAGCTGTCTCTTATTTGGGTATTGCGGCATTGGGTAGAAACTGATCCAATAACAGTTTTATCCATTTAGATGTTTTCCCCAAAAAATATGTGCTGCAGTATTTCAATGTTTCTCTACCGGTATGTAAGCAATTTAAGAGCCTTTACATTATCTTAAGGTTAGCTAAAACCTTTTTAATAAACGTGACAGTTTTTCCTGAATTCTCAGTTTTGGAATTTTTAATAGCGAGTTTATTTTTGTTTAGTGCCAGGTTTACATGATTGATATTTAGAATAACATTAATGGAACTCAAATTTGTATTATTCAAGTACTGCTTCTGTAAATTTGTAGTTAAATAAATTTGAAGTAAGTTAGCCTATCAACTTCCGAATTAAATTTTACAACCCTAAATATTAAAAAAAATAATGTAGATATTTCAGAACAACAAAAAGTAAAATGTTCAGAACTGTCTGGAGATGACGCTTATAACCCCAACTTATTTAACCCTTTGAGTGTCGCGGCATCATGGCCATTTCTTATGCATAAATTGCCGGGCTAATTTCAATGGAAAATGTAGTATATAAAATGTCAAATATAATTTTAGAGGTACCGTATCCATCTAATTTTGTATTTATTTTGTGCATGAATAAATTCTCTATGAAATACAGTAGTATAAGGTAACTACAATTTAAAAATAATTTGGGACTAAAAATATCCTTTTTGTTATATAAAAAAATTAAAAATTTGTTTTTTTCCAACGTTGACTTATATAAATTATGCTAAACAATCTTATTTGATTTTTTTTTCAATCCAATAGTGAGAAAGAGCAGACAATACTGATCAAAACTGATGTATAAATCATCAATATGAGTTAACAAATGTTTGCAAAAAAAGGAAATGAAAATTATTTTACAATTCCAAAATTGCCCTAGGCTTAGGCTATGTGGTTACCAAGCAACGTTGAAGAAGAATTTTGTAATATAAACAAATATTATTTTTTAGTTTGTTTTCAGTTAACATGTTTATTATTACAAAATAATAATATCTTGTATAATAAGCATTAGGCTTACCAAAGTAAATTAAATGCACAATAAACTAGAAAACAAAAGAGGTATGTGTACCTTTAACTTTCACAAAAACTTATGTATCTATAACAATGACACTGTTTCCAAGTTCATTATAAACTAATTCCCGAAGGTTACTCAAGTTCTTTCCATCTATTCTATTACTCATTTTTGTTTCATACTTAAAAAGGAAGTAAAAAACAGTAAAACACAACTTCAATAACAATAATATCACTAATATTTACGTCGTCTGCCGTTATAACCTTAAACAACAATAAATACAGACGAAATCTGCGTCCGCGATAAATATGACTAAATTAGGGTCTGCTAACAGACCAAAGGCAACGAAATTGCTATAGAACTGAAAGCTGTAAGCTTCTGGATGAAAAAGTATACTTTGGAAGCCAGTACCTTGTTTTGATATGAAGTACAATGTAAAATACCGAGAGTCGTTGTCAGCGACGCTCCACACTTTATGCGTAATGCAACGCGTCGCTGTGTGCGATGCCGTGGCACTCAAAGTGTTAACATGGCTTTTATATTAGGAGTTTCAGAACAGCAAAAATTAAAATATTCAGAACTGTCTGGAGATGATGCTTATAACCTATGATGCTATGCTACGGTAACTTATTTAACATGGCTTTTATATGAGGAGTGAGAGCCCTGTCTCCTATTACCCCTTAGGGTTAAACCAAAAAGGCCTATTCAATAATCTATTTAGACATGAATATTTGACTGGGTTATTGTTTGTTTCATATCTATATATTTTATTTTTTTATACAATGGCATAAGATATTAATTTCAAATCCCTCAATCAATTAGTACTAGTCTGTCTCTCATTGCCCCGGCCTCCTCTAGCATAAGAAAAATTAAAAAAAATATATAGGCAAAATTAAATAAAGAGTCATAGATTGGAATGTGAAAAGTGTGGAACTGCAAATAGTTACGTACATTTTTTTAAATAAAAGTACAACCGAGAAGAATAAAAAGGTATACAAGTGGAAATCTTCATGGTCCTGCTTGGTGGCGCTGCTACCGCGAAACCTGTCTGCAGCCACCCCACCTCGTCTTGCTGAAAACTTTGTAAACACAAAATATTCTAGATTGCTCCAAAACAAAACAGGTTGCAGTAATTTATATTTAGTACCTACTATTTAACACATTAAAAAATTTAAAATGATACATTTGACATTTTTTGAGATAGGAAGGTTTAAGTTTATCTAAATATTGTTACCGTTACCGGTATTGTTCTCTAAATCTAAGGATGAGTTGCTTTACTAATATTCTCCCATATGAATAACATTGGGACATGTTAGGACTTTATACTTTGTGTAATTTAACAAACTTATAACTCAAGGAATAAACTGTTAAATATGATATTATTGCAGAGTTCGCTATGTTTGGGCTTCTAATTGGTACCATTGTCATGGCAACATATAGGCTGGTTTTCCCGAGATAATGGATAGCCCAGTTCCTTCATAAAGGTTCTCCCATTTAAATATCATGGAGAATTCGTCCAAACATTGATATTTAAAAGTTAAATTGGCATCTTGGGGGTTTATATTTTTCTGCAAATCTGCTGACAATAATTTTCATATCGTTTGTCCAAACCGTTAGAGAAATAACGACATAGTGGGCCGAAAACAAAATTCCTTAGTGAATACTCATTATGTGAGTATGCATGCGAGTGGTTGGATGCGGCGACAACGCCCGACAGTGCTCACTCGCCATTACTGCCCCATCTTAGTACTTCCCCTCTTGTTACCTGAGGGAGCCTAGCGTCTAGCGGTGTGGCGTTAAAACAGCTGTATACAGATTATCGGTCTGAGGTAGGGCGCACCCTTAAGAATAGGTACACATCTATGATGCTGTAGTATTACAACTTATTTAGTAATAATGGGATTTTGTTATAAAGAGTATAGACTTCAATAAGCTGTGCCTACCTTGTACCTCGTACCTGAGCCCCAAAACTATTGAATATTTAGTTCCATGTTACAATCTATCTTACAATATAACAAGTGTTACAGTCAGCTGTTATTGTACATTGACATGAAATACTTTCCTATGTAGGCCTATAAAATGTAATCATAGATTTTAATGTTTTTATTTGTACATAGGCTACCCTACTCAAGCTCTTTCAAGTTAACTTCTGGAATAACATCATATCAGTATAAACATAAACTAATTACTTTTCTCAAATTTGCTTGTTAGACATAGGTACGTTAATTTTATTTTTGTATGAATTTAGATTATAGGTCTAGTTTTTACCATGAATGTTTATTAGTTTTTATGGATGGTAGGCTGTAATTTTGTTAAGGTCATTACAAGTTTTTGTTTGCTAATTTATATTTAGCTAACTATCTTTACCTGAAAAGATAAGAGTAATTAAACTTTTTATAATAGGTGTAATACAGTACTGTTTTGGTTTTTGGAATAAAGATTTTGTGTAATTCTTATGAATCACTATAAAATAGCAAATCTCTAACTTTATACATAGGTACTGGTACCGTAGTATAAATTGAAGGCGCTCTCCGCGTCTGTCAATTTATCCGTTAACTCTTCCTAAACCACTCATCCAATTTCGATGAAACTTTGTATGGTCATTCAGGTTGTCCATAGGAAGGTTTATAGCCACTAATCAAAATCCTAGGATTTTAGGGCTTCGCCTCACTGGACTTTAAAGTTACCATGCTATGCTTATAGAAGAAATATTTGTTATGATTTCTACAGATTAGTAAACAGATGCCAATTCACTAACAAAAATTCATTAATTTATTAACTGATCGTGCAAAGCCGGGCTGGGACGCTAGTTTAATCTAAATTGTTCATTATAACTAGGCCTATTATAGCTACCACCAGCAAATTCTTAATTCAAACAAATTTATTAAACGTTAATACTACTTCGTAAATGCCTTTAAAATCATAAAATGGGTTGCTGTCAATACACTTTGCTGCTTTGGGCTATTATTGAGTAATTAATACGCCCATTGGAGCCTATCCTTCATGAACATGTAGTAGTATAGGGAGGGGTTGATATATATTTGGCAACTAAGTTTGCTAGTTAAAATTTTGGAAATGTTCACAAGTAATAATAATAATGATCTTCTATAAAAGGCAAAGTCCTGGCTGACTGACTCACTCACTCATTACTAATTCTCCACCTTCCCATGTAGGTAGAGAGCTGAAATTTTGTACACTAAAATTTTTGTTTAGGCATAAAATAGGAAAACTAAGTGGTTTTCATCCTGATCTGACCTTAGGGCTCCGCCAGAGACCCTGGAAAAGTTCCCATGTATTCCTTATGGACATTAATTTGTTATCAAACATCTGATCTTGATTCGTAGTAGTTCCACGGGCTAACCACAGAATGCAGCACACACAACTGTCATAGTTTTTATAAATTATTTGCGGGGCGAAGCCTGCGGGAACAGCTAATATACCTACCTATAAAAGGCAAAGCTCTCACTCACTCACTCATCACGAATTCTCCTACTTCCCATTTACCTAGAGTTGAAATTTTGTATACTGATTTTTTAGGCATGAAGTAGAAAACTAAATGGTTTTAATCATGATCTGACCTTAGGGCTCTGCCAGAGATCCCGACAATGTTCCCATGTGTTCCTTATAGAAATTCATTTTTGTGCTGATGAAAATACAAACAGCTGATTTTGATTCGTGGTGGTAGTTCCTCGGGCTAACCACAGAATGCAGCACACACAACTGTCATAGTTTTTCATAAATCATTTGCGGAGCGAAGCCTGTGGGTAACAGCTAGTCATAAACGGTATATTAAAAATAATAATAATTCTTTATTGTCTTTCAGTCCAGTCATACGGTACATAATTACAAGAGACAACATTATAAAACTGGTAAAGAACAATAATACACATCAGTATAAGTGAACATAAAACAAACTTATGAAACTAAAAATTACATTACCGGTATTATTTTTTGGAAAAATATATGTCATTAACAAATATCCAACTACTTAAGTTAAACAGGTATAATCTTGCTGAACGCGTACTATATTTTGACAATTTTGATTTAAAATATACCGGTAGTGAATTCTGACTTTCAAAATGGGAGGGAAGTTTATTAAAAAGTTTTACCTGCGAATGTTTTTAGCTTCATTTAAATTTAGTTAATCTAGTTTATGGGATGTTCAAAGCATTTGATTGTCTAGTTATATAACTGTGGATTGACTTGCATGTTGTCAAATTATTTATGTTTTATTTTAGAAGAATTAAATTATAGTACCGGGGGACTGAGCCATGCTCGGTGTTTGATTCCGCACAGGAGGCATTGAATTTGTTTTATTTCAAATTCTTGTTCATTTTCAATATGAGCTCGTTCGCTTCGCTCACTCGCCTCCTGGATGAGCTCGTTCGCTACGCTCACTCTACTATCGAAAAAAGAGTTTGAGTTGCCTTTAAAGCAGTTTTTTTATTTCCATTATGAGAGTTGCCATTCAAGTAGGTTTTTTATTTCCATAATGATAAACAGCTGTTTACAATATTTTAATTTATAGAAGCTGATTTAATTTTGTTATTCATAGTAACCGGTGTTATGATTTTAAACTCTATAAGCCCATCTTGAAATTTTCAATTTTCAAATGAGTTGTTTAGAAAAATTCGAGTTTTTCTGAGGTAAGTTTAGTGGTTTTCACCAATCGATTTTTAGACCCAAAAGCCCCTACTCCCAAACTTTCAGTAAAATCCTTCCGCTGGATCTCGAGATAAATTTTGCAAAAAACAAACAGACATAGCCCGTATTAGAGTATAGGATTAGGCCTAAATAAAAATATTTGAAAGTGTCATAGTTTAATTTTTTATAAAGAAAGGCTTACAGCAAACTTTACATGGTACTGAATAAGTAGCCACAATAATGTGAGCAACCTTTTGCAACTCAACAAAGGCTTGCTCAATTACTTCATTTTGTACTTATCGTTGGTGGTTTAGGCTATATGCAAAGGTTATATTTATAAGCATACACAAGTAAATAATGTAATTTTGTAGAAATAATTCCCTGATGCAAATTGTTCACTCAGTACAACTCTTACTTTTGCTTTAGCACAAACTAATTAGGACCTTTTACTAAGGTAAATGTGTTATCCCTGAAGTAAAATTATTGAATAGATTTCAGCTATGCCTATGTTGATTTTGATGTAGGTAGCCTAAGTTATTGGTGATGTAAAACACTTCATGAACTGAGCGACCTCTTATCTTGACATTGGGGAGAGTTGTGTGAAGTTATGTAACTGTTCTTTTGATTATTCACCTCGTCAAACAAGTTTCAGAGATTGTTAGATTACTTTAGAAGTTATGTCCATTTATTTTTATAACATAATAATAATGTAAAATTGCGTACCGTTAGCTAAAATTAGTACTGTGCACATATATCGAAAACATTTTTTATTACTTATTTCTTAGCAGATTATTGCCAATATTTTAAAGAAGCTGAAATTTAAATAGTGTTTGAAGATTAACATACAAATTTTATATTCTTCCCTTAATATAGCATATACAAATTTTATATTCTCCCCTAATATAGCGTGCAATGATTTATATTTTTTCACCAAACATTTAGTTAGGTATACATGTTTTTATTTTTAGCCCTAAACTTGCAGCCATGAAAAAACTACTTGTGTGACTGTAGCTTCTAAAAATAGAAAACTGTTGAGAAATCATAGACTATTTTTAACTTTATGTCTAGGCCAAGTGGTTTGAAAACAATGGCTCATCCTAATAGTATGCCTACTTGGATCCGTGTTTGTCATCTCTCTCTCTCTCACTCTCTGTTTTTACTATAAACATGTTGTTTATATTTTTAAACTTGAATAGTAGAATACAAATTTGAGTCAAATATTCATTTTTCCTTAGTTTTTCATTAGTTATCTAACTTTATATTTTGGAAATTGTTGGTTCTTGTGGTAAATACAGTTATTGTGGGTATGATAAATCTTCTACAAACAGCTTGCAACTTCAACATGCAGGGTCGTACTCTGTGCCCTGGGGCCCAAAAAAAACCTGTTGTCTAAAAAAAATGTCTCTGGACGGCAACAAGGGCCCACTAAAGCTGAGTACTCAGCCCAAAAACCCCACTCACAAGTTTAAATCCCAAACACATGGTTTCAAGCCTAGTCAGTGCATGTCACTGGCCTTATATTTTTTTAAGAAAGAGCTTATAGAATTTTTTTCTTTAGGCCTAAATCAATTATTTTGAGGAAAAGTGAGGTCAGATTAAGTTTACTCATCTCAAAAAGTCAAATACAAAAATAAATCACAGTACCGTATATACTATTAGTAACAGTACATTCTAAACTAACTATGCAAGTTCACTGAAGCGGAGTTTTACTGCTTATAGCCTATTAGTTACAGACGGTGGTGTTAAGACGTGGTTGCATGTCAACGTTATTAACTAATTAGTTTGTGTTTGATTGGATGAGCAGTTTCAATGATTCAACAAACTACCTAAGTATTCTTTCCACATAGATAAAATAATGATTCAGTAAAACATGTTTTTGGTGTGGCTAAAGTTTTAGACAGTATAACCCTATTATCCTTGAACCTTTAGCTGGCAGTCAAATAAAATGACATATGTCTATATGGGTTGAGTTTTTATAAGATTGTTTTGAATGCTAAATGTTAATAGGCCTATAAAAATAAAATAATACCATATGTTTCAGGCTGATTACGATGAAGATCCCAACATAAACGTCATCCCAATCGAGTAAGTAAATGTTTTATTATATTTGGGTGTCTGATAATGATAGGTAAAAATATTCTAAGGTATGATGATTCTCGTTTAAACGTGACAAGTTATGCTAATATCTCTTTGCTTGCCTTGAAGAGTGAGATTATTATTCTCTATTTCTAAGCATGGGGTGTGCAGTCTATGCTCATTTGGTAGTTTAATTTAGCCCTTATAGCGGTAACCAACATTTTAAGTGGGTACCTCAGTGGCATTATGTTGGAAACCCGTCAGTTTTCCAATCAATTTTAATAAACAGCTGTAAACTATTGAAAACGGACGTAAAGTTGGGTAATTTATTTATTTATTCATCAACGGCAAGCAACCAATTTACAAAACATACAGTCATGCAGGATGGCAAAAATCACAAATACAAAACAAATTACTTACATCTAGATAAAATTGGTGGAATGCTCAACAAGGAAATTAAACAAATTATACAAATGTAATCAAGATAAGTATCAATAATAGTAGACTATAACAAGTCAATAGATAACAAGTTAATATATTACAAATAAATTAAGTTCAGTAGGTACAATATTCAAAATGAACACTAGAAAAAAAAACAATAATAAGCAACAAACTTACAAAAAATACAAATGAATTACTGATATCAATCGAAAGATCACATTCTAAACTTTGATTTTCTTATATGACTGAAATTTCTAGAAGCAGTAGATAAATTTAATTGATGATAAAATTTGAATGAAAATATCCTGCTAAGTCAATTCCGTCTCGTTAGCTTACGAAATACACAAAACACACTGAGTCAAAAGATTATACCGGGGTAAATTTTGTATTTATCCGAAAACTGGGGTTAGCACTGGATTCAGCTTTTTGTATTTTTTGTACATCGGCATTGTCCTTAATGTCGATACACCATGGGTCAGAAATGGAGGACAATAATAAATGATACATTTTTCACGTGTATCCCAACTTGTATCTATGGCAGAAAACTATTTCTACTAAAATACTAATTTATGAATAGAGCCTAGTATTGATTATTGTTATAAGTCAAATGACATATAAGTGGAAAGGTAAGAAAGAATAGTATATTTTTATGTAAGGTTGGTTAGCTGTTATAGCTTCTGTCGGCTTTGAAAATGAATGTTTTTTTTTAACACCTACGGAATTTTTTGTTAGTAGAGCACACAAACGCTTTTAGGGACCAAGCACCTCAAATTTTTATGGACTCTCCGGGAGTTGA
This sequence comes from Allygus modestus, assembly GCA_963675035.1. Classification (NCBI taxonomy): domain Eukaryota; kingdom Metazoa; phylum Arthropoda; class Insecta; order Hemiptera; family Cicadellidae; genus Allygus; species Allygus modestus. The sequence goes on from OY776111.1 coordinate 425,543,380, forward strand.
ACCGGTGACCCTTATTTTATTAACTGTTCATGATGTTGAAAGAAACGCCTTACAGAATCAGCTGGATGAACTCTCACACTTGTAAGAGTACTCTCGCGTCTCCAACTCCCTCTCTGTAATCGCTGATAATTTATTGCATCGTTAAAAATAATCAGTCGCACTAATTATTCAGCCTTGAGTTTTTCAAACAGCCTGAAATGGTATAGTGATTCAATTTCTTTAAAATATCCGTGTCTAATTGTTTATGCTTTGAGGTGCTGTAGTTTGATTCACTATAATGTTTAATGTTAAAACTAACAACGCAGTGTTTCATCGAGTTCTTAGTTTTTTCATGCCTGTGTATTATTTCATACCCTTTCCCTGTCACAATAATCATAAACACATGTGGTAGTTGCCACGATCACAACATTGAGTGGTATAATTCCAATCTTAAATAATCAACAAGTTTTTTTATTGCCCACCTTACAGGGTGTCCCACGTAAGGTTTCTCAAAGAGATTACAGACAAACTACCTACCGATAAAACCCCACCAAATAAACCCCGATAAATAACATAAATATTTTTTCAACTTCTTTAAGAGGATGTTAAAGCCAAATTTTTCTCGTAATCCTGCGAGACTGGTGGCCGAGAGAAGAACTACGAGGTCAGACATCCGCGCCGCTGCACTGCGAAAGTAGTGCGACGTAGTACAATACCTCCCCTCCCCCCAACCGCGCTCCGACTATCACCGCCACCACGTGACCGTCCAAGACCGCACAGCCCGCTCGGCTCTACTCCGAGAATGTTCGCCAAAAACATGGCTGGGTCCATTTAATAAATCTTTTCTAAGTTCGGACACGCGTACACAGGCTGTTACATCTTGATTTTTCCTATATTCTACGGCTTTAGTGACTGCAGAGCGAAGCCGCATAATCGAAGCTCCAATTACCTTTCTTTCATTAACTGTTGAGCAATCAGCGCCATTTGCGTCTTTGTACTTGAAACTTGTACTTGCTAATTCTCTTATTTTGTTGCAGTAGTTTCTTAACATTTTTACATTCTACTTTTTCTACTGTTAAGTCAATGTACGGACGATGTTCCAGTAAATGTTTATATACACTACTGTCCCCATCAGCGATAACGCGCGCGTACTTTACTCCATACATTGATTCACTTGATGAAACCTTCGGTTATAATGGCTGCTTCCATACTAGTAGAGGATTGGCTCCAATTTTTGTAGCAAGCGTGGTTTTTCACGGGTTCTTTTTTAAGTCAGCTCTTGCGCATGTTGTACAGTATTTGTTTTTAACACCGATGTATAATACTTTTCGGGTAAAAAAGCCTACAATGGCTGCCTGAAATAACAACAAATATATTCAATTCACAGAATATTTAACCATCTTAAAATACTTTTAAAATATGACTCCTGTCATAGCAGCATGCATATTCAATGCATTTCTCTAATGTGTTTCATGACATACTTATTCACTTTCACCCCCTCGCAGCAAACCTGCGTACTCAGTGAATTTACCATGCATATATATCTCAATACCACACAAGTCCACTTACCAAGTTACTTTAACATATATTCGCAAATAAGCAATAAATTATAACTTTGTAATTTCTCAAAAATATAAAATAACAATCCACCGTGCAAAATTTTCATTTGTTATTGTAATAAAGCCCTGTAATACTGCATATCAAAATATTCATTAGACTCGTAACAGATCAGAAAGTGTCTTTTTACAACACCAAAAAAATAATGTTCAGTGATGTTGTTTAAACTTTGCTGTTACTTTGGTTTTAAATATTGAATCAGATCAATTTTGGTGTCACTTCGAGCCAAATTTGGTTTGTTACAAACTGTAGTTAAATGTTTAAACGTTTGTTAATCCGGGCTCCATGTTATTCATTTATTCAGACATGCATACATTTAAAATTTTTCAAACCGATGCAATCTACGATAGTATAGTCTTACGATTCTTCCCCAAGGAGGAAATTCTCTAATACAGCATTTTGTTTTGATCAACAAAATATAACGCATATTATATGTTTTAATTGAAATAATCAAAAATAGGTTAAAGACATTTATTTATAATCAACAATACATGTTGTTACCAAAATTGGCTATCTATCTTCGTATTGTACACCCAAAAATAAGCAAACAATTTAGTGACATTTTTATAATTTCGCTCTGCTTAGCGCTGATTGCGATTTTTACTAATTTAGTATATATTTTGAACCGTTAAAGGTACTGATTTTAAACTTGGTATAATTCATGCCTACACTTAATGATGGTTTGGTACTGAGTTTCAAGTTTCTATCTTTCATCATTTTAAAACGGCGGCCATTTTTGTTTTTCAAAGCCAATACAGACAGACTGACGCCAAACGGAGCGGAATCTCAAGAAATGCCCCTTTAAATTGTTTGATTATTTTTTTTAAGTAGAATCCGAACGAAATATATCCAGTGCTCCTTTTTTATAACACTCTGTATATTAATGTTTGCTATAGAATAACAATACATTAAATATGTATTTAAATGAAGCGTATTTATGAAGTGTTACTTATGAATTTTAATATTCACTACTGAAACTTTAAATTTCAAACTTCATTAGAGCAATACATATAATTTTGTATGAATTTTAGGGGTTATTTTATTAAATTTTAAAACTACTGCATACGTATGATACGTAGACCTATCCATTTTTTCTAGACACACGATAATAAAATCAAAATTTACTTACAACGCCTGACATGGAACTGTAGTTGGTTCTGTAGGATCTCTTTGCCCAGCTTCCATCGGCTACTACCGTCAACAAAGGAACGCCCTCTTTGTCGACATCTCCTCTTTCTCTTGCTAGCCTAATCTCTTCTTCTGCAGCCTCTTTCATTTCTGACAGCGCTGTTTGCTGCCATCCATTTGCTACTGTTTTATGGTAGCGCTCGTACGTTGGTGCACTCATATTTCTAATGTTCATGGCACCGAGAAGCTCCTGAAGACCCGAGTAACCACTACCGATGCTCATTATCCCTGCTACTGCTGCGGTGTTGACGTCCATGTCGTCACCACTTACCGTCTCAGACCAAATAATGTCACTCAGGTTACACATACTACACACAAATTTAAATCCTGACCTCAAACCAGTATTAACTTCGCTTACACATGACATATCACCGAATCCACACTGAAATGGTTCATGTCGTGACATTTTTTTAATTTCACCAAAATATGTTTAATGTCCACAATTCGCCTTCCAGAAAGAGAAACTGTTTCTTCAATCGGCAAGGATGACTCACATTGGTTAGTGGACTCCGCTGGCATCATGTCCTCAGTCTCCATGGCAGAGTTTTCGTCTGAACATTCTTGGAAACTTAGAACATTAGAACTATCAGACTGGGCACTTTCACCAACGACAGTTTTCTCTTCTACTACATGTTGTGAGCAGTGTTTTAAAATTCTCCATTCCGCTAAACGTTCTCCCCCCCAATTTTTCATACGCCTCCCTTTCCGCTGACTATTTTTTTTTTATTTTGTAAGGCATATTTTTTAAACAATCATAAACTATCGTAGCAAGAAAAATCCGGGGAACGGGCTAAAACAATCACACTACAGCAGCGAGCACTAGAACAACCACACCACAGCGAGTAAAGAGCGTCGACTGTCGTCTGCTGACGGGGACCAGAGCCCAGAGATCTGGCGGGAAGGTAGGCACTGCGAAGACGCTCCTTCTTATCTTCTAATCTTATCGCTCCTAACTTCCGGTGCACTTCCTTCCCACGGTTGACTATTTTTAAGATTTTTACATTTCAATAAATTATGTTCAGTTAAAAACGAATGACGTTCAGTTGTTTTACCATAACAACCTAAACAATTAGACGGTATTAATATTTCTAGAAATAATCTACTATTCTAGATTTCTATAATACTGGAATCCCGCGATTGATTTCATGTTATGTACCAAAACAATTTAAATATCGCAAATACTGATACGATATGTATCGTCTTAGAAATATCGTAAACAGACGAAAGCGTTTGTTTGCTTTCTGACGGCACGTAGGCCTACATGTTTACTATTTCTGGTTTGTTTACACGTTTATTAATGTTAGGAAGGATCTCAAGAGCATGAAAATCAATACTATTTACTTTAAAATGCTGTAGAGGCATTTAAATACTGAAGTTAACTTTTATTGCCCCTAATACATTCAATGGCCAAGTCAGTGGTAGCGTTTCCAATGATGAATGTAGTTGTATTCCTCCGCCGCGGAAGTTTCCGATTTGCGCCGCTTGGATCGCCGTTATCAGAGCGTTCATACTTTCACGCGGGAGCATATCCCGGCTATATTTTTTAATTTAGAACAATACACTATATGGCAAATTGAAGACCATGAAATTCAACACTAGGATCGCTTTTTAAAATTTGAATTAGCTTAGTATTTAATTAGTTATCTACTATCGAAATTGGGCAAATTCGAAGGCTAACTGCACTTTTATTTGTTATAATATCGAAAAATTTAAAAGCAATGTTAGTAGGAAATATCTTTCTCTTTAATTTGGTGTATCGTTGTTTGTTATACGTTGAGAAATAACGACAGTATATGCTCCCGCGCGGAAGGGTTTTAGCGCGATATTTTGAGGGGGTTTAACATCCTCTTAATACAGAGTGTTCCAATAATGATGAGGGGTAATAGTGTGACTCTAAGTTTTCAGATAAAAAACGTGTTGTGATTGTCATGTGTTGTGATGTTCATCATTTTAAGGCCCATGTTATTATAATGCAAACATTTTGGCAGAAACGAAATACACTTATCTTTATATGTTTCAAAAAGGTGGCAATTTAAAATATTATATTGACTTTAATACCCTCTATTTTCTAAACCACTAGACTTATAATTTTTCAGATTAAAGTTTCTTTCTCGTAAAAACTCTGTACTGCCCTGATAGTTTATCTATTTTAATGTGAATATAAAATGATTTGAAGGTATTTTTTAAAATACCCATTGTACATAGCACGTTAAATAAAACAAACCATATATAATACATGGAAGTGTTATGCCCAAATAACATGCATTTCATGTAAGAGACAAAATATAAGATTGATAGAAATTAGAAAGTAGCAAGGATTTACAAGACATTTCAGATGGTATGCTTTTTAACTTATGTTACTTTTCACTTTTACTTTCTCCCCCTATACATAGTATATGGAGAAAGTATTGTTTTCGTCAACATTTTTGAATTTGAGTTGTTAGTAGAAATATTCGTTTTGGTGCTCCCTGAATCCAAAAAAGTGGTTTTTACGTGATGTCTGTATGTGTGTGTGTGTGTGTGTGTGTGTGTGTGTGTGTGTGTGTGTGTGTGTGCGTGCGTGCGTGAGTGAGTGTGTGCGTGCGTGCGTGCGTGCGTGTGTGTGTCTGTGTGGATGTGTACAGAGCTAGAGCCCTAACCAATGGGCCGATTTTTATGAAATTTGGTATGTAGGTACTAATCCACGATATCTCCAGGCGTTTTTTCATTTTTTGGAATTTTTGATTTTTAAGGGTATTCCCCAAAAACCACCAAAAAGCATGAAAAATCAAAATTTCTCAATAACGGCTCTAACGATTTTGATTAAACTTTAGTCATTTGTAGAACTTTAGTTCTTAAACAAAATGACACCACTCGCATTTCTGTAAAAATTCGGGTTCAGAAATTACAGGACTTAAAACATCAAAAATTCAGTTTTTTTTATTTTTCGTAGAAAAACATAAATATAAAAAAATATTAATATTCACCATCAAAAAGAGCTCAAAAAACTAAATAATTTAGTATTTTGAATTACTATTCTACGATTGCTGGTTGCGGAGAAAATTTTAATTTTAATTTTGCAGTAAACGCAGTACGTTGTCCAATGTTATTCTTATGGGGAATATAAAAATTACTATTTCTCTCTTATTTACTGATCAATTTTGTTCAAACTTGATATGCTTGTCAAGGTTAGCATTGACAAACAAAGGAAATTCAAAATATGTTGCCCTGGAGGGGGGAATTGGGGGCATTTCCCTTCTTAAAACCACGAGTGTAGCAATGGATTCTGTAGGGCTACAGAAATAAAAACCCAACTCGTTTTTGCTTTGTTTATTCCAAAGCAGGGATTTAGGTGGATGTTTTTTAAAACAACTTGTTTACACGATTTTCTGTACATTTGACAGTGCTTTGTATTCTATATTTAGTAAATAAAAAGTAATTTATTCATTACAGTTGGGCTAAAAGGGAGAAAGTATGTGTCAGTTTCCTGATACCGTTTATTTTAAATTTGGACTTACCCATAAGAATTAAAAATAATTTTGGAATATAAATTGATTAAAAGAATTCTATCATGTAGAACAGAGTAAAGCTGACTTTATTATGAGGAAAAAAATCGCCAAAACAAAAATCTAGAAATTCTTTGAATGCTATAGATTTAGTTCACATCAACTTCAAACTGAATCCTTTTCAAATATTATAGCACAAGCAGGTATCATAGCTAACATTAAAAAAATTTGAACCGTATTTTTTCAGTCAGCTGATCACTCAAACATATTTTTGCAAAAGTATAAATTACTTTCTGGGATGATTGATTTGTTCTCAGTTTATTGTACAGTAGCACCATTGACTATATATACTGAAGGAGACATCCCATCCATATGGTCCAGCTGTCCCACTTTTAGTGTATGCTAGAATTTAAAATTGAAGTAGTTTGATTAGGTCACCGACAGATTGTGCTGCTGTCAACTATTTATTTTAGTTATTTACGTTAACTTTTAAAATATTTCCACCCCAGAAAGAAAGTTATAATCAACTTATGTTTGCTTCCTGACACACCTACATTGTATTAACCCCTCCTTGAGAGAATATAATAGTTGAGAGCAGTGTACTCTGTTGGTGATTGGTGTAAACTACGACCTCTTTCAATCCTGGCATACACAAAACTAGGGACACATTTTATAATGGCAATGAGAAGTCTACTTCAGTATTTATAGTCAATGGTAGCACACTAACATGTATTTTGCAAGGTTGTTTGCATGTACATTTTAAAGGAATTTGTACGTCAATCTGGACAAGGTGGATGCGTCTTGTGGCATTACAGACCCGTGTGCAGATCTGATGAGTGATCAAGTGTCGAGTGGTCAGCTGAGTGATTATAAGGCGGAGTATAGAAAGTAGTTTAGTGGGGCTGCTGATAGTTACATGACAGAGAAAGTGGCTTGCAGCAAATACTGGGAACTGCATTCCACTTGGTAATGATTATTTCACTTGCATTGCAATTGCATTTTGCTTTCAATTTTTTTTTCAATTAAGATGGTTATTGTACCTTACATGTGAACGAAAAACTGATCTTAGTTTGATCAAATTTATTTTGATGCTCAAATATAAAATGACTAGCAATGGGAAAGAGAGAGGTAGATTCTTGATTTACAATAATTAAGACTGGAAATAGGGATTAATAGTTGTTAGCAAAGAAATATGAATAACTTTTTAATCAAGAAAATATCCTAAATTAAAACGGGCTAGTCTGACAGCCATTGCTATAATTACTTTTTGAAAATCTTAATATTTTCCTCTGAAAAATAATAAGTTTGGAACCAGGATATAGCAGCTTTGTCTTGAATAATTTCAGGCGGTGTGCTGGAATTTTGAAGTTTTGAGAATCAAGAATCGATAGTTGTTTATTTCAAGTTGTTCTATCAAGAAGTTTATTGCGATTAGAATAACATTGGACAACGTACTGTGTTTAGCTCTTTCAATATCTCGGTCACCAATTGATGTAGAGCAATGATCAAAACACCAAATGGTTTGTTTTTTAAGCTGAATTTAATGGTGAAAACTAAAATTGGATTTACTAAAATATTATTTATAAAAAACCCATTTTTGGGGTACAAAACCCCTCCAAAATACCCCTTTGGATAAAGCGATCTGGCTGGTTTTCGAACTTAAGTCATAAATGATGCTTTACATGTTTGTACCAAATTTCATCAAAATCGGATCATTTTTACGAGAGTTATCGCACCCTCGGACACATATATATAATATATATATACACATATATATACAGTTTTGAACGAATGGTCCAATCTTATTCTAACGGGGAATACAAAAATTACTATTTCTCTCTTATTTAATGATTAATTTTGATCAAACTTGATATGCTTGTCAAGTTAGCATTGACCAACAGAGGAAATTCAAAATATGTTGCCCCTTAATAACCCTAGGGGGGAATAGGGGGCATTTCCCCTCTTAAAACCACGTGTGTAGCAATGAATTCTGTGGTGCCTCCAAAACAGGGATTTGGGTGGAGGTTTTTTAAAACAACTTGTTTACAATATTTTCCGTACATTTGACCGTGCTTTGTATTCTATATTTAGTAAATAAATAGTAATTTATTTATTAAAGTTGGGCTAAAAGGAAGTAAGTATGTGTCAGTTGCCTGACACCGTTTATTGTCTTGTGTTATGACTATGAATGGAAGAATTATCTTGAAAAGATCCAATATTATTCTTTACAAAAATTAGATTATAATAAATATACAAACATGAAAGAGTCATTATATTAAGCCTAGGAAAAACAGGTTTACAAGATTCATCTGAATATAGTCCACTCATTGCCCTAAGTGCTTTTTTTGCCAAATGAAAGTTTTTTTGGCCGAAGGCAAGTCGCCCCACAATCTTATTCCGAATATAAGGTGGCATTGGAAAAACCCAAAGTAGCTCATGCCCAAGTTTATCTTTGCTTGCTTGATTTCCGATTGTTAAATTATGTGTAGTTTCACTCTTCAATCTGCAAGCTAAATAAAATTAAAACCTTTATTAATAGGTTTACATGTAAACCTACTGGAAAAATAAATAAATAAATAATGTTATATCTGGAGTAACCAAAATGGTATTTTTACAACTATATCAATGCTGATTAAACATGAAAACGCCAAAATTTTCATGAGCCACTCACGGTAACAGAGTGAGGAGTCAGATTAGTTGGCGCAACAGTGTGCTGTACATGTCAACCATTCGATGGGACCATATGAATTTTTGTTTACCTTATGACAAAACAATTATTAACAGTTCTTTGTTGAAACAAATGGACAACATATTTCTAGAACTAAATTTTAAACTCATAAAAATAATAGTTTAATTATTTCCCATTCTGTCTCTTCACAGCTAAAGTACCTCCCTAAAAATAATATTAAACGTTAAAATATTTTATGTTCTGGGGTTTAGAATGCATTATTTAATTACCATTTTCATAATGTATTATTATAGTATTATTTTTGGTGGACATAAATTAAAACTGCAAAAACCTTAGTATTTTGTTGTTGCTAAAGTTTAAAAGGGAATTCCAGGGAATATATTTTGTAGGAGTTGGTAGCATTGTTTAGGCACTGATCAGCTGGCTAGGTGTGAACATCACTCAAGGTCAGCTGGTTTTAGCCACTATAAACTGCATCAATGTCATTGTTTAGTCAATGATCTTTGGTTGTCAAGGTCAAGTTTCTGTTGTGAGAATATTTCTATTACCCCTCTACTTCTTTCTCAATATGCTTATTGGGAAGCTGTTTCTTTCTCTTAATATTTTTTCTAAAAGTGTAAAAACAGCTAAAACCTTAACAACAATGTTTAAGTGTAACCTACTCTTAACATTAATGGGCTTTTACATTTAAAGTTGCATTATATAATTATAAAGTCTTCATGCGCTGATTTTTTTAGACAGTTTTGTTTGTATTCTTCTTAGCAAAATATTGTTAGACAACATGCTGCAATTACCCCTTTTAGCAACTCAATATAATTTTCCGAGCATTGGTGCAATAAAAAAGACGTTTACTAAACGTTTCAACTGGTTTGTTTAAAAGCATAGAAAAATAAACTCTATAAGATAGAGTTAGTTTATCCGTGGTAAAATATAGATCCTTGTTTATACATCCTATAGAAGGAAGTAGGTATAACTAATGGATAAATATTCATTCATTCATGTTAACAAGAGAACTACTGTTTTGGCATTTTCCCTTTGCTTACAGTTACTGAAAGACAATTTCTCTTTTATTCTACATTTTACATTTTTTGTTCTATTGTTTTGATTTGATTTATTCTGTGTAATGCAAAACTTTTTTTAATCTGTGCAATGACAAAATTATGTTTTATAAATAAACGAGCTGCTCCCCCGTGATATTTTGCGGATATAATCCTTATAACAGCTGTTTATTGAATCAAGAAAAAACACATTTGACATAAACCAAATAAAACTCTCCTCCATATGAATAACATGGGAACTTGGAAGTTCCGTGGGGCAGAGCCCTGTGGCCTAAATCAAAATTCTGGCTCGACAGTGACTTAGAAATTGAAATTATCTTTTAAAAAAAAAGAATCATCAAAATCGGTTAAGTATTATCTTCACTAAGTGAGTTAACTAAAAGCAGGAATTTGTTTAACACATTCAATGCTGATCACTCACATGTGCGTGATGAGGCTGGTACCCAGGTGCGCGTCCCGCACATGTGCGGGGTCGGTCCGCTCTGATTCTAGTCAGCCGTGGTGCAGTCAGCTCTCAATGAAAGACTATAATACTGCATGCGCCATTTGTGCAAGACTTTCTTTGTGTGAGATGGCATGTAGTTCCGAGTTTAGCCGCATACAGCGCCACGCACTTGTGCGGAGCCCGCACACAGCGCAATCTAGCGTTCCATTGTCAGTCACCTCGTGGTTTTGACAGTTGTAAAGTGAGGTTATGTTCAAGTGAAACTGTGTTTTGATATTATTGGTGTTTATCGTGTTTTGTGCTCAACGATGGATCTTCCCGGTCCAAGTAATCGTCGTGACGTGGCCATGAACTTAGAGGACGATCGTGTTGGTAATGAAAGTGAAGATGAACCAGTCAACTATGAGACCGCTTCTGAAAATGAAGACCCAGACTACGATACCGAACCTCCGGTATGGTCTATAAATACTGCAGGTATGAGGCCTATTACCTTTATAAAGGAAAGCGGTTTGTTGTGTCCCAGACCAGCGGACGGACAACCACTAAGTTATTTTTATATGCTGCTTGATGACTTGTTCCTTGATGAAATAGTTAGTAAGACCAACAGATATGCACTTGAAGTGTTTTGCGGCCCATCAACGACACCCGGTGCTAGAATTCACAGGTGGAAAGACATCACCCGTGATGAATTGAAAATATTTATTGCGTTACTTTTGCACACGGGTACACTCCGAACAAACCGTTTACAAGACTATTGGAAAACGGGTAAATTATTTGGCCTTACCTGTTTCTCAAAGTATATGAGTAGAGACCGTTTTCTACTTATTCTTCGTTGCTTGCATTTTTGTGATAATACTAAGCAAACAAATGATCGATTGGCCAAAATACGAAATGTAGTTGACTACTTCAACTCAAAGATGTGTTCTGTGTATTATCCAGAAAGAAACCTCTCTCTAGATGAATGTATGGTGTTGTGGAGAGGGCGATTGCAATTTCGGCAATACATAAAGGGGAAGAGGCATAAGTATGGAGTGAAATTGTACACTCTGTCTGAAGTACATGGTTTGATATACAAGTTTTGCCTTTATGCTGGAAAAAATGATGACGACATTGGAGGCAAAGGCCATGCATCAAAAGTAGTGTTACACCTGATGAGAGGTATTGCAAAGAATGGCCATTCGTTGTACATGGATAATTTTTACAACAGTTTTACACTTGCTTCCAAATTGTTATCCCAAGGAACTTATTGTACTGGTACACTTCGAGTTGATAGGAAACACATTCCTGAGGAAGTGAAAAATGCAAGACTCGGCAAGGGGGAATCAATTGCCCGGTATTCAGAGGGTGTAATGATAGCACGTTGGAAGGATAAACGCATTGTAACTTACATATCTACAGAACACGAGAATGACATGGTATCATTTACGAACCGGAAGGATAAGGAACGGGTCAAACCCCTGCCGATCATAAAATACAATGCTTTTATGAAAGGTGTTGACAGGGGGGATCAAATGCTCAGTTATTATCCTTGTGACCGCAAGACACTGCGCTGGTACAAAAAAATCTTTGTCCATGTGATCCAGATGTTATTGCTAAATTCATATCATCTGTTCAATGGCATTGAAATGGCAGACAAGCGAAATAAAATGCCTTTTTATGACTTCAGACTAAGTGTTATTGACAAGATGCTGCCAGATGAGCCTGCCCCTCCGAGACCTTTACCCCGTAACCCAAGACACACACCATCCAAGATCGCGGAGAAGGACAGCAACAACAGAACGAAGAGGAAAATGTGTCGGATGTGCAGTCGCCATGGAAAAAGGAAGGACACAACCTTTTGCTGTAAATCTTGCCCCGGGGAGCCTGGACTGTGCGTAGTTCAATGTTTCGACGACTGGCACAAGTAAACTAAAAACACTGGGGTGGTGGGAGGGGTTGTAAATATGTGTATATAGTTTTGTTACATTTTCATATTCATCAATAAGTCAATGATAATTAGTTTTAGTGTTTTTTTTCGCTTAGCTGACTTATTAGCAGCATATTGAGTGTGTGATCATTTCGCTGTGTGCTCATCACGCACATGTGAGGACCGGAAATTACACTTAAAAAAAATGACGAAATCGACCTTTTTCGAGAAAAAGAACATCATTTCCAGTCTTTATACACCAAAAGGTAAGTGATTATGCAAACAAAAATTTTAGCACCTAGGGGACCCAATACGCCTTATTTCAGCAGTGAATGTGTTAATATGTAGATAACATATGATTTGTTTAGTTTTATCACATGTTCAATTTGTATTTTGTTTATTTTTAAAGTTTAGTGACATTTATTTATGACAGTTTAGTTCAAAATTAGTTTTTAGTTATAGATTCATTGTGATGACAGAAAATTTAAGTCCTAAGTGAGTAATTTTCTGTTGACTTGGATCATGAATTAAACAAATTAAAATTGTGCTTGGTAAAAATTATCATGTTGTTTATAAATAACCCATACATCGCCCATCACTTATCTTTATAAAAGTGCTTAAGCGATGTAAATATTTACTTATTTACCAACTCCTTTTGGGAGAGTGAAAGTAATTAATGTTGGCATGTAAATTGTAGCCTGTATATATGTGAACACAAATTATAAGTGATCAGTTATTTTCATATTTACATTGCTTGCCTAAAGTATTAACCCTTTGAGTGCTAAGCTTCTGAAAGGAGTAGTTGAATCTGTTGTTTTGTTTATTTTTTAAATGTCTTGAAAGCCAGAACAGTTAAAATTAATAAAAACGTGCGTCCACTGGACACACATACAGTAAAAGATAGGTAAAAAGTAGCAAAACACCTGATCAGATGTGCAACTCACAAAGAATCCACCCATCCCGTCAGCTTGGACTCGAGCCGTCCACCGTTTGCTTAAGGTCCGCCCTCCCCTTCAACTCTGCCACAGACAGTGAACTCTCCATGAGTTGCACATAAAAACCACCGACTGTGACGGGATTCGAACCCTCGATCCAAGTGTTACCCCCGGCCGGGAAGGTAACGCCTTAGACCGCACAGCCACTGATCAGACTAGCAGCTGTAGCGGACCAGGTGATATTAGAGCCTAGGCACTGGACGAGGTAGTTCAGTTCGTGTCTACCAGGTTTCACCACATGTCAGACTCAGACTGCAGACTGAGCGCCTAACGATACAATCGCTTATGAAGCAGTAACAGTGTTTATTGATAACAAATTCAAAAGACGATATATCAGTCCATAGCACTGAAAGGGTTAAGAGTTGTTACAAGTTGGGCCAGGGAATAAGTGTCTTGCGTGAGTAATTTGTGTCTGGAGGGGTAGTAGCAGTGGAGGGGAAGTGTAGAGAGACCTTAATGAGACTTAAAATACCTAGGAATGAATGGTCGGTAAATTAATGTAATTACATAAAATAAATAGGATACTTCATAAAGCATCAACGTTCATACATAATATCCCTGCAAAAAGATGTTTCAAGAAAATAAACAGCAATTTCATAGAATATAGTAGGCCTGTAATACAATTGAATAACAATTTTTCTTAATCTAATCTACATAGGTACCAGTAATGAGTGTCGCAGTTATACACAATTTTTAACAATATATACATAATATTTTAGCCATTCCTTAACAATTTTTCCATTGAAAGTTTATCTTGTAGATATGAAGGTCACTTGAACTTAATTGATAATGTCTTTTAATGGCTAAATGTGAAATGTGTACAAGCCAAAGTTCACTTGATAATATATTTAGCTCAGCTCAAAATTTAGATAATTTTTGTTACGCTCATATCAAGTTTTAGCTTCTGTTATACAACAGCAAATTTTACTCAAACCTTGTGTTTTGGTAGTAGTTTACATGATTTCCACTGTAAAGTACTGTTGATTACTAAAAAAATACAAGTGACACTACTGATAATATTTTTTTATCATTAACATATCAATTGACCGCTTTAACAGTGACCTATTTATGTAATGCCAATTTACTGTCATTGATAAGTCTACGACAAGGTAGTGAGTGATAAAGGTGATTCAAAGGCTGAACGATAATAAGACATGAGGTAAGAGTAAAAACAAAGAACATAAGGTTTCAAATTGAAAGTCGGTCACAACTGTGTGGCCCTTGCAGTTGCTTCTGCTTAATATTTACACTCGTCATTCCCGACAGATGATCTGCACTTTGTCTGCTAGTCTAACACACCGTTTTCAACTTAATGTTAGAGTAATACATTTTAAAAGTCGGTCACAACTGTGTGGCCCTTGCAGTTGCTTCTGCTTAATATTTACACTTTGTCATTCCCGACAGATGATCTGCACTTTGTTTGCTAGTCTAACACACCGTTTTCAACTTAATGTTAGAGTAATACATTTTGAAAGTCGGTCACAACTGTGTGGCCCTTGCAGTTGCTTCTGCTTAATATTTACACTCGTCATTCCCGACAGATGATCTGCACTTTGTCTGCTAGTCTAACACACCGTTTTCAACTTAATGTTAGAGTAATACATTTTGAAAGTCGGTCACAACTGTGTGGCCCTTGCAGTTGCTTCTGCTTAATATTTACACTCGTCATTCCCGACAGATGATCTGCACTTTGTCTGCTAGTCTACACACCGTTTCCAACTTAATGTTAGAGTAATACATTTTGAAAGTCGGTCACAACTGTGTGGCCCTTGCAGTTGCTTCTGCTTAATATTTACACTCGTCATTCCCGACAGATGATCTGCACTTTGTCTGCTAGTCTAACACACCGTTTTCAACTTAATGTTATAGTAATACATTTTATCGTGCAATAAAGCTGTATATTTAAGATATAGTGATCAGGCAGTTGTTGTTGTTGTTGCTCTTTATGTTGTTGTTTTCACTTTTCTTAATGTGATGATTACTTTGTGAGTTTTATTGATTCTAAGGAAATTAATTTTTGAGGGTTACGACACTTGTTTGCTAGTAAGCTGAAGGACAAGTGGTGTGTTTAATTTGAATTGTTGAATATTTGACGTGCAAATATTTTACTAGGCTATAAAAAAGGTATTACTGAAAGGAATCAACATTTTCAGCCAGTTTTTGTGTTATTGTGTTTAGTTAACTGAAAATTAATTGTTGCCTGTGTCAGATAAAAAAGTTTTGAAAACATATCTATAAATAATACAAAATCTTGATAATTTCCATCAAGATTAATACTTATAAAACTCATTTCTGTTATTCACTCATTAAAAATAATATGGAAAGTTTTGTTGTTAGTTTACTTGACCTAATCACTACATAATGGGTTTGCCTACAGAACTAAACTGTGAAAATTAATTAGTTACAAACAATCTGTCTTTGGTCCAACGTTGTTATCTATCCCATGCAAATATTTTTTGAAGGTCAAACTTTCACTTATCAATTTGAACAAAGTAATTTCTTTGCTTTAAATAAAACAAAGTAAAAAACAAAAATCCAGTACATTTAGTTATGCACAACACAGTTTAATAATTTTTATAACTAGCGATCGCCCAGAGGTCGAAATTCGACCAACAATAATTATATGTAAACCCTAAGCGACACATACGAATAATGGCTGTTTGGTTGAATGTTTTGCCACATCCTGTGTGAGTAGTTTAATGTTTAATTCATTTAAAAGATGAAAATGATTAATTCAAGATGAAGATTTTGTTCATCTTGCTGGAAAAGGATTGAATTAAGAGTTTTATGGAGGGTTTTATAACAACCACAATATTAGCCAGGAAACCAGTTATATGTCTGGATTACTAAAATAATTCCTTGAGATTTCTTTGCTACATTTATTTTTTCTTGAGCTAAAATTGTATAGTCATATGTCTTATCAGAATTGTTTTTTCCTCTAGAGGTGCCTTTGTAAGAAATGAGAAGATATCAACCCTTAAGGCTTCCCCCGCAGGCAGTTAAATTACCAATATCCTCTTAGTGATTAATCAGTTGGTTATTAATCAGCTTTTTTTACCGTGAATATGTTCCCAGGAGTTTATTTCCCTATGCGGAAACCTTTGAGGTTAATACATCTAGATTCTCGTCTGGAGTAAAATAGCGAAGCCTACATTGTCGACTGTCATTTTCCTCATGTAAAAATCAAGTTCACAAGTTAAATGTTTGTCAACTGACAATCAAATAATTCACAAAGAGAGGATTTGATTGGTTACTATGTTGGTTGCAATAGGAGCAGAGTTGAGAGAGGGGCAAATTTCGGTCAACCATGTAGGCTACACTTTTCTAGACGAGACGAGACTCGTAGATATGTTAACCTTATTAGCGGAAACAGTGTATACATAACCGAATAACTAAGGCCACCCCATGTTATTTTAGTTTAGTTTTGTACACCAAGTTCGGAGGAGTACATAACTCTTGACTGTCCCTGCTACTTTCGACGCACGCCCTACTTTACCTTTAAAACATCAAAATAAGTATGTTTATAAGCAAACTAAAAAAAAACTACAGACACCTATTAATTAAAGGGTGTGCGAGTAGTGATTTTTTGAGTCGAGTCAAGTAGTGCCAACTATTCTTGAGTTTCAAATATTTTCGAGCGAGTATTTGCCATCAGTTGGTAGTTTCAAATAGTGTAATGGGATTTGGATACCACGCCAGATTTTATAATCGAAACATGGTTTCTAACTATTAAGTAGCAATACAAATTGTTGGCCAGTGCAATCAAACTAGATTATGTATTGACAAACAAAACACGGTTTGACATTCGTTTCCGGCCAATAAAACACGTTTCGTATGTCTTTTGGCCAATATCACTTGGGCTGGACATCGCTTATAGCTAATCAATATTAGATGACGAAATCGTTATTTATGGCCGATATTAAGTGGGCCGGTCGCCACTTTGCCGATATTATGCTTTCCGATTTCATTTACGGCCGAAATGACGCGGTCCGGTCCTCATTTACACATGTTCAGTTGTTTATTATGTCCAATTCATGTTTCTAGTTATCATTTTCGGCAAATTTTATGAGATACGCTCACGTTTTGCGGCCGTTACTACGCGATTTGGCCAGTCGCAATCGTTAGCGATCGCTCGAACTTAAGAGTATTTTTCAAAACTTGAGTTGAGTCTGAAGTGTTGTTTAGTTGAGTATTTATTTTCTGATTGGTTTTTTATTGTTTTTTTTCAGTTCGGATGACCATGAAACTGTCCACTTGTCCGAAATTGTGGTCAATCAGCACAAGGAGAAGACCGGGCCTCAGGACTTTGAGCTGCGAAAGGTCCTTGGCAAAGGAGGTGAGTAAAGTTTGGTTGAAGACAAGGAGAACTTTAAAAAATCTTAGGATAGGGTAAATTTTAATTTTATCCAATTATTTGACAATTCCTCACCAGAGGAAAATATTTAGTGAAGTGCCCAAAAATCCCCCCAAGCTCTCCCCACACGGCCAATTTCAAGGTTCAAAATGTGAATACTCACGGAACGATCATTAATCTCTGTTAATCTGTTATATCTAACTATCGATTTAACTTTTACTTACTCGAAGAGGTCACATAAAACTTAAAAACTTGATCAATAGCGTGATCACTAATCACGCTTAGTATTTTTCTCCAGCTAACCGTCAACAGGAAAATATCTTTAATTTCACACCTCAATGGTCAAAAAGCTGCCTTTTAGTGAAAACGTAGATGACTGAACAACAAATTAACTAGAGAATTAAGAAGATTTTGATTACTATTAAAGTTATTTATTAATATAATTTTCAATAAAGATATATCTTTTATGAAGGTTTGCTGTTATTCAAGATTTTATGTGGTTTTGTTTATTAAACGAACATGAATGTTTGTAGGTTACGGTAAAGTGTTCCAAGTGAGGAAGGTCACGGGTCAGAACTCTGGGACTATTTACGCTATGAAAGTTCTCCGCAAAGCCGCCATCGTACGGAACCAGAAAGACACGGCGCACACCAAGGCCGAGCGAAACATACTGGAGGCTGTCAAGGTAGGGGGGACAATCATTAGTTTAGAGAAGAAGATTTTTAGTATATACAAATAGTTAAACTGGATCATTAGGCAGGAATTAATTTATAGTCGATAATCAATAGTCCTTTATTTTCATATTTATATATACATTGTACCTATAAAATATTACGTATCATCATATTTTACTAATAAATTAAAGCTAGTATCAATACTAAGCTGATTACTGAAGGACTACATTGTCTAGAAAAATCAAACAAGAAACCTTTAGGATTGTGGATGGTCTCAAAACAAGTGTGTGTTACGGCAATAAAAGTTTTGAGTTTCAATAAAAGGCTTTTTATAGAAGAAAATTGTTCAAGTCTAGTTTGAAAAGTTGAAAAGTACTTTGAGCTTTTTGAATTAATTGGCAATCTATTAAAAATCTGAATACCCTTGTAAAATGGACTTTTTCATAT
The DNA here is from genome assembly GCA_963675035.1 of Allygus modestus. Taxonomy (NCBI): domain Eukaryota; kingdom Metazoa; phylum Arthropoda; class Insecta; order Hemiptera; family Cicadellidae; genus Allygus; species Allygus modestus. Next base: position 425,562,217 of record OY776111.1, read on the forward strand.
GCAGAGGTCTTTCAATTGATCTTTTTTAACCAACCAAGAAATTAAAATTAAATATACATATAGGAGATGGTACAAGGCTATAAATTTTGATTTTTCACACCGATCATCATCAGGAACAATGAGAGAATTCCAGAATCAAAATGGCATCCCTACCCTGGCTCCTATTGGCTGTTGGAAGTTCTTCCTAAATGTGTACCACCAGAGTCAAAGTCACCATGATTGTTCACAAATTATCCTTATCTACAATTTTCCTTAAAAATAAACAGTTCCTCTCACTCATTCATTATGTTTCCTGTCGTATAATTCTTGAGGATGCTGAGATTTCTTTTTTAATCCTTAAGTTGTTTCTATTTTATAAAAGGTGTTCCATAACATTTGATCTTCCTGGTTTCCTGCTCTTCTAAGCTGATGCATGTTTTTAAACCGTTTAACAAAATTAATGGTTTGACTTATATTCAAATTATTACCATTGTCGCAATTAATTTTATAAATGCCAGGAAGTAAAATGTTGTTATAATCTAATCTCTATCAAGAGGTTCAGTATTTTATTCATGGTGTTCTGCGTTTTGAAGGCTACAGTAAAAATCAAATGAAAACTATTTTTTTGTAGCCTAGACTGTGGTTATTCTTATTTTTTTAGTTTTATATGTAAAAATTGCCTACTACATTATACTAAGTCAGAGAAAGTTATACTAAGCTATTTGAACTCTCATAAAATATAATTTACACAATCTCTTGAAGTTTTCTTTTTAAAATTTTTGTATAGAAACTCTATACACAAACAACATTCTGATCACAATCCTGAATTGCAATTGTAGCAGTAGCAGTTGTAAAGCATTAGGCCTGAGGACTGAGGAGGAACGATGACTCACGCCAGGTCCAGTTGAGCAGTGAGTCATCCAAGTCAGGGATAGCAATAAAAATGCTAAACGCCTCTCAACTTTGTTCAGTGATTGGTCTCGCACACGCTTCCTCATCTGAATATTGCGAGATATTTTTAGATGCGAGTTTTAACTTTGGGAAATATATGTGTAGGACTACAAATTCTCTATCAAAAATTAAATAAGAAATTCATAGGAGTTTCCAGTTTAAAAGTACTTAGACACAATATGGCACGTGCCTTAATAGGGTCTCCAGCGCGATGTTCAAAAAATGTGTGTCAGTAAAAATATTTTTTTGAAAACATGAGGAAGTGTACAATTATTTTTTTTAGGAAATCTAAAAACAACAACTTAGATTTATTGGCTGTAACCATCCTTGTTCTAAATGTTTTATGCATTTTTGTAAATACGATCAAGAAAAAATTACTGTAAATGCTTTCTACAGTGCACAGTTGTTTTGTTTTGTACTTTGAGTGAAAAAAACTGTTGTTGATTAAAATGACTGAACCTATCAACAAATATTATTACAGTTAAAACAAGTGTTTTACTGTTTAAGACACGTATATTTTGCTGTTTTTATTAAACTCAGAAGTTAAATAAGGTCAGCGATTGTAGGACTATATTTACATAAATTCTGCCATAATCCTTATTTTCAATACTGCTTGGAATATCTTAGGGTTTAAACAATATTCACATCAGTTGTTCTACCACAACTCAGTTAGGTTGAACTGCATTCAAACCAAGCGAGGAATGAGTGTAGAGGGTGTTGGTTAATGAATGAGTGCGGTAATTGAGGTTATATCTGCTGCGACCTTGACGGATGCAGCGTGCCGCCGCCGTTCAAGGTCAAGGAAGGCAGCTGGCCGTTACAGCGCACTTCGTCTTGTGTCCACCTGTGATATACTGGGGAACCGATCATGTAATGCACTTGTTGGAGAAAAAACAAAATGTTGGAAATGCTTGGAAGTATGTTACTTATGGATAACCACTCCCACATACTTGAAACATGTGTAGTATAAATTGCCTACAGAACTGAGCACTCTTTTTAGTTTTAGTAACTTAATTTTTTGGAACTTTTAAGTTTTTGTGAGCCAGATAATTTTGCCAAATATGGTTTTTGTAAAGAAATTTGACATTTTGACAACACCTAAAAGTACACTACTATGAAAATATATGAAAAAATTGTCTAAAATAAAAATAACTTTTTTAACTATGATAGTTTAATTTCAATTTTTATCTTGTATTTTGAAGCCAGTTGATGCTAGCTACAGAGTCCCATCCAACAGCGAAACTGTGAATAAGCCGTGGATTTTGAATACCTTGAAAAAAACATGGAATAAACCGTGAAATTCATTATCAAACCTGAAAAATCAATGAATCTTGCAAATCAATAAATATTTTATTGATGTCAAGTCTTTAGCTTTAATAGTATTTGCGGTGCATTTATTATCAGTCAGGACAAGTTTTTTTATGTTTAGATTTTATCTACTGATTTGGCATTCGGGAACCTCAAATTAAATGTTATCATGGTCCTGGTTATCAGAGGCCGTACCATGCCCGCCTATAGCAATAGTTCCTAACTTGAAGAGAAAATTCACTAAAATTAAATCATTTTTGCCAAATCCAATAATTATAATCCTCATTATCTATCTATATAAACGAGTTTGCACGCAGCACGCTGACATGAGGGAAGTGAATTTCCACATAACAAACTTTAAAAACTCAAAACCAGTGTAAAAACATACATTTTTTCCAATTTCATTGAAATCTGAAAACATTGATTTTTTGGCTGTTCTGATGCTCCTGGTTTCATTTACCTGCAATGCTAGGAATGCAATTTTGCGCATAATAAGGCTAGGAGAAGGTCCAGTCAGGCTTGAAAGTAGGTGCGAGGTTGCTGGGGATGATACAAATACACCAACAAATGAATAACATGCTTTTCTAATGTAAAACCCCAAAAGACAACGTACTGTGTTTAGCCGATATACATTTTCTTTAATAACTCGTTAAATATTTATGCTAGAATGACGAGAGAAGGCTTAAAACTTTTGCTTCACTAATTCCCATCTTAACATTAGCATTAATTTTACGTCTGGGGCTTTTTTTTTGCCCAACAACTCAACATTTTAAAGAATAATCCCCAGAATAGGGGGTTAGAGTTTTCCGATTGTTTTGCCCTTCAAACTTGTCCAATTGATTATAGAAAGGAACATCCCTACCAAATTTGAAGTAAATCGGACAAAAAATGTGACCGCCAGAGTGCATATACACACACACACACACACACACACATATATATATATAAAACTTTGAACGATCCCCCAAAACGTGTTCAGGGACTTTCAGGGATGTTAGGAACTTCTATGGTGGTCCCGGGCTTAAGTTTTACCGTGCGGGTCATGCTAATAGTTCACTTTTCCATAGGAAATTCACTAAAAGCAGAGTTCTTTCAAATAAACAGCTGACATTAGTAATTTACTTTTTTAACTACATTTTATACCCAGGTGAAACCGGTATAATCAGCTAGTTCCTTTATACATTTTTGTTTATTTATTTTCTTATTGGCCCCAACATATTGTATTGCCTCACAAAGCAGTTAAAATTAACTATTCTTAACCTAGCTTTAACTGATAAGTAATTATAATTTAAAGACGTGACTTTTATGAAGCATTCAAACCAATAGTTTGCAGTTGATAATTATTTGTCACTGACAATTATTTTTGAATGTTGGTTACCATCATCGTGCATGCAGTTCCGGTGTTCATATCAGTGAATCACTGTGCAACAAGTCATTCTCTTGTTTCTCAGCCTACTGCACTTGAACGAGAACTGTTATCAAACAATCTGATCTTAAACATGGTGGGGTGAGTGGAGATTTCTAGATTACTTGTGGCCGTGGTTTTTAAATTACCGAGTTATTGAAAGGCATTAATTTACTTCGGTCAGTGAAAACTGTGTGTAAAATTTTAAACAATATAGATACAAAGTTGTATGAATGGTGACAACCATAATTATTATACCAGAAATCATAAAGAGTTAGCTATCCCTCCTCATCCTGCACGATTTTATTAAAACCTTAATATTCAGGAAGGAGTTGAGTTTTATAGCAAAATACTGCAAAGTATTAAAGTTGAATTTGTTCTTAAGAAGTTTATAAACAATACTTCATGAGGAAAGCTTTATATTAGTTTAATGAACTCTTAAGTAATGTAAATTATTTCGCCTGAGGAGGTACATTTTCAAACAAAATTAATATAATGACATGATTTAAATACTTTTATTTTTCTTTTATTTCCAAATGTATCGTAATGTATTTTATGATATGATTAACACAGTTCATTTAGCTTGGTAAACTGAATATTTACTCAATTCATTATACATATGTACTTTATTGGAGGGATTTTAATTAAATTGAAATGTAGGGCTAATAACAAAATTATAAAAGAATACCCCCGTCGCAGCAAACCTGCGGACTCAGCGAATTTACAATGCATAATATTTGTCTGAATTCCACATAAAGCAGCAAACCAAGTTTCATAAAAATATATTCACATATAAGCGATTTTAATTATTCTCCATAAGAATAATATTGGTAATGAGTATGTAGGTTTGCTGAAACAAGGAACAGAAACAATTGGTTTTTATGCAAATATAAATCCAATATTCTAGAATCCTAGAATTTAACTAGGCGAAGCCACATACTAAGTTTCATCGATATTCAATCATAAATAAGCGATATATGACATTCTAGTTATTCTCCATAAGAATAACATGGGGGCTGAGAAAGCAGGTTTGCTGCAAGAAGGAACAGAAAAATGGTTTTTTATATAATTATCAATATAACTCAACCAAGTGAAGCTACATACCAAGTTTTATTAATTTATGTTCATAATTAAGGGAGTCAGTACATTTTACTTATTCTCCATAAGAATAACATGGGGGCTGAGTACGCAGGTTTGCTGCTACGGGAATAATCAACAAAAAATAATTTTGTTGTGCAAATATCAATATACCAGTTCTACTTGAAGCCACATACCAAGTTTCATCAACATAAATTAATAAATAATCGAGATATCAAATTTTATTTATTCTCCATAAGGATAACATTGAACAACGTACTGTGTTTAGCACTTCGAATATCTCTGCAACGGTTGGGCATAGAATCACAATTTAAACACCAAAATGATTGTTTTGTGGAACTGAACAGATTGGTAAAAGCAAATGTGAAGTTTACATTAAAATAAAGTGAGGAAAAGCCAAAAACCTTTTTCTCATAAGATTAACATGGGAGATTTTATGAGCAGGTTTTTTTGGATTTTCTCCGCAACCACTTAACCTAGGTTAATAATTCAAAATACTAAATTATTTGTTTTTTAAGCTCTAACATGGTCAAAACCAAAATTAAGTTTTTTAACAATTTTAGGGTGAAAAATGCAAAAAACTAATTTTTGGAAAATTTAAAACCCCCATAAACCCCCCTTCCCATGGTCCGATTTTTCTGGTTTTCGAACTTAAAGTCATGAATGTCATTTTACACATTTGAGCCAAATTCCATCAAAATCGGACGTTTTTTACCCAAGTTATCGTGTTAACGGACACATATATATATATACACATATATATATATATATATATATATATATATATATATATATATATATACATATATATAAATTTGAACGAATAGTGTTTTTGGCATCTGGGGACCTCAAAACAAAAAGTTATCATGGTCTCGGGCGTAAGTCTTACCATGAGACCTACGGTAATAGCTTCTTCCCTATAGGGGAAATTCGCTAAAAATTAGTAAAAATAAAAAACAAATATAATATAAATTTATAGAAATTATAAACAACTATAAATTCCACCTAAATAAATATTTGTATTTAATTTGGATTGGATTTAAAGTTTTTAGTTTTATACTACTGAACAATAGTATATCATCACTAATAGCAAAAGTGGTCTTTCCCGGTAAACGATCGAGTTTTCGATCAAGTATTGGTACTTAGTTTAGGAGTTATGAACGATACTTTTCTCATCACAATGCAAACGAGTTCGCACGCAGCACGCTGATGTGAGGGAAGTGAATTTCCACATACAAACTTTTAAAACTCAAAATCATTGTAAAAATATGAAATCTGAAAACATAGATTTTTTGGCTGTTCTGATGCTCCTGGTTTCATTTACCTGCAAAGCTGGGAATACAATTTTGCGCATTATAATGTTAGGAGAAGGTCCAGTCAGGCTTGAAAGTAGGCGTGAGGTTGCTGGGGATTATAAAAGCACTCTAACAAAGGAGTAGCAGGCTTTTATAGTGTAAAAACCCCACAAGACAACGTACTGTGTTTAGTCAAAACATATTTTCTTTAATAACTCGGTAAATATTTATGCTAGAATGACGAGAGAGGGCTTAAAACTTTCGCCTTACTAATTCGCATCTTTTTACATGCATTAATTTTACATCCGGGGCTTTTCTGACCCTTTTTGGGCCCCAAAACTCGAAATTTTAAAGATTAATCCTCAAAAAAGGGTTTGGAGCTTTCCGATTGTTTTGCCCAACGAAGTTGTCCAACTGATTACAGAAAGGAACATCCCTACCAAATTTGAAGTTAATCGGACAAAAAATGCGACCGCTAGAGTGCAAACACACACACACATATATATATATATATATATATATATATAAAATTTTAAACGACCCCCCAAAACGTGTTCAGGGGGTCACGTTAGGAACTTCTATGGTGGTCCCGGGCTTAAGTTTCACCGTGCGAGTCATGCTAATAGTTCACTTTCCAAAGGAAATTCACTAATAATTGGGAAATAATGTTAATAAAAATAATTAAAAACATCTTTTACAGACAATTGTATCACGTTTGCTAGGTAATATTTCTCACATCATAATGGTAACAATAGTGTTTACATTGTTTTGATTTATCTGATAATTAGATTAATAAGAACAGCTGATTTTGAATGCATTACTCTTGATAGAAGCAACAGGCAAGCACTACTGGTGTTAGAATGCTTAACTAATAACAACATAGCAGGATAAATATCCAGCTCTTTTAGTGAATTTACCCTATTCAAATCAAATCAAAATAATCTTTATTCATTAAGTACATATTCATGCACATTGAATGGCGTCACTAATACTACAAACTAAACTATTATCCTAAAGAAAAGGGAAAGCACTTGCTTTTACATATGTATCAAAATATTAAACAAGGAGAAAACAAAATATGTTTTGAGAAAGCAAACTATAAAGTCTAGGGGGTGGTGGAAAAGAATTCCTCGAGGAAATAAATGGCTTATTCTAACAGGTAATTTTTAAATTTAGCAATGTTTTCCTCATTTTTAATGTCATCTGGTAAATGCTTTAAACATTTTAGTCCTGTGTAAGTCTTTTTTTTTCATAAAATGTTAATTTATGTTGCATTGAAGTAATAAATTTGTTATGTCTGGTATTATATGGGTGGTTTTTAAGGTCAGAGTTTTCTGAATAATTTTTTGCAATGATGGATGTATCTAAGATATATTGTCCATACATTTTTAAAATCCCTAATTCTTTAAATTTGTCTTTTGCTGTTTCATAATATTTTAATTTCATTATTATTCTTACAGCCCTTTTTTGTAATTTTAGTATGCTATCCATATTTGATTTTGTGGTTGAACCATAAAGGCATAAACCATGCGCTAAATGAGAATGAATATGATCTGATTTTGATGAAATTTGGTACAAACATGTACAGCAACATTTATGACTTAAAGTTCAAAAACCAGCCAGATCGCTCCTCCATCCAAAGGGGTATTTTGGGGGGGGTGTACCCCGAAAATTTTTTTTTTAGTATTTTACGTATAATGTTTTAGTAAATCAAAATTTAGTTTCCACCATGGAAAAATCTGCTTAAAAAATCAAACAAAATTGTGTTCTTATCATTGCTCTACGTCAATTGGTTACAGAGATATTGAATATCTCGCTTATTTATAAACGTATACTAACAAAACTTGGTATACGGTTGTCTTCATCTGGTTGTGGTCTATTGTTATTTGCACAAAAAAAATTTGTACCGATGATTCCCGTAGCAGCAAACCTGTGTGCTCAGCGCCCATGTTATTCTTATGTCAAATAATCAAAATGGTATATATCGCTTATTTATGAATTTATATTAACGAAACTTGCTATGTGGCTTTACCTATTGCTTATTTATGAATGTATATTGATTAAACTTGGTATGTGGCTTTACCTAGTTGAGTTATATTGATATTTGCATGAAAACCCATATTTTGTATTCCTTGTTACAACAAACCTGCGTACTTAAGATGCCATTATTCTTATGGAAAATAATTAAAATGTTATAAATCGCTTATTTATGGATGCATAATGATGAAACTTGGTATATGACTTTATGTCGTATTAAGACACATATATATGCATTGGAAATTCGCTGAGTACGCAGGTTTGCTGCGGAGGGGGTTTTCTGGATCCAGAGTGGGAAAATATCTTTCGCTATTCACAGCTAATACCGAAAATAGCTACTTTCAGTATTGAAGTAAAATGTGATAAAAGGCAGGTTTTTAATCTGAATAATATTGTTTAATGATGTTTATTTAAATTGAAACTAAAATATAACAATATTTGTTGTGTATTTATTAGTCAGTTTTAATACTTTACTTGTCTGTTATTAATTCTAGTTAATGATGCGAGCCCCCCCCTCCCTCCTTTTGTATGCGATCAGGTCACTTCACACATCTGTGTTCTGATTGGCTGCTGAGAAATGACGTGATTGCAAAACGCTGAGTCAGCTCTTAGTCGACGTCTTCTAGCAAAACAATGCCTCTAACATAATTCATTACTGTAATATTCATAACAGACTTATTTTTAGAACAAAACTTTAACTTTATAAATTGAAATATGGAGGGAGGGAGTGACAGGTTTTAATTCGTTGCTTAAAATCTCGCAAGCCTAACTTCGGTTCATGGGGTCACGGGTTCAAGTCCCGAGGTGTCTACACAAATGTGAGGGATTTTTCCGCTTTCCCTAAAAGTGTTTGTGTGCTCTATTAACCCTAGGAGTGGCCAATGGCCGAGATTCGGCCCTATTTTGTGCAGCCTACTGTGGCAGGGGCCGAGAATCGGCCATTCGGGACCGAACATTTTGTAACGTAAAAAAACCACTAATAATCAACTCAAAAGTGAACAATATATATATCATTCAAAAGATAATATTCTGAACTTTCGTTTTATTACATAAACAAACCCTGTAGTAGCTATACAACAATGTCACGACGATTAGAAATCAAATGAATTTTTGGCGCGATGCGATTCTAGCAGCCGATGCTAAGAAAATGTCAAAACACTACTTTTTTGAAATTACCCAGCTCGGGTAATTTTTGTCGTGGGAAGTTGCGGTTGGTACCAATACACTGCTAAAGAGATGCGCTTTATTTTGGTATTGATGTTTTGAACGAAATATTGATTAGACAGATCATATGATTTTTTGAAAACAGGTGTTTTCTGTTTTGTTGTACAATGGCAGATGGCCGAAAAAGGGCCATCAGGAAAATCGGATTTATATCTAGTGTAAGCTATAGTTACTAGTCAAATAATATGTTATTTTGAAGAGGAAGAAATGTAGAGTAATTTAGTTTTGCCGTTGGCAGCACTGTTTTATTCTGAAAATCATCACCATGGAATAGTTTCATTACGTCACATTTTTGCCTAATCGGCAACTGCGCAGCTGTTTGCTGTTTACGAAGTCTCAGTTAGTTTGTTTGGCTTGCTACAAACTGTATTGTATTTGGTATCATTGTAAACAGCAGATTTCAGGCTTTCTTCTTATATCTGTCTCGATGTGTTGTGTTTTTGTTGACAATATGATATGACATTTGAAATATGCAATGTCGAAGTCCCAGTCCAAAATGGCGCGCTATGTTTGACCGCTGTCAGTTGTGTAAGATTGTTTTAGTTATTTATTCAGCCGAATTTACGCAAAAATGGATTGTAGTGACATTCGGGGTGCTCTTGAATAAAGTATTAGTGACGTTGATGATGCAGTGGCAGTGATATTGAGATGATCGACTTTTGTTATGTTGCGTCGTAGGCCTAGGCTAATTGGATTATTTATTTGGTAGTGGTGAGTTATATATTTATATGTATACTCCTATGTATTCTATGTATAACATGTTATATATTTTTACGTAGGGAATTGAATGTACTACAACATGATTATATTGCTTTGGGGGCAAAATATTAGACAAAAAAGTTATATACTAAATACTGTGAAATATTTTTTTTCAAAATACACAAAAATAGTAAAACATTCTTTTATTTACATTTATTTATAAGTAATAACATTTTTTTACCATCAACTTTATGACTTTTTTGGATTCCTTACTTCATTAGCTTTACAAATATGTATATATCATTATTAGTATATACATATATTATATGACTTATTTACAACACAACCTAACACCGTACAGTTTACATATATTTCGGGTTTTCGTTTATTATTATATTACACCCCTAAAACTTACAAAACATATTATTTCCATACCATGTTATATATTTCTAAGTAGGGAATTAGATTGTTTACAAAATGTATATAATGAATTTTCCATAAAAAATCAGTAGAAAAAATTTCACCGAGGCTACTTTTGAAATTTCAAAAATAAAATTCTAATTGTTTTTCTTCTTTTCACTTTACCAAAAAAATTACCCTTCTAGATCTTTATCATTTTAGTATTTCTAAATTGCCCTGTTCTTCCTGATCAAAATGAATATAAGGTTGGCTAAGTTTACTTCTACGGTTGAATTTATACGAATTTTCAAAAAAAGTCTGCAAAATCGACAAATTTAGCCTGCCATTTCACACTTTAGCATTGGGCCACTCCTAGGGTTAAAAAAGCCATTGGTGATGAAATAAAAAAAAAATGATTACTGCTCTGCATCTTGTGTTTTACAAGAATGGGTTTTAGATTAATGGAATGTTAGGACATACATAAGTTCCAATGTTAGTCTTATGGAGTTATTTTATTTAGGTAGTCAGCCAGCTGATGACAAAGTAGATTTTCAAAACATCCAGTTCCATGCCTGCTACATCCCCGTGCAGAGAATGGGGCAGCGACTAGTTTTATTTAAATTTTGATCTAAACCAAATAAAATTTGTAGATACAAAATGTATGTTAAACATTAGTAAAAAAATAGTCATAGTATGATTCTATAACGTATCTCACATTTTACTAAAAATAAAATAAATTTAATAAAAGATCTGTTTTCCTTTTTACATAAAGAACTGAAAAACATTGTACTTAATAAACAAGCTTTCTCTAGATTTAAATTAAGTCTTGAAATTTAGAATCCAAGAATGTGCTTAAATTATTACATTGCTATATATCAAGTGATGTTTTGTCCAATCCCGATTATTATTATTATTATTAAGGATTGCTATGAACAAATTTAAATATAATTTGGTTTTCTTGTGCCTATTATCACTGATCTGTGTTATCGTTATCCACGCCACTACGTGTTTCCTACTGAAATGAGCAAGATAACCGAAGAATGCTAAGCTCGGCACAGTTGCAGAGTTAATCTACATTGCCATTATTGAGATGCCAAACTGATTATTGTTCTGCGATGTAATAGACAAATTTTTGTGCAGGCAAAAATATGTAAACAACTTAAACTCCAAAAGAAATCTGGTGATAACATCTCAGCTACTTTTTTTACAAAATTAAACTAGCTATAAATTTTATTACTCCTAAAATACACAACTTTTTGTTTTATAGTTTGTTGTAATTGTTTATAAATTGACCTAAGTTTGGTGTTAGGTCAAGGGGTTTGGTGTGATTTGGTGTAAGTTAAGGTTTGGTGGTTTTTCAACTTGTGTGGTTCCGTTTTTGTTCCTCTATCTCTATAGGCATTAAACAATAGCCTGATAAACCCCTTGAGGAGAGGAGTTCTAGATGGATGAGTGGAGTTGGGGTGGGAAGGAGTCTGGGTAGTTGGATATTACTTTGGTCTTACATTTTTAGTACTTTTATCAAAATGTAGGTTAAAAGAAAAATTGCTTGGTATTTGTAAGGGTTGTCTGCAATGTGTTTTCTATACAAAAATATTGCAGCGGACTCATACCTGCTCTATGAAAATAAAAATTTAAAACATGTTAGCATACTCTGAAAGCTGCTAATTATTAATTTTCAACCTTTGCTAATCCTGAAATCAGTGAACCCTTAACGAATTGCACGACCACTTGTTAATTTTGAATACAGGGAAATCACAAGCATGTGACTGTTTGTTTCTTCAATTCTCAAAATGTATATAATTAGCATTTTGCAGCCAATAAGATGTAAGGACACGTATTCTCTCAGTTGTTTGTAAACAGTAGACACTAATCTGCGGTCTGATAGCTGTTGATCACGCCCGAGACACTTCGGACTCTCGTGATATTACTTATCTTCTAGTGACCTCTAATGATGTATGAGTCTTTTTATCCGTTGTAGCTTTACCTGATAAGCGTTTTAAAACAGGGTTGAGTTGGATTGCAAAAAACAGCTGAGAATACTGAATGTTCAACTGTGAATAATTCCACTTATACTTTTGCTAGAATGTTTACGATAATACATAGTTAGATATTTTACCATTTTGTTGATTTTGTAGTTCTTACATAAAAAACAAGTTCGCAAGCAGCACGCTGACGTGAGGGAAGTGAATTTCCACATTAAAACCATTAAAACCTTTTAAAAAATCTAATAAAGGGTTTAAAACTACACTGGTAACATTTTTTTTGAAAATTGAAAAAATGTTATTTTTTGCTGTTGTGATGCTCCTGGTTATATTTAAATTCACTAAGAGGTTGGCAATGTTGTACATTATAAGGTTAGGAAGAGGTGTAGGCAGGATAACAAGTTGGTTTAGGGGTATTGGGGGTAATAAAACTATATTAATATATGGAAAACAGCCTTTTCCAGTGTAAAATCTTTATAAGACTACGTACTGTGTTTAGACGATTAACATTCTCTTTAATAAGTAGGTAAGTTCTTGTACTGGAATCATGAGGAAAGGCTTAAAATTCACAACTAACAACGTGTTTAGGGAATTACGTTAGGGACTTCTATGGTGGTCCCAGGCTTAAGTTTCACCGTGCGGGTCATGCTAATAGTTCAATTTTCCATAGTAAATTCACTAATAATGAAACGTATGTTGTATTCATCTGCATATTTGTGGGTGCTTGGAACCATAGGTTTAGTTAGGTGGATTATTGTTTATCATTAATGATATAGAAGTCCCTTCTTTGAAATTGCCCAAGAGTTTTCATTTTGGAAATAAAATTATTTTCACACATACATCTTATATGGTGAATAAATTTGTACAACCTTAAGTCAGTCCATTTGAATGTTCTATCCAGCAAATGTTCTTAATTCTTGTCTTGATTTTATGCTCACGCGTGTCATCAAACATTTTTTACATATCTATATTAAACACTAAGGCAATTTTTATAACAAAAATTCTCCATTATTTCTGAACCGATTCAAAAGATTGAGGAATAAAAACTAGCCTTGATCTGTAACTATGTAAAGTGGTTATCAATCTTTATATATAATTCTGTAAGCGAAAGTTTTAAGCTAAAATTGTGAGAGTTTGGCAAATCGCAGGATGATGGGAGACTACTTAAATTAAAGGGCTTGATCTCAGGGACTCGGGAAAAATAACAGTATTACTGAAAAGTTACCATTGAACGAGAAATAACGTAAAACATCTCGAGATCCATGCATTGCTCCGAAAATGCATAGCTCTGATAGGCATTACTCCGAAAATATATTTTCGGAACTGCATTTCGGAATAGTGCTTTCGGAGTAGTGTATTTTCGACACAGTGGTTTTCGAAAGTTACGCATTTCGGAATAATGCCTTCAAAACTGTGTAATTTTTCGGAGTACTGCCTTTCGGAGTTGCGCATTTTTGGATTAATGTCACACATGTCACACTCCTTACCTCCCGAAACGTAGTGTAGTTTTAAACACTAGAAGCGATAGGTAAAGTCCAAATAAATCAAAAAATAAATTCAAATCCATCGCTATTATGAGTTTCAAAAATACGGATGTGATTGCCTACTTTGTTTTTGAACTGACATGTGTTCCTACTTGGCTATCGCCCCTTCAAGCCACTAGTTTTTAATATTTTCATTCTGAAGGGCACAGGGTGCTCTCAAAGGTAGTTGTTTTTCCATAAAGATAATAACATAGGGATGAATTTTAATTCAATTATATTATAAAACCGTTTTTTGTGTTAAACAAAACAAGTTTTACAGAGTTTACACATGTTATGAGCTGTAAGCAAAAACATAGCTACTAAAACAGAAACATTCTGTATATTGCTTGTGATAGCTGACTCTGAACAAATTTCCACAGTTTCGAGCAGTTTCAATATTGTATTATAATTTCCCCTAGGGTGTCACTCACGTAGTAGCCTTCAAATTTCCTGGTTCATTGATTGAGAGTTCATCTTCAGCACAGAACGAAGCACATGTAACTGTTTTATTACATCGTGGTGAGATCCTACCTGGTCTCTGCCAGTTTAGTTGCCGATTCAGGGTGCAGGAAATGGATGTTGTAACAGTGGAAGGCAGCTATGTACTGCCTTGTAGTGAACAACAGTTCCTCACCAGAGGACGTTGGGCGTAATGGTAGGGCAGGGGTGCATTGACAGCCGTGGTGGTTAAGGGTAGGTGAGGTGCATTAACTGCCCATTAGTGTACAGCTTGGCTAAACCTATCCTACCTATCTTAACCAGCTTCACTGTCCTTTTGCTTTCTCTATATTAAGAATCAATCCCAGTAAGTGTTACATCCCTTTGGAGTGGTATGGGGAAATCTTGCACTCCTTCCGGTAGCCACCACAAAATGACTGAAGAGACAAAAGTGCCCTCACAGGACATCAAGGCTTCACAAGCCTCCTAAAACGTTTTTATCGCCGTTTGGCAGACTTTCTGCGGTGAATATCTCAGTTATTATTTATTTAAAAATGTGTGTAGGTAAAAACTGTACTATGAAATCCCCGAATTCCTGTTCCCTATGTTACAGTCGGTTGTTGTTTCAGCACCCGTTCATTGTCGACCTGATGTACGCGTTTCAAACGGGAGGAAAGCTCTACTTGATTCTCGAATACCTAAGCGGCGGGGAACTGTTCATGCACCTAGAACGGGAAGGGATCTTCCTTGAGGACACAGCATGGTGAGTGTCAACATTCCTATCTCTCGATTATAAACGTAAAATGTTGTAGTATTTAAAATAAAATTCTAGCATGGTTGGGATTTATCTGTAGTTATTTAATATACTAGGTTCTTTTTTTTACTGAAGCTCCCAACAGTTTTTCACTCATTTTGATGTTTTTGGTTTCTTAAAGTTCATTCTTTGTCTGTAAGAGATTAACACTGGCAATGATTTTGAATGAATTGCATACAAAAAGAGCTGTTGATGCATTAGATCACACTGAAAGACAGAACAGATTATCAAAGTTCAATATTCTTTTTTGTAAATATTGAAATGGTAAAATAATTTGTATTGAGAGTGAGTTTTTTTTTAAGCCTTTGAGAAGTAAATGAGAAGAGTTTACGTTGCCTGATGTAAACATACTGAGGTTGAAAACCAAAGTAATACTTTACAAGCCCATCGGTTAAGTCTCTAGGTAGGCATGGATAAATAGATAAGATAAGGCACGAAGTTAAAATAATATGGATTTACAGGCTACTACTTTTTGAATTGAACTTTGCTCTATTTCCAGCAATATTTTATGGTTTTCTAGTTTTCAATATCTATCCAAACAGTAATAGTGCTTCTTTCTTAGGAGAAGTGGCCTGACAAATTTATGTTTGAAATACTGTACATTATTTCAGAATTATTTTCTTTCTTCCAAAGGTAGCAAGGCTTCACACCATTAGTAAGCAATAGTTTTAGTTTTCATTCCAATGATATATAAGTTATCTTTTTTGCAAAATTTGTGACATATTTGTATTTTTACATTCTTTTATGATAATCAATTTTATTTAAGATTCTTCATCACTGGAAGTTGCCAGACACCATCTTGGAGTTTTGTTCCATAAGGCCAATGTTAACTTTGTGCCTCCGTTACTCCTCACCTGATCGTCTCATACAATTAATTTTGGTGTCAAATTGAAGGTTTTGTCGTCCTTTAGTGAAATACAAAGTCAAATTCCTTAATTTGGGTATTATGGTTTCAACATGATTTTGTTCATTTTCAACTGCAACACTGTTCATTTTCTCATTAATTTGAAAATCTAAATTCGACATTGTATTTCACTAGAGGACGATGAAACCTTTAATTTGACACCAAAATGAATTGAATGTGACGTTCAGGTTACCTGAGGAGTAATGGAGGCACATTGGTCTTGTGGGGAAAAGCTCCAAAATGACGTCTGGAACTTCTGGTGATGAAGACTTTTAAGGCAAAAATACTTCAACATAAGATAAGTTGTGTTATAGCAGTATATATAATATTTTTAAACCAAGCAAATATTTAGATAGAACGTTTGTATTTTATGGACGTTATTTTCTAACACTTTACCTATTGTACACCTCTACTTTCAAACTACACATAACTTTTAGTTGTATATCCACTGCTTTTTTTAAGCACGGGGTAAAGAATACAATAAAATAATCAGCTTGCCGTCCACAATTTATATTTCTCTTCCTTAAATTTACATACACATTAATTGTGTGATTATTATACCAGATTTTAAAAATGTGTATTTTTGTCCAAGTTGTAAATTTATGTCAAGTTCTCTCTAAAAATTTAAAGGTCCTGTAAATTACCAGAACTCTCCTTTTGTCAAATATATTATAGATTCCATGTAATACGATACAGATTTTAAAACACGGAATAATAATCAACATTTATACGTAATCAAAAGAAGTATTTATAAATGGTGAGTGGCTGACATTTTAATCATATCCTTCTCTGAGCGCCTAGAAAAAACATATTTACACTACTTCAAGTGCTTGATAATTTTCAAACACTTATCCTAAATAGCCTTACATTCCTTTTGCAAATACGACAAAATCATATTGTATCTTGATAACAAAATTTGTTACTATCTGATGAATTTATGCTTCTGTTTAGCTTCTACTTATCAGAAATCATTTTGGCCTTGGAGCATCTACACACGCAAGGAATCATTTACCGGTAAGTCATTATACGTTATAGGTAAACTTACTCACGGTGATTTTCAGCCTCGCCAACAAACTGCCTCCAGAGTTCTCTGCTCTCTGCATCCGCCTCCATTATCTCCACTTCCTCATGTCTATCTTCACCTGGTCCTTCCATCTCCTTTGGTCTTCTTGGTAATTGTCTACCCTCTGGGTTCCCTTGTCTTCTTTCGTTAATCGTGGTTTCTACATTTCTTCCCATCACTTGACTACACATCTCCGGCATCTACATGTTGTCTCTGCTACATTGTCTGGTGCACTAAACAATGGCAAATCCCCTGTTGTGTTTTATACTCCATTGGCCGAGTCAAACATAAATTCTTTCCTAAAACTTAATTTTCAACTGTAACTAACTTCCATTTCTGTGATTTTGTTAAAAACCCATGTTTCATGTTAAATATTGTTAACACCGTTAATATTAGAGGTAATACTCAAATTATTGTGTTATTGATTGAGCTTAGGTACTAATTAACACTCTCAACTTTGTATTTTAAGGCGAATATGAATGAATTATGAGTGTAGAATGGTGAGATGCCTTTTGTAGCCTTGTTAATGACTACACTGGCTGATTCTTTAACCAGGATCATTAATTAATAGCCCAATGACCAATGAAGAGAAATAAAAAGCAAATGGTGCATCTAACATTACATTGCATCTAACAATATTTTTTTTACAGAGATCTGAAGCCTGAAAACATATTGCTGGATTCACAGGGACACGTAAAACTGACAGACTTTGGCCTTTGCAAGGAGCACATTCAAGAGGGCAGTGTAACACACACGTTCTGTGGCACCATAGAGTACATGTGAGTCATATACACAACGAGAACTCTCCAAATACCAAAATTCGTGATCGTGATGCTACTCTGCCAAGTTTTAAAGATAATTTCCTTGAATATTTTACCAGCCCCATTTTAATATTTTATCAAAAATGTTATTTAGAAAGATCTGGGATTTTTCTCTTTCTGCACAGTTTTTGTCATAAAACTTCAGGACATATAAGTTAATATTATATGATTTGGGAACTTAAAATTCTTCAACATCACTATGTACAGTGAGCAGGCAGCACTCACAAACTTGACAAGAAGTGTACTTTGAGTTTCTTTGAGTGTTGAGCCTTCCAAATATTTGTTTTTGGACAGTGAAAAACTACATGGTTTTATTTCATGCATCAAGTTATAATAAAGAAATTTTATTCCTGAAGAAAAATAGAAACCTAAAAGCACGATAGAGGTTTTATACCTGAATAATGTTACTTTACTTATTCAAGCTAAAGATAAATAATATGTAAAAGTAAACTATAATTCAAGTGAGTAGGCAAGCACACTTTTTTGACATAAGTATTGACACAACAAACTTAGCGGAGCTAACTTCAGTTTGTTGATCTAGTCCCCGGGCCGAAAAGCTGTGCTTTGGAAATAAAGTTTGTATACCCCCAGTTTGACATGAAAATTTAACTTTGTCCCCTAATATAAAATAGAAAATTGTTTATGTAGTAGATTCCAGGGAAGAAACGTAAAATGTTATTCCCATGGAGGCAACATATTTTTCGCCCTTTGCACTTTTTTGTATCCATGAATACGATGATTAGTTTCGTGCCTGGTGGTGGATTGTGTTAACAAGTTGTCTCTGTCACAGGGCCCCCGAGATCCTGACCAGGAGCGGCCATGGCAAGGCAGTGGACTGGTGGTCGCTGGGCGCTCTCATGTACGATATGCTCACTGGCGCGGTGAGTACACATGGAACACTATTCGAACGACGCAATCTTTAGAGTTAAATATGTGCAGCAAAACCCCATAACTGAACCCCTCAAACTGAAACAACAATCAGAAACAAGTGATCAGCTAGACAGTAAGCATAATAAATTATTTAGCACGGCGTTAATACCAAGATGAAGAGATAAGGCGCTCGCATCCGTTGTAAAAAATTTCTGAAAATATTCTAAGTTATTTAAAAAAATCATAGGTTATATTATTGTGATATAAAAGATGTCACTATTCAATGTAGGCCTACAAACATTGATAATGAATAAATAACTGTTGTCTATTATTCAATATACAAAAATAGTATAGTGGAACCTCGATGACTCAAACCTCTGGGGGAACGGAAAAAATTTGAGTTATTTAGAATATTGTGAAACATTAGAATTTGACTTATCAAGGTGATCTTACACAGACTTTGACTTATTGAGAGTCACAGTAATGCAATAGATGAGACATGGAGGAGCAAAATCTTTACATTATTTTGTGTTTTGTATATAGTGTATCATAACTAACCATACCATAATAATTATGGTTAATTTTTAACAATTACAAATGTTCACAATAAACTGTTTCGAACCGGTTTTTTTTGTAAACGTACTACAGGATGAAAAACACCTGTCAGTGAACAATGTTTTTGAGTAGCAAAGTAAACAATGACTCACAGTTCAGCAATTTGGTGATATTTTTCCCGTTTGACCACTTCCCGTCTATTATTAGACTGTTTTTTATCGCTTGTCCTACAACACAATCCTCCCCACCTTTAAAGCTAAGTCACACGTTTTTCCCACTCACTAGAACCTTAACATTTTGACCAACTAATGATGCCAGTTAGAAGTGGATGTAGGGGGGAGGGAGGTGGGAATATCGGGATGCAACATGAACAATGGATTCTCAAATACAGTAACTAGTGGATGTAGGGGGGAGAGAGGTGGGAATATTGGGTTGCAAAATAAACAATGGATTCTCAAATACAGTAACTAGTGGATGTAGGGGGGAGGGTGGTGGGAATATCGGGTTGCAAAATGAACAATGGATTCTCAAATATAGTAACTAGTGGATGTAGGGGGGAGAGAGGTGGGAATATCGGGTTGCAAAATGAACAATGGATTCTCAAATACAGTAACTAGTGGATGTAGGGGGGAGGGAGGTGGGAATATCGGGTTGTAACATGAACAATGGATTCTCAAATACAGTAACTAGTGGATGTAGGGGGGAGGGAGGTGGGAATATCGGGTTGCAACATGAACGATGGATTCTCAAATACAGTAACTCGTGGATATAGGGGGGAGAGAGGTGGGAATATCGGGTTGCAACATGAACAATGGATTCTCAAATACAGTAACTAGTGGATGTAGGGGGGAGGGAGGTGAGAATATCGGGTTGCAACATGAACAATGGATTCTCAAATACAGTAAAGAGTGGATGTAGGGGGGAGGGAGGTGGGAATATCGGGTTGCAACATGAACAGTGGATTCTCAAATACAGTAACTAGTGGATGTAGGGGGGAGGGAGGTGAGAATATCGGGTTGCAACATGAACAATGGATTCTCAAATACAGTAACTATTGGATGCAGGGGGGAGGGAGGTGGGAATATCGGGTTGCAACATGAACAATGGATTCTCAAATACAGTAACTAGTGGATGTAGGGGGGAGGGAGGTGGGAATATCGGGTTGCAACATGAACAATGGATTCTCAAATCCAGTAACCAGTGGATGTAGGGGGGGAGGGAGGTGGGAATATCGGGTTGCAACATGAACAATGGATTCTCAAATACAGTAACTCGTGGATGTATGGGGGAGAGAGGTGGGAATATCGGGTTGCAACATGAACAATGGATTCTCAAATACAGTAACTAGTGGATGTAGGGGGGAGGGAGGTGGGAATATCGGGTTGCAACATGAACAATGGATTCTTAAAAACAGTAACTAGTGGATGTAGGGGGGAGGGAGGTGGGAATATCGGGTTGCAACATGAACATTGGATTCTCAAATACAGTAACTAGTGGATTTAGGGAGGAGGAAGGTGGGAATATCGGGTTGCTACATGAACAGTGGATTCTCAAATACAGTAACTAGTGGATGTAGGGGGGAGGGAGGTGGGAATATCGGGTTGCTACATGAACAGTGGATTCTCAAATACAGTAACTAGGGTTTAGAAATCTGGACCAACAATGTAAAATTTTTACGTTTTGAGGTTATCCAGTCAAAACCTCCACTTATAGAGGTACGGCGACTTTACAGATTCGAGTTATACAGGTTTTCCAGCTAAAACTTTGAGTTAAATAGAGTTGTGTCGGTAAACTAGAAAGACCGCAACACTTCAAATTATCAAGGTGTTCCCCAATCCTTTGATTTAAAGAGGTAAAATAGCATAATACTAAATAGGCAATTTCAAGGGAAATGACAAAACATTGACTTATCAAGGAATTTGATTTGTTGAGGTTCGAGTTATTGAGATTCTACTGTATTATCATGGAAGATTGCCCAAAATAGGAAGATTGATATTAAAACTGTAATAGGCCATGGGGCAGAGCCCTGATGATGTTTTTAAAACCCCTGCACAAAGACAATCAGTTGGTTGGTGATTATTTTTCATTAATAAAATAAAGTCAAACAAATAAATAATAAAAAAAACTAAGTTTAATTACATGTTTATTTTCTATATAATTGTTAATGCTTTAAGTTACATAAATCTCCCATGATGTTTTTTGAAATTGGTTTTCTTGTGTTATAAAACATTCACTTTGGATGTTAACTATTCTTGACCGATAAAAATGCATTTGTAATGTAAGTGTTAAATTTAGGGTTTTCATTTTTGTATAAAAGTTGGAAAGCCGTTTTGTTTAAATTATGAATTTGTAATGATTGTAGATCAACATTTTTAAGTATACTGTAATTTTATTTAACAGCTTTTTGTAGTTAATTATCAAACAAATTTTTAATGCAATTTTTACATAATTAAATGTTAATTTCACTAGTATACTGTAGTAGTACCCCTGTCACAGCAAACCTGCGTACTCAACTAATTTCCAATGAATATTTGTCCTAATATCACAGTAAGCCACTGACCTGAATTCATGAGAAATCTATTCTCAAATAAGCGAAGTATAAAATATTGATTATTCGTCATAAGCATAACACTGGGGATGAGTACGCAGGTTTGCTGTAACAAGGAACACAATAATGGGTTTTTATGTTAATATCAATAGAAATCATCTGGGTGAAGTCACATACCAAGTTTCATCCATATACATTCATAAATAAGCGATATATAACATTTTAATTAATCTCCATAAGAATAACATGGGGACCGAGTACCCAGGTTTGCTACTTCGGGAACCATAGACGAAAAATTCTTTTTTGTGCAAACAACAATAAAACACAACCAGATGAAGCCACATACCAAGTTTCGTCAGTGTATGTTTTAAATAACCGAGATATAAAATATTTATTTTTCTCCATAAGAATTACATTAGACAACGTACTGTGTTTAGCACTTTCGATATCTCAGTAACTAATTGACATAGAGCAATGATCATAAGACCAAAGTGTTTGTTTTTTTAAGCTGAAATTAATGGTGAAAACTAAAATTTGACTTACAGAAAAATGACATGTGAAAACTCCAAAAAAATTATTTGGGGTACAAAGCCCCCCTTTGGATGGTTCGATTCATCTGGTTTTCGAACTCGTTCGAGTAAATGGTACTTTACAGAATTTGTACCAAATTTCATTAAGATCGGACCTTTTTTACGAGAGTTATCGTGCTTACGGACACATAAATAAATATACATATACAGTAGAAATCCAATTATCCGAACCCCAATTATCCGAATATCCAATTATCCGAATCGTTTTTGAGTGAAATAATAGAAATATAAAAATCAAGAAAATAACAGCACGAGCGTGTGTAGCGATAATGCGCCGTGAGCGCTAAAATAAAAGCCCGCGCTGTTACCTTCCGGACGATATTTTCGCGGGGAACAATGAGTCATACCCCCTTCCCGCCCTGCTCATCATCAGTCGCTACTGTTCTTTCACCGAGATTATCGTTCGAAATGAGTACAAAACGTAAACGTGTTGTCCTTTCGCTAAGTGATAAACTCACTTTGCTCGAGATGTTCAAGTGAAATAACCAACATTGAACAGTGAAATACATACAGTATGTATTGAAAAGAGCAACTGTATATACTGTATTCAATTTAACTTCTGTAATTTAATTTTTATATCGTATATTCTTAATACAGTTAGCTCACTTTCTGTTCATTACATTTATAATAACTTTGTCAATACAATTCTGATGTATGGTGATGTTGTTTGCTTAATTCCCGAGGTATATCTGATTATCCGAATTTCTGCATATCCGAATCGGCCCGATCCCCAATTACTTCGGATAATTGGAGTTCTACTGTATAACAATTTAAACGAATGGTGTTTTTGGCATTTGGGAACCTCAAAACAAAAAGTTATCATAGTTTCGGGCTTAAGTCTTATCATGAGATCTACAGTAATAGCTTCTTCCCTATAGGGAAAATTTGCTAAAAAAAACA
This sequence comes from Allygus modestus, assembly GCA_963675035.1. Taxonomy (NCBI): domain Eukaryota; kingdom Metazoa; phylum Arthropoda; class Insecta; order Hemiptera; family Cicadellidae; genus Allygus; species Allygus modestus. The sequence goes on from OY776111.1 coordinate 425,585,623, forward strand.
TTTCTTTTATATTTAATAATAGTGTAACGGCCGTTAAAAAATCAACGGCAATTATTATCACTATCTCGATTTTGCAGAATAGTTTATATTGGTTGAGCTTGAGATAGAGTTTTGAAATACTTATCGTCCACTATTTACTTATATCAACCAACTAATTGAAGCCGGTTGTTTTTAAATACGCTTTAATATTACAGAATCATTTAAAAACATATAGTAACATTTGAAATTATAATATACTGGCCAGTAAAGAACTGAAAACCATATGGTTGATGTAAATTACTGCTATGAACTTTTCATTACACAAATCAGCTGTTTCCTTTAAACGGAAAATATATTCGTAAATATAGAGACGTATTTGTTTATCACAACCAACTAACGAATGTGGCATGAAAATACCCCCGTAGCAGCAAACCTGCGTACTCAGCGAATTTCCAATGCATATATATATATCTTAATACCACATAAAGCCACATACCAAGTTTCATCGATATACATTCATAAATAAACGATTTATGACATTTTAATTATTCTCCATAAGAATAACATGGCGGCTGAGTATGCAGGTTTGCTGAAGGAAGGAAAACCAAAAATGGGGTTTTATACAAATGTCAATATAACTCATTTAGGTAAAGCCACATACCAAATTTCATTAATTTATTTTCATAATTAAGGGAGATAACACGTTACTTATTCTCCATAAGAATAACATGGGGCTGAGTACGCAGGTTTGCTGCTACGGGAGCCTTTGGCAAAAAATTGTTTTTTTGAGCAAATATCAATGGTCCACAACCAGATGAAGCCGCATACCAAGTTTTGTCAGTATACGTTCATAAATAAGCGAGATATAAAATTTTTCTTTTCCTCCATAAGAATAACATTAGACAACGTACTGTGTTTAGCACTTTCAATATCTCGGTAACCAATTGACGTAGAGAAATGATCAAAATACCAAACAAGTGTTTTTTTAAGCTGAATCCAATGGTAAAAACTAAAATTTGACTATTTCCAAAATTATATGTAAAAAATTCAAAAAACCCATTTTTGGGGTACAAAACCCCCCCAAAATACCCCTTCGGATAAAGCGATCTGGCTGGTTTTCGAACTTAAAGTCATAAATGTTGCTTTACACGTTTATACCAAATTTCATCAAAATCGGATAATTTTTACGATATATATATATATATATATATATATATACAGTTTCGAACGAATGGTGTTTTTGGGGTCTGGGGACCTCAAAACGAAAAGTTATGATGGTCCCGGGCCTAGGTCTTACCATGCTGACTACGGTAATAGCTTCTTCCCTATAGGGGAAATTCGCTAAAACATATGTTTCTTGTTATTCTTAATGGCGAAATTTCAAACTTTAATTAATATTTTACCCTACGGGGCCTTAGATAATGGACTTTTAAATATATTCCTGCACTCCTACGACCTACAAACTATTTATATGTCAAATCTTGTAATTGGGGCACTTCTGGTTACTGAGAAATTTTGATCCGGACATCGGACAAAAAAAATACTGGTGATTATGTAATAAGATAAATTTATAATTCATGGGGGAAAACGTGGTTGTAAAATAATGACTCAAAGAAATAATGTTGGTCAGCCGACTGATTAATTGCTTTCAACCGGACCCCACTCCTCCCTTCCCGTCGTCCCGTCTTCCTTCCTTAACTCCGAGGTCAGATTTTTTGCCTCCGACCCAAACACTCCCTGTACCCTTCTCTTACTTATCTTACTTCACAGGTATCCATAAATAACTCACCTGGCATTGTCTCCTTTCATACGAGCTAAAAATAGATTTTAGGCTTATTTTTCTTTATTTCAGTGATATATTTTGTTAAACAATAGTTAGCGGCGTAAATCTGAGTAAACGGCAGGAGTAACTATATAATTTTGAACTACTCGACTCGAATTTTCGATGGTCAGCGGCGTAAATCTAGATAAACAGCGGGAGTATTGATGGCCTGGAAACTATAGAATCGGAATCGACTTTAGCCCATCGATTCTCGATTCCGATTCTAAGCCTGAGAATTGGTAGAATCAAGAATCAACAATTGGAATTGACTCTTCCCTAATATCAATCATCCGTACAAATTAATAGATTTAAAGGATTTAATAGATTTAAAGGATTTTTGTTATAACCTCGTCATCTTTTTAGTTGATAATTATATTGTTTTCCCTCCAGCCCCCGTTCACCGCCGAGAATCGCAAGAAGACAATAGAGAAGATCATGCGAGGCAAACTGGTGCTGCCACCGTACCTCACGCCGGACGCTCGCGACCTCGTCAGGAAACTGCTCAAGGTAACTAACCACCTTACCAATTTGTTTTATTTTTTATCTAAGACTGACCGAATAACACCTCATTTTAAAGGTTTTCACAAAATAAGATGTAGGCCTACCTTTAAAATGAGGCATTGTTCGATCGGGCTTAAATAAAACTATTTTGTTACCATGAAATTACCATGAATTGGGGCTTGAACTAAGTTTTTCTAATGCGAAACAATTTATTCACTTCAAAGGTAAAGCCTGGTAAACAAAGAATTGCTTATAAAATAGTAAAAAATAGGTAAATCATTAAAAGTAATGCAATGCCTACTTGTAACTAGTTTCTCTGAATGCTCATCATCGGGCACTAGTGATAATTTTGACTGGGCACCATTTTGTTGTGGCTTGAGACAAAACCTACAGTTTACTTATTTTTCTTATTTTATAAAGACCTTCAAAATGAAATGTCGTTCAATGGAACTTTAATTTTTGGGGCATGGGTCAAGTTGTGACACTGACCAAAAAGTTGTTTTTCTTTGTTAAAGATGATTGCTGAGTTTTGTTTTACTATCAAAACAACCTATTAAAAAGTTAACACACTTTTGTCTAAACCAGTATATAGAGAACAGATAACATAGAATCATGTGAATAAACATAACCACTTATCATTACATTTAATTGCATTTTGTTCCAAAAGTAATTTTTGGAGCCACTGAAAGAAACATCAGTTTAAATATATTTGTTTAAACTAAAAACAAGTTAAAAAGTAAGCTAGTGAATTTATTTTCTGACCACTTTTTTAAATAATTTTTAACACCTATTTTGTATTTTTGTAATCAGTGAAAGATTTTACCTTTACGTAAAAAAATTAAAAGAAGATTTTTTTGTTTCTAAACGTTAAGGATGTATGATGTTAGTATATTTATATCACTTACAATTAATTTGTTACTCTTGTTTAACTAATTTAATATATGATTAGTAAAATCGGTGCTGGTGAGGATTGACAATGTGCATAGATGTGCACCTCAAGAAGGCTTTTATTATATTTTGAACTTTTAAAATATAATTGGGTTTTTCCTGCATGAAAATGGAAGAAATGTAAAGAAAATATTTGATGTTGACAGCGGACGCCGTGCCAGAGACTAGGCGCGGGGCCCGGGGACGGAGAGCTGGTCCGGAGACATCCGTTCTTCAAGCACATCAACTGGGCAGACGTGCTGAGCCGCCGACTGGAGCCACCGTTCCGCCCGGCACTGAGCGGCGACGACGACGTCAGCCAGTTCGACACCAAGTTCACCAAGCAGACGCCTATCGACAGCCCTGACGAGAGCACGCTCAGTGAGAGCGCCAACATGGTGTTCCAGGTTAGTAACCAATCGTATCTGGTTCCTACTAGCTGCAAAGTTAAAGACTATATTAAAGGACTAAAGTTCACGGCGATCATTGGAAGTCCCAAGGTAAAATCTACCTCCCTTCCCCACTGCACTCCTCGCCCTCTAGCGTTGCTGTACTGTCCTGCGATCGCCAATCCCACCACCCCTTTGCCTTCCAGCATTGTCATACTACCTTTTGGCATTGGGGATGCAGGCTGGGATTGTCTTGCGTCTTCCAATGGGTGTTTGTCCCACGTGTTCCAGGCTAATTATGGAGTGTGCTCGGAAGATCCTGAGACAGGATTTCAGGGATGCGAGCATCAGCATTTTCTCAAGACAGCCAGGCTGGGCTGAAAGTGCTGGATTCCTGGGAATTCAGATCCAAGATTGTGTGGGATTTTCTCTCAACTGTGTCATGCCTTGGTAGATGCAACAATGTCACACTATGCTGGGTGCTAGGCCACTCTGGAATAGGGTGAAACGAGGGTGCAGATGAGTTACCAAATACAGCGTTTTCAGCACTCATAGGCCCTCAGCTCTTCTGTAGAATCTCTCATGACAATGTGTGTCAGTTACTCACGTCATGGGCTCGGGAGAGGTGATAAAGCGATGTTAAGCTAACCGAAGTTGTTGTTTCATAGCTTCACCTATGTTGCTTTATCAGGGCTGGAAGTGTCATTCAAACCTAACCGAAGTTGTTGTTTCAGGGTTTCACCTACGATGCTCGGTCAGTGTTGGAGGTGTCATTGAAACCTAACCGAAGTCGTTGTTTCAGGGTTTCACCTACGATGCTCGGTCAGTGTTGGAGGTGTCATTGAAACCTAACCGAAGTTGTTGTTTCAGGGTTTCACCTACGATGCTCGGTCAGTGTTGGAGGTGTCATTCAAACCTAACCGAAGTTGTTGTTTCAGGGTTTCACCTACGATGCTCGGTCAGTGTTGGAGGTGTCATTAAAACCTAACCGAAGTTGTTGTTTCAGGGTTTCACCTACGTCGCTCCGTCAGTGCTGGAGGCGTCTTTCAAACCGAGGATCATTCGAGCTCGGTCGCCGCGCAAGACAAACCCGTTCTCTTCTCCGCTACGGAACCCCTTTGAGAACCACCTGAACCCGACGCCCCCAGACGAGATGATGGAAGTCTCCTCCTCCCTCCATCTAGGGCCGCCAGTATAGCAGGCCCGTGGAGGTTAGGTTTTAATTGCTGCGAGGAACCCCGCTCCTCGCCGCATGTTAAATAAGTACGCGATCATAAATTAATTATTTCTATATTCATAATATTAGTTTACTATTTTCTTAGTTAAATTATTTGATGTGAATAGGCTTGGTTTGTTATGCCAGTAAGTCGTGTCGGCTTTCACTGTTTCGTAATCGGTTCTAATAGAAATAATGTTCGAGTGTTTGTGCCGCAAAGAATACTCAAGATTAATTACAAATTTATTTATTCTATTACATCCTGTGTATCTACTATACATTTTTTTCATTTTTCAGTTAAAGCTTTGTAACAACTATTCGGGACCAAAGTCCCTCTGTTTTTGCAACCTTCAAAATAATTGGTAAAAACACATCAGTAAAAGAAATTAGAAAATTACGTTGGCTAGATTTTAAATAAAGTATTAGCCATCTCTAGTCATAGATTTCCTCTTAATTAAAACAATTTTCAGTAGATATTTGTTTTAAGTCTTGAATTTGTGTTAGTTAATTTTGAAACATTTGTTTACTTAAACTACTAAAGCTATGTAAAAGACACATTCAGGCTGCCCAGCAATTTTGGAGTTTAAAACCACGATATATTCAATATCTAATAACCTCAGATTCCAATAGGCTGCCCAACCATTTTGGTATTAAAACCGTGATATAGTCAATTTTATTTATTATTATTATTATTATTATTATTTACTTTTTAATATCTAAAAAAATTCAGATTCTAACAATCACTTAATTTCTATATTTTTTTATTATTTGATTTTTTCCTCATGTAATAATTATAATTTTAGTTGATCAATAAAAAAGAGCACAAATGACTTTTTTTCTGAAAATCTGAGGCATGTTGAACTAGGGTTTTAGGGGTAACAAGTTGTGTATATTTGATGGAGAATTAGTTTTTCAATAATTTATTTTTTCAGCTTATCACTCAGTGTACAAATTAACAAGTGGGTTTTCCGAAAATACACTATATCATCAAGATGACCTTATCATACTCAGTTGTAACTCATTTTTTAGCTGTGAATTTTCAGTAATTTTGTAGAGAATAAATATTTGTTCTGTTAAGTTTTTTACTCAGTGGATTTTTAAATATGTCGTTACCAATTTTGTTATGATCACACTACTTAATCTTTTATTTATTGTTAGATATTAGGCTGTAATTAAAAGCTTAAAAGGAGATTGAGTTCATTGTGTTCCAAAAAAGATTATGTCAAAATTTGGGGTTTCCTATTTTGTAAAAACAAGGACTCACTTTAGATGTTTTACTATATTTTTTGTGAATAAACTGTAATATCGGTTTCATAGTGATTTAGTAATCAAAGTTAGAGGCTTTCTATTTTATTTGTATAATCACCAGATTCCCTGCTTACATAGTTTTTTCTCAGTTATTTTTTTAATTCATATTTTTCTAACGATTTACAATCAAGTATATTATTAATTTATGAGCTTCAACATTTCCTTGTAATTTTAGGTTTTTAATTTAATTTTCAAATATTAACACGTTCAGTGCGGCGCGCCAGATTTCCGGCGGTTGCCTAGCAAGGAAACAAATGCAATTATCATGAATATACACGATTAACGCAGTGTATGTGCTAACATACAAACCTATTTTTACATGACTGTAAATGTCAACGATAACCTGACCATTCTTAAGAAAACCGCTTAGCAGGCGACTCTGGAAATTAGATTTTAAGTCAGGATAACATAAGGGTGCAAATAAATAGAGAGAGGAAATGTAACGAGAGTGATGCAATATGCAAATAGTTGAGAGGTTTTTACACTATGAACTCTCTCTCCTCTTGAGTTACTTGTTGCCTAGCTATCGACAGTTACCAGTCCAACTACTGTAGTTAGTCACGGACTACTCCACAATGACTATTTATTTGCTCAATAGTCAAGATCAAATGTTCAGCTCTGATTTAGTGACAATGTTTTTTATATCTCTCGTATATTGTTGGGAATAAGTTGTGCTGTGTTCTCAACAGCTTCTCGGTACATGTAACTTAAATTAGTGTTAGTTAGAGTTATGTGTCTTAATGCATTTTGTACATTTTTATAATTAAGTAAAACTGGATGTGGTTCTAATATTGGATTTGGATTAAAAAGAACAAAAGTATTAGTTAATTACTTTTTCGTTGAAGGCAAAAATAACAGCCGTAAACAAATACTTTATACTTTTTTGTTTAGAGATCGGATGGTAAATTGCTTGTCACTTTTGTTTTGTTTATCTCGATTATTCTTATTGTTCTTTTCTTGTTTACAACTGTCATAGATTTTATTACGATTTGTTGTTAATTTGAAGTTTTACAACCAATTCCAGTTCTGATTGGAATTGGAAAGGAAATAAAAAATCATCTGATATATTTGTTACAAGATAAATGCTTTCAGTCTTTTTACCCTTAAGAACCCACTCACATGCGATCATATCAAATGCATTCACATTATCAAAGATAGGTTCTTTATAAAAATCTCATAAACATGTACCATTTACATCCCTCTGGAAACGAGTGTCTTTTCTCAAACAAACAAATTTAACATCAAATGTTTTGTGAGGTTGGATTGATTTATTACCGCAGTTATGAGGAAGTAACTTGCATCATTTTTAAATTATTGTTTTCATATTTTTTACGCTATGGTTTAATTTTCATTTCATGCATTTTCAGTATTTAAATTTCTTTCAAAGTAAATATAAATACAGTAGAAACTCACTTTTCGGGGCTTTGGCACTGCCGGATTACTGAGCACCGTCTAAAAATAGCCGTTATTGCGAGAATAGCGGAAATAACGCTAAAAATAGAGTCAAAAGACCGTCATTGGTCCATTATTCCATGTTTTATTGAGATTTCTCTGATTTCAGCAGTGATAGAAAATGTTAAAAACAAACATTTCAACCACAAAATAAATTTACAGTATTTTATCTTAATACATACAGTACCTACCACCGATTGCCCGCGAACTCGGCCGATCGTGACCGAACTCTGCCGATCGTGCCCAAAAGGCTCATACAGTGCACAAAATAATTTTTTTTAGAACCCTTAGATCGATGCCGGATTATTGAAAGTGCCGGATTCGCGGGCTTTTACTGTATTTACATTATTTTTTTAAACTGCAGCACATACAAAGTAGCATACCTATATACAGTGTTCAAAAAGTGAACTGACATTTTTCCATTATGTTAGTTACAACATTTAAAGTAAAAAAGTTTACAGTGTATAATTGTAGGTCTAAATTGCTCCATTTCCCATGTAGCCGTCACTTTATTTTGTTATCTAAATAATTTATATCTGTTGAACGATTTGACGTATTTATTTCAAACTAGTAAACCTGTCGCGGCTTCGCTCGCGATCATCATTTATAAATATTGTGTTACCATTCCAAAGCCAACATGGCCTGCTGATTAACTGTGTTTACTCTATCCAGCTGATTGCTTAAAACTTGCAGTTATTTCCCAATGTTAAGCTAATGGGAAAAAATCTCAACTTTAAAGGGCCCCAGGGCCTCACTCACAAATTATTTCTCTATAAAAAAAGTTTCCTGCACAACTTCACGATAGGTTCTTTCCAATGACACCAAAAACACGAAAATCAGTTCAGTAGTTTAGGAGGAGTGATTGTCACAAAAAACCTGCTCGCCTATTAAATAAGTATAGATTTGTAATGGCTCTTTACTTGAAGACCAAGGAAAATAATCAGTTGATTTTAATAATCTGTTTAAAAATGGTATCAAATCAAGATTTCAACAACTTAAAAACTGTAAATGCTTATAAACAACTTTAAAGTATTTTTTGTAGCTTGCTTAGTTCACTTTTAGATGCAGGTTTTTTGTCAGTTTTTTTGGTAGTTATACCATTTGAAAATGAACTGAACAAAATACACTGCATTTGTTTATACAAATGTATGGTTTTAAGTTGTTATTTTAGATGTTTAGTGGCCACCATTGCGAAAACAGATTAATAAAATTAGTAGATTAAATTTAAAATTTGGTTTAGTATACTAAATTTGAAATCAATTGGTCAAACGATGATAGAAATATAAACCATTAGTGAAAAATAAACATAGAAAACAAAGCATTTTAGGACCAATGATCATAAGAACTTTTTTACTGTAAATGGTATAACTAACTCGCTGGTAAAATATCAGGAAACCTTTTTCATCACCCCGTATATATTTCAAGATAAGGACATCAGCTTAAACAAGAATATTTTGGGGGAGGGGTGGGGGTTCACTTCATCATACCCTTTTTTGAGGGTTTCACTTGGTAGAATCACGTTAATATTCTAATTTGTGTTGTATTTGTTTTATTATTTTGTTTCAGACTGTTGTGTTCCATATTCATATTATTGCCAGTAAAAAAGGAATATATACATTTCTACATTGTTTTATTTGTTTATATTTTTGCTCTAAACATATGTGTAAAATATACAATGTTATTTTTATATTGGAAGGAAATCGTTTATTTCAACTAGGACATTAACAAGCAAGTAGAGTGGTCTATGGAAATAATAAAGATGTATTTAAAGATTATAACATGTTCATTTCAAGCATTATTTTCATATTTGGTGTTTTACAGCAATGTTTTAACAAATCCATCACATATTACATCCTTGTAGGTATGTTGAAGCAATTTTTACAGTCAGTTTTGATGGACTGCCTCTTCTTTATTTCCATACCCACGCTTTGTAGAAGTAACATTACATTTGTGAATCAAATGTGCAACGATTTTGGTTTGTAATCAAAGTAAAATTATTATCTTTTTGTACTATGAAAGTTATTCACATTTGGTTTGAAATAATATCAAATTTCTGTTGCATGTTATCACATTGTCTTTTGTTATAGTGTAATTTATTTATTTAAAACTTATTTTGTACATAGCTATATCACTGGACACATATATCGAATAATAAGGTTGGGATTATAATTTTGTTTCAAATAGTTTTATTTTTTGTCGAGTCTCTTTGCAATTCCCTGGTTGTATAGAACAGTGCAAGCTCTTCGAAGACTTACTGCATCGGGTTTTTTACTGTTATTAACAATAGGGTAATATCGATTGTTCTCGGATCAACTGTTTTTGTATCGTATGTTTCTCTGTTTGTTTGCGTGCGTCTGTCAGTGTGTGTCGAGTGCTCAACCTCTGTTTGTTTTGCACGTAGCATCCGATCGATTAATAATGCAATTAACAAATGAAAAAGAGGTGTACATATTAAATTTTGTTTCAACCAAAAACTTGAAAGCAGATTTTTTAGAATTTTGTAAAATAATGTTAATGGTTTTATAAATTTATACATCGGTACTGTAAATGAGTTTTGTCTTTGTGTTAGGGTTTGCAGGGGGTCGGGATAGCGATTCGTTCCGTTATCGAGAGTCATATTCATATCAGCAGTCAAACTGTTTGTGTTGCCCCCGGCCCCCTTCGGATTAGACTACTTACCGTATCGTAGAGATTTGTTACTCGAATGTCCAGTAGCTGCTTAATAATATTGTCAGCGAAAGACCAATAAAGCTATCAAGTGGATTCTGTGTTATTTTCTACCCTTAAAGCTTTATGTTTCAGATATTTTAGTAAACATATTGAGTTTATGCTGGTTTCTGAGACTTTATGATCAGAATTTTACTCAGGTAATGCAATATAAAGAATCCATTGTTGATAATCACTTTTAAAATGATTGCAAGTCATCACAATGTTTTATTAATCGAGAAAAATTGAATTCTTTGCTCATGTATTCACTCATTTAGTTTACACTTTTGTGATTTTGTATATCCCAATTCAATTGCATGTCCCACTCAGATAAATGCTCCAAATAAACTTATTCCGATGCAAATAGTGATCCAAAAAAGTTTCAAGGGAGATATTAATTGCCAAACACTAACATCTTGTACAACTTGTTTTTGTGGGAATAATGTAATTGTTCTAAAATGATATTATGGTTCATTCAGAGAGTTTGGAAATTATTTGAATACTTAACGCCAACAAACCAAAAAATCCTCTTAGAGCTGCATTAGCAATAAGAAGTGGAAAGAAAAGTCTTAGATGATGAGGCTTAGAAGCTGGTCGCAAATGTTGTTAAGAATTTCAGGACTGCGGCTAGTTGTCATCGTTTCACAATAAAAAGGAAATATTTTTGTAGAGTTCTATTCTGAGCTGGGAAATGCGAAATGATAATATTTGCCTGAATACCAACAAATGGATTTGTTCATAATTATTTTAATTCATTATTCTTTGAGAACAGTAAATGAGTCACTAAACATATAAGATAAAAATAATTACATTCCTTTTTTTACAAACATTGGAAATTGAGACAATTAAGAGCCTGAGTTGCAGGTTCACACTTGTAACCATTTTATGATTTTCCTTATCAGGGCCGGATTTAAGCATAGGCTACATATAAGTGCGCCCAGGGGCCCGCACCACACAAATAGCTCCTAAATCCAGTTCTGTTTTTTTTTTATTTTCTTTTCTCTTATAGGTAGTTTTGTCAACTGGCAAGGATGGTGAGTAATTTGGTTACCAGGGAAGGTTGGTCGACTTCCTTACAGTGATAGATAGTTGCTGATATTCTGTCTGTCGCTTGTCAATGAAGGTTAGAAACTGTCAGTGAATTATAACTAGTAATTGCCTCAGCCGTCACATAAACGCTTTTATATGCCACTACTGCACGCTTCAAATCTAGTATGGGCATATACCAGAAATAATCGCTGAGCAACACTGAACATCGTTAGCAGGTTCGTCAAACCACTGGGTAAATTAAATTATAATAATGTTATGGTGATAGAATTGTTACCATTTCTAGAGAGAGAACTGTAGAATGTTGGGAGAATATGAAAAGTTTGGTTGGGAATATGTGGGTGTGCTGGCCCAAAAGCTTCAGCTCTCTCTGGTCAATAGTTTGATAGGTAATTGGTTTTACCAATTTTTTTTGTATTGGGGTGTTCTTGGCTTTATATATTAAATATTATGACCCATATGGAGGTGTTGCGTTCCCCCTTTACACCTTTGACGTGAGATCTTTGGCTTGGGTTGCATAACTTGCATGATACCATCAGTGGTAATTAGGTAGAAAAAAGAGAAGAAAAGGAATATACACAGTTAAACCAACACATATTTGGGGGGTGATGATTGCTACATAAAACAATGAAAAGGAAACTGAGCAGTGGTGAGATAACGGGTCAGGAGACCAGAAACTAATGGCCTCTCTATGCAATTGCTGTAGTTTGTTTGATTAAATTAAATGTTGTAATTGGACCTAAGAGAATTTCTCCGGTTTTCCGACCTAAAAACTACCATTTTCAGAATCAGAGCGTTATTTCAGCTATTATGAGAAAAAAAACATTTGCGATACTAGGCCCTTGATGAATATATTTTCTGTACAACGTTATTAAAAAGTAAAACAAATCATTGTATATTTTTTGTAAATATGTTATAACTAGCTGATAGCTGCAGGATTTGCTCCGTAAATGATCTATAAAAACTATTACAGTTGTGTGTGCTGCATTCTGTGGTTAGCCCATGGAACTACTACGAATCAAGATCATATGTTAGGATTTTTATCAGCTCAAACAAAACTGAATGTCCATAAGGAATACATGTGAACTTTGTCAGGGTCTCTGGCGGAGCCCCAAGGTCAGATCAGGATGAAAAAATTTAGTTTTCCTATTTTATGCCTAAAGAATCAGTGTACAAAATTTCAGCTCTCTACCTAGATGTGAAGGTGGAGAATTAGTGATGAGTGAGTCAGTCAGCCAGGGCTTTGCCTTTTATATGTAAGAAGTAGATTTCATACATGTGTGAAATAATACAGACAGAAATAAGGGTTCTCGGAATTGCAAATCATTCTCAGTTGAGTCGGTTTGTGAAAAACTAGGTACCTGCTGCCAATGATTATATCAAGGCATGATTTTACTACTAAGGTAGTAACCAAGGGTGTGAGGGGAAAGTTACTCCTACCTCAGTCAAATAATGCTTCCCTACAAGATACTTATGGCCAGTGAATAAAGTGGTTTGATTTGTTTTTAGCAAGATTTTATCCCAGGTTATTTTTGTTACATGCTTCTTGGTTTAGGCTGTTAATTATGAACAGTGGAGAGGGTGACTTATTTCCCTTCAATGCCTCAATCCTTTTTACTAGCTGACCATCAAGACAGTAGTCTACAGTACTTTCAGTCCAAATTTCATAATTTGTCATTTTCCTCACAGATTCATAATAATATACATGTTAAATTGTACATCATTTTGATTGAATGTTACACATAGTACTTCGAATTATAGTAAATTTCACTTTGAGTACATAGATTGTGACTACAGATAGAATAAAGGTAGTTGGACTAAACATAAAATATAGGTAGTTCAAGTTTGTTACCTACCTATACTGTATAACTAATTATGATTGAGATCAGGGTAAAAATAAATTATACCTAAATTAAGTCCTGAAATTTACATAGTTATAAAATACTTTTTTTGTAGGGTATTCAAGTTAACCTGCGTCAGCTCTTGTGGTCTAAAAGTGGTAAAAAATATATATTTTGTGAGTGGCGGTAGTTTCAGCCGTCACTGTACCCCTCAGCATCATTTAAAGAACGCTTTCCGCAGTATTTTAGCTAACGTATATTTTTGAAAGTTATTTGGTCTATATCAGAAACAGGTTTTACACAATGTAAACTATACATATTTTACATGTTTATATAATAACAAATGGCTTACATAGGCTATAGCCCCTAACATATGGTTTTTCTATAAGTGGATAATCACAGCTGATCATTGGTTCATTTTGCTTATTAATAATACCCCCGTCGCAGCATACCTGCATACTCAGCGAATTTCCAATGCATAATATATGTCTTAATACCACATAAAGCCGCATACCAAGTTTCATAAAAATATATTCACATATTAGCGATTTTAATTATTCTCCACAAGAATAACATTGGTAATGAGTACGTAGGTTTGCTGAAATAAGGAACACAAACAATTGGTTTTTATGCAAATATAAATAGAATGTAACTAGGCGAAGCCACATACCAAGTTTCATCAATATTCAATCATAAATAAGCGCTATGTAACATTTTAATGATTCTCCATAAGAATAGAACATGGGGGCTGAGTAAGCAGGTTTGCTGCAACAAGGAACAAAAAAATGGGTTTTTATGCAATTATCAATATAACTCAACCAAGTAAAGCTACATACCAAGTTTTATTAATTTAAGTTCATAATTAAGGGAGTCAGTACATTTTACTTATTCTCCATAAGAATAACATGGGAGCTGAGTATGCAGGTTTGCTGCTCAGGGAATAATGAACAAAAACTCAATTTCTTGTGCAAATACCAATATACCAGTACTACGTGAAGCCACATACCAAGTTTCATCAACATACATTCATAAATAATCGAGATATCAAATTTTTATTTATTCTCCATAAGGATAACATTGGACAACGTACTGTGTTTAGCACTTTGAATATCTCTGCAACGGTTGGGCGTAGAATCAAAATTTAAACACCAAAATGATTGTTTTGTGGAACTGAACAGATTGGTAAAAGCAAATGTGAAGTTTACATTTAAATAAACAGGAAAACCCAAAAACTGTTTTCCCATAAGATTAACATGGGAGATTTTATGAGTAGGTTTTTTGGATTTTCTCCGCAACCACTTAACCTAGGTTAATAATTCAAAATACTTTAATATTTGTTTTTTTTTAAGCTCTATAACATGGTCAAAACCAAAATTAAGTTTTAAAAAAATTTTAGGTGAAAAATGCAAAAAACTGATTTTTGTAAAATTTAAAAACCCTATAAACCCCCCTTCCCATGGTCCGATTTTTCTGGTTTTCGAACTTAAAGTCATGAATGTCATTTTACACATTTGAGCCAAATTTCATCGAAATCGGACGTTTTTTACTCAAGTTATCACATTCACGGACACATATATATATTCATTCTCCTTTATTGCTTGAAAACGTTTGTATTATAAACGAAAATTCGCAAAAACTTCTTGTTCATCATTTATATCTATCTGTTTTAATGTGTTAGTATATATATATATATATATATTATTTTTAAAAACATTATTAACGAGTACCCTTTTTTTTATAATAATGTTTTTAAAAATAATAATATTAGTAGCCCTAATATACAAGTCAAGCAATATATATATATATATATATATATATATATATATATACATATACATATATATAAATTTGAACGAATAGTGTTTTTGGCATCTGGGGACCTCAAAACAAAAAGTTATCATGGTCTGGGGCTTAATTAAGTCTTCCCATGAGACCTACGGTAATAGCTTCTTCCCTATAGGGGAAATTCGCTAAAAACACTAGTGATATTTCCTTGGATCTTAGAAGTCCAATATGGGGCGTAGCCCACGTAATTGTTGCCATTTCTGATATTTTTCCCACCGTCCTTGGCCCTCAAGCTTTAAAATGAACTGTAATAACCTAACTTAACTTCTTCCTATAGCTTGAGATATTTCGTGCGGACGATTAGCTTATGGAATTAAATATAAATACTAATTTTAGCGAATTTCCCCTATAAGGAAGAAGCTATTACCGTAGTCGTCATGGTAAGAGCTAGGCCCGGGACCATGATAACTTTTCGTTTTGAGGTCCCCAGATGCCAAAAACACCATTCGTTCAAAACTGTATATATATTATATGTGTCCGTGGGTGCGATAACTCTCGTAAAAATAATCCGATTTTGATGAAATTTGGTACAAACATGAAAAGCATCATTTATGACTTTAAGTTCGAAAACCAGCCAGATCGCTCTATCCAAAGAGGTATTTTGGGGGGGTTTTGTACCCCAAAAATGTTTTTTTTATAGTTTTTTACATATAATATTTTAGTAAATCCAATTTTTTTCACCATTAAATTCAGCTTAAAAAACAAACAATTTGGTGTTTTGATCATTGCTCTATGTCAATTGGTTATCGAGATATTGAAAGTGCTAAACACAGTACGTTGTCCAATGTTATTCTTATAGAGAATAAGAAAAATGGTATCTCGCTTATTTCTCAACTTATCCTGATAAAACTTGGTATATTGCTTCATATTGTTTTGTTTTATTGATACTTGCACTAAAAAACAGTTTTTTGCCTACAGTTCCCGTAGCAGCAAACCTGCGTACTCAGCCCCATGTTATTCTTATGGAGAATAATTAACGTGTTATCTCCCTTAATTATGAACATAAATTAATACAATTTGGTATGTGGGTTTACCTACTTGAGTTATATTGGTATTTGTATAAAACCCCATTTTTCGTGTTCCTTCCTTCAGCAAACCTGCATACTCATCCGCCATGTTATTATTATGGAGAATAATTAAAATATCATATATAGTTTATTTATGAATGTATATTAATGAAACTTAGTATTTGGTTTTATTGGTATTAAGATACATATATATGTCCATTGGAAATTCGCTGAGTACGCAGGTTTGCTGCACGGGGATATTTATATTTCACTATGGTACATTTTACATATTTTGATTATCATTACATGCTCTTTTGCATATACTTTTAAAATTGTACATTTTTATGTCTTTGTTTAGAGGTTGATCAATTTAAATATATTATTTACATGCAAAATAAACAAACAGATTTTTTCAAAGATATTTCAGTTGAGAATACTCTAAATGCCATTTAAAAAGTTCAGAAATTTAAATATATTTACAATTTAATTTAAAGCTTTTTAAATTTTTAACAAAGAATGACTGTTTTTTAAACCTGGGCGGACTGTGAGCGACGCCTTGAGTTTTCAATTCCGGGGCCCCTCTTTTTTAATTTATAAGAGTAAGATTAATAATTATTCCCAAAAAATCGCCCAAAAACATGAAAAATCCAAATTTCTCAAAAACGGCTTTAACGATTTGCATAAACATTAGTGGTTTGTAGAGCTTTAGGTTTCCAACTAAATGACACCACCCGCATTTCTGGAAAAAATTGGGTTCAGAAATTACAAGACTTAAAACACCCAAACATATGTTTTTTTTTATTGTCATAAAACACAATTAATGTTAAAAAATATTACTATTCACCATTAAAAATAGCTAGAAAAACTAAATAAATTAGTATCATAAATTACTATTCTATAATTGCTGGTTGCGGAGAAAATTTAAATTTTCATATTGCGGTAAGCGCAGTACGTTGTCCAATGTAATTCTTATGGGCAATACAAAAATTACTATTTCTCTCTTATTTGCTGATCAATTTCATTGAAACTTGATATGCAGGTTAAGTTAGCTTTGACAAACAGAGAATGTTCGATTTATGTTGCCATTTAACCCTGGGGAAGGGATGAGAGGGCATTTCCCTCTTTTAATCACTGTGTGTAGCAAAGGATACTGTAGTGCCTCCATATTTTTGAAAAAAAAAACTTATTTAGAAGATGTTCTGTACATTCATCTGTACTTTATATTCTATATTTAGTAAATAAAAAGTTTTTTTTTTCATTAAAGTTAGGCTAAAAGGGAGAAAGTATGATTGTCTCAGTTCCCTGATACCGTTTATTTAGAATCAAGATTCACAGTGTTAAAATTGTTTGAGTTGCCACTGGCTTTGGATAGTGCCTTTTTATTACATGAATTTGTTTATGCATATCACATTCTAATATTATTCTATTAGTTATATTAGACTGTGATACATATTTTGTATGTTGTCATACAATAAACCATTTTATTTAATTAGATTTAGATTATATTTTTATAACCAATCAATGCTTCCGCCGATTAGCCTACTTCATTTCATGTCTTATGTTATCTATATTATTTTAAAAAATGGCTGTAGATTTGTTTGGCTATTTCTGCCCCTTAGATTATTATTTTGTATATATATTTGGTATCAATCAAAAGCTCATGTTCTCTAGCGAAACGTAGTTCTAACCTAGGTGGATTTAAAAAAGGTGTGCTATTGCGCATCGTAGCTGACATCATCTGGAGGCGGAAGCGCGTCACCAATATATTCTGACTATCCTATGTGAAGGAGTGGGGGACATGGGGTAATCCCAAAGGCAAATGATGGGATGATGGGAGACGGCTCAAATTAAAGGTCTCGATCTCAGGGACTCGGGAAAAATATCAGTATTTCCATAGGAATAATACTATCCTATGTGAACGAGTGGGGGACATGGGGTAGTCAGAATACTTCGGTGGCGCTTTTTTAAGGAAAGTGTTTGCAACAATGGGAAACTTCAGCGGCGGCTACAGCCTATCCAAAAAATCAGGTCGGGATCAGAACGTCTAACCTCCCTCCATCACCACTACACCGTTATCGTTGAGAGGGACGTCATCTATTTTTTGTATATATGTACACTGCTAGCGAATTTTCTCTAAGAAAGAAGCTTTGGATTTTGCTGCTGTCTGTCACAACCTTCCTGCGTTTGGTCTTGCCGCGCCAACATTGAAATTTACCTTAAAGTTTCCTTGTACTGGCCAAACCGAAACTCCGACAAAAAGACCTTGAAACAAAAAATGTAAAATAGACATTTATGTTTTAATTGGCTGATCTAAAAATGTCCCGTTTACAAAAATAAAAAGTGCCACAGAGGCTCGTATTTTACAATACACAAGTAAAACATGGTAGGTAATAGTTTACCATCATTTCAAATAAGCAGTTTTGGTATTTGGAATATAAAACTTATACCGTTGTTAAGAGTTTTTCATGCAGGCCAGGAATTATAAGGGTTCTTACAATTAAATCAGCGTAATTTGGAGTTGTACCAGTGGGAGCGAAAGTCTGCAAGTTTAATCGCGGCCGCAGTGTTCTGTATGGAGAGAGCGCAGACGTCCCGATCCCGAACTGGGTTGTTGGATAGGCTCTTGCCGAGAGTAACATCAGCTGTCACTGTAAACCAGCTGATCAAATAAACACCGTGACGTCACCTGGAGGCTGCGCAGAACATGCTCAAATTCGTCCTTCTGAATCAAGGTTCGTAGAGCTTTCAGACCAGGTGTGCTTATTTACGTAAGAGTAATGTTCGCAGCAAAGATGCCCTACGAGGGCTTTCAGCTGATTCATAAATCAACAACATAATATAAAGTGTTGCCAGCCTTAAGGGTATAATAATGGTACAGCTATTTTTAAATTGTCACTGGATGTGCAGAAAGAAAATTTAAACCCTTAATCGATTAATCTAATAATACAAATAAATCAAAAAAAATTTTAATTTCATAAAATAACAGCTTATATAGAATGTAAGCAGTTAAACAATGTTAATTATAATTACACTGATGAGGAAAATATGGTACTCGTACGATAAATATCGTGTTTCCCAGCAACACTGCAGATTGGATTGGTAACGTGACCTTCCAGCTGTTTTTACGATGTCTCTTTGGGTTAGGTAGAAAACCTTAAATAGATCGACTCAGCACACCTGCTCTGAAAGCTCTACGAACCTTGCTTCTAATTAATTAGCACACCTTATTTAAATCCACCTAGGTTCCTAACTACGTTTAGGGATGTCTGTGGTGGCAGTATAGTCTTGTCTACGTCAAGTAAACATTTAGATTGTCAATGTTTCTCTATATTATATTTAAGTGTTAATTACTTAATTTTTAAACCATACTAAACCAGAAATTAAGAGCTTGAATCTTCTTTATATATAATTCTGTAAGCGAAATTTTCAAGTAAAAATTGTGGGAGTTTGGCAAATGATGGGATGATGGGAGACGGCTCAAATTAAAGGTCTCGATCTCAGGGACTTGGGAAAAATATCAGTATTTCCAAAAAGTTACCGCAAACGATAAATAACGCAAAACATCCTCCATAAGAAAAGCATGGGAATTTAAAAACGTCTGCTTTGTTTACATAAAAACATGTGATTGAGTGTCTACTTTGTTTACGAACTGACAGTAACGAAATCGTATAATGAGAGTATTGGAGCAAGGTTAGGGTCAATGGCCCCTTCAAGCCATTAGTTTGGTACTACAGTAGTATTCATGAAACTTATGATTTTTGATATTTATTTGTAAATTAATTTTTGAAATTGGACTACCGGTATTTAATTTCAGGTAGAAGGTTTGTACAGCAATATAAATTATTCTGTAACCTAATTATATGATTCACCAGCTTTAATCAATGCATTTTATATTTGTATATAAAATTACATAAGTATGACTAATTTTGGATTTTTATGCAAAATTTCATTTTAATTGAACCTTTTAAGCAAAGTAAAATCCTTCGAATTTATAATTGAGTTTTACTGTTGCAAACAAAAACATAAACAAATTTATTAAACAAAATATAGGTACATTTCCTTGATTCAGTTCCATGGGCTGCTTAATTGTGTACAGTATAATTAGTCCATATTTACTTTACCCAAATTAAAAAATATAGGCCGCAGCCACGAGGAATAGCATACCGGTTCTAAGGGTGGATGTGCCTTTTTTTGGTTAAAAAAAACATATTTTCAGCTAGGGCTCTGCCTCATAGGCTTTTAAAGTTTTAATGTTAACCTTATGGAGTTATTTTATTTTTCGTAGTCAGCTGATTATAATGTAAACATTTCAAAACGTCTGACCCTATACCTGTGAGATTCCCATGCGGAGATCGGGACAGCGGCATTGGTTTTTTACCAATAGGATCGTAGTTCATATAATATAAGTTTGATATTTATTTACTAACATCATAGACTAACTACAGTAGTAACTAACTAACTGTAGTTAGTCTATGCTAACATTAACCATAGACTAACTACTCTATGCGTTAACTATCTTTACCTTACTTGTCTTCTGAACTCTTTGCCTCTGCCATTCGTTTCTTCGTTCTTTAGTTGTTCTCAGTTTTTTCGTGTTTGTCAAAAATGTGGATTAATGTGGATAAGTCTGTCAGAATTCAGAACAGTTGCAGTTGTAAGTTCAGATGATCTTGGTTTGTTTAAAGTTCTGAGTGAGGCAATTGGTGTGTTTATTTGTATTAATCTTAATAGTTAAAAGGTACTAAAATATGGGTAAAGATGGCATTTCAAGTGATGAAGAGACAAAACCTACTGTTGCTAAGACACCAGTTGAACTTCAAAGGTTTAAGCTTGAAAAATTAATGAAAAATCCGGTAAGTAATCCTATAAAATTAGGCCAAGTCAAATTTGTCTAAGACAAATTTATTGATGTAGAGCACCTCTCAGTGTGCAGAACCAGATTAGTTTAGGTTATGTTATTAATGATGAATAACAAAACCTATCCTAGGCCTAACCCCCACAGCAACCTGCAGCAGGACACTGGTAAGGACGGATATTTTTATATCAGAGTGTAGCTAAGAATCTGAGCTTTATTGTGGTGTAGTTGGTATGATAAGTAGGCTATCTCAGCTGTCTCAGGACCTCCATACATTAATTTTTGTCCTACTTAGTCCCTCTATATGTGAGGTGGAAAGCAAAAAGGGACCTCTTGTCGGCAAAGTAGGTTTTTCAGTACGGTACAGTCGTAATAAGTCATCCAGGTATAAAATATTGATTTTCGGTTTTTAGCATATTAGCCTACTAGGGATGTGCGAGTACTCGAAACTTTGAGTTTTCGGCCGAGTATTTTAATACTCGAACTCGACTCGAAGTTTTTAAAAATACTCGAAAGTTGCGAGGATTTCCAGACGATCGCTAACGATTGCGACCGACCAAAACGCGTAATAACGGCCGCAAAAAGCAATCGCATCACGTAAAATCGGCCGAAAAGACGATCGGACCACGTAATTTCGGCCTTAAATGGCGACGGAAAATATAACATTGGCAAAAGTGGTGACCGGGCCACTTAATATTATCCATAACTAACAATTTTGTCATCTAATATTGATTATAGGCGATGTATGGACCAGGTGATATTGGCCAAATGACAACTGGACTGTATTTTATCGGCCGGAAACGAATGTCAGACTGCATTTTTTTTGACAATACGTAATCTAGTTTGGTTGTACTGGCTAAAACTTTCTATTGCTACTCATTTATTAGTTAGAAACCATGTTTAGATTATCAAATCTAGGGTGGTATTCAAATCCCATTACTCTATTTTAAACTACCAACTGATGGCAAATACTCGCTCGAAAATACTCAAAACTCGAAAATTGGCACTACTCGACTCGACTCGATTAAAAAAATCACTACTCGCCCACCCCTACATATTACTAAACAAGTCTTCCCTGAACTCTAGTGGTAACTGAGGGAACTACGACGGGTTTCTAATAACAGGAGAACATTGTCTGGTTAAAATAATGCCCGCTCTGACATCAAGTACCTTTTTCTTCGTAGGTTTACAAGCCAATAAATGTTATTGATATTACTATTACAGTAGTATTATGTATTTTTCTTAAAAATATACTGTTAATAACTACAGTAGATTCCCGATTATCCACGACCGGATTACCCGCGTTGCGGCTTATCCGCAATCGGCCAAAAAAAATAAAAAAACCGCAACTGCAGCAAGCGAAGTTTAGCGCGTAAACGTCTATCGTCGCGCCTGCAAATTATAGCTACCGCGCACGACGCATTTGGCCTTGGGCGAGAGAAAGGGGTTACTAGCGGTCAAACGGAAGCCCGGCCGCCCAAACATTAGTCATCTCGCGCCATCCCTCCTGACCTTCACTTACTCCTCAGTGTCATTCTGCCAATCCGTCAGTGAACGTCTTACGCTGTACACTATTACCAGTTCAGTATTTGATTTAGTGCGAGTTTTAGTAAAAACGTAGTGTAGTTTTACGTGTTTAGGGTGTTTAAAAATTGTCAAAGATGGATAATACTAAACGCAAAAGAGTTGTGTTACCCATTCATAAAAAACTTAAAATTATTGATAAGTTTGAGAAGGGATATAAGGTTAAAGCAATTACAGTGGAATACAATCTAAACGAATCAACAGTGTGTGGTATTATAGTGCACTTGTCTCACGTATTGGACTGTTTTTTTACCGATGTGAAAATATTGTTTGTAAAATAATTGGGTGTTTATTAAAAGGTACGTACAGTAATCTTGTATTTGAAGTCTTTCACATTATTTAACCTAACATTCAGTAGCCTAAAGGTTATTATTTTGCTTTCACAGTCGTTTTTAACTATTTCAAGTGTATTTTAGGTCAGGTTTGGTTTATCCGCGATTTCGATTATATACACGATCGCTCAGCCACCTATTACCGCGGATAATCGGGAGTCTACTGTATTAATAATCACTAATAATTACTAATACTGCATTCGTGGTAAGTTTGTAAATATAATTTTATAAGTAGAAAGGTTTGCAGCCATGCATTATCAGTCAGCCAATCACAGCTGTTGTTTCTCCGTTCTTCCCTGAGAATCTACTCCCACTTTACCATCCGCTAATACTGTCCAATAATTACGCTGGTTTTACTGTTCTTACCTAGGTGCCTGTAATTATTTACAGAACCCCACGTCTAAAACTTTTATGTTGTCGCAATCAGAGAATCACAGTCACTGTGTCCTCAGTCGTTCGACTACATAATAAGAAACAAAAAGAATATCTCATCAAAATCATCCGAGATTATTGCAAAGAAGAGTTAAGGATATTCTTTGCCCACAACTAGGACCTGCTATCTAACCTGAATCTCTACCCATGAATCATGCCAATGAGGCTTCGCCTGACGATCCGCTATCTGTTCCTGACCCTTTGCCAAGCGTCGCAAGCGATCAGTTTGAAAAAATAAAAAAAATATAAGAAAAGTTTCTTATATAATTTAAAAAAATAGATTTTAGGCTTTGTTTTGATATCAAATGCATTCCTTAATTGCTAATAATAAAGATTTTGTAATGTTTTAAAGTTTTAAAATGCGTTTTCATACAAAGCCCATTTTTATTTTACAAACTCAAACGTCTGTAACATGAATAAAAAAAATCTTAGAGACATAATATTTTGAATAAACTGTTTGTAGTTAGAATCGGAAATTGCCGACAAGAGGTCCCTTTTTGCTTTCCGCCTCACATATGGCAACCCCGGTTGACTACAGCTATCTGGATTGTGCTTATGTTGTAACGCAGTACGTCACCGTGCAGTGTTTTTGTCATTCGTTAGCTGAGAATACAAAATGTGACTGCGCCTATTACATGGGTTGCCACACAGGGGAAACAACTGAACCTTGCGCCGGCACAGTCAACGTGTTAATATTTAATATAGTATAGTAAAAACAATTAGCTTATAATTGAAATAAACACATATACTAAAAACTTAACTATCAAACATGAATCACATTAAAATAAAAGCATTTGAATAAGTAAGAAACATTTTTTTAACCAGGGTACAATTTAAAAAGTGCTTTAAGAATTGCTCAAATGGGTCTTCATTTGAAAACATTTACTTATACTTACCTCTCTCCAGTAAAGATATTCAGGAGTGCAGAATATGTCCGATCCAGCAAGCCAGGCTCGTGGGAAATTTTGACTGCCGGGGGAAATTTTGGGCCAACAAACAAAATAAATTTAAGTCATAAATTAATTTCCCGGAAAAATAAAACAACCTAATTAGATAACACAACAACAACGGCGTTGCATACGCGATTTGTACAACAAAGTACGAGTATTGGTAATTATAACCGTGTTTGTTTGTTTGTTTACCTCAAAAGACAGTCGAGGGATCCTAAGTTATATTTTTTGTCTCATTCTTAATGGCTGGTCTATTGTTTGGCACCCGGTTGCAGGTTGCGGTAATTTACTTACCATACTGGAGTTAATACAAAATTATAAAACCTAAACTAACTGTCGTACAAAGACAAATGTACGGTCATTTTTTCATCTATCATGAATTCAATAAAATGTCAATCAAAGTTGTGTGACATTCCGTTCAAGAGATATGAATAATACAATCACTGTTTATCAGTTTATGAAATTTCCCGACTATTCAAAGTTTTCTATGTTGAGTTTCTATTTCCAGACATTTTATTAATTGTTTTTGTGTGATAATTCTGATTAGATTCCTCCATTCCTCAAGAAATTGAATGGAAAATAAGCATGCAGTTCAACAGAGATTGTTTTAAATGATTTATTTTTGTAAGTTTATTTTCCTTCATTTCATTAGTAACATTATTTTATTACAATGTTAGAGGTAAAATATGAAAAGTGATAAATGTTTGCATGGAATTCAATCTTAATAAATTACAGTTGCAACATTTTAGATTTTTTATTGTTTCTTGTTTGTAAGTTTATTTTATTAGTAGGCTAACCTTAATAAATTAAAGTACAGTAAAAACATTTACTTGATTATTATTGATTTTCCTTATGAAAAGCTAGTATTTTTTATGTAAAGATATGTCACGAATTTTAGGGGAACATTTTGTTTCGAAATAGTAGGATTGGGGGAAACTTCAGGGGTCTAAAAATATTCTGTACACCTGAAGATATTCACATAAGTGATTTGACAAATCAAGTTTGGATAAAACTTCCTCCACTTTTTAGTTGAAAATTTTAATTGATAATAAATATTGATTTTCAATCTAGCTATAGGCTATTTATAATTAGGCTAAACAATAGTTTCATTCAATAATATATTGTAGGACATGTGCAAAACTGTACCATTATATCATGTGCAAATTATTCTCATGCTGGCTAAAGAACAGTGATTGAAACACATTAAAAAACATTTGAATGCTTTCAGACAAATGTGGTTTATGTAATTCATGTCAAATTTCTTGTCACCCTTGTGGTTGTCTCTGAACTGCATTATTCTTAACTTGTTAAATTTATTTTAGGCCTACATGTTATTTGGGCCAGTATAACATGCCCGTTGTAATGGATCCATTGGAAGTTAATAGATGATCCGGGTTTCAGCCTTAGTCACTGGGACCAGGGACAGTAGGGCCAATTGAGTGGCCACCCTGATTAAGGTCTCTGTATAACCCACCTGTAGGTTACAATGATTGTCTGGCTCAGAGGTGGGTGGTTGCACTGTCGCTGGTTTCTCCAAATTGATGTAGGGCCTAGACAAATTACCTATTTGGGGCGCCACCTTGTCAATTAGTCATAAGGAATATGACTAGGAGAATAATCCTGATTCTTTTGTTATTTGGTTAATCTCACTTTAGCTTAATCCTGGGGGTCTTGTCAGATGTTGATAAAGAGAAGACACACCATGAACATACTCACACAAATAGCGTCCCAGAATTTCCTCCTACGTTTCGCGGGACAGAAAACTTCCCTCTTTGTCAGGGAGCAGACTTTGTATTTTTCCATACACGCGACTCATTCACTCTAGCTGAACTTCGGATCACACTGATGTAATGTCGTCAGGAGATAGGAGATCACTATCTCTTATTTCCTGAGAGGTTTGGGAACACATCACCTGATCTCTGTGTTGAAGTTCTGTTATCTAAAGAGTCTACTAGGCCTACTTCTAAAGAATTGTCATCTTAATTATGCTGTTTTAACAAATAATAATATGGTTTTACGCTTGATTAGGATAAACCTGTGGTCATCCCTGAAAGAGCAAAAGAAAAGAAGATGCCACATGTACCAGAGTTTGTTCGAAACGTGATGGGATCAAGTGCGGGAGCTGGCAGTGGAGAATTCCATGTTTACCGTCATCTCAGGCGGAAGGAATACGCAAGACAAAAATTTATCCAAGAAAAAAGTGAAAAAGTAAGTGTAACCTAATAGTGGAGTATGTTTGATGGAGAAACTCTTTGTTTTGCTGTTTTCACATAAGGCATTGTTGATATACCTCTGCAAGAGTCACACATATTTTGGCTGAACTTTTTATTTTTTTCGTGTTTGTTTTTACATTTAGTGATCTTTTACCACCAGTTCAGTCATCTAATTTTATCATTAGGTTTTAAACCTTAGCCAAATGTTTGTAACCTATTTTTGACACTGGGATAATTCAATCCCATTGTAATTAGTTTTTGTTATTTCCTGTGAATTTGATATTATTATGCAATCAATCAAATAAAATATTCTTTATTGTCATTCAAATTTGTACAAATCATTAACGTCATATTACAGCAGATACACTACCAGGTCAACATCCACAATACATTCACAGGCACTAACATTTTTAATACATATTAGATTGCATGCACATTATGACTATGGAACCTGCATGAAATCAAAAGCAACAAAATGGGATATTGCCTGGATGCCTGGATATTGTCTGGATATAAACCAGACAATCATTATGTATAAAAAATGAGAATATACTTTTACTGTCAGAATTGAATATTTTTCATTAAAAAAACTCATCTAAACTATAGAATGGATTATTAAAAACCCAACAGTAATATTTATTTTTGAATTCTTTTAAGGAGTAAAGTTGTATCAGGGATTCTAGAATATTGTAAATTTTGAGTAATAATATTATACCGGTATAGCTATTTAATGTTTTACTTAATCAGCAGAACTTTATTGAGGCATGTTTCTTTCCTCTGGTGTTATAGGAATGGATACTATTTTTCAATTTTATTTAGGCTAATATGGGTTTTCTAAAATGTACCAATGCTAACGTATTTCATATATAAAAAGCTTCCATCACAGGAAAACCTAGCCTTGATGTTTAGTTCTCATACCGGAGGAATTTAGCAAGTAAAGTTAAAAAAAAACAACTAATTACAGTATCTAAAACTCTTGCTGGTTAGGGCTTACTTATCTTTATCTTTTAGACTTTTATCACTGGGTTAACATGCATTATTTGGTCTGTGGAGCCCTCTACCTAACCTCCTGTGGGAATCATTGGTATCGCCTAGGAGAGATGAGAAACAGTACAAATTCAACTCAAATGGCCAGTTCATGATTTGAACCCTAGACCTCCCAAGTGTAAGGCGCGAACTTCCCTGTAGGTTGGCGGAATCATTTTTTGTATGCTTTGCCCGCTCGATTGGGCCTGTACGAGAAACGTATCTAGCAAAACAAAGGGTGACCTGCTATAGTACTTATAAAAGTTACTTGTCAGGTCTAGATTCGAACCCACGACAGGGGTGTTGCGATGGTTCCAAAGTCTGTTATCTAAACAGACAAAAAAGCATACTTTGAAATGAAAAATTATTTTGTTTTTAGTTAATACAAATTTAAATGTTTTTAATTTTGTTTTAAGTTAAATATACCAGTTAGAGATCCACAGTAACAAACCTGTTACTCATGCATGAGTAAAGGGCCCTCTCTTGGGCCCTTTCTGCAATCGGGTCTGGTCGACAACTTGAAGCGGTTTATATTGATTTTGCCAAGAGGTTCAATAAGGTGGACCAAAGGATCCTTACATCAAAGCTTCGAGGATATGGATTCTCAGGACCTCTGCTGGCTTGGCTGGCAGGCTACCTGATAGATTGGACCCTCAGTCACTGGACCCTTGCTGGCTTGGCTGACAGGCTACCTGACAGATTGGACCCTCAGTCACTGGACCCTTGCTGGCTTGGCTGACGGGCTACCTGACAGATTGGACCCTCAGTCACTGGACCCTTGCTGGCTTGGCTGGCGGGCTACCTGACAGATTGGACCCTCAGTCACTGGACCCTTGCTGGCTTGGCTGGTGGACTACCTGTCAGATTGGACCCTCAGTCACTGGACCTCTGCTGGCTTGGCTGGCGGGCTACCTGACAGATTGGACCCTTACTGGCTTGGCTGGTGGGCTACCTGACAGATTGGACCATCAGTCACTGGACCCTTGCTGGCTTAGCTGGGGGGCTACCTGTCAGATTGGACCCTAAGTCACTGGACCTCTGCTGGCTTGGCTGGCAGGCTACCTGACAGATTGGACCCTAAGTCACTGGACCTCTGCTGGCTTGGCTGGCAGGCTACCTGACAGATTGGACCCTCAGTCACTGGACCCTTACTGGCTTGGCTGGCGGGCTACCTGACAGATTGGACCCTCAGTCACTGGACCCTTACTGGCTTGCCTGGCGGGCTACCTGATAGATTGGACCCTCAGTCACTGGACCCTTGCTGGCTTGGCTGGGGGACTACCTGTCAGATTGGACCCTAAGTCACTGGACCTCTGCTGGCTTGGCTGGTGGGCTACCTGACAGATTGGACCCTCAGTCACTGGACCCTTACTGGCTTGGCTGGCGGGCTACCTGACAGATTGGACCCTCAGTCACTGGATCCTTACTGGCTTGCCTGGCGGGCTACCTGACAGATTTGACCCTCAGTCACTGGACCCTTACTGGCTTGGCTGGCGGGCTACCCGTCAGATTGGACCCTCAGTCACTGGACCTCTGCTGGCTTGGCTGGCGGGCTACCTGACGGATTGTACCCTCAGTCCCTGGGCCCTTCAGCTTGTCCTCCTGAGTCCCTCAGGGATCCCATCTGGGACCATACTTATTTAATGCGTTCATCAACGATCTCGCAGTCTCTGGAGAGAACTCGTTGATGTTTACAGATGACATAAAGATTTTCGCTGAGATCTATTCAGACGAGAATTCTGCCACTTGCAAATGCGTCTTGACAGGGAGCAACAACAACAACAGGCTTAGTGCTCCAACAACAATATGGAGGTAAACTTCAGTAAGTGCTCAGTGATAACCTTCCACCGCTTTCCCTCTCCAGAAATCTTCGTCTAAACTCTCTGGTACAGAAAACTATACCAGTTAAGGACCTGGGTGTTGTCTTCTCATATAACTTGAGCTTTGATGACCATATCTCTGGGATCTGTAGTAAGGCGAGGAAGACATTTGGCTTCATCTCACGGTCCACCAGGGGAATGAACAGTCCAACTTTGCTAAAAACGCTATGCTATGCTTTGGGGAGGCAGGGATTTGAATATAATAAGAATATGCCCCTACTGTCTGGTCTATTGAATATGCCCCTACTGTCTGGTCCCCCTATACAGCCGTCAACAGAGGCAACCTTGAGAGTGTACAAAGGAGTTTTTTGAAATTAGTTGGGGTATGTCAGGGCTCCCAGTATCGTAAGTCCCGATTGGGAGAGGCTCCAATGAGCCGAACCTCCAGCAACTACAACTGACATGGGATTTGGCGGATGTCTGCATCCTCTATAAACTTCTGAGAGGCCACTTCTACTGGCCAGACCTATTGGCTGAAGTCAATGTTAGAGCACCAGTGATAGTGGGCTGAAACTGTCATCTGTTCGGCTGTCGCTTCAGGGGGACTTCTTACGATTACAACAGCCCGCTAGCCAGACTCGTTCGCCTTGGCAATACCATCTCTAGGGAAGTCGAATTTTTGTTAGATAGTTGCCCATCTGTGCAGCAAAAAGCTGGAGCCATCCTGGCAGCTTGTTATTAAGCATCTTTGTTGGTATTCTGTTTGTTAAGAGTTTGGACTGTTGACATAGCTATTGTGTATGTTTCTAATTGAACATTCATCCTAGGACAAAAAGTATATCTGTGATTTTTATCTTTTCTCTATATCCTAGTCATTGACATTGATAGTAGCAATCATCGTAATTCAATTTTATTATTTTTTTTTATTGCTTCGTGGTTATGTTTCTGTTATGCATAGTTTTATTTTTTATTGCTTCATGGTTATGTTTGTGTTATGCATAGTTTCTATACATTTGTTGCTATATTTTTTTAGTACCTATTACTGTTATAGCATGTGTTGCACTGTATTATGTTATGTTGCATGTAAAATGTGATCAAAATATTAATGCATGTCAGTGAATTCTTAATGCATCCGTAAACTGTTTGCTTTTTCAATGTGTCCATTTTGTATTGCTGTTCCTTGCTGTTATGCACTCATGTCTTTGTTGCACATTTGTTACCATTAGTGTTTGTTAAGCTCCCTCATGATATTTAAAGTGGCTAATGCCGTGGATATGTAAAATAAAATAAAATATCTGAAGTAAGTTACAACCAGCAAGATATTTACTAACTGTTATCCCGAAACATGCCCTTATCAACAGAATAGAACATATTTTATATCAAACACACTCTTATTTTAAGTTGTAAAATAATTTTAAATTTATGTAATGTTCTAGCAATTACTTGAAGAGGCCTATCACCAGAAACTGTTAGATAACTTGCAAGCTGCAGAGGAGAGAACTGCGAAGAAGCGAGCAAAAAGATTAAGAAAGAAACGAAACTACAAAAAGAATAAGACAAGTAAACCCAACGGAAACAACAGTGGTCAGTCTCAAACAGAAAGTGACTCTGAGAATAGAAGTGATAGTGAATCAGAAAAAGAAAGAGAGACGGATCGAGAAATGTCTAAAGGAAATAGTGTTGATGTGTGTGAAAATAAAGAACAATCTTCTGAAGATGTAGACAATAACGTAGGGATCAGCCATAATCCGAAAGAAGATACAAATGAAAGAAATATAAATAGTTCTTTATGTGAAACTTTAAATCCAGAAAATGTTG
Source organism: Allygus modestus (assembly GCA_963675035.1). Lineage (NCBI taxonomy): Eukaryota > Metazoa > Arthropoda > Insecta > Hemiptera > Cicadellidae > Allygus > Allygus modestus. Next base: position 425,616,693 of record OY776111.1, read on the forward strand.
GATCAAAAATAAAAGAATTAGTTAATGATGATAAGTTGACTAAAGGTAAGGAAGACGAATCAGTGATGTAATTCTCGGGTAATTTTAGAAGTAGGACATCTATGATTTATCAAATCTGTTCTTTTTGCAATGTAAATATGTATTAATATATTTTAAACTAAAGAAGTAGCCTATATTTCCTCTTAATTACCTTTGCCCTTTTTATGTTTTTTTTTTTTATAAGGAGTAGGTTACTTGTTAGTTACCCTGCTTTAATCTGCTATTAATACACTTACAGATTGATTCGCTATGCTTAAACCCTTATAATTTTACACGATGCCCTTTTATGTTATGGAGAACATTGTGACGGGTGAATTTACTACGCTCATTTTCCTTTTACTGGTGTCTACAGCTATAGACAAATTTTACCTGGAAAATGTGGGAAACTTATGTGGATTTGGATAAAAATACAAGAATTTTGTGTAAAATCCTTTTTTGGCCAATCTCAACCATAAAACCTGTGATACAATTGCTCTTTAGTTGTGAGTCTAATTTAAATTAAACATGAACAGTTATTGAATAAGTAAAATACTCCTGTATGGATTGGACAATAGATGGATTACGGCCGACGCTAAGTTGCTTACAGTAGGTGGCAGCACACAATTCAAAACCGGTGTCTTTCCACGTGCTAAGGCCGAATTGATAAACCTTTTAGAATAGAAAACAATTAAACATGGTCTTGCAATAGCATAATCAAAAGTGAATTTTATTTTATTTTAATTCTAATTATAAAATGTTTGTTCTCTCACAACTTTTATTCCAGGAAGAGCCTTTGCCAGGATACTGTTTGCCCAAGTTTGTAATGAATTAGGTGTTTAAACTCTGCATTACACTGCACTTATTAAACAGTTTCATTACAAAAAATGCTTTCTTAAAAATCATCTTGATATGTAGTAAACTTCTTGGCATTTTTCAACTTTTCTGTACCTTCCTAGCAACCACAAGGACGGTAAGATTCCCAGTATCTGAAACAAAATATAATATTTTATAATTGTTCTGTCTTATTATCGTACTTTGTGGTGTTGTCAGGAATTAACTTTTAAAGATTGGATTACTTTAAACTTTGATTTTTAAGTTAGATTCTTCCACAGTTTATTTCATGTTATTTAGTTATATATCATTAAAACTGACGCTTCAGTCAAAGAATTTGAATTTCATCAACTTCTAAGAACCATCATTGAAGTTAATTCAAGTTTGTAGTTTTAATTCAAGTTGTTTATTTCACCACTAAAACCCAGTAACATCCTTAGATGATTCACTTTATAAACAAACTGCCCAAGGCATTAGTGGTGGCCTCAAATGTAATATTTCAAATTAGAATAGTAAGAATTTCAGTTATTTCCTCAACTCGTAGCTTCCTGGCCAAATTGGTTTGATTTAAAAATTGGTTTAACTGTGAGGTTAATGTTCAGTTAAATTTTATAGATATTTCCTGTTTCATTTCACCCCATAGATACTGTAAAACGGTATTATTTTAAATATTAGGCCAATTTTCTGCAGGTGGTAATTTTGGGAGAGGCTTTTTACCATTCACACACTTGGGAAAGCTGAAGCCAATGGTTTAAGCTGGTTAAGTCAAATATACATCCATTGGACTTGGGCTGGGCTGTATTGTAACCACGTGAAATTTAGGATGTTCACTGATATGGCTGAAGGTGGGACATGGGACCAGCAGAGTAAGATAAATGTTAAACAACACTTCATGAAAAGAAAAGTTTCAATATTAAATCTCAAAAAAGCTTCCCTTTGCACATTCATCAATGGTTTGAAAAACATTATTAGGGAACACTACCTACTTAATATATAGATATGTTAATTTCATTGTTTTTATTTTTTATTCAAAATTTAAACTTTCTGTTGAAATTATATAACAGTGACATATATTTTTAATTATTGAATTATACATGAATTTTTATGTAATATAATTTGTTATACATCATTTATAAAATAACTGAATTTGCTACACTTTTTGTATTTACCAAGAGTATAAAGGCCAGTAATAGTAAGCAGGCAGCGATGACGAAAAATATGAAAAAGTAGTGTTCTAGCTCTGACTTGCATCCGTCTCCGAAGGCTTGCTGCTCGCCGATATAGTGCTTCACACAAGCCAGCTGTGAACAACATTGCGATATGAACACAGGGCTTATTAGTGTTCTTAAGTAAATACATTTTAATTTACTCCATCTGGACACCGCTGAAAGTATCTAATGATTCATTAATCAGAAATTGATTTTTATGCAAATTAGTAAACAAATATTTTGAATTCCTAATTCAGTATCACAAAAGGTATTAATCAGACACGTATTATTCTAGCAACAACGCTGTGTCACCAGGGCCGGATTTAGGCATGTGCAATATGTGCAGCTGCACAGGGCGGCACATTTTAGGGGGCGGCAAAAAACAAAAAATATACTTAGTGATACAATAAGTGGTGATATTTCGATATTGCTATGAGTGAAAATAAATAGGCGGCCTCTTCGATTGCAAAGTGCAAAATAGGGGTAATCTCTCTGTCCGCTTGCTTATAACAGTGCAAACAGAGTAAAAGTTGAGCTTAACAATCGTATCTCTGCTCTGCCGCTCCATCAGTCCATCACTGTCGTCGCGATGAGTCATTGCGGCGCATGCACAAGCCTCAGTCCACAGTCTACTCGCTCTTGCTATCCGTCAGTCAGTTGTAGTGATGGGCAATTCGATTCTTCTTAGCGAACCGATTCATTTGAATCACTCGATTCAAAAGAATCTAAATTTGAACCGATTAATTTAGTTTGTTTTGATTCATACATATGTTTGCTGCTTGAAGTTGTTATTGTTGATGTTTGCCACTTGAAATTGTTATTGTTGACTACTGTTATTATTAACTACTGTGACTGCTAGTGTTTGTTTTAACATTATCTAGTGTAAAACATGAAACAAGTGGGGGGGGGGGCAGTGTTAATTTTGCACAGGGGCAGCAAACATCTAAATCCGGCCCTGTGTGACACTCACACTGATAGGCATTGGGGTGTATTTTAGGATAAAAAAAGACAGTAGGAATTGTTTAGATCAGCACTACCTTTATAGTACAGTTCGGGTCACAGTGCTTGGCATCTGGTTATCGTATGCTCTGGAATGTCTTTTGGCCTCTATTTGGCTTAATACCGCTAGTGTTACAGTCTACTTTTGTCAACAGAAAGCAAAAATCACTTATTTTATTCTAAAACATTTGTTTTGGTTGTTTTTGTTAATGCCTACTTTTATTTACGAGAGATTTTAGTAGTTTCATGCCCCTCCCAGGTGCCAAGCACCGTGAACCGAGCTGTACAGTAGTTTGTAACATCCTCTGTGAAGAAACATATTGTCTGGTTAGTACCAAGCTTCACTGCAACTTACACCTGACTAGCATTGCCTGTGACTCCAATGACTTCAACGTCCTCTTAATTATGGGAGGTATGGGGCACCACTTGCAGATTAATTATTGATCATATATATGCAATACAAAATGATATTATTTAAGCTGTCTTAACAGAAAGCAGAAAAACAGAAGGTATGCATCTAAAATATGTAACATATTCAACGTGAACTAGCAAGATCCTTTCATTACTAAATAAAAAATCAACGTTTGAATTTACAAATATCCCCGTAGCAGCAAACCTGCATATTCAGCGAATTTCCAATTCATATTAGTTTATCTTAATACCACATAAAGCCACATACCAGGTTTCATCAATATACATTCATAAATAAACGATTTATGACATTTTAATTATTCTCCATAAGAATAACATGGCAGCTGAGTATGCAGGTTTGCTGAAATAGGGAACACTAAAAATGGGTTTTTATACAAATATCAATATAACTCAACTAGGTAAAGCCACATACCAAGTTCTATTAATTTTTGTTCATAATTAAAGGAGATAACACGTTACTTATTCTCGATAAGAATAACATGGGGCTGAGTATGCAGGTTTGCTGCTACGGGAACTATCGGCCAAAAAATGGGTTTTTGTGAAATATTAATAGACCACAATGAAATAAGCAATATACCAAGTTTCATCAGGATAAGTTGATAAATAAGCGAGATATACAATTTTTCTTATCTCCATAAGAATAACATTGGACAATGTACTGTGTTTAGCACTTTCAATATCTCAGTAACCAATTGACGTAGAGCAATGATTTAAACACCGAATTGTCCGTCTTTTTAAGCTGATTCCAATGGAAAAAACTAAAATTTTATTTTTTCAAAAATTATATTTAAACAACTCAAAAAACCCATTTTTTGGGATACAAAACCCCCTCAAAATACCCTTTCGGATAGGTCGATCTGTCTGGTTTTCGAACTTAAAAGTCATAAATGCTGCTTTACACATTTGTACCAAATTTCATCAAAATCGGACCTTTTTTACGAGAATTATCGCACCCACGGACACACACACACATATATATATATAAGGTTTTGAACGAATGGTATTTTTTGGGGTCTGGGGACCTCAAAACGAAAAGTTATCATGGTCCCGGGCCTAAGTCTTACCATGCCGACTACGGTAATAGCTTTTTCCCTATAGGGTAAATTCGCTAAAACATATATAGCAGCAACATTTTTATATCTTTATATATAATTCTGTAAGCAAAATTTTAAGTCAAAATTGTGGGAGTTTGGAAAATCGCATGATGATGGGAGACGACTCAAATTAAAGGTCTTGATTTCAGGGACTCGGGAAGAATAGCAGTATTTCCAAAATGTTACCAGCAAACGAGAAATAACGTAAAACATCCCCCATAAGAAAAGCAAGGAATATAAAAAACTTCTGCTTTGTTTATATTAAAACATGTAATTAAGTTCTACATTGTTTACGAACTGGCATGTGTTCCTACTTACACTGTTTTTACTCAGCATTTAAAGAGTAAAGAGATCGGAGTGTTTGAGCAAGGTTAGGGGCTATGGCCCCTTCAAGCCACTTGTTTATTATAATTAAATATTACAGTTCTCATACATACTGTTACCCCTAAACAAAACTGATGCTTCTGATTCAACTGCACTTCACACCAACTGTCCAACTATTTTATTGCAGTAAATTAGATTTACAAATTAGTTATGGGATCAGCGCACATACACACAGACTGAAGTGCTCATGTGGGTGAATTTCCATGTACTACCTTTAATTATACTTGTACTTTTATAAACTTATATCTACCAAACTACCTGGAATAAATTGCATACCGGAATGTATGTCGTAATTGTAACTGAAAATAATCATGTATCTTTCTAGTATACAAATAATTTAATATTTCTTCACTAGTTATTGTTACATACATTACATAGTTTTTATTGTAGATTTACAACATGGATTGTTCCAAAAATTACCTTTTGTTGCTTGGTTGTAGCATTGCAGCAGGAAGTTGGGATATACTTCCAGTCCCCTTTGTCCTCAATTCCACAACATTTATACTGAAATAAATCATTACTATGAATTTGGTAAACATAGAGAAAGAAAAAGTATGACACATAGTTTTATAGATGAAAATGTAAATCTTTATTGCCTTCAATCACCAGGGGCTGAAATCATAATCATAATCACCAGGGGTCTTTTGAATCTGCCCATAACAATTTTTAATTTCTGAACAAGCAATTGTACCAGTGTGAGTTCTGTGTATGCTAACCTGGAAGGCACTGTGTGTACACCATAATATCACATGATCTGATACAACTGCTAGCCGATCTGGTGGATAAGGTACCAGCCCCCCAGCCACAGGGTAGTGTTTGGATCTTAGGTTCAAATCCCGTCACAGTTGGTGGTTTTTATGTGCAACTCATGGAGAGTTCACCCCTCTGTGGCGGAGTTGAAGGCGAGAGCGGACACAAGGCCCAAGCTTCGAGATGGGTGAGATGCACATCTGATCAGGTATTTTGCTATTTTTACCTTTCCTAACTACTGTGTATGTCCACTGGAAGCACAAAATATTTTTACAGCTTCAAGTGTTCCGACTTTAAATATATTTGTTAAATGTACAAAATATCACAGATTCAATCATTCCATTCATAAAGCTTGTCCCTCAAAGAGTTAATCCTCAATTTTATTTACGATTGATTCTGGTATCAGTATACTTCTGATATGCAGTTTTGCAGTTTATGTGTAGTTGTGCAGCACAATTAATTTGGCAAATTTTAAAATTATTAATTAATTTCAGTTGGGAGCAGAACCAAAACAACAATAAATCTATTTCTGTAGCATTGAGATATAAAAAAATTGTAATTCAATTTATGATGACCACAAAGTTTCTGATTTCATAGGCTGGGGGAGATGTAAACTATGATTGGGGTCCGGGTACAACGAATCACAACTGTTTATGTTTTTACTTTGTGTTTGTATATACCCTGTATTTAATGTAAATTGTGAAATTGTACAGTAAATCAGTGCAATAAAGATCCCTTGTGATGAAGTCTTTTGCTTGGTACTTTTTCATTTATTTATACTGTATACCAATTTTACTTAGTAGTGATATCAATGTATTTGGTAATAGAACCACTTACCGAAAATGCCATGTTTATATTATAGTACTACCTGTTTATTATGGTACTACCTGGTTTGCCTGTTTATTTTTTTAATTTACAAAAAGACAATAATAATTAGTTAGTTTATAGCATAATATTTTCAAAAAACACACCGACAATGAATCTGGCATTTTTATTTATTTCAAATACAACACAGATAATTTTAACAAAATATACAATAATATAAAGTCTAAGGCAATTTGACATCCGTACAAGTACACTGGAGAATACATCCAACATCACACAAACAATTTTACATAATTTACTGCAATATACCGTATTTAGAGTGTGCTATTGCAGTTATCAAAAGCACGATTTAATGTATGCAACAAACTAAAACTATAGAAATGAAATTACACTAGGCAACAGGCAACTAATTCCAAAGAATATATCTTTTTGGTTGAACACCCCTACCATAAAAGGTTTATAGAACAAAAAGATGTAGCTAATAAAAAATATTTCAAAATATTTTTATGCATAATCACCCACCATACTGCAAAACACACTTTTTTATACGGGGATGTGATTGGGGTCTATGCTATTAAAATATATATATATATAAATATTTAATAGTTAGATGGATCTTTGTTTTTTTTACTTTCTTGACTTTAACTTTCCTAATCTACTGTGTTTTTACCTTCATTCTAGGTTTTACTACTTAAGTGAATATTACAGTGACTTTGTGTTTGTTTTTTTCTCTGTGAATTTTCCAAAGTTAAAACGTTATTGTTTTAAGTTACTCATTACATTACTTACAAACTTTATTTTTTTTAGTTGCTTCTTTTCCTGTTATTTAATTTTTATAGTAATTAATTGTCAAATTTAACAAAACGTCTTTGTTCAAAAAGAAAACTAACCTACAAGTACCTTCAGTTCATGGAATGACAACATCTGTTGTAAACAAAGTAAAGCTTAAATGTGAAATCAAACAAGGTAAAATGTCAGAATCGCTTGGTAAGTCTAACGAGAATCTCAATGAACCCATTGACAATTTTGTTTTTCCTAACAAACGGAAGCTTATTGCAAGTTCGGTCTCAACCTAAACGGTATGTTTTAGATTCAAGTCAATTATACAAGGACAATAAATATCAGGTTCTTTCTGAACATTCATATGCTTCCCCCAGTAGTAAATGAAAACCATACCGAAGATATGGATGATTCTGTCCCCAATGACCAAACAAACAATCCTAAGTTAAAAATCCCTCCTATCTTTTTACACAATGTAAACAACCATCAGGAAATTATTAAAGATGTGCAAAATGTAGCAAAAGCCTCTTTTTCAACTCAAGTACGTGGCCAGTCTCTTAAAGTTAATCTCTCCAATATCAACGATTTTAGAAAATTAAGAGCGTTTTATGACACGTCTGACATCAAGTACCACACTTTTCAACCACTCCATGACTAAAAGCTAGAGGTAATTGTTAGAAACCACTAACTAACTTGCCCACTTCTTTGTTGGAAAATGAAATAAAAACTGAACTCATTGATTAGAACTATCCCGTTCTTAGGGTAACTAGATTACTAAATAAAAATAAACTTCCACTTCCATTGTGTGCAGTAGACTTGGAAAACAATGATGACAGCAAAGCTATTTTTAAACTTAACACTTTTTTATGCAGTTGTAAGCGTGGAAGTGAAAAGAAAACCCAGGCAAATCCCTCAATGCACCCGCTGTCAAAGATACGGACATACAAAAAACTTTTGCAAATTGGATCCTAGATGTGTTCGGTGCACTGGACAGCACCATTATTCTGAGTGCCCAAAAAGTAAAACTGAAACTCCTCAGTGTATTAACTGTGGAGAAAATCACACTGCTAATTACAGAGGATGCCAAGTGTATCAGGAAATCCTTAAAACAAAAGAGCATAACAAAAGTCCTTTAAATCGATCACAAAACTCAAATGCTCGGAATGAAACTCCTAATCTGCGCCTACCTGATTTAGATTCGTCTGCTCATTTCTCTTCAATCTGTGACGATACTCAGTCAAGGCTCCTCCTAAGTTTAGAGTTCCGTTTGCTAAAGCTGCCACTTCTAAGCAACATGACACTGGTTCTATTTCACCAGAACCAACTGGTTATGATAATACTGACGTATCTCTATCACAAAGTTTAGAACAAATAATTGTAGACATGGTTAAATCTTTTATTCCTGCTCTTAGAAAAATAATAAGTAGTGTTATTAGCTCTGTTCTCTCTAATGGACTTTTGTTTCGTTTATGGCTAGACATAACATTGACATTGCATGTATCAGTGAAACGCATTGAACTGCTGTTGAAAGTTTTAAAGCAAAAAAAAAAAAAGGGTAAAGTGGGTATTCTGTATACAGGGAAGACAGACCGGATCCAGTAGCATCAGGTGGTGTTGCGATTTTCGTACGAAGAACTTTAGACCATCACCGTATATTTTTACCTACTCTCGCTTCTTTAGAATCGGTTGGTGTTCAAATTAATTTGAACAATGGTACAAACTTTCGTGTTATATCTGTGTACAAATCCCCTAACAAACGGCTCCACTTCAACGACTTGCTGATTATTTTTCAAGATGACTGTTCGACCGTTGTTGTAGGTGACTTAAACTGTAAACATCAGGTATGGGGCTGCCGCAAAACTAATCCAAATGGGAATCGTCTACTTCAATACACTAATGATTCAAATATAATGATTTCAGCCCCAGACGAACCTACCTATTATCCATGGCAACCAAATTACCAACCCGACATACTTGATTTGGTATTACACACAAATTTCACAGTACCTATCATTCAGGAAGTTTTACCTGAGCTAGATTCTGACCATTCGCCTGTAATAATATCCTTTTTCACGCGACCTCAAATGAGTTTACATCCTCAACGACTGATTAATGGGAAAGTTAATTGGGAAGTATTTAGTTCCGAATTAGATTAATGTTTAGAAAATAATTAAACCTTAACATCTTGTTGTGAAATTGAAAATTCCATCCAAACCTTTACGGAGACTATAAAACTTTGTATCAATAAAGCTAATGCAAAACCGGCAAATTCAAAGTCTAATGACTTTTATCGTCATTACCACCAATGAGAATCATGCACCTCATTAAAGAAAAACACAAAATTAGACGACGTTGGCAGCGGCACAGGCTAACCCATCTAAAGAGGCAATTAAATTAATTGAGCAGGCGAGTTAAATCAGAACTTGAAGAATACAGGATGGATTCATACTAGAAATATGTTTCTGATATTCACCCGAGTGATTCAAACATGTGGAAAGCAACAAAACGCCTTTTAAATACCCGAACTGTTACTCCTACCTTGAAACACGATGACCTAGTGTATGAAAGTGATTTACAAAAGTGTGAACTGTTTGCGGGGTTATTTTGAAGCTGCTTTTCAATCTAATGGCGTGGTTGATCATGAGTGCGAGGAGATGGTAAAAGAGACAGTGAGTGCAAATATTTTATCAGCTGAGCTGTCTATAAAGTTTGCTTCTCAATCTGAATTAAAGACGGTAATTAAAAAACTTCCTTTTCGAAAATCACTCGGCCACGATTTTATCCCGAATATTGTCTTACAAAATCTTACTAATAAAGGACTTTCAGGATTTACTTCTATAATTAACGCATGCTTGTCTAAAACTTACTTTCCAGTCATTTGGAAACTTGCAGAAATAACTGTCATTCATAAAACCTAATTCATCCCCATCAAGTTACAGACCCATCAGCTTATACTCTCAAAATTATCAAGTCTTTGAAAAAATCATTTTAAAACGAATGTTGTGGAATATAAACGCTGCAAATATAATTCCTCCACATCAATTTGGATTTCGACCAAAACATTCAACAGTTCATCAAATTCTACGGATATATGAAACAATAATGCACGGGTTCGAAAGAAAAGAGCACACAGTGGCGGCTTTCCTTGACATTGCACAAGCATTCGACACAGTATGGCACGATGGTCTTGTGTTCAAACTAATAAATTTTGGTTTCCCAATGCACATAGTAAATATCATCAAATCATTTATTCGTCAAAGAACATTCTCTGTGAAGATAAATTCCTCTCTAACAAAAACTCGGCCGATTGGGGCAGATGTCTCACAAGGATTCATACTCGGCTCTGTACTATTCAATCTATGTATGGCTAACATTCCTCTTCCTGAAAATGCTTCACTAGCTCTATGCAGATGACACTGCTATATTATGTCAAAACTCTGACATCTATGAGGCTGCCCATTCTCTTCAGTCGTCCATAGATATTCTAATTGGTTTTCCAGTAGAAATTTAAACTTAACTCTACAAAATGTGAGGCAAAAATATTTGCTCTAAAAAAATGTGTTACCTCAACAAATCCAAATTTATGGACAATTTTTACCATGGAATCCTGACGACCAGGCTGTAAAATATCTAGGAGTCTGGCTTGACAAGAAAATGAATTGGAACTTTCATGTTAACAAAAAATTAACTCAGGGCTATACTCGCCTAGCTAAACTTTTTCCCTTAATAAACAGAAAATCAACTTTAAAACCAGAGGGTGCTAAATTAATCTATGAAACAATAATTCGGCCTTTAGTTATGTATGCCTGTCCTGTCTGGGGTTTGGCTGTATCTCATAATAAACTTAACAAAATTCAAGTTCTACAAAACAAAATTCTCAGAATCGCAGTGAATGCTCCCTGGTTCGTTAGAAATAACCACATTCATGAAGAGCTCGGAGTCGAGCCAGTATTAAAATTTATAGAAAAATCTTCTCAAAAACTCCTTGAAACTTTGGACTTGTTCCTGGTGCTGTGACATTCAATATTGGACAAATTACAATAAACAGGAGGCTACGAGCGAGACTTCCTCAAGATATTCTGTTCAGAATGGATTGAGAATATTGTTATGTTTTCTTTTGTATTTGTTTAGTTCATGCCTGATAATTTGTTTCAAATATTTCTTCTTTTTTCATGTTCCAGGGTGATCCTAACCAGGATGAACCCGATAATGTAAATATTTGTTCGTAAAATCATTGTATGTTAAAAATTCTGTGAATAATGACATGTAACACTGAACCAGAAATAAATAATTGTAAAAAAAAACAATAAAAAACTACTTAGGTAACTTAACAGCTGTCTCTTGGTTCAATTAGCTCTTGCATCTGATGCTTGTAACAATAAATAATGACTGTTCATGTATCAAATAACAAACTGATTTACAATACAATGACTTTGATTTATTCATATAAGGTTGACATCTCAGAATTAAATACCCCCATCGCAGCAAACCTACGAATTTCCAATGCAGATATAAATGTCTTAATATTAGTAAGTGTCTTAATATTGTAGTCAGATATCACTTGTTTTAAAAACTTGCACTTTATATAACTGAATTTAGAGTGAGATCAATTTTGAAAATAAGTTAAATTAAATCATTTGAAGCAGTTTACATAAATAAATTAATGAACCTTGTTATTACTGCTTACATAGGCCTACCTATATATTTTACTAACTATTATCTGAAATACTTAATAAAATACCTTTGACTATTTATACATGGGGGCTTCCAGTGTCGAACGATAGTTTGTTAGTTGGCCTATTTTACATTAATGGGAGAATTATTAATTATGTTGAATATATAGTGAATTTAAATACATATAAATTTAGCCTACATAATGATTGATGTGGGTATTTATATGATAAAATCTATGAAATTTTGCAACATGATCATTTATAAAAGCCAGGACATTTTTTTATTTTTAAATCTGGAGATTTAAAGAACTTAAACCACTAAATATAGCAACCAATTATAATTTGTTCTGTGATAAGATGAATCATTTTGAGCGAATATAGCTTTACCTGGAGGAAGTATAACGTTTTTAAAATTCTCCAGGTTCACAAATCGAAATCAGTACTTTTATACATAGATTTATACTAAAAATTGCTAAATCTCAAAAGAATAAGGATGTGTCAGTTTTCTCCCTTAATTTGGAGAAAAACTTGTAACAGCGCTGCGGCGGTTAAGTTAGGCTACTCTATTTGTTACGACGACTTACACGATAATTTATGAGTAATTTGCTATTCTAATTGATAACTCCACACCGAGATTTAAATTAGTTACATACCCCATAAATGGGAATTCTTTTTTTAATTTATTTGGGTTGGCGCACCTGTTTCCTGCAGTCTATGCTAGTCCCGCGTAACGAGACGAACAAGATAATAGCTATTTACGCACCTAGGACAACGAGGTATATATCTATAGAAGAGGTCCCAACTCAAGGTTCGTAAAGCTTTCAGACCAGGTGTGCTTATTAGTGAATTTCCTTTGGAAAGTGAACTATTAGCATGACCCGCACGGTGAAACTTAAGCCCGGGACCACCATAGAAGTTCGTAACGTGACCCCCTGATATATATATACTAGGGGCTTGTAGGGGCAAAAGCCCCTAAAAAACCAAAATACATAAATTTTTTATCAACCTTCATTGGTCATTTATAAATAAGCACTGATTTTCTAGCATTATAATATAATATTATTATACTGTCTTATGTTTTTAATAAAATGTCCATTCCTAAACAACTATACATTGCTGTAGTTTAAAAGTAAACAAACTGAATAAGTACAGCTGGTATCAATATCAAAGGCTAATTTAACTCTGTGGCACAGCTGTTTTAATTTCAAAAGATGTAAACAAATTAAACCCCATGTTGTTTTAATGGGAAAAGTTTTATTCTGTTGCGAATTTATGGTAAAAAAATAAGAAAAATGAATAGTTTTCCCTCAAAATTCACGTCAAGACCTTTAAAATGATACCCCTCCCATCCTTCTACGGCCATCCAGTCACTCACAATTTCTTTACAAAAATTTGACTTACGGAATTATATATAGATATATATATATATATATATGTGTATGCACTCTAGCGGTCGCATTTTTGTCCGATTTACTTCAAATTTGGTAGGGACATTCTTTTCTATAATCTGTTGGACAAGTTCGTTGGGCAAAACAATCCGAAAACTCTAAACCCATTTTTTGGGGATTAATCTTTCAAATTTCGAGTTTTTGGGCCCAAAAAGGGTCAGAAAAGCCCCATATGTAATATTAATGCATGTAAAAAGATGGGGATTAGAGAGGCGAAAGTTTTAAGCCCTATTCCGTCATTCTAGCATAAATATTTACCGAGTTATTAAAGAAAATGTGTATCGGCTAAACACAGTACGTTGTCTTATGGGGGTTTAACACTATAAAAGCCTGTTATTGCTTTGTCAAAGTACTTTTATTATCCCCAGCAACCTCACGCCTACTTTCAAGCCTGTCTGGACCTTCTCCTAACCTTATAATGCGCAAAATTGTATTCTCAGCTTTGCAAATAAATGAAACCAGGAGTATCAGAACAGCAAAAAAATCAATGTTTTCAGATTTCAATAAAAATTCGACAAATGTTTGTTTTTTTACACTGATTTTGAGTTTTAAAAGTTTTTATGTGGAAATTCACTTCCCTCACGTCAGCGTGCTGCGTGCGAACTCGTTTACATAAGAGTAATGTTCGCAGCAAAGATGTCTTACGAGGGCGTCCAGCTGATTCATAAATCAACAACATACCATAAAATGTTGCCAACCTTAAGGGTATAATAATGGTACAGCTATTTTTAAATTGTCACTGGACATGCAGAAAGAAAATTTTAACCCATAATCGATTAATCTAATAATACAAATAAATCAAAACTTTTGATAGAAACAATATATTAGTTTCATAAAATAACAGCTTCACAAAATTTAAGCAGTTAAACAATGTTTATTCTAATTACATTGATGAGGAAAATATGGTACTCGTAAGATAAATATCGTGTTTCCAGCAACACTGCAGATTGGGTTGGTGATCACGTGACCTTCCAGCTGTTTTACGAGGTCTCTTCCGGTTGATTAGAAAACTTTAAATAGATCGACTCAGCAAACCTGTATAAAGTATGTATGAACCTTGATCCCAACTGGGGTAAAAAGGGTTACCAGATCCAAGCACTCCGTTTTTTTTCAACCGCCTAACAGAAGAAGCCAAGCCACTAAGTCGGTCTCACTTTAAAACACGCTTGGCCACTTTTATGATTGGACAGGGTCTTTCATAAGTCTGATTTTATGGGTGACGACATTAATAACTTTTAAACAGCCTATTATACACCAGCCTTCTTAACCAGATGTAAACAGCAAGTATTTTGTTTTTATTGTGTTTGTTTAATTTACAAGCGTTGATTGTTTTTGGAATCAAAATCGTTCCCTCAGGAAGTGAAAAAATGAAGAGGAAATCAATAAGTTAATAAAGGCCCCCCACTTAAATGTCATACTGACAAATACATAGAAAATACTCAAAATACACTACTCCTAATGTCCCAATTGGAGAAATTGACTTTGGTCTCCTTGACTTCCTAATCTCCGAGACTTCGGAGAGGACGCTAAATGTAAAAGGTGCACTTATCAAATCGTAAAAATATTATCGGAGTTTAAAGGCACCAAACTACAGGGCGTTTCAAAAAGAATCATCAATTTTTTTAAAATCATAGCTATTATATCTATAAATCCGCTGTGATCGAACAAAATATACTGTTAAAAAGAGGAAGCTCTGAAGTTTTATGTCGTTTACCCTAGAGGTAGCAGCGTCGAGCTCAGGAGTTGTCACAATGGAGTCTGCACGCATCACACAAAGTGTTTTGTGACGAGGCAACTTTCCATTTGAGTGGGAAAGTTAACCGCCACAATGTCAGAATGTGGGGGACCGACGAGCAACCACACCAAATTGTACAGCATGAGCAAAATTCTCCATAACTCAATGTTTTTTGTGCAATCACACGGAGTAAAGTGTATGGTCCCTTATATTTTGCTGAGAACACTTACGGGAATAACGTATATCGATATGTTAGAAAACTATCTCTTCCCTCAGTTGGATACAGATTCATACAACTTCACATACCAGCAGGATGCTGCCCCACAACACTGGAATCTTCATGTGAGAGAGTTTTTAAATACTAGGCTTCCTCAGAGATAGATCAGCCGTACTGGACCTAACGATTCCGCGTTACATCACTGGCCTCCAAGGTCACCAAACCTTACTGTTTATGATTTTTTATGGAGGTTTGTAAAAGACAGTGTTTATATCCCTCTCCTTCCAACAACATTAGGAAACATTAGGTTGAATTGAGGAACCGCCATCGAATCCATCACTCAAGACATGCTAGCTAAGGTGTGGGATGAATTTGAGTTGTGCATCTAAAGGGGGCCATATTGAGCCCCTGTAAATGATATGTAAAAAATGTTTATTAGTTACCCTTTAATATAAAAGTAACCTCATGACAATATGATCATTAGTTTTGAAAATATAAACCTATAAAATCGGATGATTCTTTTTGAAACACTCTGTATAACAATACAGAGTCATAACAATATAACAATCTGACTATGAGTCACAACAAACTTTAACTTAATAAAAGTATAACATTATTATTTTCAGTTATAACTAGCTGTCCTGTTGCTCGAATCCGAGCAAGTTTGTACCCAACGAAAGGTTTCTTCAGTTGTAAACAAACATATCAAAACATCTGAAATTAAAACGGATGATAACAACGTACTTTCAATCAACACGTAATTTAGACTTCTGTCGTCAGATAGCGCCACTGTTTCGTTCACACCGCCTGGCGCAGGTATTTCGTTCGCGTCTACCAGTTAAAGTTCGTCGGCCTCCTCCTCTTGGCCGTCCTGGTCGACGTCTTATAGTCTCCATTATGTCGAACGTTTTTTTGGTTATGTTTTGATTTTGTGCAAATAAAAACTGGTGTTTTGTTGCCAGCTGTACGTTCAATAACCATTTTTCAGGGTCAGATTTTATTTGTTCCTTCCTTAAATAAACAGCTGATTTCTCGATCGTTGGTTTGTAACTGCATATTATGTCTATGGGGAAAATTGCGACTTTGACCCCATATTTTCCCATGTCCACGGTGACTTTTATAAATTTTTTTTAATTGATGGCAAAACTACATGCTAAGACCTTTCTAACGACACCTTGGACATGGTGATCGGTAGCACCACCGCTCCAAAACAATTATGACAAAATTATGCCTAGCGTATTAAAAATATAGATGTATGCAGCACCAGATTTAGGAGCCCTGGGCCCCTAGGCTCAAACTGTGGTGAAGGTCCTGTGGTTCAGATCCAAATTGGTGACCTTTTTTTCTTGTATCAGGGCTTTTGCATCTGGTTCTGAGTGGTGCGGGCCCTTAGGTGCACCTATGTAGCCTATGCTAAAATCCGACCCTGAATGTACGTTGTACTTACACTAAACTATAATTTGAACAGAGAGGAACGTAAAGTTACTCCTGTGTGCTGATGTACAGTGCTGCATTCCATTGCAAACCTGTGGGGCGTAGCAGTTAGTCTATGGTGCAACCTATAGGTAGAAATGGTGCATCTATAGGTAGAAAGCCAACGTCCCTGAATAAGTTCAGTTTGTCGGCCTCTTTTGTAACTTCCGTAAGCTTTGTTTACTCAATGTGATTTTCCGCTTTCAGCTGTTATGGCGAAACAAACTTCACTCTTAGTCTTAGCTTTTTTTGAATGTCGTTTGTTTTGTTTTTGTCTGTTTTATTTATTTAATATACTAAGGCAGCGTATGAGCCGGTGTCGTAATATTCTCTAGGTGCGAAATACAATTTTTCTCTTGAGTTTTGAAATTGTATTTTCGTACGGATAATATTAATTTTATTATCATCCTGACGTAGCTGTAGGTTTTTGGTTTGTAAGGAAAAGGTGGAAGAGAGGTTAAAATGTTTAGGTTAGGTTTCTTTTAAAAAGATAATCCAAAATGCGATATAACCCAATTCATCGTGGCTAGCGAAATGTAAAGCAAAGCATGATTAATCGTACAGATTGAGTTTTATTGGGCTCTGATAAAACGATACCAAACAACCCTAAGGAGTTCCAAGCTCATATTAAATAATTGAATTGATTTATTTTACAGTTAGTACCAATCGCCCACACAAAATGTACCAAGCGGTTTATGGCCTTGATATCTTGCAATCACTGGTGAAACCTGTTGGAACACTTTCACTTCAAACCTTCTCCAGGTTACAGTGTTCAAAGCTCTCTACTTCTTCAGTTATTTTCAAGAAAATGGTAAGAAATATATCAATATAAACTATTATTGGTTTGTTATTGCTTTATAATTAACTTATAATTGCTTTATAATAACTTTTATTTAATTGATCTGACTTAATTTCACTATTGACTCATTGTTTATTATTTCAAGGAATTTCAGCTTCATGCCTAGTACATATATTCTGATTGCCTAAGCCCTTTTTGATCCTTGAGGGTCTAATTTTATCTCATAATTGTTCCAACTATAAAACTGAGCAGTCGCACACATTACACAATTGTTATTATACCTCACAATTACATAGGTGTAGATTTAATTCTGAAAAAACATGATTTGTGTTGAGTGACTAAATTGAATAGAATGAATATAAGTAATTTCATCAGGTACAAATTATTAATATTCAGCGTTTAACCAAGCTAACAAAACGTAACCATATTGAAATTATATTCAATATTCCATAAGTAAACTAAAACATAGTTTTCATTAAAATCTCACTATAACTTAATAATTGATAACATAGGCCCCAAATATCAAATCCTCAATAAAAAAAAATAAAAAAACTAAGTTACTGCTTACTGGCAGAAGTTGGTGTTATTTGTTATTACTGTATATATACTTGGGCTAGTCTGAAGAATTTTTTGATAGATTGTCTTTTTGAATTTCAACGCCAACGGCATTTTTGTTAACAGAGTACACAAACGCTTTTAGGGAAAACAGTTCAAACCCCTCAAATTGTTGTGGACACCCTGGGATTTGAACCTGTGACCCCTTGAACCGAAGTCCAAGACGCTAACTTTTATGTTTTTTTATAAATTATTCTTAGGCTAAGTTATCCACCATAAGAGGGAATGATCGTATCATAAAGTTTTCTATTCTGAGTTATACTTGTCACAATAAAGTAATTTTTAAGGCTGGTAATATGTCTGAGAAAACATGAAATAATCACAAGCATTACTAAAATGATAAAATAGTTAAAGCAGATCATGATATATAAACAAAGATCATAATGGGCTAATGGCGGCGCCATTTTTAAAACTCACGAACAAATTAAAACCCGGTAGATTTTAGCCGTTATTGCGTTTCAGGCTTGCCAATAGATGCAGGTACACAGTGCAGCATTCAGGAATGCCAACCGCAGCACGCCTCGTATTTTATTTTAGTTTTGTCCCCTAATTTCAGAGCAGGAATTAGCGCTGATTGTACTAGAACTTCTCTTTGGTCCCGTTGTGCGCGATATTGTTTACTTCTCAATCGTCAAAATGAGTATGTTTGTAAACAATAAATAATAATTGTTTTTTATTGGATTTCTTATAATTATCATCCGATCTAGATTTGTAGGTACCGGTACTGTAAATTTAGTTTTCATTTGCCATATTATTTATAGAAAACTATTTTATGAAATGTTACCCATATTTATATCGCAATTATCAAAAGATACCTCCGTCGCAGCAAACCTGCATACTCAGCGAATTTCCAATGAATATATAACATAACACATTAACACTTAACAGGATTCATACAAAATATATTCTCAAACAAACGATATTTAAAATATTAATTATTCTACATAAGAATAACATTGGGGATGAGCATGCAGGTTTGCTGCAACAAGGCACACAAAATAATGGGTTTTTATGCAAATATCAATAGAACTCATCTTAGTGAAGTCACATACCAAGTTTCATCCATATACATTCATAAATAAGCAAAATATAACATTTTAATTATTCTCCATAAGAAGAACATGGGGACCGAGTACCTAGGTTTGCTGCTACAGGAACCATCCGTGAAAATTTTGTATTTTGTGCAAACAACGATAAAACCCAACCAGATAAAGCCAAATACCAAATTTTGTCAGTTTATGTTCATAAATAAGCGAGATATACAATTTTTCTTTTTCTCCATAAGAATAACATTAGACAACGTACTGTGTTTAGCACTTTCAATATCTCAGGAACCAATTGATGTACAGCAAATTGTGTGTTTTTAAGCTGAATCCAATAGGAAAATCTAAAATTTGATTATTTCCAAAATTATATGTAAAAAATTCAAAAAACCCATTTTTGGGGTACAAAACCCCCCCAAAATACCCCTTTGGATAGAGCGATCTGGCTGGTTTTCGAACTTTAAGTCATAAATGTTGCTTTACACGTTTATACCAAATTTCATCAAAATCGTATAATTTTTACGAGAGTTATCGTGCTCACGGACACACACACATATATATATATATATATATACATATATATATACAGTTTCGAACGAATGGTGTTTTTGGGGTCTGGGGACCTCAAAACAAAAAGTTATCATGTTCCCGGGCCTAGGTCTTACCATGCCGACTACGGTAACTTATAGCTTCTTCCCTATAGGGGAAATTCGCTAAAAAACACAAATTACGCACACCAACTCACTTTATTTCGATAATCATACTATAAAACAGTTACATAATTGTTTACTTGATAGGGATAGCTTTTGAAATGTTTCTTTGAGAAATATAACCCACACGCCCACGTTTTGTTTGGTGTTTCTTAGTAGCTACTAGTGATGTGGGCCGGGTAAATATCCCACGGTTAGATAAATAAACATTGGGTATTCACCTCAAGCCCCGGGTAAATACTACCTAAAACGTGGGTATTTATAATTTTTATATCATTAAGGGATTTTTACTAGGTTCATTAAAATTCTCGTGCTGCAAAGATTATAAAATGATCATAAAAACTCGTTTTAAGAGTATAACATGGTTACCACACGCATTTAACTTCTGAACAAGATCAAGAGAAATACCCAGGACTGGGTAATCTCCGTCTATTAAACAATAAAGGATATGTCGTGGAGGTGAGGAGAACCTTCTCATACTAGCCTACTTTGATCATCTTTTGGAGTGTTTAATAAATTTAAAGTTTTGGAAGAAAAAGAATTGAAATTCAATTACATTGTGATTTTTTCTTTATTTTTCCAATTATAAAATTTCATACCGGTACCTTTTATTAAATTTGTATGGAATGTTTTTTGGCTGTGGTGTGGTTTGTAAGCTTGACAGGTCTTTTTACAAAATTTCCATTATTATTTATTTATTGGTAAAACGATTAATAAATGTTGGTAATCAATAAAATATTCTTAAATGTATATACATTGGTAATAACAAGGGTAGTAAAGATAGATATAAATTACATTGGTGTTTTTACATAAACTATCATAAATACCCGGGTATTTATGAATGTTGGGTATTTACCCGGGTAAATATCCCGAGTATTAAATACCGTATTTACCCGGGTAAATATCCAGAGTATTAAATACCCGGGTATTTTCCATCACTAGTAGCTCTATAGGTTTATGGAGTGCTGGTAATTAACTTATTATCATTTAAACTACCGGTAGGCCTATCTGTATCATTATTGGTCGTATTTTGTTGCAAAAAAAGATGAAATGGATTTTGAAATTTGTTAAATCATGCGGAATCTCCAGAGAAAACCAAATGAGAACGTAATCTTGCAGTCAAAGAAATTTGAACAAGATACTGTCCCATCTAAAGCTTTAAATGAGTGAAGATTTTGTTTTGCTGTTTATTTTTAAATATAATTTATTTTGTCTTTTAAATATTTCGATCTATTTGTCTTATTCCTAATCATAGAAATATTTTCAATTTTTTGTACGTTAACACCTTACTTTATTCTAGGCATGTTTACACTTAATTCAGAAGCGGAACATTATAAGGCCCGGTCACACTAGGCTGGTTACCAGCACTAGTTACTAGAAGCTAGGAAAATCAAAATAAATACAAATACTGTGAGCTACTAGCCTTATAAGCTATTGTCAATATTTACTTCACATCTTCAATAAATTAAAAAAGTACAATCACTGTAATTAATTTGGACCAGCAGATATTTACAGTAAAAGTGCAACAAAAAAGGATAAACTTGGCAGTCATACCGAGGATGTATATTGGTAATAGGCTTACTGGAGACGACACTACTCAACAAAATTGCGTGCCGCCGCCGCCCGGTGAGGAAAATTAACTAGTACGTAAATGACGGTGTTACTATTTCGCTTGTAAGGCTCAGATTGGTTTTAAATTCCGCTTATCCTTTTTTCTGGAAGTAGATGTTTTGCCTTTCGTATTATGTAAAACTATGAAATGCAACCTGCCGCCTAGCTCCAGACAACCAATCATGGTTCAAACCCTAAATAAATTTGAACATGCAACCTTCAGTATAACATTTTCTACAAAACATTTTACTAATGTGTAATTCAGTTATTGACGAAGCACTTGTCTGTTAAAAAATGTTGCTCATACCTAATATTAAGCGCCTTATCAATCTTTTTGTAATACCATACATCGATCATTAAATAAATTTAAATGTACACATCTATAAGTCATTTTTAGGATTGAAGATAAAAAATAAAATTTATTGGCTTATCCAGAAAATTGAAAATGTACAAATGTATTAAAACCCCCCCTAAAATACCCTTTCGGATAAAGCGATCTGTTTGGTTTTCGAACTTAAAGTCATAAATATTGCTTTACACGTTTGTACCAAATTTAATCAAAATCGGACCATTTTTACGAAAGTTATCGTGCCTACGGACACATATATATATATACACATCATATACAGTATTGAACGAATGGTGTTTTTGACATCTGGGGACCTCAAAACGAAAAGTTATCATGGTCCCAGGACTAGGTCTTACCATGCCGACTACGCTAATAGCTTCTTCCCTATTGGGGAAATTCGCTAAAAATGTGGTATTTAGTTTCACCTATTGTTGAGTTATACTGATACTTGCATAAAAACCCATTTTTTGTACTCCTTGTTGCAGCAAACCTGCGTACTCACCCCCCTTGTTATTCTTATAGAGAATAATTAAAATATGGTATACATTGCTTATTTATGAATGTAGATTGATGAAACTTGATATATGGCTTCACCTAGTTGAGTTATATTGATATTTGAATGAAAACCCATATTTTGTGTTCCTTTTGCAGCAAACCTGCTTACTCAGCCCCCATGTTATTCTTATGGTGATGATTAAAATGTTATATATCGCTTATTCATGAATGAATATTGATAAAACTTGGTATGTGGCTTCACCCAGTTGAATTCTATTGATATTTACATCAAAATCAATTTTTTGTGTTCCTTGTGTCAGCAAACCTACATACTCATCCCCAATGTTATTCTTATATAGAATAATTAAAATATCGCTCATTTGTGAATATATTTTTATGAAACTTCGTAAGCGGCTTTATGTGGTATTAAGAAAAAGAATGTGCATCGAAAATTTGCTGAGTACGCAGGTTTGCTGCGATGGGGGTATTTAGAATTTGAGCTCGTCATATTATATTGTCATGACACAGTCAGTTAATATTTAGTTAAACTTAATTCAAACTACATTTGTTATAGTTATTAAAGTTTAAAAGTAACATCAAATTATAGAGTCTAAAATTTGATTAAATGCGCTAAATAGCGTTTATTGTTTAGCCAACAAGCTACTAAAACATTTGTGAGTGTCATAAGTCTTATCTTAATGTGTTTAGATTTTTGACAAAGTGAGACTCCACTAATAACGTTATCTACTACAGACCTACTACAGACCAGCTTTTATTCAAATTATCTTAACACCACAACTACAATCAGCTCCCTAGCCACTTCAAGGGCCTATACTCCCCTCTCCAATCAGTTACCATTTTTTCAGTCACCTCTAGATGTTGTTAGGCTAGCATACTTTTTTTAGATAATGTCTTTTACAAAGTCATCTTACTGTATAGGTAACTGTTTTGAGGTTTTTGATTGTCTGTGATTGTTGTTGACTTTTAAGTTTAGTTAATGATTAAACCCCCATACAATGACACAAAAATAAACTCCAAATTTAAATCCACTAAAAATATTTTCTGTGAGGAGGCGAAATCATCCTAAAGAAAAACAATTAATTTTGTTATAATGGGATATACACTATAGCCTACTTTATATTTATATTTTTGCCTTTAGTAATTTTCTTTAAACCTTGAGTTATGCTTAGTTTGTTCAAGAACGTGCTTGATGTATCATGTACAAACATGTTACTATCTTAACAAATATGAATTAATGGCAATGTTGGCATTAAGAGACATAACAAACAATGTTACCAACATTCTTGAGCTCCAAGGTGTCTTAACGTGCTAATTAATAACTTTTTCCTCAGAAGAATTTGCTCAAAATTGTTAGACATTAGCAGCCTTTTTTCCTGTATACTTTGCCTGTCCACAGTACCCTTGGGCCTATGAGTGGATCATATCAAGGAAAGCAAGAGGTTAGCTGCTACAATACAAGCTAGACACAGTATTGATACAATTTACTTGTTAGGAATTGGCTTTAAACCCATGCCATGCTTCCATTGCTTCCATGGTTCCGAAGGCTTTCGCCTTGAACACTAAGCAGTGACTCACCTACATTCATTTTGTTTTGACACATTTACAAGAACTGGTTTGCATGTTTTGGCAGGCACTTTCACCAAAACTCACCTCTGAAGAAAGGGAGACACAACTGAAACCATTGTTGGGGAACAAATGGATTCTAGACGCTGACAAAGATGCTATTTCAAAGGAATTTTTATTCAAAGATTTCAATCAGGTACAGTACTCTTTTTGGGAAGTTTAACTACAATTTTATAATTTCATAGATCCATTAAGCGAGAAATGCCTGAACTTTTGTAACATGCAATGGTGCATGCAACTTAATCCAACTATCCTGATTAACACTTTGACTGCGCGTGGGACGTGGAGCGTGTTTCCGCCACACGGCAACTGTTCCGATAGGCGCGGCGGACACATTTCCCGGCTAACGAATGACAAAAACACTGTACGTTGCAGTACCGCGTTACAACACAACTGGATGTAGTTCTACAAAGCGCCAACAGGTCGCAGCACAATCCAGATAGCAGTAGTTAACCAGGGTCGCCATCTAGAGGCACTAATTAAGATGAAAACGAATGCAGGGAAGTCCCGTGGCGGCCGGGATATTGGGGGAAATTTACTACCAACCTACACCAAAATAAAGCTCGCATCCTGAGCGTCTCTTTAAAAAAAAATATCGTCTTCCTCCGGCCCAGCCTGAGCTCACAAAGAGCCATTGTTTCTAAGCGGTCTTGGTGGGAAGCCGGTGTCCCACACGTGTGCGCCGCGGGACTGCAATGAGATGCCAGTGTCCCACGCGCAGTCAAAGTGTTTAAATATTATACTTAAAAAATTATAGGGGTGGGCGAGTACTAGAGTTTTCGAGTACCTGTCGAGTATTTTCTAATACTCGAAGGCCGAGCGAGTATTATAGAGTGCTAAAAAATTTGAGTCAAGTAGTTTAAAACTCCCGCTGTTTACCCAAGTTCACGCCGCTAACCAATGTTTAACAAAATAAGTGACTGAAATGAAGAAAAATAAGGGTAAAATCTATTTTTAGCTCATATGAAAGGAGACAATGACAGGTGGGTTATTTATAAGTTAGAGAGGGGCACAGGGCGTGTTTGGGTCGGGGGCAACAAATCTGACCTTGGAGATAAGGAATCAAGATTGAATGTGAGGGGAGGGGTGGGGTCCGGTTGAAAGCAATAAATCAGTCAGCTGACCAACATTATTTCTTTATTGACCCACAACTAACTGTTTGTGTTTATCTGAGTAGAAGTTAAACATTTGTAATCACTTTCTTGTTAAAATGTTCTGGATTTGATAAACTAACCCAAACTATTTGTTTGGATATATATAGTTTTAATAGGCTATTTGTCTTTAATTTGTTATGGTTGTTAAAAACAGTAGTACATAAATATATTTTTTTCATTTAAATAATTATTCTTTCATGGGAAAATAAAGGTTAAAATAAAATAAGTAATAACATTAATAATTCAATAAAATATTATGTTTAAAGTTTAACATGTAAAAAATATTATTTTCAATACAAACAAAAAATGATTTTTTTTTATTTTCAAAGAACTACTCGACTTGACTTGATACTCGAGTAGTTTGGTTCAAGACTCGACTCGATTGAAAAAAACCCTACTTTACCACCCCTACCAAATTAAGAGATTATTATATATTCATATTTACGATTTAACATTATTTCAACTGATCATTTTAGACTCCTTGAGATGCATATACAAATTACCATCCGAGACCGGATTTAAACCTTTGATCAAAGGGCTAACCCCTCGCTGGGAGGATAACACATAAGACCGAATAGTTGACAATCAGACCAGTAGCTGTGACAAACTTATTAGTATTTAAAGCTTCAAGCTGGACGAGGTGGCTCATTTTTGTTCATCAGGTCTTACCACTTGGCAGACGCAGACCGCAGACAGTTTTCATAAAGGGACAATTGTTTAAACAGTTAATTATTAACTATGCTTTTGACTTGTAACGAAGAAGTCAATATTATTGTTTCTTGCCTTTCAATGAATTGAAGCATTTACCGAAAAATCAAGAAAATACAATAAATGTTATGAATAGATTTTACTTCTTTTGGTTATAATATAAAAAAGGAAATACCTTGTATATTATAGACTCGCTTTGCTCGCTGAGGGCTCTGCCCCCAGACCCCGCTTTGGTTGTTATTAAAACTCAATGTACCTTCAAGTGTTTGTCATATAGCATACTATTTTGATTCATTTGGGACATATCCACTCTAGATGTTATGTTTATTCAAAGGTTCTATTATTTTTTTATACTGTAACATATGAAAGTTACTTTGACATTTTACTGTACATTTTTTATAGCCATTATGATTTACAGTATTTTGTTTTGATTTGAAACTCAATAAGCCCAATGTTAAAATTTCCAATTTTAAAGATAACAATTAGAGGTTTTAAAATTGAAAATTGTAACTTTTGGCAATTTTCTCGTGAGTTTCTAGGTATAACCTTCGTGTATGCGAAATTTCACGGTCCTATCTCGTCTAGAATTTGTATACGTGAGTGAGTCAGTTACACATCCGGCTGTAATAGGTATTTAGAAAAGTAGCATCAATTGTACTGAAAAATCTATGTAATTAGACAATTTTAACTCCAGGGAAACCCTCATACTGACAAATTCTACCTTGTCGTTGCAGTTTATCTAAATATCTCAACATTTTTTATTTGTATATTTTTTCGATATAGCAGCACTTTGCTGTAATTTACCAGCACATGTAAATGTACTTAAATCATGTTTAGACGATGCAGGTTAGGGAGAAGGTAGAAACATGACAAACAACCTGCCTGGTTTTTGATCACGTTTCTGTCCACACACCCTACGCCAGGCAACCTTCATCCTAACCTGCTTCGTGTCAACGCATCTTTACTGTTGCCATGTTAGACCATCCTATGGTTTGTTGCAGGCCTTTGGTTTCATGACGCGAGTAGCTTTGCTGGCTGACAAGATGGATCACCATCCGGAGTGGTTCAATGTGTACAACAAAGTGAAAGTTACCCTCTGGAGTCACGACGTGAAAGGGCTTAGTGGCAGAGACACGAAAATGGCTGCCTTCATGGATAACGTCGCTGCCACCACGACTGCATAAACCGTTACTTGAATGCAGGGCCGTAGCCAGTGACCCTGGTAAAGGGGCTGTCCCCTTCTCCCCCTCTAAATGTTTCAATTTTCCCTCCAATTCTCAACATGACTGCCCCTACTTTTTTTCTGGCTACGCCCATGCTTGATGAGAATATGGACCAGTGATCTTCTCAGACATACAGTACTTGTGATATTTTTTAGGATTTTGTTTATATAGGCTTATACAATATGTAAATATATAAAATCGTGTTGGAAAAAAAATTCTTTTATTTCAACCCTTGATGAGGAGTCTCAGCGGATCAAAATAATAGAATGAGAAAATTTCTTAAAATAATTTCTTAGCTCACTATTAACCTTGCAAACATTAGTGGTGGGCTCCAGTCATGAAACGTTTTGCGTTTCTACCTGCTTTCCCCACTAGGCTAATGTTAACTTTCAAAGCCCATCCCTCCTCAATTGATTATCTGATATTGTTGATGTACGACTCAATTTGTAAAGCCCGTTTTTAGGTGATTTAGTATGACTATGACATCAAAACCATATATCGTGTGAACAATGCAAACATCATCAAGCAATCTCATCCTTAATAACACTAGTAACTGCAGTCAACCTTTAAAGACTGTTGTAACTGTAACTTTTATTGTTTTTTTTTTAAGAGGAAATTGGTTACAATTCTGTAAAAGCTTTAAGTACTCACAGTTTGTTGTAGGTCGTCCCACGCATTTCTGATATATCTGTTACATCTATATATTTTGATCGTATTTCTCATAGAACGATATTCGACATCTTTCATGTTTACAAACAGAATCCACAGAAATACCAAGAAAACCAGAATTAGGAATGCCAGAATAAATGCTGTTAAACAATACTGAAACAAAACAAAATGTTTAGGCTCCTGCTCAAATTACATCTGTAATCGATATTTTCAGCTTTTTTGTTTTGGAGATGCATTAACAAAATAAAATACCCCCGTCGCAGCAAACCTGCGTACTCAGCGAATTTCCAATGCATAAGACATGTCTTAATACCACAATGAGCCGCATACCAAGTTTCATAAAAATAAAATCACAAAAAGCGATATATACAATTTTAATTGTTCTCTATAAGAATAACATTGGGAATGAGTACGTAGGTTTGCTGAAACAAGGAACACAAAAAATTGGTTTTAGCGAATTGTCTCTATAGGAAAGAAGCTATTACCGTAGTCGGCATGGTAAGAACCGGTAGGCCCGGGACCATGATAACTTTTTGTTTTGAGGTCCCCAGATGCCAAAAACACCATTCGTTACAGTGTTATGTGTCCGTCAGTGCGATAACTCTCGTAAAAATGGTCCGATTTTGATTAAATTAAGTACAAACATGTAAAGCAACATTTATGACTTTAAGTTCGAAAACCAGCCAGATCGCTCTTTCCAAAGGGGTATTTTGGGGTTTTGTATCCCAAAGGATGGGTTATGAGTTTTTTACATATCATATTTTAGTCAATCAAATTTTATTTTTCACCATTGAATTCAGCTTAAAAAAACAAACAATTTGGTGTTTTGATCATTGCTCTACGTCAATTAGTTACAGAGATTTTGAAAGTGCTAATGTTATTCTTACGGAGAATAAGACAAATTTTATATCTCGCTTATTTATTGACTTATCGTGACGAAACTTGGTATATTGCTTCATATTGCTGTGGTCTATTGATATTTGCACAAAAAAACTTTTTTGCCGATATTTTCTGTGGCAGCAAACCTGCGTACTCAGCCCCCATGTTATTCTTATATAGAGTAAGTAAATGTTATCTCCCTTAAGCTATATAAATAAAATTATACTTTTGTCTGTACATTGTTGGAATTATGAAATTTTTGCATATTTTTACATTTTATACCATAGGCTTTTCAGAAACGCTTTTCATCTCAATTTCTGTCTGTCGGTGACGCTCAAAACGGCATTTTACGCAGCATTCTCCGGGAAAACGGGTGCACTGACATTGATGAAAGTTTCTTTGTTCTATACATACGTGAGAAGGTTTTAGGCCACTTTAAAACATTCAGTTCGGGTGGATCTCATGAGCTCCAAGTTGGCCTTGCCAGTCGATCGGTTGGAGCTCATGAGATCCAAAGTCTAATGTTGTTTTCAAAGGAATACTGTGTCTCAGCCACTGCAGATGGAGGAATGATACTTGAACACGAGTTTGTCTATTCCCGTACAATTTCCGCAATATGGTCAGTTTTCAGTCCCCCCCCCTTGGAAGGTGTGGAGTGGGGTTGCTTCCCCTACAAGCTCTTCCAAGTTGTTTACCAACATTCCGGCTCTTAACAGTGCTCGGGTTTTTGTTTGTTTACGTTTCTAGAAGAAAATAATAGTGCAATCCGGTGAATATTGTGCTTCAGTCGCGTGGGATTGCATGTTGCGTCGCGATAGGCGCCTACTACTATTGCGCCGAGCCAAAACTGCGGGTGGAGCTCATGAGCTCCAAAAATGTATCGGCACTAATTACAGGTAAGGACTATCCAAATATTTTTTTTTAACACTCAAACATTGTTTCTACATGCATTACCTATGTTTTTAGTGAATACAAATTTTCAGCTCCTGGGACATCATCTATACCGCACTGAATGTGTTAAACCGGCATACGCCTTTTGGAAAAATAATGGGGGCCGCTCAAAAACATGATTTCGATTTTGGACACGTTTTGTTCGCTTTTCACAGGGAAACAGATGCACAGATTTCAATGAAACTTTTCTATGTTCTATATGTGCTTTAGAAGGTTTTAGGTTAATTGGATTTTTGGAAATCACCCTAGGACTCTGCCCTACGGGGTTTTAAAGATCCTATGTTATTCTTATGGGCAAAGAATTTATTATTATATTGAACCAGATGATGGCTTAACAGTTATATCTATAACTTAAAATATTGTAAACAGCTGTTAATCATTATGGAAATAAAAAACCTACTTGAATGGCAACTGTCATAATGGAAATAAAAAAACTACTTGAATGGCAACTCAAATTTTTGTTTCGATAGGCAAGAGTAGGGGGTATTGGGGAACTCTGCGCTCCCCCCCCCCGATTTCATATTTTTATTTTAGGTCCCCCCCATTTTATATTTTTGCCCCCCCCCCACCCCAGGTGTGGGCTTCACCTAGTTGAACTGTATTGATATTTGCATCAAAATTGTGTCAGCAAACTTGCATACTCATCCCCAATGTTATTCTTATGAAGAATAATTAAAATATCACTTATTTGTTAATATATTTTTATGAAACTTGGTAAGTGGCTTTATGTAGTATTAAGACAAAAATGTGCATCGGAAATTCGCTGAGTACGTAGGTTTGCTGTGACGGGGTATTTTTGTATTTATGTCGTCAGCAACAAACAAATATTATTCTTTTATTATTGAAGAATCAAGAATCAAGAAGCCCTTTATTGTCATAAACTAAATTAAGCATGGATAACTAGTCAAGTTATTCTAGTCAGCCCAGAAAGTAACCCAGTCAGCTGTATTACAGTTTTATAGCAGGGCTTAAATTTGGTAATTTTACATTTTTCTTACAAAAATTCCAGCAATGAGAGACGAGTTTATGACATGCAGCAACTGAAGCAACAAATGTGCTAGAGCTTGCTTGATAACTGGCATAGGTAATTCATTCCATCCGGTTTAAAACTTGTTATAAAACAACATAAAAACTTATCTAACTATTATAATCAATCGTTCTGGGGTTAAACTTAAATTTATTTTTCCTGATGGTAATAAGTTGCTTCTCAAATGAGGAACAACATTAGACTGTGGCAATATACAATTTTCAACCCCTTTCCTATAGTAGTCGTTAAATTATTGGCATACATTTCTTATGTTATCACAACTAAACCCTCAATATACGGCGTACTTTTATTTTCACTATTTTACTTTTAGCTGCTTTTACCCAACCTCTTTATTAATTACTAGCTGCTATGACTGTGCTTCGCAACGGGGTAAAAAGTCAGAGTAGAAAAATTGTAAACAAAACAATGAGATCGAGTCTGTCAGCTGTTTATTTAAATTAATTGAACTACGGAAAAACACATAGACATAAACCAAATAAAACTCTCCTCCATGGGTATTTGGAAGTCCCATGGGGCAGAGCCCTGAGGACCTTTCTAAACGGCAATAGGTCTATGACACTCCTGGGTACATATACTATTATTGTGCAAAATTTCAGCAGAATTAGTCCATTGAGGTTTTGTCGTGATGGAACTCATTTTTATAAAGTGGTGATGTTCCTAGCTGTCTTATTAACATTTTGTTAATTTGTAAGCAGGCTATAGTAGTACACGTTTAACGGTACCTCGCAGTCTTGAGATCGTAGCACAGGCCTAAAAATCCAAAATATATAAAATCTTATGATGTTCAGCTTGTTATTTGTATCTGAAAGTAAAGATGCTCATAACAGGATTATCAGTTTCAGGGAAACTATATCAGGATGCTCATAAGATGCTGGATTACAGGATGGACATTTTAAAGAGTGGTCAATTGGGTGGTTAGGTTATACAGTCGACCCCCTCTAATCCAGACACCCCGGGACCGGACACCTGTCCGGATTAAAAAAATTCTGGACCATCCGGCGGTTTTTTACTTACATAAATAGTCATCCACAAACAGTAAAATAGACTAGACATCCATGAACTAGAAATATTAAAACTGGATTTGAGGTTTAAGAGTAAGCATACTTACAGCAACTAGTATCCTTTTGCCTCTGTCAATTGAGGTGACGATTCCATAAACTCCAAAAATGATGATGGACACTGAAATGATCAGCACAGTCCAAACCCACGTAACGAATCCCATTTGTTCAATCACAATATTTATGTAGTTTCTGCTTATAACGTGGGAGAGGACGTGAATCAGCAGTATTAATCCGATGATCTGAAATAACAACTATCTTATTAATTTTAAAGGAATTAGTAGGACCGGCTGCTTACACTCGGAAAATTTCTCCTCAAGCTTCAGAATGTACAAATTCCCTCATAAAGTATTGTATACATCATTTCAGCAGTCGTTTCATTTGTCATTTACATAATGCCTGTAACATCTGTTCTCACTGTTGTGCTGTGTTTTTGTTATGTATTATCAGCTAGCTGTTAAATATAAAATTTAATTGATTTATGTTCTTCCACAAGATTTATTTAGAAGCTTTGTAAAGGCCTGAGGGGCAGAGCTCTAAAAGATAAATTGGTCAATTATTTTGTTGAATGTACACTTCAAACATATATCCAAATTTTAAATGAGAATGAATACTCGCAGCTATAATACAAGAACGAAGACATTAATTGACACTACAATATGTAAAATATCTTTTTAAAAGGCACAGAATAGGTATATGACAATTAAAATTTATAATAAATTACCAGAAAAATTCAACAAAATTAACGATCAAAACAAATTTAAGAAAATGTTAAAAGAAGAACTTCTTTCAAAGTGTTTACATAAAATTGAGGACTTATCGCAACTTCAGATTCATTTTAATTAGTTTATATACATGTAATTTTAATATTTATGTAATATTACAACAACAAAAAACAACCATATACATGGGTATTGGGTATGCAAATAAGCAAGTAAACTCTTTTAATTTAACGTATAAACATAAATTCATAATTATTCTTTACACCTCACGTTAAACAAAATTGTGATATCAGTTAAAGAATAATACTTGCAAAATATTATTTACAGTTCACAAATTGGCTTCATCAAGCTGAAGCAGTTCACTTTATGTGTAGTCGATGTGTCATGAGTAGTGTGTCTTGTTATTTTTTTTGTAATGCAGTAAAAAAGTTACCTTTCATCTTGGTTTTGAGAGTAAAGTATAGGTATCGTATGATGGAATAACCTGTGTTTTTAAAATTTTCTTGAAAAGAGTAGAAGTAGTCATGAGTTTATTGTATTATAAGGGAAACTATAATATTGAACCTCTTTATTTTGGGACTCAGTCCAAGGACTGCAATGTACAGCCTCGTCTGCTTGCCCGCTATATTTATGATTGACTCGGTAAACTCGCTTTTCTACCTTTAGCTCAGATTTTTGCACTTTCTACCTTAGCTGCTGTGGGACACTTTCTACCTTTAGCTGCACTTAAACTCTGGTCTTATACTTATTACATTTTAGACGAGCTCGGAATTTAGTCGTACACCTTCTACTTTTAGCAGCATTCGGATTCACTTAATAAAATTAAGTGTAAACTCGCTCACTCATTAGTGAATTTCCTTTGGAAAGTGAACTATTAGCATAACCCGCACGGTGAAACTTAAGCCCGGGACCACCATAGAAGTTCCTAACGTGACCTCCTGAACACGTTTTGGAGGGTCGTTCAAAATTTTATATATATATATATATATATATGTGTGTGTGTGTGTGTGTGTGTGTGTGTATGCACTCTAGCGGTCGCATTTTTTGTCCGATTTACTTCAAATTTGGTAGGGACGTTCCTTTCTATAATCTGTTGGACAAGTTCGTTGGGAAAAACAATCGGAAAACTCCAAACCCATTTTTTGGGGATTAATCTTTCAAATTTCGGGTTTTTGGGCCCAAAAAGGGTCAGAAAAGCCTCAGATGTAAAATTAATGCATGTAAAAAGATGGGGATTAGAGAGGTGAAAGTTTTAAGCCCTCTCTCGTCATTCTAGCATAAATATTTACCGAGTTATTAAAAGAAAATGTGTATCGGCTAAACACAGTACGTTGTCTTATGGGGGTTTTACACTGGAAAAGCCTGTTATTCCTTTGTTAAAGTACTTTTATTATCCCCAGCAACCTCACACCTACTTTCAAGCCTGTCTGGACCTTCTCCTAACCTTGTAATGCGCAAAATTGTATTCCCAGCTTTGCAAGTAAATGAAACCAGGATTATCAGAACAGCCAAAAAATCAATGTTTTCAGATTTCAATAAAAATTGGACAAATGTATGTTTTTACACTGATTTTGAGTTTTAAAAGTTTTTATGTGGAAATTCACTTCCCTCACGTCAGCGTGCTGCGTGCAAACTCGTTTATTTCTCTGATGATTTTAAGATACAGTATGTAATACAGTATTAACATTTAATAAGAGTACTTTAGTCAGTACTTACCAAAAGAAAAACACTGCTATAAAATAGAGCCCATAAGCAACATTTAAACTTTTTTGAGAGCTTAGTGCATCGCATCTTTCTTTCCACTATAGATTTTTCATTTGGATTTACATGATTAAAGCGATTTTGTTCCTGAATAAATAAGGAAGTCCCTAAATCAAGGGAGTCATCTCTTAGTAAACCTGATTCATTTAAGTTAATTTGTTGAGGTTCAGGATACGGGTTTTCTTGGTAAATATTATTTCTTTCTTCAAAACAGTTATCTTTTTTAATTTCTTCTTCTGCTAGAGGGTGAATATAACCATCGAAGCTACCAGTACCACTCTCTTCATCATTTGGTTTTATATAAATACTTTTATGCGTTCTCGGTTTACAACATAAGACAAGATTATCTTTTACAACTACGTCGTTTATTCTTACTGTATCCCTCTTGTTATTAACAGGTTGACAAATGTAAGACGAGTCCCTGGCTATGTCGTACACTCTGTTTTGGTATTTTATCTTTTTACTAGGTTTGTAATGGTGACCATAATTGCAACTTTGGCAGCTGATACCAATGATGTGTTTTCGATCACATTCTTTTTCAGGTTTTGTTCTCGCTTTACTATTGTATTTTTCACCTTCTGTTCTATCACTTTTTGCACTTTTAGTTGCACTATAAACACAAATATTCTCTGGAAAGAAAATAGTTTGTTCTAAACTATTGTCCTGTTGGTGTTTTGATTTGAAATTTAACTTGTTATCGTGGTTTTGTGCTGAGACATATTTTTCACTATATGAAGAAGAATTTTCAAACCGGTTCTGAACTACAGGATGCCTCATCTTGTATAGTTCAGGGTTTTGAAAAGACTCATACGGAATTTTTTCTTCTCTACCGTAATTTTGGTAAGCAGTAATATTTCTCGACACATCTATTTTTGTATTTGTTTGTTCACTTGTGTACATTTTAACTTCTGTGGCTTCAGGAAAGTGTACATTTTCAATGTTTTTCTTCTGTTGATGTGAAGAGGTTGGATCCATTAAGTGTGATTGAATTTAGTTTTGATAATTTGTTATATCATATCCATCCCGAACTAGACGCAAAATACTGAGTAAAGATTTGGTATAACCCTATATAAATATATATAAAGAGTGTTAAACCTATCATTTAGAATATTTATTAATGAAATCAGTTACATTAAGTGCAAGTGGTCACATTATTTGTTTTTAAATTGTCTCTTTCACTTTAGTCAGATGTTTGAGTTGTACTATGCTTCCTAAATTGAAAATGGGGATTAAGTCTTTCCACTTTCATAATATGTAATGTATATTTTTGTGTTGATAATTGAAATAGTAATTTCAAACTAACTCCTTAGACACAAAACTATAACTATTTGTTCTGAATTTGTTACCACGTATATTAAAAAAGTACCAAAAGAGCAGAGCTACAATTATAACAATACAAATAATCTTTATTGACTTAGATACAATATTCATTGTCATTCATGATTTAGTCAATGTTATTTATACAGTAAATTTGAAATGAAATCTAAAACGGCTTAAATGTAATAATAATATATTTTATATAGGCTAATATATCATGTTATCTTATAACAGATATCATCATCATCATCATCATTGTAGCGGATTAGGAAACCCCAGCATAGCTGCTAGGCACATCTTCCACAAGCGGGAATATTGCGCAGGTTACTGGAAGGATATGATACAGCAGGAAAGGAAAGGGTGGGATGAGACGGCAGCCAAATTGGCCCTTCAGAGGGCCAACTCCCGTGCCCCTGTGACAGCTGGGATGAGGCTCTCAAACAGGGGACCGGCATTCTGCCCTCCAACTGGTCAGTTCAACTGACAGGGACCATCCATTCTCAGGTTGGCAGGTTGGGGACCAAACCTGGAGATTCTGTCCCTAGACGCTGCAAATGGAGAATGGAGGGACCAAAGTTTAAAGGGAAGTTTGTCATAATGGACAGCCAAAAGACTTACCATATGTAATGACAACTTCATTTGCTGTACCCAATGTCAGCCTCAAAACTGGTATAGTTCAGTTTTAATGTTTTCCTGAGACATAACGATGTCTTAAATATCAGAAGTGGCAAGAGCAATAATATCAATAAAATCAAAATTAAAACTTAATATTAAATTATTTTTATAATCCAAATTTAAATTTAATTTTTAAAGCAAGTTTGTGTTTTATAAAGTCACACACGTTGTATAACGTCACCAATACTTTTTTTAATTTATTTTGAATAATTTTTGTTTGTTTTCTGATTATATTTAACATTATTAGTACTTTTAGGATTTTTTTAGATAAATATACAGTACCAAATTTAGAGTTGCATGACAATCATGTTTTGAAGCAAACCTCTATGGAAAAGATTTTGACTGGGCCAGTACTCCAGATTCCAGATTCCAGAGGTCCAGATTCTGGGATACTTGCAAAATTGGCAAGAACTGGCCAGTACTAATCCAATACTGGACCAAAAAGATTTTCCACATGGGAAGTTCTCTTCAAGGTTATTGACTTATCAGTCAGCTAAGGATTCCTCTGCTTTGAAGTCTGATGAATTTTTATGGGTTTTCTCAGGGCCGCATTTAGGACCTCTGGGGCCCCGGGCGTATAGGAAAATGGGGCGGCCCCCTAACAAGCATGTGTGTAGGTAATATTAGGTAATATAGCCTAATATATCCTATTATCTTATAACAGATATCATCATCATTATAATTGTAGCGGATTAGGAATCCCAGCATAGCTGCTAGGCACATCTTCCACAAGCGGGAATATTGAGCAGGTTACTGGAAGGATGTATACTTAAGAAGGACTATATTTAATAAATACACCAAATATACAAATAAATAACAAATTTTAATTTATTATCAAAATGTTAAAAACTCAGCACAAACACAGTATTGGACAGTATTTAATTTTCCTTGATGCAAAATTTAATATGGTTTTAGCTCTATATCCAATAACCTAATAATATATTCAGTTAATATATAATAAAAAAAAACATTATGACTAATTAAAATAACAACACAAATTTTTAATAAAAAAGTTCTCTTGTAATTGCTTTATTGTACTAAGATAATTAAAAACAAACAAAACATAGCATACATAAAAGAAATATGTTTAAATTCGATACACATTGATAAGTAACTCTTTGAAAGATTTTTTTATCATCATACTGCTAGATAGACTTTATTAAATAATATTTCATGCAGTATATACAGTAAAAACTACTTCTGTCTGCATTTCTTGGCTGGTAAATCATTAATTATATGTTCAAAGTCAAGGCATCGCAGAGTATCATTTTCTATACTCAGGATGCCTCATGCTAATTCAAAGGTAACTTTTTACAATACTTTGGTATTATACGGATGCCACCCTTATACAGCGCGCTGCGGCAGTTATGTTAGGATGGGTTATCATAAAAATGATTGTAGGACTTTCCTTGTTTTGTTACGAATCGAATGATACCTGATGAGTCATACTTCCAGCCGCCAAACCCCCTCCAAATAGGCTAAGGTCAGGTCGTTGACCGGAGTGCGCGCATCACCTGTCACCGCCTGTATCTGGGTCAGTGTCATGAGTGATTTATTGCCGTGCACTACGTTACATTTGTTTTCATAATGAGTGACGTTCTTTTGGTGTGGGATTTACCTCGAAATGAAGAGGAAACTGTACGTATTTTAGAGTATACGGAGTAGATGTAGGCGGAGAGTAGATGTGGCGATCGGGTGTGGCTGCTAGCGGCGGCGACGCATTCAACACGATCCTAGCGGACATCGCTGCCTTTTGGGAGGCACAACACAAAGACCGCTCATCAGAATGATGTAAAATTTGTACAGTAAGTCAATAAAAGTACGTTTTTTCGAATTATGTAGTTATCCTTTGTATCCGGTAAAAATTTAACCTCCAAAAATAGTGGCATCCGTATAATACCAAAGTACCCTTTTTACGTTTAAACTATTTTTAAATCTTTTTTACGGATGTATTTGATGTTACCAAACACAAAAATGTTCTTAAGAGTCTGTGGTACCTAGCGAAAGTAGCGCATGTGACGGTGGCGCTACTTGGGCCGCGGCGTATTCTAGAACTACCAATAAGGTCCCGGGGGAGGGCTAGACAGCGTACGTTGTTCGCGCGCTTGGAGATCGTCTGGGATGGTTTTGGGGGTTGTAGGTTTGTAAAACTGGTGAATGGAAGCGGTGAATGAAGCGGCGT
Source organism: Allygus modestus (assembly GCA_963675035.1). Classification (NCBI taxonomy): domain Eukaryota; kingdom Metazoa; phylum Arthropoda; class Insecta; order Hemiptera; family Cicadellidae; genus Allygus; species Allygus modestus. The sequence goes on from OY776111.1 coordinate 425,655,173, forward strand.
TAGTGACGAGAAACTTTCACCTCGAGACCACTCGACCAATGCGACCTGCCCTTGTTACTGTAGCCTCTGGATGTTGTCAAGGAACATGAATTTATTTTGAAACCGGGAGACATATACGCTTAAAGTAATCAATAAAAATGTCTATTTTTTATTATGACCACTGACACTACGGATTTAGTCTATATTAACATATGAACTACCTTTCAGTTTAGCTTTTAAAAATATCTGTAATTAGGGTCTATTAGCTTAAAACGAAACTAATGGAATTATGATGAAGTAACAGCGAAATACCATTAAAATTTGAATTATACCAATGAACAACTTAGGTTTGTGGACTCTTAGATTCTAATAAAAACATGAAATTGCTTTAACGTGATAGTAAATATTTTCAGAAAATCAGATAAGAGCTACGTTTTGTTACTTTTCTATTAAACATTGTTGATTCACTTATTCCATTTTCGTGGTTTTTATAACTTATTAAAGGTTATAAGAAAAGAGACAACTATTTGGAAGAAACGGATATTTAATAAGAACATATTTAAGTCACATATAAGCTGAGAAAAAATCATTGGAGGCCCACCATTGATGAAGTCTTATTTACAACCATCAACCATAAAACTCGCGGGCTTCTATTTTCAAAGGTGTCGTAGTACTCGGCATGGCGGCTAGGCGGCGCGTCGATCAGTAGTCTAGCCAAGTCGCGTTCCTTGAAACGTGTATGTTTTTAAACACGTATTTTCTTAACACCTTCATGTGGATGATTTTGAAACTAGAATATGTTAATCATATTGATATTACGCACACAATTGTGAGTTTAAACTATGAAAAAATATATTTTTTTAAGCTCAAACTGTTCTTGACTTTGCACTACTATTTTGTTAGATATCACTAAAGCAAGTAGGAAAACTCTAATTATGATCTCACAGTTGTGTAGCCATTGTTATTTTCTTTCAAATGACACTAAGTTTGAAATTTTTAACGAACAAATGATGGAGCAGCGAGTGTTTTAATTTAACATTGGTCTTATGGGGCTCAAATCCAAGATGGCGGAAGGTACTGCAGACTCTTAATAAGATTTAAACATTTGGAAATATAGTAAATATCAGTTAAATTATAGACGTTTGTACATTATTTTCATTTAAATTTTACGTGATGACATAATGAAATGTTATCTTTATCATTGGCTCTCGTCTCTTCCTACATTATTTTAAACAGGGTGTGGGGGGTAATCGGAGAATTCAGTGTTGGCATCAACAATGATAAGCATATACATCCCGTATCCCTCACCGAGACCGGGGCAGTGCTGACCGTATTGAGTATTAATTGGTGCAAAACAAACATCTTTACCTTCAAACTATTATAAAATCCAGAAATATAATACGGAAAAACAAAATAACAAAAAGGCCACAAGCTATCCTATCATTATTATTGCCATCTTTATTATTAATTGTATTATCATATCTAGGATAACCTCAAACACTTAAAACTCAGTGTTCTACTCTTTCACTGATTTTCGTAACCAATTATAATTTTGATAGGCCTACCATTATTTAATTAATTTTTGTTTGACTGTTAGTTGAATACTGCATGAGCGATTCTGAGGCGGGCCAGTTGTATGAGCTACAGTTACAGCGGCAGAGCTACTTTGACTTAACACTTTTACCAACCGGGTTGGCTGTGCAATCACGTCTTACCAACCAAAGTTAAAATTTAGTGTCAGACTGACATTTAATATTTAACACTAAAATATTGTCAAATATAAGAGTGTTTCACACTGATTAAATGACTTTGTTAACAATTTCCAAAAAATTTAAACATCAAAATGTTTGAATGCAATTGTAAGCATTCAGAACGTTAAAAAAATATATGTTTTTTAACATAGACAAACTGTTTATATCTAATATGTTAACATTTCTAGACTTTTTGAATGTTAACAATTTAATATCAGTTTATCGTTAGATGAATACAAATTTGTTATTTTCAAATATTGTACAAAATGTTAACCCTCAGTTTTTAAATAGTAACTTTAACAAGTTTTGAATGTAAACAATTTAACATTTATTTGGCGATGAATAAATGGTTTGTTTTTATATACGAGAATTTAAAAAACTTTTGGTGAATGGGCCTTGTAATTTGCTTAACACAGAAAGGCTATATAATGAGGTTATACTACCGCTGAGGCGCTGAACCATTTTCAGAATACATGTAAAACTTATATAATTCATAATGAGTTTAGGATAAATTTTCTTTATGATAAATTTGATATAATCTTGTAATAACATTAACATTTTTAATATATGTAACAAATATTCAAAATTTGTTTTTAGTTACATTCTAAGGGTACCAATTATTTTTGGAAATGGGTTTACTACCTGCCTGTGCATCTTTAAACTTATAGTAATATGTTCAAAATGTTATTTTATATTTTAAAGCGTCTTAATTAGTACCTACATAATATATGCATATCAGCGCTCTAAACCAATGGTTAAATTAAAAGGTACGATTTACTCTTTGTCTTACGTGATTTGATTACATATTTGTACTTTGTTTGAAGAGGCAGTCCCAATTATTGGGAAAAAGTTATTCTATCGAATAAAATTTATTATAATTAATTACTGCATAGCTTGAAATAAAACGGTACATATAGGATATTTACTGGCGGTGTAAACTTGTTCATCCATATGTGTAAAACGGAAGGGTACTAGATCCTATGACTCCTTTATTGATTTTGATGTTGTACACCTCATAAATCGTAATCTCTGTCAATAATAGTACATAGACTAATTTGTTCTGCCCCTGGAAGCTGATGTCCATGACAAAATTGAACAACAATTTGGGTTTACAGTTTAAGAAGTTTGGGAATTCCTGATGGAAACTCTGTAGTTATTTAAAAACCTTAAACCAGTGATGACATACATCTGATAGGTAGCCTATGCATTTAGGTGGCCATACACCTACCGGCAGGCCTGTCAGTTCTGCCTGAACAGTCCGCCGGAGGCTGACGGCCTGTTGGACTGATCACACCACACTCGTTCAGATGAATCGAGGCCGAGGCCGGCAAGCACTATGTGACAGTTGAAGTTGTGAGTTACTGACATTTAATGTATTTATATTTGTAAATAAAATGCCTTACAATGATGATGCGAACGCTATTTTAGGTTTATTAGCAGGGTTGGAGGAAAATAAAATACTGCGAAAAAAACGCGAGTTTTGCTCCAAAAGGTGGTTTATGGAGAGGGAAACGTACTCACACGTAAATATGCTGAGCGAATTAAGGGGTGACCCTTAACTTTAATCGTCACTCAAGCTGCTTATTGAAATACGTAGGGTTTCCTGGACATCCAAAATCTATAGAAGGTTGTAGTACCAACGTGTTATTGGTACATAAATATATATATTTTTAGAAGAACCAGACCTTGTATATTACCTCACTTTTTTAGTTATTTTCTGTAGCTGCCTTTTAAGTTGTTATTTATATATATATATATATATATATATATATATATATATATATATATAATATATATACACACACATATATATATATATATATATACATATTTACAATATCTTTTGTATAATTTGCATCAATTTGTTTCCACACGTCCAATAGCCGTAAGTAAACCGCTTCCCTCATCGTCCTATCGTGATATTCCGGCGATTTTATTTTCCATAGGCACTTTTCACTTTTGTAAATACTAATACATTATTCCTCTATATACTGCTTTTCCTTTTCACGTGACATTTTAAACAATGCATCAACAATTTGAGCTGCCACTGGCGGCCGGCGCGGCGGCCTCTTGCACGCCCCACACACGTACCGGCTGGACAGAACAAACGTCCGTTCAGCCGGATGGACGATCGTATTTTCGTTCGATCACCGGCCGCCTGTTCAGTCTTAACTGACAGGCCAGCCGGAACCCATACACGGTCCGGCCGCCGGTCTCAGGCGGACTGTTCAGGCAGAACTGATAGGCCTGCCGGTACACGTGTATGGGCACCTTAGTTTTGGTAATGACAAAGTGAATCGTTGAGGTTAGCACTGAACAGCGAGTCTCCCGTGACGTCACGCGCTGAGCTTGTCTGTGATTAGTCGGTGGGGCTCAGCGTCGGGTCCGCGTTGGCGAGGCCTCGCCCCAGCCCCAGTCTTATTAAAGTTGTGTAGTAAAAATTAACACACATTGCGTGTGCCTCTCCCTGTCAAATTAACCGTTTTCCAAATTATAATTCTTCAACGCTTGAATCACTTTCAAACTAAATTAGTTTAATCCAAAGTGTGAATGTTTTTTTTTATGGAAAATATAACAAGTAGCACCCACTCCTCCCCATTCAATAACTTTATCTCTAGTATCTATAACGAGCGCCTTTCCATAAACTTAAACACGTATCCATATACTAAAAACTTGATATGGCCCAGGAGAAAATTTTAAGAGCCATTTTCGAGCCATCGATGGTAACACCTCATGTGATATTAAATGGCGAGGGAGTTGGAGCCATCAAATCTGATAAGTAACTTATCAGCCAAACCAGCAAGGATCCGCAGACGCCATGCAGGGCCTGAAGTGCGGCGCCCATAGGCTTGAGTTGATCTGGCGCCCCCCACTCCCTTGATGAGGATGTGTGTCAAAAAGGGCTCGATGAACGAGTATTTGAACGCAGCCCAACGTAGCTTCATTTTGTAGATGTGATATGTGTTAAAGGAATACCAGCATTATGTACCTTTGATTTTCTTCAACGTAGAGCTCTAGCTATCTCTTTCTGATCTGTGAAATGTTGCCTAAACTCAGGCGCACCACTGCTGGTGTCCTCTTATATCACATTGGCTGATCGCTAAAGGGTTCTAGGCTATTATCTCTCGGTTTCATTCCCATCGTAAATAACGCCGGATCGCGTGACATCAGCCGTAATTGACGATGCACCATTAACGTAATATATATGAGTGAACCACGTAATAGCTGCCGTAATTGATGATCGCAACATGTGCTTTTGGCCATAAATAACGATAAAACCGCACTTCATAAAAATAATTACGATCGCACCCGATATCCGCTGTAGCAGACGATCGGACCACGAGAAGTCTGCCGTAAATGACGACCGCATCGCGTATTTATGGCCGTAATTGACGATCACACCACGTGATACAGACTGTAATTGATGATCGCACTTCGTTATATCGGCCGTAAATGACGATCGCACCACGTAATCATGACCGTAAAAGACGATCGCACCGCAGATTACTGTTTTGAAGATATAATCCCGTCCCGAAATAATCCCGAGGTGAAATAAATACCGCCCGAAAATCGGGACTAACTTTTCCCCGAAATTTGGAGACTCATCCATCCCTAATCACAATCCAAGGAAAATTAAACTAACCAGTCATATTGACAATAAAGCAGGTGTAGCGACGGGAAAGAGCGCGCGGATCTAAAGTTCTGATTACTAAAAACATTTGGCCCCCTGCGGCACCCCTTGGCTGACTGGCGCCCTAGGCTGCAGCCTAGTTAGCTTAATGGTTAATCAGACCCTGTCCATATCTCTCTAGTTTAGCAATCAAAATTCGATGGTTGACTTTATCAAAAGCCTTTAGACAGTCCAAGTATATACAGTCCATTGAGCAGGACTCCACGAAGGCTGACATATTCCTCGAAGTGCAGCACGTTCGTAACTGTTGAACGGCCCTGACGAAATCCATGTTGTTATCATGCAATGAGTTTACTTAAATGGAGTAAACTCTCCAAAACAGTGCTTTCAAAAAAGATTTAGCATGTGTAGGTTGAATTGCCATTGGACGGTAGTTACGCACATTCTCCTTGTTACCTGCCTTAAAGATAGGCACAACATAACTGTTCTTGAGAGAAGAAGGAAAAACGCCAGCCACCAGCAGTGCATTGTAGAAAAAAAGGGCCAGATATGGAGCAAGAACAGGAGCGCATCAGTATTTAAGTACAATCGTGGGTATTTCATCAGGACCAGCTCATCTTCGTCTGAATGTCCAAGCAGTCGTCTCAAACTGTTGTCTATATTATATACTATAGCATTATGAAATATATTTTAGTACAATTAGAAATATAGTATGTACATGCCATGTATGTAGATTGTGAGTAGTTTATCATATAGTAGTATAATAAACAGAATATGAGTTACGTAAAGTTTCTTCCTCTCTGTGAATTAAATGTCTGTCTTTTTAGTCTGCTTTGCATATGTGCCGGCTTCAGTTTCTTCCTCTTTTGCTGGCCTTGTCCAATCTTTCTGCATCTCTGGTAAGGGACATAGTTTGATATATAATTTAATTTGTTGGAAAACGGAAATAAATGAGTGATTTGTGACATCTGAAGCATTTTAAATTTTTCATCACTAAAGAATTCGATTTAGTTAGTTTCACGTAAACTTTAATTTAGTTACCCACTCACTGAAGTTGGGGCTCTGTTGACAACGTGCGCTTGCCTTTGTTTAGTCGTTAGATTAACTTGAAACGCAGGTAGGACTTCAACCTTTTGAAATATAAGGACTTTACAAGATATTTACTTAATAACTTACAGGTATTATTGCCAATGTGTAATACAATATTGTTAAGTTTGCTTGAAGAGTTTTTCCGAAGATAGAGTGAAATAGGCTTGGCCTTGTAATTTATTAGGTAATGGGGTTTAAGCTTGCTAGCAAAATTTGTAGTATTTATTAATATTTCTCTTTCAAATTGTTGGTGCTTACGAATTCCAAAGGCCGAGCCTTTCTGTATGCTAATTGGCTGGGTAGTAAAGGTTTAAGTAGAGATGAATTACTCTTCCTGTAACATTACCTCCACTGCTACTTGGCAACAGGTTCCAGTACCGCAACATAGTATTTTTGTAAGCCGTTACTGTACAAACAGCGCATTGGCTGCTGGTTAGGTTATGGCCCACATTCATTTGATTGAAATTTTCTATTAAAAATATGGATAGGCCTACGTCGAACTACTGGTGTGAAAATATCAATATTAACCCTAGCAGTGGCCAATGGTATAAGTGTGGAGTGGCAGCCTAATTTTGTCGATTTTGCAGACCTTTTTTTGAAAATTCGTATAAATTCAACCGTAGCCAAACCTAGCCAAATGGGTAAGCCTATGGCTCTGGGGGGTTGAAGGGTTCTGGTAATTATTTTTTAACCAAAATTGGTATACCCCCTATTTTTAGGGCGAGAAATTCATTAAAACCATCGCCATCCCCCTACGACCCCCCCTTTTTTATTTAGGGGGGAAACCCCCCTTTTTACTTTTTTCAAGTTGATTTTTTTTATTTTTTATTACATCCTAAGGAACACAGAACAACTTTAAAAAAATGATACTGCCCCCCTAATTATTGAATAGGGGGTAAAACAGTTATCTGAACGTCTTTTATAGGTGTCTGTGGGGTCGGGGGGGACCCGAACAAGAAGACGGCATCAAATTTTTTATACCCCCTATTTTTGGGGCGATAAATTCAATAAAACCATCGCCGTCCCTCTACGACCCCCCTTTTTATTTAGGGGGGTAAAAAAAACCCTTTTTTACTTTTTTTTCAAGTTGTTTTATTTGTATTTTTTATTACATCCTAAGGAACACAGAACAACTTTAAAAAATGATTCTGCCCCCCTAATTATTGAATAGGGGGGTAAAACAGTTATCTGAACGTCTTTTATAGGTGTCTGGGGGGTCGGGGGGACCCGAACAAGAAGACGGCTTCAAATTTTGTTTACCCCCTATTTTTGGGGCGATAAATTCAATAAAACCATCGCCATCACTCTACGACCCCCCTTTTTTATTTAGGGGGGGTAAAAACCCCCCTTTTTTACTTTTTTCAAGTTGATTCTTTTTTTTTTTAAATAAAAACCCATACTTAAGAACGGGGGGTCAACCAATAATCAAAAACAAACCAATACTTAAGCTGTGTAATAAGTTACAAACATAAACAAATCCCCAAGGTAACAAATAATGACTATAAATTATAACAAAATAATATTTAATAAGAAATTAGCAAACTTTAAGCAAAATAACAAATACAACATTATTATATCCTAGGTAGAAATAAAGGTCAATACATAAAACTATCACTAAGTATGTTGAATGCCGAGTTGTAACGAATGCCTATAAACCTGAAAAATACGGTCGTATCAGTAAAAAATCAAACAGATGAAAGCATATTTGAAATCAAAAATAAACAAATAAATACACAAAAAAATAATAAATACGTACACAAACAAACAAAAAATAAATAGATACACAAACAATAAATAAAACATGTTCCTGTAAAAACAAAACAGAAACAATAGTCGTAACAGTTTCATGTCATAATTGTCAAACTACGACTTACCCCGTAGATATGACAATAGATAAAAATATATTTGAAATCAAAAATAAACAAACAAATATATACACAAACAAACAAAAAATAAATATATACACAAACAAAAAATAAAATCGTAATATTTGTACTACCTACAAATATGAACCAGATAAAGGGATGTTGTGAAATTGAGCAAGACATATTACGTTCAGATAACTGTTTTACCCCCCTATTCAATAATTAGGGGGGCAGTATCATTTTTTAATGTTGTTCTGTGTTCCTTAGGATGTAATAAAAAATATAAAAAATCAACTCGAAAAAAGTAAAAAAGGTTTTTTTTTACCCCCCCCAAATAAAAAGGGGGGTCGTAGGGGGATGGCGATGGTTTTAATGAATTTCTCGCCCCAAAAATAGGGGGTATACCAATTTTGGTTAAAAAATAATTACCATAACCCTTCAACCCCCCAGAGCCATAGGCTTACCGCCAAATGCATATTCATTTTGATTGGAAAGAACACGAGGTTCTATAAATATTATAATAATATAGATCTAGAAAGGTATTTTTTCAATAAAGTGAAAAGAATAAAAAAATCTAAAATTTATTTTTTGAAATTTCAAAAGCAGCAGCCTCAGTGAAATTTTTTCTATAGATTTGTTATGGAAAATTCATTATATACATTTTGTAGACAGTCTAACTCCCTACGTAGAAATATATAACATGTTGGGGAAAGAATTTTATTTTGTAAGTTTTAGTGGCGTAATAAAATAATAAACGGAAACCGGAAAAATGTGAAAACTGTACAGTGTTAGTTTGTGATGTAAATAAGTCATGTAATACATGTATATACTAATAATTATATATAATATTTGTAAAGCTAATGAAGAAAGGAATCCAAAAAAGTCATATAGTTGATGGTAAAAAATATTATCACTTATAAATACATGTATATAAAAGAATGTTGTGATACTTTTGCGTTTTCTGAAGAAAAATATTTCACATTATTTAGTATATAACTTTTTTACTAAATATTTTACCCCCAAACAAATATAAACAAGTTGTAGTACATTCAATTACCTACATAAAAATGTAAACACCTAGAGTAAATTATTGTTTTTATATGTGTTATGTAGAAATAAACAAACAGTTGTGTACTTGGCAAATTTGTGAAAAGTAGCCCAGTATTTTTCATTGAGATCTTTGTAATTTGTATAAACATAAATAATGTCATATTATATATATTTATTATTACTAAAGGTATTTATTAACAATAAAATGTATATATTTGTATGTATTTGTACATATACATAGGGTTGTGGCATATTATATACGAGATAACGTGTCGGTCACCAGGCCTATGTAGGAGTAAACACAACACTTATAAACACTATTTGTCACACTTCAGTAATATTTATGCATAATATAATGCATAATGATTACTGTTATATACACACAAATACTTCACTAACACTAAAACTCTGAAATAATAACATAATTAGTAATAAATAACTCATGAATAAAAATAGCAAACGCGTAGGTTAGGATATAAATACAAGACGTAAACAGAGCAGAAATACCTCGAAATGCAGACAGCTGGGAGACAATGAATTTCAACCAGTGCTGCCAACGGCAGAGCACAAATTGATCTGCATTTCTTACCCTTCAAAATAATATATATTTTGAATAGTAATTATAACTTACACTGGGTATAAATCAGATTTTCCGGAACGACTGCAGCAGCTGTGTGGCCATTCCACAACAAAACCAAAAACACCTGTTTTCAGAAAATCATATTATCTGCCCAATCAATATTTCGTCCAAACCATCCATATCGAAATACAGCCCCTTGGTTTAGCAGTGCATTAGTACCAACCGCAACTTACCACGACAAAAATTACCCGAGCTGGGTAATCTCAAAAAAGTCATGTTTTGACATTTTCCTAGCATCGGCTGCAAGAATCGCATCGTGAACAAAATTCATTGGATTTCTTATCGTCGTGACATTGTTATATAGCTGCTACAGGGTTTGTTTATGTAATAAAATGAAAGTTCAGAGTATTATCTTTCGAATGATAAATATATTTTTCACTTTTGAGTTGATTATTAGTGGTTTTTTTACGTTACAAAATTATCGGTCCCAGAACGGCTGCGGCAGCTGTTGGCCATTTAAGGCGACACAGCCAAACAGCTGCCGCAGCCTTATAGCCACGGCTAGGGTTAAGAAGTAAGTTATCGGTTAGTATCAGCTGTTTTGATAGTACACAAATTTATAAACACAAGTTATATTTTTAAATACAAATTTCATAACTCTAACAAAATATAATACCCCCGTGGCAGCACACCTGCGTACTCAGCGAATATCCAATGCATATATATGGGTATCACTACTACATAGAGCCACTTACCAAGTTTCACAAAAATACATTCATTATTAAGTGACATAGGCTATAGCATTTTATTTATTTACTATAAGAATAACGTTATAATCGAGTACACAGGTTTGCTGCAAAAAGGAGGATAAAAAATGTGTTTTTTTAATTATCAATATAACAACCAGGCGAAGCTACATACCAAGTTTTATTAATTTAGGTTCATAACTAAGGGAGATTTAAAACTTTACTTGTTCTCCATTTGAATAACATGGGGGCTGAGTATGCAGGTTTGCTGCTACCGGGAAAAATCAATAAAAACCATTTTTATGCTAATTTCAATATACCACAACTAGTTGAAGCCACATACCAAGTTTCATCAATATACATACATAAATAATCAAAATATAATATGTTATTTATTCTCCATAAGGATAACATTGGACAACATACTGTGTTTAGCACTTTGGATATCACTGTAATGGTTGGACGTAAAACAACAATTAAAACACCAAAATGATTGTTTTGTAGAGCTAAACTGATTGGTAGAAAGAAATGTGGAGTTTTTAATGAAATCATCTGAGAAAAATCTAAAAACCGTATTCCCATAAGATTAATGTGGGAAATTTTATAGACATATTATTTGACTTTTCTCCACAACCACTAGCTTAATGATTCAAAATACTAATTTTTTAAGCTCTATAAAATGGCTATACAACCATAATCTAGTGTTTTTTTTTAATTTTAGGGTAAAAAGTTCAAAAAACTGATTTTTGGACGATTTTAAACCCCTATAAAACCCCCTTCCCATAGACCGATCTGGTTTTCAAACTCAAAGTCATAAATGTTACTCTCCACATTTGTGCCAAATTTCATCAAATTCGGGCGCTTCTTTCAAAAGTTATCGCGGTAACGGACACATATATATAAATTTGAACGAATAGTGTTTCTGGCATCTGGGGACCTCAAAACAAAAAGTTATCATGGTCTCGGACTTAAATCTGACCATGCCACCTACGGTAATAGCTTCTTCCCTATAGGGGAAATTCGCTAAAGAATATTTAATAAAATTAAACTAAATTAAACAAAACAGAGATGAATAAATTAAACAAAACAGAGATGAATAAATTAAACAAACAACTTAATGAGAACAAAATTAAAAAGTAGAACCTTTTTCTTGCATCCATTTAAAGCAAGTTACAGTGTAGGCCTATTTATTAATACATTTTGAAAAATTTCACAGTAGTTCATATTGCAATAAGCTACCTACTTAACTTTTGCCAAAAAAACAGTAATGTAAACAAAAACAATAAAGAATAAGTTAATGTAATTATTGATAATCGATTTTCTGGAACCATCGAATGAAATAATCTAATCGATATATCAACATTTTTAATAGAAAATTTTAATTGAAGGAATGTGGGCCGTAATCTAAACTGCAGCCAGCGTATTTTTATACATGAATAAGGCAGTTATATTAGTGGAACTATAAGATGTTTGCAGAAACCTCGCATCTCCAATTAATTGGCTCATTAAATAACTTCATTACAACAAAATTAACGGCTTATAATTGCAATTAGGGTATTAATGATATTAATTTGTATCTAAGCTGACATCACAGGACTACAAATTATACAAACAAGAAAAGTAGGCTATAAATAGGTTATAGATTAGTAGTTGGATAAATGAGTTTAATTTTACAATCAAGGGGATTGAATACAAAATGATGACAAGTTGTAACAAGAGCCCCTCATCCAATCCCATGTGTTAGTTTATGATTGCTCTTCCTTACAAGAGGAACGATGACATCATAAATGTCTGTCAAAATGTGACGGTTTTCAATAATGCCTTGATAGGATGACAGTAAAGATTAATACCCATAACTCACAGTCCGTTAATTTGTTTCACTCTGTTAATATTCCCGCGCAACATGTTAATCTTCGTTCGTTTCAGACCAGCTGGAATGTAACACAAGTCTTGCACATTGTGCAAATTTTCCATAGTACTGTTACTGCTCCAAGTTAATAGCCTATTTATATTTAAAAAAAGCCTCAACTGCCTGTTACTATAGGACAATACGTTAAGCCTGTCTAAAGACAGCGAGGTACCGTAACGGCATGAGTCGCATGAGCAAGCTGAATATGCTTTTGTTTCTGCCAACCTGGATAGAAAATAACGGGTTCTTAGGCTACATTGTTTATGTTATAGTTTCTCCCAATTTACATTATCACGTTATATACGTCACGTTCTGCTGTTCTTTCATTCCGGCTGTAATGAACATGTTTCTCATATTGCTAGCGATTTCTTTCTTTTATTACATTAAAACAACTCACAGTTAGTCAAAATATTGATTATATACTGTCAAATCAAATCAAACATTCCTTTATTCCAATATATATTGTATATGGTACTGTACATAGAACAGAGTCATTAGTATAGAACTTAATCACACAACTTACACACAATCAATGTTCATACATCAGAGTATTATTATATTAGAACCAAAATATCCTTATTGTTATAAAAACTTAGATAGGCTAGTAAACTTAATTTATGAAAAACATTTAATTTACTATAGTTAAAAATCTAAAATAAATTATTTTATTCTTCTAATTTCCAAAAATTCTTCGAAAGAATATAAGGAAAGCTTCAAAAGATATTCCTTCAACTGTTTTTTAACTTAATTAAATTATTTTCCAATAAAACTTTGATAGGCAAATTAAATACAAATTTATTACCCATGAATTTATTACTGTTAGGTTTGCGTTTTGCTTAACAAACATTATTGTGTCAAAAATGTATATACCGTACACTTTAAGAACGCCAAAGTCTGAGAAATAATTTTTGACTATTAAATATAATTCTCAGAGCTTATTTTGTAATAACAAAATTCTGTCCAAATTCTTTTTTGTTGTTGCTCCATAAATGCTTTATGCCGTATGCTAGATGCGAATGTACCAATGAGAAATAAATTTATTTTAAAGTATCATTGTTACGTATTTAGCCATTTGACGCAAAGCATATAGTCCTGATGATAATTTTTTACTACGTGGTCAGTGTTAATAAGGGTTTGCCGTCCCCGGTACTAATCAGAACATTTTGCATTATATCATAATACAGTACAGTAGTCTCAATTATCTGACCTAAATTGGCCGTGGCAATTCACGCTTGGATAAGCGGGAAGTTCGGATAACATGGAAAATGATAAAAATTTTTAATTTTTCCTACGTTAGAGAAGATGTGTAACGGTCCTAGACAAGTGCAAGTCAATGTGTCAGTAGTCAGTGTGGCGGTGAAACAAAGCACAGCTACTAATATCTGTTGCGCTACTTACTTTGCACAGTTGAAACCACGCTTAACACAATGAAATGAGTGGTGTGCATCATGCTAAAACAAAGAGAAAATAGAGTCATCAAATTGTAACCGGACGTACCTCTACTGCATGGACTTGGGTGCAACGATCAGTTTGTGACGTATAGTCAGTTGCCTCGCATGATAGCCAACTGCGTACAACCATGCTATACGAACATGGCTGAAATCGATCGTACACGGGGTGGGTCAGATAACTCAGGTCGGATAATTGAGACTCTACTGTAACAGTGTTTTCCAGTACCCTGTAATACTGTTAACAATTTATAAGCCAGTAATAAACTTAATGTTATTGATCATAATACTTATATATTGTAAATATCTAGAACACTTGCCTCACTTGAGGTTCCCTAGATTTTTTCTGAACAAAAACATAACAGTTTTGGTAAGGATCGAATCAGGACCTTCAGATGGGTAGGCTACTACATCCATTGGAATGTTAGCTTACCTAAATTTTATTTTTGGCTGTAAAACGTTATTATTGAACTAACGGTATTTATGAGGGAACTAACGAAGAACTAATGATAGTCATAAAGACATATGTATTATGTACAGTAGTTTAATTGTAGGTAGGCTACTTTTCATAGTGTGAAGTTGGCTTAGCCATTTATTTAAGGCTTTAACATGGTTATTGATGGAATAACTATATTTTTATGAGAACTATCAGGAATTAACAAAGAACTAACGATAGACATGAAGAAATATTAATTATATATTTTAATTGTGGGTAAGCTACTTTTTATTGTGTGATGTTGGCCTACCTATAGCCCAGGCAATGAAGGTAAAAAACGAGCAAATGTCGGAAGAAATTAGTAACAGGCTGAAACCTATACCAGTCGATAGTACCCACCTAGAGGTACAAAAACCCAAAAGTCCCCTAAATTCCCCCTGGTGCTTATCTCGTAGCCCCCCTTTAAACCCCCCTAGCCCCCCCTTCCTGCAAGCATTTACAAAAACGCTCATATCTCCATTAATATTTATTGTAGCTTAATATTTATTTTTTCGTTGTATTGCCTAAATAATTATCTACAAAAAAGGTTGAGTCATTAAAATAGCTCAGACAAACGGTTTAATAGATATTCACATTATAATAATAAATATTTGACAATTTTAAAATACTTTTTAACATTATTCTTCTCTAAAATTCAAATACGCAATTTTTCCAGAAAATACTTTAAACAACAGTTGTGGTAAATTATATTCCGCATAGAATGATATATACATTGTTATAGTTTCAACAATGGCAACGTAACTTAAGAAGCTCAAACACAGCGCGTGCACTTTGGGCCGCTGCGCCACAGCGGCGGCGGAATTTCGGCAATTTATTCGCCACTCACGTTTTAAGGCTAAATATCACAAGCAATAATCAAGTACCCTTCATTGATATTGTAAAAAGACTATGTTATTTAAGCTATTATTTAACAAATTTATTACGTCGAACATGGGTAATGGTTGATAGCTGATTTTTACATAAACAAATTTTACCAGTAACAACCATTGTATATTGTATGAATAATATAGTTCAGTGTAGTTGTGTGGTAAATAAACGATTAAACTTTTGAAAGAAAAATTCAAAGGTTCATTTAACAACAAGTTTTAAATAAAAGTGATTGCAACACTGAAATGCAATGCGCGCACCTTGATGCTCGATATGCAGCAACTACCGTACCAGCGCAGCGCCTGCGCTGGCTGCATTGTTGGGTCAAAAATATTTCACTTCTGGTTACTGGTACCAAATTTTGCACGTTGTATTTTCAACCAACTATATTTTATATAAACACCCTCTCAGAGCTCCCTACACCCTGTGATGACGTCATCAAGATGGCGGACTAGAAACATTACAGGGTATGCTTTAAACGTTAATAACTCCTATACCTGTTGCTTGATTTCGACTTTTAAGGAATTATTTTAAAGAAAACCAATCTAACTACAATAAATTATATTTTTTTGAAATTTGTATATATGTATACTTTTGAATATGACCCATTTTGTACATACACATTCTTTTTGGATTCGAAGCCGTTTACACTGTAACTTATGAACTAACCCTTCGATTTTGAAAAAAATTGTATTATCATTTAAGACAGTATTTTATGTCACGATTTCAAAAACCAGAAATTTTGTATCAGGGGAAAGGGGTTTTTATTGTGTTTTAATTAGATTTAAATTAACCTTTTTATATATTTTATTAATGTTTTTAAAACACACAGTTTTGGCTTACCGTACATTTTTCAAAGTCGTCAATTCAGGGTCAATTCTGGTTCTATGATTTGTTGAGTGTTATAGTTTGTATATATGTTTCAGTGTCTTATGTGAGCAGGGTTTTAGAGTCTATTGGTTCGACAGTTGTGATCTTAAAAAAATAATTTATATTATAATATGGCTTATTTAATAGACAAGATTTGTTAGTTTGTGAATTTGTTGTTGTTGTTGATGGATTTGAGATTAAGTGGGAACAAGTTGAATAGTTTTACCCCTTTAAGATGGAGCGTTTTGCTGGTTTTGCTGAGTCTATGTTGATTCAGATTTAAGTTAGTCCCTGATATAATATTGTATTTGGATGCAATTTTTTCTGGATTGAAGTAGGTTTAATTTTGTTATGGTTATGGTATCGAGGATGTATAAGGATCATACGTCAGGATACTGTGTTTAATGAAGAGTGGCTTGCAGTGTTATTGGAAGTGAGCTCTG
Organism: Allygus modestus; assembly: GCA_963675035.1. NCBI lineage: Eukaryota > Metazoa > Arthropoda > Insecta > Hemiptera > Cicadellidae > Allygus > Allygus modestus. The sequence continues at coordinate 425,671,897 of OY776111.1, forward strand.
TCGATTATTCGAATGGCCTTTGGTTTAGCAAGAAGATTTTTGGCCGATGAGTATCGCTGTCTCCTCCCAGGGATATAATTTAAAATCTCACAGTGCATCTCAAAATGCAAAGTGCATTAAGAGTGCATGGTAAGCCATTTTTGCAATAGTTAAGTCAGTGATTTCTCTAATTCTCATCACTGCAAACAGAGAAGTTGATTGTTTTTGAGAAGGTTTTTGAGGTGTGGTTGTTAATTTAAATTTTCACCAATGTTATACCAAGAAGTTTTGTAGTTCTTGACTTTAATATGGTACTATTGTTGTTGAGGTGGTTGGAGTGTCTTCTGTAGATGTGGAGTTGGTGGAGAAATTAACATTGATTGTTTTGGATTTCTTGATAGTTAGGTTTATGTTTTGGCAGATGTTACTGGCTATCTGTAGGGTTTCTATTTGATTTTTGCTGGGTGATTTGGGTATGGTAACAATTGTGTCGTCAGCGGACATATAATACATGTATTATTTTTTGGATGGAGCGTAGGGCAGGCGTTGATGAATGCTAAGAAAAATAGTGGTCCAAGAACCGACCCTTGAGAGATTCCGGTGGTGATTTATATTTTTGAGTTTGGATCTTAATTTGATTTTTCTGTCATTTAGGTAGTTATTAGACACTTTTGTAGAGCATAACAAACTAAATAATTTAGTATTTTATTACCTAGGTTAAATGGTTGTGGATAAAATTAAAAAAAGTTCAAAAAATTCCCCATGTTAATCTTATGGGTAATAGAGTTTAGATTGTTCACAATAAGTGTTAAGAAGAGTATCCATTGCTCAAAATCGAGCAAAATTTGGTTTTTAAAAGCATGGCTGCAGTACACTCCCTAATGTTATTCTTATGAAGAAGATTAAAATTAAATTTTATGCTGGTTTATATATAGATTTTATTTAAAAACCTATTGCACCAAACCTGCGTACTCACCGAATTTTCAATACGTACATATGTACGTCACTACTACAAGAATCATCTTGACAAGGGTCATTAAAATATATTGATAATTAAGATTTATATACATATATATATATATATATATATAATTAGTTCATACCCCATAAGAATAACGTAAGAGATGTCTACATAGATGTGCTGTAACATAAAGTGTAAGATGTAGGTTTTATGCAGTAATTATTGGACCACAAGTACATTAAGCTAAATACCAAGTTCCTCAAAATATATGTTTATAAATAAGCTAGGTATTACATGTTATTTATTCTCCATATGAATAACGTTAAACAACGTTCTGTGTTTAGCTTTTTCGATAGCTCGGCAACGGATTGAGGCAAAACCAAATTTGAAAAAACTTCTTTTAAGCTAAGTGAAAAAGGAAAAATATACTTTTAAGCCACATTAGTTGGTAAAATAATTAATTAATTTTTTATTAACACTTACTGTGAAAAGTCTGAATACCAATACCCCGTAAGATAAATTTAGAGAATTTCTTAAAAGGTTTTTTTGATTTATTTCGCAACCACTCAACCTAGGTTATAAATTCAACATCCTAAATTATTTAGTTTGTTATGCTCTAAACGGTGTCCAAGCCAAAACTGTGGGTTTTAAAACATGTATAAAATATATGAAGAGAATATTATAAATCTAATTAAAACACCATAAAAACCCCCTTTCTGGTTAATATTTCTGGTTTTTGAAATCGTGACTTAAACATACATACAAACTATAACACTCAACAAATCATAGAACCCAGAATTGACCTTGAATTGACGACTTTCCAGTCTTGACGATTGTGAAGGGAGGAAGATGAAAAATTTACGGTAAGCCAAAACTGTGTGTTTTTAAAAAATTAATAAAATATATAAAAAGGTTATTTTAAATCTAATTAAAACACAATAAAAACCCCTTTCCCCTGATACAAAATTTCTGGTTTTTGAAATCGTGACATAAAATACTGTCTTAAATGATAATACAATTTTTTTCAAAATCGAAGGGTTAGTTCATAAGTTACAGTGTAAACGGCTTTGAATCCAAAAAGAATGTGTATGTACAAAATGGGTCATATTCAAAAGTATACATATATTCAAATTTCAAAAAAATATATTTTATTGTAGTTAGATTGGTTTTCTTTAAAATAATTCCTTAAAAGTCGAAATCAAGCAACAGGTATAGGAGTTATTAACGTTTAAAGCATACCCTGTAATGTTTCTAGTCCGCCATCTTGATGACGTCATCACAGGGTGTAGGGAGCTCTGAGAGGGTGTTTATATAAAATATAGTTGGTTGAAAATACAACGTGCAAAATTTGGTACCAGTAACCAGAAGTGAAATATTTTTGACCCAACAATGCAGCCAGCGCAGGCGCTGCGCTGGTACGGTAGTTGCTGCATATCGAGCATCAAGGTGCGCGCATTGCATTTCAGTGTTGCAATCACTTTTATTTAAAACTTGTTGTTAAATGAACCTTTGGAATTTTTCTTTCAAAAGTTTAATCGTTTATTTACCACACAACTACACTGAACTATATTATTCATACAATATACAATGGTTGTTACTGGTAAAATTTGTTTATGTAAAAATCAGCTATCAACCATTACCCATGTTCGACGTAATAAATTTGTTAAATAATAGCTTAAATAACATAGTCTTTTTACAATATCAATGAAGGGTACTTGATTATTGCTTGTGATATTTAGCCTTAAAACGTGAGTGGCGAATAAATTGCCGAAATTCCGCCGCCGCTGTGGCGCAGCGGCCCAAAGTGCACGCGCTGTGTTTGAGCTTCTTAAGTTACGTTGCCATTGTTGAAACTATAACAATGTATATATCATTCTATGCGGAATATAATTTACCACAACTGTTGTTTAAAGTATTTTCTGGAAAAATTGCGTATTTGAATTTTAGAGAAGAATAATGTTAAAAAGTATTTTAAAATTGTCAAATATTTATTATTATAATGCGAATATCTATTAAACCGTTTGTCTGAGCTATTTTAATGACTCAACCTTTTTTGTAGATAATTATTTAGGCAATACAACAAAAAAATAAATATTAAGCTACAATAAATATTAATGGAGATATGAGCGTTTTTGTAAATGCTTGCAGGAAGGGGGGCTAGGGGGGTTTAAAGGGGGGCTACGAGATAAGCACCGGGGGGAATTTAGGGGACTTTTGGGTTTTTGTACCTCTAGGTGGGTACTATCGACTGGTATAGGTTTCAGCCTGTTAATAATTTCTTCCGACATTTTTCCTTCATTGCCTGGGCTACTAGTAATTTAAGGCTTTAACATGGTTAATATTGATGAAATGACTATATTTTTATGAGAACTAACAGTAACTAACAAAGAACCAATGATAGACATAAAGAAATATAAATTATGTATTTTAATTGTGGGTAAGCTACTTTTCATAGTGTGAAATTGGCATGCCCAATTTTAGTTTTGGGCGTAAAATGGTTACTATTTTTAAGTAAAGATAGATTTGTAGGAATTAACAAGAACTAACAATGAACTAACGATAGACATAAACAAATATTAATAATCTTATGTCATCATGTGTAGGCTACTACATACATTGGAATGTTAGCTTACCCATTTTGAATTTTTGGCTGTAAAATCATTGATATCATTGAACTAACGGTATTTATGAAGGAACTAACGAAGAACTAACGATAGACATAAAGAAATAAGAATTATGTAGTCTAATTGTGGGTTAGCTACACTTTTCATATTGTGAAGTTGGCCTACCCATTTTTTTAAGGCTTTAACAGGGTTAATATTGATGAACTAACAAAATGTTTATGAGAACTAACAGGAACTAACAAAGAACTAACGAGAGATATAAAATAAACTGGGTAAGCTGATTTGGGTAGGCAAACTTCACAGACCTCTGTATTTTTTATTTTATTTTTCAAGACTAATATTTAAGCCTTTCTATTACACATCTCCAGATATATGGCCTTTGTTAGTCTGGTACAATTACAGGGGACCTAAAATTACCTTTCCCCAATAGGATGGACAATCTATATAAGTGGTTAAGTGCTGGTTGAGTAACCATTTTAGAATAATATTGAAAATTTCCTTTTTGCTTCTTTTGTATTTGATGAGTTAAAAGCTAGTTTGGAAATTTGTTTCTTAACTCATGAGACTAAATATGGCGGCCAATTTTTATTTCATGATTTTTTGATGATTTTTATCTTCGCAGTTGTTTACGTTAATAAAAATATCTCGTAAACTGTTAATCCTAAAAGGATCAATCAAATATAATTGTATAAGTTCTCTGTTTGCTTATTTCCATTCCTTTCACCAAAAAAGGTTGATTCATCAAAATTGTGCAACATTTTTAGACATTTGTTTCTCATGGAAGGATTCCTGTATACATCTTTGGTATTTTATATGAAAAAAAGTTATATCTCAGTAGGCTACTTTAAATACCAAAACCAAGTTAAAGATTTTCCTTATGAACTTGAAAATAAATATATATCTATCTTTAAGCCTTCCTGGACGGGCGAATTTGTGACATAGGACGGGAAAAAATTATAGGAAAAAAATAGAAATAAATTTTCATTGTTTGTGTTTTGTTATACTAGTATACATGAAATAAAAACAATGGAACACTTATACTGTCAAAATAATATTTTACTCGTTTTTATATAAAAATAAAATTATGCGGATATATCCGCTACCCGTCCGCGGATGAGTAGAAAAGCGGCGGATATATCCGCCACCCGTCTTTGAAGATATGGCCATGACAAGGTTAGGCAATAAATAAAGAACAATATGTTGTTGTGTTGTTTATTGTACAAAACTGCAAAAAGAAAATAACATTTCAAAGAAATGTTGAACTACAATTTCAGTTTTCAAAGTTACAAAATAATATTACAGGGTTTATAAGGTGCCTGTAAATAGTCAAACGTTCTTCTAAAAATAGGTTTTTTGGGTGTGGTACACCTCAAAACATGTGTCTGGATGTAAGTACGGCTTTTCGTCACATGTTTTACAAAAGTAAACAGTTTCCTTGCGAACTTTGTTCTTTGCACAAACATGACATCTGAAGGACCCCTTTGGTGCTTTGCCCATAACATGGAGTTTTCCGTTCAGACGTTGAATATCATTTTTCGGTCGTCCTGGTCGTCTTCTTGCAAAATTGTGTGTCTCCTGAATGTAGTCTCTTACTAAATCTTCCACAAGGCTAAGTCTAAACTGTTTGTGAGACATAGCTACTCTGTTGTTGTCTTCTTGTAAGGATTTATATAGAATATAAGAGTTGATGGTAGACACTTCGAGGAGCCAAAAGAAAAGTTTTCGATACCATTTTTTAGTCCGCCTCATAAACTGATAACTAGATATCACGTGGTCAGCACGATCAACTCCACCCATGTGTTTTGTGTAATCTAAAACAGCATCGGGCTTTAGTACAGGAGGTTTATTTGGCCACTTGCTGGGCTTCCCTGTCATCTCATTCCGGCTTATTTTGTGTTTGGTTAGAAGCATAGTTACCACTCTTTTGTCCTTCCAATAAATAACACCTAAGTCGTTGTTTCTTCGTGCTTCTACATCACCACAATTGAGCGGTTTGCTTAGTGTTGGCATTTCTTTTCGATTATTCATAACCGTTCCCGTAACAAACATATTTTTCTTCAGCAACTCTTTAGCCAGTTCAGGGCTATTGTAATATCGGTCGACATATATATGGTGACCAGATGGAGGGTTCAGGGGATCTTTTACTAAAGAGTCACAGAGTCATAGAACACAGAGTCGTATTTGTTGTTTTCAAAAGCTCGTCTTCGCTACCGTCACTTTTAGCGAATTTCCCCTATAGGGAAGAAGCTATTACCGTAGGTGGCATGGTAAGACTTAAGCCCAAGACCATGATAACTTTTTGTTTTGAGGCATATATATAATAATAATATATATTATTATTATGTATTATAATATATAATATTGTTCAAATTTATATATATGTATATATATATATATATATGTGTGTGTGTGTGTGTCCGTTACCGCGATAACTTTTGAAAGAAACGCCCGATTTTGATGAAATTTGGCACAAATGTGTAGAGTAACATTTATGACTTTAAGTTCGAAAACCAGATTGATCAGACTATGGGAAGGGGGTTTTATGGGGGTTTTAAATTTTTCAAAAATCAGTTTTTTGAATTTTTCCCTTTACAATTTTAAAAACACTCAATTTTAGTTTTAGCCATTTTATAGAGCTTAAAAAACAAATAATTTGGTATTTTGAATCATTAACCTAGGTTAAGTGGTTGCGGAGAAAATCCAAAGAACGTGTTCATAAAATCTCCCATGTTAATCTTATGGGAAAATGGTTTTTTACTTTTCCTCAATTAATTTTACTGTAAACTTCACATTTACTTTTACCAATCAGTTTAGCTCTACAAAACAATCATTTTGGTGTTTAAATTGTGATTCTAAGTCCAACCGTTGCCGAGTAATTCAAAGTGCTAAACACAGTATGTTGTCCAATGTTATCCTTATGGAGAATATTTAAAATTTTATATCTCTATTATTAATGAATGAATATTGATGAAACTTGGTGGTATGTGGCTTCACCTAGTACTGGTATATTGATATTTGCACAAAAATTTGATTTTTTGTTGATTATCCTCTTAGCAGCAAACCTGCATCCTCATCCCTAATGTTATTCTTACGGAGAATACGTAAAGCTTTATATCTCCCTTAATTATGAACATAAATTATTAAAACTTGGTATGTAGCTTCACCTGGTTGAGTTATATTGATAATTGCAAAAAAACAACATATTTTCATCTTCCTTGTTGCAGCAAACCTGCGTTCTCAGCCCTAATGTTATTCTTATGGAGAATAAATAAAATGCTATATATCACTTAGTTATTTATGTATTTTTATGAAACTTGGTAAGTGGCTTTATGTGGTAGTAAGAAATATATTCATGCATAGGAAATTCGCTGAGTACGTAGGTTTGCTGCGACGGGGGTATTACCGTAATATGGGCTAAAACTGTAAATATACCCATTTAGAGCATCCGAGAGAACAAACACTTTTAGCCCAAATTTTACAGGCTTGTCGGGGTTGTAAACTCTGAATAAAACCTTTCCCTTGAATGAAATAGTGCTCTCATCCACTGACACATACGAGCTTGGCGTATAGAATAATTTACATTTTTCTTGAATTGTGTTCACAACATTTCTAATTTTGAGGTCACGTGCGCTTCCCTGTTCATTACTAAAGTGTAATCTCCAGAAAAGCATCAAAAACCTATCTCAAGTAAAAACATCCGAAAAAAGGGCATCTTTTTTACCCAGGACAAAGAATAGTAGTCCTTTATATCAGGCAACGGGTGAAGTCTCATATTCAGTATAACCCCGAGAAGAGCTCGGACCTCTGTGGTTGTTGTATCAGCCCAAACCTTTTGTTTCCTTTGGTTTTGAATAGGGAAACATTGAGCATATAGGTTGGTTTCATCACAAATCAATTGTATTAGATCACTATGGAAATAAAGTGAAAAAAAATCAATTGGTTTTGAAGTGACATCAAATTCTGTAGGCAGATTAGAGCCGTAATTGCAGTTATAAATAGGAATAGTACTTACAGGTCCACTGTCACTGTTAGTCACAAAAGCATACGCCTTGTCCCACTTCATACGAAGGAGTTTAGCTTTAGATAGTTTTGGTTGTTGTGCCTCTGTAGACGCCTTTTTAGATTTCTTTGCAAATGTCTTTTTGGACGCCTTTGTAGATTCATTGGTTGAACCATGAAGGCTTTCTTGTTCCGTGTCAATAAAACTTGAGGCATTCTCAATATCGTCCTCACTAACTTGTTCATCACTAACACATTCAATTTGAACCACATCACATTCATCTTGAGGGACATCAGCGCCTTTGTCATTTTCGGATACAAAACCATTTAATATATCAATATTATTTACATCCATATTTACATTATTTACATCACAACTACGCACAGATATGTTGTCATCTTCGTCCACTATAATTCAATAATATCACCAGAAAAACCAGGACTATTTACGTTATAAGCCATCGTGCATATCACTATCTCATGCTGCTAGACAGACAACTGTAGCTTTTGGCGGCAACACAGACAACGTGGTGTTGCGCGCGAAACGTCGAGGGGGGAGCGCGGGAGAGGGTGGTAGCGCGGGAGAGGGTGGCGTGTCCCTTGGTCACAGCGGTTGTGGAGAGCGCGGGAAAGTAGCGCCTTGGTAGCGCGAAACATCTGGTTACTGCACAAACACCTGCCAGTGTGTCTGAAGAGTAGGCGAATATATCCGCTTCCCGTCCGGAACATCAAAAACCATAAGCGGATATATCCGTCACCCGTCCTTTATCGCTAAAGACTTAGGCGGATATATCCGTCACCCGTCCGGGAAGGGTTAAACCCTCATAAATTATGGTAAATTCGTTACTGTTCCTACTGTTTAGGATAAGCAACACCCAGTTAAGGTACCTACAAACTATTTCTCATATAGTCTTCCCCTATCCAATTACCCTGAAATCCCACCGAGCCTCCTAGGTTGACAGGATTATCCCTTTCCCTTTTCCCAGGAAAATTACCCACAGTCCTGCAAGCGGGATAAGTACCTGCAATTATCCTTTTTAGCAAAATAACTTGCTTGGCAGTTTTTGAATTTAATTAATAACTTCATAGTTGTGCTCAGAGTAAAATTCAATTACCATTTGAATTTTTCTATAATTTTTGTTTAGCGTAGGTCTAATGATAAAAATTAAATTGGATCAACTATTTTATTTTTTTCCAAACGACCTTAACATAGCTTAATCTCTAATAGGTTATAGGTTATACAGCTGCTTCTTATTCTTGATGTGTACTACCAAAGCTCAGGCTGTGGCAGTTGGTTAGGTTAGGTTGGCTAATGTATTTGTTGAGTTAGGACACTGTCATATTTATCATAACCTAACATCAGGGCCGTACTCAGCTTTCACGGGCCCCCGGGCAGGCCTGGTGGTGTGGGCCCTCGTTGCTGTCCTTATCAAGTTGGTGACCTTTTTACACCGGCTCGGCCAGGCCCCCCCTCGATGAGCCTAGGCCCTGGGACAGTTGTCCCCCCTGCCCACCTGAGTACGGCTAGATCTGCTAGAGTACGGCTAGCAGCGTCCCTTACATTACGTTAAGTTATTTGTCCTTGTAATTTGTTTTAAGTTTCTATTTTCCTTTCTTTGCTGGTCCACTTAAAATACAGATCTGTGCGTGGAACAAATCTGGCAAAGCTAGTATTGAGCCGTTAGCATACGGTTTGAATAGTCTTGATGAAATTTTCTTGCCAGGTTTTTGATATTTGAAGTTTGTTACCTTGACCTCTACGCTAACGACACAGTTATTACCTGAAAGCAATAATCCTGGAGTGCAGGGTAGAATTCTGCACAGTGTCAATTTTAGAAAAAATCTTTTTTGTTTCTACGGACTTTCTTTTTATAGGTAAAAAATTAACATTTCTGGAATCAGGATGTTGTCGTGTGAACAGTATTTCAATTTATTTTGGAGTACTGGATATTACACAGTTTCCATAATATTTTTAGTGCAATAGGCCAATGGTCTGTATAAACATTTTTTGTGCAATAGGCCAATGGTCTGTATAAACAAAATACAATCTTAACATCTCTGAGACACCTAGTTCATCTGCTAGTTCTAAGTTAACAAAAGGAAAAATTATAATAAACACAGATTACATGTGTTATCATAACAAAGTTTTCTATTCTTGCAGCTATTGAAATGGAGTCAGGAAAAATTATAAGAAACACAAATCACAGGTGTTCTCTTATGAAAACTAACAAAGTTTTTCTGTTTGCAGCTATTGATATGGAGACAATGGAAGTTACCTCAGAAAACGGGATTATCCCAACAACTGAAGTTATAATTAGCAACAAAGATGGGGATGTAAAAGATGAAGTGAAAGTTGATGAAATGACTTCCAGGGATTATTACTTTGACTCTTACGCACACTTTGGAATCCATGAAGAAATGCTGAAAGATGAAGTTCGTACTTTAACTTACAGGAATTCCATGTACCACAATAAGCACCTTTTCAAAGTGAGTAGCCTAACATTAATTTTAGATGGTGTATATATAATGACAAACTGTTGATAGTGGTCACTTTTTAGGAAAGATTAACTTATAAAATACCATATAAAACAAAATTGAAATGTTATTATTTTTCACTTAATTTTCAAATGTTATATGTACCTACACAATTTTTCATAAATACAATAGACCTAAACCCCAATATATTTTGTTGTATCCTTTTAAAGTCTTTAACACATTGACTGCTAAAAAATATTGAATAGCTTTTGTCAGCACTTTTTTACAACTTTTGGCTGATTTAATTTAAAACCAGATTTCACTACCGGTACCAAAATTACACTCTAGTGGTTGTAACGTCAGTTAGTTTTAAGTTAGATGTAATCTAATCTAAAACCTGCAAAAGTATATAATATTAATGATGTAGGTAGTCTTGAGAATTGTTATTAGTAAAATTGCATTTAGAAATCAAGTTGATTTTTTGTCAGATAACGACAAATCATACTCTTTGTTTAAAATCCATCTAATAGATGATTTTAGTCAGTGCTGCTCTGGTGGCAAACCACTAGAACAGAAAAGGAATCTGTAGATCTAAGCCATTGCTTAGATCTACAGATTCCTTTTCTGTTCTAGTCCTCATTAGGCCCCAGTGCTGTGTGTAACATAGGCTAAATTTGTAAAATTTGGGAGGACACAGAAATTCCATCATTTTGCTTTGGGGTTGGTAACTCATTTAGACAATAGACAATATTCTTAACCTTGTGAACATTGTGAACAGCGGTTGGATTTAAAATGCACTTATTTTATGTTAATATTAAAACTAGCTGCTCCCCCGCAAAATGTTGCATCATAAAAATTGTTAACAAAAAATGACAGTCTGTATATACTCCTTATAACAGTTGTTTATTTTAATTAATTGAATTAAGAGGCTGTTAAATCCCCGCAAAATATCGTGCTAAAACCGTGTTCCGCGTGGGAGCATATACTAACGTTATGTCTCAACAGGTATAACAAACAACTATACACCAAATTAAAGAGAAAGATATTTACCACTAACATTGCTTTTTAATTTGTCAATATCATAAAAAATGAAAGTTTACTTAGCCTTCAAAATCGCCAAATTTCGATACAAGATAACTCATTAAATACTAAACTAATTAACATTTTAAAAAGCATCTTAGTGTTGAATTTTATGGCCTTTAATATGCAATATAATGTATTTACAGTTTTAAATTTTAAAACCACTAATTTTTATGTTAAAAATTGGGAAATTTTAACATTGGGCTTATGGAGTTTCAACTAAAAACAAAAGAAACCATAACATCTATAAAAAAATCCAGAAAACTGTCAGTGTAACTTTCACATGGTAAAGTATAAACAAATGTTAGGTCCAATGAAAAAATATGCCATCTAGATTGGCTGTTTCCCAAATGAATCAAAATAATATACTATACGGCATAAAAAATACTTGAGAGGGACATTGAGTTATAATAACAAACTGGAGCGTCCCCAAATGGAGGTCTGGGGGCGGAGCCCTCAGCGAGCGAAGCGAGTGTATTGTTCTAAAGTAAAAAACGTATTCGTGATATGCTCCCGTCTGAAAGTATGCACGTGCTGCTGATAACAGCGATCCAATTGGCGCGGATCGGAAACTTCCCATGGCGGAGGAATACAACTACATTAGTCAACGGAAAAGGCTCTGGCTCAGCCATTGAATATATTAGCAATGTAGTGACCAGTACACGTGAACTTGGTTGTGTAAACATTCATTATAATTATGTAATAGTTCATCACTTGATTTAATATCCTAACCCAATTAATAAGATATTATATCAGTGGAATTCGAGTGATATGATTCAAAAGATATAATAAAACTATCAGCGTACATCATGGTACACAACGGCCAATATGATTTGATGTAGATACGTAGGCCTATCATATGGCTGCGCCGTATCGCGATAACGCGACCGTATCGCTCATCACTACCCTAGTGCCAGATGTTTTGCTCCGGTCCTTACAAACAGACGTCAGTCAACGATACTCGCTGTGGTGTGGTTGTTTTGGTACTAATGTTCAGGGTTGCCCACGGAGAATTGAGATTGCGCTATGTACAATTTTATTTTGGGGGGATTCTTTGATTTGAGCGGGGTAATTTGATTTGATTTTTTTGGAGGGGGGATTTTTTTAAATTAACAAGCCTTCTTTCTTTGAAATTAGCAAGTGTGGGATTTGTCAAAATGTGATAAACTCCTTTTATTTTGATAACAAAATAGCACTTGGAATTTATTTTATGTGAACACCAACACCAACGTCTGATCTTGGTTAGGTCTGTCTTGTGTTCAACAACATCGTGCATCGCGTAGTAGACCTAATATCATTGAATATTCAGAGTAATTTAGTGTATACTCAATCATTTAAAATATTTATTTTCAGGTGGCTATATGTAAATTGTTTCATTTATGACGACATTAGTTGACCATATTTTCCCTTCATTTTAATTAAATTACCGTTCCATCTGTATGTACTTCTTTGCAGCATTATTTTGTGTAGCCACTGCCATTGTATTTCTTAATAAAAAGCTACTCAAAAGTTAGAAATTAGTTAGCGAGTCAGAGATTAATTTTCAGTTCTAAAGTAACAAACATATAGCAAACAATGCAATCAAATGCAGTTTATGTTTATTAAAATAATTCCCGGAAACAGTGACGTAGGCCCTAACCAGGGGGGAGTTGGGATACACTCCTGGTCACTTTTTGCATATTTGTGATTAAATGCGCTACTGATGAGCGCATGGAACTAATACTTGATCCAGTTTTAAACCCATTTTATGATATGGGTAGGTTAGCGTGATGTTGGCCTACCCATTGCGTTTTTTAATTTACGTACCTACATTTGTGGAACGAACAAAAATTGTTATGGAACTATCGGGAACTAACAAGGAATTAATAAATGGAATTAAAAATTGTGGGTAGGCTGTTTTGGGTAGGCAAACTTCAGAGACCTTTGTTATCCTCTACAGTCCAGAGAAATACACAACATTATTTGTATATAAAAAAAATCGGGAATTATGCAACCGAACGATTGTCTCGTGTCGCGGGCAGAGCCGGGGCCATGCTGCCAGACGGGCGCGTGGTGGTGGGACGGCGCCGGCGTTAACGCGGGAGGGCAGGTGGTAGTACTACGTAACACTACTTTCGATGTGCAGCGGCGCGGATGTCTGATCTCGTAGTTCTTCTCCCGGCCACCAGTCTTGCAGGACTATGAGAAAAATTTGGCTTTAACATCCTCTAAGAAAAAACACGTGACAAAAAACAAATAAAACTCTCCTTCATATACCTGGGAACTTGGAAGTCCCATAGGGAAGAAGCCCTGAGGCCTAAATAAAAATTCTGGCTCTGTAACGACATTCTACGTAAAATTTCCTTCATATAAAAAAAAGAATCATTGAAATCCATCAAGTAGTTTCTCACAATCTGTGTGAACTAAATAACCCGATTATTTTAATATACAGTTTAAGGTTGTTATACGATCTATGAAGGTTAATTTGTGAGGGACAATTGATCTGGGAATCTGGATTTGGTTTGGTTACAACAGTATCAATTTAGGAAATGTTAATCTTAAGGAAAAGTTGTGCTTATTTAGGTTTACTTAGCGATGATTAATTATGTGATTTTCAGTGTTTCAGTGTTAGCCTTATACTTGAATTTGACTGTGATTATAGGGGAAGATCGTCTTAGATATAGGCTGCGGCACAGGAATTCTGTCAATGTTTGCGGCAAGGTCAGGTGCAGCCAAGGTCATCGGAATTGAGTGCTCCAATATTGTTGAGTACGCCAAACAGATAGTTGAAGATAACAATCTTTCCGAGACTGTTACCATTATTAAAGGAAAGGTGGAGGAGGTCACACTGCCTGAGGGAATTGAAAAAGTAGACATTATCATTTCAGAGTGGATGGGGTAAGTTTTTGTGATGTTATTTTTTTAATTTAATGAAATATTGTTTTTTAAACCTCAGATACACAATTTATTTAAATCATGTTAGGCCTAATAATACGTAACAATTTATCATTGTTTTTAGGAAATTATTTTAGAAAGCTTATATCATACTAGAGACCTTAATCCTTTATAAACATATGAAAGCAAATTTGGGTCAATTTTTCAGCGGACTTACTTTAGCCTGCCTGCATGACAATGCTTTGAATTTAAATTTGATTTCCTTGCTTTTCTTGTTAACAAATTCTAAATTCATAACTTCTGTAACATATCTAGTTATTGTTGATACTAAAAAATCCTGCCATAAATGATTATGGCAGGATTTTTTAGTATCATCTATAACTAGATATGTTACAGAAGTTATGACTTTAGAATTTGTTAACAAGAAAAGCGAGGAATAAAATATGAATTTTAATTGATAATCTGAGAAAACTAAATCAATTTTTGAACCTGACAAGTTATGATATTCAACTTTTAATACCAGCCAAAAGTTTTTAGTATTTTTAAGCAGTTTCTCCCTCTTATTTCTTTTCCTTTTTGTCTAGGCCTATTTGAGAGTGTCCATGGACCGGGAATTTCGGGAATTATATGGGAATTTTTCCATACCGGAAAAATGTGGGAAATATACAGGAATTTTGGCTATTTAGTTAAGAAACTAAAGTCTGGGAATTTAGCTTAAAACTCATTTTTCGGCCATTCTCGTTTATGTGGATGGGTTGTTGTTTCCAGCCAGTAAAACATGTTTTGGCTGTCATTTTCAGCCAGTAGGAAAAGTTGCGATCGTCGTTTTCTGACCATAAAATGCAAGTATATAGCCGCTTTCGACTGATCCTACGCAGAAAAATCACCATTAATTGGCGATAAAATGGGGTCGAATTGCCTTTTTCCGTTAAAATACGTTTAGGTTGTCATTCTGGCCTATAAAACGCAATCCGGCTTTATTTTTTTCTGGGAAAATATTGTCCAATTGCCAATATTTTCCAATTAATCACGGTTAGATTGTATTTTTGGCATTTATTGCGGCTCGGACGTCATTTTCGCCCGATAAAACACGTTGCAGTTGTCGTTTTCAGACTTTAAAATGTGCGAATGGTTGTTTTTGGCGAATAAAATGCCTACTTTTTTCGTAAAACATGTTTTAGTCAGTAATTTGTACTGTAAAACACAGTTTGGCAGTCTTTTTCGGCCGGTAAAATGCGATCCGAAACGTTGGTGCGGTCGATGTTTCTGCCATGCAAATCACAGTTGGGGTTTTCGGTCAATTTGTCTTTTTCGGGCGCTAAAACGAGAGGTTATATTGCTATTTCCGTGGATAATATGCAGCTCTTTTATCGTTCAAGGTCAGTAAAACCGTTCCAGTGTTGTATACTTACAAATTCAGTCATATTGGCGTTTTTGACTGCCAAGTCGCAGCAAAACGTATGTCGATAAAACCCGGCCAGAGCACTGATCTTGCCCGATAACACTCGTTTCAGTCGACGTTTTTGACTATTAAACACGGACCAGACTTTATTTTTGACGCGAATATGCGTTCCGATTGCATTTTTGTACGATTAGGGCCTAAGTACAGTTAAGTAATATTTCCACTTAAAAAATGGCGGGCATAAAAATACGGTTCGTACACAATTTTCGGTCCGTAACAAACTTTATGGTCGTCGTTTTTGGCTGCTAATTTGCTGCTTAACATGCGGCCCGATTGACGTTTTAGACGGCAAAATGAGATTATTTCGCTTTTTCGTCCGATAACATGCATCTCGGGTGTATTTTACGGCCGATACAATTTATTTCAATCTTAGCCTTCGGCTTATAAAATATGGTAAAATCCTCGTTTGTGACGATAACTAGGGATGCGCGATTACTCGAAAATTCAATTATTCAATATTTCAATATTTGACTCAACTAAAATAGTACTATAAAGTTGCAGCGAGTATTGCCCGCCGATTTTCGGAGGACTGCTAACGGTTACAAACTGCTAAATCGTGTGAAATCGGCCGAACTGCGTATTATCAGCTATAAATGACAAAGGAAACATATTATCAGCCAGCAATAACGACTTGACCGCGTAGTATTGGCTGAAAATTACAACAGGAAAGATAACATCGGCCTAAAATTACGACTGAACCACATAACATCGGCTGTAAATGACGACAAAAAACACAATACGTCCAGATCACATAATACCGACTGTAAATAACGATTTATTAATCACATTTATTGATAACAAGCGATGACCGAACAAAGTTTTTGGCCGAAAACGACGGGCAAACCATGTTTGTTTTATTTGTGCTGGACCCATAACTCAGAGGTTGGTGGATTAAAACCACGCTCTGCTACCAATTGGGCCGTTTGCACCCTTAAGTTAAATTTGTTTAAACAATTATTCTATTCTTTTTTGGCGATTTTGTTGGTAGGGGTATGCGAGTAGTGATTTTTTGGATCGAGTCTAGTAGTGGCAATTATTCTCGAGTATCGGTATTTTTGAGCTAATACTAGCATTATTTTGTTGTTGGTAGTTTCAAATAGTTGATGGAATTTTAATATCCGTCCAGGTATAATTCGATATACTCAAATCAAGGTTTCTAACAAATATATGAGAAGCAATATACATTTTTAGCCAGTACAATCCAAGCGGATTCTGTATTGACAAACAAAGCATGGTTTGGCTGTCATTTTCAGCCAATAAAACACGATCCGCTTGAAATTTGGGCTGTCACTTATCCCGGTCGTTGTTTATAATCATTATTACGTGATTTAATTGATATTTAGGCCAACATTACGTGGTCCAGTCGTAAATTTTAGCCAATTTTGTTTGATATCCGATATTGCGTGTTGAAACGTCAATTACAGCCGATTTTATATGGTCCGGTCGCCATTTTCAGCCGTTATTACCTAGTCCAATTGTCATTTTTTGCCGTCATGCTTTCTGTCGTCATTTACAGTCGATATTACGTGATATGGCTGTAATTTCCATCTGATAATATCATGTGTCGCGTCTTCGGCCGACGGCCAGAATTATGCGTTCCGGTCGTTATTTTGTTTGTTATTACAATCGGTTATTGTTCATGACCGATTCATGTGTTCTTGCATTATTTATTGAAGAAAAACTAACTAAATAGTTACAAAGACTCATTTAAGTAACAATATTGATATAATTTAGCTGCCATAACTCAGTTAAAAACGACTATTTTTTTCTTTTATGTTCAGAGTTTCAAATCTCTTCATAATGTTTTGTGACAACATTAATTTTAAGAGTCCAGTCACAAAACTTGCGTTTGTACCTGGCTTCCCCATGAGGCTAGAATGCGAACCTTCAAAACCCATCCCTAAAATAAATTACTGAATATTTTAGATTGTAGGCTGATTGATCGATTATTATTTGTGATATCAACATTTTGCTCACTATAATCGTAATTTATTTTTTGTTATTTAAAATTAACTAAAATGTAATGCTTTTGTATAAACTGTTAAGGAGGGACGGGCTTTAAAAGTTAACATTGATCTTAAGGAAGAAGCAGATAGGCGCTGGTAACTGGAGGCCCCCCCGCCCCCTTAATAGCATTTGTCTAACCCTTTCTGGTTGGCACTGGTTTGTCTTCAGGGAAAGTTAGCTGTTTAACCACCTTTTTCAGTGAAAATCCATAAGCCAAATGTTGTTCCGTTGCTACCTAACCGTACAATGATGATTGCATGTTATATGTTATTCACACAGCTACTGCCTGTTCTACGAGAGCATGTTGGACACGGTGTTGTACGCCCGAGACAAGTGGTTGGCCACGGACGGACTCATGTTTCCCGACCGCGCGACATTGTTCGTCTGCGGCATTGAGGATCGGCAGTACAAGGACGACAAGATCAACTGGTGGGACGACGTTTACGGCTTTGACATGAGCGCCATTCGGAAAATAGCCATCAGCGAGCCTTTGGTGGATGTGGTGGATCCAAAACAGGTGATATGAAATTCCTCGTTATTCTTAGCTATTATGTTAAATTTATACACTAACCCCCCCCCCCCTGCTTAACAGAAACCAAGGTACCTATGCCAAAACAATTAACTATGCTTATAAAATATCAAAATATAGCAGTTAAAAATATTAACTCTGTAAAAAAGAATTTTAATCTTGAACTACCAATTAAACTACGGTACTGTATATGTTTGTACCACTTTCCCTAAAAATTAAAAAAATGCCTGGTATATATATATATATGAGCTTTTAAATTTATTACTATCATCTACCTTGGTTGTTAAACGGTATTAATGTTGTAATAAGAGACAGTCTATAGAAGTGCACAATGTTTATTCAGCTGCTACTTTATCAGATAATTGATTTCAAATTAGTGTATGCAATGATTACGTATTTTTCGTCTCTGAACATGCTATATAGTCAGCATTTGTAGAGAAACCATGATGAGCATATAATGAAATCAAAATGAAATGAAGTAAAACATACTTTATTCCGATTTATACATTAAAGATGTACATAAATGGTGTGTAGAACATATTTTCTAAACCAAAGACTGAAGACTTAACATAATATTGCATTGCTTTGTTAAATTTTTAAACATATTAATTTTTATAAAATATATTTTTACCAGGTAATAATTTCCTCCAACTAACCTAAAAAGGATTAATTTTCAAAAATAATTTTTACCACCTTAGATTTTTGTTATATATATTGTTCATATATATATATAGTTTTAGTTAGTTATTTTTGAATATTTTTATAGAGGCTTGAACAAGTTTTGTTTTGAAAGGAAATTTGAAGCAAAACAAAATTACAGTTAATAGGGCTAGCTAGGGCTATTGGAATTTGGATATTAACAGAGTTGTATCAGATTTAGATAAGGTTGAGGATTTCAATAGTGGTATTCTTTAATTAGTCATTTGAGTATCCTACAACGAACATTAGTTAAATCTCAGATTGAGTAGGCCTATTGACTTGTAGAAAGTATACAGTAACTTCTGTGGTAAGCATTTCTGGTTCGGTACACTGAAAAATTGGTGCAGTACGGTACACAACTAATTATCGTCCTCGGTTCAGTACATAAGTTAACACCGGAACAAATTTGGTATGGTACAGTTTACTACAGTAAGCTGATCAATGTTAACAAGCATTTGAAAAAGACTCCATTCCACAATTATTATTTTCATCTCTGGAAAAAATAAGCCAAAAAAAACAAGATGAGGGACATTAACCAGCCGTGTTAAAATTTAGGTACATTAAAATATTAATATTCGTTTTAAAATTGATACCTTGATATTATTTTCAGGTGGTAACCAATGCCTGCTTAATTAAGGAAGTTGATCTTTATACAGTCACCAAGGATGATTTAGACTTTCAAGCACCTTTCCACCTGCAAGTCCGTCGCAACGATTACATTCAAGCTCTCGTGACTTTCTTCACCATCGAGTTCACAAAATGCCACAAGAGGATAGGTTTCAGCACAGCGCCTGAAGCTCCATACACTCACTGGAAACAGACAGTCTTCTACCTCGACGAATATCTGACTGTGAAGAAGAATGAGGAAATCTACGGGGTTTTCTCGATGAAGCCTAACAAACGTAACAACAGAGATCTCGATTTCTCTGTTGACATCGACTTCAAGGGAGAACTGTGCGAAGTTCATGAGAGCAATAAGTACAGGATGCGTTAATGTTCTTTAATAGCTTCGTAAAACAGGTCGAAAGGAGTAATCGAACTATTCAAGATCAGCTCATCTTAAATAATTCGATTTTCTGGAGCTTTTAGGTTTGGTGGTTTTCTTGTGACCTGAAAGAAACTTTGCCTGCCAAAAGTACGTGTGTGCTCTGTTGTAGATACTTTTGCGGCCAGATAATTTTGCATAGTTTATTATCATTGATCGGTAAAGGCAACTCATATCAGTGTTTTCTGCTCTCATAGCAATCAGTATTTTCAGTTTTTAAAGTAAGGGAAAAGGAATTTTGTTTCAAGAATAACTGGTGTTTTAATCAGTGCATTTTAAAATATTACATTTTTTTATTTGTGTTTATTCTAACAGTACACAGTAGGCGAATGTTCACACATTTAATTGCCTATATTTCTGCATAATACAACCTTAAGTAATTTTCTTTTGAGGTGATTAATGTATTGTAAAAAAACCTGAATTGAATTACTTGAAATCGAGGATTTAAAAACACTTCCTGTATTTTATTTTATGTTTTTAATTTCACCTTAATAGTGAACTGTCAGTGTATTTTAATTGGAAACCGAACAGTTTCTTAACACTTTCTCTAATTTAAGATATCAATATATTCTGTGATTTATTTGGTTCCGAATAGCTTTTATATCTGCATTTGTATGATAAATATTCTCGTATTTTAAACCCTATCAATAAACAGAAATTTTATATCATTGATGACTAGTTATTTCCTGCTATTCTTGCCAATGGAATATAAACCGTTAATAAATATTAACCATGAATTCCTCAATATTTATGTATAGTAGTGAAATGCCTAAACAAAAGGCAAAGTCTGTGTAACAGACTTAAAACAGTAGGTTTCAATCCAGACTTTCACCCTTGTTATTGTACTATTTTTTATGATGGTAAATATATTCATTCTTTGTAAACCGATGCATTCCTTTACCACCCCCATAGAGGGGATTTTTAAGGGGGTCCAATGTAAGGTTACAATGTAAGGTGGGTCCTCCCAGGATGCAAGTTGTAATGCAGTTTGGGAAAACATAAGTGGAGGGATTTTAACTCATACAGTTAAGTATATTTGTTAGTGTGTGAAGTTTAAATAATGAGTGATTGGTACAGTTCAAAGGAAAACCTTATGAGGGATTTGAACTCGTATGTTTAGGAAGATGTTTCTTCATAGGCAGAATAAAATAAACTACGTCTCACGACACTATAAAATATATTTAGTGTTGTGAGACGTAGTTTATTTTATCCTGTTAATTGTAACAACACGTATTATGCTACTCAAGAAATTATTGCTTTCTTCACATAAAATGACGAACTCATTACCCTAAAGAACTCAAATATAACCTTTTCCAATTTTGTTGTTTTTGTTATATTCTGAAATAGTTTTGTATTTGTTTATTTCTTCGTTTAATACAAATTGTAGTAAATCTAAAATGTAAAAACCATTTTTATTAAAATCATAACATGATTCGTTAAATGAAGTGCATCTAATAATACACTATGCTTGTTTTTAAGATGAAAATGCAGGCTATTGTATTATTTTGTTTTGTAGTTCTAAACAAAGCATAAAATAAGTCAACAAATATACAAAATATGTAACTCTTTAAATAACATTTAAAATTCTTAAAAGGTTAGGTTTGCTAAGGAAAAGCCCTTGGCTTGGGAGTGTCATTGAGAAAAGGTGGGATACACAGCTAACTCACCTGAAGAAACTGGTTCAGATGAGCACAGCAACAAAGAAAGTATTTTTACACACATATTACATAATATTTTGTCTCCATTTGAGACTTCTTCAGGTGTAGAGAGAGACGGACAGTTAAAATACTGTTTGAATATGAGCTTGTTCAGTTTTGCCAAAACTAAAAAGACCAACACTAATTTCTTGGAACTATATACATATAATACACACTATTGCATGAAATGTTTCAGTTAGCTGTGTAAAGAAGGGTGTGGCAAAGCCATGAAAATTAATTTCCTTAACTGTATTTATCAACAAACATGTGATTCAAGAAACATATGTTGTTTAAATAGGAAAGACAAATTCTATTTTTTTATTATTGTTTTAAAAAAGAGAAAACTGTACTGAACTTTAGTAACTCTGAAATGTAAAAATAAAACTTTATTCACGCTTCCACAATCTGATTTATTTTACTATGTGCAACTTACTGACGGACACAATGGACATACACTCTCTTTTCTACATGGTAGCAGAGCCTGAAACTGTCCACATTCAAACCAACTTTAACCTTTTACTTGCATGACTGACAACTTTAAAATGACTTCAAGACTCAACAAGAAAGCTGACTCCCTCACTAAACGACTTAAAACTACAATCGACGAGGCAAATTCACTACTTCATGGAGAGGATACTCCGAGGATTAAGCTCCAAGGAATCCTAGCCACATTGGAAAGCTACTCGGCAAGACTTGAAGTTATACTGGAACAACTGGACCCACTTGAGGATGGAAGAGTAATAGATCAACAGGAGAGTGAAGATACAGAAGATCCATTTGAATTTATATTAGACTGCGATGAGGTAAAAGCAAAATTGCAGGTAAGACTTCACTCTTCAGATAATAAGCCTTCGAGCAATATCAGCAATCATCCTTCTTGTTCATCTGAACAAAGAGCTGAAAATAAACAATGTATTAGACTACCTAAACTTATCATCCCTACTTTTGATGGTAGCATTTTAAAATGGCAGGAATTCTGGGATTATTTTGATTCCTCTATCCACAGCAACAACAATCTTACCTCTATTGACAAATTTAATTACTTAAATTCATTGCTTGTGGGAGAAGCAAAACTTAGCATCTCAGGCCTCCCATTAACATCTCTCAACTATGACACTGCTATTTCTTTATTAAAGAGAAGGTTTGCTAACAAGCCGATTATTGTCAACTCTCACTACAAAGCTCTGATAGACATTCCTCCTGTTAAAACTGATAGTACCAAAAGCCTGCGTTGTACTTTTGACTTGATTGAAAAACATTTACGATGTTTGCAATCACTGGGTGAAGATACCAACTCGAACTACTTTCCCACCCTTATTACTAGCAAGTTACCACTTAATGTTCTCCTAAAGGTTGAAGAACAAAATTTAGGGACTGAAATAGATGTCAAATTACTGTGTACCACAATTCAAAACATCCTGCTTTCAAGAGAAAAATCAGAAATGATTTTGGGAGTTTCCAACAGTAGGTCTAAGGCTGTTCTATCTTTACCCAATGACGGATTGGGTAAATATGTTGCAACTGAGGGTGAAAGAGAGCTGACCTCAACTGCCCAGGCTCTAACCACTGGTGATAGAGCCAATGACTTACTACGCTGCGTTTATTGTGAAGGTGATCACTGGAGTGATCAATGCACCAAGTTCAATACGGTAAGTGAGCGTAAAATTAAAATAAAGGGCTTGTGTTTTGTTTGTTTAAAAAAGGGACACAGTCTTAAGTATTGTAAAAATTCTAAGCCATGCGTCTATTGTAAACAAAGAAAAAATCATCACAGGAGTCTTTGTCCGAAACAGTTTCCAATGACTCCAGCCTCGACTGCAACTCAACTAAATTCAAAAGGGGAAATATCTTTAGTTTCCGCAAACGAACATGTAATTCTACAGACTGCAACTGTACAAGTTGTAAACAATGAAAGTAAACTAACACATACTGCTAGGCTTGTACTCGATACTGGCAGTCAAAGGTCTTATATGTCCAAGTCTTTGGCTTCAAAGTTACAACTAAAATCTGAAGATCAGATTTTAAATGTATTCACTTTTGGAAATAAAAGTTCAAAAACTATAGAGACAAGTGTTGTTAGTGTTGGGATTCAACTTTTAGATGGGGATACCCTGGACATACATGCCAATGTGGTACCACTGGTCACTGGTCGCATAACCACGAGTGGGATACTAGATATGGAACAAATAAAACGTTTGTATCCTAACTTAACTTTTGCTCAGGGTCAAACCATGAGTTCTGACATCGATCTTCTCATTGGGAATGATTATTACTTAGGCTTAATAACTAACAAGAAAGTTGAGGTAAACAATGGTCTTTATCTCATGAGTACCAAAATAGGTTGGATTGTCAGTGGGAGAACTAAAATCAAATCAAACGAAACTGAGTCATACTCTACTTCATTCCTAACTACAATCCAGCCATCTAACTTGTTTAATTTCAAACCCTACTTCAATGATCCAGATTCTCAACTAGTGGAACAACTCAACATTAAAGACCTTTGGAGCCTTGAAACTTTAGGTATTCATGACTGCCCCTTTGAAAATGATGATGATATTGCTTTAGAACAGTTTAATAAATCTATTCAGTTGATAGATGGTTTGTATTCGGTTTCATGGCCCTGGAAAGAATATCCTCCAATTTTACCGGATAATTACTTCCTTTCACTAGCTCGTCTCAAATCACTTGCAAATCGGTTATCAAGTCATCCAGATTTATTTCAAAAATATGATAACATAATTAAGGAGCAGTTAAGAACCGGTGTCATTGAACACGTTCCAGTGACTGACAATTCTGTTGTTAAGCACTACATTCCACATCATCCCGTTGTTAATGAAGCCAAGTCTACAACTAAAGTTAGAATAGTGTATGATGCTTCAGCTAAGTCAAAGAAATCCAATAATAGTTTAAATGACTGCCTATATCGTGGCCCGGTAATTCTGGAGAACCTATGCGGTCTGCTACTACGATTTCAACTCAACCCTATTGGTGTCGTAGCAGATATTGAAAAAGCATTTCTTCAACTAAACTTAAACAAATTGGATAGGGATGTTACTAGGTTTTTATGGTTGAAAGATTTGTCAATGTCACCTAATCAAAACAATATTATGGAGTTAAGATTTTCTAGAGTTCCTTTTGGAGTAATTTTAAGTCCATTTTTACTGAGTGCCACTATAAAGCATCACCTGTCCCATAGTAACTTAATTGGAGAAACTAAAAACTTCCTTTTATGTAGATAATATGGTAACTGGGGTAAAAAGCGATCAAGAAGCTCTTAATCTGTTTAACTTTGTAACTGATTTATTCTCACAAGCGAGTATGAATCTCCAAGGATGGTGCTCAAATTCACAGGCCCTAAAAGAGAACATTCCACAAGGTAAGCTTACTAAGGAAGATGAGTCTAATGTAAATGTCTTAGGCGTAAAATGGGACACTAACAGGGACACTTTATCCTTGAAACCAATAAGTTGCGAAGAAGGTATTTGTACAAAGAGATCTGCTTTGAAACTTGTGTCCTCGATATTTGACCCCTCTGGTCTATTCAATCCTGTAATATTAAAGGCAAAAGTTTTCATTCAAAATTTGTGGGAAGAAAACTTTGATTGGGATGTGACACTAACAAAAGAAAAATGTACTGAGTGGCAGGACATAAAGCAAGACCTTTTCGAGATTTCCAATGTTTCCATATCAAGGTATGTAGGTTTAGAATCAACTAGAATAGAATTACATTGTTTCACCGACGCTTCAAACATTTGCTATGCAACTACAGTTTATGTACGTGTACTTGTTAAAGAGGTTGTAAAATCTAAACTTATGTTCTCAAAGAGTCACTTAACTCCTAAAACGAGAAAAAATATTTCTATGCCTCGTTTGGAACTGCTAGGGGTTTTAATTGGATCACGTGCCTTAAACTTTGTTGAGAAAAATTTAGAGCAATCGGTATCAAGAAAGTTTCTTTGGACAGATTCTCAGTGTGTCTTACATTGGCTGAATACTACAAAGATGTTACCTAAATTCACTGAACGAAGAATTTCTGAAATAAAGTCAAACAAAGAATTCATATTTAACTATGTTCCTTCAGAGGAAAATCCATCGGATGTGGCAACTCGTGGCATGACTATCAATGAACTAAGAAACTTTAAAATATGGTGGACAGGTCCTCAGTGGTTTAATTTGCCCGAAATTGAATGGCCAAACTGGAAATTTAATCCTTCTGAACGAATTGAAGAAGACGTCAAAGAAGAATTAACAGCACTTAATGATACCTCTGAGGAAACTATCCTGGAATCTCCCCTTGGAATTGATATTAAACATTTTTCTAACCTTAACAGACTATTGAGGGTGACTGCATACTGCGAGAGATTCATTTTGAGATGCAAAAGACAACCAGGAGTTCCAACAACTACTAATGTGACAACTGAGGAACTCCAGTCAGCTAGAATAAAGTGGGAGAAACATGTCCAAAGAAAACACTTTTCTCAAACTATATCTAACATCAAGTCTCATAAAGATGATTCCCTTAAAATACAATTAAAACTGTTTCTTGACAATGATGGATTGCTTAGATGTTCTGGAAGACTACTGAATGCTGAACTTCCAATATCCCAAAAACACCCGAAACTTCTACCCAAAAATTAAGAATTCACAACTCTAGTGATTCAACACTTCCATAATGCACTATTTCATGTTGGAGTTCAACATACTTTGGCAGAAATAAGAAAGGAATACTGGATAGTGTGTGGTAGGTCTCAAGTCTACAAAACTATCAAGAAATGCCTAACTTGTATTAAGTGGGAGAGTGGACCTTATAAATTACCACCCATGCCTCCCCTTCCAAAAGAACGAGTTACAGAGCAGATGCCATTTACTTACACTGGGCTTGATTACTTCGGTCCATTATATATAAAAGATCATAATAGTAAAAATAAAGGCAATGTTAGAAAAGTTTATGGATGCATATTTACATGTCTTACAACCAGAGCCATTCATCTTGAACTGGTTAGTGATCTTACAACTGATGAATTCCTTCTGTGTCTCAAACGATTTGTAAGCAGAAGGGGAAAACCAAAACAGATTTTTCTGTACAATGCATCTCAGTTCAAACTAGCAGCCACATTTCTTGAAGAAATTTGGGAAAAGAACTTTATCGATTCTGACGTTTTATCTTATATAAGTAATAGGGGATGTGAGTTTTGTTTCATTCCTCATGGATGGGTGGTTTTTATGAGAGGCTAATATCCTTAGTCAAGAGGTGTTTGAGAAAGTCAGTTGGTCCAACAGTTCTAACTTTTTCTCAGTTGGAAACAACCTTGACTGAAATTGAGGCAGTGTTAAATTCAAGACCTCTGGTATATGTATCTTCCAGTGTAGCTAGCTTATCAGATTACATTATAACTCCAGGACATTTCTTAAATCTTCATGGTAAGGATGGAATTGGTATGAATGAAAATGAATTATGTGAGAAACTAGTTGATCCAGACTTCAAGATTTCTAATACTGCAAACTTGCTTGAAACCTGGAAGAAAGGGCAGGAGTTTTATTAACACATTTTGGACACTTTGGAAAAAAGATTATCTAACTAGCTTGCGAGAAAGAACTCAAAATGAAATAAAGCAATCACGAAACCGGTCCGAACAATTTCCTGCCACTGGAGATATTGTCCTTATTCATGACAATTTACCTAGAGGAAGATGGTGTCTTGGTCGAATCTGTGAACTTCATCTAAGCAGAGATGGATGTATTAGAAGTGCAACAGTCATCCTAACCAACAAAAATAAACTTGTTCGACCATTAAACTTACTCTTTCCTCTTGAAGTAATGTCCGATAAGAGTTATAACGAATTGACGTAAAGAAAAGAAACCGTCCACGAAGAAAGACTACTGCTTTAGCGGATGAAAAGATCAAAGGTTGGACTGAAGAACTTTCTAGTGTGGCAAAGCCATGAAAATTAATTTCCTTAACTGTATTTATCAACAAACATGTGATTCAAGAAACATATGTTGTTTAAGTAGGAAAGACAAATTCTATTTTTTTTATTATTGTTTTAGAAAAGAGAAAACTGTACTGAACTTTAGTAACTCTGAAATGTAAAAATAAAACTTTATTCACGCTTCCACAATCTGATTTATTTTACTATGTGCAACTTACTGACGGACACAATGGACATACACTCTCTTTTCTACAAAGGGTAGGTATGGAAAGGTGTTAACTGGGATCTTTTACCTAATATTCAGGTTTGGTGGGGCCCTTGAATTTGTTACAAATTGGTAAGCTAATTCCCATCTCCTGAGCATTGAGCTATTACAACGTTTTTTGGGGAAGGATTTCAAGGCTTTTGTTGTGAAACAGTCATCAAACTGGAGGCTGTGAATCTGGGCATGTTGTGCTATTGGTTTTTCTTTATTAGTTTTTACATCATGTCGGTGTCCATTCATGCGTTTCCTGAGGGTTTCGGTGGTTAGGCCTATATATTGAGCGGGGCATTGTGTACATTCTAATTGATAAATGAGGTTTTCAGAACAGCAGGTATCGTGGCCTTGGATTTTGTATTGCTTTTGATGGTATGAACTAGTAAAAGATTCTGATGGTTGATTTTGCAGGATTTACATCTATTTTCATTGCATGGATATGAGCCTGGAGATGGGTTTTCTAAACATGAGTTTGATGGGTCAGGTAGTTTTGGATGTACTAGAAGGTTTTTTAGGTTCGGAGGTTGTCTGTAGACCAAGGTGGGAGGTTTCTGTAGAAGGTTCTTCGTTTGGCTGGAAGATTCTAGAATTTTAAATCCTCTTTTAAGGAGACTGTTTAGCGGTTGTAGGCCAGGGTGGTATGTGGTTATCAGGTTCAGGTGTTGTTGTTTATTGTCATTTGATTTTGTACATTGCTTCTCGGCAGCAGCTATCTGAGATTTCACTAAGTTTCTAGGATATCCTCTGTTTTCTAGGGCCTTTTGGAGTTGGTTATTATATTGCTCTCGATTTTCATTGTTGGAGATGAGACGGTTCCCTCTTTAAGCTTAAATTTTGAATATGATATTTTGGCTTGTCTATGGTCCAGGAATAATACCTGAAAAGGTTGGTAGAGAGTTCAGAGACACCCTGTATATATTATATATATATATATATACATATATACATATATATATATATACACACACACACACACACACATATATATATATATATAAATTTGAACGAATAGTGTTTTTGGCATCTGGGGACCTCAAAACGAAAAGTTATCATGGTCTCGGGCTTAAGTCTTACCATGCCACCTAAGGTAATAGCTTCTTCCCTATAGGGGAAATTCGCTAAAACTAAGTATCCAATGGGTTAAGTCCCTCGGAGCTGAGCTTTGCTTGGGGGAGGGCCCGTCAGTTTGTTTAGATGACTTGGAGTAATATTTCACCACTTCTCCCTACTGATAATCAGATTTGTATAACTCATTTGCCTCTTTTCTACATTTTTAACCCATTGGCGTAGACATACGAGCAGGTCTCGTTCCTTACTTGTAATTTTATTAACGTGTGAATTGGAGTATAAAATTGGTGTTTTTAAATGGATTAATGGCATATTGTAATTAAAATATTGTTTTATTTCAGTTTAGAGAGTCGCATTGGCACACACACAGTAGACATAAGTAAAAATTAGCAAAATCAGTCTTGACCATGTGCAAGTCTCAAAGAATTAACCGATCCCGTCAACTTCCAAGCAAGCCTGCCACCGTTTATTTTACTTGGGCCCTCCCACCAACGTTGCCACAGACCGGTTAACTCATTGAGAGTTGCACAACTGGTCAGTTTTGGTCGTGTGCGGGAATCGAACCCACGAACATCGTATCGCCACCTGGCCAAGGTGTTTCCACGACGTAGCCAACTCAGCTAACACGACCAAAGGCCTGGCGGCGATATTAAGGGTTTTCAGTCAGTCCGCGCCCCTAGCGGATAGAACCGTAGACGCCCGCGGTTTTGTGATTAGTTACATATTTTGCTACTAGAGTGCAGCACCAATCAATTCCCGTTATAGGATACTACAAATAGAATAAAATTACTACCTCAATGGGTCACTCCAGTTCTTATTTATAAGAAGGGGCTCAATGTCCCTTTGGTTTATTTTAATACTCTATATATGTAATCATCACTCAAATATTTTAATCTCTGCTCTCAGGAAACCACATGTTAATAATCATAAACAACATGAGTATTACTTTGACAGTTCCCTGGTTGATTATGAACAGCTGTTACAATTCTTTTGTTTTGATTTGAAACTCTATAAGCCCAATGTTAATTTTTTTAACTTTTCATTTTAGTTTTTTACATTATTTGATTTTCCTGGGGATGAGGCCTGTCTATAACTTACTATTATCCCATAAATTAGTTATTTCGAACATTTGAAGGAAATCGTTGGAGCCGTTTTTGAGATGAGTGTCGCAAGCAAGCAAGCAAACCTTACTCATTCTGGAGTATAGGATAGGATAGGAATAGGAGTACCCGGGGGCCGAGCTTCGCTCTGGGGAAGGCCAGTCAGTTTGTTTAGATGACTTGGAGTAATATTTCACCACTTCCCCCAACTGATAATCAGATTTGTATAACTCATTTGCCTCTTTACTACATTTTTAAGGTCACTCCAGTTGTCATTTACAGCTTAATGTCCATTTGATTTATTTTAATACTCAATATGTGTAATCTTCACCAAACATTTTAATCTCTGCTCTCAGGACACCACATGTTATTTATTTATTTTTTTTTTTGTCTTTCATTCTTTATTTGCAACTGTAAAATTACATACAACGAGCAAATGTGCTAATAATTATTCTAACAAAAACATGAACAAATAATATTAAAAAGTAGGCTCAGTAGTCTTCCTTTTTTGAACTGATTTTCAAAGGTTTCTTCTGACACGTATTGTTTTGCTCTTCTGTGCCTACAGTCATCTTAGAAGATCTCGGCTCCAGTTTCTTTTTAATCTTCTCTGAAGGATGCCAGGAAGTGTCGGTGTGTGGAGTTCTTGAATCAAAGGATTTGAGTGACCATCAAGTTTGTTGAAGAATAGTTGATAGCATTCTTTTGCTGTTTCGTGAACAAATTTCAATTTAAAGTCTGTATGAAGTGTCTTGTTACTTACATAGTAGGGAACGCCAGAAATTAAGCGAAGCATTTTAGATTGAAAGGTTTGAATTTTCTTTAAGTGACAAAATTTTGCTGAACCAAAAATTTGAATACCATAAGCCCATATTGGTTTTAGAAGAGTTTTGTACAATAGTAATTTTGATTTAGTAGGTAATTTTTAATTGAAATTGAGTAGTCGATAAAGTTGCTTAGCTCTTGATTTGAGAGCAGTTATCTTTTTTGTTACGTGTGTCATGTTAATCGCTTGTCTAGATGGAGACCAAGATAACGTGTTTCGTTACTTTGAGGGATTCTGTTGTTGTCAATGTGTACAGGAGGGCATACACCTTTCCTTAGTGTGAATGTGACATGTGACGACTTTGTTGCGTTAACTTTTATTCTCCAATTTTTTAACCAATTACTTAGGACGTTAATGTGATTTTGGAGATTGTTACTAGCTTCAATGGGGTCTTCTGATGAACTTAGAATGGCAGTGTCATCAGCAAATGTGGCGATCTTTGTATTTCCAGTTTCAGGGAGATCAGCTGTGTAGATACTGTAAAGAAGAGGAGATAATAAGGAGCCCTGAGGAACACCGGCTAATATTGGCTTGTAATCTGAGAAATCTGACCCTTGTTTCACCATAAAAAATCTATCTTCTAAATAAGAACGGAGAATCAAATAGTAAGTGGGTGGAAGAATTCTTAATTTTGATAGTAGACCAGGATACCACACCTTATCGAAGGCGGCACTTATGTCTAGAAAAACAGCACTCGTATATTTTTTGCTTTCAAGTCCAGACGCAATTGTATCGACCACTCTATGAAGTTGCTGCACTGTAGAATGCAGAGATCTAAACCCGAATTGGTGATTTGGCAATCCATTACATTCCTCAATTGCAGATTGTAAACGTGTTAAGAGGATTCTTTCGAACAATTTTGAAACAACAGGGAGTAAGCTAATAGGTCTGTATGATGAGACTTGGTCTGCTGGTTTCTCCGGTTTTTGGATTAGAATTATTTGGGATAGTTTCCATTGAATGGGGTAATGAGTTGTCCGTAATATTGCATTAAATATTTGTGTCAGTAAGGTGATACAGGGACCGGGTATTTCACGTAAAATTTCACTTGTGATTAGATCATATCCAGGTGATTTTCCTGGGGGTAGTTTAAAAATGGCCCGTTTGACATCATTTGCTGTAATTCGAGAAGGTGGTAAGGACATGGGCAAGGGAATTTCAATAGATGTTTCTACTTCGGTGGAGAATCTTCGATTGTGTTCTTCGTGGGGACTAAAAACACCAGAAAGGTGTTCAGCAAAGAGATCTGCTTTTTCTTTGTCTGATTTTGCCCATGAATTGTCCGGTCGCCTGATTGGGGAAGATGTAGAAGTGTAATGTAGAATTTTCTTCGTTGTCTTCCATAAGGAGCCATCTGAAGGGGAAAGATTACCTAGTTTATTTTTGAATGTAGAAGTTTTGAATTCCCTAATTGCTTGTTTCAATTGATTTGTGCGGCGGTTGAGGGCGGTTTTATCAGATGAAAGTCTACTTTGGTGCCATTTCCTCCTAGCCGTTCGTTTTAGTCTTATCAGCTCACATATATATTGGGGGTAGCAAGGACCAGATCGTTTCTTAGGAGGTTTCGGAGTTGACGAACTCCAGGCGGCTTGTTGGATGGACTTGGTTAAGTGGTCTACTGCTACTTCCACATCCCCGCCAGTTTTCAGTGGGAGGTTTATGTTTACTGTGAACATAAGTGTGTTTCGAAATAGCTCCCAGTTTATTATCCCATTTGTTAGAGATAGTTTTTCAATTTTTTCTAGAGGGGCACATGAAATTGTCAACAGAATTTGAGAGTGGTCAGAAGGAGAGTTTTCAAGGCACTTGAGGGATTTATGAAATTGGCTTACACCCTTTGAAATGAAAAAATCAAGTAGATCAGGTGCTTTATTTACAGCTGTTGGCCAATAAGTAGGTGTGCCAGGTGAATGATAGTTCAGGTTGTTAGAAACGACAGAATGAAGCAGTTGGCGGCCTCTCGGGTTATTTAACCTTGAACCCCATTGTACATGTTTGGCGTTATAGTCTCCCCCACAGATGAAATGAGAACCTAGGTTTGAAAATAGTTCTGTAAATTCATTCGAATGTATTGCAAATCTAGGGGGGCAGTAAACAGCCGAAAAGGTTATTTCAATGTTATTAAAAACTACGGTTGATGCTGCTGACTGAAGGAAATTTGTTGGATTGATAGATGGGTGAACAAAGTGTTTGAGACTGTTTCGGACAAGAACCGCTGTACCGCCATATGCCCGGTTGTCAGGGCGATCAGCTCTGTATATGTTGTAACCTGGAATGTAAAATCTTGAGTTTGTAGTAAAATGAGTTTCACTTATTAAAGCGACGTCTATACGTTTCTCATGTAAAAGTAACTCTAGTTCTTGTGCGTGTTGGTATAAACCATTTGCATTCCACAGCAGGACTGTAAGAAAAATATTTGATAGGTTATTTGTCATTTTTGGTGATAAGAGCTTGAATAAGTTGAGTCATCATGGTTAGTAATGGTGAAAAAAGGGCTTTGAATTCTGTAAGTATTGACGTTAATTGTGTTACAATGTCAGTTTGATTGGAAGTGTTGTGAATAGTGGTTTGAAGTCGTTTGGCGTAGTTATGTTCTTCATTTGAGTGTAAAGCATTGGGAGTAAGTGCTCGTTGGTCGTTTAAGCTTGTTGGAAAGGCGTGTGATTTTGGTTTCGGAAGTTGAGGAAATGATGAGGGTGATAGATCAGGAGTCGGGTGGGGGTGGCGAGAAGGGGTTTCTTCTTTTGATAACGTAGATTTGGATGAGCGTCTGTTCTGTAGTTCCCTGTGAACTGAACAACCCCTATAGTTAGCAGGGTGGTTATCGCCACAAAGTGCACAGGTTGCGGGTGTGTTATTGGGTTTCGTACAAGTTGCGGATTCGTGATCCTTAGCGCACTTGACACATTTAGGGGTTCGATTGCAATATTTCTTTGAATGTCCCAATTGTTGGCAGCGCATGCATTGCACTACAAGTCGTTTTGGTCTAGGTTCTTCGATTTGGATCTTTGAGTGAAGGAGAGTAGAAAGGTCGAAAATGTGGTCATTTGATTGGGATTGGTCAAGATCGACAAAAAACAATGGAAGGCGAGTTTTGTCCTTAGACCAGACATTAGTTACATTTTGAACATTAAATCCTTTGGATGATAATTCACTTTTGATTGTTTCAGGCTCAATGGAGCTATGAAGACCACGAATAACTACACGAAAGACTTTGTCTTCTGGAAGTTGAAAAGTGTGGAATTCGGCCTTGTTTTCGCGAAGGAAATGAACAATTTTCCTGTAAGCGTCAGAAGATAATGGATGTATGGTAATGCTCTTTAAAGACGAAGAGCACTTGAACTGGTCACTGCCAACTAATTGGGACAATAGTTTACAAAGCTCCATGTAATTTACATGGGTTTTGAGTATTATTGGGGGAACTTTTTGTTTTTTTGTTTGATCGCTATCGGTGTTAGAAAGAGGTTGGAACCTGTTTGAAACGAGCACTGGTTGGACTGAATTTCTTTTCGATACATTGTTATTAACTATCTTATTGGGCCTAGAGCTAGATGAAGAGTTATTAGTATTGCTTCTTTTCCTATGGGATACAACATTAGTCCAAGTTGTATCCAAGGCACTTGGCTCGTGGGAGTGTTCCATGTGTATAGAGTTTTCTATAGTAGTAGTTTGTGTTGTCTTTGTTGCCATGACAACGGTGCAAGGCAAGATTTAACAACGGTACAAAAGTCAAAACTTAAGTAAAAATAAAATGAATAGTCCAAAATAAATATTTACCAAACGTTCTGGATTTCGAAAACTACATTTTAAACTGATTAATCACACCAAACAAAGCAAATAACATGAAATAATTAAGTAAAAACACTCAACACAATAACACAATGTATTATGTAAACACAACACCCAGGAATTGTAAGTACATGACCACATGTTAATTAATACAGTAATCATAAACAACGTGAGTATTACTTTGACAGTTCCCTGGTTGATTATGAATAGCTGTTACAATTCTTTTGTTTTGATTTGAAACTCTATAAGCCCAATGTTAATTTTTTTAACTTTTCATTTAAGTTTTTTTACATTATTTGATTTTTCTTGGGGATGAGACCTGTCTAGAACTTATTTTTATCCCATAAATTAGTTATTTCGAACATTTGAAGGGAATCGTTGGAGCTGTTTTGAGATCAGTGTCGCAAGCAAGCATACAAGCAAACCTTCCTCATATTAGAGTATAGGATAGATTATGGGTTTACACTTTCTTTCTGCATGTCCAGTGGCAATTTAAAAATAGCTGTACCATTATTATCCCCTGTAAGGTTGGCAACACTTATACTATGTTGTTGATTTATGCATCAGATGGACACCCTCATAAGACATCTTTCCTGCGAACATTACTCTTATGCAAATGATCATATCTGTGCTGAAAGCTCCTTGAACCTTGTGCTGGTATATTCTTAACCTGGGGTGCCAGTTCCTAAACTAAAATTTTCTTACACTGATGTTGTATAACTAATTGCTATTAAAAACAAAATATAATTAATGAAATAATTGTGTAATGTAATAATTTGTGAAGAAATCATTTATGAAATAATATTGAAAACAAATGGCAAACAGGAAAAGTCAGAATTGCTGGTGCAAGTTGGTTGAGCAAGTCGGAGCAAATCACGATTTTCCTGTCCGGGGGTCGGGTAGGAATAGATGGTTCAAATTGTTTCCTTGGGCTGAAAGAACAATAAGTGTGTTCAAGTGCCGGCCGGCATGGCTAGATTCTAGGGCCAGGTGCAAACTGCTGCGACTGATTGTGTCGGAAGTGTGCACCAGTAGGCACGACTGCCATTGTTGCAAACAGGACTTGACTGGGGCTGCGTTAGTGGCTCGACTTTTCCGAGAACTGTGGTTCCTGCGTGCGACTGCGATAGGCGGCTGTCTGTACTCGGACTAAGTATTAACATGTCCTGAGAGCAGTGACTAAAACCATTGAATGAAGATTACATAGGGAGTGGCCATATCCAAAAATAATAAAAGGGACATTGAGATATAAAAAAAAAAATTCCACCACAAAAAAAATTAATTTGTTTAATTTGAGGGACAAATGGAGTGACGTGACCTTAAACATGCAGAAAGAGGCAAATAAACTAAGCAAATCTGCTCGTCAGTAGGGGAAAGAAATTGTGAAAATTACTCCTAGTCATCTAAACAAACTTACTGATTTTATTCTAGGTACTGTTTTATTTTAAATTGAGTAAAGTTTTATTAGGCCTAGGTTGATTTCAGTGTTACTGTTATGATAGTTTTTCTCGATTAATACAAAAGCGCAAGAAGCAGAGTGTCCTTGTTACTTTCTCCACATATACATAGTATGAGGAGAAAGTATTGTTTTCGTCAACATTTTCGAATTTGCGTTGTTAGTGGAAATATTCGTTTTGATGCTTCCTGAACTCAAAAAAGTGATTTTTACGTGAAGTCTGTCTGTGTGTGTGTGTGGGTGTGTCCGTTTGTGTGGATGTGTACAGAGCTAGAGCCCATACCGATAGGCCAATTTTGATGAAATTTGGTGTAGTTGTACTAACCCACGATATCTCCAGGCGTTTCTTTAATATTTATTTTTAAGGGTAATTATCCCCCCAAACCCGCCAAAAAACATGAAAAATCCAAATATCTCAAAAAGGCTCTAACGATTTTGATAAAACTTCAGTGGTTTGTAGAACTTTAGGTTTCCAACAAAATGACACCATCCGTGTTTCTGAAAAAGTTCGGGTTCAGAAATTACTGGACTTTAAACATCAAAAATATATTTTTTATTTTTATGATAAAACATAAATGTTAACAAAGACTACTTATAATCATTAAAAAGAGCTCTAAAAACTAAATAATTTAGTATTTTGAATTATTATTC
This sequence comes from Allygus modestus, assembly GCA_963675035.1. Taxonomy (NCBI): domain Eukaryota; kingdom Metazoa; phylum Arthropoda; class Insecta; order Hemiptera; family Cicadellidae; genus Allygus; species Allygus modestus. The sequence goes on from OY776111.1 coordinate 425,708,407, forward strand.
TATGATTACTGGTTGTGGAGAAAATTTAAATTTTTATTTGGTGGTAAACGCAGTACGTTGTCCAATGTTATTCTTATGGGGAATACAAAAATTAGTATTTCTCTCTTATTTACTGATAACTTTCGTTAACACTTGATATTCAGGTCAAGTTAGCATTGACCATCAGAGGATATTCGAAGTATGTTGCCACTTGACCCTGCGGGAGGATAAGGGGGCATTTCCCCTCTTAAAACCACTTGTGTAGCAAAGGATTCTGTAGCGCCTCCAAAAGAGGGACTTGGGTGGATATTTTTGAAAAAAATTGTTTAGAAGATTTTCTGTACATTTGACCGTGTGTACTTTATCTATCTAATATATATACAGCCCGATGTGTAACACACCAGACATGAATTCTATACCATTTCCAGACGAACTAGAAACGTGATATTTAGCATGCAGGTAGCTTGTACCTTGAAACCCCCGGTAAAATTGCCAAAATATACAATTTTTAATTTTAAAACCACTAATTTTGATCTTGAAAATTGGATATTTTAACATTGGGCTTATGGAGTTTCAAATAAAAACAAAAGAAATCGTAACAGCTGTAAACAAATATCCAGTAAACTGTCAAAGCAACTTTCACATGGTAGAGTATAAACAAATTATAGAACTATTGAAAAATGAAAACATCTAGAGTGGATTTAACCATAATGAATCTAAATAGTATACTATATAAAAAATACTAGAAGGGTCATTGACCAATAATAACAACTGGTCTGGGGGCGGAGCCCCCAGCGAGCAAAGCGAGTCTACTTATATAAAGCTAGACGGGTTCACTCACTCACTCACTGATTCACTGACATAAACTATGAGGCACTTCCTGTAATTTAACCCCCTTTGACCTCATTCTTGAAATATGCTCTTGACAAAAAAATGCCAGAAAAATTGCCAAAAGTTGACGTTTTTGAGGCATTTTTGGGGCGGAGAAAATTTCACTTTTTCAATTTTTCCACTTTGAGCGCGTTTAATACGAGAACGGTAAGAGATGGCAAAAAAAAGTTAAATTCAAAAGTTATAGAAAATTTAATATCCAACTTACTATTTGCCGTCAGATTTAAGATCCGATCATCTGTTTAGCCGCTATTCATCAGAGAAGAAGTAATTTTGAGTATTTTTGCCCATTTAAATGTGTACAGTTTTGGAAAGCTGTTTATTGAAAGCACACTATCTTTGGCTAATACCACATGAGTAGATGTAAAGAGGCGGAATGGCGGCCTACGAAGGGCGAGGGCGATGACGAAGGGTGAGTCACGTGACTGGATTAAATTCGCAAACCTTAATTAAGCGATGTTTTTACGCTCTAAAACGATCCCAAACCTAACTTAAGCCATGTTTTATTTTATAAACGAGCGTTTTCATTATTGATTTAACAATAAATGCAAAAAACAATATTTTAATTAGAAAAAATTGTTTTAAAATATAATTGGTGTGGTAAGATTCAATAAACAACAGCTGATCACAAGGTCTATCCATCCGTGAGCTGTTATCTTCGCGCCAAGATCTGCCCTAGAAAGATTACTTGTTTATCTATCCTATACTCTAATAGGAGTAAGGTTTGCTTGCTAGCTTGCTTGCTTGCGACCATTGACTATAAATACTGAAGGAGACATCCCATCCATATGGCCCAGCTGTCCCACTTTTAGTGTATGCTAGAATTTAAAATTGAAGTAGTTTGATTGGGTCGCCGACAGATTGTGCTGCTATCAACTTTTGATTTTAGTTATTTACGTTAACTTTTAAAATGTTTCCACGCCAGAAAGCAAGTGATTATCAACTTATGTTTGCTTCCTGACACACCAACTGTTGTATTATCCCCTCCTTGAGAGGATAAGTAATAGTTGACAGCAGTACACTCTGTTGGTGATTATTGTAAACTACGACCTCTTTCAATCCTGGCATACACAAAACCATGGACACATTTTACAATGGCAATGAGAAGTCTACTTCAGTATTTATAGTCAATGTTGCGACACTGATCTCAAAAACGGCTCCAACGATTTCCTTCAAATTTTGGAAATAACTAATTTCTGGGATAATGAAAATATTTTCATCAAAATCTATGTACAGAATGTTACAAAACTGAAGGTCATGGGTTTGAATCTCAAAGTTTTATTATGTAAACATAGGGAACATATCACATAATGTATAAACATTATAAACATATGTAAGTTACATAATTTTAAAGGTCTCGTTAAAAGAAATATTTTGGCAAAAACAGAATTCACTTATCTTTGTTCGTTTCAAAATGGCAGCCATTTTTGTGTAAAATATTGACATTTGCGGAATACCCTGTATTTTCTAAACCACTACTCATATAATTTTTCCGACTTTAATTTCTTACTTGTGATAAAGTCAGCTTTACTCTAATATGCTACAAGATAGGTTTTTTGAGAAAATCTATATTTCAAACAAATATTTATTTTCAAAATGCCTATATGTCCAAAATTCAAAAAAGTCAAATGGTAGCGTATGTCAAAAAGCGTACCATTGAAAAGGTCTTGTAAATCCTAGCAACTTTCTAATTGACACCAACCTTGTATCTCTTTTCGTTTTTCTGCAATCAGCAAAAAATATTGTTTTCCCATTTGAAATGCATGTTAATTGTACATCTATATCTATAAAAGAGGAAGTATGTATGTATATATGTATGTAGCCTATGGACTCCAAAACCGCTCGACAAATTGTAATGAAACTTTCAGGAATTATTAAGCATTATTGAAGGATGGTTTGTGTGAAGTTTGTTGCAAATCTGTCCAAAGGGCTCCGACCCAGAGGGCATACAAGGGTGCAGTGTCAGGTTTTAGAAATTTAGTGTTTACAAAATTAACAGCTGTAATTAATTAACAGCTGTAATTTAAAAAATTCAAAGTTTTGGGCGCAGCAACGCGTGCAGGGTAACTGCTAGTAACACATAAAACTAATGTGACCACAGAATACGTGGAAGTTTTATGCAGATTATCATGCATTTAATATGGGAAAAAAATGGTTTTTGCTGATTACAGAAAAACGAAAAGACGTACAAGGTTGGTGTAAATTAGAAAGTTGCTAGGATTTACAAGACCTTTTCAATGGTACACATTTTGACATACGCTACCATTTGACTTTTTTGAAGTTTGAGCATATAGGCATTTTGAAAATAAATATTTTTTTTAAATATAGATTTTCTCCAAAAATCCTGTCTTGTAGCACATCAGAGTAAAGCTGACTTTATTACGAGTAAGAAATTTAAGTCGGAAAAAAGATACGAATAGTGTTTTAGAACATACAGGGTATTCCGTAAATGTAAATATTTTACACAAAAATGGCTGCCATTTTGAAACGGATAAAGATAAGTGAATGATTTTTTCGCCAAAATGTTTCTTTTAACAAGACCTTTAAAATGATGTATAATATTCCCTATGTTTACATCATAAAACTTTGAGATTCGAACCCATGACCTTCAATTTTGGAACATTCTGTACATAGATTTTGATGAAAATATTTTTAATAGATAGCCCATATGCGTTTTAGTAAGGAAGAATTTTGTTTGATGCCTTTAAACCAAACCGTTCTCCCATTATACATGCTGGATGGGTGGTCTGACTCACTCTGTATATATATATATATATATATATACAGGGTGATCAACTCAAGGAGGCCACCATTGGGATCTCAGAAAGTATTAATTTTACAGCAAACTTTTAATTGGGAACTTTACCTTATTTTTTATGCTCATTAGAATTACGTAGTTAAAATTTTAAAATTTGGTCGCCATTTTCCAATATGGCGGCTAACTTTGAAATTTCTTATGAAAACACCTATTTTTTATGACTCATATGGGTTTTAAATTCAATTTTAAGACCTTTTTATTCTTGTTGTTATTTTGATAAACTTGACCGTTTAGCTGCTAAGAGCGCTGTAAGTTTCAGAAACTCTTATTTCAACACTTATCAAATAGGCATGTTTTACTATTTGCAAACAATAAAATTTAACTCAGAGTGCAATATTATTGTACAATGGAATGTAAAAAGCTGTTGAAATTTCACAAATACTTTATTTTATACAAAAAAAGTACTTAAATTATTTAAAAACATCACTAACGCAACCTCTGTGTATTGGGTAAGTCCAAGTACAGCTCGCTACAATTGAACAACAGTAACACATGATTGTGTTGCTAGGCAATAATCAGCTGTTTCATTGTTGCAAATTTTCACAGTTGCTTTTAGCTCGTCTAACCTAGTAATTGTTTTGTTGCTGGTATTATTACTGTTAACCAGCGTCTGTTGTAATTTTGAATAGAACAAATATTACTTTTGTTTCAATGTAGTTCATAACCCCACTAACTAACCCCACTAGATTCTGTGGTTCTAACCCCACTAGATTTCTTCCTATGGTGACACTTGAAGGATGAACCGTACACCGATAGGTATGCTTCGGTGGAAGAAATGCGCAACAAAGTGATGGACATTTTTCATAACATTCACCATAACACATTATCACGAGCCGTAAATGACTTGCACAGAAGGGCTCACGCATGCATTTATGAAGATGGAGGACACATTGAACACCCGCTTTAAGTCATCATAGATAATTACTTGTAACAGTAATTTAAGTATGTTTTTGTACATAATAAAGTATTTGTGAAATTGCAACAGCTTTTTACATTCCATTGTACAATAATATTGCACTCTGAGTTAAATTTTATTGTTTGCAAATAGTAAAACATGCCTATTTAATAAGTGTTGAAATAAGAGTTTCTGAAACTTTCAGCGCTTCTAGCGGCTAAACGGTCACGTTTATTAAAATAACAACAAGAATAAAAAGGTCTTAAAATTGAATTTAAAACCCATATCAGTCATAACAAATAGGTGTTTTCATAAGAAATTTCAAAGTTGGCCGCCATATTGGAAAATGGCGACCAAATTTTAAAATTTTAACTACGTAATTCTAATGAGCATAAAAAATAAGGTAAAGTTCCCAATTAAAAGTTTGCTGTAAAATTAATACTTTCTGAGATCCCAATGGTGGCCTCCTTGAGTTGATCACCCTGTATATATATATATATATATATATATATATATACATATATATATATATATATATATATGTATAATATTTATATAGTTTTGAACGAATGGTGTTTTTGGGGTCTGGGGATCTCAAAACGAAAAGTTATCATGGTCCCGGGCCTAGGTATTACCATGCTGATTACGGTAATAGCTTCTTTCCTATAGGGGAAATTCGCTAAAAAGGATTTTAGTTGCAAAAATGTCATGACCAGGTCAGGTTTCGAACCTACGATCTTTGACTTACTGTCCTGTCAACAAGCCTTAACCCCCGCAGCCGTTCCGACTCATGGGAACACTAGGATGGAGTGGGATATACAAATTACCAATAGTCTACACCTACACGACTCGGACAATACTTAAATTTTATTTTTCTATTCGAATCTGCTCGTGCACCTCACTGAAATAAAAGTTGGAACAAATTTATTTGGTTCATTTTTGTATGGTATCTATTCTTGCCATGTAATATGATAAACTGGGTGCAAATTAATATATCATATTTAATATAATTATAATAATAATATAATTAAGATAATTACTACTAAAATAATTATAACAGTGTACCCTTTAAATCTTTTTATTAAGCTAATAATACTAATATAATATAATGTTAATACTATTTATACAACATGACCGTTTTGAGGATACAATTCCATTCCAAAATAATCCCGAGGTAAGATAAATCCTGCCAGAAAAATTCCCGAAAATTCAGTAATCATGAGCTAAGGAACAACTAAACTAACTTTCTGTCAAACTAAGGGCGCGCCGAAATAAAATTCCCTCTAGCCAATTGATCACGGCACTTCTAAAATTATTTAAAAACATCGAGTACTTGGTTGACTAGCGCCCTAAGCTGCAAGCTAGTCAGCCTAAAGGTTAACCAGGCCCTGTTTTTCACTTGTGCAACACACTGTATTTCATTGTCACTGACTTGTAAGTTTGATAGTAACAACCCTCTCAATAACAATACAATTAATAAACAATTGTTTATTAAAAATTACTATCTTCCTCCTATTAATTATCATACTAACTAATTAACTATCTGTAGAGCTATTTCATTACTAATTCCAAATTACATGATTTAAAAAAGGTTTAATGATATGTACTACACTAAATATCACTCTGTATAATTCAAACTATAATTTAGTATTATAGCTTCAATGATGCATACTACACTTAATGATACTCTTTATAATACCAAATATCATATAATAATAGTTCAATAATACTATTTCACTCAATAATACTGTATGATTCAGTTTACTGCCCACACAGCACAAGGTTGTCCCCAGGACATCCCAAGGACATCACAGTGGGATATGCAGGATATACCAGGATCATCCCTATCTCATCCCATGATATCCTCATGATACCCTCAGGATGTCTCCAGGTCACAAAAATGTCCTCACCCCCCCAACATCTTGGGGACATCCTTCAGGATGACCATGGGATGTCCCTTGGACCTAATCAGGACATGATAATGAAAGCCATAGAAGATCCCCAGGATGTCCCACAGGATTATCTGGAGATATCCCTCGGACCACAAAAGCATATTGTATTTGAAGCCCTAGGACATCCCCAGGATGTACCACAGGATATACTAGGGACATTCCTCGGACCAAAAAGGGATATTGTACTCTGAAGCCCTAGGACATCCCCAGGATGTCCCATAGGATTTACTGGAGGCATGCCTTTGACATGTATTGAAAGGTGTCCCATTATTATATCAGGATGAATTCCATCCCACAGATATCCCTGCCTACCCCATGATAATTCTGTGGTCATCCTTAAGACACCATATGGCTCCTAGTAATAGGTAGTGCGTACCCTGAAGCCATATGGCCTCCTAAGGATGACTGCATAATTATCATGGGGTAGGCAGGGAAATCTGTGGGGTTAGGGGATTCATATTGATAGAATAATGGGACACCTTTCAATATGGTCACACAATCTGATAGGAAGACAGTTCTAAAGTAAATTACAGGACAACTTTAAATTATTCTTTTATAAAATAATACTATAATTGCCCATGCCCAGCTTGCACATAGAAACACAAGTTTTTACGTCATATTGATGTTGTTTTTTGAATCAGGTTGACTAGTGTGTAAACGTTAAATACCTGTAATCTCCCTTGTAATCCTAGGATACCTTTTTAATGGATGACACGTTTTGTCAAAGGTAATTTTGTCATCTTCAGACCCGTACAAAACTTTAAACCATCACAACACAGTTAAAAAAAAAAACAAATACTTGAAAACCATGTTTTACAACTTTATATTGTTACCTTTGTCACATTTTATGCTAATTTTTATCATTACTGTCTCATGATTTATTTGTAAAAGTATCACAAATGCCCTGATTATAGGTAATTAATTGGATTGACTGAAAATATATACACAACTTAAATTTTTATTAAAATTTACTCAAATCTTAAAAAAATAGTTGTTTTAACAAGTTTATAATAAAATGAATATATGCATGTGTAGGACTAAACATTTCTCAGAACAAAAGTTAAATTAATAAATACAGATTTAAAAAATTGAAGGATGAATTCCAATTCATAATTGTTCGGTGATGTAATATAAACAATCAAGGATTTTTTTAAAATAATACAGTAATGAATTAAAAGCAAATTATTATGACAGTATAATTGCAGTAAAAATAAGTTTATATAAAACTAAACAATTTAAGTTACATAAAGCAGGGTAAATAAACACACAGTATGTAGTAGTAGTTGATTAAATTTCATCTCTGTTTTCATCTTCATCATGGCCTCGTTTCCTGTAAATAAAAAAATTAAGCTAATACTGCATGTAGCCTTGGGTAACATTTTATCCAAAACTACCCCGTCACAGAAAACATACTCAGCGAATTTCCAATGCATATATGTGTCTCACTGCTACATAGAGCCACTTACCAAGTTTCACAAAAATACATTCCTAAATAAGTGATACCGGTATATAGAATTTTATTTATTCTCAATAACATTAGGGCTGAGCACGCAGATTTGCTGACACAAGGAAGATAAGAAATATGTTTTTTGTTGTGATAAGTAATATAACTCAACCGGGTGAAGCTACAGTTATATTAATAATACCAAGTTATTAAGCATACCAAGTTTTATTCATTTAGGTTCAAAACTAAGGGAGATATCAAACTTTACTTATTCTCCATAAAAATTACATCATGACTGAGTATGCAGGTTTGCTGCTATGGGGATAATCAACAAAAAAAACATTTTTTGTGTAAATATCAATATACCAGTACTAGGTGGTTTTACCTACTTTAAACCCTCTTTCCATAGCCCGATCGATCTGGTTTTAGAACTTCAAGTTATAAATGTTACTCTCTACATTTGTGCCAAATTTAATCAAAATCGGGAGTTTATTTCAAAAGTTATTGAGGTAACAGACTCATATATATAAATCTAAACAAATATTGTTTTTGGCAAATAGGGATCTCAAAACAAAAAGTGATCATCGTCTCGGCCTTAAGTCTTACCATGCCACCTACAGAAATAGCTTTTTCCCTATAGGGGAAATTCGCTAAAAAAATATAGAAATGAACTGGGAAGTAAAAAAGAACAAACTTAAAAAATGTCTTCTCTAGTAATAAAATAACGCTGTCACAGCGTGAAAACTCATTTTATTTCTGCTGCTGCCATTTCAGTCACCTTGTTAATGATTATATTACAGTTACTGGTAACCACCAATCATTCACACTAGAATGAAATATAATGTTATGAATATTAATGTTGTAAAATGTAAACAAAACTGCCAGCAATATTGTAAATTTAATAGTAAATATATCATTGAATATTTTGTATAGCCATGTGTTTATTAGGTACAGTTTAAGTGCTTAAAAAAAATCAAAAAGCATAAGTGGGGGGGGTGGTCTTCAATTTTGGCAGATCAATTGCAGAGTCTATTATCACCCCTAATTTCCAGTAAACCTGACCCCTTGGGCACCCTAAAATTTGTACCATAGTGAATGAAGATGATAAGCAAATAACTGTATTAATAATGAGTTATGTCGTAAAAAGAAAACGATAAATGCGGTAACCTAATATATTCTAATAAGTAAAATCAAGACAAAAAGAATAACAAATACCCCGCACACAGAAAACCTGCATTAAAAGCGAAATTCAAATGCCAATTTATAAACCGTATCCACCACATAAAGCCACTTACCAATTTTCATGAAAATACTTTTATGAATATAAGTGACAAGCTGATTCCTGCGGCTTCGCTCGCGAAAAATTCAAATACATTTAAAATATTAACCTGACCAGCACTATCAAATCTTTGTTTATGTTTTACCATATGACTTCCTTTGCAGTCACTGACAAACAATTTAACATACAGCTGGTAACATTATAAAAATGATATCTTCCTATAAGGTTTACATTGGATCTTACAGAGCCCGTGGGGTGGAGCCCTAATGTTGGATGTAGACATTAACAGGTCTATATAATGTGACATGTAAGCTATGTTCCTGCAAAATTCTAGCTTAATACGTCCAGTAGTTTTTGTGTGATGGAACTCCAAATATCCATACAAACATCCAAACTTTCACATTTATAATATTAGTAAGATAAATAACATTTTCATATTAGGGCTGAGTAACTAACACAGGTTTGCTGCGTCAAAGCGGATAAGAAATGTGTCGCAAGGAGAAGAAATGTGTTGTTATGCAATTATCAGTAAAACTCAACCAGATTAAGCTATATACTAAGTTTTATTAATTTAAGTTCATAATTAAGGGATATTACCTATCAAACTTTACTTATTCTTCATTGGAATAACATTAGGGCTAAGTAAGCAAGTTTGCAACTATGCGGACGGTAAAAAATCTTTTTGTGTAAATATCAATAGACCACAACTAAGCAACATACAAAGTTTCATCAATATACAATCATATATAATAGAGATATAAAGACTTAACTCTTAACCCATTGGCTTACAACGACGTACTGGTGCCGTTCCTGGCCTGTAATTTTTAAAACCTTAGAATTTGAATAGAAAAATCATGTGTTTAAATGGATTAATGATGTATTTTAGTTAAAATATTTTTTTTCAGTTTAAAGATTGACATTGGCACACTCACAGAATAGACATAAGTAAAAAGTATCAAAATCAGTGTTGACCATGTAACTCACAAAAAATTAACCGATCCTGTCAACTTTGAATGTATATTGGTTATATTATATATAGGCCCTTATTAGTGATTTTAACTTATGACACCTTCAGGCAATTGTGTAAGTAACTAAATTGTAATAATTTTATAGGTATCAAGGCTATCTTAGACCTTGCATAATCGAATGAAGTAGCCTACATTACCTAATCATAGTATTCTAACCTACCTTCCTTAATATACAGAATTGTTTTTATAATTTTACCTGGGTTTCTCTTCATATAAGGAGTTGATTTCTTTAGGGTCTGAGTCAATACTTTGGCCTCAGCAAACTGATTCTGACTAGCTCCTAAACAGAGACACATGCTAATTAAAATACCTAATTGATTAGCAAACAAACTAGGCCTACAAATTTCCTGAAAGCACATAGTTACGCCATATGCCTACTTTTAATGTACCATACCCACTGTAAGTTCATATTGCAATTTAGGTTAAGTTTTTAAAGATTTATATATTTACCTAATCGTTCGTCATACGCTTTGTATTCATTCATTAGTAACAAAACTACACGATGAAGCTGATTTTTCTTTCCATCTAGCATCAAGATTATGGTATCTTAAAATAAAGGGTTGATTTACCACTTCGGTTCAGTTAACATAATGATAAAATTCAATGTGTTTTAGGCGCTAACAAATAATCATTAAGAACAAATTATTACTTTATGTACCCTACCTAATGTGATGATGTAAAAAAAATCCAGCACGCGTTATCTGTCGGAGGATAGATCACAGCGTGATAAGATCGGCCAGCTCGGAGGTGGAGGAAGACGCATCTGTCTCACTTCCCTCTCGCTCGTCGTCCGGTAAACTTGTTGCTGTAGGGTGTCTCGAGGTCACGAAATTTAGATATTTAGCGTGTATGCGTCGCGAGTTGTATTAACGCGAAATTTAACAAGGTACGTACCTTAAGGGTAAATGTACCATAGTTAATTCGTGGAATTTTCCAAAATAAGTGTTGATTGCAATTTTTCAACCTGTATCGAACATGTCTCAAACCGCGAAGTGTAGTCCGCAATTCTGATTCGGCAGTCGCTCTGAATTTGCAGTGCAAATCACTCAAATTTCGTAAAAAATCGCTATTTTCGACACCCTCAGCCATTGCCGTGTAAATATATTAATTTAAAAATTTGTGTTCTGAGGTAGCCGTTGTCGCCACGTGTTCTCTTGTCCTGTTGTGTCATGTATGTGTGTTGGTGAGTGTTTAAAATAATTTGTTTAATATATTATTAACGAATATTAGTATTAAGGCAGCCAACACCAGGCAGAATCTGTTTAATATAGACTCTGCTGTAGAAACTGTGATATAAGAATAAGCATTTTTGGCCCATCTGGCACTTGTAAAAGTTGTTAAGTATTAAAGTAATTTGTTTTCACGTAAATCTAATTATGTATTAATTTGCAATAAAAAAAACCGTTCTGGCCCTTCTGGCACAATTTTAAAATAAATATATTTTTATATTGCTTTTGGAAGGAAGATACAATACTGTAATATAAGGTGTGAAAATAAGTTATTGATTAAATTAATAAGTTTTTTCATATTGAATCTTTAATGTTACTGATTAGAGTTTATACATTAATAAGGTGTGTCACCATGCGATTGTTTATTTCAATATTAAGTTAATTTGCCCACAAGTTTGGTTCAATATTGGAGTAGTCATTAATCAGGTGCTTTGCCGTTTGATATTTTCAATAGAGTAATTTGTCTGCTGTGGTTAAATAAAAAACTGATCTTCTTGATGGTTTCAAAATACTGATTCATATAACGTTTTATAGGCTCAAAAAGATGAGTGTACAAGGTCGTGCATGGTAATTAAGTGTCCTCAATTAATTAAACTGGTTCAATAAATAATTAAGCAAATATATTGTCCCCAAGAATAGGGCTGAGGCTAAAATCACTCACAAAATGCAAAAAGCCTCTGAGGATATAGCATATAGTGGGTTTTGCTTATATGAGTTCTGGCCAGGACCTAGGTGTTATATGCCGACCGACATGAGCCTCAAATAAAATATTCATGCTGAACCATCTTTAAGATTAGGGACCACAGCTGATAAAGAACTGTTGTAACTTGTAAAGGAAAAATTTCTCCACCTGTTGCCAGTAAAGTTGAGTTAGGGCACTGGGCACAAAAACTAGTACATACTTAAATAAATAAATAAATTCTTTATTTTCATAAATGTACAATACAATAAGCATTACAATTATGCAGTAGAAAACTATAATTAGATAGTTTTCAAATATATACTAAGCAATAAATACGTTATGTTTACACAGTTCTTAGCCAGTATATTATGGATAGCCACCTCTTTAGCATTAGCTGTGCAGAGGTGGCATCAGGTCATAAGAAATGTGCAATGTGCAACGTGCCAGAAACTCCCGGTCAAATTACAGATTATTAAACAAAAATTCATTAAATGATATACATAACAGTTCCTAATACATAACAATTTAACAGTTGTACTAACTTTCAAACAATTCCAACAATAATTTAGGAAAAACACTCCTTATAAAACTAAATAAAAATAGGTGTAACAAATATAAAAAGAATGTTACAAAACAATAACATATCCTTTTATACCCACACAATGATAAATACTAATTATATAACACACAATAAGACCAAACTCAAATAATAATGAGTAGACTCAAACATACGTTTAAACTATGTAGATAGAAATAAAATAAAATATTTAAAAGCAGCACATTGGTAAAGATGCAGATAAATTGATCAAAACTCAAGGATGCATAGGTAAAACTTAAAAAAGGCAAGTCAGTTCCCATCAGCCTATGAATTTTTCAACATCACTATTTGTTAGTAACCACGTTTTCAGACTTTTAGCAAATGAAGAAATTTTTATTGAAGATGTTACTGAAATGGGTAGAAAATTATATAATTTTGGAGCTGAAAATGTATAAAATCGTTTATAAGCTTCTATTCTAGGAAACGGGACAGAAACTCGATTTAAATTTTGCAACCTTCCAGAGTGGACATTTACGTTACCCTGCAGATGACCTCCTCTTAAGAAAAAAATTCGAAGAACACGATAGATGTATAAATATCTAAGAGGGAAGATCTTCAGTGACACATACAAAGGAAAGGATGAATCCCTCCTCTTTGCTCCACTCATAACTCTGATTATTTTATTTTGACTAACAATTAAAGGGTAGAGAGTTGAATAATAAGTCCCACCCCAGCAAGATATACCATACTGTACTTTTGAATTTACAAGGGAATAATAGACAGTTCTTAAAATAGATAACGGACATAAGAATCTCAAAAAATAAAACTTCCTAAGAACTGCATAGAAATACCCTTTAATCTTAGAGACGTGTTCTTTCCAATTTAACCTTTCGTCTAAAATAACCCCCAAATATTTAATATGTTGTACCTGCTCAATTTTGATAACTCTTCACATGACTGATCACGTGACAACAGACAAGATTTACATTTAAAAAACATGATCATATTTTCAACATCCTTACTCCTCAGAGAGAAATTAATGAATTTTGTCTTCGTACTTAATACCATTCTATTTCTAATGAACCACAGTTTAAGCTTGTCCAGATCACTTTGCATACCCCTACTGATATTTAAATCGTTTTTATCTTTTTCTCGATAGCACATTGCCGTATCATCTGCAAAGCAAGACATATACCCAGAAAATTTCCCATTACAAAGACTGTTAATATAAATTAAAAACAAGATCGGCCCCAAGACAGAGCCTTGGGGAACTCCAAGTGTAATATTAAGAGTATTACTCACACTACTACGAAACTTAACACATTGAGAACGGTCACTCAGATAACTCCTAAACCACTGCAAAGGAATGCCTCTAACACCAGCTCCCCAAAGAGTGTCACACAGAATATTATGATTGACTGAATCAAATGCTTTAGTGATATAAATGACTTTTATAACTAAATAGAATTATTCATAACATTTTCATTGTCATTAGGATAGCATGGTCAAAAATAAACCTAAATTATAATTCAGCATACAAAGTAGCCTAATTAGAAGTGTAGAGCTGCAGGGAAATATACACACCTACTACACTACTATTTTATTACTTACACTATTGAGATTTTATTTTATTTTAATATCCTTTATCTTGAGTTAATAACGAATTGGTATATTAGGTAGTTATATTGTTTACAGGTAATACAGTGTTTAAATTGATTTTTCTTGAGTGTACGATTTAATGACAGAAGAACCAGTGTCATCAACATTTACAGGTCCACAGTGCTTCTGGGTGTAAAAATACAAAATTCTCATTGCAAACTAGCCTACACATTCCTCTGCGCAAGAAACAACTCTGGCAGCATTGGGAATATATTTTTTTAAATGGAGGGGAAAACTATATTTATTTATGTGAATAGGAATTAAGGTTGTGATTTTATTTCACAGCGGATAGTAGTTTTTATTATCATATAAATAAAAATGATAGCAGACATATATTTATTATTTGTAGATGACGCTGGTACAGTAAGGAGGTTGGCTTTAATTTATTTATTATTTTTCCATTAATTATCAAACAGACCTATTTATGTCTGCTGGTAAGAATGTTTTTTAAGTGATGTTATGTGTGATTATGTCGATGTTTATTTATTTATATAAATTATTTATTTAAGTGTTAGCTTTGGTGTGACGTATGTAAGCAATATTTAACAATGTATAATCGAGTTTATCGTACAACTGCAAATGACAGACGAGAGCGATATAGAAGGCAAAATAGTGTTTTACAGCCTATAATGGCGGTCGGGCAGGAAGGTCAAGTTCCATTGTTGCCTCCCCCTCCCCCCCTCGCACCACCCAACCCCGCCCCGGACATGCCGCTGATAAATCATATGGTCGAACAAAGTATGCCGGTGGCGCACTCCACTCGAGTGATGGGTCCGAATCCGGATTTTCAGCAAATAAATGATAGTGTTAGCGACATGTCAGTGGTAGGTGAGGACCAGCACAGGAGCCAGATTGTTGCATTTAACGTAGAAGATGGAATTGTAGATGTTACACAGGGGAATTGGGGAAATGTTTCCCAACCAAATATTGATTTTTGGAGTTTCATGGTAAATAATTCGTCACAAAGTGAATATAGGGAACTTCCTGATTGCCAAAATCAATCCGCTCCAAATCCGTCGCAAACCAATCCTTTCTTGCCAGGGTACAGTTTTGAGGATCGAAATGAGAATTTAAATAATAATCCAATTCCTTTGGGGGAACAATGGGCTCAAAATTTTGCACCTTTTCAAAATGTTAGGCAACAACAGCTGGCTACTGGTCAAGGTCAGCGTCTGAATCAAAATTGTGGTCAGTTACAATTAGTCCCCGCATGCAATCAAGGGCTATTTGGGTCAAACGATTTGTCAAAAACTGATAGGACCGTTTTGATGGAATTAATAAAGAACGTGAGTGTGGCTGATGGGTCAGATAAAATACAATTGTTGAAATTTCTGAGGGAATTAAAACCGCTGTTTGATATTGCACCCTCGGCGAATCAACAGATAGTGAAATTGCTCATCCCAAAAACTCGAGGGCACTTTTTAAGTTATGGGTTGAAGCAACAACATCAAATGTGTCATGGGATTATTTGCATAGCACGATTTTGAGTTACTTTCTGCCTATAGGTAGATTGCGCGAGTTGGAAGCATCGGAGTTAGATAGACCGCAACGACCAGGGGAAAGTTTTATGGAGTATGTCGACAACATTGTAGCAGTGGCTTTTGCGTTGCGCACAACTAGGTCTGAGGAGGTGGTTATTGAATCAGTGTTGTGTAAGTCTAATCCGAGCACGAAAGCTCATTTTGCGTTCAGTAATAAACCTCGAAGTATTTTTGAGCTGAAAATGTTTGCAAACAAAGTAACAGGTGCAATGAAAACGGAGCGACGTTATTTTGGCGCAAGCGTATCCGACAGGAATGTGAGGTTTGTGAGTGCGCGGGCGGACGCTAGGCAAAATCCGCAAAACTTTCAGCGCCCCTGGACAAACTGTACTGATAGAGCTCCACAAAGGGAAATAATAGTAAGGTGTTACAAATGTAACGGAGAAGGCCACATAGCGCAAAATTGTAGGTCGGTAAACTGATGGCAGATCCAAAGGGCAGGCGTTGGGATCTGAGTAACACACAGCCTGTGAAAGTTAGGGCGGTAGATTTAACAGGTAGATTACCACTGGTAAAGGTTAAGGTAGACTGCCATTTGTTTACTTCTCTTTTAGATAGTGGCGCTACAAAAAGCGTAATAAGCAAGGAAGTTTTTGACCAGATTAAAGGGAATAAATGCGTGAAAGGGGAGTCAAAAATAAGGGCAGGAAAGAAAAAATTACCCGTGAGACACGAGGTGAAATTGCATTTCAAAATTGACGAGTTCTCGTGGGATTTTTCATTTTGGGTATTAAAGGACAGTCCATATGACATGATTTTGGCGTATGATTTTTTTAATTTTTCGAAACTAAAGCTTGACATGAACAAAGGGATCCTTAAATTTGATTTTAAAGGGGACAAAAATAAAATAATGTTTTTGTTAGAGGGGGACAATTTAAATCCAGAAAAAATGCAATTTACGGAGGCTGACGTGACAAAGGAAGTCAAGTCAAAATTTAAAACTTTGTTCCATGAATACAGGGACGTCGTTACAAACAAAATTGGAAAAGCGAAAGTAGCTCCTTATCAGTTAAGAGTAAACAAAGATATTACGCCATTTAGAATTCGTCCATTCCAAATGACTCCAGACAAAGTACGGGCTATGAGGGAAATTATCGATGAGTTGTTAAATAATGGGATAATTGAAAAGAGCCAAAGCGAGTACAGTAGTAATTGTTTTCTAGTTTCGAAAAGAGAAAAGGGTAAATATCGTTTGGTTAATAATTATAAAACTCTCAATCAATTCGTAGAAATGGATAGCTTCTCAAGTCCCATCATTGACACAATGTTTCAATATTTGCAAAGCGCAAAATTTTTACATCAATAGATTTAGTCCACAGTTTTTTTCAATTAGAGCTTAGTAAAAATTCTAGGAAATACACTGCGTTCAATACAAGTTTTGGTAGTTACCAATGGGTGCGCATACCATAGGGGTTGAAGATAGGGAGCCAAGCATTAAACAGGGTCGTAGATACAGTGTTAGGCGACCTAAAGTTTAAATGTGTGGTTAACTTTTGTGACGATATGCTAGTGTACAGCCCGGATCAAGAGTCGCATTATCGGGATTTAAGAGCAGTGTTGCAAAAGTTAAGGGAATATAATCTCACTGTCAATCCAGAAAAAATCAGTTTGGCCAAAAGAGGTGTTCAATTTTTGGGGCATTATGTAACTGACGGAAAATTGCACATAGATCCGACCCGTATTGAACCGATAAAAAACTATCCAGTCCCAAAGAACGTCAAGCAAGTGCAGCGATTAGTAGTATTAGCAAGCTTTTATAGTAAATTCATTCATAACTTCTCAGAAATTTGCTATCCTCTGAACAGGTTGAAGCGTAAAGGTGTTAAATTTAAGTGGACAAAAACTGAACAAGCCTGTTTCGACAAACTCATCGATGCTTTAATATCCCCCCCGTCCTACACCTGCCCGATTTTAGCAAAAGGTTTATTTTGAACTGTGACGCTTCTGATCATAGTGTTAGTTGTGTGCTACAGCAGGAGTGGAATGGAGGTACAGTGGTAATAGCTTATACCAGTCGAGCTCTTACAAAAAATGAAAAGGGTTATTCAATCTATAAGCGTGAGTTGCTAGCTTGCCTTTGGGGTTGTGAAAAATATCGCGAATTTTTGCTGGACAAACCATTCATTCTTCGCACAGACAACCAGGCAATAACGTATTTGTGGAAATCGGACAAAACTACGGGACAGTTAGCTAGATAGAAATTACGTTTGTCTGAGTTCCCGTGTGAAATCGAGCATGCGCGCGCCAGTCAAAACATCCCAGCGGACGCGCTGTCGAGACTTTTCGAACCGGAAGTTGAAGCGAAAGTACAAACCTTCACAGAAACAAAAAAAAACAGAAGTAATCAATTTTTGCAAAATTTTCCGGAAGTTTTTGAAGATATAGTGCGTAAACAAAGGGAAGATACAAAATTAAAAGAAATCATAGCAAAACTGGAAAATGGGATCAATGTAAGTAATTATTTGTTAAGAAACGGCATTTTGAAATATCAGAAAAATAAAAAATTGCGCAGCAAAAACTTGCGTTCCAGATTCTTTAAAATCAATGATTCTCAAGTTCAATCATGACATATCAATTTCGGCTCACTGGGGTATCAAAAAAACTACAGCGAAAATGCCAAAGATTTTGCTTGGAAAAATATGTTCGAAGACATAAAAAATTACGTAAGGTCCTGCGAAGCTTGTCAGTTACACAAAACGTCACAAAACGCAAAGGTAGGTTTAATGAACTCGACAGTTCCGGTGCGTAGTATGCAACGATTGCACATTGATTTGTTCGGGCCCTTGGTTAGATCAAAAAATGGAAATCAATACATACTAGTCTGCATCGACAGCTTTTCTAAATTTAAATGGTTTGCACCGTTGAGGAAAGCGACATCCGACACAGTAAAAAAGGTACTGCTCGAGCGAATTTTTGCGCAAAATGGCGTTCCGGAGGTAATCGTAAGTGATAACGGCTCGCAATTCACTTCAGGCAATTTCCGATCGTTTCTATTTGGTTTAGGCGTGAAACACGCCACAACAAGTGTCACCCGTCCGCAGGGAAACCACTCTGAAAGAGAAAATCGGAATTTGAAATATGCCTTAAAAATATTTCACAGTCGAACACAGCAGAGGTGGGATGAAAATTTAAATTATTTGATGATAGGCATGAATTCGCCACACCACGAAAGCATTAAGGGTGCGCCGTACCTCCCTTCCGCACGCTCAAGTAAGGGGTTTGCATCTCCCTCATTGTAGGCTAAATTGTTAACCAATTAAAAATAATTTGATGTTATTTAATTCAATAAATGTTCATCTAGAGATCATACGATTTAAAAATCGTGATTTAAATTCAAAATAAGTGGTAGGCCATTAGTAATGTTCTCAAATTAAGTGTTTTTCTAAAAATTCCTAACGTATGGAGAACAATTATTTTGGAGAAAAGGAACCGTATGATCCCTAGATTGGAATCTGAAAAGTGTGAAACTGCAAATAGTTTGGTAGAAATCTGTAAAATAACAGTGCGATCGAGGAGAACAAAATGGTCTTCAAGCGTAAATATGCATGGCCCTGCTTGTTGGCGGCGCAGGCGCGGCGCTAAACAACAATGAATTCAATCTGGGTAGGGCGCACCCTTAAAATGACTCCGGCGATGGCACTCATGGGGCGCGAATTAAATAATCCATTAAAATTGGCATGAAACCTTGCAGAGGAAGTAGATCAGACGGTAAGCACCGAAGATAGAGTTAAAGAAATCATAAAAAATCTGAACTCCGTGCAACAAAAAATGAAGGCGCAGTACGACAAAATTAGACGACAATCACCGTTTAAAGTTGGCGATTTGGCTTTGTACAAAGTGTACATCCCCAGTGACAAAGCTAAGGGAGTTAGCAACAAACTGTCTTGGGGATGGAAGGGTCCATGGACCATAATTGAGGTTTTAAATGGGGTGAATGTAAAAATTAAATTGCTTGAAAATGAAAATGAAATAAAAGTAGTCCACGTTGCGCAACTAAAAAGGTTTTATAACAGAGAATAAAAAAGTGTCTCAACTGGTATATTGGAATAAAATTAGTCGTAAGAAATATTGTATTGTACAAATCATAGAAATCTTGTGCTAGGTGAACGGATACTGGAGGTGCTACGATGAGAGTGACACTGCTAGGGGACAGTCAGGTGCGAAGGCTACATGAAGTGTGGGACTCAGTGAATTAACTACGGATTCTTTTGCCGTGGGCGGGTTGACTACAGAACGATTAAAAACAATCATCTCCAGACATGTTTCAGTGTTCAATCAAAAATGTTTTCTTCTCATTGGGATAAATGACGTGTTGCAAAATATTCCGGTAGATAAAATCAAGGCAAATATCAAATCTATAGGTAGTAAAATATTTAGTAAAAATGAACTTTAATATTTTTATATCTACGTTACCTACAACGTTACATAAATCAAATGAAGTGCAAGAATCAATCCGAGTATTAAACATTTTAATACAGTCCTTCAACACTTCAGTGAACGTGAATGTGATATATTTAAACAAACATTTTAAACCATTCAACATGCAAGACGAACATTACTATGTTTACAAACACAAACCGGAAAACCCCGACTTCATTCATCTATCGGGCCTGGGATGCCGTAATCTGATGAACCTTATCTGCGATGCAGTAGTCCGCCAACGACCTTCAGACACATCACCGCCCCTTCCCCAACCAGCCACCTGCCAACCCACTCTTCACTCACGCCCAGCTGACACTGATGACAACAACTGCACACGTGATCCTGGCAGCGAAGCCTGAATGAGAGAGCTGCGAGTTGTGGTACGCTGAGCGACATCTGCAGGATGAAGCCATACTGGAGTAATTGTGCGCGATTCTCAATGCCACGGCTTTCAGTAAAATCAGTTGGCAATATTCTCATTTGTAAATACAACACACAAGCTGTAGCACACAACCAAATCCAGTCACACCCTAGCATATAAGGTAATAGGAACCTGTGTCTGTATATAGTATGAGTATAGTATTTTAGTAGTGCAAGCAATTATTTCCCACTCGTTTGAGATTTTGGACTATGTTGGACACTACCTGCGAACTATTAATCCTAATTTTATTAAGAATATATAATGTAATAAAAGAAAGGTAAAAAAAAAATTTGTTACTATTTATTTATGTATATGTGTTTTTTATGTATGTTTATGTTGTCTTTATGTGCGATTTGAGACGTTGAATGAAAATTGACCCTGAGATGGTTGTGATTAGGTTGAGTTGGCGTGGTGCCCCGGGTGAGGACACGCACACGGTGTCAATTTTGTTTGCCAGGGGGATGTGTGATGATGTAAAAAAAATCCAGCACGAGTTATCTGTAGGAGGATAGATCACAGCGTGATAAGATCGGCCAGCTCGGAGGTGGGGGAGGACGCATCTGTCTCACTTCCCTCTCGTTCGTCGTCCGGTAAACTTGTTGCTGTAGGGTGTCTCGAGGTCACGAAATTCAGATATTTAGCGTGTATTGTGTCGCGAGTTGTATTAACGCGAAATTTAACAAGGTACGTACCTTAAGGGTAAATGTACCATAGTTAATTCGTGGAATATTCCAAAATAAGTGTTGATTGCAATTTTTCAACCTGTATCGAACATGTCTCAAACCGCGAAGTGTAGTCCGCAATTCTGATTCGGCAGTCGCTCTGAATTTGCAGTGCAAATCACTCAAATTTCGTAAAAAATCACTATTTTCGACACCCTCAGCCGCTGCCGTGTAAATATATTAATTTAAAAATTTGTGTTCTGACGTAGCCGTTGTCACCACGTGTTCCCTTGTCCTATTGTGGCATGTATGTGTGTTGGTGAGTGTTTAAAATAATTTGTTTAATATATTATTAACGAATATTAGTATTAAGGCAGCCAACTTTCTCTTTAATATAGATTCTGCTGTAGTAACTGTGATATAAGAATAAGCATTTTTGGCCCATCTGGCACTTGTAAAAGTTGTTGAGCATTAAAATAATTTGTTTTCATCTAAATCTAATTGTGTAGTAATTTGCAATTAAAAAAAAACTGTTCTGGCCCTTCTGGCACAATTTTAAAATAAATGTATTTTTATATTGCTTTTGGAAGGAAGATACAATACTCTAATATAAGGTGTGAAAATAAGTTATTGATTAAATTAATACGTTTTTTTCATATTGAATCTTTAAGTGTTACTGATTAGAATTTATACATTAATAAGGTGTGTCACCATGCGATTGTTTATTTCAATATTAAGTTAATTTGCCCACAAGTTTGGTTCAATATTGGAGTAGTCATTAATCAGGTGCTTTGCCGTTTGATATTTTCAATAGAGTAATTTGTCTGCTGTGGTTAAATAAAAAACTGATCTTCTTGATGGTTTCAAAATACTGATTCATATAACGTTTTATAGGCTCAAAAAGATGAGTGTACAAGGTCGTGCATGGTAATTAAGTGTCCTCAATTAATTAAACTGGTTCAATAAATAATTAAGCAAATATATTGTCCCCAAGAATAGGGCTGAGGCTAAAATCACTCACAAAATGCAAAAAGCCTCTGAGGATATAGCATAGTGGGTTTTGCTTATATGAGTTCTGGCCAGGACCTAGGTGTTATATGCCGACCGACATGAGCCTCAAATAAAATATTCATGCTGATCCATCTTTAAGATTAGGGCCACAGCTGATAAAGAACTGTTGTAACTTGTAAAGGAAAAATTTCTCCACCTGTTGCCAGTAAAGTTGAGTTAGGGCACTGGGCACAAAAACTAGTACATCATTTTATAACTAAATAGAATTATTCATAACATTTTCATTATCATTAGGATAGCATGGTCAAAAATAAACCTAAATTATAATTCAGCATACAAAGTAGCCTAATTAGAAGTGTAGAGCTGTAGGGAAATATACACACCTATTACTTACACTATTGAGATTTTATTTTATGTTAATGTCCTTTATCTTCCCACACAGCACACAACGTCCCCAGGAAATCCCATTTGTGTCCCACACATCCCATTGCAATCCCAGGATAAGCAGGATATCCCTAGGATATCCTGCTATGTCCCGGGGTATTGTGGAAGTCCCAGGGATGTCCACGATCTCCCGGGATAACGTGGATATCTTTGGGACATCCCACAGACATCCTTAATATCCCAGAACAATTTTAGTATAATTAATTGCAAGTTTTATTTATAGTTTTAGTATATAAACCAAATTGAATAATAAGCATAATGATCAGATATCAACAATAAAACATGTATAAAGGAAGTATAAATTTACAGTTTATATATCGATGAAATACGCATAGAATTCTGACAATTTATAAGGAAAGAAAATGCAAATTGCATTATTAGTTTATACCAGTACAATAGTAAAATTAACGGCCAATCCCATCTACAATAATCCCCTTTTAAAGAAAGGGAAAAAAATTTGGCGCGACGGCGCGGGCACCTGCACAGTACCCCAGCAGGCCAGCAACAGGTCAACAGACGACAGACCAGACAGTAGTTGTAACGGTCAGTCTTACCTTGGTCGGTGAGCTGTTCTCTACTTCGTTGGGTGGGTTGTACTGACTTTTAGACTAATTTCCATTTAACAAGTTTTACATTTTGCGCGTTTGTTAATTGAGAAAAATAACATTATCTTCATTCAAGAGTAACTACAACTGTTTTGTATACAACAGTACTGTTTCTTGGTAAGTAACATCCTTTTTTAAAACATATTTATGGTACGTACAGGTTAATCCTCTAGTTTATTTTCCTTCATAAATGTAATAAAGAGTTATTCCCCTAGGATGGTTTGGTTATTATGGAGTGTTGCCGATTGTACAGAACTAATATATTTCAATTGTTTCGAATCACAGTTTATTGTAGTACTTGAATCACAATGAAACAGTACTGAATAAATTTAGTCAATCACTTATTCTAAGAACTAGCATAACCCCAATATAACCTAAGTATACAGTCTGTTTCACGATTGGAAAACCAGGCCTTCCTTACTGCCATAAGCCCAATGTTAAAATTGACACTAGTCTTATGGACAGCCAGCCACTTGTGCAACACACTGTACAATACACAGTCCTAGATGACAAGATAATGTCATGCGTATTCTTGGGAAAGCGTAGGGATTAGACTATATTATTTGCATTGGGCTAATTAAGTATTTAATTTTTGTCTTTTACCTGCTGATTTGTGGGGAAATTCTGTATTTAAAATCCTGACTCTAGGCCTGATGATGATGGCTTTAACCTAGGATTATATAAGTTCTCTTTATTATAAGTACTAGGCCTATTTAATATCTAAATACTATCTTAAGGCAATAAGGATATTTATATTTTAATAGCGGTCAAATAAATTGCCAATTGAGGGCATGGTTTGCCAGGCTATCAACTAAGATCAGCCATTAGCAGATGTGCTGCATTGCCAAAACTCCACACCAGCTAATCGGAATAACATTCAAGTGATATTTTTCTGTGGCAACAGTGACAGCGTACAGCCATGCTGTTGGCCACAGCCTAACTGTCAATTTATTTGTCCACTATTATAGTACTGTACATCACACAAAATTTGGTTTAAGAAAAAATAAAATTCATAAACTGCTTAAGCCTAACAGTAAACGGTACTTTGGTATTATACGGATGCCACTATTTTTGGAGGTTAAATTTTTACCGGATACAAAGGATAACTACATAATTCGAAAAAACGTACTTTTATTGACTTACTGTACAAATTTTACATCATTCTGATGAGCGGTCTTTGTGTTGTGCCTCCCAAAAGATAGCGATGTCCGCTAGGATCGTGTTGAATGCGTCGCCACCACTAGCAGCCACACCCGATCGCCATATTACTCCGCCAAATATACAGCGCGCTGCGGCAGTTATGTTAGGATGGGTTATCATAAAAATACGTACGGTTTCCTCTTCATTTCGAGGTAAATCCCACACCAAAAGAACGTCACTCATTATGAAAACAAATGTAACGTAGTTACGGCAATAAATCACTCATGACACTGACCCAGATACAGGCGGTGACAGGTAATGCGCGCGCTCCGGTCAACGACCTGACCTTGGCCTATTGGAGGGGGTTTGGCGGCCTGAAGTATGACTCATCAGGTATCATTCGATTTGTAACGAAACAAGGAAAGTCCTACAATCATTTTTATGATAACCCATCCTAACATAACTGCCGCAGTGTGCTGTATAAGGGTGGCATCCGTATAATAAGTACCTAGTAAACAACAAATTCTAGGCTTTCATAGAATATTTGACTTCAGGATTTCCAATCAACTTAGTTAACGGCATTATTCAGTTAGTTTTATATAACATAGTCATTTAATTTTACATTTCAGGACACTATAATCACTTTAAATAGGCCTAAATCCTACATCAAATTATGTAAAATTAAAATGTTATATAGGGCCTCATAAATCCTACCTATGGTAAGTTAATGTAATACTTTTTTCCTTATTAAAAACTTAGCGCCTATTATTATTATTAGTGCCTATGCTAATTTTGAAGAGAATATCGAAGAACACATTGCATTTTATCCTTTGATTAAATTAAGTGTGGTAAATCAACCCTTTATTTTAATAAACTATAATCATGATGCTAGGTGCTAAGAAAAATCAGCTTCATTGTGTAGTTTAGAATGAATGAATACAAAGCGTACGACAAGGTAAAAATATAAAATCTTTTAAAACTGAACCTAAATTGCAATATGATCTTAAACTTAAAGGGCCTTATGAGGGAAGGGGGAGGCCTACATTAAAAGTAGGCATATGACGTAAAGATGTGCTTTCAGGAAATTATTAGGCCTAGTTTTCTTGCTAATCAATTATTTTAATTAGCATGTGTCTCTGTTTAGGAGCTGGTCAGAATCAGTTTGCTGAGGCCAAAGTAAAACACATTCGATTCATGTGATTCAGACCCTAAACGAATCAACTCCTTATGTGAAGAGAAATCCAGGTAAAATTATAGAAAAAATTCTGTTTATTAAAGAAGGTAGGTTAGAATACCGGTACTATGATTAAGTACAGTAGGCTACTTCATTTCATTATGCAAGGTCTAAGATAGCCTTGACACCTATCAAAATGATTACAATTTAGTTACTAACACAATTGCTTGAAGGTGTGTTAGTATATATGATTATATACTATATATATAATCATATATACTAACACACCTTCAAGCCTATTATATATGATTGTATATCATATATATATATATATATATATATATATATATATATATATATATATATATATATGATACACATATATTATATTATATATGATTGTATATTAATGAAACTTTGTATGTTGCTTAGTTGTGGTCTATTGATATTTACATAACAAGTTTTTTTACTGTCCGCATAGCCGCAAACTTGCTTACTTAGCCCTAATGTTATTCTAATGAAGAGAATAAGTAAAGTTTGACAGGTATCTCCCTTAATTATAAACTTAAATTAATAAAACTTGGTATATAGCTTTATCTGGTTGAGTTTTACTGATAATTGCATAACAACACAGTTCTTATCCTCCTTTACGCAGGAAACCTGGGTAAGTTACTCAGGCCTAATGTTATCCTTATGGAGAGTAAATAAAATTTGATATCTCGATTATTTATCAATGTATATTGATGAAACTTGGTATGTGGCTTCACCTAGTACTGGTATATTATTTTTGCACAACAAATTTGTTTTTTTATCATCCCGATAGCAGCAAACCTGCATACTCAGCCATAATGTTATTTTCATGGAGAATAAGTAAAGTTTTATATCTCTCTTAATTACAAACATAAATTATTAAAACTTGGTATGTAGCTTCACTTGGTTGTGTTATATTGATAACTGCTTAAACACACACTTCTTATCTTTCTTGTTTCTGCAAACCTGCGTTTCGTACTCAGTCCTAATGTTTTTTTTAAGGAGAATAAATAAAATGCTACATATCACTTATTTACATATGTATTTTCATGAAACTTGGTAAGTTGCTTTATGTGGTAATGAGAAACCTAGAGGGCTATATGCATTAGAAATTCGCTGAGTACGCAGGTTTGCTGCGACGGGGGTATTATTCTTATGAAGAATAAGTAAAGTTTGATAACTTATCTCTTTTAGTTATGAACCTAAATTAACATGTTTGCTACCGAACGTCACGTGTGTGTGCTGCATGGGTGTTCGTAGCGTACCAACTGTAAATTATATACTTCCAGAATAGACCAATGCAAAAATATAAAAACATACTTTCAGACCAAATTTTTTATGCAAGTTTCAATTGTTATTATGGTTTAAAATATCAATGAACAACATCTGACTCATTTATAAACAACAATTGTACTCATTTTGTTTTTATTGCCCCTGAACTGGTAGAACTATTATAGTGGTTTTAAATTACCTTTCCGTCACCAGTTTGAATTTTTTGTAGATTCCTACAACCTCAGGTTTCGACACGGTTGCGTCATGTTCACGTAGTGCAGGTCAATTGTTTCAAGCTAAAACTGCATTTCGTTCTAGAAGATGTCGTCGTCAGAGTTTTTTAAAAAACACGAAAAACATGAGATACACACATTGACACATTTAAACATGTAAATAAAACTACTGGTCGTATACGCACGACTCAAAACCCGCTATTTGATTCCGTCGCGGTAGGAGGTGGCGGCGCTAGGACACTGAGGTCGACGGCGACGTTGACCAGATGTTGTTATCAGGTGCCTTGATAATGGACTCATCCTTAGGGGGTGGGAGTTTGCAGTTATCAAGGTAGATGGACTCGCCCGCCGAATTTCACTTTAATAATTTGATTAAAAATTAAATGTGAGCTGTATTGGAGTTTTTCGTTTAATACTGACTCGCTATCTTGTCTGAAGGCTTTGTAAATGTGGAACTCTTCTAATGTAAAAAATACTCTTTTATTGCCGATATGTAGATGATACATTGGTCCTATTTGATGGAAATGCCCGCCAACTACAGTTATTAAATAATTACATGAACAGCTTATCTCCAAAATTAAACTTCACTCTAGAAACTGAAACCAACAATAAAATCAACTTTTTAGACCTCACAATAGAGAAGCTCAATAATAAGTTAAAGTATAGTATTTACAGGAAACCAACCGCAACTAATCAAACGATTCACGCCACCTTGTATCACCCGTTTAGCCACAAGTTAGCTGCTTATAATAGTATGATCAATATAATGCTCAATTTGCCCTTATCACCTGATGACTACTCCGCAGAATTAAATACCATTAAACATATCGCTCTTTCAAATGGCTATGACACGAAAATGATTGATAGGCTTGTAAACAAACATTTGAAAAAGAGAGAAAAATTAAATAATACAGACGACTCATTGCCAAAACAAAATATGTTCCCATAGAATACGGCCATAGGTTACACTACTTACTTAAGAAGGAGCTGAAAAGGTTTAACATTATCCCAGCACCTAGGACCTCAAATAAAACTGAGCGGCTACTTAAATCAAAAATAGGACCTGACAAAAATAAATTAGAAAAACTGGAGTATACAAACTAAAATGCAATGATTGCGATAAATACTATCTTGGTCAAACAGGGCGCTCTTTTTTAAAACGCATTAAGGAACACAAACCCAACCCAAAAATTAATCCCTAGAAGTCTAGTTATGCTCAACACGTCTTCGATGAAGAACACAGCGTTGAAATTATTGAGAACAATGTGGAAATATTAGAAATTTGTAAGAAAGGGCCCATATTAGACACATTAGAAGAGTTCCACATTTATAAAGCCTTCAGACAAGATAGCGAGTCAGTATTAAACGAAAAACTCCAATACAGCTCACATTTAATTTTTAATCAAATTATTAAAAGTGAAATTCGGCGGGCGAGTCCATCTACCTTGATAACTGCAAACTCCCACCCCCCAAGGATGAGTCCATTATCAAGGCACCTGATAACATCTGGTCAACGTCGCCGTCGACCTCAGTGTCCTAGCGCCGCCACCGCCTACCGCGACGGAATCAAATAGCGGGTTTCGAGTCGTGCGTATACGACCAGTAGTTTCATTTACATGTTTAAATGTGTCAATGTGTGTGTCTCATGTTTTTCGTGTTTTTTAAAAACTTTGACGACGACGTCTTCTAGACCGAAATGCAGTTTTAGCTTGAAACAATTGACCTGCACTACGTGAACATGACGCAACCGTGTCGAAACCTGAGGTTGTAGGAAACTACAAAAACTTTGAACTGGTGACGGAAAGGAAATTTAAAACCACTATAACAGTTGTACATTTTTATGGATTTTTATTATGCGTCACATATATGTGACGTCGGTCTATAGCATTGTTTTACTGATGAAAATATATATGAATTGTACTGCTGACCGATTGTCACACATGTGTGACTGAAAAATAAAATATATTTTATGAAATTGTAATGGTAAGAAAATAAAGAACACCGTTCAGCTAACCAACTTAGGTTTATTCAGAACTAAATAAAGTCCCCTCACTAAAATCATCGTCTATCACACGATCAATTTCACTTAAAGTCATGACATCTCTCCTCTTCCTTACTTTTCACTTTTTACCTTCTTCATTTATCACCCAACAGCACAGAAACAGCAGTTTATTATAACATAAACAAACGAATAATACGAGGGTTAGAATCACGTGAATCTCTTTTTTTTTTGTACATAATTTATTTCTGGTTCAACGTATTTACATTATACACAGAATTATTAATTAAGAAGGATGGAAAACATTAACAATAACATAGTAGGTTCGCCCAAATCAGAGACACCTTGAGACTATTTTGAAAACTAAAATGAACTTAATAAAATGTTTCTTTTGAAAAAAAGAAGAAAAGGGTTTAAACTAAAACAAACTAAATAAAAACAAGGTTTACATGTTTGGCAAAATATCTTGGTACAATCTAGGTTTCAGTCTTCTGTTTAATAGTTGCAATCCAAGTCCAAAATGTCTGGCTCCCGGTACATTAGGCAGACGGTGTGAAAACTTTGTTGTAACTTTCTTGACGTATTCCGTTATAAAGTCGACTCCAAGCTCCCGGTGTAATTGAATGTTTCGGATGTACCAAGGCGAATTTACAGCAATTCTTAGCACTTTGTTTTGAAATACTTGAATTTTTGAAAGTTTGCTTGTAGAAATAGTGAGTCCCCAAACCTGACAGGCGTGGTTCAGCGTAATGTAAATAACAGGTTGGCTAACACACCCCTAGAGTCAAAACAAAATATCCACGCTCGGACCAAGCGACCCTTATATGTGACAGACATTCCTATAGCCCGATATGCAGTTAAAAATACGATCACATACACTGACAGACTGCCAAAGCGTATTTAGTAACAATAGGCTCGAGTCACAAATACGTGACGTCGGGCTGTGGTTAGCGCTCCACGCGTCACACATATGTGACATGAGAAATCCCAGATAAAGGATGCTATAGATACAGTTCTCTGGTTTTGAGCAACATGTCCACGAGTCTTGCGAAAACCGGTCTTTATAGCGAAAACCGGAGCGTCACAAATACGTGACGTCGGTCTATTGAAAGTCTAAATTTGGAGTCGGTAGCGAACGTGATAATAAAACTTGGTATGTAGATAGACTTGTAATTTGTAACTTGGTATCTGGTTGAGTTACATTGATTATCACAAAAACCATATTTCTTATCTTCCTTGTGTCAGCAAACCTGCGTACTCAGCCATAATGTTTTTCTTATAGAGAATAAATAAAATATTATATAACACTTATTTATGAATACATTCATGAGAAACTTGGTAGGAGGCTCTATGTAGTAGTGAGACTTATATATGTGCATTGGAAATTCGCTGAGTTCGCAGGTTTGCTGCGATGGGGGTATTTTTGGATAAAATGTTACCCAAGGCTACATGGAGTATTAGCTTAATTTTTTTTATTTTCAGGAAACGAGGCCATGATGAAGATGAAAACAGAGAAGGAATTTAATCAACAACCACTACTTACTGTGTGTTTATATCCCCTGGTTTATATAACTTACATTTTGGTTTTATATCAACTTATTTTTACTGAAATTATACTGCCATTTTGTTTGAATTCATTACTGTATTATTTAAAAAAATCCTTAATTGTTTGTATCACATCACCGAACAATTATAATTTGGAATCCATTCTTCAATTTTTAAAATCTGGATTTAATTCAAGTTTTGTTCTGAGAAATGTTTAGGTCTACATATGCATATATTCATTTTATTATAAACTTGTTAAAACAACTAATTTTTTGAAAGATTTTGGGTAAATTTTAATATAAAATTATAAGTTGTGTATATATTTTCAGTGACAATCCATTTAAGTACCTATAATCAGGACATTTGTGACACTTTACAATTGAATCATGTGCTAGTAATGATAAAAATTTGCATAAAATGTGACAAAGGTAACAATATAAAGTTGTAAACCATGATTTTTAAGTATGTGTCAATGAATACAGTCTTATAAGAAGAACACGTCTTATGGGCCAGAGGCTGTCAGTATTTGAAATTTGCCGTGCTAGTTTTGCGCTTGGCCACGAGGCAGTGCACGCTGTCTACCCAGTCACTCCTCCCCCAGACCGCCGCAACAGCCAACTCCGCCCTACTACAAGAGCGAAGGGACCTAGGCCATGGCAACACCTCGTGTTTTTGGTACCGGTCTGCAGTGCTAGAGGCGCTTCACAGCGGCGTGGCGCAAAACTACGGAGTTCCAGCGCGCCAACATCAAATAACAGAATTTTTAACACGGGACGTGTTCTTATAAGACTCTGTATTCATTGTATTTGTTCTTTTGAACTGTGATGACACAATTTAAAGTTTTGTGGGTCTGAAGATGACAAAATTTCCTTTGACAAAAAGTGTCATCCATTAAAAAGATATCCTAGAATCACAAGGTAGATTACAGGTATTTAACGTTTATACACTAGTCAACCTGATTAAAAAAACAGCATCAACATCAATATGAAGTCAAAACTTGTGTTTCTATCTGCAAGCTGGGCATGGGCAATTATAGTATTATTTATAAAAGGATAATTTAAAGTTGTCTTGTAATTTATTTTAGAACTCCAACTGTCTTCCTATCAGATTGTCTGACCATATTGAAAGATGTCCCATTATTCTATCAGTATGAATCCCCTAATCCCACAGATATCCCTGCCTACCCCATGATAATTCTGTGGTCATCCTTAGGAGGCCATATGGCTTTAGGATACACACTACCTATTACTAGGAGCCATAGGGCTTCCTAAGGATGACCGCAGAATTATCATGGGGTAGGCAGGGATATCTATGTGGGATTAGGGGATTCATACTGATAGAATAATGGGACACCTTTCAATGCATGTCAAAGGCATGTCTCCAGTAAATCCTGTGGGACATCCTGGGGATGTCCTAGGGCTTCAGAGTACAATATCCCTTTGAGGTCCGAGGGATGTCCCCAGTACATCCTGTGGTACATCCTGGGGATGTCCTAGGGCTTCAAAATACAATATCCTTTTGTGGTCCGAGGGACATCCCCAGATAATCCTGTGGGACATCCTGAGGATGTCCCAGGGCTTCAAAATACATATCCTTTTATGGTCCGAGGGATATCCCATGGTTATCCTGAAGGATGTCCCCAGGATGTCGTGGGGAGAGGACATTTTTGTGTCCTGAGGACATCCTGAGGGTATCTTGAGGATATCATGGGATGAGATAGGGATGATCCTGGGATATCCTGCATATCCCACTGTGATGTCCTTGGGATGTCCTGGGGAGAATCTTGTGCTGTGTGGGTTGAGTTAATAACGAATTGGTATATTAGGTAGTTATATTGTTTACAGGTAATACAGTGTTTAAATTGATTTTTCTTGAGTGTACGATTTAATGACAGAAGAACCAGTGTCACCAACATTTACAGGTCCACAGTGCTTCTGGGTGTAAAAATACAAAATTTTCATTGCAAACTAGCCTACGCATTCCTCTGCGCAAGAAACAACTCTGGCAGCACTGGGAATATATTTTTTAAATGGAGAGGAAAACTATATTTATTTATGTGAATAGGAATTAAGGTTGTGATTTTATTTCACAGCGGATAGTAGTTTTTTTGTCACACTAAGGCCCTATATAGGGGAAAGTGGGGAACTGGGCGCACCTAAGTTAAATCCATTCTTATTCAAATATTTTTATAGTTAAACTTAAATTTATTTCATATTGCCTCTAGAATTGAAGTTTGACGAGAAATAAAACAGGTTTTCATATCTTTCTATGGTCAATCCTCTGGTTTACTAGCAGATGACTAGTTTCGGGACTACTGTCCGATTATTAACTCTGGCGTCGATAAATTAAAATATGAACTCATAACTTAGTCACAATATATATACTAACACAACAAAAACGGATGCTACGATTAAAACAAACATTTATTTGGTTTGGCCGGCCAAGGAAAAGTCCAGACAGTGGGACACGAACACGTGGAAGGCTGCGACGCAACTACCTGCAATACCTAGGCCTACATGACTACCTAACAATTTACCTTGTCACTTTGTAGACTTCCGCATGTTCGTATCCCACTGCCTGGACATGTCCTTGGCTTGGGTTAGTGTATATATTATGACTACCTTTGTGTTCATATTTGATGAACGAAGTGAATTACTGTATTGATGAAGAAGTTTCAGTGGCCGTGTGTGTGTGTGTGTGTGTGTGTGTGTGTGTGTGTGTGTGTGTGTGTGTGTGTGTGTGTGTGTGTGTGTGTGTGTGTGTGTGTGTGTGTGTGTGTGTGTGTGTGTGTGTGTGTGTGTGTGTGTGTGTGTGTGTGTGTGTGTGTGTGTGTGTGTGTGTGTGTGGGTGTGTTATCGAAATACTAAATAACTGTAAAATATTTCTTAATGGAATTTTGAAGGAGTCATTTGGGATACCAAATGGATGTTTTAACACAGCATTTGTATTTTATTTTGTATTATTAATAATTATTAAAACTAATTTTAATGTTTGATATTCAGTAGTTGAATTGGTTTTCGTAGTAAGCTATTGAATAGCCATAGGGTTGTTTTTAAAATGTCAGCTGGGATTTATCTGTGTTTCACTTGAGGGATTTTTATCCCCTATATGGGATATTTTGACTGCTTTTGGGATAAAATGGGATTGTGGGATAAAGTGGGATTTTTTGAAATCGGCATTACGTCTGCTAGTTTGCTTACAACTTACGACCAGAGCACCTTAGCAGTAGCACTTCTAGTGGATTTTCTCGCCGTACTGGCAGTTGCGGGGTTTCCCATTTTTTAACCTCGCTGTCCGCACCTATTATAATTTTATAAACGTCACAGAACGAACACTGAATCATGTCAATTTCGCTGGCAGAGCCATGTTGGAATTAACAAGCAAACTATTTGCCATTATTTAGTACCTACTTCGTACTCTTTAGTACTACCATTAAAAATATTAGTACCTCTCACGTAAATAAATTATTTAATTTAGTTAATTCACCGTATCATTTAACCTATGTCGCATTGCTCAAAATCCTTTGAGGTACTAAAATGTAAAATACCTATAGGTAATTAGTAGATCTAAATAAGCTCTATCTAACGGTATAAATATTGTACTAATACATTATTCAATAATCATATAATTTTTAACATTAATTGTGTTGCAATGTTTAACAAATCAGTGGGAAAGTGTGGGATATGACAAGGGATACTATAAGGGAGAGTCTGGGATAAAGTGGGATTTTTTGTATCAGTGCGTGGCATATTTTTACCGTAGAGTGGAAACACTGCATATTTGTTTATAAATCACTCAAATGTAAACATATTACAACTATGGATTTGGTTATGTTTTGTTCCATCAATTTTTTTATTTCGAAATAGTTTAAAATGTTGAGTGTTATGTAAATTAATAGTGTTTTGTCGTGTTTAAAACAATGCTTGTATCTATTTAGATTTATTATCAGTTTATTTTTTAATGAAAAACATCGATGTGAAAGCTAAGTGTGACTAGTGATGATAAATTAGTACAATAGGTTTTGGAATTTTTGAATTACTGGGACAGTATAACTCTGTAACACGACTGACTGTGATTGATAATCAAGCGTGTTGTAGACCTATAGTAGTTTCTTTACATTGTGAACTTACTAAACGATCATACGTGCAAACTATCTTTATTACATGTAATGTATCAAATAAGCCTCACTGTCACCTAATGACATGGGATTAAAGTTTTGTAATCTACCGGTCAGTAAAATAGTCTGGTTACAGTTTATATTTGTTTGAATTTTCTGTGGTTAATATTGATTTTCATAAACAATCAAGATGTCCAAAACTCCGTAATCCCAACCGTCTACATTGTTCAACTAATTACGATGTAGGCAGATTGCCCTCCTGAAAAATTGTCATTAATGTAGATGTTGGATTTTGCTTTAAAATCTCTCGTGCTGCGATATCAGTAGCTTGTGTATTTAAATTCAAACTAACATATATTAATGATGTAAAAAAATTTTAAATTTAAGGTATGAATTTTATGATACTGTTATATAAATAAATCATTGAATACCTTTTTTTACATTAAATGGATTTAAAACAAGTATATTTCTGTATGTTTAACCCCCTGATTTTGGAGCTGGAAATTAATAGGTCTAATAATAATTGGCAACTTTTCCCTCAGGTTATATATTTAAAACTCGTCGAAAACCATCCGGTGCCAAAAATATATTAGTCACTGGCCGAGTCATAAAAAAGCGTGAACAGGAGCTAGGACCTGTGACCAAACAAACGCAATCAGTTTAATCTAATTTGCTAGGTACACACAGTGGTTTTAAGAGGTTACCCAGGTAACACGTAAGTTTACGGCAAGCCTTGCCCTAGAATTGCCAGGAAAAACTTTCCGAATAAAACATTTGAAACGCTTGTGCAATGCATTCTGGGAAAGTGTGCCGTTGGCTGTCCGACCACAGTTTGAGGAATACTTACCGCGGAACATAAGAGACTCCTCGATTCACCGCTTGGAGCGCTAGCGGCGTAATCTGCCGGGTGCGCTCTGATATTCTGGCCGCCATTACAACGCCATTGTTTATTTGTGTTAGCCAAGGAAGAAAAGTGCAGAAGTTCTCTGTTTGTTTGTTCTCTGTTTAACTTATTTGTTAATTTGATTCTTTGTTCAACGGCAAGCGGGAATAATAGCATCATAATATCAGGTAAGGATTGTGTTGTCACGTAAATTATAAGCAACTCTAGTATAATAATGTTAATAACGTCTACCGGTACGTTTTTATTGCATAGCTGTACTCGCTCATAGCTCATATGGTATCAATCTTAACAAAGCAAATCAAAATAAGTAGATAATGGGTTTGTATTATATTTCTCTCATGTATTCTGCATGAAAAATAATCGTGTGTGAAGTTGTTTGGCTAAAGAAAGTGGCAAGTTCCAACAGCCTCGGCCTAGGTTGGGTAATAGCAGTCTAAGGTAGGACCTGAATTGAGCTTGTCATCGATAATCAAGATGATGCTTTATTGAATTAATAATAAGTGTACTAGTACAACGAATGTGAATCACTAACTTTGGTGGTTTGTATTCTAGACTATTGTGAATCTACTTTATTAATATCCTTACTTAACCCAACTTTGTTTGTTCAGCTAACTTAGGCCTATCAATGTCTCTTATAGGCTAAGTTAACTTCTTATACAACTAGACTGTGTTAAGCCTATATTGGCCTAACCCAGTTGTTTAGTGATACACATACCGTACCTACACATCTTATCGTCCACTCAATTTTAGTCAACTAAGTACCGGTACTTTTAAAATTTATTCCTGGCATTATGAATTAAATGAGGCTAGCCTACTGGTATAATTTGGGGTTGTCATCACACCGGATTTCCCTAGAGATTACCCGGTTTTGAGGGTAAAAATATAAATCCGAGGGTTTTCCAAGAGACATTTAAAATTCCTCTTTTTGAAAATTTTTCCCAAAAATTTGTTAAGTAATGCAAATTTTGTGTTCAAATCCCATCTGTGAAAAATGTAGGTTATTTACGTTTGTAACTCGTCATGGAACGACTGCAAAAGCTAACTTAAATCCTGTCTCTCTGTAACTCTAACCTATATTATTTGTTACTCGGGCTTTATTTCGGTGGGAAATATTGTTAACTTTCACGTATATTCGCCGTTATCTAATGCTGAAAATCAGTAGGTAAAGCCTATATTGTTTTAGACTATATACGGTACATTTGAGTTTTTATTTTTTTTTATGGCTAATGATTTAAATCAAACAAAAAATAATAATGTTTTCCCTCAAAGTGTACTAATAAATAGATTAAATTACTTTATTACTATCGAGTGATCCAAAATGTCGCTGTATTGGATACATAGCAGTTTGGTTATTTGAATATTAAGGTTCATGTAATGATGTGTGTATTGATGTGATGAATGACAAATTTGATTTAAAGCTAACAACAAATCTTTTAATAACCAATGTAATATATATGTTTTAGTTCAAGCCAAAATTGTACTGTGTAAAAATCCTTTGTTTTAGCAGCTTCAATTGTGAAGAAGGTTTAAATTTATTGTTAATACATTTTCTATATATATATGTGTGTGTACCATAACTTTCATAAACAAAGTCTGATCATGATGAAATTTGGTATAAACCTGTTGTGCAGCATCCATTTTCATGAGTGTGAAAACCAGCCAAATCCCACCATTTTAAATGTGGAGTTTTCTACTTCAACAATTTTTTTTACTTTGTTCATATAATTTTTGTAGCCCAAATGTTAGTTTGCTCCATTTAATTCAACTGAAAAACAAACGATTTGGTATTTTGATCATCTACAACAATGGGTTACTGAAGTGAAAGTGCCAAACACAGTACGTGGTACAATGTTAGTCTTCCAATACCACTGACGGACTGACCTATCACGAAATCTCCATAACTAAAAGGCCTACAGAGATGAAATTTGACATATATAGGTTCCTCTTGGCCCTAGGTTCTTGCTGAGAAACGGTATTACTAAATTCCCCCTTGTTTCGCCCTGCTCGGTCCCAAAGTTCCCATGTATTCCTTATAGACATTCACTTTGGTTTGAGCTGACAGAATGCAGCATTTGAGAGGATATTTTTGAAAACAACTTGTTTCGACTGTGCTTTGTATTCTATATTTATTAAATAAAAGTAATTTTTCATTAAAGTTGGGCTAGAAGGGAGAAAGTGTGTGTCAGTTTTCTGATACTGTTTATTACCCCTAACTATCTTACCTACATAAATTCTCACCTTAAAACTTAAATCCCTTATGGGCTTCCGTCACCTCACACCTTCCTCCTCTACACTAACCTACGTTACATTTCCTGACTACCTACTCACAATCCTTACCTACTCTACATACACATACCCTCCCTCCAAACATGTTTTAACAGTTAGTGACAATGTTTATGCTTTTTGCCCTACAGACGCTGTAAGAAGACGTCACAAGGAGGTCATAAATGATGAAAAAGGAGTATGAAAAGTTCGCTGCTCCGAGAATTCAAAAAAGGTAAAATTATTAATAATATCATTTTGCCAGTATTGGTGACTGACTAACTTTGCCATAAAAACTATAGACTACAGGGACATGACCATGGAAGCTTTAACGAGCAACTAGTATTTTTTTAGTAACAAATAACCATATAATGATTAGGGCTTGGCAAGATTCAAGATTTCCAGGCTCAAAGTAAACTTTTTGAGGAATTTGTTGGTACCTAAACATTTCTTGCACCCATGGGCAGTAAAAAGTATGCATAAGATTTTAATTTAAACTAGATGATTGTCACTGTCTCGCCCGTTAAACTAAAACATAGGATTAATTAATATGCAATGTTGACCCTATATCCTTATGTTTACAAATCATCCACACTTTACTACTTCTCCATGGATCACATTTTCCGTAGCTGATGTTTTATACCTTTTGGTTTTAAAGTTCTCTAAAAACAAACTTAAAATGTTTATGTCGGCTGCTAGACTTTTTGAAAGGTAAAACCCAAATTAGTAAAACATGAAAACCCCTAAATTGTAATTTAGTCTGTAACATTATCTGATACACAAAATTATATTACTTTCAAAACTGCCTACACAGATTTCCCACACACAGATCACAGATTGGATTTTATGTCGTCTCAGAATCTTCCTAGGAAAAAACATCAGTTTCTATATCAAAATATTATTTAGGACTAATTTAAAATGATGTCATATGATTCTCCCTCATAGAGGTTGATGTTTTCAGAAAACAAGTTTAAAGGCGGTTTCTTACAAACGTCTAAGTATACGTCTATATAAACAAATGTATACATTTTAAATCTTACACCTTTATTTTCTAAAAGTTTGAAATCTGAAGCTTGTTAAATCATTTTATTGATTTAAATCTCTTTTGGATTGGATGTGCACTTAAAACAAGTTGTACGTAAGCAATAATTCAAGAATATTACAGGATTTAAAACCTGTAAATTTTGTTAAAACATTACAGACCTAGAATCGGCCTGAAATTTACAAGTAGGCCTACCGCTATTGTCCAAAGTCTCTGGAGAAATTTATATTGTTACATTTAAATATAAATTTAAAAATTAAAATTGTTTTAAATTAGATACACTCGGAACTGAGTTTCACGGTATTTTGTGGAATCCTTTAACATAGCCTATTACATTTGGTTGCAATTTTGTAACTAAGGTATATCTTTAATTACCGGACGTATCATCATTAATGTATAGTGTATACATTGCTCCCAATACTTATGGGATTTTGATCATTTAACCCCTAAAATGTCCTTGATGGTTTTTAGCGAATTTCCCCTACAGGGTAGAAGCTATTACCGTAGGTCTCATGGTAAGACTTAAGCCCGAGACCATGAAAACTTTTTGTTTTGAGGTCCCCAGATGCCAAAAACACTTCGTTCAAATTTATGTATATGCATGTATATGTATGCATGTGCTTATTGCAATGTATTATTACAATATTACCAAGTTTTTTTAATAAAAAATGGGAATGGTGTATATATTATATATATATATATATATATATATATATATATATATATATATATATACCATTCCCATTTTATATATATATATATATGTGTATATATGTGTCCGTGAATGCGATAACTTGAGTAAAAAAAGTCCGATTTCGATGAAATTTGGCTCAAATGTGTAAAGTGACATTCATGACTTAAGTTCGAAAACCAGAAAAATCGGACCATGGGAAAGGGGGTTTATGGGGTTTCAAAATTTTCCAAAAATCAGTTTTTTGCACTTTTCAACCTGAAATTTCTAAAACACACAATTTTGGTTTTAACCATTTTATAGAGCTTAAAAAAAACAAATAATATAGTATTTTGAATCATGAACCTAGGTTAAGTGGTTGCGGAGAAAATCAAAACAAAACGTGTTCATAAAATCTCCCATGTTAATCTTATGGGAAAATGGTTTTTAGCTTTTCCTTAATTAATTTTACTTTAACTTCACATTTGCTTTTACCAATCAGTTTAGCTCTACAAAACAATCATTTTGGTGTTTAAATTGTGATTCTACGTCCAACCGTTGCCGAGATATTCAAAGTGCTAAACACAGTACGTTATCCAATGTTATCCTTATGGAGAATATTTAAAATTTGATATCTCGATTATTTATGAACGTATACTGATGAAACTTGGTATGTTGCTTCACCTAGTACTGGAAAATTGATATTTGAAAAAAAAATTTTGTTGATTATCCTCTTAGCAGCAAACCTGCATACTCATCCCTAACGTTATTCTTATGGAGAATACGTAAAGCTTTATATCTCCCAATCTCCCTTAATTATGAACATAAATCATTAAAACTTGGTATGTAGCTTCACCTGGTTGAGTTATATTGATAATTGCAAAAAAACATTTTAATCTTTCTCATTGCAGAAAACCTGCGTTCTCAGCCCTTATGGAGAATAAATAAAATGCTATATATCAGTTATTTATTTAAGTATTTTTATGAAACTTGGTAAGTGGCTTTATGTGGTAGTAAGAAATATATTCATGCATAGGAAATTCGCTGAGTACGCAGGTTTGCTGCGACGGGAGTATTGTAATTTGTTGTATGAACCATGTACCAAAAACTGGATAAGAGCGTGTTAACACAAAGGTCTAATAATTTTTTGCGGTTATTTAAAAATATTGGTTGTACGGTATGCATTGTGTTTTAATAACATTTTCTGACAATAACACTAGTTGCTTGTTTGTCATAAAACCCCTTTCAGGTTGAAGAAAATTATTTCCAAACTATAAACATTGAATCTATGAATGATTAATTTGATGGTTTCGTAAAACCTTTGGGTTCAAGAATATTATTTTGTTTTCAGGGAAAAAAGACAGGAGGTTGCAGCCATTGGAGCCAGGGAGATTGAAGAAGACGGCTTGGAACAATGAAGTTTTAAATGTATTTTGATCATGATGTAAATAGTTAAATTGAAACAATATAAAACATAATATGTAAAGATTGTTGTTTATTCCTATCTTTGGTACCTATATTATTCCAATAGCCATTTTAACATTGGTTCACCAAGATTCACAAATTAACTTGTTAGTGAAGACTAATAGATCAATGGAGAAAATTAAACGTACATTGTATAGTTATTTTAATTATTATATATTTTCCATTAAATTTTACCTTCGCCTAAAAATATAATTAAAAACATTTTTAATTTGGTATAACAAAATTTGGTATAATTGCAGTGGTTTTGGACAGGCACCTTTATATTTAAATGTAGTTTGTAGCAATTTGATAAGGATACTAAGGCCAATGTATTTCAGTCTACTAATGAATTAAAAAGGAAAACAATGTTATTAATCTGTTTAATAATGAAAGCTTGTAGTATAAATTAATACCATTTATAGTAACAACAATATTATGCAACTACATTTATAGTGACAACTTTATTTGTTTTCAATGAAGTTTTTGAGAATTTTGTTGAATACTAACAGACGTTTAGCCGATAGACCTAAGTATTTTTTTTAAATTATCCAAGCAATATATTATTTTAATAAAATTATCTATTAACCAAGAAATTTGTTTAGTAGAAGTCCAAAACCAGTTATTATTTCACAGGAAGTGAGTGTGATTATGAAACATTATATTAATCATTAGTAATTAAATAAGTGATTTATTTAACAGTTTATAGCAGTTGTTTTGGTTGGTAGATTTTATTTGTTGGTAAGAGCACAAAGTTGTGTTTGAGGATATTCCAGGTAGGTTCATGCACAGTAATTACAATATTACCAAGTTTTTTTAATACAAAATGGCAAATTTTTTATTTTTCCTAAAAGTATACAAACTATTAATTCAGTTATTTCAACTAATATTAGCATATCCATTCAGCGAAGTACAATTTTGTGCACTAGTTGTGCAAAAATACTAATTATTATAGTATTCAGGTTTTCATTAAGGTATTACCGGTACACATAAACTTACCAGGAAAGTTTGCCAAAAGCTTACCAGGACAGTTTTCTAAAAGCTTACCAGGATAGTTTTCCACAAACATACCAGAAAGGCTTTCTCAATGTGTTTGTAAGAAAGCTTTCTGAAAGCTTAATTGAAAATCTTTTGGAAAGTTTTGAAGGAGGGAACTAGAAAGCTTGCCTCAAACTTTTCACAAGTTTGGTTGCTTGCCACGGAAAACTTGTAGAAAGTGTTTAAGTGTGTCATGGCAAGTTTTGGGCAAGCTTGCCTCAAGTTATTTTTTCTACCTGGGTAATTGCTCCACCTCACCCTCCAGGGTTAGATGGAAACGTATTCCGCATATTCTCTATTCATTGTTGCTGGATTAGGAAACCCCAGCATAGCTGCTATAGGCACGTTTTCCACAAGCGGGAATTTTGCGCAGGTTACCAGAAGGTTAGGATATAGCAGGAAAGGAAAGGGTGGGATGGGACAGGCAGCCAAATTGGCCTTTCAGAGTACCAACTCCCGTGCCTTGTGACAACTGTGATCAGGCTCAATGTGGACCCGCTCTGCCCTCCAACTGGCCAACTCAACGGATGGGGTATCCATGTACAACAGCCAGGGACCATACATTCTCAGGTTGGGGACCAACCCCTGAGTTTCCGCCCCGAGCCGCTGCAAGTGGAGGGACCAAAGGTGAAAGGGAAGTTTGTCATAATGGACATCCAAAAAACTTCATATGTAATGACAATTTCATTTGCTGTACCCAATGTCAGCATCCAAACTGGTATAGACCAGTTTTAAGGTTGTCCTAGGACGAATATTCTCTATTGGTCAACGCTAACACACCAAGTTTTAATAAAATTAATCAGTATACAAGAGATATACGTTTTTTATTTCTTATAAGAATAACATCGGACAATATACTTAGTTTACTGCTGAATGGAAATTGAAATATTCTCCACAACCATTAGCCGAATAGCCTACTAACGAAATACTAATTTAACCGTGTGTGGATTGGAGTACTAATTTTTCATCTTTTAGAGCTTTTTATGGCAATGAGATAAAACTGTTGAAACCTGCTAAAAATATTTAAAGTAGATGGTACTAAGAAAGGTAAAAAAACTGAAGTTTGGGATCTCTTAAGCCCTGTAATTTCTGAACCCAAATTTTTCGAAAAAATCAGGTGGTATATTTTATTAGAAACATAATATAAACCACCAAATAAAAAATCCAAAGATTTCGAAAGCGGCTCCTCAAAACTCCAGACCTATATACTACGTTGTTGGGTACCAAAATATTATGGATACCTCTTTGTTCTTCCCTCAGGGCTCTGCCTTTACTATCACTCCCAACGTTTAATTTTAACGTATGATTCGTTGGATTTATTTTGTTAAAACAGCATCTCCTGAAAGATGTCCCCACGTTTGATACGCCGCCCTACTCAACCATAGACCTCCACCGCACAGGAAAATTTTCAATGTTATTATTTACGCCTTTTTTAGTAATTTTAGAAAATTTTCAATCATACAAAAAATGTTTGTTATTTTTTTTAACCCCGACCTTAGAGCTCCGCTTCGCTGGCTTTAAAAGTTGCCTTGTTAACTTTATGGAGGAAAGATGATCCTTGGGTAAGCGTTCGGGAGTTCGGGT
Organism: Allygus modestus; assembly: GCA_963675035.1. Classification (NCBI taxonomy): domain Eukaryota; kingdom Metazoa; phylum Arthropoda; class Insecta; order Hemiptera; family Cicadellidae; genus Allygus; species Allygus modestus. Next base: position 425,752,378 of record OY776111.1, read on the forward strand.
CAGCGTTCGGGTTGAGTACTATACTAGCTGGTCAGACAGACACTATTCTGTCCTAATGTCACTGAATTTGTTTTATTCAAAGATTCTCGTTCTTTTTCAAGATGAGATCGTTCGCTTCACTCACTCGCCTCCAGGATGAGCTCGTTAGCTACGCTCACTTGCCTATGTTTATATAGAGCTTGCTTCGGTATCGAAAATGAGTTGCTATTCAAATAGATTTATTATTTCTATAATAAACATATGTTTATATGCTTTTCAAGTATGTTTAGATATCATCCTTATAACAGCTGTTTGATGAAACTAAATAACTAACATACAATCCCGACTTTGTTTTATGTATTTAGATAATGAAAATCACTTAATAATATCTTGCCATGACAACTTTAATATACACTAGGCAGCAATGCGGATTTTAGCAATTTGAAATTTAAGTAATTGCACAACGCCGTCTGTAGAGCCTGATATAAGCGTAAGTTATATTATATAAATCAAACAGGAAAGTTGGCCGGGCTGGTAAGGGCCCGCACTTGCATTTAGGGTGTAGACCAGAGCCTGTACAGACCTAAATTCAGCCCTGGCCGTCTGTATGCAGAACTTCAAACATGCTAGAATCCAGAATCATTGTCCCTGTCTCGTGTACATTCTATGTGCCTAAGAGTAAAAATATGTTATAGTCAATCAATACAAATGCTGAATTATTTTGACTCAATCCTATCCTACACTATAATATTAGAGTAGAGGAGAACCCAGAAAGAGGGGGCGTAATCGGCACTTTTTCCCATGTTATTCTTATGGGGAGCCGTTTTTGCACCGACGCCAGCTCCCGCCTTACACAAATTTCCTTGTTAGCCTTTACTAATGTCCAACCCTTGCCTATATTAAATATATTTTCCCAATCCCCATCCCTCCTCTATATTTTTAAAAATTAATTTTCAAATTCAGGCTAAAAAACTATCTTTAGTGTTTATAGTCCGATTTGTCTGCAATTTGGATATGTTACTGTCCTAGGCAAGTGTTTTAATAAATTCCACTTACATATCCCAAATTCACTATTACGGTCAAATTAAAAAATATTTTTGAAAAATACTATAGTGCCAATTGCCAACTTCTTTATTAACTGTCCGATTTGTCTGAAATTTGGATATGTTATTGTCCTAGGCAAGTGTTTTAATAAATTTCACTTACATTTCCCAAATTCACTATAACAGTCAAATTAAAAAATATTTTTGAAAAATACTGCCAATTGCCAACTTATTTATTTACTGTCCGATTTGTCTTCAATTTGGATATGTTATTGACCTAGGCAAGTGTTTTAATAAATTCCACTTACATATCCCAAATTCACTATTACGGTCAAATTAAAAAATATTTTTGAAAAATACTGCCAATTGCCAATTTCTTTATTTACTGTCCGATTTGTTTAAAATTTAGATATGTTATTGTCCTAGGCAAGTGTTTTAATAAATTCCACCTACATTTCCCAAATTCACTATTACGGTCAAATTAAAAAATATTTTTGAAAAATACTGCCAATTGTCAACTTCTTTATTTACTGTCTGATTTGTTTAAAATTTGGATATGTTATTGTCCTAGGCAAGTGTTTTAATAAATTCCACTTACATTCCCCAAATTAACTATTACGGTCGAATTAAAAAAAAATACTGCCAACTATTTACTGTCCGATTTTTGCACCCGCCCTAATTTCCGTTTTGACCAGTACTCTTGCCTTAAATATATTTTTCCCCTATATTTTTAAAATTTGCTCTAAATTCATTTTAATACATCCTTTGCAGAAATCCACGAGTTCTGGCTACTTGGGAACCCGAGCCATTTGACATATAATAAATCACCCTTCCTCCTAATTACCTTCTCTACCAAATACATGTCTTTATATTTAGTCTTTAACAATTCTTCTGTATAAAATCCTCCTTTGATTATATTGCCATTTTCATCTTTCAAAATATAAGTCACAGGCTTTGTTTTCTTAACTTCTGCTATTGTAAAAAGCTCTCCCGTCCAGTTAGGGGTATATCCTTTACTAAATACATGTTTATATTTAGATATCCTTACACTATCCCCCACCTTATATCTTGGCTTTTTAACTTGTACTTTAGATGCTAACCTTTCATGTACATCTTTAGAGTTCTTAGCACTTACTTGGTTAGGCTTCATCCCTATTATTATTGGGCTTCATCCCTATTATTGGTATGTACTTTATTATTATATATTCTTATTAACTTTGGAAGTAAATCCAACCATTTGTAACTCCCTTGTGCACTAAACTCTCTATACAACCAATTCTTTAAAGTTCTCTGGAACCTTTCCACAATAGCCGCCTTAGTTGTAGAGTAAGTGTGGTAGTGATTAATATTTAGAATTTTCATTAGTTTGGTAAAATGTTCATTAAAAAATTCTTTTCCGTTATCAGATTGAATATTTTTAACTCCCTTTGGGAGAATAGTTTTTATAGCTTCTGTGACTACTAATCCAGTTTTATTCTTTAGTGGAGCAGCATAAGCTTTTTTAGAAAATGTGTCTATTAAAGTTAAAATATATTTATTCCCACAATTCTCTCTAGCATAATTCCGCATATCTATTAAATCTATTTGAACAGTTTCGTTTATACCCAACACCTTAAAAGACCTTCTAACAAAGTTCTTTCTCGCGGGCTTATGCAATTCGTAAGCAATTTTTTCCATTTTTTATTCTTTATTTTTAATGTTAACGTATCTGCCAAAGTTTGATAAACCATTATATTTAGGAATGACCATTTTGGATATCATTAAAGTAATAATGTATGATTTCCACTATAATTATATGTCAAAATTTAAGAATAAAAAGTTCCTAATGACAGACACAGACAGTCTTGTTTATTCTATAGTAACAGAGGACTTTTACAAGGAAATACAATGTGACTTGGACTGTTTTGACACTTCTGCATATAGTAAAGACCATTTCTTATACTCTGATAAAAATAAAAAAGTTACGGGCAAGTTTAAAGACGAATTAAATGGTCAAATTATGTATGAATATTGTGTTTTAAGGCCAAAATTATACTCTTTCATTCCTTTACAATGGTTATACGAAATACCCCCCGTCGCAGCAAACCTGCGTACTCAGCGAATTTCCAATGCATTGATATGTTTCTCACTAGTACATAAAGCCACTCACCAATTTTGACAAAAATACATTCATAAATTAGTGATTTATTACATTTTATTTATTCCCCATAAGAATAACATTAGGACTGAGTACGCAGGTTTGCTGCAACGAGGAAGATAAGAAATGAGTTTTTATGCAATTATCAATATAACTGAACCAGGTGAAGCTACTTACCATGTTTTATTAATTTATGTTCATAATTAAGGGAGATATAAAACTTTACTTATTCTCCATAAGAATAACATTAGGGCTGAGTATGCAGGTTAGCTGCTACGGGGACAATCAACAAAACATTTATTTTTTGTGCAATTATCAATATACCAGTACAACATGAAGCCACATACCAAATTTCATCAATATACATTCATAAATAATCAAGATATCAAATTTTATTTATTCTCCATAAGGATAACATTGGACAACGTACTGTGTTTAGCACTTTGAATATCTCTGCAACGGTTTGACGTAGAATCACAATTTAAACACCAAAATGATTGTTTTGTGGAGCTGAAGTGATTGGTAAAAGAAAATGTGAAGTTTAAAGTAAAATTAACTGAGGAAAAGCCAAAAACTGTTTTCCCATAAGATTAACATGGGAGATTTTATGAGCATGTTTTTTGGATTTTTTCCGCAACCACTTAACCTAGGTTAATAATTCAAAATACCATATTATTTGTTTTTTTAAGCTCTATAACATGGTCTAAACCAAAATTAAGTGTTTTAAAAATTTTAGGGTAAAAATGCAAAAAACTGATTTTTGGAAAATTTAAAACCCCCATAAACCCCCCTTTCCATGGTCCGATTTTTCTGGTTTTCGAACTTAAAGTCATAAATGTCAGTTTACACATTTGAGCCAAATTTCATCGAAATCGGAAGTTTTTTACTCAAGTTATCGCATTCACGGACACATATATAGATATATATATATACATATATATAAATTTGAACGAATAGTGTTTTGGACATCTGGGGACATCAAAACAAAAAGTTATCATGGTCTCGGGCTTAAGTCTTACCATGAGACCTACGGTAATAGCTTCTTCCCTATAGGGGAAATTCGCTAAAAGAAAAGCAAAATGAGCTAGAGGTTAAAAAAGCAAAGGGGGCTGACAATGCTACAGTTAAACATCTCTTAAGACACCAACATTACTTAAACTGTCTTGCAACCGGGGAAGATTACTATGAGAATGTTACAAGAATTAAATCCACAAACCACCATCTTCAAACATTAACAATGAACAAAAAGGTACTCTCTTTTGATGACGACAAGAGGTTTATTCTGGATGGCATTAACACTCTTGCCCTTGGTCATTATAAAATTGGTCTAACATAAATCTATATTTCCCATTATTCTTTGGCCTTTCCTTGTCTATTACAAAAAAGCCATATATAGACCTGTCCCAGCATTGATGGCAGAGAAGAAAAATCATTTCCCACATGATTGTTATACACATGTTTTAAATTTAAATCGTCTTGTTTAAATAATATTAGAAAATTAACATTGTCACGTAAATGTTTGTTTACTTTACTGTAAGATTGACACAAGTAAAAACTGTTAATATTTTTGTGTCTGCCCATTGAGAAAAATTGTGTGATATTTGGACTATTTATGTCGTCAAATACAACTATTGAGTGTGATTCTACATCATTTGGTGTGATTTCACAGTTTGAATATGTGTGTAATTTAACTTCATCACACAGACGGAATATTTCAATATTTTTTTATATTTTTCTTGTTCTAAAGATTTGGATATTATATATAAATTTGTAAACTTTAATCCTTGCTTTTTTACAATTAAGTTATAAATTACAACGGTCTTCCCCGAACCGCTAGGCCCTATTATAAGACAGCGAATATTATTAGGAAATAGACCCAACTTCTTTGGTGTATTTTCTTTATGTGCTATTTTAAATTTGTTCTTTTGTTGAATAAATGAAATTTTTTATATAATAAAAATGGCAAAGAGAAAGTGTAAAAAGGTCCAAGGTAAGGGATTATTCTTAAAGCCATATAGAGGCCGTGGCTTGTTAAATACCCTTATAAACAACCTTCCTTTCCCCCTCCACATCCCGTCATATTCATATTGTGGTCCTGCAACTAAGATACGTGAAAATTTAGCCAGAAATGTACCTCCAAAAATAAGCTAGACTCTTATTGTAAAGAGCACGACATATTCTACATGAATAATCCTGATACAGCCGCCCGGAACAAGGCAGATATGAGATTAGCGGAACAGGCTTGGACTAGGGTTTCGGCAAAGGACGCCAATCTAGCCGAAAAAGCAGCAGCTTATGCAGTGACAAATTTGATGAAGGCCTAGGCAAAAATGGGAATGGGATTAAAATTTAATAAAAAAGATGGACAACTTTCAGCTGTTAGAGGCCGCAAGAGACGTGCCTCACTTTCGAGGAGTGTACCTAAAAAACGAGCTAAGAAAAAAGAGACCAAAAGTAAGAGAATGTGGAATTATTAATTTAGACAGTGACAGGGGCACACATTGGACAGCATATCGTAAAAATAAAGATATTGTAATATATTTTGACCCATTCGGAATACAGCCTCCAAAAGAGGTAATGGAATATTTTGTACCATCTAAAATTTACTATACAACTGATCAAATACAAGATTTAAACAGTTCCATTTGTGGAATTTTATGTTTATCATTTCTGAAAGATTTTAGTTTATAAAAATGGATTCATTTACTATAACATTTACGGGTACAGAGCCAGAGTTGAAGTCGGTGTTCTTTCCTCCTATAGAATTAAATGGTGATTATGTAATTGGACTGGTAGATTTTCAAAGTTATAATTCTATATTTAATGTTAAAAAACCTCTAAATACTTTGACATATTACAAAATGCACAAAATTACAACCCCAAAAGGGGAGGTTACAATTGACGAATTAAACCGGGCATTAGATGGTAAAGTTGAAGTTATTATACAAAATAAAGTAGCATTAATTAATACAAAAGTCAAACTTATATTTTACAAAGGGCTAGTTCCAAAATTAAATAAACTTAAAGACACAAAATTAACTATAGACGAGGGTGAGGATGTGTATTATTACGATCACAAAGCTCCAAATGTAATTGAAATTGCTGAAGGTACATACGAAGTGTTTGAGCTTGCGAAGGAAATTCAAAAGCAACTCCCAGATTTTGTACTTATAGCCGATAATAAAACTATGAAAGCCACATTACATTCTGGCCATGTGTTTGATTTTACAAAACCGTGTTTAGGGTCTGAATTATTGGGATTTAAAGGATTTTCTACTCCAGATATTGCGTTTAAATCCGTAAATAAAATCAACATAAATAATGTAAATGTGATTAGAGTAAAATGTAATATTGCGAATGGGTCTTATTTAAATGGTGACAAATCACACACCATACACAGTTTTTACCCAGAAGCTCCTCCCGGCTACAAAATTATTGAGGTCCCCAGAAGTATTATATACTTCCCTGTAAATAAGAGAAGTTTAGATGTTGTTACCATTACATTTGCTGATCAACACGACAAGCCAATTGACTTTAATAAAGAAGAAACTACAATTACTTGTCATATAAAAAATAAATGAGAATTTACAAGAACGGACTGAGTGTGCAAAATGCCAGGTTTCTGCGATCAATTGGGTTGAAGTTAAAATTTTCTATTAATAAAAATGGAAGATTTTCTAGACGTTACAGGAAAATTCCAATACGACGATAGCGTGGTTAAAATTACAAATCACTCCTATGTTCCACACAACACTTTAGCAATAAATAATTCCGATGAAATTCGAATATGCATAAATAATCAAGATTTACTAACACTCCCATCTAGGAGTTATCTGTATATTAAAGGAGAAATAGAGAATCATGATAAAGGACATTTTATAAATAATGCATTTGCATTCTTATTTGACGAAATTAGATATGAAGTTGCTGGTAAAGAAATAGATATTGTAAGAAATCCAGGAATTTCCAGTCTTATGAAAATATTGTGCTCTTACAATAAAACAACTAAATTGTCAAATGTAGCATTTGATTCTGATGAAAATTTAAAGGAGTTCCGTAAAAGCGGCAAGTTTAGTACTTGTGTCCCGTTAGAGCTGTTAATGGGTGTGTTTGAGGATTTTAATAAGGTTTTAGTAAATGTTAAACAAGAATTGGTGTTGAAAAGATCCAAAAACGACTTAAATTGTATATTAACAACATCTAATGCTCCAACTGGGGTCGATCCTATTCCTAAAATTACACTTAAATCGATTCAGTGGGTGATGCCGCATGTGGTGCCATCTGATGGGGAGAAGCTTCAATTACAAAAGATGTTATTGCAAAATAAAATTTGCAAATTGCATTTAGAAGTTTGGAGCTACACGAACTCCCATCATACCCCGAAACCAAGAGACAAACATGGTCAGTTAAGACGTCTTCGAGTTTGGAGAAGCCCAGGTATATTATATTTGGTTTCCAAACTGGTAGGGACAACAGTGCACGAAAAAGAACTGATGAATTTGATCACTGTAAATTGAAAAATCTCTAAGTGTTTTTAAACTCTGAATATTATCCTTATAGTGATTTAAATCTCGACTTTGAAAATGGAGATGCCTCTAAAGCTTATGAGATGTTTGTGAGGTTTAGGGAGAGTTACTACAACACCGTCCCCGATCCTATGTTTAACAGAGCTGACTTTATAAAGAAATATCCTCTAATTGTAATAGATTATTCTAGGCAGAATGAATCAGTCAAAGAGGGGGTTGTAGATATTAAATTAGAAATTGAAACTGCAGAAAATGTCCCTTCAAACACATCTGCATATTGCCTAATAATACACGATAAAGTGTTTGAGTATAATCCTTTGACAAATGAGATAAATAAAATGTAAATAAAATGAAAACAAATATTCAACAAGAATTGGTAGAGTCTGCAAAACAAATAAGAGAAAAATATAGGGCGTTAAAACGTGGTAAATTTCTAGAGGCTGAAGAGAGGTTCCAAACATTCCAACCGTTAATAGAGCCTTTGCAAGAATTAAAAAATTTAGGCACAAAAACAGAGAGGCCAGTTCTCCCAATGATTTTAGAAAAGACCCCGTCTAGAATACCAAAAATAACACAGATAACACCACACAAATTAGATTTTGGTCTTTTAGCATCAGACTATTTAGGAAATTACCTTAGTAGAAGTAGTATGACAGACACCACATATGGTATTAGGCGAGAAGGAAATAAATTTTTTTTTGGGAATCAGGAAGTTCAAATTGCCAATGATGATGTTACAGTTGGAGAAAAAAATTATAAAGGGACAAAGGGATTGTGGGAATTGTTAACTTTAAAAGAACCCGTAAACTATAGTCAGGCTGATTTGCAAAATTATAAAGAGATTTTGGAAGCTAAAAAAAAAATGCACATTTAAAGGGTTATAAAACAGGTGCGGTGATGTCAAGTAATAAACACACTAAATATCTTAATATAATTAAACCCCTGTTTAAGACTGTTGGTGAAGGTTTAAGGCAGGTAACTGGTAATAAAATAGACTATGTTTATTGGGACGATCCTAATGAGCTTGTAGATAGGTTAAGACTGCTTTGGTTAAGCCGATTGGCGGGAAATTCTGGAGTGGATAATGAGATAGATTCTATCATAGAAGAATTGAGGGAAAGTGGAATTGTTTATTAAATAAAAAGATGATAGATAAATTTTATCGCGTATATAACCCGTATAGTAAACCAGAAGCTAGAAGTTTTAAAGAAACTACTTTAAATCTAAAAGATGATGGTTGGAATGCTTTAAATTATAAAATTAGTAGTGTTAAAGGTGGGGAGTTAACTGATGATGTATCGACTTTGGGGCAGACGTTAACCAGAAAAGGTGATGCTTTTGTACAAGGTAATACTAAATATAAGTTTTTAGAATCCAAGAGTAATAATTGGAACGCTAATAAACGCAAAATTACTAATGTTAAACGAGGTGAAAGCTCAACCGATGTACCCACATTAGAGCAAACTTTAATAAGAAAAGATGGTGTCTTTGTACAAGACAAAAATAATTATGAATTTTTGGAATCGGAGAATGGTATTTGGAATGCCAAAAAGCGAAAAATAAGTAATTTGTTGGCTGGTAAAGAAAGCGATGATGTTGTAAACGTCTCTCAAGTACCAAAAATGGATCTAAACTTTTGGGATTTTAATAATAAAAGGCTAGTTCGTGTTAAATCCGCTGTTGATGAGAACGATTGTGTTACAAAACATCAGACTGTGACTTTAGACGGTCTTAAATTTGATGGTAAAAATAAGCAATTAACAAACATTTTACCTGGAACATTGCCAAATGATGTGGCTGTTGTTAATCAAATATTAACAAAAGGTGAGAAAAGCATAATAAAACAGGGGGATAAAAATTATAATGTATTAACATTAGATAGCGATATGTGGGATGCGGAGGACAAATTAATAAAGAATGTACCTGAAGGCAATGATAGGAGTGATATTTGTTTAATGTCACAGGTTTTGAGGTATGACGATAATATTAAAACTTTTAGACAAGACAATATTAAATTTGATATTTGTTTAAAATCACACGCATTAAGGTTTAACAATAAAACTAATAAATTTATGCAAGACAATAATCAAATCGATTTGATGATGTACAATCCTAAATTGTTGGTTGCAGACCCTACATCTTTAAGCGGAATTAAGACTTTAGATGGAGAGGCATATTTGCCAAAAAACTATGTATATCAAAGAATGAGTGATGGTATGTTAATTGGTAGCAATGGAGGTGTTTTTGAAACGACAGAGACTGGCAGATACGTTAACATTAAAAATAAAGAATAACAAATGGAAAAAATTGCTTACGAATTGCATAAGCCCGCGAGAAAGAACTTTGTTAGAAGGTCTTTTAAGGTGTTGGGTATAAACGAAACTGTTCAAATAGATTTAATAGATATGCGGAATTATGCTAGAGAGAATTGTGGGAATAAATATATTTTAACTTTAATAGACACATTTTCTAAAAAAGCTTATGCTGCTCCACTAAAGAATAAAACTGGATTAGTAGTCACAGAAGCTATAAAAACTATTCTCCCAAAGGGAGTTAAAAATATTCAATCTGATAACGGAAAAGAATTTTTTAATGAACATTTTACCAAACTAATGAAAATTCTAAATATTAATCACTACCACACTTACTCTACAACTAAGGCGGCTATTGTGGAAAGGTTCCAGAGAACTTTAAAGAATTGGTTGTATAGAGAGTTTAGTGCACAAGGGAGTTACAAGTGGTTGGATTTATTTCCAAAGTTAATAAGGATATATAATAATAAAGTACATAGATCCATAGGGATGAAGCCTAACCAAGTAAGTGCTAAGAACTCTAAAGATGTACATGAAAGGTTAGCATCTAAAGTACAAGTTAAAAAGCCAAGATATAAGGTGGGGGATGTAAGGATATCTAAATATAAACATGTATTTAGTAAAGGATATACCCCTAACTGGACGGGAGAGCTTTTTACAATAGCAGAAGTTAAGAAAACAAAGCCTGTGACTTATATTTTGAAAGATGAAAATGGCAATATAATCAAAGGAGGATTTTATACAGAAGAATTGTTAAAGACTAAATATAAAGACATGTATTTGGTAGAGAAGGTAATTAGGAGGAAGGGTGATTTATTATATGTCAAATGGCTCGGGTTCCCAAGTAGCCAGAACTCGTGGGTTTCTGCAAAGGATGTATTAAAATGAATTTAGAGCAAATTTTAAAAATATAGGGGAAAAATATATTTAAGGCAAGAGTACTGGTCAAAACGGAAATTAGGGTGGGTGCAAAAATCGGACAGTAAATAGTTGGCAGTATTTTTTTTTAATTCGACCGTAATAGTTAATTTGGGAAATGTAGGATTTATTAATGCATTAGATATCCAAATTGCAGACAAATCCAAAGTTAGATTTTTGAAATTTTAAATATAGAGGATGGGGAAAATGTATTTAAGGCAAGGGTACTAGTACAGGCTAACAAGAAAATTTGTGTAAGGCGGGAGCCGGTGTCGGTGCAAAAACGGCTCCCCTTAAGTGCCGATTACGCCCCCTCTTTCTGGGTTCTCCTCTACTTATTAGTAAGGTTTTTGCAGGCTCGCTTGCTTGGTTGATTGCTTGCAACTATTATCTCAAAAACAGCTCCAACGATTTTCTTGAAAAATAACTAATGTGTCCTTTCAACTACTTGTGTTGTAAAACCTGATATCTGGGTTAAAAATAAGTTCTAGACACGAACCATCCCCAAAAAAATCAAATAATGTAAAAAGCCGCTATGGAAAATTGAAAAAATCACATTGGGCTTTTGGAGATTAAAATAAAAGCAAAAGAGTCATAACAGCTGTTCAAAATCTTTCAGCGAACTCTCAAAGTTATACTCATATAGTTTAAGTACTACCTGGGGCTGAGCTTTGCTAGGGAAAGGTCAATCTTGTTTATGACTTGGAGTTGTTTTTCACCATGTACCCTACTAACGAGTATTTTTGAGGTCACAACAGTTGTTATTATAAAGCACCTTTGAGTCATTCTGGATATGACCACTCTACATGTAATCTTCATTCAAAGGATTTATTACCTGATTTTATGGAACCACATGGAACTCATGTTGTTTATGATTATTAACATGTGGTTTCCTGAGAGCAGAGATTAAAAGATTTGAGAGAAGATTACATATATAGAGTAGTAAAATAAATCAAAGGGATATTGAGCTATAAATAACAACTGGAGTGACATTAAAAATGTAGAAAAGAAACAAATGAGTTTTACAAATCTGATTATCAGTAGGGGGAAGTAGTGAAATATGCTCCAAGTCATCTAAACAAACTGACTGGCCTTCCCCCGAGCAAAGTTCGGCCCCCAGGTATCATATACTCTAATATGAGTAGGGTTTGCTTGTATGTTTGCTTGCTTGCGACACTGATCTCAAAAACGGCTCCAACGATTTCCTTCAAATGTTCAAAATAACTAATTTCTGGGATAAAAATAAGTTCTAGACAGGCCTCATTCCCAGGAAATATCAAATTTTTTTTTTTTTTTTTTATAACTTTATTTGATATTTTACAATCTGTTCAAAAAGGATGGAACAATCAGCAAAAAAGATAAAATAAATTACATAACATGGGCAAGTTGCTGTTCAATAACAGATCTTGCATCAAACATTCTTCCAATTTAAAATATTAAGTAAATCTGTATGGCAGTTCAAGCACTTTAACATTTTTCTTGAGCCTGTTAGTAAACTCGCTATTGTCAAGGAGGTTAACAGCTAAATAATTTGGATGTTGTTCTAATTTTCTTTGGTAAATCTGGCTGTATCGTGTAATTTCTTCTTTTATGGTTGGAATTTTCAGATCTTCATGAATAGTCTTATTTGAAACGAACCAAGGAGCACAGATAATTTTTCTCAATGTTTTTGACTGGAATCTTTGCAAAATTTCAATATTAGATTGGCTTGCTGTTCCCCACAGCTGTATACCATATGTCCACATAGGCTTTATCATACTTTTGTACAATGTAATTTTGTTAGTCAATGATAATTTAGATTTTCCACAGATTAGCCAATTGAGTTTTCTAATTTGTAGTTCCATTTGTTGTCTTTTACACCATATATGATTTTTCCAATTTAGTCTTTTATCAATGTGAATTCCTAAATATTTAACACTTTCAACTTCAGTCAAGGCAACGTTGTTTATAAATACAGGGGGACAGTCTACTCGTCTAAGAGTAAAGGTGATATGGGTGGATTTAGCTTCGTTAACCCGAACCCTCCAGATCTTTAGCCAAGCTTGAAAGTCATTCAGATAATTTTGTAAATTATCTGAGGCAGTTTGGGGGTTTTCATGGCTACACAATATTGCAGTATCATCCGCAAATGTAGCGACTGTGACGTCTTCACCTGAGGGAATATCAGAAGTATATATCAAATACAAGATAGGGCCAAGAACACTACCTTGGGGAACTCCAGATTGAATTGGCTTTAGTTCGGTCAATACATTATCAAATTTAATTTGGAAAAACCTTTCAGATAAATATGATTGTAACAAACTAAAATAAGAATGAGGAAGAACCTTCTTCAATTTATAAAAAAGTCCTGTGTGCCAAACTTTGTCAAACGCTTGTTGTACATCCAGAAAAGCGGCAGAACAGACATTTTTGGACTCAAATGTATTTTTTATCTTATCTACAAGTCTATGAGTTTGTTCAATGGTAGAGTGTTGCTTGCGGAAACCAAACTGATGATCAGGAATCAAATTTTGCTCACTAATAGCAGTATTTAATCTTTTTAGAATCAACTTTTCAAACAATTTAGATACCATGGGTAGCAGACTAATAGGCCTATATGATGAAGCTTCATTTGGTGGCTTTCCTGGTTTGGGAATAACAATTATTTGTGCTACTTTAAGTTGTATTGGAAAGTATTGTAGACGTAATATTGCATTTAATATAAATGTTAGTAATAATATACCCTTTCTTGGTAATTCCTTAAGAATCTTCCCAGTAATGAGATCGTAACCCGGAGCTTTATTTAAGCTTACTTCTTTAGTTATTTTTTTTCCTGTTTTTAAGTTACATAACCTTACTCTGGTTTTATTCTTCTGTTTGTTTATCTTTTTGTTTACAATCCCTAATCTTTGTTAAAAAGAAATTTACTATGACTGGCTGTTCCAGTAATATGTCTGACCATGACTATTGTTCGTTTTCTAATCCTAAACAACAACAAAATGTTAACGAAAGCGTTGACAATCAGAGCCAATTAAAGATAATTCCTAAATTTGATTTTGGCGCGGATAAACAACTTGATGGTGTCTGGCAGACTGTGCCTGGTACTAAAAGAAATCAACTAACTGTCAACCCTCCAATTTCAAAGAAAGCCCGTCAATTATCTTCTGCTAACACAGTTGAAACACAAAATATGTTCCAACCCCTCAATGAGACACAAAACATGGATGAATCTGATCCTGATCTATCGGATAAAAAGGAGGTTAAGCCTCCACCGATATTTATACCTGATATTACAAATATTAAACAAATGATCTCATCAATCGAATCTGTAATTTCAAAGAACGAGTACACATATAAATGCCATAGTGAAAATAAAGTAAAAATCTGTCCTTCGACTATAAGCTCATACCGACTTTTAGTTCACAAACTGACTGAACTTAAAGTTAGTTTTCATACTTTCCAAGTCAAGCAAGACAGAGCTTATAGAGTTGTTCTTAAAAATATGCATTTTTCGACGGACTTGAATGACTTAAAACTGTCTATAGAGGAAAGTGGTCATAAAGTGCGTAACATTGCAAACATTAAGCACTTTAAAACCAAAGCCCCTCTGTCAATGTTTTTTGTGGATCTTGAACCTAGTGACAACAACAAAGAGATATATAAGACCCAATACCTATTAAACGCCAAGATTGTCTTTGAACCCCCTAGGAAAAAATCTGAAATCGTCCAGTGCAAAAAATGTCAAAAGTATGGACACACGAAATCTTATTGCTGGTATCAGTTTCGATGTGTAAAATGCGGCCAGAATCATGACACGCTGGCCTGTAAAAAATCCCCTTCGGAACCGCCAAAATGTGCCTTATGTGAGGGAAATCACCCCGCAAACTATAAGGGATGTGTCGTATATAAAGAAATAAAAATCAAATCGTACCCTCCCTTGCGTCAAAAATCTTTTGACAATCCAGAATCAAGTCTTACTGAGAATGTCCGAGATAGACGTTCATCTGTACCTGGCTCTCGTTATCCCGATGGCCCTAAGGAAGAAAACAACACAATGTACCCTCCTTTGTATCAGAAATCACTTAACAAGTCAGCTCCTACTGAATGTGTCCAAAGTGAACGTCTGACCATACGTACCCCATGTGATCAAAATGACAGACCTCAAACATACGCTCAAGCTACAACTCGCAGAAATCACACACAAACGATGGACAATTGTAATCCAAGCAACCTAGAACAAACAATACAATGTTTCATCGATAAATTTGAAAAATTGTTGCTACAACAGACTCAACAAATAGGTACTCTGATGAACCTACTAACCACTGTTATAAATAAATTAACATGAACTCTTTTCTAAGAATAGCTCTTTGGAATGCCAACGGCTTGGTAAATCATTGCCAAGAACTTAAATTGTTTATTGCTCAACAGAAAATAGATGTATGCCTAATTTCCGAGACTCATTTCACTGATAGAAGTTTTTTCAATATTTCAGATTTTAATGTTTACTGTTCTAACCACCCTGGTAATAGGGGGCATGGAGGTACAGCTGTGTTGGTTCACAAAAAAATCAAACAATATGAACTTCCTAAAATCCAAAATAACTTTTTGCAAGCTAGCTCTGTTGTTTTAGAAGATGAAAATAACAGTTCTCTGACATTGTCGGCGGTCTACTGTCCTCCACCCCATATCATTGATAAAGATCAATTCAAAGATTATTTTTCGTCTCTCGGCTCAAAGTTTATCGCAGGGGGTGATTACAATGCTAAACATACGTATTGGGGCTCAAGGCTAATAAATCCTAGAGGAAGGACGCTTTTAAGAGCCGTATCAGAAGGTGGACTCGATTGTATTTCATCAGGACAACCTACATATTGGCCTACAGACCGAAACAAGATTCCAGATTTATTGGACTTCTTCGTTTTAAAAGGTATTTCACAAAACTATGTTCATGTTGAATCTTCTCTTGACCTCTCGTCTGATCACTCTCCTGTACTCATGACATTCAGTAGTTCAGTTTGCTTAAAAGAAAAGCCCCCATCTCTTTATAACAAATTCACTGATTGGGAATGCTTTAGGAGAACAATTAGCAACAACGTTGACTTAAAAATACCACTAAAATCCCCAAATGACTTGGAGGAATCAATTAACTACTTTAACATTACTATTCAGACAGCAGCTTGGGAGGCAACTCCGAAATCGGAGGCTTTCAAGACAAAATGTTTCAACTATCCTATCTTCATAAAAAAGAAAATTGCAGAAAAGCGAAGACTACGGAGGATTTGGCAAAATACCAGAAGTCCAATCGACAAGAATAGATTTAACAATGCAGCTCAAACATTAAAAAGGAGTTTGATGAAGCTAAAAAACGAATGGTTTGATGATTATACTAAAAACCTGTCTCCTACCGAAGCCACTGATTATTCGCTGTGGAAGTCTACAAAGTATTTGAAACGCCCTATACAACATATTCCACCTTTACAAGCAGGAAATGGTGCTTGGGCTAAGACAAACACTGAAAAGGCATCTATCTTTTCAGATTATTTCTCCGAAGTATTTCAGCCTTTAACGCCAAATCCCCCAAATGATGATAGTGAAATTCTTGAGTTTTTGGACTCACCTCTTCAATTATCTCTACCAATTGCGTCATTTACCCCCACTGAAGTTTCAAATATCAAATAATGTAAAAAAACTAAAATGATAGGTTAAAAAAATTAACATTGGGCTTATGGAGTTTTAAATCAACACAAAAGAATTTTATCAGCTGTTCATAAACAACCAGGGAACTGTCAAAGTAATACTCATGTTTTTATGATTATTAACATGTGGTTTCCTGGGAACAGAGATTAAAAGATTTTAGTGAAGATTATATATATAGAGTAGTAAAATAAATGAAAGGGACATTGAGCTATAAATAACAACTGGAGGAACCTTAAAAATGTAGAAAAGAGACAAATGAGTTATGCAAATATGATTATCAGTAGGGGAAAGTGATGAAATATTACTCCAAGTCATCTAAACTGACTGACTGGCCCTCCCCCGAGCAAAGCTGGGCCCCCCAGGTACTGTCGTGTTAAAACGGATATGAGAAGGGTGTTACCACTCCAGTAGTCAGTAGTATTTTTTATTTAAATTAGTCCTAAATTATCTGTTCTTTCCGTTGTGGAGTTAAAACGGATATGGGAATGGTGTTACCATTCCATTAGTAAAATATTTGGTTTATTAATTATCTGTTTTTAGTTCTTGCTGTTGTGGAGTTAAAACGGATAACAAAAGAGTGTTACCAATCCAGTACCTGCCTACATATCTTTAAAAATTCAGTCTTCGTTCATCCTCTTACGGGAAGAATGAGCGTACACCTAGTTTAATTTATCGACGCCAGATTTGATAATGGGACAGTAGTCCCAAAGCTAGTCATCTGCTAGTAAACGAAAGGATTAACAACGGAAAGGTACGTAAACCTGTTTTATTTCAAGTTAAACTTCAAAGGAAGACGTCTAACTGCTCCTCGTTTATTCTAGTTTCTTAGGGAAAAATTTCAATTTAATTGATTCAACCATTGTTTGTACAGAAATTAATAAGCCAAAGTATGAAAAAGCGCCCAGTTCCCCGACTGCTGTGTAACTGTTCGCATCGGATAAGGTAACTGTGCGTGGTACCAGTATAGCCTAATTGCAACTTTGGGTGAACAATAAAAGCCTGGTACCTACTATCAGAGTTAATATAATACAACACATATGGATGGGAATTATACATTTTGTAAAGAAAACAACTTTTAAAGCTAAAAAGTCTCCAGTATTCTTACGATTATATAAATGGAAATCCAGGCTGCCCATAACACTAGTGTTAATTGTAACATTGGCCTTATGGAAGTATGGAAAGCCTGGTTTTTAATTCGTGCAACACTCTGTATACAAAAATTAACTAGATAGTTTTGAGGTTATGGTAGTTCTTAGTATGATAGATTGACCGGTACTGTCAATCTATCAATCTGTCAATAGTAGGCCGGTACTGTTTTATTACTTGCTATAATAAAGTGTGATTCAAAGCAATTGATATATGTTAGTTCTGTACAATGAGTAACATTGCATAAACAAACCATCCTAGTGGATATTTAATTCCGTAAGCGAATCGGTCCCCACGAAATATCTCGAGCTAGAAAGAAGTTAAGTTAGGTTATGGTTATGCCAATTAATTTTAAAGCTTGAGAGCCAAGGACAGTGGGAAAAATATCATAACTAAAAAAATTACGTGCCCCCCTGGCCTTCAAAGATCCAATGATTTTCTTATGGGAATATCACTATTTATAGTGTTTTTATAAGCAAAATGAACTAATGATCAGCTGTGATTATCCACTTACACAAAAACCATATGTTAGGGGCTATAGCCCCTATTATGAAGAAAAATTAACTAGGGTTAACCTCTAAATCTGTTAAGTATGTTTTTGTTTTATGTAAACAAAATAACTGTTCGTCAGTATAATTGTGTTTAATTTTGAGTTTAATGTGTTTTTACCTAATTATTTCGTGTTATTTACTTTGTTTGGTGTGATTAATCAGTTTAAAATGTAGTTTTCGAAATCCAGAACGTTTGGTAAATATTTATTTTGGACTATTCATTTTATTTTTACTTAAGTTTTGACTTTTGTACCGTTGTTAAATCTTGCCTTGCACCGTTGTCATGGCAACAAAGACAACACAAACTACTACTATAGAAAACTCTATACACATGGAACACTCCCACGAGCCAAGTGCCTTGGATACAACTTGGACTAATGTTGTATCCCATAGGAAAAGAAGCAATACTAATAACTCTTCATCTAGCTCTAGGCCCAATAAGATAGTTAATAACAATGTATCGAAAAGAAATTCAGTCCAACCAGTGCTCGTTTCAAACAGGTTCCAACCTCTTTCTAACACCGATAGCGATCAAACAAAAAAACAAAAAGTTCCCCCAATAATACTCAAAACCCATGTAAATTACATGGAGCTTTGTAAACTATTGTCCCAATTAGTTGGCAGTGACCAGTTCAAGTGCTCTTCGTCTTTAAAGAGCATTACCATACATACATTATCTTCTGACGCTTACAGGAAAATTGTTCATTTCCTTCGCGAAAACAAGGCCGAATTCCACACTTTTCAACTTCCAGAAGACAAAGTCTTTCGTGTAGTTATTCGTGGTCTTCATAGCTCCATTGAGCCTGAAACAATCAAAAGTGAATTATCATCCAAAGGATTTAATGTTCAAAATGTAACTAATGTCTGGTCTAAGGACAAAACTCGCCTTCCATTGTTTTTTGTCGATCTTGACCAATCCCAATCAAATGACCACATTTTCGACCTTTCTACTCTCCTTCACTCAAAGATCCAAATCGAAGAACCTAGACCAAAACGACTTGTAGTGCAATGCATGCGCTGCCAACAATTGGGACACTCAAAGAAATATTGCAATCGAACCCCTAAATGTGTCAAGTGCGCTAACGATCACGAATCCGCAACTTGTACGAAACCCAATAACACACCCGCAACCTGTGCACTTTGTGGCGATAACCACCCTGCTAACTATAGGGGTTGTTCAGTTCACAGGGAACTACAGAACAGACGCTCATCCAAATCTACGTTATCAAAAGAATACACCCCTTCTCGCCACCCCCACCCGACTCCTGATCTATCACCCTCATCATTTCCTCAACTTCCGAAACCAAAATCACACGCCTTTCCATCAAACTTAAACGACCAACGAGCACTTACCCCCAATGCTTTACACTCAAATGAAGAACATAACTACGCCAGACGACTTCAAACCACTATTCACAACACTTCCAATCAAACTGACATTGTAACACAATTAACGTCAATACTTACAGAATTCAAAGCCCTTTTTTCACCATTACTAACCATGATGACTCAACTTATGCAAGCTCTTATCAGTAGTGGGGGTTTGCCGGTGCTGGCTCACTTGATTAATTGCTTCCGGAAGCGCTGCGTCATTAAATACGTCATCTGAGGCTGAGCCAGTGACGTAGGCGGTTTTGTGACGTAATGAGTGAAAGGTTAAAGTTCAAGGTCACGGGGAGGTAATTTTAAAAAAGTACTACCTCGCACGCGTAAAATCCGATTGTGATTCGATAGTTAATCGATAATAAATATCGAATAAATATCGAATGAAACAATCGAATGATACGAGTGCGAGGTAGTACTATTACAAATATTACTTTATTTACAATAATTCATGTTTACAATAGTTCCCCGTTGTTCGTTGTCATCGATGTTGTTGATCCGGACGAGTTGCGGTCATCACTTCGCTTTCTGAAGAAAGACGGTAGATACTTCGATCCCTGCGCAGAGTCCATGTTGTGTTTTTGACACCTATCTGTTCTGTTAGGTGTTTGCATTTCATTGCTGTCAGGAGGAAAGAATACGTGACGGCAATGAAATAGAAACATCTATCAGACCTTGAGTGAAATGATATTGTTATTTTGTGAAGAGCGTCTCGGAGAGCTCGATGTTCACCGGTCGAGAGCCGGAGGTGTACTGACTATTCGCTAGCTAGCGTTTTTGGTATCAAACAAAATGGTGGGGGTAAAAGTGTAGTAGAACGAAGCAGATGGTGGACAGCAGATGGGCGGCGGCAGGTGGCAGGCGGCAGGTGGCAAGTGTGCGGCAGATGGTAGTCCCCCACTACACCAGTCCCCCACTACACCAGTCTCCCCACCAAGTTTTACATCGCACAATAACTAGTTTACATGTGTTAGTTAGGGTTTAGCTCTTAGACTGTCAAGACCTTACCTCCGTAACTAAAAACCTCAATAATGTTTGCGCTTCAACGCTGTATAAGTATAACAGCTACTATGATCTAAACCGGTGCATGTATTCATATGGTTCTTTTTGCGTAGCAAACAACTGGTTAAAAGTGTTTCAACCTCAATTATTCTTCGACGAAACCGCTCATTGTCCACTAAAAGTGTAGACCTTCTGTCTTCATCGTCAGGGAAGTAGAAAGTAGTGTCAAGGGGACTACTGAAGGTCACCTTCCTCATGTTCCTGTAAAACTGCGACATTTTTCAGACCGTCTAGGTAGATGTTCATACGACAAGAGCTGGAAGAATAATGATGTAGCGTTATCGTGTATAATAGGCACCTACCCCCACCACAACGTTACCTTGTCCTTCAAACCATCGTTTTTACGCCACGGATGCTATACTGTTGGTTAGATTTAAATTTAAATTGCACCTACTTGTTCGCCTTGTCAAGCTGCGTAATTGAAGTACCCACATGTTAGACCTTGAACCAAAAACAAAGAAGTTATTTAGGTTTGTCCTTGAAAATAGTTGTTTTTTCGCTGTTGCTGCTATACCCTTTGTTGGATCTGAATTCTGTTTGCACCAACTTGTTCGTCTGATCAATCCGCGTAATTTGAGTACCCACTTAATATATTTTAAACCGTAAATAAAGAAGTTATTTAGGCTTGCCCTTGAAAATAGTTGTTTTTCGCTGTTGCTGCTATACCCTTTGTCGGATCTGAATTCTGTTTGCGCCAACTTGTTCGTCTGATCAATCCGCGTAATTTGAGTACCCACATGACATACTTTGCACAAACTGTGTACCCCCCCCTTTTTTGGGTCATGTTCAAGGTCAAGGTCAAGGTCAAGGACCTTGGGACTTAGAAATTTTCACAAAGTGGGCTGCACACAAACATAAGACTAATAGTCTCCTGCCTATGTACAGGCCAAGTCCCTAACTTGAAATGCTTAGGGTGGTCCTGAAAAGGACCGTTTGTGTTTGAAGGAGATGGTGGATAAGGAGCGGTGAGCGGTAGTCAGTGTTTATTTTTCCTTTGTAACCCACTTTACTTGTCCCTTCTGCCGTACTAAAATCAAGTCGCACTTGGTCTCAGGAGGTGGCAGAGTGGACCTTGGAAGGTGGACCTTGACGTAACGGCCGCCGCCAAAGAGGTGTTGGAGTAGGTACTCATCATCGCTGATCTTCCCCACAAGTAGATACTCCACGTTTAATTTCAACTGCGCAAACTTGACGGCGACAGACTCCAGCGGCGTTACCAACTCGGTAAGTTTCACCGTAGCCGTCCTCTTCATTATCTCCTCAACAGTTGGTGGCGGCGATGAAGGTCGAAGCGATGAAGGGCGAGGTGATAGCGATGGTGAAGATGCAGTGGACGTCGAAGGCCGTTGGTCGAAGTAAAGTGGGTGGTTTCGAAAATTCTTCCGTATGCAAGATTTAAAAGAACTAGGTCTTTTGAATCCGCTCCTTTTTTCCGAAGACTTCTTCAAAGTCTCCTTCAAACGTTGCAGTTTCTCGGGTGTAATGGGAGAAGACATAGCGCAGAGGTGTATTCAGTTCGCAAGGCAAAGCTGGAATGAGGTACCAGACGGAGCAAAGCGGGTCGCCAAGTGTAACCGTGACATTTCCATATACGGGTAGAAAGCTAAAAACCGGTCTACATCCGGTTCCCCTTCCCCCGTGACGACACAACCCCCCCCCCCTTGGGTCATGTTCAAGGTCACCCCCCCCCCTTTTTGGGTCATGTTCAAGGTCACCCCCCCCGTGACGTAACATCCCCCCTTCCGCTTCGGTGACGTCACTTTGCCTTTATAAGCGGGAGCAGTCCGCAGTCTCGTCGCAGTAGCTTGCCGCCCGCTGTTTGGGTATACGTCCCAGTGGGTTGCACTCTGCTGCAGCGTAGGTCTGTTAAGTGTGCGTTGGGCCCGACGCGCAATTAAGAGATCCGCGCCCTTGCATGTTTAGTTAGTTTGTTAAGCATGTTAGATAACGCTTGTAGTTTGCTGCTAGGTAATGTAGTTAGTCTAATATATGTTAGTGTTTGGTATCGGTTTGAAGTGTCTTATTTACTAATGAAATATGTACTCCCGGCCCTACAGGTCCCTCAACAACCTTGGTCAAAACTTGGGTTCGCAGCAGCCTGACGCCGGGTGTTTGGGTCTACGTCCCACCGGGTTTCAGTGATACTGTTGACCTTTGCAAAACCGACCTTGGTTGTTCTTGTAAAAGTAACGTTAACTGATTAATTTTGTTTACATAGTTGATGGTAAAGTCTTTATTTTCAAAGTAATGTATCTTGCTTCTCATCCTTTTCCTAACCCCTCTAAGGTATGGCGCGCAAACCGACCTTGTGTCAATACGGCGCGTAAACCGGTTGACATTTCCCATCTTAGCCTGAGAAAACTGTGTAAAATATAAAGTCAGTCTCTTGTTTAAAATCAGTCTCTTGTTTGTTGTCTTTTGTCCCCTTCCCAAATACAGAGCGGGGAATAGAGCAGTATGTTATGCTCTATTCCCCGCTTTGGCTTCATGTTCAGATGACCTTGGGACTTAGAAAATTCACGTACAAAGCGGGGAATAGATCGGTTTGTGGTCCAAGTGAGAATCAATTACTGCTCTATTCCCCGTTTCAATAATATGACCAAACGACCTTGACCCACTTCGGGACTTAGCAAATCCTCGTATTGTAATATACCCCCCCCCGACGTAACATCCCCCCTTCCGCTTTGGTGACGTCACTTTGCCTTTATAAGCGGGAGCAGTCCGCAGTCTCGTCGCAGTAGCTTGCCGCCCGCTGTTTGGGTATACGTCCCAGTGGGTTGCACTCTGCTGCAGCGTAGGTCTGTTAAGTGTGCGTTGGGCCCGACGCGCAATTAAGAGATCCGCGCCCTTGCATGTTTAGTTAGTTTGTTAAGCATGTTAGATAACGCTTGTAGTTTGCTGCTAGGTAATGTAGTTAGTCTAATATATGTTAATGTTTGGTATCGGTTTGAAGTGTCTTATTTACTAATGAAATATGTACTCCCGGCCCTACAGGTCCCTCAACAACCTTGGTCAAAACTTGGGTTCGCAGCAGCCTGACGCCGGGTGTTTGGGTCTACGTCCCACCGGGTTTCAGTGATACTGTTGACCTTTGCAAAACCGACCTTGGCTGTTCTTGTAAAAGTAACGTTAACTGATTAATTTTTGTTTACATAGTTGCTGGCAAAGTCTTTATTTTCAAAGTAATGTATCTTGCTTCTCATCCTTTTCCTAACCCCTCTAAGGTATGGCGCGCAAACCGACCTTGTGTCAATACGGCGCGTAAACCGGTTGACATTACCCATCTTAGCCTGAGAAAACCTTGTAAAATATAAAGTCAGTCTCTTGTTTAAAATCAGTCTCTTGTTTGTTGTCTTTTGTCCCCTTCCCAAATACAGAGCGGGGAATAGAGCAGTATGTTATGCTCTATTCCCCGCTTTGGCTTCATGTTCAGATGACCTTGGGACTTAGAAAATTCACGTACAAAGCGGGGAATAGATCGGTTTGTGGTCCAAGTGAGAATCACTTACTGCTCTATTTCCCGTTTTAATAATATGATCAAACGACCTTGACCCACTTCGGGACTTAGAAAATCCCCGTATTGTAATATATATTTACTCGTTACAACATTATTACCCCCACCGTATAACACTTGCACTCCCCACCACTATCAGTATGTATAAAAGAGGGTCCCCCAGCACTAGTAAAATCATTCTTCCTCTTGTGCTGTTATACCTCACACCATGGCACACATTAGGAAGCAGACACAACCTCTCAAATTGAAACCTTCTGCTTCGTCTTCGCCCGCCTCTACCACTCCGTCTTCTGCGGTTCCATCCATCCTTCGGACAGCCCTGATGTTAGCTAACATCGTCCCGGAGAACTGTCCACCACTACCTGCTGCGTCAACGACTTACACAAGTCCTTCACCTCTTCCGTCAACTTCTCGTGCTGTTTCTCCAAGTCCTTCACCTCTTCCGTCAACTTCTCGTGCTGTTTCTCCAAGTCCTTTGTCAACGTCTCGTGCTGTTTCTCCAAGTCCTTCTACATCTTCAAGTTGTTCTACATGTTCATCAAAGTCTTCCAAATCGTCTGCTTCTTCATCCTCATCAACATCAAGTTCGAGACCAAGCCAACCAGCCACCCAATCATCTTCTCCAACCAGACCTTCAGTAATCTGCACATATACTTCATCTCCTTCAGAGAAATTTAAACAACTTAAATCTGTACAAAGGATGTGCATGCTTCCTGCACAACAATGTAATTATATATTCAAAAAAGGTGCTAAGAAAGGTGAACGCTGTGTTAAACGTTGTATTTTAAATGAAGAAACGTGCAGTCTTCATTTAAAATTAAACCATGGCGCATCTCCTTCTTCACCACGTGCAACAGTGGTGCCAATTAAAATTCGAATTAACAGGCTTTGTAAAAACAAACGCTACTTCTTTGTTAAAATAAAGGACTTTGCAAAGGTGTTGGTTCAATGTGAAGGTAAACTGTACTATGTAGAGTTACCTAGAGCCATGGACCTCCACGTCAAAAAACCTACCCACAAGGACTATTTAATTCGAAATGATACAGGTATCACTGTGTGGAAATCATTAAAATAATAATATAAATAAAAAGACCAAAAGTTTATTCCAAATTAAATAAAGCATTTTTTCCAAATTAAAAAAAAGTGTGGACAACCTATTTACAATTTGTAGCATATGCTGCAGAGTGTAAATAAGTTGTCCACACTTTTTTTGCAATGTTACAACGACCTTGACCTAGATAACGGACTTGGATAATTTACACTAAGTCAAAGATAAACTTAAAAGGAAAAAGGAGAAATATTATACTAAAGTCATTATTCAACAGTGAAGAGGGGAGGGGGTAAGCGGGTATTTAAGCGAGCGATTCGGAATATAATTATTAGTTGTATCATCATGAGCGTCAACAGCAACACATGGGGAAAGGAAATTCACGAAGAGGAGTTGTACGCAATTGCTGAGGCTGCAGAAATGACTGAAGTTTTTAAGATTAATAAGGTTGCGGAGAATGATGCTCAGTCACATCCGCAACAAACTACATCATCGATGCAGTCTACAACGCAGCAACCAAGACCCTATCATGTTATCCTGGAGGAGTATAATGAGGCAATGAGGTACGCCTTTACAAAGTGGTGTGCACAACCGCGTTCTCCTGAACAATGGGAGGAGCACGATGCAGACTTTCGCCTGGTTGGAGACTTAGAACTTGAGCTTCAAAGAGCAAAGGTTGCTCAGTAGTGAGAAGATTTATTGTTTACTTTAGAATACAGAGCGGGGAATAGATCAGTTTGCGGTCCAAGTGAGAACCACTTACTGCTCTATTCCCCGTTTTGGTAATTTTTTCAGATGACCTTGGGACTTAGAAAATTTTTGTTTGGTAAAAAACAACATTAAAATATATATATCTCCTCCCTAAAACTTGCACTCCCCACCACTTCCATTGGGTATAAAAGAGACACCTTATCGATGATAAAATCAGTCTGCTGCTTGTGTTCGTTCACCTCAGACACCATGGAGCACATCAGAAAACCAACTTCTGCCACCTCTTCTTGTACTGTTTCATCCTCTGCTGTCCCATCGATACTTGTCCAGGCTATGATTTTATCTCACATTCTTCCAGAAACAGGTAGTACGTCACCAAACTCCAACTCGAGATCTCTCAAAGCCAAAAGAAGCAATGCTAGTTCTCGGAAATTGAGAGCGAGAATCGCTGATCGATATAAAATATTAAAAACCATATTACCATCCTCCAATCCGTATGATTCTAAATTATCCACTATAAAAAATACAATAAAGTACATTGCAAACCTTCAATCGCAGCTCCAAGATCCGCTTTCAATTCGCGAAGAAATCTCGAATACCCCTCTACCTTTTGAAGCAGTTTTCCTTAAAGAGGATGAGTTGGCGGATGAACATTTCTTCGCTGAAAACCCTTCAGCCTACAAACAAATCTTCCTCATGGATGAAGATCAGGATGCGTAAGCTTAACAAATTAAAGACTTTTAAAATACAAAGCGGGGAATAGATCAGTTTGCGGACAATGTGAGATCCGCTTACTGCTCTATTCCCCGTTTTGGCAACAGGATCAAACGACCTTGAGGACTTAGAAAATAATCAATTGGTACAAAAAGAAAAATATTAAAAATCATTATTATTTCTTTACAACAAAATCCCTTCCCTAACCCTATTACTCCCACCACCTACAGCGAGTATAAAGGGGGTCTCCATTGCTGGTAAAGATCATTCTGCTGAAAATGACTGCATCGGCTCCTTCTATCTCTGTAGCAACTCTAGTAGTTAGCAGAAGAGTTGAAAACATC
This sequence comes from Allygus modestus, assembly GCA_963675035.1. Lineage (NCBI taxonomy): Eukaryota > Metazoa > Arthropoda > Insecta > Hemiptera > Cicadellidae > Allygus > Allygus modestus. Next base: position 425,779,445 of record OY776111.1, read on the forward strand.
GATCAGCTGCTTGCTGTAAGAAGATTACTGCACAAGTATCTTGTCATAGAGGTTGGTTGTGAACTGTACATGTGGAGGTCAACAGGTGAAGTGTATAGTAATGAAAATGAAGCATACAAAACAAACGATAGTAAGAAGTTATTTAAAATTTTTGCTAATATGGTTAGGTTAATCGAAAAGGGATGGATAATCAACATAACGTTCTATATCAAACCAAACCTTTAACTGAATCAAAAAAAAGGAAAAAATTTAAATACAGAGCGGGGAATAGATCAGTTTGCGGTTAAAGTGAGAATCGCCTACTGCTCTATTCCCCGTTTTGGTAATATAATCAGACGGCCTTGACCCACTTACATGATGGGTATTAAAGCGCGATGTTGCAGAGACCGATTATTACAAGAGGGGTTTGTTTTGTGTCTTTATTACACTACACGTTAGGTTAGCGACTTTTTCCCAAACAAGACATTGAACCAGCTATATTCATTGTAAAAGGGTGGGCGTAAACATATATATATAAGGCAGTCGGCTTCGGAGTATAGTTATTGTTCAGCTATGGATAGCCCAGGAGGATCGTCTAACTTCGATGTTAAAGGAAAGGAGGAGAATGATAGAGAGAAAAGAAGGTGTGCTAGAGAGAGAAAAAGGATTGCAATATTGAATGAAGCCTATAATTTATTACGAACAAAATTACCTTTTCTCGAACCGAACGCTTCAAGACTTTCTACTATAAAACACGCCATAAAATATATTGATATGTTGGAAATGTTATCACAAAATACATCGTTTCAACTGCCTGAAGAATTGCTAACGATGGAAATTGATCAACTTTCTTCAACTAACTAAGAGACTTTGGAAATACTGAACAGCGGAAGACAGAACGGGGAATAGATCAGTTTGTGGTTAAAGTAAGAATCACTTACTGCTCTATTCCCCGTTCTGGTAATAGGTTAAGGCGACCTTGACCTACTTACAGGACTTAATCATTTGTGTTACAATAATACCTCTTCCCTATTACTTTTTCCTACCACTTGCACTTTCATCACTTACCCCCACCATCACCGGAATCGGGGTATAAAAGGTGGTTTTGTATTAGTGGTAACATCAGTCTGCTACTTGGAATCATGTCGCCCAGAGATAACATTTTCCCTTCTAAGAAGACTATACTGGAAATGATTAAAAATATTCCAGTAAATATAAACGAAGATGAAGACGAAGACGATTCAGAAATGGAAGATGAACTGTTTAGTGATCTTGAACTACTAAGTGAGTTTGCTAGCAGTGAACCATATGCTGGAGAGATGGAGCTGTTGGAGTTGTTGACTGACGACGACGACGATGATGATAATGAACCAGAATGTCATCATCAGTTGCTCTGTTTGGAGGAAATGGACCTTGTTGATAGTGGAACCCCTCCAAGCAGTATTAATATCGATGACGTAGTTTTAGATCCGGTCACAGGGAACTTTTTGTTCGTCGTCGGTTATTTAGTGATATGAGCTCATCGGAAGAATCTGAATAAATTTTTGTTGTCTTCAAATAGTTTACTTTAAATACAAAGCGGGGAATAGATCAGTTTGTGGTTATAGTGAGAATCACTTACTGCTCTATTCCCCGTTTTGGTAATATCGTTGTATGACCTTGACCCATTTACATGATTGAAAAAGTGGGGTAACTTATACATTTAATGGTGGGGGAACGTCTATTTAAAGACGATGCAACAGTGTATATTTATCATATCGGCATGATGAACCCACCAGGAAACTCCGTTTGCTACAGCTTTCCCCTCATCGATATCGATGATGTGATAAAACTTACATCAATAACAAAACGGTTTGAACTTGAAAGGCGACTCATAAAAGTCGACGTAATTCCACAAGATCTTCGTTCGGCAATGTTGACTATTGAATATGTTAAAGATGAATCTACAACTGAAGATCCCTATTGTTTTATGAAATTTTTAGTTGATCGAGATGCAATATGTACAATCCAACTTCACATCCGAGTTTAAAATTTATCAAATGTTCCTGTTGGAGAAAATTGTCTTAGTTAAATACAGAGCGGGGAATAGATCAGTTTATGGTTTAATATGAAATCATTTACTGCTCTATTCCCCGTTTTGGCAAATTTGTTCAATGACCTTGACCTAAATACAGAAATTTGTAGCCTCCAGCTACAATAGTAAATATAAAAGGCAAAAACAAAAACAAATAGTAAACTTAACGTACCCCCACCACTTTTGCTAGGGTATAAATAGAGGGGCATTTGCAGTGTTGTTCATTATTGCCTTGACCCTTGTGGAGATCGCACCTACATTATGCATCGCTGCGATATTTGCAAGTCTTCATTTAAGGATGAATTTATTTTAATGATTCATAAAGAATTAAAACATAACAACAACCAAGATGAAAAGTATGAAGAAGAAGAATTGAAAGAAATAGATCGAATGTTAGCTCAACACCAACATTCCAGACCAAGTGTTATTCAATATGCATCATCATCATCGACTTCTACGCCTGCTATGTCTACACTTCACCGTCCTTCAACATCATCATCTGCATCGACTTCTACGCCTGCTCTGTCTACACTACATCGTCCTTCAACATCATCAGCTGCATCGACTTCTACGCATGCTCTGTCTACACTTCACCGTCCTTCAGCATCAACAGCAGTAAATGTAAAACTACATGCCCGAGCACTTCCGGGTAATGTAGTAACCCACTTCAAAATTGACAACGCAAAATTACAACTCGAAGAATTTTTAAATAACGCAAAAGGATTGGTAATCAACACTTTGCAAAATGAATTAAAAAGATTAAATTTTATCAAATTTGGACTATTAATGGATGCTTTATTTACAAACATTCAAAATGAAACTTCACCGAGAGGGTTTTTAACAAAAAACCGAACTATTATGTTTTCGTCAGATATTGATTCAATCGTATCTGAATGTTTTGAAGAGCTAATGACAAAAATACAAGAACATGAAGGAAGAGGCTCAGGATGGAGTTTGTTAAGCATCACAGGGCTAGACTTAAGAGTACACAAACACGGTTATGGAATTCGTGGCAGTAGCTATATCCCTTTACCAAAAAAGATTAGTGATACCAAATCCTTCATCAATGTACAAAATCAAGATACTGAATGTTTTAAATATGCCATGTTGGTCAAATATGTAACAGACAATCCGATAAGACCAAGTCACAAATATGAAGAAGTACAACATAGATATAATTTTCAAGGGATGACTTACCCTGTTGCTATAACAGACGTTTTAAAATTTGAAAAACAAAATCCTTCAGCTTCTGTCAACCTATTTGGATTGGATTCGTCAAACAATGTGTACCCCTTGCGTATAACACCAAATGAGCGCAGAGATCATACCGATTTGTTATTGATAACTAAAGGTGATATTTCACACTTTGTGTATATCAAACAATTTGAAAGTCTTGTTTCTAAACAATTATCCAAACATGAAAAAAAGATGACAATTTGCAAAAGATGTTTTTGTCACGTAAACAAAGAACTAAGAAGGGGAGGATCAGATTGGCTTGTAGAACACCAACGGCTATGTAATGAAAACTATGAAGTAAGAATTAAATTGCCGCATCCTAGCAGAGCTCAGATAAAATTTGACAAAGTAATCCAACAATACCGTTTACCTGTTGTTGTGTATGCTGATTTTGAGGCGTCTTTACTTCCGCTCGAACATCAAGAAGAAAACGTAACAAGAAGAAGCAAATACCAGCAGCACACACCAAACAGCTACTGTTTGATGATAAAATCAACACTGTCTGAAGAACATTTGCGAAGATATGAATTAACAACAACACCGAAGATATATCGCGGTGAAGAAGCAGCTCGAAACTTCGTCGATGACTTATATATCATAGCTGGGAAAGTTGAAGAAATGTACAGAAATGTGGTACCGATGATTCCTATGAATGAAGATGAAATTCAACGACACGACTGAGCAACAACATGTTATTTGTGTATTAACACTTTTACACTGACCAACAGTAAAGTGCGAGACCATGACCATCTAACAGGAGCTTACAGAGGTGCAGCCTGTAACTCTTGCAATTTAAACTATAAACTTCCAAACTTTATCCCCGTTGTTTTACATAATCTTAGTGGATACGACTCCCACTTTATAATCCCAGAATTGGGCAGAGATAATGGAGAAATAGATGTCTTGGCAACAACCATGGAAAAATTTATAAGCTTCTCTAAAAAAGTTGGTAAAATAAAACTAAGATTTGTTGATTCATTCAGATTTATGCCTTTTAGCCTTGCAAAATTAACTAAAAATTTAAGAAGACAAGATTTGATTGAAACAAGTAAAATTGTGCCTAATGATAAAATGGATTTAGCTCTTCGAAAAGGAGTCTTCCCCTATGATTACATTGACGGACTGAATAGATTTGATGAAACATCACTTCCTACACCAGATAAATTCAAAAACAAACTTAATGATGAAGAAATAGAACCTGAAGATTATCAACATGCACTTCGAGTATGGAACGAGATGAATATGGAGACCTTAGGGGATTACTCAGACTTTTATGTCAAACTAGATGTGACCCTTCTTTGTGATGTGATTGAAGAATTTCGAAACACCTGTTTTGCCGCATATGGATTGGACCCTTTACATTCGTATACTTCTCCAGGATTAGCTTGGCAAGCTATGTTAAAAGAAACAAAATGCAAACTCCAACTTTTAACAGATATTGACATGGTTTTAATGATTGAAGCAGGTGTAAGAGGTGGATTGGTTCAAAGTGTTACCAGACATGTTAAGGCCAACAACAAATACCTTCCTAATTACGACGAAACTAAACCAACAACCTATTTGGGATATTTCGATGCAAACAACTTATACGGATGGGCTATGTCAAACCCACTTCCATATGATAATTTCAAATGGGTTAACCCCGACTCTATTGGCGATATTTCACAAATTCCAAAACATGGTGACACTGGATATATTTTAGATTGCGATTTTGAATACCCGGAACATTTACACGATCTCCATTACGACCTCCCACTCCTCGCTAAAACAGAAGTTTCTCCAACTGGAAAACACCCTAAATTAATGATGACTCTAAATAATAAACAGCGCTACGTGGCTCACTTTTGGGTAGTCCAACAAGCCATCGAATTAGGACTACGTATTACAAAAATTAATAGAGTTTTGGAATTTTCTCAGTCATGTTGGTTAAAACCTTACATTGATTCAAACACCACCAGAAGAGCAGCCGCTACATCAGAATTTCAAAAAGACTTTTTTAAATTAATGAATAATGCGATATTTGGAAAAACATTGGAAAACAAAAGAAGACACAAAAATGTTAAACTTGTTACTGACGCAAAAAAGCTACAGAAACTCGTACAGCAGCCAAACTTTGGAACATCTATAATTATTAATGAAAGACTTGTAGCAGTGTCTATGAAGAAGACGAGTGTGAAGATGGATCGTCCTTTATATATAGGCATGTCAATCTTGGACATCTCAAAAACACACATGTACGATTTTCATTATAACAAAATGGTTGCCTTCTATGGAAGAGAGAACATTGGCATTAGCTACATGGATACAGACGCTTTTGTGTATTGGATTATTACAAATGATATGTATCAAGATCTTCGTACATTTGTTTACAAAAACGAATTCGATTTTTCTGACTACCCAAAGACCCATCCTAACTACGACCAAGACAAAAACAAAAAAGTACTGGGCAAATTTAAAGATGAAGCAAATGGAGTTCTACTTGAAGAGATTGTTGCACTTATGTCAAAACTGTATTCCTTAAAACTATATGATGAAAAAGAAGACGAGAAGAATAGCTATATTAAGAAAGCTAAAGGTGTAAAGAAATTATATTTAGAAAAGAAAGTTATTTTTGATCAATACAAGCAATGTTTATTTGAAGATAAAGTCATTACAGCTAAATTCAATACAATTAGAAGTTTTAACCATCAGATATACAGCCTAACAGAAGTTAAAAAAGCACTTTCTTCCAATGATGATAAACGACACATTCTTCCAGACAACATCCACACTTTACCATTCGGCCACTACTCCCTCAACCCTATTGACGAGTAACCTTTTCATCGTCCTAGATCCTTTATCCTTTTCCTTTCCGTAAAAAAGGGGAAACACAGCAATGTTAAGCTGTGTTTCCCCTTTTTTACACAAGTTTTGAATGCCCTTGAACTATATGTATATATAAGGAGATTTATACCAACGAATATTTAATACCATATCAGCTGCCTTCGTGAAACCATCATGTCAGACCTGAAGGAGAAGATTATTAATGAACTACACAAACCTGCAAGAATAAAGTTTCCAAGAAGAAATACTGTTATAAAAGGGATAAATGATCTATATCAAGCGGATCTAATTGAAATGCGACCGCATAGCAGAATAAACAAAGGATTTAAATATATACTCACAATTATTAATTGTTTTACAAAAGTTGCAGACGCTTTGCCTCTAAAGGACAAGACTGATAAAAGTGTAACAGAAGCCATGGAAATAGCCATAAAAAGAGATAAAAACAAAATTAAACATTTACAAACTGATGATGGAACAGAATACTTTAATACAAACTTTGCACAGTTAATGAATAAATATAAAATAAATCATTATTCTACAAATTCAGAGAAAAAAGCAGCTATTGTAGAAAGATTCAATAGAACCTTGAAAGGAGCACTGTATAAACAATTTTCAAAAAGAGGTTCTTACGTATGGTATGATGTTTTACCACAATTAATAAATGATTATAACAACAGGTTTCATAGAACTATTGGTATGAAACCTAACAAAGTAAATAGAAGAAATGCAAAAGATGTATTAAAACGCATAAAGAAAAATACAAAGCCTAAAGTAGAAAAAATGCAGCCAAGAAAATTTAATGTAAGTGATAAAGTACGGATTAGTAAATATAAGGGAGTGTTTACCAAGAAATACCTTCCCAATTGGACGAATGAAGTTTTTACAGTGTATAAAGTGCAACCAACTGTACCTGAAACGTATATTCTAAAAGATAACAAAGGAGATTTGTTGCAAGGTGCATTTTATGGACATGAAATGTTAAAGTCAACAGTAGGTGATGTATATCTTGTTGAAAAAGTGTTACAAAGAAAAAAGGACGCAGTTAAAGTGCGGTGGTTAGGGTTTAACAAAACTGAGGATTCATGGATACCTATAAAGGACTTGGTTTAATGCAAGCAACTCATTTCATCGTTAACCTTTGAGCAGGATGGAGATTATTCACCATAAAGATCGATTCAAAATTAATAACATAGATGATTTAACTGTGGATAACGTTAAAATCAACAATGGTAAACACGGCAGTTTACTTCCAAACACTGTTCGATGTATAGTAAGTGGCCCCTCAAACTGCGGAAAGACCAATGTTGTCTTTAATTTGATCACTAATCCGCAGGGATTAAGGTTTAATAACCTATATATTTTTTCAAAGTCTCTACTTCAACCAAAGTATCAATTGCTGGATAAAATCCTATCTGATGTGTCTGATGTTAATTTTTACAAATTTAACGCTAGTGATAGCATTATGCAACCAAACGAAGCGAAACCGTATTCTGTATTTATATTTGACGATGTATCTTGTGAAAATCAGGATACTATTAGAAACTACTTTGCCATGGGAAGACATAATAACATCGACAGCATATATATAGGACAAACTTATAGCAAAATCCCAAAACAACTTATCAGAGATAATGCAAATATTCTAATTGTATTCAAACAAGATGATACTAACCTAAAACATATATATAACGACCATGTGAATGCGGATATGCCATTTGAAAAGTTTAAAGAGCTTTGCGGAAAAGCATGGGCGGAAAATTATGGATTTTTGGTTATTATGAAAGATCAAGCTATAAAAGATGGTCGTTATAGAATAGGTTTTGATAAATTCGTTTTAATACACTGATTAGCGGTATTACTGTACAAGTCGTCAAGGTGTGAAGATGGTTAACCAGGAAAAGCTATTACAGGAAATAAAATCACTTAGTGATTCTATTAGACAAAAAAACCGAGCTTTAAAATCAGGTATAAATGAAAGAGAGCAATTTTTAGAAACAACATTCAAACCTGTTACTGAACCTTTAAAGCGATTAGCACAAAATATGGAAAAACCTTCAATTCGCTTCGAAGGAGACAAAATGCTACCAATTTCCAAATATGAAGAAGAATTTCAGAATGATGAAAGTTCTGACCAGTTACAAACATCTGAAGAAAGCGACGAGTATGAAGAAAGCGGAGATATAGGAGATTTGAGGGAAAAGAACATTGCAGGAGATACAAGTACAGAAGATACAAGTGCGGAAGATACAAGAGCAGAAGAAGAGGATATCAACCCATCCAACTTAAGCAAATTAGGCACAGATATTATGTTTAAAGGAACACTTGGAAGAAAATATACATTAAAAATGTTACATGGCACACATGCTAATCGAAATTATCATACATATGGAGCTAGAATAGAGGATAAAGGATTAATGATTGGAGATAAAAAGTTAGATATAAACGAAAATGATGATATAGTTATTGGTGATAAGAAATATAAAGGTACAACAGGTTTGTTTGAACTCATCTTTAAAAATAATCCTGGTAAATATACTAAAAAGGATTTACAATTGTTTAAAAATATACTAGAGTATACAAATGCACATAGAAAAAAATATTCCAAAGACCTACCTATTCATAGAAACAGGTCAATAAAATACACAAACATTATATCTAGTCTTTTCCCCTCGAAATCAAATAAAGCTCCAATTAAAAGAAGAGCTTTATCTTCTGCTGAATTAAATGTTTTGCATAAAAAAAGAAAAACAACTGATCCTACTACATCTGGAAGGGGATTATTAAAAAATTTGTATAAAACCAATATAATATATTACAACGATATAAATAAGTTAGTTGATCGAATGAGGTTATTACATGAAGCTATGGAAGCCGGGCACACTGGTTTAGAAAACGAATGGGTAGCTTTGGTTGATGAACTGCGAAAACGAGAAATAATTGTTCAGTAGACGTATATATATATATATATATATATATATATATATATATATATATATATATATATATATAGTAAGAACCTAAACGATAGCGATTCAGTTACATCATGAGTGTGGACAAGTTTGGACGGTATTCCGAGTTTGGAGTAAAATCTGGATATAGTGAAAAAAGAGCTGGGTTTCCGTTAACACCTGATGGTAATTATAATTTTGAAGGAAAAGTAATTCAAAATGTTGGTGATCCGCTTTTGTCTTCTGATGCGGTTACGGTACAATACATGGATAAAAGAACCCCGATTGTACACGAAGACCATTGGGGATTTTCCGGTAAAAGGTTAAGCAATATAAAACATCCCATTTATGATGGTGAAGCAGTAAATTTAGCGACTTTAAAATTGTTAACGATTTACAAAAAGAATGAAACTGATACAAGCTATGATGTAAAAAAATTAAAATTGTCAAATGTAGGTGATTGTGAGCAGGATGGAGACGCTGTAAATAAGAAAATATTTGATATAGTACACAAGAAATGGACTACAGAATATGATAAACATATGGAAAGGTTTGGTGCAGCTTTATTTAATTATATCCATCGGGCTTCAGGAAGAGCTGTAGCTTCAGATGTTGACAGCCACAATTATTTAGACTGGAAAAAGATACACAATCCAGAAAAACCTAATCAATTAGATAAACCGCCTGAGCCTTCTAAAGTCAAGACATTAGGAAAGGGGGATAAAGTGAATGTGATTAATGAACCAACAGAAAACGATGAAGATTATATAAGAGAAAAAAGAATTTAAATACCCATGATAAGGGATAAAGCATCAGTTATATTCGAGAGATGATACAGAGAGGATGATGGAATCCAATATTACTGCGTGGAGTTTAATATCTCAAGAGCCGAGATTTCCCCAAGGAGTGCTGACAGATGGTTTTGTTCAACGGTTTGATAGATATATGGATTGGGAACAACTTTCCATACACTACCTCTTCACAATGACTATGTTAAGAATTTATTTTCACAGAGTTAACTGGATTCATATTTTACAAAGACAACAGTTTTCAGAAAACTTCCTTGTAGAGATGACATCAAATTTTAATAACTGTTGGGAAGTAATAAGTAAATATCAAAATCTCTCTGAAAATGACATTGACAATTTTAAAGATAAACTAGACTGGAATGTGTTATTTAATTACCAACGATTAAGTGGCAAGTTTCTAAGGGAACATGACAACTATTTAGATTTTATTCATTTTACCGAAAACAACGATACCATCACCAGCGGAGAAACATTTGAAACATCTTCAATTACACCTTATTTCTATTTTTACTACTTTTATTTATTATGTTTACATTTAATTAATTAATCCATTTCTATATAATAAATGGATTTTAAACAGTATATATAATACAAGAAGCCAAGACTAATATTACATTCATTGTAAAACATTTATAGAGTGCACCTACTGATTGTAAGTTTGGCTATAAATAGTCATGCCGAGGGCTAAACGCATCAGTCATAATCGAGAGAGATTACAGAGAGGAAGGGGAATAGCATCAACAGCATTTTCTCTATTAAGTAAACCGGTTGGAGCTATAGTTAACAAGGCGATTGATTTATTACCTGTGGAATTACATTTACCTGGAGGATATCAATATTGTGGTCCTGGAACCAAATTAGAGAAACGGCTTGCTAGAGGAGATCCTGGAATAAATAAGCTTGATCAGGCTTGTAAACAGCACGATATAGCGTATTCCAAATTTGGTGATACAAAAAATAGATCAATAGCGGATAGAGCACTTTCTGAGAAAGCTTGGCAAAGAGTAAAATCTAGTGACGCGAGTATTGGTGAAAAAGCAGCGTCTTTAGCAGTAACAGCAGCAATGAAAGCAAAAACTACGTTTGGAGGAGGAAAGAGAAGAAGGCGTGGGAAAAGACCCGCTAAGAAACAAGGAGGTAATATCAGAAGAAAACGTCGATCTACTAGTGGTAAAGGTAAAAAGAAACCAACAATATGGTCAATGATAAAAAAGGGAGGAGGACTATACCTAAGACCGTATCGTGTGTATTAAATAAGAAAGAGCAATTAATAATTAAAAACAAAGAATTAACCAATGAAGAACTGATTACATATGCTTCTTGTTTGAAAATCCCATTTTTTAGAGGAGTATTTATGAAAGATGAATTACCGGTTAAAATGTGGAAAAATGAGACTGGTATAGTAAATTTGGATAATAGTGAAGGATTAGGCACTCATTGGGTGTGTTACAAGAAACTTGGTGAAACGATTTATTATTTCGACAGTTTTGGAAACCTTCCACCACCGAAAGAACTTCAACAATACTTTCGTGCGGCAGAAAATGTTTTTTACAATTATACAAGAAAACAACCTGATGATACATCCATTTGCGGTCATTTATGTTTAGACTTTTTAGCTAAAAGTGTTAGTCAACTTTAAGATGTCTTCGTATACAGTGTCATTAACCGGTAACTCATGTACTTTTCGTAGTATTCTGTTTCCAGCGCTACGTTTGCAAAAAGGAAGACTATGGGAAGCCGCATTATTGGATTTAACAACATATAACTCTATTCCAAACGTTAGTGAAGGAATTAATAACAAAATACATTATTACAAGACAAAAGATAATAAAGGAAAATATTCAGCTTTGGAAGAATTCAGTTTACCAACAGGAGCTTATGAAATTGATAATATAAATGATTATACAAAAACATATGGGAAAAGAAAATATAACGATAAAAGGCAATAACAATACAATGAAAGCCGAAATTACTTCTAAGTATTATATTGATTTTGGCCAAGAACGTTCAATTGGTAGTTTATTGGGGTTTTCTAAGGAAACAAAGGTATTAGAACCTAATACAACTCATTCTGGGAATAGAACTGTGACGATCATCAAAGTAAACAGCATAGACATTACATGTAACATTATACAAGGATCCTACAGAGATGGAGAAAATCGGCATATATTACACACATTCTACCCATCAGTCGCACCGGGTTTCAAGATAGTAGAAAAGCCTCAAAACCTTGTGTACCTACCGTTAAACACCAGTTTCATTTCAGACATCGTGCTGAACATAGTGGATCAAGACGGAAACCTTATTGACTTTCGAGGAGAAGCTATTACTGTAAGAATACATATAAAATCATCCGCTTAGATAATGGGGTTATCATTTAAAAAGAGAGAGCCAACCAGCAAAGAGGTCAGTAGCTCATCAGCTGTAGAAGGATTAACAAGTGACAACATTCGTTTTCTAGAAGAAATTGGATTAAAGGTCATTAACAATGGATATACTGGATATAGCGCAGGGTCCAACATTCGACGAGACCTTATGGGAAAAGGAATATCACACGCACAACCCTTACGCTTCGTCCAAATTAAACAATAACGATGAAATTAGGATTCCTATACAACAACAAGACATTTATACTCTTCCATGCGAAAGTTATTTATATATTGAAGGAAAAGTAACAAAAGCTGACGGTACTGTTGGAACCACTGTTCCGTTCATAAATAATCCTATGGCATTTTTGTTTGACGAGATTAGATATGAAATTTCAGGAGTTACAGTCGATTCAACAAAAAAGGTTGGAATTTCCAGTACATTAAAAGGATTAGCGTCTTTAACACCAAATGAGAAGAATCTGTTAGCTGTTGCAGGATGGGTTGCACCAGACAAAAGTATAATTACTCCTGACGCTTCGGGAAACTTTGATTTTTACGTACCTTTAAGATTACTTTTAGGATTTGCTGAAGATTACAGAAGAATAATAATAAATGTAAAACAAGAACTAGTTTTATTAAGGTCATCAAACGATAATGATATTATTAAAGCATCTGCTGGAACAACTGAAGCCAATTTAGACTGGAAACTAACATTAGACAAGATTGTTTGGAGAGTACCACATGTGCGACTAAATGATGAACACAGGATTACATTATTAAGAAAGTTAAAATCAGATCGAGACATTGTAATGCCATTCAGAAGCTGGGAGTTTCATGAATACCCCGTTTTACCTTCAACACAACGGCATACATGGACTGTAAAAACTTCTACTCATTTGGAAAAAGCGAGATATGTAATCTTTGGATTACAAACAAAGAAAAAAAGTATATTAACTGAAAATGCTGGTGAATTTGACCATTGTAAATTAACAAACTGTAAAGTGTTCCTGAATTCACAATTCTTTCCCTACGACAACTTTAATATCTCTTTTGATAAAAAAAGGTACAGTGTTTTATACGATATGTACGCTAGGTTCCAAAATTCATATTACGGCAAAACAAACACACCTCTACTATCTCCCGTACAGTTTGAATCGAAAGCTCCGATTGTTGTAATTGATTGCTCCAAACAAAACGAATCTGTAAAATCGTCTAGTGTTGATATAAAGATAGAAATGGAATTTCAAGAAAACGTACCTGCAAATACATCTGCGTATTGTTTAATTTTGCACGATAAAATTGTTACATACACACCGTTGACTGGTATCGTAAAGACGGTATTGTAAAACGTTGTACCACCACCGGCACCGCCACTGTTGCTAACCTATAAATAGCGGAGCAACAATGCAGGTCTTCAGTTGATCGTCTATCGTCGCATGGGCAACATCTTCTACAAAATGAGTTCTCCATCTGTTGTACAAGGTGATGCAGAAATAGCACCGTTATTGGAACGTGATAATACCAGCGAAGCAGAAATTATCAAGGAAATAACTGCATTTTTAAAGTTTGGTAAAAGAGATAGAGAGGAGGAAAGTAATGCAGACCCATCAAAGGTAGTACCAAAAAGGAAGAAGAAAGTTGAAGAAAATATTCCTCCTCACATTTTAACTGAAGTGTTTTTGCGAATCTTTTACCCCATCTCAGCATGCATCAGTAAAAGTGTATCAGTTGGATTGATAAAGTCATTGGATTATTCCCCTACAGTAATTCTACACCATGGAACAAAAAAGGTTTTATTTTCGCAAAATGCTTGGGAGTCATTTTTGAAACATGTACATTTAATAGAATGTTATTTAACTAACAGTTTGTGTGGAAGAAAAACACATATTCGACTTTTGGATTGTGACAATGAAATCGATATTGTTAAACATCGCGGACAACTACAAGTGCGAATTAGAGACTTGACTTAACATGAAAATAAGATTCTACTGTCACGTGAAGAATTCTACGTTTTAAACTACGCAACAGAACCTATTACAAGGTACATGAGACAGTTGGTATTTGCAAGCGCTATTATTAAAGAATATTTGGTCGATACTTTGGAAAAACAACCTGATAGCACCATCGTGTACGGACCTGTGGATACATCTATTTTTAATAGAATACCTCATGAAGTTTGCATGTGGAGAAAGTTAAAGGATTTTGAACCACTTGTAGAAATCGCTACAGAAGCTACAGAAGAAACAACAGAGGAAGAAGAAACGGAGAAAAAAGAAGATGAAGAAAACGAAACACGAGAAGAGGAAGTTAAAAAAGACTAAAGTTTAACTTAGTAAAGAAGAACACACGTGGGGTAGGCCTATTGGGGACGGTGCCCACGTTAAATATACACCAACGCGCCTGCAACTGTACGGCCTGGTATTTAACCTACCGTGGTGTGGAAAACAGTTTAGTTGATCGTTAGGTGTCATGATGAGCGGAGGGGATGAAGAAGTGAGTGTAAAGCCTTGTGTAATAGAATTTCAAGCATTTCGAAATAATGATGATAGGTTTATTATCAAGGAATTAGTAATTTTAGACTTGCTTACATTTGTAGTTTACCCATTCACGTTTGAAGCTCCTTTTTCTTTTAACAACCTTAACGCCAAAGCAAAAAGTACAAACAAATGGATAACAAACTACTTTCATCACATACATTGGTATGAAGGATTTATAAGCTACAGTAATCTGCACAGTATTATGTTTAACTTTTGCAAACAATATTCACATATATACACAAGAGGATTAGAAAAAAGGAACTGGATACAAAAGTACACGCACGGTGATGTTTTCGATATAACTATCGGTAAGGACTTTAACATTAATCTCGGTAATATTTGTGTTGCTGCAAAAGATCCTAAACACGGACAATCAAACTGCGCATTGCACAACGCATATCGTTTGGCTGCTTACTTGGAACAAACGCAGAAATGTGGTGGGGGTAGCAAAGAACCGGAATGTGGTGGGGGTAGCGGGGCCTATAAATACGAGGATCCAACACCGCTCCGGCACGAGTATTATTCGAGACTCCGAAGAGGCAACATCACAGAAGACATCGCAATCACCACTGACGAAGATGGCATCACAACAGTTTCTACAAACACTGGTTGATCAATTCAACACTCATTCAAAATCCGACCTTCTGCTAACTAAAAAGTGTTCAGAATTAAAAGAACAAAAACACTACATTATTCATAACATCAAGAAAGTGGAAACCACACATGGAGAAGCAATTCTAGTTTCATTGAGCACCTTTAACTTCAGGAGATGAGCCGAAGTTTCAAGTATTTCTTCCAAAACGATTTGTTCAACTGCTACAGAATGAAGATTTGCGAGATATTCAACCGGGGACGTTGTATTTGGTATCACACGGTGTAAGCGGCAACAACTCAACGGAACTCACTCTGCACATCATGCATCCTTGTACATAATGTCTCTGTTTGTATTTCTCTGTTTGTATTTTATTGTTTGTATTTCTAGTCATCAATGTTAAACTTAAGTTTATTGTATTGTAAAATGTTTGTTTAATAAAGAAAAGAAAAATAAAAAAAAATATGAAAAAAAAATAAAGAAAACAGCAACACAGCAGTATATTATTTTATATACTGCTGTGTTGCTTTTTTTTTAAAATTCGAATGGGTGACCTTGAACTTTCATTCAGGGTTAACTTATGAAGAGGTATAAAAGAGAGGGAGCAGTGAAGTTAGTCTCAGTCTTGTCTAACACACGCTGCAGCTAACATGTCGGTGCCACCTATGAACAATTTATTTTTCGATAACAATTTGAAGACATATTGTTGCGAGTTACAATGTTTTAAAATACCAGGCGATCAAGTTGACGGGAAAGCTTGTCGTAAGTGCAAGTGTTTTAGCTATTGCATATGTAGATGTAAAACGTATCAAATGAACCGACAAGATAAAATACAAGAATTACGCCGAAGGATTGCATTACTGTGGCGGCGAATGTAGTAGCAACCATCTGCCTCGCACCAGCTGCCACCTGCCGCCTGCCATCTGCCGCCCACCATCTGCTCCGCCCCACCACACTTTTACCCCCACCATTTTGTTTGATACCAAAACGCTAGCTAGCGAATAGTCAGTACACCTCCGGCTCTCGACTGGTCAACATCGAGTGCTCTTCACAAACGTAAAACATTATATTAAAATGTCCATTAAAATTAGGTGTATTCATTATGACTCTATTCATCTTGCGACTTACCAAGACCTCGAGGTGTTTAGTGAAGAGTTAAGACTTCTTATTGCGTCCGGTTACGATTTATCTTTGGAACTTTACGCATCAAAAAACAACATGGACTCTGCGCAGGGATCGAAGTATCTACCGTCTTTCTTCAGAAAGCGAAGTGATGACCGCAACTCGTCCGGATCAACAACATTGATGACAACGAACAACGGGGAACTATTGTAAACATGAATTATTGTAAATAAAGTAATATTTGTAATAGTACTACCTCGCACTCGTATCATTCGATTGTTTCATTCGATATTTATTCGATATTTATTATCGATTAACTATCGAATCACAATCGGATTTTACGCGTGCGAGGTAGTACTTTTTTAAAATTACCTCCCCGTGACCTTGAACTTTAACCTTTCACTCATTACGTCACAAAACCGCCTACGTCACTGGCTCAGCCTCAGATGACGTATTTAATGACGCAGCGCTTCCGGAAGCAATTAATCAAGTGAGCCAGCACCGGCAAACCCCCACTACTCTTATCACCAAAAATGACAAATAACCTATCAAATATTTTTCTTACAGTCCTGCTGTGGAATGCAAATGGTTTATACCAACACGCACAAGAACTAGAGTTACTTTTACATGAGAAACGTATAGACGTCGCTTTAATAAGTGAAACTCATTTTACTACAAACTCTAGATTTTACATTCCAGGTTACAACTTATACAGAGCTGATCGCCCTGACAATCGGGCATATGGCGGTACAGCGGTTCTTGTCCGAAACAGTCTCAAACACTTTGTTCACCCATCCATCAATCCAACAAATTTCCTTCAGTCAGCAGCATCAACCGTAGTTTTTAATAACATTGAAATAACCTTTTCGGCTGTTTACTGCCCCCCTAGATTTGCAATAAATTCGAATGATTTTACAGAACTATTTTCAAACCTAGGTTCTCATTTCATCTGTGGGGGAGACTATAACGCCAAACATGTACAATGGGGTTCAAGGTTAAATAACCCGAGAGGCCGCCAACTGCTTCATTCTGTCGTTTCTAACAACCTGAACTATCATTCACCTGGCACACCTACTTATTGGCCAACAGCTGTAAATAAAGCACCTGATCTACTTGATTTTTTCATTTCAAAGGGTGTAAGCCAATTTCATAAATCCCTCAACTGCCTTGACAACTCTCCCTCTGACCACTCTCAGATTCTGTTAACAATTTCATGTGCCCCTCTAGAAAAAATTGAAAAACTATCTCTAACAAATGGGATAATGAACTGGGAGCTATTTCGAAACACACTTATGTCCACAGTAAACATAAACCTCCCACTGAAAACTGGCGGGGATGTGGAAGTAGCAGTAGACCACTTAACCAAGTCCATCCAACAAGCCGCCTGGAGTTCGTCAACTCCGAAACCTCCTAAGAAACGATCTGGTCCTTGCTACCCCAAATATATATGTGAGCTGATAAGACTAAAACGAACAGCTAGAAGGAAATGGCACCAAAGTAGACTTCCATCTGATAAAACCGCCCTCAACCGCTGCACAAATCCATTGAAACAAGCAATTAGGGAATTCAAAACTTCTACATTCGAAAATAAACTAGGTAATCTTTCCCCTTCAGATGGCTCCTTATGGAAGACAACGAAGAAAATTCTACATTACACTTCTACATCTTCCCCAATCAGGCGACCGGACAATTCATGGGCAAAATCAGACAAAGAAAAAGTAGATCTCTTTGCTGAACACCTTTCTGGTGTTTTTAGTCCCCACGAAGAACACAATCGAAGATTCTCCACCGAAGTAGAAGCATCTATTGAAATTCCCTTGCCCATGTCCTTACCACCTTCTCGAATTACAGAAAATGATGTCAAACGGGCCATTTTTAAACTACCCCCAAGAAAATCACCTGGATATGATCTAATCACAAGTGAAATTCTACGTGAAATACCCGGTCCCTGTATCACCTTACTGACACAAATATTTAATGCAATATTACGGACAACTCATTACCCCATTCAATGGAAACTATCCCAAATAATTCTAATCCAAAAACCGGAGAAACCAGCAGAGCAAGTCTCATCATACAGACCTATTAGCTTACTCCCTGTTGTTTCAAAATTGTTCGAAAGAATCCTCTTAACACGTTTACAATCTGCAATTGAGGATTCTAATGGATTGCCAAATCACCAATTCGGGTTTAGATCTCTGCATTCTACAGTGCAGCAACTTCATAGAGTGGTCGATACAATTACGTCTGGACTTGAAAGTAAAAAATATACGAGTGCTGTTTTTCTAGACATAAGTGCCGCCTTCGATAAGGTGTGGTATCCTGGTCTACTATCAAAATTAAGAATTCTTCCACCCACTTACTATTTTATCTCCGTTCTTATTTAGAAGATAGATTTTTTATGGTGAAACAAGGGTCAGATTTCTCAGATTACAAGCCAATATTAGCCGGTGTTCCTCAGGGCTCCTTATTATCTCCTCTTCTTTACAGTATCTACACAGCTGATCTCCCTGAAACTGGAAATACAAAGATCGCCACATTTGCTGATGACACTTCCATTCTAAGTTCATCAGAAGACCCCATTGAAGCTAGCAACAATCTCCAAAATCACATTAACGTCCTAAGTAATTGGTTAAAAAATTGGAGAATAAAAGTTAATGCAACAAAGTCGTCACATGTCACATTCACACTAAGGAAAGGTGTATGCCCTCCTGTACACATTGACAACAACAGAATCCCTCAAAGTAACGAAACACGTTATCTTGGTCTCCATCTAGACAAGCAATTAACATGGAAGACACACGTAACAAAAAAGATAACTGCCCTCAAATCAAGAGCTAAGCAACTTTATCGACTACTCAATTTCAATTAAAAATTACCTACTAAATCAAAATTACTATTGTACAAAACTCTTCTAAAACCAATATGGGCTTATGGTATTCAAATTTTTGGTTCAGCAAAATTTTGTCACTTAAAGAAAATTCAAACCTTTCAATCTAAAATGCTTCGCTTAATTTCTGGCGTTCCCTACTATGTAAGTAACAAGACACTTCATACAGACTTTAAATTGAAACTTGTTCACGAAACAGCAAAAGAATGCTATAAACTATTCTTCAACAAACTTGATGGTCACTCAAATCCTTTGATTCAAGAACTCCACACACCGACACTTCCTGGCATCCTTCAGAGAAGATTAAAAAGAAACTGGAGCCGAGATCTTCTAAGATGACTGTAGGCACAGAAGAGCAAAACAATACGTGTCAGAAGAAACATTTGAAAATCAGTTCAAAAAAGGAAGACTACTGAGCCTACTTTTTAATATTATTTGCTCATGTTTTTGTTAGAATAATTATTAGCACATTTGCTCGTTGTATGTAATTTTACAGTTGCAAATAAAGAATGAAAGACAAAAAAAAAAAAAATGTTGTCTATTTTATTTACAATATGTTCAAAAAATATAGAGAACAATAAGTAAATAGGATAGAGTGTGATTGACATGGGTTAGGCTCTATCCATTGACGGAGCTAACACTTAAACCTTACAAATGTTAATTGAATATTAAAAAAACGATTTGGCAGGTCCAAAACAGAGTGTCTCTTAAGTCTATATACTGATCCACTATTGTCCAGCAGATTTATAGCCAGATGGTTTGGATGGGCATCTAGTTTAGCTTGTTACTTCCCAAGAAAGAGTACTGTATTCAAAAAAGCTGTAGTAACTCTTGATTAAAGATAATGTCTCAATTCAAACCTGCAAAACTTAAAACTTGGTAGCCTAAGTAGAAAGTAACTGAAATATAATTTACCAAGCCAAACACAGATTGACCGTTATAACAACAACGCACGTCTAGTTGCCTGGTCTCGGTCGTCTCGTCGCCTGTTCCTCTGCTGCGATGCTGCGTAGGTGCCACGCGCCGCTTCGGTTTTTTTCTCTTTTCTCTAAAGGGGATTATGGGAGATCAGATTGGCCGTTAATTTACTGGTGTACCGGTAAAAAGTATGCAATTTTGATTTTATTTTCTCATAAATTGTCTTTTATTACATACCGTAAGCTATAAATTGTCAGAATTCTATGCATACTTCATCGATATATAAACTGTAAATTTATACTTTCTTTATAAATGTGTTATTGTTGATATCGGATCATTATCCTTTTTATTCAATTTGATTTATATACTAAAACTCTAAATAAAACTTTTAATTAATTATAATACAAAAAATTGGTCTGTGATATAGAGGATGTCCGTGGGATGTCCCCATGATATCCACGTTATCCCGGGATATCGTGGACATCCCTGGGACGTCCACAAATGTCTCGGGACATAGCAGGACATCCTAGGGATGTCCAGTTTATCCTGGGATGGCAATGGGATGTGTGGGACATAAATGGGATATCCTGGGGACGTCGTGTGCTGTGAGGGTGGTATTATAACAATCTCCTACAGTACTTTCATATTTATAATATCCAATAATATATACCTTTAATGATACATATGGGCCCGTGATATTATTCAGCTTATGTTAAAAGGTTCCCAGTTTTAGACCTAATCGTGACAAAACCTCCTCTACCAAAAAATCGTAAACCCTTTTCAAGCATTTTCTAAATGCAACGTGTATATCACGTAAAATTTTCTGTATAATTTACACATCTAATAATCAAAACTGTAGCCAACTCGGCCGAGTTAACTTTACCAATGTAGACACACTTTTCTAAAATATGGCAAGTAAGCTGGGCCTTGCCAACTCGGCCGACTTTACTCGACTATTTTAAACCAGCCTTAACACGTAATGGCCACTCTATTTGTAATCTTCACTCTACGACATTAGGATGTCGATGTCGACTCTCGCCGTGCTTTGCCATGCTGACGAGAACTTTGGTTATCACTTTTATCACTTGTCGTCGTTCGGTTTGACTCAACCAAATCGATCAGTGATTAGATAAATCTTGGAAGGGAGTGGAGTTTAATTGCTTAGTATAACTATAGAATGTGTACGAAATATTTTTAGATGTATCTTTTCTCTATTAATTGTAACATACGTTTGGCTGGTCACTTATCTGCGATTCATACTTCGGAAATGTAAGTTTATTTATTTAACAGGCTACTGTATACAGTTTTGCACATTTGATAAACTTTACTCTTATTGAGGGAATATAATGGAGTCGTGAGGCCATCCAGTGATTACGTTCCTCATTAATAGTGGAGAATTACGTAGGCTATGTATAATACATTTATATAGTAAAGGTGCCTTTCCTATTCCTGTAGGACAACTCTACCAACTTTCCCTAGAGATTGGATTTTTATTGGTGTTGTAACACGATTCTTCCTGTTCTTGATGAAGTGGATCAGGCCAACTGAATTAATCTTACAACAACATATTTATTTGCATATTATAGCTGTTTTGTTTCAAGCAGTAATACTGTAATTTTGTTCTGCTAGTTTATTTATTACAATGTTATTTTTTGTATGAAATTGTGAAAATTTTTTTAGTTCCTATGTGGCCTATATATTTCTTGTGGTAGAGCCCAGTTTTCTTTAACATAAAACAATATTGATGAGACCTATTGTAATAATGTACCGGTACCTATTTACTTAATGGTCAGTAAATGTCTTATGTCTTTTTCAAAATCCAAATATCTTAATAAATCAGGTTGTTCCCTGATAAAAATTTTTTTAATCTCTTTAAAACTCGATCCAAAATTGGGTCATGGGCCTTCTTGTTTTAGGGACTACTATAGTCGGTGAATGCGGCCCTTATAGTTGTTCAATAATTCTCCAAAAGGCTGATTAGGCCTAGTCGCAAATTGTCTATTTTATTCTGAGCCATCACGAAAATCAGCCACTATAATCTAACCAAGCTAGCTATCTTGTTAGCCTAATGGTTAGCATGTCACAGGCCTTTGGTTCAAGGGGTAACAGGTTCGATTCTCGGGACGTACACTATTGTGTGGGTTTGGACCGCTTTCCCTATTGGTAATCTCTCTGTAACAAAATATCTCTGGTATAGATTTGCAAAAGAAAAAACCTGATCATTAGAAACCTCTCCTAACCATCTAGCAATTTTAACGATTTCTCATTACCAACCTATGAGGCGACACACTTGTATAGAGCTTAATAATATCGTAAAATAAACGGATGATATAGTGCTTTTGCTTTTTTTTTTGCTAGCATAGCAAACAAGTGGTCATACCACACCTTGAGTACTAAAAGTAGGTAAATGTACATTAGCCTATTTGAAAATAAAATTGGCATATAAGTAATACATTCTGAAATACTCAACAAAGATACAAATCTACCAAGGCAAAAAACAACTTCCAAATTGGCGTAGTTAGGCTATAAACGGTGACACTTGTGACGAATCCTATTGAATAAATAAGTTGGCGACAGATAATTTCTTCTAGAGATTTATTTTATTATTTATTTATTTAGTTAAATTTGGACACTCTGGTTTTTGTTAAAATTTTCATCTTAGACCCATTGGCCTATTATTAGTGAATTTCCTTTGGAAAGTGAACTATTAGCATGACCCGCACGGTGAAACTTAAGCCTGGGACCACCATAGAAGTTCCTAACATGACCCCCTGAACACGTTTTGGGGGGTCGTTCAAAATTCTATATATATATATATATATATATATATATATATATATGTATGTGTGTTTGCACTCTAGCGGTCACATTTTTTATCCGATTTACTTAAAATTTGGTAGGGACGTTTCTTTCTGTAATCAGTTTGGCAAGTTCGTTGGGAAAAACAATTGGACAACTCCAAACCCCTTTTTTGGAGATTAATCTTTCAAATTTTGAGTTTTTGGGGCCAAAAAAGGTCAGAAAAGCCCCAGATTTAAAATTAATGCATGTGAAAAAATGGGAATTAGTGAGGCAAAAGTTTTAAGCCCTCTGTCGTCATTCTAGCATAAATATTTACCGATTTATTAAGGAAAATGTGTTTCGACTAAACACAGTACGTTGTCTTATGGGGGTTTTACACTATAAAAGCCTGTTATTCCTTTGTTAGACTACTTTTGTCATCCCCAGCAACTCACGCCTACTTTCAAGCCTGTCTGGATCTTCTCCTAACATTATAATTCGCAATATGTTATTCCCAGCTGTGTAGGTAAATGAAACCAGGAGCATCAGAACAGCCAAAAAATCAATGTTTTCAGATTTCAATAAAAATTGGAATAAATGTTTGTTTTTACACTGATGTTGAGTTTTAAAAGTTTTTATGTGGAAATTCACTTCCCTCATGTCAGCGTGCTGCGTGCGAACTCGTTTGGGTTTTAAATCGTCTGTAGGTTACACACATTTAAGATAAGTGATAACAGTGATAACCAAAGTGAAAACTGCTGTTAAATTAGTTTCTTTTAACTTATTTTAAAACTAAAACTGAACTTATGTGTAACAAACTTTCAGCCATGTACATGCATTATGGCAGGATCTGTGAGAATGTGGGCCAGTAACAGTGACTTGACTGGCTATCTGGTTAGGGCTCAGCTCATCAAGACTCCGGAAATTGAACGGGTATTCCGGGTTGTGGACCGTGCCAATTATGTCCCCCTGGAAGAAAAGGTAAGAGAGCAAAAGCACACAATTATAAGAATGAACTGTCACATTTAATTTGTTAACCAATAGCAATACAGTAGAAGTCCGATTATCCGAGGTCCGATTATCCGAGCCGCCGGGTTAACCGAGGCAAATACAGTACTGTATATAGCCTTGTAAATAAATCGTAAATAAACAAATAAATAAATAATCGTAAACCGATTGAAAAACGTAGTGACTGTGGTTGCTAGGTCGAGTATTACAAGCTACTCCTTTTGGTTGTTGCTAGGATAGTCTTTATCGGTCGACTGTGTTCGCGCTAGAGATGGGAATTATCGTTGTTTTCCGGCAACAGTTGTAACGACAACGCAGCTATCCAATAACGTGTTGCGGCAATCTGTTATTTGAATAACGATTGCCAACTCTAATAACGGGTGTAGAAACGTTATTAGAATAACAGGGAGTTCTCCACAACGTGTTGCCGCGATAACGTTGCCACGGCCGCAACACTGTTATTCATCCTGTTATGTAAAATAACACCCATCTCTAGTTCGCACCATTGTCTCAGTCTACGCCGAACTGATTAACCGTGCGCTTCAGTCCCGTTTTCAATCAGTGTGTTGTTTCAAAAATATGAGTGGTAAACGTAAAAGAGTTGTGGTTTCTTTGGAAACAAAATATAATGCAATTAAGAGATTGGATAAAGGGGAGAGTATTAAAAAGGTTTATTTAATCATAAATCACTAATTACTGTATTAATAAACCGTATCCTCCAGTTTCAACACGATTTTTGTCTAATTATAAACTATAATTTTTACCGCCGTGTTATCCGAGTTTTTGATTATCCAAGGTAGTCTCGGTCCCGTTTAGCTCGGATAATCGGACTTCTACTGTACCTGCTGTTGCAGCTAACTATAAAACTATAATTTATTGTATGAAGATAACTTGATGACCACATGGGGGGGGGGGGAGCAATGATGGAAATTGACCCACACTAAAATATTTGCTTCCTTTTACCCCTTGGTGAAGGAATTGGTTTTGTTTTTCATGATTTGTTCACAGCCATGGAGGTAGTGTATATGGAGCGGTCACGGCGGACGGATAGTGAAGCCGCGCCGGACTGCACTGTTGCGGGGGGAGGGGAGGCAGCCTGCGCCGCGGTACCTGATTAGCTGATTGAACACAATAAATAAATAGCCTAGTTTCTTTGTGTATATACACATTCTTTTGGCAAAGAAAGTAAATAAAGTGAGCGCGGGTTGAAAGATTGACATAATTCTTCTAGTTTATTATGACTTGAATAAAACTCATGCCATTAGAATATGATTAAATTTGGTATATTAAAGATTCAGCAGTTAATAAGGGGGTAGGAATCGTTAAATTATTTTGTATTTGGTTCCAAATTGGCCAGAAACCTATTTAAAGTACAGTATAAGTCAGCTTGGATTGAGAGTTTTCTATTTAGTTATTCTGAGTAATTATTACTTCTATTAAACATAAACCACTCAGAAATGGTTAATATCGGTTATTACCTGATCGAGTACTAAACTAGGATCATGAAGAAATAGTTTATTTGTGTATAAACACATTTCATTGGCAAGGAAACTAATTAAAGAGATCGCACGTTGAAAGATGTCTATAATTGTTCTAAGTCTATTATTGCATTTAGAAAACATATAGCACTCGAACATGGTTAAATTTGGTATTAAAAGTTTCAGCTCTTAATAAGGAACAAAACTCTTTACTTTTTTGGTTAGAAATGGATTTTATAGGCCAGGAGCTAATTTAGAGGAAGTGTGGGTTCAAAGATTTATGTAACTATTCTTAGTTATATATTTTTTTATTTAAAAAATAACACTCAAGCATGGTTAAAAATTGGAATTAAAGGATTAAGTGGTTGGTAAGCAATATGAATTAGTAATTTTTTGGCCATAATCACTTTACCATTGGGCAGAAACCTGAATCAAGTGAGCGCGGGTTGAGAGTTTTCAAAATTTTTTTTATTATTATAATTTTTTATTAAAAAACACCAAACTAATATGCTTAAATTTGGTATTAAAAATTTGAGCAACTCAATAGGAACACAAATATATAGGCTATTTGGATAAGAGTCAGATATAGTCCAAAAACGTAATTAAAGAGAGTGCATGTCAAGAGGGGGGCCCTCCGGTTGATCGACATGTTAGTTGGTCTCAGGGACAGTTGGTAGGGTTTTAAAAAATAAATATTAATAATTAAATAAAGGACTGAAACGCACTGAACGACATGTTAGTTGCTCACAGGGACAGTTCGTAGGGTTTTAGAAAATAAGTATAAATAATTAAATAAAGTCCTGAAACCCACTGATCGACATCTTAGTTGCTCGCATGGACAGTTGGTAGGGTTTCAAATAAATAAATCTAATAACAGATGGGCTACTTGCTCGATGTACCAGTTGCTCGCTCCCCCTACTTCTTGTCTCGAAGAGAGGGGAGAGGCGGATTTACGCGCTGATTTACAGGAACAGTCCACTTCCATTCATAGATGTAGGCGCGCCCAAGTAGCGGAGTAACGTAGCGTGGAGCTGATCGTCACTGAGCAGAGATACCAACACTTACAACCAAAATTTCCCGTATGATATCAATTTACCCGTTAATATGACTGTATTTATATGACACAAAATAGAAATAGGAACGAAATGGTGTAAATTATTTTATACCCATAATATGTTATGATTGTATCAGATATGATCTATATATATGTATATATCTTATACATACGTTAAGGAGTCATTTGATAGACAATGCCTCCGTTATTTATGAATATATAATAACGATTGATGTTTTCCCTGATTCGTAGCCACGGCCGGAGTTAGTCATAGGCTACATAGGTAATTGCTTAGGGGCCCGATCCACAAATTGTCCCGTACTACACATAAATCATAAAAACCTAAAACCATCCTCCAAAAATTTAGTTAACCTTGGCGGTGGACAGCAATGGGCCGCACCACATGGTGTCTACATACCCTAAATCTGGTTCTGAACGTAGCTGGGCATAAATGGTTTCGTCAGTTACGTTCTGAAGGGTACTGCCTCCCCCCTAGGGAAAAATAATAAAATAAATAAAAAAATAACATTGGGCTCATGGAGTTAAAAATCAAAACAAAAGAATTGTATCAGCTATTCATAATCAATCAGGGAGCTGTCAAAGTTATTCCTATTTGTTTATAATTGTTGACAAGTGGTTTCCTAAGAGCAGTGACTAAAGCTATTTAGGGAAGATTACATAAATAGAGTAGTGAAATAAATCAAAGGGACATTGAGCTATAAATAGCAACTGGAGTGACCTTAAAAATTCAGAAGAGAGGCAAATAAGTTATACAAATCTGATTACCAGTAGGGGGAATTAGTGAAATATTACTCCAAGTCATCTAAACAAACTGACTGGCCTTCTCCCGAGCAAAGCTCGACCCCCAGGTTCTGTATATCGATGAAACTTGGTATGTAGCTTTATGTGGTAATAAGATACATATAATAAGATATATATGCATGGGAATTTTGCTGAGTACGCAGGTTTTCTGCTATGGGGGTATTCTAATAAACATTTTTCACCAGTCAGCGAACTGTGTTTAGCACTTTCAAAATCGATGTAACCAATTGACGTACAGAAATTATAAAGAATTCAATGGTGAAAACTACAATTTTATTTGTTAAAATATTACTTGTAAAACTTCAAAAAAAATTTTTGGGGAGAAATTACCCCCCCCACCCCCCCACCAACCCAAAAAAATACCCTTCGGATGGGTGGAACTGACTGGTTTTCGAACTTAGTCATACCTTTACACGTTTGTACCAAATTTAATCAAAATCGGATATTTTTTACGACAGATATCGCACCCACGGACACAAACACACACACGCACACATACCCATACATAAAGTTATGAACGAATTGTGTTTTTGGGGTCTGGGGACCTCAAAACGACAAGCTATCATGGTCCCGGGCCTAGGTATTAACAGGCTGTCTACGGTAAAGCTTCTTCCCTACAGGGGAAATTCGCTAAACGGGTTGTAAAGGAGTTAATTTCTTTTAATTGCAATATATTTCACTGGACGAATTTATACTTTCAAGGTTTATTTAATACTAGCAATTACCCGCGGCTTCACTCGCAACAAATTCTGACAAACATCTACAGCTGGTAATTTTATAAATGAATAGTTGAATGTACCCGTTCTTCGCACGGGTTAGAAAGGTAAGTTAGCTTGAAACAGCTGTTCTTGCTTCAGTTATTTAAGCTGTCAAATGGTAGTGTCAACAGCTGTTCGCATTACAGTTTCTATATGTTTACTTTCTTCTGAAATGTAAACATTGAAACTTAGGGCGTTCACGGGGCGTAGCCCGAGGGGATTTTAAGGAAGCGAATAGGCCTATGTGTTGCATGGGCTGAAGATGAAAAGTGTAAAGCTTGGGCTTTGTGTAAAGTTTCAGCCCAGTCGGTTCAGTAGTTTTTGTGTTTACCCGGAACATCAGATAGACAGACAGACAGATAGACAGATAGACAGACAGACAGATAGACAGATAGACAGACAGACGGACAGACAGACAGATAGAAACCACCTCTTCTTTATAACATTATAGATAGATAGATAGATAGGTATACTCGCATAAGATCTGCATTGGAACTTACAGGACCCGTGGGGTGAAACCCTAAGGTTGGATGTGGACATTATCAGGTTGGATTTGTGTTGTTATTATTATTTGTTAATGCAATATCTAAGCTGTTCATTCAACAGTTCATGCAACGCTTCAGCTTAAACGGTCCAGTAGTTTATGCGTGATGGAACTACAAATATCCATAATTTTAGACTTTCACATTAGTAATATTAAAATTAGAAGGATAAAAGTTTGCATTCTTTGTTAGCGGTCATCAATAAAGAAGCAGATTAAAATGCAACATTTAATATAGTGTATTCAAATGGAATCCCAGCCCTTGCAAATTGTAATGTATTACAGTGAGATGACCCTGCAGTATTGGACAATACCTTGTACGCCTTGATTCCATAATTAATTACAATTACCAATTTACAAATTTAACAACTTCAAGAAAGGTTGCGTTCCATTGAACATACACATTTTACGGCCGCTTTCCCCATCAACAGTAGTTTAAACTATGTAAAAGATAATAAGACTTTCCCAAATTGTAGCATATTACTACTATGCACATCCAGCACTCCATTTCCCACCAAGTAAATATGCAGTTACCGAGAACGCCAAATTATAAGAGGTGCAAATACAAAAACAACACGCTGACTAAACTGCCCCTGTTTCTAGAGCAACTAGAGGCACCACATATACAAAGTCTCCACTTCAGGAGGTTCGCGCCTCTTTTTAGCTGCTAGTGTGTGCAGCGAACTGTTCAATGGGCGCGGTCATATTTTGAAATCACAACTAACCAATACAAATTATGCCGTATGGTGTTGTACTGCGTAACAAGTTAGTTGGACGTAGTTCTCCAAAGCGCCAAAAGGTAGGAGCACAATTCAGAGAGTAAGGTGAAGTAGCAATCGTTGCCGTCGGAACTGCCTTATACGCCGCAACATCGGGGAAATTTTGTTACAAAGTTCAGCAAATTTCTTACCGCACCTGCGTCCTGCGTGGTCCCGTGGTCCCGCCGGTCAAACATTGAGTTGGTGGTGGCGCTACACACTTCCGCTACAAGCCTCCGTCTCGCCCCTCTTCTTTGGAAGGCAGAGTGGGGGGCGCGAGCAACAGGTACATCTAGCAAGTAGCCATTCTCTTTTTACATTTATTTATTTGAAACCCTACCAACTGTCCATGCGAGCAACTAAGATGTCGATCAGTGGGTTTCAGGACTTGATTTAATTATTTATACTTATTTTCTAAAACCCTACCAACTGTCCCTGTGAGCAACTAACATGTCGTTCAGTGCGTTTCAGTACTTTATTTAATTATTAATATTTATTTTTTTAAACCCTACCAACTGTCCCTGCGACCAAATAACTTGTCGATCAACAGGTAGGCACCCGTCAAGAGTTTTAAATACTCCCAAGTTTCTATTCTATTTACTAAATATTTATATGATATATTTGATAATATTTGGGATTTAAACATCTCGATAATTGAATAATAAATAAAAATCAAAAAGCCATTTGCCCAAATACTAATTAGCTTGGCGGGAATTCTAATTCAACTAAGCGTGAGACAAATTTTTCCCTATTTCTCCCATGCTAAACGGGAGCGATTTTGCCATCTAATCGACTCGCTTGCTGTCTTATCGCCAGTTGCGAGGGGGTGTGTCTGGCTTCATCGGCCCTAATTGGCACTGGCATGTCCTCTCCAGTAATACTACCTCCATGATCACAGCTCGTAGTAGCTTAAACATCTCTAAATTGCTGCAAGCCGACATTATAAGACTGCCTTTTTAGTGAATTTCCTATGGAAAGTGAACTATTAGCATGACCCGCACGGTGAAACTTAAGCCTGGGACCATCATAGAAGTTCCTAACGTGACCCCCTGAACACGTTTTGGGGGGTCGTTCAAAATTGTATATATATATATATATATGTATATATTATGTATATATGTATATATTATGTATATATGTATATATGTATATATATATATATATATATATATATATATATATATATATGTGTGTTTGCACTCTAGCAGTCACATTTTTTGTCCGATCAACTTAAAATTTGGCAGGGACGTTCCTTTCTGTAATCAGTTGGACAAGTTCTTTGGGCAAAATAGTCGGAAGACTCCAAACTCCTTTGTTCGGGATTAATCTTTCAAATTTCGAGTTTTTTGGCCCTAAAAAGGTCAGAAAAGCCCCGAAAGTAAAATTAATGCACGTAAAAAGATGGGAATTAGTGAGACAAAAGTTTTAAGCCCTCTCTCATCATTCTAGCATAAATATTTACCGAGTTATTAAAGAAAATGTGTTTCGACTAAACACAGTAAGTTGCCTTATGGGGGTTTTACACTAGAAAAGCCTTCAACTCCTTTGTTAGAGTACTTTTGTAATCCCCAGCAACCTCACGCCTACTTTCAAGCCTGACTGGACGGACCTTCTCCTAACATTATAATGTGTATAATTGTATTCCCAGCTTTGCAGGTAAATGAAACCAGGAGCATCAGAGCAGCCAAAATATCGTTTTCAGATTTCAATAAAAATTGGAATACGTGTATGTTATTACACTGATTTAGAGTTTTAAAAGTTTTTATGTGGAAATTCACTTCCCTCACGTCAGCGTGCTGCGTGCGAACTCGTCTTTGATTGTGCATGAAAAATAACATAAAATAATTTGAGAGAGCACAGTACTAGCCAATGTTTTCAGTCTTGTGATATTCTTCTCAATATGTTGCTGAACTGATTAATCTGTTTCTCATACTTTACTGTCATCTGTTACACAAGTCGTGAGAAAATGTTGTGAAGGTTCGATACTGGGTCTAGCTGCAATTGGTCATTGTGGCTATTAATCAATGATCCTAGCTAAAGAATCCGCCTGTCTTAGTCAGTAACAAGGCTACAAAATGCATCTCACTCATTCTTCACATATCATTCATTCATATTCACCTAAAATACGCCCTAATTGCGTTTGCATCTCACAGGAGATATTAAAACGAGTTCGCACGCAGCACTCTGTCGTGAGAGAAGTGAATTTCCATATAACAAACTTTAAAAAACTTAAAACCAGTGTAAAAATATACATTTATTCCAATTTTTATTGTAATCTGAAAACATTGATTTGTTGGCTGTTCTGATGCTCCTGGTTTAATTTACCTGCAATGCTGGGAATACAGTTTTGCACTTTATAAGGTTAGGAGAAGGTCCAGTCAGGCTTGAAAGTAGGCGTGAGTTTGCTGGGGATGATAAAAGTACTCTAACAAAGGAGTAGCAGGCTTTTCTAGTGTAAAACCCCCATAAGACAACATACTGTGTTTAGTCGAAACACATTTTCTTTAAAAACTCGGTAAATATTTATGCTAGAGTGACGAGAGACGGCTTAAAACTTTCGCCTCACTACCTCCCATCTTTTTATATGCATTAATTTAACATCCGGGGCTTTTCTGACCCTTTTTGAGCCCAAAAACTCGAAATTTGAAAGATTAATCCCCAAAATAAGGGTTTAGAGTTTTCCGATTGTTTTGCCCAACAAACTTGTCAAACTGATTTCAGAAAGGAACATCCCGACCAAATTTGAAGTAAATCGGACAACAAATGTGACCGCTAGAGTGCAAATACATTTATATATATACAATTTTGAACGACCCCCCAAAACGTGTTCAGGGGGTCACGTCAGGAACTTTTAAGGTGGTCCCGGGCTTAAGTTTCACCGTGCAGGTCATGCTAATAGTTCACTTTCCAAAGGAAATTCACTAATAAATACATAGACAACTTATGGAATTACAGAAATATATATAGCTAGTGGCTTACAGGGGCTATTTCCCCTAACATATGTTTTTTTTGTGTAAGTGGATAATCACAGCTGATCTTTAAAATCATTAGTTCATTATGCTTATTAATAATAACACTTAGTGATATTTCCATAAGAAAATCATTGGATCTTTGAAGTCCAGTGGGGCGTAGCCCACGTAATTTTTGATATTTCTGGTATTTTTCCCACCGCCCTTGGCCCTCAAGATTTAAAATGAATCGTCATAACCTAACTTAACTTCTTCCTAGCTTGAGATATTTCGTGGGGACCGATTTGCTTACGGAATTAAATATATAGATTATTTGAACAAATTTTGAAGAAACAAATGAATACAACCAGCTGTTAGGCTCAGCAATTTTCGGGATGTTCTCGCATAAAATTCTCTTGGACTCCAAAGTATTAATTAGAGCACAAATGTTAAATACTTTTTTGAAAAAAAGTAATTTTATTTCTACAACTATACATAAATATCCTATCTAGAAGTTTTCTTGACATTATTTTTGTTCTGCAATCTTAATTTGTAATGATTATGCTTATGTCGGAACCCAGGCTTACAACGACTCGGCAGTAAAGAGCGGGAACATTCACATTTCTTCACCTCACATCTACGGTATGGTCATGGAACATCTCAGACTCAGCCCGGGTGTGAGCTTCCTCAACATCGGCTCAGGGACTGGCTACCTTAGCACCATGGTTGGCCTCATGATAGGTAAATGAGAGTAAACCAGAAACTGTTTAGGGCCTACTGAATATGTGCTTACATGGTGTGCCATTAAGACACAACGTAATTAATATTTTTGTTGTCTTTAAGCATATTTAAAATTACTTATCCATGTATACATGGTTTTATTTATTTATTTGATACCTGTAAAAGAGTAAATTACAAAGATTTTCGTTAAAAGTAGAATGAACATTAAGATAATAAACAAGTTAAAAGAATAGTAAACAGATGATTGTCATAACAAATATAACCTAACTCATACATCGATAGATATGAGTAAGTATGTCATGTTAGAACATTATTTTACCTGATTATTTTTTAATCACAGTTAGTGTAAGTAAAGTGCCTAGTTTAAATTTGTTGTTTTTAATACATTTTACGTCATATAATGTATCAGGCATTATATCCATAGTTATGTATGTTAGCTATGAGTAAAAGTAACGAAACGAAGCTAATCTGTTAATGACACCGAACGTTTTCATTGGGTAACATAACAAGGTTCTCATTCATCATTTTTGCCCCAACGCAAAATTGGCCGAACGCATGGTTCCCCATAGAGTGCTTATATATCCTCACAGTTCTTCTCCATGGTGAGCATTTTTGCTTTGCTTACTTTCTCTCTTCTTTTTATTTTGTACATGTCCTTTTTATATGCAATCTTCATTTTTAATGATTTTTAGTAATGTATACATATCTTAATCATGTAGGTATTTATAAGAATAAGGATATCTTTATTGTCGTTTAACACATATCACAGTATAATAATGGACAACGTAAAATTATACACTATAGTCAGGAGCGTCAAATTAGGCGGGTGGGGGGATTTTACGTTGTTGCCATATGTGGTTATGGCATAATATGTCTAAGTCGAAAATCATGGGCTTTGGGGCACGAACTGGCAACGCTGAGAGACCCATGATGCTGAGAGGCCCATGATTGTTTATGATCTTGTGTCTGTAATTTGGCCATGCATTCGTTTAAATTATGTCATACGTCTTTGCCTTTGTGTATATTTTTGTTTTGAGAATAAGTAAATACTGAAGTTTATAACTGCGATAATTGCTTTAAATAATTTCAAAGTATATAATTATTATATATAACTTACTACAACTGTAATATTGTTCTAATACATTTTTGATAGTCAATCCTTTGTTTAAAATGTGATGTAACATTTTTAAATTATACTATTGGGTGCAACATGGAGTCTAACCAAATTCAGTCTGGACCATAGTGTGAACAGTTTCAAGTGGTTGATAAAACGCCAGTTCAAAGACAACGGTTAGCTGCTGGGATTATAAATAATGATTTAAATTATCAAACAACAAGCGTTATTGCCAACGTTTTAACATTTGTATATAATGAATAGTATAACAAATATACAATAGTTCTATTAATATAATATAATATAAAATATCTATATATTTGTCTTAATATTTTGGGTTTACAGCCATCCATGCACGGTCGAACATTGCCGGACGCCGACGATTCCTTTGACCTTCGCCAGAAAACCGACACAAATGGTTTGCCTCAGGGGAAAAATCGACCATAGATGGGGTAACATTCGTGTTATTGTTCGCGTAGGATAAATGCTCACCTGTGTATATGGGGGGCTTTACACAAAGCAGGTGGTTTTCGCGAGATTTCTGTGGAAAACTACTTGACTAAAGCATCTGCCGAGGTGTTCAAATTCAAATAAAATTAATAAATCAATTGATTATTTATAACCTCCAATAGAAAATTATATGACAGCACTTTAGGATGGATAATTTTTATCAAACTTAAAACACAATAACAGAACCACAGAATACAGAAGCATTAAAGTACAAATGTATCAATTCGTAACATATTATTAGAAAGGAGACAATAATTATCTTGGATATTTTGTAACAATAAAGTCAGCTATAATTATTTTACTAAGTACGGATACCGTTCAATCCAATTCTGATACAAATTAAGATTCATTAAATCTGACGATACTTGTTGATGATGGTGGTACATTGGTCATAAAGCCTGCTTCACTTGACCGGGCCCGGCATCGGTTACACGTCGTGATTGCCGTGGTGTACCATCGGCCATCGGGTGTACCCCTATGCAATCTGATGGTTTCTTTGGGTACTATATCAATATGTTAAATATACAGAATCGTTGATACAAAATTACAGTTGTAGTTTTATAAAACAAGCCAGCTGATCATCTGAGAAGAAAAACCAATCAGGGTTCTGTAAACATGTGTTTCTGAGAAATCTCCCAAATGTTAGCTTGCACCCCCCCAAATGAACATTGCAAAATCCACCACCCGCCTAATTGACGCTCCTGACTCTAATAAACTGTTCTTGAACAAAACAAAAATTATATGGAAACTTAGTTATATTAGGTATGTTTTGTATTCTTTGATATGTACTTACAAAGAAATTGATTTTTCCTACAACTGCGCCCAAAGTCCTTTACAATTTCAAAACACATCCTAAAACAGCTGGTTTCTGTTTAGCGAGTAAAAAAAAGTCTTTCTCGAGTTAGTCGCGTGAATTCGTGAATGAAAGTGAATTTTCATATATTGTGTGGTATCCAAAGTTGCAGTTGTAGGAAAAACTGGAATATGTAATTTGATTGTGGTTTCTGTCAAGCGATAAAGAACTACTTTACGCTCTTAATATATAAAAAACTATTTTTAAATTTTGCAGAATTTGTTATAATTGATCCAAAATTATTTTCTAATTTTAATGGCAATTTTAAAACTATAGACTAATATATATATTTTTTGCAGCTAATTAAATTGTGTTATAATGCTGTTTTTCGTCATACTGCTTCAAAAACAACTGTTTTTGACAGATGCGTTGAGATTCAAAAGTTCTCCTTTTTAGTTTTTGGATAATAACATATGTTTTGATGATCATTATCGTACTAGTACTAAAAAGATCATTGTTGATGATACTTTTGATTCGAGGTCGTCATAAATCGATTAAAATTCATTCGATTATAAATAATCAAAACTTTCATTGTTATTATCGAAACATTCATTGTTATTATTTTTGCGTTCGTTTCCCGTACACCACTGGTGAGTGACAACTGTGAGTGACACGATGGACGAAGTTAGTAGGCCTAACGATTTGTATCGAAATATAATAGAAAAAGCCCAAACAATCATATTTCCATGACAACCGTGCCCAAATTGAATGTTTGTTTTGAAGAACAACCGATTGATTCAAACCACAATGATTGGTTTGAAGTGATCGACTCAACAACCGATAGATATGAATGAACCGAAGTTATGCATGTGCAACAGCTGATTGTTTCAAGAGACAAGCTGAAAGAAACATTTGAGGTTATGAAGACACAGTAC
The DNA here is from genome assembly GCA_963675035.1 of Allygus modestus. NCBI lineage: Eukaryota > Metazoa > Arthropoda > Insecta > Hemiptera > Cicadellidae > Allygus > Allygus modestus. The sequence goes on from OY776111.1 coordinate 425,815,986, forward strand.
GTAAATTTTACTTTTGTTTTTATTTAAACCTTAAGTTTTTTGGCAGTATGACGAAAAATATAGTTCGTCACTCGGATCAAAAGCGTCTTTTTAATACTCGCTCATTTCCCAGCCTCGGCTTCGCCTCGGCAGTTAAATTGGAGCTCGTCGTCGTGGATACTATTATTGTTTCTCGAGCCCTCTCAACTAGTAACTCCTACATTGGTGAATTTTCTCTCTATGTATAGACAAAAATATGAAGTACGTACAAAAAGGAAGTTCAATTTAGTAATAAAAAAAACTAAAAAAATCAACAATTCAGATGCAGGAAAAAATACTATTGTACAAATATCGCAACTCTTACTATATTTTTCAGCATAACCCCCATGATTTTTGATAATTTTTCGTACCGTGGTACACGTTTTTGAATGCCCTCCTCATAGAAGTTTGCTGCTTGGGTCTTCCACCTTGTGGCAACAAGTTCCTTTTGCTCATAATTTGTCCTGGAAGAGATTAGCAAGGAAAAATTTCAGATGCGAAGAAAGATGAAAGACACGAGAAGCAAGGTCAGGCTGTACAGAGGATGGTCAGACATGTACCGGACAAAATCTTCTAGGAGTTTTTTGACACATTCACAGTATGGACGTTGTTGTCATGAAAGAAAACAACAAATTTTGATAGCATTCCTCGGTGCTTATTCTGTGTTGCACAGCACAGTTTCTTAAGTGTCTCACAGTAAAAGTCTTTACTGATTAGTTGACCTCTCAGCAATCAGTAAAATTCCTTGTCCATCTCAAAACATTGTACACTTAAATTTTTGAGTTTTCAAGAATTGCTTGGGTTTAACCGTCACTGGGGGCGAAGTGTGCTTCCATTCCATCAATAGCCATTTGGTTTCAAGAGTGTCACAAGCAACCAGGTGCGGATCCAAGGGGGGCGGTAGGGGCAGACGCCCCCCCCAAACCTAAGAATTATTGTGATTTATTTTATTATTCAGGCATACAATGAAAGTTTGTATAAATCCGAATGAAAATGTAAGTTGCAAAAGCCTCTCGAAACCCTGTTTTTCGGTCCCGAAAGTCAAATTTTGCCGCTTCCGTCTACATTGTTACATTAAAATTCAAACTAATGCACCTAAACCTTTGATAAATGGAATAAAATACTATTAGACAGGTGAAATTTTAAACTTCCGTTTTAGTATATAATACACTAGCTGATGTACCCGTTCTTCGCACAGGGGTTTTCTTTACCCGTTCTGTAGTCAATGCAATTTGCATTTTCGTTAGCTTGAAACAGCTCTTCTTGCTTCTGCTCTTTAAGCTGTCAAATGAAAGTATCCACAGCTGTTCGCATTACAGTTCCTGAATGTTTACTTTCTTCTGAGATGTAAACATTGAAACTTAGGATGTTCACGGGGCGTAGCCCGAGCGGATTTTAAGGAAGTGAATAGGCCTATATGTTGCATGGGTTCAAGATCTACCTTTGTGTAAAGTTTTAGCCCAGTGGGTTCAGTAGTTTTTACGTTCACCCGGAACATCAGACAGACAGACAGAAACCACCTCTTCTTTATAATATTATAGATTACTTAGATCCACATCTTTCACCTAAAAGCGTCTTACAAAAACACGGATATTCCCGAGTACTGTATTGCGAAGTTGTTGCAGTTTTGCCAGTTGGCAGACTGAAAATTGAGTGTTTTCAACATGGTCTTGGAGGTAGATTTTAGACACACACAGCAAAGGTTGCTACCATTGTATTCGGTATTATTTTTTACTGGATTTTGCCTGCCTACCGTAGTTTGCTGTCAGCTGTGTTTTGTTTACGGGTTAAGTTTTGTTTTTGTGTAAAACTGCGTAATCCGTTGCTAGGCAATAAATATCCAGTGGCTATGCTAGAAGCAAAAAGTGCCTCGAATTATATGTAATGAAATGAGAGGCAACAAAAATTAAATTCATCATGAAAACATTTTTATTTTTCGAGTCGTTGACCTTGGCTGTCAGCCTCATTCTTCATTGTATCTTCGCAGCATAGTTCAGTTGCAGATTTCAAATATGTTTTGTTAATAGTTTTTGTGTGGGTAAATACTAAAATAAATTGTTTATTCAGGCATCTTACTTGTTCTTAGACGCCTACAGATGATGTAGAAAAAAGTGTAATGCCTAAATATTTGTTATTTTTATTTAGGGTTGGGTGCAGTAGAACTAAGTTATTTTTTTAGCTTGTTTATAAAGTTATGATTGCTTTTTTCTCGAGTACAAGGTTATTGATATATTATGTTAACTTACTTTCATTCGTTGTATAATTTCATATAGTTAAACAACAATTATGGGGGTGCCAGGGGCTTCCCAGGGGGAGTGGTAACTTTCGGTGACCGCCCCCCCCAAACATGACCTCTGGATCCATCCCTGCAAGCAACCGAAGTTTCACCTCCTGTCACAATCTGAGACAGGAATGTATTGCCCTCCTCATCGTAACTTGTAAAAAACTCAAGTACACTGCCCATATGTTGTTTTTTGTGTTTTCAGTAACAATTTTGGGCACCCAATGTGTGCAAAGTTTTCGTAAACCCAATTTTTCAGTAACAATTTCATGAGTTAGTGATCATAAAATCAATGAAAATTTGATAGCAAGATCATTAATTGTAAATTTGTGGTCCTCCTTTATCATTATACTTCAACTGCATAAACCAGTTCATCAGTAGTAAAAAAAGGATGACCACTTCTTCTTCGTCGTGCTCTTGATCACGCCCTTCATTGAACTGTCAGACCCATCATTGAATCACTTATTGCATTTTCTCTAAAACATCACATATTTGTCGATCAATTTCAATTGCTTTATCACTGCTTTAAAAAAATAAATCACACATCTGTTCACAAGTGGCGGGATTTTTAAAGAACATTGTAAACAAGCACATTAATGCGAGTACAACCAACAATGATTTCAATATGATTTCCGACTTCTTGGCTCAGAGCAACCGCCGAACACGAGCATAAATGCGATTGCATTGCTACTGCGGATAAAAATAGAAACAGAACTTACATTCTAGACGTACCTCGTTTTATTTACAGGTGAAACTAGGGTTTCCTACTTCCTACTCCTACTAATACTGTAAATGTGAAAGTTTGTATATTTGTAGTTCCATCACACAAAACTACCTACTGGACTTAAGCTAAAATTTTAATGAACCTTCCTTATAACGTTAACTTATAGACCTGATAATGTCCACATCCAAGCTTAGGGCTACACCCCACGGGTCCTGTAAGTTCCAATGCAAATATAATGGAAGGATATCATTTATAAAATTACCAGCAGTACTTAAGTTGTTTGTCAGTTAGTTACTACAAAATAAATCATGTGGTAAAATGTAAAAAAGGATTTGATAGATAGTGCTGGTTAGGTTAATATTTTAAATGTGTTTTAATTTTTTGCTAGCGAAGCCGCAGGTAACAGATGGTTATAAGTAATTTAAACATCAATTTTTATAAATTATTAGAAGAAAGAATATATTTTTTAGGTTCTTCCAGTATCAACCATGGAGTGGAGATCCATGCGGATGTCGTAGAGTACGCTCACCAAAAACTCAGGGAGTCCAAGACAAAAATACCTACTTTAAATGTTTTCCCTGGGTTTTGTGAACCTGTTTTTGTAAAAGGTAAGTTATCTGCTGTTAAATTCTTAATTTTAACTTTACAGTTAAGGTACGAAGGTGCAAATTAATTGTTTGTAATTGCTGTTAGAACTAGAAAATAAAGTTGTAAACCCATTCACACATAGTCAATCACTGTCTAGGCAAAGGCTTTGTTACAGACCATCTACATACCTCACCTTATATGTGGGGCCGGATTTACAATTGTGCTGCCCCTGGACACAATGTTGCTTTTGTTGCCCTGCGCCCATGCCTAAAGAGGAGACAACATCCTATCACTTTGCTATGAAATTGTTTGTTAGGACTTTCTTTTAATTTATGCGGATTTTTTGTAGAGGGAGATTCAAAATCAAACTTACATAAAAGAGAAAGTATTACAGATTCGAAATGTGACTAAAAGAGAGTATGTTTTTTATAAAGTAAATTACATTTCCTGTGTAAATTTAATTACTACCCCTGTTGCAGCAAACCAGCATTATCATTGTATTTCTAATACATATTGATTGTGTCTCACTACCACATAATGCCATTTACCAACTTTTATAAAAATAAATTCATAAATAAGCGATATATAACTTTTCATTTATTCTCCATAAGAATATCATTTGGGCTGAGTTTGCAGGTTTGCAGCTACAAGAAATACCATAGTAAGTTTTTATGCAAATATCAATATAACTTAACTAGATAAAGCTACACAACTTTTGTTAATTTATATACGAGGGCTGTTCAGAAAGTAAGTTCCGTTTAGGTGTAAAAAATACTCAATGGATCTACATCAAATTTATTATATATATCTTAAAGAGCGTGTCTTAAACTATTTTTCGACATGATTCCCACCAACATTTAAGCACTTATCATACCTAGCAACAAGCTTTTCAATTCCCACTGGATATAATTCTGCTGCCTGTGTACTTAGCCACCCGTTGACGCCATATTTCAGCTCGTCATCATTCACAAAGTGCTGTTACCCAATCCATTTTTTCATGTTGGGGAACAAGTGAAAATCACTCGGCGCTAAATCAGGACTGTAAGGTGGGTGGTCAAAAACATCCCAACCAAAATAGTCCAGAAGCTCACGAGTTTCTTTAGTGTTTCAAAGTACCCTGTTGAGTTAATTGTAGTAGTGTGGAAAGGGGACTTTTGGCTCACTTGATTTATGGCTTCCGGTCACGTGACCGGAAGCGCTGCGTCATGAAAGACGTCATCTGAGGCTGAGCCAGTGACGTAGGCGGTTTCGTGACGTAATGAGTGAAAGGTTAAAGTTCAAGGTCACGGGGAGGTAATTTTAAAAAAGTACTACCTCGCACGCGTAAAATCCGATTGTGATTCGATAGTTAATCGATAAGAAATATCGAATGAAAACAATCGAATGAAGCAATCGAATGATACGAGTGCGAGGTAGTACTATTACAAATATTACTTTATTTTATTTACAATAATTCATGTTTACAATAGTTCCCCGTTGTTCGTTGTCATCGATGTTGTTGATCCGGACGAGTTGCGGCCATCACTTCGCTTTCGGATGAAAGACGGTAGATATTTCGATTCCTGCGCAGAGTCCATGTTGTTTTTGATGCGTAAAGTTCCAAAGATAAATCGTAACCGGACGTAATGAGAAGTCTTAACTCTTCATTAAAAACCTCGAGGTCTTGGAAAGTCGCCAGATGAATAGAGTCATAATGAATACACCTAATTTTGATGGACATTTCAACAGAGAGCTCGATGTACACTGGTCAAGAGCCGGAGGTGTACTGACTATTCGCTAGCTAGCGTTTTGGTATCAAACAAAATGGTGGGGGTAAAAGTGTGGTGGGGCGGAGCAGATGGCGGACGGCAGATGGCAGGCGGCAGGTGGCAGCTGGTGCGAGGCAGATGGTTGCTACTACATTCGCCGCCACAGTAATGCAATCCTTCGGCGTAATTCTTGTATTTTATCTTGTCGGTTCATTTGATACGTTTTACATCTACATATGCAATAGCTGAAACACTTGCACTTACGACAAGCTTTCCCGTCAACTTGATCGCCTGGTATTTTAAAACATTGTAACTCGCAACAATATGTCTTCAAATTGTTATCGAAAAATAAATTGTTCATAGGTGGCACCGACATGTTAGCTGCAGCGTGTGTTAGACAAGACTGAGACTAACTTCACTGCTCCCTCTCTTTTATACCTCTGCATAAGTTAACCCTGAATGAAAGTTCAAGGTCACCCATTTGAATTTTAAAAAAAGCAACACAGCAGTATATAAAATAATATACTGCTGTGTTGCTGTTTTTCTTTTTTTCTTTTTTCTTTTTTTTCTTTTCTTTATTAAACAAACATCTTACAATACAATAAGCTTAAGTCTAACATTAATGACTAGAAATACAAACAGAGACATTATGTACAAATATGCGTGATGTGCAGAGTGAGTTCCGTAGAGTTGTTGCCGCTTACACCGTGTGATACCAAATACAACGTCCCCGGTTGAATATCTCGCAAATCTTCATTTTGTAGCAGTTGAACAAATCGTTTTGGAAGAAATACTTGAAACTTCGGCTCATCTCCTGGAGTGAAAGGTCCTTCGCTCAATGAAACTAGAATTGCTTCTCCATGTGTGGTTTCCACTTGCTTGATGTTATGAATAATGTAGTGTTTTTGTTCTTTTAGTTCTGAACACTTTTTAGTTAGCAGAAGGTCGGATTTTGAATGAGTGTTGAATTGATCAACCAGTGTTTGTAGAAACTGTTGTGATGCCATCTTCGTCAGTGGTGGTTGTGGTGTCTTCTGTGATGTTGCCTCTTCGGAGTCTCGAATAATACTCGTGCTGGAGCGGTGCTGTCTCCTCGTATTTATAGGCCCCGCTACCCCCACCACATTTCTGTTCTCCGCTACCCCCACCACATTCCTGCGTTTGTTTCAAGTAAGCAGCCAAACGATATGCGTTGTACAATGCACAGTTTGTTTGGCCGTGTTTAAGATCTTTTGCAGCGACGCAAATATTACCGAGATTAATGTTAAAGTCTTTACTGATAGTTATATCGAAAACATCACCGTGCGTGTACTTTTGTATCCAGTTCTTTTTTTCTAATCCTCTTGTGTATATATGTGAATATTGTTTGCAAAAGTTAAACATAATACTGTGCAGATTACTGTAGCTTATAAATCCTTCATACCAATGTATGTGATGAAAGTAGTTTGTTATCCATTTGTTTGTACTTTTTGCTTTGGTGTTAAGTTTGTTAAAAGAAAAAGGAGCTTCAAACGTGAATGGGTAGGCTACAAATGTAAGCAAGTCTAAAATTACTAACTCCTTGATAATAAACCTATCATCATTATTTCGAAATGCTTGAAATTCTATTACACAAGGCTTTACACTCACTTCTTCATCCCCTCCGCTCATCATGGCACCTAGCGATCAACTAAACTGTTTTCCACACCACGGTAGGTTAAATACCAGGCCGTACAGTTGCAGGCGCGTTGGTGTATATTTAACGTGGGCACCGTCCCCAATAGGCCTACCCCACGTGTGTTCTTCTTTACTAAGTCAAACTTTAGTCTTTTTTAACTTCTTTTTCTTGTGTTTCGTTTTCTTCTTCTTCTTGTTTCTCCGTTTCTTCTTCTTCCTGTATTGTTTCTTCTGCAGCTTCTGTAGCGATTTCTACAAGTGGTTCAAAATCCTTTAACTTTCTCCACATGCAAACTTCATGAGGTATTCTATTAAAAATAGATGTATCCACAGGTCCGTACACGATGGTGCTATCAGGTTGTTTTTCCAAAGTATCGACCAAATATTCTTTAATAATAGCGCTTGCAAATACCAACTGTCTCATGTACCTTGTAATAGGTTCTGTTGCGTAGTTTAAAACGTAGAATTCTTCACGTGACAGTAGAATCTTATTTTCATGTTGAGTCAAGTCTCTAATTCGCACTTGTAGTTGTCCGCGATGTTTAACAATATCGATTTCATTGTCACAATCCAAAAGTCGAATATGTGTTTTCCTTCCACACAAACTGTTAGTTAAATAACATTCTATTAAATGTACATGTTTCAAAAATGACTCCCAAGCATTTTGCGAAAATAAAACCTTTTTTGTTCCATGGTGTAGTATTACTGTAGGGGAATAATCCAATGACTTCATCAATCCAACTGATACACTTTTACTGATGCATGCTGAGATGGGGTAAAAGATTCGCAAAAAAACTTCAGTTAAAATGTGAGGAGGAATATTTTCTTCAACTTTCTTCTTCCTCTTTGGCACTACCTTTGATGGGTCTGCATTACTTTCCTCCTCTCTATCTCTTTTACCAAACTTTAAAAATGCAGTTATTTCCTTGATGATTTCTGCTTCACTAGTATTATCACGTTCCAATAACGGTGCTACCTCTGCATCACCTTGTACAACAGATGGAGAACTCATTTTGTAGAAGATGTTACCCATGCGACGATAGATGATCAACTGAAGACCTGCATTGTTGCTCCGCTATTTATAGGTTAGCGACAGTGGCGGTGCCGGTGGTGGTACAACGATTTACAATACTGTCTTTACAATACCGGTCAACGGTGTGTATGTAACAATTTTATCGTGCAAAATTAAACAATACGCAGATGTATTCGCAGGTACGTTTTCTTGAAATTCCATTTCTATTTTTATATCAACACTAGACGATTTTACAGATTCATTTTGTTTGGAACAATCAATTACAACAATCGGAGCTTTCGATTCAGACTGAACGGGAGATAGTAGAGGTGTATTTGTTTTGCCGTAATATGAATTTTGGAACCTAGCGTACATGTCGTATAAAACACTGTATCTTTTCTTATCAAAAGAAATATTAAAGTTGTCGTAGGGAAAGAATTGTGAATTCAGGAACACTTTACAGTTTGTTAATTTACAATGGTCAAATTCACCAGCATTTTCAGTTATTATACTTTTCTTCTTCGTTTGTAATCCAAATATTACATATCTCGCTTTTTCCAAATGAGTAGAAGTTTTTACAGTCCATGTATGCCGTTGTGTTGTAGGTAAAACGGGGTATTCATGAAACTCCCAGCTTCTGAATGGCATTACAATGTCTCGATCTGATTTTAACTTTCTTAATAATGTAATCCTGTGTTCATCATTTAGTCGCACATGTGGTACTCTCCAAACAATCTTGTCTAATGTTAATTTCCAGTCTAAATTGGCATCAGTTGTTCCAGTAGCTGCTTTAATAATATCTTTATCGTTTGATGATCTTAATAAAACTAGTTCTTGTTTTACATTTATTATTATTCTTCTGTAGTCTTCAGCAAATCCTAGGAGTAATCTTAAAGGTACATAGAAATCAAAGTTTCCCGAAGAGTCAGGAGCGATTGTACTTTTGTCTGGTGCAACCCATCCTGCAACAGCTAACAGATTCTTCTCATTTGGTGTTAAAGACGCTAATCCTTTCAATATACTGGAAATTCCAACCTTTTTTGTTGAATCGACTGTAACTCCTGAAATTTCATATCTAATCTCGTCAAACAAAAATGCCATAGGATTATTTATGAACGGAACAGTGGTTCCAGCAGTACCATCATTTTTTGTTACTTTTCCTTCAATATATAAATAACTTTCGCATGGAAGAGTATAAATGTCTTGTTGTTGTATAGGAATCCTAATTTCATCGTTATTGTTTAATTTGGACGAAGCGTAAGGGTTGTGCGTGTGATATTCCTTTTCCCATAAGGTCTCGTCGAATGTTGGACCCTGCGCTATATCCAGTATATCCATTGTTAATGACCTTTAATCCAATTTCTTCTAGAAAACGAATGTTGTCACTTGTTAATCCTTCTACAGCTGATGAGCTACTGACCTCTTTGCTTGTTGGCTCTCTCTTTTTAAATGATAACCCCATTGTCTAAGCGGATGATTTTATATGTATTCTTACAGTAATAGCTTCTCCTCTAAAGTCAATAAGGTTTCCGTCTTGATCCACTATGTTCAGCACGATGTCTGAAATGAAACTGGTGTTTAACGGTAGGTACACAAGGTTTTGAGGCTTTTCTACTATCTTGAAACCCGGTGCAACTGATGGGTAGAATGTGTGTAATATATGACGATTCTCTCCATCGCTGTAGGATCCTTGTATAATGTTACATGTAATGTCTATGCTATTAACTTTGATGATCGTCACAGTTTTATTCCCAGAATGAGTTTTATTAGGTTCTAATACTTTTGTTTCCTTAGAAAACCCCAATAAACTACCAATTGAATGTTCTTGACTAAAATCAATATAATACTTAGACGTAATTTCGGCTTTCATTGTATTGTTATTGCCTTTTATCGTTATATTTTCTTTTCCCATATGTTTTTGTATAACTTCATTTATATTATCAATTTCATAAGCTCCTGTTGGTAAACTGAATTCTTCCAAAGCTGAATACTTTCCTTTATCATCTTTTGTCTTGTAATAATGTATTTTGTTATTAATTCCTTCACTAACGTTTGGAATAGAGTTATATGTTGTTAAATCCAATAATGCGGCTTCCCATAGTCTTCCTTTTTGCAAACGTAGCGCTGGAAACAGAATACTGCGCAAAGTACATGAGTTACCGGTTAATGACACTGTATACGAGGACATCTTAAAGTTGACTAACACTTTTAGCTAAAAAGTCTAAACATAAATGACCGCAAATGGATGTATCATCAGGTTGTTTTCTTGTATGATTGTAAAAAACATTTTCTGCCGCACGAAAGTATTGTTGAAGTTCTTTCGGTGGTGGAAGGTCTCCAAAACTGTCGAAATAATAAATGGTTTTACCAAGTTTCTTGTAACACACCCAATGAGTGCCTAATCCTTCACTATTATCCAAATTTACAATACCAGTCTCATTTTTCCACATTTTAACCGGTAACTCATCTTTCATAAATACTCCTTTAAAAAATGGGATTTTCAAACAAGAAGCATATGTAATCAGTTCTTCATTGGTCAATTCTTTGTTTTTAATTATTAATTGCTCTTTCTTATTTAATACACACGATACAGTCTTAGGTATAATCCTCCTCCCTTTTTTATCATTGACCATATTGTTGGTTTCTTTTTAGCTTTACCACTGGTAGATCGACGTTTTCTTCTGATATTACCTCCTTGTTTTTTAGCGGGTTTTTTCCCACGCCTTCTTCTCTTTCCTCCTCCAAACGTAGTTTTTGCTTTCATTGCTGCTGTTACTGCTAAAGACGCTGCTTTTTCACCAATACTCGCGTCACTAGATTTTACTCTTTGCCAAGCTTTCTCAGCAAGTGCTTTATCCGCTATTGATCTATTTTTAGTATCACCAAATTTGGAATACGCTATATCGTGCTGTTTACAAGCCTGATCGAGCTTATTTATTCCAGGATCTCCTCTAGCAAGACGTTTCTCTAATTTAGTTCCAGGACCACAATATTGATATCCTCCAGGTAAATGTAATTCCACAGGTAATAAATCAATCGCCTTGTTAACTATAGCTCCAACCGGTTTACTCAATAGAGAAAATGCTATTCCCCTTCCTCTCTGTAATCTCTCTCGATTATGACTGATGCGTTTAACCCTCGACATGACTATTTATAGCAAAACTTACAATCAGTAGGTGCACTCTATTAATGATTTACAATGAATGTAATATCAGTTTTGGTTTCTTGCATTATATACTGTTTAAAATCCATTTATTATATCGAAATGGATTTATTAATTAAATGTAGACATATTAAATAAAAGTAGTAAAAATAGAAATAAGGTGTAATTGAAGATGTTCCAGATGTTTCTCCGCTGGTGATCGAATCGTTGTCTTCGGTAAAATGAATAAACTTTAAATAGTTGTCATGTTCCCTTAGAAACTTGCCACTTAATCGTTGATAATTGAATAACACATCCCAGTCTAGTTTATCTTTAAAATTGTCAATGTAATTCTCAGAGAGATTTTGATATTTACTTATTACTTCCCAACAGTTATTAAAATTTGATGTCATCTCTACGAGGAAGTCTTCTGAAAACTGTTGTCTTTGTAAAATATGGATTCAGTTAACTCTGTGAAAATAAATTCTTAACATAGTCATTGTAAAGAGGTAATGTATGGAAAGTTGTTCCCAATCCATATATCTATCAAACCGTTGAACAAAACCATTTGTCAACACTCCTTGGGGAAATCTCGGCTCTTGAGATATTAAACTCCACGCAGTAATATTGGATTCCATCATCCTCTCTGTATCGTCTCTCGAATATGACTGATGCTTTATCCCTTATCATGGGGGGTATTTTAAATTCTTTTTTCTCTTATGTAATCTTCATTGTTTTCTGTTGGTTCATTAATCACATTCACTTTATCCTCCTTTCCTAATGTCTTGACTTTAGAAGGCTTAGACGGTTTATCTCGTTGATTAGGTTTCTCTGGATTGTGTATATTTTTCCAGTCTAAATAATTGTGACTGTCAACATCTGAAGCTGCATCTCTTCCTGAAGCCCGATGGATATAATGGAATAGAGCTGCACCAAACCTTTCCAAATGTTTTTCATATTCCGTAGTCCATTTCTTGTGTACAATATCAAACATTTTCTTATTTACAGCGTCTCCATCCTGCTCACAATCACCTACATTTGATAATTTTAATTTTTTTACATCATAGCTTGTGTCAGTTTTATTCCTTTTGTAAATCGTTAACAATTTTAGAGTAGCTAAATTTACTGCTTCACCATCATTAATGGGATATTGTATATCGCTTAACCTTTTACCGGAAAACCCCCAATGATCTTCGTGTACAGTTGGGGTTCTTTTTTCCATGTACTGTACCGTAACCGCATCAGACGACATAAGCGTATCACCAACATTTTGAATTACTTTTCCTTCAAAATTATAGTTGCCGTCAGGTGTTAACGGAAACCCAGCTCTTTTTTCACTATATCCAGATTTTACTCCAAACTCGGAATACCGTCCAAACTTGTCCACACTCATGATGTAACTGAATCGCTATCGTTTAGGTTCTTATTATATATACGTCTACTGAACAATTATTCCTTGTTTTCGCAGTTCATCAACCAAAGCTACCCATTCGTTTTCTAAACCAGTGTGCCCGGATTCCATAGCTTCATGTAATAACCTCATTCGATCAACTAACTTATTTATATCGTTGTAATATATTATATTAGTTTTATACAAATTTTTCAATAATCCCCTTCCAGATGTGGTAGGATCAGTTGTTTTTCTCTTTTTATGCAAAACATTTAATTCAGCAGAAGATAAAGCTCTTCTTTTAATTTGAGCTTTTTTTGATTTCGAGGGGAAAAGACTAGATATAATACTTGTATATTTTATTGACCGATTTCTATGAATAGGTAGGTCTTTGGAATACTTCTTTCTATGTGCATTTGTATACTCTAATATATTTTTAAACAATTGTAAATCCCTTTTAGTATATTTACCAGGATTATTTTTAAAGATAAGTTCAAACAAACCTTTTGTACCTTTATATTTCTTATCTCCAATAACTATATCATCATTTTCGTTTATATCTAACTTGCTATCTCCAATCATTAATCCTTTATCCTCTATTCTAGCTCCATAGGTATGAAAATTTCGATTAGCATGTGCGGCGTGTAACATTTTTAACGTATATGTTCTTCCAAGAGTTCCTTTAAACATAATATCCGTGCCTAATTTGCTTAAGTTGGATGGGTTAATATCCTCTTCTTCTGCTCTTGTATCTTCTACACTTGTATCTTCTGTACTTGTATCTTCTGCAATGTCCTTGTCCTTTAAATCCTCTATATCTCCGCTTTCTTCATACTCGTCGCTTTCTTCAGATGTTTGTAACTGACCAAAACTTTCATCATTCTGAAATTCTTCTTCATATTTGGAAATTGGTAGCATTTTGTCTCCTTCGAAGCGAATTGAAGGTTTTTCCATATTTTGTGCTAATCGCTTTAAAGGTTCAGTAACAGGTTTGAATGTTGTTTCTAAAAATTGCTCTCTTTCATTTATACCTGATTTTAAAGCTCGGTTTTTTTGTCTAATAGAATCACTAAGTGATTTTATTTCCTTTAATAGCTTTTCCTGGTTAACCATCTTCACACCTTGACGACTTGTACAGTAATACCGCTAATCAGTGTATTAAAACAAATTTATCAAAACCTATTCTATAACGACCATCTTTTATAGCTTGATCTTTCATAATAACCAAAAATCCATACTTTTCCGCCCATGCTTTTCCGCAAAGCTCTTTAAACTTTTCAAATGGCATATCCGCATTCACATGATCGTTATATATATGTTTTAGGTTAGTATCATCTTGTTTGAATACAATTAGAATATTTGCATTATCTCTGATAAGTTGTTTTGGGATTTTGCTATAAGTTTGTCCTATATATATGCTGTCGATGTTATTATGTCTTCCCATGGCAAAGTAGTTTCTAATAGTATCCTGATTTTCACAAGATACATCGTCAAATATAAATACAGAATACGGTTTCGCTTTGTTTGGTTGCATAATACTATCACTAGCGTTAAATTTGTAAAAATTAACATCAGACACATCAGATAGGATTTTATCCAGCAATTGATACTTTGGTTGATGTAGAGACTTTGAAAAAATATATAGGTTATTAAACCTTAATCCCTGCGGATTAGTGATCAAATTAAAGACAACATTGGTCTTTCCGCAGTTTGAGGGGCCACTTACTATACATCGAACAGTGTTTGGAAGTAAACTACCGTGTTTACCATTGTTGATTTTAACGTTATCCACAGTTAAATCATCTATGTTATTAATATTGAATCGATCTTTATGGTGAATAATCTCCATCCTGCTCAAAGGTTAACGATGAAATGAGTTGCTTGCATTAAACCAAGTCCTTTATAGGTATCCATGAATCCTCAGTTTTGTTAAACCCTAACCACCGCACTTTAACTGCGTCCTTTTTTCTTTGTAACACTTTTTCAACAAGATATACATCACCTACTGTTGACTTTAACATTTCATGTCCATAAAATGCACCTTGCAACAAATCTCCTTTGTTATCTTTTAGGATATACGTTTCAGGTACAGTCGGTTGCACTTTATACACTGTAAAAACTTCATTCGTCCAATTGGGAAGGTATTTCTTGGTAAACACTCCCTTATATTTACTAATCCGTACTTTATCACTTACATTAAATTTTCTTGGCTGCATTTTTTCTACTTTAGGCTTTGTATTTTTCTTTATGCGTTTTAATACATCTTTTGCATTTCTTCTATTTACTTTGTTAGGTTTCATACCAATAGTTCTATGAAACCTGTTGTTATAATCATTTATTAATTGTGGTAAAACATCATACCATACGTAAGAACCTCTTTTTGAAAATTGTTTATACAGTGCTCCTTTTAAGGTTCTATTAAATCTTTCTACAATAGCTGCTTTTTTCTCTGAATTTGTAGAATAATGATTTATTTTATATTTATTCATTAACTGTGCAAAGTTTGTATTAAAGTATTCTGTTCCATCATCAGTTTGTAAATGTTTAATTTTGTTTTTATCTCTTTTTATGGCTATTTCCATGGCTTCTGTTACGCTTTTACCAGTCTTGTCCTTTAGAGGCAAAGCGTCTGCAACTTTTGTAAAACAATTAATAATTGTGAGTATATATTTAAATCCTTTGTTTATTCTGATATGCGGTCGCATTTCAATTAAATCCGCTTGATATAGATCATTTATCCCTTTTATAACAGTATTTCTTCTTGGAAACTTTATTCTTGCAGGTTTGTGTAGTTCATTAATAATCTTCTCCTTCAGGTCTGACATGATGGTTTCACAAAGGCAGCTGATATGGTATTAAATATTCTATGGTATAAATCTGCTTATATATATACATATAGTTCAAGGTCATTCAAAACTTGTGTAAAAAAAGGGGAAACACAGCTTAACATTGCTGTGTTTCCCCTTTTTTACGGAAAGGAAAAGGAT
This sequence comes from Allygus modestus, assembly GCA_963675035.1. NCBI lineage: Eukaryota > Metazoa > Arthropoda > Insecta > Hemiptera > Cicadellidae > Allygus > Allygus modestus. Next base: position 425,831,532 of record OY776111.1, read on the forward strand.
AAAGGATCTAGGACGATGAAAAGGTTACTCGTCAATAGGGTTGAGGGAGTAGTGGCCGAATGGCAATGTGTTGATTTTGTCTGGAAGGGTTTGTCTTTTGTCGTCATTACAGGATAGCGCCTTTTTAACTTCAGTCACGCTGTACAGCTGATGGTTAAAACTTCTGATGGTGTTGAATTTAGCTGTAATGATGTTATCCTCAAATAAGCATTGCTTGTAGTGTTCAAAATGCACTTTCTTCTTTAAATATAAACTCTTCACACCTTTAGCTTTCTTAATATAGCTATTGTTCTTTTCTTCTTCTTCTTCTTTTTCATTAAAGAGTTTCAAAGAATATAGTTTAGACATCAGTGCAACAATCTCTTCAAGTAGAACACCATTAGCCTCATCTTTGAATTTGCCTAGTACTTTTTTGTGTCTGCCATTGTCGTAGTTTGGATGATCTTTTGGATAATCGGAGAAATCAAAGTCGTTCTTGTAAATAAATGTACGTAAGTCTTTATACATGTCCAATGTTACTATGCGATATATGAAAGCGTCAGTGTCCATATATGTAATAGATATATTTTCTCTTCCGTAGAACGCCACCATTTTGTTGTAGTGAAAGTCGTACATGTGTGTTTTTGAGATGTCCAAGATTGACATGCCTATATACAAAGGACGATCCATCTTCACACTCGTCTTCTTCATGGACACTGCTACAAGTTTTTCATTAATAATTATAGATGTTCCAAAATTTGGCTGCTGTACTAGTTTCTGTAATTTTTTTGCGTCGGTAACAAGTTTAACATTTTTATGTCTTCTTTTGTTTTCCAATGTTTTTTCAAATATCGCATTATTCATTAATTTAAAGAAATCTTTTTGAAAGTCTGATGTAGCTGCTGCTCTTCTGATGGTATTTGAATCAATGTAGGGTTTCAACCAGCATGATTGAGAAAATTCCAAAACTCTATTAATTTTTGTTAGACGTAGTCCTAATTCGATAGCTTGTTGAACCACCCAAAAGTGAGCCACGTAGCGTTGTTTATTATTTAATGTCATCATTAATTTGGGGTGTTTTCCAATTGGTGAAATTTCTGTTTTAGCAAGAAGTGGAAGGTCATAATGAAGATCATGTAAATTTTCTGGGTATTCAAAATCGCAATCCAAAATATATCCAGTGTCACCATGTTTCGGAATTTGTAAAATATCGCCAATAGAGTCGGGATTAATCCATTTAAAGTTATCAAAAGGAAGTGGGTTTGACATTGCCCATCCGTACAGGTTATTTGCATCGAAATATCCTAAATAGGTTGACGGTTTGGTTTCATCGTAATCGGGAAGGTATTTGTTGTTGGCTTTGACATGTCTGGTAACACTTTGGGTCAATCCGCCTCTTACTCCAGCTTCAACCATTAAAACCATGTCAATATCTGTTAAAAGTTGGAGTTTGCATTTTGTTTCTTTTAACATGGCTTGCCAAGCTAATCCTGGTGAAGTATACGAATGTAGAGGGTCCAAACCGTATGCAGCAAAACAGGTGTTTCGGAATTCTTCCATTACATCACAAAGAAGAGTTACATCTAGTTTGACATAAAAGTCCGAGTAATCTCCTAAGGTCTTCATATCTAACTCGTTCCATACTCGACGTGCGTGTTGATAGTCCTCAAGTGATATTTCCGAATCATTAAGTTTGTTTTTGAAGTGTTCTGGTGGAGGTAGTGATGTTTCATCAAATCTATGCAGTCCATCGATGTAATCATAGGGGAAGACTCCTTTTCGAAGAACCAAATCCATTTTACTATTGGGTACAATTTTGCTTGTTTCTATCAAATCTGTTCTTCTTAGATTTTCAGATAATTTCATGAGGCTTGAAGGCATAAATCTAAATGAATCAACAAACCTTAATTTAATTTTACCCACCTTTTTTGAAAAGCTTATAAATTTTTCCATTGTAGTAGCCAAAACGTCTATTGCTCCATTATCTCTTCCTAGTTCGGGGATTATGAAGTGCGAATCATAACCACTCAGATTGTGCAGAACTACGGGGATGAAATATGGTAGTTTGTAGTTCAAGTTGCAAGCGTTACAGGTCGCACCTCTGTACGCTCCCGTAAGATGATCGTGGTCACGAACTTTAACGTTATCCAGTGTAAAGGTGTTATTACACAGATAACACGTTGTTGTTGAATCATAATGTTGAAGCTCTTCTTCTTCCATAGGTGACATGGGTACCTTTGTTCTATACAGTTCTTCTACCTTTGCAGCTATGTCATACAGATCATCGACAAAGTATTTGGCTGCTTCTTCACCGCGATAAATCTTTGGAGAAGATGATAGTCCATATTTTTGAAGATGGTCTTCAGTCAACGTGGATTTAATTAGTATGCAATAACTGTTTGGTGAATGAAGTTGGTATTTGCTTCTTCTTGTAACGTCCTCTTCTTGTTGTTCAAGCGGATGTAAAGAAGACTCGAAATCAGCGTAAACAGCAACAGGTACACGGTATTGTTGTATTACTTTGTCAAATTTTATCTGCGCTCTGCTGGAATGTGGCAATTTAATTCTAACCTCATAGTTTCCATTACATAACCTTTGATGTTCTACTAACCATTCTGAACCTCCCCTTCTTAATGGTTTGCCTACATGACAAAAACATCTTTTACAAATGGTTTTCTCTCCGTGTTTTTTTGATATTTGTTTAGATACAAGAGCTCCAAAGTTTCTTATATAGACATAGTGGGATATGTCCCCTTTAGTGATCAATAGCAAATCTGTATGATCTCTGCGCTCAATAGGTGTTATGCGCAAGGGGTACGCATTGTTTGACGAATCTAAGCCGAAAATGTTGACAGAAGCTGAAGGATTTTGCTTTTCAAATTTTGAAATGTCTGTTATAGCAACAGGGTAAGTCATCCCTTGAAAATTATATCTATGTTGTACTTCTTCATATTTGCGGCTTGGTCTTATCGGATTGTCTGTTACATATTTGACCAACATGGCATATTTAAAACATTCAGTATCTTGATTTTGTACGTTGACGCAGGATAAGGTATTTCTAATCTTTGTTGGTAGAGGGATGTAGCTACTTCCTCGAATTCCATAGCCGTGTTTGTGTACTCTTAAGTCTAGCCCTGTGATGCTTAACAAACTCCATCCAGAGCCTCTTCCTTCATGTTCTTGTATCTTTGTCATTAGCTCTTCAAAACATTCAGATACGATTGAATCAATATCTGACGAAAACATAATAGTTCGGTTTTTTGTTAAGAACCCTCTCGGTGAAGTTTCATTTTGAATGTTTGTAAATAAAGTATCCAGTAATAGTCCAAATTTAATAAAATTTAATCTTTTTAATTCGTTTTTCAGAGTTTTGCTAACCAATCCTTTTGCGTTATTTAAAAATTCTTCAAGTTTCAATTTTGTATTGTCAATTTTAAAGTGGGTTACAACATTACCCGGAAGTGCTCGGGCGTGTAGTTCCACATTTACTGATGGTCCAGGCGCATAATGAATGACACTTGGTCTTGAAACTTCATTTTCTTCTTTTTCTTCATTTTCTTCTTTTTCTTCGTTGTTTTCTTCTTCATTTTGTTCTTCTTGATGTTTTGCTAATTGTTGGTCGATTGAATCTAATTCTTCTTCATTTGGTTCTTCTGTATTTGTATTGGTGTTATGTTTCAATTCTTTATGAATGGTTAAAAGCCATTCATCTCTGAAAGAAGCTTTACAAATATCGCAGCGAATCATAATGTAGGCGTGCTCTTCACAAGGGTCAACGTAATAATGAAAAAACACTGCAAATGCACCTCTATTTATACCCTAGAAAAAGTGGTGGGGGTACGTTTTAGGTTAAGTTTAAGTTTGTAGCTGGAGGCTACAAAATTCTGTATTTGGGTCAAGGACATTGAGCATATTTGCCAAAACGGGGAATAGAGCAGTAAATGATTTTATTTTAAACCATAAACTGATCTATTCCCCGCTTTGTATTTAACAAGGACAATTTTCTCCAACAGGAAAATTTAATATATTTTAAACTGGTAAATATTTTCTGTCTTGTAACTGGGTCAAGGTTATACAACGATATTACCAAAACGGGGAATAGAGCAGTAAGTAGTTCTCACTTTGACTACAAACTGATCTATTCCCCGCTCTGTATTTAAAGTTTGACAGTTGACAAGAAAAAAACAACACTTAATCAGACTCATTTGATGAATCGGAATCAGTTGTATCAGAATCATCGGAAATAAATAGTCGTCGACGAATATGATATACCCCTCGTGCGCTATCTAAAAATAACCCATCCAAACTACTACTACTAGTGGTTGGAGTTTCATCATGTATTTCTTCAGAACAGAGAAGATGCTGATAGATTCTATAGGTTTCAGATTCCACGTCAATTAACGGTTCAATTTGTTCCATATATCCTGCTTCAAGATCATCAATGTCCATATCACTTAATAATTCAAGATCTTCCATTGCATCCATATTACTTAATAATTCAACATCTCCCAATTCGTCTTCATTTTCATCCTCACTTTCAATCACAATATGTTTTATATTTCCCACGATTGATTTTGCAGAAGGAAATATATTATCCTTTGGTGACATAGCTGCTATATATCCTAGTGCTAACACAAGTAGCAGAATGAGATAAGCACTGATGAAAAACCTCTTTTTATACGCCCCGATTTAAGTGGTGGGGGTAATTAGTGATAGGGAAGGGGTATTGTAGGCCTTGTATGTAGTTTATGAGGTTGTGTAATAAAGACACAGGATGTAGCCTTCTTGTAATAATTGGTAAATTTTGTTCTTCAAAGGAATTGGTTTCACATCTATTTTTACTTCTTCTGTTCCACGAATACCCAATCCTTTGATCTGAACATGTTGATACTCCATTAACAGTTGGTACACACGCTGGGTAAAAGTATCCGCTTTAGCAGTAGAGTCAATATAGTGGAGGTAGGTATACCATGGCAGATGCTCTCTTGATGCAATTCACAACCAAAGTGATAACCGACTCTGCAACATCGCGCTTATATACCCACGCCTATCTAGGTCAAGGTCGTTTTAAGATTATAAAAAAAGTGTGGACAACCTATTTACCTTCTGCAGTATGCTACAGAATTTAAATAGGTTGTCCACACTTTTTTTAATTTGGAATAGAAACAAATATTTACTTAAATTTGGAAGATAGGTTTTTGAACTTTGATTTTACGGTAATGATTTCCACACAGTGACTCCCTTTTCGTTTCGAATTAAATAGTCTCGTCTGGTAGGGTTTTCAGGGTGGAACATACCCTTAGGTAATGCTAAATAGAACAGTTGGTCTGCGCATTTTAGAATCACCTTTAGAAAACCTTTCTTTTTAACAAAAAAGTTTTACGAAGCCTATTAATTCGAAGTTTTTTGGGGTTCACTGTTGATATTGGTGAAGATCGAGAAACGCTAGTCTTATGTTTCAGTTTTAAATGATACCCGCATATTTCCTCATTTGAAACACAAGACCTGTGACAGCGTTCACCTTTCTTCGAACCTTTTTTGAAGATATATATACATTGACATTTTAATTGTTTTAAATTCTCAGAAGGAGATTGCGGGTTATTAAAAATTACAGACGGACGTGTAGAAGAGCCTGATGTAGAAGGTGGGTTCTCATCTCTGATTGGCTTCGGCTCCAGTGGAAGAATGTCTGCCAGCGCCTGCTGAAGAATGGAAGGAGCTGGTGAAGCCAGAGATGAAGTAGGTGGTGTTTGTCCAACCTTCCTCGGCGATGTAGATAATTTGGAAGAACTTGAACTAGCCGGAGAAGGTGGGCGAGAAGTAGCCGGAGAGGATGAAGAAGATGACGATGAAGACGATGAAGAAGATGAAGACGATGAAGAAGATGAAGAAGCAGACGGGGGAGCAACAGGGTTTGCTTGAAGTGGTGGCGATACGTCAAGAGCTGGCATCGAACGTGGTGCTGGCTCCGCAGGAACAACGCATGCCAGCATCAATGCCTGCCGAAGGATGGAAGGAGCTGGCGGAGCAGGTGGAGAATGTTCAACCTTCCTCGGTGAAGATTGTTTCCTACGGCTGGACATGTCGGAAACTGAACTGCGCTCGGAAAGTGTAAGCAGCAGAACAATTTTACCACTGGTGGAAGCCCTCCTATATACCCGTTTTACGGGGGGGGGGGGTGTTAGTGATAGGGAAGGGGTATTATTGTAAGAGTAAATGTTTTTACCAAACAATAATTTTCTCTAAGTCCCGAAATGGGTCAAGGTCATCTGAACATGTTGCCAAAACGGGGAATAGAGCAGTAAGTGATTCTCACTTGGACCACAAACTGCTCTATTCCCCGCTCTGTATTAGGAGAAGAGGACTAGTTTAAAGCTCGCAATTATAGGCAATAAACCTGATAATGGAACACTAACCTCTCCCCCGAAAAATTATTCACCCAACAAACAAACGATATGGTCAGTTTACAACAGTCGCACACTCTGAAACCGCAAGGACGTTCATCACTGTCTAGGCGTCAGAGTACTACGAACCGAAGTACAATAATACCTGACCAAGGTCCCCTTAAGTTTATTTCCCCGAAGATGTATCTCCCAAGATAAGCAAAATGGTCAGTTAACAACAGTCGCGCACTCTGAAACCGCAAGGACGTTCATCACTGTGTAGGCGTCAGAGTTTTACGAACCGAAGTACAATAATACCTGACCAAGGTCCCCTTAAGTTTATTTCCCCGAAGATGTATTCCCCAAGATAAGCAATATGGCCAGTTTACAACAGTCGTGCACTCTGAAACCGCAAGGACGTTCATCACTGTGTAGGCGCCAGAGTACTACGAACCGAAGTAAAATAATCACCTGACCAAGATCCCCTTAAATTTTACAGATATTTAAACAAGATTCCCTTAAATTTTACAAATATTTAACCAAGATCCCTTTAGATTTAACCAAGATAAGCAAACTAACTGAATCTGTTTCTCGTGAGTGAGGGCTAAGATAGGTAAAAAAAAAGTCATCCGGTTTTCATGCCGTAATGACTCAAGGTCGGTTTTCGTGCCGTACCTTTTTGTAAGGGGTTAGGAAAGGTGTTTATTTGAGAAACATAATCCCCCCTGAGATATTTAAAGACATAAGGTCGGTTTTCGTGCCATACCTTTTTGAATGGGAGCGTGAAAGAAAAGTACATATTTCATTAGTAAATAAAAACACTTCAAAGACACTTTAAAACCAACACCAAACTAACTACAGTTAAACTAACTACATTTACTAGCAGCAAACTACAAGCGTTATTCTAACATGCTTAGTAATAAACAGACATGCCTTAAGCTAAGGTAGCATCTCTAATATACAGTGGTACCAACTCTATACTAGAGATACTATTGCGGACAGCGCGGGCAAACAGCTAGCTAGGCTGTCGGCCTGTGACTGCGAACCCTCTGCGGGCTGCTCCCGCTTTTATAGGAATATATCATGGGGGGGGGGGCAAGGACTTCGACAGTAGTTTGTTCCAACACTGTATCGCATACTCTGAATTGCTCCAAGTCCGGTAACTGGGTCAAGGACACGTTAAAATATTTTGTAAAATAGCAAAGGTGTTACCTTTGCCATTTTACTTTTGAAGCAAGCTGTACTACGTTTAAACAAGGGAGACTATTATCCGTTTTACATAAAACTCCTTGCACGATCTTTTGATAAAATGGAAAAGATTAATGCCGGAGGGCGATTCCCATTCCACCAAAATACAATGCATATCATTTCTATGCAACGGTCTCAGCTCTACCTTTACTTTTAATTTAATGCCTCGGAACTCATAAGTAAGGATGGACAGAAAGGCTTCTGAAATAGCAAGCTCGGAAGGAACAAGCCAAGTGTTTACACCTACAGCTTCCATAGCGATATGATGATTTTTACCACGCTGTTGCAGTATATAAAACATTTCCCCCTCCAGTTTTTATTTTTAATGCAACATTTTTGTGTCAACCTTGTCCGCATGAAATATCTCTAAGTCCACATTTCTTCCAATATTTGATCAAACGACGGTTTTTCTAAGTCCCGTCAGTAGGTCAAGGTCATCTGACATAATGCCAAAGCGGGGAATAGAGCATAACATATTGCTCTATTCCCCGCTCTGTATTGGGGAAGGGGACAAAAGACAACAAACAAGAGACTGATTTTAAACAAGAGACTGATTTTATATTTCACAAACGTTTCTCATGGGTGAGATAGGTGGTGTCAACCGGTTTGCATGGCCGTATTGATCTTATTGACAAGGCCGGTTTTCAGGGCCGAACCTTATTATCAGGGGTTTAGGAAAAGGATGAGAAACAAGATACATTACTTTGAAAATAAAGACTTTACCAGCAACTATGTAAAAGAAACAAATTAATCAGTTAACGTTACTTTTACAAAAACAGCCGAGGTCGGTTTTGCAAAGGTCAACAGTATCACTGAAACCCGGTGGGACGTAGACCCAAACACCCGGCGTCAGGCTGCTGCGAACCCAAGTTTTGACCAAGGTTGTTGAGGGACCTGTAGGGCCGGGAGTACATATGTTATTAGTAAATAAAACACTTCAAACCGATACCACCCACTAACATATACCTAGCAGCAAACTACAAGCGTTATATAACATGCTTAAACAAACTAACTAAACATGCAAGGGCGCGGATCTCTTAATTGCGCGTCGGGCCCAACGCACACTTAACAGACCTACGCTGCAGCAGGCACTGCAACTCAGTGGGACGTTCATCGCAACGGGCGGCAGGCTACTGCGAAGAGACGCTCGAAATCTCGGGTTATATAGACGGAGAATGGGAAATCGGGATACTAAGGGGAAAGCGGGATAAGGGATAACCCTGCTTCGTTGTGGGATTTTATCCCGCACTTCCAAGAACATTTTTCCCTCGACCTTGACCTTGACCTTGAACATGACCCAAAAAGGGGGGGGGCTCGAGGGGGGGGGGGTGCTCGAGGGGGGGGGGTGCTCGTGCTCCGGGGGGGGGGTAACCGGTTCTAAACCAGTCCTCAGCTTTCTACCCATGTATGGATAGGGCAAGGTTTCACTTTACGACCTGCTTCACTCTGTCTACCACCTCATTCCAGCTTTGGTTTGCAACCAGTACACACGTGCTCTATCCAACTCTATCTTATCCATTTTCTCTTCCATCCTATTTACACCATGTCTTCTCCTCTGACTCCCGAAAAACTCCAGCGCTTAAAGGAATCTTTGAAGAGGTCGACGGAAAGAAGGAGCGGGTTTAAGAGACCTTCAACTTTGAAGTCTCTCAAACGGAATCTCCGTGGCCATCCGCTGTATTTTGAACAACGACCCTCGACTCAGCCTCGGCCTTCTACATCGGCTCAGCCTCGGCCTTTTACATCGGCGGCTCAACCTTCGTCTCCAACACCGACTATCGATGAGGTAATGCAAAGGACAAGGGTGATGGGGCTGAACGACTTGGTGACGCCGTTTGAAGTCTCCAAGGTCGAGTTTCGAAATCTGAAGCGGATGACGGAGTATAAATATGTGGCAACCAACGGGGACCACGTGTTCCTGTTTCAACACACCATCCACTACATCGAGGTGCGTCTGCCGCAGTCTCTCCCACCGCCACCTCCTCTGATACCTGATACACAGGCGTTATTCTTAACCAGAAAAGATGGGAGGGTAAAGTGGGTTTTGAAGAATAAAGTTTGAACTGATCCTTATCCCGACCAACCTTCAGCACGCAAACGGTCCTTTTCAGGACCACCCTAAGCATTTCAAGTTAGGGACTTGGCCTGTACATAGGCAGGAGATTTTGTTTGTGCAGCCCACTTTGTGAAAATTTCTAAGTCCCAAAGTCCTTGAACTTGACCTTGACCTTGAACATGACCCATGTTGGGGGGCGGTACAAAGTTTTTCCAAAGTATGTCATGTGGGTACTCAAATTACGCGAATTGATCAGACGAACAAGGAGGTGCAAACAGAATTTTGATCCACCCAAGGGTATAGCAGCAGAAGCGAAAAAACTACAAAGTTTGTCCAAAGTGTGTCATGTGGGTACTCAAGTTACGCGAATTGATCAGACGAACAAGATGGTGCAAACAGAATTCAGATCCGATCAACGGTATAGCAGAAATAGCGAAAAAACCAATGTTTTCAAGGTTACATACTAATAACTTCTTTATTATTGTGTTAAAGTACAGCGAGTGGGTACTCAAATTACGCGGGTTAATCAGACGAACAAGATGGTGCAAACCGAATTCAGATCCGACCAACAGTATAGCAGAAATAGTGAAAAAACCAATGTTTTCGAGGTTACATATTAATAACTTCTTTATTATTGGGTTAAAGTATAGCGAGTGGGTACTCAAATTACGCGGGTTAATTAGACGAACAAGATGGTGCGAATAGAATTCAGATCCGACTGAGAGTAGGGAAGAAATAGCGCGAAAACAACACTTTCAAGGCCTGACATAAATAAATACTTTGTTTATGGATTAAACTACGACAAGTTATTTATAGTTTAAAGTATACCGAGGTAACGTTGTGGTGCGGGTAGGTCGGGTGGGTATCATACACGCTAGCGCTATATCATTATACTTTCAGCTCTTGCAGGATTAACATCTACCTATAGAGTTTGTGTTATTCTAAAGATGTCACAGTTTTACAGAAATATGACGAAGGTGTCCTTCAACAGTCCGCCTGCCACCACCTTCTACTTCTCCGACTGTGAAGATAGAAGGTCTACGCTGTTAGTGGATTGTGAGCGATTTCGTCGTAGAATACTCCAGGCTGAAACATTCTTAGCAAGTTGTCTGCTACGCAAGATGCATCATATGAGTACATGCAATAAATTAGATCACAGTGACTGTTATGATTGCGTAAAAACAGTGTCGAGCAAGAATTGTTAATGTTTTCAGTTACGGAGCTCCGATCCTCACAGAGCCAGAGCTAGACCCTAACTAATGCATGTCCCGTAGTTATTGTGCGATGTGAAAACTTGGTGGGGGAAACTGGTGTGGTGGGGGGTAAAGGCGAGTGTCTATCCTACATGCTTGTATCACTTCAGTATACCTGCGGCTCTTGCATAGTTCACATGGATTCGCAAATACAAGGCACTACTGTTTCTTCCACATGTTCTTCTTTTAATATTGAGCAAGCTGACAATACAAATGATGAAATACAAGTACATGAAGTTTCTAGCACAATATCTTCTGATGCAGAAGCACTAATGTCATCCCTAATAGGGTTTGACTAATGATGGTGGATGTAGTAGCAACCATCTGCCTCGCACCAGCTGCCACCTGCCGCCTGCCATCTGCCGTCCGCCATCTGCCGTCCGCCATCTGCTCCGCCCCACCACACTTTTACCCCCACCATTTTGTTTGATACCAAAACGCTAGCTAGCGAATAGTCAGTACACCTCCGGCTCTTGACCAGTGTACTTCGAGCTCTCTGTTAAAATGTCCATCAAAATTAGGTGTATTCATTATGACTCTATTCATCTGGCGACTTTCCAAGACCTCGAGGTTTTTAATGAAGAGTTAAGACTTCTCATTGCGTCCGGTTACGATTTATCTTTGGAACTTTACGCATCAAAAAACAACATGGACTCTGCGCAGGAATCGAAATATCTACCGTCTTTCATCAGAAAGCGAAGTGATGGCCGCAACTCGTCCGGATCAACAACATCGATGACAACGAACAACGGGGAACTATTGTAAACATGAATTATTGTAAATAAAATAAAGTAATATTTGTAATAGTACTACCTCGCACTCGTATCATTCGATTGCTTCATTCGATTGTTTTCATTCGATATTTCTTATCGATTAACTATCGAATCACAATCGGATTTTACGCGTGCGAGGTAGTACTTTTTTAAAATTACCTCCCCGTGACCTTGAACTTTAACCTTTCACTCATTACGTCACGAAACCGCCTACGTCACTGGCTCAGCCTCAGATGACGTCTTTCATGACGCAGCGCTTCCGGTCACGTGACCGGAAGCCATAAATCAAGTGAGCCAAAAGTCCCCTTTCCACACTACTAATTGTAGTGCCCCTTTCCAAATACTCAACCAATAGAACACCTTTCCTGTCCCAAAAAACAGTCGCCATAAGTTTTTTATTTGAGAATGTTTGTCGGCATTTGATGGGCCTACGCTGCACGCAGTGTGACCCCACTCCATTAATTGTTTTTTGTTCAACATTCACATAAGAAACCCGTGTTTCGTCGCCTGTCACTGTGTCATCAAGAAGTTCGTTGCCTTCTTCGTCGTATCGCTCCAGAAATGTTAGGGCAGCGCCCATTCTGTTCATTTTGTGATGAGTTGTGAGAAATTTCGGCATCCAACTTGCACAAAATTTGTGGTAACCAAGATTTTGAGTCACAATGTGTACAGAAGAGTGCGTATGTGTTGAGGGAAACACTCCGAGAGATCTGTAATAGTGTCCCTGTTCTCTCTAGCCTTATCATTAATTTTGTCCACAAGGTCTTCGGTTACCGCAGATGGCTGGCTACTTTTCTCTTCATCATGAACATTCGTGCGTTAAACAAACGGCACCATTTCCGAACTGCACTGTCACTCATTATGTTATTTCCATAAACAGAACACAGTTCATGATGGATCTCAGCAGGTTTAATTTTTTTTTGCCCAAAGAAACCGGATAACGGAACACACTTCACAGTCAGCAGGGTTGTCAATTGTGGCGGCTGGACTGACGCTTGCGGTGTCGCCAGAGCCGGCGGCCATTTTGAATTTAGATTGCAGCGCGCGGAGCAGTCCGATCGACCTTCTTGGCGTACGGACAGACGCTTACTGAGCCAGACTACCCAACGCTGCCGTGGTCACACCTCTACTCCTCTCCTCTACTCGCTAGCCACCAACGGAACTTACTTTCTGAACAGCCCTCGTACATTACTAACCGACCCATTGCAGCTTCGCCTGCGTAAACCATTATAGTTGTGCGTGCTTCAATCTGTGGTTAGCCCATGGAACTAATACGAATGAAGATCAGCGGTTTGAATTGTTATCAGCTCAAACCAAAGTGAATGTCCATAAGGAACTCATGGTAACTTTAGGACCCAGCGGGGCGGAACACGGGGAATTTCATAATACCGTTTCTTAGCAAGCACCTAGGGCCTTATAGTTATGGAGATTTTGTGACCAGTCCAGATTTATTAATATTTGGATTGTATATATTAAGATGAAGGAAGATGTACAACTTTTCTTATCCTCCATAAGAATAACACTAGGGCTGATTACGCAGGTGTGCTGCTACGGGGCCCATCGACAAACAAATATTTATTTATTTAATGTAATGTTTCCACACTGTGTTAAATGTGCAATGTTTATGGAATGAGCTTAAGAAAATGACAAGCTTCCTATTGGAGTGAAACTGCAGTTTGTGATTGTGATTTGGGTTTGATAACGACCTTTCAAGATCGAAACTCGAGTCACCATCGAGAATACACTTATATTGGAATCGACGACAAATTTAGGATAGTAACTTGACATGATCAACAAAAATTAAAATTAGAGGATGTTTAACAATAACTAATTTTTGGGGCTAAAAATCATGATTAGTAATATTACAGAAGAAGAACATTACAGATTGGCATCGTAATGGCCGATTCCGTGGCCGTTTTTGTTTACTCCGCCTCAGTTATTTGGGCGGTTTTAGCACAGAGTGCGGTGACTCTCATGATACTCAGCGCACTCTGTCTCAAAACCGCCGAACTATCCGCTCCAACACCACCGCGCCGCCGCTGTACTAAACGAGGCGGATTAAATCTAATTGGCGAGCTCGAGATCATAATATGTCTGTTAATCCTATAAACAACAAAGGTTAATGAAACTCGTTCCGTGTTAATCTGTGTTTAATACGAAAATCATATATACAAACAATAACGTTAAATATTTTCATAAAACTTGCCCAACAACAATGCACTGTTGTAAACTAACTGACTAGACACTAAAAATTTAATGTACGTGTAAGGTGTATGTTTTGCTCAGAAAAATTGCTTTACAAATAAAATAAAATATTATATTATCAAACCCTTTCCATTAGTAGATTGCGTACAAGGGTAGGGAAGTCAGATGTTTCACGCGATAACTGGAAGTTGTGGCGGACTTTCCTTTTTTGATATTTTGGACTAAATGAGTCATTTTATAGCAAATTTCAGATTAATACATTTTTAAAATTGTAATTTGGTTTGAAATTGAAGTGCCAAACTCATTATCAGTTTTTTCCGTAGATCCAACCCTCTCTAAAAAATACAGATTGTAAACGTTATTGTTTGAGTCAACTTTAAAAATTAAATCTTTCCAAAAATTACTAAAATTTTTTACTTTTACAGAAATTTTAATCAAGTTGATTTCACAAGATTGTTATTTATGTAGGATAATGCATAGATCTATATTTACTGAGTTATCTAGGAAAAACTAATCGGTTGTAAATTGTATATGACTCGAGTTGTTTTGAAAACCAAGTACATCTTTATGAAAAACGCTCCAAATAAAAGACAATTGAGAACTCACAGTTTAGAGCTCTTGACCTTAAAAACAGTTTAGGCCTACAGGGTTGCCAACTTTTCGCAATAACACCGGGGCTGGCGACGTGTAAGCGATTGGTTGATCATCCCATCACCACCCCTCGGTTCGCGTGGTGGGCATTCGATCGCGTACTATCAAGACATCACAGCGATATTGTTAGTGAATTTCCTTTGGAAAAGTGAACTATTAGCATGACCTGCACGGTGAAACTTAAGCCCGGGACCACCATAGAAGTTCCTAACGTGACCCCCCTGAACACGTTTTGGGGGTCAATAAAAACTTTATATATAACTTTATATATATATAGACATTCCTTTTTATAATCAGTTGGACAAGTTCGTTGGGCAAAACAATCGGAAAACTCTAACCCCTTTTTTGGGGATTTTAAGTCTTCAAATTTTTAGTTTTTGGGCCCAAAAAGGGTCAGAAAAGCTCCGAATGTACACTTATTGCACATGAAATTATTGTATGTAAAAATCCAAAGATTTTAAGCCCTTCCTCATCATTCTAGCACAAGTAGTTACCGAGTTATTAAAGAAAATGTAAATTGTCAAAATACAGTACGTTGTCTTATGGGGATTTTACATGGAAAAGGCTGTTTTTCATATCTTAATATCATTTTATCACCCCCAATACCCCTATACCAACTTGTTATCACGAATATACCACCTTCTAACTTTATAATGTACAACATTGGCATCCTATTAGTGAATTTAAATATAACCAGGAACATCAGGATAGCCAAAAAATAACATTTTTCATTTTTCAAATCAAATGTAACCAGTGTTATTTTAAACCCTTTATTTGATCTTAATTTTGTAATTTTTCCTACATGGTGACCGGACCAACAATCGCACGTTATCTCTTATATAATATGCCACTACCCTGTGTATATGTATATTTATGTTGTTGTTATTGGCGGATTAGGAACCCCAGCTTTGCTGCTAGTCACCTCTTCCACAAGCGGGAATATTGCGAAGGTTACCGGAAAGATAGGATATAGCAGGAAAGGAAAGGGTGGGAAGGGACGGCAGCTAAATTGACCTCAGAGGGCCAATTCCCATGCCCCTGTGACAGCTGGGATGAGGGACCCTCATTTTGCCCTCCAACAGGTCAACTCAACTGACAGGGTATCCATGTACAACAGCCAGGGACCATTCATTCTCAGGTTGGCAGGAGGGACCAAACCCGGAGACTCTGTCCCTAGCCGCTGCAAATGGAGGGACCAAAGGTGAAAGGGAAGTTAGTCATAATGGACAGCCAAAAGACTTACCATATGTAATGACAACTTCATTTGCTGTACCCAATGTCAGCCTCAAAACTGGTATAGACCAGTCTTAAGGTAGTCTTGGGACATGTATATTTATATTTATATATTTTATTGTTTCTAAATACCTGCAGGAATAATATATAGATATAATATGGCATTATTTACATGTATTAGAATATACCGCGATTTACATCATTTCATAAGTTCACCGATTATTTTTATTATTACATAACACATATAAAAACATATAATTTATTATGAATGTTATGTATATTTTTGTAGGTAATTGAACATTCTACAACATGTTTATATTTTTTTGGGGGGAAAAAATTTCTAAAAAAAGTTATATACTAAATACTATAAAAATATTTTTTTCCGAATACCAAAAAATTTCAGAAAGTCTTCTACTCATAAGTGATAACTAGTTTTACCATCAACTTTATGACTTTTTTACATTCCCTACTTCATTAGCTTTACAAATATATACATATTATTATTAGCATATACATATTTATATTACCTTTTTACAGTACTAACTAACACTGTACAATTTTCAAATTTTGCGGTTTTCCGTATATACTTACATAATACTTACAAATAAAATTCTTTCCCCAACATATTATACGTTTCTATGTAGGGCATTGAATGTCCTACTAAATGTATATATATTATTTGGAGGAATAAATTTCTAAAAAAAGTTATATACTAAATACCGTAGAATTTTGTTTTCCGAATACCCTAAAATTTCCAAAATTCATTTAATCATAAGTGATAACAATTTATTACCATCAACTTTATGACTTTTTTACATTTCTTATTTAATTATCTTTACAAACATATACATATTATTATTAGCATATACATATTTACATTACCTTTTTACAGTACTAACTAACACTGTACAATTTTCACATTTTGCGGTTTTCCGTATATACTTACATAATCCTTACAAATAAAATTTTTTCCCCAACATATTATACATTTCTATGTAGGGAATTGAATTGTCTACAAAATGTATATAATGAATTTTCCATAAAAAATCGGACGAAAAAGTTTTACCGAGGCTGCTTTTGAAATCTTTTTTTATTTTTTATTTTTTTACTTTGCTGAAAAAAACCTCTTAGATCTTTTTTATTTTACTATCTTCAGATTCCCCTGTTCTTTCTAAACAAAATGAATATGTGGTTGGCTATGTTTAGTTCTCATTTCAAATTTATACGAATTTTCAAAAAAAGTGCAAAATCGCCAAAATTGGTTGGCCATTCTATAGTTTATGGGTGGCCACTGCTAGGGTTAAAACAAATGTAGGAAATTTACCCAAAATATTGTAGAATTGTTTTTAACTTTGCTAGCTAAGGAAAGTTGGCATGAAGTTTATCGAGCTGATGTGTACACCAAGTATGATGTTTTCCACTCTGTATTTATTCATTTTTTTGAAATCTGTTTTCCTAAACTTATGGGGGTACAGAAAGATAAAAATCCAAATCAGTGGATTTCTAGAGACATAAAACAAAAGCAATTTGACATAGTAGAATTAGAAAAAGTATTTAGAATATCAAAAAAGGACAACTTAAGTTAAAAATAAAAAACTTAAAGAAAGAACTAAAGGATCAAATAACCAAGATGTTTTTTGACTGAAAAGTTTAAGTTCTGCTAATTTATCCAAATCACTGTGGAATATTATAAAGTCTGAAATAAATAATAAACCAAAGTTCACCAACAACATTAAAATAACCTTAAATGGAACGTCGAGCTCAGAGACTATTGAAGTGAGTAATATCTTTAATCACTTTTTCGTTACTGCGGTTGACAGTCTGGTACTGCCTCACATAATAAGGCCCAATAACGCAAATAAATCTGCTGGTGAAAAACCCTTTTATACATCACCAACGTTTAGGTTTCAACAGATCAGTGAAAAGGAATTAGAGAAAATCATAATGGCCTTTGAGAATAAACTCTCCACAGGAGTCGATGTCATTCCAATAACAGTAATCAAGCAATCTCTTCAATTAATTTTAAAACCACTTACTCATGTTATTAATTATTCACTAATTTCTGGGCATTTTCCAAATAAACTTAAAATTTCAAAAGTAATTCCAGTTTTCAAAAAAGGAAATATGACAGATCCTAAATGCTATAGGCCAGTATCACTGTTCCCTGTATTTTCAAAAATTTTTGAAAAAGTAGTTTATATTCAATTATTAAATTATGTAGAAACTTACCAGTTACTAGACAAGCAACAACATGGATTTAGGTTAGGCAAATCAACTATTATAGCAAGTGTACATTTTATTGAATCAATCATAAACTCAGTAGATAAAGGTGAAAAGGTAATTGGCATATTTTTGGACCTTACAAGAGCCTTTGACAGTGTATCACATATAAAGTTAATAGAATGTCTAAAAAGTATAAATGTTAAGGGAAAAGAACTTTCTTGGTTTGATTCTTATTTAACCCTAGCAGTGGCCTATGTTAGACTTGGGGAATGGCCAAGCAGATTTGGCGAATTTGTAGACCTTTTTTTGAAAATTCGTATAAATTTGAAATGAGAACTAAACATAGCCAACCTCATATTCATTTTGTTCGGAAAGAACAGGGAAATCTGAAAATAGTAAAATAAAAAAGATCTAGAAAGGTAATTCTTTCGGCAAAGTAAACAAAATAAAAAAAGTTGAAATTTTTTTGAAATTTCAAAAGCAGCCCCAGTAAAACTTTTTCTTCAGATTTGTTATGGAAAATTCATTATATATATTTTGTAGCAAATTCAACTCCCTACATAGAAATGTATAATATGTTGGGGAAACAATTTTAATTGTAAGTATTATGTAAGTATATACAGAAAACCGCAAAATATGTAAATTGTACAGTGTTAGTTAGTACTCTGAAAAGGCAATGTAAATATGTATATACTAATAATAATATGTATATATTTGTAAAGCTAATAAAGTAATGAATGTAAAAAAGTCATAAAGTTTATGGTAAAAATTGCTATCACATATGATTAGAAGAATTTTTGAAATTTTAGGGTATTCGGATAAAAGATTCTACAGTATTTAGGATATAACTTTTTTTAGAAATTTATTCCTCCAAATACTATATATTCATTTTGTAGGAAATTCAATTCCCTACACATAAATGTATACATAATAGGGGAAAAAATTTGAGTGTAGGTGTTATGAAAGAATATACGGAAAACCGCAAAATGTGTAAATTGTACAGTATTAGTTAGTGCTGTAAATAGGTAATGTAATATATGTATATACTAATAATATTATATACATATTTGTAAAGCTAATGAAGTAAGGAATGTAAAAAAGTCATAAAGTTGATGGTAAAATTTGTTATCACTTATGAGTAGAAGACTTTCTGAAATTTTTGGTATTCGTAAAAAAAATATTTTTACAGTATTTAGTATATAACTTTTTTTAGACATTTTTTCCCCCCAAAACAATATAAACATGTTGTAGAATGTTCAATTACCTACAAAAATATACATAACATTCATAATACATTATATGTTTTTATATGTGTTATGTAATAATAAAAATAATCGCGGACTTATGAAATGCTGTAAATTGCGGTAATTTCTAATACATATAAATAATGCCATATTATATCTATATATTATTCCTGCAGGTATTTATAAACAATAAAATATATAAGTATACATATACACAGGGTAGTGGCATATTATATAAGAGATAACGTGCGATTGTTGGTCGTCCGGTCACCATGTAGGAAAAGTTACAAAATTATTATTTTATATTATATTACTCAATAATGAAATACACAAACATTATTTCACACACTTCAGTAATATTTATGCATAGTAAAATGCATAAAGATTACTGTTATATACACACACACACTTCACTAACACTCCGAAATAATAAAGGACTTAGTAATAATTCGCGGATAACACGAGAGCGCAAACTCACCGACGACAACACGCAATGGCGACCAACGACGCACTACTAGGTATGAGAGGAATGACACACTTCCTTCGTCTTCGAGAGAGCAGCCGGAAATAACCCTGGGGCAAGGCTGCCAATCTCAAAAGCTATATTTTTTCTTCTTCAAAATGACATATTATATGACTAGTAATTATAACTTACACTGGATATAATTCGTATATTCCATACCAGCTTATTGCGCAGGTTGGCCATTTGTTATGGATTCCGAAAACAACTGTGTTCATAAAATCGTAACTTTTGTCCAATCAATATTTCGTTCTAAAAATCAATACCACAATGAAACTAAACTCTTTGGCTATGCAGCGGTACCACCTGAAACATCCTAAGACGAAAATTACCTGAGCAGGGTACAGGGGCAGATCCAGAGGTCATGTTTGGGGGGGGCGGTCACCGAAAGTTACCCCTCCCCCTTCCCTGTGGATGGTCCCTGGCAC
This sequence comes from Allygus modestus, assembly GCA_963675035.1. Lineage (NCBI taxonomy): Eukaryota > Metazoa > Arthropoda > Insecta > Hemiptera > Cicadellidae > Allygus > Allygus modestus. The sequence goes on from OY776111.1 coordinate 425,851,728, forward strand.
CCCATTATTGTTTTTTAACTATATGAATTTATAAAACGAATGGAAGTAGTTTACCATGATATATCAATAACCCTGTACTAAAGAAAAAAGCAATCTTAACTTTATAAACAAGCTAAAATAATACTTTTGTTCTACTGCGCCCAACCGTAAATAAAAATTAAATATTTAGGCATTACACTTTTTTCTACGTCATCTGTAGGTGTATAAGAACAAGTAAGATGAATTTTGTTAGTATTTACCCACATGAAAAACTATTTACAAAACGAATTTGAAATCTGCAATACTGAACTATACTACGCGAAGATACAATTAGGAATGAGGCTGACTGCCAAGGTCAATCACTAAAAAAATGAAATTTTGTACCACATTTTTACAAAATAAAATACTTGGCGTATGAGCTTCTGTTTGCACGCAATTTAGTCTTTGTTTCCTCTTATTTCATTACATATAATTCAAGACTCTTTTTGCTTCTAGCCTAGCCACTGGATATTTATTGCCTAGCAACGGATTACGCGGTTTTAAACAAAAATCAAACCTACCCTGTAAACAAAACACCACTGATGGCAAACGGCGGTAGGCGGGCGAAATCCAGTAAAAAATAATCACCGAATACAACTGCAGCAACCTTTGCTGCTAAAATTTACCTCCAAGACTATGTTGAAAGCACTGTATTTCAGTCTGTCAACTGGCAAAACTGCAACAACTTCACGATACTCGGGAATATCCATGTTTTTGTAAGACGCTTTTAGGTTAAATACATGGATCTAAGTAATGTGTTATATACTAAAATGGAAGTTTAAAATTTCACCTTTCTAATGGTGTGTATTTTATTTCATTTGAAGAAACGTTTAGGTTCGTTAGTTTGAATTTTATGTAACCTTGTAGACGGGAGCGGCAAAATTTGACTCACGGAACCGAAAAAACAGGGTTTCGGGAGGCTTTTGATGTTTACATTTTCATTCGTATTTATTTTAAATCTCATTGTATGCCTGAATAGTGAAATAAAACAAAAATTCTTAGGTTGGGGGGGGTGACCGCCCCAACCGCCCCCCCCCCCTTGGATCCGCCCCTGGCAGGGTAATGCCAAACAAGTCGTGTTTTTACATTTTCTGTCGACTGTAGGAATGGCGTAGCGGCAAAATTTCATTGTAATTATAATCGTCGTGACATTGTTATACAACTTGTAAATGGTTCATTTATGTAATAAAATGAAAGTTCAGAATGTGATCTTTCGAATAGTATAAATATTGTTCACTTCTGAGTTGATAATTAGTGTTTTTTTATCGTTACAAACATTTCAGCCCGTACCAGCGCATTACGCTGGTGGCCACTTTAAGGCATCACGGGAAACCAGTGTATTAAGCTGGATGGCCCCTGCTAGGGTTAAATAACAGAAAAAAATGTTGAAATACAAAACACATCTAATAAAACATTTAGTAAATATCGATATACCAGAAAATTTAATTCAAATCTACAAACTATAAAGCATGGGGTCCCACAGGGGTCAATACTGGGTCCTCTTCTCCTTTTGTGTTATATATTGTGGGATTGCCTGGACTGTGTCAAGGCAGTGCCTCTGTGTGCTTATTTGCTGATGATGCGAATGTTACGGTTTCAGGCAAAACAAAGGAAGAAATTGAAATTTCTTCTTTTGCGAATCTTTCAGTCGCAGAATATTTCTTGGATGAAAGGAACCTCTTTCTAAATACTAAAAAGTCTAATTTCATTTAGTTTTCCACAAAAAAAGCTAGGTCAAAAATGAGTCCTGATATACTACTAGATAGTGACAGATTAGATCAAGTGGAAAAAACTAAATTTCTTGGGCTCATAATTGATAATTTAAGTTGGGATGACCTCATAGATTATGTTAGTAAAAAAATATCTTCTGGACTCTACGCTCTGCGTCAAATGGCTAAAATTTCCAACATTAATTCTTTGAAAACAGTTTATTTTGCATTAATTCACTCGCATCTAGCTTATGGTATAAGCGTTTATGGTGCAACAACAAAAAGGAATTTAGACAGAATCTTGTTACTTCAAAAAAAGGCTTTGAGAATTATTTTTAAGCTTAAACGATTAGATTCAGTAAACAGTATTTTTCAGATCTTAGGTTATTAACAGTTTATGGGTTATGTATATTTGAAACCATAATGTATGTTAAAAAAAATGCAAACCCCATTTCACACACTAAAAATCATCAATATAATACGAGATTGCACAGAGAGGTGGAGAACCACAATTTAAAATTTTGTGAAAAGAAAACTATTTATGGGCAATAAATTTTTGTTTAATTTACCAAGAAAAATTTTACATGAAGAAGATCTAATAAAATTTAGAAATCAGTTAAAAGAGTATATTTTGCAGCTTTCCTTATATTCTTTTGATGAATTTTGGGAAATTAGAGCAATACAAATGTGTATCTATTCTTTGATTATTGTATTGCAATTTATTGTTGGTTAGTAATTTAATTTTTGCATTGATGTGTATGTTTAACTGTAGGGAACACGGGGGATCTCTATTCTCTATTGTCTCTACTGTTTTTCATTATGTATATGACTGACTCTATTCTATGTACCATGTGCATTTGTCGAATCAAGAAATATTGATTGATTGATTGTGTAGGCCAAGATAGTGAACCCCATTGGTAGGACGGTAAGGAAGCAAGTCACCATATAACGATACGTCCTTTATGTGTGTTAAGTAACTTACTGCATCCAAATATTTGCAAGATAAACAGTTACTGATCGATACGAAAATTAGGGAGACACTGAGCTCCTTAAATCCGACATACACAACTTACTATCTGTAAGGTAAAGGCACCGGCCAGGGCTGAGCATCCCCTAGGGTAACGCACCACAGCACCGGCCTATTGCCTTTGGCTGCCCTAGGAGCCCACACCACAGCACCGGCCTAGGGGCTTGGGCCGAGCATTCCTAAGGTAACACATCACAGTACCGGACTATTGCCTTTGGCTGCACGAGGGGAACACACTGCAGCACCGGCCTAGGGGCTTGGGCTGAGCATCCCTAAGGTAACGCACCACAGGACCTGACTATTGCCTTAGTCCGTCCTAGGGAATACAGCGCAGCCCCAGCCTAGGGACTTGGGCCGATCATCCCTAAGGTCACGGCCTATTGCCCTTGGCTGCCCTTAGGCCACCACAGTACCAAGCACCGGCCTACTGCCCTTGGCTGCCCTAGGCGTACACACTGCAGCACCGGCCTAGGGGCTTGGGACGAGCATTCCTAGGGTAACGCACCACAGCACTGGACTATTGCCCTTGGCTGCCCTAGGAGCACACACCGCAGCACCGGCCTAGGGGCTTGGGCCGAGCATTCCTAGGGTAACGTACCACAGCACCGGACTATTGCCTTTGGTTGCCCTAGTGGCACACACCGCAGCACCGGCCCTGCAGTCTTCCTCAATCTTCTTCTTTTCTGAATTTTGCGTTCTACCTTAGCCATTTTGTGTGCGTTGGTTTAGCCTTTAGTACTGTGTGTAAGTAAATAAATCGGTATAAAATGTTTGTTTTTCGAGGTAGTAGTTGTATAAAATGTGTATATTTATGTACCTACTGTTTATTGTATCAGTGGAATACATCAATATTACACATTTCATTGCGAAATAAATGTTACAATGTGGTGTTTTATTTGTTAGCATCATGATTGAATTGAATTTAGCGAGTACTAACAACTGCCTCCTGTTGCTGCGGGACGTAATCGTTTAGTGAGAAAACAAATCTCAAGTGCGCCCCCCCCTCAATAAATTCCTAGATCCGCCTCTGGACAGTGGAAACAAAAGAGTATTTTGTTGTTGTCAGGTTGGCAGTGTGCTGGTGATGCCTCTTAATAAGAGTATATTTGAGACGCCTAGTATCAAAATCAGCAATGTCCAATTTTTATCGATTTTGAGGTTTTCATTGGATATTGTTCTTTGCGCTGGATTCTATAGATCTATAAACAAATAAGTTTCAAAAGTTTACAATATCCAATGTTTTTTTAATACTAAAAGCTGATTGCAGTATCAGACCCAACAATCTCCAGCAGAGTTACGTTTCAAATACAGCAATCTCCAATCCAACCAATCCCAGCCGGCCATTGTGTTTCCCATGATGCTCAGCTGTATTTCTCTTTTGCCATCTGATTACTACTTAGTGGTGTGTTTTGATGTTAAAAATAACAACATGGTTTTTTTATTAGTGGAGAATTAATTATTTTTATAAGTGTATACAGTTGAAATGGATACTTCTTTAACATCTAGTGTGTCGGTTTCTCCCGTAACTCCAACTAAAGCTAGGAAACGGATACCGCAACCTCAGAAATGGAAGAGAAATATTGCAAAAAAACTTAAGTAAGTAGCATAACCTAAGTATATCATCATTAATGTTAATCAAGTTGTTATGTTATTTCTAGGGTTGAAGGTTTCTTACATAAAAGAAAATGGATAAAGTTCACGTTCCCACATCAATTTAAGTTAATCAGTCATTAAGACTGTATTTCTTTGCTTTCCAGATACTCTGCAAAGACACTTCCACAGTATCCCACCTGTGGACACAACACAAAGTCATTGAAATGTTCTACATTAAGGATGGCAGATCTATTGAAGATCCACAAACAACTATATTCAACAACTGTTAAACTTGAACAAGATAATATCATTTTGAGGAATGTTAAAATTTCCCCAGTAAAAAGACGGCGCCCTAAGAACAATGAACACAAGAGTAAAAGTTATCAAACCAAGTATTTTGTGAAAGGTTGTGATGGGGCAAATGTTCCAATTTGTCAAAAAGCATTTTTGAAAATCTTTAATATTACTAGAACAAGAGTAGAGTATCTCGTCAAGAAATTTGCTGTCACTGGCGAAAATGTTCGTGAAAAAAGAGGTGGTGATCGGAAAACGGCACTATTTCAAGCTCGTAAAGAGGCTGTTGTAAATTTCATATCAGCACTAAAATGTGTAGAATCGCATTACTGCAGGGGTAAAAGTGTAAGAAAGTACTTATCAAGTGATTTAAATGTAGTAAAGCTTTGGAAAATGTACAATGAACAAGCTCTGGAAAATGTTAAGGTAAAAAAATCTCTGTTTAGGTTGATTTTCAATCGAAAATTTAATCTTGGTTTTGGTGGTCCACGAACCGACATGTGTTCTACCTGTATTTCATTGTCACAACAACTGAAGACTGAGTCTGATGTTAATAAGAAAAAGGACCTTATAACTGCCAAGCGCATTCACAAACTTCGCGCTAAGGCCTTTTTTGATGCTTTGAAAAGTGATGACCCTGATATACTTATAATGTCTTTTGACCTTCAAAAGAACTTAGTACTGCCTAAAGTACCTGATCAACAGGCCTACTACATTCGTCAACTGTACCTGCACAATTTTGAAGTAGTACAAGGAAATTCTAAGAGTAAATTAGAATCAGGAAATTGTTTTAGCTACACATGGACAGAGGATACGTATCCTAAAGGTTCTAACCAGGTCGCCTCTTCTATCTACCATCGGTTAAGAAACACTGAAATGTCACAGTTCAAAAAAATACGACTTATAGCTGACGGGTGCTCAGGCCAAAATAAAAACAAAATCGTTTTGACAATGTGTATGAAGTGGTTTTCAACAGATGCACCAAAAAATATAAAGCGTTTAGAGTTGTACTTTCCCGTTAGGGGACATTCATTTTTACCCCCAGATAGAGTCTTTGGGGTACTCGAAAAACAGTTTAAAAAACATGAAGTTATAGCCAATCCAGATGAATATTATGCTATGATAGAGAATTCAACGACTTTGTTTAGAGCAGGTATCAATGATGTTTTTATGTACAACTGGCATGCTGAAAGTGATAAACATTTGAAAAATACACAATTTTGGCACTTCAAAATTTCTCAGATAAAGAGAATGATCCTTTCACGATCAAGAAAGAACCCAAGCAATGTCCTAGTCCGTGGCGAAGTAAACTACCGTACTGACTGTGGTAAACCAAAATTTATTACAAAAGCTGGTACTGTTGCTGCTAATGTAAACCCGGACATGATACCGACAGGAAACCTTGTAAAAGTGAGTACGGCGAAACTGAAAGATGTTGAAAACTTGCTGTCTGTCCACTATGGAAATGGTTGGAGAGAAAATAACTCTTTGAAATACTACAAAGAAGTACTCTCAAGAGCTGATGGACTCAATGTGAATGAGGATGGAAATAATGAAGATCCCATCTGCGAGCCAGTGTTGGAAGAAGAGCCACTACTATCAGTATAAAACTGTCAAGGTTATTTTGTACAATCTTATTGTATCCAGTGCAAAAACATTTTGATCCCATGCTAGGAAGCCTGAAGACATGTTGAAGGAATTATTTTAACGTAGGCCTACTTGGAATATTGTAATTTTAAAAGTTAATAAACTTAATGCCCAAAATAATTTGTGTTTGATTTATAAATGCTTTACACCCTGTATAAAGTGGGAATGTAACTTTATCCATTTATATTACTTCACAAAATGTTGAAATCAAAACAAACAATCTCCATTCAACATAGAATCAAAAACAGCAATCTCCATTCAACATAGAATCAAAACCAGCAATCTCCATTTGTTGGCTGCAAACACAGCAATGTCCATATTTTAAATGCTAATTACTGTAAAATTAATCAATTAAAGCAGTCCAAGACTTTTTAATTGTCATATTAGAGATCAAAATATTTTATTATAGTATTTTGTGTATTTACAGTGGTATGAGATCACTATATAGCGGTTTTCTGTCTCTACTGAAAAATTTCTAAAAATGGAGATTGCTGATTTTGATACTAGGGGTCTCATTTACGCTATTATTTATATTTATATTTATATTTTATTTATTTATATTTATTATTTATATTTATTATTGCTATTCACGGTTGCTGCTCCAGATCACCTGTATCTCAGACCGACAGTGGTAACAGAAGAGTATTTTGTTGTTGTCAGGTTGGTGGTGTGCTGGTGATGCCTCTTAATAATAAGCTGCTCCAGATCACCCGTATCTCAGACCGACAGTGGGAACAGAAGAGTATTTTGTTGTTGTCAGGTTGGCGGTGTGCTGGTGATGCCTCTTAATAATAAGCTGCTCCAGATCACCCGTATCTCAGACCGACAGTGAGAACAAAAGAGTATTTTGTTGTTGTCAGGTTGGCGGTGTGCTGGTGATGCCTCTTAGTAATAAGCTGCTCCAGATCACCCGTATCTCAGACCGACAGTGAGAACAAAAGAGTATTTTGTTGTTGTCATGTTGGCGGTGTGCTGGTGATGCCTCTTAATAATAAGCTGCTCCAGATCACCTGTATCTCAGACTGACAGTGAGAACAAAAGAGTATTTTGTTGTTGTCAGGTTTGCGGTGTGCTGGTGATGCCTCTTAATAATAAGCTGCTCCAGATCACCCGTATCTCAGACCGACAGTGAGAACAAAAGAGTATTTTGTTGTTGTCAGGTTGGCGGTGTGCTGGTGATGCCTCTTAATAATAAGCTGCTCCAGATCACCCATATCTCAGACCGACGACAGTGAGAACAAAAGAGTATTTTGTTGTTGTCAGGTTGGCGGTGTGCTGGTGATGCCTCTTAATAATAAGCTGCTCCAGATCACCTGTATCTCAGACTGACAGTGAGAACAAAAGAGTATTTTGTTGTTGTCAGGTTTGCGGTGTGCTGGTGATGCCTCTTAATAATAAGCTGCTCCAGATCACCCATATCTCAGACCGACAGTGAGAACAAAAGAGTATTTTGTTGTTGTCAGGTTGGCGGTGTGCTGGTGATGCCTCTTAATAATAAGCTGCTCCAGATCACCCGTATCTCAGACCAACAGTGGGAACAGAAGAGTATTGCAGATGTGTTATTCGCCTCTCTCCAACTGCCGACTCAGGCTGAGCAACAAACTCCTATCAAACTGCCTGAAGAAATCATCCGACTCTCAGGTATAACACTGGTTGGAACTTTCAGAAGCTTAAGATAACATATTGAATCATACATATTTTATTAGAAATAAATATGATTAACACAACCTAAAGTTAAGTTTAGAAGTACCTAGTTTGACGCTGACAAGTTTTTGGAGTTTACTAAAAAATGTATGCAGTAAAGGAAAACATCAGTAAAGGAAGGCAGAATTTAGATTATTTAATTTTCAAATGTTACCAAAGGTCTCCAAGGCCATGTACTACGTGACCTATGCTAACTCAAATAAATTCAAGATTTCTTGAAGGGATGTTCAAAAGTGGAAATTGAGAACACCTGAGATTAAGCACATGATTAAGCACATTAATATTGGCTTTGAAGGTCTTAATTAGTGATGAGCAAACCCTATTCATTTTTTCAGAATCTTATCAAATTAAAATTTGTTTGGGCCAAAAATTGTAAAATATAACCCTAAAAATAGAATTTTATAAAACAATAAAATATAAAGACCCACAAATGTTGTATCCCATGTTCTGATATGTGTGTAGTGTCATTAAAGAACATTTATTCAGTGTCGAGGAGATTGTTCAGCGTCATTTCAGTCTTAGAGATTTAATACCTGCGTACTCAGCGAATTTCCACTGCATATATATGTATCTTAATACCACATAAAGCCACATACCAAGTTTCATCAATATACATTGATAAATAAATGATTTATGACATTTTAATTATTCTCCATAAGAAAAACATGGCGGCTGAGTATGCAGGGTTGCTGAAGCAAGGAACACAAAAAATGGGGTTTATACCCCATCAATATAACTCAAAAAGGTAAGCCCCATACCAAATTTTATTAATTTATGTTCATAATTAAGGGAGATAACACGTTACTTATTCTCTATAAGAATAACATGGGAGCTGAGTGCTCAGGTTTGCTGCTACGGGATCTATCGGCCAAAAAATGTTTTTTTAGTGCAAATGTCAATAGACCACAACTATATGAAGCAATATACCAAGTTTCATCAGGATAAGTTGATAAATAAGGGAGATACACAATTTTTCTCATTCCCCTTAAGAATAACAACGTACTGTGTTTAGTATTTTCAATATCTCTGTAACCATTTGACGTAGAGCACAAAATTGTGCGTCTTTTTAAGCTGATTCCAATGGAAAAAACTAAAATTTGACTTATTTAAAAATTATATGTAAAAACTCAAAAAAAATTTATGGGGTACAAAACCCCCCAAAATACCCTTTCGGATAGGTTGATCTGTCTGGTTTTCAAACTTAGTCATAAATGCTGCTTTACACGTTTATACCAAATTTAGTCAAAATCCGACTATTTTTACGAGAGTTATCGTGCTCACGGACACACACACTCACACACACACATATATATATATATATATATATGTGTATATATATATATATATATATATATATATATATACAGTTTTGAATGAATGTTTTTTTTGCATCTGGGGACCTCAAAACGAAAAGTTATCATAGTCCCGGGCCTAGGTCTTACCATGCTGACCACGGTAATAGCTTCTTCTCTGTATGGGAAATTCGCTAAAAATAAAAAAATTCCAAAACTGAAGTGGTACGGTACTCTATTAACTATATTACACCCCTACATACTTCTATTTAAAATTAAACTGCCTGTTGCACAACACTACCATCATTTAACTGCAGAGTAACTGATAATAGGTTAACCCATTAAAGTAGTAATTTTATTCTAGTCACAATATCCTTCAAGAGTTTCGATTTGGCGCTGCACTCTAGTAGCACCATTTGTAACTAATGACTGGGTGCAGCTACGGTTCTCTCCACTAGCTTAATATGTGGATCGACTATCAACTAATCCAATGCCTCTAGGCAGTCAAATCAAATCAAATCAAATCAAAATAATCTTTATTCATAAAAACAGTACAGTGGTGTACATATGAATAGTGTCTACATCATAATCTATTTTCTATGTTATTCATTAAATTATTATTTTACATTACCACCATCTTATAAATTAAAGAATTCATCAATAGAATAAAAACTGTTTGAGATAATATATTTTTTTAACTTATTCTTAAATGTACTTGTATTTTTTTCTTTTTTCAATTCTCCAGGCAACTTTTTGTAGAACTTTGCACCTGCATAGGATGGTTTTTTGGTATAGAATTGTAACCTATGATGAGTGGGCATGATTTCTGATTTCTTTCTCGTATTGTATGAATGTACTATTGAATTACCCATTGGCGTGTTGTATATTTTTAAATTTTTGTATACCATAACAGAGTCAAAAATATATTGACCATAAACTGTTAAAATTTTTAGATTTTTGAAATGTTCCCTACAAGGTACATCGTGGTGAAGGTTCTTAATAATTCAAATTGCTTTCTTTTGCTGTTTAAGAATTTTATCAAGGTTATCTTTCCTAGTGGATCCGTAAAGACAGATTCCAAATGAAATGTGAGAATGTATGTAAGAATGGTATATCAATTTGAGAGTCGATTCACTGCATAAACATGCCATTTTTCTTAAGGCATACAATCCTGAATTAATTTTTGATATAATTTTGCCTACATGTTCATTCCAATTTAGGTTACTATCGATCAGCAGACCAAGACATTTAGTGCTGTGAATAAGTTCAATGGGTTTAGAATCAATCAAAACCATGGGTTCTGTAGTGGTTTGTGACTGAGCTGTTTTAAATGAAATGTAATTAGTTTTTTCAATGTTCAGCCCTAGATTGTGATTTTAGAAGAATTGGACAGTAGCCCAGTAGGTCATAATATTAGCCACGTGTGATAAATAATAGAAACACCATGGCCGGGTGTTCTTACGAAGATAGCAGGTTCAGTTCCCACTCATGACCAAAACTGACCAGTTGTATAACTCTCAATGAGTTAACCGATCTCTGGCAATGTTGTTGGGAGAGCCTAAGTAAACTAAACTATGGAAGGCCAGCCTGGAAGTTGACGAGATTGGTTAATTCTTTGTGAGTTGCACATGGTCAATACTGATTCTGTTACTTTTTACTAATTTTTACTGTGTGTGTGCGCCACTATGACTCTTTAACTGAAAGAAAACAATATTTTAATTTCAATATGTGATTAATCCATTTACAAACACAATTTTCTACTCCAATTCATAGGTTTTAAAAATGACAAGTTAGGAACAAAACCAGCACGTGATTCTATAGCAATGGGTTAGTCAGAGAAAAAAGGGAAAATTGTATTCAGTGGTTCAAAACAACACTGGTGGTTTTTACTGGTAGTGAATTTAATTTCTTCATTGTATTCATTTTTATCATGGAACTAAGCCTATACCAAGTAAGCTAGCTGAACAGTTTAAGCTAAACTGTGGCCAAAACTCACACGCTCCCACTCGAATCAACACATGTTTCATAGTTTTGTAATAACTCTATAGACTCTTCTATATATACTTTTTGTCTTACTCATGTATATTTTCAGCCCTCGCAATGCCCCGAGTCAGAAGTGTACAACAGAATACTGCAGGGCAGCATAAGTCACCAACAAACGATTTGAAGAACAGTCATAAGAATTCTGAGTGGTTCCCTTCCTCTTCTTCGGAGGAAGATGAAGGGGAAGAGGTAACCGAGGAGGGCATTGAGTCAGCGAGTGAGTCATCAGCCCCTCACCACAACCTCCAGCTGACAAGACGATCCTGTACTGTGAAAAGAGAAAAGTCTGACGATGGAATCGGCAAGAATATGGATAACAGCAAGGTAAATTCCAAGGCTGTTGACAATATTAAAAGTAAAGTATTTAATTCAAATATTTATGGCAGATTGCCCCTAATTTGGGAATTTGGTACTTTCGATATGTTTTGCAGAATTGCCTTCTGAATATCTCCAGCTTTTTTCAATTTCATTTTCTTATATCTGGATTAAGTCATATTTCTTTCTATAATCATCCTGTACTATGAGTACTCAAATTTGAGTGTTGGCAGATTTGCCTAAACTTTAAATAAACCATGATTTAAAAAAATAAACCTTTGTGACTATGATAGAACGGGATGAGACAGCTAATACAGTCTTTTAGAGGACATTGCATTTTTATGGATTCTGAATTCACATCTAATTGGAAGAGCAAAAAACACAAACTATGTGAGTCTATGGTGTACAAGTTCCTCATTATCGTTTTGTAAAGTACCCCCTGTGATATCTTCATTTGGATGTACCTCATTTTTACCTCCAAACTGGTTTTAATTATTCCAAAAGTTGTCCTAGGTTGAGATAATCTTCATAAAAGCTTTTAATTGCTGTGAATGACTAAAAATGTTAGTGGTGCTTTCGCTTTTAGGATGGTAGAGTACTTGTGGTAAAACAATTCAAAATGTATAATTCATCCAATGAGAATTGATATAAAGCATAAAGATTAATCAACATATATTTATTGCAGAGTGAACAGCTAGAGAACCTCAAAAAAATGATTGAACGCTTACAAGAACTTTCAGAATGCCCAGTGTGTTTTGGTGCTATGGACTCGACCTTAATTCAGTGTAAAAATGGGCATGGACTCTGCAGCACTTGTGCAAGTAGGATTGATAAGTGCCCAACGTGCAAACGGGAGTTCGTAGTTTATCAGTCAACCCTTCTGGGCAAAATACTCGAGTGTGTCTTCCCAAAATCTGTCCTTATATCGATAAAGGTTGCTCAGAAATTGTAATGGATAAAGATCATGAGGCATTTTGTAAATTCAGGCCTTCAATTTGCAGAAACACTCTTTGTGATTGGTCTGGTTGTGTTAAAGACTTGATCAGACATGTTAAAACATGTGGGAAGAGTAAGGTGTGTGAAATCTCCTCAAGGTCCAAAGTACAGCGATATTTCCCAATCGATGAAACCCAAAATATGTTCTACGCTCCAATCTTTTTCCAAAACCAGCTGTTTTGGGAGCATTTTCACAGAGATGATAAAGAAAAGCGAATTGCATACAGGTTTTTTCATGTAGCAACAAGTAAACCGACTAACAGTTATTATTTCAAAGTATCATTCAAGAAAGGTAAAATCGAATATGTGAACAGTTTTAGAGCTTTCTTAGATGCAAAGAATGATAAACCCAATAGTGATGAGCCGGGAATACATTTCCCCAATTCAGAACTCGAAAGGTTTCAAAGTACTAAAGAAAGTGGCAAGTACGAGTACTCCATAGAAGTAGTAACTGAAGCCATTGCTTAGGAATAACTTCAGTAATAGGATAAAAGTAGTTTTCATTGATCAAATGCGCTAATGAACTTTTAAAATGTTATTTGAGAATAATATGTGAAAGGTCAATGTGTCGGACTTTGGTTCAAGTGGCTATGGGTTAGCTTCCCGGGGTGTCAAGACAAATTGAGCCTGCTTTTCCCTGTAAACGTTTGTTGTTCCCTCGGCTGGACTTTAACTACAAGTGAGCAATACAGCTAAAGTTGGGCCATTAAATAGCAACCATCTAATGGAACTTGTGCAAGATGTTTGATATATAAATCATAGATTGATAGATTTTTGTATCTCATTGAACCAACTACATGTAATAGATCAAGTCATACAGAAGTAATTGCATTTACAATTGCAATCTAGCTATACACTTAACTATCGTAATGTACAGTCCTTAATTAATGTATTTTCATCTCGCATGTACTTGCTGCCCAACTGAAGCCAATGTCAGACTGTTTGTCATGGCTTTTATTGTAGCAGCCAAAACCATGGTGGTGAGCCGGTAAATATATAGTGAACCTACACCGTTAGCTGCATGTTTCTTGCACAAGAAGGTCATTTATTCAGTAGCCAAACTATAAGTATCTAACAGAAATTATTTGAATTGATTATTATGGTCAAATAAAGTATCTCTGAAAACTAACTCTTATCCTCTCTGAAATCTGTCCAAGTTGAAAAAACTCATGTAACTATAACAGGAACACAAAAGACTGTTTAAAGACTAAATACTTTATCTAGACATAAGAGAATTTAAAATTGTAATCCAGCAATGCATGATGTTCTAATGGTGGCCTTAAGCATTTCAATATTTTTTCAAGTTCACATTTATTTTTGATTTACAAGAGAATAGTTGTACTGTTCTTTATTTGTTTTTTCCACAGTAATTATATTTGCATGGATTTAAATAATATTTATAGAAGTGTAATTTATTTTTATGAATTAAATATGTGTGTGGCTAATCCTTTTAGTTAGCTGGGGCAGCTGCTGTAGGTGTATTTTTTATATATTCTGCTCTGATAGACAAAAATAGTTTTTATATCTCAATTTCTTTAAAAAATAAGTAAAATATTATATATTTTTGTACAATAACTTTTACTAATAAATATTAAACATTAGATTTGATTTATTTTAATGAGTACCTTTTCATATTTCTCAAAATGTACGAGCAAAACCCTTAAGCATTCTTAAATAAGAATCACTCCCGTAGGAGAAACTGATTCTTCACTAGAGGTATTCGAGTGCTCAGTGAACTTTTAAATACTTAATGGCAACATTTAAATACTCAGTATAGGTATTTGAGCAACCATAAATAAATAAGATATATATAAAACTTCAGAGCATTCAATAATGAGTCAATTTACTACTGAGAGCGTCCAGGTGCCATAATAACTCAAATCCCCTGTGTCTGAGTGAGTGAGCCAAGCGAGCGGTTGGTCGTAGCAGGTCGCCAACTGCCATCCGATCCTGGACAACTTGTAAATCATAGATTCTGCTGAGAAAGTGTGAGTAAGAAGGAGGGGACAATTATTTTTTGTACAGATTCTTAGCTCTCTAAGAGCTTAGCCATCTAAGGTGACAACTTGTAGACGATGATATATGAAAAAGTTGTATAGTTCTAAGACAAATTTCTATATGAACACTCATATTTCTACGAGGATCGTCTAGGAAATAAAGAACGAATGCACAACACGCCACTCAGATCCCCCACCCCTGCAACTGCCTGAGAGACAGTCCACTCCCCTCCTGATAGTGTGGTCTGAGCCTCGTTACTAAACGGTCTCATGTCTTCTTCCTGCAGCGATTGAAAAGGGCGTGCTAATTAAAAATCCCACTAAGTATGAGATCCACAATGGTATTTGGTTTCTGAGTGTCCATCAACAAGATTCCACCAACAAGTCTCGGCTCACACTGTGGTGGGGAGCACACTGTTGCACTGTTGCGGTGGTGGTGGACCTGCGCTCGGCTTGGTGCACAATCACTCTTTACTTTTTGGATGACCCTCATATACAGCGCCGTCCTTAGCCAATGTGAGTCTGGGGCAAGTAATGTTTGTGAGGCCTTTCCTAGTTTCATTATTAGGTAAAAAATACCTCTAAAAACCATCTGTGTAAAATAAAATGTTTATGTACTAAATTATGTAGCCTAGATACAGTAGGATAAGTGATTTAAAAAATACATTATATAATGACAAAACCATGGACAATTACTTATCACTAAATAATTACTTATGACAATCATAAACGAGTTTGCATGCAGCACGCTGACGTGAGGGAAGTGAATTTCCACATAAAAACTTTTATAACTCCAACTCAGTGTAAAAACATACATTTATTCCAATTTTTATTGAAATCTAAAAACAGTTATTTTTTGGCTGTTCTGATGCTCCTGGTTTCATTTACCTGCAAAGCTGGGAATACAATTTTGTTTTTGTGCATTATAATGTTAGGAAAAGGTCCAGACAGGCTTGAAAGTAGGTGTGAGGTTGCTGGGGATGATAAAAGTACTCTAACAAAGGAATAACAGTCTTTTCTAGTGTAAAACCCCCATAAGACAATGTACTGTACTGTGTTTAGTCGATACACATTTTCTTTAATAACTCAGTAAATATGTACGCAAGAATGACAAGAGAGGGCTTAAAACTTTTGCCTCACTAATTCCCATCTTTTCACATGCGTTAATTTTACATACGGAGCATTTATGACCCTTTTTGGGCCCAAAAACTCAAAATTTGAAAGATTAATCCCCAATAAAGGGGTTTAGAGTTTTCCGATTGTTTTGCCCAACGAACTTGTCCAACGGATTACAGAAAGGAATGTCCCTACAAAATTTGAAGTAAACCGGCAAAAAATGTGACCGCTAGAGTGCAAACACACACACACACACACACATATATATATATATAAAATTTTGAACGACCCCCCAAAACGTGTTCAGGGGGTCACGTTAGGAACTTATATGGTGGTCCCGGGCTTAAGTTTCATCGTGCGGGTCATGCTAATAGTTCACTTTCCAAAGGAAATTCACTAACAACATGAGTCTGCTCTGACAGTCAGTACGGGGTTATCGTGACAGCTTAAAGAAAAACATTGAAGTAAACAAATGGATTGCGCGTGCACGTTCCCCACTCTCTTGCACCGCACCTGTGTTGTCTTGACACAGACTTACTTGCTACGTTGAGAAATACACTCGCTATTGGCGGCGAGCCATCCCCCTCCCTATCCAGCCATGCCACGATCATGTCCCTGCACACTAGCCGTACGCAACCAAGTCTGTGTTGGACAGTAGTACAGCACTCAAGCGCAACCAATAACACTTATTCACTTACGTACTTCTGAACTTGCTGTTAAATTAAATTTATTGTTATTATTAGCAATTGCTGTTTGTGCATTGTCTTCAGTTGTTCAAGTTTAATCGCCAATAGTCCACATTTATGTTCCATGTCATGGCCATTACACCTCTAGCTTCCACATCAAAAAATCCCTCAAGCGCGTGAGACATTTGTAGGCGCGAGGCCCTGAGCGGCTGCACCTGTCGCGCCGCTCTAAGGACGGCACTGCTCGTATATTAGAAATACTAAACACGAGCATTATGTATATATTGTAATGCTATTGATAATCCCATGGGTATTACTCTAGCCAAGTCACGTTACATGGGGCAGATTTCTGTTGGAGTTGTAATTTTGAACTTTTAGGAATCTATTTGTATTCTAGGATACTCATCAGTGTATTTAACCCCCTACCACCCTACCACTGCATCGCAATCAAAATGTGAAGCATGTCAAGCGATGAAAGTTGTTCCATAATTTTAAGGCTCTGATCTACCCTATGAAAAAATCTGCGCCGCCGCGTAAAAACAAGATAGGGAAAAGGAGCGTTCAACATCAACATACTATAGACAGGATTTGACAGAAGAAAAGTTATTCTACTCATGCTCGTTTTTAGAGTTTCAAAATAATGTTTCTGTCTAAAGTTGTAGTTGGAAAACGCAAATTTTTATACATTTAAAAGGGCTTTCAAATGCAACCCAATTAAAAAAATAAAAAAAGTAAAAAGGAATCAGAATTATCCTTATTTTCAATCATTAAGGTACATTTGTAGATACAATTTTCCTCTTTAATGTTATACTTTAACTTCAATAAAGTAAAGAGATCTGTACACCCTTTCCTAGCACTGCGCTGAAAGGCTAGACCGGAGCCTTAATAGCATTTTTGTATTTCATAATCTTCAGCAAATGTGATACCTCCACAGTAAAAACAAAACAAAGTAAACCTCCATTTTAACTGACCCCCTCTATGCTGAAACCCTGGTTAATTTAAACCACAGCTGAAACAACATTCAAACTACTAGAAGTGTAGTAGATTATTTAGAGAAGCGTAAATTTCAAGATTACAAGTTGAGGTTGTCTGCATGTTTGTCTGTATGATGAAGAAGAAGTTGAGAAAATGTCAGTTATTTTGAATAATAGAATACTAGCTTCCCCTCACGGGAATCTAGGACTGATATGACCGCTGAATCTAGCAGATGTAGAGCCATTTGTTTTGAAAAGTTTACATTATGATCAACTACCTAAATAAAATATAACTAAGATGAACATTGGAACTTTGAAGGCCTGTGGGGCGAAGTCCTGTTGGTGGATGTTTTTCAAACTCCCAAAAGGCACATCTAGAGAATAACAGCTTTCGACTGATGCCAATATGTATGCAACATAATAGTTTTAAGGGTCGAAAATCGCTGATCAAAAATCTAGAAATTATTTTAATAAAATAGATTTGTATACACAATCAGTAGATTTTAGATGCATATAACTACAGTAACGATTATATGTAAAAACTAGCTGTTACCCACAGGCTTTGCCCCGCAAATGATTAACCCTTTGCGCTCGGATAGGTTCTTTGGAAATGGTCCCCTGGGGTCGTCTGTCCACACTCTGTGGCCGCAGCCATTTTCCCGCCAGCCAGGATTTTTTTCTGTCACACGTATGCTCAGCGCTCGCATGTCCACACCCAGTGGACAGAGTTTAATGGCGCATGCGATCGCGAACGCTCGCATGTCCACTGGGTGTGGACAGTGACAATGCAGACTTTTCCAGCATTTAATATTCTTTCTACCGTATTGTGCTGAAATCTGACGGTGGATTTCGTAACTAGATCAATCCCAGAATGCAACGGGCATAAATGTCGGCTGTTGCATTCTAATGTAAACAATAAACAACAACAGTTAGTCAAGCGCTTTTGTCTTACGCTGTGTAGTCTTCGGCTTATATGCCTGATAATTATTATTATACGTAATATTTCAAGTTTTATTATATTTTAATATGGAGGAAACATTACGTTCCGACGAAATTCGTAACGAGCTTGAAGGTGAAAGTGAGTGTGGCAGTGATTCGGACCATGAAAGTGACATCGACATCTTGTTCTATTTATGTTATTAGCAGTTTTTTAAAATTATTTCTTAAAATTTTCTTAAATATAATTAACAATAAGTAAATTGTGGTTTTCGATGGTAAATAAATAATTTTCAAAGTATACAACAAGTTTTCCTTAGACCTTGAATGTACGCTTCAACTTGACGTTTCAGTCTAGAGTGCAGAAAATAATTCCGAGCTGGCAGAAGCAGACGACCGGCAATGGCTGCCGAGCTGGCGACGAAACCTAGTGCGGCCACTGAGTGTGGACATGCGAGCTCTGGGCCCTGAGCGTCGGACAATAATTCCCAGCTGTCGCAGACTCCATACTGTCCACTGAGTGTGGACATACGAGCGCAAAGGGTTAATAAAAACTATGACAGCTGTGTGTGCTGCATTCTGTGGTTAGCCCGTGGAATTCTACACATCAAGATCAGCTGTTTTCATTCTCATCAGCTCAAACAAAAATGAATGTCTATAAGGAATACACGTGAACTTGGAACCTCCGTGGGGCAAAGCCCTATAGGATTTTCACAACTTTAATACACCACAAATATCTAAACAAACACACAAACAAACTTATAAACTTTCACATTTATAATATTATTAATAGGTTTACCTTTATGTATTTATTTACCAAATTAACCTTTAAGTACCAATGTTTGAATGCCTGAAGAATTGGATAATCTGAAATGGTTCCATCCCATGACTAGGCTTAGAAAGATAACCCATCCAAGTGTTAAGCTTTGTTCTTGAAGAGCCCCTCACTTGACCACATCCTGGCTACAAAAGGTCGCTTGAATTTTGATAAGCAACAAATTTAACATTTGGTTGGGAAACATCCTGTAAGGAAACTTGAGAACCTGAGATACACTTACCGTCATTACGTGAAAGGATGCAAAGTAAAAAGTATGTAATATGTAGGACTTGCAAATCCCACATATTGAGATAAAGACAATCTCACATAAAACCCTACTAAGCAGAGGTGTATTGACTTTTTTCGTGCCTTTTAACGCCAATGACTCTTTTTAACTTTTTGATAGGGAACGGTCCATTTACATGTTGATGTCAGGAAAGAGTATAGTCAATTTGTAGGCCCAGGAATTCGGTAGAATCTACATAGCTGAAGTGAAAAGGTAAGTAAAGATGTTTCAGATTGAGGTATTGTACTGTAATTTAAATGGGAATTGATAAACCCTTTGTCTTGTTTGTAGGGATAAATCTTACACCATTTATATCATGACATGTACTCATTTTATCCAGAGTTTTGATTATATTGGGCGAAAAGTCATTCTTGCTAAGGTAAAGTTGGAAGCAAGAATGGAGGTTTGCACTAGGTGTATTTAAGTAAGGTGTGTTATTCAGAAGTAGCACGTTCTGCGCAGCCACCAGGTGACGTCACGGTGTTTATTTGATCTGATGGTGCATTATGCTTTTTCGCCATTCTGCTTCAAAAACAGCTAAAGCTGTTCTTTTTACTCCTAGGATAAAAAGTGTCATTCTGGTATCAGCAAATTTACCCTATAGGGAAGAAGCTATTACCGTGGGTGGCATGGTAAGACTTAAGCCCGAGACCATGATAACTTTTCGTTTTGAGGTCCGCAGATGCCAAAAACACCATTCGTTCAAATTTATATATATATATATATATATAGGTATATGTGACCATTACCACGATAAATTTTGAAAGAAACGCCCGATTTTTATGAAATTTGGCAAAAATTTGCAGAGTAGCATTTATGACTAAGTTCGAGAACCAGATCGATCGGACTATGGGAAGGGGGGTTTAAAATTTCCCAAAAATCAGTTTATTGCCAATTTTACCCCAAAATGTTAAAAGCACTCAATTTTGGTTATAGCAATTTTATAGAGCTTAAAAAAACAAATAATTTAGTACTTTGAATCATTAACCTAGGTTAAGTGGTTGCAGAGAAAATCCTTAACACGTGTCCCATGTTAATCTTATGGGAAAATTAATTTTACCATAAACTTCATATTTCTTTTAATCAATATGTTTAGCTCAACAACACAAACATTTTGGTGTTTTAATTGTTGTTCTACGTCCAACCGTAGCAGAGATATTCAAAGTGCTAAACACAGTACGTTGTCCATTAAATTATTAAAACTTATTTTTTATTCTTTTGTATGTAGATACTCTGCTTCGTTATTTTCTTTGCATTTAATCTGCAAACACATTTTTTGTGTTTATTAAGATGTTATCCTTATGGAGAATAAATAAAATTTGATATCTCGATTATTTGTGAATGTATATTGATGAAACTTGGTATGTGGCTTCAACTAGTTGTGGTATATTGATATTAGCACAAAAACTAGTTTTTTGTTGAGTAGCAGCAAACCTGCATACTCGGCCCCCATGTTATTCATATGGAGAATAAGTAAACTTGTATATCTCCCTTAATTATGAACCTAAATTAATAGAACTTGGTATGTAGCTTCACCTGGTTCAGTTGTATTGATAATTGCAAAAAAAAAAAAAACACTTAGGCCTATCTGCCTCGTTGCAAAAAACCTGCGTCCTCAACCCTAATGTTATTCTTATGGAGAATAAATAAAATGTTATACATCACTTGTTCATGAATGTATTTTTGTTAAACTTGGTAGTTGGCTTTATGTAGTAGTGAGAAATACACATGCATCGGAAATTCTCTAAGTATGCAGGTTTGCTGCGACGGGGGTATTTTTCGTTCTAGGACTAAAAGCATCATTTGATTACATTTTTCCGTTGAGGTCATCAGCTGTTAAATAAGAATTAGTCAAGGAATTAGTCAACTTGTAAACAATGGAAACTGTGTAGCAGCTGTTTGTTTAGAATGAAAAATCTACATGATAAATAACCAAGTAAACAAAATTTAGTTTTGTTAAATTGTTATCTTACAATTGTTTGCTGTATGTCGAAAAATATAGTTCATCACCAGGACCAAAAGTGGCTTTTCGATCCTCGCTCATTTTCTGACCTCGGCCGTTAAATTTGAGCTTGTACCGAAAAGCGTCCCCTTTGGTCCTAGTGAACAATTTACTGTCCTATACTCTAATATGAGTAAGGTTTGCTTGCGCCCGTCCATGCGTGCTTGCTTGTTTGCTTGTAACTCTGATCTCTAAAACTGCTCCAGCGATTTCCTTCAAATGTTAGAAATAACTAATTTCTAGGATAAAAATTAGTTCTTGACAGATCTCTTCCCCAGAAAAAATAAAATAATATAAAAAACTAAAATAAAATGTTAACAAATTAACATTGGGCTTATTGAGTTTTAAATCAAAATAAAAGAATTGTATCAGCTGTTCATAATCAACCAGGGAACTGTCAAAGTAAAGGCGGTCTCACACTTCTCGCGAATACGCCCGAACATTCGGCCGAACTACGAATGTTCGGAGTTTTTGCAAGAAGTGTGGGAGCTGCACGATCTTTTGAATACATATGGGAACATAGGGGACGGAATGTTCAGTGAACATTCGGGAGAATGTTCGGCCGAATGTTCAGGCCTGTTCGCGAGAAGTGTGGGCCGCCTTAACACTCATGTTGTTTATAATTGTAAACATGTGGTTTCCTGAGAGCAGTGACTAAAAATGTTGAGTGAAGATTGCATATATAGAGTAGTTAAATCCGAAATAAATCAAAGGGACATTTTGAGCTATAAATAACAACTGGAGTGACCTTAAAAATGCAGAAAAGAGGCAAATTAGCTTTAAAAATGTGATAATCAGTTGGGGGAAGTGGTGAAATATTACTACAGGCCATTTAAACAAACTGCCTGGCCTTAAACTCGGCCCCCAGGTACTTGTTGGTATTACAAAATATTCACTAAGGATATTAGCTTTTTATGAAACCACAACATAATTCTCAACAGTTTTGTCAATGTCTACTTTACTGTCCTTCCTACGAATCTCCAGCCAAAACATCCAGTACGATTTTAGTTTACTTTAATTTTAAAATGTAATTGATATTATTTTCAGCTTTACTAATGTCCCAGAGACAACTTGATGGCCAGCCAGTATACAACGTCGTCGTGTGGGGAAAGTTACCTCCACCTCAATCTTTCGTTTTGGCTTTGGACAAAGTGATTTGTTTTTATCACAAAGTGAACACTTTTATCACAACTGATCACTAAACACCATTGCATTTCATTGACAGTTACTTGGTTGGCTGTGTCAATAAACAGTGTATCAACAGTGGAGGGAGTTATTCCCCCAACCCTTTGTTGGCCCCCAACTATCTGGCCATTAAGGCATCTCCGTGCAGTATTTTGACACAGTTCCTGATGATCTTTTGTATTTTTTTACATAGAGTCAGAGTCTTTGTACAATTTGCACTTTGCTCTTTCCATGCAGTTCCCTTTTTCTTACAATCAGAGGGGTAAAACCTTTTGATTAAAATAAAACGTGTACAAAATAATAGTTTTATATGTAAAAACCAGCCAAAAACATTTAGATATAAGAACATTTAACTATGAAACTACTTTATAATATTATAGGTTATTTACTTATTTTGTTATATGCCAAAGCTGTAATAAAGGACCGAAACTAATAAAAAGAGAGACTAGATAAGTCTAAGAACAGGGGGAGCAATTACAAAAACAATTAGAATTAATATTATAACAGACTGCTGAAGAATCTAGTGGGCAAGTCTTATGTGGCTTGATCAAGACCTTTTTACAGTACAGAAGAGTTCTTAGATTGGGAAGACAAGCAAAATTGAAAACGATATCTACAACCTATCTATATACTACAACCTATATATATCTCTCTTAGTGACTTACTATTTTAATTTTGTCGTTGCTGTTTGTTAAGATTTTATCTGATGCTATTTCAGGTCTCATTTAATGATCTCGAAATAAAGAATTCTCTCTCTCTCTCTCTCTCTCTCTCTCTCTCTCTCTCTCTCTCTCTCTCTCTCTCTCTATTATAAATCTAAAGATTACAAGTCCTAAAGCCCCATAGTTTAATTTTATAACCCGACCCAGATAAAATGTACTGCTCTCAAGAAAATTTAATCAATAACGAAGCTTAGTATAAAAACAGATTTTATAGTCAATTCCTACCCTCACTGCGTAAAGAAAACTTCCTCCATTACAGGGAATAAAAGTTAATTAGAAAGAGCAAACTTTATGTTTTACTTCGCTTCTAGGTAGAAAGAAAGAAGCGGCGGGTTAAGCAATTTGCGAGAGAGTTTAGCTACAAGTCTGAAAGAGAAGGGTAGGGGGTGGTGCGAGAGAGAGGGGGAAAGAGAGAGATTTCGGGGAGGGAGAGAGAGATTAACAGGCTGTGTTATTCAATACAATAATACAACACAATAACTTGGCAGTTTCCACTCTTTCCTTTGAACATACTTCGCCCCCTCCCCTCCCCCTCAAAGTTCGTAGCTTGTTGCTGATGTTCGCTCCGCCGCGGCCGCGCGTGAGCCCGAGTACCTCCAAGGTGCCGGACCGAGCTGCGAGCTCCTCCGCCGCTACCGTCGATCGCGCGAGTCACTGGTGCGACTACCGGGGGACTCCGCCACAGGAGCGACTATCAAGACATCGGAGAGTGGACGATTGTCTACACCGTGAGTTATTGATTTTCTTCTCCTCCCGTAGCTGCGAGGGGTTTGTGGGCGCATGCGCGTGCCGCCGCGCGCCGCCGGGCTCCCGACGCGTGCTCGAACCTCCACAAAAGTATTTTCGATAAAAAGATTCTCGCGTGCGCTAAAACTTTTTACACTTCATTTTACTCTCGCGTCCGAGCCTCTTGTGCGACCCGACCCCCTTCGAGCCCCCAGTAACTCCTCTATTACTCGGCGGCCGAACAGCGTCGGCATCGATAAAGTTTCCCTCCCCGCGCTTATTCTTCTGTTTTATTTTCCCCGGAATGTTTGAAAAATCGTCAGTGAAGATTGTGCGGGGGTGAGTGTGCACCGCTCGGTGAGGATTATAAACCACGTAAGTTAATTTTGTTTGCATATCATGGATTCGTTTGTGTAACAAATATTTACGCGGGAAAAGTAAAAATTAATATTATGGATATAAAATATTGCTAAGTAGAAATTAAAACACACAAAGGTAATACGAAACAACCTCTTCTCAATGCAAATATAAAATTCAAGGTAAAAAAACATGTTATCGCTACTTTAGTCGGGGTTCAGATGTAAACATAACCTCAAAACAATCTCATATGCCACTTATCACACTTCCGGTTGACCATGTGACTTCCATGTGTTCTATTCAGCCAACATCTGTTTGCAAACATGCGATTCCGTGATAAACCTCTTCTCACCTTCAATTCTCGAACGATTGTTCGGCGATCAATGATTCAACAACATCAGCTGTTCTATTTCTTACTTGTTGACTCTGCCCTTCGCTAATTATCTCTCGCTTTGAGTTGCTCCAACAAGATCAAACTAATTAGTCTACCGAATTAATGTGAAGTGCTTTCAAACTGGTAACAAGTTGTGAACAATTTATGAATTACTTGTAAAGCTAATATTAACAGCGTTTAAGTATATATATATATATAATTATGCAAGTTATGTACCACTTTGCTCAACAGATTATTTGGTATAATTCTTCGTTTGAATGAGTTATATATTTTTACATTTTAAGATCCATTTAAAAATATTGTTATTCCTTTAATTTTACAGTAAAAATTCCTATATATTATTTTTAAATCTCTACTTAACATATTTTGAAATTAAGTTTGCTTTAAAATTGTCTACAAAAACGAATCAACTTATTAGTTTTACAACTCAATGGGTACATAATTCTTCAACAATTACGCAATCAGTTAGCATTATTAGAAGAGTTCAAAAAAGTCCGTTACACAAAAATAAACGTCACATGTGGTTTCTATATATAAAGCCTCATTTACCCAGGAAATTTTGAGAAAACCATAAGTCCGACACCCATCAACTTGAATGAAAGGTCTCGGTGAGCAAATTGGAGGAAAATATTATTTTTGTTATAAAATTTGCCCCAAGGGCACAAATATGAAGAAAAGGAATGAGTTTAAACACACTTAAAGGCATTCAATTTGAAATTTCCAATAGCTGATATATTTGTTTTTATTACAACTGTTACTCGTGCGAAGAACGGGTACACATTCTACTAGTCATAATTAACAAAGCAATAAAATCAAGCTTGT
Organism: Allygus modestus; assembly: GCA_963675035.1. Lineage (NCBI taxonomy): Eukaryota > Metazoa > Arthropoda > Insecta > Hemiptera > Cicadellidae > Allygus > Allygus modestus. The sequence continues at coordinate 425,877,386 of OY776111.1, forward strand.
ATTCTATTAGAACTAATCATATTTTGAGTTCCATTATATACATAAAATATGTTTAAATTTAATGACAGACTAATATAAAAATTAAAATACACACAACTGCTTTTAAAAATGTGTTATATTCTATAATTAGTGAATTTCCTATGGAAAGTGGACTATTAGCATGACCCGCACGGTGAAAATTAAGCCCGGGACCACCATAGAAGTTCCTAACGTGACTCCCTGAACACGGTTTGGGGGTTCGTTCAAAATTATATATATGTGTATGCACTCTAGCGGTCGCATTTTTTGTCCGATTTACTTCAAATTTGGTAGGGACGTTCCTTTCTATAATCAGTTGGGCAAAACAATCGGAAAACTCCAATCCCCTTTTTTGGGGAATAATCTTTCAAATTTCGAGTTTTTAGGCCCAAAAAGGGTCAGAAAAGCCCCGGACGTACAATTAATGCATGCATTAAGATGGGAATTAGTGAAGCGAAAGGTTTAAGCCCTCTCTCGTCATTATAGCATAAATATTTACCGAGTTATTAAGGAAAATGTATATCGGCTAAACACAGTACGTTGTCTTATGGGGTTTTTACATTAGAAAAGCATGTTATTCATTTGTTGGTGTATTTGTTTCATCCCCAGCAACCTCGCGCCTACTTTTAAGCCGAACTGGACCTTCTCCTAACCTTATAATGCGCAACATTGTATTCCTAACATTGCAGGTAAATTAAACCAGGAGTATCAGAACAGCCAAAATATCAATGTTTTCAGATTTCAATAAAATGGGCATAAATGTATGTTTTTACACTGGGTTTGAGATTTAACAGTTTATTATGTGGAAATTCACTTCCCTCACGTCAGCGTGCTGCGTGCGAACTCGTTTACATTTATAATAGTAATTGGAAACATATAGTTGCAAACGCGAAGTACACAATAATAAATAACACCCATCATAAGTAATTCAACATTCTTACTATAAGTAAACAATTGCAATACATATTACTTGTACTTACTGCAAGGCATTAACAAAATAAATTTCCCTAATCATTTTGCGCTTTCAGTATTTAATCTTTTTAAATGAAAGAGTGTTGTCAAATTAAATGCCAGTGTACTAACTGAATGTGTCAAGTTTGCATCCGCCTTTTTAGCGAATTTCTCCCACTGGATAGGGTGCCTAGGATTTCAAGAAGCCAATGTGTTAACTAACCGGACCAAACATTGAAATTAAACTTCGTTTAATTATATATATTTTTAAAATGTAGTGAACAAATTTACATTTTGGCTTATCGAATAGTTTCTCTTTTGGTATATGGAGAAATCATGAAATACCACACGAACAATTTAACTAAATTGGTTGATTCCAGTTTTGATATGGCAAAATACATTAGGAAATTCCTTACGAACAATGCAATACTAACCTGATAAACATATACTGTATACAAATATACATTTTGTATAAGGGAAGATTCAGTAACTTTGTAAAACTACTTAAGACCGCATGAAAAATCCTTCTCTGCATTATGTAATAATGGGGTATTGGGAACTGGTATACAAATAATGTTTACTTGAGTTTATATTGAATAATAATTTACAACTCAACATACTTCTAAACACAATTAACTTTTAAACCCATTGCGTATTTGTTTAAAATTAATTACTACTATTACTTATTACCAGTTTCTCAAATAATTACTGTATTATTATACAAATAAAATATTAAATTTGCATACGATTTTTGTTAGTAAACCGTGTTTACGTGGTTTTCTGAGGTCAGCTGACAGAGTGCATGATGAAGAAACCCCTAAGGTACGGTGGAGAAGAGTGATTTCCATCCAAACTATTATTAAGGAAGGTGGTGTCTGCCTGTCTCCATGTGTGTTCCGTTTGACGCGACAACTTCTAAAGCAATTTCGCTGATACTTTGTATGAAAGTAGTTAATATATGGGTAACGGTTCAGTAGTATGAGAAAAATTCAGTAAAAAGTTTCACCAATATGTTGTAGTTCTGCACCTAATCAAGAGATAGGGCGGGAGATAGACATCAGCTGATCCCATGGAGATATAGTAATGATTCCTCCGTGGCTGACCCATGTGTGCTCCACTAACGATATGTTTGGTTTGAGTGCATAACTTTATCTACAACCCCATAAGCGTAAAAAAGTGTCTGAATTTTTAAAATTATACCCAAACCCAACCCGACCTTCTTAGTGTTAGTGTATTCATAGTGACTTCCTAAATATATATTCTTTATTCGAAATACAGTACCCCTCGGATAATCAGGACTCGGATCATCTGGAACCCGGATTAACCGAATGAGGTTGTCCGAAATAACAATACCCCCGTTGCAGCAAACCTCTCACTCAGCGAATTTGCAATGAATATATTTCGAGGACTTCATGCCAAAAGGGAGTATCCACCGAAACACATATTTTCATGAGTGTTAATTAAAGCTTTGTGACAATTAAAATAGTTCTTATTTAAACACCTGTACATTTAGTAACACTTTTAATATGTTATTTTTGATCGATTTAGAGGGATATTACTGAGGTAACATTTCCTAATTAATATCTAAATTGTGTTTATTTACGAGTCATGGTTCAAAATCGGGAAATTGGTTGATACGCCCTTTTGGCATGAAGCCCTTGATATGTCTTAATAACAGATTAAGCCACCTACCAGCATTCATAAGAAATATATTCACAAATAAGCAATATTTAAAATATTTATTATTCTCCATAACAATAACATTGGGGATGAGTACGCAGGTCTGCTGCAACAAGGAGCTAAAAATAATGGGTTTTTATGCAAATACCAATAGAATTCATTTAAGTGAAGTCACATACCAAGTTTCATCCATATACATTCATAAATAAGCGATATATAACAATTTAATTATCCTCCATAAGAATAACATGGGGACCGAGTACCTAGATTTGCTGCTACGGGAACCATAGGCGAAAGATTGTTTTTTTTTGGTGCAAACAACAATAAACCACAACAAGATGAAGCCATACACCAAGTTTCGTCAGTTTATGTTCATAAATAAGCGAGATATAAAATTTTTCTTTTCTCCATAAGAATAATATTAGACAACGTACTGTGTTTAGCACTTTCAATATCTCAGTAACCAATCGACGTAGAGCAATGATAAAAATACCAAATTGTTTTTTAAAGCTGAATTCAATGGTAAAATTTAAAGTTTGATTTAAATAAAAATTACATATAAAAATCCCCCCCAACAAAAAAATTGTTGGGGTACAAACCTCCCCAAAAACGTCGGATGGTATGATTCGCCTGGTTTTCGAACTCGTTCAAATAATGGTACTTTACATGTTTGTACCAAATTTCATTACGATCGGACCTTTTTTACGAGAGTTATCGTGCTTACGGACACACATAAATATACAAATATCTGTACATATATACAAATTTGAACGAATGGTGGTTTTGGCATCTGGGGGCCTGAAAATGAAAAGTTATCATGGTCTCGGGCCTAAGTCTTACCATGTCACTTACGGTAATAGCTTCTTCCCTGTAGGGGAATTCGTTAAAAATTAAAAATTACTGTCAAAACGCGATTTTATCCCCACGTCTTCCAAGTCTCAAACACAACCACAATACATGAATGTATGCTTGAAGTATTATGGAAACTGCAATACACAGTAGAGTGAGCTACCGTACATTCGCGCCGGCGCCGCCGGTAGCGGTTGTGCATGCAAGCGGCATTTCGCGCCTTTTGTCACTGTTGACTGTTGAGAGGTTATGTTGCGTTTATAGGTGTGAGTGAATAGCTTCTTTTTTACGTCCATTAATGTACAGTCCAAATTTGTTATAAAATATATTACAAGTTAAACACCAACGAAATTCGCATGTCTACTCTGGCTTACAGACTTTCCACGCAATTAGCAGCATCAATATTACAGGCGCTAGTGTCCCGGTCGTTATTTATGTAAAGTTATTTGTTGTAGCTTCAGAATATCCGAATTTTTCGCAGTTCGGATCAACATTCCGCCACATTAGTCCGGATAGAATGAGGTGTACTGCAGTTGAAAAGGTTAACTACAGAATGCAGCACAATATTTCTGCGCTACATGAATATCATCCAATCCATGGGTGTAAGAAGTAAAAACTAAAATAAAAAAGTAGATATTGGTAATTACGATATAAAATTAGTTTAAGAAAAACAAATTCACCACAAATTTTACAAAAATTGTCTATCAAGCTTTAAATTAAATTTACAATGACATATCTCGGGAATAACACAGTTATGATTTCGTGAGCAGAGCATAAAATATAGTCGCCCTATATTTTGTTGTTTGCGGGGAAGCAGGAGCTGGGTTGTAAAGAGGAAACCATTCGGCGTTATGTCGCTGATACAGCCAATAAACAGTTCGATGGAGACTAACTTCTCCGGCTATTGCACTTTGTTAACCCTCCAGAACAAACTTGGTTAGACTATGCATTTAAAAACTAAAAACTCATAATTCGTATAGTAAACATATCATCGGAATAATAATCCTATGTTTTGGTAAACGCAGGCAAGGCCGCGACAATCAGCTAGTCTTAATTAACAAATTAACATCGTAATATCCTATCATTTAACATTCTCTGTTTTATTGGAAGAAAAGCGATTTTCTTAATCGGTGAACGCCCGGCACCGGCCACGATAGTCACGAGCGACGACGCGGCCTGTGCGGTGCCGCCAGGGCCAGGTAAGAAGGGCTATACCACTTCTTTGTTCGCGACGCGTTGCCGACGTGACCCCCGGCCTCCCGCCCGGCCGGACAGCGCTATGACGTCACTGCGCTGACAGCCGGTCACCAAGCGCTTGGTGCAAATGCTAAATGAACACTTTTTCTCAACAGATTTCTACGAATCTGTACGTCTAAATCTATTGTCCAAGGGCCCTTCCGTTCTCCCTTTCCTCTCGTACACGTGTTCTGGATATATTTTTGAATATCCTCAAATATAATCTTGGTATTTGGCTCAGAAAGTGGAAAGTGTTTGCTTACCATGCACAGTGAGCTTGATCAGTTTTTTTTACTTGTTGTATTGTTTGTAGTGTTGTAGTGTTATGCGTATACTTGTGATTGCCGTGAGTTTAATTATTTGTTGTTATTGATTTAGATTTCACCACTATTGTTTGTAAGATTAGTTTAACGCCCTGGAAATTTGTAATGAATTCCGCAATTATTTTAGTAAATATTTATAATTAATTCTGAAATATTATTTGTACATACTAGGTATGACGATCATCTAAATATGGGACATAGGACGCATTGCGGTTACATACAATAAAACTGTCTTATGAAATGAATAATACATTTTTAATTAAAATATTTAACTACGTTTATATTTGTTTTCACTAAATGTGTATTTGATATAAGTCTGTTTTATGTATAGCAGTCAAAGTAATAAACATCACAAAAGTTTTTACAAACAGTATATTTATAAAGTTTAATCATAAAGAAAACTGTTCTTGTGGGAAAGTGCGTGACTGTGGGAGGTATTGGAGGTTTGGTCACCGTGCCTGTATCGTGTTTCCAGACATCACAGCAAATACAGGGTTCAAGAGTGTACAGTACTAATACTGTATAAGCTTCTTTATGACACAGCTTACAGTAAAAACGTTCTGGTTGTGTTCTATTTATATTTGCATGAAACCACATTTCTAGTAGTCCTCATACATGTTCTTATGGAGAATGACTGAAACTTGATACCTCGCTAATTTACCAATATATTATGATTAAACTAGATAATGTAGTTTATTTGTTGGTGAGGTATACCTATGTTTTCATTAGAAATTCGTGGAGTAAGCAGGTTTGCTGCGTTAAGGTATTATAAAAAATCAAAGTTCTTTTAAGTAGCCCGTTTTATTTCCTTGGGTATAGTATAAATACCGCAACTATAAGGCAAAACAAAAGTGCTATAACATCTATTTCCATGGAATGTTACTGGGGGCAGCCCATGTAAATGGCGTTTCATAAGTAACTGCAAAATAATTAACACAGGCTTTCTTTCATTCTTTTTCAATAGATAGACAAACATACCACTCGAAAGGGAATAAAACAGTAAATTGTGTAAAAAACACGCTGGAGAAATATAAGTTCACTTTTTTAAATACTATATAATTATTTTAAAGATTAGTGTTGGTTTTAAAGGTTACTCCAAGTTCAAAGGTCAGTTGTTTCTTACATTCTCGTATTTCTCCGCCACCGCTAAAGGAGGATGTTAGTTGTTTTAAAAACATCCTGTGACTTAAAATACCTTCCTTTATTTCTAAATTGATTAAAATCATTCTTATGATCATAGTATTTAAGTTTTTTTGTCATATAGCGATAAAAAGCTAAGGGGTTTTAACGTGATTCCATTTAACTTAATACAAACCTCTATTTCTTACTAATCACTTTTATAAATCGTTCAGCTGCAAATTCTTTTGAAAATTATATCACAATAAAGCCTGATTCATCAACAAATTAACGGTGAAGTCATATTATTATTGCCTTATTCAGAGTTAAGCTATTCATTTGAGTATACATTGCGTTTGCGAATGTAGTAAATTTACTATCAAAAGTTATAAAACAGGAACTAAATTTATAATAATTTGAGGTAAATTGGACAACACCTTTAATGGACTTTACAAAATAGTCCAGTCAAATTATACATGCCATCCTGCAAAAGGTTGAGTACTTCTGCTTCTGGAAATGTTGTTAGGACTAAAATGAAGAATAAAAAACCCAAGTTTGCAAAAATAAAAAACAGTTGGTTATTTACCATACAACAATTTTAGACATTCTGGAATATTGAAAAAAACTATTTTCGTCTTCTCTCAATCCGCGAAACAGATTATGTTATTCACCAAATCTGCCTCTGCACATGATAATAGGATGAACGCCATATTTTGTAGGCTTAGACAATCCACCTAACACTCGTCTTGATGCCATTTTCATGAATTCTGAATTTTTTACTTTACTGCCGCACTAGTGCGATGCAAAATGCCGCTCGTATCCTGGCCACTCTCGCGTTGTCGCGTCGCCGCTCTGCCGCTCTGCCGCTCACCGCTCGCCGCTCGTATCGTGACCGCGGCCTTTTTATGATAACGCTTGGTAAGAATTTGCGGTTAAGGTTAAAAATGGGACATTAGACTTAGGCAGGGTTTGCTGACCTTTTCATATATCAAGAGTCTTTACATTATTTTAGAAAACTCATTACTATTTTGTCCGGTGATTTTTTCACATTTCTTATAAAAAATGGAACTGGTGTTTTAGACTTTCTCTATACTCTTGTACGACGTGTCATCCATTTAATTGGTCCGAGCCTTATCTAATAATCCGAATACTGATCAGTAAAATAAGAAACATTTGATCTCCATGTAAAATAAGTCTGGTGAAGAGTAGAGGTAGAGGAGAACACAAGGAGGCAGTTTATGTTTTAACCTTTATATTTTGTACACTACAGATCTCCATGAATGCGCTGAGCACTGTGTTATTTACATAGATGCCGACGATTGTTAATTTCGTCTCTCTTCAGCTTCATAATCAGATTCTGTGCTGTAAGATGAATTAAGAGCGACTTTCTATGCTATTAACTGGCCCCTCAAGCTTGGATCGAGATCAAATATTGAAAAAAGTAAAGCAATCTGTATCATTATTTTCTGTATGAATTTAATTGATCACGAGAAAAAGTGATTGATGATCAAATATTTGAAATTTTCGATAATGTTAAACATTGTAATATAATTAGGGGTGATGCTAGGTGGACTTTTTCCAGAACTTCAAATCAAATCAAATCAAGATCAGATTCAAATCAAATCAAATTTATTTCATAAAATTACATGCGAAATTTTATATCTTAACGAGAAGCAGGCATATTATGAGCTTTTTACGGATTTAGAAACACGTTTAATCAATGTATGTAAATTTAAAAAAGTAGAACCATTGGGGGTTTGGTATACAGTTGTATACTGTTACCCTAGTGGATGTATACAATTCAGGTATACGATTCATCTTAAAAAGAGAAACATAACTAGTTAGAGAAAAAGGAAATTTTATTCATGTGCACGCCATCTTCCAAATTCGGATGTGCATTACAATACATAACATTGTAAAAAAAACAATCTGCAATGTTTATTTAAAACCAATAAAGGACAGAAATTGAAAATCGCAATAAAGGAACATTTTCACTTACCGGAATTTAACATGAGATTGGAAGAAGACATTTTAATAATCTTCCTAAAAATGATATAACACAATTCCCGATTTAGTAAAACAATTCGGCAAAACACCACAAGTTTAAACAAGATATTGAAAAAAATCAAAATAACAATGAAAAAGTCATTCTAAATTATTGTATCTAATCTTAGGTCAACAACTGTTGTAGGTCAGTACAGTACTTCTTAGAATATATTTATACATAACTAGACTAAGTTCTATTCCACGACAAAATTCCCAATTTCAAATACAGGTTTATTTATCTTTATAATTCCCTTTGATATCAGTTGATGATGCGATTGTATTATAATTATATCATGTATAATCTATTCTATAAAAAAGTAATATTACTGAAAAACAATTAAGTAAATACATTTTCATTATTAAATTATCATTTCATATGAACCTAAAATATATCAACAAATGCCAGTTTTGTTGTTGTATGATTTTAGCGAATTTCCCCTATAGGGAAGAAGCTTTTACCGTAGGTGACATGGTAAGACCTAGGCCCGGGACTTTTCGTTTTGAGGCCCTCAGATGCCAAAAACACCATTCGTTCAAATTCATATATATATGTATATATATATATATATATATATACAAACACACACACACACACACACACACACACACACACACACACACACACCATTCGTTCAAATTCATATATATATATATATATATATATATATATATATATATATATATATATACACACACGTGTCCGTAGGCACGATAACTTTCGTAAAAATGGTCCGAACTTGATGAAATTTGGTATAAACGTGTAAGGTAGCATCTATTTTCATGAGTTCGAGAACCAGACAGGTCGCTCTACTTTAAGGGGGGTTTTGTACCCCAAAAATTTGTTTTTTGAACTTTTTACGTATAATCCTTTTTAAACACAAATTTTGAGTTACACCATTAAACTCAGCTTAAAACAACAAACAATTTGGTATTTTGATCATCACTCTATGTCAATTGGTTACCAAGATATTGAGAGTGCCAGACACAGTACGTTGTCCAATGTTAATCTTATGGAGAATAAGTAAAATTGTATATCTTGCTTATTAATGAACATATATTAATGAAACTTGGTATGTGGCTTTATATGGTTGGGTTTTAATGCTATTTGCATACACAATCCATTTTATGGTTCCTATGGCAGCAAACCTGTGTGCTCAGCAGCTATAATGTTATTCTTATGGAGAATAATAAACATGTGATATCTTGCTTGTTTATGAACATAAATTGATAAAACTTGGTATGTCGCTTCATCTGGAGGTGATCCATTGGTATTTGCATAAAAACCAGATTTTTTGGTCCTTGATGCAGCAAACCTGCATACTCAGTCCTAATGGTTTTCTTATGGGGAATAAATAGAATGTCATATCTCCCTTATTTATTAATATGCTTTGATTAAAGTTGGTAAGTGGCTTCATGACTTAGTGAAGAACCATTTGAAATTCGCTGAGTATCCAGGTTTGCTGCAACAGGGTATTTATAAATAAATGTAACTACTTTAACTACGACTAAGCAAATTAAGCAGATGCTATTTCAATATTGAAATAAATATGACTGAACTTGCCAGTAAATATTTCAGTTGATTTACTTTCAAAGACTTGAACCGTGAAATTTTGTATATATAAAATATATAAATGAAATTTTCTGTCTTGTTTTAGCAAAAGGGGTGGATTAACGATAAGTTAGTTAGTGAACACGTATAACAAATATTAGGGCATCTCCGCCATAATTCTTAGTGCCGTCCTTTTTAGCGAATTTCCCCTATAGGGAAGAAGCTATTACCGTAGTCGGCATGGTAAGACCTAGGCCCGGGACCATGATAACTTTTCGTTTTGAGGTCCCCAGACCCCAAAAACACCATTCGTTCGAAACTGTATATATATATATATATGTGTCCGTGAGCACGATAACTCTCGTAAAAATTATCCGATTTTGATGAAATTTGGTATAAACGTGTAAAGCAACATTTATGACTTTAAGTTCGAAAACCAGCCAGATCGCTTTATCCGAAGGGGTATTTTGGGGGGGGTTTTGTACCCAAAAAATGGGTTTTTTGAATTTTTTACATATAATTTTTGAAATAGTCAAATTTTAGTTTTTACCATTGGATTCAGCTTAAAAAAACACACAATTTGGTATTTTGATCATTTCTCTACGTCAATTGGTTACCGAGATATTGAAAGTGCTAAACACAGTACGTTGTCTAATGTTATTCTTATGGAGGAAAAGAAAAATTTTACATCTCGCTTATTTATGAACGTATACTGACGAAACTTGGTATACGGCTTCATCTGGTTGTGGACCACTGATATTTGCTCAAAAAAACCATTTTTTGCCAAAGGCTCCCGTAGCAGCAAACCTGCGTACTCAGCCCCATGTTATTCTTATGGAGAATAAATAACGTGTTATCTCCCTTAATTATGAAAATAAATTAATGAAATTTGGTATGTGGCTTTGCCTAAATGAGTTGTATTGATATTTGTATAAAACCCCATTTTTTGTTTTCCTTCCTTCGGCAAACCTGCATACTCAGCCGCCATGTTATTATTATGGAGAATAATTAAAATGTCGTAAATCGTTTATTTATGAATGTATATTGATGAAAATTGGTATGTGGCTTTATGTGGTATTAAGATACGTATATATTCATTGGAAATTCGCTGAGTATGCAGGTTTGCTGCTACGGGGGTATTTATATATTATATATTACCGGCTTCAACTTGTGCATAAGTCATGCATAGATTTGTGGGGGTAATATTATTGGAGTAGTTTTCCACTACCCCCCCCGCCCCCTACCACCGGAGATTACAACAGCTGTATCACATCCTTTCATACTTTTGTTGTCATTTTGACTAAAAACTTGGTAGCCTTTTTTTTATACAGCGTTGAATATTCACATGGTTTTCAAAAAATATTTAATTACATATAACACCCCCGTCACAGCAAACCTGCGTACTCAGCGCATTTACATTGCAGATATATTGCGTAGTTTATTTGGTGCAGGTCTTATTACCAAATAAAGCCATATACCAAGTTTCATAAATAAGCGATTTATGGCGGCTGAGTATGCAGGTTTGCTGAAACAAGTAACTTATAAAATGGGTTCTTATACAAATATCAGTACAACTCAACTAGTTAAAGCTACATGAAAAATTTTATTAATTTATGTTCATAATTAAGGGATATAACATTGAACTTATTCTCCATCAGAATAACATGTAGCCTGAGGACGCAGGTTTGCTGCTACGGGAACTATCGGCAAAATAATATTTTTTGTGCAAATATCAATATACCACAACGAGACAAAGCAATATAACAAGTTTCGTCAGGATACGTTCATAAATAAGCGATATATACAATTTTTCTTATTCTCCATAAGAATAACATTGGACAACGTATTGTGTCTATAGCACATTCAATGTCTCGGTAACCGATTGACATAGAGCAATGAACAAAACACCAATTTCTTCGGCTGAATTCAATGGTGAAAACTACAATTTGATTTCCTAAAAGATGATATGTAAAAAACTAAAACAAAACATTTTGGGGGTATAAACCTCACTCCCCCCACCCAATACTCTTTTGGATGGAGCGATCTGGCTGGTTTTTGAACTTAGAGTTATCTCAATGATTGTACCAAATTTCATCAGCATCGAACCATTTTTACGAAAGTTATCACACACACACACACACACACACACACACACACACACACACACACACACACACACACACACACACACACACACACACACACACACACACACACACACACACACACACACACACACACACACAAACACACACACACACACAATTATATATATAGTTTTGAACGAATTGTATTTTTTGCGTCTGGGGACCTCAAAACAAAAAGTTATTACGGTCCCTGGCCTAGGTATTACCATGCCGACTACGGTAATAGCTTTTCACTATAGGAGAAATTCGCTAAAATCAGTACATATTTTATAAAAGTAACAATATTTATTTATTAAAATTATTAGGATAAATTAAAAACCTATCTGCATAAGACATCGACTAATGTGTAGTTGGTAGTTAGAATATTATTTGTTGTTATTTAATAGCTAGTTTGTAGTACTGTCAGTGGTATTATTTGTGAAGTATTAGTAGGAAATGATGTAAAAGAGGCCCGTGTTCTCCCTTCTTGAGTTAGCTATGTATATTCACGAAATCCTTTTGCTCGCTGGGGGCTCCTTTGCTGCGTATGTCTGTTTGTGTGTAAATCAAACATAAATTTGGAAATAGCTTAAAATTAAAGATTATTCGTCAATTCAATAGGAAATTAAATCTAGTGGCACGGTCGTGTCACGTCGCCAAGTCCACCACACGACCCGTGCTATACTAACACGAAGCAGAATGAGACGATTTTTCACTTCTCAAATTAGCGTATTACAGCCTTAAGTGAATCTGGCAGTGCATTTATATGATAAACCCTTTCACTAAACACGAAAAATCACAACAGTTGGTTTAAGAAAGGTCCGAGAAGCGAGAAATTAACGTATAAAAGTAGCCTAAATCTTGTAGTTTTGGCACTTTTCACAAATTGTCCACTTCATTTTTTTCATTAAGCCTAAGAACTTTATTTCTCATCGAACTTGAACGAAATTTCGCACAGACTTCTGTTTTTACTCACATATTTCACTTTTGACACTAATTTGTAAGTTTGCAAACGCAATATTTTAAAACAAATGATATTAAATTCCACTTTCAAAACTGTTACTGAATTTGATGTCTGCTTTGTTTACATTTACTACTTAAACAAAAATCCAATTATCGCATGTGTTCCAAAACAAATCTGATCAGCTGGCTTGTAAATTCAAATTAAATCATTGAGTGAATTTAACCAAACAAAAGGGTATAGAGGTAATGAAAATATTTTAATTTGTTTAAGCTATACACACTATAATACATCGAACATAACATAATATGCAATAAACATAATATGAAATCTAAAAACAAAGTCGGGTTAGTATGTTATTTAGTTATATAAGTTAGTTACACCAAACAGCTGTTATATAGATTATATCTAAACATACTTAAAAGGCATAAACATAAGTTCATTATGGAAATACAAAATCTACTTGAATGGCATCTCAAGTTCTTTTTGTCGATGCCGAAGTTAGTTCTATATATTAATAAATAGGCGAGTGAGTGTAGCGAACGAGCTCATTTTCATAACGAACGAGCATATTCTCACTAAATAAAATTACTCAATAAACACATTTGCAATAATTTAAAAGTCCGTTCTAGAGGTTGGCTTTAAAACGGTGTTCTTGCTTCTTTAATGTGCTCTGTCAATATTAACAGCTGTTATATGTTTAATTTAAATTTATTTTAATCTTGCCATAGTTTTAACATTGTAACTTTGAGAGCGTAGGAGGCTAAGACCTGAAGGAGGACGTTTTCAAAAACCACAAAAGTCACATCTAGTCGTTAAGGGTTTTCAAATAACACACAAACGATAATATAATACATAATAGTTTCGCCTGAATAGACTTGTCACCAAAATTGGCTTAATTTTTAATAAATGAGTCAGGGTCTTGTTATTAATGGTTCAGTGGGTTTTGTAAAAGACTTTACTAAAGATGCTCACGATGCAATCGAAAACATTATTATAACTTTTAAAGACAGATATATAGAAATTCAAAGATCGTCCACAAAATTTGAAGTAATTCCTGGAGTATTCGTTTTCCGAAAGCAGTTTCCTATTGCAGTAGCATAATATGCAATTACAATTCACAAAAGTCAGGGATTAACGCTTAACAGTTGTATTGTTGATTCTGGTTATGCAGTATTTTCATGTGGCCAAACATATGTAGCCTCTATCTCGCGTGACTTCACTCTCTGGTCTATTAATTCTAAACTTTGAGCCTCAAAATGTTAAGGCACAAGCATCAGCTATATCCGAAAATAATAGGCTAAGGAGTGAGTACCGACCAGAATTAAAACAACTGAAAATTGGAATAAAATCTCAAGAAAAAATCCCTGGTCAAATATGGCAAATTCATAATATTAAATTAGGAGCCATTCAAGACATTATTAACAATATAGACGAACTGGGAAATCTCGGTTTCAAAAAGGTTTATGGCATGTCATACTATGTAAATTTAGTTTTACAATGTATTTCAACTACCCACCAATCGTGACGTTAACAAACAATTACGACACCAATGCTCCACTAAAAAAATAGTAATATCCTACCGAAGAAATTGCCAGATTTTAAATTCTATAGATATTATAAATCAACCGGGACCACAATTTAATACAATTGAACAACAAGACTGTGCGGGATTTTTAAATTGCCTTATTTCGAATCATCAACCCCTGTAATTTCAATTCAGGCACTCAATAAAATTAACCACAAATGTTCAAACTGCAACCACAACACAACCAGCTACGACAGTAAATTTATATTCCAAATTTTCATCCTAATCATCTTAAAAGAAAAGCCAATCTCGATTAACTACTCCACAGTCAATTTATCGCCTGGTTCCCTCTTTGCTGACTCTATATGCACAACTTGTGAAAATGATCACTATCCTACACTCTAATATGAGTAAGGTTTGCGTGCGTGCGTCCGTGTTGCTTTCGACACTTATCTCAATAATGACACCAACGATTTCCTTCAAATGTTGGAAATAACTAATTTCTGGGATAAAAATAAGTTCTAGACAGGTCTCATCTCAAGGAAAAATAAAATAATGTAAAAATACACCCGTTTCAGCAAACCTGCATACTCAGCGAATTTAAAGTGGTACTTCCTAAGTCATGAAGCCACTTAGCAACTTAGTCTTACCATACCACCTACGGTAATAGCTTTCTTCCTTATAGGGTAAATTCACTAAACAAAAATGAAAATTAAAAAAAATTAACACTGGGCTTATGGAGTTTATAATCAAAACAAAAGAATTGTAACAGCTGTTTATAATCAATCAACGAACTGTCAAAGTAATACTCACGTTGTTTATGATTATTAACATGTAGTTTCGTGAGAGCAGTGATTAAAACTGTAGGGTGAAGATTACATATATAGAGTATTAAAATAAAACAAAGGGTCACTGAGCTATAAATAACAACTGGAGGGATATAAAAAATGTAGAAAAAAGCAAATGAGTTTAAAAAAATCCGATTATCAGTAGGGGATAGTGGTGAAATATTATTCCAAGTCATCTAAACAATTTTTCTTCCCCGAGAAAAGCTCGGCCCCCAGGTACTAATCAAAAACATCCATCGCAGTTACAAGTAACTTCATAATTTTTTAACTACAACTTTGGCAAACACATGATAACAAAATTTCAAGTCTAATAATACCCAGTCTACAAATTGCAAAAATAAAAATTAATGGAGTTCTATACAAATTTAAAAATGCTGTGTTCCATTTAGGAAACAGTTCAGCATCAGGGCATTACATAGCTTACATTCAAAACAAAAATAAGTGAATAGATGCAGGTGATGAGAAAGTGAACGTCAAGAAATGTCAATATGGTGAAACAAATGTATATTATAATGTTTAAAAAACTGCCAGAAAATTCTAAAAACTATCTAGGTAAAATTAAGATAAATTAATCTTAATTAATGTTCAATATATTATAATATTATATCCTTGATATGTATTTTGTTTTATTTCAGATTAAAATCTCATTTATAAAAATTTTTAATAAACAATTATATAAAAAACAAATGATATCATACCCAAAAACACAAAGTGTTGACGGGTTGCCAAGTCCTAAAATGATATGATATCAAAATGTATTCCAAGTCAAAGATAGCACCTTTGATCTGACATTGTTTATCATCACAAATTACTTAAATATGTTAAAATAACAATGCTCGAAAGATTGTTGGTTATTTTCTATCTGTTCTTGGCCAGCAGCTTCACTGATGCAAAATCTTTATTTTGTAATTTAAAAATCTAAATAAAGTATATTTAAAAATTATAATTGAATATTATAAAAATGTATTATCTGCTGGCCAAGAACAGATAGAAAATAACCAACAATCTTTCGAGCATTGTTATTTTAACATATTTAAGTAATTTGTGATGATAAACAATGTCAGATCAAAGGTGCTATCTTTGACTTGGAATAAATTTTGATATCATATCATTTTAGGACTTGGCAACCCGTCAACACTTTGTGTTTTTGGGTATGATATGAAGTTCATCAAAAGGATCTATCTTGGCTGTAATTATATTTATAACAAAAAATCAAAGGTTTAGATTTTAAAATATAGTCTTTATTGAAGATGTTTCTATTTGTTAAGTACTAAAACCACTATTACTGACCTAGGGGAAAAGGCAGTTAGTCTTTGCACGGACTACAATTTTACCCTGTACCTTTAAACATATTACAACCAACATTTCTCTTTTGATTTATTATAAAAATGGAATTTTAAGAAAGTGATAGAATGATGTCCAACGTCTATTGCAATTGGATGCTCGTCTCATAACATAAAAGGTTTGTTAAATATACCTGTTGGTAT
The DNA here is from genome assembly GCA_963675035.1 of Allygus modestus. Lineage (NCBI taxonomy): Eukaryota > Metazoa > Arthropoda > Insecta > Hemiptera > Cicadellidae > Allygus > Allygus modestus. The sequence continues at coordinate 425,894,104 of OY776111.1, forward strand.
TTGAGACATCACTGTGAGAGATTTGAACCGTTCACCTTTTGTAATGCTTATCTGATTGAAGGAAAATAACTTTATGCTTATACCGAATACGTATACAATATTTTAGTTTTAAACATTAAAAGAAGATCAAGGAATTCTGTTGATTATAAACGTAGACTAACGATTTTTAATTTAATAGTGAAAAAATTGAGCTATGTTACACAGTTACTAACGTTAATTAGAATGGGGACTAACTTCTTGTGGACTTTTGTAAACTTGAAATTCAATCCAAATAGAAACAAAATTTTCTTTACAAGGTGTAATGTTAATTTCTTCTTAGTCTGACCATGTTGTCGAATCGAAGCTGATATCTTCTGCCGACAACGTTTCGGATACGTTGCAGTCCTCCATCTTGTCTTAGTCTAAGTCAAGTAGTTTGTTAATGTAATGACTTTGTTAGTCGCTGCCCTGAAGATGAAGTACTGCAACATTCCCAAAACGTCGGCAGAATACATCAACTTCAACAACTCACTCAAACAAAGAACGAGTTCGCACGCAGCACGCTGACGTGAGGGAAGTGAATTTCCACATAAAAACTTTTAAAACTCAAAATCAGTGTAAAAACATACACTTGTCCAATTTTTATTGAAATCTGAAAACATTGATTTTTGTTGGCTGTTCTGATCCTCCTGGTTTCATTTACTTGCAAAGCTGGGAATGCAATTTTGCTCAATATAAGGTTAGGAGAAGGTCCAGACAGGCTTGAAAGTAGGCGTGAGGTTGCTGGGGATGATAAAAGTACTCTAACAAAGGAATAACAGGCTTTTCTCGTGTAAAACCCCCATAAGACAACGTACTGTGTTTAGTCGATACACATTTTCTTTAATAACACGGTAAACATTTATACTAGAATAACGAGAGAGGGCTTAAAACTTTCGCCTCTCTAATTCCCATCTCTTTACATGCATATATTTTACATCCGGAGCTTTTATGACCATTTTTGGGCCCAAAAACTCGAAATTTGAAAGATTAATCCCCAAAAAAGGGGTTTAGAGTTTTCCGATTGTTTTGCCCAACGAACTTGTCCAACTGATTACAGAAAGGAACGTCCCTACCAAATTTGAAGTAAATCGGACAAAAATTGTGACCGCTAGAGTGCAAACACACACACACACATATATATATATATATATATATATATATATATATATATATATATATATATATATATATATATATATATATACAATTTTGAACGACCCCCCAAAACGTGTTCAGGGGGTCACGTTAGGAACTTCTATGGTGGTCCCGGGCTTAAGTTTCACCGTGCGGGTCATGCTAATAGTTCACTTTCCAAAGGAAATTCACTAAAAAATGAACATTATATCTTGTGATGACTGTGAAAGCCTACACTCTTCGTTGAGCCATTTATTTAATGTTTCGCAAAACCACTATAAACTGTAGAAATCATACAAATTACATGATCGACTCAACAACAGCATAGGTTCCGATGAAAGTCAAGTGCAAATTTAACCTTGTGTTGTTTCAACACGCTTATGGAGAACAATCCCTCCAACCAGAGTTAGCGTTCTTTAAGAGCGAATTTCTCGAATAATTTGTGGATGTTGTTTCAAGTTGACATAAGAGATAAAGCGAAGTTGTCAGAAGTTGTTGTTTGTAATGTTTAATTCTCCCCCTCGCCATCAAAACCCGCGCTTCTCTGGTGTGCGGCGCGAGTAATTCCGAAACAAACTTTACTTGTTTGTATTACAATCTTAACTGTTCCTCGTTTTTTATTTTATACAACTTAGACTTCTCTGCATTTTTTATTGCTTGAATGCTTTGTATTAAGTTGTGAGTGGCCAATTCGTTAAGAGTATCGGTTTACGTTGAACAATAGTTATTGCTGATTGTTCATGCTATAACTTAGATAACGATAGAACATTGATAAAACATTCAGTGTTATAAGTTTCTTGAAGATTCTTTTATTTTTAATAATTAAACGATGATTTTCGTCAAAAACACTCTTAAGTTATTTGTCAACTAATATTCTCAGCTAAGGTAAAATGTGCCCTGGATCGCACCTTTGAAAGGAGGATTTGAATTGTTGATATTTTTTTAATAACAATGGCTCTAAAGCTTGTTTCTTAAAATATTAGTATATGAAGGAGTTTAATCGATTGATATGTAAAATAAGCGCTATCAGGAAACTGACACATACTTTCTCCCTTTTAGCCAAACATTAACGAAAAACTATTTTTTATTTACTAAATATAGAATATGAAGTACAGGTAAATGTCAGACAATTGTCTAAAATAGTTGTTTTCAGAAATATCCCCCCAAATCCCTTTTTGGGAGGCACTATAGAATTCGTTGCTTCAGTGGTTTTGAGAGGGGAAATGCCCCCTTGTTAAATGGCAAAATATTTCGAAATCCTCTGTTGGTCAATGCTAACTTGACCTGCATATCAAGTTTTAATGTAATTGATCAGTATATAATAGAGAAATAGTTATTTTTGTATTCCCCATAAGAATAACATTGGACAACGTACTGCGTTTACCGAAAAATAAAAATTTCAATTTTCTCCGCAACTAGCAATCATAGAATAGTAATTCAAAATACTAATATATTTAGTAAACATTTATTTTTTATGGAAAATCCAAAAAAACTTAAGTTTGGATGTTTTAAGTCCTGTAATTTCTGAACCCGAATTTTTCCAGAAATACGGGTGGTGCCATTTTGTTGGCAACCTAAAGTTCTACAAACCACTAAAGTTTAATCAAAATCGTTAGAGCCGTTTTTGAGAAATTTTGATTTTTCATGTTTTTTGGCGGTTTTTGGGAGATAATTACCCTTAAAAAACAAAAAATTCAAATACGCCTGGAGATATCGAGGATTAGTACCTACATACCAAATTTAATAAAAATCGGTCCATTGGTTAGGGCTCTAGCTCTGTACACATCCACACACACACACACACACACACACACACACACACACACACACACACACACACACACACACACACACACACACACACACACACCGTAAAAACCACTTTTTTGGGTTCAGGGAGCACCAAAACGAATATTTCCACTAATAACTCAAATTCAAAAATTTTGACGAAAACAATACTTTCTCCATATACTATGTATAGAGGAAGAAAGTAAAACACACAAAAAATACAAAATTAAATACTCCCGTCGCAGCAAACCTGCGTACTCAGCGAATTTCCTATGAATGAATATATTTCTTACTACCACATAAAGCCACTTACCAAGTTTCATAAAAATACTTAAATAAATAAGTGATATATAGCATTTTATTTATTCTCTATAAGAATAACATTAGGGCTGAGAACGCAGGTTTGCTGCAACGAGGAAGATAAAAATGCGGGTTTTTTGTAATTATCAATATAACTCAACCAGGTGAAGCTATATACCAAGTTTTAATGATTTATGTTCATAATTAAGGGAGATATAACGCTTTCCGTATTCTGCATAAGAATAACATTAGGGATGAGAATGCAGGTTTGCTGCTAAGAGGATAATCAACAAAAAATCAATTTTTTGTGGAAATATCAATATACCAGTACTAGGTGAAGCCACCTACCAAGTTTCATCAATATACGTTCATAAATAATCGAGATATCAAATTTTAAATATTCTCCATAAGGATAACATTGGACAACATACTGTGTTTAGCACTTTGAATATCACGGCAACGGTTGGACGTAGAATCACAATTTAAACACCAAAATGATTGTTTTGTAGAGCTAAACTGATTGGTAAAAGCAAATGTGAAGTTTACATAGAAATGAACTGAGGAAAAGCCAAAAACCTTTTTCCCATAAGATTAACATGGGAGATTTTATGAGCAGGTTTTTTTGGATTTTCTCCGCAACCACTTAACCTAGGTTAATAATTCAAAATACCATATTATTTGTTTTTTAAGCTCTATAACATGGTCAAAACCAAAATTAAGTTTTTTAAAAATTTTAGGGTGAAAAATGCAAAAAACTGATTTTTGGAAAATTTAAAACCCCCATAAACCCCCCTTCCCGTGGTTCGATATTTCTGGTTTTCGAACTAAAGTCATGAATGTCACTTTACACATTTGAGCCAAATTTCATCAAAATCGGACGTTTTTTACTCAAGTTATCGCGGTAACGGACACACACACACACACACACACATATATATATATATATATATATATATATATACATATATATACAATATATATATACATATATTAAATTTGAACGAATAGTGTTTTTGGCATCTGGGGACCTCAAAACAAAAAGTTATCATGGTCTCGGGCTTAAGTATTACCATGAGACCTACGGTAATAGCTTCTTCCCTATAGGGGAAATTCGCTAAAACAGTTCAAAAGCAAGAACTGACGTTAAAACTAGAAAATAAATATATTATCTTACTGAAATAGTAACACAATCAGTGCAATTCCAATTCAAGAGCGTTAGGCTAGCCAAATAAACTCACCGAAGGTCAAACTCTTTCATGTTGGGCTAGTTGAAAGATTATTGAGGCTGAAAGCTGAAATTACACATTGTAAAGCCGCAGACCAAGTCTAACAGTTAGTAATAAAGTCTGTAACGATAACTTTGTCGTAGGGAAAGAATCAGATACTAGGCCTGGAGGTCTTAGTTAGACCGGGAAAATTATTGCCCGTTAGCTTATGACGAGAGAAAACATTTGTCTGGACTGCATTTTGTATAGGAAGAAATGCAATTTTAGTATAATAAACAATGCAGTTTCAAAAACACTAAGGGATTTTCTAATATAATATTGGATTTTGGTACATTAAGGAATGATTATAACGAGCATATTGATAGGCTTTATGATTGTCACCACATTACCTTCAAGTTTGGTTGAGGATTCTCTTCTTCGCCGGAATACTTTATAGGCTACTAGCTGTTCCCGCAGGCTTCGCCCAGCAAATAATTTATAAAAACTAAGACAGTTGTGAGGAGCCCTAAGGTCAGATCAGGATGAAAACCAATTAGTTTTCCTATTTTATGCCTAAAGAATCAGTATACAAAATTTCATCTCCCTACCTACATGGGAAGGTGGAGAATTACTGATGAGTGAGCCAGTCAGCCAGGGCTTTGCCTTTTATAGATATTATTTATTATTTATTGACTTTTATTAGAATTGTTAAAACATTATAATCATAATGTTACAAAACATAAATAATCAACATTGTAACCGACAGGTTATGAATCTAAATAAATACAGCGACTTGATTTTGAGCATTTATATGTCCTCAAGTTATCTGGGCAATAATGACTGAGGGAATTTCACAGTGTAGTTTATTTCCTTTCAACCATGCCGCGATGCTATAATAACTTTGATTCTGTGGCAGAAGAATAAAACTATTTGTTGTATTATGTGTTATCCTCTATAAATTATAAAGCTAATACTACACCAACCGTTGTCCCTTTGTATACACGGGGATCATTCAGGAAAAGAGCCATTGCAGACGTTTGGAAAGTCGCAGGACGGTGAGAGATGGCTCAAATTAAATTAATTACTCTAAGGGACTCAGATTTGCTTTTTTGAGCTACGAAAAAATGCATGTCATCCAGAAATAAGGAAAAATGTTCTCCATAAGAAAATCATTGGGGATCACAAAACGTCGACTTTATGTACCATTCAGCATGTGATTTTAGTTTCTGCTTTTTTTTACGTACTAACATTTGTATACATTTTTATATTGCTTTAGTTTTTCAGTATGTAAACAGTAGAATAAATAATACAAAACTGAAAATATCAGTAAGTCTGCATGCAATCTTTATATATAATTCTGTAATTGAAATTTTTAAGTCGAAATCGTGGGAGTTTGGCAAATTGCAAGATGATGGGAGACGGCTAAAATTAACGGCCTCGATCCCAGGGACTGGGGAAAAATAGCAGAATTTCCAAAAAGATGCCGGCGAACAAGAAATAACGTAAAACGTTCCCAATAAGAAAAGCATGGGGGTTTAAAACGTCTGCATTGTTTACAGTTTACCATGTGATATAAGTGTCTTCTTTTTGACAAGAGTAAACCAATCAGATGAGGCAGAGTATTAGAGAAAGGTTAGGGGCTCTGGCTCAAACCACTAGTATGTATACATAATCGAACAAGTAGGGATATGCTTATGCGAGGTATATATCTATAGAGGTCTCGTCTGGGTAAAACAACTGTGCCTACATGCAAACCGCCATTTTGACCCTCATACCCTCCGGTCTCCATGTAAACAATAAGTTAACCAATCAAATGATCTCTTCACAAGTTATGTTAGTCTTTATTACTCTTTGCCAGATGTTTTGTTCACAAAAATATCCTCCAGTGAGGCTTTACTTTTTTAACACAAGAGGAGAGCTCTATATTTATTTATATCTCGTTGGCCACTCCCCCCGGCCCCCCGATCGTGTATTTGGTTGAATTCGGTCTTGATTTAAGTGTTTACGTATGAAGTCAATTGTTAAAATCCTAACAGCTGGCTGAAAAACAAACATACTCTTTTAGCGAATTTCCCCTATAGGGGAAAACTGTACCGTAGTCGGCATGGTAAGACCTAGGCCCGGGACCATGATAACTTTTCGTTTTGAGGTCCCCAGAGGCCAAAAACACCATTCGTTCAAAAGTGTACATATGTTTCCGTGGGTGCGGTACCTCTCGTAAAAGAGGCCCGATTTTGATGAAATATTGTAAAAACGTGTAAAGCAACATTTATGACTTTCAGTTTCAAAATCAGACATATCGACTTACCCGAAAGGTTATTTGGGGGGGGGGGGTTGTACCCAAAAAATGGGGTTTTTGAGTTTTTTACATATATTATATTGGTAAATAAAATTTTAGTTTTCACCATTTAATTCAGTTTAAAAACAAACAGTTTGGTGTTTTGATCATTGCTCTACGTCAATTTGTTACAGAGATATTGAAAGTGCTAAACACAGTAAATTGTCCAATGTTATTCTTATATGGATAATAAGAAAAATTGTAGTTCCCGTAGCAGCAAACCTGCGCACCCATCCCCCATGTTATTCTTATGGAGAATAAGTATAATGTTATCTCCGTTAATTATTAACATAAATTAATAAAACGTGGTATGTGGCTTTACCTAGTTGAGATATAAATATTTATATTAAAACCCATTTTTTGTGTTCCTTGTTTCAGCAAACCTGCATACTCAGCTGCCATTTTATTCTTTTGTAGAATAATTAAATTGTGATAAATCGTTTATTTATGAATGTATACTGATGAAAACTTTGTATGTGGTTTTATGTGGTATTAATATACATATATATGCATTGGAAATTCGCTGAGTATACAGGTTTGCTGCTACGGGGGTATTTTAAGCCTTAAAGGTAAATGTTAAAAGGTGTTTCACAGTAGTACCCATAACAGGGCCACGGTGAAGTAGCGAAGACAATCACCTCCATTTTATAATCTGAACTAGAGGGGGCGGGGACTAAAACAAATAACATGGTGTGTCCATACTCATTCGGTTATGTATACATTGCTGCAGGGGATATAGATCATTGAAACCCCTAGTTATATCATAGTCAGCTGACTAACTGAATAAACATTTCCAAAAGATTAGCACTAACTTGGAAAGCCCACGGGGTGAAGCCCTGAAGGTGGATGTTTTCTAAGATCCCAAAAGGCACATATAGAGAGAAAGAGATTGAAACCAAACATATGTTTGGAAATTAATAGTTTTAGAGTCCTAAAATTTCCGAAGAATAATGCAAAATCTATTACAATAATACAGATAGGTAAATGGATAGATAGATAAATCACATAGGTATTCATATTAATGTTCTGACGTAATGTATTGAAATGTGATAATGTTGTAAGATTATGATTGGGATTAGGATTTATTCACTTATAGCGTTTAAGACAGTTCCTTAGAACGAACGAATAAATATATTTAGAATACAATTATTAAAATAAATATGTTTTCATTTAGAAAAGGTTATATATTGAAATTTACAGAGAATATTTTTACCTCAGTCGTAAAATATGTTGGTAAAAATCAGTGCTCAAAATAGTATAAAAGGTTGTTAACTCTGTTACGCACTAGAGACAGGTTGAAATCATCACTTGGATCCAACCGCTAATCAAAGTAACGGATCACACTCCCAAGTTTTCCAACTGTAATGAATTTGACGCGAGATCTTGTAGGAACGGTGGAGTTGAGTTGAAACGTCGGGAATCAAGAAGCAAAGAACAGAAAAGGAGAAGCAGCTACTGTTGTTACAGAACTCAAACTTTTAACACAGTTTTGATAAGTACTTTGTTGGATAAAAGTTTGGAGTCCGCGTCAAGCCGCTTCCCCCCTTAGGGGGTGATAGCGGGTGGGGGGGGGGTTGGCGGGGGTGAGCGGCGAGGGGAGGTTAGATAGACTGGAACGGAAATGTTTTCTAAATTCAGCGGAAGTTTAATTTTCGTCCGTCAGCATTTTCAGATTCTCCGACTGAGCAATCGGGTGGTAATTGGTGGATCAACTTCATAGTTGGCGTTAATTCCATTAGTTTATTTTATTCACTTGTCCTTCGTCGGATTCCTTCTTGTAAGTTATTTTCTTTAGAAATTAGAATAATTGAGTTAAGTTGTTTTGAACAACTCTACTATGAGAATTGATCAGTTGTTTGAACAACTCTACTATAAGAATTGATCAGTTGTTTGAACAACTCTACTATAAGAATTGATCAGTTGTTTTGATCAACTCTACTATAAAAATTGATCAGTTTTTTGAACAACTCTACTATAAGAATTGATCAGTTGTTTGAACAACTCTACTATAAGAATTGATCAGTTGTTTGAACAACTCTACTATAAGAATTGATCAGTTGTTTGAACAACTCTACTATAAGAATTGATCAGTTGTTTGCATTGCAGTCGGAACAGTATCTTTTTTCAGATAACAGAGCCAGTACATTCTCAGTCGATGGACTGATATTGAAAACTAGTTGTTTAAATATGGCTGTAAAAATATATTAATTTTCAGAGTACATATAAAATATATAAAATTGTCTGGGTTTCAAAGTACATAAATACAAAAGTTATGTTTGATAGCGCTTTACCATAATTCTACTTCAAATACAAAATTGCCATTGGAAATCAAGTTCAACCTGTTGACGCGGAAGAAATCCCCCAAAAGATTATTTATTTTAGCGAATTTCCCCTATAGGGAAGAAGCTATTACCGTAGGTCTCATGGTAAGATTTAAGCCCGAGACCATGACAATTTTTTTTTTAGGTCCCCAGATGACTAAAACACTATTCGTTCAAATTTATATATATGTATATATGTGTCCGTGAATGCGATAACTTGAGTAAAAAACGTCCGATTTCGATGAAATTTGGCTCAAATGTGTAAAGTGGCATTTATGACTTTAAGTTCGAAAACCAGAAAAATCGGACCATGGGAAGGGGGGTTTATGGGGGTTTTAAATTTTCCAAAAATCAGTTTTTTGCATTTTTTATCCTAACATTTTTAAAACACTTAATTTTGGTTTAACCATGTTATAGAGCTTAAAAAAACAAGTAATATGATATTTTGAATTATTAAGCTAGGTTAAGTGGTTGCGGAGAAAATCCAAAAAAAACCTGCTCATAAAATCTCCTATGTTAATCTTATGGGAAAAAGGTTTTTGGCTTTTCCTAAGTTAATTTTAATGTAAACTTCACATTTGCTTTTACCAATCAACTCAGCCCAACAAAACAATCATTTTGGTGTTTAAATTGTGATTCTACGTCCAACCTTTGCAGAGATATTCAAAGTGCTAAACACAGTACGTTGTCCAATGTTATCCTTATGGAGAACAAAATAAAATTTGATATCTCCATTATTAATGAATGTATATTGATGAAACTTGGCACGTGTGGTCTCGTAGTACTGGTATATTGATATTTGTACAAAAAATTGATTTTTTGTTGATTATCCCCGTAGCAGCGAACCTGCGTACTCAGCCCCCATGTTATTCTTATGGAGAATAAGTAAAATGTAATGACTCCCTTAATTATGAACATAAATTAATAAAACTTGGTATGTGGCTTCACCTTCTTGCGTTATATTGATATTTGCATAAAAACCCATTTTTTTACTTTCTTGTTGCAGCAAACCTGCTTACTCATCTCCCATGTTATTCTTATGGAGAATAATTAAAATGTTATATAGTGCTTACTTATGATTGAATATTGATTAAACTTGGTATGTGGCTTCACCTAGTTAAATTATATTTATATTTGCATAAAAACCAATTGTTTGTGTTCCTTGTTTCAGCAAACCTATGTACTCATCACCAATGCTATTCTTATGGAGAATAATTAAAATTGTATATATCGCTTATATATGAATATATTTTTATGAAACTTGGTATGCGGCTTTATATGGTATTAAGACATATATTATGCATTGGAAATTCGCTGAGTACGCAGGTTTGCTGCGACGGGGGTATTTTTAGAGTTAACACAACTAACGTCGGTGCTAAAATTTTGTTATAACATTTGAAGGAACAAAACAAATGCAGTTTGAATATTTTTGTAGAAATTACAAAACTACACAGAAATTACAAACGTGTAAAATAAATCGGCCAATGAAATCAAATTTATCATTGTAACATAAACCCTGCAACACCAATAGGGTGAGCCTTTAGAGGTGGATTTTTCACCTACGACAAGCTTTTATACAGGGAAAAGCTTTAAAATAGAACATGTATGTCGCTAACTTGTTGGTATAAAGTGTGAAATCACAGTTCTGACTAAAGTGTGAAATTGTGGACTGTATATCATTAGTTAGCATTTACAATTGTCATTCAATAGCACTTCATATATCACCATATTTCACTTTACAAACGGTTCAGTCACCAGTAAAGAGTTATAAAACACCCTGCCAGAGAATCCCCATCCTTGTTTACCAGTTAGAATACACTCGAGTTTCCCTACAATTCATTTGAAGCATTTTACGCCTCTATAAAACGACAATTTCCTCCCGCACTCTGGATAGCAGTGTTGAGTTCGGTGTTCGGGCAGCAGAATCCTTGCATCTGGTTTGGTTTTACCAGAAAAAACTTTCTGAAAATCTATCATTCTGGGAGGTAAGCATAACATACAACATTTATGTACGATAAAATTCATTCATTTTCGATAAAACTGTGGCCAATCACGGATTTTTTTGGTGCAGGGATTTAATTTTCAGAGATCCATTATTATTTAAACCATACATAATATAGAGTATTTATTTTTATTTTACCTATGCGATTTTAATGAAAATATAACAATTTTTCCTTATAAATGTTTTTTTATGTCCCCTTGACACATACATATTCTATTTATGTTTTTTATTTTTTGTTTAAATTTGTGAAGAAATAAACAATAGCTAAATTTTTATGTATAACCTATTTTTATACAGAGCCATTCCGCTACTTTTTTCAGAAAGATACTATCATGTAACAAGATTAGTTTTGCAGTTGGTAATGTGTTTACTGTATATAAAATTACAATTTCTTATCAATCGCAATAACTGGTTTTATTAAAGGTTATTTTTTATAAATGTATCCCCATTTCAGCTATCTGAATTAATTGGGTTTAGTAACGACTCTTTGTTGTAGACATTTGGATAATTAATTGTAATGTATTGTATTTCTGTATTCGGAAAAAGGTCTCTATAATTGAAACAATAAAGTATACATAATAAATCAAACTGTAAATAAAACAATAAAACAATTATCTTTATGTTGTTGCAGAAGGTTACGTACAAATTAGAGTTGAATACCTTTGATGCAGGAATTCTTGTCAAAAATCTGTGTAGATGGTTGGATATTCGGATATTTGAAGCCCTGATGCTGAAATGTTTACTATGATAAATCTAAACGATCAAATCAAATGGAGTGCCTAATCATAGTCTTTTGAGGCAACATAATGTATAAAAATATCCAAATATAAAACAGAGATTATGCAAATATTGAATTTAATCAATAATTTTCTCATGTGTGATTTTTTCAGCAAAATCTCGGTTATAAAATAATAATTTCGATAATGTACCAAATGTCATTTATCGTGTCAACTGTGTAACTTTCGGATTAAACAGTAACGATTGATATTTGAAGATTACCGTTTTGCTACATGGGACAACACTTAAATGTAAAACTTAAAATATATTACTTGGTGTTATTATTTGTTTGTTTATAAACTTCCTTCGATTTAAATAAATAGATTTCAATAAGTATATTTAAATAAATGTTTGTTGTCTGTTTTTCTTTTGTTTGAAAATATAAAAAAAATTAAAACATTCCAAATTATACATTGATCCAGTCTATCAATTTAAAACCTGTTCATATAAGTCTCGCTCGAGATGGCAAAATTAAAAGTCATATAACTCCGTTTGGTTGTAAAAACCCTTCCCATTCCTTCGAAAATGAAAATGACCAAACGCAACTTTATCATTTGGTCCACACAATATCTTCAAGCAAAGATAAATATTTGAGGCTACTAGAATCCAAAAGAATAAACTCAAATTTTTTGGGAAAATTGAGTGATTAGAGACATGATGAGCACAATCTGTTGCTATTATGAACTAAAGAAGGAGACTATTTAGGTTAAACACTCTTTTTAAAATTTAAAATCATAGTTGGGATCAAGAAGAGCTCAACCTGATCTGAATCAAACAGAGCAAAATCAAAATCGTCCAATCAGCTGGCTCACGTGATTATGGTGACGTCACCCACTGCCTTGTCTGGAGTTTGCTCTTATCGGTTTTAGTAGCCAGTTATAAATAAGTAATTATACAAATTTTGGCGTCGTAAAAAGTAATCTCCTCTTTGATTAATAGCAAATAAGTCAATTTCAAAGTTAGTAAGTTTCATAAAGAGCAAAATCCACTTATTGATATCAAATAAAGAAATCTCAAAAATTTGAGATTATATAGCTAGCGGTTTTACTTTTTATTATTGTAGTTGTTTTTTATAATAATAGTAATAATAACAATAAAATAATCTAAAAAACAGGTAAACATTATATGTTAATAGCTTTTATAGAATTCAGGTAACATAAAAATAGCTTCCATGCAAAGTTAGAAACCTGCCTTATCGCTTATTTATTAGTGGCCTTATTTATACATTTATCGCTAATTTTATTTTAAGAGTTCTTTTTTTAAGTTCCAAATGATATGAGAAATATTCGTTTGTTGTTTCCAGTTGAAGGATAAATATAGGCGAAGGCTAGTGGGTAGGTGACGTGACATCATACGAGACATTTATTTGCATTTAGAAAGATTTCCCTGTAAATACATGATACATTGATTTCATAAAAGGTTGAGTTTTAATATTTTACTGGGTATAGAGATTTGAAGTGGTTGGCTCCCGCTTGTAATACTATTTAAAGGAAAGGAGATATAGTGTGAAAATTGAAAATGTTTAATAGCAACTTGTGAGAAAGAGCAGTACAAATAAATATCAGCCCTAACTGTCATGATACATAGGGATATATAAGTCAGTAGTTCCTCAACCTAGCCGAAAAGCAAGCGGTTTCGGGGTTATAAAACGGCACAAAGCCGAAATATACACAATTTGGATACAATTTGTAACTGCTGACCTGACGAATCTGTAAATCCGTAGTACATATTCAGTACCACCTAGTAAATCCGTAGTACATATTCAGTACCACCTAGTAAATCCGTAGTACATATTCAGTACCACCTAGTAAATCCGTAGTACATATTCAGTACCACCTAGTAAATCCGTAGTACATATTCAGTACCACCTAGTAAATCCGTAGTACATATTCAGTACCACCTAGTAAATCCGTAGTACATATTCAGTACCACCTAGTAAATCCATAGTACATATTCAGTACTACCTAGTAAATCCGTAGTACATATTCAGTACCACCTAGTAAATCGGTGTTAGACCATGATGAATAGTTAAGTTAAATAATTTAGTCGTAGATATCTCGAATGCACTGCTTAATTCACTATGGGATTTTTGGTTGGTCAGCCACATTTTAATTTCTTGACCGATTTTAACGATTGAGCTGACAAATTGAAGATATTATTCTCTAGATGTTTGGAAAGCAATTTATGTTTCTCTTGGACGCCATGCAGGATCCGCCTCCCTGGCCTTCAAGGTTTCTACGTTTTTCTAATGGAATAACACGTACTTTAGCTTAATTAGTTTAACTTAAATAAACTGCCTTTTTAAAAAAAAAATACAACTATACATTGTTATTGTGCTGTTTACCTTTGCATTTTGTACTGAAACGCACTCAGTCTGGGAGATCTCCGCGAGGAAAACGGGGTACCGTCTAGTTATTCCCTAATAATGTCTTAGTAGTGTTGCAAATGTATCGTTCCTGCATGGACTCACTAGGCAGTTTCCCGGAAAAGCCCACAAAGTAATAGCTGAACGCAGCTAATGCATCCGATTTATAAAACGGTTGGTGAAAAGTTAAAGGTGAACAGATATTCGAAATTTTTCTAACAAAGCTCGCCTCTCTTTACTCTTTTACGCCTTGTTTACATCGAATTTACCAGAAGACAAAATTAAATATTTTTATCCATCTCTTGAATAAAAAGTGAAATACTGAAAAAAATAACCGCAAGCATGCAACCTTTTAGTATAACAATGTAAAATTAACTAAGCGTTAAATGTTTATGTAAATAGTAATCAAGTAAAATAGCCCTATCTTATAACCCTTTGATGTTTATTCCAGGAAACTGACATCGCCCTCATAGCATTCTAGTATCTAACTGTTTCATAAGGCAAACTTGGTAGAAGTTTCTCCCGCAAACTTTGCTGAATGATAAAAGTTTGGCGAGCGGCACCAAGTCTTGGTGGGGGGGGGGGGCGCTCAATAACCTTAACAACAGGCTGAGAGGGAATCACTGTTTATTCCCGGGAATTTCTCTTTACTCCGTTTCAGTTACTTGGATACAGCTCGTTTATCGCTCTTTCAATCATGATGATCAAACGTTATTTCTTGAAATAATATTATAGTTAGAAACTGTTTTATAAAGATCTCATAAGCTAATAAAGAAGATAAATTTGAACACTAGAAAATATTTCTTTATTAGTAACTAGCTGCTTTCCCGTGCTTTGCAACGGGGTAAAAATCAGAGTAGAGTAACGTAGAGTTAAGAGTGCAAACCATCTTAATTGATAAAACTATCTCATGCAGTTTAGCCTATCAACAAATTCAAATTAAATATACGATAAATCATTAATTTGAAAAAGTTTAACAATGGTTTTATTTTTATTAACTTAATATATCGATTTTTGTATAAGTCATAATAATATTCGAGATAAACAGATTATCTTAGAGCATATTTTTGTAGAAAATTGTTGTAACTTTCCAGTAAAGTGTAAATGAAAAGGTTTTTCCCATAGAGAAACGGGAGCACGCCACATACAACTAAAGCACTGGTTTTCCAATTGAAGTCCTGCAACCTTCTATGTTTGACCTTATGATTTATTAATCGACATAGCGAAAGCTACTCTTAACGGGAACTGAAGCCTAGGAATAATGACATCCTCTCCCTTAGATTTCCCTGTAAGTATTGTGGCATGAACAATGTCGCGTCTGATCCCTTTAGCAACTAATCTTGTACCATCGCACAATTTCGGTGCATCCAAATTTCGTATGAGCATAACAGGCAATCCCACTTCAAGATGAAGTTCGTGGGCTGGAACTCTAGAAATTTCCAAAGAATTGAGAAACTCAGTGGCATAGCTGACAGCTTGTTCTGCGTCGATAATAGTGTCTACTGACTGAAAAATGGTGGTTTCACCAGGTAAAAAAGTCATGATTTTGTTATTTATGCTGTTAAGAACATCATTTTTTGGACAAAGTATAGCTCTTTCGCTTAGCCAGTCACTTGAGCTGTAATTAACAACAATATTCGTGAATACTGAAGAAATTAGGCGCTCAGTAGAGTAACAAAGTTGCAAAAGTTTTGAGGTAGATTGATCCTCTGATGAACATCTGCAGGCACTCTTCCATCATCTGTATTCGAAAGATCAAGAGCAAACTGTTTTGAGCCAACGTAGTTAAATAGCTGCACCCTCATGTTCTCGATTAGGTGTAGTTTGGTAACGTGACTCCAAAGGACAGAGGTTTTCAGGCATGCGTTGATCTCATCTGTAGGAATATCTTTTTGGACGACTGGTAAAGTTTGTCTGAAGTCTTCGACCAAGAGTAATACCACGCCACACATCAAGGGACTGTTCCCCCTGAGATACTGCAATGTTCGATTTAAAGCTTCTAGGGACTTATGGGACATTGTGCACTCGTCCCAGACCACAAGTTTGCATTGGCGAAGTAGAGCAGCCCGCTCCGAGTCCTTGCTGATATTGCATGTGGTACTTTCCGTGTTGGTCAAGTTTAAAGGAAGTTTAAAAACTGAATGTGCAGTCCTACCCCCCGGTAAAAGGGTGGCAGCAATTCCTGAAGATGCAACAGCCAGTTTGCAGACAATGTTGCTGTCTTTACGAACATGTGCCAGTAGCAGTTTCATGACAAACGTCTTCCCGGTTCCTCCAGGAGCGTCTAGGAAAAAACCGAACTTTCTTGGTTGATCATTTTTGTAAGAACAATATCAAAGTCAATTCGTTGTTCAGAAAGAAGCTTCGGTGTCATTTCTTGGACATATTGTTCAAGATCCTCAGTGTTGTAAGACTTATCACGGAGGACTTCTATGTTGGCTTGCAGAGCCAACTGAGGTCTTGGTAAACCGAAAGCACTAAGATCTTTTCCACAAATAGTCAAAACTCTCTGTTGAATATCTGTGAGAGCTTCGTTAATGATTAGGTCATTTACTTGTCATTGAGGAAGTGCAGCTCTGTGCTTGTGGAGTAAGTCTTCAGCCATGTCACTCTTATACTTTTCCCATAAATTCAAAGGGCATGAACTAATGAGAATGGCAAACAGTTGGCGTATGAGTGGTGCAGACTTAACTAAGGCAGCTTCCTGCATCGTGGAATCCCATTGATTATCGTCATCCAAAAGGCCAAGAAATTGGCAGGCTTCCTTATATGTTGCATATGTGATATTTTCAACAGTTCTCAGGTCTTGGAAGGATGTTGGACCGCGGACAGTGTGCAAAACTGTGCCTCGTTACTACTGACATATCGACCTGACTGATACATCTCAACTTCGTCACGTTGGTTATGTTGGTTACCTTCGACATGAAGTACAAATACTGCTTGATCACTTCCTTTGTTGATATATTTGCATATATACTTTATCGGTTTTACTGAGCTGCAAAGTTCGACATTTATGTGAGCATTGAATAACTTGCTTAGTAGTTGGCTATAGGGAACAATCCATGTGTTATAAATTTGCACAGGATTGTTATCAGAGGATTTCATGTTAATATGAGCAGCTCTGCCACCATCATCAGGGCTGCGTCGCCTGTACAGTGGATAACCATTCTCGTTGGTCTAAGTCTCTTTATTAAGATATTTTGGATACCCTTTTGTGCACCTTCCATGTTTCATGCATGGGAAGTTAGGGTTGAGGGTACCACATGGAACGTGTGCCATGTTTTTCATAAAAATGTAGTGTATAAGGGGATCGATAGTAGTGTCAGGAATTTCTGCTTTTAAGACGTCATCAATTGAGTTGGGTTGGATTTTTTTGGACAGCCAAATCAGAACATGAATATGGGGTAAACCACATTTCTGCCACTCCACTGTGTACATCCAACATCTTACAAATCCAAATATTTCACCTTTAGTGATAATAGCAATAAACTTTATAATTTTCTTCCGAAAAACTCGAGCAACTACATCGTGTCTGTCCATTGCTTTTTGTCCTGGAAGTAATTCTGAGGAAATCTCGTCCCATTTAGGATTGTAGGTCATTGTGATGAACAAATCAGGTCTCCCATAACGTCTTACATAGGCCGTAGCATCCTGAGCTTGTTCGTGCATTTAACGTGGACCGCCGGTAAACGTTGATGGAAGGATGATAACTTTACCAAGGTCATTAGGATTTATAGCACCGTCAGAAGCAATTGCGTCTTGGAGATGGATGTAGTTTTCTGCCCTAAGTTTTCCTTAATTTTGTCGGATGAAAAGGAGTCTTTCTGACTCAATTTTTACGAACATGTCGGCAACGAATTGATTCAACAGTTGTTTGTATAGATGGATGGCGTTGAATCTAGCATTCCTAACCATAAGTGAAAACAGTAAAATTGGAGGGAAGTGACCTTTTTGTGCGGTACAGGTTGGTTATTGACAGGATTATTTTGTGGAATATAAAAGTGATATCCTTCTTGGCCTTTCCAGAATATCAAGGAATATTTCAGAGCATCATAAAACCTGTGAGTTTCCGCCACCCTAACCAGAGACTCATCGTGTCGTCAAAGAACAATATCACGAGTTTCAAACTCATTGTCAACAACGACAGCAGCTATTTAATCAGTTGTGGGCGCATCTCTCATGCTCTCCGGGAAGCCGGCGGTCGGCACGAATTATCACTTTCACCTCATATGCTGGCGACTGATCTATCGCTACCTTAAATGTACGGATAAGTTGGTTGTTTTCGTTGAAGAAGACGCTTTAATGTGTTAACTGTGTCTCGATTTAGACCTTGTATGTTATCACAGTGTCATCATTATGGTCCCCCATAAAATATGCCTGAAGGAAACTGTGTTCATGATTCTCTGTCGGTAAAATTGAAACAAGACGGTGGTAAATTTGTCCTAGAACAGTGAATGTGGTAAGATGATTATTGGAAACAATGTGACCACTTGTTCCAAACGATGTCATCCAAAAACACGTGTTGTACCGACGCACTTTCTTTAAAAACTCTCTAGAAATAGGAGATTCACCTGTAAGTAGAGATTTGAGAGGCTCTGGGGGCTCTTCAAGTAGAAGAAATTTTACTTTTCCCATAGAACAGCAGATTCCAGGGCTTTCGCTTTTCCACTTTTCGCGCCACAGTGCCTACAGCTGTTGGTCATGCCACCAATCATTAGAAGTCCATGATTATTATAAGGAATATTAGGATTGTAGTGAAAAGCTAAACAGATCCCAGGTCATGCGCACGAAATTTGCTCTTTCTTGCCTCCTGTTAAATAGGTTTGCTTCATGATTCTCAGGAGTCTGAGTAGCTCGCTGAGAGATATGTCTTACCGTATCATCAGCAAGGCGGATATTACGCTGTTCAGGTGTCTCAGAAGCTCGATGAGAGGCATGCTTACCACGTCATCGGCTAGGCGGGTATTACGCTGATCAGGCGTCTCAGAAGCTCTTTGAGAGGCATGCCTTCCTGCGTCATCGGCTAGGCGGGTATTACGCTGATCAGGCGTCTCAGAAGCTCGATGAGAGGCATGCCTTCCTGCGTCATCGGCTAGGCGGGTATTACGCTGATCAGGCGTCTCAGAAGCTCTTTGAGAGGCATGCCTTCCTGTGTCATCGGCTAGGCGGGTATTACGCTGATCAGGCGTCTCAGAAGCTCGATGAGAGGCATGCTTACCACGTCATCGGCTAGGCGGGTATTACGCTGATCAGGCGTCTCAGAAGCTCTTTGAGAGGCATGCCTTCCTGCGTCATCGGCTAGGCGGGTATTACGCTGATCAGACGTCTCAGAAGCTCGATGAGAGGCATGCCTTCCTGCGTCATCGGCTAGGCAGGTATTACGCTGATCAGGCGTCTCAGAAGCTCGATGAGAGGCATGCTTACCACGTCATCGGCTAGGCGGGTATTACGCTGATCAGGCGTCTCAGAAGCTCGATGAGAGGCATGCTTACCACGTCATCGGCTAGGCGGGTATTACGCTGATCAGGTGTCTCAGAAGCTCGATGAGAGGCATGCCTTCCTGCGTCATCGGCTAGGCGGGTATTACGCTGACCAGGCGTTCCAGAAGCTCTTTGAGAGGCATGCCTTCCTGCGTCATCGACTAGGCGGGTAATACGCTGATCAGGCGTCTCAGAAGCTCGATGAGAGGCATGCTTACCACGTCATCGGCTAGGCGGGTATTACGCTGATCAGGCGTCTCAGAAGCTCTTTGAGAGGCATGCCTTCCTGCGTCATCGGCTAGGCGGGTATTACGCTGATCAGGCGTCTCAGAAGCTCGATGAGAGGCATGCTTACCACGTCATCGGCTAGGCAGGTATTACGCTGATCAGGCGTCTCAGAAGCTCTTTGAGAGGCATGCCTTCCTGCGTCATCGGCTAGGCGGGTATTACGCTGATCAGGCGTCTCAGAAGCTCGATGAGAGGCATGCTTACCACGTCATCGGCTAGGCGGGTATTACGCTGATCAGGCGTCTCAGAAGCTCTTTGAGAGGCATGCCTTCCTGCGTCATCGGCTAGGCGGGTATTACGCTGATCAGGCGTCTCAGAAGCTCGATGAGAGGCATGCTTACCACGTCATCGGCTAGGCGGGTATTACGCTGATCAGGCGTCTCAGAAGCTCTTTGAGAGGCATGCCTTCCTGAGTCATCGGCTAGGCGGGTATTACGCTGATCAGACGTCTCAGAAGCTCTTTGAGAGGCATGCCTTCCTGCGTCATCGGCTAGGCGGGTATTACGCTGATCAGACGTCTCAGAAGCTCTTTGAGAGGCATGCCTTCCTGCGTCATCGGCTAGGCGGGTATTACGCTGACCAGGCGTTCCAGAAGCTCTTTGAGAGGCATGCTTACCACGTCATCGGCTAGGCGGGTATTACGCTGATCAGGCGTCTCAGAAGCTCTTTGAGAGGCATGCCTTCCTGCGTCATCGGCTAGGCGGGTATTACGCTGACCAGGCGTTCCAGAAGCTCTTTGAGAGCCATGCTTTGCTACGTCATCGGCTAGGCGGGTATTACGCTGATCAGACGTCTGAGAAGCTCTTTGAGAGGCATGCCTTACCGCGTCATCGGCTAGGCGGGTGTTAGGCTGACCAGGCGTTCCAGAAGCTCTTTGAGAGCCATGCTTTGCTGCGTTATCAAGTTGACGTATTTGACGTTGTTCTGGAGTCTCTGTTGTTCGAACTGCGGCTTCATATCTAGCGCCTGAAGTTTTTCCTGATAGATTGTTCTTTTTTACTATTAGGCATTTTATAGTTTTGCCAATTCAGACATCATTTAGGTAAGCTACAAAATGCAATATCAATAAGGCAAAAATAATACCGCAGTGTTATAAGGTAATCGCAGTAGTTTGAAAAGTTAATTGTTGTAAACAAAACAATGGCAGTCTGTAGTTAGATATATTCCTTATAACAGCTGTTTATTTAAATGAATTTAATTAGCAAAACACAAATGTGACATAAACCAAATAAAACTCTCCTCCATATGAACAACTTGGGAACTTGGAAGTCATGTGGGGCAGAGCCCTGAGGACCTTTCTAAACGGCAATGGGCCTATGACACTTCTCGGTACATTTGTGCAAACTTTCAGCAGAGTTGGTCCAGTAGTTTTGGCGTGATGGAACAATAGACAGACAGACAGACGCCACCTCATTTTTATAATGAGGACAGCTATAGCAGCTATAGACAGCTATAGTAGTGAATATTTACACAGAAACAAAATATAGGGTAAACTGGCTATAAACCCGTTGAAATGCCTCTGAAAATATCCTGAATTAGAATTTCAGAATTGCCTGAAAATTTTACATTTACTTCAATTTTTAATATCAGAGTTTTGCAAGAGGAAACACGTTTTTGAGAAAAAACGTGCCATTCAACTATGGTAAAATCTACTTTAAAATATATTTAAAACAGGAAATAATGTTAGTGTTTTGAAAGTAGCCAGTTACAGGATTAAGCTAGTTTAAAAACTCAATAATTTACGAGTATTTCATACAATATTTCAATGTAATAAAACGTGCGCTACCTACTTAGTTTCAACGCCAAAATAATATTATAATACGGAAGAAAACCTACTGATTACGATAAGTAATAGCCACTCAAGAACCCTTAAAATTCCTTTGTTAACACCAATAAATTTAACATTAAAATTGTAAATAAATACAAATTTTTATTTTCAAGTCGTCAGCCATTGTAATTTATAGGTTATGAGCCTCATAGGTCCTCGGATTGTGTTCACTTATCGCCACCCAAACTGAAAGGTACAAGTAAGATATTTCTAAACCGTAAGCCAAGGGATGTTGCATTTTATTAAAATAAACTTTAATGTATCCTACTATTTAATTTCGTAAGGAAAAATGGTAAATCCGTGTCGTGGTGCAGATTTCTGGAGCTATCGTAAGACCTAGAAAGCTAAAATTTGGAACATTCACATAAAATTAGATGGGGAAGAAACTGTTGGAGCACAATATTTTGTTCCCCCCATATTTTCCCTTAAAGATTTCTTTAAAAAAAAAAAAAAACAATGTCCAAACTTAAAAATAAAATAACCATCTCTCTAATTCATGAATATTTTTGTAATGTAATCTGGAGTGAAATGTAAACATTAATATATTTGCCGGGAAACAGTGCATCTAATAAAATATTATCAGACTGTTAGGGGCTGTAGCCTCTCTTATCTAGTCTTACTTCTCAATACCCAAAGGATTTTTGAGTGGTCAGCTAAGGTTTTATCTGACCACCGACTTTGATGATTGAGGTATAAAATAGCCGGATTTCTATATTTTTCAAAGGCAATATTCTCCTTGGACATCAGGGCTCCACCCCAGTGGTCCTAAAAATTCCCATGATTTTCTTACGGAAGATATATTTGTATTTGTTCTTTGTCAGATGTGTTTTATCTTCAGTAATTACAGTTCATGTCTGCAGGATGCGAGATCCCTATAAGGAGGACGGGATGCATTCTAGTTAATTTTTATTCTTATATACCAATCACATACAAAAGGACAGACCACGGTTACCTAGGACTAATATATTTCCGCCAAGAACATGAATCACCTTCCCAGCATTCTAGTATCTAACTGTTTCATAAGGCAAACTTTGTAGAAGTTTCTCCCGCTAACTTTGCTGAATGATAAAAGTTTGGCGAGCGGCACCAAGTCTTGGTGGGGGGGGGGAGACGCTCAATAACCTGAACAACAGGCTGAGAGGGAATCACTGTTTTATTCGCGGGAATTTCTCTTTACTCAGTTTCAGTTGCCTGGATACAACTTGTTTATCGCTTCACCAATCGAGATGATCAAACAGTTTTCATACTTCTATCGTATTTTAATAATAACTCTGTTTTCTAATGGTCTCACAAGGTAAAATGATTTATTTTGAAAGGTATAAATATTAATGTTGTGTCATTATTTAGTTTAGTCATAGATAGCAACACAAAAACCTTTTAATTTTATAGATGCAACATATAGACATCCGAGAAACAATATACTGCAATTAATTTGACTTCAATAACTTGTATCGATCCTTTACAAATATCCCCATGAAACTTTATTTTTCAATATGTGGGACTATTTTGACACCATCTCGCCAACGACATTTCGAAGAAAAATGTACGGAAGGCACGATATGTGTATAGTTTTAAAGATGCACTTTTGGTATAGATTGACTTTGCATGAAGTATTAATATCATTGCACTGCATCTAGTATCACTGGTCTTCAGTTTGTACAGAGTGGTGAGGTATATACGATACCAAAGATTAGTCTACTTTGTCCAATCCTGATCATCGTTCTATCTTGAATGATCAAAATGAGTGTAATTAATGCAGATCATCGTCTGATATTCCAATACATATTAAAGTATGGGCCGTTGTTAGTAAAACAGTAGTCCAAAAACACAAACTTTCACACAATCAATCCGTTAGTTCAACACAATCTTCCTTGCGTGTTGGGGAAACAATCTATTTCATTAGTGGATAAAAATCGTAATAGATCCTCCATTTCCTATAACGAGACGACTTGAAGGCCAGCGAGTAAACAAGGGGTGAGGGGAAAGTCACACCGACCACAATCCTTTCTTACTTACGTCACTTAACAAAGTAATTTGATTTGTGTTTCATCCCAAGGTTTGATTACAGTTTACCATTAAACACTATTAGTTTCTTGATTGGCTGTGTCAATAAATAGAGTTTGAATAGTTGAGGGTGCAACCTTCCCCTCAATCCTTTGTCACTTGCAGGTAATCGCCGTACAGTACATATAATATAGAACCTATATATTCAGCCTCTGTGAGTACCTGACAAATTTCCGAGAGAGCACAAAGTGGGAAATGGTTGGGGGTCAGTGCTGGTTAGTATATTCTCGCAGGAGTGATGTTTTTCGCTTCCTTAAAG
Organism: Allygus modestus; assembly: GCA_963675035.1. Taxonomy (NCBI): domain Eukaryota; kingdom Metazoa; phylum Arthropoda; class Insecta; order Hemiptera; family Cicadellidae; genus Allygus; species Allygus modestus. The sequence goes on from OY776111.1 coordinate 425,918,274, forward strand.
TTTACCATATCTTTACCACGGTCTAGGTGTCGTTGAACAATTGGCTAAACGACCAACAACGGTAAAGCCACCTCCACACTCTGACCGAATGTTTTGTAAAGGCATAGGTGAGTGGTAAATGTAAATGATCAGCTGGAAAACATTAGGAGAGGCGAACTAATGTGAGGATCCATCCTCACTCTCAAGTTCATGACTCGACCAGAGCGTGACAGCGGCTTAAGCATCATCATCTGTGATCTCCCAGCTGTGACAGCTACAGACTCCAAAGGAAAAAACCGATATACCTGACACTGGCACACGGTGTTAATAATTTTGAACTAGTACATTATACATCTTACATCTTATAACAATACAATTTACAGCATTGAACGACTTACAACAACAAATGAACGCAATAGAAAGATGACCTTTCCATATTTTACAACACAGCTAAAGAAAATTAATTAGACATACCTTTAGAACATGATTGAAACGATATGTATTCCGTCGTACCGCAGTTTTTTAAGGTTGTTCGCAGGAGCGCTTGCGGCGTCTCGTCATTCTCAACTGCTACTGATCATTGGTGTTCTCTATTGGTTCATTTAGTGTTTTGCCGGGTTCTAGAATGTTCGGGATTAGAATGGACAGCACATCAATAATCAGTAGCAGTTGAGATGTCGAGATGCCGAAAGCGCTTCTGCGAACAACTTCGATTAGTACACCTTTACACTTTTATAAAACCTATCCACAACAAGTCCTTACTAATAAAGGTATTTTTCAAAACGAGTTTTCTTTCTTTAGCGTATCTATGGAAACAAATTGAATTATTGTCTCTACTTTCATCAATAATTATAAACGTTTCTTCTGGCAAAGCTCAAACCCCGTAATTTATCTAGAACTGGTGACTAGCAGCTAAAAATTCACACGAACCACTGGAAGCGGAGACTTTGCCACCCAAAAGAAGCCGAACTTGTCTGATGACGAACGAACTATCCGAAACAGATGGTTTATTATGAGAAAACAGGGAAATGTAGTATTTTCAAATGTAAACAGAGGAAACATACTTACATTCTAAATACCCCCGTCGCAGCAAACCTGCGTACTCAGCGAATTTCCAATTAATATAAATGTCTTAATAACACATTAAGCCTCTTACCAGGATTCATAAGAAATACATTCATTCATAAGCGATGTTTAAAATATTCATTATTCTCCATAAGAATAACATTAGGGATGAGTACGCAGGTTTGCTGCAACAAGGAATACAAAATAATGGGTTTTTATGCAAATATCAATAAACTCATCTAGGTGAAGTCACATACCAAGTTTCATCTATATATATATTCATAAATAAGCGATATATAACATTTTCATTATTTTCCATAAGAATAACATGGGGACCGAGTACCTAGGTTTGCTGCTATGGAAACCATAGGCAAAAAACAGTTTTTTCGCACAAACAATAACAAACCACAACCAGATGAAGCGATATACCAAGTTTTGTCAGTTTTTGTTCATAAATAACTGAGATATAAAATTTTTCTTTTTCTCTATAAGAATAACATTGGACAACGTACTGTGTTCAGCACTTTCAATATCTCAGGAACCAATTGACGTAGAGCAATGATCAAAATACCAAATTGTTTGTTTGTTTAAGCTGAATTCAATGGTATGAATTAAAATTTGATTTAAATAAAAACTGCATGTGAAAAACCCCCATAAAACCCCCCTTCGGATGGGGCGATTTGAGTGGTTTTCGGACTCGTTAAAATAAATGGTACTTTACATATTTTTTCCAAATTTCATTAAGATTGGACCTTTTTTACGAGAGTTATCGTGCTTACGGACACACATATATCACATATATAAAAATTTAAACGAATGGTATTTTTGGCATCTGGGTACCTCAAAACGAAAAGTTATCATGGTCTCGGGCTTAAGTCTTACCATGAGACCTACGGTAATAGCTTCTTCCCTATAGGGGAAATTCGCTAAAAATTACGTTACATTTACGAAAAAATGATAGTAAAATAACCTAACCGAACTCCGCAGAGAGCTGTATGGCGGCCCTTTTCTTTGTAAAATATTAGAAAAATGGGTTTGTGTAAAATATAACAAAAATTGGTACCTCAAGAAGTAAAAACGAAAAGGTAGAACAGAATGATCGTGAATCCAGTGACACATCCATTAGACTACTATAGCATTATAAGTTACAATTCATCGAAGCTGCAGTCGGCGCTGTGATTTTAAAATTTGCCACGGGTAAGCGCTCAGTGTGACTTCAAAGTTTTACACTTGGCAGCGCTCAAGTAGGAAATGTCTCCGCTTCCAGTAACTAATTACCATATCAGCTGTCTCAATCTATAGCGGATACGACCCGACCTACGCTAGATTTTAGTCCAAAAAATAATAATATTCTTATTATTATTGCTGAATAAATTACGAAGTTCTTACACAACCACAGGCAATCTCTCTTACTTTTGAAATTTCCACGGAAATAGGGGCCAGTTTAAGTTTAATACCAGCTGGTGTTTCAATCTTCGCTGGGGGATCGCGCAACAGCGATCATACGCAGAAACAAAAATTTGATTTGATAAAACTTAAACTAACGAATACACACCACTAGATGATCAATCTAATCTTAAAAATTGTGACTTTTTACTCTTGGAGAGCTCCAAACGAAGTTCTGCAATCAAACAAAAGATAACATCAGCGTGTGAGCATGGATTAGACGTTGATTCTCTCGCGCTATCTATTGTTTAGGCGCAGATCTACGTTGCACCGGTAAAAGCTTTATCTGAATTTTTCCCATTTAGCTTCATGCACAATTTCAGCTCTTGGTTCAGAAATGATGACTGAAAGATTACACCTTCCTTTTGCAATTGTATGGATGGAGATGGGTTGAATTATTTCCAGTAAAGTGTGTGTTTGCTGGAATCTGGAGGTACCACAGATTTCTCTGCGGTGATAGTAATCAGGACTTTTAATTGCCAATGTAACTAAAACTAAAGTTTTGGTTTACATAAGACTATGACACTGTTAATTTCCGATATGCCTCAAGTCATGTTCGGGTGCAAGTTAAAGATAGCTTATCCATCTCGCTAGCTATTTAAGTTTAACATGTTGTAACTATTTCTTAGCAGCCACGTGTTGTGTAATTTTGAAGTTACTTAATTTCATCTCTTTACCAAACATTTTTCCAAATTTCAAAAGTAATTAAATCGAACCGTTATAATTTAATAATTCTAAATAAATCCTAATTATTCTTTTTTCTTAAAACTAGAAGACCGCTGGTTGTGAGATATGATTATAGGATGAAGTTTCTCATATTTCCAACCACTTATCAGATGTCTATATAATTATAGAATTAGCGCATCTATATTTACAGTTGAGACCAAACCACAGTGTAAGACTCTTCCTTGAAAAACGGCTGGAAAGCGCTGGTCTATTACTAGTACCATGGAGAAATTATAATTTTCAGTAATAAAATTATAAAGTGCAGTAATATTTAAGCTATGATGACGTAACCTAGCCTAACATAATTAGGAGTAGAAGGATAAAGTAACTGTATTATTATATTTAATTATTATTAATTGTGTAATTTTTTAAGTGACCATCTTTTGTATATCATGTTTTGTATTATGTATCTGTAGACTCATTGAAGTGAACCTTTGACTAAGTGTAGGACTTATATTTCCCACTACAATTGTGGAGGAACTAGTTTTTTACTGCTATAATGTAATTGGGTATTACTGTATTGTAGTAAGTAAATAAATAAATAAATTTTGGTGATTGCCCAGGATAAAAATACCGTTAGTTTATTTGAAAATATTTTTCTAATAATAAAATAAGAGTGCGATTTGAGAATTGAACCCAGTATTGTACCGCTTTTGTTGGTGACATCATGTTTTATCCATTGCCGATCAAAGAGGTTAATATATCTAGAGTTGTTGTCTCATGTAAAAAGTATGGCCTACATGGTCGACGGCTATTTTGCCCCTCTGTCCATTCTGCTCCCATGGCAACCAACATGATAACCAATCAAATCCTCTCTTCACAAGTGATGTGTTTATCAGCTGTCACAAATTTAACTTGTGAAGAGGGGATTTGATTGGTTACCTGAAGAAGATAATGGTCAGAATGTAGGCTACACGTTTACCCCAGCCGGCTGCCGGTTTGATAGATTTTGAGGGAAAAATAATCGTTTTAAAAACACGATTTCTTACATTGTCAATCAGCTGTTTCTCCACTCAGTGATTTATAGCGGAATTCTCGGTGATCTAATAACACTAATTATCTAGATGCTATTTTTTATAGTTACACTAGCTGTTCCCGCAGGCTTCGCCCCGCAAATAATAATTTATAAAAAACTATGACAGTTGTGTGCGCTGCATTCTGTGGTTATCCCGTGGAACTACTACGAATCAAGATCAGCTGTTTATATGTTCATCAGCTCAAACTTAAAGTGAATGTCCATAAGAATAACACAGGATTGTAACTTTGACTCCCCGTGGGGTGGAGCCTTAAAACCCTTTCTTAGTGGGCACCTAAGACCCAAGAGGAAGGCATGTTCCAAATTTCATTGCAATCCGTTGTGTGGTTTTTGAGATTTCGTGATGAGTGAGTCAGTCAGTGGTATTTGGGTTTTATATATTAAGATTAAAGAAATATTTGAAAAATGTAAGCACATTTTTGGTATAAATACAGCCTGCATAACACTACCAAACAAACATAAACATGTGCCAATTGATATTCCCCTGCACTCACCAGATAGGTTAACGTCGGCTCAAGGGAACCATCCAGAGCATAGCTTGGCATCTGAAATACGAAAGTAATCCAGGTTCTTAGCCCTGCTGAAGGTCTAAGACCTGAATTGTTTGAAGAAAGCCTTTTACAAGATGTTACCCCAGATACAAGGTGACAGTGGACTGTTACCGATGCACATCGTGGAATTTGGAGAATTTGGTTGGACGATGTTGGACTCCATCTGCAGCAGCGGTGGTGATTATGTTTAGGGTCCACTCCATGCTTCATTATCAGCTTCTTTAACCACTCGCGACTTAGAGTTCGCAGATTTATCTAGTCCCAATGGTATTTCTGGGGTCCTGATGTGGTCCTCGCACCAATCTTTGGCCAGTATCCCAACTCCGACAATTTATGTGCAACCGGTAACGGTACCCTGTTGCATTTTAACTGTAAAAGTATCTGGTAAAAATCTGTTTTCAAACGAACAAGGTAGACATTTTCAGGTCTTAGAAACGTCTGCAGGGACAATAACCTTGTTTACTTTCATATTGCAGATGCCAACCCATCCTCTTAATAGTTCACTGGATCTCTTGAGCCGCTCTTCACCTTTCTGGTGGCTCCATAGGAGTATCATACGAGACATTCTTTTTTGTGTAGTATGGTGTTTATTCGAAACATTTCCTTACATTTGTGAAATAATTCTATAATGTAGTATCTATGGAAACGTTCAATTACTTGCAGCGGACGCCAGGGTAATACCGTTAATTAGTTATGAATCTACCGTTTGAACGGTTTAGGAAGACTTGACAACGTTATTTAGATACTAAACCACCCGGACACTTGGACTAGTTTCCATAATAAACAAAACTATCCATTGCGGGCTAGAGTTTTCCAATTGTTAAAACACTAGGACTACACGATATATGAAATCTGTCGTACAGAAAATCATAAAATATAATAAGATAACAAAAGGCGATTAACATTTTACGGATCTACCCCAGCTAAGGACATTTAACGAAGGCTTGGGCGCTGATCCACCTAAACATACGGAACTATTCTTGTAAACCACGAATTTATGAGTCACGGGGAGCAGCTTTTAAATTTGCTTGGTGGATAACGTTTTAACTTGCGCGTACATTTGTGGATTTATTGTTGTTTATTTTTCCAACTTTAGGGTGTGCTGGTAGACATTTTTAAGCCAGTAAATCAGGTTTATAAAAAATGAGTTAGACGGCGAGTTGCAGAAAGCGGGTTTTTATTTGTGTCGTACCTATAATGTTTGGGGCAGGGTTTTAATTTTCGATTTTGTATAAACGGTTTTGGGAGGGTAAAGCATGCTGTTTGGGAAAATTAGATTTAGATGAAAAGATAGCAGAAATTGAAGATACCGAAGACATCAAGAGAAATCCTTCAAGAAAAATAGTTTTGTAATTGGTGCTCCCTCAAACACAAAGGCCGAGGTGTTATTTTGTTTAAAGAATTTAAACTTATTTAAAATGAATGGGCTAAGTAGTTCTGAATGCAAGGATTACCTGAAAATGGTGGGTGAAGTAGCCCCTGTAAGAGCGACCCATGGAAGATCCAAGGATGGTAAATGTCCTGTTGCCGAGAATAATATATGTGAAAATTTACCTCATGTCCGTTTGGGGAGCTCTTGCGAAACAAAAGACACCACGCAATTCGGAATATTATAGCCCAAGAACTAAAAGAAAGAGGATATGAGGTCTTTGAAGAAGTGACTGGAATAGCGGAGAAAGGAGCATTAAGAAGAATAGATATTATAGCTATTGACAAGAACAACAAATACGCATATATAATAGACCCAACGGTCAGGTTTGAAATTGGATCAGATCAGCCTATAGACGTTGACGTTGAAAAAAAAAGAATATATGAGCTAAGGATAAAATTCTTCAAGGAAACATATAAATGTAAAAGAATAGAAGTTATAGGTTTATTTATTGGATCACGTGGAACAATTTCAAAATTCTGTAGTGATTTTTGGACTAGATATAAATTGAAAAAGAATGTTTTATTAACAATATGAACATTGGCTGTAAAATCTTCGATTTCAATAATGAAAAATCATCTATACAAAAACTGAAATTTGTTTAAGTATTAATTATATGAAGCCTAAATTTAATGTGAATAGTAACCTTTGTTTTACGGCAACTTCAGTGGAAGAAGGTGTTAATTTATATCAATAAATTATCTATATATAAATCATATGATTAATATGAAGTGTCATATTATCATGTGTTTGTGTTTATGTTTTTGTTGATGTTGGAATAAATGGAGATAATCATTGTGTTCTATTAGTATAATGTCTTTCTTTTTAAACCACTAAACTCTTACTAATTCCATCAGGTTATGGGCCCAGAATACAGTTCACAATCTTCCAGATAAGCGACTTTCCATGTATCATAGTCTTCACGACCTTTCAACTTCTCTATTGAAGGTTGTTGGAACATGATATAAGTTAAGACTTATAAAAGATAACTTTGACAAATAATAAAATACTAAAAATGGCCTTCTGCAGTCTGGGTAGATGATCTGTTGATTTTTCATAATGATAAACAGCTGAAAGAAATCCTCAAACAACAGCTGATGAGAGATTTCAAGATGAAATATATGGGAGAAGCTAAATTTGCTCTGGGATTCCAGATAAAAAGAGACAGGACAAATAAGAAGTTGCACATCAGTCAGCGATCTTATATCGAAAAAGGTTCTGAAACGATTTAACATGGAAGAATGCAACCCCGTATCTACTCCAATGTCTCCGAATGAGAAGCTTTCCAAGGATCAATCGCCAAAGAACAAAGAAGACGCTGAAAAGATGGAAAATGTACCATACCAGGGAGCAGTAGGCAGTCTGTTGTTTGCCGCCTAAGGGTCGCGACCAGACATTTGTTTTGCTGTCAGCTGTGTGAGCAGATTTAACAATAATCTGGGCGCAGCACACTGGGGAGCAGTCAAACGCATACTCAGGTACATGAAGGGGACATTGGACAAAGTTCTAACCTTTGATGGTAAAAAGTCTGCTGACATCATCGGTTACAGCGAATTGGACTGCAAGTTATGCAGATGATAGAAGGTCTATGACAGGAAACATTTTTGTCAAGTGCAATGGTGCTACAAAAAAGCAGCCCGCAGTAGCTCTGTCAACCACAGAGGCTGAGTACTTGGCAATGTCTGCGGCAACCCAAGAAGTTCTGTGGCTGAAGGGGTTGGCAAGCGAGATCGAGATCACTCCACATTCAGATCCGATCTCAATCAGGGTGTTAAAAATCTCGCACTGAATGGTGCATACCAACCTCGAAATAAACTCATCGATGTGCGTCAACATTTGTTAAGAGAAAAGGTGCATTGTAAAAATATCCAGTTTTGCTACACTCCAACGGCAAGTATGGTTGCAGATTCCTTAACCTGCACTGGACAAAGACAAACTTCTTAAATGCATTCAAGAGCAAGGAATATGCAAGTTGGGAGGTTGTTGAAGATACTATTTGACTCTCATATATCTTGCAACTTGTATGTCTATAAATCATGTGTTAAATATGAAGTGTCATATGATCATGTGTTTATGTTTATGTTGATGTTGGAATAAATGGAGATAATTATAGTGTTCTATTAGTATCATTTCTTTCTTTTTAAACCACTAAACTCTTGCTATTTCCATCAATAGTTGGCCTGGTTGGCCTGGTCAAACACTAACCATTGTATTGACTTGATCAAACTATAAAATTCTGATGGGGTTTCCTAAGACGTAACTAACGTGTTTACCATCCAGTACTAAAGTTCTAGCCGATGTTCCCTCCGATATGGAACGGGAGAGCACAATGATATAAAAAGCGTCCGAAAATAAAATTTTACATATGCATACTTGAAACAAATAAATTTGTTACATTTTAAAATTACACAATCTCCATCCATCAAAACCCCTGATCTGTTGCTGAAGTACACAAATTTTACACCATGGTCTCAACTTACGTAAAAGCCGACAGATACAAATTCATATTTGAGGATAAAATCGAGAAGTTTGATGTTTCTTATGAAAACCGTCAAGTCACTCAGAAGCATAAGGATACCCGGGTTACGATCTTGCATAATTCTGACAATTATAAACTTTTAATTGCTGCTTGAACTTGAAGCTTAAGAGGTCATCATCCATCAAAGTTTTCAACTTTCAAAGAGATTTTAGCATAACGTTTGATGTAATATTCCTGAAAAATGCTTGCTGATTTGTCACACTAATTTGGGAGCTGAATATAAAAGTCAACTTATGATGTGGTTAAACGGTCTTGTTAGAGGTTCTCTTGGTCGGTTCTCTATGCATTAGTGCTTAAAGGTTAACCGACCTATGAACGTAACCTACCATTTCTGTGATATTACAACACACGCAATAATTTAATTCCCGTTCTCGTTTCTAATACACCTAGTTGTTCAACTAATGCTGATTAGACTTCCAATAAAGAGGCAGTGTGTGGACCTGCAGGAAGTGAGGGTGAGTAAAGTCTACCTAAAAGAAGAAATGGTGTCTGTCTCCTATGATTTTATTTGGCAATTTTTCTTAATCACGTTAAACCCTTCTACTAGGAGGCCAAATAAACAATATCTACCCTTTGGGCCCTCTTTGTATTGGCTCAAATTGTGTACGATTTTATTATAATTCGTCGACGAACAGTTGGAAGTTTAATTAATTTGTCTGATATTATATAAAACGGAAGAATAAGTAATCAGGTTTTATGACTATATTACATTTAACGATGGAGACTGCTAAACGTATTGCAAAATTGTCTTATTTTTTAATGACATGTAAAAAACTCCTGTTCAAATAACGAAGAAGCAGATAGTTCTATTGCACAGAGGATGGGGAATACCAATAGCTCAATTGCTAAAAAGTACTAGACCTTAAAGTAACTTAAATTAGCGTGTTGTGTTCAAGTTTACAATGTCCAGTCATAATAATAAAAGTATTGAGGTTAACGTGAATTGTCCTAAGGCACAGTAAATTGAACAAAAAGGGAAAAGATTTGTGATTGATTATTAGTGAATTTCCTTTGGAAAGTGAACTATTAGCATGACCCGCACGGTGAAACTTAAGCCCGGGACCACCATAGAAGTTCCTAACGTGACCCCCTGAACACGTTTTGGGGGGTCGTTCAAAATTTTATATATATATATATATATGTATATATATAATATATATATACATATATATATATATGTGTTTGCACTCTAGCGGTCGCATTTTTTGTCCGATTTACTTCAAATTTGGTAGGGACGTTCCTTTCTGTAATCAGTTGGACAAGTTCGTTGGGCAAAATAATCAGAAAACTCTAAACCCATTTTTTTGGGGATTAATCTTTCAAATTTCGAGTTTTTGGGCCCAAAAAGGGTCAGAAAAGCTCCAGGTGTAAAATTAATGCACGTAAAAAGATGGGAATTAGTGAGGCGAAAGTATTAAGCCCTCTCTCGTCATTCTAGCATAAATATTTACCGAGTTATTAAAGAAAATGTGTATCGACTAAACACAGTACGTTGTCTTATGGGGGTTTTACACTAGAAAAGCCTGTTATTCCTTTGTTAGAGTACTTTTATCATCCCCAGCAACCTCACGCCTACTTTCAAGCCTGTCTGGATCTTCTCCTAACCTTATAATGCGTAAAATTGTATTCCCAGCTTTGCAAGTAAATTAAACCAGGAGTATAAGAACAGCCAAAAAATCAGTGTTTTCAGATTTCAATAAAAATTGGACAAATGTATGTTTTTACACTTATTTTGAGTTTTAAAAGTTTTTATGTGGAAATTCACTTCCCTCACGTCAGCGTGCTGCGTGCGAACTCGTTTTCATTGTAACTGTAAGAATGGTGCAGCATGTTCAAGAATATTTGTTTGTTATACGAGTACAAGCCTGCGTCAAACAGTAACAACTGATCCGTTTCAGTAATGTTTGACTATGTTATGTCTGTCATCGAGTAGGGACTTACCCGCACTTACTTTACCAGATATTACTTATGTTCTCTATGGTGTGTGGAGAGATTATCGACAACATTTACAGCATACTTGACACATTTAAAAGTAAGCTAATATTTTGCCATCGTGTTTAAGGGATAGTTTTTAAACTAGTTTATATTACAGTTACACAAACAAATTAGAAAATAATTTTGTTAATGGTAAAATTATTAATTATACATCAACTTATTGAGTACTAAAATAATTTATAAAAAACAATGATGCAAACATAAACATATTTTAACAAAATAAATCTTAGTTGTTTTAGTTGAAATACGTGCATAAACTACAACTTAAAACAAATTTAAACTCATTGTACTTATTCCTGGCAGTCCGTTAAGTTCAAACCCCGGCTTGAACCCACCTGGGGCCGTTCACCTAGATACTCATTGTACTTATTCCTGGCAGTCCGTTAAGTTCAAACCCCGGCTTGAACCCACCACCACCTGGGGCCGTTCACCTAGATACTCATTGTACTTATTCCTGGCAGTCCGTTAAGTTCAAACCCCGGCTTGAACCCACCTGGGGCCGTTCACCTAGATATTCATTGTACTTATTCCTGGCAGTCCGTTAAGTTCAAACCCCGGCTTGAACCCACCTGGGGCCGTTCACCTAGATACTCATTGTACTTATTCCTGGCAGTCCGTTAAGTTCAAACCCCGGCTTGAACCCACCACCACCTGGGGCCTTTCACCTAGATACTCATTGTACTTATTCCTGGCAGTCCGTTAAGTTCAAACCCCGGCTTGAACCCACCACCACCTGGGGCCGTTCACCTAGATACTCATTGTACTTATTCCTGGCAGTCCGTTAAGTTCAAACCCCGGCTTGAACCCACCTGGGGCCGTTCACCTAGATATTCATTGTACTTATTCCTGGCAGTCCGTTAAGTTCAAACCCCGGCTTGAACCCACCTGGGGCCGTTCACCTAGATACTCATTGTACTTATTCCTGGCAGTCCGTTAAGTTCAAACCCCGGCTTGAACCCACCACCACCTGGGGCCTTTCACCTAGATACTCATTGTACTTATTCCTGGCAGTCCGTTAAGTTCAAACCCCGGCTTGAACCCACCACCACCTGGGGCCTTTCACCTAGATACTCATTGTACTTATTCCTGGCAGTCCGTTAAGTTCAAACCCCGGCTTGAACCCACCACCACCTGGGGCCTTTCACCTAGATACTCATTGTACTTATTCCTGGCAGTCCGTTAAGTTCAAACCCCGGCTTGAACCCACCACCACCTGGGGCCGTTCACCTAGATACTCATTGTACTTATTCCTGGCAGTCCGTTAAGTTCAAACCCCGGGTGAACCCACCTGGGGCCGTTCACCTAGATACGAACGCCACGGTCCATGAGCTAGACATCGCCGCCTAACTTTATAACTGTTTCATAAGACAAACTTTGCGCAAGTTTCTCGGCAAACTTTGTTGAATGATAAAAGTTTAGCGAGCGCGGCGCCAAGACCTAGAGGGTCGTAGGGGGGTGGGGGAGGGGGTAAAGCGCTCGATAACTTTAACAACAGGCTAAGAGTGAAATCACTGTTTGATTCTGAGCCGGACGCTATTTTTAACTCTCCTTCCAGTTACCTGGATGTGGTGTTGTTTACCACTCTAGTCAAATCTGATGAAAAGATTCACAAAAATTGAAGTTATATTTCCATTAAAACTAATATAATTTTATCTGTATTTTGCTGTCCTACGTCATTGGCACTTTGTTCACAAACGTTGTTAGGGGACAACGTTTCAAACCTCATGTCTTAAAGTTGCAATATAATACGTTTTAAATATCGCAAATTAATTTGGGGAGGAGAGAGAAACTAAAAAGGAAGATATTTTCCCAAGATTCCCGGATAAATAAACTTTTATTATTTTTTGTATTTGCACGCTATCAAGGCATGAAAGGTAATCGGCCCATCAGCACTAAAACTAGAGAACTTATTAGCATTCACTTTACTACGTAATATTATATTTGAAACTGCGCTGAATACAAACACCATTACACTTAACCATGAAATATTATGAGGAAATCCATATAAATTATAAATACCCCCGTAGCAGCAAACCTGCGTACTTAGCGAATTTCCAATGCATATATATTTATCTTAATGCCACATAAAGCTACATACCAAGTTTCATCAATATACATTCATAAATAAACAATTTATGACATTTTAAATATTCTCCATAAGAATAACATGGCGGCTGAGTATGCAGGTTTGCTGAAGGAAGGAAAACAAAAAATGGGGTTTTATACAAATATCAATACAACTCATTTAGGTAAAGCCACATACCAAATTTCATTAATTTATTTTCATAATTAAGGGAGATAACACGTTACTTATTCTCCATAAGAATAACATGGGGCTGAGTACGCAGGTTTGCTGCTATGGGAGCCTTTGACAAAAAATTGTTTTTTGAGCAAATATCAATGGTCCACAACCAGATGAAGCCGTATACCAAGTTTCGTCAGTATACATTCATAAATAAGCGAGATATAACATATTTCTTTTCCTCCATAAGAATAACATTAGACAACGTACTGTGTTTAGCACTTTCAATATCTCGGTAACCAATTGACGTAGAGAAATGATCAAAATACCAAATTGTGTGTTTTTTTAAGCTGAATCCAATGGTAAAAACAAAATTTTGACTGTTTCCAAAATTATATATAAAAAATTCAAAAAACCCATTTTTGGGGTAAAAAACCCCGCCAAAATACTCCTTCGGATAAAGCGATCTGGCTGGTTTTCGAACTTAAAGTCATAAATGTTGCTTTACACGTTTATACCAAGTTTGAACAAAATCGGATAATTTTTACGAGAGTTATCGTGCTCACGGACACACACACACACACACACACACATATATATATATATATATATATATATATATATATATATATATATATATATATATATACAGTTTCAAACGAATGGTGTTTTTGGGGTCTGGGGACCTCAAAACGAAAAGTTATCATGGTCCCGGGCCTAGGTCTTACCATGCCGACTACGGTAATAGCTTCTTCCCTATAGGGGAAATTCGCTAAAAGGGTTTCTGGATTCTTGTTCGTCAATTTTAGGACTGTAAATCTTAATTTACTAACGTATGGTATTAATCAAAAACTCTTACTCTCAGATGTGTCTTTTGGGGTTTTGAAAAACCTCAAATTTGAGGGCTTTTAAAGGTCCATTGTTAAGTTTATGGAGTTATTTTATTTAGTTAGTCACCTGACTATATAATGCATAGCTTTCAGAACATCCGCTCTATCTCTGCGAGATCTCCGTGAGGAGAACTGGAGACCTGCAAGTATATTTTATGAAAATTTTTAAAATACCTGGGTTTATTTATAACACTACCTATTGAAAATTTGACCAACATTAATTCTAAATGCAACTAGAGCCTTTTCCCAGATGGTTAACAATGAAGGGCTTTTGATTTTCTGATCGAAAATAATGCCCTCTATATCCCTGACGCGGCTTTGCCAGCGTAAACCACGGATACTTTTCTAATATCCGTGGCGTAGACTATAGTGTCAACAGAATTAAACCTAAAGTTAATTTTGTGTGTTGTTAGTGCTACATTCTGTTGAAAATCTGTTAAACTATACATGAAATAAGGAACACCTGGTTAAGTAAAGAAAATAAATTTACAATTTATCCATCAGCTGTTTATTCGCCTGCTGGTTCAAACTAATTAAAAATCTTATCACCAAAGTTAACATGGGATCTTTGAGGGGCAGAGTCATAAGGTCCGATGGGAAAATATTTTATCAATGCACATATAGGGTACATTAGTACATTAGTATTATTATAGAATAGTGAGCTATTAGGATGACTCGCATGGCGAGACTTAAGTCCAGGACCATGATAGAAGTTCCTAACATTACTATTTATTTTTTCAACCCCCTTTTGGCTCCGTTCTGTGGGTTTTCAAAGGTCCCGTGTGATTCCTAAGCTATAGATCAATTTAATGAATGATTGTTTTTTATGTGCGCTGATTATCAATCAGGAAAATTTGTTATGTTTAGATTTAGGTAATACGGTCCAAGAATGAACAACCTTTTGGATAAATTGCATTGTACCTTACAGGTTTTGTGATGTGCTGGGATGTAAACTTATTATTATTAACTCATGCCATAATTCCTTTAAACCATGTTGTTTCATTAGCTAACAAGGTTTTCACTCATCATAGTTGCCCCATTGCCAAATTGGCCGATTGCATGGTTCCCGTTTACGTTTGAAAAATGTTTACGAATGTATGTAATTTGTTTAAAGATTGACCTTTTCCCATATGACACCTAAAAACACATCGGTGATTCTATGTAGTTCAACTCCGAATATTTTGTTGTTACCATATCATAACTTTATCCCGCAAACATTAATTTACAAAATACAATTAATTTGTATGCGCTCGGAAAATACAATATTTTGACTTTTAAAAACATTAAGTATCAAAGAGGTGCGAAGAATCTTGGGATCAGATCCTGTATAATTTAGCCAATGAGAAAACTTTTAATTAAAGTTTGAACGTGAAGCTTACGAGATTAACTTATTATCCATCAGAGTTTTGAACTTCTTAAAGAGCTTTAGCAGAACAACTTTAACAAAATTAATGTCTTTTAAAGAATGCTTGATAACACTCCAGCAACAGTTCAGGAACTATTAATCAAGTTTAATGAGTGTGTTAACTAACTGTACGTACACCATAACTGTATGTACACCATAACTGTATGTACACCATAACTGTATGTACACCATAACTGTATGTACACAATAACTGTATGTACACCATAACTGTATGTACACCATAACTGTACGTGCACCATAACTGTATTTGAACTGTCTGCTGGTTTGCACGTTGCCGAGAAATACCATTTTCTAGTTTGTAAAATGACGTAACGATATTTCAAGTGTATACATTTACATGACAACAACTAAATATCAGGCATACTGGGCGTCCCAAAATCCAGCCACACAAATTTTCAATTACTGATTTTCAAAGGTTCTTTTGCATTCAATATTAGCATACATATTTTTTTACGCCCTTTTAACCTAAAAATTAATATTTTTCCTCAGATTGCTATACCGAGTATGCAGTTGTCGGTTGTCAGACTTAAGGTCTCCTGAAAAGTTCCCAATACGGTTTAACGTTGCTTATAGAATACACCGATTGAAACAAATAAGGTTACATATTTTAATTAGATTGAAACTAGTTATATTTGTAACTAAGCCGTTTGATAGTGTGAACGTTTACCTAAATGTTGGATTAGCAAAACGTAAACAAAACTTTTAATATTATTTGAAACGCGAAATTAGAACAACATTTTTGTTTACAGTGTAAATGTTTCTTCATTAGGTTCAGTTGGCTTTACTGATCTATGAACTATAAAACCTTATAGATGAACCTAACCTTATGCCCCACTTTATCGTTTAATGCTGTTTTGACAGTAATCACAGCTCACTATGATTGCCTAAGCATTTTCACAATACAATACACAATAATACCCGTCGAACTGAAATGGAATTCAACTACGATATACATTTTCCGCAGTTAATACCTTTCGTACTGTTTTTCTATTTATTAGCGAATTTCCTATAGAATAGTGAGCTATTAGGATGACTCGCATGGCGAGCCTTTTGAGACCTTTGAAAACCCATAGGACGGAGCCAAAAGGGGGTTGAAAAAATAAATAGTAACATTACTATTTATTTTTTCAATCCCCTTTTGGCTCCGTCCTATGGGTTTTCAAAGGTCCCGTGTGATTCCTAAGATATAGTTAATTTAATTATTAATATAACATAAATATGTTACTATTAAAACACCTGTATTATTATAATTAGTATTTGTTAGTACAATTAGTGTTTGTTCCATTAGTAAATGTAGGGCACAAACTAGAAAACAATGAAGTTAAATAATCCACACTGATCTCATTACATGACGTAAACACAGCAATGATTCAAGCAACAACTGGAGCTCTCAGGGAAGGGTGTGGTGGGGAGGGAATTGCACGAGAAGAAGGGGTATGGGGTGAGAAAGGCTCGATAAATTTGGGCCAGTTGCTTAAACGAAGTTTTTGTGGCTTGTTTAGACGCCCTCGCCTCGACTTCACGTTAAGTGTCTTGTTTATCGTTCAAGAGTTTTCATCTTTTTTTTAACCTTTCATTCTTTTAAATTTATTATAAATGAAGGCTGCTGATCAGTTAATTCGGAGGTCTTTATACAGTTTAAGAACAAACTTTAAAGGATACGGCAAACATCTAGGGTGTATTACTTATCCCCGTGATAAGGGCATATTCTCGTCGTAAAGGAAGATGAGTAATAATATAAAGGGGACAAATTTAAGGGAAATAATAATTTTGGACCCATCTGCGTGCTTTAACAATTATAGAAGATAACTGTGTATAAAAGGGTAAAAAAAATGCGGAACTTAACAAAATAAAATTGCGTAGAAGTAAAGCCTCTTTCGCCTATCACACTAAGTTTGGCCGGAATGCAGGTGATAGAAGTGGATGACAGGGCGTCTAGCCGGAATGCAGGTGATAGAAGCAGGTGACTTGACGTCTGGCCAGAATGAAGGCGATAGAAGCAGGTGACATGGCGTCTGGCTAGAATGCAGGTTATAGAAGCAGGTGATATGGCGTCTGGCCAGAATGCAGGTGATGGAAGCGGGTACAGGGTGTCTGGCCGGAATGCAGGTGATAGAAGCAGATGACATGGCGCCTTGCCAGAGTGCAGGTGATAGAAGCAGATGACATGGCGTCTGGCTAGAATGCAGGTGATAGAGCAGGTGACATGACGTCTGGCCAGAGTGCAGGTGATGGAAGCAGGTGACAGGGTATTTGGCCAGAATGCAAGTGATGGAAGCGGGTGACAGGGTATTTGGCCAGAGTGCAGGTGATAGAAGCAGATGACATGGCGCCTTGCCAGAGTGCAGGTGATGGAAGCAGGTGACATGGCGTCTGGCTAGAATGCAGGTGATAGAGCAGGTGACATGACGTCTGGCCAGAGTGCAGGTGATGGAAGCAGGTGACAGGGTATTTGGCCAGAATGCAGGTGATGGAAGCGGGTGACAGGGTATTTGGCCAGAGTGCAGGTGATAGAAGCAGATGACATGGCGCCTTGCCAGAGTGCAGGTGATGGAAGCAGGTGACATGGCGTCTGGCTAGAATGCAGGTGATAGAGCAGGTGACATGACGTCTGGCCAGAGTGCAGGTGATGGAAGCAGGTGACAGGGTATTTGGCCAGAATGCAGGTGATGGAAGCGGGTGACAGGGTATCTGGCCGGAATGCAGGTGATAGAAGCAGGTGACATGGCGTCTGGCCAGAATGCAGGTGATAGAAGCAGGTGACATGGCGTCTGGCTAGAATGTAGGTGACAGAAACGAGCGACAGGTCCCCTGTTCGAAATGCAGGTAGTAGAGGTTAGTGACATGGCGTCTGGCCAGAATGCAGGTGATAAAAACAGGTGACAGGGCGTCTGGTCAGAATGCAGGTGACATGGCGTCTGGCCAGAATGCAGGTGACAGAAATGAGCGACAGGGCCCCTGGCCGGAATGCAGGTGGTAAAAGTTAAAGACAGGGCGTTTGGCTTGAATGCAGGTTATAGAAGTAAGTGACAGGCATTTGGCCGGAATGCAGGTGATAAAAGCAGGTGACATGGCGTCTGGCCGGAATACAGGGTATAGGAGCAGGTGACATGGCGTCTGTTTGGAATGCAGGGGATAGAACTTAGTGACAGGGCGTTTGGCCGGAATGCAGGTGACAGAAACGCGCGTCAGGGCGGGCGTCTGGAATGCAACAGCGTTTACTTTCTTCCTGTTGTTTAAGTTATTGAGCGCCTTCCTCATCCCCTCAACATAGAACTTGCTGCCGCTCCCGCTCAACTTTTGCCATTCAAGAAAGTTTGTCTCATGAGACTGTTAAAAAGTTAGGTAGTGTGTCTACTTTCATAGTAGCATTGGTTCTAAATCGTGGCCTAGCTTGGCAGGAATACCAAATCATATCACTTAATATACAATATAGAAATTTATATTACCTTATTTATATTTTTAAGCAACGTTTTTGAACTATAATAAATAAACTGAGCTGGCAACATTTCCGGTTTTCCGGTCAACTTACTAGCAATATGGGTGATAATAAACAAATTAAAAACAAAGAACAACATCTGACTTGGTGAGCAGCTAGGACGAGTTATTATTTAATTTATAATAAGCTTCCGCATACCAGAAAATGTCGATTTTAAAACTCCCTCTCTCTCTGACGTTCCTTGAAACCGGATTTCACATAGTACAAGTGCAGTGTCTTATTGCAAGAAATGCCCTCGTCTTTATGTAAGTCAATTAGGGAGTATTGGGAGTATTAGGGAGTATGTAAGTAGGGAGGGTAAACAATTGATTATGTATACATAATCAATGATGATACCCAACATCACTTAAACGAATTCAAGGGTTGTGGTGTTGGGTCTAATAATTTAATATTTATGTTTAAGGAGGTGATAATAAACTATTGTCATACATTTACTCCTTATTGTAACACCTGTAAGACGATTTCAAACATGTATTCAATTTTAGTAACAGTTTACTATGTAACAAAACATGATAGTTTATACATAATAACAATTATAACTAAAATATCAATTTTATTGATATTTATTTCTCCCAGATGCTCCAAAGAAGATGTAATTTGCCTTTAGCAATATCAACAATAGATTCTTTCAATAAAATCTGGTTGAAATGAAAATATGAAATATTTTTCTCAATACATTTTCCTAATTAGTTTGTCAGCCATAATTTCACAAGGAACAAAGTGTTTATTGAAGTTCTTTAAGTAGGTCTCTCAAAGCAATCACGTAAAATATTATGCTTTTACAACTGTTAAAATTGTTCAAAGTAATTTTGTAAAGTTACAAATTTAATTTATTTGTAGAGTAGGATATTATTTGTATTTAAAAATGTAATTATTTTATTGAAACGCGCAGTAAAATTACCTTAGAACTTCACTTATTAGTGAATTTCCTTTGGAAAGTGAACTATTAGCATGACCCGCACGGTGAAACATAAGCCCATAGAAGTTCCTAACGTGACCCCCTGAACACGTTTTGGGGGGTCGTTCAAAATTTTATATATATATGTGTGTGTGTGTGTTTGCACTCTAGCGGTCGCATTTTTTGTCCGATTTACTTCAAATTTGGTAGGGACGTTCCTTTCTGTAATCAGTTGGACAAGATTGTTGGGCAAAACAATCGGAAAACTCTAAACCCCTTTTTTGGGATTAATCTTTCAAATTTTGAGTTTTTGGGCACAAAAAGGGTCAGAAAAGCCCCGGATGTAAAATGAATGCATGTAAAAAGATGGGAATTGGAGAGGCGAAAGTTTTAAGCCCTCTCTCGTCATTCTAGCATAAATATTTACTGAGTTATTAAAGAAAATGTGTATCGACCAAACACAGTACGTTGTCTTATGGGGATTTTACATTAGAAAAGCCTGTTATTCATTTGTTGGTGTACTTTTATCATCCCCAACAACCTCACGCCTACTTTAAAGCCTGACTGGACCTTCTCCTAACCTTATAATGCGCAAAATTGTATTCCCAGCATTGCAGGTAAATAGAACCAGGAGCATCAGAACAGCCAAAAAATCAATGTTTTCAGATTTGAATAAAAGTTGGAATAAATGTATGTTTTTAACTGATTTTGAGTTTTTATAGTTTTTTACATGGAAATTCCCTTCCCTCACGTCAGCATGCTGCGTGCGAACTCGTTTTATATTTTGTTCGACTATTCGTAAATTGGTAAAAAAGCTTTTGATAAAAAGTTGTAAGGCCATTTATACACTCTACATTTAAATACTTTTGTCATACTACCAATTTGATAACACTCTTCGTACATACAAGAGTCAACATCACCTTCATTTTTCATTCTTAGTCAATAGTTATTTTATATATAGTATATAATAGGATAATTTTATCCATAGTGAATACGCTGTTACTGTTGGTAGCTGTATAATACCTACGCCGGGACCATGATAACTTCCTTGTTTGCATTCACCACTATACAGATTAGATAAATACAAGCTACAGTATACTGCAGTAATGGTCTTTACATTGGATGAGAAAAAGGTAAGATACCTGTTTTTCATAATTTAAAGATTTGTTCTCGAAGTAAAAAACAAACCCGCAAAAATGGAACGATTGGATTAATTTGCAAAGAATATTATTTTCTGTAATCTTACTCCGTTGGTCCGACAAAAAGAATAAGGAGCCGGGAGTTTAGAAAAAGTTAATTTAAAGTTCCCCAGTCATAATTTATTGCCCTCCTCCCCCAACCCCCTCTTCCCCCAACCCCCTCTTCCCCCAACCCCCTCTCATTTTCCTCGATGTTCTGCGCTCTTTCTTTTGCACACCCACTCATGTGATTTTCTTAAAGTGATTTTATGGAAAAAGCTCTTCTTTCCTTATATATAATACGTGAAGCCGTTTTTCGTCAACGCAACTCCTCCCTTATTTCTTGACGAGTTTTAATGTTTGAAGTGTCAACAAATTCTTCTCAGTTGGTAGTTTTGCAATAAGGTTTTTAATTTTCGATATGTTTAGCCTCAAGGGCACGGGTAGTCCTTGAAGTTCGTTTTTTGCCCATAAAATTAATATGGAGAATGTAAATTTGTATTAATTGCAGACTAAAACAGTGGTTGATAGTAAAATACAGGATAACAGAAGAGCATATTTTGGTAGCTGGATATAAACAAAAAAAAACTACTGAAATTACAACCCAATCTGTGTTACGTTTAATGAGCGTGAGCGTAAACGTTCATATCAGTTGTACAGCTTAGGTAAAACAAAAAAAACTCTATCAGCTGATTTCGACGAAAGTAAATAATATGTTAAGAGCTGCATATGTATACACAAACTACTGTAAAGGTAACACAATTTGTGTTGTGACTTTATGACAGCTAACTAAATAAGTTACAAGCTGGAACTACTTTGCTCCATTTCGGGCAACAGGTCCACTAAATAATATCGGGCGATCCAAAAAATAATGGTGCAAAAATAAGTTTAGTTTATTACAGACAAAATGACACTACAACATAACAACTGAGTCAAACAATTCATTATTTAATACGTTTGTATACACAATACAATGGTTTTAGCGAATTTCCCCTATAGGGAAGAAGCTATTACCGTTGTCGGCATGGTAAGACCTAGGCCCGGGACCATGATCACTTTTCGTTTTGAGGTCCCCAGACCCCAAAAACACCATTCGTTCGAAACTGTATATATATGTATATATTATATATTTAAATATTATATATATATATTATATATATATTATATATATATTATATATATATATTATATATATTATATATATATTATATATATATATATTAAAATAAAAAGACCAACTTACTTATAAATTCGTAATATTTCGGCTTATGCCATCTTCAGACGAAACTACATTACAAAAACAAATAATAATACTGTAACCTAAAATTTAAAAATAACACACGATTCTTGAAATTTTCCGCAAAAAGCTTTCTTGATTTTTGATGAATAGATGTTGGATAAATGCTTGTAGAAATCTGTGCTTTCATTGAATATCATATATGAAAATGATGTGGTGCAAGAATGATCAACGAAGATTAAGGCCATGAGGTGCTTTTGAACGAGTGATGATTTGATGGGCTTGTTCAAGGCACCTCAGAGATGGTACACTAAATTTCTTATTCAACTGACGAAGAGGTTTCACTTTATATGTATCTTCAAAGTTTTCTTTATGTTCTAACCCATGTAAAACCAGTGGCTTCGTCATGTCTTGATGTTTGTAGTCAAAACGATGGCCAGTCATTCTTACTCTCAAAGTGTTGTCATGCAACCTATGTAATCTTTTGGACATTTCTTGCATTGTATTTGATAAACAATATTTTTGGAATCACACGACAAACTCCCTTGGATCTTGTAGTTTTTTGAAGTCGTACTGCTGTTGAAACTGGACGCATCTTCAATCTGTTTACATACAAGACATCTCGGCTTCAGACATGGGTGAGAACCTGTGTTTCTGTTCACCTCTTCGCCAGTTGGAAGCTTTGTACGTGAAATCATCTCTTTCAGAATAGGTGGTCGCCTGAAAATGACCCTTGGTGGTGATGAAAATAATGAGTGAGTCATTGATGAGTTTTGAAGGATGTTGAAGGCGATCTTGATGACGTTGTAGAGTTTGTGTAAACCGGGATGGAATTGGGTATTAAGTTTAGGTTCGTCATTTGTAAAACGCATTCCTTTTGGTTGAGCGTTCATATTCCTTTGATCTAGTTTCTCATCTAATAACTTCTTTGGGTAACCTCTGTTTAGGAAAGCGTTCTTCATCGTTGATATGTACTCTAGTTTGTGTTCATTCTCACTGCAAAGTTTTTCAGCTCTAAATAACTGACCTCTTGGTATTGACTTTTTTACATATAATGGATGACAGCTTTGGTAATGTAAATATTGAAACTTGTTGGTCGGTTTGATATTTATTTTATTGTTTAAGAATCCATCTTTTATAAATATATCTACATCCAAGAACGTTGCATCATTAGGAGAAATTTTCCATGTAAAATTCAAGTTCCCAAAGTTATTAATTGAGTTTAAGAATTCGTTTAGTTTATCCGCCCCGTGTGTCCAAATAATGAAAATATCGTCGATGAATCGCATCCAACAGAGGGGTTTTTTGGTTTGGGTTTTTAGAAAATCATGTTCAAACTTAGCCATGAAGATGTTAGCATATGATGGGGCCATACGGGTTCCCATTGCAGTTCCTTTCTTTTGTAAATAGTAATTGCTTTGAAATCGGAAGCAGTTGCATGTTAAAATGAAATTCATTAAACCAGAAAGAAACTTTGTACTTGGTTTTGTATTGTTTGGTCTGCTATCGAGGATCTCCTCTACAGCTTTTATGCCTTTTTCATGTTCAATGTTTGGTATAAACTCTCAAAATCAATAGAAACAAGTTGGATATCTTTAAGTAAAGGCTGTGGTATTTTCTTAACTCATCGATGAAATGTTCAGAATTCCTTATATATGAAGGCATTTCCTTTACAAATGGTTGTAAGTAAGCATCAACATATGCTGAAATCTTTTCTGTTGGAGATGATATTGATGCTACTATCGGTCGACCTGGTGGTGGATGGGATCCTTTGTGGACCTTTGGCAAGACATAAAATATCGGAGTTAGTGGGTTTTTATTAATCAATAAATCAACTAGATATATATATATATATATATATATATATATATATATATATATATATATATGAGTCCGTGAGCAAGATAACTCTCGTAAAAATTATCCGATTTTGATGAAATTTGGTGAACGTATAAAGCAACATTTTTGACTTTAAGTTCGAAAACCAGCCAGATCGCTCTATCCGAAGGGGTATTTTGGGGGGTTTTGTACCCCAAAAATGGGTTTTTCGATTTTTTTTACATATAATTTTGGAAATAGTCAAATTTTAGTTTTTACCATTGGATTCAGCTTAAAAAACACACAATTTGGTATTTTGATCATTCCTCTACGTCAATTGGTTCCTGAGATATTAAAAGTGCTAAACACAGTACGTTGTCTAATGTTATTCTTATGGAGGAACAGACACATTTTATATCTCGCCTATTTATGAACTTATACTGACGAAACTTGGTATACGGCTTCATATGGTTGTGTGCTATTGATATTTGTTCAAAATAATAATTTTTTGCCAAAGGCTCCCGTAGCAGCAAACCTGCATACTCAGCCCCATGTTATTCTTATGGATAATAACATGCAATGTCTCCCTTAATTATAAACATAAATGAATAAATACCCCCGTAGCAGCAAACCTGCATACTCAGCGAATTTCCAATGCATATATATATATTTGTCTCAATACCACATAAAGCCACATACCAAGTTAGATCAATATACAATCATAAATAAACGATTTATGACATTTTAGTTATTCCCCATAAGAATAACATGGCGGCTGAGTATGCAGGTTTGCTGAAATAAGGAACACTAAAAATGGGTTTTTAGACAAATATCAATATAACTCAACTAGGTAAAGCCACATACCAAATTCTATTAATTTATGTTCATAATTAAGGGAGATAACACGTTACTTATTCTCCATAAGAATAACATGGGGCTGAGTATGCAGGTTTGCTGCTACGGAAACTATCGGCCAAAAAATGTGTTTTTGTGCAAATATCAATAGACCACAATGAAATGAAGCAATATACCAAGTTTCGTCTGGATACGTTGATAAAAAGCAAGATATACAATTTTTCTTATCCTCCATAAGAATAACATTGGACAACGTACTGTGTTTAGCACTTTCAATATCTCAGTAACCAATTGACGTAGAGCAATGATTAAAACACCAAATTGTGCGTCTTTTTAATTTGATTCCAATCATAAAAAATAAAATTTAACTTTTAAACAAATTATATGTAAAAAACTCAAAAAACCCATTTTTGGGGTACAAAACCCCCACAAAATACCCCTTTGGATAGTTCGATCTGTCTGATTTTCGAACTTAAAGTCATAAATGCTGCTTTAAACGTTTATACCAAATTTCATCAAAATCAGAGCATTTTTACGAGAGTTATCGCACCCACGGACACACACCTATAGTTACCTATAGTCATAGTATTTCATGTTGTTATTGGTGGTCATATTCCTTATATGGTTCAAAAGACGCCTTATAAAGGCTACATTATACATCAGTTAAGGGTATTAATTTGTTTCAAGCACTTAGGTAATACATGTAGGCTTAACATTTGACATAATATTTCTCCATGCCAAATAGTATTTAGCAACAGGCACATGACCATATTTTATAGGTTAATCTCTTAAAAATAATCAAAGCCTTGGAATAGTTGTAGAATTTAGATCTTAAATAGAATTGGACCAATTTACATTAAACTGTGACCTGGGGGCGGAGCCCCCAGCGAGCGAAGCGAGTATATATATACATAGATATATACAGTTTCGAACGAATGGTGTTTTTGGGGTCTGGGGACCTCAAAACGAAAAGTTATCATGGTCCCGGGCCTAGGTCTTACCATGCCGACTACGGTAATAGCTTCTTCCCTATAGGGGAAATTCGCTAAAACTGGTATATGACTTCAACTAATCGAGTTATATTGATATTAGCATAAAACACCATTTTTTGTGTTCCGTGATGCAGCAAACCTGCATACTCAGCCCCAATGTTATTCTTATGGAGAATAATTAAAATTGTATATATCACTTATTTGTGAATATTTTTTTATGAAACTTGGTAAGTGGCTTTATGAAGTATTAAGACATTTATATCTCCATTGGAAAGTCACTTAGTATGCAGGTTTGCTGCTACGGGGGTATTTATTTATATTTATTTTAAAACAGTGTTTTATATTTAAATGCAAAACGAATCTTAATTTTGTATAGTTCATTTTTTAACCAACTGACGATATTGTTTTATTTATATTTTTTGTTGTGTGTTTGTAGCCTATTTATTTATCAAAAAGTGAATTTTATTGTTTTAGCAATAATACGTTGTTTTTTGTTCTTTTTTAAGTACACTGATTTTGAGTCAGAGCTCGTTCTCACGCACAGGCCGATGGGCCTAGGTGAGAATTTAGTTTTCCAAAATATTGTTTGTGTACATAATTTTGATTTATTTTGATTTGGAAATAAATTTGATTTGATTTGATTTCATTTGATTATGATCGATCAGGCGATCCTCGGATTACGATTAGCTATGCTAGCAAAAAGTGCTCCCTGAGTTCTAGAACTTACTGGAGTATAGCATGATTCTATGCTGAGTAACGACTTTTCACTCCATAGTACGGGACCAGCATAGAAATATTTTTAAACTTGATTTCGAAGTAGTGGCTCTGTGGTGCTCTTATCTTTGCATCCCCTATCATGATAGTTGATCGAAGTTTACATTTCTACAGTTTCCTCACATCAAATAGGTTGGTTTCCATTGTAGCCCTGAGGAGCTCTATGGAAATAACGCTCTAGCAGTTTTTTTCTGAGCAGATTATGTGGACTGTTTTATTTAGTAGTTTATTATGTTGTTAGTATACTACTATGTAAATATTATAGGTATGAATTTTAGGGCCTGGCCTATTTTCAATGATATAAATGTAGTCCGATGACAATAAATAATTTAATTGGATATGATTTTATTTAGCTCTAGCTCTAGCCACCACAACCCATGCTGTGGCCTGATGTATGTCAGCCCATCTGACTTCGCCTCGTCGCACTCCTACAGCCACTAATTTGCCGGTGAAGTGTTAGATTTAATGGGTTCTTCAGACACTAGAAAAACACACACAGCTTAACCTTTGAATAAAATTAGCAGTGTTTCAATTGGAATTTAAGCCTTTAGAATTCAGCCGCCCACTTAATAGTTAATAACAAAATATTATGTTTTTATGTTATTATTACTAGGCACCTTTGTGTATTACTCTTGATCATGTATTCTGATCGTGTGCAGATCAACGAGGTTGATACATCTAGATGTCTTGTCTGGTTAATAACAAAATATTATGTTTTGATGTTATTATTACTTGGCACCTTTGTGTATTACTCTTGATCATGTATTCTGATCGTGTACAGATCAACGAGGTTGATATATCTAGAGGTCTTGTCTGGTTAATAACAAAATATTATGTTTTGATGATATTATTACTAGGCACCTTTGTGTATTACTCTTGATCATGTATTCTGATCGTGTGCAGATCAACGAGGTTGATACATCTAGATGTCTTGTCTGGTTAATAACAAAATATTATGTTTTGATGTTATTATTACTTGGCACCTTTGTGTATTACTCTTGATCATGTATTCTGATCGTGTACAGATCAACGAGGTTGATATATCTAGAGGTCTTGTCTGGTTAATAACAAAATATTATGTTTTGATGATATTATTACTAGGCACCTTTGTGTATTACTCTTGATCATGTATTCTGATCGTGTGCAGATCAACGAGGTTGATACATCTAGATGTCTTGTCTGGTTAATAACAACATATTATGTTTTGATGTTATTATTATTTGGCACCTTTGTGTATTACTCTTGATCATGTATTCTGATCGTGTGCAGATCAACGAGGTTGATACATCTAGATGTCTTGACTGGTTAATAACAAAATATTATGTTTTGATGTTATTATTACTTGGCACCTTTGTGTACTACTCTTGATCATGTATTCTGATCGTGTGCAGATCAACGAGGTTGATATATCTAGAGGTCTTGCCTGGTGTAAAAAAGATAAACCAACGTGGACGTCCGCCATTTTTCTCAGGTAACCGATCAAACACTCTCTTCACAAGTTAAATATTTGCCAGCTGACTGTCATATAACTCGTGAAGAGATGATTTGATTGGTTGCCATGGGAACAGAGTTGTCGGAGGAACAAATGGCGGTCGATTATGTACTACATTGTTTTACACGAAAAGAGACCTCTAGAAATATTAACCTCGTTGGTGTAGATAAAAATTGAAGGTGGTCACCACTCACCTTGTAATTGAGGTGAGGTTCTGAAATATATATTGCTATTGTATGGATCAGGGTTTAGTCCAAGTTATAAGTATTGTATGTCATTGACAAAGGGCACGAGACGTTAAGGAGTGTTCCTATTGATCTCAAAATTTGACTCGCAATACTGCTTACTACTTTTCATTGAACTGATTTAATAAACTTACATTACTCTTGAATCGTTGTTATAATTTTGATAGTTTGGTACTTTTGTAATTTAAATTGTAGGTAAAATAATAAAGCACTCGAATTTTATTTCCAATGAAAATGTTTTTTTGCTGTGCGACTTCTGTCCCATAATGAATTAACTGAAGCCCACTTACTGCGATGTTGGAACCCTGATACCTTTACATATTTTAATTTATTCATCTACAGTTTGACATTTTCAGCCTTGCATTTATCTAAGTCTGATTTCAGAAATAACTGAGTAATCTTTCAAGTTTAAGATTTTAGTAAAATTTCAATAATTTTACTAATTCAAAACTTAAGAATTTTCAAAATTCTGAAATCTAAGTGATGAATACAAACAAGTTGTATTTTAAAAAAATCTGAATCCAAATTAATCAGTCGTCTCGCCGTGATGGCGAATACCTTGTTGTGCCCCTGGAGTGCTGCAGCGAACAAGGGGGCGCTTACCTGCGAGACTTCACGTCCAAACATCATGATACCCCATTCATTGTGTCATAGTTAGGTAAAATTAGGCTCCAAACTAAG
Organism: Allygus modestus; assembly: GCA_963675035.1. Lineage (NCBI taxonomy): Eukaryota > Metazoa > Arthropoda > Insecta > Hemiptera > Cicadellidae > Allygus > Allygus modestus. The sequence continues at coordinate 425,947,267 of OY776111.1, forward strand.
TAAAAATCGCTTAAGAAAAAACTAAGGTGCTGATAAAGGTGGAGAACCTAAACATACCATTTGGTAAAAACTAACTATTTTGTGTAAGTGAACAAGTATTATTTTGTACCAAGAAAATGTTTAAACAAGTTTAAAAAGCAACTTCAACATCAAGCACTGTAAAGTGTTCGACAAAATACGCCAATAAAAAGTTTATATTGTAATTTTACTAGAAGAGAAAAAGAAGAAAACGCTAAAGCAAGAAAAGAAAAGTTAATTCAAAAGTTCTCCGTTATAATTTATTGAGAAGTCTTTCTTAAACCTAACTTTTCTTCGTTTCTCCAAGCCATCCTCCATCTCCCGCCTCTGTTCGCCGCCTTAGATCAACTTTTAATCTTAAAAACTTTTGGATCACTCTGAAAATACTTAGAAATTAATCTGTGACTTATATTTTCAATGGAAACAAACTTATTCAGATCGGAATTAATTGTTAAATTTTACAATCTATTGAATGTTAATAACTTAGATTTTAACTGAACACTGATGTTGAAAACATTACTTTGCGAATGAGTTAATTCATTACTAGGCGCTCCCCCGCAACACTTTGCGGTTAAAACAGTTGTTTATTTTAATGAATTGAATTAATAAAAAACACATGTGACATCAAACTAATGAAACACTCCTCCATATGAATAACATGGGAGCTTGGAAGTCCTGTGGGGCAGAGCCCTGAGGCCTAAATCGAAATTCTGGCTCCGTTAAGACTTTCTACGCAACATTACCTTCATATAAACAAAACATAAAATAAAATAAATAAATAGTTCAAATTAAAAACTTCCGCCGTTGGAAATGAAAAATAATACATGACAATAGTAAATATCCCCGTCGCAGCAAACCTGCGTACTCAGCGAATTTCCAATGAATATATATGTGTCTCACTACTACATAGAGCCACTTACCAAGTTTCACAAAAATACATTCATAAATAAGTGATGCATAGCATTTTATTTATTCTCCATAAGAATAACATTAGGGCTGAGTACGCAGGTTTGCTGCAATGAGGAAGATAAAAATGTGTATTTTTGCAATTATCTATATAACTCAACCAGGTCCTTGGAACATACCAAGTTTTATTATTTAGGTTCATAACTAAGGGAGATATAAAACTTTACTTATTCTCCATATGGATAACATGGGGGCTGAGTATGCAGGTTTGCTGCTACGGGGAAAATCAACAAAAAATCTTTTTTGTGTAAATATCAATACACCACAACTAGTTGAAGCCACATACCAAGTTTCTTCAATATACATTCATAAATAATCGAGATATCAAATTTTATTTATCCTCCATAAGGATAACATTGGACAACGCACTGTGTTTAGCACTTTGAATATCTCTGCAACGGTTGGACGTAGAACAACAATCACAACACAAAAATGATTGTTTTGTAGAGCTAAACTGATTGGTAAAAATAAATGTGAAGTTTTTAGAAAAAGTATCTGAGGAAAATCCAAAAACCTTTTTCCCCATAAGATTAACATGCGCAATTTTATGGACGTATTTTGACTATTCTCTACAACCACTTAACCTAGGTTAATGATTCATAATACAAAATTATTTGTTGTTTAAGCTCTATAAAATGGCTATAACCAAAATTAAGTGTTTTTAAAATTTTAGGGAAAGAAATTCAAAAAGACTGATTTTTTGAAATTTTAAAACCCCCATAAAACCCCCTTCCCATAGTCCGATCGATCTGGTTTTCGAACTTAAAGTCACAAATGTTACTCTACACATTAGTGCCAAATTTCATCAACATCGGGCGTTTCTTTCAAAAGTTATCGCGGTAACGGACTGGCATTTATCTAAGTCTGATTTCAGAAATAACTGAGTAATCTTTCAAGTTTAAGATTTTAGTAAAATTTCAATAATTTTACTAATTCTGAGTAAAATTTTATATTTTGAGTTTATATTATATTTATTATATATATATATATATATAAATTCGAACGAATAGTGTTGTTGGCATCTGGGTACCTCAAAACAAAAAGTTATCATGGTCTCGGGCTTAAGTCTTACCATGCCACCTACGGTAATAGCTTCTTCCCTATAGGGGAAATTCGCTAAAAGAACAATAAATTTGGATATATTATAGAACATCTAATTATTTAAATTTCTACTGTGTCCAGTAATTATGTTTCAGACATTCATCATTCATAATATTCTTTTTAAAGCTTCTTTCACTTAAATTCGTCCATCGGTTGGTAATTTGTTAAACATTTTGATACCAATTTAATTAAAAACTCCTTTTGCTTTTTGAATACTTGAAACATGTAACTTTAAATTTATTTTTATTTCTTGTTTGATGGAGGTGAATATCTGAATTTAGTAAACACTTAGAGTGATTTCTTTTAATGTAAAGTAAACTTTGTAAAATGTAGATTGATGTTAGTATGAGGCAAAAAAACAGAGGCCAATGATAGTATCCCTAGTTTTTTTGAAATAATGATTTACAGTGGGTTTTTGGGTTAACACCACAAATAATTCTGATTGGTTCTTTTAATTTTAAAAATAAGTTTTTAATTTGGTCCGTTGCCCCAGACTAAAGTTCCATACCAAATATAACTCTGGTAGGCATTTAACATTACTTACAAATTTTATTTTCTTTTAATATTCTTAAAACATATAATTCTCTGCAGATTTTTCCACTAATATATGAAGAGTGGTCCTCAAATTCAGTTGTGAATCTATAATAATTCCGAAAAAATCATAGAGCTTTTATTGTTATTGAGGAAAAACGTTTTTGAAAGACTTATTTCTAAATTTTGTCTCTTACTCGTATTCAAGATTAATGTATTAGAATGATACCAATATTGAATTTGTTCTGTTACAGTCTCAAGACTTTTAATCAACTGAAAAGAAGATTTCCCTATAACATTACTCCCAAATCATCAGCATATAAACAAATTGTTCTATTTTCTCCAGCTATACTATACGGTAGGTCATTGACGAATATATTGAAGAATAGTGGACCTAAACAAGAACTTTGTTGTACACCCATCTCAACTGGTATTCCTTTCAAAATGTTATTATTCAACATATTGAATTCTTCTATTTAAATATATAGCAATTAAATTCAGTGCACTGCCATTAAAAACCCATAGTATTAATTTTCTCCCAATAAAATTTGGCGTGTCAAAGTGTCAAAAGCTTTAGACATATCAAAAATTCTAAAACATACTAATTTACCACATTCAATTTTGTTAATTATATTTGAATCATTGAATCCGTAAAGTGGTTATCTGGCAATATTTGTGAACTAAATTACCCAGATTTTTTAATATATATGAGAATCAATGGATAAAAAACTAAGGTGTCTAAAGTATATTTTAAATTATTATTTTCAACAACTAATACGAATTATTACAATAAACATGTGTTTTCATAACGTTTTGCTATTTTATCATTTAACAAAAAGTCCACCAATTAAATCCATATCCTGTATTTGATACTCATCTATTCAATCACAGGCCATTTCACACCAGTGAGGCGCATGTCTACACTAGTGTCGAGTGCTGTTCCACTTGCATTTCCCCACAAATTGACATCGCTTGAACATAATTATTAAGCACATTTTCCATGCAATTCATTGATTCGGATTTCACTGAGTGACCTAAGGAGGGCATCGAAATATATCAACCTAAAACGGGCAATGTAACTCACGTTTATAAACCAGCGAATTTTAGATTTTTTTAAATTAAGGGAAGTCATTCTCATTTGTTTAGGATTATGATCCCATAAAGCACTAGAGTCAATCTTAAGGCTTCTGTAAATATCATATGAACTTTATCGTTAGTTTGTGTATAATAGGAAAAAATGTATCAAAATTAAACTGTATTAATTTCACTGTTTAACAATTTATCACGTTTCGGGTCTGAAGAAAACTCCCCCGTCATGAAATTAGTTCTTCTGATATTTTAATACAAACCATAGTGTTACTTGCCTACGGTTTTATATATTACTGTATTTAATGCTGTCATGTAATTTTAATATATAAAATATAGTACTTACACCTTAAATACTGTTTTAGTTTTTTACCAACTCATATTAAATCTGAGACGTTTACAAAGCTATTTGCTCTCCAAGAGACCAGCTTACGTGGAACAGACATGGGAGACTGATGTTTATAGCGGAGGGCGGTGTATAAATGGAGTGGCGCAAATGAAGTTTTTGTGGTTTGTTTTGGCGCCCTTCCTGTCTCACTGCTCTTCACTTTTGGCTTCACGAACTTAACGTAATGGTAATGTTTTCTAATGGCCAATTTCTCAATTTTGAATATCTAAATTGTAATATTGAATGCAATTGTGAATCGATGCTTGTGATAGATCCTATACATTTTGTATAAAAACGTGTACATGAAGTTAATGTAATGTTTTAGTTTTCATATACATACTAGCTGGGCAAAGAGCTCCGCTATTTCATCTAATTTCAGTTGTATTAACAGATCAAAACGCACAGCTGACTAACATGGTATCTTAAACAAGTATTCAGTAGTGTTATAACAAACTAATGTTTTCTCAGATTGTTTTAATAAGACATTTCATTCTTATATAGCGAATGGATGTACTTATGGGGTTCCTTATGGACTTATAAGTTTCTGTTAGTTTAACATTTTATATGTATAGATGACAAAATGTATAAATGGTTAAGCCAACGATGGGTTGTTTGTTGAATATAGTCAGTCATTGACTATTGTAAATAATTTCAGTTTATTTTTAATAATACCATTTAAGAGAGTTTAGGTTTAGTAAAGTTATATAAAATGAACTTAGATTTGAGAAAATAGTAAGGTAAAAGTAAAATCTATAACGAATTAAATAAAATTATTTTTAAAACTCATCTGGAATATGTCTTTGGTATAAAAATTAGTTTTTAAAATGTTTGTAAAACAAATTGGATTATAATGCAATTGGACGTTTATTATTTTTTAAAGATGTAAACTAATATAAAAACAAATTTTAAAAAGTTAAGTAATTGTTATATGTTTGTAAATGCTTTTACAGTAAACATGTGTTTACTGTAAAAGGATGATTTAAACAAAAAAAGCAAAATATGAATGTTAACTAACTATACATGAAATAAAATATCCAAAATTGTATTTATGAATTAAATATATCACGTTGGTAACATTTAAACTAGTTGAATCATAAAATAAGCAAATTTACTTCAACATTTAAAAAAATATATTTTACTATTGGTTTTCCATAAGCGCGTGTCCGCGAGTTCTAGGGTAGGCGGGAACAGCAGAAGTTATCGAGACGACAGCTGGGATGCGACTGACCCGACCCGGCGAGTCTGTGGGTGGGGGGTAGGGGAGGTACTGGGTAAAGGGGTGGGGGTAGAAGGAGGGAGAGCTCGGGTGGAAAGGACGCGGAAAGTGAGAAAGAGGAAAATAGCTCGATAAATTACACCATGTTTTAAATCTTTTAGTTCGGGTAAATAATATTGACCCAATATTTCAGTAAGAAATAATATTAGAAAAATAGGGTTAAAGTTAAAAACGAGTAAAAAGTTAAATATGAAAACAAGTTTACGAACAAATATATATTTGCCTAAGTTCAAACTTAGTTGTAACTAATCAAACCTTCTTATTACATGTATTTTTTTAAATATAACAAATATTTACAATTTGAAATCATAATGGAAGGGATTTAATTATATTCAAAAATAAGAAAATAGGCAGTGTTAACATTTGTAAAATTAAATATTATTTACCTTCAAGCAGATCGGAAGTCAAAGGAGAACATAGATTTTGTTTAAATGTGTTATAACTAGTGGCTTGAAGGGGCCATAGCCTCTAACCTGGCCCCAATACTCTGCCTCATCTCATTTTCATGCTGAGAAAAATATAACATTATAATTAGGATCACATGTTTTAATGTAAACAGAGCAGACGTTTTAAAATCCCCATGCTTTTCTTATGGGGGATGTTTTACGTTATTTCTTGTTTACTGGTCACTTCTTTGAAATACTGCTATTTTTCCCGAGTCCCAGAGATCAAGACCTTTAATTTAAGCCGTCTCCCATTATGCTGCGATTTACCAAACTCCCACAATTTTGACTTAAAAATTGCACTTACAGAATAATATTTAAAGATGTTATGTAAGAACATTTAAATCTTCGCTCCTTTGGTTAAGTCAGGTGATGATTAAAATTACAAAGGTATAATAAATTAACCTGATGTATGCAGATTATATTGTAACATATTTTTAAGGCAATAATGCATTTCCCGTGGAAGGGAATTTATGGAACACAATGGTTTATTTAAGAATTGCGTAGAAATACTTTTAGTGGTTATATATTTGATATCGGATATCTTATTTTAAAACGTAACTTAAGTCGTGTTAAATATATTTATATCTTAACTGACTGTGATAAACGAACTATTGACAGGTTAAAGAATTCCAACTCAAAATGATAATCTGTCAAGCCATCAACTGATATAGATTTTGTTAATGCATTTTTGATTAACATTGTAAGTGCGATTGAAGTTATGGGGTGCATTAAAGTATGTCCTACAGCATTTAAATGCTTGTTTTTAAGGGAGCGCATGCGATTACAAAACACCAAGAATATATTATTTGTTAACTGCCGAAATCATAATATTTTAGATAATTTATGTTACACTAAGAAAACAAATATTTAAATATTTTTTGTAATTTATTGAAATATACTTGACCCATTGTCAAATTCTCTTTAGAAATATCTACTTGCATTTATTGCTATGTCAATATAAACTAAGACAATCAATAAGATATATTAAAATTGTAGTTTCCTCGTTTTAGCAAGATACTTAGATTGCGTGAGTCAACATTTAACCTCAGTAATCGAACAATCTTCTTTCGGAATTGTTCAATATCCTTTATAAATCAGTTGGGACCTTCTTTCCAAAGTGGTTAAAAGTTTGAAAAGACGAAGTTGACACATTACAAGTTGTGTTCGGAACACAAGCGAGAGACCCTGGTGCGAGGGGAGTGGTAGGGGCGGTAAAGAGTGTAGGGTAGAGGGGGGGGGAGAGGCAGCTCAATAAATTATAACCGAGAAGCTTTAAATGAACTTTTCCTAACTTGACCTGAAGTTTTCGCTTCTTAAACTCTCTTAGTAAGCAACTAAACATAATTATAATGCAGAACTTTTTAATACGGAATTTCATTATTACTCTGGTAATAGGAGCTTTAGAAACTAATGTAACTATAAAGCTGGCTTTCTTTGCCACTTAAAATTCTTTACTTTAAAATGTTATACTAATAAAAATTGACGAACAATGTGGTTTTATTACACTGATTAATTGTTTTATTGTTATTATTTTGAATTGGTCTGATTTTTAACGTGTTGATGAAAACGGTCTAAACTAATCATCTTGTCAGAATATCAAAACGTAAATAAAGCAATTAATACAACAAGTATATTTTACTGGGGACGTCCTTTTATTACCAAAGCACGCCCTAAACAATATTGAATATTACATTATAACAATATTAATATTGAATAATATTATTTATTAAAAGATACTTGGGGGACCGAGCTTTGTCCACTAAGCCTTGAGCAATTTTTACTATGGCCCCGCTTCTTGACAATATTTTTTTTCTTCATGCACTTGACTATTTAGTGTATGTTAGGTTGTTATTAAAAATCTATGTACCTTCAGGTTGAAAATTTTGGATCTGTGCAATCTTAATTCAGTGGTTCTAGTCATTGTCCTCAGGAAACCAAATGTGAACGCTTTACCAGAGGGAGTGATTGTCTTTGTCAGTTAACTGGTTGTTCATGAACAGTCCTTAGGATACTTTTATTTTAGAAAACCCATAAGCATAATATTAAATTATAATAAATGGTTTTTGCTCCAGAGGTGCAGATATTATGTAAGACTGGATTACTTACGTATCGCCAGTCATTCAAATTGAAGACAATGTGTTAATTTTCAAATTTGTACGATGCCTGCAAACATATACAGCTCTGTTTATACATGATATTACGTAGAGTGTCAGTAGAAAGGGGTATCTAAGGTAAAGACAAATTTACTTTGCTACTTTAAACAGTTTTAGCGAATTTCCCCAGTAGGGAAGAAGCTATTACCGTAGGTGGCATGGTAAGACTTAAGCCCGAGACAATGATACATTTTTGTGTTGAGGTCCCTAGATTCCAAAAACACTATTCGTTCAAATTATATATATATATATATATATATATATATATATATATATATATATATATATATATATTATTTTTATATATATGTGTGTATCTGTTACCGCGATAACTTTTGAAAGAAGCACCCGATTTTGATGAAATTTGGCACAAATGTGGAGAGTAACATTTATGACTTTAACTTCGAAAACCAGATCGATCGGTCTATGGAAAGGGGATTTTATGAGGGTTTAAAATTTTCCAAAAATCAGTTTTTTGAACTTTTTACCCTAAAATCTAAAAAAACACTAGATTTTGGTTATAGCAATTTGATAGAGCTTAAAAAAACAAATAATTTAGTATTTTGAATCATTAAGCTAGGTTTAGTGGTTGTGGAGAAAAGTAAAAAAAATGTGTCCATAAAATTTCCCATGTTAATCTTATGGGAATACGGTGTTTAGATTTTCCTCAGATAATTTCACTAAAAACTCTACATTTATTTCTACCAATCGGTTTAACTCTACAAAACAATCATTTTGGCGTTTTAATTGTTGGTTTACGTCCAACCGTTGCAGTGATATTCAAAGTCCTAACACAGTACGTTGTCCAATGTTATCCTTATTGAGAATAAATAAAATGTTATATTTAGATTATTTTGTATGTATATTGATGAAACTTGGTATGTGGCTTCAACTAGTTGTGGTATATTGGTACTAGCACAAAAAAATGGTTTTTGATGATTTTTCCCGGAAGCAGCAAACCTGCATACTCGGTCCCCATGTTATTCATATGGAGAACAAGTAAAGTTTTATATCTCCCTTAGTTATGAACCTAAATTAATAAAACTTGGTATGTAGCTTCACCTGGTTGAGTTATATTGATAATTGCAACAAAATATTTCTTTACTTCCTTGTTTTAGCAAAACCTGTGTACTCAATTATAACGTTATTCTTATGGAGAAAAATAAAATGCTATATATCACTTATTAATGAATGCATTTTTGTGAAACTTGGTAAGTGGCTCTAGGTAGTAGTGATACCCATATATATGCATTGGAAATTCGCTGAGTACGCAGGTTTGCTGCGACGGGGGTATTTCTGTTTGTTTGAGGAGCCATGAATTAATATTTTACATACATTTTATTTTTCAACTTCTTTAACTATTTGTGTTCTTCCCCCAGAGAACCATGGCCGGCCGGAAGACCCGCCAGTCGAGCTACTCTATCCGTCACCTCCTGGAGATGTCCCCCGCCACTCCCCCGTCCTCCAGGGACTCCCCCCCTCTGCCCACCCCTGCCGCTGCCGTCAACACCCTCGCCGGGGCCCTCGGACATGCGGCAGGCTGCTCCCTCGCCAGTCCCTGCGGCAGGAAGGTTAGTCGTATTAGTTAATTTATTAATTATTATTATTTTATAAACCTCAACTACTCGCTCGTTGCCATAGGCCAACGGGCTTGTGCGGCGATCTAAAGACAGCAAGATACCGTTATTGGAAATAGTCGCTAAGCCAGTGGTGACCGATCGTGAAGTATCATAGCAGTCAGTCGGGATCGGTTGGTAGGAAACCGAACCACTCTTGCAACATGAAACATGCTTTAGTAGGAAATTACTGGATAGAGACAGATAAATATCAATACATTTTTGAGGTCTGGAATTTAATCCCGTCTTCAAGTGCGAGGGTGTCTAGAAGATAATAAAAGCATGGTCTTGAAATTGTTAATCTCTAATAATTAATGTCAAATTACCGCAATAATTTCTTAAACCGCAACTAAACTTCACCAACAGTTAGCTTACGACCGCAATCGATTTATACAAGTTAAAAACTTCAAATACCGCCAGTATTGATCACTTTCTAGTAAAAGGATGAATGACCTTCAGGCAAGGAGGAGTACAAAACCTCACTCAACATAAAACAGAATTCAACTTTGCAAGGAAAGACAACCAATACATTACAAGGCATTATGTTGGAAGCGCTGTCACTACTTGAGCTACTCTCAAGTGTAGGAAGGTGGTGTTTTGACGATGCCAAAATAGTTTATTCGAATTTATACTGACATAATTTGAGACAATTGGTACCTAATGAATGATACGGGATTATACTAATAAATTTGATACTTGTAAAATATAAGATTGACGACGTTAAATTCAAGGAGGTGTATCAGTTGGAATTCATTGTGCACATGAAAAGCAAACAGAAATTGTATTCTTTATGTCATAAAGTTAGAATATATATATATTGATTTTCCTTTACCTAGAATTATATCAAAACGTAATATCTGCTAGCAAAAAGATGAAGCCATTTAATAAATTATACTATGGGAAAAGCACTGATTTTGTCCATTGTTCAGTGGTCCTGGGCGTCACTTCAATTCTTGGTGTTTTAGAAAAATTATCTCGTTGAAAAATCACGAGTTATAGTTTCCGAAATTGAGACACATGGACGATACTACCGAGGACTATTTAGAGAGATACCAATGAGAATCACAAATTATTCCGCAGATATTGCGGATTGAATTAAATTGTTACGCTTGTAGAAAAGTATTTTTATTTTAGTGAATTTCTCCTATAGGGAAGAAGCTATTACCGTAGGTGGCATGGTAAGACTTAAGACCGAGACAGTGATAACTTTTCGTTTTGAGGTCCCCAGATGCCAAAAACACTATTCGTTCAAATTTATATATGTATATATATATATATATATATATATATATATATATATATATATATATATATATGTGTGTCCGTTACCGCGATAACTTTTGAAAGAAGCACCCGATTTTGATGAAATTTGGCACAAATGTGGAGAGTAGCATTTATGACTTTAAGTTCGAAAACCAGATCGATCGCACTATGGGAAGGGGGTTTTATGGGGGTTTACAATTTTCCAAAAATCGGTTTTTTGCAAATTTGACCCCAAAATGTTAAAAGCACTCAATTTTGGTTATAACTATTATATAGAGCTTAAAAAACAAATAATTTAGTATTTTGAATCATTAACCTAGGTTAAGTGGTTGCGGAGAAAATCCAAAAAAAGTCTCTCATGTTAATCTTATGGGAAACATGTTTTTAGATTTTTCTCAGATAGTTTTATTAAAAACTTCACATTTCTGTTTATTAATGTGTTAAGCTCAACAAAACAAACATTTTGGTGTTTTAATCGTTGTTCTACGTCCAACCGTTGCAGAGATATTCAAAGTTCTAAACACAGTACGTTGTCCAATGTTATCCTTATGGAGAATAAATAAAATTCTATATCTCGATTATTTATGAATGTATATTGATGAAACTTGGTATGTGGCTTCAAATAGTTGTGGTATATTGATATTAGCACAAAAAAAGTTTTGGTTCGTTTTTCCCGGTAGCAGCATACCTGCATACTCGGCCCCCATGTTATTCATATGGAGAATAGTAAAGTTTTATATTTCCCTTAGTTATGAACCTAAATTAATAAAACTTGGTATGTAGCTTCATCTGGTTGAGTTATATTAATAATTGCAAAAAACAAATTTCTTATCTTCCTTGTTGCAGCAAATCTGCGTACTCAATTATAATGTTATTCTTATGGAGAATAAATGAAATGCTATATATCACTTATTAATGAATGTATTTTTGTGAAACTTGGTAAGTGGCTCTAGGTAGTAGTGATACCCATAAATATTGGAAATTCGCTGAGTACGCAGGTTTGCTGCGACAGGAGTATTTATTATTTAACTAACAATTTTTAAGATGTATTAAATAGTCCTAAACTTAGTCTTAGCTGGGATTTATAACACCATTAGAGGAGTTGATACAAAAATGTCCAAGTATTCATGGGGAAATAGTTATGTCATTTAAGAAGAAATATAAATATGTTTTTAAATATTAATTTCACGTTCAATCACTTACTTTGCATATTTCAGGTAATACGAAAATTGATATTATAAAACACAAAGTATTAAAGGTTTTAAGGACCGAACGCTAATTCATTGATGATGGTGAATTTTTCAACTGTACATTAATTTTAGTCAATGCCTAAATTAAGATCAGGTTGTTGCCCATAAAACGTGGAAGGCACTACGCCTAAGTGTATAAATGAGATGTTAAATATTTTTATATCAATCTATACACTTTTTTGCACACTACTTTTCGATGCAGAAATTTCACCACACTCATAAAACCTTTACCAAGTTTTCAAACGCCGCGCCGCCTTCAATCTCACAACAGACAATATGAACACTGTATCCATATTGCAGCATTCTGATTGAAGGCGTGACTAAGAATAGCTGGAAATGAGATTGAGGAATTCATGTCCTTGTCATTATTCAATATAGAAGTTGTTGAATATTCAACTTATTTAAGTTATTATTAGTTATTTGAATTATTTTAAATACCACCTATGTGTTTTACTGTTTTTTTTGTAGATTTGTTGTGATTTTCTAGTCAATAACAAATCAAATTAGGTTGTTTTGATATTTTCAACAAAGTAATCCTACAACACGTAAAATAAGATTTGTAATTAAAAAATAATCAAATTAGTATTCAGTGATTGCCGTGCAATTAAATGACTGTTTGGAAAATCAATAAAACTATGTTTCTACGTTTCGATTATTATGTGATAAATATTTATTATAACTAATAGTTTATTTTGCCTCAATACAATAAAGCCAAACTTTCTACAAGGAAACATGCAGACCTTTATTACATCTAGCAATACGCAGCCTTTTAGCGAATTTCCCCTATATGGAAGAAGCTATTACCGTAGGTCTCATGGTAAGACTTAAGCCCGAGACCATGATAACTTTTCATTTTGAGGTCCTCAGATGCCAAAAACACCATTCGTTCAAATTTTTATATATGTATATATATATATATATATATATATGTATATATATGTGTGTGTGTGTGTGTCCGTAAGCACGATAACTCTCGTACAAATGTCCGATCTTAATGAAATTTGGCACAGATGTGTAAAGCACCATTTATTTGAACGAGTTCGAAAACCAGACGAATCGCACCATCCAAAGGGGGCTTTTGTACCCAAAAAATGGTTTTTTTTCGGGGTTTTCACATGTAATTTTTATTTAAATTAAATTTTACCATTTAATTCAGCTTAAAAAAAAACAAACAATTTTTTATCATTGCTCTACGTCAATTGGTTCCTGAGATATTGAAAGTGCTAAACACAGTACGTTGTCTAATGTTATTCTTATGGAGAAAAAGAAAAATTGTTTATCTCGCTTATTTATGAACATAAACTGACAAAATTTGGTATATGGCTTCATCTGGTTGGGGTTTATCGTTGTTTGCACAAAATAGAAAATTTTCACGTATGGTTCCCGTAGCAGCAAACCTAGGTAATCGGTCCCCATGTTATTCTTATGGAGAATAATTAAAATGTTATATATCGCTTACTTATAAATGTATATGAATGAATCTTGGTATGTGACTTTACTTAGATGAGTTCTAATGATATTTGTATAAAAACACATTATTTTGTGTTCCTTGTTGCAGCAAACCTGCGTACTCATCCCCAATGTTATTCTTATAGAAATAATTAATATTTTCAATATCGCTTGTTCGTGAATATATTTCTTATGAATCCTGTTAAGTGTTAATGTGTTATGTTATATACTCATTGGAAATTCGCTGAGTATGCAGGTTTGCTGCGACGGGGGTATTTTTAGTTTTTAACACCATCTAAAAGTGTATTAAATATTGTATGTAGGCCTATCATAAAATCGAATTAGTCTTGCTTGATAAATTTTACTATACTGCACTTACATAATGCTTAAATTCTGTAACATAACTAAGTAAAATTTTACATTTTAAGAAAAATAAAAATGTTACCGTTCATTTTACATGGATATTTTCATATCTTCAAACGTAATTTAATCAGACCAACTAGTGGCTGAGAGAATTCAATTATTTCAAAGTCAAGATAGTTCTGGTATTTGACGCTACTGGCGCCACCTCTCGTCCGCTACTGCAGCGCATTCTAGCGGTGTTTAGTGAAAGCTTTAGTCTTAGTTTGGTTGAATTCCTACAGGTTTCTCCATTATCAGTGAAGATTCTGTCTTAAAAAGTAAATATTTACGTACTTTTATGAACAAAAAAGTATATTACTATGCATTTTATTTGTTTTTCTATGATTTAATGATGATGATTTGTACTGGAATTAATATGTCTTTATATTTTATCATACGCAAAACATTAACCACAGGTTAGCATTTTCAACGCCAAATCACCTCATGACAGGCGTCTTAGCATTAAAAGTTTCAATGTCGAATTGGACAGATATATGTAAAATTGATTCTTAAAAACAAAATGGTAAAAATAGTTTAATACAAATAAAACTTAAAAAAATGTGAATAGTAAATGTTTAATGACTACTGACTCATGTTAAGCACTTACCAGAATTGTAATTTAGTATTTATGAGTTGTACACAAATTTACGATACACACAATATACGAGTGAAAAACCAGGCTGTCCACAAGCCCAATGTTAAAATTAACATTAGTCTTATGGACAGCCTGGTTACCTTTTAGTGTAGCAAAAATAACTAAAACCCTGGAAAAAATTAGTTCAACCTAAATCTTTGTTACAAATGACAGTTGCATCTTTCTGTTGAACACTCTACAGGTCCCCTAGTGGAAAGTCACATATTCCTTAAAAAAAATGGTAATAACCAAACCTTTTTATTTGTTTGTGCCCTACATTTATACTCAAGGGTTTTCCCTGTATCTATCCAATATTTAACAAGCAACAACATTAAGATCGTCTTCATTGCTCCAAGATGGAGACTGTAGTACAGCTTCAATTTTAGCAACAGAAAGATAAAATAAACATTTGTCCCAAAAGCCTACACAATGTACAACAATCATTGTACAATTCTATTTTTGTAAACCTTATTACTCATAAGATTTAAATTTGTTTATTTATATTACTCATTGTACAAAGTTGTTTTTGCCATTTCTAGTACTCTTTCTCGATAACATACCTGAAAAGGTCTTATCAATAACTAAGCACCATAGAAAATTATACAGTATTTTTTAATAAAATAAATAGGACAATTAATGTTTAAAATGAAACTTTCTAGAATTGTCGTCCTCGCCAATGAGATGATTGTTTGCCGACACTTGTTTGTTAAGTGGTATTTGAGCAGTACAGACAACTTATCACAACTAATAATTCTTGACGCAAGACAAAAAAAAATGGAGTAGACAAAAAGTATTTAAAAAATTGCAAAATGAAGTCTACATGGAAAATATACAAACACTCCCGGTGGAAGAGTGACCCATTTTGGAGAAACTTAATTAATTAATAAATTCAATTATGGTAAATTAGTTACCAACTCAATTGATTAAAAATAATTAAAGTTCTCGGTCTTTTTGTAAAAGTGCAATGACGTTCTGTATAATCTAGAGCTCCATAGTGTTAACTAGGATCATCTTTCCGAATGAATAAATGGATTAGAGAACGCGAACATTGTTCATCATAATGTTTCACGATGTTTCGGAATATGGACCTGGTCCGTCTTCTGGTGCGAAAAAAAAACAAATATAACAATGACCCCAGTTAAGGATTTCTGAAATAACATGATAATACCATCAGAGAATTAATAACGAGTTCGCACGCAGCACGCTGACGTGAGGGAAGTGAATTTCCACCTAAAACCTTTTAAACCTCAAAATCAGTGTAAAAATATACATTTATTCCAATTTTTATTAAAATCTGAAAACAGTGATTTTTTGGCTGTTCTGATGCTCCTGGTTTCATTTACCTGCAAAGCTGGGAATACAATTTTGCGCATTATAATGTTAGAAGGTCCAGACAGGCTTGAAAGTAGGCGTGAGGTTGCTGGGGATGATTAAAGTACTCTAACAAAGGAATAACAGGCTTTTCTAGTGTAAAACCCCCATAAGACAACGTACTGTGTTTAGTCGAAACACATTTTCTGTAATAACTCGGTGAATTCTTATGCTAGAATGGCAGAGAGGGCTTAAAACTTTCGCCTCACTAATTCCCATCTTTTTACATTAAGTAATTTTACATACGGGGCTTTTCTGACCCTTTTTGGGCCCAAAAACTCAAACTTTGACAGATTAATCCCCAAAAAATGGCTTTAGAGTTTTCCGATTGTTTTGCCCAACGAACTTGTCCAACTTATTACAGAAAGGAACGTCCCTACCAAATTTTAAGTAAATCGGACAAAAAATGCGACCGCTAGAGTGCAAACACACATATATATATAATTTTGAACGACCCCCCAAAACGTGTTCAGGGGGTCACGTTAGGAACTTCTATGGTGGTCCCGGGCTTAAGTTTCACCGTGCGGGTCATGCTAATAGTTCACTTTCCAAAGGAAATTCACTAACAAGGAAGTAAAAGAGAGAGGGGTTGATTTTGTTATAGAAATATTCAATTCTATTTTTGAATTACGTTAGACTAGAGACTAAAGTAACTATAACTCTACAAAAAAGTTGTAGAATCCTTGATTTTCCTTTTTTAAAATTTTGTTATGAAGAACTTGTGCCAATGCACTAGTATCACATATCCGTGTCGGTTGCAATACTCGGAAATAGTTAAATATTTTACACTACTTCATGGTTTATGTAATATTAAACTATATAGTTAATACTAAAATGGAAAAAAGTACCAGAAGTTATATGATTAAACAGGCTTTGTTTAGTAAATACATGTAAAACTATTTTTGGGTCTTATTTCACACGGAAAAAAAGAATTCCTTTTTGTAAAATAATTTTCATTTTAAGACAGAAAACACCACAACCACCATGAAAGGCGTTGCGCCTCTCTT
The DNA here is from genome assembly GCA_963675035.1 of Allygus modestus. Taxonomy (NCBI): domain Eukaryota; kingdom Metazoa; phylum Arthropoda; class Insecta; order Hemiptera; family Cicadellidae; genus Allygus; species Allygus modestus. Next base: position 425,964,224 of record OY776111.1, read on the forward strand.
GTTGGGAAGTATAAGAGTGGATACAAATTCACCCTATTAAATATATTTTTGACTGAAAAATCTAGTTATTATCAAATATTTAGTATCAATATGAATTTCATGTGCATTTCTTTATATTGGAAACTAATGTGCAACTATTTGCAGTTTAAAGTTCAAAATAATTATTTGTGGTTCAAAATGTAGAATATTTTGTTTTCAAAATTCAATTGTGATGCACCGTAGTTTATAATATTTTGGTTCGTCAGATAAAATAAATACTAGTGAAATCTTTGCTTTGTAAACACATTAACTAGTTAAGAATCTGTACTGTGAAGGTTTTTGTTTTATCTGACGAACAAAAATATTATTAACTATAACGCTTCACCACTAAATATTTAACAAGATATAAAATTTAAAATAAATCAATAACTAAATTTTCCACACTTTGAATACGATAAACTGACATGAAAACTACACCTTAAACCATTTAAATTTGTCAGTAACTAATTAAAGTATTTTTTGTATCATGTATGTAAACAATTTCTGTCACTCCTTGCCATTTCCTAACCTCAAAGGGCTATCAGAATTGCAATTTACAATTGTACACAAATTTAAACACTATACATTTACCTTTTAGTGTAGTAAAAATAACTAAAACCATGGAAAACAATCAGTACAATCTAAAATGTTGTTACAAATGACGGTTGTATCTTTCTGTTGAACACAGTAAATGTCCCTTGGAGAAAAGTCCCGTATTTCCTGAAAAAAATTGTAATAACCAAACCTTTTGATATGCTTGTCAAGTTAGCATTGACCAACAGAGGAAATTCGAAATATGTTGCCCCTTAATAACCCTGGGGGGGAATAGGTCGCATTTCCCCTCTTAAAACCACGAGTGTAGCAATGGATTCTGTAGTGCCTCCAAAGTAGGGATTTGGGTGGATATTTAAAAAAAATTGTTTACAAGATTTTCTGTACATTCGACCGTGCTTTGGATTCTATATTTAGCAAATAAAAAGTAATTTATTCATTAAGGTTGGGCTAAAAGGGAGAAAGTATGTGTCAGTTTCCTGATATCGTTTATTTTTTGTGTGCCCAACATTTTGTTTTGAACGTTTTTCCTTGTTTTATTGTCTTAGTATCTACTCAATATTTAACAAGCAAAACCTTTAAGATCGACTTCAATGCTCTAAGATGGAGACATTAGCCTCTAAGGGCTTGCTTTGTCTGCTTCGTCTTGGTTTTGCCAGTCAAAGCAAGACGGTTTACTGTCGTAATTAAATATAATTAATTATCTTACTATATTACAATGAATAGTACGACCTGCTGATCAATCTGGAGGAAATGTTCTATGTTTGTAATACTTCTGAATTTACATCACCACTCATAACGGATTGTGAATACTGCGTTGTCAATCCAGTAGTAATTTCTTTATTATGTCTTCATCACCGGTACTTACTGTGTTTTGTTAATGTGTCAACTATTAAATTAGTTGTTAAATATACTATTAAATTAATATATGTTCTCCCATAAGATTTATATTTAAGCTTTGATATACTTTGGGGCAAAGCCTCGAAGACTAATGCAAATTATAAGGGAATTTGTATAATCTACACCTTCAACTTTTTTAATTTACACATCAAGCTTAGTAATTTTTTCAACCTCTTAAGGCGTGTCTACACCTTTAGATTATCCTCTCCAAATACTACTGCTTATGTATTAATATATTGATAATTCTATAACGAATTAAATTTTCTAAATTATTTTTAATATTTTTCCAACCTTTTATCAAAACAAATATCTTTTTGGGTATTTTTCATTCATGAAAATAGCACTGAAACAACCCGTTGTCTTTTTTGAAATGAAAAGTAGTCTATAAACCTTGCAAACATTTTGAAAGTAATTTATTAGTTTGAAATATTCGAAAAAAAGACTAAAACTTTGAAGAAGTACTCACAAAATAAAACATTGGATATTTTAGTTGCCGCACTTTGTATAAAAATTAAATCATCGTTAAAGATATAGTTGCAATCTTTCATATTTTCTAAAATAGTAATATAATGAAAAGTTAAACAAAATAATAAAAATCAAACGTCAAGTCGAATCTGTTTGTAAGACAGCCAAAGCCACAACCGCCATAATACGCTAAACCTAACTGGCCCTAAATCACTTTTGCAACTAGCAACTCTGCTTGGTATTAGCATCAGTCCAAATCCCCTGGCCGATATGACTGCATTATTAATGAGCGAGGATCAAAGTGGCGGAAGACGATAATTCCGCAGACGGACCTCAAATTAATACCAGTCTGTAATCAACCGGGTAAGGACAAGGTCCTGAGCTTCGCCGTTTAGCGTCTCCGGTCTCATCGGCGCCGTCGCTAATTGGGGGCTAATTGATGATAATTGCTCTGCTATCACGAGAATTTAATTTAAAGTTTCAAAGAATTTGGAGGGAGATTGGTTTACACGAGTACCATGATAAGAAAACCAGTTTGTTGCATGTAAGAAGATGTGTTTTGAACGGATTATTTTTGTTGTAAGTGATTCGTTGACTGAGCATGAACATTTGAAATGATTGTTTTTAAAGCTAGTATTTTAATAGCTCAAAACAATGTATGAAAAAATAAAGGAGCGAGAAAGTAGCAGAATTTCTTAAAGTCATGCCTCTATAGTTATTTACCTACACCTTTAACTCTCTCAATCTCGTAATCCCTCTGTAAGACGCTTTCGCAACTAGAGTGTATTTTAAAGTGAATATGAATGTACGAAGAGTGTAGAATGAGTGGGATGTCTTTTATAGCCTTGTTACTGACTAAGACTGACTGATTCTTTAGCCAGGATCATTAATTGATAGCCCAATGGCCAATGGCAGCTAAATCATACACATAATTTTTTCAGGATTTTGCTCAGGATTGATCTGGCGAACTTCAGGTTTAGAACCGAGCACGCTAACTACTGTGCTACCTGCAGAACCGAGCACGCTAACCACTGTGTTACCCGCAGAACCGAGCACGCTAACGACTGTGCTACCCGCAGCACCGAGCACGCTAACCACTGAGCTACCCACAGAACCGAGCACGCTAACCAATGTGCTACCCGCAGAACCGAGCACGCTAACCAATGTGCTACCCGCAGAACCGAGCACGCTAACCACTGTGTTACCCACAGAACCGAGCACGCTAACGACTGTGCTACCCGCAGCACCGAGCACGCTAACCACTGAGCTACCCGCAGAACCGAGCACGCTAACCAATGTGCTACCCGCAGAACCGAGCACGCCAACCACAGTGCTACCCGCAGAACCGAGCACGCTAACCACTGTGTTACCCGCAGAACCGAGCACGCTAACGACTGTGCTACCCGCAGCACCGAGCACGCTAACCACTGAGCTACCCGCAGAACCGAGCACGCTAACCACTGTGCTACCTGCAGAACCGAGCATGCTAACCACTGTGTTACCCGCAGAACCGAGCACGCTAATGACTGTGCTACCCGCAGCACCGAGCACGCTAACCACTGAGCTACCCGCAGAACCGAGCACGCTAACCACTGTGTTACCCGCAGAACCGAGCACGCTAACCACAGTGCTACCCGCAGAACCGAGCACGCTAACCACTGTGCTACCCACAGAACCGAGCACGCTAACAACAGTGCTACCCACAGAACCGAGCACGCTAACCACTGTGCTACCCACAGAACCGAGCACGCTAACCACAGTGCTACCCGCAGAACCGAGCACGCTAACCACTGTGCTACCCACAGAACCGAGCACGCTAACCACTCTGCTACAGGCAGAACCGAGCACGCTAACACTGTGCTACCCGCAGAACCGAGCACGCTAACCACTGTGCTACCCGCAGAACCGAGCACGCTAACCACTGTGCTACCCGCAGAACCGAGCACGCTAACCACTGTGCTACCCTGCTAATTATTTTATTTTATGTTAAAGCATCTTGAGATTATAAAATGGAACAAATTCTCTCCATTTTATTTTCAATGAACAAAGAGGCTCTCAATAACCATCAATCGATCTAAAGTTGGGGAAAAACAGTTGTTGAACAATCCCAAAGTCTGAGCACAAAATGGGCATGAAAAACAGTTATTCTGTTGTAAAAGACTGTGAACAAAGGCCGATCTTGTGTTTTGAAAGATATACGAGAATAGGCCGAAACTGTTATCATCTGTACATTTATTTACATTTTATTCATTCATACATTCATACATACATACATTTTATTCATTTTATACATTTTATTCGAATCTATGTTAAAAATTGGTTGTAAAATCAAAATATTCGGCTGATTATTAGACCAATAAATTATAATAATAGTTCGAGGTTTTAAATACACACGATGTCTCAACATTTGTTTTTCTCTCCTGAAGAACAACGTTAGACAATATACTGTGTTTACTTCTTTCAATAGCTCTGGAACAGAATGACGAAGAAAATAAATTGTTTTAAATTGTTTTCAACCCCTGTGAAAAAGCCAAATATCTATTTATCTAAAGATCTAGCTTCAGTTTTTTTGTGAACGCGTTTTTGGATATTCTAATATTAACCTAGTTTAATGGTTTTAAATACTTTTATTTTAATGTAATAAACGATTTATAATAGCTATTGAAGTGAACCATTTTATAAAACAAGTCCACTTGAATCTAGTCATAATATGCAAACAGTTTTGTTGTATTCAACTGTAAAACCCCGACAGCAACACAAGTTGTCTCTTCGTTCTTCCCCTTGCACGAATCTAAACTCTTATCAATGATGGTCTGTTCCATGGCAACCGCCCGTCCAAAAAACATACTTAACCATCCCTCACTATCTACAATACTTGTATTCGAAAACAAAATTTGACAACTGTGGTCATAATTTATAAAAATTCTGTTGTAAATTCTTAATCACCTCGTATTAGTTTTTAATCCTTGCATAACCTAAACTGTTATCAAAAATATCAACCGCCGTTATCTCTCCTATAAATTGACCGTCCGATACGCTAATCTCATGTGACAAACCCCACGTCGGACTGATGTAGGGCCGTAGTTTGTCCGGTTATCAACTGCAGATTTATGGGCCAACTCCGAGCTGCGGGCAGGTGGCTCAGGGCATTATTGCCGTCTTACAACTTACAAGTGGATGCGCCAATTTGTCTCTTGATAGCGCCGCTTAGGGCTCCTTACGCCTTATTAATTGCCGCTTGCCCAGTCCGTCCGTCCGCTTGATGTAGCCTCTTTGTTGAAGCGGGGACGAACTTCGTGTGCAGTTTAAGATGATTGGTTTCTTGTTAGGGTATAAGGTCAGTTTTACTTATCCTGTTATCCTGTACTGTAATAAGAACAGCGTTTGCGGTGCATAATCGATTAAAGATTTACTAGATGTATTTTGATTTTACAGACTAGTTAATCTATATCTATAAATACGAAAAACCGATCATCCCCCAGGCCAAATATCAACACTTACAACCACGAAAATTGGCACGTATACTCTTCCCATAACGTAGAAAACCACTAAGACAAAATTCCCATAGGGATCCGCCCCACTGGCTTCAAATTTCCAATCCAATGTTGTACTTATAGACATTCACTTTGGTTTGAGCAGATGAAAACTCAAACAGCTGTTAATGATTCGTAGTTGTTCAACGGGTTAGCCACAGTATGCAGCACATACCACAGGTTTTATTCTCGGGTGGAACCGGGTACGTTGGCAGCTATGACGTAAAACCGATCATCCCCCAGACCAAACCTCTACACCTACAACGACACAATTTGACACGTATACTCTTTCCATAACGTAGGTAACCACTAACCTTTGAAAGGATTTTATGAAATGCCCCCCCTCATGGGGAGTCAATTTTTACAATCCAGTGTTATTATTATAGACATTCACTTTGGTTTTAGCAGATGAAAACTCAAACAGCTGTTAATGATTCGTAGTAGTTCCACGGGTTAGCCACAGTATGCAGCACATACCACAGGTTTTATCCTCGGGTGGAACCGGGTACGATGGCAGCTATGACGTAAAACCGATCATCCCCCAGACCAAAACTCTACACCTACAACGACACAATTTGGCACGTATACTTTTTTTATAACGTAGGTAACCACTAACCTTTGAAAGGATTTTATGAAATGCCCGTAGGGCTCCCCCTCATGGGGAGTCAATTTTCCAATCCAGTGTTATTTTTATGGACATTCACTTTGGTTTGAGATGTTGAAAATTCAAACCAGCTGATCATGATTCTTAGTAGTTCCACGAGTTAACCACAGAATGCAGCAAACACCACAGGTTTTATTCCCGGGAGAAACCGGGTACGATGGCAGCTAGTATGTAATATTGTTCAGTATTTTTAATGGATAATGGATACGGTTAGAGTTTTCTATGCAAGTTTCATGTTATCGTGTTAACTCATAAACTTATTTTACACATACACGGTTTTAATAAACTAAATATGTAAATAATTTGTCCTTTAATATGATTACTAACCATATTACTATGATTTGATATAGAAATATGGACGAAATTATAACATGAATAAATAGTCTACAATAATAAAGTAAATACGATTTAATTTCAGCGTCTAATTTCCTCAATGAGCGGTAATTCGTGGAAGGTGTTGTTTAGTTATCTGGGAAGATGTCAAATAAAGTTTAGATGTTTAAATTCTTAATACTAACAGAAATTGTAATTGCTTGTTACATAAACTAATTCTGCAAGAAGGAATTATTTGTATACCAAGAAGAACGGAGGGGTAAAATACATTTAATATAAAATATTCTACACGGATTTTATCATTACAAGTTTAGAAAAACTGGTTCAAACTTTCTCTATTTTAAGCCTCTACTAATCTAAACATTCATTTTTATATAATATATAAAATATAAACTATAGTAGCCTACATAAAATGGTAAAATTTACATAAAATTAACTGACCTAACCCCTTCTAGTAAGATATTTTTCAGAAATGTCCACCTAAATCCTTTATTGGGCATTGCAGAGTCAAGTACATACAGTAATCTTTAAGGGAGTAAATTGATGAAGTGGCATCATATTCCGAATACACATGATTGGTAAATGTTACCTTATCATGCACCACAAGATTTAATTAAATCGATCGGTAAATAAGACAGAAGTTATCAAATCTGTTGGTTATTCATAAGAACCTAGGCTGCGAAATCAATACCTTCTACCACAATTTGAAGTATATTTAAATTTTCACTTCATCTTTGTAAATTATAAACACGCATCAAATGTATTCAATTATTGTAGGTGTATTTATTGTAATCGTCAGTTGTATCGTGAACTGATGATAAAATAAAATGATAAGGGAACAGTAACAGTGCTGTCGAAAACAACGAAGGAAAGGTTTCGCGCGTCTCTCCACAGAAAGCGCTGCCTGTCTCAATACAGGGAAGTTGTTAGTTGTTAAGAACGCGAATAAGACTTGTTTGCTGTTTTTTGCTTTAAATTATTACTAAATAGTTCAATCATAAATATTACTGAGCAGTGTAAGGTGCACAGGCACAGTTTTAGCGTTAAATTGTTGTAAATATTATTACCACTATGAGATGTTATCGTAAGATCGGGTTGTATGGTAGGAGGCTTATAACAAACATACTTGATTACGTTATCAATTAAAGTAAATTTCAACAATTTCAGTATACATTTGATTAGTGAAACGTTGATATTGTTAAGACATTTTAAATTTAAAAACATTAAGTAACAAGATAAAAAAAAATTGAAAATGAAAATATTCCAAAATCGTTTAGGACTTTTTCCCGTTGGCCTTGCAGACGACAAGTCAGGCGATTATTTAAACATATGATAGCCATAAAAGGTAATTTTACTTGAGTCCATTATTACGATTATAATACAAACTTTATCTTTATATTTAACATGTCGATCTTTCAACACTACATTTTTATTTCATCACACAATTTTGAAATATTGTGAATAAAATATTCTTATTTTTCAAGTATTGTGCTCCACATAATTTCAAATTTACCACAGTTTTGTGAAACCCTTTGCTTACGCCCTTTTATACTAATTAAAATTGCACGGTTCACTAAAAAACCCCTAATTCACTTTTCAAACCGTACGGGTTAAAAGGACAACTTTTAACAGGGGCTACATATGCATTATAATTCAATTTAAGTCAACAGAAAGGAAAAAATGTGATTCCTTTGGGTTTCCTGATTTAACAATATACATTCACACGGTGACACAGGTGGAAATAATCAAATCAAATTAATAACGTAATACACTGTAAATGTACATCGATCAAGCTGATTTTAACTAATGGCGTCAATATGTTTATATAATACAAAATAATGTACATCAATTCACAATAGTTTTTTAATAAAAGAGAGGATATTAGAGTACAAAAAAGGGTAACAGTTTTATTCCTTGATGGTACTTCCTACTTCCTATACCTACTGTATAATGTATTTTAAACCCTTATAGTAGTGTGAATCCAATATCTTTAGTTCTGGCGGCGGTGGTGGAGTAGAGAACATTTAATTATGCCCAGAATGATACTTTGTCAATGACTAAGACTTCTCTTGACAGCTTTTGACACATTCTGTGAAATTTATGTAAATTTAACTTTCGATTCGATATAATAGTTGCTTTATTTGCATGACGTTTAATGTTTGTGTGAGAATCTCTGTAAAGTTTATTCTACATTTGACAGTACTATTATGTTAATTGTCAGTGATCTGGTATCAATATACCAACTGATAGAATCGGTTCTTGTCGTAATCAGTGGGTTTGTGATACATTTTTATCAAATTATTGTATTCCATAAAATAAATTATTTGCATAGCTGGCAATTTTTTATATGTTATCCTAGAGTCAATCGACCTCAAAATTCTAAACAAACAAAAAACAAATAAATCGAAATATCTTTTTAATTTGTAGTCTGTTTTCTGAAATGAATAAGGAAATGAAATATATCATCTTAACGCTTCAAAATGTTACGAAAGCTTTGAGATTGATGGCTTTTATTTGGCTATGCAGACACACACTTACACCGGGAAGGTCTAAATATATATTTTAACAAGTATCTGACGAAAAACAAAAATATTAATCAGATAATAAATCTGTAAAGTCCATTGGGGCGAAATCCTAAAGAATTTTCTAAATTTCTATTCATGTAGTGATCATAACAAAAGTTTTGGTAATATTGTATAACCTAGCATTTCGTCACGATAAAATTTGGTACAGTATAATTTCCAATTGATTTCATGAATTTAAACATTAGCATTTCATCAATACAAATTTACATTTAAAAAGTTCAAAAAACTAAACATCCAAAACATGTTTTGCTTTAAACAAGAGCATTTAAATTTCATGAAAACAATAATTTATTAATTTATTTGTTATTTTTAATTGTACAATGTAATCAAATAAAATATTTTAATAATACAATATGTGTAAATTACTCTAAAAAATAGTTGAAAGTTTTGCTAAGGTTAATTTTAATGATAAAATAATTTTAAAAGTGTGTAGCTTATATTCAATAAGATCACTTCAGCTTTTAGCCTAGAAAGAAAACGCTGTCAAACTATCTCCGGACCAATTTTAAACTCGCTTTTCACTCGGGGATTGACTTTCCACTACCTCAAAACTTCCTTTAACATATACAGAGGTGGCGGGAGAGTAATCTTGTATAAGTTTATCAAAAACATTTCCCGGTATCGACACAAAGTTTGTCACCTGCCTCTCGTTACGGCGGGTAAGAAGTTGGACTTATAGGAAATCGATGTTGGCGCGTGCCAGCCTACCTGGAGCCAACTTTTCCTTAATTGTAACTGCAACGCCAACGCCAACTCCGACAGCCAACTAAACTCCCACAGTCCGGATAAAGTAGCCTTCTAGATGTTTTGGATGATTGGAAATTAATGTGATGAAATTGGAAATGATACAAGCATAACTTTCCTAACTTTGTTACGTTTGTTTTCAACCAAGAGCTTAGTTAGTTTGTGTTATTCTAATGTAGTTGAAGGTACTCATTTCAATTATGCTTGTACACCACAAGATAAACAAATATATACTTAATGTTGAAATGAAGATTATTTTATTAAATTCAACAAAAATCGTATTTTGTAGACTAATGTCTGAAGGTCTGAACGTTGTTCAAATGCTAGCGAAATTTGGGCAGCAAATTTAAAGGTCGAACTTGCCTTATAAAATAGTGGTTGTAGTTTTGTATAAGAAAGGTTTAAACAGAATTATAATAAAAGAGCTTTTATCAAAAATAATATAAAGCTTTAGTAGAAGAGGATATAGTAGAATTAGTCGAGCTAAAATAAAACAAAATATGTAGACGTTTAAAATGGGTTAATCATACATAATTTAAATTCGTAAAAAATATGATAACTACTAATCACAAAGTTGTAAAGGTAATAAATTTTCTTATACATGTGTTACTACAGCAAATACCACATATTATAGCCAGTTTGTTGAGACTCTGAAATAGTGGCCAAGGCGACGGAATTCGGAATTATGGCAGCGAGGCAGCGGCCTTGACATGGGTTCGAACTCTTGGCAGGGAAATGTAATCAGAAGTGTGTTGCTTGTAGCGGCCCACTCCTGGTTATGCTTGATTTCGCGAACTTCAATTTTTGAAGAAAGGCTGCCAACCGTTGTTTCTTTAAGAAGCTTAAACCGCAAGACAAAATGATTTCAAACTCGGATCAAATCCCATTTTATTACCACAAAATATTTCACTCTAAGAAAATACCTTAATCAAATTCTCATTTATGAAGGCTCGTGATGAGCTTACTTATAATACTGCAGCCGGAGATTCCAGAAACGACGTCGTGTCGAAGGATTTCCGAAAATCCTGTTGTAATGACTTGGCACTCAGATAAGCCGAATTAAGATCACGACGTGTCTATAATTACGTATGCTTTTCGTGAACAGCAACTTTGCAAGGGTTATCCTACACCACTTAACTTTGCGGGCTTACGTGAGAGCACAACAGGGGTGGAGGCGGCTTAACCTCAATACCCTGGGGATTAAGAATATTGTATTAAACGAATATTTTGAGAGCAGTGTGAGTTAATTAAAACATTTAAAACGTAGTCTAGAAAACTTTTAAAAAGGTTCAACTTTTAAAAAGGTTCAACTTTTAAAAAGAGAAAGAATTTAATCACATTTAAAACAGAGTTTCACATTTAAATCTGTAGCTGGAAATTTAATTACAGTGTAAATTGGTGAGGTAGTACTTGGAAGTATACTACTAGGCTTATTTGGAATATACACTTTAAACTTCATGTAATTAAAAGTTAGTTCTGTTATTTAAAATGTATTAGTTAGCATAACAATTTTTGTATACTTTTATGTAGATATTTTGTCAAACACATTATACACTAAATACAACATTGAATAAATATAAATAAATAACTTTCACAACTAACTAAACAGAAGATGTGTAGCTGACCGTAAATTACTTTGTACACTATGTAGCAATATTTGACCTATCCGAATATGACGTATTATATGTTACAACATTAGAAAAATAACCAATTAGTTATGTTGCCTCTTTTTGGTAAGAAATAAAGATGTTTTTATAAATCTATTTCAAATATTTTACAAAGGAACAATTTTTGGATTTTCAACCGTACAGCTTTCAAAGAGTGTTTAATTCCTTATAAATTGAATAATTCTTAGTAATGATAAAATAATTGCAACTCTTTTAAATGATCTCCCCACCCTGAAACAGACTTGTTTTAAGTAAGTCAGAACTGTTTTTTTAGTGTTTACAAACTGGATAAAATCCACCCAGTTTCAGAGACACTATCACCTCCTAACAAAATTATTTAAACTTAAAACTATTATTAGTGAATTTCCTATGGAAAGTGAACTATTAGCATGACCCGCACGGTGAAACTTAAGCCCGGAACCACCATAGAAGTTCCTAACGTGGTCCCCTGAACACGTTTTGGGGAGTCGTTCAAAATTTTATATATATATATATATATATATATATATATGTATGCACTCTAGCGGTCGCATTTTTTGCCCGATTTACTTAAAATTTGGTAGGGACGTTCCTTTCTATAATCAGTTGGACAAGTTCGTTGGGCAAAACAATCGAAAAACTTTAAACCCCTTTTTTGGGGATTAATCTTTCAAATTTAGAGTTTTTGGGCACAAAAAGGGTCAGAAAATCCCCTGATGTGAAATTTAACGAATGCAGAAAGATGGGAATTAGTGTGGTGAAACTTTTAAGCCCTCTCTCGTCATTCTAGCATATTTATTTACCGAGTTATTAAAGAAAATGTGTATTGACCAACACAGTACGTTGTCTTAAGGGGGCTTTTACATTAGAAAAGCCTATTATTCATTTGTTGGTGTACTTTTATCATCCCCAACAACCTCACGCCTACTTTAAAGCCTGACTGGACCTTCTCCTAACAATGCTCAAAATTGTATTCCCAGCATTGCAGGTCAATAGAACCAGGAGTATCAAAACAGCCAAAAAATCAATATTTACAGATTTGAATAAAAATTGGAATAATTGTATGTTTTTAACTGATTTTGAGTATTTATAGTTTTTTATGTGGAAATTCACTTCCCTCACGTCAGCGTGCTGCGTGCGAACTCGTTTACTTTCCTCTTAGTTTAAACTTTGTAGACATGTTATACACTAAATTTTCATGAACAAATATTTTGATTCTCTTTCCGATTTATCTCGCTCAGCTGTCTGATTTGCCAGTTCAGCGTATGCCTCTGATTGGCCGAACACAGAACACAAATAGAGAGAAGGCTGATTCACACTTACTGTATCTTGCAGCTGAGAGAGGGGGGTTTGGATTGAAGGTAAACCGAATCTTTGCTCAATCAGCACCTAATTAAGCTGCATTGCAAAAATATCTTGTGTCTGAGGAGCGTTCCTTGATCTCAAAACTCAACAACGCCCCCTCCCCTCCCCCCGCCCATCCCCGTCTCCTGGGCTAATTGTGGATGTATTGTTCTTTAATCAACAAACAATAAGTAAGAAGATCTCTGTACAAAAGGTGTCTTGTAACTAACAAATTGCCGCTATTGTCAGGTTTACGGTTTGATCATATTTTGCAAAAGGAGACAAAGTTGTAGATTTGTTTCTACTGGTAAGTGCAGGGAAGATGCGATGTTTATTTGTTGTTATTAAAATTATTATTAAAACTATTTTGGATCATAAATTAAAGAAGGTTGGGAAATTTTCAACATGATGGGGGAGGAATGAAATTAAAGTTTTTAACCCACGGAGTTATAAATATGTTACTGCAAGCAAAAAATAAGATTACCCTATACTAAATTACCCTATAATAAAAACTTAGGGATTGGAAAATGTCTCAATTGCTTACATTGTAATGTACCGTACTTTATAAAACACCGCAACAAGTGTCAAGGGGGCGGGGAATAGCTACTTTGGTTCGCTACTTTTTTTTATACTTTGGTAGATTCATTTCGTTAAAATTAAGTTTTTTCTAGAAAAAATGCATGTAAAGTGCATACTTGTAAACAATTATGTGAGAGACAAATCTAGAGCCTTTAATTGTAAATTATTTGTAAACACAAATTTGAATCATCAATGTAATTCTATTATAATGCCAGATGTAGGAGATTATTTTCTCATTTAAAGCACAGTTTAAACCATATTAAACAAATATTTAATTATGATGTTTTATATTGGCCCGTAGAAATGAACAAGACAGGTTTCAAACAAATAAAAAAACTTGCTTCTTTTTAAGATCAACTAATAAACTGACAGTAACTGTATAATAATAAAATACTATGAATGACAGTTCTAAATACTCGTTAAAATGAGGTTGACTAAGAAATTTGTTATATCTTTGCCTAAAAAACAACCAAAACTAATGCCTGCAACGAGAATAATTGTCGTTGAACCACAGATCTAGAAACGAATAGAATCAGGCAAATGGAAACGAGTTCGCACGCAGCACGCTGACGTGAGGGAAGTGAATTTCCACATACAAAACTTTTAAAACTCAAAATCAGTGTAAAAACATACATTTGTCCAATTTTTATTGAAATCTGTAAACATTGATTTTTTGGCTGTTCTGATACTCCTGGTTTCATTTACTTGCAAAGCTGGGAATACAATTTTGCGCATTATAAGGTTAGGAGAAGGTCCAGACAGGCTTGAAAGTAGGCGTGAGGTTGCTGGGGATAATAAAAGTACTTTAACAAAGGAATAACAGGCTTTTCTAGTGTAAAACCCCCATAAGACAACGTACTGTGTTTAGCCGATACACATTTTCTTTAATAACTCGGTAAATATTTATGCTAGAATGACGAGAGAGGGTTTAAAACTTTCCCCTATCTAATTCCCATCTTTTTGCATGCATTAACTTTACATCTGGGGCTTTTCTGACCCTTTTTGGGCCCAAAAACTCGAAATTTGAAAGATTAATCCCCAAAAAATGGGTTTAGAGTTTTCCGATTGATTTGCCCAACGAACCTGTCCAACAGATTATAGAAAGGAACGTCCCTACCAAATTTTAAGTAAATCGGACAAAAAATGCGACCGCTAGAGTGCATACACACACATATATATATATATATATATGTCTATATATATATATATATATATATATATATATATATATACAATTTTGAACGACCCCCCAAAACGTGTTCAGGGGGTCACGTTAGGAACTTCTATGGTGGTCCCGGGCTTAAGTCTCACCGTGCGGGTCATGCTAATAGTTCACTTTCCAAAGGAAATTCACTAATAATACCTAATTTAAAACTACACCTGGAACACAAATAAATCCCTATTGGTAATTTTAGACAGTCTATTTTAAAAGGGTTATAAACAACATGAGAATATAAATAGCACGTTAAACGAGTCACAAATTGGAAATTATATGTACAAACAAGCAAACAAATAACAAGAATGCAAATCAATTTATCCCGATTTTTGGAAGCAAATGAACCAAAACAAACAAAATAAAAAATACAAATTGTAGCTAAGCCTTTAGCCACAGACGTTTCTATTGCAAGTACTGTAATGCTGATTTACTGGCGAAGCGAAGCGTCAACACTTCATTCGGAATTCAAAATAAATATCAGAATGGCGAAAAGAGCTTTCGCTACACCGTCGGATGCGGCAGCAGCAGGGAGAGCCGTTGTAGAGAACCAGTACCCGTATAATTAACAAACCCGGGCTTCAAACTCCGACAAGTAAGTCCAATTTGTCGATGTGGGGCCCATTCACGACAATTGGCCGGAATAATTAAAAAGTGAAGAAAGTCGGGCGATTCTTTAATTGGATGCAGGCAGGAGTAACGAGCGTTCTGGGAACCCCCTCCCCCGCGAGAACAGTTGTTAACAGGTGGGGTAAATATTTGTATTTTGACGAGGACTTTCTTAAGGGTGAATTCTGAGTAGGCACTATGAGATAAGTGGACGTTATACATTGGCGTGTTTACTGTAGAAAGATTCGAGATGAGAATAATGGAAGCAAATAACTTACTGATTTAACGATAAAATTAATGATTCTAAAGTTAACTTCACTACATTTACTTCCCCATCACACCTGTTACATACTGAGTAAACTATGTCCAGTAGGAGCCATACACTGCAGACTTTTCAACTTTGTGTATAAAAGTATTTCCCCCTTTCCTTAAAAAAGAACATCCGTTACGTACAGAAAATTATAATTATAGTTATCGGTTGGTATTTGGATTAGAACTATTTCCAATTCGTATTCGACGTTTACTAATATAAAATTTCCGCTATCAACGATACATCAAGGATTAGTATCTAATATGTTTTAATTCTACCTCTTCGTACGACTCCATCTCGACAGGACGTCGCGACGCCAAGACGTCACCCTCTCTAGTGGCCACTCCGTGCTCTTACCCCGGCCTCTAGTCATTTAATTACCCATCCCCACCGAGCACACAGTCAGCTGGGCAGCCCTGCATTACTTCCATCCACGACTCCACAACGCCACTTCTTTTGCCCTCTTAACTCTCAGGCTCTCGTTTTGATTTTAATTTGTCCACTTGTGCCTCACGGATCGCTAGCCTTTTCAACTCCAGCCGGCCGCGCAAACTGGTGTATAATTTCAAGAGCAGCCCCCGCCCGGCCTGTGTGTAGTCGCGTCGTTAGCTTTTAATAAGTTTTTCATGTTATTTTTTCGTTTTTTTATAAGTGTTTTAATACGTTGTTGTTTATAGTAATTTTGTGGTTGCTTGAAAGGTAATCTATTTTATATTTATTGTTTAATATTTTAGCTATGGTAGTTTAGGTATTTTATTTACAGTATCAAACCGTCAATAAAGTTATGTGTGTAAATATTATATTTACTTTGATTATAACCGTTCTAGCAGGGATTAGCTATGCATGAAATAAGTTTATTTTTAAAATGTATTTATAAATCAGAAGAATGAACGAACAGCAGTGAATTATATATTTTCTACAACTGCGCCTAAAGTGTTTCTATACGATCTAAAAACACATCGAAAACAGCTGTTTTGAAACATGTCTTTTCCACTCCCTGCTTGTTAGTGAATTTACTATGGAAAAGTGAACTATTAGCATGACCCGCATGGTGAAACTTAAGCCCGGGACCACCATAGAAGTTCCTAACGTGACCCCCTGAACACATTTTGGGGATCGTTAAAATTATATATATATATATATATATATATATATATATATATATAATTTTAACGATCCCCAAAATGTGTTCAGGGGGTCACGTATATATATATATATATATATATATATATATATATATATATATATATGTGTGTATGCACTCTAGCGGTCGCAATTTTTGTCCGATTTACTTCAAATTTGGTAGGGATGTTCCTTTCTGTAATTAGTTGGGCAAGTTCGTTGGGCAAAACAATCGGAAAACTCTACCCCCTTTTTAGCGAATTTCCCCTATAGGGAAGAAGCTATTACCGTAGTCGGCATGGTAAGACCTAGGCCCGGGACCATGATAACTTTTCGTTTTGAGGTCCCCAGATGCCAAAAACACCATTCGTTTGAAACTGTATATATATATCTATATATATATATATATATATATATATATATATATATATATATATATATATATATATATATATATGTGTCCGTGAGCACGATAACTCTCGTAAAAATTATCCGATTTTGATTAAATTTGGTATAGACGTGTAAAGCAACATTTATGACTTTAAGTTCGAAAACCAGCTAGATCGCTTTATCCGAAGGGGTATTTTGGGGGGGGTTTTGTACCCCAAAAATGGGTTTTTTGAATTTTTTACATATAATTTTGGAAATAGTCAAATTTTAGTTTTTACCATTGGATTCAACTTAAAAAAACACACAATTTGGTATTTTGATAATTTCTCTACGTCAATTGGTTACCGAGATATTGAAAGTGCTAAACACAGTACGTTGTCTAATGTTATTCTTATGGAGGAAAAGAAAAATTTTATATCTCGCTTATTTATTAACGTATACTGACAAAACTTGGTATACGGCTTCATCTGGTTGTGGACCATTGATATTTGCTCAAAAAAACTTTTGCCAAAGGCTCCCGTAGCAGCAAACCTGCGTACTCAGCCCCCATGTTATTCTTATGGAGAATAAGTAACGTGTTATCTCCCTTAATTATGAAAATAAATTAATGCAATTTGGTATGTGGCTTTACCTAAATGAGTTATATTGACATTTGTATAAAACCCCATTTTTTGTTTTCCTTCCTTCAGCAAACCTGCATACTCAGCCTCCATGTTATTCTTATGGAGAATAATTAAAATGTCATAAATCGTTTATTTATGAATGTATATTGATGAAACTTGGTATGTGGCTTTATGTTGTATTAAGATACATATATATGCATTGGAAATTCGCTGAGTACGCAGGTTTGCTGCTACGGCGGTATTTGGGGATTATTATTTCAAATTTCGCGTTTTTGGGCCCAAAAAGGGCCAGAAAAGCCTCGGACGTAAAATTAATGATTATATTAAGATGGGAATTAGTAAAGTAAAAGTCTAAAGCCCTCTCTCGTCATTCTAACATAAATATTTACCGAGTTATTAAAGACAATGTATATCAGCTAAACACAGTACGTTGTCTTATGGGGTTTTTACATTAGAAAAGCATGTTATTCATTTGTTGGTGTATTTATATCATCCCCAGCAACTTCGCGCCTACTTTCAAGCCTGACTGGACCTTCTCCTAACCTTATAATGCGCAAAATTGTATTCCTGGCATTGCAGGTATTTACCAGGAGCAACGGAACAGCCAAAAAATCAATGTTTTCAGATTTCAATAAAATTGTAATGAATGTATATTTTTACACTGGTTTTGAGTTTTAAAAGTTTTCTATATGGAAATTCACTTCCCTCACGTCAGCGTACTGCGTGCGAACTCGTTAGTTTTCCACTCGTTGAAGTGATAAACAGCTGATTATTAATTGTTGTTTTGGACTAAGCTAAATGACTCGGAGTTTTTAATCTCAATACTGAATCGTGAATTTAGCCAAAATGGAAGAAAGTGAATTTTTTATGTTGTGAGGTAACCAAAATTGCAGCAGTAGGAACAACTGTGGGAATTATTCTAGCGCAAAATGTCTTTATCGCCTTTGCAAAATGACCGCGCTCCGCTACGCGTCGCCCAAACAGTTGTCTCCCAAGCGATAAAGATATACTTTACGCTTTTATCAAGATAGTTTAAAAGGTTAGCTATGCAATGCAGAACACAAATTTTTATATTACTAGGTAACACCGAGTATTAAGCTTTTATAGATAAACTAGCTGTTCCCGCAGGCTTCACCCCGCAAATAATAATTTATAAAAACTATGACAGTTGTGTGTGCTGCATTCTGTGGTTATCCCGCGGAACTATTACGAATCAAGATCAGCTGTTTGTATTTTCATCAGCTCAAACTTAGAGTGAATGTCCATAAGAATACACAGGATTGGCCCTATGAGAATTTCTTAAAACCCTTTCGTAGTGAGCACCTAAGAACCAAAAGGAAGGTATATTACAAATTTCATTGAAATCCGTTCTGTGGTTTTTGAGATTTCGTGATGAGTGAGTCAGTCAGTGGTATTTGAGTTTTATAAATTAAGATTGTACTTTTAAATGCAAACATTAACACTTTGGAAAGAGTTAGCATTCAGATAAACATACTTTATGAGTTATTAATGTTATATAATAATTAATGTTATTGCTGTACACGATCCGACTTACTGTTGAACAATGTGTCCTTGTGTGTGTTTGTGTGCGAGAGAAAGAGAGAGAGAGAGAGAGAGAGAGAGTGAGAGAGAGAGAGAGAGAGAGAGGTAATCACGCCGGGAGGGGTTGTCTTATTGCCGCCTCAAGACGTAGTGCTCGCACTATTGCCGCCAAGGGTCCTGTAAACCCTGTAAATACTCCGGCCCTGATGAGGGTAGGATAACACCAACCCTGTCTTCCGCAATATGTCCGCTAACCGCTGTCTTGTTTCATCAGCGTCTCGCGGCTTTGCATACATACGGTGTTGTAGGATGTGTGTTCTTGTGGTGAACTTGCAGTTAAAATTTATATAACTAGTGGACCCGTTGCTCAGAAATGAGCAAAGTTTTTCCAACTGGTAACTTTAAAGAGTAAAAAAAAACTCAAAAATGAAAATTATTGGATTGTCGTTTTAGCAGTTTGTCTATTTATATTCGGATCATAACTTATTATTAAAATGCCTTTAATTGCATGGACAGATGTTTTAGTATGCAACTAATTGATTTATTGATTTACAATTGAGGTACTGTACGAAGATAACTTAATGGTTAGCTAGGAAACAAAGAAGTGAGCGGTAAATTACCTTCACCACAGCCCCTCCTTATGCCATTGGTCAAGTGATTTGATTTATTTGTATTGCAAGATTTAATCACAGCTGATTCTTACACACCATTACATTTCATTGACAGTTTATTGGTTTGCTGTGTCAGTAAGCATGAACAATGGAGGGGTTAAGTTTCCCTTCGATACTTTGTGTACTAGCTGGCCATAAAGTACGTATGATTATTATGGGCGAAAAACTAATTTTTAGGGCTGTTTGTGCTCTTAAAATTGGAAGTATTGCAAATTGTAAGCGACTTTGTGCAACTACGAACCGAGGCAATTTTTTTAAAACCTCATTTATCAAAATCTGTGTAAAAATAACGAAGGAGCATGTTTTTATAAAAATCGCCCTAGCGTAATATATACTATAAGATGGTTCGTTTGAAAGTTTATTTTTTTGAATGTTTAAAATACAAAATATTTACCAAACTGATTTTATCCAATTATAATGTATATTTTTATTTAAACAGTAAAATTGATGTATTAATACGCTAGGGACTTTTTCTTCACAGTCATAACTCGATAACGGCTGGGCGGATTTTAACCTTTGGGGTGCAAAATTAAAGGTTTTTACTTAGATTTTCCAATACGTCTCAGAATTTTAAGAAAGGGCATCACTTAATAAACACAATAAAGGGCTGAATTTTCGGAACAGTGGCGCTATCCGACGGTGGAAGTCTAAACTACGTGTTGATTGAAAGTACGTTGTTATCATCCGTTTTAATATCAGATGTTTTGCTATGTTTGTTTACAACTGAAGAAACCATTGTTGTGTACAAACTTGTCGGATTCGAGCAACAGGACAACTTCATTAAAACTTGCTCACATAGTTTCGTAAATATCCGTTCAATAGTTGTAGTTCAACTAATAGTTAGAAGATACCAGAAACCTTTGGATGTTCCTGTACATCTGGCGATCATGAAGTTACAAATTTTTCAGTTTTAACAATTAATTATACTGATAAAACTTTCTTTTTACTGTACAAATCCTCCATTCGACGATACATAAAAAAATGTAAACTGATAACACATCAGATGACAATTTAAAAGTTCTTAACACTATGCATTTAACTGTAGATTAATGTTCTAGTATTTTCAGAGTATGGAGTCTAAAGACCCAGTTATCAGTAAAGAAGAAATATGGTTAAATATTTTAATATACTTAGTTCATGTGAAATCTAAAAAATGAACAGGCTCGATAAGAAATATTACAACTCAAAAGATATTGCCAGCAAAATTGCATACTTAGTAAAAGTGTGTTAGTTAGTGTGTGTGTGTGTCCGTGAGCACGATAACTCTCGTAAAAATAATCCGATTTTAATGGAATTTGGTATACACGTGTAAAGTATTTATGACTTTAGTTCGAAAACCAGAGAGATCGACCTATCCGAAAAGGTATTTTTGGGGAGTTTTGTACCCCAAAAATGGGCTTTTTGGGTTTTTACATATAATTTTTCAAAAAGCCAAATTTTATTTTTTTCTATTAGAGTCAGCTTAAAAAGACGCACAGTTTGGTGTTTTAATCATTGCTCTACGTCAATTGGTTACTGATATATTCAAAGTGCTATACTTATTTGCTATATTTGCTTTAAGTGCTATATTTAAAGTACTTGGACACAGTACATTGTCCAATGTTGTTCTTATGGAGGATAAGAAAAATTGTATATCTCGCTTATTTAGCAACTTATCCTGACGAAACTTGGTATATTGCTTCATATCATTATGTTCTATTGATATTTACACAAAACCCCATTTTTGGCCGATAGTTCCCGAAGCAGCAAACCTGCATACTCAGCCCCCATGTTATTCTTATGGAGAATAAGTAATGTGTTATCTCCTTTAATTATGATCATAAATTAATAAAACTTGGTATGAGGCTTTACCTAGTTGAGTTATATTGATATTTGTATAAAACCCATTTTTAGTGTTCCTTATTTCAGCAAACCTGCATACTCAGCGGCCATGTTATTCTTATTGAGAATAATTAAAATGTCATAAATCGTTTATTTATGAATGTATATTGATGAAACTTGGTATGTGGCTTTATGTGGTATTAAGATAAATTTATATGCATTGGAAATTCGCTGACTATGCAGGTTTGCTGCTACGGGAATATTATTTATGAAATCGGTTTATTCTAGATGGAGCGCCTCCGAAACTTCAATACTGACATAATGTCCCGTCCGGAAAGCTCGAAACAATGTATGCCGCGCTAGAAAGCTCATTTCATCAAACAGACTTGAATTAACATTCGCGCGAGGGGAGTCATCAGTGATACACGAGGCGACCTCAGCAACATATCACGAAAATGATGAGTTTTCAGCAGTCGATTATTCGACGCCTGCATGCGAATACGGACGTGCTTCTGGTTTTCTAACTTACCTAATCATCTACAGTCTACGGGCTCACGTCGCCACACCTGCAGCGCAAACGCGTTGTTTTGTAACAAGTCATCTGAGGCTAACATAATTGCTTGTTGAAAATGGAAAACTACAGGTTTTATTGTTAATTATTTGTTTGCTGTATAAAGTTATTTTTGGGACTAGATGGTATTTTTGTTAGTTAGTAATAATTTATTGAGAGCAGTTTCCAATAAGAGTTCGGGTGATTAGTTGAAATGAGAGAATAAGACGCATAATGATGTATTTTTTAGGTTGAAAATCCAAGCAATCAAATAAAATCAGTTTGGTGAGTCGTTGAAATAGTGGCCCGGTTCCACTACGAACTCCAGATCCATGGCGGTGGTGGGTTCGAAACCCAGCCCTGGCATGTCAATTTAATCAGTACTGTTCAACTCGTACTGCAACGGCTCGCCCTTGCTTTGCTGGATACGTTCTACGCACAGCTGTATAGTCTACGTGGACGGGAAACAGGCAAAAGAGGCTGCCAACCTATTTCTTAAAGTGAAATCCGTCTTCTTAAATATATGATATGTTAAGGCGATATTTGTGAACATAACCTCTCCGTTATTTCTGCCCCGATTTTAAAGATTGAGGTATAAAATAAATTCCCTCGATTTTTAGTTGTGCAAAGTGGTTTTACACTCGCAATACTCCCATTTTGAAGGGCACAGACCGCCCTCAAAGTTACATTTTTGCCCATAAGGGTAACATAAAGTCAATTCAAATTAATTCTAAAACAGTTCTATATGCAGCAAACACAGTTTACAGTATCAGCATATGCTGAGAGCTGAGATTGAAGGCTACGGAAATGGTCCTTTAATCAGACGCAAGACTTCAAGCAACAGGCTACCTAGTAATATATAAAAGCGAAAACTCTGGGGTGTTCATAAAATTGTCGTACTTCCCGGAATACTGGAGAGATACAATTTGGTACACCGCTTCTTGTGGTTTAAAATAGACAAATAAAAGGGTTCTGACCCCATCTGACCGTAGGAATCCAACTCACGCGTAAATGTATATTACTCAATCGAAATAGTCTAAAAGGCTAACAACCGAACTCAGTTTGTTGAATTCAACACACCCAACTGTTGTATTTAACTGGTGAAGCCGGGTACTAAGGCATCTGGAAACTAATGTAAAAGAAATTGGTGTCTGGCTGATATTTATATTCCGTTCTAAAGCACAAACTCGTCAACCAGTTGAGTTGTAATGAAGCAAGAAGGTGGGTAGACCTGCATTTATGGGCTGCAGATAGGTCTACTCGCGTTTAAAAAATCCCGGAAGCAAAGTTTTGTTTACGAATTTCTCTTAATCAATAATATAATCACTCGATCGTAATTACACTCACTCGATACATCGTAATTTTAATCGTTAATCGTAATTTTAGTCACTCGATACATTTAATTACATCCATAATATATTACTATCAGTAATTATATGCAAGCTTTAACTACACTATAAATGATTATTAACTAATCATAATGATTACACATCTAAATTAATTAACTCAAAATACAATTAAAGTTAAAATAACCGTCTTCCTCGAGCACCACAGGTGCAACAGGCAAGATGTATTACCGGCCGAGGTTATGATAAGAGATAACGAGCGGCGGCCGGTGTGACGTGCGTGCTCGTGTCAACGTCCAAACTTTATATTAATGCGCCCCTGACGTGAGGCGGTGTTACCCGCCGATACTTCATTACGAGTAATGGTGACATTAGCTGTCCGTAATGGAACAGACGCAACGATCCGGTCGTCAGAATAACGACGAGTTCCTTAAAACATTCAAAATGATCGAGAAGTTAATAAGTCCGATAATAGTTGCGGTTGTGGATCAGAACAATGTTGTTAGGTAATGTAGAAAAATGCCGGAGATTGGTTAGTAATGTTGAAAAATCAACTGTGATGGTTTTTAAGTCATATACAATAATATGTGTGGAGAAAATGGATCCCGGAATCCTGCAGAGGGATTATTTTTGAACGTAATTAGAAAACAGGATTTTTTGGGGGCTTCAGAAATAGATTGGAAAAAACATTTATCCCATGAAAACTTATATTTTATTGGGAAACTAATTTTAAAATTAAAAATTGTAACATCAGACTTATTGTATTTAAAATCATAACAAAATCTAAAAAAAAAAAAAAAAAAAAATAAATACCAGTGGTGGACTGTCAAAGTAACAATGGCGTGCTAAATTATAAACATAAGATGTTCCTTTGAGATGATCTCCGCCCTTAGTTACTTTTGTACTTATTATCGTTTAGTTTAAAACGTTTTGTTGTGTTTTTCAAAATTAGTCATTCCATTATCCAATTTCAATCACAAATTATTAGTTGGATTATTTTATGGATCGTATGTTATTGGTTTGTTACATAAGTAACATGTTTTTTCTATTTCCTTCGACTTATTTTTACTGCACACATTTAAGGACTACCATTGCACACCATTACCTTATTACCATTGCACACATAAGCCTTAGGACTTGTTATAAGCCTTAGAGCACGTACCAAAACGTAAATTGCATAAATTGTTGCTTCCATACATGATATATAATAAACGTTATATAAAAAAGTTGCACATAAAGGTTTGAAATTAAACCATGAAGCATTTAAGTTTTTATGATAACTGTCTTTTAATAAAAAATTTGACTGATTTCAGAATGTAGGAAAAGTAAAATACATTTAGAATCATGCATATATATATATATATATATATATATATATATATATATATATATAAAACCTTTTAGGACGTAAATTAGGACATTTATTGCGTTTTTGTATTTATGTAAAGGCTACGACTGAGTGTGTTGATTTCATCAAATTTAATAAAATATTGAATAGTACAATTTAATACCAGGATTTTCGTAGTAGTTTGTGAATGTCATGATTTATTTGTTAACAACATAAACAAATACACGGTTATTTTTTGTCAGGTAACAAATGTGTTTTCTTATATTTCAGACTCATCCAGAATAATTTGCGATAATTTTTACTAAAACACGCTTATCATAAACTACAAATTATTAGTTTATATTACATTTAATTAATTAATCCCTTAAAACACTAATACAGTGAAATTTAAAACATATACATTTTTTATATAAATGCTTCGCACTCTTTATTTGACGTGTCTCTTGAATCTTCCCTACAGTCGACAGACGAGTAAATCATTCCAACATTTAAAACGAGCTTTTTATTTCCACCGAACCGATCGTGTAAATAAAAGAGAGCCTTTCACCGTTGAAATAATTCGCAAATGAAATGCCGCCACACTCGCCGCTCGCTCGCTAACAACATAATAAACGGGCTGAAAGGACAATCTAACAAAACAAATACACGATATCCCGATGACTGTAATAAAAGGGCCGGTGAAAAATGCGAGCAATATGTTGTTCTCCCCGCGCCGGAATGCTTTGCCGGCCAAAGGGTTTTACCTATTGCCTCTCCCTTTGTCCCCTAATCAAATCAATTCCGCCGTCTTGTCCGACCGCTCAATTATCCGGCGAAAGTCAGACCTTCAAACATCTCCTTCGGAATGCAACCGTCTGCTGAGCCCACTCCTGCCACTAGTGTTTAGCCAAGTGTATTTATAGAGAGCACTCAGTAAAGTACAGTAGCCTAGTCGGCGCGCTTTATGTAGTGGCTTCAAACAAATCTGAGATCAATCTTTTCTAAATGTAGGTTTTCTGATTATTACAGTTTTAATTAATGTTGACAATTAAATCGCCTTAACTGACATTTATTTATGCATAGCAATTTTAATTAGAAATAAATAACGAAGTCTTGAAAACAGAACAAATTACCAGTAAAGTGTGTTTTGATTTACAGATATGATCAAAATAGTTCATATATTAAAAATTTTAGTGGTTAAAACCACTCGCTTAAGCTCATAATATAGAAATATACAAGTTGTGTTACCATTTTAATAATTTTAAATTGATATTCAGCTTTGTAATTTTTTTTCATCTGTTCTCTTGCATCAACATCTGTTTTTATGCAATTCAAGTAAAATCATTCACAATATTAATCCTATGAACAAAGTAAACACTTTGATAGGCTAGTGTGCTTCTCTCCTAATATTATTGTTAATATTATTGAAATTACTGCGGAAAAACCATACGCTTACCTCTATCCAACGTCACCAAAAAATCGGCTAAAGGTTTAAGAGAAGTTCCAGTCGCAAAAACATTAGCTCATTAAACACCACCTAACTCTCCTAATGCAACTCCCCTTAACAAACCAATCAGTCTTGGAGTGTGTGACAGTTATACTGTTATTGTCTAGTGATACAGTTGTCGCTAGTAGTTAGGCAGTTGTCACCAGCCATTCCGAGCGGATGCGTTTATGATGAGCGCCAGACGACGCGATCCCTCCATTACCACTGCTGCGGAGACGCGTTGTAAATGTTATTGTTATTGCCGGGGTCAGCCGGACATCTGGGGCTAAACTGTCCGTCCTAGTTGTCCGGGAGCGGGTTGAATTTGAATGGCGCGTTTACTGTTACGTAAATGTTCTTTTGTGGAATAATCCGAATGGTCTATTTATTTCTATGTTTACTACAGTAGTTGTCGATGTCGCCTTGTTTCCGAAATATACATTTATTTTTATTACTATATGATATAACTAATTAGATCTTATAACGTTGTACAAAATATAGACACTTTTTAAGAGCTTGGCAGCTTATATTTGCCTTACTTTGTCCGTCCACGTTAACTACGGATTTGTGTGTAGAACGTATCCAACAATGCGAGGGGTGTGGTGGTGGGGGGGGGGTGAGCCGTTACAGTACGAGTTGTACAGCAGTTATAACATTTAGCTGTCAGGGTTCGAACCCATGTGAGGCTGCTATCATGGTTCCGGCGTAACCTTGACCACTACACCAACTCGCTTATGACTGTTTTTATTAGTGAATTTCCTATGGAAAGTGAACTATTAGCATGGCCCACACGGTGAAACTTAAGCCCGGAACCACCATAGAAGTTCCTAACGTGGTCCCCTGAACACGTTTTGGGGGGTCGTTCAAAATATATATATATATTTATATATGTGTATGCACTCTAGCGGTCGCATTTTTGTCCGATTTACTTAAAATTTGGTAGAGACGTTCCTTTCTATAATCAGTTGGACAAGTTCGTTGGGCAAAACAATCGGAAAACTCTAAACCCATTTTTTGGGGATTAATCTTTCAAATTTCGACTTTTTGGGCCCAAAAAGGGTCAGAAAAGCCCTTGATGTGAAATTAACGAATGTAAAAAGATAGGAATTAGTGTGGCGAAACTTTTAAGCCCTCTCTCGTCATTCTAGCATATATTTACCGAGTTATTAAAGGAAATGTGTATTGACCAAACACAGTAAGTTGTCTTATGGGGGTTTTACATTAGAAAAGCCTGTTAATCATGTTTTGGTGTACTTTTATCATCCCCAACAACCTCACGCCTACTTTAAAGCATGACTGGACCTTCTCCTAACCTTATAATGTGCAAAATTGTATTCCCAGCATTGCAGGTAAATAGAACCAGGAGTATCAGAACAGCAAAAAAATCAATATTTTCAGATTTGAATAAAAATTGGACTAACTGTATGTTTTTAACTGATTTTGAGTTTTATAGTTTTTTATGTGGAAATTCACTTCCCTCACGTCAGCGTGCTGCGTGCGAACTCGTTGTTATTGTTATTGTCAGAATATAATCTACGATCAGCCTGTTATTGCCGTTTTGCCTCAGCATATCGCATTGTTTCTTGGTAATGTTATTTACTCTACATTTAACTAAGCTAATTATCTTGTTTGAATATCTTTTATCTATTTATGATTGTTATTTATTGTATTTATTGCATTTTATTTATCATTAGCATCGAATGTAACATTATTTTGTAACACTTGTACAAGTTGGCGTTTTGCCGTTCAAAATCAATCAAATCAACTGTTCTTCCATGAAAAAGGTACATGACATATGGACCGGATGACGAAGACCATTGTGACTTGTCAAAATAATTTTTTTACCTTTTATATGTAAGTGCAGTGTATAGCGTCGCAACCAAACCCAGCCACTTGCCACTTTCAATCCCTATAATCTTGAGTGACGGAATTGATTTCGTTCATCCAATAGTGTTTGTGATTATCAACACAAGTTTGTTTTAAGTTTCAACCGGATCTGCCTAATGCTGGGCCTGTTCAACCTTTAGATACCGCCATTCTGTGGCTAGTAAGATGTAAAGCTGGACTCAGGTTTAAATTCTCAACAGAAATGTTTGAATATTCAAATTACTTAAACATTTAACTCCGACAACCTAATAATACTCTTACCTACACTTTCACTTTAACTTTCACTTTCACTTCCATGAAGTATATAACACTTAATTGTTCATTTTAGGGAGAAGGACAAAGACAAACCACTGACGATGGCGTCCTTGTGAAAGTAAGACAATCACCACTTCAACAAGCAACTTTCACGATACAGATGTGAGATAACAGAACATCTAATTCAACACACACGTCCTTTCTTTTATTTCCTAGCATCTCTTATTTGTTTTGTATTTTGGTGTGCCAACGTTATTGTCACTTTGTAAATATTTCTTTTCGTGATGTAAAAATTGGATTTTTATTGATTAAAATTACTTTATTTTGTATACAACTCATTTGTATTCTATTACATTTTAAAATAGCACACGTATGGACAAATAATTGGTTTGGGAATAAGACATGTAAGAAAGGTATTATTTTATAAATTTAATAGAGGATTAAAAGGGACGAAGATAGAAGGCAAGAAAAATGCTAATAATATACTTGATACGGTAAAGATTTCAACATTATTTTACTCGTTTATTTAATGCAGAGATTAAGAATAATACTTCTTAATTGGGATATACGTGAATAAAATGGTAATCGTTCAAACCTAAACCGCTATTTCGTCTAGGGACAAACAAAGAGCAATAATGTCGTATTTCATTGGTTATAAATACTAAAGAATGCATTATATCTTTTAACGTGCAAATTCGGATTAATGGGTTACGGGTATATTTTGACTCTCAAACTTAGACAAATTTAAACTGTAGTTTCATAAACATATACACCAAAAATACTTACAACTTTTACGGATGATTTATATTGTCATCTAACAAAGATTTTGATTGTATAGCCAGGGGTGATATTATAGATGTATAAATCAGTGTTAAAGATTGCAAATTAACTACACTTAATTAATAAAATAATTTCAATAAATAAACAGTTAAATTACTGTACTATAAAATGCGTCTCTTGGTATCCTACCTACCTCAATAAGTGTTCTAACTTACCATCTTAATTGACACGAGTAAAAGTCAAGAATGTAATCCTTTTTATTTACAGCTTGCTTCCTTAATCGACCATCCAATGACCTTAACCAGTATCTTCTTTTCCTGGCCACCGTAACTCCAACTGTATCCCATAACAGCGCTCGACCCATTAGTGACAATACGTGACTCTGAAGTATCTAAGATCGTATTTTTATAGAGTCATAACCTATCACAAGACATTTACCCCGCCGTCTCAGCGGGGGAGGGGAGACCCGCTGTAGATCTGCCCAGTTGTTCGCTTCGCTCGCCTGATGGATGCGTTGCCCAGTTTCGCCAGTTCACCTTGTAATGGCCCCGTGTTTGCGTCGGGTTAATCTTCTTACATGTTTTCCCCGGAGTTATGGGGTGGTCCGTGAGTAATGGGACAAACAAGAATCCGAGGCAATCTTGTTAAAGGCTGGCGACGAGATGTTCGATTATACGACTAGACGTCTTCTTTAAACATGGAAAACTTAAACTTCTTAAGTTATTATTTATTTTCTAGTGTTATTCAGCTGTTAAGTTATCATTTTGTACAGTGCAACTTTAGTTATGGTTTTAAATGTTTCTGTAACACCTTTAAATAAACAATTACTCTGTTTACGCTTTTAAAGTAAAGTTAACATCTCTTTTACACCAATTTTCACCTAAAGATAGCATGAAGTGCCAAAAGCTTTAGAGGAAGTTTATTAATGTTAGCATCTTTTCCACATGCGTGCAGTTACTACAAACGTTAATAACATGGGATTAATACTAATAAATAGGTTAATAAAACGGTGATAAATTCCATTTCAAAAAGGAAGGGTAAGGTAGTTCTGTCTAGAGACATGTCTGATCATTATCACACAAGCTCCTGAATGGATTGAGTTGAAACCTTCCATAAATCAACTAATATAACTGGAGTACACAGGGCATCTCGCGTTTCAAAATCCCTGAGGCTCCCTAAGGGTTAGAGATTCCCAACAGCATCACTACTAGTTTTGCCCAACAGCATCATTTGCCTACTTGATTGAAGTTTTAAAGTCGAATCTACCACACAGCTGATAAAATTCCAATATTTAGTAAAAATATGTTTTAATTTGAAAATTGTATTTAATTTTAGACTTTGGGAGAGGTTTTAGCAATTTCCTCCAACTTTCTCATCGATACCTTCCATTTAAGTACATGGTTCAGGGGTGTCGGTTTTCTCAAAAGTTCCCGGCGTGACTTGGCTTTATTTGAAGATGAGCTTTGATTTGTTTACTGTTAACCATAAAAATAGTGTTTTTACAAATATTTATTAATGGTACACATATTGAGAATATGGAAGAGTAAGTTGTATATTTTCGACGGAAGATGCGCGTCGAACAACTGGCCCGGTTGTGTGTGTGTGAATGAGTTACACCTGGCTCTTTTTAACTATGAAATCCCTCTGCAAAGAATCAGACATAGATAGTATATCTAGGAGCATAGCTTTGCTCGAGGAAAATCACATATTACTTTAACTCAAATCTTTACCATGTGATTGTTACTTTGTCAGCTCACTAGTTGAAGTTCTCATCCGTTATGATTATTTTGTACGGTTTAAAACTCCAAAAGCGCAATGTTAAAATTTAAAATTTTTAGATGAGGTTTTTAAAGAAAATGTTTTTTTTATGGGGTACTTTGCCAATCAATTTCTGAGGTCCAAGAGAAATAAACAAAATCCTTGCACAGGATAACGATATTAACTCTGTACGCAGTCACTGCTCGTATTAAAGTATTGAAAAGAAATACAACATTTTCTATCTGGAAAATGTTAAGTTTGTAACGAATGTGTTCAAATTTCTACTAAACTGTCACAACCCCTAACGCAATGATGGACTTAATATTTCTCGAAAGGCAAGATTCCCCCTGCATATAAGGAGCCTATATGCCAGCGGATATGGTTACAAGTATGGACAATAAAACCCAAGGCATTCAGAAGCGCTCCTGCATGCGAACCTTTCAAGGCTTTATGGCAGATAAAATCAACGATGAGCACTTCCTTAAAGGAGGAAAACAATGCTATAAAGAGAGTACAAACGACATATCTACAAGCTTCCTGAGAAGGACGAAAGAAGATCAAGGTATGGGAAGGTAATTTAATCTGGTACTTTTATTTTACAACAAAATTGAAAAGATTGTAATTTCCTTAACAATTTAAAAGGGAAATCCGATGAAATACTATAATTTCATATAATTACAATCCTATTGATTTTAAAATGATATTTTTAAATACCCAGCTAAACTTGTATCAATAATTTTCAAATAGTAAAACTAAACATTGACGAAATTCTTAAAACTTGTAAACTGATCTTGATCTCTTAGTTAATAATAGTACAAGTAATGATAACGTGAGTTCTAGAGAGAGATTTTTTTGTCGTAGTTGAGGAACGATTCTTCTGACAAAAATTACGTAAGTAAAGATCGTGAAAAATATACATATAATAGAAAATTTGTTTATAGAAAAAACTCCTTATTTGAGCCTAAGATAGCCTTAAAATGTGTTGTTGTATAATTTAAATTCCGGGTTATATGAAATGAACACGACGTTTTAACAATCCAGAATTGTTGACAAAGTGCTAAGAGATCAATCTTTTCAGTTTTCTTTAATTTTACTGCCTGACTGTTTATGTTTTGTGTACAATTATTTACACCAACAACTGTTAAATATTCAAACTAGTAAAAGTTCTTGGAGGGCTGAATTTTGCTCGGGGAAGGTCAGTCAGTTTGTTTTGAAGACTTGGAGTAATTTTTCATCAATTCTCCTTACATGAGATTTGCTTATCTCATTTGCCTCATTTCTGCATGTTTAAGGTCACTCCAGTTGTTATTATAGCTCAATACCCCTGCGATTAATTTTGAATATGACATGACCATTCTAATGTTATCTTCATTCAATGGTTTTAGTCACTACTCTCAGTAAACCACATATTAAAACTTAAACTACATGAGTATTACTGTGGCAGTTTACTGATTAATTTTAATCAACACTTATGATTATTTTGTTTTAATTTTAAACTCAAGAAGCCCAATGTTAATTTTTCACGTTTCATATTAGTGTTTTCACATTATTTGATCTGTCCTGGGGAGGAGCCGTTTTTGAGATCAAAGTTGCAAGCAAGTAAGCAAGCAAGCAATCCTTACTCATATTAGAGTATAGGCTATTACTAAAAACCTATCCCTACCTAAAGTATTTCACTGTATGAAGTAAGTAACATTACATATTCATTCCAACTTCTATCAAATTACAGAAACAAATAATGCAGAAATTTATAATGCTGAAGTTACTTCTTTAAAATGTTACCCTAATTTAACTGACACTTTTAATCAATAATTTATCATATATAAAAATTACGTACTAATTAATTTGACAGACAAAAGCGTCAAAAACTGTTCTTAGTTTTATAAATACTTACGAAATAATTTTAAAACTCCTGCATTAGTCTTCGAATTAATTGAATATTTTACCTCTTCTGTGCAGCATCTGCAAGCTTTTCCTTATTACTGTGTCTAACAGAATTATCAAAAGCACAATTCAAACAAACCAACTTCACCTAACAACCAGCCAACTCAGTAAGAAACTGCCTCTTCCCATTCATCGTCACAATGCTGTGACATGGCGACGCCGCTTTTAGTAAACACGTTATTTTCTCATTCCGAAACCCATTTCGACAGCGCGGTCCCAGGTCTATTGAAGAATAAACTATTTAACGACATTATGACGTTGAAAAGCGGCAAGATTCCAATTCCGTAATCCCATTAAAAGTTGGAAACAGATGTGAGAGCAGTGCTGCTATCTTGCGGAGCACTCACTCATTATATCCGTCCGTCTGTCTGTCAGTCTCCGCTTTGTAGTGCTTCTAAGTGGAGCGAATAACGAATGTTCTGCTCTTTAGATATTTGCTGTGGAAATTGACTCTTGATGCACTGTGGTGTTTTTCTTTTAGCTTTTGGTGTATATTCACGCTATAGGTATTTATTTAACGTTTTAAAAGGGAAAGGTCCAAACCCTGTATTTCTTGTTAGTATCTAATTTCAACATGTTCTTAGAAAGTATCGTTAATTAACTGCCCAGTGAAAATCTTTTAGCTCGATCCAGCATTGAACATTCACAAAATCTTTAGATTTTCTCAATTCGATTTGGCGACCTTCTGATTATAAATTGAGTACTCTAACCACTACGATACACAGCTCTTAACGGATGTTGATGAAATAAATCACATTTGAGTGTTAGATACAGATTTTGATGAACATTGTTTACATTTAATCATTTGAATGGCGATTTACAAAACAATTAGAAAACAGTTTATTGTCCGGTTTGTACATTGGTATTCTTGTAGCTTTCATTCATGAAAAATACGATTAGAAGTGGAGAGGGTAATTTGAAACTAGTACCGGGGTATCCATGCTTGGTGTTTGATTCCGCAGAAGAGGCATTGAATTTGTTTTATTTCAAATACTCGTTCATTTTCAATATGAGCTCGTTCGCTTCGCTCACTCGCCTATCGAAAAAAGAGTTTGAGTTGCCATTCAAGTTGTTTTTTATTTCCATTATGAGAGTTGCCATTCAAGTAGGTTTTTTATTTCCATAATGATAAACAGCTGTTTACAATATTTTAATTTATAGAAGCTGATTTAATGGTTTGTTTTTGTTGTTCATAGTAACCGGTGTTATGGTTTCAAACTCCATAAGCCCAATGTTAAAATTTTCAATTTTCTAATGAGTTGTTTAGAAAAATACGAGTTTTCCTGAGGTAGTGGTTTTCACCAATCGAGCTTTTAGACCCAAAAGCCCTTAATCCCAAACTTTCAACAAAATCCTTCCGCTGGATCTCGAGATAAATTTTGCAAACAAACAGACATAGCTCGTATTAGAGTGTAGGATAGCTTGGTACCACTTTTGATAAGCTTACTAAAAATGTTAAGTAGAAACATGTTTATTTAACAACATTATTTCCCTAAATGTTTCTACTCTTATGGAAGTCATCACGAGGGATTTATACATAAAAGATTAAGTTGTTTAGTATTTAAACTTTTATAATAGCTAATGGTAAAAAAGTTATAGTTTGTGATTCTTTAACACACTGAATTAGGCAACCACAGACTGTAGGGCATTTATCCTCTCATTTTTGGGCATTTATACAAATTATCACTAAGCATTTGACTTTGAATACATCCTCCTTCTTCAACGTCATGATTATCTTCAACACATTACTTCCCCCAAAACTTTCTTTTGCTACAACTTTAAACAAAAGGGTGATTTTGTCAAAAGGGCAAGTCACGGACCACCTTAATGCATTCAAGGAAGCCGTGTAAGTCGGCTAATTGTTAGCCTAATAGCTCCGCCATGCATCACCCATTGTCCCGGCTCCTTGGGGCCTAAGAAGGCGAGTGGGGTGTCGTGTAGGGCTTTATACCCCCCCCCTTCCGGGGTCAAACCGACTTTGCAACTATGCGCTACAATGAGGCCGTCTTTGGGCGCTTGTTTGAATAGCAACTTGTACGGTCACGTAATCAGCGCGTAAGACAATACATTGCCGGGCCGCGCCGCGGGGCTTCACTGCTAATGCATTCGCCGATCCCGCTGCTGCCACCAAAGTGGCCAATACCACCTAACCGCCCCTTTCACCGGCTTCTCCTCAGGTTCAACAGTTGTTGAACACAATTTAAAATAACTTTTAATTTTTCTTTAAGCTATGTTCAATATGTTGTGACTGCAAATATTATAAGGGGTTGTCAACATTTTTTTGCTCTTATAGTTGGTTTTATTGTAAATTGTTACTGCCTTAGATGTTTTAAATTTAAAAAGGAAATATACTTATATTTTTACATATTCACGTATTTGAGTAGCTATAGGTATTTTCAATAATTAAGTTTTGTTTACATGAAAACAAAAAGTTTTCAGGGGTCCACGTTAGAAATTTCTGTCGCTATCTCAGGATTAAGTATCACCGCTCGAGTCATGCTTAAAGCTCACCGTTTCATTAGAAATTCTCTAAAAAGAGAATATTTACAACATAAATTTAGTCATAGTTAATGTTTAAAATATTATGGTAAATCCAGACTTAAACAGTGCAATTACTATACAAGTACAATTTTCTAGGTTTAAAACTATGTCCGGGCTAATTATATTAAAATAAATACAATATTTTGCCATAACATTAAAACAAATTCTCAAAGTCACCATTAAAAAGTCATAAACTCAATAGGAGACCATAAATTAATATATCTTATACTTCTTTCAAAAGCACTGTAGTACTTAGGAATAAAGAACAGTAGGAAAGTGTCAAAAGTTGTGCAAACCAAACAGTACGGTCTTAATGACCATTGTCGTTCTAAACATACAAGTATAGTGCACGCACAAAGTAATTAATTCTTAAAAATATTTCAAGGTTACATGAATCGTCAAAACACATGGTATTGTACTAATAAAGCAATTTCTTTCTTTCTTTCAGTTTAATTTGTCATCCAGTTTATATCAGACGACTAACCCTTTATCACATGGTGTTACCAGTGGCTGTGCCGCATGCCTCTCAACACAGTGCCGCCGCGCCGCGTGCGTGTGTTATAATGAGCGTATCACCATTGTCTCCGAACTCGGTTCACAACAATGGGCTGCGTCCCTATGGAAACTTTTGTACCAAGTTTGGACGAGTTTTCTCTAACCGTCAACATCAATTTGAAGACGAATTCGGATACATACCGTGTATCTGGAGGGATTTACGTCGTAGCTTTTCTTAACAATAAAATTAGATAAATTAAAGTATTGAGGTATAGATGGTTGTAGCTAGAATGCACATGTTATTTGAGAGCTGCATTGTGAGCCTTTTAACATACTAGTTTTTACACAGTTGAACTTAAATTTATTATTGAACAAAGTTGAGTTGAAAATGTATGTGATGAATTGGACTTGGTAAGATATCTCTTATTTTCTTATAACTAAACAGATGAAATTTCATTTGGGGGAGGAATAATTGTATAAGCCAAATAGAAAACTGATTATAAAAAAAATAATAATAATAATAGAGATGACTTTGATTTTACTATTGATTTATCTGAACTTTAGCCATCGCTTCCAGTTTTAAATTCTAGAGGCGATAGGTAAAGTCCAAATAAACCAATAACAAATAAAAAGTTCGTGAGGTTCAGATCAGTGGTACGTTGACAATGAATTATTACAAGTGAAATATTTCGGTTTTTATTATTAATGATAAAACGACCATCAACTTCGTGACACAAAGAAGTGAAAATGTATTATGAATCCATCTTCATTAGGTTTTGTCTTCTCCTTTGTTTCTCTTATATACACTGAAAAAACTAATGTTACTAATAACTAATTTTACAGGCAACAATTTGATGGAAAAGGACTTAAATCATTTCTTACACAGAGTTACATTAGACTTGTACTAGTAAGTTAACTTCAAAATTTAATAGTATGTGTTTACTTGTTGAATAAACATGATGTGTACTGGTAAACCCATTAATTCCACATATTTTACTTGGGAACAAAAATTATGGCGACAAAGTATAAATTACTAGGATAAATATTACAGTCAAGTTTATCGTCTCTTGATAAGATTTTCAACAAATCGAATTAGACCTAAGGAATGTTTGATATAGTTTTACCTCGTTATGCGCCTCTCCATTCGTATGCCTTATGTTGAAATCTCTGGGTTCTATATTGGAGTCGTACCCAGAAAGTAACTTACACCAACATGTCGCATATACATCTAACGCATATCACTATAACGACGTCTGTAAAAAATATAATGTAGCAAAAAATAAAACCCACCAATAAATAGTGTAATAACGAAAAATGGTGATAATTATTATACAAACTAGTATCTATCTGCTAGTTACAAACACTTCTCTGTTTGACACTAATTAATAAATTGTCAGAGTCTCCTCTGAGGGCCGGTTAAACAGAAGTTGAAATAGAATTAGGTTGAGTTGAAGGCTGAAGGCGCGCCGAGGGTGAAGGAGGGGGAGGGGGGAGTCCACCGTCTTCAACTTTGACACGGAGGCCGCAGCGGGATATCTAGTTATGAGCTCATCCTGTATTCTCGGGTCGCGCCGTGCCGCGACGTGGATCCCTGGCCAAACAAACATGTCGTCCTTTCGTAACTGGATTTGCATCATGTGTCTTCAGCGACAAGTTTGGCTTGACTCGGGTGGAATTGATAAGATGGTGATTACGAGTGGCCTGAGTACCTGACGGCCTTAGGTAAGGAGGCGGAAGGAGGTGGGGGGGGGGGTTATGGTGAACTCTGAGGAAATTAAGTTCATTCTGAAGGACTTAAACGGATTAATGTACCTGTTTTGCCTGTAAGGATAACATGGAGATTAGTTTTAATTGGATTGCATTCTAAAAGAGCTGTTTGTGCATTAAAACACGTTTTTACAACATTAAAAAATGTTATTAATTAAATATGAGTACACTAACTTATTTAAATGGTAACACAGTGTATCGCTTATGATAGCAAAATGAAAGCGTTTTGTTCTATTTAGAGCAACAAGTTCACCAGCATTTTATATGAATCTTATTGATCTATTTGCTTATACACTCATTCTCATGCATTTTTCCTATAAGAACACTAAATTCAATGGGCGTTCCTAAAAAATACTATTATAGAAGGCAGTAAATATATAATACTACTTGTCAAAAGTGTTTAGAATTGTTCATAATAGTGAGGAATAATTGTTGTCTCAAATAAATATCGAAAAACTGCATTGAATCTAAAACGAGTTTTGGTTTGTTATTAGATATTTCATAGAAATTATTCTAAACAAACTTTACATGATGAAATAATTTCTTCCAGTTTTATTCC
The DNA here is from genome assembly GCA_963675035.1 of Allygus modestus. Lineage (NCBI taxonomy): Eukaryota > Metazoa > Arthropoda > Insecta > Hemiptera > Cicadellidae > Allygus > Allygus modestus. Next base: position 426,002,583 of record OY776111.1, read on the forward strand.
CTAAAATTGTTATTTTTACACCTTCTCACTCTGGTATATAAATTGTAGATTGTAATAAGTAATTTCTAGTGTCATCGCTTAAAGTCTGACGTTTGCCATTTATGGTAAAAGATAAGTGTAAATGTGGATTCAATACATTATTACTATTTTTAGCGAATTTCCCCTATAGGGAAGAAGCTATTACTGTAGTCGGCATGGTAAGACCAAGGCCCGGGACCATGATAACTTTTCATTTTGAGGTCCCCAGACCCCAAAAACACCATTCGTTTGGAACTGTATATATATCACACATATATATATATATATATATATATATATATATATATATATGTTATATATATACAGTTCCAAACGAATGGTGTTTTTGGGGTCTGGGGACCTCAAAATGTATATGTATATGTAAATGTATATGTATATGTAATGTATATGTAAATGTATATATATATATATATATATATATATATATATATATATATATATATATATATATATGTGTGTGTGTGTCCGTGAGCACGAGAACTCTCGTAAAAATGATCCGATTTTGATGAAATTTGGTATAAACGTGTAAAGCAACATTTATGACTTTAAGTTCGAAAACCAGCCAGATCGCTCTATCCAAAGGGGTATTTTGGGGGGGTTTTGTACCCCAAAAATGGGTTTTTTGAATTTTTTACATGTAATTTTTGGAAAAATCAAATTTTATTTTGTATCATTGGATTCAGCTTAAAAAACACACAATTTGGTATTTTCATCATTTCTCTACGAGAAATAATTAAAATTGTATATATCGCTTATTTGTGATTATATTTTTATGAAACTTGGTAAGTGGCTTTATGTAGTATTAAGACATTCATATCTATTGGAAATTCGCTGAGTACGCAGGTTTGCTGCTACGGGGGTATTTAGTTTAAGAATGATTTAAAGTACTGTTACAAAACACGTTGCAAAGTAAGAACAGTTGTGCACAAATTTCACGTTAGTAAAGCGTTGAACTTATACAAAATGTAACAACACTAATATAATTTACAGTTTTACATTTTACTGACCTTTTACACAATTTTTGCGTGACAGGAAAAACGTGTGTGTACAGTCAAAACACACAATCAATTTCTCATTCGGTTACTCAAAACAGGTTAAATTATTATGTTATAATTGATGGGAGTGATTGCATTTTTCATGAAATTTGTTTAATAAATTTTTTAATTAGTTTTTAATTATCAGTTATACAATCTAATAAATTTGTTTTACAGAAAGTAAAGGAAACTTCATCAACTGTAAAACTTCTACAAGAAGTTTCTTAATTTAAGGGCTAAAAATAAGTTTATTTACAATTTTAATGCATTGTTTTCTCCCTATTCGTTTATTGTCATGTGCGATGTAGGGAATACAATCCCGGACGATATTTTCAATCCCCGGATTACGGGATTAGAAAAAACAATCCCGGGATTGGCCGTAATTTAGAAAAAGCCTGGAAAAATATGCAATTAAGTGTACTTTTGAATATGTTGACGATAATTATAGTAAATTAATAATATTTTGTTTATTAAAATACAAAACAATTATTTAAATAGCACAAATGATCAACTATGAAAGATAAAAATCTGTATTACACTGTTAGTACTATTACGTTTGGTCTCACATTGGGTATGCAATAAACTAATAAAGCAACTCAATATTGGGTTTTTAACAAACACTATGATATGTATTTAAATTGACAGAAAATCTCTTTCAAAAAGTATTCATGAACAAATATTTCCATCTAAAAAGTAGAAGTAGAAGTGAATTTTGTTGCAGCTGAAGATGAATGAAATTATTAACTTATTACTAAGACAAGTTATGAATAAATCCTACTTCATCAAACAAAACTAGAAACAAAACTATCCTTTCAATAAACCCAGTACTTTCATAATAAAATCATGTAACAATTAGTAAACGATCTAAAATTAATTGAGTCAATATTACTTTTAAAAAATGCCAATGTTGTTATTTTATTGAATTTACTTATTAGGATCAAAACAAACTAAATTTGTTCTAACTATTGTTTGTTAATAAAAATTAAAAATATCAATTATCATAAAAAGGCATAATTATCTGACAAAAATCACTTAAAAAAACCTTATTCAAGTAACATCTGATTGTTTTAAGTGACTGTAAGAAATTGGATTAAAATATAAACTAATAGTTAATTTATAAGAAAGGAAAAAATTATCAAATCAAGAAGTTTTGATTTATAACTTTATTAAAGTGGTTTTAAAGAGATTAATTGCGATTACATCAGTTAGAAACATCACCTGTATTGCTAACTTAAACAAATTTAGCAATCTCGAGAGTCCCGGGAGTCGGCGTTTGAATCCCGGGATGGAAGAAACCGTAAAATTGGGTGGGATCCCGGGATCCCGGGATGCGGGATTCCGGGATTGGATTCCCTAGTGCCATAAAGCCTTGAAAGGTTCGCATGGAGCTCTTCGAAATGCTTCGGGGTTTATTGTCCGTAGTTGTATCAATATACGGTATCACTTAGGCTTCCTAGCATTGACATTAGCAAAATAAGATAATTCGGACTGGAGAGCAGTTTTCATCCCCTAAATAGTAAATAAAAAGATCCCTGTTAAACAGAATTATTATCAAAACAGTGTTATTTTTAATTAATTACGGTATTATTTTTTATTAGCTGAAATATAATTAAAAAGTTTCATTTTATCAGAAACTATAGTTAGCGTGACTGAGCCGACAACTATGCCACCCTGGTATGTTTATAAAAGTGCAAATGTTAAAAAAATTATAATTTGTAAAATGTTCTTCTGATTGCATTTATATTTTATATAACTATTAGACGCCCTAATTTTATGCTAATAAAACCTTTGTTATAGGTTAAACATCGTTCATCTCTACATAATATAACTAAAGTACTGATATCTATGGGTCAGGGAGTAGGTAACGTGCAAGAGGTATGTATACTATTCACTAAATTCTAAACTAGAATAATCTTCATTGCACTGTTAAATTATGAACTAACGCAACGAGGAAAATTTAACAATAGGTTTACTGAGAAAAGGAAATAACAGGTATACAAATTAATTAATTTCACAAATCAATTGATTTACTAGCATTGCAAAGCACAAATAGCTTTAAAATCATCCGATCACATACTTCATCAGTAACCTAGGTCATTGAGTAAATATTAGTTGTGACACCGAAATCAGTTCCAACTCAAACATTAGTTACAATGAATATTTTTTCATTCGTAATCCTCCAATCGAAGAAAGTAAATCCCCATCCTTAATTTTCCTCTGGTTTATTTACAAACGCCGAACATCGCTGACAAATCCAACTTCGTATAATCGAACAGAACGTCGCCAGCCTTTAACAAGATTGCCTCAGATTCTTGTTTGTCCCATTACTCACGGACCGCCCCATAACTCCGGGGAAAACATGTAAGAAGATTAACCCAACGCAAACACGGGGCCATTACAAGGTGAACTGGCGAAACTGGGCAACGCATCCATCAGGCTAGCGAAGCGAACAACTGGGCAGATCTACAGCGGCTCTCCCCTCCCCCGCTGAGACGGCGGGGTAATGTCTTGTGATTGGTTATGGCTCTATAAAAATACGATCTTAGATACTTCAGAGTCGCGTATTGTCACTAATGGGTCGAATGCGGTTATGGGAGACAGTTGGGGTTACGGTGGGCAGGGAAGTATATGACATTTTGGTTAGAGCTTGGCTACTATAGATTGACATCGGATGTCGTAAGGTTGCTTTGGGGGATTTCCTTTATTTGAAAATTTAATATATCTCGTAAGTCTATATACAAAATTATAACGGTGATTTAAAATGTAAGAATTCGTGACGTAATAAATTATCCGAAAATTTTATATTAGAGGGACAATTACTACCAACTTTAATTTAGCCTGTTTCAAATAGCATTTAAATTTATTTGGCAACTCAAAAATGGTCTATTTCTATCTATGATTGAAAAGAAAATAGAAATAAACTCAGGTATGTGTAGGCATATGCCTTAGAGTATTGGCTACCTGATATTAAGGTTATTTTTCTGTTAAGCAAAATCAGCAGGAAAATGTGACCAGCTACAATCCAGCCTATAGAATAGAAGGAATATAACAACGTGGTCAAAGTATCCTTGTGAACTTAACCATACACAGATAAACAAAACTAATAACCGATGCAAGATTTCAAAACAACGTTTAGTATTCACCTAAGTATTAGTATTTTTAACTCAATAGTCAATTTGTTCTGCCATACATGTTATACATTATTTATACTCTGTTTTAAACCGTATTTGAACAGAATATTCATGTTGAACATTGAAAATAGATGATCTTTGAAATTTGTTATTTGTTCACCACAACCACCGTCTCACGGTTGTCTCTCACGGATGTTTCATACAAAATTGTAATTGTAATTTAGTACGTAGAACCATGGAATATATCGAGCAGGTCTGAGTACATCCAGCAATCTTTAGGTGGCTAGGTGCACCTAGCGCTAGGTTGTGCAGTCGGTGTATTTATTTACTTATCAATCCAAAAAGTACACCCCAATAATGCGGCCACGTTACAAATGGTGCGGTTCGCAGCTCGTGCAAAGGTCGTCCACAAGATGAGATATAAAATAGATGATAAAACCGCCCGAAATTGACTTATACTTGATTTACATATGCCCATACTTCTTCCCAACCGCTGGGCGTTCAGCAGTGAACGCATGAATATCTCGAGATCGTATTCTTTTACGAGCTTCAAGATCTAGAACCCAAATGACGTGAAGGAAGAGGTCTTGGTTTCCGATAAACAAGTCGTTAGCTTTCCATCATTTTATAGTGATGCGCCTGCCTTCTGTGGTGGGAGACTTCGCTGCGCTTGTCGAAGTGATGAAATTAAATCGTTAATGCTTTGTCGATGCTGCGCTTGCATTGCATTCTATTTCAATGCAAGTTAGAAATTGATTGTAATATTAAACAAAGAAGTAACTAAAATAATGGTAGTACGATATGTATTGCTATTAAAACGAATTTTTTACATTGTGAAAGATGTATGGGTTTTTTATTTCTAATAGAGAGTTTTAAAATAATAACCTTGAACAGATTTTTCCTCAGATGCTTTATATTCACTCATTAAATGATATTATGGTGTATTTAGTTAAAGGGTTAAAGCATCTTACGAAGGAATGTGTACTGTTTAGACTACACACACAATATATTTGTATATAAAATACAAACTTTAAATTCGTTTAGCTGTTTCTTTCAAAACAATGAGTTGAATGAATGAATTAAAATTTGAAATTTGTTTGAACTGGTTTATTTTTAAAGTTTATAACTGATTTAGGAAAATCTCCAATATGAAACCACTATTTTCCGTGTAACCCTCCTAGTCCAAGGCAGGTATTGGCAACTGATTACAAAACAAATAAAGTAACTTTTCGAGGGGTGGAAGTAAAGTAGGGAGAGAGGGAGAGGGAGACAGAGAAGGGTAGGCGGATCTGCTACGAAGGTGTCCGCTACTTTGCACTTAGCGGTATAAGCCCGGTACGACATATGTTCGATACCTCGTCAAAAACTTGCAGTCTCTCTCTTTATTGCCCCGGGCACTAACAAAATTAGACGATTGTCGCGTCAGTTTGGATACTCTCGCTGAGGCGTGAAAGGGTTGAGATTGCTGGAGAGTGGGACCTGGGCTTTTGTCCGGGGCGGGAGAGAGGTGCCTATCGGGAGGGGTAATGGAGGACACGTTAGAGATGGTGAAATATTGTGAGATCGCCAGAAATAAAGTTTAGTGGTATGGAATAGCAACTAAAATACATTAATTATTAGAAGTACTTTTTCAGGATGATATAATTATATTATAAAGTTATGTTTAAATTATCCAGTAAAATTGTTATAATTTTGATAAGGCAATCAAAGATTAATGGGATTGTCATCAGATCTGTAAATAAATATTTAATAAACATCTGATTTTATTTGGGTTTACAGTAGAAGGTAGTTAAAAATCAATACGTAAACGTAAATTACATAAGATAAATATTAAGAGCCGGTTTTTAATTAGTCATCTCTGAAACACGGTTTCTTGTCGCTTGCCCATATAACTAGTGCTGCTCTCTAAATTGTAATGGTAACACGCTTTAATGTAACAGGGTGGAGGATAATAAGATGAGGGGAATATTATTTTCTTTCTCGTAACTGCAAAAGTTGGCTTTTATCCACAGAAAATATATGACAGGTAATTACATGAATATGTAGTTTTTTTTTTATGAAAATGGGGTATCCAACTGTAACTCTATATATATGCTATAGGAACGTTTAACAATATAAATAAATATAAGTTAAGTGTGGATAATTTGTATATACTATTCTAAATTTGTTTATAATGGATATTGATTCAATTTCATTCGACGATTTAAGGCTTTGTTCATACTGGGGGTCTGTTTATAGCAAAATTAAAGCTAAAGATTTGTCTATTCAAATTGTAACTTAAAGGTCAGTTATTTCAAGAGCAGGTGTGACTAAATTGGAAGACAATCTAAAGTTATCATTGAAGACATCGGAGTAAATACAAAAGAGGATCGTAAATTATCAAGATGCAATGAATACTTGTATATAAACAAAAGGTTGCAGGACCTTAAAAAGCTAGTCCTTTCGGGATTTAAGACTCCTATTTTAAGATAATCTACGACATCGTCGTATTAAACGTTCGCAGGTGTCTGTGTTTTGAGTAGCATTTTTTCCATCAAGACGACTTTATTGGTTGTTTGAATTTTATGATGATTTGGAAATATTACATATGAGTCACTAGCAATTAACAAAGCTAGTTGGACCGACGACGGCCAAAGTGATGTGACTTGTTGTTAATGATGTGATGTGGTGTGATGCGACTTTTTGTTAATGATGTGATGTGGTGTGATGTGACTTTTTGTTAATGTAACGTCTGTGCTCAATTCGGGAGGCAAACATAATAAAAAAATACTTTACTTCAATTCTTCGACAAGTATTTATTTTAACAATTAAAATATTTTACTCGTTTTATGTTAGATAATGTACATAACCCGTAGTAAATTTGATTGATCAACGATCTAAGTTTACTCTTGAATGAAATATATATTTCAATAGTTATTATAGTTTTATCTTTATTGGTATATATTATTAAATTGGTAGACGGGATGAAATTATACTCATTTCCTCTTAGTTTTAAATTGTATAAAGAAGTCTAATAAACATTTATAAAATAAATGGAATTATTTACTTTATTTGGTCACAAACCAGTCACAGTAGTGGCCACGATTGGTTTGGAAAGGATTTAAACAAATTTAATTAGTATGCTATTTTTAAACATGAATATCCCACATTATGAACATAGCGAAACGTACCTAAACACATGTACAAACATTAAAATTACATTTAAATTATTTACACTGCATGGACATATTTTAATTACACTCACGAATTGTTTGGAGTAATTGAAAATTCAAAACAGAATATAACTGAGGACAGGCCAATCTCTTATTGAGATTCACACATTCTAAGTCGCCGAGGAGGAGTCTATAACGAGCCATTCCAGCGAAACACCTCGCTCCATGTAATACATTAGGATATCTTTAATGAACACACCATTTCACCCCGCCCGCGCCGCGCCTTCCGTGGCGGAAGGGTTAAATCTTCGCCGAGATAAAGTAGCGCAGTTGCGCTCTCCGATAGATCGCGCCTAATTACCTGCGTCCTAATGGAACGGTTCTTCCGTCAATTAAAATAGTGCGGAGGAAGTCGAAGTTGGTATCGATTCGATATATCGAATAAAAATACTCGGGGAGGGGTATTTATCGGGGTCTCTTCCTTTCGATAATTAAGGCGGAGTTTCCATGGTGATCGAGATTAGTCTAATATCGGCTCTGCCCCTCGCCCGTTAACGTGCGTTCCGAGATTACCTCCTATGTGATCGGGAGGACTTTTAGGGTGGAAATAAGATTGTCGCAACACTTATAAAGTGGTCATTCAATTTTTTATGTTAAATTAGGTAATGCAATGTACTGTATATAAATAAACTAATAAAGTATACACTGTTAATCTTAATTTGAGTATCTGAGGAGTTAATTTGTAACCAGTTTCTAAGTATAGTGAGCTAACCTAACCTAATTAAATCTAAGTTATAAAGTACGATACGATACAATAGGTTTGTACCGTAATAATTGGGTTTCGATTTTGCCGGTATTAGGTTATAGACAAAACCTTACATTCATTGCAACTATTACCTCGAGTCTAGGAGTCTAGGAACAAATAAAATTTATTGTATGAAAAAGCACTATAGTTATTTATTACATAGAAAACAAATTCGTACTTATATACCTGTAAATACGAACGCCAGATTCCTTTGTGTCCTATAAACAACCAAAAGGAAAGTACATATTTTTTGGGTTAAAGTTGATCATCTATCTTTGGAATAAATATTAGATTTAACTACTCCAATTGTATCATAGTTTTAACCTTAAAAGATTACAAATTATTTTTCCTTTCTAATATGTCATGCAAAGTTATTATTCCCGTTACTCATAATCAAGTAATATTAGTACTCAGAAATATATATCAGCTGACGGCAAAAATATAAAATGCCGAATCTTTGTCAAATATTTTGATATTTTTTCTCTCTTTATTTAATTAACAATTTGGGAAGTAAGTGAAGAGAATCCTACAAATAAATTTAGTAGCACCAACCCGTCATTTGGAAATGCCATATTAATAATAACTGTTAATTTCTAACTTAAAAGTATACCTCGATTTGTAATGAATAGTTTGATTTTTATCGTTGTGCAGTTCGGAAGCAGTTTTTATATTTATCTAGGAAAGAGAAAATCACGTTACAGATCATGGAACTTCTATTTATTTGTTTAATATAAACGAACCCCGTAGACAGGAATGCGGAGGCTCAGGCGCAACGAAGGCGACGAGCGTGGTACATTAATTATGCCAAACCCGGCGGCAAAAAGGCTAATTCTCATAAGTGAAAATTAAAACAAAACAGAGGGAAGTTGAGATTTCTTGGCAAACTCTCGCGCAGGATATGCGATCCGGCGTCTTAATAATTTTATGAAATTTTACCAACGAGAGAAGAATGGGGCGACGTTCACCCCTTCGAAGGCGATTAATTAATGAAACAACTGAAAAATTCATGCGAACCTCTTTCATTAGCGGGACTGTCGTGTGGAGAACTGTGATTAGAAAACCTCATCCGTGAAGAGATCGGGGCAAATTTGGGGGGGGGGGGAGGTGCCGCCGCGCATTCTTGTCCGCCTGTCTCTGATTAGATTTGGTCTAAGACAGCTTATAAGAGGCTGGGGTCGGCTCGTCCCGAGGTGGGAGTGGGTTTATTTATTTACAAGTCCTAAGCTTCGTGGGAGTGCAAGCGCATCCATGTGTGATTGCAGTGGAAACATATTGTTCAGTGACGTTTAAACAATAATCCTTGATAAACAAATCTTTAATAAAAATATATATTGTTTTTAAAAAATTGGGAAAGATTTTTTGTTTTTACATCTAAAAACATTAATTTTGTTCATAATGTACCAGGAGCTAATTATTGGAAATCCATTTATATTTTAAACTGTGAAATTAAAGCACCAAAATTCCAATAATAATAAATTTTAATTGACTAGGCCTTTCGATATCAAAGATACCATCGTCAGGTCAAATCAGCATAAAAAAATTTAATTTTGACATAACAGATCAGCTGTAAATAAGAAGATATTTTAATTTAGTGAAATAGGCCTACTTTAAAGTAAATATAAACTAAAACAAAGTAAACATAAAGTAAAACAATATTTTCACAAAAAAATAGAATTTTGAATTGGACCGAGATCACGGTTTACAATAACATTTTCGTATTTTTTAATGAAAAACGTTTCATATTCATCCAGCTGATTTACATTTGTTATTTCTTTTAATAATTTTATGTTTAAAAAACTGTGCCCCTCTTCAATAACTTGTTTAACAATAGCAGATTTTTCAGGGTGGATATTTTTCATGTTTGCTCTGTGTTCTTTAAATCTGGTTTTGATTTTTCTTGTTTGACCAAAATAAATTTTCCTGCACGAATTACAATTTATTTGATAAAATACCACTTTTGCCTTCTTCCTTTATTATATCTTTTGGGTTGCCGAGGAAATATTTTAATTAATTGTTTGCAGAGTATGAAATATTGATATTGCAAGTTTTTTAAAAATCTTTGGAGCTTTCGTTGGTCTGTAATAATTAAATGGCTTCCATATTTTGTTAAAAAATACGAAAATTGAGTAGTAAACAGGGATCTTAGTCCAATTAAAAATTCTCTGTTTTTGTTACAATATTGTTTATATAGTATTAAGAACTTTATTTTAATTTACATTTACTTTACAGTATTTCACTAAATTACTATAGTTTCTTCTTAGTAGCTGATTTTTTATGTCAAAATTAAAATTGTTGTTTATGTTGTTGATTTGACCTGACGATGGTATCTTTGATATCGAAAGGCCTAGTCAATTAAAATTTATTATTATTGGAATTTTGATGTTTTCATTTCACAGTTTAATTTAATTTAATTTTGTGGTTTGTATTTTTAACTCGCGCCTTTTTGAAAGCGGTCTTTATACAAAGTGTTCCCGAACTGCACGGGCACTTAAGGCACTTGTTAAGAGCTTATCTCTCTTAGTTTATCGTATGTCTGTATGAAGCTTAAATAAATACATAATATCTCAGGAACCACTTGAGGTACAACTTAAATCTTGGCACGTGCATTTTACTCCACTTTATCACTGTACAAGACTCCGACTCAACTCGGGCATATTTTAAGGGGAATATGAATGAATTATGAGTGAAGAGTGGGAGAGATACCTTGTGTAGCATAAATAAGACCGACTAACTCTATAGCAGGATAGTTGCTAATAGCTCAATTACCGATGTTAGCTGGATCCAGTTTTGAACCTTCACACACAATTTTCGTATTTTGCTCAGGATCGATCTGACAAACTTTAGACTAGGATGCGAGTACGCTAACCACTATACTAAACAGCCAAAACGTAAATCTTTATTTGTTAAGCTTAATGTTTTGAAAACAACAAATCGTTCATACAGGTGTTAACATTTTGTACCGAGATAGACCCTATATTTATGATTTATTTTACTTATTTGAATGATCTGGGAATTTTCCGGAGGTTTCCTGAGTCTTCGGGAACATCCTGCATACTACGACGAATTTTGATTGAATGTGAGTTGAATAATTGGGAGATATGAAGTGGTTTGTAAAAGTGTTTACAGGATATAAGTATCTTCTTGGTGGTTAACTTAGTTTTTAAAGATACTTTTATATTTAATTGTACTTAAGGTATTAAGAAAAATGGTACTTTATTGAAGGTAATATTTACGTGACTTACTCGATTAAATATTAACAGCGGTATAATTACTACACAATGTGCATGTCGTACAATAAACCGATATTTAACACGATAATGATTTTAATTTAAGATTCAGATTATAATTGCCAATTGTGAAAGGAAATATTTTTTATAAGATAAGTTATATATAAAATATTAAATAATTGGTGGATCAAAATTAACTATGAATCCAACCGTTTATTTAATTTCTTATTTATTTTTTTAATAAATTATAGTATTTATATATAAGTAGTTAGCTTTGAATAATAGAAAAAGTGAAATAAATATATATCCCAAAATATTGTAGAGTTGTTTTGTTCGAGAGTTCATCACGATGAGTATTTTGAGATGTCGAGTTTTGTTTGTCTTTGTCCTAACTTTCTCTTGAAGAAAAGCGTGTCAACAGGAAAATCCTCCAGCATTTTCTGGTTGTGAAATATCCTTAAAATAAATATTACAGTTTTTGCCTTTGTTACTAACACAAAATAGTGTCAGTTGTGTCAGATATTTTCATTCCGTTTTATTTGTAACGATATTTTTTCAGAGAATGTTAAAACTACTGTGTCTTCCTTTGTAAAGCTGATAATTTAAATATTACATAAAATGTAAAGCTTATAATAAAATACTCTTGGGAATTCTAATCATATATAAATATTTAGAAAATCTACATCATTAAATATTCATAGCCAGGAACATCTCTGTTTAGAAAGATATAAGTAAGCCACTAAATTGGTATCCAAAGCTTAAATATGAATGTGTTAGAAATGTCTATTGAATGGAAACCGACCACATAGTATAGTTCAGGTATATAGGCGGTAGGTCATTGTTGACATAAACCAGTAGCGAGAACACATGGCGGGAAACCAACCCGACCTCAACTTGGAACAAAGGGCGTTGATCAGAGCAAGATGGCGGCCGTGTTGTTGCAAGTTGCTATTGCCGCGATTATTTCCAGTGAATGTTGCCCGAGTAAATCAAAACGATCGTTTGTGCTTAGACAACGGCCGAATAGTTCAAGTTGGGGCCGCGTGCGCTAATGTCGTCGTTTTGGCGGCAAACGGCCGTCCGACATGCGACCACCGCCGATGTTGACTCTTATATACACGGTGTCTACGATTGTAGTACGGATTTTAAGTTGTAGAAGACGTAGGAAGAACCCAGCGTATGATTGTGTTAACCGTATTATACCACTTAAAAAACAAAAAACAAAAACAAATGGCTCTTAAAAAACAAAAACAAAGAGCAAAGTACTGTTTTAAAATAGCTGTTTATTATTTTCCAAACCTATTGCGTATTTATTTTATTAATACATTTAAGGGATTAAAGGAACATCCCCATAAAGCAAAAACGTTCTGAAATGAATAATTTTATTTAATTACAAGGCTTGGCAAAAACAACCTGAATTGGCTTAACATCCTAATAAAAACAACTTTCTCTAGAATATAGTGTACTCGATCACTAAATCTCTAGAATGTAACTGTATCTGTAAGCAATTTGATTCTAAATATGAGTTTTATCACTGTATTTTTTATTTCTTAAGTGGGGCTTATACGAAAACTGTAGTAAAAAGTTCAGAGATTTGTTTTTCCCAGTTAACATCCCTCACATTTTGGTATGCCTAACGTTAATTAAATTGAAACAAAAAATTCAAAATAAATTAAACCTGTTATCAATTTAAATTCATCAGAATTAAATATGGTATTTACACAAAACATTAGAGATAATTTTATTTTATTTATTGGAAAGACTGGGTTTGAGAACAACTTGTAAAAGCTTCAAACTTCAGTTACGGAAAAAGCCATTTTTATTATAAACTGCAGAGAAAATTACATAAATATAAATTACCTTATCTACTCTAAACACACACGGAGCTCAACAAAAGCTGATAATCATTAGGAAACATTGGGAAACGCCAATTTTCACCTACTTAATGCAACCCCAGTCAGGCAATGTTCTAACTCAATCCGAAGGCGCGGATTTACCTTTTCGGATTAAAACAAATTACGAGAGCTCAAAGTAAACAAAATGCATAAGCCTCGTCCGCAAGTTGAGAGTGAAAAGTTGATGGTTAGGGTCGTGATCTTATAACCTCGCCGTGGATTACAGCAGGGAGGTGTATTTGATGTTAATGTTACGTCGGGAAGGTAGAAGTAACTGCCACTCTAGAGTTACAACTTACTTTACAGATAGACACTTTTAGGTGGACTACAACTAAAGAAAACACGGGTTTTAACACTTTCTGGGTGTGATTTTATAAAGATCTGCGTAATTCATGATAATTAGATATTTTCGATGTGGAAGATATATCTATATAGATATACAAATATTTTCGTAACGTGTTGTTGAAAGGTTAATCTTTTAAATTTAGAATGTCATTTTCAAGGACTATATCTGTACAACTCTGCAACTAAAACTACTTTTCCTTTACCGAGTGAACAAGGGAACTATTATGACATTTTTCTTTTAAATCAGTATATTTCATCACTAGGGCTGAAAGTGACGCTTTTCGATAAGAGCTCAAGTTTAACGACCGAGGCAAAGCCGAGGATCGAAAAGCCATTTTTGGCCCATGTGATGAACTACATTTTTCGTCTTACTGCACAATATATTAAGCTAACCGCTTTCTCAAAACTAATATTTTACAACTTGTTTACCTTTAAAAGCTTGCTCACAAAATGGCTTCCATCTTGTTCTTGCTATTTAAAACAAACAGCTGTTACCACAGATGTATTAAACTATTGTCTGTTACGTTTGTGTTAGTGTTAGGTTAGACTAACTATAACGAAAGGTATATCGAATGCTGTGGACTATCAATTGCAAGAAGGAATGCTTTAGTCAACTGTTTCGAGCTATATCAGGAATCAGACTCGCTGCGAACAACGTTATCGCTTAGCTTATCTTCTCTCTGAGGCAAAATTAAATATTTACTCATCTTCTTGACATAGTTTAGTTTAGTTTTGTTCATTTTTAATAGATTTTTATTTTTGCCTCAGGTGTAGTAGAATTTTTTGTTAGATTGTCGATACACAACAGAAAATATCTGTTACTACAATATATTAGGCTAATCTAAACTCAAATAATGACAACATAATAAAAATTGACTTTATAAGCAACCATTTATTGAGATATTTAATTAAACTATAGAATAACAATGCAACAATGAATAATCGATGAAATAATTGATTACAACTCTCGATACAATCGATTACTTACAATCGACGTACACAAGTTTGCAGATTCACTACATTGATATATTTATAAATGACAGAAACGGAACAGCTGATGACTTCGACACCAGCTGATTCTTTTCCGTCCTAGGACTGAAATACCCCCGTAGCAGCAAACCTGCGTACTCAGCGAATTTCCAATGCATATATATGTATCTTAGTACCACATAAAGCCACATACCAAGTTTCATCAATATACATTCATAAAAAAACTATTTATGACATTTTAATTATTCTCCATAAGAATAACATGGCAGCTGAGTATGCAGGTTTGCTGAAGCAAGGAACACAAAAAATGGGGTTTTATACAAATATCCGATATAACTCATGTAGGTAAAGCCACATACCAAATTTCATTAATTTATTTTCATAATGAAGGCAGATAACACATTACTTATTCTCCATAAGAATAACATGGGGCTGAGTACGCAGGTTTGCTGCTACGGGAGCCTTGGGTAAAAAAGTGTCTTTTTGAGCAAATATCAATGGTCCACAACCAGATGAAGCCGTATACCAAGTTTCGTCAGTATAGGTTCATAAATAAGCGAGATATAAAATTTTTATTTTTCTCCATAAGAATAACATTAGACAACGTACTGTGTTTAGCACTTTCAATATCTCGGTAACTAATTGACGTAGAGAAATGATCAAAATACCAAATTGTGTGTTTTTTTAAGTTGAATCCAATGGGAAAAAATAAAATTTGACCATTTCCAAAATTATATGTAAAAAATTCGAAAAACCCATTTTTGGGGTACAAAACCCCCCCAAAATACCCCTTCGGATAGAGCGATCTGGTTGGTTTTCGAACTTAAAGTCATAAATGTTGCTTTATACGTTTATACCAAATTTCATCAAAATCGGATAATTTTTACGAGAGTTATCGTGCTCACGGACACATATATATATATATATATATATATATATATATATATATATATATATAGATATATATATATATATATATACAGTTTCGAACGAATGGTGTTTTTGGGGTCTGGGGACCTCAAAACGAAAAGTTATCATGGTCCCGGGCCTAGGTCTTACCATGCCGACTACGGTAATAGCTTCTTCCCTATAGGGGAAATTCGCTAAAACTACTTTCGCCCCGCAACGCATGTATTGAAAACAGCCGTTTTCCAAGAAGCATGACGAAAACAATTTTATATGATATTTTTTATGTGGGTGGGACGTTTTCATTTCAATTTAAACTAGCGGAAAACACCGGCTTACTGTATAATTTTTTAGTTTAACAAAATTAATTGGTGTGGAGTTAAGTTCACTTAGCATATGTTTTTCATAGTAAAATATGATTATATAAAGCCATTAAACGTGTTCATGGTGCATATCTTGAAACAACAGCTTTTATCCTTGGGATTCCCTAATAAATATAAAGGTAAGTAAATAATTGACTTTACCGGTCTTTAAATTATAAAGGGTTAAATTAAACTTATAAAGGTGTAAAGTGGAAACAATGCTTATTATTAGATTAGAACCAATTGGGACTAAAACATTTGTTTATAAATATTTGCTTATGATAAAAATGCTACATCATACGAGTATAATCTAAAAAAGTATTAAAAGTTTAAAATCTCCTAAATGCACTAACAAATATTGTCTGCTCTCCCACATTTATCTTTATAATCTATCTAAATGGTTGAAGAACCTCATGATATTGATTCCAAACTTTAGTTCAACCTTATTATAGGTATATTCAAATTATTTAAGATTGATTTTCTATTTATTGATTCCGGTATATTAATATTTTTAAAGTTACATGAAAAAATATCTCAAGGAGACATGGAAATGCAGCCAGCGGTCCAATACATTAGCACGGAGGGAGGGCTGGTGGTCAGCGAGGAACCAATTTCGAGATGTTTTCAATTTTTCAAGCTTGACGTGTGATTTGACACGCAAACAAGGCGGCCAGATGTGTCGCCCATCCATCGTGAATGTTAAGTCGCTTGACCACCCCTCCCCCTCCCCTCCCCACCCCCACCGCGAGGTCCCCCGGGCACATACGTCTTGGTACACGCGTATCAATACACCATCTGATTCAATATGCCCCTGCCTCACGCTCGAAACGGGATATTTGTATGTGTTATAAAAGGCTTTGTCTGCATGAAACATTCATAACTTTATTTTGGAAGTGGAAAATAATGGAAAATTACAAATTAATCTACAAAACAGTATCATTAAATGATGATTTTTCGTCTTAGGACGTCAGAACAATATTTTTCATCCTAGGGACACAAAGAACAACTTAGCATCTCAACGCATGTGTTGAAAACAGCTGTTTTCAAAGCGGTATGACAAAAGTACTAGGAGTACACCCTGAAGGGGATGTACTTTACGAAAACAGCTGACATTACGAAAACATGTTTCAAACCATCGACACCTCATGAATCTCATGAGAACTCCATTGATATTGCAGCTTAACATGTCTTTCGACCACAAAAACTTGGAGGTTACTGAGGTGTGAAATCAGCAACACCCAGTGGATATAGAGTAGCTACTCCCCCCTCAGGCTCAGGGGGGGGGGCTCTACCTCCTAAAAATAGATGAAACATTTGGGGAACAAAGAGGTCTACTATCAGTAAGTCCAGGTGGTATTAAAATGGCTATTTGAACTTTTTATTACTGGGGGGCCAAGCCCCCCAGGCCCCTTTAGTTTTTGTAGCTTGATTGTGTGGTTCGAACCTATAAAACTACTGAAATTGAAGAAAAACAAGGTTTTGGTTATGAAATCTTTAACGTTGAAAAATGTCCTTCAAGCAACACACAGTAAGTATTACTACACCACCCCTCGGTCAAACGGAGGGGCCGCACCACCTATATAGGCTCGACCATTTTGTAGTACTTTCAAAATTGTATATACAAAAACATAAATCATTTGGTGGCCAATGATGTCCATAATCCATCAAGTCAGTCAGTAAAGTCAAGTCAATCAGTCAGGACAAAACCTAAAGTAGTTATTTGCACTTTGGTATCACTTGGGGGCTGCGCCTCCCA
Organism: Allygus modestus; assembly: GCA_963675035.1. NCBI lineage: Eukaryota > Metazoa > Arthropoda > Insecta > Hemiptera > Cicadellidae > Allygus > Allygus modestus. Next base: position 426,020,225 of record OY776111.1, read on the forward strand.
GGCCCCCCTCCCCATTGTTATTGTAACTTGATATTGTTGTAAAATAGAATATAAATACATAAGTTTTACATCAGTAAAGTTTAAAATCATTCAATTGCATTTAAATGCCTAGATATTTAAAAATCTATATTATAATATGTCAATATAATCATGCAAATAATTATAGTATTTATTATTTATATATTATATGTTTCATAGGAACCAATACCCTTCAATAAAGCTTTATTGGTAAATCAATAGCTTGATATTATCATATAATACAAGCGTTTTTTTGTAAATAATAAATCAGATCAAATATTATTTCTTGGCAATCATCCGAAGGAAGCCCCGATTGCTATACAAGGAGAAATACGAGCAAAATATCTGTTGCCGTAGAAAAGTTATGAAAACCTTGAAAATGATTCTCCGAATGCTCAAGAATACATTTAAGTAGAATAGATTACATACATTTAGAACAATAACTTTTGTTAGCAGCAATACGTTTAAATTTTATCATCGTTTCAAGGGTTTTACGGAGTCTCTGATGTTTCTATGTCCGGTAATTTTGAGAAAGAAGCAAACTGTCACTCTGGAAATCGTAACCGCCGTTTATATACGAATATATTTTAAAATATTTAAAATAATTTTCTAAACTGAATTAAAAATCATTAATTGAATTGTAATGTATCTAAAACTTAAAATTGAATGCCATTACGTCCCAAATATATAAGCTATAAAATATGTTTTGAAATTCTATTTTAATATAAAACACCAATTCCTATATGTCATTCATAAAAACAATTACATTGCTAATACAAATTGACATGCTCAATTGCAATGCTGTTACAACATTTGTTAGCTTATTTCCCCCACCAAGGCTTATTTTCCTCCAAACTCTGACAGAGACCTCTAAAGTGATTATACCGAGCATTACAGAGTCGCTACGTTTTTGTGTCCCGACTGCTCGGTTCATTACAGCTTTCATTATGTGGCTTTGTAATTGGCCAACAAAGCAACCCCCTCCCCCTTGGAGGACAAACATCAAACCTCTGATTGTATCTTTACAAACTCATTATCAATCAAGCTGGCTGACATCTACTCTCTCTCTCTTGCCAAATCAGCAAGTCTAGTTTATGATTCTGTCCAAGTGCTTGTTTGTTTCTTTGATCGGCTCGAGCTCAGAGCTGTAAATTTGTTTGTGGATTTGAGAATTGGGAACTTTCAGTTAGTTTGTATCTCAGTAATATAATTTTGAAAATCTATCAGAATAACCGGCAGGTTTTGAAGCTAAGGGAAGTTAGATTTATATGAGAAGTCTTTTTCACTATTGTAGACATTTAAACATATTTGTTTCTATCCCCTTCCCTTCTGGATCCTCGTTAAATGTTTCCTGGGATTAATTCAGGACTGTGCCCTTGCTTGTTGCACCGCTGCTTCTGAATTGGTTAGCAGGTGTCTCTGGAAAGGTAATCCACTAACACTTTCCTCCATATTCCATACCTGCGAGATTACCTGTGCTTAATGTCTGCAGAAACACTAATGTACATGTGTAGCCGACGAGGCGCCAAATGTCAGAATGCCGACCTTTTGACTGCTTGACTTCTAGTCGGCACATCACGACACAGCAAGGAATACAGTACTTAGTTTCGGTAGGAAATGTGTTAGATTTATAGATATAACGGAGGTGGTAGGGAATGTGTTATATCTGTCTATGGTATTAATTAATTATTATTTAAAAACATTAAACGTCTATATACACCTAATAGACTAAACAAACCAGTAGTTAGGACTTATTATAGCTTTCGAAGCGTCTTTTATGTTTGGTTGTATTGGGACTCTACTCAATATTAAGTTTCCATTAAATTCGAATTAAATGTGTTATTGACTTTGCATTAAATATTTATGCCTAAAAGGTACCAACTTGAAAATTAGCAAGCTTTCTGTATGGCTTTAACAAATTGAATTTTAAATTATATTTTAATATTTCAGGCATTAAACATAAAACTGTAATGGCCAAAATGACCGAAGCCTGTGCTGGTGTTCAAACGGTTTTTTAATCTAAAATAATTAATATATACAAATCGGTACTCAAATCAACCACGTTTCTAATCTCAAGAGAATTTATAGCAATATTACTGCATGAAGCACTCGTCTTTTCCAAAACAACTCGACCACGCAAATGTCGAAATAAACAGGAAATGGACATAGAATGTGAACAGAACGTAAAGGCATACATTAGAAGCAATGTTTGTCTGCATACAAAACAGGGGACCCGGCAGATGCCGTCCGAAATTGAATATGGATAAGAAAAGATCGACTCGCCGCCCGACTTTAGACATTTACATGAGATCCAACGTGTTTGGAGAAGCTGCATTCCCGCACTTACACGAGGAAACGAGGGCAACTACAGGAAACCATCGGTACCCCTGGACAAACAGTCACGAGGAATTAGTTATTCGAGTGAATTTCAGTTTTATTGGTTAAATTAAAGATGCATTATGGGCCGAGATAGGTGAACATAGTAAAGCCCGTGTGGATTATTTACTGGTTTTTATCCTTTAATTTCAAAGCTTTTCACTTGCAAGCAATTAAGTAGAGTGATTGATTAACATACACTTTTTTTATGTAAAATTTATATTACAAAATAGAATAAGTGATAGCTATAATAGCTGAATAAGTTTAAAATGTAAAACCCATTTATAAGGCAAACACTCTCTTTTCTGCTTTATAGGTTTTCATCTAAAACAAAAATCTGTGTAAAATATCAATTTATATTTTATGTAAAATTCCCCCAGTAATAATTTGAATTCTTAGTTCCCAAATAATCCTTTCAGCCTTTTACAATTGTTTATAAGATGAAATATGTTTCGTACAATTGAAGTAAGAGAAATACAAAAATAAAAAATATTTATAAATATTACATAGCGAAAAATCGATTTCAGCACATTAGCAATGTTATAATGGGGATTTTGTTAAACTGAAAAACATAATGCGTTTATGTTTCCTTGAAATAATATTTTTACACAACACACCTATTTTTCCGCATTATTTTTAAATCGTGCAATCGACTTCATTTTTTAAATCTGGCCTTATAAACTCAGATAAAAAAATACATCAAGCTAGACTTAATTTCAAACTGCCACAACCGCAAACGTAACTCGCAAACCTCCCATCTTCCACACATTAGCCCGTGCAAGGTCCCAACCCGCAACGACCTACACGCGCATTATAAGGCGCTCAGCTAAGACGGTCGCTGTTGATTTGTGTTAATATGTAAACGATGCCGCCAGCACGGGCTGGGCGCAGCTGGGGCTAATGCGCCCCCATGAATACAATATTTCATTACAAGAGGGTAAGACGCCGGGGGACGTCTTGGGGTTGCGGGCGCTGGCGATTGAAAAGTCGCCACGGAGGGAGTGGAGGGGAGGGGTGCATTCCTCGTGCATACACAATGCGAATATCCCGATGGGGCTGGAGATCTCATTATCGCGCACTGATAGCGCGTCTTGTGGCTGGAATGCTGTTAGATTACCCGGCTCTTGGATGTGGCGGGGCGACGACGTTGGAGAGGTCAGGGGGGTGCCGTCGATTGTCAGATCACTGGGTTTGTTTCTGTATAAAAGAAAAATAAATGTTAAAATAGCGTTAAGATAAACGAAATTTTACAAGAGTATACCAAGATGACTTGATTATCGGCTAGTAAACAAGGGGGTGAGGGGGAGTTCCCCCCCACCACAATCTCTTATTACTTGTACCACTGGACAATGTGGTTTCATTTTTTTGTTTTGTTACTGCAAGATGTTATCATAGTTGATAATTTAAGAACTTTAGTCTCATTTATTGGCACAGTTTATTGATTTGAATCATATCATCAAGTCATCTTATTACAGTGCGTCTGTATTTATTTTACTGTGCTTTATATAACAATCTAGCTGTTTTGGTTGTTTAATACCTATATGTTCCTCTAACAATTTGTATCTTACAACTACTTAAATAACGCGTTTAAAAATAAATTTGATTGTATTATAAGCTCTGTAATCTGCACTTTTTTTAAAAAGATAAAACTGATAATTCTTAGGACGGCCAGTCACCGATAGCTGTACAGAGTGTCCACGTAAACACGTTACACGGTAAAAGCGAAACAGTCTAAACCTAACATTCACAATATGGGACGATGTTACAGAGACTTTTATAATTGTTTTGGTGTCCCCCAATCTTTCCCACCGCTCTAATCGTAGACACCGTGTATATGAGAGTCAACATCGGCGGTGGTCGCATGTCGGACGGCCGTTTGCCGCCAAAACGACGACATTAGCGCACGCGGCCCAAACTTGAACTATTCGGCCGTTGTCTAAGCACCAGCGATCGTTTTGATTTACTCGGGCAACATTCACTGGAAATAATCGCGGCAATAGCAACTTGCAACAACACGGCCGCCATCTTGCTCTGATCAACGCCCTTTGTTCCAAGTTGAGGTCAGGTTGGTTTCCCACCATGTGTTCTCGTCACTGGTTTATGTCAACAATGACCCTCTACCCCGTGGCCCACCCTTTGCGTTTGGTTCGATCCTTTTTGGAACTAAGATATTATTTGAAAATAGGTCCGCAATTTGAAATTGTGAAGGCTTACCCATTAGCATTTATTTAAGTTTTGAAAGGGAACGGCCCAAAACTTTAGTAAAGTGCCGATCAGTTTACTAGTACTTAAACCATTAACAATTCTTTGCACAGTAAATAAAATGAAATTTAGAAAACTGGCTAATTAAATAAATTTTACATTGATTAATTAAAATATTTCATCCATCGTGTTTCGGGAATTGTCTCCTTAAATATTAGTTTTAACCGCAAAAGGTCACTACTGTGTCAAAGCTACGATACTTTGGTTCAGAAATAGTCTGCTAGGTGGGTTATCATACCGCCATTTGAATAACAGTAGAGTTTTCCTTATTACAGTGCAAGGGTCTTAGGCTAAATTCGTGTTCTCTATTTTCATTTTGGTGTTTAGTCTTTTGTTGGTTTATTAATACTTTTTCGTTCTTTATCCTTCTAGTTTATTTTTTCCAAATACTAATTATAATTAAACTAATTTTTTTTAAAACTAACTGACATTTTTAAAACATATTTTAAATTTTAATTTTAACTGTTAGACCACATTGATAAAACAAGTTTAGTGGAATAAGCTATGAATACTTTACAAAGTAATTTCAATTAAAATAAATGAGGCAACGTAAAAATGCAAATTCCTTAATAGTTTTAAGAAAAGAATAAAACAAACCTCTGAAATGTTTCATAATATAATGAAATATGTTTTAAACTGATCTATATCTCGAAGTAATTGCTTTATTATTGTAATTACAAATTAACAGTTCCTTTGTATATAACTATATTTAAGATTTATAATGATTAATGAATAGCAAAGGCCTAAAATTTCAAACGCTTGTTTAGCAATCAAACATCATTATCTTAGCATAGACCTCTCCAAGAGTAATTCATACGTTGCAAAATCAGTATGTATTATTCCACACAATCTAAACTTTTAGAAACCTCTCAAACGGTGCAGCTATCATTCGAAACACTAAGCACGAAACACAAACTTCCAAAAGAGGTGTCTCACGTCAGAAGTTGAAAGTGAGCAATAAATTTCTCAACCGAGTGCAAACCTTGCATTCGAAATAGTTGGCCCCAAACATCCAGGAAGTGTGGGCCATGTACCGGGGACGGGGTTGTTTTATCACGAACGAACAGACAGACAGCGGGTTGAAAGTAGACAGTAGATAAAACAATAAACTACCACTGATGAGCGGGTTAGGCTGCTCCAAGTTGCTCCGAACTCAAGTTGTTCGGGAGTTTACTTATAAATGCTAAACTTCGGCCCCACTTTCAAAGTCGCCGGTTTTTCTAAACTCACTTGTAGTTTCTGGGCTGTTCAACTGCTCAAGGTCATTGACCTCGGGTTTCTTTGTTTACAAACATTATCGACGGTTATTGCAGTATTTTGCTGCTAAAAGTTTGTATGGGCAAATTAATAATGTAAAACAATTAAACTTCAAAATATTAGTTGCATTACAGGGTTTGGATGGAGTAAAACATGCGATACGACTTTAAAAAGTCATATACTACTTTGTACATACAATTAAATATAGGTGGTAAACTGCATTATTTAAACTATACTGAGTTCTTAGTTTACTACATATACTGAGTTTTATAATGTATGTTCCCATTGAACCTAGATAGGTGTTCAATCTAGGACCTTTTCATAGTAAGACACTTAAAAATTAAACATAAACCTTGATTTACATAAATATTATTTTTAATATTTGTCTAACATTACTAATTATACATAATTATAATTAGGGAGTACGGACAGATGTTATAAATATTTTCTTAGCCTGACATGTATTTTATTTATTTGCTTAAATTTTCCAGGAGAAACAAAGAAGTAAAAATTAGCTCCAAACTCATATAAATTCACTTCAAACGAAGACCACAATACTAGGAATGGCTTTTAGTATTCTACAGCATCCACCCTAGGGCAACCTTCTATGTGATATAAAATATTCATGTTTGAACTCTTGGGGCAAAGATGGAAGTAGGTCGTTCGTGAAAGTTTCTTCGAATTCCAACAAGAACAAAAAAACAGTTAAACTAACAGCTAAACAAATCATTTGTGTGCAGTACCGTACATTTAAATGTGCAATATTTTGAATTATGTTACTCTTAATGTGTAGGTTGTCTATACGCAATTATATGAATAAATTATATTTAAATCCTATTAAAAAGTCTTTTGGAGGCAATTATGTTTTTAACACTAATAACCTTATAATTTGCCAGCAAGTGGTGATAATTTAAGGCGGGTTGTGATTTTCATGTTTAATAAGCCCTAGTTACCTATATAATTTAAATATTATAAGTTCTGTAAATTAAAAAACATAAACGCGACACCACGGCAATTTAGGATATCTGGTGGTGGTCTGTTATTGCGTGGGACATATAAACAATAAATATAACAAACAAAACTAATGACACGCAGTTTTATAATACAGTGTAGAAAACCGTAAACAGAAACAATCAACCATCCCGATTTCATACAATTAAAAATGCTATGAAGTTTTTTTTAAATAAACAGTTTTTCTTCTAAAATTGCTCGTTTTATGTGCAAACTCCTCAACGTTGGATATTTGTTATGTACAAATGGTACAGGTGCGGTAGTATCCCAAATGGATTGTCTGTTATTAAGGCGTTGGAAAGCAATTTAGCTACATCTCTGTATTGCGGACTTTGCATACATGCTTCAATGAAGGCACTCATCTTTAGAAGAAGGAACATGTGCGTGTGAATTAGTTGGTCTTTAGGAATGAAAAGTTTTAGTGTTCTTGAGGTCAGTAATATAGGACTAAACTATTGCAGTTTCCATAAATATAATATTCAGTAATCTCTCTGTGCTATTTAAGTTTGACCATGTTAATATTACGAAAAAATGGTCTAGCATCAGTATTGTTTGGACAGTGGGAATATTTGACATTTTTTAGTTAAATATTTATTGAATAATTAACATAGTCAAGAAATTCTCGAGTGTAAAAAAAATACTCTGAATGTTTGCATTTCAAAGTGTTTTTATTGAGCTAGAGAACTCGAGTAACTTTATATGACCCTTTCTACCATCCAGTTAAATATAAATTAATCTCTGACATACAAACATTATTTACCCTCAAACTTTAAAAAAATAAGAAAATGTAACCAATACATCAGGACTTTCAAATATAGACCAGGTAATACAGAAAGTGACGAACTCTTCACACCGGAAATAGAAAGTTATTCGTTTTTGGGACTCAATTTTAACGATATAATTTATGTGGTAAGTTTTCAAGGTCGCGGACCCATCGAACTAGACGTGGGTATCGTCCGGAGGTCAATACAGTCACGGTACGCCTGTCAGTATACCACGTGGTAGGGGGTTGGGGGTAGGGGGTACGGGGGCCACTGGGGGGCAGGGTGTGCCGCGGGTCGGGGGCCGGGTTCGGGGGGCGGCCGGGTCCGGAGTGGGGCACCAATACCCTCCCGGGGGGCGGGGGCTGCGACGCCTGCGCGGCAAAGTTTCGGGGAGGGAAAAACTTCTGAGAGTTTTTCCCGGCCCCTCCCCCTTCCCAGGTTTGACCCCGTTTTCCAGCTCGGGCCTTCAGCCGATTATTTCAGTTTCTTGCCGGATCGATATTATTGTGTAGTCCCAGCTCGCTCGACAAACAGCGAAATAATCTGCATTAAAACATCTCACGGGGAAAACTCCGCACCGCGCCTTGCATTATGTGGCCAAACAACGCCGAGTCTGGTGCTGGGTGGCGACTAATGAGGTCCGCGACAACGACTGATCGATCCTCAGCTCCGGGTGAATACTGTCTGATTGACGGACGCCTCGTTAGCTGGCGTTCTCTCCTTGTGACGATCATTGATTTTGTTATTTCGAGAACGTCAAGAACCCAGGGAGAATAAGGAAACAAACTGAGTACACGCCTCTTCAATATACTGCAACATAGTGATAACATTTTGTGTATAATGCATTACCAATGAAAACTCGTGGTACATCTTAAGAGGCAAGTTATTACTGACTGACAACTAACCCCTTTTTGAAAGAGATGGACTAAAAGTTCACCAAGGGATATTTCGAACCTCGTTAGGATCGAACTTTTCATTTCGAGTTGAAACTTGTTTTAATTTATTTGGCTGAGGCGGTAGATGATGAGTGATAGTTATTGCGACAGCTTTAGAGAAATATAAATTGAATCTGTTAACAACGCTTTGATTATCATAATACATGTTGTTACAACTACGGGATGTACCGGTACGCCCGGTATATTGAAACCTTAAAATATATTTAGATTTATACTGCATTTACATTCAAGACAGTAAATTAACATACATATAAGATGACAAAAGGATTTCGATTCCGATCATCAACTGACCAAATGAGAGAATCGTGCAGAGTAGATGAATGAGATTGAATAAGTCATTCTCTCATTGGCCCTGTTGATGATCGGTGTGACAGGTGGAAAATGGTAGCCTTTTGATATATTATGTGATCCTTTAAGCCAACATTAGATACTACTAATGACTACTCATAACGTATTTTTAAAACTTTAAATTGCTTTGTTGTACTGAACAACTAATTCATAACATTGCTACGAATACAATGTGAAGTACTTTGCTGCTAGTAAATAAAACCATTTTACCTTAAACCATCAATATTGACACATTTTATTATACCTATTAACGCATTTCCCTAATCTTCCAATTTCATCTGATCAAAAAATTCAAATTGTAATTAGAATCTAGAAAACCTTTATTACTCACAACAAATTATGTATTTTTAAATTATTTTGTCATAGAAGGAAGTGCAACTCGTGTTTTGATAAGCATCTTAGTATGTCTAATGCTCTGTTAAATATCAATATGAATTTTTTAATTTCAAAACTATTCAAATCAAACTAAAATAATAAAACCTATTTCCCCAATGAAATCCCATTCCCCAACCCATTTGTACTCAGAGCTGCACATTATTCTTCCTTGTTTTAGCGAATTTCCCCTTTAAGGAAGAAGCTATTACCGTAGTCAGCATGGTAAGACCTAGGCCCGGGACCATGATAACTTTACGTTTTGAGGTCCCCAGACCCCAAAAACACCATTCGTTCGGAACTGTATATATATATATATATATATATATATATATATATATATGTGTGTCCGTGGGTGCGATAACTCTCGTAAAAATAATCCGATTTTGACGAAATTTGGTATAAGCGTGTAAAGCAGCATTTATGACTTTAAGTTCGAAAACCAGACAGATCGGACTATCCGAAGGGGTATTTTGGGGGGGTTTTGTACCCCAAAAATGGGTTTTTTGAGTTTACTACATATAATTGTTGAAAAAAGTCAAATTTTAGTTCCTTCCATTGGAATCACCTTAAAAAGACGCACAATTTGGTGTTTTGACCATTGCTCTACGTCAAATGGTTACAGAGATATTGAAAGTGCTAAACACAGTACGTTGTCCAATGCTATTCTTATGGAGAATAAGAAAAAAATTATAGCTCGCTTATTTATGAACGTATTCTAACAAAACTTGGTATATGGTTTCATCTGATTGTGGTCTATTGTTATTTTCACAATAAACCCGATTTTTACCAATAATTCCTGTAGCAGCAAACCTGCGTCCTCAGCCCCCATGTTATTCTTATGGAGAATAAGTAAAATGTAATGTATCTCTTAATTATGAACATAAATTAATAAAACTTGGAATGTTGGTTCACCTAGTTGAGTTCTATTGATATTTGCATAAAAACCCATTTTTTGTGTTCCTTATTGCAGCAAACCTGCGTACTCACCTCCCATGTTATTCTTATGGAGAATAATCAAAATGGCATATATCGCTTATTTATGAACTTATATTGATGAAACTTGGTATGTGGCTTCACCTAGTTGATTAATATTGATATTTACAAGAGACCCTATATTTGCTGTTTTTTGTAGCAGCAAACCTGCGTACTCATCCCCAATGTTATTTTTATAGAGAATAATTCAAATTTGATATATCGCTTATTTTTGAATATATTTTTATGAAACTTGGTATGCGGCTTTATGTAGTATTAAGACTTATATTTTTCATTGGAAATTCGCTGAGTACGCAGGTTTGCTGTGACGGTGGTATTTAACTATTATTAGCCTACATAAAATTGTGTTTCCAGTTCTTCAGTTACGAGGATCTCCTCTGCACTTCACAATGATATTCCTATTTAAATATTCCGATAGTTGCTAATCTTAATTCATTTTTGCCTAAGAAAAAATACAGTAGGTAAATCTGTGTCGTTGCGCAGGTGTCCGAAGTCATCTTATGACCTTGAAGGCTGAAACTTGGATCATTCATAGACAATTAGTTGTGGAAGACCCCGGCGGAGCCTGCTATTTGAGATTTGTCCTAAGTATCTCTTAAAATGTCTTTAAAGTACATAAACAGTTTTAAAACCTTAAAATAAACTCGTAATCAGCTGTGATTATTTATAATGTGATTTAAGCCTCTGCTTTGGTGTACTAACATGCACAAGTGCATACATGGTCACAGTTCATGGCCTCATACTGATTTATTATCTCTTTATGTAAACGATAAGTAGAACACCCACAAATAAAAACCAAATGCTTATAGCGTTTACAAACCGAAGGTTTTATAAAACACCGCTAATGAAAAATAAATAAAAATAAATACCCCCGTCACAGCAAACCTGCGTACACAGCGAATTTCCAATGCATAATGTATGACTTAATACCACATAAAGCCGCATACCAAGATTAAAAATATATTCAAATATAAGCGATTTAATTATTCTCCATAAGAATAACATGTAGGCTGAGTACGCAGGTTTGCTGCTACCGGGATAATCATCAAAAAATCAATTTGTTGTACAAATATCAATATACCAGTACTAAGTGAAGCCACATATCAAGTTTTATCAACATACATTCATAAATAATCGAGATATCAAATATGATTTATTCTCCATAAGGATAACATTGGGCAACGTACTGTGTTTAGCACTTTGATTATCTCTGCAACGGTTGGGCGTAGAATCACAATTTAAACACCAAAATGATTGTTTTGTGGAGCTGAACTGATTGGTGAAGTTTACATTAAAATAAACTGAGGAAAAGCCAAAAACCTTTTTTCCATAAGATTAACATGGGAGATTTTATGAGTAGGTTTTTTTTGGATTTTCTCAACCACTTAACCTAGGTTAATAATTCAAAATACTATATAATTTTTTTAAGCTCTATGAAATGGTAAAAACCAAAATTAATTTTCTTTTAATTTTAGGGTAAAAAATACAAAAATCTGATTTTTGAAAAATTTAAAACCCCCATAAACCCCCCTTCTCATGGTCCGATTTTCCTGGTTTTTGAATTTAAAGTCATGAATGTCGTTTTACACATTTGAGCCAAATTTCATCGAAATGGGACGTTTTTTACTCAAGTCATCGCATTCACGGACACATATATAAAAATATATAAATCTGAAGGAATAGTGTTTTTGGCATCTGGGGACCTTGAAACAAAAAGTTATCATGGTCTCGGGCTTAAGTCTTACCATGAGACCTACGGTAATAGCTTCTTCCCTATTGGGGAAATTCTCTAACAAATACTAGTCAATAATTTAAGCTATTTCACTGTTAACAAACACTATTTCTGAACAGGTAATCTTCCTTGTTCTGCCCATTTACTCAAAATCGGCCCCAAGAAGCGTCTCCCACTACGGTAATGTCCTGTATCTCTCCACCTGACTGAGTCCGCCGCCGCCGCGCCGCTCTGCCCTCCGGTATCGTCTCTTGTCTTAGACACGCCGCGCCGCTTATTGTCTTATTTACTCTTAATTAATTGTTTATGATTAAGTTAAAGTTTAGACAGGGTATTTTGTTATGCTATCCAGGATTTGAAAGGACAAGGTAAAAATTGTATTTAAGTTGTAGGAATAACTGCAAATATTTGACTTATCATAAATAATTTTATTGATTTTGTCACTTGCAACATCTAATTTTTATAGTTTATTAATTTAAAATACTATTGCTCAAACAGAACAGTTGAAGCGTTTGTGGTCAATTCATGGAAGCAAACAGTCCATTATTTTTAGCAAATAAATAAAAGATGTACATTTAATGTAATAACAACAAAATAACAGCACATAAACTAGTCAACGCAATAATAACTTAACATCACAATAATAATAATAACAACGCCAACATATAAATTTGGATTGATCTTAAATAGTGACTTTTGGTCCTTGTAAATTTGGTTGGGTAATAAAAAACCACTCATCTGTTCCTGCACCACGGATGTACTTTTTGTGCACATTACAGTACATAACTTCTTTTACGAATTGTTTTTGCTTTTTTAACTCGAATACCAATTAAAGAAAAATTGAAATTGTAGATATTAGAGAAATATCATATTTGTACTACTTAAAATTTTACAGCTATCAATTAAAGGATGTCAACGTAAAAACTAATGACTCTGAAAATTCACTGAATTTAAGTGTACATTTGTCACAAGCAAAACTAGTTTGGACTTTGAATACTCGAAGGTTTAATAGCTCGCATCTTGTCGTTGCTAAGAACTTCACTTTCTTCGGTGCTGATTACAGCTGTATTCAGTGAATACACTCTGATCCACAAGTTGAGACTGATGAAGAAAATGATTAATATTATGAATAAAAAACGAGATCGCACGCAGCACGCTGACGTGAGGGAAGTGAATTTCCACATAAAAACATTTAAAACTCAAAATAAGTGTAAACACATACATTTGTCCAATTTTTATTGAAATCTGAAAACATTGATTTTTTGGCTGTTCTGATGCTCCTGGTTTCATTTACTTGCAAAGCTGGGAATACAATTTTGCGCATTATAAGGTTAGGAGAAGGTCCAGACAGGCTTGAAAGTAGGCGTGAGGTTGCTGGGGATAATAAAAGTACTTTAACAAAGGAATAACAGGCTTTTCTAGGGTAAAACCCCCATATGACAACGTACTGTGTTAAGCCGATACTCATTTTCTTTAATAACTCGGTAAATATTTATGCTAGAATGACGAGAGAGGGCTTAAAACTTTCGCCTCTCTAATTCCCATCTTTTTAAATGCATTAATTTTACATCTGGGGCTTTTCTGACCCTTTTTGGGCCCAAAAACTGGAAATTTTAAAGATTAATCCCCAAAAAATGGGTTTAGAGTTTTCCGATTGTTTTGCCCAACGAACTTGTCCAACAGATTATAGAAAGGAACGTCCCTACCAAATCTGGAGTAAATCGGACAAAAAATTCGACAGCTAGAGTGCATACACATATATATAAATATATATATGTCTATATATATATATATAATTTTGAACGACCCCCCAAAACGTGTTCAGGGGGTCACGTTAGGAACTTCTATGGTGGTCCCGGGCTTAAGTTTCACTGTGCGGGTCATGTTAATAGTTTACTTTCCAAAGGAAATTCACTAATAAAAATATAATAAACAGTGTTAAATTTGCTAACTACTATTTAATTATTAGTTACTTAAAAACTTTGTGACCTCAACCCAGTTATTCTTGTCCACCTATCTAGTCAATTTGTTTTTGAATCATGCGTGAAGAGATAATATGTCGGTAATTTAAACGGACCTTTCTTTGGGGGCTTCTCCCAAAGCCCTTCAACGTTTTCACTCTCATCTTAATGGACGTATTTCATTTTATTGGAAGTTTCTATAATGTGCTCGTGAACTGTATAGTTCTGTACTTTCACTAAGGAATACTGAACATGTTATACTCCTAGACGTTTAAATTGATACTAGTAGCCTGTCGCGGCTTCGCTCGCGATCACAACATAGACCTAATATTATACTGACATTCCCGTATAAATATTGTGTTACCGTTCCAAAGCAAACATGGCCTGCTGATTAACTGTGTTTACTCTATCCAGGTGATTGCTTAAAACTTATAGTTATTTCCCAATGCTAAGCTTATGGGAAAAAACTCAACTTTAAGGGGCCCCATGGCCTCACTCACAAATTATTTCTCTATAAAAAAAGTTTCCTGCACAACTTCACGTTAGGCTCTTTCCCATGACACCAAAAACAAGAAAATCGGTTCAGTAGTATAGGAGGAGTGATTGTCACAAAAAACCTGCTCGCCTATTAAATAAGTATAGATATGCGATATTCAGATAGTAATGTTTCTTTTAAAACGTATCCTATCATTCAATATACAAGCAGATTGTGTGTCACGCTGAGCTATCAGGACCCACTGGACCGATCTATACGATTGAAGTATCTATGGAAAGGTCTCGATGCGTAGGTTTGCAGAGAATCATTAAAATTTACATCGGCCCTTAAGACCCCATAGGCCTCACAGGACTTCAAAGCTGCAATGTTAATATTACGGCATCATTGTAATCTTTTAAATTTGAGCATTTAACAGCTGTTGAAGGTAACAAAACACAGGACAGAAAAAATATCAGCTGTTTTAAGCTAACTTCCGGAATGAAATCACAATTTAAACTAACAAAACCGTATTTTCTTTCATTTGAGCAGCTATATTTGCTAGTTTAAATTAAAGCATAAAATAGAAAAAACAAAAATTTGCTTTAGAGAAAAAAAAACAACAAAAAACTGGTAACTTTCTCAAAAGCCACTACAGTTTAGAATGACACTATTCTTAAATGTTACATCGAGTAGAAAATCTTTTCTATCTTTGAGCTGCGCAAATAAAACTAAATGGCACAGAATAAAGTATAAAACTGGGATGTTTGTGGCGGATGCTGACGACGCTGTTATCAGCTGTTATCAGTGCTGCCGCAGAGCGCTCCCCCTGGACTGCTGATACCACTGATACTGGACTCAGCGCCCCCACTGAACCTGCCCCTATACTTCCTCTTTACTTGTTTGTTTTGTGGGTTCAAATCAAATTCTTTACTTCTCCTTATAGTCCAGACCCGATTGCACCACAGGATTTAGGACCAGGTTTAATCTGAACTACCTTGTCAGTCGTCAATACATAATAGTTATTATTGTTAGATTAGGTAACTGAAATAAATAAAATAAAAGCGCAATAATCATATAAAGTAGTATTAAATATTAATACAAATTAGATTAATATTGAAATACTGAGGGCAGCTGAGCTATATGTGAATTTGTATTCAAGTTTCTATCTGATGTTGTTAAATTAAATATCAGTCTTGATGAAGACATTACTACGAATTACAACATTACATCATAGTAACACATTACACATTTTTTTCCATAGATATGATGTGTGTTCCAAAGTGTTTTACATTACCATTTATACTTCTCCTGGATGGCAAGCGAATATATGAGCTAATGCCTTTGTAGCCATCGGTCGTTTAGCGGAAACATCCCTTATATTATTTTAGCTTGAAGGCGGTTTTTGGTGTAGTTTCGGAATAAAAATACTATTTACTTAATTTATTTATCCTCGCTAAAGTAGTAAAAAAATGTTCTTATTAAAACATATCCCGAAATAGACTTTTTTCTGTCATGAAGACTAAATAGTGCCTTATGGGGAGGATTAAAACATATATAATTTCAATCACCATTCATTTCACTAAGTCAATTGATACGAAGAAAACCAAAAACAATCAACCTTGGTTCTAGGTGTTACAGTCCGCTTATTCGTGTGGTCCCACGCAACAAGTCGCTCAAAGCTATTTTTTTGCCCGATCATTGACTTGTCTCCCCCTGTAAGACCATTACCCGAGCCCACCACCTGTTATTGTAGGTGAGGGGGTGGGGGGAGTCCGGGACTGTTCAGGGGTTAAAAGCGATTATCTTCAAGATGCAAATCACCGCTGTTCCATGCAACGCACGTCCGTTTGTGCGTCTGTTTGCCTCCTGATGTCTTTATGTTAACAGGACGATCTGGAAATGTGAATAAACGTAACTCTGAATATTGTGATTTTGATTTATTAAACTAATACAGATAAAAGGCAATTGGAAAATCATCACTAAAATAATTGACAATGATGGTGGTCAATTTTTTAGGTTACCAAAATCCTGAATATTTATGTAGCAAAATGTCAGTGAGGTTGGAATAGATTATTGTAGTATTGTGTAATTAGTTAAATGTATTAATTTACAATGTTTTCAAAAAAAAATACTGTCAACAGTTTTATATTTTAATTTGGTTGAGAACACGACTTTTATTTTGTAAAAATAATTTACATTGTAACCAATAACAATAGTTCTAACCAAAAGAAAATGCGAAGCGGAATTAGTTATAATTAGCTTAAATTCTGTAATAAAAAATTACAGGAATGTCTATTTAGTTAAACTCGTAAAATGGAAAGATGCTTTGATGTAAAAACTTCACAACTTCTGCTTCTATACAGATGAATGATCAAACAAACAATAAAAATAAAAGGAAATTACTAAATTTAATGTGAAATCACCTACACTTGGAAAATTAAACAAAACAGTCACTTTTATAAACACAATCAACTCGTCACTCAGGACGTATTTTTCTTTTAAATTAACGAGACTGTAAAGATCCTTCACGAGGAATAAACGAAACCCACTCTATTGAATCTAAAAACTGTTTTGGTTTTAGAACCCAATCAAGCACCTTCCCTAACTCTGTTTCAAAGTCTTTCAAAACTTCAAGACAGTAACAAATGCTCGATAGAAAGAATGGTAGGGTTGTTAACAATAGGGTAACTCAATTGAATGTGTAATTCGGGTGTTAATTCTTTAAATTTTCAATGCCCAATATCTCACTTCTTCACCACAACCCATTCATTGTCTTGAAAAATATCTCTCCTGATCATCGGATCGTAAAGAAGGTGAGGGAAGAGTCAAATAGTCTCGTGCTGCTCAACTGCGTTCAAAATAATAGTATAAAATACCTCCGTCCACAGAAAATCTGCGTACTCAGCGGATTTCGTATAAATATCTATATCTAACTCTCCATCCTCAAAAAGAATAAAGACCAAGTTTATCAAAATATATTCATAAATAAACAATATATCATTTGATTTAGTTTCAGTAAGAAAGTCATATGGACTGAGTAATCAAGTTCTGAAACATGGACTAAAAAATGGGGTTTGTATGCAAATATCAATGGACATAACCAGAAGAAGCAACATAACATGTTTTGTTATGAATTTACGCTCATAAAAAAGCTAATTTATATAATTTGTTCTTATTCTACATAAAAATAACAGATCCCATTTCCCCCATTAATTAGCCACGGGGATCACCGGGAAATGGGATTTTTATGCAAATATTAATAGATCACATATTGATGAAGCCACATACTAAATTGCATCAATACATGTTAATAAACAATCAATATCTAAAGTTTTAGTGGTTTTCGATAAGCTAACTGTGGACAACGTACGGTGTTTAGCACTTTCATCACCTCAGTTACCGATCTATATAGACCAATAATTCCAAATTGTACCAAATTTGTGTAAGCCAAAATCAATGGTGAAAACACAAAATTGACTTTTTAAAATGATACAAGTAGAAAAAAAACACATTTGAATTATCTCCCCCTTCGCACATTTCAAGCTGCTGGTTTTCGAATTCATGAAAATTGCTTCCGCTTTACACGGTTGAACCAAAGATCTTCAAGATCAGGTTTACTGTGACAGGGGTATTTAGCTGTTACATTGACTACCATATAAAATATTCTCATAAAAATTTCCCTCATTGAATCCACAATCAGCGAATTTTAATTGCATCTAATATACAACAAAAAACCTTATTTTGTGATGTGCACTCTGGTAGTACACAACCTGCTGACCTTTAAGACACAATGTGAGATTAACTCATATATATCTTCCTTCGGACGGTGAGCTCACTTGGCTTGAGCTTGAGTAATTAAAGTGGTTTGTTAAAACTCAATATGGCTCTGAAATGTGGGAGTAATCCTGCAGTATTGGATGTTAGAGCTGTTATTAAAACACTGACCAACTGCCCATCGACCGCAGTAGGCTGGGAGCGATTACAATTTTGAATTCTCATTTTCTTTTTGCGACCATTACAAAGACAATGTTTAGGGTGTATAAATAAAGATTATTTAAAAGTTGTTCTGTTTTAAAATCCACCGGTAAAGACAACTTGCGCCATTGGTACCAAGGTTGCGTAATGGGTAGAGAAAACACAACCGACATTATTGCTTTAACTGTGCTGTGATTTTAAAGAATAAAACTAACTTTAATAAGGCATTTAATGAACTATTTGGGAAACAATCCTACAAAATTGTGTTTATAGCTCATTTGTAAAAATATAAGGATTTGATCATTAAGAAGACATAGATGCAAAGATGATAGTGATTTAATACAAAGTCAATAGTTTATTTACAAAAAGTGAGAAAGATAAACAATATCATAAACAACTAGGAACATCTGTTCTTACAAATCATATGGTTTCTTAGAAGAGAGAATTTACTTCTAACATGATTAAACATCTATTATACGTCTGAGATAGGTTGTTTTGAATTAATCCTGAAGATGTGTTTAAGTAATCGACTGGTTAAAGGAAGTAGCTCCGAATGCTCAAAATTTTAATTTTCAAGCCAAATAAATTGGAAACGTTCTTTGAAAAATTTGAAACAGTTAAATATATGTTTTATTTTATTTTTGCCAGGTGATCTTTAGAAAAAAATTGAAATTAAAAATTAAAATTTTGTATCTTCACAGAACATAAAAGAAAATTCAATAAGTTTTATTGTTAAGGAAATCGACTTCTAATTACGTATATCTTCAAAGTTGGAAATGTTATGTTTTCGATTATACAAACCACCTTGAGCATTTTAAAATAACTCACTTGTCCTGCTGTATAAAAAAAACATTTTTGTACAATATATGTATTTATGTAATGTTATACTTTGAATGTCCAAAATAGAAGTAAGTAAAATATAAAACCTTGCAACGATGCAAACAAGATGCTAAAGAATAAAGTAAAGACAGTATAAGAATGCCGATTTTGAACTTTTATTTATTTGAAAAAGTGACTTGGTAACTTGTAAATTACATCCTGTCAAATAGATACCTTTACCCCATATATTGATCACACTATTCTTGAATATTACACCCAAAATAGTCAAAATTTAACACTCTCGATTAAAAAGCCTTAAAATGTGTTATTTTAGGCCTGATCATAATGTTTCTCATAGCGTGTGGCTTTTTAAATTTACCCAATTGGCATTGAGACAACAGCCAAAGTTTCAATTTAATAGAAAGGAAAAAACTCGAGTCCACGTCGGAACAGAGAGCTATTCAGAATGCCACTCTCCTTCGCGTCGTGAAAGATCGGGCTTTTCTTTTCTCCAAAATAACACCCTTTCCGACGAAACTGGAGAAAGTTGTAAGATATAGGCTAAATAAAACCGGGTAGAGTTGGTGGTCCATATCTCAGCTTCTAGCGCTCCATCTTCTATCACACCCCCCTCAGTCTGCCTCCGCTTTAATGCCTAGAACATATTTACAAAAGGCTTGTACGTAAAGCTTAGTGTTTGTAATAAATGTTGTATAAAGACTTAATCAATAACGTGTTTTATTATTTTCTTGGGATATAAATAGTAACAATGTAATTATATATACTCGAATTTATATTAGTGCCTTTATCAACGTCCACTAATAACCACTGGACAACTCGCAACAATGGGTTAAATTAAGTGGGAGTGTTATATATAGTGTCAATTATTACACAAATACGATATTCTCCACTCTTTATTATTGTTAGTTCATTATTGCTGTCCCCGACATCAAAAAATAAAATAATACCTGTAGTTTTTAAGAATAAATTCTAAATCATAACTTTTCTGAAATATTAATGCAGACAATTTTTTGAAAACGCAAGTGTCCGTATTTGTTTCGTCGTTATATCTGACCTTCCTATATTTTCTTTGTTCCCCAATCAGAATAGATGAAATATCTATATTACTAAAAGAATTTCTTAATTTTTGTCCGGTGATTATTCACCTCTAAAACTATTATTTTATATACATGCTCTTACTCTCTAGATATGCCTTTTGGAGCTTTGAAAAACCTTCATCTTCAGAGTTTCGCCCCATAGGTTTTTAAATTTTAAATGTTAATCTTATGGAGTTATATATGCTTTAGTTAGTCAGCTGATTTAAATGTAAATACATTTTTTAAATATTTGGCTCTATGTCTGAAATTAAAATTGTCAACAAATATAAACGTGTTACGATTCAGTAAACAGTCAACATTGTTCTAACAAAACTAAATTACTCTTTTTTATTTCAAACTTAAAGAGTATAGAGTAAGCTGAGGTGAACCCAACTGGTCATGGTCGGTGGTCCATATCTACACTCCTAACTCTCTCCCCCCCTTCCCACCTCCCCCCATAGCCTCCCTCCTCCAGAAAGTCTTTGGAGAAGTATATTTCAAGAGAACTCGGTGAAAGACAGGCTGCGAACTGTGGGTCGTGTGTCTTTGTGGTGGAATCGTGCTGCATGTTTACGTGCTTCTGTTCCATTGGGTTCGTGTTTTTGTAATTTTTGTTGACTTTTAACTCCAGAGAAATTACGTGAAGTTTTGTAAATTTCAAAATTAAGTTTGTGTTAGATTTATGTAGCTAAGCATATTTACAGTTAAAACCCAGTTTGTAAAAACTGATACAACTTTCTAAACAATAAATGAACAGAAATATAATTGGATCCACTCAAAGGTATAAAAACAGTATACATGCACAACGATAACATAAAATAATGGTATATTTGTTACAAAACCTTTACCAATACATGATCTAGTACATGTGCGCTATTGAACACAGGTCAACAGGATGTTATTAAAAAAAGTCTTATAACAGTTCAAACTATAATTACTGTCTTTTAGCCGTCAAATAAATTCCTATTAGACGGAGAGCAAAATATCTCAGATGATTGTAAATGCTCGCCACAGGGTGTGAAATTTAGGAACCAGGAAAGTGGACGAATAAGAATAAATATGAGCGATATGGCGATTGTGACTGCAGTGTGCGTGCGGGTGTCAACATTTCAATATCGTATATTGTCTGCGGCGTTGCCGCGGGCTCGCTGAATTTGTGAATTGAATTGAGTTCGCCCCTCTAAGAAACATATCTAAAGTATGGGTTCCGAGTATTACTGTGACTGACCATAACTTCTCTCGATTTGTGGGCTTTGCTCGTGCTACAGAAGCTCGATAGTCGAGTTACGAGGTTTCCGATTCAGTTTGGGAGAGAGGGTCGTTTTATATGGGGCTCTGTCGCGGTTTATTGATACATTTACCTATAATATTCATTCTTAGGAGGGGTTTATTTCAGATTCGGCTTTTCAACACTACCGATGCTATTTGAAATGTTGTCCTTGAGTTGTTTAAGCAAGTGTTCAAATTGGTCGCATCACAAGTTTTGAACTTTATGCAGCCTTTTATGTAGTTCAATCTTCAATTTTATTTTTAACTACATAATTTATTTGAGTGGTATCACTTGAGTATTATTATGTTGTTTGAGAATGAACCTTACTTTTAGCGAATTTCCCCTATAGGGAAGAAGCTATTACCGTAGTCGGCATGGTAAGACCTAGGCCCGGGACCATGATAACTTTTCGTTTTGAGGTCCCCAGACCCCAAAAACACCATTCGTTCGATACTGTATATATATATATATATATATATATGTCCGTGAGCACGATAACTCTCGTAAAAATGATCCGATTTTGACGAAATTTGGTATAAATATGTAAAGTAGCATTTATGACTTTAAGTTCGAAAACCAGACAGATCGACCTATCCGAAGAGGTATTTTGGGGGGGTTTTGTACCCCAAAAATGGGTTTTTTGAATTTTTTACATATAATTTTTGAAAAAGTCAAATTTTAGTTTTGGCCATTCGATTCAGCTTAAAAAAACACACAATTTGGTATTTCGATCATTCCTCTACGTCAATTGGTTACCGAGATATTGAAAGTGCTAAACACAGTACGTTGTCTAATGTTATTCTTATGGAGGAAAAGAAAATTTTTTTATCTCGCTTATTTATGAACGTATACTGACGAAACTTGGTATACAGCTTCATCTCGTTGAGGTCTATTGATATTTGCTCCAAAAAATTGTTTTTGCATAATTCTCCCGTAGCAGCAAACCTGCGTACTCAGCCCCCATGTTATTCTTATGGATAATAATTAAATGCTCTGTCTCCCTTAATTATGAACATAAATGAATAAAAACTGGTATACGACTTCACCTAGTTGAGTTATATTGACATTAGCATAAAAACCCATTTTTTGTGTTCCTTGTTGCAGCAAACCTGCGTACTCAGCCCCAATGTTATTCTTATGGAGATTAATTAAAATTGTATATATCGCTTATTTGTGAATATATTTTTATGAAACTTGGTAAGTGGCTTTATGTAGTATTAAGACATTTATATCTTCATTGGAAATTCGCTGAGTATGCAGGTTTGCTGCGACGGGGGTATTTTACTTTAATATGACCGTGAAAACAAAACAAAACAAATAAAATAGAACCATAGCACTACAATCCAGCCAGCCAATAAGCAGTGAAAAAGTTGGAACATATCTTAATGTTCAAATTTTACACTTAACCCGTAATTTCTAGTACAAGTCCAAACTTTCGATGTATACAATTTAATATCATTTACGTATTAACATTGGGTTTATATCTACCTGAAAATAGTTAAGAGTATTTTATTTGTTGATTTGTTTTAGGTTAATATTTGGTTAAATGTGGTTTTTAACAGCTTACCAGTTTTTAAAATTACAAATTTACTGTGTTCAACCTATTTTTGTTTATTTTATTACGATTTCGGATAAAAACATAACAGAAAAAACATTTACCTTAAGCTTCTGATTTGTTCCTTAGCTACATTTGTTCGATTACGGTTCTCTGGCGTGTCCCTGCACCGCGAGTCTTCAGAGCAGAGCGAACTACACCTACACTTGACTAACTAACGACTATATACCTGAGTATGCTGGTTTTGAATCCTGGCACAGACATGTGGAAGCGCTTAACTACTTGTATTAATCAATTAACTAGCTGGATAGCATAATTATTATTCTGCCCTCCTCATGAGTATAAACAGAATGATACTGAGCAAAATGTGAAAATGATGTGAAAGTTCGATACTGGTCTCTGGACTATTCATTAATGACCCTTTTATAGAAAAGTTATATTTTATTTAGAAAAAAGACCAGGGATAATACTGTTAAAAACAACGTTATACAATAAAACTGGTGATAGAAAAAAGTGTCCACAAATTCCTGATATCTTTATACCGTGGTATTTAACCCAACCAAAATAACTGAAGGCAAATTTGAACGTCTTACATTAACGTCAATTGCTCATACTGCCAGGTCATGTTATAACCCTTTTCAGTCCTTTGAAGAGATATTTATACAATTTATAGCCTTGGCACCGTGAAAACAAAAAAATAAGCTCCAAAACTTAGTACCCGAAACACTTGGAAGCCGATACCCAATTGTTCCCAACCGAGAGTGAAAAAGTGGTGTATGGCGGTTCCAGAGACAAAAGAACAGTGACAATGAGCCATTCCGTGGCATCGGCTCATCATTGCTCATCTCAACTTCCGGTGTCCACCGGAAGTGGGAGTATTCATTAAAACCGTTCATTATTCTGTATCGAACGTCGCGTTGCATCTCTATGGCTTCAGTGAACCAAGAGCGAATCACTTTTACAATGGGACGAAGTTTGATAATTAACTTGCTCCACGCAAATCGGGTTTCATAATAACAAAATGACACCGTCGGTATTTTTCTGCTTTAAAACCCATGAAAGTGCTATTAACTAGTAAATAGTTGATTTTGTGAAGGGGACTTTTTTAATGATTAAGCTTAATTAGTAAAATATTAGAAATTATTATACTTAGGTATATTTCAATTTTTTTCCAACGTAGTTTTGTTGGTAAACAATGTTTAAATACAGGGTGAGTTTTATATGAGTCCCCCCTACCTTTTTCTACATTTCTTAAGATATCAACTCCGGACCACCTCCGATCATTGTTTACCAACTTATACTTAATTTTTAATTAGTTAATATTTCTAACCGCCATATTGGATCCGCCATATTGGATTCAACTGTTTATTTTTAAATTTAAAGGTGTTGTGATCCATCATATTGAAGTACTTTTTAACGGGGAACACAATGCTGTAATCCGTTTTTGAAAACCATTATTCGTTCTCAAGATATTGAAGGATTAAACACAATTTTGGAGAGAGTTTTAAAGGTCCCAACCTTAAAACATGCCCATATATTCTTATCATTACATCAAATAATGACCAAGAACTAACACCAATCATTCTTGAGTGGCAATTGCTTCATTTATACGAAATCCAAATTTTCGACCCCCTTCTTGGGTCCGCCATTTTGAAATAAGATTTTTTTCAAATGTAAAGGTAGGGTTGTGACCCATCATTTCCAACTGGGTTTCTACGCTGAAATCAATGTTTTCATATATCACCCTTAGTTTTCATAATATTGAAAGATTTATGTTACCATTTCAAGAGAATGAAAGGTGATGATTGAAAACGGATTGCGGCATTGGTCTCAGCGTTGAAAACAGTTGGAAATAATGGGTCACAACCTACCTTTACATTAGAAAAAATTATCTTATTCCAAAATAGCGGATCCTAGATGGCGGCCGAACATTTTAATTTTGTCAAAATGAAGCAAATGCCACTGAACAATCATTTGTAGTGGTTCATGGTCATTATTTGATGTAATGATGAGAATATGGGCATGTTTTAAGGTTGGGACTATTAAAAATCTCTCAAAAATTATTATTTTTTAACTCGTCAATATCTTGAGAACGAATAATGATTTTCAAAAATGGATTGCGGCATTGTGTTCACCGTAAAAAAGTACTTTTATATGATGTTCACAACTCCACCTTTACATTTAAAAATAAATAGTTGAATCCAATATGGCGGCCAACAATATTAACTAAGTAAATACGAAATATAAGTTGGTCAACAATGATCGGGTGTGGTCCGGAGTCGATATCTTAAGAAATGTAGAAATAAACGGTATCAGGAAACTGACACATACTTTCTCCCTTTTAGCCCAACTTTAATGAATAAATAACTTTTTATTTACTAAATATAAAATACAAAGCACGGTCGAATGTACAGAAAATCTTGTAAACAAGTTGTTTTCAAAAACATCTACCCAAATCCCTGTTTTGGAGGCACTACAGAATCCATTGCTACACACTGGTTTTAAGAGGGGAAATACCCCTTATCCCCCCCGGGTTATTAAGGGGCAACATATTTCGAATTTCCTCTGTTGGTCAATGCTAACTTGACAAGCATATCACGATTGAACGAAATTGATCTTTAAATAAGAGAGAAATAGTAATTTTTGTAGTCTCCATAAGGATAACATTGGACAACGTACTGTGTTTACCACAAAATGAAAATTTAAATTTTCTCCGCAACCAGCAATCGTAGAATAGTAATTCAAACTCCTAAATTATTTAGTTGTTTTAGCTTTTTTAATGGTGAATAGTAGTATTTTTTATATTTATGGTTTTTATGATAAATAAAAAAAACTGAATTTTTGATGTTTTAAGTCCTGTAATTTCTGAACCTGAATTTTTACAGAAATGCGGGTGGTATCAATTTTTTGAAAAACTAAAGATCTATAAACGACTAAAGTTTAATTAAAATCGTTAGAGCCGTTTTTGAGAAATTTTGATTTTTCAAGTTTTTTGGCGGTTTTTGGGGGATAATTACCCTTAAAACTAAAAAATTCAACAAAATGATAAAAAAAACACCTGGAGATATCGTGGATTAGTACCTACATAACAAATTTCATAAAAATCGGACCATTGGTTAGGGCTCTAGCTCTGTACACATCCATACAGACAGACAGACAGACAGACAGACAGACAGACAGACAGACAGACAGACAGACAGACAGACATACACACATACATCACGTAAACATCACTATTTTGGATTCAGAGAGCACCAAAACGAATATTTCCACTAGCAACACAAATTCGAAAATTTTGACGAAAACAGTACTTGCTCCATATACTAAGGGGGGGAAGTAAAAAGTGGGGGACTCATTTAAAACTCACCCTGTCTGTTTATTAACATGTCAATTGTAAAATATATTTGTTAAGATTGTAAATAATGTTATACTTATTTTGAAAAATCCATTAAAAGGAAATAATAAGGAAATGAGGCTACAGCACTCGGGAAAAGTAGACAGAACTCGTCTCTATAAGATGAGGTTAAAAATCCTGTGAAAATTTGCTCAGTCCAATTCACACTTGGAATCCATAACTCCCCTTGTTTCTTAAAGTGAACACTTCATTGAATACAGCGAACCAGCGTTGTGGTGCGGTGCTAGTCCACAATGCCCTGTTAGAAGTACTGTTGTGCTTAAAAAGGTTTAGAAAGTTTCAACATTATTAAGTGGAGTCAGAGAATAACGTGGGAAACTGTTATGTACTGTAAGTTAATAAGTAACGCAATGATCCATTATTTTAGAGTCATTTATTTTGAAGTTCAGATATTTGATCACATTTAATTCAATTAACGTTCACATAATACCCACCTGCAACTCTCATGTGTTTTTAAATCTGGATGTAAACACACAGTGTAGGCATTTTGTCAGCAGTCAAAACACCACCTCCGTGGGTAGGATTCCGTCTTGGTCATTACCACCGTATCTTTCTAAAATATATAACAAAAGCGACTTTATATAATTAGTGTTGTGATAACAGGTAACTTCAGTGGAGTTACGTCACGTGATTGTTTTTTTACGATTTATTCCCCCATTATTTCATTTTACGAATAATCTTGGAACTTCTAAAAATATCAAGAAGAAGTACAATAATTCTACCAATACTCTTTATACAAAAGTTAACTTGAAAATATGATTTTCAAACTGCAGTAAGTGTATACAAATCAAATTCACAGCACTAATACTCTCAAACGTTAATCAACATTACCCTCATCTGAGAAATGGTGGGAGAAGGGTGGGGGGAAGGGTCTGGTGGTTATTAGTGGATTTCCTATGGAAAAGTGAACTATTAGCATGACCCGCACGGTGAGACTTAAGCGGGACCACCATTGAAGTTCCTAACGTGACCCCCTGATTACGTTTTGAAGGGCCTCTAAAAACGTTAATATATATATAGTACACACACACTATGTATATATACACACACTGTGTGTGTGTGTGTGTGTGTGTTCGCACTGTAGCGGTCGCAATTTCTGTCCGATTTACTTAAAATTTGGTAGAGAAATTTCTTTTTATAACCAGTTGGACAAGTTCGTTGGACAAAAAAATCGGAAAACTCTAACACCCTTTTTTGTGGGATTTTAAGTTTTCAAATTTTGAGTTTCGGGGCCCCAAAAGGGTCATGAAAGCCCGAACGTACACTTATTGCACATTAAATTATTATACGTAAAAAGCTAAAGATTTCAAGCCCTCCCTCATCATTCTAGCATAATTATTTTTCGAGTTATTAAAGAAAATGATAATTGTCAAAATATAGTACGTTGTCTTATGGGAAGTTTACTCTGGAAAAGGCTATTTTTCATATCTTAATATCGTTTTATCATCCCAAATACCCCTATACCAACTTTTTATCCCGACTATACCTCCTTCTAACTTTATAATGTACAAAACGACATCCTATTGGTGAATTAAAATATAACCAGAAACATCAGAACAGCCAAAAAATAACATTTGTACAGTTTTCAAAATAAAATTAACTAGTGTTGGTTTACCCTTTATTTGATCTTTTTAAGGTTTTAATGCGGATATTCACTTCCCTCACGTCAGCGCGCTGCGTGCGATCTCGTTTATGGTTTAAAACACCGGGACAAAAATCCGGGTTCCTCAAATATTGAAGAAATCAAAACTCATATTTGGTAATAGTAAAATTAATAATTAACTTCGCACTTTTGTATTCCTATAGTAATTAATTCGTTCTCTACTTATTCTTTTGTTAATTTCAAAAACATTTGTTTTTCCAAATTCGTCAAATCGAATAAAACATAGAGTTCAATCAATTAAAAGCTAATCAAGTTTACTTGGATTATCCGAAAATAATCATTTGACAAACGTTTGAACAAACTTGACATAATCTACCATGCTAATAAGAAATAGCTATTGAACATAAACCATCATTATGTGTGTTAACATAAGCTACACTATCCGCCTTTCAGCGAAGACCTAAATCCAAAAGGAGTTTCTTCAGAAAAGGGGGAAGGAGGTGCGAGAGGGCGTGATCGGATGGACGAACCCCCTCTCCCCCCCGCCGTTTTATTTAGCCTATATTTCGCAACTTTTCCTCAGTCTCCAGCGAAAGGGTATTATTTTTCTTCAGAATAAAAGTCCGATCTTTTATCCAGCGACATGAAGGAGAACGACGGCCTGAATAGATTTCCCGTTTCGACGTGAGTTCAAAGTTTTCCTTTCATTGTGACGCCGACTGACGGCTAAAATTATTGGAACAATTTTCACGATTTGTGGATTGTAAAATGTCAAAATTACGAACTTTGAAATTGAACAATAAAATAAGATTGCTTATTGAATTTCAATTTCATGGGTGCTTTTCGGGGTGGCCTTAGGAAGTGTAAAGACAATTAATTGAATTGTCAATACATTTATATATGCTCAAATATCTTAACGTCATGAGTAGGAAATTATAGATGAAACAATTATTTTACAAGATTCAGAATCACTACCACATAATTCTCTCCCTGTAAAAAGTAGATTAAACAAAATGTTCATTAATCTTCACGGTCACCGCAGGTTTATGTAAACATGTCAATTTTGAATAAGGATTTATTTATGTATTATTTAAGATATATTAAGATTGTAAAATTTAATAATATACATTATGTGGAATTCATTCCATTTTTAAACATAGTCTATAAGTTTAAACAGTTTAGATTTTAAAAGAGATCACTAAGTTTTTATTTACGTTGTGTAAATATTTTTCAAATCGTAGTTTTTAATTTAATTTTCTTCAAATTCGCTTCTGCGCTTTAAAATTTTACAATTTTACGTTTCCTTCTCTGTAATCTGGTACATCCAAAGGCCTAAAAATTGCACAGCACTGAAAAAATTCAACTTGGCAAAACATAGCCAAAATTTTATGAAAACTGCGCTTCAATAAACCCCTTCAATGAGACCCTCTTTACGTCCACGGTTTTAAGCTCCATTTTAAACGCTGTAAGCCCAGAACCCCGTATTGCCACCGGATGGGCAGTTGGCCAGTGTTTTGATAACGGCTTGAGCATCCAATACCACAGGATTACAACCGTTCTGTCCGGTGATGTTGGGTTTTAACAGATCTCTTTAATTATTCCAGCTCAAGGCGATTTTTTCCAGCTTCTTCTTGGCTTCGAAAAAATATTATTTTAATATTTAAGTTTATTTGTTTGAATAATGTTTTAACACGTTAAAATGAACACACTAAACTGAATTTTCATTCTTGAGTAATTATTTGATACAAGAAAACTAAATGATTACAAATATCTACTTATATAAAGCTAGACGGGTTCACTCAGTCACTCACTCACTCATTCAATGACATAAACTATAAGGCACTTCCTGTAATCGAACCCCCCTCAACCCCATACTTGAATCAAAGCTCTTGACGATAAACTGTCAGATAAATTGCCAAACATTTGCAACATTTGTGAGTTTTTGAGGCATTTTTGGGGCGGGAAAAATTCCACTTTCTCAATTTTTCCACTTTGAGCACGTTTTGTATGGAAACGGTAAGAGATGGCAAAAAATGTTAAATACAAAAGTTGTAGAAAATTTAATTTCAAACTAACGATTTTCCGTCAGATTTAAGATCCGATCATCCGTTTAGCCGCTACTATTCATCAGAGAAGGAGTAATTTTGAGTATTTTGGCCCATTTAAATGTGTACAGTTTTGGGAAGCACACTATCTTTGACTAATACCACATGTTTGTATCAGCTGATTTAAATAAACCGCCCGTGTAGGACTAATTTGCTCACATGAGGTTTGTATAAATCAGCTGTTACAAAACAAGGTGAGCACATTATCGCCTACAGGGGAGGTTCAATATCGCGAATATCGTTTGTTACGATATTGGGAAATGTAATAAACCGACTGTTTGATCTATCGAATGAATTTAGCCAAGTAGCCTAGTGGATATGTTGTCAGATGATTCAAAATGATGTGGTCACGGGTTTGAATCCTACTTTTGATGATTACTTTTTGAGGTCTGCAATTTCTGTTTATTTTGACTTTATTTTGTTTTTACAAATTAATTGATTTGTAATAATGTTGCACAACGAACAGCCACCATACAGCGCTCTGCGGAGTTAGGTTAGGTTACTATAATTTTGTCGTTAACTGAAGTCTGATTTTTTGTTATTTTTTACACGTAAATCAGTTTGTAGAACTCCAATTGAACATTTTAACCACAACTTTGTATTTAACTTATATCTGATTAACTTTATAAACTGACTTTTATATCTGATTGAGTGAGCACTTTATTTTTAGCTTTTGTACACCTCGAAACAACCATCATAGTCGGGAGTTCATCCGATAAAACGAACAAGCAGCCGATTGGTGTAATGTTTCGATATCGGACCGATATGGGACCGCCTGTGTAGGTGTTAATGTGCTCACCAAAGGTCATTGTTGTGTAGTTTTTCTTTGGTTAACGAACTACAATAGTTTAGTTTGATTTAAACTAGAGTTGACTGAGGAATGCAAGTGAGCGAAGCGAACTCCAAATGGGGGTTTGGGGGCGAAGCCTCCAACGGCGATAAGCCTAGTTGAAACTCAAAGGTCCGGTGGTTGAGCACCTGGGTTTAAATTTACTTTTCCCCAATTAAAATACACCGTACATAAAAAAATGTGAGCTTTAGCTTACGTTGAGTTGGATAAACAGTGACTATTGGTGAAACATCGCGTTGTAAGTATAGCGTTATGCAAGAAAAATGGCTAGTTAAAAATTCCGGTTTTATACAACGAAATATCAAGTACTCTTTTCCCCCTTACTGCGTAGGTCTGCTTTACACAACTGCGTATAACATTCTCCTAAAATAGTGGTTCAGAGTTTTTCCTCTTCATTGGGTACTTAACATTTCCGTAATCAAACTATGCCACAATTACGGGTTGCTATTTTATTAATTAAATTCAACATGATTAGAACTACAATTAACAGGCAGTAAAAGAGTCATGAACTTAACTAAGGAAAATATGGCGTACTACGTCCATTGAGCCCTCTAGTTTGTTCAATCAACAACAAAACCACCGGTTGATGTCAGTTCGTTAATTGAATAAAAAACCGAATGATCGCATCGCGTGGAGTGAGTTAATTAGCAAACTTCGCTCCGATTGTAAAAGTGATTCGCTCTTGCTTCACTGAAGGCATAGAGACGCAACGCGACGTTCGGTACAGTATAATGAACGGTTTTAATGAATAATCCCACTTCCGGTGGACTCCGGAAGTTGAGATGAGCAATGATGAGCCGTTGCCACGGCCTGGCTCATTGTCACTGATCCTTTGTCCATTGGGTCGACGTATTGCCACACTAGTTTGGGGCTTAAAATAGAACCAAAAGATTCGCTTATGACTAATGTAATATAAAGTTCATAAATAGTTGAAATAAAAGTAATTCCTTAATAAGAGTGTTATTTTGCTAATCAAAATATTTAATAACATGAGTAATTTAGAAAGAGTGTTCCTTGTTAAATAGTTTGAAAGAAGGATGTAGTTTTTTTGACTTAGGCTAAAAGTATAATCATAATCACACATCGCTAGTGAATAACTAATAAAAAAAGTTTGTATTATTTTTACAATATTAAAATATATTAGTTTCCATTTTTTGCTCTACTCACGTTCACAGAATAATGTTTTTGTTTATATAAGTTAATTGCATTGGTAGGATATATTTTTAGATGTTTTCTTAGCAAAATAATCACAGATGTTAATGAATAAATGTATTACTATTGTGACCTCTTTATAAGATATCTGTAAACAGAATCAAATAAAAGCAACAGTCAGAGTGAGTCTCGTATGCTCATCGCCTCAATGTAATTTGTCAGCATGTCAGCAGTTACATGTGCTTGGTTCTGTCGGGAACTTATTGAATAGTTCACGAAAACTACCCCGCACATCACTATGAACTCTACACTATATAATATGTCGGCGGTTTAATCGGTCCTCCAAACATATAAGTAAAGTTTACTAAAGAAATCAAGGCTGTAATTGACCAACATACAAAACTATAATTTTATTTGATAAAGGAGATTGTTTCCCTGCGTGTAACATATGATTTTTTCCAATATTCTTCCTTTACTGTATTAACAGCTATAATGATATTTAAATTATGTCCCTTAGTAATATTATGGATGAAAACGGACTTTCATGGTAGTCCGTACGCTTTGAAATTGAAATATAAGCCTCAAAAGTGCCCGGTTTCAACCGGGACAACAGTTGTGTTTCTTGCATTCTGAGGGTTTCAACCTAATTCTAATAAGTAACATCTGGCCAAATAAATGCAATGTCCATCAGAACAACATTGTAACTTTGACGATCTGTCGTGTGGAGCCCTAAGGCCACTCAGGATCAAACCCTTTACTTTCCCATAAGAACTAAAGAATCAGTGTACCAAATTTTCCCCCTCCAGTATGTGTGGAGTTTTGATATCATCCCAGAGCTTTGCTTTTTTATGCTTTGTATGATTATAAATTAGGACAATTGTTTTTATACCTAGATCGTTGATATCTGTTTCTAAAATAACGGAAGGTTTTCTAAAACAAATCTCCTTTTATTATTAAAATATAAAGATATGTTGAATGTAAGGGTAAACTTGTGTTGAATTATACGTTTGAATACATATTTATGTCAGATTAAATTCAAGTACTCATCATCGGGACCTACTAAATATGTTCAGATCTAGTGTTATTATCACTAGTAAATCACGGGAGATCCAAGTTTCGTCCTTTTTCCTCATTAACTAATAAATGTTTACAGTCTAAACCTTGAAACCATTAATGAATTATGGAATAACTAGGCATAATTTAGCTGATAACATTAAATCGTCTAACTTACAAAGGGAATTTTTTCCCCGTCTCCCTAAATAATTCTAATACTATTGTGAAAATCCCAAGGGTACAGAAAAATGCGTAAGAAGAATGTAAATAAAGGTATGAAATCCGATAAAGTGCAATATAAACGACCCCAACTCTCAAATCAAAGCGGAAACCTCGTATACTCAAAGATTCTATGGCACGAGCAAAGCCCACAAATCGAGAGAAGTTATGGTCAGTCACAGTAACACTCGGAACCCATACTTTAGATATGTTTCTTAGAGGGGCGAACTCAATTCAATTCACAAATTCAGCGAGCCCGCGGCAACGCCGCAGACAATATACGATATTGAAATGTTGACACCCGCACGCACACTGTAGTCACAATCGCCATATCGCTCATATTTATTCTTATTCGTCCACTTTCCTCGTTCCTAAAGTTCGCACCCTGTGGCGAGCATTTACAATCCCTTGAGATATTTGGCTCTCCTTCTAAGGTAGATTTATTTGAAGGAATTTTACAAAAAAATCTTTCGGATTTTAAATTTGTTATACTATTATTTTCACTTGTCTTTTATTATGTAATTGATGTTTTATACTTTACTGAGATATAAATTGGAGTAGTTGTTCAGTATGCGGTAGTATGTGTAGTATATAGTTTGAATATGAGTTTATTCTGCATTGCAATTTTCTTTAATGAAATAACAAAACAAATAATTAGTTTAAATGTTTTACTTGTCTTGCCTACAATTATCGAGATAATAGTTTTGCTAAAGCCCGAATTTCGTTTGTGGAGTAAATCATGACACCTTTAATGCTAGAAAATCACTTATAATGGCTTGTATTGTTGTAAAGATTCAAATTATAAATCAGGACAATTGTTTTATATCTAGATCGTTAATATGCCATTCTGAAATAATGGAGGATTCTCTGAAACAAATCCTTTTATCAATAACAAACAAACCTTTTGATAACACATAGGAAAGGTTATAAAGGTCCCAGAGCAACCCTTTCTAAAATGAAACTCATGTTAATTTATGTTAAAATTATAATATAGATATAGTGGTATTAAGTTTCAATTATTATTATTATTATACTATACAATAGGAATATTTTACATTGGTGTAACATTTTTAAAAACCAAATAAATATAATATAAAGTAAAGTTTCAATCTAAAAATGCAATATCTGTTCTTTATAATGAACACCTGGGTTGGTTCACTTATTGTTTCGAACCGCTTGTTACTATCAACAATAAAACCACTGCGCCGGAGACAATTCGTTAATCGAATAAAAACCGATTGATTGCATCGCATCGAGTGCGAGTTAATTAGTAAACTTTGCTTGGTTGTGGACGTGATTCGCTTTTGCTTCACTGAAGGAATAGAGGCGCAACGCGACGTTCGATACAGTATAATGCATAGTTTTAATGAATACTCCCACGGTGGACACAGGAAGTTGAGATGAGCGATGATGAACCATTGCCACGGCCTAGTTCATCGTCACTTGTCACTGATCATACCATTTTTCTTTGTCTCTGGGCAATACAACGCCGGGTGTAAATAGGATTGTGGTTAATGTTAGTATCAAGAAAGAATGGTTGGTTGATTGATTATTTATTCTGGGGATCAGAAAGAATTGAACCCGTTGGAGTTTGATTATTCTATGTACAAAAAAAGAGATTTATGGAATAGTTTATATCAGTCGTTACTTGTTTATAGTTACACTTTTAAACCAGAATATTCAAAAACATGAAATTTTACCAGCGATTGTAAATAACCTTGAAATTTGAGAGTTTAACATTTTTAACATACACAACACGTCATAAAAACTATACCATCTTAAAAATACAAGTAACAATATTTAAACTCTTAGTCTTAAATAAATGCCACTTTATTTAATACTAGGTGTTTTATATACTTACAAACAAAATTCATACCCCGCACTCTCTTTAATCTACAACTTAAATTTATCTCGTTATATCTCAAGTAATAAATATGTATATACAAAATCAAATAAGACAGAGCACAATATAAAACCATCCTCGCTTTCAAATTTGTCATAAAACCTCGGAATCCAAGCATACGGAGAAATGGGACATAAAAGCATCTGTGATGTTACAAGATCATGATTACTGCTAGTCTAAACCTTAAAAGTCAAATATTTAATTTCCCAATTAATATTTATTCCTATGAGAAATTCAATTTTCATGACACTATTTTAAACTTATGTAATTCATTGAATAGGAATGTTAACTGTTAATTTTAAAATTTACTAATACCTTTCTATATAGACCAACCTTAGTGCCAGTAAGATCTTGATTATTCATGTTCTAAATTTCTCACTCCCTAGTTTTATTAAAAAATTATTTTATAAATAATTCTTAAAAAATCTTACGCAGTGAGTGTTATAAGTAAGGAGGGGGAAAATAGTAAGTCACGAATCAATAACCCAAGTTCCCAGTACTTTTGTTAGTTTATTTAACGATTCTTTTTAGGTCTAGATAAAAACAATAATTATTTTAGAAAAAAATACCTAATAAATTGCCATCAAAATAAAAAGATAGATATACCAAATAATAACATATTTTTTTTTTATTTATTTGCCATAAACCCAATGTCATTGGCACACTATAAAAACTTATTTAACATATTTAATACGAGAGAAATGGAGAAAAATGTTTTAGTTGACAAATCTTTAACTTTATTAAAATAGACTATTAATGAAGACTTCAAGCTAATAAAAATGCACCTTTATTATTAGTTTTAATCTTCTCTTGAATTTTCTTAAGACGTGTTCCTCTTAAGTTTACTATCAATTTTTTACCAATTTAATCCCGTTTAATGTATATTTTCATTCGCAATGGTCCTATGATAACGTGTTTCAAAATGAAATTAAGATCTTATAACTTAATAACTCTTACGAGATCTTATAATTAAATTAAGATTTTATAACTTTGCTGTTTTAAAGTGTCACAAATTGTGCTTAACAAACAGTGTAGTTTAACTTATATAAATGGTTGGCAAAGTCATAATCTCAAAATTTCTAACACTTTTCTCGTATGAGGACTTTTTCTAAACATAATTATCAGTGCAAATTTTTATAAAATCAATATATTTTGTAAATTTGAATTTGAGTTTCTCCAGATTGGTATGACATATGTTTATCGAGGAGCAAATAACCTACAGCACGTTGATACAGTTTGGAAATGTGACGATTTTTTTTTAGTATAAATAATATGTTTGAACTAATTTCACATTATCTGTTAAAGCGGACATTAATTTAAGTTTTGATCAATTGTTAATCCTAAAAAGTGTGAGTCTGATGGTCCTAAAACTTTTTAATTTACTTCTTAGTGTTAATTTTACTGACATATTAGTTTCATATAATAGTGACACGTTAGTTTGAACGTGGTCTTGCAGTACTCCAAAGTTTCCACCCGATCGTGACGCGACGTGGACTGACGGATACAATTATTGAAATGCCAGTTTTGACTAATTTAAAAATGCCAAATGTCAAAGTTTTTGAAGTTTACATAAAAGTTTGATATAAAATAAAATTTCTTGACTGATGGGATTTAACTGTAACTTATCTTTGGGAACTTTTGTCCAATACCTTTATACTGGTTGAATGCTCTAATAACACTGAAAATAAACTGAACAATTTAAAATGTCAAAACAATTATTTTACGTTGTATTCAATTTCTTTGTTTTACGACTATCTATCTGCCATGTTTCTTGGAAGTCCCAGTATAGTTCATTATGTATTTGAAGCCTTGTAACTGAAGTTGTAATTAGCAAGCTACGAAACATTGTTGTAAGTATTATGATTCCAGAATGGTTTTACATAGTAATCAAATATGTAGAATTAAATCACTGGTGTAGTAGAACAAAACTAGAGCAACCAAACTATATTGCGATCAAGCTAAACCACACGTTTCTGAACATATAGTTGTTTTACTTATGTTTGTGGTTTTGGTTTATTAACTAGCAATTTTTATTTTAGAACGAAAAGAAATCCTTAAGAGTAACAGTCCATTAAAATGTTGTGTTACTTGACCTATACAGTTGAGGTTCTCCAGAATTCTTGAAGTTGTCTAGTATGGAATTTGAACATGTGACAAAGTCCGCTATTTCATCCGTTGTTAAGTAAAGGTCTTAACCCTGAAGTTTTGGTTTTGCCCGTTTATTAATACACTATTAGTATACAGAAATTTGTATACATCAGTTTCTCACCCAGTATAAAAAGACTCCATATTTTCAAAAGATAGTTTATAATATATATATATATTAAATTTAAATTCCAAAAACAATAATTGAGAAACCGAAATAACTCCATACATTATTGACCACAGATCTACCAAAGCTCACTTAAAAGCAATCGCTCGAATAACTAATTACTAATAACGAGGCGGGTGAAGAATTACATCGTCCGAAGTGGAAACGAACGGCTGAAAAGTTCGGGAAAGTTCGGCTAATTACGGACAATCCCGAGTACCGGGGCCACCCGAGTGGAAGCTCTTACGCGAATTGTAATTTTGAATTTTAATGATTATTATTTGGTCTATACTCGAGCTGCTCGAGGGCGCTTGTATTTTCGTCTTTATATTTTCCTCTGCAGGACGATTATAAGAAAATTGTTTGCTAAGACAATGAATCGAGGAGGAGGGAGAGGTTTTATTGAGAGTGGAAAAATTAACACCCTATTACACTTTCAATTAAGCCGACCCATTGTAAGGAGCCCAGTCACTCGCTTTATCGAGTTTTTTTCATTGTCTCGAAGAGTTTTAAAAGACCCAGCGCCAACCGGGTGAGAGAAGGCACTTGATTGGGTCTTAAACAAAACCGGTGTTGAGATGAAAGCTCGTTCCTCGTCTCTTTCTAAAGACTCTAAACAATAATGTAACTTCTAAATATAATTAAAAATTTAACGGAAAAGCCTTGTTCGATGTGGGCAAGGTATAAATGTTCCTATATAACTAACACAGTTTAACTGTATTAAAACAATAAATGTGATTTCGGACTTATGATTTCGTTTGAGCGAATTAGATTAAATTGAATCGTTATCCTTATTACATGTATTTAATGAACAGCATAACAAGCAATATTCATTAGACACTTTCAATGAAAACGTTTAATTTTGAACAACTATAAATATGTTAAAAGTGTTACTTTAATGGCTATACTGTATAAGCTATATAAATCAACCATATATTCTCCAAGTTTTTAGTGAATGTTTGCACAAAATATTGTTCGCATGGATACTCGGCAATCAATTTAAACATGATGACGATTATTGGTCAAAGCAATCGAAAACTTTGTATGATGTTCGAACTACAATCACAATAATTTATTTATTTCTATTTAAGTAAGGGGTAAGTTAAAATATTTAGTAATGTAACCAATTTTTTCACATTTTGCGTAGGGTTTTTAAATTTAATATTACAGCAAAACACCAAAATTATTCTAAAACTTAAAGTAATAAAAACAACACATATCAAAAAAAAAAAACTACCTGACCATATAACCACTAACAATATCAGCTGAACATACATGCTTTCTTCTGATGAACACTTGGTTCACCGCATCCACTGAATGCTGAACAACAAAACCGCGTGATGACAGTTCGTTAATCGAATAAAAAACCGAATGATCGCATCGCGTGGAGTGAGTTAATTAGCAAACTTCGTTCCCATTGTAAAAGTGATTCGCTTTTGCTTCACTGAAGGCATAGAGACGTAACACGACGTTCGATACAGTATAATAAACGGTTTTAATGAATACTCCCACTTCCGGTGGACACCGGAAGTTGAGATGAGCAGTGATGAGCCGTTGCCACGGCCTGGCTCATTGTCACTGTTCTTTTGTCTCTGGGGCGACAGTTTGGAATGGGACTGATCGCGGTTTATAGAGTTTGATGGATTATTGCGAGTGACAAGTTTAGAAGCTATAATTCACTTTATTTCCAAGGTAATGTAACTGTCCCCCCCAATTTGACTTTTTAACGTAGGACGGTTTTTATCAATACTAAACTAAGTGATTTGAACATTACATTGTCATTGGCAACGTTATGTAAAATGTTCAAGTTTTATTAATTTCTCCTCACGTAAACGTGTATTGGTTGAAACAAAGCTCAACTTTGGTTCACATTTTCTCCTGACCGTAATGTGCCTGTCCTGAAATTGAGAACGATAAATTTGATTCTACTCTTAAATCAAACATTTCAATCGTTTATTACATGATTACATGGTACCGCATAAACCAATATTTTGAAAATATTTTCTCCAATTAAATGTTAATAAAAGCTACACTTTCTAATATCTAAGAATCATAGTAGTGTATTGGAGAGCAAAGCTGTGGGCAGCAAGTGATAATTTTAGCAAATATTAAAGTAATAATTTGAATACTACTTTATGTTAGCCAATCTCTATTAAAACCAAAGTAACCGACAGCAGACTAAACACACAAACAAGCTAGCTGATCCGCGCCTTTGGGGAGCAACGCGTTTAATTTAAAGTCAGCTGCGTCATACGAGAGACGCAACCTTCGGATGAGATGTGATATTGTTTCCAGCTATTTTATTAAACGTAATTGCGCCGGCTGAAAGAGCAGAGCCCTTGTTATTAATTAACTAACAGTCAGACAGACAGACGTGCGCTGCGCCGCGCCACAAAACTTTCTGGAATATCGAATTTTGACGAGAAGTTGCAACCTGAACTCGTATCCGACGTTCCGTACCATTAGATGAATTAGAATCCGCGACTCGAGGTTTGGGACGGTTTCGCACCTCTCTCTCCCTCACTCTCACACACACACACACACACACACTCACGCAGCTAATCAAGTGTGTTCGCGTTCACCACATTAATTGACCTAATGTGGTGTGCGCCTCCCGGCAGCATCGTATCGTGTAGGAACAGACAGTTTCCTTGGCTATACGATCCGTGGCTGAGATTTTAGTACTTACTTAGAATTAAGTTCAGTGCTACTAATGAAAAATTCAGTTTTACACAGGTATCAGTTTTTGTGTTAAGGATACTATTTATACATTGAGTAATATTTAGAGTTCAAATCGGCAATTTATGTGTCTGTCAATCAAATATTTCATTTCTTGGGGACAAAAATCCTTAGAAAGATCTCTGGATTTACTTTTCAACATTTTGGAGTTCTTTGAATACAATATTTTTCACTTTTAGGGTTTCGTTTGTAAATATTTATTGTTTGCTACAAAATAAAATAATGTGTAACCAAAAGTTTGTGATAAATTCCTAAAGTATAGCTTAAAAGTACGTATTACTCGGTCAGTAATGAAAGTAATACTTTGTCGATAAAAACTTAAAAGCTGTTTAGTTAATGGTACTCAAACAACCAATTATTCTGTATAAACAAACTGTTGATGACTTATTTTAGTATACTAAACCATAAGAAACTCAGTTTTTAAAACCTAAAGTATATTAAGTAAATTCGTAATATAGTGTAATTTTATCCTGTTATTGCTCTTTTAATATGACTAATTACGATTATAATTTGGATTATAATTTGATTACTTAATATTCTTTGTTTAAACTAAATTCTCTTCCCTTATTTTGATGTGATGGTTTTAAAAATCATAAACTAGTTCGCACGCAGCACGCTGACGTGAGGGAAGTGAATTTCCACAAAAAAACTATAAAAACTTAAAATCAGTTAAAAATATACATTTATTCCAATTTTTATTTAAATATGTAAATATAGATTTTTTTGGCTGTTCTCATGCTCCTGGTTCTATTTACCTGCAATGCTGGGAATACAATTTTGCGCATTATAAGGTTAGGAGAAGGTTCTATCAGGCTTTAAAGTAGGCGTTAGGTTGTTGGGGATGATAAAAGTACACCAACAAATGAATAATAGGCTTTTCTGATTTAAAACCCCCATAAGACAACGTACTGTGTTTGTTCGATACACATTTTCTTTAATAACTCTGTAAACATTTATGCTAAAATGACGAGAGAGGGCTTAAAAGTTTTGCCACACTAATTCCCATCTAATTGTATGCGTTAATTTTACATCTGGGGCTTTTCTGACCATTTTTGGGTCCGAAAACCCGAAATTTGAAAGATTAATCCCCAAAAAAGGGGTTTAGAGTTTTCCGATTTTTTCGCCCAACGAACTTGTCCAACAAATTATAGAAAGGAACGTCCCTACCAAATTTGAAGTAAATCGGACAAAAATGCGACCGCTAGAGTGCATACACACACATATATATATATATGTCTATATATATATATATATATATATATATATATATTTATATATATAATTTTGAACGAACCCCAAAAACGTGTTTAGGGGGTCACGTTAGGAACTTCTGTGGTGGTCCCGGGCTTAAGTTTCACCGTGCGGGTCATGCTAATAGTTCACTTCCCTCCAAACTATACACGGAAATTCACTAACAAACTATACACGGTCACTCTTTTTACGAATACACTTTTATGTACTCTATTTCATTGGATTACATTTTGAAGCTAAAGATTTATCCTCGGTAAATTCAACCCTTCCAAGAGATATTGAGGTTCTCCTTTAATCATTACCCGAATAAGTTTGATTTTCAAGTGTTTTCGGAGGAAAGTGAAGAATCTGTGTTAAAGT
Source organism: Allygus modestus (assembly GCA_963675035.1). Classification (NCBI taxonomy): domain Eukaryota; kingdom Metazoa; phylum Arthropoda; class Insecta; order Hemiptera; family Cicadellidae; genus Allygus; species Allygus modestus. The sequence goes on from OY776111.1 coordinate 426,062,430, forward strand.
GGTCCTCCCCCTCCCCCTCGTAGGCCTATAATGAGGATTGATGATGATAGAACCACCCCTACCCTCCCCCTCATCCCCTCAGCTTTGATTAACTATAGTAGCAATGTTCCAGTGAGCTACACTTCTCCCTCTTTGCGTATTTTGACGACATCTCGTTATTAGTACACGAAAGGTTTCTTGTACCTTATTAATGTAATTTTATCTTTACGTATCGCCTTGCAGACTTTGCTCGCTCGTTGATCTTGTTAAGTTACTTGCTACTTGGATATTTACCTTGTTGTTTGTTTTATTTCATTTTTATTATAAATTACATGATATTACTGTTTACAAATTTAATTTATAAACAACTTGTTACGTTTTCCAAACGTTTTAAAATTTATCAGTTATTTTTTCAAGAGGAGCATTTTTAGATAATATTTTACTGTTCAATTTTATACTGAAAATACGAGTGTCAGCCTAAGTATTACGCCTACTTTAGGCTATTTTAATGAATTTAAGGTCAAAATGTAAACATGAATAATATGATTTACTTGAAATATTCAAATGTCATATATATTTGAATTGAAGGTCTTCAATCATCCCTCTCCTCTCCCTCCCCCAACGGCCACTTTACACTTATGATTTTCAAGACAGAATTCAAGAGAAAAAGGTTAGATTTAGATAGATTTATCTAATTTAGATTTAAGTTTATATATAAACAGGACAGATAAAATATGTCTTACAACACTACAAAGTATATTTACACTTACACTGTACTTATACAAGACGGTAAAATTTACACCAAAGATGGTACAAGGCGATCGATATCAACCAGTTATACCAGTCATCAATTCCAATCAGCGAAGATGGCCTGGGATTCTCTGATTGGGCCTGATGATGACCGGTGTAACTGGTTGAAATCGATCGCCTTATACCATATTTTGCGTATATTTTAACGTCTTGTATGGAAGTACAGTATAAGTGTAAATATACTTTGAAATGTTGTGAGACGTATTTTATCCATCCTGTTTAGTTGTAACAACACGTATCATGCTACTAAAGAAATTAAATTATATATATATAAATATGTATCAAACGTATAACATTATTTTGATGAAGTTAAAAAACATACAGTTTAGGATTTTTAGTTCCAATTAATTGTATTGTATTGATTTAAGGTTGTATCGTACTGCATGTACTGGGTCGTACATTTTACATCACATATGTAGTAGTTTATGATTACTCTAAGTAGGTTGTGTTCATTTTTAAAAAAGCTTTACCCTTCCATTCATCGAATTTGAAATGTTCTACATCGCTATTGAAATTCAGTCCCGTTACTACCGGCAAACATATCGCCCAGCGGAGACCTCTGGGTCCGACAATGAAGACACGTACGTTATTGGCATTCAGACTGGATTTACCGAAGGTGGCGAGTGTATGCAAAGAGGCGAAACTGTGTATGAGTTGAGCAAAGAAAGCGAGTGTGTGGATGCAGAGTAGGCGGTTGGTAGTGGAGGCACGTCGCAGGCCACAAAGAAGCGGCTACATATTCCTGGTCATTAGGGCGCCCTCACAATCGAATACTACGTGCAAGGTGTCTGTCCAATCAGGGACTCGGGCTAGGTCTTTGGTCAATTATCTGTTGAAGGATGTGGGGTGGTTTTAAAATATTTCGTCGAGTATTTAATTGGTGATATTAGTTTGGTTTCGCTTTGACTAATTCCTTACAATGTTATGGAGATTGCTAAAATTAATAGCCGTAAATATAGCAGGAAAGTTAAAAACAAAATGAAATACTTATTAAATGTTCAAACTTGTGTTGAAAGTAAACAATAAATCGTATAAACTAACAACTACGTCATTGATGTTTATTTGGCTTAAATCATTCCAAAGAACAATTATACGTGTGCTAAAATCTCTGTTTATATTTTTAAATATGCAAGTAATACTTTTGTAGAATGTTTACTTTTGTTAGAAGTTAATTATCTAACAAAAGTAAAATAACTCCTTCCCATTACAAGAAGATTAGACCTTTGATGGCCCATAGAATCGGTCTTGAGGTAAAGTTTTTTCATACTTCGTCCCATGGGCGAGGGGCCCTATATCGGGAGACCATCACGGGATAAGAGTTTTAATTTATACCAATCGGAGAGTTTCAAGAGGGAAAAATCTTTAAAACTATAATAAATTGTTTACGGCACAAACAAATATTCGGCCTTGTAAAATTACATGTCTTTGTCAAAAGAAAAATTGATAAAACAACTACTATTCTACGTCCATTTACATATTTGGGTCATACTTCATGTTCGAGTGACAGTAAACTATGTACGTCTAACGAGAATTTGTAAAATAACATACTTTTAAGATTAGCTCAAAAAATATTTTAATCCGAAAAATTTCTTTACGTTCCAAGTTTTGACAAGCTAAGTTTATATTCTACAAATTGTGTTACGTATTATTTATTTAAGGTAATTCTTAAAATTACTAAAAGTTAATATATAAAATATTGACATATTTTTACACTAACCTTTTTAACATGTCTTCAAAGCTGTGTTGCTTTTTCTTATGTGATAGTGTAGTGTATCGTAAATAGGATTGATATATAACAAGATTAAAGGCACAACGGACTCTTCTTATTGTTGAGGTCGATGAAAACATTCCTCTCACATCCTCGGGTCCCTGGAGTCCAATCTGATATAATGACACCGCAGCCTCTTTCATCACAACGCACGCTAGGGGAATATTGTTGACCACTGGATTTTATTCGCATCAAAAGGGAAATAAACGTTATTGTTTTTATCTCTTTAAGTATAGTTTAATTGAGAATTAGTAAAATTTTATTTAAAACTGTTGCATTGTATTTTATAATTGGGGACGTATATACTTTAATATTGACTTTTTGAAGGTATATTTTCGAGCACGTTGTCCGTATCATACTAAAACTCCATGTTGATTGGTCAAGAAGGAGCGATCACTTGCACTTAATTGCTTCTAGTGTAGCCACACTACCAACCAGACAAGCTTGACCAAGCGTGTGACACAATTTTTCTTGCCCAAGCATGAAAATTGCACAATGTAACCGGAGCATTTAGTCGCAAGAAAAAACCGGTGGTGAACACTCAAGACAAACTATGTGTGAAGTCAAACAGGATCGAACCCACGCCCCCCCACGTCTGACCTGTGAGGCCAATGATTCACCGATGAGCTAAATAGTCTAGTAATATTCATAATAGTTTTGTTAAATTATAATTAATGCGTATATCTTTTTTAAGGAAAACAAACCTGTAATTAATTCACAGCTTTATCCAAGATTACCACCAATTTTATTTACAAAATTAATAAAGCTTACAGCTTAAAAAATCTCGTAGACCATGTGAAATCAATTTACAGTAATTAAAAAACTATGCTAGTATTTAACACGGACATAAGGTCTATTTAACTACAATAGTAGTGAAAAATTTGTATTGTATGCACAACTGTTCGTAATAGTACGTTACTTATAGCTAATTAAGGGATCTAACGACTTAAAGGTTCTATAATACTTCACTGTAGTACTTCACTGATCATAAAGGTCCAAAACAACAAGGAGATATTTAGGGAGGTGCAGGTGCCATTGTTTACAGCTCGGTGCTGCTCAGTGGAGCCAAAGTTGGAAGCCGCGGGCGCTCCTGGCCGTTACGTTACCTTAACTGCATAAACACACCTTGCTAGAGTGTACCAGTCACTGCTTGCATGACAGTGACTAGCAAAAATTACAGTATAGGGTAACAGAGGTGGTCAAAGAAATAAATAAAACGGCTATATATTTACATGGAAAGAACCCACCCGATCAATAATAATCAATGATAAGATCACATCATTGTTATCTATGTGTTTTTTTCATTATCTTTTTAACAAGCCTTATTTTTAAATCCAACCAATAAATAGTTGTATTACTTTGTTTGGTTTTGGATTGAAAGTGTGCATTGTGAAAGAAGAGTTTTTTGATTGTGGTCAACTTCTTTAATAGCAGTCTATCGTTTTACTTGAATATATTTTATCCGAGGTATATGTTCGATTAAAAATAGTAAATTATCTTCTTACTAGTACTGAGTAGTTTATTTTACGGCAACTTGATCCACCGCGCCCTTAAACTTTGAGTGTTGTGGTTAAGTTATACTCTGAGTTATTCTTCTTGTTCACACATCAGTCTTGAAACTGTACATTGAAACTTGATTGAGCTTTGTTATATTTGTAATACTTAATGTAATAAATTTTCTATCATTCTGCATGAAATAAACTTGTTTCTTGTTCTCTAAATAGCACGCAAAACGTCACTTTATTGTCCTAGGACCTAAAAAATCAGCCGTGGTCGTAAAACGTCAATTGTTTGCTTTATCTATACATGATAGAAGTGTTCCTTACCACACGTTATAAAAAGTAGTGTTTGTAAAAATACCCCCGTCGCAGCAAACCTGCATACTCAGCGAATTTCCAATGGAGATATAAATGTCTAATACTACATAAAGCCACTTACCAAGTTTCTTAAAAATATATTCACAAATAAGAGATATATACAATTTTAATTATTCTCCATAAGAATAACATTGGGGCTGAGTACGCAGGTTTGCTGCATCAAGGAACACAAAAAATGGATTTTTATGCTAATATCAATATAACTCAACTAGGTGAAGTCATATACCAGTTTTTATTCATTTATGTTCATAATTAAGGGAGACATAGCATTTAATTATTATACATAAGAATAACAATGGGCTGAGTACGCAGGTTTGCTGCTTCGGGAGCCTTGGACAAAATTTTTTTGGAGCAAATATCAATACACCACAACCAGATGAAGCCGTATACCAAGTTTCGTTAGTGTACGTTCACAAATAAATAAGATATAAAATTTTTCTTTTCCTCCATAAGAATAACATTAGACAACGTACTTTGTTTAGCACTTTCAATATCTCGGTAACCAATTGACGTAGAGAAATGATAAAAATACCAAATTGTGTGTTTTTTTAAGCTGAATCCAATGGTGAAAACTAAAATTTGAATATTTCAAAAAATATTTGTGAAAAATTCAAAAAAACAATTTTTGGGGTACAAAACCCCCCAAAATACCCCTTCGGATAGAGCGATCTGGCTGTTTTTCGAAATTAAGTCATAAATATAGGTTTACACGTTTATACCAAATTTCATCAAAATCGGACCATTTTTACGAGAGTTATCGCACCCACGGACATATATATACAGTTTCGAACTAATGGTGTTTTTGGGGTCTGGGGACCTCAAAACGAAAAGTTATCATGGTCCCGGGCCTGGGTCTTACCATGCCGACTACGGTAATAGCTTCTTCCCTATAGGGGAAATTCGCTAAAACAGGAATGTAAACACTGTACTTACTTTGTAAACATAACCTCAAAAATACAACTTTATAGTTAAAATTTTCAACGATTAAAAGTCTAACTCCGCATTATGGTAAAAAAACTTTGTTCATCGCTAGGAGCAAAAGTGGCTCTTTTTGGTGCGCAATCGTGTTTTAAAAGCGAGGCGCAGCCGAACTACTATTGGTGACTTAATAAAAATAAACCATAGTGATTAAGACTTCCATATTATTTCACAAGTTGTAATAGCTAAACATCTGTAATTAATTTAATCTTTAAGATAACCTTCTCTTCGCTATTACGTGTTTTGTTTATTTCCTGTCCAGTTAAAAATTACCGTTATTCTAGTTAATCATATTAAGCTAAAAAATCACTAATAAAATAACCTACCGAAATGAAACCACGTAGATTTTCATAGTAGATCACTAATCCCCCTTACACTTTGACTGTAACTCCTAAGATGCTTTGACAAATCAAAGATTGCGTCGTTAATGACGCTGCGTTATCTTGACAAATCTTTGCAATTATCGCCAGAATTGGAGGCATTTGTCTCTCGCGGGTCAGATGACGCTGGCGTCCCCGGGGGCCAATGCCAGATAATGGCTTCATACAGTCACTGTTGCCGCCGACCACCGAGGGAGTCAGATCTCCACGTTCTAGCCATAGTCCTATCTCATTGGATTGGTCTTTGCCCTATGTGATCTATTATAAGAAATTAGAACGTTTTTTGGGTTGAAAACCTTATACGCGACAAACGCTGCGAAATCACCCTAAACAATATAGCTGATAAGTGTGCATGTGTGTGTTTTGGTTAATCACAAAATACACTATTGTAATTTCAAACTACTCGTAGTTGGGCTAAACATATAACCCAATCTTGTAGCAGCAAGCATAACGATAGAAAGACGAACCTAGGGGGAGTATAATATCACAAATCTATTAACTGGTGTAATAAAAGACCAAACCTTTTGAAAAATCAAGGCTTTGTACAACATAAATTCTACAAGAGTAAAATTAAGATTAAGTAACACAGAAGTTAACATTGACAAATTAGATAGTAAATATGCATTTGTAAACAGTTGATTAAAACTGCTCACAAATGAAACTGTTCACCACAACTGATTTTGTTTATTTAAATTTATAATTTCTTGATTCTATGTTCTATGTTAAAGTACAATTAATGTTTTTAACATTTTTAAATTTTTAGGTGTTGTTTGTTCGCATTCAATGTTTTAATGTGGGGATGTTATTATTTGTCGCCATTTTATCGGGAGTAGATATTATAATGTTTTGTTAAATGGTAGACGTTAAATACCACTTTGACCACAGGCGATAGTAATTTTTTATACAATCGCTTACGTTTTGATTCAGTATGCAACAATAATTTAAAGCTCTTTTTACAAAACTTTCGTTTGGTACATATTACATTACTTATGTAAATGCAGAATTAATTTAATCAATTGCTCCTTTTAATACGGAACTGAGGAAGTTTAAAATCTTGAAAATATCAGAACTAGAATAAAAAATGCCGTACAAATTAATTTGTTACTACTTTATTTTGTATATTTGATGTCACGGTTTTTCATTTAATTCATCATTCACATCGTCTCTAATTTTTCACACCATCAACATTTGTTCAACCTACCGATTAAAAATATTATGGAAATAAATATAGTTTCTCAACAGTAAAGAGCCATTAGTTGTGTACCGGGCCAAGCAGAGCTGCACTTGTAAGGTTTTGTTGTCATACGAGAGGCGACAGTCGGTCCCGTGGGGCCGATGTTCGTAGCTTGAGAACGACGTTATAGCCAGGTCGTATACGGCTCTGGATCGTGATTGCTGTTCACAACTAACTCATGTGGCTGTATCTTGCCTCGTTTTATGATATGATATTGCCAGTTTACTGGTTTTACATATATTAACTGCAAAATCCCCAATGGATAGTGCTTAAGAACAATACAACCGATTAAAGTTGAAAGTTAAACATGGTAAGTAGTGAGATTCGATTTGTTTTCTACAAATTTTCAAAATCACATTTCACAGATGTTTTCAATTTAAAATGCAAGTCATATTTTTCACAGCACGTGTCAGCTGTAGAGTGATCATTATACAAATCAAGAGGTGACTGACTGCAGTATACTGAATTTAGGGGGAAATATCTGATTATATTAAACTCATTGTGAGGGATTGATTCCTGTTGAAATAATTTCAACTAAAACATTACATGCAATTATTTAATGCGCCTTTTGGTTACAATACATGCTCATTTGTACTTTTAACAAACCTAGGGTCGAATGACATAAAGGATTAGTACAAAACCGGTAAGAAATATTTTATTTGTTTCCGGTAATGTATTTTATAGTATGTTAGATAAGTAAAACATTTAGAGTACCACGAGTCTTTCACAGTTCATCCTACTAAGCTAAGATTGTGCTAAGAAAAATCCCTCTATGGAGTGACTATTTTAGTTCTAGAAACAAATAGGGATACTAAACTAATAAATTAAAACTTCATCTTCTAAAATAACCGGTACAGATTGTGAACCAAAGATAGATACAGGCATGCACACGGTGATGAATATCCATCGTGACACGGGGTAACACATGTAGCACATGTAGCCCCGGTGATCTTCAATAATGAATCTTGCGCCTACACGTTCACCACGGCCAACCCTGATAACGAGACGAAGTTCGGGGGGGGTAGAACCCCCTCTGATGGTAGGGGGAGGGAGGGTAGTCACGTCGCGACGGCCAACGTCGTCAGATTAGCGCAACTTGGGGCATTAGGGGCAGATGGACACACCATTACCCCAAATAGCCTGCAAGGTGTTGGGCAACTAAGAAACTGCTATCGGAAAGTACGGCGGGCCCTCTCATTACCCGGGATTTGTTGGCAGGCCTGGGAATTTATTCGTGGGTGGTTCTAGGGGTAAAATAAGTTATATATAAACAAATCAAGAAATAGCCAATCTGGTTGATATCTACTATTCACGTAGTATTTGATGGTTTGCTAATAATCATAATAACTTTGTTGTGAGTCGAGGTGGAGATCAATCTAAACAGCTTTGAAATACAATTATTTAATCCGGTATTTTGTGAATTTATTAATACCAATATTAAAGCTTTATTAACATTCATGTTAGTATTAAAAGCGATATATTATTTTAAATTATGACCAAGTGTTTAATTAAAGACGCTGTACAACACTTACAAACTATAATTCAATAAAGGTCAATCAATACTCTCTTATTGGGTCTGATGACGATTAAAGTGAGATATTGGGTTCGCTTGTATTATACAATTTCATATATATTTACCGTCTTGTTTGTAAATACAGAATAAATATATTTTTAATCGCTGTAAAACATCTCTAATTACACCCTAGAATTATAAAAAAACATAAAATGCTAATAAAACAGCTGTTAAAATTATGATTTCAGTAATTCGGTAATAGTTCTTATCAATGCAACTCAAACAAACATAATAATACACCAGATTGTATAGTAAATACCATAATATATACTGATATTAACAAACTAATTGGTAAATTTGTTGCTAGAATAATTAATTACATTTTCAGAAATATGAAAACATTAACATACGTAGGCCTATGAGTAATGGCGTAGTTTATGTTTTATATAATATTCTTTAATACCATTTGGCATTAAATGTTTATAGCATGGTTGATGTATTCTACAAATTAATCGTCTACATAATTATTTATTAAACGTAATAGCATTAAAAAAATATATTAAAATAACACTAATACTAGCAATAACAAACATTTTCAAAGAAACATAATATAATCAAAATCATAAACTTTAAAAAAACTTTTAAAATTTACAAATGTTTTATAACAACCAATTCTACAGATAAATGAACAAGGGGTGTACCAAGAAGACTGCAGTTAGCTTAGACTAAAGTAGTAGCAATGTGAGTTGTAAACCAGAGTCTAATATTAAGAATCTACCTCAATGAGTGTATTGTTGTAGACAGTATGACTCAATGAGGTACTTGTTGTGGAGATACTGTCACAACTAAAACAAACCGAACAACCATCAGAGAAGGAGAATTTGAATGCTCGTTGCAAGTTATATTTTAATTTATCGCGTACACTCTAGCGCGGTGTGTTTATACAGCAAAGGTAACGTAACGGCCAGGAGTGCCCGCGGCCTCCAACTTTGGCTCTAATGAATAGCTCCAGACAGTAAAATGTGGCTCCTGTGGCTCCTGGACTGTGGCTCCTGTGGCTCTTGGACTGTGGCTCCTGTGGCTCCTGGACTGTGGCTCCCGGACTGTGGCTCCTGGACTGTGGCTCCTGTGGCTCCTGGACTGTGGCTCCTGTGGCTCCTGGACTGTGGCTCCTGTGGCTCCTGGACTGTGGCTCCTGGACTGTGGCTCCTGGACTGTGGCTCCTGTGGCTCCTGGACTGTGGCTCCTGGACTGTGGCTCCTGGACTGTGGCTCCTGGACTGTGGCTCCTGGACTGTGGCTCCTGTGGCTCCTGGACTGTGGCTCCTGGACTGTGGCTCCTGGACTGTGGCTCCTGTGGCTCCTGGACTGTGGCTCCTGTGGCTCCTGGACTGTGGCTCCTGGACTTTGGCTCCTGTGGCTCCTGGACTGTGGCTCCTGGACTGTGGCTCCTGTGGCTCCTGGACTGTGGCTCCTGTGGCTCCTGGACTGTGGCTCCTGTGGCTCCTGGACTGTGTCTCCTGTGGCTCCTGGACTGTGGCTCCTGGACTGTGGCTCCTGGACTGTGGCTCCTGTGGCTCCTGGACTGTGGCTCCTGTGGCTCCTGGACTGTGGCTCCTGTGGCTCCTGGACTGTGGCTCCTGGATTGTGGCTCCTGGACTGTGGCTCCTGTGGCTCCTGTGGCTCCTGGACTGTGGCTCCTATACAGTCTTATTTTCCCTTTGGTTCTATAAATAGTGTTAATTAAGTTTATTTTTTCACTTGTTAAAAATTACTTTAAATACATTAAGATCCCTGTTAACGTTGTTGGTAATAGAATAATTGCATAACAATATTGATACATGCAAATTTAGTTTATTTGTTTTAAATAGGTAAGCTATTATACAAAGATATACAATTAAGTCAACAAAACACTCGGATGCAAAGTTTTCTTATCAACTAAATGCGGAAGTTGGCCAGGAAACAAAGCAAGACTCGAGTTTGTAGTAATTTAAATACGAGTACTAGCGCAATATTTGCTCTTACGTTATTACACAGACGTAGTCTCTGTCAGTTATGTTTATGTAAAAATTTTATTCTTTTTTTGGCTGCTGTAAAACCTATAGTAAAATGTAAAAATGATATAACTTACAGTATACAGGGTGTCACAAAAAGGCTTAGCGTGCTATGCAGAACCGGGTTCTACATGCAAAAATAAGTCGAAAATGTACAGTAACACTTTTTTGATTTCGGCTTAGTTTATCCGTAATCCGCCATTTTGTATTTTATTGAAAATAATTAATAATTCAAAAACCCTCACAGATATATTTGTTTATCCGGAATCCGCCATTTTGTATTTTATTGAAAATAATTAATAATTCAAAAACCCTTACAGATATATTTTTTGAAACTTGGCATAAACTTTAGGTTTTTTGTTATTAACATTAAAAAAAATTCGTTTATACAAAATATCAAATTTCAAAATGCCGGCCATTTAAAGATTTCAAATTCAAATTCCATGAAAACTAGCAACTAAAACAAAATTTTACTAGATATCAGATTTAAAAAACTTTTTAATCCAAATAAAATGACACTTTTTTTAATTGGTTAATAAATAACAACGTTTTGATAATTTTTAATTATAAATTTCAAAATGGCGGCCATTTTAAAATGTCAAAATCAAATTTCATGAAAACTAGGAACTAAAACAAATTTTTGCCATACATCATATTTAAAGCACTTGTAATTTAATACCTTGTAAAACTTGGTTTTAGTTGCTAGTTTTCATTAAATTTGACTTTGACATTTTAAAATGGCCACCATTTTGAACTATTTTACTAAAAAATATCAAAACTTTGTTATTTATTAACATATTTTAAAAATCAAAGTGTCATTGGATTTGGATTAAAAAGTGCTTAAAATTTTATTCATAGTAAAACTTTGTTTTAGTTGCTATTTTTCATGGAATTTGACTTTGAAATCTTTTAATGACCGCCATTTTGAAATTTGATAATTTTTATAAACAATATTTATGGAAAATGTCAATAACAAAAAAAAACTTAAAGTTTATACCAAGTTTCATAAAAATATCTCTAAGGGTTTTTGAAATATTAATTATTTTCAATAAAATGCAAAATAGTGGATTACGGATAAACTAAGCCGAAAATAAAAAAGTTTTTCCGTATATTGTCGACTTATTTTTGTATGTAGAACCCGGTTCTACATAGCACGCTAAGCATTTTTGTGACACCCTGTATATACTGGAACATGTTTAACCTTGCTTATTGATAAATGTTACGATGCAATTTTAGTGAAAATTGGTTGCTTTTCTTTTAATCATTGAATTTTGTTCTAACAGTCAATTTAGAAGGGAAGGATATTTTGTAAAACATATCTCACAAAAGGCAGGAGTTGAAGAAAGTTTTACGGATTATGAATACAGTTAGGAATATTGATTATGTTACATTTTGCCAAGTTCGGCAGTCGTAGTTACAAAGAAGTTTAACAGGACTTGTTTCAAAGTCGAGGAAAGAAGTTAAAGTGATCAAGTGAGTTTGGTCGCGAACTGGGCAGAACTAGGCCAACCTGTTGAAACTGTATTTATATTTGTAGACTATCCGGGAATTACCAACAAAGTTAAGTAGTTCCACGTGTTTGTTGGCAGTTTAAAGATCATTGAACCTAGTGAGGCCCACTTCTCCAAGTCTGCATCAGGAAGCCTGTCTGGAAGCAAGTTCGTGCACGTGTTCGGCTGGGCTCTACCGTCACGTTGCCTCACTCATGTGCTAAAATTGTCTTTAACTTGATCTTTTGTGCATTGGTGAGAGTGTTTCTAATCGTTTGAACAACTTTTCCTTCGCTAACCTTTTTAGATGGAGAGTCTATTAAGAAAATACTAGGAGAAAGGCTAGGCTAAGCAATGATTATGCAAGATTTTCCGGAAAGTTGTTGATAACTTTGATTCATATTACTTTGTAAGTCGTTGGCGTGGTGGTCAAGGTGACGGACACTGAAACCATGGCAGCAGCCTTGTCGTGGGTACATCACTGGCATGTAAATTTTATCGGTACTGTTCAACACAGCGTACTGTATCGGCTCACCCCTAGTTTTACTGGATAAGTTCCACGCACGTACCTGTACCGTCTATGATGACAGACGAAGGAAGGGAAGTAGACCTACCAACCTCTTTACAAAACTTAGTACTCCATAGTGCTGCTTGTAGTTGGACTGAAAAATTGCAAATTTATCTGATAGTTATGATAATTCATTTAAAAATTTTCAGGAATGTTATTCTCTGAAGGGCGTATGTAAATTGGCTACTGACTGTCAAGATAGACAGATAAGACAACTTGAGCAGGCCCATCAATTAGTCCTGAAATCAAAAAACCCATTTGGACTTAACTTAAGATAACCAAAATTTATCATGTTGTATACGATTTATTTATTTTATCACCTAAAACATTCTTAATGCTATTTATTCATACCACTGTTTATTTTATCTTGTTTTTGTTAAATGCTTAAAAATTAATTTAAATGTTCATTTTTATATACAAAACCCTGCTACGGTATAAAGTTTATGTATATAGATAACAACTTAACCATCTAATTCTAAATAAGTTTAATAAGTCATATGTTTTACTTTTATTTTTGTTTATCGTTTTGTTTTTAAAAATTTTTTTACTCCTGATGAAGGCTTAAGCCGAAAATTTGAGTTTTATTCCAATAAAAGAATGTGTATCAAGGTTGTTTTTGTTAATTATTCATAACTTGTAAATGTATTCAATATTGTAATTTTTATAAATGAAAGAGTTGTTTACATGGTTATACCAAGCTTAGAACATAATGTATATTATTTCTTAACAATTTCTTAGTTCTTGCTCGTCGATTTTCGCCTTTTACTATTTTGTATACATATTTGGTATCAATCAAAAGCTCTAGCCCTCTGCAGGTTATTTTACTTGTACTTTGTTAACATACATCCCCAATGGCTCTATCCCATGGCTTTTAAAGTTCTAATGTTAATTATAAAGTGTTTTTTTATTATTATTTTAGCGAATTTCCCCTCTAGGGAAGAAGCTATTACCGTAGTAGGCATGGTAATACCTAGGCCTGGGACCATGATAACTTTTCGTTTTGAGGTCCCCAGATGCCAAAAACACCATCCGTTCAAAACTGTATATATATTTCCGTGGTAACTCTCCCCGCAAAAAAATGATAAAAATGGTCCGATTTTGATGAAATTTGGCAGTGGCGTAGATAGAACTTTGTCAAGGGGGGGGGGTTATCTCATTTAGGGAATTCAACAAAAATTGTGTTCGTGACTAGCGCTTACAGATTCAAACAATTAGAGACATTATTAACCTTCCCCGTACACTTACTCAAGTGCTGCTTAAGGCTGATAAGCTCCTACACTCACGTGCAGTAGTTGATGTTGATGGGGCTGTGACCATACTAACGCGGGCGGTGGCAGTAGTACACACATCATTGCCAACTGATCACTTCACTAAAACACTGATTTTTGCTTTCCACTATCTGTAGCAACACCTTCACTTACATTTAAAGTTTCACCACTTTCATTTTTACTTTTAGGAGCGATAAACCTCGTTAGTTTACATTGTTCTGAAATATTAATAACAAATCCGACATGCGTCGCAACGCCACGAATTATGCAAGGTCACCGACCAGACTGACCTAAAGTTAAAGAGACGTCTTCTAGACCGTCTAGCGTCTAGTGATGTGTCAGTACTACTGTAATCAGTATTTTGTAATCAGTACTGGTTGCTAGCAAAAGTATCTGATATCCGGAAATAAAATTAAGTACAGAGTAATCATGAGTACATCCAATAACTGATATCAGACTAACCCACCGAGTACTAACGAGTACTGACTACTAAAGAATCAGAAACGGCAGCCGAGACTCATTGATACAAAAACTAGATACTTTTGGGCCAATAGGAGCGCTAGGCTCAATGACTAACATATTTATTTGTAATTATTTAATTAAATGATTACAAAACACATAACCTGAAATTTGTTAGTTTATAAATATAATAATAAATTAAATGTACTTTTATGTTTTAGTTTAGCTAATTTTACACAATTGTTTTAAACTAAAACATTTGTAACTTTGGCTCAGTTGATGGAATACCGAAATGATTCCTATTGATAAGCCTACACATCCGAGACATCGAAAATTTTTACAGATAGTAATCAGTATTTGTAACCAGTACTAGAAGCACTTGTATCAGATGTAATCAGTACTGAAAATTTATCGCTATAAGCACATCACCAATACCGTCTAGACGTCAAGGTCAAGGTCAGGTGCGCTAGTTGACGAGCTGGCCGCTAAGGGATGAAGATAGCCTGTTCGGTGACTCACGTCCCACTTGGCGGCGTCCTACTGTGCCGGTGCGTTCATCTGCTACTATTTTATTGAACGCGAACAACATTCTTAATATAAATAAGATATTTTAGAAATATTGCAAACATTATTTAGTTTTTCAGCAACAGCATTTATTTTTATTCAAAAGGCGTAGGCTTGATTTCAGGAGGATACAAATTATAATTTTTCCAAGGTTCAAAGGAGGGGATATATCCCCCTGACCCCCCCCCGTATCTACGCCCCTTTAATTTGGTACAAACCAGTAAAGAAACATTTATGACTTTAAGATCGAAAACCAGCCAGATCGCTTCATCTAAAAGGGTATTTTGGGGGGGGGGGTTTGTAGCCCAAAAATGGGTGTTTTGAGTTTTTTACATATAATATTTTAGTAAATCAAATTTTCCTTTTTATCATTGAATTCAGCTTGAAAAAATTAGTGATTTGATAATTGCTCTACGTTAATTGGTTACATAGATATTGAAAGTGCTAAACACAGTACGTTGTCCAACGTTATTCTTAAGGAGAATAAGAAAAATTGTATATCTCACTTACTTATCAACTTATCCTGACGAAACTTGGTATATTGCTTCATATAGTTGTTGTCTATTGATATTTGCACAAAAAACAATGTTTTTTTTCCGATAGTTCCCATAGCAGCAAACCTACGTACTCAGCCCCAATGTTATTCTTAAGGAGAATAAGTAACATGTTATTTCCGTTAATTATAAATATAAATTAATAAAACTTGGTATGTGGCTTTACCTAGTTCAGTTACATATATATGTGTATAAAAACTTATTTTTTTGTGTTCCTTCTTTCAGCAAACCTGCATACTCAGCCGCCATGTTATTCTTATGGAGAATAATTCAAATGTCATAAATCGTTTATTTATGAATATGTATTGAAGAAACTTGGCATGTAGCTTTATGTGGTTTAGCTTTATGTGCTTTAGCTGTATTAAGATACATAAATATGTATTAGAAATTCGCTAAGTACGTAGGTTTGCTGCTACGGGGATATTTATTTGTGTTATACAGGGTGTTCAAAAAAGGTGGGGATATAATTTACGTAGTGATTCCTTGGGTCAAAATAAGCAAAAAAGTTTATATAAACATATGTGCTATCTCCTTTCGTTTAGCGCCTGTCTGTCTGTATGTGTTTTTACAAAAAAGTCATAACTCCTTAACGGTTTGAGCTAAAGCGTTGAGATTTTCCACAAATGTTCATCTTGTTAGCTGCTTTCTTTGTGCAAAATGTGAATAAAACTCTTTAACCTTTTCAAAATGGCGGCTATTTTAAATATTTGACGCCAAGTTTCACGAAAACCGTTAATTTTACCAAAAAATTGCAAGATCATAAAATTTAGTAAATGTTATGGAAATTTCAACGATATCTTATTAAGCTTAGCTTGGACGAAGAATAACTGAGAAATTAATTTCTTTCTTGCTATACCTACAGTTTTCTCCATTTAAACAATGTTAAAACTATCACAAATATCATTAATAAAATTAATTTCTCCGTTATTCTTTGTTCAAACTAAACTTAATAAGGTATCGTTGAAATCTCCATAAAATTTACTAAATTTTATTTATCTTGCAAGTTTTTGGTAAAATTAACGGTTTTCGTGAAATTTGGTGTCAAATTTTTAAAACAGCCACCATTTTGAAAAGGTTAAAGAGTTTTTGTTAACATTGTGCACAAAGAAAGCAGCTAACAAGATGAAAATTTTTGCAAAATCTCAATGCTGTAGCTCAAACCGTTAAGGAGTTATGACTTTTTTGTAAAAAACACATACAGACAGACAGACGCTAAACGAAAGGAGATAGGACATATGTTTGTATAAACCTTTTTGCTTATTTTGACCCAAGGAATCACTACGTAAATTATGTCCCCACCTTTTTTGAACACCCTGCATATTTAGACAGCGGATTGTATTATAACATTTTAAAAACATATTTTTGTTATATGTTTGAGAGATCCCCGTGCGGAGAAAGAGACACCAGCTTGTTACATAATTTAAATTGATTTAGTGGCAATAGATCCAATTTAATTCTCAAACATTCAGAATATAAATCTTAGGAAAAAAACAAATGAAACCAACGTCAAAGTAAAATATCAATTATCTCAGAAAATACAATTCTAGTTTTCGTGTCATTCATATTTGAAATGGTTAAAGACGGTAAATATAAAATGCTAAAAATTTGTTTGACGAATAAATACATTTCGGCAGTGACTTAAACATAACCAAGGATATGAGTTCGGCACCAAACCACGTGACCGAGGCAACCCCCCGCTGACGCCGTGGTGCCCCGAGTATGGGGGGAGGGGTAGCCGTGGCGCTGCCGCCGCCGCCGGGCCACTGCATATTTCAATCGCAGCAAAATTTCAATCAATTGATAGGCGATATTGAAAACAAGAAAGACTGCTGCATTATTGATGCCGGTATTGTGGCCGGCGCGCTACCTGCGGAACCACCTCTGCCTTTGTTTTTGTTTACCAAACAAGTCAACTTTCGATTGATACTGCTCCGCCACTTTTCCTTTATTTCTTTCTGCGACAAAGTAAAAAAATACGGTATTCATTTTTTCCCTGGATTGAAGTATTAATTAATAGTAAAATATAATTAACTTGTCAAATCCTGTTTTATCAATTGACAATATGTTGCAAGCCTCACAACACCAGGTCAAAGTCCATGCAACACTTCACATGTGTAAAAGCATCGTTTCTTGTAAAAATTAAAGAAAACAAGTTGTCAAAATCCCAATACTTGAAATATATTACTGATTAACACTCAGATAAACCAAGTCAAATATACTTACGCTCGCCAGCACTTCATCACAATTCCAGACTTAATAATAATTACAAAACCTAAAAAATCTTATGTGGTGTTTTAAATAATATTAGTTAAGAATTTTATATTTATATTTCATATAATCTTGCGTTTCGCTACATTTTAGGGGCGATAATTTATACTGTGAACCGCGTAAACGGAAAAATTGCGTTTTCAATGTTGAAGCTTTATGAAATATACAAAATCATAAGTAAAAACAGGTTGTATTTAAGAGGTAGTACTATCTTTAAGAGTATTCCACTTATACACCTATCATTCATCACATATATTATTTTCTTTTATGTTCCATTTTCACTTTATAAAATAACTCATTAAAATTTAGTATTATCAAATTTTTCCAAAATTTATTGCTAATCCAATTTTTAAAATTCTAAAACCAAAATTTAAACAAGCACAATTTTATAAACGTCTACAAAGAAAAACTCATGTTCTACTTGTAACAACCAACTGTCATGCGAACGTAATTTACGATCATCTTGCTGAATTTTATCCAGAATTAAAACTATTTAATAACGTTAAGATGTAAGATTCCACCTCATACTGCACAGTTTGTTGTGGCTATAATCAACTTGTGTCTATAGAGCGCGTTGCTTGGTTGCAAGACAATAACCAACAGGTCGTTCCGCTCCATCGGGCTGTAAAACCCGCTCAAGGCTAATATGTAAGAGAATTATCCATAAGAGGCCAAGGAAATAGGTTTCGGCGAAGGCGTTTGACGACGAAGGGAGGAAGGGATGGAGAGGGGTGGGGAGGGGATGACCGCAAAGAGCTCGTCAAACAGTGCGGAATGCGGTGCATTGTAATTTGGTAAGTACAAAGTAAGATCTGTCATTAGGCTGAGCTCGGTTAGCTAATAACGAGCCGCTGTTGGTGAGAAATGCCGGCTAGGTATTGTTCCGTTTCTTATTCATAAGTATCGAATGCAAATTTGAATTTAGAAAATTATATTGGAAAAATAATCAATGGTAGGCCATCTATGTATTTATTTGCATAACATATTGTTATTAAAGTTATTATAGTTGTTATTAAACTTCGTGTACTCGTGTGTAATATGTACTATGTGTTTGGTAATATGTATTTGTTTTAATTTATAAATTGGTTAGGTTTTTTGTTTCCTTGTTATTTAATCGTGCATCATCACGGGACTGATTAGGACACATTAAAAAAACATCCCCTAAAATACTTGGTTGACATAACTTTACGTTTATCTAACTGTCTGAAAAGGGCTAAGCAAATAAAACGAATAAGATTCGTTTTTCTAAACCATGGTAATAGTAACTAATGTTTACATAGAACGGGGCGTCAGATAATAAGGTATAAGTGTGTACTGTGGTGTATTGTAGCATTTTAGTTGTTACCAATAAACTAATATTTACCAAATTACTCATGCACAAAGTTGGAAAATATTAGGTAAAACGTAATTAGTTCAACTAATAAGTAGGAAGTATAAATAGATGTGTACCTAGGTAATTAACCGAGATTAGGTAATAAAATAAATACTAGTAATCCAGCAGCTCGAATTCGACCAGTTTAAATTGTGATGTAATTCCAGAAGTTAGCTTAAAACAGCTGATCTTGCTTCTTTGCTGTGTTCTGTTACCTTTAACAACTGTCAAATGCCAATTTCAATGATTACTGGTCTTCCGTAAGATTAACATTGCAACTTTTGAAGAGCTGTCGGGCGTAGCACTAAGAACAAATGTCAATTCTGAGGAAATTCGGCAAATCTACTTATTATCCCGTTACAATTTTACACGTAAACCTTGTAAATCGGTTCTTAGCGTTTAACCTTGTATAATTATATAGGGTTGACTGTAATGCGTGATACTACAAGTTGATTTCCTTACATTGTCGGTTTATGTGTGATAAATCATTTATTATTAGAAGGCATTGTTGCTGCGAAACTTATTAGAACCCATTCATGATTCTGAGTTCTATATATAACAAACACCATCACCATTTCAGGTTTTTTCATCTTCTCTGACATACATTACAACCTTGTTACATTTTACCAATATTCAGAGTAAACTGTGACAGATGCCTATAAAATATTACCTTAAAATTAAGTTATTGTAGAAAACAGAGTCAGTAAATACAGAAAGTAAATCTCATTACTATATTCACATCTAGAGCTAGATATTAAAGGAAATATTTATTTATTTCTCAAATATACTTTATAATACACCTAACAGTAGAAACATTTCCAAAACGATATTTTGTTCCTATTTAACGCTTCTCTCATACAAGGGTGAGCCGTAGAGCGTGGTCTGGGGTCGGCTGATGGGCAGCGAAGGGTTACTAGGGATTAAGAGCGGCCAGTGTTTGTAGGAAGTCAAAGCGACTTAAGTCCTCCATCAGTCGGCAAGTTGCTAAGCTTCTTAGCTCCGTGCATTAGACGACCCGACACGTGGTAATGACAGCGTTAAAACACCACCTATGGCAACACGCGACGCATCAGTGGGTAGAAGTGTGTGTAACAGCGGTTGAAATGAAGCCTGACAGCGGTCGAAATGATGTGTAACAGTGGTTGAAACGGTGTGTTACAGCGGTTGAAAGTATGTGTGACAGAGATTGAAATGAAGCGTGTCAGATGTCTAGATAATGTGTAACAGCAGTTGAAATGATGTGTAACATCGGTTGAAATGATGTGTAACATCGGTTGAAATTTAGCTTGACAGCGGTTAAAGGATGTGTAATAGTGGTTGAAATCAAGCACAGAGCAATTACAAATATGCGTATTAACAGTTGAAATTGTTGGTAACAGTGGTTGAGGTCATGACAGCGCTTTAAATTATGTGTAACTGGCGTTACAATTTTGCATGACTGTGGTTGAAACCATGTGTTTCGCTGTTTGAAACTATGACGTGGCTGATATGACGTAACAGTTTGTACTATTGAGTATTTTATCGGAAAAATGCACAGAAAATTTCTAATAAATACTGTAGATGGTGTTCTTAGAAAGTATTTATTCTCCAATATTTATTCTGGTTTTAATATTTAAAATTCCAACAAACAGTAATACATTATTTTACACAGATATACGGCATTTCCAAGTAAATATTTACGAAGAAATAAATTATATTAAACAGTGAGGAGTACTATTATAATTAGTATTCGAAAGACTTTAAAGATATTTATAATCAGATGAAATGTCCTAAAATGTATGTACACAACCCTTTTTAATATATTTTGAACAACTTTTAGAGTAATTAAATCGAAGAATTCTTTGTTTAAAAGAAAAATCTCTATAACGGTTAATTTTTATCAGAACACCGGCTAGACCAAGTTCCCTCTAAATCAATTATAACACACACCGCGTGTACCACCAACAACAACAATTACAAAACAACCAGACAAATCCGTAGCTCGCGTGATGACGTGGCAGTGCGTGAGGCCCGACAGTATTGTATTGTCTCAGTATTGTCGCGGCACAATACACAATACGTACGCCAGGAGGAAGGATGTCGCAAAGATTTATGCAGGAGAAGTACATTATCTTGTAGCCTCAGACGACTAATTACAGTCAATGATACCACATTAGGCCCCGAGCGGGGGTTGGTGGGGGATGGGGAGGCCGCGGGGTCCCAAGACTCTGTCACTGCTCATCTCTCCTCCGCGATTATTTCTATTCAATTTTAAGCATTAATCCTTCACTTCGCCCGGAAGCCGAAGCAGTGCCTTCACAAAGGCAACACGCTATTTTAATCCGCTCTTTATTATCGTTACTCTGTGTAATTAGGAGGGAACTTTGGCTACTGTAAGTTGGAAGATTATTGTATGGAATGTAAGTTGTTAAAAGAGTAGAGGTTTAAAAGCAGAGTGGTTTTAATTTTAATTACATTCTGTTTTTGATTTATATTCACGGCATTAAATTTCTGCTTTAGTATTATATTTATAGTTTTTATTGTTATAATTTAATAATTTCAAATTTTAAGTTTTTTTAAGTTGTAAAATGAAATTGCTTTTGTCCATCTACATGTTTCATACAAGCACAAACAACCGAAATAAGTTTGATAATTTTCAATGGTTTGTTTCTAATGAATGAAATATTCCTATGTTTTGTTATTAGGCTAATATTAATTAATGTTATAAGACCCATTATATAAATTCTTGTAAAAGTTCGAATTAAGTTTAACTCTTCTATTCTTACACTATCTTAAACATGGAACTGGCCTACTTCTTAATCACTTAATAATTTTATATTTTCAGTATAATGGGCAAAATTAACCATTATATCTTTAGGTGTACACAGACATAAATTTTGACCATTAGCTGTTGGTTGTGTAACATAATACAACCTGACGCCGTATTATATTCGTTTATTTCACTGGGGGTAGAAATAACGTTTGTTAGGGTAAGTCTTAACAGTTTGTAGACTGGTAAAAGCGATCCGTAAGATACAATGAATACTGCAAATCGTATTAGAGAATTAGTTAAAAACAAAGAACGAGATATTTCTTGTTCAAAGGATCCGGAGGAAAAATATTTCCTGAAATACCTAATTATTGGCCCTAGCGAAAGGGTCGCCATGTCATTACAATGACGAATTGCGCAGATTTTCCCTTTTTTACTTTTTTCATTCCGAGAGGCTTTAATTGGCCAAATCTGCTCAGAAACGGCGCAAAGTTTTAAAGACCTGCAACTCGGTCCTGATGAAAAACGCGCGTCTTTTCAACTTCCCTCATTCTTTCCCTTATTCTAACAGAGCTAATTCCCATTAGTTGACGTAATTTTACCTTTTCCTTACAACTTTTGAGTTTTTGTTTTCTTAAAAGTTTAAGAACATTTTTTTTAAAGCAGTCCGTACAATTTGTACGTTTGGTCTTACAGGCGTTTTAATGTTATAAAACACATAATTTCAAAAGTAACATATAACCCATTTACAAATTGATGCAGTTGGACTATTATTACATATTTAATGCATGTTTTCATAGCTTTTGTATTTTTCTATCAGGCTTACCTTTTTTGAACTGTACATAGTAAAATGAACTTAAACACGCTGGTTATCTAAATTGAGCGGGCGTTTTTGTACCTTTTATTAGCTACAAAGGTTTGTTATTTTATCTTTTTAATGACTATGATTTATAACTGACCAAAGATTGCAATATTTAACAAATTTTTGGATTACACATTCTGTGAATATCATTAAAAATTATAAAATATAACACAAGACAACTTAAAAGCTTGTTCCCGTGTTTAAATTGTGATTACTTTTGACATGTGTTTGCTTAATCCATGATTTTCATTTGCACTCAAAAACATATATCAACTGCAGTATTACTTGTCTACAGGCACTGTAACGTGTAGCCCACGTCTATCCGATCCAGCTTGTAAAGTGTCAAGGTGGCCATTCCATCTACAAATGGCCGCGCTGAAACGGCACTTCAGAATTATCCCAACTCGATACAGTTTATTGGCCCCGCTATCCAAACTTCGCTCCCACACATTAATTTCAACCTGTTTTTCTTTCTGTCACCACAATATCTGTGAAAATATTGTTGGATACCTGGTCAGTCGTTTGGTTCAACTTTCTTACTCGTCATGTCTGAAGCAGTTTTCTTGGCTTGAGTTATATTTGTGTTTTCGGTTTGTTTGAAATATAATTAAGAGTAAAGTTTGATTCACAGTAATTTGTTTTAATGTCTTAATACACTATGTGGAAAGTAAGCAACTATGGTTGGGTGCGCACATGATTATTTCACGTGAGGTTATTTCAAGTTTTCGAGATTATTTCAACTCTTTGAGAGTCTACTAGTACAATCAAATTTGTAAGCAAGGGCTTTACGTTAAATAAAATTGGACGATCCTTAAGTTTTCTGACGATTTCCTGGTTTGATTGAGCACAATATACAGCACGTAGAAATTCTAACATGTATTGTCCTACAATTATTGAGTTTTTACCAGAAAATTAGTTTTACATACGTCATTAAATTTGAGAAAGTGTATTTTATCACGCAAGCGATTTACGATTTGAATGATAAATCCTATTAAATTTCTTTTTGTAAAGTTTTATTGGAATATTACAGTTTTCAAATAGCAATGCAAAATAAATACGATTAAAATTTAACAATTAAATTATGGTAAATATTACCCAGATAATAGCAAAAATCTAAAGTTTTAACAACAAAAATACTACTTCTACTTATACTGCAACAACTGTTGGATTTGTAAGCTAAAATAATAATATATATCTAGTACGTACCTCAGACATAAAAGAAACGATTTTAGTTATTTTTACTTAAGTCATTACTTCTTTAAGTAATACTTATTACATTATTAAATTCTGAACATGATCTAGTAGTCATATATATATATAACGCTACACCGTACAAGGAACGTTTGAGGAAACGATAAGTCTAACACGTTTGAATGAAAGGTCTTTGTGTGGAAATCTGAGGAAAATATTAGTTTTACGTCTAACCCTCTCCTTAGATTATAATATAATATAATATAACATGCTTTATTGTCGTTTGGTACATGTTTTTACAATGAAAATTGTCAAGAGAATGCAGTTAACTAATAATAAAGCTCTGAGTCACTAAGTAAGTAAACATGATAAATAATGAATTAAAAATGTAATAAAATAATTAACCAGGTGGCATGAGTTAACTTCAATAGGCAGTGAGTGTGAGTTACAGTCCTCATCCAATACAGGAATTTGATTGATTTACAAATAAATTGAACATGACGAAAACAAACTCACAGTTAACTGAATAAAATATATCAAATAATCAATAGGTAGCATTTAAAAACAATAACGGATCGATTATAATACATTAAAAAGGTTAAACCAATACATTTTTAAACAAAACAGTGCCATCTAATTAAAAGAACCTCTAATTAAAACACTTTATAAAATATTGTAAGCGATCGGCTGTGAAATTGTATTTTATTTACAAACCGAAATCAGACAAGGAGTGGAGTATATAATGGTAAACCATGAATTTTTGAGGAAACCATAATTGTAATCTCAGCCGTCAACCATCAAAACTCTTGGACCGAGCTAGTAAAAAATAAGGTTTCCAAAACCTCCTACACTCACAACCCAGCTGAGCCACCGTTACAATGGCGTCGCGGCGTCCTAGGGGTCTGAGATAAGACAAATAAAGAGCCGGGCCATATAGGTGTAGTGGCCGTTTATTTCACTAATGAAATTATAACCCCGCGTTGGACCGGCCGACATCATTCTTACTTTAATCTTGCAACGCCTTCATAACGAAGGGCAACTTCTTTTCCCTAAGACCTTCTCCAGCTGATTTGTATATTTGATTTTTTTATGAATTGAAGCTAATGGATTATTATAGTGACTAGCGTAATTTGGTTTATGATATTATTTTTTGAGTCTTAAATTTGTCCGAAGGGTTTGATTCTGAAATTTGTATTTAGGTACTATGGGACATTAAAAGTGGTCTAAGTAAAATTATTAGAATTATATTAAGTATATTTAAACTACTTCCAATTTACAAATTAAAGGCGTAATTTGTTAATTTAAACAAACTTGTTCCATTACCCCGAGTCACATTTTGCTATCACAACTACTTGCTGCCTTTCAACCTCGACTTTTACTTTATGATTTAAAATCTACGTAATTTCTCCCAAAAATAAAAAAATAATTTTCCTACTGGTTTGATTTTCGGTTTCCCCAAGTATAACTATTTTTCCTCGAAGATCATAACATTTTGTACGATTTATCGGTGGCACCTGAAAATGAGAGGTTTTAAATTCTTGTCTAACTTAAAAACAAAACCTATACAATCATTAAAACATTGAAACTAAACAGTTTAAAAAATCAATTCGTGAAAGAATAGACTTGACTTTATTTGAGTAATCTAGTGGTAGTGCCACACAGTTTGTAGCCCTTTCCGAGGTGACATACGCTTGTGGGGATGGAGTGATCTTGTATCAAGTCAATGGGCCTTGCGCTCACCACTGTGAATCTGGCCCTACATAAAGCAGGCCCTCTCTCTTTACCTCCACCTCTCTCTCTCTCACTCTCACACACGAGTATACCTGAGTAAATATGTCTGTTTCTGGGGTATTCGCTTTACCTTTTCCTGTTTTACGACATCTTTTAGTTCGGCTCTGGCGCTCCTCCCTGACCCCTAGCTGGTCGTATGTTAGTGTAGATTTGTTAAGGGTTGGGGGACGATATATGGAATAAATGTGGGATTTTACATTTGACATTTGGTTTAATTTTCAGCTTCGACTAAAAGAGCAAAGCAAATTGACTTTGTTCGTGAAAAATTGTAATACACTGCTGGGCCTTTTGAAAAACACGGTGACATTTGTAAATAATTGGTATAATAGCCATAGTTATTTTATTTGAATGGAAAATTATGTTCGTAAAAATAAAACGAAAACTTAATCCTTGTCATTAAAATATGCATCGCTGGAAACCCTTCTCGTTATTGTAACTACTGATTTTATTTCATAATTAAAATGTCAAGTAGTGACTTATTGCTAGTTTCGCTTAACTTCTAGAAATTAGGACATTGAGATCTAATCGAATGCAATATCCTATATGCTTCTTCTTGGAGTAAAAACAGTTTCATTTTGTGAAAAACTATTTTATAACCTGTCGTTTGAAGCAATTATTTCAATTAAAAAAAATAAAACAATAAAATTTCCAAAAATAAACATATGCTTCAATATAATTTGGATATGGTTTAACGTTGACATCTGTATAAATATCAGTTGTATTTTCGGTTAATTCGTAAATAATAACGAATCTTCAAAATTAAATATTTGCAAATACGTTATCCATTGTTTGTTGTTGTCAGAAAATTATTAGGGTATGAACTAAATCACAATTCCTACCAAACAATAATCACCACGCTTTATCCCAGCATATCCGGCAGAGTCTCCGAGCGAGATTTATGGTAATTAATTCAACGGAGAATTCTTATAATTACAGATTTAATTACGTAAGATGTAGGTCCGCCTCCGCTTCCGGTTGGCGTCTTGGCGGACAAAACACCGGAAGTTAAAGGGTTGTTGACAAAAGAAACAATTATTTTTAGCTGAAAAAGTCGTTTATGAAGGTTTATAGCGAGTTCCGGCATGGCTCCGCACCCTTTCTGCTGCGGAAACCACGGGTAATCATAAATACCTTCCTCTTTGTCTAGCGGGTAATCATAAATACCTTCTCTTTGCGTAGTTTATCTTGGTTTATTGTACCTTTGTTGCTTGTGATTTAAGATGTTATTGTAAATGCTATGAGACTGTTGTTAGATATAAATATATCTACTAACAATGTTTTAATGCCATTGCTGAATAAAGTAAAGGTTATTATTATGCTAATCTTTGATTAAGTTATGTTTAAGTTGATTTACTGTTGGTTTTATTTAGTAGTTATAAGTGGCAAAACATACACAGAATTGAGCTAAAATTACTACCCTTTTATCAGTTTAGCATTATAATTATATTTTTAAAGGTTTTAATTTAGTGATATAGTGATTATTGATAGATGTTTAAACCATTCATTTTATAAGTATGACCGTGTAAAATATGTTACATTTGGTTCAATTTTATATAAAGACTATTAAATCTGACCACTCAATTTTATTCTACAGCCTACACGTACCAAATTTTATTTTTGAAAGTTTTTGGTAACCAGCAAAGAAAAACTCAAAAAGTGATTTTTAATAGGAACAAATGTATATTCAAAAATTCAACTGGATTTTGTACAGCATTTTTATTTTTAGGAAAGGCTCTCTACAGTTGATCTCATAGGGAAATGTCACATCAACCTCGTTAAAATTATGCTATTTTACATTCTTCTTACTTTTTAATTGGATTACAGTCGTATAAATGTTTGAGGAAGCATGACTTCTACTAAATATAATCGAAACAAAATAAAAATCTGTTAACGTTTTCCTAAAGAAGAATTTAATATTTGTCTTTTTATCAGGCTAGTTCAAATTTTTTATTTCGCTTCTATCTTCAGAAACAATTACTACGAACATTGTTTTAAATTTATTTTAGATGGACGATAAATTCCTTAATCCACCAAAACAAAAGGCAAGTATGCAGGTAACCAATCATAGCACAGATAAAAGACTTATTGGCCATGGTTCACCACTGAGCTGAGACCAACCCTATCTCAGTTATCGGAGGTATTTGGCCGCAATTATTACCCGACTGTTGGGACTTGAGGAGGCAGTTTTTGGATTAATAGCTCCAGTGGCAGGTGGCTTCCCCAATAACCATCGCAATAAAATCAATTCTATGGCTTGTCCGGACTTTATGGCCTAATAAGTCATCCAACTCTGCGTTGGCCAGTCGCACAAGTTGGGGATCAGGATACCGTAGCGCTTGTTTGGGGCCAACAAATAGTTGGCACGGACTATTCATTGGGTTAATAGTCTATTCTAGAAAATTAATTTATCAGTGGTCTATTAGTATAAATTAACTTTAAGAAAAATACCATCTTTCAATTAAGATCAAGGCTTTGTTTAAATTAAGTAAGTGTACTTTTAATAGCTTAAACCAATTACTAATAGTCTACATCATATAAGCATAACATATTTTAACACAATGCAATATGTTGGTTTATAAAATCATATATGTTAATCAAACTCAATATATAAAACAATGAAAACAAAAATATCTTTATATATAATTCTGTAAGCGAAATCTTTAAGTCAAAATTCTGGGAGTTTGGCAAATCGCAGAATGATGGGAGACGGCTTATATTAAAGGTCTTGATCCCAGGGGCTCGGGAAAAATAGCAGTATTTTTAAAAAGTCACCAGAAAACGATAAATAGCGTAAAGCAACCCCCATAAGAAAATCATTAGGATTTAAAAAGTCTGCTATGTCTATATTAAAACGTGTGATTAAGTAACTACTTTGTTTACGAACTGACATGTGTTCTTACTGATATTGTTTTATTTTCTTCAGCATGTAAAGTGTAAAATGAGGCAGGGTATTGGAGCAAAGTTAGGGGCTATAGTCCCTTCAAGCCACTAGTAATAAAGCATTTTACAACTAAACCGTATTTGGATTAAACGAATTGTTATTCTATCACGGGTTACACATAATTTTAATTACCAATTTATTCATAATTTATAAAACATTTTATGGTGCTAATTGTTTGGCAGACTGCACATTTCGCATGAAACACTGATGTATGATTTATATCTAGTTCAGAAGTTACCCTACAATTGCGATAGTAAACTTTTACAAATATTTAGTCTCATTTTTCATGTTTTTTATTTAATTTTTTAAATTTCAAATATATCAAACTAGTTAAATATTTTTTAAATTACCCAAGCTGACCTACTAAGTTACACCATATCGAAGAAAAATTAAAACTGCTTAGGCCTATAACAAAAAATTCAAATGAAACCTTTGTCTCATACTTAACAACTATCCTAAATTATTGTCCACACAGCGTTTGTAAAGAAGTACTAGTAACAAAAATACCTAACACGACTCACTCTCACGCACAGGCGATAAGCCTATGTGAGATAAATTTCAGAATAAAGTCAAAATTCAGTATGTAATCCAAAAGTCTATATTAGACCCCGTTAGTTCTATTTGGTATTTTATGTTAGTCGGTTTTTAAAATCTGACCAATGCATATGTTGTTCAACAAAACTATTTTTAAAATAAACAAAATAAAATAAATAAAATTTTTTATTTGGTTTAATATTGTTATAAAATTGTCTTTTCCTAGCGTTCGTTGACACTTTAAAAGTCCACGACTTAAATCACCACATCACCACCTCAACTAATGGAGCGAAAGAAGTCGCGGAGGAGAATACATAAAACATAGACCGAGCCATCAGAACCACGGAGACTCGGCCTTTCAATAAACCGCTCGCGTCGTTTATCATGGAATCGCAACAAATATGCGCCCCCTCCCCCTCCCTATCATTCCCCCCCACAGGCGACTTTACATTGACAAACACCGTGATAAGGTCCCACGCCACTACCCCGCGTCGATCGCGACAAATATACGTCCAAATATTTCATGCCTTCTGTATTTCAATAGGACGAATTTCCACCGGCCTCTCAAATTCGATATTGTTCTTCAACCTTCCTTTTATGCTATAAGAAGTTTGAACGATTTATTTGATTTTTACAGAGGTAAATACACTGGTTATATTTATGAGTTTGGTATGTACAAATAGCATTTAATTCTAAACCGTTACAATGACATTAATAGTCATAGTAATGACTAATAACTTGAGTAATTAAGTACTGAATTACTGTTTTGATATTACTAATGACCATGCAGGAGCAGGGATATACTTGATAGAAACTGTTAAGAATGTGAAATATAAATACAAGTCACGTAATAATACGTTACTGTACACTCCGTCATAGAACAAAGCAAGATGACGTCAACATATCTAAACTGTAGTAAAAGTTAAACAATAACTAAAATATTTCATATGAAGCAATATAAATATACAAACAAGTAAAACAAAGGGTAAAAACAAAATTTTACCTCATATTCTTTAAACAATTTCACTAATGACTTAACCAAATACGCAGGCGGTTTGATGCCATTTGATGTGTCAGTGTTCGTAAAAATCCTAAACCACTGCAGCTTATTTACTATTTGTTAAATGCGTACTGTACTGAAATCGTAATCAAATCGATAAAGAAGGAGGAAAATGTATTTATTTAAATGTTAATTCGATGTAAAATTCTTGCATTTTACAATGCTCGATTGATCTAAAGGCTGATTTATACTAAAACTGATTTTCAGCTTGCTCTAATAATTTTTCATTTTGAACTCAACCGTGTATACTGAACCTACCAACACATAACTCCTCCATAACCCCATAAAATATTTATCTCAACAACCCCATCTCTTTTTGAGCTCAAGAACGTCACTTACCTCCATCCTACAAAACCCACTCCCTTATTCCCGTGAAGGCGTATTTTCATGACTTATGGTACAGACTGCCGGATCCCCAATGTATGTATATTCCCTTTTTGTATATTCAGAAAGTAAAACACCGCTTCGAAGGAGGTGATCCCGTATAAATAGACAAGCGCTGCTTATGGTAATTCACATGTGTGCGTCTCTCGCTCTCTTCGGCTTTAAAGGGTGAATTCATTTCGAGTGAGAATAATGCTAATGCTACCCTTGCCGCTTTGGAATTTTAATTACAGGCGATGTATTGGGAGAAAGACTTTGTTTTACGATTGGCAAATTTAAGGTAGTTAATGAAACTGGTAAAAAGCCTGGTTTTTGAAGAGCTTTTATATGGTAAGGGGGTTTTGAAATTGAGGTGGTCAAACTCGACATATATTTTCTATGTTGGGACGGAAATGAAAAGAAAATATACAAAATAAAATAGTTCACTTTCTAATCTTAATGAAATACTAAAATTGTACGGTATGCCTTTTAATTTACCATATATGGTGGTTCGAATGTATAATTTTACCAACAGAATGTATCTTTGTTGGATAATGAATTTTTCGTAAATTTTTAACTATTAAGACAATACATAACTTATAAGTATGAATTAATTTAGAGTATTCTACTATTACGTTGGGTGACATCAAAGAAGTTATGTTTTTCTACTGATCAAAAAATATGTACTGATAAAAAACTGTTTGTCTCTTGGTAGATCTCTAAGTTTCTTTACACATTAATTGTCATTTCGTTTAAGTTGGCTTTAGTGTTGGCTCAGTGGTCAGACGAAGGACTCCAAATCTGTAGTAGAGGCTCTGATGTGGGTCCTACTGTAGTCGCAGCAAGTAAATGTTATCAACATTGTCCACACTAATGCTTTGCTTTGCCAGTTTTGTCTACGCACATGTCTGAAGCTTATGTAAACGGTCAAAGACGTCTTTCATAGATTCCGCCATTTCAGTAGATAATATACGTTGGGCATCTATCTACATACACATTTTCACTAAAGAAATCCAATATCACTTTTTTAGTTTGATTAGTCATCCTCCAAGATTGCTATGCTAGTCAGGAAGTCAGGAAGAATTTTAAACCTTGGAGGGTTTCCAAGGATTAAATTCTTCTAAATAATATTCCATTAAACAGATTACTGTTTTCAATTATCATTAACCGTCTATAGACTGGTGTACGTTTTGTATTTAAAATTAATAAAAAGTTGTAATATCGTTTAGCAAAGATAAATATATAAAATATAATAATTTTGCTTAAACAAACAAATCTCTTTTGTTAATTACTCCAAATGAGCAAAAATGAAAAGTTCAAAATTATAGTTCTCTTCCAGTACTGATTGTTTCTTTCTTAATTGACTTAAAAAAACGTATTTTCTCGACATAAAAGGACAGTTTTTACAAGTGAGTTTAAAAATCATATTCCAAAATAAAATAAACACACCCCAATTCAAGCCAAACCCTTCACCCCTATTAAACCTAATTTCTTTTAAGCTCGGCAGACTTATAACTAATTCAAACCACGCCGAAATTAAAAGTTCAGGTGGAACATAATCGAGTCGGGTCTTGTTTTCTTTCGCATTCACAAAAACACTTTCGCGGAAACAATAAATCACGTACAAAGACTCGGCCTACCGGTAATTTAGGGTTGTTGAATAAAGAAAATAAAAACTCCTCGTCAAGGCCAAGTGGGCGGTCGGAGGGCTTTGAAAGTGGTCCGATAATTGTTCGTTCACTTAATGGCATTGTTTGTAAAAAGCCGGAGGAATGTAATTGGCAAACCAAAGAGTCTAAGAACTCGATTATCAGAGGCGATGCAATTTACATGGGAAATCCACGCAGCGCGGCCGGGGTTCGGGCCTGGCTTGATTGGAATTCCCCGTTAGCGATTAAGCATTTTTAATGGAATTTAAATTGATTTAATTATTGATATTTATCAATAAAAAAATTCTATATAGACTTTTGTAAACATACTTTAGTTATGGAATTAATTTTAAATGTAGATCCAGGCTTCGACTGGTGCCCAAGTGTTTTAAGAAGTGCATGTATTATTGAACACAAAACTAAATTTTAGTTAATTATTGAATCTAAGCAAGTGCTTGTTTTGTACGAATTGAATTGTTAAATTATGTTGAAACCTCATGTAAATTATTTATAAATATATGTTTGTAATATTTGATTGTTTTAAATGCATGTATATTTATTTTACACCGATTAAACCAAATGCGAAAGGTATAGCAGTGTTATGTTTTGTTTCAGGGTAATTTGTTTTGAGCTTACCTCAAAACTAGGAAAAAAATATTTTTTTTGAGGGAAGTTATTTTAAAAAAAGAACAAGAATTTCCTGGATTATTCCAAATTAACGTAAATATAAAATAAATCTCTGCTTCACTCATCATAGATAACGATATACATCAATAAAGTAGATTTCGTGGTATTAGAGGGTGCTCAACCCAGAGGAAATATGAAAACACACCAAAAACCCTTTCACTAGCTTGAGATGTAAAATAACACAAGGAGCTGGAATTAAGTGCAGGAGTTACTTTATATCGAGAGTGGAGTGAACGCAAACATTGGCAAAGAATTAAAGTTAGTGCTCTAAAATTATTTGTATCATTTCCTCTTGCGGTTTTGACCTTGGGGAAAATAAAATGTGTATAAATTTTTAAGTATTGTAGTACATAGCACAAACCAACCTCCATTCAAAAATATTAAAATAATCTACCCGTAGCTCTTAATTATTTTAAGATGTTTATTCTGAATTACTTGAACCATTGTGAGCTCATAAATGCAAGTAAACTTGGTGTATAGGTACTATTTAGATTTTATTGTAAATTTTCTGATATTAATGGCTATAATAAAACTAGTTTAATATTTACCACCCAATAAAAAACAATATACAAAAATATATGCCGAAATATTAGTTTAGCTTACAAACTATTGAGAACCACAAACTGGCAATCATGTATTTATAGCTTGTTATATGTCATTAGGATCAATGAAGGGTCAGTGAATGACTACGGTGGAGCATATAATGCTTATATTGCTAAACCCCAGTAGCGGGAAAAGCTTCATATATAGTATTTGTGTAAATAGTGAATAGTAGGTGAAATTTGTCGTGGGACTTTTAGGAAATTTTAATTTTAAGGAAAAATGTAACCTAACTAGTTTATTTGAGGTTGACACGTTTGTTGAAAATACTAAACATGTTAAGATGCTCCTTAAAATTTAATGCTTATATATTGTAAAGCATTACCTATTGTAGGACTATGGAAATTGTATAAAACCAATGCAGATCGTTATCTTTTACAGAGAATAGCTGTCTGAAATATCTAAGAATGCCTTGGAATAGTTTTAAATCTTTTATATATTTTGATTTATCAACTGTTTGGTTAGTAAACTCAATGAAATCTAACAAATTCTTTCTGAGTTAAATCTTCCCTGATATCAAGATAACACTAACAAGTGCAACGGGATTCAGCCATCAAACCCCTTTTCACTTCTTTCATATACCGTATCTTTTTTTAGGGTAAACCTAATGAAATATAATAATTCTTTCTTTAATATGTATTTCATGTAATTGTATGTTTTTCAGGTAAGATCAGAAGCGAGATATTTCGGTAGGCAGTTCTGAAAAGCGCCGGCGTAAGTAAGTAAAAGAGTCCATCACACTTCTGTCACCATTAAATCACAATTTTAAGCGAACTATGTTATAGTTTAACAGAAAAATAACATCCTCTAAGTATTACTTCTAATAATGTGCCTTTAAAAGGGCTGCACAATTTTACACATATTTAATTTAAAATTTGAATTAAGTCCTTTAAGAAATTGCTTGAATATTTAAATAGTGTAATATGAGTCTACTTTTCCTTTAAGCTATTAACGTTACGAAAGTATCCCGTAAAAAAATGTTGCAGAACATTGCGTCCGCAAAATTAATAACGAGTGTAGACAAATCGCTTCGAGACCAAGAACCATCAAAAGACCATAGATCATTGCGGGTCATTAGTCGCATCTTCCCGGTTAAAGAGTGTCGGCTGTTAATAACACGTGATAAATGAGAACCCCAGCGATCTCTGTCGGTGGGAATGCCAACTGACTGAAGAACCCTTTCCTCGACTGTCTGACGGGGATGTTTCCCTCTGACAGCCCGAGTGGAGTGCGGGGTTGATTATGAGGGTAGAAAGGTCGCTGGGAAACGTTAGGGTAAAAATATGGTACGGGATTTTAGTTTTAAGTTAAAAATTGGGGGAAAAATCCTATAGTATTTTCCTTGACTAACAGTAAAGTACATTATAACGTCTGGGTAAAATATTTACTCTATGTCGGGTCTATGATTTTTAATGCTTTAGCGCACGAAAGGTTGTTAGGCTTGGTTATAAAATACACACGATAATCTCTGGCAAATAGATAACTATTGATATTGATATTTCAATATGATTTATTTTCTCTCAAGAAGATTGGTCGTGTGAGTTTTAAGATATTGTTTCAAGTTTGTTTGTTGCATATAATGAAACAAGTTTTAATTTTGAGGGAAAGAACAAATTAAACGTAAATTGTAGAATATACTATTTAACATGTACGAAATTCAAATAAAATACTGGTCTCGGCAGATGCCGAGATGTATGGGGGTAATTTAAATTGAAACACATAAATAAGTACAGTGTTTGCTGTGAACCCCCTAGTGCTTTCGTGAAGTTTTCCAGGTAAGAAAATGGCGTAGTATGTAGTCCAGTGTAGTAACACTGCAATAAGGTCGTGGAGAAATTACTTTAGTATAGAGAAATATGAAATTGATACTCAGTTTACAGTATTTGATAAATATTATTTGAGTATTTCAATAAAGTTAACCCCTGTTGCATTTGCTTCCTCAATTAAAAAGAATTATTACGGTCTCTTCGTACAAATACATTTACAATAGTTTATTTCTGCATACAAAACATTACTCAAGGCAATCGCACATGGACACATCACACGTCAAAGTTCTCACACTCGGCGTGTCCCGCCACCAAGACATGTTTCTGATAAATGTCCGAGACGTGGGTCCCACTCACACACGCACACACCCACACCCTCACACTCCCATGATGGATCGCCGGACCGGATATTTAGGGCCGGACACGTTTTCGGACGATGTTTGCCCCATTAATCAGTCCTCTATTAGCGTGCCGTATCTCCAGCGGCATTTTTGGCGCGGGTGACGTGTTAATCAGTATGCTCAGTCTATTAATAACGCCTGGTGTCCGGCGATAACGGTGGCGCAACTCGCCAGGTCATCAAACTGTTTGTCTTGGCTTGTTGGCCGGTCACTCTACGACAGATGTTGACAAGCGTAAGGTTACGGGTTATGGGTTGTAAGGAGGTGCATGCTGATGAGTAGCGCTTGAAGTTTGGGGTGACGAGAGCGATCGCTTGTGACATTGTCCCCATGTAAGACTTTCTATACAAAATGTGTTTAACAATTATACAAGATGTGATAAATTAGTATCACAACAACACAATTATTATTCACACTTGAACTGTACATACATAGAGTAAGGGAAGTTCATGAATAGAATGTCCCACAGTAATCAATCAATCCTACTTTTTTCGTGACGCGTTTCGAACAATTGTGCAATTTAAAAAATTCACTTTAAAGTTATACTAGGGTCACAACTTTATGGAATCGTCAAACAGTTTAAAATAGTACTGTCACACGGGAGTACTTATAAAACACATATTATTACATCTAAGGAGCTCTCACTTGGGACAAGATAATACTGGCTGGAAGTTCGTCGTTTTCATGTCCAAGGTCATGGGTTATCATCGTTTGTTCTGTAATCTCATCTGCCAATATGAAAGTTAAGAAAAATTATGACTTAATATAATGTATGTTTTTATTTATAAGAAGAAGTATCGTGGTTCTCAAGAAACTATTTATTTTAATAGTATAACACCCTTATGAGCATTGGAGATTTTAAAATTATATTTTTTCTGAAAAAAATTAAAACAAATCATACTACTAAAAATGTACCAATGTTCAAAACATAATAAAACATTTTAAGGCTTGAAACAATTTTAATTCATCATAAACCGCCTGTTTTATTAAGAAATGTAGATTAGTTAATATTATTAGTTTAGTTGAGGAGTTTAGGTCAAGTTAATGTGAGTTAAAAGCCAAATTGTTAAATACATTTTTATGTTACTTTGTCTAGAATGGGATAACTCAAGCCCGAGGCCTTTCTTTCCAGAAAAGTAAGCCAAAAAAGCCACCAACCTTTAAGTTATTCAAAAATCGATAAGTTACTAGAGAGCATTACAGTTTTCCCTGATCGCGGATCAATACTACTTTCCTCACATGAACCAAGAAACCGAAATTTCGTTCCCGCTACTCCAGTGGGGCAGATAATTGGTTTACGAAGGGCTAATTTAAAGCGAAGACCTGACGAGCAGCCCGGCGTGTAATGATCTCAAAGGTCCTCTCTGCTTTTTCCTTGAGATTGGATTATTCGGGGCTGCGAAAGGGTAAAGGAAACATTTGGGGGTGAGATCATTGGATTAGCGTAAGTCCGGATGACTTGGAGAATAAAAGTGGCCACAATCTAGTTAAAAGTAACGCGATTAACAACGAGTAATGGAGCCGGCGAAACCCTTGACCAACGGCTGATTGGGAGACGTCGAACGTTCTGATTAGCAGGGATCAGCTCATGTTTGAAGATAAGTGGTGTATGTTTGAAGATAAGTGATCTATGTAAAGGGAAAGTGATGAAGGTTTGATGATACTTACTTACAAACCACGCTAAAAATGATGTTTTTAATCCCTTTCTACATTTTCAAACAGTCAAGTCAAATCAATAAAATGTCAGTGTAGTTTTACTAGCTATTATGCAACTATTTCTCCTTTATAACATATTCCGTTGACATCTCTGGGGTCATTTGTCAGTAAGAACATAGGTAGTGATTAAAGTGAGTGTTAAGAACTGTGACAAAAACCATTTACTAATGTAAAAAACACTTTTCAAAAATAATAATGTTACTTTCCTATAAATTACTTCCTTCACTGCAACTTTTTCTGCAATAAACTCCTCTGCCAACACGACGCTCGTTATAAATTTAGCGAAATTTAGACTCAATAATCCCCCGGCATAAGACTTTTTTTACATCATGCGAGTTACAATGGAGTTAAGACTTTACATTCTGTACCTGACTTCATCAAGTAAAAATAAATTATTTAAATAAGTTCAGGAATATACTCAAATGCCATTGAGGCCTTATATTTTAGGAATATAATAAAAAGGTGTTATTACTGAGTTAAGGGTTTATTTTATATGCAGTAAAATTATTTAGTTTAAGAGGTTTCTACCGTTTATTTGTGTTTTATTTGTTTTTACACGTCTCCCTTGGGATATTGTGCAGCCACTACTCCCTCCAAGGACTTGGACTAGACTGGATGTCCAGGCTCAACTGGGAGTCAAGCCCCCAGAAGAGGCAAGGAGGAACCATGGAAGGTTGGCCACACTTGATAGCCAAAAGACTTACCAATACTGTGACAGCTTCATTTTGCTGTACCCAATGTAGACCTCTGTCCTAGTGTAGACCAGTCAGAGAGCCGTTGAGGACCGAGACACAATACAAATAGGAAATACTTTAAAGGACATGTTTAGCCTTATCTACATGTCCTTTAAAAAAATATACGACGTTTAGAAGCAATCAGATATGGTATTTTGGTTATTAGTATTCTTACTTACATTTTATATTTTTTTAAATTTAATCATCTTCAAGAAAGCCTCACATAATTTATGTTTCCTTTAAAATCACTTTGGATGTTTCGGGAGCTGACCACCCCGGGGGAGGGGGCTCAACACCTATTCACCAGATGCAGATGTCGGTGTTGAGGCGAGGGACAACCTCGATTATCCGGCAATTTGTCTTGGCCACGTCTCAAGACTACCACCCCCTCCCCCCCGCGGCGCCCAAGTTGCCCCCCTCCCCCACCAACAACCCTTAGCTCACCCCGAGGGTAATCTCGCCTTAATTATCGCGCCAGCCGCGCCCTTAAAACCCCTTCACTCAAATAATTCATGGCCAGCCCGGAAGGGGCTCTTAAAATTATCAAAATGTTGAGATTTCGGGTAAGAGCCTCCATTACTTGTTAGTTGTCCGTTGGTGTTTTAATTTTCATCCCGTGGAGAATTTCTGGAGTTTACTGGTTTATTGTTATGTAAGTGTGAAACACCTCTATTGAACTGTAGATTTGTTGGGTTAAATGTGATATATTGGGACTTGCATGAGAACGTTATGAGTAGAAAGAATAGTTGTCGCTACTGCTATAATCAGAATTCATTTTGTTCTCTTCTTGGACACAATTCAGTCTTATTCTGCTTATTTTTTCCTCCCCCTTATGTGGAATCTTTCTATTGTTTATGAAACGCAAAAAGTCCAAGCTGCTGTCGTACTTACGGAGTAACACTAATGTAACACCTAATTTTAATTTGTATTGATCACCTTTTAGTACCTTATAGTTCTAAACGCTTTATCGCCTAACCATTTGTCTCAAGTATTTTATTTGTTAATATCTCGCAGACGTGCTCCGGGAGTAAGATATCTTGTCGGAGGAGCGATATTTGGCCCAATTCTAGCGTCAGATCCCCCAACCCTCGCTCTCTCTTCTTGATTTATTGTACCAATTCAAGAAAGTAGGTGCAACCCCCTTTCTATTAGTTGTCCATTATGAAATATTGCCAATTCTTGGATTTACTTTATCTCCGGAACAACGTGATTTGGACACCTCTTGATTTGGAATTTGTTATTTTTGTGGATCACTTATTGCTGGTTTCGTTAAACTTCGATTTTTTACTTTCTCCCCCTATACATAGTATATGGAGAAAGTATTTTTTTCGTAAAAATTTTCGAATTTGAGTTGTTAGTGGAAATATTCGTTTTGGTGCTCCCTGAACCCAAAAAAGTGGTTTTTACGTGATGTCTGTCTGTGTGGGTTTGTGTCCGTGTGTCCGTGTGTGTGTGTGTGTGTGTGTGTGTGTGTGTGTGTGTGTGTGTGTGTGTGTGTGTGTGTGTGTGTGTGTGTGTGTGTGTGTGTGTGTGTGTGTGTGTGTGTGTGTGTGTGTGTGTGTGTGTGTGTGTGTGTGTCTGTATGGATGTGTACAGTGCTAGAGCCCTAACCAATGGGCCGATTTTTATGACATTTGGTATGTAGGTACTAATCCACGATATCCCCAGGCGTTTTTTCATTTTTGGGATTTTTGATTTTGAAGGGTAATTACCCCCCAAAAACCGCCAAAAATCATGAAAAATCCAAATTTCTCCAAAATGGCTCGAACGATTTTGATTAAACTTTGGTCGTTTGTAGAATTTTAGTTTTCCAACAAAATGACACCACCCGAATGTCTGTAAAAATTCGGGTTCAGAAATTACAGGACTTAAAACATCAAAAATTCCGTTTTTTGGATTTTTCATAAAAAAACATAAACATAAAAAATATTACTATTTACAATTAAAAAGAGCTCAAAAAACTAAATAATTTAGTATATTGAATTACTATTCTACGATTGCTGGTTGCGGGGAAAATTGGAATTTTAATTTTGCGGTAAACGCAGTACGTTGTCCAATGTTATTCTTATGGGGAATACAAAAATGACTATTTCTCTCTTATTTACTGATCAATTTCGTTCAAACTTGATATGCTTGTCAAGTTAGCATTGACCAACAGAGGAAATTCGAAATATGTTGCCCCTTAATAACCCTGGGGGGGAATAGGGGGTATTTCCCCCCTTAAAACCACGTGTGTAGCAATGGATTGTGTAGCGCCTAAAACAGGGGTTTAAGTGGATGTTTTTGAAAACAACTTGTTTAAAAGATTTTCTGTACATTCGACCGTGCTTTGTATTCTATATGTAGTAAAATAAAAAGTAATTTATTCATTAAAGTTCATCTAAAAGGGAGAAAGTATGTGTCAGTTTCCTGATACCGTTTATTTGCTTTAAGTATCATTCGAGGAAAACTGAATATGCACACTTAAGAATTCTATTGAATTGAAAACTGTATTTAATAAACAGATTTTCCACGTAACCAGTTGGGAGATATAACAATTCGCAAATCTAAGTTAGAAAAGTTCATAACTAACATTGTTTCTAAGGTTTGTTTCTCAATAAGGAAAGTCAGACTGCTCCGTAGTTAATTATCAGAAGGTTATTTTGAAAGATGATAGTAACTGGTGTTATTTAATTCCTTTGTGTAAACTGTTAGAAAAGACGAACGGTTTCACACTTCAAGCCGTACGGGGTGTTTGAAAAGTAACTCTCTAATTTTAAGAGCATTTGCAGTAACAATATAATGTATATTATAAAAAAGAAAATTAATAAGTTTTTTAGTCTTAACAAAATTTAACGTGGACACCATTCATTTTTTGCACAAACAAATTCGAAATTCCACTTCTTACCATCACACTAAGCTGAATCTTTACCTGTTGATAGACAAACATGCAATTAGCCATGCCACTAGATTAAATCAATCTCTGCAAATGATTAAGAAAAGGTGGAATCTCACTGAATACAAATAAATAAATTAGAATTGTGTATGTAGTACAGGTTCTACTATCGACTAAATGTAGTTATTTTTAAAAACCCGTAAAATGATATACATCTGACTATGTGGTTGTCATTTTAATCAATCGTTCGATCAAATTGCTTTATTTTACAAAGTAAAATTTATATTAATATTCAATATCCGAGTATCTAAAACGCTTATGTTAATGTACATATCATTAAATTTGAAATTCGCTTTACCAAATTTGAGGATGTTAGCATGAAAAAACACCATCATATAGTATGTTCATTATGATTCATTTGAGTGTAAAAATTCATCAAATCTGAAAAAAACCCTTAGGGCTTCATCTCGTTTGCCTTTAAAGATACAGTGTTTTCCATCTGTAGTTAATGATTTCATCTGACCCCAGGTGATTATTTAAGCAAAGTTTAACTGGGATTTTCTGTTTGTGTTTTTTAAATATATACACTTTTAAATAATCATTGTCAACAATGGTCTTAGCTTCAACATTAAAGTCTTAGTAATAATGACAACAAACTGTCATCACAAACTGTTTCAGTAACTAAAAAAAAGTGTATTTTCAAGGTTTTTCTAGGAATTTTAAAGTTATTTTATGAGGAAAATTAAAAATAGTACGCGATGGGTAAAAATGGACAGTTTACAAGCAATTTGTTATGGTGGTATTTTTCACTTAGAAAACTTTGAAAAATATATAAAAAGATTATTTTAAGTGGTTAACATAGTTTTTTAAAATGTGTCATCCAGTTGTATAATATACAATCAAATCATCTCTTTAAAAGTGGTTTTCATGTACAAAGTATTCTTAAAAGCATATAGTAATATTTATGCGCCACAATCACAGCTGTATGTAAATGGTTTGATACGTAAGATGACATACTTACTAAGATAAAATATTGTTTTCTTTTATCATTTAATTATAAAATAAATAAATGTGTATTGTCTGAGTTGTTAAAGATGTCCTTTACTATTCGTCTTTAATTTCTTGACAACTGTGTTACATAGAAAATAACAAAAAAACCTATAAAATTTACATAGGAATTAGTTAATAGCTAAAAAAGTACCAATCTTTTTCACCCGTTAAAAACTAAGTAAACTTATTACCATCCCTTTACTTTGAGAAAGAAGGAATAAATGCTTACAGACAGATATGGATACAAGCAACCCTTTGCATGAACATTCTGCACATATCCTAGCCAATTATCGAAATACGAGTTTCATTTGATTCCTCCTAAAATTAATAACTTGCAAGAACTTCAGTCCACCGACATTGTTGCCTAAATCAATTCAAAAAGTGTATAAGCTCTTATAAGTGTTAAATTATCTACATAAAATTACGTCATACTCATTTTAATGTCCAAACAAAACACCTTTGAACAACTCATACATCTTCACACGTATAAAGATGACATATGAGAAAACGGACAAAATTCCGAAGTGAAGACAAACAATGAGAATCAGAAGGGACCGCATCATAGGAGTCACAGGTCATACATAATTCAGCGGTAGGATCTGGCGAGTTATAACCTGTGAGATTCTGCCTCGTGAGGGTGGGTGGTGCGTAACGCCGTGACGTAACGTATATCAGGGCCTCGGTTATTAAAGGAGAATAAAGCGGTAGTAAAAACAAGATTGCTTTGTTTACTGATGATACAATGAAGAGGCCGAGAGCGCTTCTTGAGAGCCTCGTGGAAGGAGGGGGTGGGGGTGGGAATTGGGGAGGGGGAGGTTATTATTTTACCTCAAGGATAACGCCGC
Source organism: Allygus modestus (assembly GCA_963675035.1). Classification (NCBI taxonomy): domain Eukaryota; kingdom Metazoa; phylum Arthropoda; class Insecta; order Hemiptera; family Cicadellidae; genus Allygus; species Allygus modestus. The sequence goes on from OY776111.1 coordinate 426,105,379, forward strand.
CTCCTTGATATATGGGGTCTTGCTTAATTACATAATGCGCCACTGATTAAAGGGTTTGGGTTTTTAACTTGGGTAAAATGACCACGTTAATGTTCTAGTTACCTTGATGTGTTTGTTAGAAGCTTTGAAGGGAATTTAGTTTTCTTTTGGAAAATATTTAAATATTTAGCAATATAAAATAATGGAAAGTATAGTTTCCAATTACAAAGTATCCAAGAAGAATTTGATATTTATTAGTTTATTGAGAAATAGAGTTGTGTTGAATCTTAAAGTAAAATTTAATGTTCCCTACACAGGAGTGCAATAATAAATGTTAGAAATAGTGCTTTGATAATAATCTAAATTATTTTAATTTTAGTCTGGGAAATGTGTAGACAATCAATCAACCCAAACATGTACTATAACCATTCATTTTCTGTTACTGTTTGGCATTTTAAAACATTGTCCAATGGTATCATTTCGATTATCATGCTGTGGGGCGATGATTATCTGACTCGTTGGAATACAACTACTTGAACCACTATTCTTATTATTTAAATATTAGTTAATGTTTTGTTCAAAATAAATGTAAGGATTTTTATGATTTTCAAAAATATAATATGATTACCGATGGACTTAACTTTTATTCTACAATTTGTTGTTTTGGTATTGTTTGTATAATTCTGATTATTCAACCCCGATTTTACAAATACCTGCGTTTCTCTCAAGTAAAACTTCTTTGAACTCAAGTTAATTCGAACTACCCGATGTCCAGGTCTCCACACAAGGATTTCGCAAGTAAAACTCGAGCGAAAAATTTGGAAAAATGTTCTTTATGAGGTGACTACATACAAATATTATTCCATAATATTAACATTGGAACTTTGAATATCCATGGGGGTTATCCCTCAAGGTGGGTGTTCAAAACCCCAAAATGCACTTCTAGAGAGTAAGAGCTTTTAATGGAAACGTATAAAAGTAATACTTTTAGAAACAGAAAATAGCAAAAAATTCAAGAAATTATTTTAATAACGTAGATCGATATGTAGTGGATTTATGTAAAATATTTTCGCCAGACACCTGAAACCGTACCAGATTATCTAGATATCTGCTCATACAAATCAGCTGGTGTAGTTCCATACGTTTTTATATTACGTACAAAAACAAAATAATTCAAATTTCCACAATTTAAAAATTAAATTAGTGACTTCTTAAGACGATATTTAATGTGTTATATCGTCCAAAATTGGTTTTCTTACCTGCAAAAAGTGTTTTTTTTTACAAATGGACAAAATCGTTTCCTAAGAAACCTCCAGAGACAGAAATGTCCAATCGACAGTTATGACGGAGTGCGAACGCTTGTCCCCCCACCCCCCGGCAACTCCCACCCCATCATCCCCCGGCTCGTGGACATCTCGGTGGCCCCACGGAGGGTTAAAACACAAGTCGTGTGAGCGGTCACCATGGATGTATTATTTAAATCTCTTATCTCTATAATGAAGAGTGAAGAGGGTCCGTGATTGCGTTCTCTCGTTCTTCGATTTACCGACTCCAATATTGAACAGAAATCGTGTTTGTGGTAGGCGGTTCTTGTTTTGGGGCTGTTTTGTTAAAGGGTTTTCTAGTTTTGGGTTAAGATTTAAGATGAGAATTTAAAATTATTTTAAAATTAATTGTTTTGGTATCTGTGTTTTGATTAGTATTTTGTATTTTGTTGTATTTATTAAGGGTGTTTTGAGGATTTTAAAATTAATTGTTTTGGTAGCTGTGTTTTGATTAGTATTTTGTATTTTGTTGTATTTATTAAAGGTGTTTTGAGGAGACTCAACATTATCACAGCACTTGGAGCATTTGAGAGTGAACTGCGTTCTCTTATCGCAACAAAATCCTCTGTCATTAAATGACAAGACATTGAATACACAATAATAATGATAAGATTTATGGTTACTGATTGGTATATTTTTAATAAAATAATCTATTAAAACAAGAATATATTTAATACAAAAAAGTGTAATATTATCAAGTTTAGTAGGTAGCTTATACATAGTACACAAAAACAGATAAACGAATGTGTTGAATCTTTCAACTTAAAGCTGTTACACACCCACTTTGATCAATTTAATTTATTTACAGTTTAACTCCTTTCAAAAATTTGTCTTAAGAGGACGTTGGAGTCAGAAGAAATATCGTTGCTGACCCTTGCTAGCGCTACGGGCTATTTCAATGTTAAAACGCACAAAACATGTCTTTACTGAAAAGCATTTTTTTTTGTTACTGTTTGACCTATTGATTTGGAATGAATTTTTGTTTGAATCATTATAAAGTTTTGATTGGTGTTTGCTTGGAGTTTTATTTTTTAATGACTAGGAAAAACTACAAAATATGTATAAAATATAGACTTTAAATTACTATATTTTTGGAAATGTATTATTTTATTTAAAAAATAGTGAGCAATTAACCTGCGTCTTCAAAATACCTTTAATTTGAGACATTCTTCATAATCGTATGTTGATAAATAAGCGAGATATATGGTTTTAAGTTTAACATTGTTCTTATGGAGGTAAAATCCAACATGGCCGCTCTCCAACGCCCTGCTAAAATGACTTAGTACATAAATTACTTTTTATCTAATAGACAATTATTTTAAAAAGGTAAAACAAATAGAATGTTTTAAATTTATATCAGAAAATTGCAAATCATGGTAAACAAACAACCGTATTAATTCACCCTAATTAATTGTACTACCTATTACAGTCTAAGAGCCAATGACCCAAAAAGTCACACCATTTGCATACTTTTCTAATTCTATATAACCCGTATGACTTAAAATTTTATTTCAGAAAATCAAAGTCTGGCAGCGTAATAGCATTCTGAAAATGGGTAAATCTATATATAATGTTTATATATTTAATAAATAATCCCGTCCAGCATGTATAACGGGAGAACGGTTTGGTCTAAAGTCAACAAACAAAATTCTTCCTAACTAAAACGCATACGGGCAATCTATTAAAAATATGTTCATCAAAATCTGTGTACAGAATGTTCCAAAACTGAAGGTCACAGGATCGATTCTCAAAATCTTGTTATGTAAACATAGTTGAAATTATATATCATTTTAAAGGTTTCGATTAAAGAAACCTTTTCGCCAAAACAAAATTCACTTATCTTTAATTGTTTCAAAATGGCGGCCATTTTTGTGTAAAATATAAACATTTACAGATCAACCTATATTTTCAAAACCACTACTTGTATCTTTTTTTCAGACTCAAATGTCTTACTCGTGATAAACTCAGCTTTACTCTGGTATGCTACATGACAGGTTTTTTTTAACAAATCTAAATTTTAATAGGACTAACATATTTTATTTAAATGCTTAAATACCCAAAATAAAAAAAATCAAGTAAAGGTGTATGTCAAAAAGATATCATTGAAAAGGTCTTGTAAATTCTAGCAACTTTCTAATTTACACCAACCTTGTATCTCTTTTAGTTTTTGCAATCAGCAAAATACCTTATTTTCCCATATGAAATGCATGTTAATTGTACAAATGAATGTGGCCACAAAATACATGCAAGTGTTATGCAAATTAACATGCATTTCATATAGGAAAATAAGGTTTTTGCTGATTGCAAACAAACTAAACAAGGTTGGTGTAAATTAGAAAGTTACTAGAATTTACAAGACCTTTTCAATGACATGCTTTTTAATATACACTGCTACTTCTCTTTTTTGAATTTTGGGTATTCAAGCATTAAAAAAACTATGTTAATGAAATTTAGATTTGTTAAAAAAAACCTGACATGTAACATACCAGAGTAAAGCTAAGTTTATCACGAGTAAGAAATTTGAGTCTGAAAAAAGATACTAGTTTTGGTTTAGAAAACGCAGGGTAATCCGTATAATGTTTATATTTTACAAAAAAATAGCCGCCATTTTGAAACGGATAAAGATAAGTGAATTTTGTTTTCGCCAAAAGATTTCTTTTATCGAGACCTTTAAAATTATGTATAATTTGCTTTATGTTTACGCACAACAATTTTGGGAATCGAACCCGCCTTCAGTTTTGGAACATTCTGTACATAGATTCTGATGAACATATTTTTAATAGATTGCCCATATCCGTTTTAGTGGAAAGAATTTTATTTGATGACTTTAGTCCAAACCGTTCTCCCGTTATAAATGCTGGGCGGGATTATTTATTAAATATATGCATGGATTTATTATTTATTATTATGCATAGATTTATTATTTTATGCATAGATTTATCCATTTTCGGAATGCAATTAAGCTGCCCGACTTAGATTTTCTGAAATATAGCATTAAAAAGTATGCAAATGGTGTGGATTTTTGGGTAATCGGATCTTAGACTATTACCCTTTACAACTAAAGACACTAATTAAATGTTTTTGATATTTAATATCATAACATGAATAGTTATCAAGTAATGTTCCAACAACAAGCTGCCATCACACGCTACATGGCCCTTCTTCTGTTTACTGCTGGAAGGGTAAGACTCAGGGCGGAATTTATGGTCAGTCATATACCGAAACTAAACTGTGATTGCTGTTTACAGCGAAGCACCGCTCCTCTTGGTTTATGAACTTGGACTAGACACTAGACTGTTTATATTCCAAAACTACCGTTATTTAGCTATTATTATTACCATCCGTCATATTTAAGGGGATATAAAAATAACCGTGATTTCGGGGAAATCGCGTTTACAAGTGCTCTATAAATTACTTCTTATTTTTGAAAATTGTATAATTTTTAACTATACGAATTCTAAACTTGTGTAAGTTTAAACTTAATAAATCTTTCCATACATTATTTTTAAGCTCTGTTAATATAATATGTGGAACAGCTACTTTAAAAATACAATAGTATGACTAATAGTGATGATATAACTCATCGTTGGAATAAAACACGCAGATAATTTATAAATGGTGTGTGAACGTAGGGTCTCCTTTTTTAAAAATTTATATACAAACCTTATACATCTCTTTTAATAGGGAGTGAATTTACATTTTTCAGATTTCGTATGGATTAGAAAAACCCCGAAATCAAACTTCCAACGCCAAGAAACGAAATTTAAATCGTAAACCACTAATCACAAGACATGCAAATAATTATCAACTTAATTAGTCTCCCATTATTTACAAAGACTAATACATAAGTCTGCATATAATAAATGTTTTTAAAACGGGATTCCCAACTTTAAAAAATATAAAGAAATTCCCATTCTACGATTCCCAAAGTCACTAAACGTTTTTTAACAACTTCCCGTAACTTAATATACATTAGTTTAATTACTTTCCACAATATTCGTCTGTAACTCTAAGGAAACATTTAGATGTGTGAATGCAAAGTTGGTTACAGCTAAGTAGGAAGTAAGGGTCCGATCATAAGGCAATGTAATTGTGAGGGTGAGGGGAGGATTTTTGACAAGCCCCCTCGCCGGCGCTACCCTTACTAGATAAACACATCCTTACTGATGGTTCGTGTGTAGGTAGTCGCTGTTTGCTATTCATCTTATGCTATTAAAAACAATCACCTTCATTGATGGTTCAATTGTAGTCAGTCAGTCATTGCTATTTATCATATACTACTAAAAACACATACCCTCATCGTTTTAAATCTATTTACTTGATTGAAAACTAATATCTATAAATATAAAGTAGTGTTCTCCTTAAATAAGTAGTTTATCTTCATTTTTTCTCTCCGCTGAGGAATTAAAAAAATTAAACTTACACTTCAGTTCAATACTAAACGTACATAGGCCTAAGGGAAATTTAACTACTCGTTAAATTTAAAATAAATCTGAGTTTAACATAATAAGTGATCTTAGTCATTAGCCAGCAGCTGATCGATTTGTCCTTCTCCGTCATTGAAGGATCCTTCAATTTTTTTAAATAAAATTTAAACAAATAAATAGTCACATATGGTCTATGACTAATCAATGACAAATGCTATAAAAATAAAATGTCACAGAAAAATATAATAACTAAACATTTTCGATTCAAAATTGAAATCATATCTTAAAATAGGCGATCTTTAAAACCCGAGCTTTACCCTGCACTAGAGCGGCGGCCCTCGTCATGTTATCGATCTGCCAGTGTCCACATAACCTATATACTTATTTTTCAATTACACCGTTCCTAAGCAAACGAAAGAAAGGGGAAAGGTTTTCAGGGTGGTGAAGCCGGAGGGTGGATGAGGGGGTGAGCGGGGGGTTGAGCAGGGGGTTGAGTGGGGGTTGGACGCGAAACTGCCAAACTTTTTTATTTTGTGTTAGAGAGAGACGGGGCAAAGTTTGGTGGGCGGGCGGGTGGGCTGCGCGGGCGGAGGGTTGGGTATTTAAGGGCTTGGGACGAACCCTGGACAGCATTTCCTCACTTGCCTCCGGAGCTGTAACACCTCCCGCCCCTCCACTCGCGATCTTTTCATACCCTTACTCTGAAATCCTTCCTAGTAGGCTGGGTTTTTGTAAAATTTCTAAATTGTTCTTCTTTATAAATATAATCCATGTTTGTTACTATGAACACAACCCGATACGTTTCGTTTTATGTAGTAAATAAATCTGTCGATTTGATTTTTTATTATTCCCTAATATAATTTGGTAAAACAAATGATTAACCTTTATTTTCTGATTATGATAGTTATACCATCAAATCTGAATGATCAATTACTAATTCATTTGAATACATTATAAATTTTCTAGATAGAAATATAAGGAATTTTAAGTAATATTTTTATTGTTGGATATAATATTAGGCTTCACTCACCTAATTTTTCATCCAACAATGGAAAAACCTCACCCAGAAACACGTAATTCATAAATAGAATATGTTTATTACAAAAGGAAAGTATACTGAGTTTACTTAATAACCTACTTGTGTCAATTTAATTTACAAAGAAACTGGAACGAACCACTTAATTAAAAAATATGTATATTGAGGAATGCTCTATGTAGCTTTAACTATTTTACTTTCTAAAAAATAATATGCAAACAATTATGTCGAAACAAACCTTGTAATTTATAAAACAGTAATTATAAAAACAGATATTAGTCTTTTATAGAGTAACTAGTCGATCCATGCGGAATTCCGCACTGCGAACCAAATCTTGTCAGCTGATCAGATGTTCTTTTGTTTACATTTTCGCTCCTATTAAAACAAACTATTCCCTTAAGTTATCTTTCATTTTATTCAAATTTCAAAGAAGCGGTACATTTATAGCCCGTGGGTCTATTTTCGCCATTAGCCGGCACGATAAGCTTTAAAATGAGAGGTAAATCATGGAATTTGATAAAGGAATAAGGAAGATCTCGCGGAGTGACAGAAAAACAGGCTAGGGAAATAATATATAAGATAATAACTTAACTCACGATAAAAAATATAAATAGAGATATAATATCAATTTTGTTAAAAATATTGTTTTAAATTAATTGTTTAATTGTGTTTACAGAGTTTTAATTTTGTTAAGTAAATTTTAATTTACACTTTTTTTACTTACGGGGATATTCTATTAAGGGACAATTAATCTAATTTTGTCTAATTTACTTATAGACGTTGAGATTAGATGCAACCACGGGTGTCTGGTAAGCTGGCAGGAGCGACTGGGACGAACATCCGTGATACCCGGACCTCCCACCACTTCAGATGATGTTGGGAAACAAACTCACATTAACGTATCGATAATAATTGAATTTTTATTCACGAAGACGACATAAAAACTATCTCTTACGTGTAAACACTTTTCAACTTTGAACAGGTATATTTCAGCTAATTTAATGTAGGTCAGTAGAACCAGTAGTACACTTCACAATGAAAGAATCTCAGTTTTATTGAAGTTGCCAATGTAACATTGTTTCACATAGAAGGATTTATGAAGTGATTTTTAGGTTTTGACATATTTTAGAATATTTTCCAAAATTTTTACATTTCGCGTAAAATTAATTATTATTATTTAAATTATTATCTTGTTTTCTGTAACAAACAAGACGTTTTATGATATAAAACTTTCATTTGACTTCTTTAAGTGGGGTAAATTATTGAAGAATCCGTAGAAAGATAGTTTTCCATTCTTCGTATTGTTCAATCCTTATGATAAACTCTAATCATACGATCTTAGGACGTTGACCTAAAAGATGCCGGGTTTAACTTCTACATTACTAATAACAGATCGGAGTTTTATTGTAACACTGCAACTTGATGGTTTTAATTATAGTCTGTCTTACCAACATAACAGAAAAATTTCAATTTATCGTTTCCTACCAAATGGAAAATAGTATTTCAGTTACATGACTTTATAGTGCATTTTGTTGTAAATTAAAATAATTAATATAATTTTAAAACCGCACTCCTCATCAAAAATAACTTTCCAGTTAAAATTAAAAAAAAAAATCAGTGGCAAAAACTGACACCATAAAACATGCTTTCAGCTTTATTTATCCACACAATTGTCTTATCACAAAACTTAGTTTATAGTTTTATTTCAACCTACCCCCAACACCCCCCTACCCCCTAAACCCTTACATCCGACAGTCGGGTGACATCGCCGTGTTGGTCTACCGGATTGAACCCTCTACCCGGAAGATGGAAATCCCGACTTAGCCGAATCTATTAAGAGGCTTAGTCCCCGATGAAGCCAGCCCTTCTACACCACTCTGCCCCCCCCCCACCCCACCCTGATATTTTCTTCCCAAATCCTTTTAATTCCGGGGTGCTCGGGGGCTGTTTTATTAACCTGGTGTTAAGCCCGGCTCTTGTTTTACGCAGCACTCTAGCTTGTGGATCACCCGATATCAGAGATCTCGGAGATCTCGGAGGTTGCGGCGGCTTGGAAACACCTTTTGGATCACAATGTTGGTATCTGGGCTAGGATATTGTCAAATTGAAATGTTAAACCAATTTTCAGTTAAAATATTTTAAAAACCTGTTTATTACTATTAATGAATTATTTTTTTATTTTGAACTTTTTACCATGGCTTTGGTTGGTTTTGGCAGTTCAAAACAATTAATTGTACCGACTCCATTTTCGGATTCTACACCTTAAATAAAAAATTAGAACAGGTTTTTGGAACCCCACATCGTTTCCCGCCAATTTTATGTATTTGTATGTACTTTACAAAAGTGTATTAAAAAAAATATATTTTATTGAAATTTGGTATACGTTATCCTAACATTAAACTTGAATTTTGTAGCTTTCATCATGTATCACAGTAAGTTTTAGAAAACAAATATGAAACATAATTTGTATGGATAAAAGCATGTTATTTGCAAATTTTGCTTTATTTATAAAAACTGCAATTCTCCGTTTTTATAATCGCACATTCAAAATATTTATACCATAATATTTGTTGGGATAAAAATCAAAGATTTCGATCTTATACTCTTTTTCCTAAAACTTACGGGTTTTAAGATATTTAGCTTTGAAAAACTCAAACTGGTGCCGTTTTAAAAACGGTGAAAACTAAAAACTTAAAACCAATGGCAAAATGCTATGTATTCTAAACTTAAAATAAATATTTTCTCATTTCTGAGGATATAATTTATTGAGTAAAAGTACATTCAGGCAGACTGCCGCTAAATGGAATAGAATAAAATAAATGATCTAAATTTGTCTTTTTTAGGTGTATAATTCGAAAATGTATATTCAGTGCACCTTTTATGTGACACCATTTGCACTGTAAAAATAAAACTGCAAACATCTCATAGTACAGAAGCAAAATTCGTTAATTAAATATTTAACAAAAATATGCTAAGACCTGTCGGATGTCTTTAAGTTTAGAACATGACGTTATTGAATGTCAACACTTTGTTATAATAATATGGAAGAAAGATATATAGATATTTTTTGAACTTCTAATATTATATAACAACAAGGCTTTAGTGCCTTATACTAAAACTACTTCAGGCTTAAAATATTTGTTGTTCGTAGATAAGCCTTCAAAAGCTATGTCAAATTTAAACGGTCAGATTAATACTATTCATAATAAGCAGACGAATTATTCATGTCTTTTGTGCATCAAAAAGTACGTATATAGATAACCAAATGGCATATAAGAATGTCATTTAACTATAAAACATCTGCGCGCCTGAAATGCAACGGCGCTGGCGGCAAAATGGGTACACACTGTACTGCGGGGTGCCTCTGCCGCTCAAGGCGTCTACGCCAACGTATCTGGTCCTCTTGTCCGCTATCAAAGATTTGCAGCAAATTAATGCAAACTAATTATAATAAAATTAAAATATTTTTTGAATATATATAAGGCATATCATTGTCAAGAAAATTCCATTTTATAAAAGTTAAAATTATTAAAAGTGCCTACAACTTAACATCTGAAATACGAGACCAAACACTTCAATACCAATAATAATATGGAAGCGTTTTAGTTTTAGCCTACTCGAAGTTTTTGTAAAGAGTATGGGCGAAATTGATTGATACGATACAAGCATCACATTTTGAATTATTTGAAAAAATACTGCTGTATTGTAAGAAAGTAGCAGAATATACGAAGGATTTTTTGCGATTTTTATAACATGTTATTGTTATCTAAATTACTAAACAACGAAGCAGATCCAGTCTACATTCTTTACCGCCGTTAACAATGCCACCTACGCATTAACGTACACGTATCGCGTTGCTTTTCAAAATATTTTTACAAACGAATAGTTGATAAAACAATGTTCTGTGTCGAGAAAGAGTCGATTAATATCGGCAACAAGAAAGTCCTGAGTGGACGGCGGCGGCGTACCTGCGAAGAGAAAAAATAGCAGGTAGCGAGGGAGGCCGCGATTGGGTCTGTCTCAACCCCTTCTTTCGCCAGCCTCCGCCCCGCGCGGGGGAGGGGGCAAAAGTGGAAAAAGTCGCGTGAAATCCTCCCCTCGGAATCGATAAGGGCGGACGCTGCGCCCCTCTTTCCCCGCACAGCTTTCCCGACCCGGACCGCGAGTAGACGTGTCGCTCGGTCGCTCCCTCGTCTTCGGGCACCTTCGGGTATCCTCGGCTCAGACCTCGGAGTCTACCTCGGCCCCGGACGCCCAGAACTCCTCTTCGTTCGGCCAGGACCGCTCTTCTCGAGGTGAGTCACTCATAAAACCGGACCGAACAAACTTTGTTTTTGATGGGATTTTATACTTTGTTGTTTGACTCTACTTAAGTCTGTGGAAAATTGTCCCCCTCCCCCACCGCGGGCCGCGGGCCGACTTCTTAGTATAACTAACTTTAACTTCGCGGTTTTTTCCCAGTAGTTTCCGAATAAAAGTTCACCCCGATAAAAGATTCGTGAACACTCAGTTTATGACAGTTGAAAAAGTTATCCCTCCCCCCAAGACGAAGTTCGGCGTAAGTAGAAGTATTTATGGGTCGTCTTCCTGGGGGTAGTCGATGGCTGTCCTCGAGCCGGTGAGGTACCGGTAGCCGACCGTGGCAGTGCGGCTGGTACGGAAGCGGAGCGGTGCGGTGGAGGCAGTGGCTGCTATCATTGTTGCTCAACAATACAGCTCTCGGCCGCCGAGCGCTCCGCGTTATCAAACGCAGGAACTCTTATCACTCCGTTTTACGTTTATATTCTCATAGGTTTTGTTCTCAAGAGAAAAATTGTTCCAGTGCCAATGTACTCTTGTATATTTTTCCGTGTACATACAAAGTAGTTGTGTTCCATTATAGCATCAGCATATACCTTCGGACTTACACTTCGGAAATCGGTATGAATGTATAGCTTTAGTAAACAGTCTATAACTTTAAGAGTAATATAATTAACGACGATATAACCGGTTCAAATTTTACCTGGCATCAGTTTCCTACTGTATAAATTGTTTCGAATTGTTTTTAATATTCAAAAAACAAAATATCATAATTCCTTCTAAGGTATATCTCACTTTCACTTTATGCTCAATAATATATACAAACAATAGCTATTGTTGCGATATTTAGAACGAGTTAATGATATTTATAATAATAGTTTATTTACAAAATGACATTATTCATATTTTTTTATCTCTTTCTGTTCCTCTATCTTTATTCTCACATTATGGTCTTTTATTAATAACTTGACATTTTTGAAGCAATTAAAATTACTAAAAATAACAAGTTTATATTTAACGTTAACATTATTTTGTATTTCTAAACTCTATACACTGACTTTCTACTAGTTAGCCTAGTTTTAATTTAAATTGCTTTAATATTATATTTAAGAATTATATTTCATAATTTTAACTTGATACAAACTATACATGTGTGTTTACATGCCCCACGTTATCACTCAATAACATTTGCTTCTAAGTCTTACTCAGTTTTTCGTTCTCTTAAATTTTAATAATATTGAGCAAAATGGGATGTTCAATAAATATTTTGAACTGCTGTTATAATTTAATAAAATGCACTACAGAATACTAAACAACACCAATGATAGAGAATGCATGGTCGCATGGGTAAAATATAACTCTATGGGTACAAATATAAATATTTATAAAATACTTTATTTTCGATTTAATTTACTCTTTTAAAATTTTACAGAAATATTTGAATTTTGTTTGAATGATCGAATTATGGACGAACAAACCCGTAACACTGTAAACTAACAATTCAATACTGACGCTAAATCCAGTTAAAATCTATGCTCGTCACCCTCAGCAAGTACATTAGAGAGATTTCACTGAGATACATCAGAGAGTATTTGCCATTGTTACGTTTTGTTGTTTTAAACACACATAGTATTCGAATTTTAAAAATATTTCACTGTTCATGTAATGTTGATGGACATATTGACTTTGGTAAATTTAAAACCACATCATTTTGAGATCGACTTAATAATCTATAGGCATAACTACAATTGTAATACAAAACACAGAAATTTAATTCATAAGTCACAACAATTTTAAACAATTATTTGAATAACTGTTATGGGGTTTAAAAACTGTTATAACTCAATAGGTTCTTGAATATGGATTATAAAGAGAAATAATTGTTTTTCTGAAACAGTAAAACGTCAATTACAAAATAATAATTATTGAAAGTAAATAAATGTACTCCTTTGCCTTATCATAAGATTTTTGTATTTGTAAATACTTATCATACTATTATGTTATATTTTGTCATAATTATAACATAATATTTTACACTTTCATTTTATGGGGTTAGTATAAACTCCCTTACAATATTTAACTTCCTGTTTCAAGTGATTTAGCTATTTTTTTTTAATTGATAACACTTTAAATGTTCTTATATTAAGAGAGTGCGTTTTAAAAATCAATAAGTAACAGTTGTAAAACAAATATTTAATACTAAATTGTTGTAATTGTTTAGTCACACAAAATCTAATTTAAATACAGTAGGAACATAGATTTTTAATAAAACATAATATGTATTTATATCCTTTTAAATACATGATTACATTAAAGAAAAGCAATAATTGAAAATACATTCAAATTACAACTTAAAAGCTAAAAATAATTTGATCAACGATGAATAAAATAAATTTACACCAATTATAAAATATTAAAACTACAAAAATTGGAAAATTAATAAAATAAAAGAACCGTAACAGTGTCGTCGTGCCAATCTGCGGGTCGCGACACAATAGAGATAATGCGTATATTGTGGGGCGGCGGCGGCGGCGGGGTGGCTGTACTGTTAGCGTTATGCCGGTGATTGTTAAGCCCATGTCTAAATGTGAAGCGCCTCTCGCGTGTGAAACCGCAGCCCTTACGGTAATCAACCCAATTTTCCCTCTGTTTATTATTAAACACTGTCACTGCGTCGCGATTCAATTCTGAATAGTTATAATTGTGTTTCTTACCTTGAGGTAAAACGTGGTGAATCCATTCGGAGGGGTTTTGGTTTTCAGTGAATGGTTTAGGTTTTAAATTAGATTAGAAATCATTTTTAACAAAGTGGTTTCATGGACTTCTCTTAATTTACTACTTTTAATTTCGTACACTTTCATTCTTACATAAAATTATTAATTTAAATTCCTAATATTGCCTTAAATATAAGCGTTTACAAAATAGGAATACTATTTTTTGTCGAAAAAATTAACTTAAGTACATATGTATTTAAAAAAGTAAATATGCATAAGGATTGATATATCAAGAGTATGGATCTAAAAAAAATTTAAATGTAGTTCACCACTTTATATAGATAGCATTTTATGATATTAATAACAAATATAAAATTCTTTACTGAAATACTAGAGTATCTTTTTGCATAAACAGTGAACTGCTGTTTGTGAATATTTCACTATATCTCGATTTTTAAATCAATAACTCCAAATATTTAAAAATCATTAAGTACTGCAGTTCTTGAAAATGATTTAAACTGACAATATTTAGTGGTAAACTAAATCACATGAATAGGCATTAAATAAATTCGACTTTTTCAATAAATTATACACAATCAAGTAAGTAATAAAAGGATGAGTAGTATAATTGGTATATACTAATTAATTATACTTAATTATACCTCCTGTCATACTTGAAGTGAAACCAGTTCGCACGCAGAAATCTGACGTGAGGGAAGCGAATTTCTGCAAAAAACGTTAAAAGACAAAAACGGAGTTGAAACATGGACTTTTTTAATTGTTTATATAAATCTGGAAGCATTTAACGTTTATGTCGGTTCTATTTATCTGCAACTCTGTGGTAACAATGTTGCACATTATAAGGCTAGAAGAAGGTCCAGTCGGATTAAAAGTAGGCATGTGGATACTGCAGATGATAAAACTTCACCAAAATGTGAATAATAGTCTTTTATACAAGATTAAAATAAATTAAAATTCCCATAAGACAACGTACGGTGTTCAGTCGCTATTAATTTTATTTAATAACTCGGTAAATGTTTGTACTATAATGATGAGGGAGGGCTTACAATTTTCGGCTTTTTACGTCCTGTCATTTATTATACTTTTCATTATATCCAGGAATCGGTATATTTCCTGACATTTGTTTAATATAAAATTAAATAGATTAATTTTACATATTAATTGAAAACAATTCAAAATAAACTACCGTAATACATATTATACACTTTTATTCTATAACGTCTTCACTGAAATTTAAAACGGACGACGCGATTTCTTCTGTCGTTGTCAGTGCAATGCGAGAAAAGAAATATAATTGAATGTTATTTTAGCAGTCCTAATATTATATTTTAACTTTCTTCGTATTTAAGGTGCAATTTCTATTTTGTAACTGTTCAGTGTGTGTATCTATTTCCAGTAAACAAAAGATTTATATTATGAATTTAATGATTTGGTTTCAATACGCAGTATAAAATTCTATTAACATTAATTTATTTTTGAATAAAAAAATCCTTAGTTAAAAAAATGAAACGTTAACTTGAATTGTACACTAAAATTTATATTTAAAAAATTGTTTATTCATAAGAGCACAAGTATTTTCCATTACGTAAAAATATATCGCTTAACATATTTCCCTTGTAACTATATAATGCTTGACTGACTCAAAAAACCTACGGAATTATTTTTGAATGCCTGCTCGCTCTTAATTATATAAACTTGTCTACTTTGCATTGTATAAATATAATTTGTGTGATTACAATATGAGTCCGATAAATTAGTTATTAATATATTTGTCGTTATGGTAAACCATCTTTGAAATCAGTTAAAATTTACAATAAACTTAACTAACTTGTATCATGTTTAAATTGTATTCCGTGTATTTTAATTTCCCCTGAGACTTTGAATTACGTTGTATATTATAACGTAGTAAAAATAGTTAAAACACTATAACCTAATTCATGATTTTACTATTGATTGTTCATTGTAATATTATTTTTTTTAATCTGCACACTTCTTGTTTTTTTATAGAAACACATTTAAATGGACATATTTTTATAAGTTAATACACACTTTAGCTTTGAACTGTCTAAACCATTTTTTAGCATATTGGGATAGAAAAATTTAAAACAATACAATTTTCTACAGTGAATTGTACAGTAAATTGAGTCTTTTGGTTTAGTTATGATTTTTGATAGCTATAAATCTACAAAATAAGCTATATGGTAACATCACATATCTTTTTCCCCAATATTACTCCGGTAATAGCATAAAGATTTATTAAAAATTATATATTACTGAAAATTATCTCTTTTCTGTTGAGTAGATAATATTCTAATTTTACTCAATAGTACTATATTATTATGTTCAATACTATGAAAGTGTGAGATGTACACCACTGAAGCCATACATCCAACACTTTAACAATTTTAAAATGTTAATAATCACTAATAAGAAACCAAAATATAAAACCACTAACATATTTTGTGATGCGAAATATTTTTTTCACTAAGTTTACCAGTTTATCCACGATTAGAGCCTAACTCCCGGCGCGCGGACGGGTGACCTGAGCCCTGTTTTTGCCGTCGGCACCGCGCGGCCGTGTCGTACACAGAATGATATCGCTTCTTGCCCTACCTTCGCCGGCGTTTCATTTCTCCCTATTCATGGCCCTTGCTCGCCCTCGAGTGCGTTTATCTGTCTACGAGTGGTTGTGACACAATACACGGCGTTTACTTCACATGATTGTAGACCAACTGTGGGGTTTAGATTTAGGGTGGGAAAATTTCATAGAGGTTATCAGAGAATCGTA
Source organism: Allygus modestus (assembly GCA_963675035.1). NCBI lineage: Eukaryota > Metazoa > Arthropoda > Insecta > Hemiptera > Cicadellidae > Allygus > Allygus modestus. Next base: position 426,121,968 of record OY776111.1, read on the forward strand.
AATATTTGTTATTCATTGAATTAAACTTATTTTCGCCCGTTTTGTTGGTAGTTATTATATTTTATTGGAATAAAATTATCAATATAATGACACATTCGACCAAACGTCTAAACCATAGTAGTATTTTAGAGCATGAGGGATTCTAAGTATAGTATTTAGTTTTATTGTTTTAACAGTTTAAAATTAAATTAATTAAAATTTAATTTCTTTAAATAGTTTGCCAAGTAATCTAGTAATTTGAAATTTAAGACTGATAACATTAACATTAACACAATTATATAATGACGACAATATTTCAATACAATATAAGCACTGGTCCATGAAATACATTTTTGAGGAATTAAACAGTCCATTCCTATAAGAAAATGATTTACAAAGGTATGAATTTATTGTACGTTTTTTGTTAATCGCTACTTTTTACTTACTTTCCCAAAACCAAATTAGTTCAAAGACTTCAAAATTCATCAAAGACATCAAAATTTGCACTGCTAAATGAATACAATTGCATATTAATATTAGCGACCAGTGCTATAAAAAAGAAACACATTTCTTTATGAAACAAACTAAAGGAGTCTTTCTCAAATTTGAATCCTCCGAAAATGAAGCGACACATAGACTTTTAAGAAAGTTATTGATTTTCATGTCTAGATGAAAATGGTTTCTGGACATATAAAAAATAAAATTATCTAACAGCGATCCAATCAATACAATGTAGTAGTAATCAAGTTAGTTACAAAAATCATCCAACCTACCACAGTGCATGTACAATGGTATACAAGGTACCAGCAGAAATAATAACGTACGTACAATGGTACAATACAATCGATTTCGAACGTTCACGAGAAATCGTTCATTGGACCTGATGATGATCGGCTCGGCACGACTTGATGAAATCGATAGCCTTTTACCACATTTTATACGCATTTACCATCTTGTCAGTGAGTACAGGTGTAAGAGTGTGTATATGTTAAAGTGTTCTAAGACTTTTAAAATTAAATCCTGAGTAAACACGTAACATGATGATAAAAAGTATTTTATTTGTGATTATTTCTAACCTCATTGATAACATTAGACGGTATTAATTTAGGTTCGTGCATAGATTATTACATTCTATTGGATGATTTTTTAAACGGTTTGTGTACATTTATCGCTATAATTACCGAAACAAACAACGTAATTCAACATTTTAACACATAAACCCGGTCGCTCACCTTGCTGAGGAGCGAAGGTAGAATCAGCGGAATCGATAGTTTAAAAAAGTTGAATCAGATCGACGGGGGGAAGGGGGGATGGGGGGGGGCAAGGGTGTATATCGTTCTTGATCGCAATCGGTGACATCTGCAATTCCACGTTCTATTCGAATGGAAATTCAGCGTTAATGAAGGAAGCCGCCTTCGCCCCGGCCCACCAATTATTTCAAATGCGGATCTCGAGATGTCGTTATGGCGATATAGACATCGAGGGCCTTTTGTGGCCCACTCGACTAGGCGCCTCAGAAATCGCTTTGGCGATGACATCCTGAATAGACTTTTGTTGTGGGATTTTAAATTCGACTAGTTTAAATGTTGTTTAAATGTTGTCGACTAAATTCAAATGGTAGGAGTATTCTTGATCTACTCCGTCGTGTGTCATGAAATACGCCGTATTAATGACTCATATAATTGATTTTAGTTTTGTGTGAGTTTGTACTTGTATAACTATCAATCGAGTTCTTTACAATGGAATAAGACTGTCAAAGTTGGAGGAATAAGTCAAAATCAGGAATGTACAAAGTTTTCAGAGCCTACATAGATTGACCACTAGTCAATCTAAAGACAGAATGTAAAGACAGTTTAAATCTGTTTGTAATGTGATTTTGGTTGTTAAGGTGTTGAAGGAAATAAGAAATAAATTGTATTTAAAAATAATTTATTGCTTTTTTGATAATTTAAAGTCATGACAGTTGTTAACATTGATTCTCCTTAAATGAGCTAAAAAACGTCACATAAAAAGAAACGTCTGAAAGGTTTAGTATGTAGTGTGTTGAACAGTTTTTTTTTCGGTTTACACTATAATTTTGTATTTACTTTTGTAAAGCGGAACTATAATAGCGCAACTTTATTTTGAATAATGTTCTAAAAACAAAAATTTATCACTGACTAATCACTATTTTTCATAACCACTATTTAAGGAATGAATTATGTCCAGATTAATTTCTTCACTAACATCAACTTATCACTGGCAACAATGAATTTTAATAAAGAACTACCATAACTGTTGCCACTGACCAATTACCCAATGACACACAGGCTATCGATTCTTTCCCTTATATGGCACTTGTTAAGAATTAACTAAACTGTTTACTTTTCTGCATTCCTTTGATTTACTACTGAATAATTGAACAGCGATTAAGTATTACTTATGATTAGCTTTCTTTTTGCGTTGTCTGATTCTAATGAACTTAAGGAATTTACTTTACTAGGATTTTTAAAGTTTTGCTCGAAAGTATATTATAAGTAAAATAGTTAAATTATCCAGATATTTGAAATACGAGTACCAATTACAGATAACTTACCCCTACGAGATCGATCCTGATCAAAAACAGAACGTTTTAAGAAGGGTTGAAACTGAATTTAGCTTCCATTTGTGCTGTGTTATTAAAAATTGATGTTTTCTAAGAACAGGTCTACCATAGATAACAAGACCAGGGTTTGGACCATTCCCTATTACAATTTTAAAAAGAGTCAAAAGCGTAGATACGATCTGTGGTTGAACGTTGTGACTTTGGTCCGCCAGGTTCTGGGTTCGATCACTGCCATTCACCAACTTATCAGCTTGTGTTGCCTCTGCCTGGTGGTTCGGAACCGACGCCGAGCTGTGTAACAAGAACTGCCTCTCTATTACCCCCCCCCCCCCATAGATGCGGTGTGTCGATGCCTAATGCCACTGTCTGTTGCGGCTAGTTACTGACCAGATTGCCCAGCGTCGCGGGCGCCCCGGTCCCTCCGCTACTCTGTATGTATGTCGCAGGCCCCGACTCATGCATAAATATACTCATTACGCTCCCCCCACCCCCAACCCTCACACCTTTTCCTGAATTAACGCCCCAAATTGAATCACCTCAGTCTTCCGGGACGGCTTGAGATTGCGGTTTTTGTTGATTAATTATTTGCGGGTTTTAGTTTATTGATGGATAGGGTTCAAGATTATAAGTTTATACTTTCTGAACTTTTATAACGGGCGAAATTAACTCGATAACGAAGTTTGTTCTAACTATTTAACTTGTTGATACAGATGTTCTTAATTATTGTGCGATTTTCAATATTTGTACACTAAACTTTTCAAACGCTTACGGAATGTTGATGATTTTTAAACCCAATCGCTGAAATTCTTCTTTTTCAAAAAGTATCACTAAGTTGTCTAGTATATTTTTGGTAATTCGGTTATTTATGACTTAGTGTGTAACACCTAGCGAATATTGCTAGTAGATGATAAGAGGTAACCGCTTTCATCTCTCTACGCCTGGGAGTTTACATAATTACAATTTGTTTAATTTAAACTGTACCAATGATACTATACTCGTTAGGTCACCACCCTTCGTGGGATATTTCATTACTTAAGTTTACACCAGAGTTTAGATAGCCCACTATAAAAATAAATAATATAAACTGAAATTAAAATAAATAATAAAAGATACTTATTAAACTAGTGTAGTTGTGTGTGGTTACGTAACTGTCATTTCTATCTATTTATAAAACCCATAGAAAAAATATTAACCTACTAATACTAAATAATGTAACAAACTATACTTATAATTATACTCTATGGATCATTACCGAAACTCACATACGGTTCACAAGCTTTAGTTGGAACTACCTAAAACTAACAAACCGTTTGTTGGATGAAACAAACTGTTGAAGATCGCAAAAGGGGTCGTAATTGCCAACAATCGAGTAAAGGGCCAATCGTAACATGTTTGATACACGGCGAACAAAAAACCTGCTTCATTTAAATTTAAAACAAATGAATTGGAATGTTATTTAGGTTAGGGGAGGAAATTAAATTTTGGCCGGGAAAGAGTTGCATACGCTACTGCCGGAGAGAGTTCTTTGAAAAATCAGCCGTCCGATATTTGATTGCCGACGCGGTTTTACCTTTAAATTGTTTTGTTTTGATTGGTCGTTTTTGCGGAAATAAAGTTAATAAGGGAGTGTGCGATAACTGTATATTTTTAAATGGTTTATAAACATATGGTTATGTGTAGAGTGTAGAATTTTTAAAGAATACAAACATTATTTGTAGTGAGTAAATTGGACGTTATACACGTAAATTACATTTATTTGGTACACTTAACAGGATATTTCATTTTGCCATCTTTTCTATTTCCACCAAATATTCTTCGAAGCTTTCCTTCACAACTCATTATTCGTAGATATCGCATGTTTGTTGTAGGTACACAGGATTGCCTAGTTGCGATGCAATATGAGTAGCTGTTATTACGAGTATTTTGGGTTTTCGTAAATTTAAGATTAAATTTAAAGCTCTCAAATACCCAAAAGAACATTTTAAGAATTATTGATATTTGGAGTACAAGCATAGTGAACTTTATATAAGTCAACGTTAATAGAGATTTGTATACTACACAAAGTAATATTTAATTGTTCCATATATTTCCTAACAATATTGAAAACCAATACTATTTTTTTATTTATTTTTAGCGAATTTCTCCAATAGGGAAGAAGCTGTTACCGTAGGTGGCATGGTAAGACTTAAGCCCAAGACCATGATAACTTTTCGTTTTGAGGTCCCCAGATGCCAAAAAGACTATTCGTTCAAATTTATATATATATATATATATATATATATATATATATGTGTGTGTGTGTGTGTGTCCGTTACCGCGATAACTTTTGAAAGAAACACCCGATTTTGATGAAATTTGGCAAATGTGGAAAGTGACATTTATGACTTTAAGTTCGAAAACCAGATCGATCGCACTATGGGAAGGGGGTTTTATGGGGGTTTACAATTTTCCAAAAATCGGTTTTTTGCAAATTTGACCCCAAAATGTTAAAAATATTCAATTTTGGTTATAGCCATTTTATAGAGCTTAAAAAACAAATAATTTAGTATTTTGAATCATTAACCTAGGTTAATTGGTTGCAGAGAAAATCTAAAAAAACGTGTCCCATGTTAATCTTATGGGGAAAAGGTTTTTAGATTTTTCTCAGATAGTTTTACTAAAAACTTCACATTTCTGTTTATTAATGTGTTTAGCTCAACAAAACAAACATTTTGGTGTTTTAATCGTTGTTCTACGTCCAACCGTTGCAGAGATATTCAAAGTGCTAAACACAGTACGTTGTCCAATGTTATCCTTATGGAGAAAACATAAAATGCTATATCTCGATTATTTATGAATGTATTTTGATGAAACTTGGTATTTGGCTTCAACTAGTTGTGGTATATTGATATTAGCACAAAAACAAGTTTTTTTATAGTCCCCGTAGCAGCACACCTGCATACTCGGCCCCCATGTTATTCATATGGAGAATAAGTAAAGTTGTATATCTCCCTTAATTATGAACCTACATTAAGATAACTTGGTATGTAGCTTCACCTGGTTCAGTTGTATTGATAATTGAAAAAAACACATTACTTATCTTCCTCGTTCCAGCAAACCTGCGTCCTCAACCCTAATGTTATTCTTATGGAGAATAAATAAAATGCTATATATCATTTATGGATTTATTTTTGTGAAACTTGGTAAATAGCTCTATGTAGTAGTGAGTTACATATATATGCATTGGAAATTCGCTGAGTAAGCAGGTTTGCTGCGCCGGGGTATTTTTATTTGGACTTTACCTATCGCTTCTAGTGTTTAGAACTACACTACGTTTCGGGAGGTAAGGAAACTCCTCCCGTTATCAAGTGAACCCTACTTACATCTAAATATCAAGTTCTTACACCTAACTAACCTAGTTTTTTTCTTTTTTGATTTTCCCATTCTTTTTATTTTACATTTTAATTTACACTAACATTTTATCTATTTTATCTTTAGTGATTTTGGTAAATGAAATCATAAAAACTCAGCGTATAATACTACTTGTATTTTAACAATTTCAGTAGAATATTTCCCGTCACATTCTGGAGCTGGCCCAGCTCACGATACAAGTTTCACTAATAACATTAGCCCAAGTGCTGAAGTTGATCTTCCCAAGGCGGGGGCAGGACGAGAACCATGTGTGCCAAGTTCAAGATGGCGCCGCTCCATCCGCGGACACAATCAGTGCAGCCATTAAGATAATGCGAGTCGCCTTCTCTTATTGTCAATAACCGTGGACAGATTACTCTGAGTTATTGATAACTGTAAGTCGTCATGTCAGCATTATCTTGATGGGCCGAGTCGTTATTCGGGAGTTCGGGAATGATTTAGTAAAATATTGATTCAGCATGATTATACCGTGCACCGTGCATGATTATACCGGAACAAATTTTAAAACTAATACAATCTGTACAGGCACATTTATAAATTATAAATTATATTTTAAAGCCAAACCGCACTAGAAACATTTGAGAAACCTGTAAGTACACACGTATTCACTCACGTTAGATTCGTTCACAAAATGAAGAAAATCATTGCTGGTGAGTTTTCCAATTATAACTACCGAATTATTTTTATCGCGCATTTCACCCTTTCAACTACTAAAAATCTAGGCTTTTACGATTTTTAAAAATGTTGATATGTTTGCACTAGTTGTGCAATTCATTTTAAAGGGTCGCACAATGAAATGCGGATATTCCGACTAAACACATCCTCGCAGGGACAGCCGCAGTTTACCAACCCGTGACGTCATCTTCCTATCACCCCGCGGTGTGCACGGCCGTGCAGTGCCGTGCATGTGTATGGCGTGTGCACAGTGCACGAGCAGGTAACCATGCACTCGTGTCGTCACGGTCACCTGTCATCGGCCACGGCGCGGCGTTGCCGATGTAAGGATACTCACCAATAAGAACTTAGACTGTGTTTAATTTGATGCTTCCCTTGATTTGAAGGAGAATCCTGGAGGATAATGCCTTGTGTGTGATACTGGTTTGTAACAGAACTATTTGTAATCTTTGCTCGAAAGAGTGTAACTGTACATAACCAACTGGCGCGCTACATACAAAGTAGTATTATGTTACTGTAACCAAACATAAGTATCACTAAAGGAGAACATTCGTTCACCGAATGTTTTTCTCGGCTTGTATAAACTATCGACAGACTGAATCGATTTAACACATTAGAATCACATATAGTGTATTTTACCTAAAAAATTAATATACGAATGTAGCACCCTTTTAAGATGTATTTTATGGTGACTATAAACTTAAATATTTTTCCACACTTGTTTACATTAATAAAGGTGAGGATTAGAAGAAAATACAACTTGAGATGTTGGACTTTGAGGGATTTCAACCATTGTCCTCCAAAAACGTTTGCGACTAAAATTCCACTGGTGTAGACAACAAAAGGGAAAATAATTTCGATAATAGTTATTTATGCAACAAGTGCGCGAGGTGCCACTTTACTGCACTCGAGAGAAATGTTTACGCACGAGCCGTAGGCGAGTGCGGAATAGTTTCTTTCGAGTGCAGCAAAGTTACCTTGCGCACGAGTTGCATATTACATTTTTCCTACGTCTGCCAAACATTGATTATACAGCATGATATGTATAATATTTATGATAGCCTATGATATATTTCCTACAGTTAGAATAAAGCGTTTAAATTATATTTATTCGGTTTTTTTTAGAAGAAGGCTGCCACTATTACAAATTATTTTAAAGATGTGTGATACCTGATTTAAGTAATAGTAACGTAACTAGGCTTACACACAATTTATGGACACTTTTTCTGTAAACACACTTTAACAAACTTCAACAAAATACAGGTTATTTTTATGTTGTTCGGGAACAACAGCAATAGATCAGATGTTTATTATCCAGTGTTGCCAACATAATTCATGCACAAGCAACGTTACCTGCATACTGTTTTTGACTATGTTTGTGTTCTTAAGTTGAAATACTGGAGTACGCAAAGTAAAAATGAGTGCGAAAAGTAAAATGAATCCAGGAATCACCTGTTTTGCGACGTATTTCGAGTGCGAAAACATCCACTTTCTCGGGCAGACGTAGGAAAAATATGTTTCTGGCACTTTAGAAAGCTATCGTGAGAGGAATAAGGCAATATACAAGACGAGCGTCATTTAACCCCGCAAGAAAGGGATAAGCGATCGTCTCCAGCTAAATCTCAGGATCAGTTTTAAGAGCTTCGTCTAACGGGTGCGACTTAATAAAGTATTTACATTTACGATCAGCGGTTTATCATATAAACAAGACCAGTATATTGAACAGTGGTACGTCCCAGCCGGGCCAGCTGTTAAAGCGGCCGACACTTCTTTGTTGTGGTGCGCTCGTAAAAATATGCATTTTGCGAGGCAGCGATTTAATCAAAAGTTGGACGGCGGTGTCGATGTCGGAGCACCTGGGGGATTTTGGCGGGAAGGGGGGAATTTGGCGGGGGAAACATATGACACGGCATCGTCAGCAGACGGGTTGATTGTGAGATCAGGAACCCATTCCTAGTCACGACGGTGCACGTGTGAAAAATGCGTAGGATTGAGATACAATTGCTACAGTATATTGGGAACTGAAGACGCTTTGATATATTTTCAATAACATTGCTAAGGAATAGAACAACAAGGAGGCAATCATAAAGCAATTGGGATAAAAACTTTCAGGCTACAATCGATATGAGCTTTTAAAGTCTTCCTGAACCCAACAAGCGCAAAAACATGTTATGGTAATATTAGTTTTGGGAAAGTTATCAAGTATATTCTCGTGAAGAAATGTTTTTTTTAAGATTTGAAAATTTTATTTATAAATTAAGAGACTTTAAGAAATGTATATCATTAAATTTCAATACGCTTTTACACGATGGCGTTTAATTGAAAATAAAACATTATATCAAATTCTGTTATTGATTTAGATTCTGGTTTTGACGGGGATGGAAGCATTGGTCGTTTTAAAACGTGTAACATATCGACATCCATTTCACGTATTTAAAATTGTATTTTTTTAGTTTACTTAAAGCCATTTAAATATATTCACATCTGCTGAATCCATATATTCCTCTTTATCAATCTGATTGTGTTTACATTAACACCTAGGTGGTAATTTGTTAGATTCTAAAATCTTATCAAAATGGTTATAACGTCATCATAGAACTCAGGGTAATCGTTTTTCTAAAACAATGCAATTAATTTATAATATTACTGTGCTATTTATAAAGTCTCTTCTAATTATATTTTATATTATATTCCCATTCCAAATAGTGAACACTATTTGTATGTAAAGCTCAAACTAAATCAAACACGTACAACCCGTAACCTTTTTCGTAACCCAAACTCCCACCACATCAACCTCCTTGGCACCACAGTCTATAATACATTACACCTACGCCACTCCCTTCCTACGTTGCGTGACGCACGTCACCCTCAGACACCGAGTCACACTAGCGTAACGTAAACCGCTGTGACGTGAGACGCTTTTAAGACGCGTCGCAAGCGAGTTAGCGACCACAGCTGTCTAGGCAGTCCTAATTCGTTCCGTCACAGCAACAATACTCGCTCTCTTATTGAGTTCTGCCTCCGAAACTGTCACCACTAACGCCCGTTATTGGATTAACACAAGTAGTCCGATGTAACTACGCTAGGCAGAAGGTAAGTTTTCAGACGGGTTCTCTTGTATATGTGGGATTGGTTTAGCAGCAGATATAATATTATTTGGTGTGGACAATATAAGTGTACTACCAACATTACGCTTTTGTATTTTGTAGGCAGATATTTTATGGTTTCATTATTGACTTTTTTTAATAGTCAGTCCAAAACAACTCGCGATGTAACTTGACATTAGGTGAGAGGAATAGGTTCATATTTGTGATGTTTCTTTTCTATTTTTTTATAGTTTAGACAGTCTTCGGCTCTGGTTTATTTACTTAAAATTTGTCTTGTTTAATTTGTTTATCCATGCCATTGTCTTTAATGACGATTTCAATCAATCTTGACTTAGATCGTTAATACTTCAGTTGATAATAATACTTACTTAATACTTACGTTTAGGATGTAAATAATGCTAAAAACTGAAGACGGGAATAAATCCCAAGCCCATAAATGTAATTTCCATTACATATTCACCATTGACATCAAATTACCACATTATTTTCCTTAATCTTTATCTTTACCAATACAAATTCCTGACTTTAATTATTTTCTAATTATTATTATTATTTATATTATTATATATTATTATTATTATAATTATTATTTAATTATTTTTCAGAACTTTAATTATTTTCAATCATTGATGTTTTTAGAATCTTGCTAGGATTGAGGTTGACGATTGAATGTTTTATAGTTGTAGTTTGTTTTAATTTAAAAACTGTTGACTCTAAGTGAACTTTTATAGCATTGCAGTATTACCTGAATAAATATATCTTCCCCTAAATATTTTCAATGCAGAATAGCGACTCCTTATTTTCTAACTATACCACATTTATTTGTTCATCCCCTCGACCTCATCCGACATGTTACCGCTGACAGTATCAACCACCGCGATCATAACCGCTCTCGCACTGCTATCACGATCATGATCGCGTTGCCGTGATGTAATGATCAATGAGCAATCACGTTGGCGGAAGTGCCGAGGGGGTCGCGGCGCCCCGTGCCAGTCGCGGCTGCCGGGGCCCGGGGCCGGGGCACGGGTCGGGGTAGGGGTTGGGGGTAATTAGAAAAACGATTAACCACCTCCGCGTGAGCGTGTGTGAGCCATCGCCTATCGGACAGGCCGATCGGTAAATTGTTTAACCGTTTAATTGATTCGCACGGTTTCCGATCATGCAGGGAATTGATTGTTGGTTGTTGGTAATATGCGAAAGGTTAATTAATCAAACTATCCGGAAGACATTATTAAAATATACATGTCTCTTTGAACCTGCTTATTCAGTGAATTTCTTGTGGTTAGGTCTTTCCATGCTACCATGGTAAAATTTAGAATGTTTTAGGATTCCTGGTGGGGTTTCTAAGCATTGTTTTGGATTGATACTCCAGCTTTGCCCCAGCTAGTTTGTGTAATAGATGATCTACTATCTTTGGTTTTAAGTTTGTTTTTGGTTTAAACTTTTTGTTTCATCGCAGTGTAAGGGTTGGAATTGATCAATAAAAGAAATTAAATCTCATAATGAATAAACTTCTTGTTGAATGTTTGTTTCAGTTATAATTTTGTTTTATTTGTGCTTAGAGAGACCCAAATTTTTACATTTTTTATTGGCCTTAAAAATATTAATTACTGTTTTGGACAATTTAGGGGCCAACCAAACAATTAAAAATTGTTCTGAGATGCTTACAGAATGTTCTACCTACACTATTACATTAATCACTTTATCACTGTATAAGACTTGGAAGCAACTAGGGCGTATTTTAAGGCGAATGTGAATGAATGATTCTTATTCATGACCTACTTTACTCAAAATGGAATTATATCAAACCTTGACAAGTTTTTCATTGACGTAGTTAAACTTACAAATAAGTATCCTCATGTTACGTCTTAAGATTTTGAAATGTAATTTATATATGTTGTATGTATGTAGATGTTATTTAAGAAACTTCTCAGTCTTGAGTTTATATGTCGACTTCGTCTACAGTTTGGTGAAAGAATGGGAAATAAAAGTGAGAAAAAGCTTAGTAGCACCATTCCCTGCTCCAATATTGTAACGACATAATTTAAGGGCTGTAATACCTGCGTATTTCGGCTAATAATCCTAAAATAAAATATTTTTCGTTGCCAAGGAAAGTCGTCTGCGACGTAACGTCATTACAGCAGCGCACATTGCTGCGACTGGCAAACGGCTGAGCGCCGGCGTTTGTCGGAACTTGTATAATTTGTTTTCGTATGCAGTTCTCCCGGGGCGGCTGACATATTCCTTGCCTCTTAGGGTTTTAAAAGTTGTTTTCTAATTTGAGAAGCCGCCGCTCGGGGCCACGACTGCCAACCTACATATTTCATGAGCCGCGCAGCATTGCCAACCGCGAACTCACAATTAGCAGTGTCAACATTGCCGAGACTGGATTGATTACATTCATATGCGATGTGAGATTACTGCTGTGAAGTGGGTTAGGCTCAGAAACGAATTTTCTGAAACAAATTTATGTTTTTGAGCATATATAAATGTCAGGAGTCAATTATAAAACGTCTTACAACACTTTTTCTCTTACAATGCATTTACTTACCTACAAGACGGAAAGTATGCATTAATGATTGTATAAGGCAGTTGATCTCGACCGGCCCACCGAGCAATAGAGCGAGCTATAAATATTTTGACTTTAAGAATCCCGCTGATGCTTAAAACAGATGATTTGTATGTCAATTTACTTAATACGGTGACTTTAAATTAGTAGAAGCGAATGCGATTCTATCTATTAATTTGAAGTCGGTTCAAATGCACACTCAAAACTTGAGTGTTACAAGACCACCACCTTAAGATTATAGCGGAAGGAAATTATAGACCCTATACATTTTGGAAGTTCTTTAAAAAACAAAAATATGTTATTGAAAAATGTAGTTGTGTTAACTTAAATTTCTCTGTAAAATATTTTAACTCCATTACAAAAAGTAACATTAAAAATTGTTATGACACTAGCTAAAATACACATGGAAAGAAACTAAACTATATAGCTTTTAAAAATTTGTCCTGGCCTGTATACACTAAGATATCTCCACTAAACCAAACCAAACACACATAAATGTAAATGCAATAGTTAAACACCGTGTTAAGGGTGGTGCACAAGGTTGCGATCGTAAAAATGTATTTTATAGCCATAAAGAGGTGTAATAAATGCATTTTATTGTCGGTAGGTGGCAGCACTGTTTATCGCTCTGTCAGCGCTGCCAACATCTGATTCGATAAATCACGATAACCCTCATGCAACTGCTCCTTGCACTTACTTTATTGAAATCAAGATATAACAGTCAACTTTGAAATATTTGATATGCTCTAGAAATGTATGTAAGTGAGTGATAGTTTAGAGTGTTATGTTAAAGTAAGTTTATTTGCTTCGAACATTCTTGATATAGGATTCGTATTTTGAAATCACAGTAACTTTGATAACTCCTTACTTTATATATTTTGACGTGGATATGTTAATATTTATAACATAGGAAACACTTATTTAATTAATTGCAGACGTATTTGTCTTTAAGATACTAATCCTAAATTCAGCAGTACAGACCCCTTGTTTCAGGCACTGTCACATAATACTTATGTGATTACCGTTACAATGTGGTGCTGACATTTGATACTTCAAGACATTTTTTAATTCGGTTTTGAAATCGTTCTTGCCTACTGAAAATTGGACCTGATTCTAGAAACCGAAACGACTTGAAACTTTTTTTAATTGGAAAAGCAAATAACGACCACATTAAACAAATTTTATAGCTATGTACAGATCATACATACGAAAGTCGATTTTTCAGATTGTACTTCTCTTTTTAATTTATTTATTGCACCAAGCCTGTTTGAGGTATTGTATTATGATAAATGTGTTACACCATATATATACAAACTATAGTACAATTTTACGTGAACAGATTTAATTCACTATTGATTTCATAAGGAAATCTATTTACTTCACAAGCTGTAAAAAAACTCTAAATTAACTGCAAACTAATTTCACAACACCGTTCCGCGGTTTCGTGATTACAGCCGGATCACGCTAGCATTAAGGACTATAATCGCATGCGACCGACCCGCCTTACACATGCAAAGACAAATAGTCGGCTCAATTTATGGCATGAAAAAATGATATTAATGTCTACCTTGTGTTAACCGGTGGTGTGCCTCCTGCTCGTAAATAAATTAGACGTTGAAAACCCCTTCTCTAGCGATGAGATTAATTATGTGTTATTGGGCCCTTGCACGATGCGAATCAACCTATCTTGTTTCGTTGGGCTCCTTTCTTTTAAAGGATTCATATGTTTTTTACGTTTGATACTAGTCTCGTATGTTTTGTATCCGTTGAAGATGAACCTAAAGTGATTTTACTAATACAGTTTTAATGAGGACAAATTTGGTATTGGAACGGGAGTAATAATCAAATTAATGATACTCAAATTATGTTAGCTAGATAACAAAAAAAAGGTGACCGATTAAAAACGGCAACGTCTATATTTTAGTAGTTTGTCATAAATTAAGAAGATGCGTTTTTTAGTAATAACTGTAATATAAATCCATCCTATAATATTTATAAAAGTAGTACATTTTTTACTTTACTTGCTGCCCGAGGGATTTCCTGTCCTAATGTCATTGAATTCGTTTTATGTCAAATGCTCGTTCGCTACACTCACTCGCTTTTTTATATAGAGCTAACTTCGGCATCAAAAAAGAGTTTGAGTTCCCATTAAAGCTGATTTGTTATTTTCAATTAACTTACGTTTATACCTTTTAATTATGCTTAGATATAATCATTACTGGTAGTTGTTTGGTGTAACTAACTAACTAACTCGAGTTTCATGTATTTAGATTATTTATCTTGGTTATGTTTTAGTATATTCTACAGTATTTCAGTGTAATATTTCAACCTTTTGAGCTACTTTGATCCGCCTAAAGCTACTTCGTTCTGAAAGAAACGGACCCCCCCAAAAAGCAATAAAATCTTACTTTTTAACCACGTTAAAACGGAATTGCACTCTGAAGCAAGAGAGGGGCGAATCCTAGGGCGGTAATTCGAGGCGAATCAAAACAGGAGCGTCTCCGCAAAGTTGGCCTCTTTATCAAATTAACTGCCGCATTCCAAGACGAAAATAAGAAACCGCGAGAGTCTCGGGAGAAATGGAGTGGAAACCGCATATTCGGTGGTGAGGGTTAATCAATGATTCACGCTAGGTTTTAGCGGGTCGGTTAATAGCAACGGTGACATTTTTATAGCGTTCGTAGAGCCGGGGAGTGTAGCGTGGTGGGGCGTTATTGGCTGATAAGTGGTGCATCTCGCCTCTCACCACACGTGGTGCCGTAGTGCTGGGGGGCTAATTTGTGTTAATTTATGGTAGAGATTTGCCTCTCGTGAATAAATAAGAATGGTTTGCTAGTTGTATGTTGGAGGGTGTTTTGAGTAAAAATGTACGAGTTGAACGTTTAGTAAAATTGTTATCAGTGGAAACATAGGTGTTGACAGGTTTAAGAAGTATAAAATAAAATAAAAATTTATAAACGTTTAGATTCTTAATAGTAAATATGAAATGTGTTTTAAACAACAAAACAGTAACTCTATTACATAAAGTACACGATACAAGGTCATAAACTCTAACTGCTAAAACTATGTATTCCAACGCTGAAGAATCAAGATAAGTTTTGGTAATTTTAAAACTGTTTCTTTATAAAACAACTATGCATAAAAAGTATATTTTCACTTCCCAAAAACTGTATTATTTAGCAAATTAAAAGTTGTAAAAATAGTTGAAGAGGTTCATTGTTCAATGTTTCAGTTACAATAGGCTTATATATTTTTATTTGATCTCTTTTAGGTTATCTTATCTCGTGAAAAGCATGCTCTTACATAACAATAATTAGATTAAATTAGAAAAGACTATGCAACTGGGGTGATTCACACATCATGAGACTATTTTGTTGAAAGATAAATATCCCGTTACTGGTACAAAAAGGCCTCAAAAATAAAACGACGAATGATCAAAATCCCCTTTCACTTAAAATCAAAACTCTCTCCAAGAGTCACTTTAAGAACCCCTTCTTCAAAATATTCAACCGAAAGTGTCAACAGAGAGTAGCAAGGGCGAAGAACTAAGGAGCCGCGAGGCGAAAGGGTTGAGGCAATCAGCAGTTCCAACGACACCGCTGCATAATTCATTGGCGGGTCACATCTATAAGTAACCTATCGCGTGGGGGGGGGGAGGACGGTGACCAGGGGCGTGAGGCCACGGGATAATTATTATTGTCGATCCCGCCTGGCCACGAGCGCTGAGGACTATCGCTCGTTATTTATTAGTGTCCTCGTGTCACGACCTTTGATCGTGTGAGGGTTAAAAATTTTGTAAGTGACACGAGCGTTTATAACGTCCGGTAACAACGGCAATGTCTTCCTATGTTACTAGAAAACGCAACGTCAGTTGTAACGTTCTGTGGCTGTGGCTACGTCTTCGAGTGATGTTACGTTAAACTATTTAATGATATACGATCGTTGCTAACGTCCGTGAAGGTTCCAGTGTTGACTAGTGAACGTAAGGAGGTGCCATACGATTGTCAGCCGAAACGTACAGCGAAACGTCACCATGAGTCACTAGGGAATGCACTGGATGTCGCTTTACGCTGGATACACACTACGATTGAACGTCCGTTGTACTCTACGGGGTCAACGTCGTCGTATCTCACCTATACGAGATACTGTTTTGGCAAGTGAAACACGAGCGTTAAGGGTGCGCCCTACCCAGATTGAATTCATTGTTGTTTAGCGCCGCGCCGGCGCCGCCAACAAGCAGGGCCATGCATATTTACGCTTGAAGGCCATTTTGTTCTCCTCGATCGCACTGTTATTTTACAGATTTATACCAAAGTATTTGCAGTTTCACACTTTTCAGATTCCAATCTAGGGATCATACGGTTCCTTTTCTCCAAAATAATTTTTCTCCATACGTTAGGAATCTTTAGAAAAACGCTTAATTTGAGAACATTACTAATGGCCTACTACTTATTTTGAATTAAAATCACGATTTTTAAATCGTATGATCTCTAGATGAACATTTATTGAATTAAATAACATCAAATCATTTTTAATTGGTTAACAATTTAGCCTACAATGAGGGAGATGCAAACCCCTTACTTGAGCGTGCGGAAGGGAGGTACGGCGCACCCTTAACAACTTTTGTAGCGTTCGTTGGTGATGTTCTTATTAGGTACTACGATTGATTGACAATGTTATGTTGCGATTAATAGTTTAAGCTATCCAAAGACTATGAAACATCCGACGATGGAATCAAGATACTCAGTTTTAACGGGTATGCGACGCACAGTGCAAATTTCTTTCTCAGTTTTTTTTTGCAAATCAACGTATTAAATGGTAGATAAATAACGTACGTTAGCAACGGCCATCACGTTACCACCTATTTTTGACCTACAAGATGCATTTGTAGGGTATGAGGTTGTTGATTTACAAATTGTAAATCACATAAAAATTCGTAGAATAATTAATTACATCTCGTAAAATACAATTGGACGAGTCAAGTCATACATCTGTAAGTTAATCTCTCCGTTATAATTATTGAATCAAAATTTAAGTATTACGTTGCACAGCACTTCCATGAAAGTTGTACATCGCCCCACCGAAACAAATCAACATACTCAGGCCCCGAAACATGTTTACATTCCCACCTCAAAACTACTCCGCCAGACCGCGATAGTTGCAGCTGTCTGGCCCATCAGATAATAGCAGCCGCAGAAGCGCCCGGACCGCGCATTATTAACACACATCGGGGCGCAAACAAGCGCGGCAATTTCTCGAGGGGAGCCGAGTTTATTTTCTTTTTCTTCTGTCGCGCAAGTGTGTTTTAAAAGTTTTGATCACAATAATCCGCCGCGGCTGACGATTCCTCGGGGATTCCCGGTTTAAACTGGAATGGAATTGCGCAATTTGAGTTTGTTGTGGGAAAATATTAAATCGGAAACTGCTTCCTTCAGGAACCGCCGTGTTATTTGATAACGCTGATTTCATTGGGGTCTTGGATACTTCGTTTTAAAAAGTTAATAACCAATATATAATTAGTAATAATATGCGGCGTTTAATTGCATAGCATGCCATGAAATATGGATTGTCAGGGCTGAATTTGTATTTAACTTATTATATTTCTTCCCTGAAGCCAAAGTATGTATTAGTTTATTAAACTGCCTATTTATACTGTGCAATTTACAGGACCCATATTGGTTTATGTAAAGACAAATACTAATTTTATTTTAACTATCGATTCCGTCATTTTTCTATATTAATCTTTATTGGAGTAGCTTTGATATGCATTTAATATTTAGATTGTTAAGCACAGTAAAAACATTATAGAACCAACCATACAGGGTGTCTCCGAATCCTCTTAGGAAACCTCTATAACTTCAAATTATCTTCACGATAGAACATAAAAGGCGTTTTTACATTAAGACATAATAAGTGATAACAAGACTGATGACATTTTATGTTTATTATTGATTTCTAAGGTGCTTAATTTCAGTAGGTAGTTACCTAAAATATAATTCTTTAAAATATCGTTTTACACAATTTCTTCTCAGAATTTCAATTAAAAAGAAACCAACCGAACAAAATCCCAACTTAACACCTACACAAATATACTTTTAACCTAAACAAGACAAAGCCATTATTCTTCCGCTAAATCAGCAATAAGAAGCTGCCGGGGGTGGGGAGGGGGAAGCGGCACAACAAAGCAAGATGTAAAATTCTCCCTCGTCCAACTACAAGGAGTACTTAGGCAATCCGTCGCGGTGCAGGTGTATTAAGATGAAATACGCGCAGGAATAAAGACAAGGAAGCGCGCCCCTTCTTAAAACTGCGCTTGATTTATAGGACGCGTTCATTAAATGTCCGCAGACCGCGTGCCACCTTGAGGCGGCTAAAAGGCGAATATAAGGGCGGTATATCATCGTAATTGTGTGGCGGGGCAGGTCGCGGGCGGGGAGATTGTGCTGCGAGGTCTGGAGCAACGCGGAGGATGTTGGAATAGAATATTGAAAATGTTAAGTTGTATAGTTAGGTTGTGCTAGTTTATAACCACCTTTTGAAGTAGTGGGGAAAGTATTAGTATAAGGAGAATAATGATCATGAGAGTGTAAGTTTGAGTTGTCTCGTTTGACACCCAGAAGCATCGGTCCACCCTTCTGAAAATTACGTGTATTTGTCAGTGTTCGGAGTTTAATTCTTCGACTTGAACTAAACTAATAATACAAATCTCTATGCGTTAATCACTAGACACACCCTCTAAACAGATTCCACTTGATTATTTAAATTCGTATCTTGTAAATATTTACGGAACAGATTTAGTTTTAACGATGATATGAGATGGAAAAACCTGTAGAAATAAATGGAGGAATAGGTGTAATTTTTTGTTATTTTATTATATAGCAATTGGACTTAATGTCCCCTCAATAAAGTTGATAAATGTTATGTATGATTGAAATAGGAGTATTTGTATAGTTATTCACAAAACTGTCAAGAATAAGTAATATACCATTTCAGGTATATTCATAAATGATATATGGGGTCTTCAATCACTTGAGTTTACAAGGATATTGAGAATAACATTTTGACATTGTTAAATAAACACCTAACTCGAAACTTAATATATTCTGGCCATGGACGCAATTAAAAATAAAATCAACAACGTATAAAACATTCCCGTGAGAATATTTATTTTTAATAATGATTAACATATCGCATATCAAATACTGATTACGCAACTTCTGAACTATCGATGATTATCCTGATCTGAATCTTTATAAATCTTTTATAAGTCTTTTGAAGAGGTGCCTTGAAAAATCAAGAATTCAAATTAATTTGATAAGACAAACCAGAATATTTTAATATCTTTGAAAATTAAAATATTGTTCATCCCTATAGTTCAACTTTTAAGCGTTTACTGTGGGTGCATTTTGAATAACTATAGCTGGCACTAAGCAGGGACAGGACTACAATAATGAAATCACTGTTAAAAAAATGTATTCCAAATAATAAATTATTCATCAACTGTATCCATGTGACCTCTGAGTCGCATTCAATCACAACAATCCGTACAACAGATTATGTATTAAGCAGTTTAAGATAATCCTCAAAAATAAATGACTTAGTACTTTTTATCAGGTTTATAACTACTATTTCAGTCAAAGTTCTACGTTGTAGTGCATTTATTGTGCAAGTTTTTTCCCCATTTTTTGATAGCTGCTAGAGTTTAATTAGTGTAAATTCAGAAGTGAACAGCCTGTATCTCGCCAGACGAGGGGCTGCGGAGGGGCTCCTTGTAGTGAAGACAGAACAAGGCAGTAAGTCAGCAGTACAAGGGTCTCTGAGGAATCTATCCACATCCGCATCTTAACACTTTGAGGTACAAACCAGCAGATCGGTTCACCTTACTTTAATAATATTCGTGAAATACATCTATGGGTTTAAAAGTTATATCTTTAACTTTTATAAAACAGATTATTAATCAAAATATTTGTCAAAATGTGTATATACAGTTTTATGGTGATGACCGGGTAAATTATATGAGGTAGTCCAAAGGTGTTAAAGCGCTCCAACACCTTATACACTTTTTTTACGATAAGAGCCTTTAAATTTAGGGTTCAGTGTAGTCATAGGTCCACCGTAAATTTCGGGGTCCTGACTTATTCTGAACACACGAGTTCTGATAAAGACAGACGTTTGTGAGTTGAAATAAATCTCTCGGCTACTCTTTTTGTAAGAACTGACTTATGTCAACACAAGTCAAAATTAACTTACACGTGTTAAGGTATGAAACAAAATATTGACAAACAAACACTTTATCATTGTTTTAAACAACGTAATACATTTACGTTAGTTATTTAAAATACTATGATTTCTCAATATTCGTTTAGCTAACGTGTGGTTTATTGATAGTTGAAAAATATTTTGTATCTCTATTCTAGAAAACTAGGAAAACCCAGTAAAAATAAAACAACGGAGGACCTGGAAGTCAAGATTCAATATTAACAAATGATAACATACATTTAATTTCTTCAATGACATGTAATGTAAATTCCAGTTTTTTAAATATATAGAAACATTTTAATCGGTCGGAGGGGAAATAATAACAACTTACAACTTATCTTTGAACAAAAATTAAAAGCTAATAAGCAAATTAGATGTGAACATAATTAATTGGGGTTTGACCACAATTCTGTACAGCATCACTCGTCTACTATTACCGCTTAAAACACAGAGAGCTTGTCAATTTTAATCAATCCGACATAAAAGCAAACGAGTCTCCTTTAAGAGGCGACTCAGCTCAAAAGAGACGAGTCTCTAAATGCCACTTTGAGTACATCAAATCTTAGTCGGAATTTTCCAATCACCAAGTAGTCGGATGTCTCAAAGGACCGGTCACTCCTGGGGGGGGGGTCTTAGGAGTGAGGGGAGGGGGAGGGGGTGTAATACATACGAGTATATAGATAAGCACGGTCGGAAGACGCTCTTATTTAATCAAATCCTCGCCAGGGCTGAGAAGCCGGCCAAGTTTCCAAAGGACATAACTTTGGCGATGCATTAACGCAAGACTTGCCACTTTGAAAGACTGGGGCCGGGCGCCCACTTGAAATTAGTTTGGAAAACCCACATTACATGCGGGCGCTGCGCTTGACGCTGGCATTAATTAACATGATTGTGGACAACAAATGCTGCCCTTGTCTGGTTGCGGCTTCGGCCGATCTGCGTCTTTGATTAGGAACGTACCACGTCTTGAAGGCGGCCAACTTGGGGCAGTGACGCTCGGGTCCGATATATCTTATAAGTTAGCTTCTCTAATGGAAACTGTCTGACTAAGAGACGATTTAAACTATCAAAAACAAAAATGTAAACCCCATATCAAATATTTAGATGTAAAATCCCATTTAAAAGTTTATTCATACGGAAACATTCCATAAATGAGATTTCAAATCTTTGGTGAAAGTTACGCTCAGGTTATAACTCAAATTTTTGAACTAAAATTCATATTTTATAACTTTTGAGGATTTTACTAGTCTAAAATAATTAGTTTTTATGCAATTGACCAATTTTAGTGTAACTGTTTGTAAAATATCACAATTTAGTCATCGTCAGTATTATTCCTCATATATCGCAGCCTCTGATTTGAATAATCGACGCAAACGCCTTCATCTCAATGCACATAGGTTAAAATAGAATCTAAAAATTAGATTAAATACACCTTCCACACAACCCCAACAGCTAACATTTACGAATAATCTCAGTAAAAGTGGAATCAAACTCAAATAGCTGCAAGAAAATGAAAATGATTGAGCCCAAGCGGGGCTTATAAAGGGTTAAACAATCGGGGCTCTCGGGGAGGATGATCCCACGGCTAATTTTGAAAAGTCAATAAGAAGGGGACGGCAATCATCGTGTCAGGTGACTGAGTCAGTTAATTATTTTTGACAAGGGCCAAAGCGACGTTTTGGGCTCACTTCACTGTGATGAAGGAGTTTCGCTTCTTGAACACTACGGCTGGTGCGAACTTAATTATTTTGTTACGCAGTATCATTGTAAATAATGAAGTAATCTGGAACTGAAGATTTGTAGAATGTGTTCTTTATCTTGATTAGGTCGGCTCAAAAGATCCTCTCGATCGCCTGATTTCGAATTATAAACAACATGAAGTAGCTCAAATTATCAACGTAATGTTTTTGTGTGAGTCAATTTAAACATTTTACATCGTGTCAGTAATTCCCTTAGGGAACTTTTCATCCAACACACATATTTTTCCTCAGATATTTTCGCATATACCTTTTACTCAAGAATGTGTTTGATAGGTTATAGGTGATAGGTCTCGTTACAGGAGTTTCAAGATTCTGGTTCGGTTTTACGTTATATTTAGAATAACGTTATCTAATAAGGAATTTTAAATCAAACTATATAACAATTATAAAATACGTAATTCATAACGGCAAGTTTTACAACAGGTATTCTCATCTATTAATTCAGCCGCAGTTCTTATAGTATATTTCAGCGTTGTGTTACCTTTTTACTAAAACATATTGAACACAATGAAATCTTAGCATTGCATTTTAAATTAATTATGTATCTACCAAACTCGGACTTGATATAGTAAGATCCTTGCTCGTAATTAATATTAAAAGCCTGAATACTCTGACAATGCTATGTAGTGCAGATAATTAAAAACGCGACCGAGCAAATGTCAGTAACATACGGAATTATAAAACATATTTAGGAATGAATGTGACAAACGACAATAACACAAATCGATCTCAATTTCAACCTCCCATAGAACCCCTTCTATCTACATTACAATATAAAGTGTCTTTTTACTTTTACAGACACATTGTACCGGTATAAACAGACAATCTGTCCCTTTTGGAGGGAAAACAAGCGTCGCGTCGACAAGATGACCCTCAGGACGTAGTAAAAATGCTAACCAGCCCTTCGCCCGCCCCTTACACCCCATAGGCCTTGGTAACTGCCCGCCATGGGGGTCGGGGCTCGGTACAGTGTAACTGTCGGGCGTGAACATATGACACATCATAATCCGTATAATGATAACAAAGGTTAATAATAATGGCTAAAATACTGCTTGATTTGTTAAGTCAATGGATGTTTTGTTTGAGATGTGAAGTGAGGTTGTTTGTGGGTAAAACGAAAATGAATCAAAGGCATGTTAAAGTGTTTTAACTACGGGTTAACGGGGGTGCTCGTTTGGAATTTTAAATTGTTTAAATTTATTTTGACATTTATCACATTGTACAAGTTGATATCAGTATAACTCCGTACTTAGTTTCAGCCATTAATTTCCGAATATTTGCATACTGTTACGTTTTTTTAAGTGTCTATATAAATGTTATTTTGTTCGCTTTTCCCGGGAAAACAGGTTTAATACATTTTATTGTTAAGTCTGAGATTGCCATGAGGAGCTACGGGGAGGTTGTTTGCTGTTTTAACTATCGCACACCGTTAGAACTTTGCCTTAACTTTGGTCTAAGTTCCAATATAGATATTCAGATGTAGATTAATGACTTTAGTTTGAATCTACAAATTGCACCATTGTTTATTCTCTTACTATTGGATGAACGGAGAAACATCTGTAGCTTAGCGGCTGATCAGGTTCATCCCGTGCAGATCGGTTCTCACTTTAAATACTTTCCCAACTCCTGACAGCTCCGACCCGAACTCTTCCCCCGGCGTTCAACATAATGATGAAGTGTCGCACATGACTGATGACTCCGCTATCTGCCGGTAGGAGCGCCACCAGCTGTCTTTAAAACGCGATATTTCAAAGAATGACGTCGGAAATTGAAGTTCGCGATGTGCGAGAGAGAACCGAAGTTTGGCTGAGGCGGCTGTTCGTCTACTTCTTGTTTATTACTAGACTTGAACGAAATAACTTCGGAGGTCTTCAGTATCTACCTTCCATCACGGGGATCTTACATAGGGGAGACCGGGGATGGTTGTCACACTTTTCAGATATTTATTTTTATTTTTTTATTTGTATTCTCAGTTTAACAGAAATTGCGTTATAATTTAAGATACACTTTCACCTACAGCATGTATTTTTCTCTTATTAAAATCTCTAAGGTAAATATTTTTTATACATTTTTGAAAAAAACATTACAAGTGTGTCAACCAGCCCCATAGGCGGGGTCAGTTGTCACAACGACTGGGGTTGGTTGTCCCTGGTATTTCTTATGGTGAAACACCAAATAATATGTTTGAGTAAAATAAAAAGATGAACTTGAAAACGTTCAAAATTTTAATACAAAAACGTTATTTAAAGTTCACTACAATGATATAAAATGGCTTTGGACATATTGAAATTAACTTAAGATAACTGTTAACTTAATTAATTTTATCCTTAATAGAACATCTGAAAATAAAGTAAGTATAGGCCTACACTTGGAAATATTTCAAACATTGTTCCTATTACGCTTAACCAAACTTAAAGAAAACTAAGTATAAATATACGGTTAAATAGGCCAAACTATATCTAAGACACATTTTTGACATGTGACAACCAACCCCTCGCGGTATGTGACAACTAGCCCCGGTCCGACATTTTGAATTTAACTCGACCCCTAACAAAACCTATTGCCCATTTGTTTGGTTCAAATATGGGTTTTAGTACCTTAAAGCATGAATAATAATATACTATAGCAATTACATCGGTAACTCGTAACGTAAAATTACTAAAAAATGATTTTCTCACGTAAAATAATTTACTCACCCAGAGAAAAATCAGAAAAAACGCCAAAAAACAGCCGATTCGACAGTAAAACACCCACTTTCCACAAAGACAACTTCTAAACTAAAGCAAGAAACAAAATATGAGCGAAATTAGCGCTTACAGTGGCTTTCATGAGAGTTATGAGCTTTGTGACAACCAACCCGTGTGACTTTCAGCCCCGGTCTCCCCTAAGCTGGATCCGATTTTACGATGTTCAATTTTTTCGTCAGGAGTTTATTTGCATTATTTTACAACATATTGGTTTATGAATATAACGTTTTATATAATGTCTGAATAGTTTTTATGATAGATAATGTAATAAGAAATTATCGATTGGAATAATAACGGTATATTATAACGAATAGGACCCAGGGTTTGTCGCTATAACGTCTGATGTAATAAAACGTTCATGTTATAAGTAATGTACCGTTTAATAGCTATTGTGAAATATGTAAGCACATTAAATTGTAGGTCTCCGACCAATTACAACTTTTTTATTTTCCTATTTTTTATTTTTTATGGCAATCCGTCTTTGTCGCTAACCCGCACTTACCAGATATATAACATTCCACTTATGCTTCTTCCAATCATTCTTGAGTTGAAATTCCTACCAATGTGCTCCGAAGTTTCAGGTATTCATTTATGATTTAATAACAAAACGGTGTCCTTGTGACAGTTAATCCAAAGAAAATTTTAGTGAGGAAATCGAAATGAAAATTGGTAAGCAATACAATGAATCACTTTTAGTTACCATCAAAAGAACTGCTAATCTCAGGCCAATTCCGTAAGTTGATTACTAAATCTAAGCTTAAAACTAACGTCCTCTGCAAAACCAAAGACCACAAACCACTTTGTCTCTACAAAATATATGAACTAAAAAATAACCCCGCTGAAGGAATTTGCTTAAACTTTGAAAATATGTGTTTTTTGGAATAATAATTTTACTGAGAACATCCTTAACCCCAGGAAATCTCAACATTTAGCTGGTAAACTCTTTTTGAAAACTTGCACATTTGAATTATTAAGTTTAAAATCATACCACAATATTCATGAGATATGTTAAGAAAACAACATAGGGAGATGCCAAAGTAACGCTCACGTGGTAAAGTACCAATATGCAATTTTTCTCCGAGGGAAGATTAGTCCATAATTTCATTTTGATCACTGTCCTATTGCCGCACCCATAAACAGATAATATCTCAAGGAATGAACAGTCAACACGCTCTAGATCGCAAGGTGACGCGAGTGAGAATGAGAGTGGTTTATTATCGTCATACCGAGTATGAGAATGGAGTATGATAATCAAGACCCTCGTCGTGATGGATGAAGTAAACACGTCACCCTCTTCATCTCAATCTCAACTCTTCTATTACGCGATGCAAATTCTGTGACAACACTAATTTTAATTTCCCGCCGAAAGAACTTAGTCGGCACGGCGTCCCGGCGCTCGGCGACGGGAGGGCGAGTGTGCGCGTGTGGGCGTGTGTGGAAATCTCCGTGGGAAGTGGCTCCTTTCCCCTGTTTGGAGATCCCTTCTTTACAAGCTACGTCTCTTCGGATTTCCTTCAATAATAAAACAGCCGATATGACGATAACAGTCCGATTACGGCGCCGATTCCTTAACTCTCTTTCGTCCAGTCTGCTGGGATTTGTAGGATTTATTTTTTAGAAGCGTCTTTTTTATACGTAATTTGTTCTGTAGTAAAAAAAGTAGCCCTCTTCGGTAATGAAACTAGTAATGTATACGTACTGATGTAGTAGACATAAGTATAATTTAAATCAGGGTGTCCGTTACCACGATAACTTTTGAAAGAAACGCCCGATTTTGAGGAACTTTGACACAAATGTGTAGAGTAACATTTATGACTTTAAGGTCGAAAACCAGATTTATCGGGCTATGATAAGGGGTTTTTACGGGGGTTTTAAGTTTTCAAAAATCAGTTTATTGAATTTTTTCCCCTAAAATTTAAAAAACACTTAATTTTGGTTATAGTCATTTTATAGAGATAAAAAAAAAATAATTTGGTATTTTGAATCATTAACCTAGGTTAAGTGGTTGTAGAGAAAAGTAAGAAAACACGTCCATAAAATTTCCCATGTTAATCTTATGGGAAAAAGGTTTTTGGATTTGCTTCTGATAATTTTACTAAAAACTTCACATTTCGTTTTACCAATCAGTTTAGCTCTACAAAACAATCATTTTGGTGTTTTAATTGTTGTTCTACGTCCAACCGTTGTAGTGATATTCAAAGTGCTAAACACAGTACGTTATGCAATGTTATACTTATGGAGGATAAATAAAATTTGTTATCTCGATTATTTATGAATGTATATTCATGAAACTTGGTATGAGGCTTCAACTAGTTGTGGTATTTGCACAAAAAAGGTTTTTTGTTGATTTTCCCCGGAGCAGCAAATCTGCATACTCGGCCCCCATGTTATCCATATGGAGAATAAGTAAAGTTATATAAGTAAAGGTTGGCTCCCTTAGTTATGAACCTAAATTAATAAAACTTGATATGTAGCTTCACCTGTTTCAGTTATACTTATAATTGCAAAAATACACATTTTTTATCTTCCTCGTTGTAGCAAACCTACGTACTCAGCCCTAATGTTATTCTTATGGAAAATAAATAAAATTCTATACATCACTTATTTATGAATGTATTTTTGTGAAACTTGGTAAGTGGCTCTATGTAGTAGTGAGACACATATGTATGCATTGGAAATTCGCTGAGTACGCAGGTTTGCTGCGACGGAGGTATTGTGTATTACTTTTATATTTTTATGATTTTGTGTCACCGAATCCTAAATCAGATAGTTTGGAGATCTTAAACAAATGTTAGTTATTACTCAACATTAACTCCATGAAATACTTTCTGAAAATTAAACTATAAATATTAAGTAGAGATGGATAATAGTAGAACATTTAAAATTCACTTATTAGTTTTAATAATGATCAGTTTTATTGTGAAATAAAATACTATTGGGCCTTTTCTCAAAAAGTATTCCACATTAAAATATATATTCACGGCTTTCATAAAACAATGAAAGGTATTGCCGCTGTACGATATTGTCTTATGATAACTACTAAAGTATTTCATTTTTATTTTGTATCACACCTTTCAACCTTTTGACTACCACACATCTAGGTTTTTACAATATTTTTGTAATGTTGGTGAATATTAGAAATATTTATCCTAAACAGTTAAATCTTAGTTCTAATTAATGATTAAATGAATTTATCACAAAGAAACCAATTCTCAAATGTGTTCCAGTAAGACTTTCTAAGTAGGATGATTGACATGAATTACATTTAAATTATTGCACTAAACATATATTTTAAGAACTTGTTTTACAGTTTGAGGTTAGGACTATAGATTCATCTCTACCACACATTTCCTTTGTGTAATTATTTTAGTCTCTGTAGTTTTTTAGTTTTTTTTCAGTTAAGGGTTTAAAGTTCAGGAAATTATTTTAGTTAAAGGTTTACTGTAAGAAAGGACCAAGAGGTCCTAAGATCGCCTCAAAAAGAAGTATTTTCATTTTATTTACCATTGGCGCGGCGGGTTACTGCTTTTTTGGGAACCATTCCGGAGTTTGCTTTGGTGAGTAGTCACTCGCGCAATCTAACTTAGAATGGCTGCTCCGGGATTTTAACTCAAGACCTCTCTACTTTCTATCTGACCTACCTCAATTTGTTATTGGCCATATTTTCCTCAGTGCACTTATCTTGATTAATCAAACCGAATTATTGAAGACTCCTTCCTTATTATAAATCATTTTAAAAGATTTCTAACGGCCCGGCCATCCCATCGCGCTCTTTATATTTTTATTGCCTCCTCCCCTCAGCCCGGCGATGATTTGTGCCCTCAAGTAGTTTGTCGTATTGCAAAAATTTATATCGCTTATCGAGTGGCCCATCAACCCTAGCGGCGAGGGGTGGCCACACCAAATATTTCATTTTTGTAAAAATTTTAAGTTATTATTTTCCGTAAGTTTCAGAGTATATGAAAATAAAAATAGATGGAAAAATCTTGCCTGCTTAGCATAAATAACATAACTTGACATTTCATATATATCTCCTGAAGCAGATTGTGGTCAGAGCTGGAAATAGAATCATCTGAATCTTTGCTAATCAAGGTAACTAAGTTGTAAGATGTTCAGTTTTTGTAAATTTTGTGTTTAAAGTGAGAATAAGGTTTATAATCATTACCTTTGTATAAAGTATACAGAGTTAGTATATACACTAATAAGACATGTAAATACAACCAGAATAAGGCACCGACCTTACATGTTATAGACAAACGCTTGAGTACGGCACTGGAACACTCACCGGCCGCCAAGACACACTCGAGCCCGCCACCGGTCACCCGTCTTACCCATTTTACTTACCACCCCCAAGGTGAGGGGGCCTATTTACACTCGATTATGTAAATAATAACGATTTATTAACTTTTAGCTATAGTATGATCTAGTGCCGTACTCGAGTGCCACATATACGAGTCCAAAACAACGAAAAACACATTGTACAAACAATTGTAACTAGCTCACCCCAATGAAATTTCAGAATAGCTATAAAACGATTTTCCAGGACGAAAAGTTTCAATACTTACTCTAATAGATCAGTGTTTTTATGTACAGTCTTACAAGTTCAACTACACAATGTGTAATTTCATTTATTAAATGTTATCGTATTAATTTTTACTAAAAAAATAAATGAAGAAAAACAAATTCAGGGCCATATAATACAATAAAATATACTTCACTATAAAATTATTTTTTATCCCAGTAAAACACGTGGATAACTTTAAAAGTTTTATTCTCAAAACGTGTATATTCATTAAGTATTTATAAACTATTTAACTTAACGAATACAAAATTAATACAGAACTTTACAAGGTAAACTGCACAATTACACAATATCAATTATATACAAAACTCACGAAAAATAAATGGAACAACCCAAACGTCAACTTTCTTATCTGCTCATATCTTTGGCGAAAAGATTGGAGGCAGGGGCTTGCCGATGCATCCCCCTCCTGTCTGTCTCCCCCAATTTTTATTTGTAGGGCGAGGGCCGTATATAGGCCAAACCTACCCTAAACGGCGTCCCTACCCCTGGTATCGATCCCCGTCGGTACCTAGCGTTATGTACTGATTTCTTTATTTTTTAAAGGTATTTGCGTAACCATTTATGGAAACATAATGTAAATTTGAAATGGGTTAAAATGTTCGTATTGTTTTATTGTAAAGTTAAATTAGTCAGTGGTCGAACTATAACGTCAATACCTAAATAATAAAATATTTTTAGTGATGTACGTTTATTTGTTCAGTCTGTAGTTTTTGTTCCACGGCATTCCAAGTTAGATATCAAGAAAACAACTTACTTAATTTTGTCAAATAAATAGAAAATTGTTAATATTTTTGTAACTAAATTTATAATCAATAAAACATTTAATAGAAAAGAAACTCTTTTACATTAAAATAGCCTTAGCCAATCTTTAATAATATTAATCGTTACGTACCATCAAACCTTCGATTCTTTAGTATGTGTTTAAAGTCAAATCTTAAATAAAGTTTATTCATACATCTTAATTTGTTTAAAAAAATATTTAAATGCAGGTTAAAGCCAACACACATTTACGCACATTGGGAATTTTCCCAATTTTATTTTGGAAACATATTTAAGATTTATTTGTTTCAAGTCCCTATGTCAAATTGTGAAGATATCTATAAATAAACGGTATCAGGAAACTGACACATACTTTCTCCCTTTTAGCCAAACTTTAATGACAAAAATATTTGTTATTTACTAAATATAGAATATGAAGTATAGACAAATGTAAAGAAAATTGTCTAAAATAGTTGTTTTCAGAAATATCCATCCAAATTGCTTTTTTGGAGGCACTATAGAGTCCGTTGCTACACACAGTAGTTCTGAGAGGGGAAATGCCCCCTTGCCCTCCCCAGGGTTAAATAGCAACACATTTCGAACATCATCTGTTGGTCAATGCTAACTTGACCTGCATATCAAATTTTAATGAAATTGATCAGTAAATAAGAGAGAAATAGTTATTTTTGTATTCCCCATAAGAATAACATTGGACAACGTACTGTGTTTACCGCTAAATGAAAATTTCAATTTTCTCCGCAACTAGCAATCGTAGAATAGTAATTTAAAATACTAATTTATTTAGTTTTTTAAGCTCTTTTTAACGGTGAATAGTAATCTTTTTTAACATTTATGATTTTTTATGAAAAATCCAAAAAACTGAATTTTTGATGTTTTAAGTCCAGTAATTTCTGAACCCGAATTTTTCCAGAAATGCGGGTGGTGTCATTTTGTTGGAAACCTAAAGTTCTACAAACCACGAAAGTTTAATCAAAATCGTTAGAGCCGTTTTTGAGAAATTTGGATTTTTCATGTTTTTTGGCGGTTTTTGGGGGATAATTACCCTTAAAAATCAAAAATTCAAAAAAATGAAAAAAAAACCTGGAGATATCGTGGATTAGTACCTACATACCAAATTTCATCAAAATCGGCCCATTGGTTAGGGCTCTAGCTCTGTAAACATCCACACAGACACACACTCACACACACACACACACACACACACACACACACACACACACACACACACACACACACGGACACACACACACACACACACACACACACACACACACACACACACACACACACACACACACACACACACACACACAGACAGACATCACGTAAAAACCACTTTTTTGGGTTCAGGGAGCACCAAAACGAATATTTCCACTAACAACTCAAATTCGAAAATTCTGACGAAAACAATACTTTCTCCATAGACTAGGTATAAGGGGGAGAAAGTAAAAACAAAGTAGTGATCGAACAGATTATAATAGTGCCACAGATTCGATATTTTTTCACTATACCGCCGATTCACTCACTTCCTTTTTACATTAAAACTAAACACGTTCAAGATAACCCCTCTATAACCCCACCGAACCCCCCCTCCCCTCTTCGCGGTAGCACACCGATCATAAATAAATATTCGTATGAAACAGCGGCGGAGCCATTACAGCCTTACAGCGTCGACATTATCAACTTGGACCCCAACTTTCCACACAAATCACGTCCTAGCCCATTCTTCGCCCTACATCTCGAAGGGTTGAATCTTTCCCCTTGTATGATTTCCATTTAAAACCGTCAAGGGTTGAAAGGTGTGGGAGTGGCGACGCTATTCACGCGCGTCTCTGACCCACCGCTTTCCTGTAATTGGGAACAGATTCGGTGCTAAACGCCCCCCTATTATTCTTAGGCCTTAGTTCAAGATCGGAGTTCCACCCCCACCCTCTCGCTTGATTGGTATTCGGTATTCAGCTTCGTGCAACTTGGCCTGAGCGAGGCGTGCGGTGAATATGGCGAACATGTTGGCAGTTTAGCTTTGTCATTTAAGGGACGGTGTGATGATGAGCTGGAGAAAGGTGATAAATATTATTTTTTGGTCTAAAACCAAATGTTTACAAATATATTAAATACTTAAAAATTTAACAAAATCTAGTGATACTAATTATTTTAAATCAAACTAATTCTTATATTTATAAAATTACGGATTAGCAAAAAGCTGTTTTGGTTCACTTTGAAAAATCGTATTTTTTAGTAATAGACAAGTTTGGAATAATTATACGGATCTGGAACATTAGAGGAAATTATACAAGGCAACCAGGGAGTGTTTTATTGAAAAAATACTGATATCATGTTCAAGTTACTCGTATCAATAAATTTACCTACCTCTCAATACTTGATATAATTTCTGGCATAGCTTCAATTGTAATTATAAATTCATTTGAAAATCACAAATATATCGGTGAAAGGAGTATTGGATTAGAATCTAATTGGGTTATAAATATCAATGTAACTTAAACAAAGGTTTAATACCCAGTAACAAATTAGAACCGGTCGGTCCTTTAAACGATTAGTTAACAGATAAAATGAAAAAATTTAGAAGCTTCACCAAACATTTGTCATTAATTCACCATAATTTTACATTAAAAATTACTCTTGATGAATACTTCAAATACCAAACCATATTAGATCAGACTGTGAATATAAGAAAAACCAAACTGGAAATATAAAATAATAACATTTTAAAATTAGTCAACAAAAAAAATTAGTATTTTTCGGATGTGTAAAAAATTATGACAGACAAAAATATAGACTATCCAACTCCCACCCACTTTCAAGACCAACATTCCGTATTTCTTATTCCACTCTACACCACCAAGCTGAGCGTCTAGGGAAGGGTTGCTCAAAGCATTGTCGCTGACCGCAAGATTCTGCTCCAAATCCACAGCTTCCTGCCTATTGTTGACCCTTGCCTTCTCCAACCCTCCTACAATCCTCCCTCGCCTCCCCGCCTTGCTTTAGCCGCCTTTGAACCAAGGCGAGAGCTCGTCAACGATGGATTATTCCGCTCAGCGCCTTCAGTCTATCCGGAATTCAGTCACTACGATCTGTCACGGGAACCAATTTGCTTCTTAGCTATCGACTAAAAAGAATTTGTGCTATTTATGAGCTTTGGTTTTTGATATATTTCTCTCATTAATTTGCTGGACCACGTGGGCAGTTCCGTTGTAAATTCCAAATGCAGATTAAGCACGATTTATAATATAATCTGAATCACCTTAGGAGTTTTCAACTGTATTTGTATTGAAGTGGGTTTAATGTCGAATATATTTTAAATCGAACCTATACACTTTTTATTGCTAACTTTTAATTTTAACCTTGGGCCTTATTTAATAAAAAATTGATCTTTAAAATTACTTAAAAAATCACTAAAAATGTAATTTTATCGATCCTCTTCCTAGATTGCGAAGACGTATGCATTTTCCCCTTAGGTCAAATCACCGGTTTCATAGACAGTAAGGGGTTGGAAAATGGGGATATTTTCTTCAAAAAGGCTTTGACGGGAGCGTGAGCGTGTCAGATTGTCGGGGGAGACGGAGACGGGGTGTGGGACGAGGCACCTGTAGACATCCACTCTACTGCGACACTTACGACGGCTTTGTACGGCACCGTCCCCTACACACACGCACACCCACACGCACACTGCAGCCGCCAACCTCTCGGAAAATTACACTCCAGTTCGCACATTTATTTACTCCAAGCTACTCCACTGCTTGGTTGCTGGTTGAATGAAAGGTGGTGATATAAGAATCGTTGGGTAACACAGTCAAACGCAAACTTTTGCTGGAAAGGGGAAATGTGGGGTCTCTTCAATTGTGTAACGTATCCCATGTAACAGAGACCGAGATTCAACGATAACGCTATTTATTTACGTATAAAGCTGGCAACCTCTTTCTGCCTTACTTTGTGTGCCCACAAAAAATTCATATAAAATGCATGTTTTTTATTACTTTTTTCATGTACTCTCTTACTTTATTATTACTTTACTGTACTCTCTTGATCTTGTTTTGGAATAAAAGCATTTTTTCATTCATTCATTCCACATAGTCTATAGATCTGCCCGTCGAACGTCCCCAGCAAAGCAAGGGTGAGCCGTTACAGTACCAGTTCTCCAGTACTGATAATATTTGCATGCAAAAACTGGGATTTGAACACACGGCAGGGCCGTACACATGTTTTCGTCGTATTGACCACTGATGCACCTTAACGAAGATAAAATAACAAAATTAAATCTTTTGAAACCTTAAGGTTACTTATTCATTGTTTCACCTATCAAGTGAAAATTGTTACAGTAATCATAAATGACTGAAATTAACAACAATTTACTGAAAATCACAATTTCATAGAGGTTCAATACCATAGTTGTAATTTCCAAAATATTCTGTACGGGGATATTCTTGTCAAAAGTCGTTTCAAATTTAATACTCAGCAACAGTACATTTTAATACCTAACCCACACGAATACCGGCCGGCAAGTTTCAGACGAGTCCTATAAGTCGTCTAGTTCTTTATTTCGTT
This sequence comes from Allygus modestus, assembly GCA_963675035.1. Lineage (NCBI taxonomy): Eukaryota > Metazoa > Arthropoda > Insecta > Hemiptera > Cicadellidae > Allygus > Allygus modestus. Next base: position 426,156,987 of record OY776111.1, read on the forward strand.
AATTCCAAAATTATTAGCAAACCACCTTTTTGCATATTGTGGCTGAAACACAAGCAGTACGGGCACATGCTCCGTGTCGAATACAATTGTTGTAGTTGAAGACCACTTTGGAAATGAATATTGCAGAGGGGCATTATAGAGAGGAACAGAACAGGAGGCGAGCAGGCTCCGCCCATCTTGGAAAACTTTGTAACTAGGAACTTGTGTGAAAGCGCACCTGGATCGCCGGACTCGATGAAAGATTTAAGCGGTGCTCCCGAGGGCATGTGCCCCCCCCCCCTTAAACCACGGTCCGCCATCTTGCTTCGATTTCCATGCATTGGAGCTAACGTCTTCCGCGAACAACGGTAATTGGGTCTGTACATATGTGAATGCGGCGAGCTACTGGGTTGTGATGTGCTCAGTTGTTCAGCTGTGTCGCTTTGGAACTGTGGTTATGTTTTCTTTTGTCGCATATCGGAGTTCATTCATTTCACCAATGGGCATAAGAACAACTAACATAAAGACGAATTTAATTAACAAAAACAACCTTGATACACATTCGTTTTGATTACAATAAAACTCAAATTTTCGGCTTAAGCCTTCATCAGAAGTACAATTTAAAAAAAACACTATTTGTTTTTATTGCAACTTGGCGTGAAACATTACACGTTCATGATTTAGGCAGAAGTATAGCTCATAAGTAAAGCGTTTTTTTCACTTCTTGTAGGTGTAATAATATTTAGGGCAAGATTTTAGGGCGGGATTAAGTACAAAGCCTATTTTTTATTTCAATCAAACACTGGAATAAGAATACACCAGACATTTATGACATTAGAGTGTAAATTTGGAGTTTTATAATTTTATTGAACTATGCACAAAGAACAATTTTTTTTATTTCTAAGGGCCACTTTCCACAAGTACAGTTTAACTTAATCTTTGGGTTAAACTTAAGTTTATGAAGAATTGGTTAAAGGTAGTTTAACTCTGGTTTATGTTAAACCTTTAGAGAGAACACTGTTTAGTTATTTTATTCTATGATGAAATAACCATGAATCCTGTATATTAAACTTTGGTTTTAGTTTAATTAGAGGATAAACAAGCAAACAAATCATTTGAAAAACGTTGTCAACTTGAAATTATGTGTACTACACTCGACTGGCTGGATCGCATTTTCGGGAAAACTAATTGTGCCTTAATGAAATATGTTCATAGGCCTAACCCCAGGTTTAGTTTAAACTTGAGTTGGGGAAAGCGGTCCTAAATAAATATCACGCAGTTTTTTTGTTCTTATAATCTCTAATAACATTTCGATATAAATTTATATTAAAATTCCTATAATGTCAAAATGATATATATATATTTCATACAATGATTCTATTTCGAGTATACATAAATGTATAGTTTTTACCTGAAAGACCTTTCTTTGAGTTTTTAAATCTGTCTTTACATTTACTGTAGTTTTAATTAGTTTACATCCTCGTAACAGAAATATCTTAATAATTTTTCCATAAAATTTACTCTTAATTGAATATTTTAGTTTTTTCGAGACATAATTTTTTTCCTGATTTCGATTAATCATTAAAACGGTACACCTCTCTCCCATAATTCACGAAACAAATTTATCCCCCGGTTTAGCAAGGGCGACTTCTTACCACCCGCCGGGCTGTGATGACCGTTGTTCAGCAAAAAGCCCCGGGGTGTCGTGGGAGGGGGAGGGGCTAGGGGTTGTTTACAAGACGCCCTGATAGTCATTTAGCCTCTGTAATCGTAAATTGAGAGCGCGGCGAAGCTGTTAAGCGCGCGGTCATTCTCGGACGGCTACTTGGCCGGACACCGGATTTATGTCCGACCCTCCCCGACAAGTGTTAATGAAATTTAAGACGAGCCAAGAGGCGTTTTTGGCCGCCATAATCGTGAATCACGGACTGTTGACCTGGCGCCCGTTCCGGGAGGGGTAATGGATAGAGTAATTAGCACTGGACAACTCTTTTCCTTTTTGGCGCTCTTTCGCCTTTCTTGATTACGAGGGAGGATTGTCACTGCTTCGCTGCTTTGTGGGTGAAATATTTTGTCGGTGGGGTAATTGCTGTTATTATATTAGTTTATAAAGGACCTCATTGTCAATATGTTATTACATTTTTTAAACTGTATATCCATAACCTACGCTATAATTTAGTTAAGCCACAATTAATGCAACTTGAAAGTCATTATGAATCGCTAACACCGTTCTTGATTATTATCACATGATATTTAAAATTTGATTTGAAAATTAATAGAAAATACTTTTAGTCGGCAAACAATATCAAATAGTATATACAAATCGAACCATATAAAATATTATACTTTTTTAAACTTTATACTACTGGAATTGGTGTTCATTATTTATGCAAGACCAAAAATGCTAAATTAAGAAAAAAATAAAATGTATATGTTTTGATAAAATGAGAAAGGAATTTTCATTTCAAATAAAACCCAAACCAGTCTAGTGATTCGTATTGTGTTTTACTACGCTCCCTGTCAACACAATTGTTTATTTTCATAAAAAGAAAAAGTTGAACTTTACAAGACAAAATTAGACAACACGTTATTTTGACGACGCGTTGTTGTCCCAGCCGACGTCTCGTGTTCCACTCTGTCACAGACTCTCGTCTCCTCTTCTGCCCGGGTTCCAAAATGTCGCTGCTTTGTGCCTGACCAGTCGGCGCATCAGTCACGGTGTGGGCCCCCAAAATACAAAATAACCCCCCAACCCCTTCCAGGAGGGTGGCGTCGTAAGTGTCTGGTGTTATTGGGACAATAATATCTCGAATGAAGTTTCCTACAATGTGATGTATTATCGTGTTCAAAAATGTTTCATTGCCTTGGGAATGATGAAAAGATCAATTTTAAGGGCGATTTGGAGGTGAGGTTGTATCAATATATTCATTTAGATGGAATTATATTTTCTAACAAATTCGTATTAATGATATAGTAATATCAACTTTGGAAATACATTAATTAAAAAGAACTTTAAAACAAATAGAATAAGTTCACTATTGGGTCAGTTGACTTTGAGAGGTTCGGACCATCGCCGTCTTACTACGTTTAGGGCAAAATGGCACTGAAAGTGGCTTTTGACACGTAACAAAAGGAATGTAGGGTATAGATGCAACTATAATTAGAGAATAAGGGTTTGTAACAACCTAACTATCATTTACTACTTAGGTTTTTGTTATAAAATCACATTTTATTACAAAATTAATTATGGTGTAATTTTAAAATAACACCATTGTAAGTAGTAAAACGTAGTGACGTTTTATTACTTACAATGGTGTTATGTTAAAATTTAAACCACTTTATCAGTTTTAGTAGTAGAAATAGGATGGAAAATAAAGGTTATTTGACCTAAACAACCTGAAACATGCATTTTAACACATTAAATCAAATTCTGAACACATTACAGTCCTCAACCGTTTCCATCCACCTTGTAGTACAATGTTACAAGTGAGTGGTATTGACTGTGTTATATCGCTAAGGGTGGACGTGGCGCTGCCTCCTCACCCGTCTACAAAGTTTCCAAAGCGCCGCCATGTTGGGGAAGTTTCCAGCAACACTTTTCATTGTAATATTACCCGCAGAGCTCTCTAATAAAAACAAGCCCGTGCGCGCACAAGCCTAATCTAATCCACCGCCATTTTGGCTTATTGGTTGCTTCTGTTGAGTGTATTGCTGTTTCATTAACATGATTTTGAAACAATTAACTAATTATTTCTCGTAGAGGTTGCGTTGTGTTGTTCTAAAATTAAAGTTGACTTATGTAGTTATACGAGTATTTCCACTACGCACTTATAAGATCAATATTCTTTCATTTATTCATCTTCTCACTGTAAAGTGACATTTTACATTTATTAGACGTTCTTTGACTACATAAATAACTAGTTCGCACGCAGCACGCTGACGTGGGAGAAGTGAATTTCCACTTACAAAACTTTTAAAACTCAAAACCAGTGTAAAAACATTAATTTATTCCAATTTTATTGAAATCTGAAAACATTGATTTTTTAGCTGTTCTGATGCTCCTGGTTTTTTTATTTAGTACAAAAATCTTTTATATTTTTTGGGTTCGACTGTTAATGTATTTAGTTTAATTCAATGTATGATTCTACCGCACAAGAATCATTGGGATAAAACACGTTCTGAAGCTTATTCAGTAAATAATTACGATTAAATTTTATATTTTGCACGACAGTTTTTTATGTTAAGACATACAAGATTTTAATACTTTATTCATACTCGTACAAACAAACATGTGTATTTGACAAATAATTTCAGCCCAAATATTCAATCCAAATTATATTCTCAAGAATTGTAAAAAGCACGAAGCCGATATACTGGGCATTTTCTTCTTTATTCTTGGTGGGCAATGTAGACATCGAGTGAAATTCTTTAGTATTACGCCTTTGGCTTTCAAAGCTCCCAAGTTAATCTTATGAAAATTGTTATTCAGCTCATTTATGAGATAGACTACTTGTTTGTTAAGAGTTAGACTATTGCTTGTTCCCTGATGTGTGTTTGCAGTTTGTTCATGCGGGTTTTCTTCACAAGAGAAACTAATATTTATAATTTAATTACTTTTAGAACTAATATTTCATGAGTACATCAAACAAGAGCTGAGCAGCACACCAGTCGTACAATCTCGTCTCTGTAGACTCGGACGTATAAAAGTACAACACCGAAGGCGGGTAAATAAGTGCGGCTTTTAGTTTACTGCAAGGTGTTTAACGTCTCTGTTTGCAGAGATTTATTCCCTTGCGTATCTTCCCTCTCGTTCTAACTGCCTTCTCCCCTCGCCGTCTTACATCTCTATTCTTTAAAACCTTTCTAAAATTGTTTCAGGTGTTCATAAAGTATTGTTTACCAATTTATTATTGTTTTAAATGTGTAATGCTTATGCTTAGTTTTTATTAAATTACCTTAATTGTGATTCCATTTGTATAAAGAACTGTAGATTTGTTTCTTTTCGTACTAACTGGAAGAATTTAATATTTTTTGTAGAGTTTCATTTCATTCAATGGATTTTTTCGCTGTTCCATTCAGATTTTTTCCAATAACCTGGTTTTTTAAATTATATGGTTAGGGTTTTTCAATTTAATAATTAATTAACATCATCACATTGAATTTTTATCAGATAATTTAATTTGTATTGTTACTTTTCACACCTTAGCTGTCAATATTTAGTACAGATGATTTCATAAACATTTAGACCGCTTACCTCATAATATGATGTCCACAGGATCGAGTCTGATCACAATCGTACAAATAACCATAATGTTCAAAACTGGTTGTGAGCTGAAACTTATCCACAGCCAATAAATTAATTAATATCTAACTGCTTCCAAGCTGCGGACGTGAAATAAATGAAACACAACACATATGTAATAGAGAGTGAATAAAATTAGAGAAATAAAAACATTGACAAATAAGAAACAATATTAACAATTGCGTAACAAGCAACAGTCATCTACACCCCATATGTTGTTCAGGAGCTCGTAACCAACAAAGGTGGATAATCTAAACCCTGTGATCCACGAGAGTGCGGTTTCCGCTTCGGTGGTCATCCGGGTTGGGTTTCTTACCGTCGGCACTTTGAGGCAAGTAAGTGGTCGAATCAACCAAATTAGGCGAAGGTGGAGGCTTTCAGTGGCGTTTGCATGGGTAAACTAATAAACGGCGAGCGAGCGAGCTTTGAGACCGTACACAAACAATGTAGGTAAATATATCAGAGTCCGAGCTGTCTAGTGCAGCGGTCTACGTGTGCTACTTGGGGGAAGTGTAAAGTTGCTTCTGACAGGAGGATTGTAGCTATTGATTCAACGGCGAGAAAAGGATAAAAAGGTTTAGTGTATAAATCATATTTTGGTTATGTCTTAATTCCTGTATAACGAAATGGTTTTACAGTTTTGAATTAATGTACGTTTTATTTTTGACTATATTAGTCAGTTGATGGTTTCTTGTTTTTAAGAAGTTCTTGCATACAATTATTAAGTTAAATGCTAACCTTATTTATGATACGACTTCATTTCTGTAGATATCGTAGTAACCTTTTGATTTTAGAGTTGCAAAAAAGTAATGTATCACTGTAAATTCTATGTATTTTAAAATTTTGTGCAACTGCATGTATTCGATTTGTATATAATGGTTGCTAATTTCAAAAATCTTTGTAAATTCATTAAGTTTATTCGGAAAACCCATCTTAATCTTGTCTTATTTTTAGATTTGTTAAAGTACTTCCCCTATACTCTTTAGTATTTAATAATCTAAATAACTAAAATATTTTGGATTCAATTATGGTATCGAGCCTGAATACACGTTTTAAAAACCTTACACACTTAAAATACTCCCTTAAAAAATCCCCAGCAAAAGAAACCCCAAGAAAACTCGCCGAAATCTTACCAAAGTAATGACAGCAATAAAGAGAACATGCTAGTGTATAAATAACACACAGACTGCATGAGGGGAACATTTGTCTCCTAATTGTAGGGAGAACAAGTGGAGGTGATTTAGGGGAAGTGCCTTGCCTCACCTGGAGACGCTACAACCGGGTGTAAAAATGTTGGGTAATTTAGAGCCCCGAGGAGTCATAAGTCGCGCAGTGTCGTTAAAAAGGTGAGCCAACAAATCTCCGGGGTAGATTACGGCAAGGACTGCTTAAATCCAATTTATATCCGGGGGAGCGAGTTGTTCTTTATTGTAGCCGGTCGACCGCGCGAGGCGTGCGCCAGGGCCGCGTCTTGGGGCCGTGTTGTTTTTGATCTATCAGCTTTGTTTGCGTGGCGGACTTGACTGGTGTTCAGTGTGAACGATACTCTACAAATAAAACTAGGCTTCTAATAACATAATTATAGAAAATAATTCTTTTGATAAAAGTAAAAATAAAAACTTTAACGTTCTATAAGTTAACAGAAATTAGTTAATAAATAACAGCTGGCCAATAGTTTCAGGATTTAAATTTAAGCATTTTGCAATGTGTAATTTATTGTTTATTTATTTACTATCGTCTACAACTAGGAATTGCCAAAAAATTCTGTTTCTGAATTATCCTCGAATATATCGTAGATCAATAATTTATAAGATACAAAATAGAAAAACATCTTAAAATTTACTCCATCTGGGAATCAGTAAGAAAGACACATTTATTTAGACGTATTAACAACAGTGTGTTTACAATTTCTTTTTATTTCTTCCTGAGCACACTATCCATATATTATAATTCTAAAAATTTGGTTAGTGACCTCTTTTATCACCTGACTTATCCCTGATCTGGTCCATTCATTGTTTGCCAATTGATATCGCCTGTCCGGTTGTTTTTCGTTGTAAGGAAATTTCCACCGGAATTTCTCCAGTTTTTAAACTCTATTATTTATAAAACCAATGTAGAAAATTAAACAAGCAACGACATCATTTTTAATTTATGAACAACATTTTTTATGAAAAATTAAATATACATCGTACAAATTGTACGAGCTCGGAAAATGATCTAAATGACACGTCCACACACACGCTTGTTACATTATTTTAAAATAGAAACACAACATAAACTCCACCATCCGTCTCTTCCACCGAGCCGATCGCGTTCCCCGGAGATTTGATTCCTCTGTTTTTATTAGTAAACTATCGGCGCCGGCTCAGCTCTGGAGATAACAAAGGTATTTACCCTCAGCGCAAGAAGTTGTTTATTTCGAGACTCCGACTCTCTTGGAAGATTTCCTTCGACGTTTTATTTTGATCAAAACTGGCACAATAACTTCAGGTCCATTACACCTAATACGATTGCAGGGGATGGCTGTGGGGGGGAGCCCCCTCTACCTGTGGCACCCCCACGTATGTAACACTTTATGGCCTCGGAAACGCCTTCTACGTCGTTTTTTCTAATTTATTGTCCCCTGTGTCGCCGTTGTTATCCTCAGAATGTTTCAATTTGTTCGTTAAATCCTTTCCTTGTGACTAGAGACTATTTTACCACTTCTTTTTAGTGTCCTGTTTTAAGAGAAAGGCGCAGTATGCAACACCCGCAGTACAACTGAGTACCGATATTGCTCATCTGAACGCCTTCTCCACCTGACAGATGCTTGCCATACTCGTTTGAAATTTCCAAGAATCTACTTTACTTGTTAAATATTTAACTGAGAAAATGTCCCTGCAAATGGAGATTAGGTTTTTATATGGACATTTTTTACTGGAATTTTACTCATCAAGATTTTCATGTCATTAATTATTATTATTATTTTTTATTCATAGTAAATAAATTCGTTATTACTAAGCGGTATTATTACTAATACCCCCGTCCCAGCAAACCTGCATACTCAGCGAATTTCCAATGAATATATGGCATAACTCATTAAAACACTTAACAGGATTTATAAGAAATATTCAAAACAAGTTATATTTAAAATATTAATTATTCCCCATAAGAATAACGTTGGGGATGAGTACGCAGGTTTGCTGCAACAAGGAACACAAAATAATGGGTTTTTATGCAAATATCAAAAGAACTCATCTTAGTGAAGTCACATACCAAGTTTCATCCTTATACATTCATAAATAAGCGATATATAACATTTTAATTATTTTCCATAAGAATAACACGGGGACCAAGTACCTAGGTTTGCTGCTACGGGAACCATTGGCGAAAACGTTTTGTTGTGCAAATAACAATGAACCACAACCAGATGAGGCCATATACCAAATTTCGTCAGTTTATGTTCATAAATAAGCAAGTTTTACCATTTTTCTTTTTCTCCTTAAGAAAAACATTAGACAACGTACTGTGTTTAGCACTTTCAATATCTCAGGAACCAATTGACATAGAGCAATGATCAAAATACCAAATTGTTTGGATGGTGCGATTCGTCTGGTTTTCGAACTCATTCAAATAAATGGTGCTTTACACATTTGTACCAAATTTCATTAAGATAGGACCTTTTTTACGAGAGTTATCGTGCTTACGGACACACACACACACACACATATATATATATATATATATATATATATATATATATATATATATATATATATATATATATATATATATATTCTGTATATATATATAGTATATATACATATATAAAAATTTGAACAAATGGTGTTTTTGGCATCTGAGGACCACAAAATGAAAAGTTATCATGGTCTCGGGCTTAAGTCTTACGATGAGACCTACGGTACTATGGGACCTACGGTTTCCCTATAGGGGAAATTCACTAATACTAATATTAAACATGCATTGTTTTTTTCAAAATTTCATAAGAAATAAATGTGTAATGCACTCCAGATAATGCAGACCTCACTACAAATATAAATAAATAAAGATAAATGCCATCGCTGGTGACTTGAGAATAATAAAAGATTGTAATTATAATACTGGAAACCCTAACATATATCAAGTATTTAGGCATTAGAAGCAACTTGTGTTAACTTCAAAATTAAAAATTACCAGAAAACATTTCCCAAACCTCTAGTGGGAAAGGGGGTGTGATTTTTCCGTGTTTGTAAGGGCAGGAGTGCGGGGCTTAGGTCTTAATTGTATGTGTTAAAACAAGGGCTTCGCTTAATGTTGCTTTAACGCTGCCAATAGAGTCAAGAGCTTTAGGGTGTTAAAGAGGTGTAAAAATCCCTCTCCTCCCCCCTCTCACTACATGACTCCAGCAGTATCGCTCTGATGTGTTGAATGCTATGCAACTTCCTATCGTCTTCATAGGGAGTTTCGTTGGGGAACTAGCATTCGTTTTTGGCATATATAACACTATATATTACAATTTAAAAATGTGTTGTTTTGAGAAAATATTTGTGGACCAGGTTTTAAGCTTAATAATTCTATTAAATATTCGAAGTTAAAGGTGATAAAATGTAAATTAGTTATGGAACTTTTTCTTTAATGAGACACCAGAAGATGATATTAATAAAGGAATAGCAACGCACGAAATAAAACAAACTATAAAAATAATGTTACCATTGTAAAATGCAGATTTTTAAGAAGTAAAAGTTACCGATATCCCTCTATGACTTTGGACTGTGTTCAATATGGACGTAAGAATGTGGACGAATGTAATTTTAGTCCTATCATAGTTTAATTATTGATACAATTTATTTAAATTATGTTATAATTTTATAATTATAATATTACAGATATCGACGCTTGAAATACTATATTAGTAAATTTACTGATTTTAAAAATTACAATCCATAGTAAATATATGCTTTGCAAGGAAAACTACTCTAAGCTGATTTAATCACGTTGTAATAGTTAAGAAAAAATTATAATTTATTGCTGCAATTTCATACAATCACAGATGAACAAATAAACTCAAGCAACATCCTTCAAAATCAAACATTTCATTTGGAGAGACATCAAAGTTGGAATATCATTCACGACGTTTAGGGGAGGCGGAGTTGGGCAGACTGCATTGATATGCGGTCAAGACTGGCAGACCCGCGTCACTCGCGATAATAAAAACAAAGTGTTCGGATTTTGAAATGTACATCCTCTCCCCCTCCTCCTCCCCACCACCGTCCAACAGTGACAAATGGTATTGGGTATTGCACCGGGGTTGATATTCAGTGCTTTGTCAGTCAGAGCTAACCCCCATCCCTTCCGCAGCGGTCTACTATGAAACTTCTCTTTGTTTAGTTTGTATCCATATTTGGACTTTCCTTTCATAATTATTAATTTTGTAAAATTGTATAAACTTTCCTATACTTATTTATAGACTTGTTTTAATTGTGGATGGTGAAGACACATAGGAATTTTGCATCAGAGCATAAAATATTGGTCTGAAGACTAGAAAGACAGCTTTAAAAATCAAAATAATAAGACGTCCTAAATTAGTAATGGGCTGAACTACCTTAGGTATTATTCATTTTACGTTTTAATATAGTTTACAGGTTTAATTTGTTGTCCCTTTTAATACCTTTAATACCTTAGGTATTATTCATTTTACGTTTTAAAACAGTTTACAGGTTTAATGTTTTGTCCATTTTTCTTCATGTTGATTATTATTTATGATATAGTAAAATCTCTTTGATAAATGTAAACTAATTGAAATTTCTGATTCTGATGAAAATTGCGGAGTCAATTCAGCAATTGTGTCACTCGGAACTAACCAAAGTAATAAACAATAAATTTAATGATTTATCTAAATTTATCATACCTTGAGAACATAGCAAAGGCTTTACTCATTTTGATATGTATCGTGAAATATCACTGAAACAGATAATTCATCTTTACCCTTGTAACAAATTTTTAACGTCTTCGGTTAGTATTAAATAAGTGTCCTTGTAATATCAATAAAGAGTGTTTAATTGAAGATGACATCTCGGAGATACGCGCTCGTTGTAACACGTATGTTTAGATATTCCCTTGTCCTTTCCCTCAGGAATTCATGAATAATCTGGGGCGGAGTGGACAAGTGCAATAATCCGGGGTGAAAACCTCAGGTGGGGTTGGGGTTTGGGGTCGTTGGGGATGTCTTAACCTAGCAGCCGCAACCCTACACGATATTTCCGTAGGTGAATGCCATCGTGTGTATAGGGTAGTTTCGAATTGTAAAACATGGGATATAGTAAGTAGCCTAAAAATATTACACTTGACATATATATTTTTAGAATCCATCCAGTATATACTAATTTATTATACTAAACAATATTCTGAAACATATATGCATGTTTTATAGTAAATCAAATTAATAACTATTAACATTGATGTGTCTATATGTATAAAGCCAAACTGAATAAGGAACCTTTGAGAAACCTATTAAGTCTGACACAAATGGACATTATACTTGGATCAAAGGTCTCGGTGAGAAAGGTGGAAGAAAAATATTAGTCTTTATGATACGACTTCAATCTCTTTTGAGACATAACATAAATAAAAGTGGCTGGTTAAAATATGTTTTTAAATATTTGAATTTGAAAATGTGTGTGGAAATGAATTCAGGGTAACAAGCAAAGCAGGGGCAACTCTAGTTTTATGTAAGCTCACATAAAATATTTTATAAATAAAATCGAATATTTCTCCTACAGTTTAAATATTTAAAATATGTAATAATAATATATTTAACACTTTATTTATATTCTTATTGTTATGGATTCATGTCCATAGTCTGTTTTTAAAACTGTGGTTGTATTTTTGTGATTTTATTTTTGATGAAATACCAGACCAAATATTTAGATCCATTAATAAATTAAACATGATTTTGGTAATTTTATGGTATATCTTTCTTAAATGAGTATTTTTAATGAGATAAAACTATCTTTTAATCTCCGCGGTCTATTCCACATCATTATTTTGAGATGTTTACTATACCAGATTTAGGGGCTGTTGGTAAAACTCTTATTGTATATGATTTAATTGCCAATGCTTTCGATATCTTCCAAATATCAATTAATATATCACATGCTAGCCAGTTAACCAGTTAGCAGGATCTTATGATTTTGTGACAAATCTCAGTAAATACAAATTTTAAAGCCTTTAACAATTTCCTCGAATTTCCAACTTCTCAACTTGTGAGAGGGGTCATACAAGACCGGGGAATGTAGGGGCGAGTGGCCCTAAGGTCGAACTTACAAGGGGAACGGACCGCGTGAGAATTCCTCCAGCGGCGGACGAACGGGGAAGGGCCATTATGCAAAAACTGCCCTTAGGCATCCCGGGACGGTCCAGGAGTAAATCTTGGTGACTCCATTAGAAGGGATGCAAATTCGGGGACGAATGTAAAAAGACGACAATAAATGCAAATGCGATGAGCCCGCGTCTTTCTATCAATATGGTTGAATTATTTATGCGGCTGATAAAAACCGACCGCAACTTTTGTTGGGGAGACCGCTATGTGACTGGAATGCAGGGGTAAACAAGAGTCGTGGTGAAAATATTAGATTTATTAAGGTTAAAATATAAAAACATATGGATTTTTTTAGCTCTATTTAATTCCTTGTTTGAAATAAATGGCCTACGCCCTAGTTGGGTTTACTTAATTGCAACATTAGTTTAAAAAATATTAGAGTCAGAATGTTTATTGTTGTTCCTTTATTTCTGTTTTGCTTATTTTATACTTTATTACCAATATACGCATTTTTGAATGAGATAGTATACTATGCAATAATGATCTCTTAATTTTAGCTTAGACGTTAAACATGGTTAATACACCTTACTGTTTAGGTCGATTTATTAGAAATAAATTCTGAACCCACTTAAACACATTTTTAATGTTATTTTTGTTTTGATGTTAAATATTTATTTTAATGGTGGAATGTAAAGAAGGTAGTAAAAGGAAACTAACATGTAATCACTGTACCGACACTGAATAAAGTGAGTTTTGCAACTCATTGAGTGATGTCAACATACATGGGAAAAACGATAGAAAAATATCAAAAACAAAATCTAGCTCAGTGAACTTTTAACAGAAATAAACAACTACAAAAAATTAATTTGAATTGACTGTAGACTTCACGGACAGGAACTATGCCAAGTGACTCAAGACAGCAACGGGAGAGGGAGACGGCGCGGCGCGGCGGAGGGAAGAATGATAGCATCAGAGCTGGACATTATTGAATTTCCTCCATCCAAAATTTGCTTATGCAAACCAGGAAATGGCGGACCCGGAAATTGTGCATTTCTTCAGATTGGTCAACCCACTTCCGGTTTGGGGGTGCCGCGACAAAGGCTTTTTATCAAGACCCTTTCTTCCTGACTGTGTTTGTGTAAAACCAAAATTTATGGGTTTCCGTTGTCAGAACACATGTTTTCAAGTGTTATTTCGGTGAAATGTAGAGTTTTTATCTGCAAGTAATCTAAAAATATTATACAAGATTCTTGTTGCTAGGTTGAACCCTAAATTAAAACATTAATCAAAGTCTTGGTACTTTGCTTAAAATTAACAGTTTGTGCTTTCAAATAGTGGTTCGAGCTACTCTATGTAAAAATCCAAAAGAGTATACAAGATAATTTTTCTTTTAACCTATCTCACCGAATCACATAAACCTAATATGAGTCCTTTAAAAATGTAAGAAATCTTTAAATTTAGGCTGAACCAACACAATTTATCTGAATAGATTAATCTCTATGGCATCCCTTGTTTACTGTAGGTTATTATTACCAATTTTCTTTTTCTTGTTTGTACCTTCCTTACAAATACTTTTTATTGATCCTTATAACTTACCGATTATTAACTGAAGGTAATACTGTCCTATCAACTTTTAAAATATGGTTATTTTAATGAGCAGTTGTATCCGATTGGTGGGGTTTGTATTTTATCTGGGTTGGATATAGAAAAAATGCATTACATTAAAAAACAACTTTTGCTTACTTTGAATAAATGATAACACAGTGGAGTAACGATGCCACTTTAAGTTTACTTCTTAATATTGATGAAAAAATATTAAATAGATCACTTAGGAATAAATACAGTAAAAAATCTGTTCTCAAATTACAATAATTTGCTATACAAACCAATAGTTTACCTGTTTTAGTTAAAATCCTGCTTATTCAAAATATGATCCTTGAATCTGTTCTGTTTTAGTTTAAAATCCATTGTTATGTAGTCAAACAATCTCATCAACTCAGATGCGGTAAAATGGTAAAATGCTGGCGGTGGTACGAAGCTGACTTTGCCGTTATACCACAATTCAAGGGGCTATAACATGATAAAAGTTAAATATTAGATATCCCACTACCCCAAACTATTCTTACTAGAGTATAAACAACTGACTACCCTTCTGCTTCTTCTTCTTCTTTATCAAATACGTTAAATATTTTACAGATTGGATTCCGTATTTGCTGAGCACAAATCCAATGCATGGCATCTCAAAACACAATGATTCTATGATTAAAAACTATAAACATAAAACACTTATAGCAATAATCGCGAGCAATCAAGATAAACGAACGAACCGAACAGGTCACGACGATTCGCTAGAGATACGACGGGAGTCTGAGGTTTAATTGTAGCGATGTCCCGAGGGTCGGGGGTGCGGAGGGTAGCGTCTGTCCGACGGTAATATAATATTTGGAGTGAAGAGACAGAAGCGCGCACAAAAGGGCTCGTTAAGCGGACGTGCTTCTGCGGGATTAAAAGTTGTGAATGCGTCCTCATCTTGGTCCTCGGCTCTCGAGGTGACCGCGAGACCATTCATAATGAGGCCGCCACCTCTCTCTCTCTCACTCTCGTTATCTCCTTGTCTTTACCCCCCAAACTTCCCCCGACACTCAACCCCCTCAATCTCGCCCCCGAGTACTTGTCGTGAGCAGACTGACCGGTGTGATTTGGGTATTAATAGCGAGGTTAACGGAGGTGACGCGATTTACATATCGGGGGTTGGTTGTTGGTTGTTAGGCGGATTTGTGGTCTTGCCTTTAGAAAATGGTCGGGGGTGGATCGATTGTGCCTCCGGAGTCCGGAAGAAAAGGACTTAAATACATACTTAAATACACTTACTATACTTAAATATACTTAAATATATTTGGAGAATGAGTGGTATTCATTTATTTACGTAAAGACATAACACTGAGTCAAAATAATAAAATTATGAAATGCATATAACTGTAAACGTCAAGGTTTTTTTAAACAACTTTTTGATTAGCATATTACGTGTTGTTACGTGTTACGTGTTGTATTTTACATCCCGTAGGTTTTTTTACCAATAAATTGTAAAAACTTTGTAAACATCGGCCTTATTTTTAAGAGAACTATACTAAAATTATTTCTTCACAAATTAAAAATATGTATTATACAGACATGGATTTTAAATTATACATATCGGTATTTATAGTATGTGTAGTTTCTATCCAGTATGGTTACCAAACACCTTGATGTCGCCTAAGTATTGTGAAAAAAGTTGTATTTTTCTAAAAGCTGTACAGTATTAATAAATATACTCATTAACTAAATAATGTGTGTGTCTAGTAATTCCTTTTACAGATTTTCAGTTTGCCCTTAAAAAATTAATACATTTGATTAATTGACACCTCCCAATATTTATATCTATAATCCACAAAAATGAAAAATTTCCAAAAAATAGAGCCCATTTCCCCGTACACGACCCATTTGTCCCCCTCGGGTCTCGGACGAACGACCGATTACCATTTAAACCGCAGTATCATAAACCGGAACGGCCGAACTGCTTTATTCCGCCCATTATGACCGCGGCCGGGAACTTATTGAATCTGAGGAGGTTGGTATTCAGGAGCGACTTGCGACAAATAGGAGAGCTTCGTCGGATTTATGGTCCCCAGCTGGCCGGATTATGCACCGTACATATGTAAGCGGCCTTATGGCCTCTGTCCTCACGGAGGGAGGGTTGAAAGATGTAGATTATGTTGAGAAAAATTGTAATAAAACCTGCATATTGTAAATAATGGGGATTGTTAAGGCAGGTTTGCTAACCGATACAGTTAAGGTTTGATTTATGTTAAGAAGTAGTCTAAAGACATTTTACTATAAAAATAAAATCAGTTTAGTCACTGAGGTCATTTAGTTTTTGACACCTCCCTAGAAACATGTTTATGAAGCTTAAATTAGTTTTAGTATGTACCAATGTTATTTATTTGGAACCAGAATATTTCTTTTTATTTCGTAGAACATGGTTTTTAGGTTTATACTTTAAATGTTATGTTAATATTGATTTCAATAGTTATTAGTTATAACCAGATAGTGTTAGGTTAATTGATGAGTTACGCTTGAAAGTAAAACAATGTATCAGGCAATTAAATAAATAAATAAAATTTAGATCAATTCAATGCTATGCATAACTTTAAAAAACTGGAATATAAATTGAAATAATTATACTTTAATATTATTTTTCAACTTATGAGTTAGTTTCACTTTTATACGACTTGTTACACCTGCTGACCAATGTTTAAGGTCACACAAAATGTTATAAAACACATAGTGCAATACAGAACAGTAGTTTATCTAACGATATCATTCATTTCTCAATATTTTTATATTGCAAAATATTAGTTCAATTGATCAACATTTATAAGAAAAATAACTTCAACTGTTTTGATGTTCATTACACTTTTGTCTCATTCGTTATTCTTCTTACACTTCTATTGTGCTTCTAAGTTTTAAAAAGCAAACCTAATTTGAAATCATCAAAGAATAAATCGCCTAAGCAATATTATATTCATCCTTTACATATCACTGCTGTAACATGAATGTATCATCAACCCAGAGTCTCAATCAAAGCATCAACAGCCGCTCCACTGTTTGCACTAAGACATTACCCGGACGGTAAATAATTTCCACGGATTCCCCCGGACCTCCCCGATAATTGGTGAGGCCCCCCTTCCCCCGCCCCCTCGTCCCTGCCCCCCTAGGGAGCCGTGGGACCCCACATTGATCCGCATTGTCTCTTCTGTCACAGTGTCACGGCTGTCGACGGCCTCGGTGCTGAGGGGATAAACGCGGAGGAGTAAAGGGAAGTGAAGGTATTGAGGGGAGGTGGAAGAAATGTTTTTATAGACGTGTAGAATAAAAGACTGTTGTATGAATAGATTTAGTCCTTGTTTTTAAAGTGTGGAAATATAATTTTTACTAATAAACTCGCTGACCTGTAGGCCCGTTATTTAATGTCTTAGTAGCTTTTAAAATTAAGAACGCTAGAGAAAAACAAAATACATGCATTTTTAGTAAAACTTCCATTACAAGTGTAAGATTGTATTTTTTATGGCAAACAATTTATTCTTGAAACTGTTTTGATTCTGGAAATATCTATAAGAAATATTTTGATAATGTAATTAATATAATAATTATGTTGGGGTAAGGAAAATGACTTACAAATATAATTTTAAATATAGTTAAAAATATTAAACACATTCTCTTATTGGGCCTGATGATGACCTATGTGACAGGTTGAAATCGATTGTCTTGTACCATCTTTTGTGTAAGTTTACCGCCTTGTAAGTAAATGCAGTATAAGTATAAATGTACTTTGCAGTGTTGTGAGACGTTGTTTATTTATCTTGTTTAATTGTACCAACACGTATCATGCTACTAAAGAAATTATTTAAAATATTCACTATCTGGATAGAAAAACGTAATTTTGTCCACATATTGAAAATGTCTATTGTTTTAGGCAACAAACGTTTGTAATACAATTCATATAATAAATATACAATAAAATCCATGAAATCAATCATCTAGTGGGTTATTTCCCAAAACAGCTTTATGGTAAATTTATTTTGTAAATAAGCTGTCGTATTACAAAAGTATCAACAATTCAATATTACAAAGTTAATAGACAAGTATTTTAAGAAATATAAAAAATATATAAATATTCTCACAGCCTGTATTACAAACCTAGTTTCAAAGTTGCCCAGTCTCACCATACCCGTCACGTGATCAGCCTTCAGCCTGTGCAGCGTGCCGGGCGGCCGCAGCGCTGTTGTTATTCAGATTGGCGGAGTTTCGGCAGCGGCGTTCCAACTTTGGCGTACGCTAATGGACAACTGATGACGTTTGTGTAATAATGAACCGTCAGAGCCCATGGGGGAGGTGGGGGAGTGGAGGGGCGTGGAGGGGAGGGGAGGGGGAGAGATAACGAGGTCCAAACGTCAGCGTCACCGTGACGGCGGAAGACGTGGAAATATTGTAGGAGCGGCGGACTTTTGGACAAGTGTGTCGGTTCGGACCGCAGCAGTTTTGGGTTTGTCAGTCGCCCGTTTGTAGAGTGCGGTTTTGTAGGCGTAATAAATGAATATAATATTTTTTTCACTTGTGTGAATCACGTTCTCTATCGACATGCTAGAATATTTTTAAGTTTGTACTGTTTTTCGTATAACACCTAGGGACTCCCAAAGGGCTGTACCCCACCAGAATAGGTGAGAGAGAGAACTCTAAAGCTCTAGCCTCGCCTGGTAAAAAAGCGCCTAAACAACATATCACATATTCTATCTTAAATTAAAGGAAATAAATGTATCTTTAATTAAAAGGGATATCTTGATCTTGAAAGGTTTTTTATTGCTATTACATTATATTAAAGTGAATACACATTGCATGATATCTCTTTATTTCAGTAACTGAGAAGCAACTATTTAAAACCATCAGTTTACTGATAATTACGACAGTTCAATTTACAAAACACAAGACATTCCAATGTAACCGACTGGGTTACAAGGTACGTGTACGCCACAGTAATCAACTGTGATCGCAGAGACAGACAGACAGACAGACGGACGGACGGGGGCTTTGAAGCCGGCAACCAATCAAAGAGAGTAAACGCGCCGAAACAAAAGACCAAAGTCGGCGACATGTCGGGAAGCCGGAGATAAAAGATATGCGCGAGTTCTAATCACAAGTGAATTTGAGCAGACGGTTTCGTCAGACCTAGCCCTTTTTGGGGCCAGGGTAGGGGGAGATAGTCTTATCTGTCGAACGCTTTTGTTTGTGAGGGTTCGGGCAGAAAACACAGAAATGCTTCCCATCGCTACGACTCGACTGAGTGTTTTAAATAGGTATTGTTTTGGGAAACTCGGTGCCGATAAGAATTCGCGCTCCGTCAGCGAGGAAACCCGAGATGTTCGAGTTTGGAAAAGTGATAAGTTAAATTATGGCGATAGCAAAACTAAACAGGATGTAGGTTAGAATTACGTAAGTGAGGTAGAAATATAACTAAATCTCTCAAGGTACAAGGATAGCCGCACTGGAGTCACATCGAGCTAAAGTAATCGGTAACTGAAAAGTGATGCCTGATGTAATAATACACATTACAAACATTGTAGTTATTTTGTATTTACCAACTTCATTTTTCGTCATCTAGTTTATTTCAGTCCCACTTATTGTTATAGTAAACAATACAAATATTAAAAATCGAAGTGACTGCATACACGTCCAATGTAAGGGCAAATTCACTTCGCTACCGCTTAGGTTAGGTTGGGTTAGGTTACGTTACGTTATGTTACTTTAGGTTAGGATAGGTTAGGTTACGTTAGGTTAGGTTAGGAGGTTTTCTGGCTCTCAATTTGTTTTAAAAATCACAGGAAAAGTAATGTACGGTGCATAATTTGGAACGGACGTGAACAGTAGCGGCTCACGTCGGACGTGTACGTAGCCACTGCCATTAAAAATCTAGATTTATTGAGTTGCTGAAGTAAGTGTTCTGCAAAATTAAGGGAATAGGGAAAGAGAGAACGGCGCTCTTAGGCAAGATCGACACTGCAACCATATTGCTGTACAATATTTGAAGGGGCTGTCTGAAAACACATTTTACTTTAGCAGTTCTTCACATTTTCATTAGTGTTGTTTTAAAATATATCCCGCAAACAAAAACAAATATTTAGACATTTTAAATTCAAAATGTATATATGTTTTATTATTAATATACACTTTTTTGCTGTCAAGTATTTTCTAATATAATGAAAAATATCAATGAAACCCTCCAAAGAAGACACCTCATTAAATATTTCCCGAGGAAAGTTAGTAATTAAACAACAGAATATTTCTTTCGGAAGTCCAACAGAAGGGGAAATTAACGGAAAACAATCGAGAGTTTTCAGGTTGACCGGGCGCGCCTCGGAATAAAGAAGAACCAGAGGTTAAAATTATTCAAGAAAAATAAACGTCAGGAAAGCAATCCCGGCACAGCGGTTAAAGAAAGCGCGGGAAATTACGTCGGTGGCGCAACAGCTGATGATACTCTCGGAAATGGCGGGAATTCTTTCTCTTTGAAGCTCCCCCACTGTTTGCTGTCTTTTTTCATTGCCCCTCTTTTTTAAATGACTCGACGGCTTTTGATTGTTGAACAAGAAAAACGCAAATAAACAGATTACGGCCTTTGTTCCGGGTAAGTATGTCAACGCTATCGCTCCTTTAGACCTTTTATTTGGAGTGTTTTTGCAAAATGCCCCTTCGCGGCTTTATGAAGTGCTTCCTGCCCCAATGATCTGTTGAAATCCTCTTTCGGAGCTCTTCAGGGGATTTTAACTCCTTCAACTCACTCGTTTACTCAAGTTTGACTCATTGACACTTTTTATTTATTATATTACTACTTTTTGTGAATAAATTTTAATATTATACATGAAGAAATTACCACTTTGCAAAAGTTGATTGTTTTTATAATATTTTATTTTTTAATTTAACTAAAATTAATAATGTGAACCTATTAACAATTTGCTTTCTTGATACCTATTATTATTTTAATGATATCAGTTCATTTTATTTCTATTATTCCGATTGCATTTTCCTTGACCTTAGTGAATCCAAAACATGAGTAATAAATAAAGTTGAGATTTTATTTAGTTTTAAAGTCCATTCTATAATCGAAACTACACCCTGATTTGTTTCATAATGGCAATGGTGACTCACTTACCAATACTTTCTGGTTTAATTTACACATTCCCCATACATGTTTAATAACGTTAAAACCGAAGAGTGGCTGAGAGCCGACTTGACGATAATCTCCAACGAGGCGGCTCCACCGACGGGATAACGCTATAACGCTATAACACGCGCTGCTCGCGTATGCCCCACAACCTAGTTATCAGATACAAGACTGCTGAAGGGATGTAGTAAATTGGCTTAACCTTTACACGGAGCGGGAGAGGTGGGGGGGGATAAAGAGCCCGCCAGCCGAACATAAAGCAATAAGGTAGCGAAGGTAGTATTTTGACGGGACGATAAGTGGGCAAAGCGTGTAGAGCGAGAGAGACGCGCTCAGAGCCTGTAGAGAGAGCTGCAGCTAATGGGGGCTAATAGGTGGTGCGCGAAAAGCGAAGCTCTCGCGATGATTAAATAGAAATAGCGGCGTATAGGAATTAGCGGGGTAGATATTAGCTATTCCCCGATGACCCCGGCTCCCCCCTCCCGTGACAACCCCCAGCCCGGGGGTGGGCGATGATAAGATAAGACGCAACCGACGTTATGGCATTCCGCTTTAATTACTGTAATGGCAGAGTAAATGTTAATCGCGAGTCTCGAGGATAGCAATTTATAGAGAAAACGGAGCGGGCCATTCAAACACTTTGGGCGCACTTTAAGATTCCCTCCGTAATTTACAACTCTTGAAAAGATTTCGACAACTTCAATTGGATCCCTAAATGGATTTTGGATTAGCGTTTGATGATAAAACCCTGCCGTCGTTATTTAGAAAGGATTCGTTTAGAGGATAGGCGGAGATGCGAACCCACTCAGTGGTAGTTAAATAAAGCGAGAAAGTCACATTTTAAAGAATTCTGGTAATTGCCTTGTGTCTTATTTATAGTTAATGTATGAAGTAATGCACTCGGAGTTTGTTAAACTGGGCTTGATTTGTATGAAACTTAGGGGGCTATTTTAATGGCTTTTGCACTCGTGTCTATACATTTTCATGGCATTTTAAAATCCTATATCACATATTATAATTAAAAATAATTAAAATAATAATTAAAATAATAATAATTAATAATAATTAATAATAATTAATAATAATATTAATAATAATAATAATAATTAAAATTATAACATTTTAACTTGTATATGCTAATTATTTACTCTATTCATATTTAACTATTAGTATTTAACTTACTCTTCATGGGTTACTGTAAAATGTACCTCCATTAATTTATATCTTCGTATAATGAATAAGCTTTGTTCCAATTTAAAGTTAAAATACGATTTTACCAGAGTGCTTTTGCCGGATCTGTATTAATAATTAATTACTTATTACTCACAAGTTCCTTCTGAACTATGTTTAAAAACACTGGAGAATTAGAAATGCAAACTACTATAATAAATGAATGAATAAGTAATTAACTAGGGCAATAATTTGACTTCGATTTACAAGATTATGTTTTAAAGCTTTAAAATTTGCCAAACTCTTTTTTAAATTAATTTCGCATTTGAACACAGCTTTTCCAGCGATCGGTCAGAGCGACCAGCGAGCAACGCACGTATTGATCCAGCCGCTCCCAATTATAAAACAAAAGTTCGCCGCTAACTTTCTATTGTTTTCCGAAAGGACCAATAAAAACAAATTGAATGCAAAAACTTCCTCTGCTCGATATGCTAGTAATCCGTCTCCGAGCGACGGTGGCGCTAGGGTTGCGGCGCGGGGGGAGGCGGAACTAGGGGTAACCACTGTCACCTGCAGTCGTGTAATCACGCCTTCTCCAGGGGCGTAATACGCAGCAGATACGTGGACGAAATAGAACCGTCAAGGGAGAAACAGTTGGGGGTTGTAAAATAGTGGTGAAGTGTAAGATTTGATTTTGCGTTGAGTGAATCGCGTTTGCTTATTTTGTGGTGTCCAGGATAATGAAATATCCACACGATATTAACAAACCTATTAATTTTAATATTAATACTAATTTCTACCACCCACAGCTTTCTGCTACTCCAACTGTACAGAGTGGTCTGTTGATATACCGTACTGGCATTGGTATTTAAGTGATATATGTTTCAAATCTACTTCTCTGTAAATTATATGTAATCAAACTACTCATACATTTAATATGTAGAACCTAAATCATTTATTCCATTTCTGATGCGGTAATATCAAATTCGGGCCAGCTGACTAAGCGACCTTATTACATAACTTATGACAAACCTATATAACAAACAGTGTGAATTAAGCGATATTTGCTGGCCCGCCACCACTTGTTCATTCATTGTTGGCTGTTCTAAATAAAGCTACTGGACATTGTTACATTTAAGTGGATGTACAATGGAATTTAATGGAAAAACTCACAGTTTCCTCAAGTTTTAAGTTTTTTAGTGTGTAATCCGTAGAGTGTGGTCTGTGGTTTTTGTCAAATGTTTTTGATACATTTGTTTTACTAGATAGATAGTGCAACTTGCTTAAAGGTTCGACATTCAAAAATATTCTACGTACTGCACAGGAATAATGACTCTCAAGCTGACTATCAGATGGAAAATCAGTTTAAAGTATATTTAAAAAACAACCACCCTTTTTTATGTAAAAACGCATATCACTTTGAAATCCTGTATTAGTTGAATTCTTTATAAAGTTTTTGATACATTCTTAAACATGATTTTAAACAGGTTTTGTAAAAAACAATTTTAACATTTTAAAACTTTTACGACCCATTTCTATCATTTCATTTCATTTCTATCCCACCCGAATCCCACCAATCGACAGACCCGCTACATCAAACAGATGCTCGATCAAGACTTATCAACTAAATATCATCAGGGGAGGAAATGAAGCGACGATGCCAGAAATATGGCTCGCAGCAGACATTTATGTATTTAAGCCCTTTGAAGCAGCGGGAGTACACAGAACGAAACCGAGCTCAAATATATCCAGCGCCACATAAGGGCTGAGGGTTACCCCGACCACCGTCTTTGCCGCACAACCCTTCCTCGCAAGTCAACTCGCTTCCTTTTATACTTCTCTTTGATTGATCGAGAGGGTTTTATTCTTTTTGTTGACACTATTGTCGAACTTGGTGTTTTCCGAAGAAACGATAACCGTTTAACGGGTACTTAAAAGTGCATACAATTTTACTGATATAATTTTTGTTCTCAAAAGGTTAGATAAAGTCGGAAAATTACTGTCTGGGTTCACATGGTTGCAAACAATTCTTAATGACATACACTTAACCGGAGTAATACTTAAGGTAAGAGCAAATACGTTGCCCTAATTTCTAATCTAAAGAAATTATGGAAGTTTTAGGCTTGATAGAAAAAAGAAGACAGAAAAGGTTATCAATGCAGAAATGCCGGATAACTTTTAAATGTACGCACGTCTCCATCCAGTATGTTCACAAAGTTGCAAAACTGTAGACAATTTTAAACTGTGAATGATGGTGAATATTTGTTATTATCTCCACATTAATGTTTTCCCTTTGGGTTGTTTCAGTATTACTCACGCAGTGCTACACACAATAGCGATAAAGACGACCTCTGCCTTCAACCGCAGGGTAAGTTATTCAATTGTTAAACTGTAAATGTTTCGTTCATACATTATGCTTCAATACAAAGGTATGTTACTGACTATGCTAGGTTAAGAATCAATTATATCACTAGTAAATAACACTTAAGTAAATTATATTTAGTTATACTGTAAAGTACTAATGACTTTGACTTGCATTTAAATTTTGTAGAAACGTTTAAATGACAATTCAGAATCTTAAGTGTCCTGAAGAAGTGTATTTTCTTAGTTAAGCAGGACAAAGAGTATACATTGCTTCCCTAGAGCTTCAATTCTTTATTCATTATATATATTAAATATTAAAAAAGCTGGAAATCTTAAATTTTTGGTAATATACACATTTTTGAGCTCTGTATTTACAGTAAAAAGATAAGTAATATTAATTTTATCGTTAGCAACATAGTATTATGTTTTGGCTGGATTTTGAGTATTCAAAAAATATACTGAATAAATATATCAATAGTTTTATTATATTGTAACGAAGTGCCATGGAGTACTACTGTGGTTAATTAAATGGTTTTGTAATAAATTACTTAAATTTCATAATTACTAAAGAAATTATTTAAAATTATTTATATTTAAAAAAATTGCCTCGGAATAATATTTTCGGCAGCTTTTTTTAGTGAAACATTGGATAGTTTTTTTAAGAGGGATAGCATCTTTAAGGTACATTTTATGATAACAACTTTTAATTTTCATCGAGGTTCTTCTTTAAGTCGTAAAAGATAATGAAAAGAATACATTTCATATTGGCGTGACTGATTTTTTCTTTAATTATTTCGGTTAAATTGAAAATGCAATTTTTTAAAATTATATTATAATTTAGGGTTGTGCGAGTAGTGATTTTTTTAATCGAGTCGAGTGGTGTAGTGCCAATTATTTTCGAGTTTCGAGTATTTTCGAGCGAGTATTTCCCATCAGTTGGTAGTTTAAAATAGTGTAATGGGATTTGGATGCCACCCTAGATTTAATAATCTAAACATGGTTTCTAACTAATACGTAAGTAGCAATGCAAAGTTTTGGCCAGTCCAATCAAACTGGATTACGTATTGACTAACAAAGCGCGGTTTCCGGCCGATAAAACACGGTCCGGTTGTCATTTGGTCAATGTCACCTGGTTCAGCCATCGCTTATAATCAATGACGATGATGAAATCGATAGTTACGGCCTAAATTACGCGGTCCGATAGTCATTTGCGGCCGATTTTACGTGATGCCCCGTTACTACGCGTTTTGGCCAGTCACAATCGTTATTTGCGGCCCATTTTACGTGATACGATCGTCTTATGCGGCTACAAGTTTTGCCCGATTGCAATCGTTAGCGTTCGTAATTTTCGGTCGATTTTACACCATGCGATCGCTTTTTGCGACCGTTACTACGCGTTTTGGACGGTCACAATCGTTGGCGATCGTCGGGTAATCGGCGGGAAATACTCGCTCGAACTTTCGAGTATTTTTTAAAAATTCGAGCCGAGTTCGAGTATTAAAATACTCGGCCGAAAACTCGAAGTTTCGAGTACTCGCACACCCCTAATTATAATATATATTTGGTTCTTACAGGTTCTTGCACATGTTATAAGCCGCTGGTTTATAAATTGTGTAATTTACTGAGCAAGTGTAATCGTTAAACTTGTTACCATTTCTAATAATTGTTTAAAAATTTTACTCAATTATCTAGTTTTATACTTTTAACTCTTACCCAAAACCAACAACTTCTGCCCCACTCAATCTCAATCGACTCGGGGACAATCCAAGATAATTCTCAAACCTTAGAGACGCAGATAGAGAGAGAGGGTAAATCTGTTTCGTTCTCACTCGCTCTCAGTTCCGTTAATCGCGTTAATGCGCCTCCTATTAACATTAACAGAAGGAATTGATTGAATGGGTCACAATTGTCGGTGAAAGGGCACTGATGAGCGAGGATATATCGAATCATCGAATCATCCCGGTTGTTTGGCCGGCCCCGGGGCTCGACGGCGCGGAGACTACCCGCCAAATATAGTCTCGTTCCCGCCAAATATTTGGCCGCCCGGGGGAACCTCCTCGTCTTTCGGCATCTCGCTCTCACTGAGAGCTGTGTGATGTTAAACCAGCGTGAAACACGATCGTGGAGAATCTGCTTACTGAGCTCAAAAAGAATGGTTGTAATTTGTTTCATCTTCCCTTTCTTGGAATTTGACAGAATATTTACATATTATTTATAACTAGCGTACTATTTATGCTTGCCTGCATAAACTGAAACATATTATTATCATCACGCGATGTTTTTTCTAAATCCTGATTTTTACAAAGTATCCTCACTACGCGTACACATAATTCCGTGGATCAGATTTTTCTCTGCTGATGGTTTTTCCCAAATCATTTTAATATCCTTTGGAAACCAAATAAAAGGTGTATGTCGGCTGCTGGACTTTAAACAAATTTAAATTAAATTTTAATAAACGGTATCAGGAAACTGACACATACTTTTTCCCTTTAGCCCAACTTTAATGAATAAATTACTTTTTATTTAATAAATATAGAATACAAAGCACGGTCAAATGTACAGAAAATCTTGTAAACAAGTTGTTTTAAAACACATCCACCCAAATCCCTGCTTTGGAGGCACTACAGAATCCATTGCTGCACTCGTGGTTTTAAGAGGGGAAATGCCCCCTATCGCCCCCCCAGGGTTAATAAGGGTCAACATATTTCGAATTTCCTCTGTTGGTCAATACTAACTTGACAAGCATATCAAGTTTGAATGAAATTTATCAGTAAATAAGAGAGAAATAGTAATTTTTTTATTCCCCATAAGAATAACATTGGACAACGTACTGCGTTTACCGCAAAATGAAAATTTCAATTTTATCCGAAACCAGCAATCGTAGAATAGTAATTCAAAATACTAAATTATTTAATTTTTTGAGCTCTTTTTAATGGTGAATAGTAATATTTTCTTATGTTTATGTCTTTTTATGAAAAATCCAAAATCTGAATTTTTGATGTTTTAAGTCCTGTAATTTCTGAACCCGAATTTTTACAGGAATGCGGGTGGTGCCATTTTGTTGGAAAACTGAAGTTCTACAAATGACTAAAGTTTAATCAAAATCGTTAGAGCCGTTTTTGAGAAATTTGGATTTTTCATGTTTTTTGGCGGTTTTGGGGGGATAATTACCCTTAAAAATCAAAAATTAAAAAAAATGAAAAAAACGCCTGGAGATATCGTGGATTAGTACCTACATGCCAAATTTCATAAAAATCGGCCCATTGGTTAAGGCTCTAGCTCTGACAACATCCACACAGACACACACACACACACACGGACACACACACACACACACACACACACACACACACACACACACAGACAGACATCACGTAAAAACCACTTTTTTGGGTTCAGGGAGCACCAAAACGAATATTTCCACTATCAACTCAAATTCGAAAATTTTGACGAAAACAATACTTTCTCCATATACTATGTATAAGGGGAGAAAGTAAAAATAACCCCGAATTAAAATTCAGGTTTTAACATTTGCTGCTGCTCAAAATTACATTTATTAAAAAAATCACTAAAATCTGTCAAGGGGTTGATTCAGAATCCTTCCGGAAAAAATACCAGCTTCTTTTTAAATACAGGATGTCTCTGCACCGAATTTTACCTTCCAATCTTTCACAATTGCGGTTGCAAGACCCAAAATTTATCTGAATAGGCTCAAAATGGGTTGAAAATACATTTATGATTGGTTAGCTTTTTAAACTAACCTATTTTTATTAATTTTTAGGTCACATGATTTTATAAGGTAAGATAAGGAATACAAATTGTCATAGTTGGAAAACATATTTTAATACAGTTGATTTTATAAGTAACTAAAATTTGGTACCTGTAATAACATATTCAGTTTAGTAATACATTTATCATATATTTTACTAGTTACTTCTCGGAAAATGTTGTTTCTGCTACATTTGTTGTTAACAATTTAAGTCATTTAAGAAGATTTATTTGTATTCTGCACATTTCCGGCGATCCACTTGACTATAAAAAGAACGCAAGGCGCTTGTAGGCAAAATCGATACTGTACTTGTATTGCAGCACAACATTTGAAGGAACTCTCTCAAGACTGACCGTCTGCAGGACTTCTTCATTTGAATACAGTTCTTTTAAAGACTTAAACCTAATCTTAAATAACAGAATATTTTAATAAATATTCTTAAATTCTGAACTTACGAGGATAAATATTTTCTATTATGATTTTTTATAATGTAAAACCCACTAACAAAAAACTTTACAAATCAGAAACCCATAATATTTGTTCTCGAACAAAGGCAAAACCAACATTTAAAAGACCCGAATGAAAATGAACTGGATTTTTTTGTTCGATTTCGAGCGAAA
This sequence comes from Allygus modestus, assembly GCA_963675035.1. Classification (NCBI taxonomy): domain Eukaryota; kingdom Metazoa; phylum Arthropoda; class Insecta; order Hemiptera; family Cicadellidae; genus Allygus; species Allygus modestus. The sequence continues at coordinate 426,186,243 of OY776111.1, forward strand.
GGTCCACAAGTACAAATAACTCCTTAACAATCTTACACTGTGTTGAGACTGTTAGGTCATTACAGTTAAACTTGGGTATTTATAAACTACTGCAATTCCCCTTATATGATTAATCATTCGATTTGTATAGTAAAATATCAGATCATTTAAAAAAAGGTAATACATGTGTAAATTCTAATTTAAACATTAAATTTGTTTGGAAAATAACGGATGTTAAGCCAAATGTTTATCTTTACCGCTCCACAATCAAGTCATACCAGTAAAGCTGGATGTTGCGCGGGATAGCGGCATACTCAGACTCCAAGTATGGAATCTTAGTTTCCCCGTCTTACATAATGGAGCCCACATTCCGTACGGAACGAGCAGAAGACAATCACCCCCGCCCCACCCCCTCCCCGGCCCGGGGCCCAAAACTGAAACTTGGACTGGCCATGCGGGCAGGCCTCCCTTATTTACTCGCCATTTTGGATCTTGAGTCTAACGATTGTTCTGAGTTGACATAGGATTGACCCCCCGGCGAGATGCAATTATTCCTCTAATGGCCTCACACTCTGTTCCCGTCACGGTGCGACGCCCTAGCGTTTCTTCAAATTGATTTGTCTTGTTAGGCTCACTTGTGTTTCTTTTTTTTTTAAATATTTTTAAAATGGTTTCAATCAAAAATATTTTTTGTAAGAATAAGATTGTGTGGAAATTTTCAGAAGAGCGTGTAGTTCTGCAATGTTTGAAGTTGGAAAAGATTGGTTTGCCTAGATTTTAGTCATGAAATCATCTAAGTATATCAATTAAAACCTTTTTTCTATATTAAAGGGATGAAGGAAAATCACTTTATACTTTTCTGAGCTGGCAGAAGGTATCACATTTAAACGTTTGGAATTAACTTCAATGTTGCTGCATACCAAAAAGGAGTTTGAGTGTTTTTGGTAAACAAAACCAAAACAAATAATAGTTGCATTCCAAAAATTATTAGAACAAATTAATTAAATAAACATTTTTGGTTTCATAATATTTTTTAAACTAATCTGAAAACAAAACTAGTTAAAAATTACTCAAACTTTTTATACTTTCCTGTCAACTAAATTAAAATTCCAAAATTATTTCACAATCCGAAACCACTACGTAAACCAAGACTTATAACAGAAGTCAAATAATAAACTTTATCCTGAAAAAATACATGTCTCAGTCTATAGTTTGCATACGATACATCGACACTCAACAGGATGAGTTTAATACCAGAGATCGCGTATTTAAATATGTACATGTTTATATCAGACTTTAATTTGTATTACTCTAATCTGAATAATTGGGTACCTAAATGTGAGTACATTTTAACATCAAAAAATAAAATAAAAAATTGCCACCACCATTACTGTAGTATTTCAAATTTGTTATTATACAAGAGGTTTGATACATTACAAAACGAGTTCGCACGCAGCACGCTGAAGTGAGGGAAGTGAATTTCCACATAAAAAACTATAAAAACTCAAAATCAGTTAAAACATACATTATTCCAATTTTTATTAAAATCTGAAAATATAGAATTTTTGGCTGTTCTGATGCTCCTGGTTCTATTTACCTGCAATGCTGGGAATACAATGTTGCGCATTATAAGGATAGGAGAAGGTCCAGTCAGGCTTCAAAGTAGGTGTGAGGTTGTTGGGGATGATAAAAGTACACCAACAAATGAATAATAGGCTTTTATAATGTAAAAACCCCATAAGACAGCGTACTGTGTTTGGTCGAAACACACTTTCGCTAATAACTCGGTAACTATTTATGCTAGAATGACGAGAGAGGGCTTAAAAGTTTTGTCACACTAATTCCCATCTTTTAACATGCGTTAATTTTACATCCCGGGCTTTTCTGACCCTTTTTGGGTCCAAAAACTCGAAATTTGAAAGATTATTCCCCAAAAAAGGGGTTTAGAGTTTTCCGATTGTTTTGCCCAACGAACTTGTCCAACAGATTATAGAAAGGAACGTCCCTACCAAATTTGAAGTAAACGGACAAAACATGCGACCGCTAGAGTGCATACACACACACACACACACACACACACACACACACACACATATATATATATATATATATATATATATATATATATATATATATATAAAATTTTGAACGACCCCCCAAAACGTGTTCAGGGGGTCACGTTAGGAACTTCTATGGTGGTCCCGGGCTTAAGTTTCACCGTGCGGGTCATACTAATAGTTCACTTTCCATAGGAAATTCACTAATGAAGTAATCCATACCGGAATTATACTTCATAAATTATTTAATCTGTGTTTAAAATCGTGTCTAATTTCATTCCAGCCGTTGCTTGAATTAATTTAAACTTCTCTGCGTACCGACCAAACCAATCTCTACTATTCACATCTTGCCCCTCACCCACAGTTTACTTATTAAAACAACAATCGCCGCAACAATAGTTAGCTCCACTCCGAGCGTGTAAACAGCACATTGTAACAGCTGGGCCCCGAACAACAGCTAAACAGCTGATTGACTAATCGCTACAAGAGTCCAACAATACACTAATTAATGTTCCACTGACCACCTAGCTCGTACAAGTTGGGCAGTAAATTGGTACAAAGGACAGCGATTGAGCCCGGTTATTACAGTGTAACGTATTTATGAGCAAACTAGCTGGTCGGGATTTACCCACCAATAATGTATCGGTTTGTCTAAGACAGTGGCGCGCGGGACTTAGTGGCTTAGAGAGATATAAATATAAACACCCTCCCCCTCCCCCTACCCTCAGTAGCTTACAAGGCGGGCTTTGGGGCGTCTTTGCCGCGACACCTTGGTCCTCTGTACTGGGAATATCTCGAGGTAAATATCGGTAGAGTAATTATAACCTGTTGATGGTGGGGAATAGCGGGGTGGGGGAGGGTTGTTATTTGTTATATTTTCATTTAAATTTTACAAATTATTTTATTGTTTATTTATGAATTTAAAGAGGTTAAAAGTGTTTACAATGTAAACAACGTAATGTAGTCATAGCTTATATTTTTTACGAAGGTAAATAAAAACCTATGTATTATTTGTAAATTACAATTATGATTTGTATATTATTAATTCATTATAAAGTTTAAAAGTATTTAATCTAATAAAGTTGTATAAAGTCTCTACAACGAATAAGATTATAACTACCTAAACTGTTTACGTCTTAAACTGTAAGGTTCAAGGTGTCTTGGTTTCGATACTCGAGAAGTCCACAACAGATGGGCTTAAACCGTTTTCCCTAGCCGTGTTTTTATAAACTCTTCAATAAAATATCTCACGTGTTACACTTTTGCATAGCTAACTAAACGTTAAAGTATGGACACTTATTTTTATTTCATAATTCTACTGACTTTTAATTAATATTCAACTAATGGAATACAATAACAACTTCTTTTTAAGCATAATTTTAACATTCAATGAATTCAGCGCGAATGAACTAAATAACGATTTCAATAACAGACAAAAACACCCGTTTGAGTCACCTGCATCACTAATCACTCCCTCAAATCGTAGGGTAGCAATAAAACCATCAATAAACGCACCCCCGTTCATCCACTCCACTCAACACAATCACACTGACAAAGACAAGAGGTGCGAGGGAGAGGGAGATATGTCGGATCATATGAGAGTGAGAGAGACACGCTGCACGCACGCCGCACGCCACAACAGGTGGGTGAAGAGAGCAACCCTTTTTAAATATTACACGATTCGCCGGGAGATGCGATCATCGCCATTTTATTATGCTTTTGTAATATTTACGCAACGCCGACTCGTGTAACCCTCTTTTTCCTTTTCATCTCACGTCATTTTGTGCGTTTTACAAGTGCCTTTAAACGGTAGTCAGCTGGTGTTTCATTTTATTTTTATTTTGATTATCGATAATCGTTTATAATCAGATTTTATTATTCCGATTCTTGTAATCCTAATTAATATAAAAAGAATTTGGGAGAGTTTGTGTTTTTTATATTTCCCAAACTCTTTACTTATTTATCAGAGTGAGCCTAAATGTTTCCTAAAATAGATATATATTTAGACATTCCTTATTTCACTAAAGCATAGATTATTTCTGTTGCAATGTTTTAGCCGGTTCAATACGGCAACTTGTTATAAAACAACTAAAAGATATCCTTCCCAGACCGAATGAAGACTTCGTCCTAACACTCAAAATAAACTAATAAACACAATCCTGCAGAGAAGGATTAAAATAAAATATTATGTTTCCATAATAAACATCTCGTCATGTAAACAGATCGTTTTTGTACAATGATACAACAATTATTAGTGAATTTCCTATGGAAAGTGAACTATTAGCATGACCCGCACGGTGAAACTTAAGCCAGGGACCACCATAGAAGTTCCTAACGTGACCCCCTGAACACGTTTTGGGAGGTCGTTCAAAATGTTATATATATATATATATATATATGTGTGTGTGTGTTTGCACTCTAGCGGTCGCATTTTTTGTCCGATTTACTTCAAATTTGGTAGGGAGGTTCCTTTCTGTAATCAGTTGGACAAGTTCGTTGGGCAAAACAATCGGAAAACTCTAAACGCCTTTTTTTGGGATTAATCTTTCAAATTTAGAGTTTTTGGGCCCAAAAAGGGTCATAAAAGCCCCAGATGTAAAATCAATGCATGTAAAAAGATGGAAATTAGAGAGGCGACAGTTTTAAGCCCTATCTCGTCATTCTAGCATAAATATTTACCAAGTTATTAAAGAAAATGTGTATCGGCTAAACACAGTACGTTGTCTTATGGGGGTTTTACACTAGAAAAGCCTGTTATTCCTTTGTTAGAGTACTTTTATTACCCCCAGCAACCTCACGCCTACTTTCAAGTCTGTCTGGACCTTCTCCTAACCTTATAATGCGCAAAATTGTATTCTCAGCTTTGCAAGTAAATGAAACCAGGAGTATCAGAACAGCCAAAAAATCAAAGTTTTCAAATTTCCAAAAAAATTGGACAAATGTATGTTTTTACACTGATTTTGAGTTTTAAAAGTTTTTGTGTGGAAATTCACTTCCCTCACGTCAGCGTGCTGCGTGCAAACTCGTTTTATATATTTATTTACTATTTATCAACTACAAGCCAAGGCATGATTTATTGAGTTGATAAAAATTACACATGGTAGATCAATTATAAATGCAGTTATGAAAAACTTAAATTCATTTTGAAATTTCTCATCAAACTGGAACTTTTCTTTGCCAATCTGTTGAAATATATATTTTTAATTATATTTGTTGAACAATTATTTTAAACTGCAAAATGGATGATTTATTAATAAGTCTTATGCATTTTCTTATCTTTTTGTTTCTATTATTTTATTAGGAATAATCCGCTAGAATTTATTTAACAGCTGTGAAATTCAATTTACGCAATTAAATATATTTCCGTTATTCCAAGATAGCTGGACTCACTGGAGTGGGCTGTGAAAAGGGGAGGGGGAGGAAACGGACAAACAACGGCGGGGGAGAAACCGGAAGAGGAACGGCCGAAGTCTGTCTGACTTCCGGTCCACGTTCCGCGTCCCGTTCCGGCGTTCCAGAGACAATATGGCGAGCCGAGCGTCGAGAATTGCTTCGGTGGTGACATTGTTCCAAACATGGGTTTCAGCTTTGCTGATTAGTATTGGGAGTCGCTCAGCGCGTCCGCGATGGCGGGGCAAACTTAAGAGGGTTGTGATGACAAAAGGAATTGAAAGTTTGATTTTGGGGCGTTTCAACTTAAAAAAGTTCGAGTTAAGTTATTTATGTTGTTTATGTGGTTTAAGCAATGTAATACACTAATGTCTGTACTTTATTGTTTTACTTTTAAACCCGATCTAATGCTAAAACTGCGTTTCTTAAGTTGTGGTATGAGAAAAGGTCGTAGGGGTAAAGACGAAGCTGGGCGTTGCGCTGGTGTGGACAGAATAGCGTGGTAATACTGTTATAACACAAGAGTGATGATGTACTGCATGTTTTCATCATTTTTATTTGAGATGCACGAATCATCCTGTGTAATTTGTCACACCTATTCTGATTGTACATACAATTGTTCTTATAAATTTGCTACATTTAAATTTGCTATTTTCCACATGACACAAAACCCACCAGTGTACATACATAATTCATCTCTGGTTGTGAACCCTTGTTTATCTAACAAATAAAGCACATGAAGACAATAAATAATTTGTTGAAACCTGCATGTCCACATGTTAGGGGTGATGAATCTGAGTGCATAACGAATGGTCAAATGAAGCACCTTCCCTAAGGAGGACCCCGAATCTGTACACCTTTACCCTGATGGTTTCTCCTCCCACGTTATTTATCTTTCAAGGGTACATAAAGCATACACTTATGAAGACAGCAAGTTCTAGGATAGTTTTGTATGCCTGCAGATTGCAGATTGTGTGCGTTCTTATAAGGGTAAACAAATTAAACACATTCAAATAATTATTCCCCCAAGGTTTGTTCCGTATTTCGCTTTCAAAGCCTTGTGTTCCACCCCTGACGAACACCTAAATAAGCCAAGAATGAAATATCCCTCTGATTCGAAATTACGCTTAGTGCTACAGCTCCGGGGATAAAAAGCCTATATATTTTATGATTACCAAAATAATGAGAAGCGAGACGGCGGGCGAGGACGGTGCATGCGAAATGAGTGGGATTTAAGTAACCAATATAATCGCTACTAAATTACAACCCGGCTTTGGGATCGATTACGCTGTGTTGTAAGCGACGTTTCTGGGAAGGAACTTATCTGAAGGTCCGCCTCTTTTAAATTGCCTTGAATCTTTCTAATTGGTAATGAAATATGAGCTTGTAAACATAAAAGTACAATAGCTTACTGTCCCATAGGGAATTCCCAATAAAATGACGTCACTGATGGTTACCATCTATATAATATTAAATGGGTACTATATAAATGTTATATTTGTGATCCTGTTTCCAACAAATTTTTTAGTTTACAACCATATAAACTCTACAAGCCTTATACATTATTAAGATAACTTATTAATTTTCGTTTGGCTATTTGCGACCCCTAAAATTGTTATTAGTGAATTTCCTTTGGAAAGTGAACTATTAGCATGACCCGCACGGTGAAACTTAAGCCCGGGACCACCATAGAAGTTCCTAACGTGACCCCCTGAAAACGTTTTTGGGGGTCGTTCAAAATGTTATATATATATAAAGTTTTTGGGCCCAAAAAGGGTCAGAAAAGCCCCAGATGTAAAGTTAATGCATGTAAAGTGATGGGAATTAGAGATGCGAAAGTTGTAAGCCCTCTCTCGTCATTCTAGCATAAATATTTACCAAGTTATTAAAGAAAATGTGTATCGGCTAAACACAGTACGTTGTCTTATGGGGGTTTTACACTAGAAAAGCCTGTTATTTCTTTGTTAGAGTACTTTTATTATCCCCAGCAACCTCACGCCTACTTTCAAGCCTGTCTGGACCTTCTCCTAACCTTATAATGAGCAAAATTATTGTATTCCCAGCTTTGCAAGTAAATGAAACCATGAGTATCAGAACAGCAAAAAAATCAATGTTTTCAGATTTCAATAAAAATTGGACAAATGTATGTTTTTACACTGATTTTGAGTTTTAAAAGTTTTTATGTGGAAATTCTCTTCCCTCACGTCAGCGTGCTACGTGCGAACTCGTTTTTTATATATTTTTATTATCTATCGGTTTAACTCTCTAGATATGCCTTTTAGAGTTCAGACAAATATCCACTTTCAGGGCCCCGCCACATGCGATTGAAAAGTTTCAATCCTAATCTTATAGAGTTATATTATTTGGTTCAACTTGATTATAAAGTGAAATATTAAAAACATCCGGCTCTATACCTGCGAGATTTCCATGAGGAGAGCGGGGCGCTGTGGCTAGTTTTATGGTCATAATGGTGGTTTTATGGTCCTAAAACCCTGTAGGACTCTGTATTCGAAGCTGTAAATGTATTTTCTCAAGAAAAAAACAGCTTATCTCTTATAAACTTACTACAACCTACCTAAATACATCAAACATATGCAACTAATAATATTTTTGCAAAAAAAAAAAAAACAACAACAAAAAACTCCACGTACAACCAGAAAACTTACAAACTACGGGTGTCAAATAAACCACGAAAACCAGAAAACCTCCTCCCTCCAAATCACACAGCGCCACGAAACCACAAATACTTGACAAGATTAGGGGCAAAAATCTGAGCGGCAAGACAAAGACGACATCTCAAGACGGTAATTCGGAAGATGAAGGGAGTCAGTCTAATGAAGATTCGGGGCTGTATTATCGTCTGAAAACAAGGCACAATTCATTCTGGGCTGCGGCAGCCCCATTTCAATAATCAAGAGACTCACTTTGGAGGAAGGGGGTGGGAGTGGGGGATGTAAACGAATCTGAGAAGAGTGCAGTCTGTCAGACTCCGTCGTTCGTTTTGAATTTAATCATTTCGGATCCGACTCCGGAGGAATATTTGGTTTGTAATTAATATTAAATATTCACCGCGTCTCGCAATTGGGGAAATCCGAGATCTGAAAATCAGCTGTCAAAGGTGAATGACAATCGTTTGTTGGGGTTAACGCCTTTTATAAATGTTTTTGGTGGTGTCTTAATGATGAAGCCGCGCGTCGCTGTGGAGATATTCTGTACGGTGGAATCCTATTGCGAGTCTTGGACAGCGTGATGCGTAAATAAAGAATTTCGCGATTGTTGTTTAGGACTTTAAAATTTCGCTTTTAGTGCTCGGGTTTTTACAACTGGGAAAGTTTCACTTCCTTTCTATTTTGTTTACATTTACAGGCGGACGGACCGGACAACCGAATTATCGCTTCTTGGCATTAAAATATATCGATAGAAAGTCGGTGATTGATGCAGGGCTTGAACTCGTACATCTTACTTTGATTCAATCAAGGTTTCTCTATCTGAGATGCCCATGAAAATAGACCTAATTAAAAACCCCGCGGTAATTCTAAAGTTTATTTGCAGCTGATGTAAAATATAAAATGCAGACGCTAATGCACAGCTGATTGAATTGCGCATTCACAAACTTGTGTGGAACTTTCCGGTCTCTTATCCTGCGAAGCCTCCAGGAATAATAACGAAACACTTTTATGTACTTTTTATCCTTGCCCAACAATCTCTCAAATTAGGAACCTGCAATGAAAAACAGGTAAAGTTAAACAACACCATATAACTTAATCACTTTCGAATCAAGACGCCTAAACAATTTTATTTGCGTAATTTAAGCTAAATATGAAAGATTTATGAGTGTAGTGAGTGGAATGCCATGTGTATAAAAATTGTCAAAAACTAAATCAAATAATAATTACTCAAATCATAAAACAATCGCTTCGCCACAATCGCTACTCGGCTAATGGCCCTGCCCTCGGAGGCCCTTAGCATTGTGTCACATCAAAGCTCGGAGATGTGGAGTTAATTATCACAGTCAGCCGTAATTGTTGACATTTGCTCTCATACGCTTAAGGATAATATACCCTATCCTGCGTTACAAAGGCTTCTACATTAAATGGACGCTTGGGGAAGTCGAAAATTATATTTCTGAATCAATTTCGTAATTATGTAAAATACATGTTACATAGTAATTTAGAAGCTAGCTAATCTTACTGTTGAAAAGTTTTTATAGTTATAATGTACTGGATTAAACACAAGTTAGAGTGATTTTGTTTAGTTACATAATAACTCACAATTGAAATTGCTAAAACCTTTCAAGCAGTGATGATCTAACTCAGTATTCAGTTAAATGGTTACTAAAGGCATCCGTAATTGTTTTTCATATTTTTTTATCCGTTTATCAATGAAACCAGTGCTTAGCTTCACATTTGCTATTTTTATATAAAGGGAGTACACGTAAATTGATATAAAATAATAATAATAAAATAACATATTGAAACTAATTCAGGTACATTTGGACAGTACAAGCTTATCTGCTGTAAATCCTTTTATTGTGATAAACTAAAATAACTGAAAATAGACCAAATTATACCATCACTTTGTAATGAATGCATACAATTAGACTGCATTATAAGAGTAAGTCATTACATTAATTTTCTTTTGCTCATCCAATTTAACTGATTCAAGTAATTACATGTATTATTTTAATTGAAATTTCGAACAAAAATAACTGAACCTTAAACATATTCATTTTTTCTGGAGTTATGCCCTGGATTACTTATGAATATAGAGTTGTTTAATTTAGAATGGACTAACCGGTAGTCTTTTCAAAAGGATTCATTGGATTACTGACGAAAAAGGTAATTAAACCACTGGTAAACATGTGTCCTACCTGTAGGTTTTACCGTCTTAGTCATGATGAAGTATATATTTATTTCTGCACAATCAATTTAACAAATTGTCTTCATTTCAAGTGTAAAATAGTATTAACCATTATTCTGTTGCCTTTCTAGCCATGGAGGCTTTTCACAAAGTCATCTTGTAATTCCAATCAAAATAACGCGTTTAATTTTATACCGATTTTAAATACACATAATCCCAGTAATCTATAGATTTAAAAGTGAACAAATTACAAACCTCTTAACCGAAATTCTCCACACAAGATTGAGAAAAGCAATTTCGCCGGGACCGCACCAAATTCGACAAAGCCACCGCAAAAAGACGCCCAAGAAGCCTTTGCACCCCCCGCCCCAGCGGCTGCGGTTTGCGGCCCACTAAGAATATGCTTTGTGTGATTTGCATGTGCATAATTAGCAATAGACCGCATCCCCCGTTACCTTGGCAACCGGCCTCTGTTTGTTTACCGGTGCGACTCAAATTATTCCTTTGTAACCCGGGCGGACCTAATTTGAGAGACCACATTTCCGATTGTCCGCGCGCCCTTTGATTTCTATTTTGATTTTGATTCCAATAAGGCGAAGGTCCTGCGATTGATGTTCGCAGCTTTGATTCCGACCTAACAAGTCTGCTAGGGATTCCCGACAACTTCGGCTCGAGGTGGCTTAACCTTGTTAAAGTGTTAACGATTCAGATTTAGTTTGAGCTAGTTGAGATTAAGCATTGTCAGGGTTTGTAAAGAGTTTGGATTTAGATCAACGTTATATTACCTTGCAAACATATGTTTTGGACATTAATCCTTTTGCTAAGAATTGTGCACAAAAAACAAATGCCAAAAATTTTTTTTAGACGATTTTAAAAATCATACTATAATTTTGAAAATTGTATGAACGGGTTTCAAACTTTACCGGATACAGGTAAATAACTTTTAAAGGGGTTATACTTTGGAACGTTGACTTGCCAGATAGGGGTCGCATTAAGCTAGAGGAGCATAACGATTTAAAGAATAAAGTGGGACAAGCCTTATATAGTCTATAAAGTTGGAACAATACTTAAGTACATCGGCCGATGCTCGTCTTTAACTTTAACGTGATTCATAAAGATTTTTATTTTCATTGGTTTTTAAATGTTCCCCTCATATCTTGGTGTTTAGGAAGACAACTGTACTGAGAACGGAAAATAAAGAACTTGTAACAAACAATTTGACTAATAAAGAGCATAGTAGTACTTAATGTATATTTAGGTAACATTTGTCATCCGAAAGTATAATCATGTTAAACAAGGTTAAAATTAAAACCAGGTGGATAATACTTTTCCTTTTCACGCCATGTATATCAACACTATTATAAACAAAATCTCATAATGCAAAACATAAAACAAATTAAAACGAGTTCGCACGCAGCACGCTGACGTGAGCGAAGTGAATTTCCACAAAAAAAGTTTAAAACTCAAAATATGTGTAAAAACATACATGTATTCCAATTTTTATTGCAATCTGAAAACATTGATTTTTTGGCTGTTCTGATGCTCCTGGTTTCATTTATCTGCAAGGCTGGGAATACAATTTTGCGCATTATAATGTTAGGAGAAGGTCCAGGCAGGCTTGAAAGTAGGCGTAAGGATTACGGGGATGATAAAAATACACCAACATATGAATAACAGGTTTTTCTAATGTAAAACCCCCATAAGACAACGTACTGTGTTTAGTCGAAACACATTTTATTTAATAACTCGGTAAATATTTATGCTAGAATGACGAGAGAGGGCTTAAAACTTTTGCCTCACAAATTCCCATCTTTTTACATGCATTAATTCTAAATCCGGGGCTTTTCTGACCCTTTTTGGGCCCAAAAACTCGAAATTTGAAACATTAATCCCCCAAAATAGGGGTTTAAAGTTTTCCGATTGTTTTGCCCAACGAACTTGTCCAACTGATTACAGAAAGGAACGTCCCTACCAAATTTGAATGAAATCGGACAAAAATGCGACCGCTAGAGTGCAAACACACACACACACACACACATATATATATATATATATATATATATATATATAATATATACATATATATATATATATGTCTATATATATATATATATATATATAAAATTTTGAACGACCCCCCAAAACGTGTTCAGGGGTTCACGTTAGGGTCCATAAGTGTTATATGGTGGTCCCGGGCTTAAGTTTCACCGTGCGGGTCATGCTAATAGTTTACTTTCCAAAGGAAATTCACTAATAACTAATTCCCTCCCAGTGCTTTTCAGAGTTAAAACGAGAACCACTGTTACAATCGGGTGTAAAGCACCGGCTGGAGCGAGTGGCAGATTGCAAAACGAGATAATCAGGAAACCGTCGGTAAAAACCATCCGGGCCGGGTGCATTATCTGTTGACGCCGCAGCGCCGGGGCGCCCTCTGGTGTTAAGATATTGCGGCCTTTCATTTCACAATGCCCTTGCTTCCTGCCTCCCTCCCCCCTTACCTGAGCGGTGAATGCTCATTTCGGTCGGATTGTTTTCTTGTGCGATAAATTTTTATGTTGTAGAGTGGGGAGAGTGGGTTTGTTTTGAATAAAGTGATTCAACTCTTGGAAAAGGTAATTTAAAATTGCTCTATAATAATGTATCTTAAGGATAAATGTAGGAGGTTAGGTTACCTTATATTAGATAAATTAATGTTGTTGCTGACTAAACTTAACAAATGACAGTGAATTTGTAGTAATTTTTTCATTAAAAAAATGGAGGATGACGAATTTGTACTATCTTAGCTAGTACATAAAGCAAACATTGATAACAATAGTCATGAAAATAGCAATGATTAAAGGTTTATACAAATATTTTGTTTCTTTGGTCTACTTATTTAGTTTTGCAAGCAATACAATTCTCAAAGATTAATATAATCATTTTAATAACAATTTAATATAAAATTACTTGGTAGAAATAAAAGCGTTTCCGCAATGACGATTTTGAAAAAGATGAATATATAATCCAGAGAGCTGAGGCGTTTTTTATTTTAATTTAAATCGTAAATTGGATAGTTACTGCTTTTAAAACATAACAAAATCCTCCTTTTAAATCGTTACTATCTGACCTTTAAAATAATATTTCAACAGTAGACCTATATTCAAAAATTTGGCATTTATAGCTGTAATTTATTAGTTTTAGAAACTGTCCTAAGTAGTCTTCGTCGAGTCCACCTTAGGATAAACAAATCAATAATGTCCTAAGCTTGATTTTAAATAAAAACAGTTTAACTCAAATAAAAATCAACCCTTATTTGGAACAACCTCATCTAAACGGACGAATCAACCGCACTCTGAGTGTTTAACACTTTGCCAGTTTGAAGGGGGTGGACTGGAGGGGGGGGGGGTAAATAAACATTCACGTGGGAACGGAGCACCAACACGATGTACCGCTAACTAACCACTCTCTGGCACGGCGAAGCGGTTCCCAGAAATTGGGGCTGAAACAAGGTGATGCAATTAACAAGCTAAGAAACGAGTCATGGAACACTTGCAATATCACCAAGTCTAAGGGTGAAAAGACTAACTCCTCATCCAGACATCTACATAGCATCATTGTTAGCAGTAACAGTTCACATGCTTTCCGGAGGCCTGTTGTGCCCAGTCATCATTGTTTACTTCCTCCATTTTGTTTTTACAGTTTAATATAACGTAACATGTTCAAAACATCTAGATATATGCCTCAACCCTGTATGGAGTCGGGATGCCACCTTGTGCTTTGCTTAAAATGTTAAGCTTTTATTTTCAAATGAACTATAAGTTACTAGTAGGCCTGTTGCTCGAAACCGAGCAAAGTTGTTCCAAAGTGGCAGCTTAAAATAATTTGTCTTGGCATTTCAGTAGTTTTTGTTCTCAGCTCAAAAAATATATCGATACTGTTAAACTGTGTGTTGTAGTATATTCAGCTGTAATATAATGTAACTGAATGAAACTTCATCTCTGTGTTGTTCAATGAGCTTATTATCTAGAAGTCTCTCTCGTGTAAAAAAAGTGTAGTCTACGTGGTCGACAGCCATTTTGTCCCTCTGTTCCCGTGACAACCAACATTTTAACCAATCAAACCCTCTCTTCTCAAGTTGCGTGTTTAGCTGACTAACATATAACTTGTGAAGAGAGAATTTGATTGGTTTCCTGAGGAAAATGGCGGTCAGCATATAGGCTACACCTTTTTACCCCAGACGAGACCTCTAGGCATGTTAACCACGTTTATGGTATCCTTATGGGTAAAAAATGTAACTATGAGGACGGACTGTGTCTTTCAGAATGGGGGTATCGAAAATTGAACCACTTTGCACTACTACGGGACGAGGCTATTTATTTTGAACCTCGATCGCCTAAATCGGTTCGGAAATAACAGAGGAGTTCCGTTCACAAAAGCGGTTCATATTATAGATATAGACATCATATACACCATATATGTTATTTATCTATGTATTAATTGAATTTGAGGGAATTTTTCGAAAATAAATAATAAACCCAAAATCAATATATTTATATAAAGTCATAATAATTACGTTCCATATCAATTCAGCAGGTCTGTAGACAGACGCAGAACGCACGATTTGCATGATCCTAGCCTTATTGACACTGTATCAAGTTAGACGAGTCAGTGGCTGCGAGAGATGCGCGAAATTAAACCGCCTTGATCCAATGTTTCAGTTACGCCTACGCTGCCGGCTTAACCGTGCAGGTTAACTAACTACGCCGGAGATTACGCTGAATTATTGCTCAAACATATCTAATTGTGTCGAGCGCGCCGGTGGAACTCCCTTTAGGGTCTTTCGTCGTGAGTAGTAGCGAAATGGGGTTCTGGGGCAAATGTGGGTGATGCGGTGGTATGTAGTAGGCCTAAATATTGAAGGTTTAAAATAATTTATAAATTAAATTATTAATCATGCTCTAGAGTATAAATACATAAATAAATTAAATAAATAATATCATACATTTATTAATTTAATGTAAGCTGTTAAACTTCAAAGTTACAAATATTAATTTGTTGAAATTAATAATACGTACTCGTAATGCATTCTGTACGGCACATTGAAATATTTATTACGTCAGTATAATGTTTTCATGATTACAGTTAACATGCCTTTTAAGTAGCTTTTAGTATCCAGATGTATGTGTGTTTGAGAGTTGGTCGTTGTATATACGTAATACGTGTCTTTATTTTACCAAATTATTGGTTTATTAGCTATTAACTTATTTGTGTAGTATGAGAAGGTAATAATAACATAAGAATGTTACAGTTGCCAGGCAGGTGACAGTGGTATTTTAAATAAAAATACTTTAATATTGTTTTATATTAAATAATGTAACACTATAAAAAATAAAAAATCTAACAGGAGTTTGTCAAATGCGTTGTGTAACTGTCAAATGCACATGTATAAACATTTAAAGGATCGTCTACATGTTAACATGTAACTCCAGCAGAAGTGTGATGTAAATTTACTTTAACAATATAATAGGCCTATAGGCGATAGTTTAAGTAGTATTGTTTATGTATCCAAATTAGATGACCCGCGGATTTTATGGCTACTACATAATAGTAATTGTTGTTTTGATATTCACTACATACAAGTTTACTCTAAGAGTAGAAAAGAGTATTACACAAACGCTAACACATTTGAACAAGTCTCAAGTTAGTTCCATCCTTCGATCCTTCGATAAATGTTTTTATTTGTTTAGATATTATTAGATACAATTTTTTCTATGAGGTAACTTATATACCAATTTATTTGATTTCATCCTCTCATAACCATGACGGTTCCAGAAGTATGAGACATTAGGAAAGGGTTAAACGCTATCCACATCTCATACTAATAGCAACTGAGCTGACCCCTAATGTGTCGTTATACTGAAGACAAGACGGTGGTCTTTACCGTTAACCGCAGTCCCATTTTAACCCAACAAATGGCACGACCCTCCTGCTGTCCTTATCACCATTTGTCCCTTTAGGGATAAGATTATACTTCTGTCATTCTACTTTTGTGACTCTATTTGCAATATTTATTTCTAAACCATTGGTTTAAATATTCTCAAATATGTATTGCTTTGCTCAATATATCGGACACCACTACACCAGAGTTCCAGTTAAATGTAAAAAAGTGTTAATATTTAGTAATAGATCAAAACTTTCAGTAATAGAATTACGGAATGGACTAACAAAGTTTACTTGGTTCACAATCTGTGTCTTTGACAAATTATATAAGTTGACTTACAATGAGAAAAATAATAGTGTTTGTTTACCTTTGAATACGGGTTATCGTTCACAAACAAAACGCCGATGACTTAAATCGTCTCTTTAACTTTCATTATGATGAATCTTTTAGAATATCATTATTTGTTTACGTTAGAACATCTGTTTAAATACTTTAATAGTAATTACAATAATTAAACCAATATTATAACCCTTTTATAACCATTTAAAGAAAAATGATTTCAATTCGAGCGTTTTGTAACACCTCTGAGAAAAAAGGGAGATGGCAGTTCTTCTCACATGTGATCCACGTACTGTCGATTTATCAAGTCAATTCGATTCTTGTCAATAAGGGGTTGGCGACACTGCTAATGGTTTTATAACGTATTTCAGGCTGGCAAACATTACGGATTCACCCTGGCGAACTTTGTCCCACACATGGTTCCGCAGTCATTGTATTTCCATTTACGAAAGTAAAATAAAGGCGGGAACGACGGCGGAACTCGGGAATTTGCATAGACCCAGCTGCGTTTCCCGCGGAAATTTCCGGCTTTTCCGCGCTCGACGGAACTGTTAATGCCGTGTCATATGCGTTACACTCGCAATCGACGGTGCCTCTCGACTCGCTATCGCTTCACGATAATCGGATCAACCTTTCGCTCTCGGGTGTTAACATATATTTTGCTTGGATAATAAATTATCCTTTAAAATTTGCTATAATTCGAACTTTGTTAAGGAAATTGATAAATGTGTGGAAAAACTGTGCCAAACCTTTTGGGGAAAACTATAAGTCGGATACCCATTGAAATTATGAAAGATGCAAATGAAATTAACTGACAAATAGTCTAAGAAAAATCCAGCAAGGGTCCACCGTTATTTTTAGTATATTAAGGTCATAAAAATAGTCTGTAAAATAACTAATAATACGGTAAAACAATTATTAACACAGATTAACACTTGTTTATGTGTTTAACAAAAATCGCGTTTGGCGTAGCAATTGGAACCACTTAAATACATGTATAGCTTTGAGTTGAATAGTGGAGTTATATTAACTTCCTTTTCCCTTCTAATCGCAATCTCTTAACCTATTTAACAATTACAAAATATATTCCTCCAATATTTGCTTTTATTGTCAATTACATTTCTATGTTCAAATAGAACTGGTGAATTTTCGAATTTTTTAGTAGAATTTCTTTTACGACACACCTCTAAATACAACATTACCGATAGCAACTGGTTGAATATACAGGAGCACGAATTGTTTACCGAAGTTTTATTTTTAAAAGTAATTCATGTAAAACCTTAATTATCTTTTTCTTGTCGGTTTTTACAACTAGTTTTTAATTTATCTTATATTAAATTATTTTTATTTGATATAACCAGAGATATATATTTTGAGTGAAACGGATTCGTTGTGAAGAGCCTAACATTTATTCAGCTCCCGCACATAGATTACTGCTTCGCGGGACAGTTTTATGATATTAAAAATGTATAATGTATAACATTGCCTCTTGTATTTTGAATGGAACTTTTAATACTTAATTAACAAAACTTAATTTGAATTTAAGCTGTTTTTAAAGATTGCGGCTTGTTTTCATTAATTTTGGTCATAAAAAAATAAATAAATGTACTTAAAAATTACACTTGTTCAAAACCAATCCGTTCAATCCTACTTTTATAAAGTGGAATGTTAATCAATCACCTTACATTGTTTAATTTAATTTATAATATTATTAGTTAATCAAAATATAAAATGAAACAAGCTATTTCTCGACTGCAACCCTTTGCCCAGAGGCACGGCAGGGGAAGGGCGGGTGGCAAGACGCCCTTCAGCCCTACAGCCATTCCTCGATAACGGTAATGCCTCCAACGATAACGTGCTTTAACGTTAACGATAACGACGGCAATAACGACATCTGTCTTACCGCATATTGCAATGATCAATGGTTGACTTAGCAATCCTACCAACATTATTGGCTTTTAACCCAAATTAACGCGGTTCAGAAGATAAGGGTTTGAATTTACCCCCCTTTGATCTTACTGAAAATGTAAAGGGTTATTTTTTATATATTTTTTGTTTGTTAGAAATATGGGTTCTAAATATGTAAGGAGTACCACGTGGCATTTTTTTGAATATTTGAAACAATTAAAACGTGTTTTCAATTTGGTTATCCACCAGCATATACATAGAGAGTTAATGTAGTTTTAATATGTATTTGCAGTTAATTAATCTGTATAATATTGTTTTTTTTTGTTTTTTATTGGCTTTCGTGAATTTGAAGAATTGACAATGACTGATAATAGAATTAAAGAAACAGCAGAAAATTATAGAAACTCTATACTTACTCAAAAAAACCCAATTATCTGTGAGATTTGCATTATTTATTTTTAGGACAGAGCTCTAATAGTTATTAAAACGGTAATAGTATGTTAGATTTGATTGTATTTCCTATCAGCAAACTTTATAAGCTTACTCGGTCAATTATTTTACTATGTATGAACGAGTAAACAAAAGTTGAGATTTTTAATAATAGTAGAATGTTGCATTGCCTCGTGCTGCATTTATCACGCTCTGTAATAAACATTAAGTTATGATCATTAGTTAAAATAACTATACAACTTAACAGTTATAAAGAGTTCCTCTATTGTGGTCATGAGCAATTTTTAGTTTATTTTAAGTTTAACCTTAAATCCTGTTGCCAAAGTTGAAAGGTTAATTGAGTAAAAGAACTTGGTTCTTTAAATATTCCCCTTGTTTGTTTTTATATTTTAACACCAGCGGCAGTTTTTTTAAAACAACACACAAATGCTTTCATGGAAAGCGGTCCAAACCCCTCAAATATAACACCACCTCAAGCTTTTCGCCTAATATAACACTTAAATTTTAAATCGTATTTTAATACACCTTAAGAAAATGTACCTGCAAAATTTCCTATGACAAAAATCAAAATTAGAAGCCTACATCTACAATCTGTGTTCGGTCTGATAGTCTGATAGAGAGTAAGATGCTGAAATATTTGTACCCCACGCCCCCGCTTAGCCGGCCTCCTTAGTGGCTTCTTGAGAAGGATCTCCCTTAATCGGATAAGCCCCACGCCTCCCCCTCCCATGGGCCGCCCCTCCCCTCCCCCTACATTGGTGGCGCAACGACGTTAAGCTGAATTAACATACAAGAGTTACACCGGAAATAAACTAATGAAATCACCATTCGAGAAGGCTATATTGAGAAGTGCTCTTGAGATGTTCATTTACACCTTGTACGTCTTGAGTTCTTGGTCAAAGAAACCAACTGGAAAATTATATTTTAAGTTATTTTTGAAAAGATAAAACGGAAAACATTTTGCTAGAACGGATTATGAAAATGTGTATTATAGTTCTCATTGTATTGCCGGAATATCAAAATGTATCTTCGGATGTATAAATTTGTCAATCTAAATATAGGTTACAATTCCTCTGTCTTCAGCTATTCCTACACCCCAAACAGGACGACCGCGATTTCAGAAGTTCATCTTCTATCTTCGGGTCGAGTTCGAAAAGTCAAATATAATAAGCGGTAGTGAGACCACAGTCGTCTTGGTTGGATTGGGAAAATAGCTAAAGTCGGAGGAACTGAAACCTTTATTTAGATTGCTCATCAACTCTGGAAGACACAAACATGAATAAATATAGATTTTTGTTTTTGATTGAGTTATACTTAATAAATTACACACTTTACTTTTTTAGTTATGAATATTTTACGTAAATAGGAACTAAAAAAATACTATGAAAGCTGAAAACATCGATGGAGAGGAATACCAAAAACAATTTAGATGTAGAAAAATAAATATTAATATCCTACTGCATCCCACTCCCGAGGTCCAGAGTAAGTTAACATTGGGTTAATCGTGTTTGAAGATATAAACATTTACTGATTTGTATCGAAGACCTATTCATATAATAAACATATCCAGCTATGTAATTTATAAGATTACAGGCTTTATAATTTATAAGATTTGCAGGCTTCACCCCGCAAATAATTTATAAAAACTATTACAGTTGTGTGTGCTGCATTTTGTGGTTAGCCCGTGGAACCACTACGAATCAAGATCAGCTGTTTGTATTGTTATCAGCTCAAACAAAATTGAATGTCCGTAAGGAATACATGGGAACTTTGTCGGGGTCTCTGGCGGAGCCCTAAGGTCAGATCACGATGAAATCCATTTAGTTTTCCTATTTTATGCCTAAAGAATCAGTATACAAAATTTCAGCTCTCTACCTACATGGGAATGTGGAGAATTAGTGATGAGGGAGTCAGTCACTCAGTCAGCCAGGGCTCTGCCTTTTATAAATATAGATACATATATTGCAACATTTCAGTTAACCCATTGGCGTAGACATACGAGCTGGTCTCGTTCCTTGTAATTTTATTAACCTGTGAATTGGAGTATAAAATTGGTGTTTTTAAATGGATTAATGGCGTATTTTAATTAAAATATTGTTTTCTTTCAGTTTAGAGAGTCGCATTGGCACACACACAGTAGACATAAGTAAAAATTAGCAAAATCAGTGTTGACCATGTGCAAGTCTCAAATAATTAACACAATATATTTACACTAATACTGTACTTACACACAAGACGGCAAACATACCAAAAATATGGCAATAGGCGATCGATTTAACCTGAGTCCCTAATACAGTCTTATAATGGAGGGTGGCACTAATATTTTTACTAAACCTGTTTATTGTAAAGAGTGAAGTTATATTGCATTTGAAGACAATTGATACTTGATGTATGTACAGGACATTCTTTCATGAAATGAAGGAAACTCACTATTATAGTCCATACATTATTAATTCTACTTCAATTTTCAAGACGTTATCAATAAGTCACAAAGTGTGCTGCGCAAAACTTTCAACAGAATGTAAGCTTTTCAACTTATACCCAAACTCAAACTTTAAAGAACAACTGACTTGCATTTTTGTATACAAACATTGGGACATGGTTTTCCCTTACAGCTAAAGATACGAGGTGCATTTCCTTACAAGCGAGTGAGATGTTTATATCCACAGCCTTAAACTTGATGTTTAATCGCATTTGCCGACTTTGCCCAACTTGCGCGCTACCTTCAAATTGCGTTAAATTCCCTGCCTTTGTGAATACCTACACGCTTCACCTTGCTTAACAAATGTTAACGTTATTTGTTTACATTGACGTTTTTCAAACAGGTTTTCAGTTTTGTCGAACTCCAGTATCAATCCATTACACATATGGTAGTTTTAGTAAATAAATAAACAGGTGTTAAAAATGATATGGACGAAAAGTTTGGTAAAATATAACCATAATTATTTATGATATAAAAGTACAGAATACATTTATTATTCTTTCAGTTTTGATATGGTCATTGATTTGTGTATAAAATATACATATAAATTACGTACTAACAGTTCACTAACATTAAGCTCTCATAACACTGAACATGGTACTCATCGCAAATGTATACATATTCTCTAACATATTTCCTCGATTTCTACATTTGGTATCGCAAATAAAAAAATGCCCGGTTCTAACTGTCAATGTATAAAATCAGAGTTTTAATGGATTTTGTAGCTAGTCTAGAAACAACTTGGAAAGGTCGCTATCAGTTTAACCGGAAATTATTCTCTAAAGGGTCCCAATCTGGTCAGAAACCCATAATTTATGACCAACGTTCAAACACATTTTTCTCAGCTCATTCTCTGAATTTGAGCAAGCACTGCATTCTCATAATCAAAATACATTCTCTCAGTCCCCCAATACCAAAACACGTCGCTCAAAATCAGCAAAATGACAGTCAAACAGCACAACACTGCCTGCAGGCATCTCTCCTGTAATTGCAATGCGTGCCCTTCGCTCTAGCCGTGACACACGTAGGAATTAAACCGTCAAAATAATCCCTCCCGAACGATAAATAGCAGCCACTTACAACTCCTCCGCTTGCCCCTGGGGACCCTCGGGGGGAGGATTTTTATTCAAAAAACGCGGCATTAAGAGAGCGATCCCTCATTTAGAGACGCCGCTCGGGGCTGTAATCGGCGTTTTTTTCTCATTGCGAGAAGATTTCTGGAGCAATCGTGTTAGCGGTGATTAAAAACTTGATCCCGTCAATGAGACCTGAGGCTCTTTGACTTTTTCAAAGCCGAACCTCTCTCGCTCACTCTCTCTCTCTCTTGTCGGGGGTAAAAATTGCATTGTGCTAAGCTTGACTCCAGCCGCTTTGTGTTGACGATCCGCGAGTTGAGTGTTTTCTGTCCGCGCGATCGACTGGGATGAATGCACAAGCGATTTATAAATGTCGTTTTCAAAACGGTGATTTAGTGGTGAAAAGAAAAGTCATTGATATTTTAAAAAAGAAGTTTTTTTCTAAGGATTTTTCGTTTCTTGATTGTGCACTGAGTATTGTTTATTACGTACACTTTAAGAGGGTGATGAGTGCTTTAACTCGTTTCGATTAGTTTGGTATGTTATAACATCATATTTCACAATGCCAAAGTTTGTGTTTCGTGATTCGACTGTATGTGACTGTATGCGACCAGTGGCATTTTTTAACGTGTTGAAGGGGAAAGGCATAAACCCTAGTCCTATGACCACCACTTGTCGACGGATTGCGAGTTGAGACCTCTAACAATACAAAATAAATGTCACTTTCGGCCAACTGTTTTCCTCTTAATAGTTTGTTGGTTTATTCTATGTATTGCTCACTGTTCCAATAAAATCGCTTACATAACTACAATACAAGAACATCACCCATTTACCCCAGAGCAACAGCAGCTGTTTTATAGAAGCATAGTATTATAAACTGTTAATTCAACTGAAACCGACAACTATAAAATGACAGTACTTATCTATGTAACCAGTTTAAAGTGATCAATCAGCAGCACTAAACCCATTCATTTCGTATATTTTTGAATCTATAATGGCTTATACAAAAATAACAATCTAAATAAAAACTAAATCTTCCAAGGCAAATTTGGAGAAACACCATATCAATATCATAACTGAGTTTATGAGAAGACCTTGGATATAAAATGAGTGATTTTGTACAGTCTTCCGTCTTCCCCAATATTATAGGTCGTCAAATAGTATATATTTTAGGCACGATTTCAAGGTTTACTAATTTTTCATTAGAGAATGAAATAATTTGACCAAGATGATCTCAAACCCTATCTAGTGTCTTAGAATACCTAGTATTATATCAAACCTAATATTTCATAATCATAGAACACTCAGCAGAAACCACCGACCGAAACTTTAGGAACCTCATCCCCATCATGTATTAATGCATAATTAGGGCGCCGCTCAACTTGGCCGAAAGAACAATGAAACCTAATAGGCTACCTAGTATCTTAAAATACCTAGTATTTTAGAAGACCTAGTCTCTTACAACACTCAACAGGAACCGCCGACCAAAACTTGAAGAACCGCCATATCTCCGCATGTACTAATGCTTAATTAGGGTGCGGCGCAACTTGGCCGAAAGAACAATGCAG
Source organism: Allygus modestus (assembly GCA_963675035.1). Taxonomy (NCBI): domain Eukaryota; kingdom Metazoa; phylum Arthropoda; class Insecta; order Hemiptera; family Cicadellidae; genus Allygus; species Allygus modestus. The sequence goes on from OY776111.1 coordinate 426,210,272, forward strand.
GGGAAACATGCGTCCAAGTGACGAAGTTGCTAAGTATAAGGAAGCCGCTTAAAGTGCAGGAATTGAAATACAATAGCTGGCAGTTAAGCAGCTCCGAGCTGGCGTCTTGCGAGATATTTAAGTGGGCCCATTTGATATTCTCTGACAGCGCGGCGCGGCGGGCGCTGCAGACTTTGAAACTTCGTTGTTTGTCCTAGACTAGTTTTGTTTTGCGCCGGTGTCGGTTTACATTTCCTGACGTGCCCTGCGGTCGTTTGCGGCAGGATATGGCGCTTTTCATTTCCAGGAGAAACAATGGAGAAGTTTAATGTTAGCTCGGTTCACTTTTAAAAAAGTGGGTACATTTTAATGTAAATTGAACTGATGAATACTCATGATTTGGTTACATTTTTGGAAGTGGAAACACCAAAGGGGCACGGCTAACCGATTGTACGATGGAAAGTGGCCAAGGACATTACTAATGTAGAACTGTTTCACTTTATTTGTTTGGAGAATGTTTGTTTAATTGGTCTAAACCAAAAGCACCCGACTAGGTAAGGAGCTGGAATTAACATTTCTATTTTTAAGACCCTACAATGGATATCAATGGTGATGGAACACTCTCTACTCTAAGTATCTCTTCTTTTCAAATTACAGAACATTCATATTTGAAATAAAACAAACCTTGACATAAAACCATAAAAACGATTTTGTTATGCCAAGGTTTGACAGCTGATATATAACAATATTATTATCTTTGGCTGAAAATTTTATTCTAAACTTAAATCTCATTCCATATTTCGAAATTATAAATCTTGGTTTTTTTTTAATAACACAGTTTTCACTGGTGTTATTTATTTACTTACTCTGCATTACTTTTCATAAAGATCAATTACAAAAATCAAATTTAAAACATTATCCTACATTGCACTCGTACAAAAATTACACTCGGATTTCTAAACACAGTAAAAAAAAACCGTTCTTGATCTCAAAGAGGGGGAGGGAACTCAACAAGCAAAGATTTAGGGAACAAATCCAACGTTTCTCTAATTTAAGGAAAGAAGTGAGTGCGAAACATCTCAGCCTTAATAAGAAGGGCACTAAAACTTTATTGGTTCATTGAGACTTGTAGCGAGGGGAGAAAAAACCCGGGGGAAGAAGGAAGCTAATTTCCACCGATCTAATGAATAATTTGTATTTGGCGATTTGGACGTGAATAATGTGACAGACCACGACAGCAGGGGGAGACTAAGGGCATAACCCTTCTAATGGAACCTCACTTAAATGTCAAAACACGGGCCCTACCAGGGAAACGCATTTGAGAAATAAAACTAACGTGGGGTGATGAGAAATCTGTACGTTGCTTTCATCTCTAAGCTTCCTCTCTACCCCTAGTCAGCACAGCGTAACGGTAAGGCGAAGGGCTAGGAGCTAACTATAAAACTAACGTGGGGTGATGAGAAATCTGTACGTTGCTTTCATCTCTAAGCTTCCTCTCTACCCCTAGTCAGCACAGCGTAACGGTAAGGCGAAGGGCTAGGAGCTAACTATAAAACTAACGTGGGGTGATGAGAAATCTGTACGTTGCTTTCATCTGTAAGCTTCCTCTCTACCCCTAGTCAGCACAGCGTAACGGTAAGGCGAAGGGCTAGGAGCTAACTATAAAACTAACGTGGGGTGATGAGAAATCTGTACGTTGCTTTCATCTGTAAGCTTCCTCTCTACCCCTAGTCAGCACAGCGTAACGGTAAAGCGAAGGGCTAGGAGCTAGTGTTATGCTTCAGTTTATTCTTTTATATAGAGTAGCCCATTTTTTACCAAGATGTGTTTTAAATAAAGTTACAAACGTTTATAGAAGTTATTAAAAACCTTTACTGCAATAGTTTTATTTATAAGCATTCAATTGCTGATATTTTCCGCCTATGAAATTTATTTGTACATCAAATTACGAAAATATGTTGAAATGAGCTAAGATAGTTATAGTAATATATGAGTAAATAATTGCAATTGATGTAATAAACATAAAATTTACATAAATTATCGAACTTTTACAAATCCGACCCTTTTATCAGTAAAACAATGAATTATTAGTCATTTATAAAAAATCATCTCCATACGAACTGTTTTGGTAAAATATACTAATTTTACAGGAGGGCTCTTGCATGTAATTGTCAATCGTTGATGCCTTAATTTTGATGTCTCAAACTGTCGTGCGTGTGAAACGGCTGCATACGGATTGCTCCCCCTGCCAAAGCGGTTTGATTTAACCAAGCGACAACATACGTATTGCTCCCCCTGGTCGTGGTGAAATAACCAAGCCCAATTTTTGACCTGACCGTACATAAATCCACGACACTTAAATATTAAATTCATTATTTCATATTATTTGTGATTATTTTATGTAATTTTGTATCAATATTCATTTGTGATTGTTAACTTGCCATAAACGAGCTATTGATGAACTTAAATTTGACAATTATGGTATTTACATTGTGAAATGAAGACAGCATTAGTTTTTAGTTATTACATGGGGTTAAAAAGCATAGAATCGACGGGAACCCTTGAAATAGTTGTAATTCACACTGAGAAACCACTCTTTATTGAAAATACGATCTATATTTTACGTAAACATAACTAATTTTGAAACACTACGACATCGATCCGGACTATGGTTTAGATAGATACAGTCAGATCGAAAAAATATTTAAAATTATTCCAGGTCGGCCAGGGGGGAGCAATCATGGAGGTAGTATAGATAGTATAGTATAGTATGGTATAGGCAGTATGGGATAGTAGAGTATAGAAATAATTTCTCCAGAGGAGCAATACGTATGTTGTCGCTCGTTAAAATCATACCAGGTTGGCAGGGGGAGCAAGCCGTACGTCGCTCGCGCGGCCATCCAGGGGGGAGCAATGAGCTCCCTCCTGTTCAAGTTATTATTATTTATAGCAATAAAAATGTGCCATCCTGTTAAAAGCTAATAAACACAAACATAATTTTCTAAATAAATACAGGTAAAACCTTTATTAACCACTTGTTGTCTATCCAATACAACCACAGATCATCTAAATTATGGAAAATATAATAAAGAAAATATTAATATACAAAATATGTATAAGAAATATTTTTTAAAGCTTTTACATTTTTAGTTCTCTAAGATGTTTGAAAACCATTTTCTTCTTTTTTAAATGGGAAACTCAAATTTTATTTTCTAAACCTCAAGTTTTATAGTTGCAATTGAGCTCACTGCTGAACAAATATTATTTCTCAGGCGATAATATATGAATGATATTTAATAAAATATGATATTTTACCACGCAATGATTCTTAATCGTGTTCGCATCTTGTACATCTACTGAGCATTCGCTAATGAGAACCTCGGCAGAACAAACACATTACTTCTTTATCTAAACTACTTTCCAAACACTTCCAGTTCCTCGCCTCCCTATCTCGCAACTTCTCACAATTACATTCTCCTCCACAACTCATATCAACCCTTATTTCAACACCCCTTATTTTGTTCGGGGCGTTAAAACGGCGAAAATCTCACCCCATGTTAACCGGGCCCGGCAATATCAAAATGTGCGAAATGAGTAACGGCCATAAACAGCCCGTATCTTGGCGGGCATCAGAAATAGTAAATTTTGAGAAGACGAGGGAGTTGGAGAAGGGTTGGGGTAAAAAGTGGCGCCAAATCGTCGTTTTGCGAGGAGCTTAATTAGTCCGCTCTAATGCACGGGATGAATCAAACAGGCACTTCCACTTACACTTTTATGTATTTACATTTTTCGTCTTTCCGACCCCGGCCGCCCTTTGGAACCCAAATCTCCGCACTAATTCGGTCCGTAATTGTAATTAAACGGTCGCAAATTAATATCTTTATGAATGCAGCTTTGAATGAATGCCCTTTATGCTGCTGTGACTCGCTTTGACCCGCACCAAGTCAGGCTGAACGTTGTTAAAGATATTTACAGTAATTACTGCCCGATTGGGATTTAGGGAAAAGGTTTATTAGAGCGGGTAATTAGAGGAGTTTTAATGTCAGACCTCTTGTACTTGACTTTACACAAAATTGAACTGGAATGGAAATATTGAATAAAGTTTGATGTTTGTATTGAGATTTTTATATTTTTTACATTCTAAGCAATCGCAATACATAATTAATGGATACTCTAGTTTTAAGATGTAAATTGGCAGTTTTATTATTTTAATTAGGATTTTGGAATAGCAAGTTTATATCCAATCAGTAAACTGTTAATAATACATAAAATAAACGTCACAATATTAGTTACGGTAATTAAAATCAAACTCGAAATTATGATTTTGTTACGTAAGCTTGATTTTTTTTTATCTGGTGATGAAAACTGAATGATTCGACGAAGATTGTTGGGATGTACAAGCATATTAATTATATTGCATAACAAATTGTTCCGCTAAACATGTACAATCCCACATACGTAACGAGTTCGCACGCAGCACGCTGATGTGAGGGAAGTGAATTTCCACATACAAAACTTTTAAAACTCAAAACCAGTGTAAAAACATACATTTATTCCAATTTTATTGAAATCTGAAAACATTGATTTTTTTGGCCGTTCTGATGCTTCAGGTTTTATTTACCTGCAATGCTAGGAATACAATTTTGCGCATTATAAGGATAGGAGAAGGTCCAGTCAGGCTTGAAAGAAGACGCGAGGTTGCTGGGGATAATACAAATACACCAACAAATGAATAACATGCTTTTCTAATGTAAAAACCTCATAAGACAACGTACTGTGTTTTGCCGAAAGAAATTGTCTTGAATAACTTGGTAAATATTTCTGCTTGAATGACGAGAGAGGGCTTAAAATTGTCGCTTAACTAATTCCCATCTTAGTACATGCATTTTACGTCCGGGGCTTTTCTGACCTTTTTGGGCCCAAAAACTCGAAATTTGAAAGAATAATCCCCAAAAAAGGGTTTGGAGTTTTCTGATTGTTTTTTCCAACGAACTTGTCCAACTTATTATAGAAAGGAACGTCCCTACCAAATTTTAAGTAAATCGGACAAAAATGCGACCGCTATGTATATAATTTTGAACGATCCCCCCAAACGTGTTCAGGGGGTCGGTCACGTTAGGAACGTCTATGGTGGTCCCGGGCTTAAGTTTCACCGTGCGGGTCATGCTAATAGTTCACTTTTCATCGGAAATTCACTAATAAAATAATGGCATTCCGTTTAAAATATTCTCGCAAACTGTGTTAAATACTACTTTAACATATAGCTTGATCATAATTGTAAACCATTCGCTGTAAAGCAAAACTGAACTCTAGGGTACAAAATTAACTATAGTGTATGGCAGAGAGGTGTTAAAGGTTCATCCGCACTAAAAGTGGGGGATATTCAAATTGGCTAAAAGTAATATTTTGTAATAATATTTGTATTATTTGACAATAAACTTTTTCAATTAAAATTTATAAAGAATCTTCAATTTTCCAAACATCTTTCACGTCTGGTTATAGAGCCAAAGGTACAATGCAAACAACTAGGATTACTCAATTTTTGAAAATAAAAATGAAACTTTTTATTTTATGTTTCAAATAACAAAGTATTTTCACCTTAACTTTATACCATCTTATATCTAACCCAATAGAGTGAGAGAAAGCATCAGCAAAAATTACAGCTAACATTAAAGCTAAGGACCCCTTACGATCAGTCCAGCTCCAGCCAGTCATGACGCCGGCGTCGCGGCGCGGCGTTGGGGCGGATTACCATAACGGCTCTAATTAAAATACAAATTAAGACTCTCTGTTTTTGCCCCCGGGGCGTTATCGGCTCAATGTCGTAAATTCCAAACGTTAAGACTTTGGCGCGGTACGCGTCGATAAGTCCAATTCCGATTTCTGCTCTGAGAACTCGATGGGGATTTTAAAAATGTCAGAGAAACGTTGAATTTTTCAGAATCGGCGTGGAAATTTATTCATCAATTTAGGCACTAGTTAAAAAAGGGAAACAAAGTAAAGTTTGTGTAACATTCTGGCCAAGGTCTGTTGTCAGAGTTTTCAGGTCGCACTAATGTCTCTTACAACCAATCGAGTAATTATTAGAAAAAAGATTCTAAGAAAGGAAATATGTTATTCTTACACTCAACAAAAAGTGTTGAGGATGTTGCAACCACTGGGCAGTTTCGTGCTTTGTACTATTAGTTTGTCTTTTACTTATTTTATCTCTGACATATTTTGGAAATCTGGATTTTGACTACGTCAAATTATCCCTGGAATTAAATTGTTGGCAATAATCGAGGGTTTGTAGGACAGAAATGCAAAAGAGTAAAAGGTAAAACAAACAGAGAACGCTGTTAAAAAACTATTAGCTATTAAATGTTTCAGAAAAATGCTTTATTATAACATAGTTTTCTTGATCGTAAAGTATCTGTACACTTACTTTTTTTGGTAGCAAACTTAAATTTTGATCCTTAAATTTGTATTGTATTTATTTCAATGGTAAAATAAGTGTTAATTGAGCAAAGTGTGTATGCAAAATTGATCTAGAAATTCTGCGGAAGGGGTTTTCTTAAACATTGAAAATTTGCGTTTTGGGCCTAAGAAATCGATTTGAAAAATTCTTAACCTGAGAAAAACTAACTTGCAAGTTGAAAATCTTAACATTGTGCTCATTAAAAATCACAGCACAATTATCATAACATATAATAAAAAATCATACAGTATAAAATTGCAATGTTCCTCCGAACGAAGCTTCTAATGAGTCAAACCTGTAAACCTATCACTTGTTAGATAACAATAAAAATGTAAAAATACTAAACTAAGCTCTCGACTGTATCTTTAACACGTTAAATCTCAGTGACACATTCCTTTAAACACGGAACCGAGCACAATCAAACTCCTTTCATCCCCAACCCCAGTTTTCAGTCTGTTTCCCAGCTCCTCAATAACCCCTTTGTAAGGGATGCGGTTCCTCGGTAGCCCAAGCCGCGTCTTGAACCTCCACTACATTCTCATTAACCTTCACCCGCGCCTTAATTCCTCCACTCCTTTACAACCAAATTACGCGCGCATCCTTGAATATTTAACCAACTTTTTCGTGGAGGTGATTAAAAATTGCGTTATTAAAGCCCCGGGCTGTGATCTGCAATGGTGCGAGATGATTCTGTTGTGACGAGAACCTTCATTAGAATTATGTTCTAGCTTAACGCTTCATAATAATTAAAAGGGGATGCAAATTCTTTAAATAATCTCTTTAAGTGATCCCGCTTTTCTTAAGAGCTCGTTTTTCTCAATCATGATAACCTCTTTGCTTAAGGTGGAGCCCTTCTCTTTGTTATTAGGTTGAAAGTGTAATAATCCTAAAGGGGTTTTATTTTGAAGTCGTTATTTGTTCACTTCTCCAGAGGGTTTAAAAAATAATAATTGAAGAGTGCAACTGCATTGGCATACAACATATAATCATTTTACTTATTTAAAAGTTGATGAATCTACCAATAAATAAAATACCCCCGTAGCAGCAAACCTACGTACTCAGCAAATTTCCAATGCATATATATGCAATTTAATACCACATAAAGCCACGTACCAAGTTTCATCAATAATAAATAAACGATTTATGACATTTTAATTATTCTCCATAAAAATAACATGGCGGCTGAGTACGCAGGTTTGCTGAAGAAAGGAACACAAAGAATGGGGTTTTATAAAAATATCAATATAACTCAAGTAGGTAAAGCCACATACCAAATTTTATTAAGTTATGTTTATAATTAAGGAAGATAACACGTTACTTATTCTCCATAAGAATAACATGAGGGAGGAGTACGCAGGTTTGCTGCTACGGGAAATATCGGCCAAAAAATGTTTTTAGTGCAGCTATCAATAGACCACAATAATATGGAGCAATATACCAAGTTTCGTCAGGATAAGTTGATAAATAAGCGAGATATACAATTGTTCTTATCCTCCATAAGATTAACATTGGACAACGTATTGTGTTTAGCACTTTCAATATCTCTGGAACCCTTTGACGTAGAGCAATGACCAAAACACCAAATTATGCGTCTTTTTAAACTGATTCTAATGGAAAAAGCAAATTTGACTTTATATGTAAAAACTCAAAAAAAACCATTTTTGGGGTACAAAACCCCCTTAAAATACCCCTTAGTATAGGTCGATCGATATCTCTGGTTTTCGAACTTAAAGTCATAAATGCTGCTTTAACACGTTTATACCAAATTTCGTCAAAATTGGATTATTTTTACGAGAGTTATCGTGCTCTGACACACACATATATATATATATATACAGTTTTGAACAAATGGTGTTTTTGGCATCTGGGGACCTCAAAGCGAAAAGTTATCACTGTCCCGGGCCTAGGTCTTACCATGCCGACTACGGTAATAGCTTCTTCCCGATAGGGGAAATTCGCTAAAAGGTACTTATAATGAAAAAAATAGGTTGACGGCCTCTTAGAATTTTTATTTTTCTGTTCATATAGACCTCAAAGGTGGGCGATAAATTAATTTAGACGACAAAGCAATGAGTAACCAAGACAGTATCTAGTTGAACGATATTGACTGCATTTACTAAACAAAACTAAGGCGTATTTTGAGGCCAATTCGAATGAATGAAGAATGAGTGTAGCCTTAGTGTATAGCCTTGTTCCTGACTAATACCGACTGATTCTTCAGCCAGGGTCCATTAATTAGTAGCCCAAAGATCAATTGTAGCTGGGCCTAGTTTTGAACCTTTTAAAATGTTTAGAGTTTGTTATGGATCGATCTGGCGAACCTCAGATTGTGAGGTTCGCCCTTACCATTGCGTTATTCAGCCAAACAACTCATCCAAAAGTCGCTGCCATGACCCCCATCTTTTCATTGGCCATTCTACCAATGACGCATTAAATTGCATCTACTGTATTGACAGTAAAATCCTGTAAAATATTACGAAGGAGAGAATTTCGTAGCAATCTGTCATCAACTAACCGCATATTTTAAATAAAATTGAGATTATTTGAAGACCAAATTTTTGTTCTATCAAAATTCTATCAAGATCATAAACTAAATAAAAATACTGATTTACTCATACGAAATAAAAGCAAAAAGTTAATGTTTTGTTTTAATAAATAAAAGAACGAGTGCTGCTTACATTAGAGGTAAAAGTGGGGGATGTGTTTTAAAACCTTAAAACATTTTTAAACACTCTTCATATGAACACGCTTATCTTTGTATGTTTTTTTTCATTTGTGTAGGCTCTACTTAATAATGCAAAAACTACACTAATTGTGGTGAAATAAAAGAAAATAATACATTAGAATGAAACTTTGTGTGCATTTTTAAGATCTTGAATAAGTTTGCTTTATCTAAAGTAGAAGAGTATTTCTAAGTAGTCCTTTTGTTATGCGCAATGTTTGCAGCCCACGTGGTGTATAATGTAATGAAACAAATCCTATTAATATATATAATTTACTTTACACATACTATGAATAGTTTCTTTCCGTTTTCATCATTTAACAACAAAGATTGTCTACTCGCGCCCGTTCATCTTCAAGGCATCCATTAAACCCTTCCTTCTCAAACACTTCCTCCAGGAAAGTCGGCAAACAACAGAAGTAAGGAACTGTTTTTGCCGCAGTGATTAGAAGTGCTCCATTCAGTGATTGTCGGATCCTGATGAGTTTTGGATGTTTGGTCGAGCCCCCATCGTCTTGTTTGATCCGCACTTTGCCCCTATCTTCTTAGCATCGCAAAAACACCAACTTAAACTCAAACCTGCCGCGTCTTGCCGACGTCTTCGTCTTCGTCTTACATCGCAGATTACCTCCCCGAGTGCTCTCAAGGGATTGTTTGAGACCGCTTTTGGAAAAGGTGTTTAAAGTATTATTTATGTTGTTGGGTTATAGTTTTACTTTTTATTTTTGTAAACGTCAGATATTTTTTAGTTTTTAATCATGAGTTTTTGCATTAAGTTTACTATCAAAAGTTGACTCTTGTTATAACTTTGATATCTATAACTAATCCTCAAAATTAATTTGGTAAAGGTCTAGAAATGTATATATTCTATGGTATGAAAACGCCTTAAGAGATGATCAATGTATATGCGATATGTATCAACTACAATCTGTAGTCAGATACTCCACTATGCAAAAGAAACATAGGTAACAGAAAACAAAGTCTGTAAATAGTCTTCTCAATATTTTGTTTCGGAAAGTTTTGTGTAAACAGACAGACATTTCATTTAAAACTAAAACCTGAAATACAAATCCAGCGAATACTATAAACCGTTTTACAGTATATAATTATAACTAAACAAACAATAAAAAGCATCCAAGCACCTTCCAAAGTATCAGAAGAGGGAGAACAACAAGACATTGTTGTCGAGAGCATCTGTCATAAAAAAGTAAATAAAGAAGAGGAAACACGGCGGAAAAACGGCGGGTTTTAATTGAAATAGGGTCATTTGCCTGTGACGACTCCCGGCCCCGGCGAAGATTGGCTTTTTTAATTTTCAAGAAGGTGCTTTGTGTGCTTTAAGGGAACGGAGGGCTGCTAAAAGCTGTATGAAGACGTGATGAAAGGAGAGGGGAGAAGGGGAGAGGGGGTCAGCAAACAAGAAGGCCACCTAATTAGTTGATTTGTAGAAGCCCCCTGCACTTCGCCGCCGCTAATGCAATCTAAATTTTTGATTCCGCTATCCCACCAAGAGGTCAATCAATGGGCCCGATTGACTTTAAATCAATTAGAAAGTCCTCGGTTTCGGCCGTCCACTCACTTCCGGTCGGAAGTCCTCTTGACGATTCTTCCCCTCCTGTTTTTTTTTAGATTTTTCAGCTCGTGCACTCGAATGGCTACTTGTTTTGAGAGTTATTTTCGGAAGGAAAGTCAGTTTGTAACCATTCAATTTGCTTAAACCTTGCATAAGTTAAGAATTAATTGTATGAAAGAACTAAGTAAGGTTTGAGACAAAAGTAAATGCGTAAAAAGTAATGTTGAGATTGAATTTAAAATACTCATGTAACGAGGCAAGTTAGTACTGGCAAGTGCTTTCTACTACTTATATGTTTTTATAGGGTTTGGACCGTTCCCTATCAAAACATTAAAAATACCGCTGGCGTAGATACACAAAACAAAGCAATACTATCTTTTTCCCATAATGTGGTTAATTAATTTCTTCACGATATAAAACAATGTCGATTTGATTGCGTTTTAAAACCTAGAACTATTAAAAAAATTGTTCAAGGAATTTTAATACTATATATATTTGCAATGAATGTTGTTTCAACAATATGTTAATATTAATTAATTAATAAACTGTCACCATGATTCCGGACTTTTCTTGTAATTAGTACACTGTAAAAAATCAAAAGCTCAAGAAACAGATGCTACAGGACCCTTTACACTTTTCCCAAAACATTGAGGGGAAGGAGGAGGGGAGGACAGTGATTATAATGCAAGAAGCACCGCGTCCCCCCGGCGCGTCCCACGTTTAAGAAACTTCCACACTAAGCTATTTAGCCGTGTTTGTTTTCCTTAAGAATTAGTCGTTCAAAGAGAGGCTGTTAGTGGTCGGAATCAGTATTCTGTGCAGGACCGGCTGCGGCCCGCGAATACGAAACCCTTCAAGACACCGAGGGTGGAAGGGCGAAGGACGAAGGGCATGGGCCGGCGTCTTCAAAGGGCCGAGGTCACTTGGTGGGGATCTTTGAAACAAACGGTTGCCACCGACTTACAAACTCTCAGTTGAGACGCCCACGTTGAATCGAGTCCGACGAAAGCTTTTGAAATCAAACTTATGACATTTATCGGTATAAGGACCTAGGGGCAAGATTTTCTCAGAGGAAAATCATATATTTGTAACCCCGTTAGTGTTACTTTGTCACGCACTGGTTGTTTTTGGTCAACTATTATGACATTTTTGTTAGTGAATTTCCTTTGGAAAGTGAACTATTAGTATGACCCGCACGGTGAAACTTAAGCCCGGGACCACCATAGAAGTTCCTAACGTGACCCCCTGAACACGTTTTGGGGGGGGTCGTTCAAAATTGTATATATATATATATATACATATATATATATATATTTTTTGTCCGATTTACTTCAAATTTGGTAGGGACGTTCCTTTCTGTAATCAGTTGGACAAGTTCGTTGGGCAAAACAATCGGAAAACTCTAAACCCCTTTTTTTGGGGATTAATCTTTCAAATTTTGAGTTTTTGGGCCCAAAAAGGGTCAGAAAAGCCCCGTATATAAAATGAATGCATGTAAAAAGATGATAATTGGAGAGGCGAAAGTTTTAAGCCCTCTCTCGTCATTCTAGCATAAATATTTACCGAGTTATTAAAGAAAATCTGTATCGACCAAACACAGTACGTTGTCTTATGGGGATTTTACATTAGAAAAGCCTGTTATTCATTTGTTGGTGTACTTTTATCATCCCAAACAACCTCACGCCTACTTAAAAGCCTGACTGGACCTTCTCCTAACCTTATAATGCGCAAAATTGTATTCCCAGCATTGCAGGTAAATAGAACCAGGAGCATCAGAACAGCCAAAAATCACTGTTTTCAGATTTGAATAAAAGTTGGAATAAATGTATGTTTTAACTGATTTTGAGTTTTTATAGTTTTTTATGTGGAAATTCACTTCCCTCACGTCAGCGTACTGCGTGCGAACTCGTTATTATTTTAATACCCATAAGCCCAATGTTACAACTTTAAATGTTGTGGTTAGAGATTTTCCCAATCGATTTCTCAAGCTCAAAATACAGTACCTCTATTGTTAGATGGAACCAAATCATTCAGTGGGATTTCGAGATTTTGTTTGTGTTAATTGGTCGTTTACGATTTTTTGATTTCATCCTTTAGTGATAATGTTAGTGTTACCGTTACCTAAGTTAAAAAACTCTGTACATAAAATAAAACTATTGTTGTGTTGCAACAAGTATATTAATTTGAATAAGGCTGTGTGTATCTGAGAGATTTTTTACAGTGTGTATTATCAGAACATTTTTACTTCGAAGCAACATAATGCGTTACCGGATTCGTGTTTTGTTATTTATAATTCTGAATAGCTTTACATTGATATAATACTAATAAGAATATTGAAAACTCATTTAAATATTGTCAGAAACTAAGCCAACTACTTTATTAGCTCTTTAGCTGTCGGCTTGTAAAAGGCTACTTATAAAAGGCCGAAATAGCAAAACGTATACTATCTCGTTTGTGGTTGGCCTTTTGAAAAAAGTAAACATTAAATTGTTCTTATTTCATAATTATTTATAAAATCAGAGTACTAATATAAGACACATTTACAACAGAGTTCGTGACAAATGTTGCCAACAACAGTTGTAAACCGACTTTAGAATGACAGTCATTTGTTGACAACATTTGATTGACCTCATTCAAAATCAATGCTAATTCAAATTCAACATTTGTTGGTAACAAAAACAATTATTATTATGACTCTAACGAACACGCTTTTTTGTATAATAAATTATATTAGTGTAATTCGAGTTGGTCGATTGGAAGGCATATGGTCGTGGTTGTAGTTATCTTGATTGTTCTTATATTTAAATAATATGCTCCAAATTATTGGCGAAAGTGGAAACATGTATACGGTTCACACTAAAGTACATAAACAAATCATAAAACAATTTTCCAAAACCCAATCACCCCTTGAGAATCGTGATCCCGCCCCCACAACAACAGTGCGGCGAGGACCTCTGATGAATTTCCACAAATGGAAAACTCTCTGCGATCGAGACCGAGGAAATTCACCATTTCCAGACATTAGCTGGATGAGACGGAGCCCGGCCTCTGATGACACTTAATTTCCTGTACCGGACCTTTTCATTTGCAAACCCCCGCCGTCCTTATCTCCGGACATGACGTCACACGTGGCTCCCGCCTTGCCGCGAAACGCTGTAATTAAATCGCGGGATCTTTGTTATCGCGGGAAGGTGCGATTCATCTGGAGGTTCGCGGTAATTTTATTCTTCAAGAAACTTTAATAAAGGGTATGCGCATGCACTAAAATCTCTGGAGAACAGTAAAAGATAGTATATTAACATTAAAATAGTGGAATTGCAAAATATAGGTCAACAAAAATTATGGCACCTATTTTAACCTAAGCAAGCTTAGATCAGCAAGCGTAATTAGGAAAACGGTTTTGATGTTCAAAACGTTATGTAAAACCTGTTATTATTAGTTGAATATTATTCCTGTGTTATTAAAATCAGCTAGTTAGACCATAAAGATATTTAGGCGTGCACTAGGTGCATACAGACATTAGCTGGTTTTGGTCCTGATATTAGCCAACAAGTGCAATCATACCACAATATTTTTACCAAGCACTTGGGTTAATTGAGGACAGTTTGAAAATTTGTTAAAAAAATTTGATCAAGCTTTGTTGTACTGTATAATATATAATTTATCATAAACATATCCTCCCCCTCTCCTCCTGCTCCTCTCTCTCCCTTTCTCTACCGTTAGCAATGCAGTCCCGTGTAGGCCAATGTGCAAATGGCCTATGCTAAGTCGCCCCTAGATAGGCGCGTCGCGGCGCACAATTTAAATGCTAATGCTCCGTCTTCAGGTGTTTGATGCCCCGTCTTTGTGACAAGTTGCCCCAACTTTTATCACTTGCATGTTCTTTGAGATGACAATATTTTCTTTGACGAATTTGTCCAGTTCGTCAAAATAAGTATAGTAACAATAGGTGGGGTTAGTAAGAAACTTAAGTGTTTCACGTGTATAAAAGTCTACGACTTCTTTGCCCTTCGCTATTACTAATGAAATTATACTGCTTCGTATGTGCCAGTTTTTGTATACACTTCGTGTAACTTAAAATCATACAAATACAAATAATAAAAAAAAAACTAATACATTATTTCGAAGTATCTTAAGATATTTGTTCATGTATTAAAATATCAAAAATTAACCCCTCAGAGAATCTTTATCTTGTTTTAGATTTAATTGTTTCAAAACATTAATACATATAATCCAGAAAAATGTTAAATCATTAAAACTGCAAATTTGTAATTACTTCCAAGAATCGCAAAACATATCTTCATCTGTAATTTAAACATCTCAAGATAATAAAAATATATACGTTTAAGTTCATTACATCGTAACTTAGACATGAATCCATCCAGTTCATGTTGGTAAACCAATATCAGATCTACATCGCTACTTGTAGATAAAAGTTCAAAAGCTGTGTTCAAATAAACATATTTTTTCTAATTTGTAAGTAGAATGAGAGTTAAGTAAATTAAAAAACACTAATGTTCTTAAACTCCACATTTAAGTACACACCTTAAACAACCCCATCTCAAAAAAAAGCATTTTTTATCTCAACAGCTGAAAGGTACGTGCTGTATGTGTAATTCTTGCCGAATCGCTCCCCAGTGATTTCGTGTGGGAAAGTTTCGTAAGAGAAACAGTAGCAAATTTGAATCTCACCCTTCTAAGACGACTATTACCATAAGAAATACGGCGGACTTATCAGTCGCGCGCAGTCGCTGCACATGTGTCTTCGAGAGCAGAATCAACACATACTGCAGTATGAATAATCGTCACGATAATGGAGTAATCAAGGGGTTTTATAAGAGTTATATTTTCATAAAAACTCGTCGTGTAATTTGGTATCCTTGATTTAACAAAGGTTTATGATATTTTATGACGGACAAAAAACTTAAATTTGGACCCCTTTTTGTTATGACTGACAAATTAAATCAAGCTTCGAATCAGTTGTGTGGTTGGTTATAAAGGGACTAAGGTGCCCTAAATGTTTGAGGTTTTTTCAGAAACACAATCATGAGAAATACGTTCTAATTGATTATTTATGAACACCTGGTGACGGTAAAATAAAATAAAATGAAGGTGTAGCAACGAACTATTGAATAGTTAAGCTTTACACAACATGAAATGGCAAATAACACTTGCCACAATGCAGTTTGATATCAAGCATGCTTTACATCCGTATATATCAATACTTTATTAGTGATTTCTACTTGTATTTTCACTTTTAAAATTTAGTTTGAAAACCATCACCATTTATAAAGTATTTATAAGTATTCAAGAAACGTTCAGGGTTAAAATTGTATAGGTTATCTTAAAACAACGCAGACATGGTCCATAAAACAATTATAGTTAAAACTAGTTTAAAATTGTTCAAATGTTAAAAACGTAAAATGTAACAAACTATTTGCGATTCAAATGCAAGATTCATCATTATAGATTTGAGAATAACTCCAGTTGATAAGTAATCGCATCGTTCAAGTTAAAAATCATACTCGGGTGTTGTTCTGCAGTTATATCCATCAGAACACTTGCGGTACTTTGATTCAGCTAATTTGGTAGACTTGTGGTGCTGGCCTAAAAACATTGCGATTTCCAATAAAAATGTGTTCCAAAGTTCACGATCCGGAGTTATTGGAGGTATAGAATTTGAGTTGAACGTTGTACTAATCTCTGAGGTGAAGTATTCTGTTCCTCGCCCAAAATGTGCTGTAACTCAACCCTACGGTTTAAACGGTGTAATTCACAAAACCAATGTAAACCAGAGTGAGTATTTTGTTTTTGTACACCATCCAGTCGTCAATAATTCGATTTCGATTGCAATTTTACATTGAACTAGTTTTTTTGTGGAACAGTAAATCGCTGATTACAGTCAAATTGGGAGTACATTTTTTGGCGCTTTGTATAAACACATTGCCCGTTATTCACCCACGCACGCTGCCAAGTTGGGCCGATGGTAATAACAACCGAACGTTCGGAGCGGCGGGCGACAGCGCAAAAACCCGACACGTCACCGCGCTATTTCTCCTTGCGGGCCACTCAAAGAGGCGGCGAAAATTAAAAATAAAAACTCGTGTGTTCCAAATAACAATAAGCGGGGGAGTGAAAAATTAAAAGCATGTAGGCGAGCGGCCGTGACGTATGGATATTGTCCACTCCGACCCTCTCTCTCGCACGGAATCGCCGCTCTCTCTCACACCCATTGCATACCGTATACTCCCTCCCTCTCGCACACACAGACCGTGCCTCGCCATCTCTCTCGCTCTTTGATTGACCTGTCTGCCGGCGTGTTTGCAATTGTGTGTTTTTCTGTTATGATCTTTTATTGGACGCGTAAAGTGGTTTTATTTTAGAGGTGGAAAATCTTGATACACAATTATTGTTACAGGGGAAGCTACACGTTTGAGTCGTTTACTATGGTTATTAACTCATAATATAATACTAGTTTGGATTTTATTTGTTAGGGAGATTTAGTGTGGTTTGTTTACAACAGGGATATCAAGTGAAATACAATACTGAGAGCACAATACTAGACATCCATCATTTTATACATTATGGTAATCAGGAAGCGTTTTTCATATCCTCAATTAAAGAAATTGAATATGTTTATTTTGTAAAACAGAGTTTAGCTGAAATTTATTATAAGCATTCAGACTCAACCGTAGCAGTCAATTTGTTTACAAAGTTCTGCTGAAAATTTTGGTTTATGGTCCAGATAAATTAGTCTATCTTTAGTTAGTTGGCAGAAAATCTAGCGCGTAGTTGCTCAGTATAACTATTGCAACATTTACTAAACAATAAATTGTCTACAATTTATGTGAAATACAAAAATGTTAGAAATAGATCTAATTTGTCGATCAGTCCATCGTTATAAGCTGACGCATTACCGTAGTTAAATTCGTATCAGATATAAGTTTTTTTGTGAATTTAAGATGGGAGGTGCCCAATGAGATTTGTTAATTCATTTCACATGCAAACTAGGCCAATTTTTTAATTGAAAAAAAAACATCGGTTTAGAGTCCCTTTGACCCATTCTCCAACTGCCACTGTAGACATATATAATCGAAATCACAACTTAAGCAGTCACCACTTCGCAGCAGTAATCAATTGATTAATCATTAACATGTATATACATGTTATGCATCAATTCTAATACAGTAACCATAACCACACGTTACGCATAAGAGAACCGGCTCCCTATCGATACTGTAAAACCCATTGAAGCTTTCACAAAAAAAATGATGTCATCTCAAAGAATATGCAAGTGATAAAAGTTGGGGCAACTTGTCACCAAGACGGGACATCAAACACCTGAAGACGGAGCATTAGCATTTAAATTGTGCGCCGCGACGCGCCTATCTAGGGGCGACTTAGCATAGGCCATTTGCACATTGGCCTACACGGGACTGCAATGCTAACGGAAGAGAGAGAGAGAGAGAGAGAGAGAGAGAGAGAGAGAGAGAGAGAGAGAGAGAGAGGAATAGGACCCATATCTACATTTGTAAGGACAGATTTTGTAATACATTATTTTGTATATATTATATTTTCATGTGGCATAATTTTTCTCCTCTGAGGGGGGATAATTTTCCTTGATTACTTTAGATCCAAAAGACGACGTACTGACTATATTTTACTATTGTAGGTTCATATCATTTCTCAAATATGTATATCAAATCTGTATATATAAAGCCAAATTTCTTCATAAACTTGTCATAAAACCACTCGACTCTCGTGCATTTACTACACACTAATCGTCTTCACGATAAATCTCAAAATATGAATTTGAAACGTCTTAAAAGATCAAGATCAGGTTTTAAAAGGAAAAGTTAATGTTGTTTATTCCAAATATGTTTATGTTTTAATTCAAATAGACAGTGGAATCCTTAGTACATACATTTGAGTATATCATTTGATGGAATTATATGATCTAGTTTTATTATTGTAAAATAAGGCGATGTTTTAATACTTTCATGTTTAATGTTGTTAATATATTTATACGACTACCTATTGGAACTGATCTTTATCATTTAGTCATTAGTTTTTGGAGCATTGGAGGTGTATCAGAAAAGTTACCAAACATGCAACGACATTGCCATCAAACATGCAACATGCAACGACATGGCCATCAAACATGCAACATGCAATGACATAGCCATCAAACATGCAACATGCAACGACATAGCCATCAAACATGCAACATGCAACGACATAGCCATCAAACATGCAACATGCAACGACGTAGCCATCAAACATGCAACGACATAGCCATCAAATATGCAACGACATAGCCATCAAAGGTGCAACGACATAACCATCAAACATGCAACGACATAGCTATCAAACATGCAACGACATAGCCATCAAACATGCAACGACATAGCCATCAAACATGCAACGACAAAGCCATCAAACATGCAACGACATAGCCATTAAACTGTTTTTTTTTTTTTTATATATCTAGCACTATGGTAAATATTAAGTAAAATTTAATTAAAACCGCCCCTTCATTTTTCCTTTAATACCGTTTCCCGACATGAAGGAAAGGGACCGATCGACCCCGTAGACACGTATTATTACCTGGAAGTACTAATAAAAATCTTGGAATATTTTAATTTGACGGATATCCTTTGATCTTTTCTTGCCGAAGTAAAAAACATCACCTCATAAAAATATTGCGGCTCCACAAAGGATGCGCTTTGATAGGAAATTAAAAGACGCTGGGCAAAAAACGCCGCTAACTCAGAGTATCTTGCAGGTTAAAGGTCGATTACCTTCTTTGTTTTACTCTCTAATATACACCCTCTCGCTTGCCCCAGTCTTCGCAGCTATCGCCCTCTCTCTTTTCGCGGATGGTCGGTTTATTTTTCTTTTCCGCATAGGAGATTGCTTAATTAAATTATCAGTTTAGACGAAGCATTATGCGGCGATATAAAAACAGCTCTTTGTGAGCGCCTAGGGCTAATATTGTTCCCTATCAAAGGGCCCTTGCCGTTCCCGGTGAAAGATGTTACTTTACCTTATTCGTTTTTAACAGGGAAGTAGGGAAGGGCGGGTTGTAGTTCGAGGGATCTTTGGGAGGGGTGGTGCGTGATGAAAGGGTTCAAAGCTATGAAAACAACTCTGTTACTAAATTTAACGGGAAATTCATCACATTTTTCTGTAAAAAAACAATCTTTTGTACTTTAATCCCGAAATATAGTTGTGCTTGTTTGGAGAACAGGCAGTTTGAAATAAGGAGTAAAAACTAATTTCATCGCTATATCTTTTACAAAGAATATTAAAAGCAAAAGTTTCTATCATTTTTAGCACAATAAATATAAACCATCACCACATATTATGTTAATTCCACCTGTTCAAATGTGGATATTCACTGTGGATAGCAAATGTACAAGATAATGGAATTGCCCTTCTAAAAACATAAAGATGCCTTAATGTACAGAAGTGTCAAATAATGAAGTCATGTAAACAAATAACATATATTTATTATAATATACTACTATTTAGTGTGAAAATAATACATATATATCATCATGCAATCGAAATAATGAGAATAATTCAAACAAGAAAATAAAGCTAACATTATTTACCCACAACTACATATTACGAAGGTCCGCCCTTAAAATGTATCTATTGTTCTTTTTTCAATGTTAGTCCATTTATCTTCAAATTTGCCTTGTGATTCTTATAAACCATCCAGTAATTAAAATCCTCCATATATAAATCAAAGAAAGAATTTCAACAAATCCTCTTTTTTCCGAATATAACAACTACAACACATATTCAGCAGGTACAAACCCCACGGTAAAACAAGACAAACCCCAACCATTACCCTCTATCCGGACAACAAATTGTGACAAGGGGTAAAGATCGGCGCTTAGGGGCCAACACGAGAACATGTCAGTAAACAAATGTTCGGCGACAAGACGGAGCGGTGGCTGACAGGCACATAAGACCGGGGGTGGTGGGGGGTAATGCATACACGGTGTTGGTAGTTTCGTCGGGGGGGGGCGACTACCTTGGGAAATTCCAGAGGTGATAGCGTGAGGCGAAAAGTGTAGTATAATTACCCGCCAGGCGCCTGCCGCCCAGCTGTGAACGTCGGCCCGGTTTTTATGTGATGGCCCATGCGATATCGTCTTTATACATGGAAGGCACGATAATAGGCTGTATCGTAAACCGTGCCTTTCGTCGGCACCAGATGCGTGGGGAGGGGGGAGGGGGGGTTGCAGTGCAACTGAGGTAGGATGGATACTGTGCTATTTTCGTTTAGTGGAATGTTGATCCTGTATTTCGATGAGCGAGGACACTATTCAAGTTTTATAATGGAGTATAATTTTTTGGGAAAGACAAATTATCGATATTTAAAACGCTTATTTTGGAATGCATGTATTCAAATGGGAATGCATGCCAAATTCTAAGGTTTTATCTTGACAAAACCCTATCATGTTGCATATATAGGATATACACCGTGTCCCAAAAAAACTGAACAACTTTGAGGCCTAATAAAATCTAGTTAGGCGTACTTAAATTATTTTTGAAAATGCCATATGATAGAGGAACTCATAAAGTTTTTTAAACATGATTTTCATGTATCAGCTGATCTATTGTTGTCGTTCAAAGCTTTAAACTTCAAAACATAACCTACAGTAAGACAGGCATTATGATCGTGCAAGAAATTGCTAACTGTGTTGAATGGTACATTGAAACAAAATCTGATATTTTAGTGCAAAGAAGATTTAGAACACGCTATGGTCGACATCCTCCATCAAGGAACACCATCCGAGCCTGGTATGATAAGTTTATGTTGACTGGATACATAAAACACTTGAAAGGTAATGGTAGGCCTAAGCTCCCAGATGAAGTTTTAGAAAATGTGCATCAAGCATTCCTTGTTAGTCCTCAAAAATATGTCCGCATTGCAGCACGTGAATTAAATTTGTAAAAATCTAGTATTCACTGAGTACTAAAGAATAACATTAGTATGAAAGCTTATAAATTTCAGATGTTACAACAAATTACCCCAGATGACAAATTTGAACGTAAAGACTTTGCAGCTACTGTGCTTGATCGTATGTTTGTTGATGAACACTTTTTAAAAAAGATAGTGTTTTCCGACGAAGCCACATTCCATGTTTGTGGAAAAGTTAATAAACATAATGTACGAATATGGGGCACTGAAAAGCCATATGAAGTTCGGGAACAAATTGAGACAGCCCCAAGTTGAACGTGTGGCGCGCCATATCTTATGAAAGGCTTATTGGTCCATTTTTCTTCCATGAACAAACAATTAATGGCAACATTTATCTAGACATGCTAGAAAACTTTGTTTTTCCACAGATGGAATACCTACAGCCCAATGTGTTTTTCCAACAAGATGGAGCCCCACCGCATTGGAAGTTTTTTGTTAGAGAATCACTCGACAACTCCTTCCCTTTACGATGGATTGGGTGTGACGGCCCAATACGCTGGCCTCCACGGTCCTCGGACCAAACACCCTGTGATTTTTTCGTCTGGGGCTTTGTCAAAGACCAAGTTTACAAGTCGAAAGCATACAATGTTCGAGAATTGAGATTGAGAATCAATGCAGCCTTCAGCAACATCACTGATGAAATGTGACATAGAGTGTGGTCAGAGTGAGATAACCGTATTGACTATCTTTTTGCCAACAGTGGGAACCATGTTGAAGTACACTAACAAACATTATATCAATGAAAACTTAAGAATATGTGTGTCCCTTTTCATTTTATAATGTGTCCATATGTGTGTAATTAAAATAATTGCAATCCAACAAAGTTGTTCAGTTTTTTTTGGGACACGGTGTATATTGCAATATATGCAACAGTTAGAAAATGGTTCGTGGAAAACAGACACGCGGGTTTTCTTTGAGATTTTCACATTGAATTTTTATATTTATATAGAAAAACTATTGATTAATTCAAGCTACGTGGTATTTAAAATCTTTATATAATCTTAAACTTTTAGTGTTGTTGGAGCCTAAGTAACTTTCTTTAGTTTGCCATTTTTAGATATTTAAAATGACGACAATTTTTGAAATGGTTTAAGCTAGAAACGTCATATTCAGTGCTAAATAGATTTTGATGTGCCACGTTTAATGCCAAAATTTCTAGTGCTTCCTAAACTATAATGTAGGGCCTATTTATTTTAAAACACATATAGACCAGCAGAGTAAAAGGAAGCAATTTAAAACCTATACTTATGTAAACCTTTTTACTTATTTTGACCCAAACATCGTTTTGCCATAACTTTGGATCGTGCTTTACAGACACCCTGTGTATCTAAAATTACTTATTTACTTAGAACCATATTCCTCCATCTTGAGTTTGAAGGTTATGCTAGTAAATAAAGATAATTACAAGAGAATTACAAAAGTTACTGAAGAAAAGATTCACTGTGTCGCCCAATGCATTAACAGCTTTGTTTCCATCTTCGAAATATGAAACACTAATTTCAATAATGTTGCAAGTTTAAAACTAAGTCGGGAGAATCAATGAGTTCCAAAGTTTACAAAGATTCTTCTTTCCAACTGGACTCAAAGAACAATTTAAGCTTTGACAAAACTTTCGACTTTTAATGTTCCTTCTAAATTTACCTTCTTCCATTGTTCTTGCAAATGTGTTTCACTCTTTAAGGATGAATCGTTTGTTCAGTAAGAAAATATGTTTGGTTGTTTAATTCGCGATGTTTATGGGACGTGGATATCAAATTGAGTACCAGTATGCCTGCAATGTTTAAAGTTATAATTAGCCTTTATTTTTTATGACATTAAATTTGCTAGTCAGTCGATACTTTGGATGGTACCTCATCTTGGTGATAGACACTAGGAATATCTTAAGATATAAGCTCATAAAACTACTTTGGGTTCATTCATTTATTAGATTGACTTCCACCCGACAAACATTTCCCAAGCCTTTGAATGTATAAGAATATCAGAGCTGGTAAGATGACAAGGGCTATGTTCTATGCAGAAACTTTACCAAACAGTCGTCTCAGTTTCAAGATGGCGGCGCACATTGTTCCGGCTTGTAGCTCTTGAAACTTTGCTCTTCTCTGTATTGTTGCTAAAATATTACAAAGCACAGTCGAGCCTTAAGTGATTCCAGCGTAATTTGATATTTCATTATCTTGCGATACTTTATACATTTTTATAGTCTTGTACCTCTTTTGGCAATTGTTATGGGGCTATATCCTTGTGTAGAGACACCACCGTCAAATAAAAATTTATGGACATATTTGGAAACACATGGATTCACGTTATTCATGGCACCATAACATATACCATAGTTCAGAACATATCTCATAAATAATATTAAGAATCAGTTGAATTACTTCAATAATTAAACTAAGGTATGTATAGAATATATTTTATCCATATTACCAAAGGACTTAATCACACACTACAATTTTTAATAAACTACATACTACATTATCAATTTCTCAACTGGAAAACCTCCGATAATCTGCATTATTTTCAAATTGTCTAGGGTATGCAATGTTGATCAACTAAATTCTCCCTAATATTAATCACAAAACACGGTCCAGTAAACTGCACTTCTACTTATGTCTTCAAAAATAACATCCAGACTCTCTTACAAAAACAGAATGCATAATTTTCTATTGTAGGATGAGAAGAGTTATAATGTATTATATTACCTACAGTAAAATGTGTATCTTTTACTGTGATTGATTATTAACAACATGAAAAATGATCATATTATGAAGCTAATTTGGTTATATTGGATCATACATTGTACCGACAGTCAATGAATATCTTTCACTTATTACTACATAAAAAATAAACTGATACAAATGCAAACCCACTTATTCTTCGTAATCCCCAAGAAATCTCCATCTTGCCGAGCATCTTTAAGGGGGAAACAAATAAGATACCGGCTAAATAGGCTGCCCCGTGCAGATAATAATGCAGTTAAAAAAAGCAATCTCATGCCATCTCGAGGACTTCGGTAATAAAATTCTGGGGATAATTCCGTTGTGAAGGGAAATCTGGAAAAATCCAGGGGAAACTGTAGCTCGTTCTCCGTGGGTCACATTGTACAGGGTTTCTCGCAACCATCTGGTCAAAATTGACTAGGCTGTTAAACAGGTAAAACCTTGCAATATTACATCATCAAGTGTGTCCTATCATTCTCCGTGTCCGGTCTATGACTCTGTATGTATTGTATACAACAACTTTTATATCTCACAAAGGGTTAAAAAGTAATGAAAGTTTGTACTGTATTAATATTGTCCTAAATAGTTTACAATTTTCTTAGAAGAAAATGGCGGCAGTTTAAGATTTTCAACTATAAATAACCTAAAAAAGAACACTAAGGATGTTTTTTTTCACGGATTATGAATAACGGAGAAAACTAAAATTTGAAATCAGAATTTGGGATATAGACACTTTCGGCTGAAAAAAAACAGCTTTTTACCAAATATTTTAGTTTGCTATGTTGTTTACAATCCAGTTTACAAAAAGTTAGTTCTTGGTTGGATTTGTACTTAAATTCTGTTAAAATTTTGTTAAATTATCTAAAGCTTTGGCGTCTTCTTGATTATTTGTTTGATTTAACGTTGAACATGGTTTAAATTGCCGCCATTTGGAAACTGAATGTGTTGCGGAAACCAATCTATGCAGTATATTGTGACCTATTTAGGTGAGTATTTGTACCAAGTTTCTTTATTTTTTCTCTATTCGTATGTAAGCTATTTTATAAAACGTACACAGACAAATATGAACAAGATAGTACTTTATTATTCTGTGCCATTTTATAATTTTCATCTGCTGAATAACATGAAAAGCTTGATCAAATGGTTGCGAGATACCCTGTATACTTCCCGGATAAGCGACTGAGAGCCCCATAAGGTGTTTCCGGGTATTAAATATTGAAAGAAATGAGGGCTGGGGAGGAAGTGTTTTGAGTGGCTTTTCTCCCGCGGCTATGAAAAATGAACTAAACCATCGGTGGCTTCAGTGATCACCGCTAGACCTCCAAACGAAGGTTCCGGCACCTAGTGGAAATAAATAAACGTATAGAAAAACTGTTGCGGCTTTTTCTTCTTTTTGTTGTATAGACTTAAACTGTGTACTGTTATTTTTGATAATCAGTCATTTAATTGATGAAATAGGTTAGGTAACACGTTTCATAAAGAGTTATTTTAATTTTAGGATACGATTTTTTAGATTAGTATTTTAGTTAAGTTATAATACAAAAAGTAATAATTATTCTAAGTAACTTACCTGTGAGGACCACAGTTTAGAATGCCCTTAGCTTTTAGTATTTCGCGATTAAGGCGAATATTCCTTGTTAAAAAAATGCTACATTGTGTTCTTTTATATAAAAATTAATTTGGGCTGATTGTTTTATTATGTTTACCATTAATTGCTTTCAACAGTTTCCTCAAGTAAAGAATAAACAAAAGTGTCAACATTTAATCATTTGAACGTTTTAGGATTAAATAAAATACCATTATCAAATTATATTAACAAACATTTAAAATACAGTTATTCATTTGTACAATAACCCTAATTATTTAATTACGCTTAGTATAGCCCTAAATAATCTCTTTGCAAATGAGTAACACGTTCTCGTATTTTAGAATAATATAAATAACGTTTAAAATTAAAAAGTGTAGCCAAATAAGTGATTATTCTGTTTTAATAAAACCTCCAAGTCGACCTAACCCTATTTTAATACAACATTTATCTCACTTGTAAGCCTAATTTTATTACTCCGAAGCCCAAAGGGCGCCGTTTCGTCCCTAGTTTCATTTCCCAATCGCGGTTACTCCGTACAGTTACCGGAGGTAATTCTGTACAGAAATTAGCTCAGAGGGAATTTGCGGGCGCATCCCCTAAATATTGCGCGAGCCCTTAACGACGTGCGAGCTGATAGAAATTTATGCACACCCGCGCAATTTCCCAAAAGAGCAGTGGATGTGCAAGAAGGATGACGTTAGGTCAAGATGAAGTTCTACGGTGGAGGGGGGTAGTCCCGTGGGGATGTCCCTAAAAGAGACGTTTTACTTGCAAATATTCCCCTACTTCATTGTACAGTCTCACTCTGTTTAGGGGAATAGTGGAAGTCGTGTTTTTATGCAAGGAGTGTTTCTTTTGGCCAATACAATTTTGTACAGAGGCACACGGTATTTTACCACTAGTTTTTTTTTTCAATTTCAAAGACATATGTCAGTCAAATTAATGAAGCAGTAAATACAGTTAACTATGAATATGAAACTGCAACATTCTTTGTTAAGGGCTGGCATGTATTTAAAAGGAGTATAATACAAACTGAAAAGCTTACTCCGTATTTATTTCATAAATTTAGATAAATAATTTCTTAAGTAGTTTATATGAGTAATTTTAAAATATAAAACTAATTTAAAGTTAATTATCATATATTTTTTACAACTACGATATCATAAATTTTAAGAGGCTACCTTTTTAAATACGTCTTGAATAATTACAGAATGTAATAATTTATATTATACAATACAACACACATTATAACCAAATAAGGGAAACACAATATAAACCTAAGGAGATCTTAATTGTTTACATTTTATTTCAAAGACTATTTAAAGCTGTAAATACTATTACTAGCCGCATTAGCGTAACATTAATTTTAAGATCAAATCATTTAGGCGTTTTCCCATCCTGCTAAATTTAGTTGCTACGTACAACTATTACCCTCCGCACTTCTTTAAGAAAAATATATCAACAAACCGCCAAAAAAACTAAAAGCAAGCTAGCAAACAGTCCGAAACACAACCACCCGATGCAACGCCAGGAATCACTTGCCGTTCTTCGGTATTTTTCAACTACTTGTTGCGCGTCCATTAGCCGGGCGCCGCCAGAGTTCTTTTTATGTCATTTAAAAAGCTCGCACTTGACGGAAAGTCCTGAGGGGGGGGGGTTGATTGATCTGGCAGCTAATTGGATGATCGATGGGTTTTTACTTCATCAACCAATATGAGGGTAATTTGCGATGGACTCCTCCCCCGTGCGAAGAGCGCCCTTGAAATTATCCATTAAATCCCCACTTCGATCACCGCCCTAACCTGTCATTCTTTTTTCTCAGGCTTGGATCTTTTTGGTGGTGGAAATACCGTGAAACTGGGGAAAGTGTAGGGTTTGTTACAAATTTATAAAGTGTAGTAAGTGTAGTTTTGGGATTGTTTAGTCGTAACTGATATTTTTCCTTTTGAATCAAACAGTTGATGGGTAAATTAAACACAGGTTGCATCCACTAGAGGTGCCTAAAAGGCATAAAAGATCAAGAATCTTTATTGAGCAACATATTAGGTTTTTGCCATTTTGATATTCATTCGTCAACGTAATGTAATGTTGTAAAAATATGTTATAGCATTGACTATAAATACTGAAGTAGACTTCTCATTGCCATTATAAAACGTGTCCCTAATTTTGTGTATGCCAGGATTGAAAGAGGTCGTATTTTACACCAATCACCAACAGAGTGTACTGCTGTCAACTATTACTTATCCTCTCAAGGAGGGAATAATACAACAGTTGGTGTGTCAGGAAGCAAACATAAGTTGATTATCACTTGCTTTTTGGGATGGAGGTATTTTAAAAGTTAACGTAAATAACTAAAATAAAAAGTTGACAGCAGCACAATCTGTCGGTGACCCAATCGAACTACTTCAATTTTAAATTCTAGCATACACTAAAAGTGGGACAGCTGGGCCATATGGATGGGATGTCTCCTTCAGTATTTATAGTCAGTGGTTATAGTTAAATATATAATTAAGATTACTATAACAGATCACATTATTCTAAACATTTTATGAAATGTTACAGTAAAATAAGGAAGATTAAATTTAATGCTGATTAGTAAACTCCTTCAATTCAATTTTCCTTAGAATTAGCTAATTAATGGAATGTAAATTTCATTTCCTATGCATTTAATATCCAATATGCAATTTTCCTATAATAAGTTATGCATTGATTTATTTTAATTATTTATATATTCCTTTACGAAATCATACATCCCATTTAAAAAATTCTCAGTCAGCTAGTACCATAAGCCAGGTCAATACTGTCACACGACTCTTTCTTCAAAGATTCCAATCATCCCTCAAACCCGGGCGAGCGCAAAGACATCTCATCAAAATCCGCCCCACCAAGGCCCGAATTCCCGCTCTCTATTAACGCTTTGTCTTTTGGAGTGGTTTAATTTTATTTAAAATCGGTCTCAAAACAGAACATAAATGAAGACGGAGTCTAGATAAGAGGGTGTGGCTGAAGTTTCAGAGTTTCTCATTAGAATCAGTCTTGGTTGGCGGTTGTGGGAGGGGGGAGGGGGGGGGGAGTTTCGAGTTATTGTAGAACTTGAAGTTGGCCCTTTTTCCACTTTGTACTCTCTTCACTCTTCAGCTTCGGATCCATTTGAATATTCGCGACGCGAGCGTACGTGTAGCTTTCTCGCTGCAAACTCGATTATATATCAGTAACAATACCCGGGGTATACACCTACCTTGCCCCCCTCCCCCTCCCCCTTCACACTCCAGTGTGGGGTCTTTGTTTTATCCGCACTTAGCGGACGGATCTTCGTCGTAATTGTAATTAACATTACATGTCTCTGTTTTATCTCTCTCTCATGTGCGCATGAAAGACTCTTCTTTGCTGATCCCACGAGAGGTCGATATCAGTTTTACGTTATCACGTGAGAAGTACATGTGATATGTGACTATGGCAGAGATGTGAATAGCCAACACATTTAGCCGAAAAATAATTAATAACGCTTCTATTAAACACCTAAAAATTGTTCTAAATTGTATTTTTCCTAGTGTGTCTTTTCTTTGGTTATATTCAATCGTCTATAATCATCTAAAAATTAATTATGAATAACCGGGTGTTTCTTTATTAGAATGTCCGTAATGTGACCTTAACTCAAAAAGGTTAGTTTGAAAGACATGAATGGACAAAATTTTCAATAGTATTATAAACAGTATAACATCATTAGAACCAAATTGTCATTAGATTTTTTTTATAATATTGCAAAAATATATTTTAGTTGAAAAGATCATTAAAACGTAATCTGGGTAATTCAATGGAACCATTTTCTCATTTAATGGGAAATTTATTCATTAATTTCTAATATTAGGGCGTAAGTATACTTAAATCAAACATAAGTTACTCAACTTGAAGGAACTAATAGTTTTACCTAAAGTATTTGGGTACGAACTTAATAAAGTTTTACATAAATGTTAGGTAATCAGTCGTATAATATTAAGGACATGTGTGCTACAATCTAAGGATTCAAAAATCTGAGGATAATTTATAGTTATATAATTTTCCAATTGCTAATATCTTTACGAACATCCAAGAACAGAATAAAATATCAAATTTTATCCCTCGCGGCTTTCCCTCCAAACTCAAACCTCCATCATTAATCAAAAGATTACCTTCACCACAGAGCGTAAATGTCCCCAGAATTTTCTCATTTTTCCCTCTCAGTGCCATAGCCGCGTCCGAGGTCTTGGGGTGGTTTTGGGGGGCGAAAAATATCAACGACTGCTGGTGACACCCACATTAGGCCTTTCCGCGCGGCTGGGCCGCCCTTAAGGAAGCGTAAATGAGAGGGCAGTGAAAAACTCGAGTTATTTCTCAACAATGGGTTTTGACAAATAGCTTCTTCACAGTGACAATCGGTTTAAAAGCCGCGCGTTTCATACATTGTGTGAGTGACGTGAAAAATCTGCTGGAAATTTGGAGTGAAACGTCATTAGGAATTAAAATATCGTTCGCACCTAAGCAACTCTGTGAGTGATCGCCACTACTTAGCGAGAACGCCTTCATTTATCAAAGTCGTTCTCACTCCTCACAATCGCTCTTACCTGTCCATCAGTTGTGCTTCTATTTTGAAATTTTGACTCCAACTTTCAGTCGGTGTAGTTTTACTCACCTTTAAGACTTTTTAGTACTGAAATGCACGGTACAAATCTTTCCGGCACGTTTAGCTTGACAAATGATATTATTTTGTTTTAAATAAGGTAAGTCGTTAAATATTTTCATTAACTACACAATCTTTTATTACTCATAATATTACAATATTGCGATATGGGACAAATTTATTAGCTCAAGATTGGAAGGTGGAAGAGATCTAACGTAAGTCATGGATGTAACAGAATAATACACAAACAAACACACGCATGAGCGGAAACGTCTGTCCGTTAACCATCTGCAAGATAAGAAAGGTATCTTAATGATGTATCTTTATTTGTATTTGTTTATTTTAACTTTTAAATGTGTTTTAATATTCAAGAGGACCTCTACATAATCTTGAAGAACAATTGAAAAGTGCTACTATATTAAACATAAAAATGTAAAGATTTTGATTTTTTACTTTTCATTTATAGTATCCTTTATTCTTTTATTGTTTTAGTCTTTCGTATTTCAATATTTAACACACAATTTGTTATTTGGTTTCTCCCCCTCATTACGTTTTTCTCATTAATCATACAGTCCTAGAAACGCTATACAACACGATACCAAACACCCGTCAAATCAAGAACAGCACCAGCCCCACGTCACTACCCTGCGGCACACCTAAGCGCCTAATCCGCGCCACATCTCGTGTGAGCCAAGTTCCGTCAAGTCCGCAGCTCATTAACCACGTTCGTGCCACCGTAGGATTACATACGTAAGCCGCCGAGCGTGCCCGGCATACACGCCAGCCCGGGAGTTAACCGCAGCCTTATGCCCGATATTAACGAGATTTCCCGCTCCAGATTGGGACTCGGATGAGGCTGTTACGATTATCGTCCTCGCCCTTCTCGATTTCTCCGGTTATTATTTTCCATGTTCAATTTCCCGAATTAGAGATTGTATTTGGTGAAATGGGTTTTTAGCTGGAGAGATTCGTTGAAGAAATTTGGTGTTGGATTTGTTTGAATAATAATGCACCATCATTGTTAAGTTTTTATACAATAGCATTGACAATTAATTGTAGTACATCACTTGTGCAACAAAATTAAAGAAAACTAAATATCCTTAGTGTTTTCCTCTACAAAGTGATGGTTATTATATATTTTTGTCACTCGGTACATAAAAGAAGCATTTAACGTAGTAAGTATCAGGAAATGTCTACATAATAAAAACAATAAAAATCACAACTAATTTGCCGAACACAAAAAATACTCTTATTCTGTTTTAGGACTGAAATACAAAATAGTGATAGTAACAATCCGGACAAAAGATACATTGTTAAGATTAGGGCCGGCTACCCTGTCGGCCATATTGGTTTTATCACCCATTAGAATAATGTTAAGTTCAGACCCCAATTTTTCGCTTATCTCTTGAGATACAATTTTGATTTTGGTGTCAATTGAAAGATATTCTTATCGCGGGTGATTATTGTAAAAAAATGTAATTTTTTAAGTTTTAACATTTTTCTCTGATAATTTTTAACACTTATACGAATTTTTACTCGCAAAAATCACTCTTTACTTTATTTTGAGTAGTCAAAAAAAATACCTAAATCACATTGAAAATGAAATAAAAATGTGGGTCCTAAATAGATGTTTAGTTAGCATTGCGCTTATGGAGAATCAATCCAATATGACCGACGCGGGAGCATGGCCTTAACGCCTTAACCCCCTCCACACAAAGATATATGTGTTATATGTGTGTTTCATATTTCACTCGAAGTTCAAAATATGTTAAAGTTTAATGATTGTGAAACAGCATTTACTTTCACTAGTCTCTTAAAAAAACTTTTAATTCTGTTAAATGAACCATGAGAATCAACTCTACCTTACCTTATGAATTACTAGCAGCTACCTCAAGCAACGTAACGGTAAACTGTTGTGTAATATTTACGTTTTAAAACGTACAACACACATCAGTTCATTAAAAAATAACAACATTTCCCTTGAATTTTTAACTTTGTTCTTTAACAATTTCCAACTATTACAAAAATAATTTATAGTTTTTGGAGTTAACATTTTCCTTAATTTCGGGAGTTGCGGGGTGGAGATGACGCGTCAGTATGGGGCTGACAGCGCCTAATTACGTAGGCTCGTTGTAATACCTCGTCGCTGCGCCTAATCTCAAGGCAATAGCTCGTGATATTGTCTGGTGGCGGAGGGGGAGGCAATATTCGTCTTTTGGATTATCGGCATGTCCGAGCATCGGCAATATCGCCCTGCCGCCGCGGACATTGAACGAGCTGTTGTTTGTTTGGAGTAAACACACCGCTCCAAATATGTTTGGGTGTAATAACTGCGGATTTTACGTAAACATGTTTACGTGTCTATTAATATTGTGCCTTTTTTTATCACTCATTAAATGTCAATTGAAACACTTTACACAAATTGGAGACTGACGCTAACTATTAAGATTTTCTTTGTAAAAGAAGTATATTGGTTTAAACAAAATGTTTAAAATAAATCACTCCGAAGGATTAGTTTTATAATTTCAGCCGTTGAGCGCCCTCCCGCGTAGATTATGCAATTCGAGTACACATCTTGCGTGTCGCTGAATTGCGTTTCTTGCGCCGTTCTGGTCTTCTATGTTGTAATAGTCAAATGTAACAAACTGTTTAAGTGTTAGTAATAATTGTGGAACAAATGTTAAAAGAGCGTTTAAAAACCAATACATATGTTGTAATAAACAAATACAACAAACAGTTTAGATGAAGTGGTTAGTAAATTTGAAGAAATTAAGCTTTTACATATACGTAATAATTTTTAAGACATGTTTAAAATTAGTTGGTAGAGTAAGGAATAATCATTTAACGTTTGAAAAAATTTAAATGTATTGTAGTATTGATTATTTTACAAAAATCGAAATATATTAGCTCTATAGGAATTTATTGAAGATGTATTCTGTCATGTTACCCAATAAGCCAGTCACTCGCAACAAGGATATTAATAAGTAATAACTTATGTCTGAAACAATTTAACACAATCGGTTTATCTTAATCTATTTAGGAAGAAAATATTTTGAAATAGGTTTTAAACTAGCAATACATTTCTTAATAGAAAAGACTTTCCATTTTAAGAATAGTATAGCGCCAAAAATATGAAAAACGGATTGTTTTAGGAGATTGTTATAAGTTAATAAGAAATAGTCTGTTTCGCAAAAATTGTTAATTATTTGACATAATCATGTTGCAGAACTGTAAAAAAGTAAACGTACACATAACTTAAGCCTGTCAAAAAATAAGCCGCTTAACCACACTTCTGTCTTTCCCCCTTCTCCCCCTCCGTCAAAACGAGAGAGATCTATCTTCCCCTCAGAGAAAAGTGAGGAATCTAAAATAATCACAGGGAAAGCAAAATTCTCGACTTCTCAGTCAAAACATTCATAACTGGGCGAATAAAAACTTTTAATTAATATGTGAAAACCGTCGTCGCTTTCTCTTCCAGGGGTATGGAAAATCTGAAGGCGTAACCAAAGAAGGGGGAGGGAGAAGTCACGGCCAGCTGTTACCGGAAACCCCCTCCCCCTCTAGACGGACTTGCCATCAGCTGTAATTAATTAAAGGCCGTTGAAAAGGGATGACAAGTGACGTAAGGGCAGCGGCTCTTTAAAAACCTCCCCACGCGCCTCGCAGGCGGGGGCACCGTGTGCTGAAATCTATTAACACGTTCATCCACAAACGAAATATTTACCTTTCTTTTGTGGGGTGTCGACACTTTTGAGCGGCTTTGCAACGCGTTTTCGCGATTTGTTTTCTCTGGAAACACTTACGTGGGGGAATATCACACATCGGACGGTGATTTAATTATTCTGAGGCACGTTTTCTCTCCTGTCGTTTTCCAGGATTTATTGCAGAGGGTCAGTTACTTTGTTTAACATTCCTGTAGAGTGTAAAACGAAGGCTTACGCTGTAGGTTTTGTTATTGCTTTTTGTATATGGTTTGTTCATATAGATGTATGAATATATGTTTAGATTCACCATTAGTTTAATTTTTCCTTCCAAATCTATCTTAAAGTAATAAAAACATGTTAATAAACTGATATTAAACACTTTAAAAGAAAATGATTATATACAGAAAGTGTCAAAATCCTATGGATTCAATTAATAATTATACGGAATTTAGTATATTCCTCAGATGTCATAAATGCAATGACAAAATCTTCGCAAAGATCCTGTTCCCCTAGAAAATCATTTATATATGTATCCTATTCCTAATATAACACTTTTGAATCCCTGTCATCCTAAGCGTATGAGATTCCATTATTGCCTAATGTTCCTCTTAGGGAAGAAGGAAGGCGCAGGGACGAAATTTGACAACACGAATACTTACTTTGAGTTTTCTGATACACCACGGTTTTAGTTTCAGTTATGATAAATATCTATTAAAACAAAATCATTAAGATAAACTGTCACAACAACAGTGACGAGTTATTAGTGCAATAACCGTCTAAAAGGAAATTAATCATGTTGAAATCAATTAGTCTTTAGAATGTCAAAATCCTTCAGCCGATTATAACTATTTAGTTAAGGTGTTACAGCTTTATACATGTGTAGAAGACGATTTTGCTATGTTTTTTAGGATTAGAGCTAACACTCTGAGCTACAAATAAATTTTTAAATGGAGACTTAAACCAACTTGATCACAACTTATATAAATATAACCCAAATACCACTCACAGACTTATAAAAAAACATAAGGCCTACAGAGTTGAAGATGTGGCACGTACTCTTTGGTCATAGGTCCTCGTTAAAAACAGATTTTACAAAACTTTCTTAGGGCAACATTAGCTTCGAAGTTCCAATGTTAAACTTATGGTAATTTACTGTACTTGAATAGATAACATATACAATTATTTATTTTTCAATAAAGTTCAAACGGATAACCACGCATCGCAGCACATTCCTTTTGCAGCTATTTTGTGTGTGTTACTTTGGTAGAACAAGTGTAAAAAAATTGTCTTTATCCATAGTACATAATAAATAAAATTATTTATATTTATTCAGTGTTAAAATATTTCTTCTCAACATTAACTTAGAAAGCCTTGCTCTACACAACACAGTGCAATAAAGGCGGACAAGCGCCCTAGGCAGAACACAAGGATGTACATAGTTCTGTTTTCGGCCGCTAGGGGCTACAGGCGCTGCGGTCACCGAGCATGTTTGCGGTTTGCCCCCCCCCCGACCCTACACAAGAGCAACCCTTAACTTTAAACTTTCTAAATGAATGCATTTCTGGAAAAATGACGCCACAAGCGGAGGCGGAGAGACTATCTCAGAGAGCCTCGGGGCGCCACTCAAAGTTCGGCTAATTCCGCGCCCCTACCCGTTTCCGCGCCCTTCCCTCAACCCTTCGAAGCTGTCACTCTTTCCCGATGTTAATTTGCTTCCGGGCTAACTGGCAAGCAAGACTATGCTCTTATATTGTAACCGTCTTGGAGATGGAGATGGTAATGGTTGGTACTAAGATCCTAATGTGTTCTCTGAATGGATATCGTAATTGGAAAGGCTCGTAATACTGTAGGGGTTATTTATAGCTAATCAGTCTTAAAGTCTAATTGAAAATCATATTTAAAAATTTTTAAAGAAATATTTAAGATTATTATCTGGTCATAAATGTATATATAAAAATGTAACTAAACATAAAACACGTTCATTCCATGCATTTGCTACAAACAAATGTTGCCATTTTGCTCAGCGGTTAAAAAATTATGAATTTTTCTAAAAGAACAGTAATTTTAACTATAATTTTATCGATTAAAAAAACTAGTATTCTGTTTTATAGGTTATAAAATCATTGCTAGCTTAAAACAGTAGATATTGTGCAGTGACTATTACAGTTTTTTTTACGTTTCTATCAGCCCACTCTATGTGGAGAAAACATAAAGAGCGGTTACGTTTACCAAGCCACAGTAAAACACACACACAAACGCAGACACGCAGACACGCACACACGCACACACTCGTGTAGGGTGTAGGCAGTAACATTGAAGGGCGACACTGCTCCCATCGTCCTTTTAATTGGACTGATACTGATACACCCCCCCTCCCCGCCACTAACACCCGCGGCTGGACATTGTGTTCGGCTTTACGACACAAATATTTGCCGGACTTTGGCTTTTTATTTTCTCGCTTAAGTGATTGTGCTTTCGGATAAATGCTGCAATACCGTAACTCAAGCTTTCGCCTCGCGTGGCGTCCTCTCGTCGCCCCTTGCCCAGTTCGGTTATAATTTTGACCGATTTTATTGATGAAGAGATTTAGGGTTATCTTTGCGAATCGAATTTGATTTCTTCGTCTAAAGC
The DNA here is from genome assembly GCA_963675035.1 of Allygus modestus. Taxonomy (NCBI): domain Eukaryota; kingdom Metazoa; phylum Arthropoda; class Insecta; order Hemiptera; family Cicadellidae; genus Allygus; species Allygus modestus. The sequence goes on from OY776111.1 coordinate 426,247,302, forward strand.
ATTTTTTACTGGACTATTTAATTCACATCGTTATTGGTTTTATTGCGATATGAAGTCATAACCTAAAAGATAATGATTAGTGAAGAACAGTACTTCTGAGAAATTTCTTACTATTGTTCTAAAAATTACTAATATATATTTTTTAGTTTGTTTTAGTTAAACTTAAGTTGGAAGTAGCAGGTTTTTGTTTCTTTATAAATCATAACGAGGGTTGAATTTGTATAGTAATACAGTAGTATTATAATGGTTATGTTTTATTTTCACTTTAGGAACTACATATTGTTTCTAAAACTTCATAATTCCACATTATTATTAAAAACGTCACTATCGCTAAACAACTTGGTCATGAGATATAAGTCAAGTTGCTCAAAGGCCTACAGTGTTATAAAGTAAATATCTGGCAAATACTTAACAAGTATTACACTGAGAATGTAAATTAAATATACACATTTACTAAGCGTAAACAGGAAATACAATTTACTTTACTGAAGTGAATTGTATTTATTCGTTCTAATCCTGTGAAACTTGAAGTTAAATTTGCTCCTAATTAAACAATTAACATAATTACAATCCTCTTAAAACTAACATAGATTATTTGAGAGCTGAATTAAAAATGTTTGAGATAAATCTACAAAAATAGTAATGTGCTGTTAATAGGTTACGTAGTATTTTGTAGGATCAGTGTGTTTATTCGCATTTAACGGTACAATTTCAAACAGGATTACAAATTAGAAAAATCAATAAAATGTTCTCTTCAAATATAATTCTTTCTCAAAACCTCTCCACGTTCAAGACAAATCTTGAGAGAAATACATCTTAAAAACCGCCGGAAAACGTACTTAGATTAAAACTCGAGTCGCCCCGGGGAAGCGTTCTAATTATTATAATCGTACAACAACTTTTCTGCACCAGGAGGGTCAGGGGATGGGGGGAGGGAAGGGGGAGGAAGGGGAGGGAGGGGAGGGAAATAACGTTTCAGAGATTGTTACGAATGAGCCGGAGGTTGTTTTTACAAGGATGGTAATTGTGACATGATACACTGCAGCGAAGGCGATGGAGGAGATAAGGTTTTGGAATTAGGGGCCGCATGACCCCGGAAATAAAAATAGGGTAGCGTAGCGTGCCCCGCCTGGCCCAGATAAGGGCTAACTTTCGGCTATCTGTTTCTTAAATACCGCTTCCCGCCCTATGACTGTCCGGTGTGAATAAACGAGTGTCTTTTACTGACTCAGCTCTTGCTGCCCTGTACTCCTTGTGTTTGGGGACTCGAGGAAGTTTAAGATTTTTTAAATTGAGGTTGGAAATATTTTAAAACTAAATTCTTTAATATGCATTCATATTTTTTTAAACTCTGTTTAAGAGCCGTATGTTTAAGAAATAATTCTAATACGTAAATTACTAGTTCTTTCTAAGCACACAATAGAACTGGTTTGTACAGCTTTTTCATTAATATTACTACAGACGTTTACTTGACTTTAACCATCTATAATATGCATATGTTTACTTACGTTATGCTTACTTACTTGTGCCGTTTACAGTAGAGTGAACGAAAAGATTATTAATATTCTTTATACATCTGTATTGAAACTGTTTAGGTCCACGTCACATCAGGATTTTAAAACATTACTAATATTTTGCCATAACAAATTATTCTGTCTCAATAATTTAAACACAATTATAACTAACTTGTGCATACGTATATATTAAACTAAACCAACAAACAAATACCTCCCACACAAGCTTTAATATTAGCATGTAAATTAAACCAATCTGGATTACCCACATGACGTTAACCGCTCCCCTCGTCGAAGGAAAGATTTCACCCTGTTCTGAAAACAATTCGCATTTCGGGGAAAAGACAAATCACGAATCCACAGAATGATTTAATCCCGGGTGTGTGTGAGAGAGACAGAGACAGTGGGTTGGAGGGGGGAGGGGGGAGACGCCCCCTGAATTATCACTAGCAACCCTTTTTTAGGAGCAATCAGGGAGCTGTAAAGGCAGTCGCCGTCATAAGGACTTCCTTCCCGCGACAAAAACGCTAAGAATGATGGGCGAATCGTGCAACCCTTCCTGTGCTGTTTTTACGCCCCGAGGTGCCGTAGGCTTGTTTTATGCGCCCATTACGTTGCGCCCGTTGCGGATACGATGAATACTTAACTGTGACGAGATGGTACGATTGTTAATGACGCGGGTTATAGAGGTTTGTGGTTTGTGGTTGCTGGAGGGTTGGTTGGGGAAGGTTAGAGTTCGTTTATGAGAATTTGTGTTAGCGTACGGTTGTTTCATTTTTGTTTTAGGTTTATTTTTAAACTTAATTCTACGTTACACCCAAATGAACCCTGAGTTAGGCGGGTTCCACCTTAGTATAAACACAAAACCTTAGTGAACTCACTTAAGAAAATTGACAGGTCGTGTAGTGGTAAACCATTTAGAATGTGATTTTATGTCCCAAATCCAAGTTTTTTAGATCAATCCTAAGAACAATCTTAAGCATTCTGTGAACTCTTTAAAAACTAAAATATTTTACCAACGTTAAAAACTCAAGAAATATATTTATAATGTTAACAGATTTTTTAATACACCTATCTGGATAATTTATCATGATAACAAATAATAATCAAAATAAACATTTGGAAGGCTTGATTTTAAGTTACCGAGCGAATTAGAACAATAGTAATCCTTGTGCCTTACATTCGGGTGTCCTCGGGTTCGAATTTCGCACAGGCTATTATGAATTGAGTTTGAACCGATGTTCATCTCACCTATGCAAATGCCTGAATATATCCCCAAAAGACTGTACCCTCCCGGGCTTTAAGGTTAGGTCATAGAGAGCACTCAATTATAACATCGCCTGGTAAAACAAATTCCTAAAAAAATATTACACCACTAAATACAAAATATTTCTGTACACAAGTAACCTCCTCTTATATCACTACTAGGTAAAAAAATTTTTTTTTACTTATTTCATCTAACACAATATTTCGTCTTATTTTTACTACACATATTTTCTATTAAATTACCTCCTGATCTCACTTTACTATCAAATAGTTTATTGATCTGCCAATACAATTTTCCTTGCTGTTCCGCTGCGATCGTGACGGCTAAATTGATTGGCGTGCTGGAACCACTGCTAATTGTCCCCCTCCCCTCCCCCTTGGCAGAACCAATCCAATCCAAACTCCAGTTAACCTCAACCGAGACACAAAAATAACACCGCTCCTGCGTTCCAACGAGAAAGTTAAATTGGGAGATGCTCGGCCGTAGCGCCGCCCAGACCCAAGCCTCTCTGCAGACTGCAGACCCTCCAGATGATGAGTTTCGGTTTATCAACCGGAGTAAAATATTTTTAAAATAATCCCTACAACTTATTTAGAAATGGTTGTTCATCTAAGAATTTTATTTTTTCATGACTGATGTAATTTAGTTTTTACAGAAAGCTGATATATGCGTTTTATAGTTCAACAAGAGTAAAATGCAAATGCATGGGTTTTAGGCCTGATACGAAAAATTTAGAGATGTTACCTTAAGTCGTGTCAGTTATAACAATCCGACCTGTTTTACACGTTATGGGATAAAATGCATTTGTTTAAATTTAAGGGTTTTAAATTAGGTTATTATGTATTAGTGGCATATTAATATTTCCCTAAGACATTTAATTTAGTTTAGAACAAATTTCAACGACTTAATCAAACGTATGGCTTAACAGTTAGATTGAGTTCTTAATTACTCGTTAGTTAAAACAAATTGTACAGCGTTCCCTTCATTCTGTTAAACAAAAATGCATATAACACTTAAAAACGTTATACTAATTTTCAATAATTTATTTGTTTAGGAACAGATTGGTTTAACCCGTATATTTTATTGTTTTACAATATAATGAAAGAAACTAAAACTTGAATAATTGAAATAAGGAAATAATAATAGATAAACCGGATCGTTGCTAAATTAGTTTTAGTTAACTGTTTAAAATTTGCTATACGTATAATACATAAGTATAAGCCTTATTCCATTCATCCCTTAAAGAAATAATAATAAAAAGGCAAGATAGTAGAGGTAAAGGTAGATATAAATCTCAGTCTCCCCATTTCACTCCCTTATCATAAACCACCGGCCTAAGAAAGGGTTAAGGGCTGGCGCTGATGTCAAGGGTCCTCTTCTAAAGGGATTTTTTCAACCCCTTAATTCTTCCTCTCCATTGGTAAATTAAAACACCCTTTAAGTGTTGCGGCTGGTCTAATGGGACTTTTGATCTCAGGGCTTTGTAAAAGCTCTACTGTCTTAACCTAAGAGGTAACGTTTTGTGAGACTTGGGTCTTTATCAGATGTTTAGTTTTCTTAAGAAAATGCACCAATTTAATTTTGTGTTGCACCTAACAAGAGAGTAACATTTTAATATTAATAGAGGTTTAATAGCAAACAAATAAAAATACATCAATGCGAAGATACGAAAATGTAATTACTCATGCATTTTAGTTAGAAAGTAACCATCTTTAGGTTCCTAAACAACTAAATGGTTACAGTTTAATTTAATAAAAGCATACATGACAATATAAAAACTTGTTACAGCAGATATTAAAATTTGATATAAAATATTTAATATCACAACTGGGAACTGTTACGAATTTTTTAATTACGATTTGTACAAAAATCATATTTTAAAATTAAGTATTTAAAAGCTGCATATGAATTGTTTGTCATAATCCATAATATATTTTATTTTCTTCTGTTATTTTCTTTGAATACTATAGTAAATGATTGTAACACGTCCTTGTTCTTTTTTTCAATTTTATCAAACATCAGATTTGATCGTTTAGGTAATACTGTATTTTGTATGTTAGTAGGGTCTTTTTTAAATTAAAGTAAATATTCATTTCTTCTTTGACAAATAGCTTCTCTTTTTCTCGTTCAAACTCAAAAACTGTTAGATGTCCTTTTAAATGTGAGGTTATATTTGTGTAGACTTTGATAATGGTCTAAGCGCACAAAACATGTCACTCTGAAATATAAATGTTTTTATAAAAAAGGGTACTTTGGTAAAATATGAAGGTACATCTAAATATATACATATATATATATATATATATATATGTGTGTGTGTGTGTGTGTGTGTGTGTGTGTGTGTGTGTGTGTGTGTGTGTGTGTGTGTGTGTGTGTATGTGTGTGTGTGTGTGTGTGTGTGTGTGTGTGTGTGTGTGTGTGTCCCACTCTATCGGTCGCAATTTTTCTCCGATTTACTTCAAATTTGATAGAGGCATTCCTTTGTATAATCAGTTCGACAAGTTCGTTGGGCAAAACAATTGGAAAACTTTAAGCCCTTTTTTGGCGATTTTAATTTTTCTAATTGTGAGTTTTTGGGCCCGAAAAGGGTCAGAAAAGCCCTGGATGTAAAACTAATGCATGTGAAAAGATGGAGACTAATGAGGCGAAACTTTTAAGCCATCTCTCATCATTCTAGCACAAGTATTTACAGATTCGTTAAAGAAAATTTTAATTATCTTAAGACAGTACGTTGTTTTAAGGGGATTTTACACTGGAAAAGGCTGTTTGTCATATCTTGATGTAGTTTTATCACTCCCTATACCCCTATACAACTTTTTATCCTGACTATACCTCCTCCTAACCTTATGATTTACACTATTGTCATCCTAATAGTGAATTTAAATATAACCAAGAACATCAGAATAGCCAAAAAATAACATTTTTCAATTTTTCAAAAAAATGTTACCAGTGTTGTTTTAAACCCTTTATTATATTTTTCTAAAGGTTAATGCGGAAATTAACTTCCCTCACGTCACCGTGCTGCGTGCGAACTTGTTTAAAATCCAAAGTGTAACAAAAACTGAGGATCACTAGTTCGAATCTCGGACTTTTCAAATATAAACATACATCATGATATACAAAATCCTCACAAAATCCCCAAATAATTATAAGCTCCCCAAAAATAAACCGGAGCTTCCCCAAAAATCTTTATTTTACGTTATGTTAAATTGCCGTTTATTTGTCAATTATTTTCAGAAACATTTTAAAGTAGACTTTAAAGTAATGTTATTCAATACTGTTATACATTTAATAAAAATAAAAATGCATTTAATATTGAACATATTTAATGAACTTAAACATCACGATTTGTTATCATCTCTATTTTAAAGGTGATTATATTTTATCTTGATAGGATGTAAATATGAAGTGTGTTATTTTAATTGATGCCTAGACAAATGGCAGTGTATATCAAAAAGTATATAATTATTTTGAAGGTCGTAGAAATCCTAACAACTTTCTAATTGACATAAACCTCGTATCTCTATTTGTTTTTTATCAATCAACATTAATCATCATTTCCCCATATAAAAAACATGTTAATTCTACATAACACTTCCAAATACTCTGAGGCCTCTTTTATAAATAACTTATGTAGAAATAACATATATTTCATATGGGAAAATGGTGATTTTTGTTGATTGCTAAAAAACAAAAAGAGATACGAGGACGAGGTTAATGTAAATTAAAAAGTTGTAGGATTTCTAAGACCTTTTAAAAGATATCGTTTTCCATATAGTTACCATTTTTGACTTTTTTTTATTTTGGGCATACAAACGTTTTCAAAAAATATATTTGTTATCATTATTTACTATGTTTTAAACACTGACATGTATCATATCAGGGTAAAGCTGAGTTCAATATGAGGAATAAATTTGAATCCAAATAAAATAAAGTCTTGTGGTTTAGGAGATACAGGGTTCACCGTAAATGTTAATATTTTTGCAATTATTGCCGCCATTTTAAAACAGATAGAGATAAGTGAGTTCTGTTTTCACCAAAAATGTTTTTATGTTAGAAGGCTTTCAAATTGTGTATAATATGTCGTATTTCTTACATTTGAAAATTCCGAGATTCGACCCAGTGACCCTCAAGTTTTGGTACACTCTGTATTTTAAACAAGTTGAAACTAATTTTACGTTATTCCTTGGGGTCGATTTAGTGGTAAATAATGTTATTTCATCCTTCTAGGTCAAATGGTTCGTCTGCAATCGGTTTGAGACACCTTACGTGAGACATCCTGTATAACCATAAGTGCTTTATTTACTTAAAATGTTACCTTAAATTTAGTTGTTCGAGGGCTTAAAGATGGTTACATTGTACCTGGTAACTTTTTTAGAGAGGAAGTGTTAGAGAGCACTTGCTAATTCTAACTTCACCTTGCATTTTCTTTTTTTCTTTTATTACCTGAAAGATCTTGTTCAGAATAAAAATTCAAATTATTGATTGATGAATTTTATAATTTAAATCAGCAAGTAAAGCTATATATGATAAAAGAGGTTTATAATGTTTTGGGCTAATATATAAAAGAGTTCAATTATTTTCAGAAACATTTTAAAGTAGACATTAAAGTAATACTATTCCATACTTTCATTCATTTAATAAAAATACAAAAGTATTTTAATATTTAACATATTTAATGAACTTAAACAATGTGATTTGTTATTATCTGTATTTTAAAGGTGATTATATTTGATCTTAATAGGAAGTTTATAAACATAAAATATTACTTGCCTAGTTCAGTATTAGCTTTGATAGTCATTTACTCCCTTGAATATACGTTTCTTACAAGTTCTATCAAAATTAACTTACTTTGATAAGTATACACATTTACGCATTACCACATTTATGAAATCCGTGATCATTTGGGATTTGTTTCGGTAGTGAGTCTCCTAATATTCCGCGCGAACCATAACCTCCGCTAGCAAGTATAGAGCATTGTTCCCTGTGTTTGCGTATGCCTCCTCCCTCCAAACAAACTCTGTTTATCTTGATCCACTTTTTATATTCGAATATTTATTACCCCAGAAGCTCCGCTAAATTTTTATTCCATCTAGAAATAATTACATGTTTCAACCCCTCTCGTGATGACCCCACAACCAACTTTTATGCAAAGCCACAAATTATCCGCAACTTTTTCCGGCGTTGTTTGTTATTTGAAGAGTAATTTTCATGCATTTATTTTTCAAACGATGTATCTTATGCACGGCTTTTTAATTTTGATTGGTAACACATAAGCGTTCATTAAAATAAAATGAGTTTGAAAACACCAGTCATAAAAGGCGTTTAAATATTTACAGTCCATCAGAATAAAAAATGTAAAAATTGATTTTGGGATGTAAAATATCGTTTGACAGAAGTAAAGATTACTTTTTAAATTTGAGTTTTACCGATTCTTAAATTTTTTTTAGTTAAAAATATTTGTGAGTTCAAGGGATATAAAGATATGAATTCTTGAAACTCACATGCATTGAATACAATTTATTTCGTTATATTTCATGTTTTCCGTGTATGGTATGAAACCACCGAAATAATTTATTCTATCCGTCTGATTATACTGACTCAAACAATTCTACTACCGACTCTATAGTTGGAAATTTAGTTTCATCTACTATTTTCAGAAAATTGTTTAACATGATAGCCAAACGTACGTCCTATAAAACAAAGACAAGTATGTTAAGACAAAACGAAGGAAGTTTTAGAAGGAAGAAGGAACTGTTAGTAAAACCAATTTTACTACAGTTTAAATAAATTTAGTGATAAATTTAGAAATTTAAAATATAACCAGGTAAGTGAATTGCAATTTAAATATAAATAACAATAATTAATCACACGCTGTGTAAATTGTAAAATGTCAACACTATTTAGCTACTAAAACGTAGTATCGAACCATTGAAAAATTTTCGCAGACACGTAACAAGAGAAAAACAAGCTATAAACGTTAAACAAAACATATTTGAATGCCAAGAGACCGTAAGCCGTCAAGTGGCTCCCCCCGGCCCTGCCACCCTCCCCCCCAGGGTAATTTTCATATCAGGGACCACATTGGCGTGACGTCATGTTGGGGGAAGAAAGAGAGAGAGATTTAATTAAGGTAAGGTTTGGAAAAAGTGCAAGAGAGAATGAAGGGCCGGTTTGCGTAGCCGAGAGGCAGTGTGTAGGGTGTCTAAACGGTGGGGATGGTGTTTATCGTATATGGTGCGGAGGAACACCTTGGAAAAACTGTGATGATTTACCGTGGCTTTTGGGAAACGGGATGTTTTTAAAATTAACTTAGTGAGTCTATTAAAATTTATCGTTTTAAGTAACATTTTGATTATACTCTATTTACTCTATTATTTTTATGTATATACTCTATAATTACTGATATTTATTTTAAAGTTAAAACCTATTATCATATACACAAATACATTATCGTAACATTGTACGCAATATTTGTGTTATATGATTGAAAATTGTAATTACTTTCAAAATAGGTGTATCAAATTTATTTTAAATTTTAATCAATGATTTTTACTTAGCTTTAATATTATCGGTGTATTTGGGTTTACATTTTATAGTTTGAAATAAGTTATATTTTTGTTTTAATTTATTTTAAAATGTAAACCTTTACTTTATCTTTTGTATATTTTGTGACTTTCCTTTAAATTGTTTTAATAAAAGGAAAACTACAGTTACACGTTTTTAAAACCTAAAGATGTTTTTTTAAAGTGTTCTAATATTGACATTGACCAGTTGGTTGACTTAGATTACGCTGGGATCAACAGTAGTTCCAAGAACGTTTGAATCTCATTTGTAGTTCCAAATTTAATAGTATCAGACTACCAAATACATATTCTAATTATTTACCGTCGAAAAACTAATGTTAAAAATGCACCTATTTTATTTCCTTTAATCCCCATTATATTAACCTAAAAAATTTAAGCAGTATTTTACGATATAAAAAAACTCGTCTTATCTAAAAAAAACAACAGCAAAAAACAGCACAATCCATGTCAAGAGCCCAGAACAACTTTACAGTTGTTTACATAGATTAATAAATTGAGTCAGCAATCTACTTCGGTTGTAAATTTAATGATACTGAGTTCAGGATCAAAATATGTATTAAACACAAAATTCACAGTGCATGGGTTCGCGTATGAATACATCGCAGTATTTGTGGATATATAGAGCTGAGTGTTTGTGCTGAATACGCGACTGTGTATGTGTTCGCATTACCCGTCTCACATGAACATAACCCGGCTAATACGGTAGTTGTCAGTCCGCATCTCAGCCAGCCATAACGACATCTCTAATCCTTGTTACCTCTCTCGTCGTATCGTGGCCTTGTTCATGTGTAATACCAAGCGGAGATGCCTTCCCTACATAACTTCGGTTGGTACTTTAGAGAATATGCATTTTTTATAACTTGGAGTTTATTAGTTAGAACTAGACTTGTGTTCCTAAAGGTAAATGTAAAACTAATTTGCATGAAATAAACATTTTGTCAAACTAACGTCGAATAATAAATTCAAATAATTGCATGTAACTGGAAAAATATTGTAAGGCTCTCAAATGAGAGTTAAATATAAAACACTACAGAGTGAATAAATATGCTTGTAAGAAATAAATGTAACTAACAAATATAACTTCAACAACTTTTTGTTTATAAATATCTCAACAATTTTTTAACAAATAATAACCTAAAATAATTACGAGAATATTTTCCAACGTAAAATATATAACTCATAATGAACAGTAAAAAATGTTTTTGTTTACTTTCAGTGTACGTTTGCCTATCCTATTATTATAAATGTGAAAGTTTGGATGGATGGATGTTTTTCCATCATGCAAAAACTAATGGACCGATTTGCATGAACATAGCTTACATATCACATTAACACATAAACATGAAATTGTCTACATCCAACTTTAAGGACCTGTACGTACCAATACAAATCTTAAGGGAGAATAAAATTACCAGCTGTAGTTAAGATATTTGACAGTTCCTGGAAAGTAAGTCAGATGGTAAAATGTAATCAAATATATAATTTAACCACGGATAACAGCTAGTTGTAGATAACGTTCTACCATCGTTAAATGCTAACAAAATGACATAAACAGATCCGGTTCGAAAGACACTCTTAGGGGGCAAAATATTTCAACATGTAGCCTTTCTCTGTCAGCATGTCAACAATCCAAACTATACCAAAAGTTAACAGTGGTATAACAGACAATAACCTACAATGCGTTAACAACCAGTAAGCGCAATCCAGCGAAGGCGTTTATCCGACCGAGACGAGACAGCTGTCGACCCCCCGGCGGGCGCGGCGCTTCTGCAAAGGCGGAATTTTCTTTTCACAGCGGTATTTGGAGAACAATCAGCCAGCAACAGGTAGTGTCGGTCCTACAATAACATCCCTCCTGACCCTCCGCTGTTGAATCAGATGATTCGGTTATTGTCATTGGCCGGCCTTCTGACGTTTACTTTGGTCATGACTCGAACCAACTGAGTTTCAACGACTGTAACTAGTTTTGGGCCAGTTGGCTTTGGAAATATTGCCGATGTGTTTCATTTATGTTTTAGTTCGTGTATGCTACACAATTGTCTTTTTCAGTTTGTGTTGGTTGGGCTTATTTATAGTTATGGGCTTATTTTGTGTAGTAGACGCTCGTTATATGTTTTGAACTCGTGAGAAGATGAAATTTTAACCGTTTAACTCCACTCATCTTAAAAAAAGTGCCTTTTTATGATTTTTAGCGAATTTCCCCTATAGGGAAGAAGCTATTACCATAGGTCTCATGGTAAGACTTAAGCCCGAGACCATGATAACTTTTTGTTTTGAGGTCCCCAGATGCCTAAAACACCATTCGTTCAAATTGTTATATATGTATATATATATATATATATATATATATATATATATTTATATATTTATATATATATATGTGTGTGTGTGTCCGTAAGCACGATAACTCTCGTAAAAAAGGTCCGATCTTAATAAAATTTGGTACAAATATGTAAAGTACCATTTATTTGAACGAGTTCGAAAACCAGACAAATCGCACCATCGGAAGGGGGGTTTTGGGCGGGTTTTGTACCCAAAAAAGTTTTTTTGGAGTTTTCACATGTAATTATCATTTAAATGAAATTTTAATTTATACCATTGAATTCAGCTTAAAAAAATTTGGTATTTTGATCATTGCTCTACGTCAATTGGTTACTGAGATATTGAAAGTGCTAAACACAGTACGTTGTCCAATGTTATTCTTATGTAGAAAAAGAAAAATTTTATATCTCGGTTATTTATGAACATAAACTGACGAAACTTGGTATATCGCTTCATCTGGTTGTGGTTTGTTGTTGTTTGAACAAAAAACTAATTTTTCGCCTATGGTTCCCGTAGCAGCAAACCTAGGTACTCGGTCCCCATGTTATTCTTATGGAGAATAATAAAGATGTTATAAATCGCTTATTTATGAATGTATATGGATGAAACTTGGTATGTGACTTCACTTAGATGAGTTCTATTGATATTTGCATAAAAACCCATTATTTTGTGGTCCTCGTTGCAGCAAACCTGCGTACTCATCCCTAATGTATTCTAATGGAGAATAATGAATATTTTAAATATCGCTTATTTATGAATATATTTCTTATGAATTCTGGTAAGAGGCTTAATGTGTTATTAAGACATATATATGCATTGTAAATTCGCTGAGTACGCAGGTTTGCTGCAACGGGGGTATTTTAATGTATGTAAATACTATCTTGAACTATTTTCTGTAGTCAATTTTAACTAACTGAGCTTCCATTATCTCAGTTAACTTTGTTAAACCGATATTATAATCTACTATTATAAAATACTTTATGTTTTATTCACACCATTTCATCACTGAAGGTGTTTTCTTTGTTTTTACTTCACATATGGTGTTATCTTTTTTTGTATCTATGACTAGGATATACTTAGCTGCTTGCAGGGTCTACATATTTTCTTGTGAGGAAAATATATCCTTTTTTCTGACTCACCGGCAGTTAAAAAAACTGTTTTTTCTCAAGTCTCTTGGGCCAAATGTTCAATTTATTTGAGCTTTTGTGCTTTTCTCATCAGCTTGTGACTTTCCTCTTTCAAAATGTGTATTAAAATACTAGTATTACAGATAAATACATCAAAAATATATTTTTATGTGGACCAGTATAAATTAAAATAATGGTATAAAACTGAATTTATTTGACATTTAAATGATATTTTCGAGGTTCAGCATATCAATCTTAGTTGAGTTTAATGTATTTTTCAAGTAAAATAATAAAATCAAACTACTTTCGCTAAGCTCTTTATATATTTAACGTTAAAAGTAAATCACATTAATTTTTTCCAAGAAAACAACAACTTTAAAATCATGCTTAAGCAAACACCTTCCTAATCTTTTAAAATCTCTACTTCCTAACTAACTTTTCAATTTATGACTAACACCAAATCGATACCGGGCAGCTAAGATATTAATGGCACCTCCAACTTGTAATCCGCGACACAACCATCCGCAGCGGCTAATGACGCTCTACCTTGTGGATTATCTTTTTCCCCGGGGCTCGATTTTTACCGCCTCGGAGGGTTTTGGCGGGTATTTGCGCTGGTGAGGGATGCCGGGTAATTAAAAGTCAGAAGAGGTTATTTCCCCGCTCGGGGCGGAAGATCGCCCTAGCCCTCCCCATTGTTTTCTCATATTGCCCGCGCCCAATAATGCTACCTATATTAAACCTATAAGGATCCTTCGAGTCTCAAGTCCACATTCGTTTTTTCGCCGGTTTTCCCCTCATTTCGGAATATTGCGGGGAGTCCGGGCGTTTCCATTCGCTCTCGCCGTTTCCTGAGTAGGGTATTCATTTTGTCCATCTAAGGCCGATGCCGGTATTTTCATTAATCTTCTATGATCTGATAAAGAATTTCTCGTGAATTTATATACCCCTTGGATTTTCAAGAGAAATTTTAGATCCTGTACAGAAAATAAAATGTTTTAATTTTTAACATAAAGGATTATACGTTTTAATATTTTTTATGTAATAGTTTTAATGTAAACATTGTTATCAACTGATTGTGTATTTCATTGAAAGAAAATAGGTTAAATAAACACGACATCTGTCACTATTTTCTTAATTATTGAGAATGTACAACATATATGTTTTAATAGTTTCCTTACTGCCAATAAATATCACAGTCACTCAACGTTCCGTGATTACTATGATTCATTTTGAGATCCAGTGCACACTGTTATTTTTTGTCTACGATCTGAAGTTATGGTTTTAAATGTGTATTTTAGTTTTTCTTATCATTATCTTGAATTCTATATATGTAGTAATTATAATAATGCAATATACATATACACTAAAATGCGTGTTGGTGAGTTTGAAAGCGTAGTAATAATAGGAGTGTTTTAGTTTTATTCTATCAACATTACTTTGAAGCAAGCGCTTCAAGTCAGCCAACGAGAGTCCTAGTAAATCTGCATCACAAACTTTGTTAAGTTCTATGACTCCTGAGCGGTAACTAGACATATAACATGTTCTCAGAACCTGTTGAGTCGCTAGCTAATAAACTCAAACTTCACAATGAAAATAAGCACTAACCCACGTTGAATCTAATGCTTTGAAAGCTGTTGAAAATTGAATCATTACTAGAATGCAATTAATTTGTTATTAGGCTACTCCAAGATAAAGATTCTAAGATAATGATTTATAAGGATTTGGACCGTTCACATTAAAAACTTTAAAACACCACTGGCGTTTACAGTCAAAAGACATCCATGAAAGAGCTTAAGATTCAATCGTCAGACATAACAGATGAATTTCAAAAAAATGAACTGTGTTGATAGATGGAATTACTGAGAGAACTATTTAGAATAACAAAATGACTTCCTTTAAAAAAATACCAAGTTTACAATTCAAAATTATGGTGTTTCATATGCAATATGTAACAGGTTGTCGAAACCTCAAAAGAGTTATGAAGTCCTAGATTTGAAGATGTTCAATAAACTCCTTTCTGAAATAGCAGAACTACCAATAACTTTATTAAGTTGAATAGCCTTGTGGTTGATTTACCTTTTAGCGAATTTCTCCTATAGCGAAGAAGCTATTACCGTAGTCGGCATGGTAAGACCTAGGCCCGGGACCATGATAACTTTTCGTTGTGAGGTCCCCAGACCCCAAAAACACCATTCGTTCGAAACTGTATATATATATATATATATATATATATATATATATATATATATATATATATATATATATATACATGTGTGTGTCTGTCCGTGGGTGCGATAACTCTCGTAAAAAAGGTCCGATTTTGATGAAATTTGGTACAGACGTGTAAAGCAGCATTTATGACTTTAAGTTCGAAAACCAGACGGATCGACCTATCCGAAGGGGTATTTTGGGGGGGTTTGTACCCCAAAAATGGGTTTTTTGAGTTTTTTACAAACAATTTTTGAAAAAGTAAAATTTTATTTTTTCCCATTGGAATCGGCTTAAAAATACGCACAATTTGATGTTTTAATCATTGCTCTATGTCAATTGGTTACTGAGATATTGAAAGTGCTAAACACAGTACGTTGACCAATGTTATTCTTATGGAGGATAAGAAAAATTGTGTATCTCGCTAATTTATCAACTTATTCTGACGAAACTTGGTATATTGCTTCATTTCACTGTGGTCTATTGATATTTGCACAAAAACCCATTTTTGCCCGATATTTACCGTAGCAGCAAACCTGCATACTCAGCCCCATGTTATTCTTATGGAGAATAATTAACGTGTTATCTCCTTTAATTATGAACATAAATTAATAGAACTTGGTATGTGGCTTTACCTAGTTGAGTTATATTGATATTTGTATAAAAGCCCATTTTTAGTGTTCCTTATTTCAGCAAACTGCATACTCAGCCGCCATGTTATTCTTATGGAGAATAATTAAAATGTCATAAATCGTTTATTTATGAATCTATATTGATGAAACTTGGTATGTGGCTTTATGTGGTATTAAGATAAATTAATATGCATTGGAAATTCGCTGAGTATGCAGGTTTGCTGCTACGGGGGTATTTATTATCTTCAACAATTCTTTGAATCTAAATATTTTGTTTAACTCTAAGGATAATTGTGATGTTTTATACGATGCCTGTTAGGTTAGGTTATGGGTGAAACAGTTCTTATTGTTACCGTTGTTAACTTACTCTGTCCGTTTTTTTAGTTTATAGATTTGATTCTATGTTGACATTGGCCGAAGATGTGAATCCGACTTTGTCTATTGCTTGTATATGTACCTCAATGACAGTAAAATTCTTATTTATTCAATGTCTTTATTAGACACATGCCACTTGAAGATTTTAAAGGATGATATTCTTTCATTTAGATAACGTTTTGTACAATTTACTTAAAAAATAGCAAACTGAAATATTGTACTCATAACGCTCATTCAATAAAAATCATATTACGTTTCCGAATTACAGGGAATCCAGAGGGGAAGGCAAAGAGAAATATAAATTGACCTTACAGCTTTAATACAAACCAAACCCTCGCTGTCGGATCAGATTTAACTGGTGGTAATGGAAAGGGTTATCCCTAGGAGGGTATTGAAGGAGGAAGCCGAAATGAGGCTGGTTCCCAATATTGGCCAAGATGACCGAGAAGTATGCATATCGTATCAGCAATTTGATCAATATCCCCCCTCCCTCACCCTCGCGCCCTCGTCTCGAACCCTCGGAGTCTTAATTAGCAGCGGAATCCGTGGACACACTCACGTCGTATCGACAGTCCTGAAAACATACGCTCTCAAGAAACGGCGAGATGTGAATATGCCACGGTGTTTTAGAATGGCCCTGAATCATTAATAGTAATTCTTACTGCATTTGTAGATGTTTTTCTTTTCTCTTACTAGTTCTCGTGGACCTGGCAATTTCCTCCAGTTTTTTTTATGAAAGGTACAGTTATTTTCAATCCTTTTTCCTCAATGAATATGCATTATTAATATTCAAAAATGATGTTTTTGATAAAGATATCACGCACAGCCGTATCTCTCCAACGCGGACGGTTTAAAATAAGCGGTTTTAGAGATTTTACCTGAAACCCCTTTTCTTCTTAACTTAAAATTGTTATATGCTTGAGAAAAACGTATTCAGTATCTTGTACAACGAATAAAATAAGGTTTTGTAACATAAAAAAAGAACATTTTTTTAAATTTGTTGTATTGTTTTGTGCCATAATGCAACAGTAAGCGTTTCTTTTAATACGTTTCACACTTTATTTACGCTGTATGAACAAAAGATGCGTTGGTGATTGGTGGTGTGGTCTTTCAGTTCGGTTATGAGCAAAAACTTACGAATTTTTAAGGTTTTACACTGTATCCAACTATCATTTTGTCATTGGACTATTGATTGACGAAGCTTTCTAAGGACAGTTCGATTTAATGTAGTGTCCGGACCTCTTTAAAAGCCTATTTTTCATACATACCATCATTCTCTGCCCTCGTATGCAAGACATTGGTCCAGAGGGGAGGGTAAGAGCTCAAGGGGGGGGGCAACAGGATAGTCAGCGGTTTATAGCAGCATTCGCTCTCTCCCTCCCACCCTCATAATCGGCCAACATTACCCGGAGTCCTCAGGGCATGTTTACTACATAACAACTTCGCCGGACAAGGCTCTCCTTGGAGGATGGCCTAATTTTGTCTTGGACCAATAAATATGTGGATGAAAAAGAGCAACTTTACCGTTCGCGTGAACGTTTAAGTTGAACGTCCCTTCCACCCAACTTATAAATATAGTGTTTAGAGGTTTTGGCGCCATACAGGACTATTTTCATATCTTAGCCCGTTTTTCTAGCTTGGCTTGGTCGTCTTTCTATAAGTCACTGTACAAGCAAAGTTTGATCCCTTTAAAAATAAAGTGTTATAAATGTGAAGTACTAAATAAGAGTTTTGGGAATTTTAATTTTATAATAATAGCCTAGTAAGTTAATTTTTAAAATACTATTTTTTTTACAGATTTGTCGGTTCGGAGGCCGATTGCTCGACAAGCTATGAGCAAGGTAAGTTACAAAATATCAACTTAATTAGATAGCAGCTACAAAAATTAATATGTTATAGTGATTTATCTCAGCAGGGTTACGTGTACAGATGAATAAATACTAAACAATATCACCACCGAATTTAAAAGGTCCGTTAGTGTTTCAAAACAATGTTACGATGACATAAACATGCGTGTAAAGTCAAATTTCATTGAAAAGGACGTAACAAGTTTCAATATATTGAATAATCCAAAAAATAATGTTTAGTTGGAAGCAATGGTGAGTATACAAAAGTCTAAATTCAGGTTGAATCATCTTACTAACGTCTAACGGGCTGCGTCTTGAGTTCAAGGGGTCATGAGTTAAAATCCTGATGTGTCCACAAAGTTTGAGGGGTTTAGACCGTTTTCCCTAAGTGCGCGTGTCTTTCTCTTAAAAAAATGCCACGTTAGTGTTGGAGTAAAAAAAAAACTATAAATTCTACCGTAAAATCTCGGAACCTGATTCAATGATCACCAATAAAAGTGCTAGGTTAGATTTTATGTAGTACTCTGCAGCAGAGGCTGATTTTTCTTTGCCTTCTGCCAGGGAAACTTTGATTGCTAAGGTCCGTATGAAATTGAACATGACCGAAACTTTCAACTAGTAAGTTACCTTACAATTTAAAAACTAAAACTGTTCTACAATCTTACATTTTTCAACTTAAAATAAGTAGTCTGCTGTCAATTATATTTTTAAAAAGCTAACCTCTATGGCAACTTGTATCTATCACCATGTGATTTTATCACCATGTGATTGATGTGATTGTGTGATTTTAAGGTTTGCTAGACATTGCAAACCTTAAAATCACACAATCCCATCTTCTTTACAACGTCGTTTCTAAAGCATTTTCTAGCCAACCTCATAAGAAAGTGACTTGTCCTCTGTTGCTAATTACAGCAGAGTTATTGCTCTTTGCGTCACATTTGGCCGCAGTGTAACAGTCTGTACCCCCCTCCCCCACCCCTCGGCTGTTCCTTAATTTAATTAGTGTTCATTGGGATAAATATTTGGGCCAGATTGTTTATATTCCGACGGGCAGCGTGCCGGGTCCCTGCTCCTTCCTTCCGCCCCGTTGTTAATTACGAAATTTGATTTTCTTGATGAGTTAACTGGTAATTTCTCATGCAAGTTTGAAAATCGTCTAAAATTAAAATATATGTAGTCAAAATGTTGGCGTGGCTTAAATTTTATTCCTCGAAAATATTATTTTACATTTAATCTGTTTTAAAACTGATCTAGGGCGTAGCTTTTTATTTTTATATTTTTTAAATATAAAAATAATCTGTTAAGATTTCTATTCTCAACAGTAAGTGGTAAGTCTCATTTCTAAAATTCTAGTTGAGCTAAACGTCATAAATTATGCAAAATAAATTATGTTTGTCATGCCAGTTTATAGTACTTCCTGCTAGTAGTAAGATAAATCTGATCATTTCTGGCTTTACTTCCGTAAATTAGATTTTACTCGGAGTTAAAACTTATGTTCACTAAAATAAACCTTGAAAATGTGGTTTTTACAGGAATTTATTTTACAGAATATTCCAATGAAACCCAGAAGTAATGAAAAGTTTCCTCTAAAGTAATGAAAATGAAAGTTTCCTCTATAATATGTTAGTTTTATATCTATATTCAGCTAAATGAGCTTAAAATCAGAGCAAGAATCAAATAGTCCTACCATACTATCCTATTAAATAGTATTTGTAAATTTACAGCAGTAAGTTCTTCTCATAGATAAGCATATACAGAATTGACATTACATTTTAAGCGCTACACACATGATATCTCTAAAACTTAACTTTTTCTACTCCAAAATAAATTAAAAGTCGTAATAGCACCTTAGTTAAAGTAGTTAAAAGTGCAACTGTGAAAGGGTTACACAGTCAGACGACCAGGTACCGACAGTTGACTCAAGGTGTTAACCCCTCGGCAAACAGCCACTTGCGGACATGTCCTGCAGGACCCGAGGATAAGGACTCGTCAATATTAGTCCTGGCAAACTTCTCGTTTACGGAGGACAACGGATTACAAGGGTTGACCTATTACAGCTGTTTGCCCGGCCGCTGCCGCTGTGTTTGCTGAGGGATCGAAATGAAACAGTAATAAATTGCTGGTGTTTGTGTTATATACTTGGTGTCTGTGGGCCGTCCACTTTTAGTAATTGTTTTTTTGAAGTAGATGAGAATGGATATTTTGTACTGTTTAGTAGTTTAATGTTTTCACTCCTGTATTAATGAACCGCAATGAAAACAAGTTAATTATAGATTGGGTTTCGAATGACGGGAATGTAAATACAAATGTACACTTTTGGTTCTTCCGACGGGTGACGCTTCCTCATTTTATTTAAAGTTATAATTTAAAATAACTTTTGCTGAATGGTTGTTTTTAAAGCTTAATCGTAAGGATTAAATGTTTACTTGTGGCTTACAGGGGTTATAGCCCCTAACATATGGTTTTTATGTAAGTGGATAATCACAGCTAATAAGTTCATTTTGCTTAATAATAAAAAAAACTGTAGTGATATTTCCATAAGAAAATCATTGGATCCTTGAAGTCCAGTGGGGAGAAGCCCACGTAATTTTTGACATTTCTGATATTTTTCCCACCGTCCTTGGCCCTTAAGCTTTAAAATGAATTGTCATAACCTAACTTAACTTTTTCCTAGCTCAAGATATTTCGTGGGGACCGATTCGCTTATGGAATTAAATATATAGATTCATTAGGTAACTCGTTTAGACCATTCTAAATCAAGACGAAGACCAAACTGATTGTAGGACTAGTAGAGTAGTGATTGGTTGTTTTATGGTGTTTTCCCAGCAAAACATATTTTACGGTATTATGTCTTTTATTAATCATGTAAGAACAATATTTGTTTTAACCAATTGTTCACAACCAATGTTTCCGGAATGGTTACGGTATGGTTAAGGGGATTTATAAAAGAAAAGCTCTAACTTTGTTGCGATCACCCAGAGGTTGAAATTCAACCAAAAACAATACTAGTTTTAAAAATTAATTTTACATAAACCCAAAGTGGGACATACAAATAATGGATGTTTCCGTGAATCCGTGAATGGATGTTTACCAGATCCTGCATGAGCAGTTAAATAAATGCATTTGAACCAGTGTCCTTTGCTGAACTTCACTAATAACCACTCTTTCTCTCTCTCCCTCCCCATCACCTTCTCTCTCATCACACACAGCTTTAATTTTTTAATGTGCAGTTAAACCGGGTAATAGAAGGGTGTTACCATTACAGTAGCCAGTAGTATTTTTTATTTACATTAGTCCTGAAATATCTGTTCATGCTCTTGTGCTAGCATTTGTTATTATATCAGTTGTCAAATATACAATTAATGTTCTTCTATAAGATTAACATTGAAAATTTAAAGGACTGTGGGGCGTAGCGTATGTAAATTATAAGGGATTTGTGCACATCTACTCGACAATACCTTTCTAACGGTATGCTTGAATTTCTCCTAGGATGCACACTCTGAGAAAAAGGGGGGCAGTTTTGTGCTTGCCTAGTAATACATTGACAATTATAATTGTTACAATCATTATTGAAGGCCTGGTGTAGTGGTTTGAGCACATTACTTTGGACCGTACGCTCCTGGGTTTGATCCCCACAGTCATATAATGTTGTTACCCGATGGTTTGGAACGCTTCTAGAAAACCAAAAATGAAAAAAAAAAAACGGTCTCTTAGTCAAGTAAAACTGACCCTAAAATATCTCCTCTGCATCAGTCATACGATATTGAGACATTCTAAAAACTCTACTGCCAATGACGTTCATTGTATCAACAACGTACTGAAATTAATATATTGACGTGGTGACCCTTACCCTAAGGGCGAGTGTCCACTACTGTCAGGTCGGAGGGGTTGCTCGCTGTACGTTCACATTACTGCTAACCAAGGGTTCGCTAGAGACGGGGGAGATACATTTATAATGCTGATGGCAACGGAGGCGTAATGAAGTGAGGTCAACTGATGAAGAATTCTGGGATGCTGATGGAGAAATTCTCCACCGGTGAGGTTGTATCGGAACATATATATCCAAAGATTCTGCCTCTGGTTATCAGATGTTTCATCGCTGCTATATCCACTACAATTTTATTTTTTCCATTCGATTGGATTGTCGGTATGTCGGTACAAACTTGATATGTCTGTTTTAAAATTAAACACACGTGTCCATGGAACATTACAATTTCACTGGATTCAGAGCTCTCTAATGGGATCCACAGGAGAAAGCGAAAATATTAAATCTTGAGCTATACATACAGTATATAGGTATAGCAATTCTGTTGAAAATGATATTTTCAAGTATGCAATGCAATGAAAACTACCAGCTGTCTTACATAAATAAAAAAGTGTTTGTTTCGAATAATTTTCAGTGAACTAAATTAATCTACCGGTATGTTTAGGCCCAACATTTCAAATATGTTCTTTCAATAAGATGTAAAGATGTAAAGGATAAAAATATCTTGAGAACATATACGTGCTGAAACTACACTTTTAAACTTGTCCTTGACCCCTCAAATTTATATATATATTGTTTAAGATTATAAAGCGCAAAAATCTTGTAAATTCAAAATATGAATACAATTTACATCTTATACCGGTCTTCGACACTAAACTCCCTAGTGCCTTTGCAGATAGCTATTCAACACTTTAAAGAAAAAGCCCTCGGTTTTTGTTTTCTCCTTCTTTTAGTTAGGGCCAAACTTATAAATTAAATACGGATTACACCTATTGCAGTATTAGAATGGTGAAATACTGTAAAATTACATGTTTTCAAACGGATTTTTTATTTTAATAAAAAAACCTCAACTGCCCGTCACTATAGGCCTGACCTATAGGTTATTGACCTGTGCGGTAACTAGAGACAGCGAGATACCCTAATGGCATTAGTCACATGGGCAAGCCAGAGGCAGCGAGGTAGAAACCATGGAGAGCTTGCCAAAGGACAGAAAACGGTCCGCGCATTGTCAGGCCAGACCGAACGTGTAGGACACGGCAAAACTGAGTAATCCCGAGCGGTGAGCACGTTGCCAGGCTAGACCGAATGTGTAGGACACTGCAAAACTGAGTAATCCAGAGCGGTGAGCGCGTTGTCGTTTACACGCTCCTGTACATCTTAGTACTCATAAAAATACAATGAAACTTATATGTTCCTTTTCTGTATGAATTTCCTCATCCAAGAGTATAAATATATTTTAGTTTAAAATTATGAGTAATTTGTAATAATTAATATATTAGAGAGTTGTAACAGCATGACATGAAAAAGTCAGTAAGCGAGAACTTTTTTTATTTTTGAGGTAGGAACAAACTTCCAGCGAGAAATTTGTAGCTAATTAAACTATCTTAAATTTTCATTCAAAACAATTTTCGATATATAACTTGACTTTTTATATAAAATAAACCTAATTCCTTTTAAACTATCTGTTACTTAAACATTCCCCCCTCCAAATACGAAGGCTTCTTAGTCGTAAATGAATTGTTGTAGCTATAAATGTAATTAAAATAATGAATAAATATATGTTTTTATATGAAAACTCCAAACTAAACCTCTATATCAGCAATATAACCAATCCTATAGAAATATGTTTGGTGTTAAAAGTAGAGGAACATGTCAGAAAACTTGAATACGAAGGATACTTAGTTGTTACTAAACCTTTCTGCAGAAAATATAAATTAAATAATATAGAATCAATGTTTTTATGTCAAAACTCAAAACTAAGTCTCTCAAAAAGCCTTACAATAGTTGTTATATAGTTTGATTTCATGTCAAAAATTGAGGAATGTATCGAGAAGCAAATATGGTAGCCATTGAGTCATAAATTATTTTCTTTCAATGAAAATCAAGGTTAAGTACGTGAAGATCGAGATTGTTATACTAATATTGAAAACTACACGTGTTTTTACGTCATAATTAGAGGTTAAATACATTGGAAATTAGTACCAAAAGATAAAGAATTTATTCAGTAATACGATTTCGAAAACCATTTAACAATACATAAATTCCTCGCCCCGTAAACCTCTTTAACTGAGCACGCGTCGCCAGTAACCCATAAGACGCTGTACTGAGCGCTGCGACGAGTCCTACACTTTGAGTGTGACCTTGAGCCCGGCCGGACCGAATTTTTGTCTATCCTGACTATGGGCGCGAGCTCTCCATGGTTTCTACCTCGCTGGCCAGAGGTGACCGCTCATGCTCTTACAGGACTCAGCCGGGACCGGGATCGAACCGGCCACGTCTGACTTGCTAGTCAGGCACTTACCTCTGAGCTACCGCTTTAGGATCATATAATGATTGAAAGTTCTGAAATAAGTTCTACAGTTTCTAATAATTAATTAACTTCCAAGAAAATTTATGCTTCACCGAGTCAGTCAGGACCCAGTCAAGTTGGACTATAATCCTTGCATTATATTGGAAATACAACCAAAAAGGTTTACGTCTCTATTTATTCTTTTATCTTTTTATGTTTGCAGTTGTATAATTATTTTTTACCGTTTACTACTAATCTAAACCAGTGATACTTATTGACAGATTACCAAATCCCCTCCATACTTCACCCTCCCTCGGGCCGTCCCCTAACCTAACCCGATGTTCCGGGCGGCTTGTGTAGGTGTAGGTGTACGTTTAGCCGAGATTACCGCGGTATACAGCCCCCCTGGGTGAGCTTCTATTGCCTCCGCGACACTCCCGGCAAACTTTGCCCATCTCGCTGTTCCGATACGTTCTGATTCCGCGCTCACCGGAAACTGAACCCGAATCAACTCAGGGGGTTGAGTATAAAACTATTAGGGGATGAATTTTCAAAATCCCGTAAAAGAGACCCGGCAAGATTCTGAGAAAACAACGAAATTATTCAAATCAGTTGTTTGGTTCCGTTTCATTCAAAGAATTTTGAAAATTTTTTTGGGAGGTTATTTTAAGAAGTACGAGTATAAAGAATTTCGTGGACACAATTATAAAATATACTTTATTCTTGTAAGGATTTATTCTGCTTTTAAGTTTACAATTAACGTTATTTTGTAGTTCAGTGAAATCTGAGAAGAACACCACTGGCAAGACTACTGTAACCACTTTAATAAGGGGATTTAGATAATTATTTGTATAGTAATATATTTTTTCTCGCTGTTATTCTGAAAAATAATACAATTTTATTCGCACTACAATTCTGAAGAATCGTCTTTATGATACCAAGTTGTATAATTTTTGTATTATAAATTGTTTAATCCTAACATCCCAAATGTCTAACAAATGACAACCAAATCTTGCCCTTAAAACAATTTTCATATATCCTACCCCAATACACATCCGACTCCAAATATCTACATATTTCTAAAACTTCTTCCCAAATCACAAAAGCTCCCCAGCGCATAAAAATCACTCACCCTCACAGATTCCGAAAGACGGCAAAGCAGCGAACCCCGATGGGAGCAGCAGTTGTCATTAGGCACTTATTGATACATACAAACCGGGGGGTTGTTTTGTATCGTGAGATTGCATTAGGCTCGATCGAACGCTAAACTCGAAATTACCCTCTGCGGCGACAACCTAAGAGAATTTCCATGTAGCGCCTGTAGCCTCACGTATGCTAATAAAGAAGTAAGAAGACCTAACGACTCCTCCATATCTAATTGAGGGGGTTCTGGGCTCCAGGGGGTGGAGTAGGGGTGGGGGGGCAGGTGTGCCGCATATTACAACAGCATCAATCACTGGCTGTAAGAATTACGGAAGTTCCGAACTCCGGAAGTAATTACAATGTGGCTTAATGCGCCGGTGTGTTAGGCGAGACGCAAACGGTGTCATTTTTGTAAGGGTAATCTTTTAACGCACGTTTATGTTAGGGAAGAAGTATAATTTCTTGGATACTTAAAATTAAATTAAATTCGACAAATTTGTATATTGTTTAAAGTAGTAATTTTTAACTTGAATAACATTCTGATTAATTTGGTTTAAATTGTACCAATAAAATATACAATTATTAGATTAATCTTTTTGTTAATTGTATTCTACATATGTTTTAAATATACTGTTTTTAAAAACATTATTTAAAAAATACTTCCATTTATGTAAATCAACTACGTTTTGCAAAGGACCATTAAAATAGGAAAGCTCCGATAAAATTCACACCAAAAACTGTTGATTTTTTCGATTGTTTTTATAAAAACCTTTCACAAAAAATAAAAGCATTCATGTAGTATGAAACTTCAAAAGTTATTGAATAAGATTTGAAAATGTTTATCCTGATTTGATTAATTATATAAAATACGGTTTTCTTATAATAATACACAAGCTTACCAATATAATACTGTACCAAATTATGTACGAATGTCATGAATTTTATGGCATGTTATCCGGTACAATACCAATTATTTCACTTAGAAAGTTTTGAATATATTTAGAACGATATAATTATGGCACAGTAGACGAGCGCGTGTGGGGGATGGGGGGGTACGAGTATCGTGGTGGGTGGAGGGGGACAGGTAGTACCGTGTTGCCGACGCATCAATCATCTTAATTACTCCAAACTTCTAAACTTTCTTAATTACGATGCACTTTTTACCTATTTCACAAATTTCCTGTCTCTTGAATTCTGCAACCATAAATCTCCAAAATAACAGATATACACTTTCTTGACTTCTGGTGAGACGCTAATGTCAAATATATCTGCATCGTGTTTTAGGGATGATATTAGCCTGGAGATACTGAAGTAAATTTAATGAAAGATAGGAAGCGCTGGTTTAGTAACCCATGCGTTAAATATTGATTGTCTGTCTAAGTGAAACCTAACTTTTACAGCCTTTCACTCCCATAACTCTTTCTAACAAATTAACGATTTCTGAACGGTGATGTCACCCTTCAAATCTTTTATTTTTGTATTTATTTTTTTATCATCATAAATCAGCTTCTTCTAGGAATGTATTGTTTTTAGGTTTTAAATTATTATTCCTTGGAACGTCCCCCCGTAGGTTTTAAAGTCCCGTTTTAGCATTGCCTATATACTGAAGGAGACATCCATGGGCCCAGCTGTCCCATTTTTAGTGTTTGCCAGAATTTGAAGTGGACTTAGTTTGATTAAGTCACCGACAGACTGTGTTGCTTTCAGCTATTTATTTTAGTTATTTACGTTAACTTTTAAAATATCTCCTCCCTAGAAAGCAAGTGATAATCAACTTATGTTTGCTTCCTGAATCCTGACACACCAACTGTTATAGTAACCCCTCCTTGAGAGGATAAGTAGTGGTTGACCGCAGTACACTCTGACGGTGATTAGTGAGAACTACGTCCTCTTTGACTCCTGGCACACACAAAACTAGGGGCATGTTTTGTCTCATGGAGTTGTTTATTCAACAGTGGTTTAGTTTAACAATTCTTGTCCAAAAATAGAACATTATTCACTCCACAGAAATATGTGTTTTAATTTTTAAATTATTATGCGGTAAAATAACAGCAGGATCTGAACTATTAATGTTAAAGGTTTCCTCTTAGTGGTAGGAATACATTCATTTGATTTTAATACGTTTTTAAATATTTGCTTTAACGGTAATCCAAATCGTGTTTATATTTTATTCTAGCTTTACTACAAAGAAAGTTTGTAGCAAATTATGTTTCATTTTAGTTTACCGCCTCATTTAGTCTTTAGCACACGTAACAAGTATTACATTATAATCCACCTAAACCAAAAATACTCCACAATTTTCCAACTCCCAACCCCTCACCCTTTAAACAGATAAATCCGAGAATCACAGCCTTCTTCCACGCGTCATTGCACCTGACATCGCCGCGTAGCGTTGGGGGATACAAAAACCAAATTTCCCCGGAAACAATTTGGGGCGCAATGTCAATGATTGATCAGCGGGATTGATTGTGCAGAAGACACACGTGTAATCGTGTTTGGGGGAAGAGAGACGGGGGGGGGGAATCGCGCATAATTTATCCTCAAGACGTGCTCAAGGAGGTCGACGGGAATCATATGCTCGTAATTACTGGAATGTTATCATTAGCTCATTTGTCGCCGCACCACCGCCGCTTGTTCAACAGCGTTCTGATTGTTCCCTTCCCGCTGAGGAACCTTTTGTACTTTTGGTTGTTAATTGTTCTTTTTTTACTGCTTTAATGTACAGTTGGGAGATGCAAATGGAAAAATGTGGCAAAATTTCAGTACAATTGTAGAGTAGTTTGTAACAACAGTTTGTTGTGTTTTCGTTAATATAAAAGTAAAACTATTTCTTATTGAAGATGGTTCTTAAAATAAACATATTCATATTCATATGTTTTTATTATGCTGTTAGTTTTATGAAACATTTAATACGTTTGTTACTTGTCTGCTGGTTGACAAGGTTTTAAAAACTAAATGAAATTATTTTGAAGAATAGTTTTACTATGGCATACATTATTTGTTTATTTATAACAGCTTTGTCAGAAAAAAATAATCCTTTTCTATTCTACCGCTTACTTACAACAGAGTGGAAATTTAATAAAATAAAAACAAAATCATGAAATGTAAAACACCTTCAGCCTACGTATTTATGGTTGTTTTTTTATACATTTTAATTTATTTATATCAATCGAAATCTATGATTGAATGCATTTTCCAAGAATCTAAGTAAAATTTTGATTTTAATTCCACTTTCTTTAGTGAAATTGATCGATTTAAACTTTATTCAACGATTTACGTTTAATGTTTAAACTTAAATCAAAGCTGAATATTGCAAAGCCTTGACCACCAATTTTTATCACGCAGTTGCTTAAAAGTAAACAAAACAGTTACAAATATAAATCAAACCCTCTTTAACATCCCTAAGGTTTTCACCTGGAAACCTAAGTAAGTCCTACTAGTAGTGTAATATCCAAGGGACTTACGTAAATTTAAAAAGGTACCCGCGTCGGTGTCAGCTATATGAAGACGTATCAGGTCCGATCGCTTACCCTTGTAATACACGGGCAGACCCCTGGTGCCCCCTACTGCTCCCCCACCCCCAGTGGCACACACCCTCTCGGGACTCCTCCGTCAGCGACCTGCTAGGTGAGGGATCACCCCCCTCGGACCATCCTTCTTGTCCGGGAAAACTGATTTACCACACAACACCTTGTTGTGGTCGGACAACCTTTTAAGTCAAAGAAGTAAAGAATCTAGGGTTCGAGTACAACTTGTAGAGATTTTTAGAGTTGGAATTTGAGTAAACTTTTAGAAGTTTCCTGTTCTGGAGTTAAATGTTATTAGCAAACATAAAATAATAAAACATTTATCATATTTACCCCTATAACAATCAAAGTCAACTGGCTGACAGTGATAGTTAAAACGAAATAAATATCATATAGCCTATATAAATTCAATACCTTGAAAGATCCCGTTTAGCCTACATAAATTCAATACCTTGAAAGATCCCGTTTAGCCTACATAAATTCAATACCTTGAAAGATCCCGTTTAGCCTACATAAATTCAATACCTTGAAAGATCCCGTTTTTTAGCGAATTTCCACTATAGGGAAGAAGCTATTACCGTGGTCGGCATGGTAAGACCTAGGCCCGGGACCATGATAACTTTTCGTTTAAGGTGCCCAGATGCCAAAAACACCATTCATATATATGTGTGTGTGTGTGTGTGTGTGGGTGCGATAACTCTCGTAAAAATGGTCCGATTTTGTTGAAATTTTGGTACAAATATCTAAAGCGACATTTATGACTTTAAGCTCGAAAACCAGCCAGATCGCTCTATCCAAAAGGGGTATTTTGGGGGGGTTTTGTACCTCTAAAATGGGTTTTTTGAGTTTATTACATATAATATTTTAGTAAATCACATTTTACTTTTCCCCATTGGATTTGGCTTAAAAAAAGATTTGGTGTTTTCATCATTTCTTTACGTCAATTGGTTACAGAGATATTGAAAGTGTTAAACACAGTGCATTGTCCAATGTTATTCTTATGGAGAATAAGAACAATTGTATATCTCGCTTATTTATCAACTTATCCTGACAAAACTTGGTACATTGCTATATACCGTTGTGGTCTATTGATATTTGCACAAAAAATATTTTTTTCAAATAGTTCCCGTAGCAGCCAACCTGCGTACATAGCCCCCATGTTATTCTTATGGAGAATAAGTAAAATGTTATCTCCCTTAATTATGAACATAAATTAATCAAACTTGGTATGTGGCTTTACCTAGTTGAGTTATATTGATATTTTTATAAAAACCCATTTTTTGTGTTCCTTGTTTCAGAAAACCTGCATCCTCAGCCGCCATGTTATTCTTATGGAGAAAATTTTAAAATGTGATAAATAGTTTATTTATGAATGTATATTGAAGAAGCTTGGTATATGGCTTTATGTGGCATTAAGATACATGTATATGTATTGTAAATTTGCTGAGTACGCAGGTTTGCTGCTACGGGGTATTTTTTGTTATTATATGTAAATTATTTTTGAGACAAGAAACTTTTGATGCTGTAGGATGACTTTAGATACTGTATTGTCATAATTATGCAAATAGCTATATTTTAAATTCATACCTAACAGGTATTAAAAACATGTAAAATGCATTTATTAAGTTAAGCAAAATATAATTTTAAGCCGTTCCATTTAACACACAGCAACTGCAAACAATTCAGTGTCGGCAATGTCAATATATGTTCCATGTAGGAAATTTGAAACTGCAAAATAATTTGGGCTATTTATGGAAGCGGACTCCCCTACCTCTTAAGTAAAAGATTTTGTTTCCTTAGCTATAGTTTTGCAGGCAAGACCGTACTAAGCGCTAGCTTTATTAGTGAATTTCCTTTGGAAAGTGAACTATTAGCGTGACCCGCACGGTGGAACTTAAGCCCGGGACCACCATAGAAGTTCCTAACGTGACCCCCTGAACACGTTTTGGGGGGTCGTTCAAAATCGTATATATATATAGACATATATATATATATATATATATATATATATATATATATGTGTGTGTGTGTGTGTGTGTGTGTGTGTGTGTGTGTGTGTATGCACTCTAGCGGTCGCATTTTTTGTCCGATTTACTTCAAATTTGGTAGGGACGTTCCTTTCTATAATCTGTTGGACATGTTCGTTGGGCAAAACAATCGGAAAACTCTAAACCCATTTTTGGGAGATTAATCTTTAAAATTTCGAGTTTTTGGGCCCAAAAAGGGTCAGAAAAGCCCCAGATGTAAAATTAATGCATCTAAAAAGATGGGAATTAGAAAGGCAAAAGTTTTAAGCCCTCTCTCGTCATTCTAGCATAAATATTTACCGAGTTATTAAAGAAAATGTGTATCGGCTAAACACAGTACGTTGTCTTATGGGGGTTTTACACTAGAAAAGCCTGTTATTCCTTTGTTAGAGTACTTTTATTACCCCCAGCAACCTCACGCCTACTTTCAAGCCTGTCTGGACCTTCTCCTAACCTTATAATGCGCAAAATTGTATTCCCAGCTTTGCAAGTAAATGAAACCAGGAGTATCAGAACAGCCAAAAAATCAAAGTTTTTCAGATTTCGATAAAAATTGAAAAAATGTATGTTTTTACACTGATTTTGAGTTATAAAAGTTTTTATGTGGAAATTCACTTCCCTCACGTCAGCGTGCTGCGTGCAAACTCGTTTTATTTCTTGGTGAAAGGTTCATGTTGTTAAATTGAGAGAAAATTACATTTGTCAATATATCTATATAAGCATTCAAGTTTTTAGTTGTTGTGAGATAGTATACTTTCTAGCATTTTCCATATCATATATTATTCCAAATATGTAAAAAAGTATGTAATTCAAATGTATACTACACCCTAGAAGATATGTACACAAAAATAACTTATGTTTAAGCTGTTGCATTCTGCCCTTTGTCAAAAATAAAAACAATAAAATAAATTATAGAATTGAAAAATTGAGTTGTAATATTTCCAAGATTACATTTGATCCAACTTGTTTTAAACTTAATAGTAATACACTAAAATAGTTTGTTTAACATACATATGTTAAACTTTTCTTTCAAGTAATGGGTTCCTAACTAAATTAAAATAATCTAAAATTAACATGTTTTCTCATTTTAAGTAAAACTGTTATAGTTTCACGTAAAACACAATACGTAGAGTTAAGTTCAAAATTGTCAAATAAAACAGTACAAAACCGCTTGAGGCCTCTCTTGTCAAGAAATGCATTATTCATGTTCATTACTTATCTTTTAGCGACGAAATACTTCGGAGACAATCGGGTATTTGTACTTTAGCTCTGGTTTTTTGTTTCTTTTAATGACTACACATAGCATAAAAATAGTTTAAAATAGTTACTATAACACATTAAACAATTACATCTAAACCATCTATTTTTCGATAAAATAAGTTATATAGAATTCTAATGATATTTTTAGGGAATATATTTTACTAAACATTTTTCATACATAATTTTAGTAAGTGTGCCAAATAACATCCTTCGTCTTTTCAACCGACGGTTTTTCAAAACACGATATAAACAAACCACGCATAATAAATTTGTAATGGTTAATTCTGAACGTAAATTGAAGAAATCAGTTCCTCGGGATTGGGCCTTATCCAATCGTAAAGTATCGAGGAATGTTTCGTTCCTTAGAAAATATCAGGTTACATTTCTTGCGAAATGCAAACGTTTAAATTGTGTGGAATTTCCCAAAGAATTTGATTTAACGATGTTATATATACAGATAGATGAGGCAATTTAATAACAACATTTTAGTAAATTACCTCATCTATCTGTATATATATAACATCGTTAAATCGAATTTTTTGGGAAATTTCACACAACTCGAACGTTTGCATTTCGCAAGAAATGTAACCTGATATTTTCTAAGGAACGAAACATGCCTCGATACTTTAAGATTGGATAAGGCCCAATCCCGAGGAACTGATTCCTTCAATTCACGTTCAGAATGAAGAGTAAGCCAATTGGATTTAATTGCACTGTACAACAGTTATAAAAACTACGGTCAGCATATTATTTTAGAATACTTTATAAACTATAGATTTTTCCCTAGAAATGTATCCAATTAAAATCAATTACGTGTAGTTTTCATTTATTTAAAAAATGTTCCAAAATTCTGAATAAATAATTATAATCCCACGATCGACAGTAAATTACCATTCAAATCCCAGATCCGAAATCCCTCCCTCAGCAGTCGAAATGAACGTAATAAATCAATAACGGTTTAACCTGCCTTCATCTACATATGTTCCTAGCAGTCTCAAAGACGCCCTTTGCTCATTACGGATGCAAAATTTTCCATTCATATTCAAAATTTAAAACCCACCCCGCCGCGGCCCCGGCGCGGGTTCCTTGGTTTTTAGGACTAATTTATTCAGCCCGCAGTGATCGAGGTGATTTCGCATTCCGCCGCTAGACGGCGCGGCGCGATCTCGCCCTTAATTGCCGCCTTTAACACCAGATTGCAGCACCTCGTTTTGATTTTTTATCTTAGTTCTAGGGTTTTTGCGTCTGGAACTCCTACGGTGTTTATCTGATTTTGATGTTTTTGGTGTCCTTGGAAAGAGCTCAACTTAAAGTTTTTTGCACTAATTTCAAAAAGATTAGATGTAACAGAAGTGCCATAGGTGCCCTAATATTTTTACTTTGCCCTTAAGATTAACATGAACAATGATTTTTAATGAACTGTATATTATCAAAGCAGCTGTTGATGTATTAGAACAGATTTAAATAAAGATCATATGTTCAAAGATGAATATAAATAAGATATTGAAATGGTAACACAATTTGTATAAAGTTATGTTATGAAGGTGAGTGAGTGGTTTTACAACCCAAAAGTAAAATTAACAAAGTGATTCAATTTGCCTATTTTAAACATGCCGAAGTTGAAGTCCGAGGTAATATATCTTCTAAGACCATACGTTGAGTCTCTAGCTGAACATGGATAAAGGTTATTAGTGAATTTCCTATGGAAAGTGAACTATTAGCATGACCGCACGGTGAAACTTAAGCCCGGGACCACCATAGAAGTTCCTAACGTGACCCCCTGAACACGTTTTGGGGGGTCGTTCAAAATTTTATATATATATAAAATATATATATATATATATATATATATAAACATATATATATATATATATATATATATATATATATATATATATATATGGGTTTGCACTCTAGCGGTCACATTTTTTGTCCGATTTACTTCAAATTTGGTAGGGACGTTCCTTTCTGTAATCAGTTGGACAAGTTCGTTGGGCAACACAATCGGAAAACTCTAAACCCCTTTTTTGGGGATTAATCTTTCAAATGTCGAGTTTTTGGGCCCAAAAAGGGTCATAAAAGCCCCAAATGCAAAATAAATGCATGTAAAAAGATGGGAATTAGTGAGGCGAAATTTTTAAGCCCTCTCTCGTCATTATAGCATAAATATTTACCGAGTTATTAAAGAAAATGTGTATCGACTAAACACAGTACGTTGTCTTATGGGGGTTTTACACTAGAAAAGCCTGTTATTCCTTTTTTAGAGTACTTCTATCATCCCCAGCAACCTCACGCCTACTTTCAAGCCTGTCTGGACCTTCTCCTAACCTTATATTGGGCAAAATTGTATTCCCAGCTTTGCAGGTAAATGAAACCAGGAGTATCAGAACAGCCAAAAAATCAATATTTTCAGATTTCAATAAAAATTGGGAAAATGTATGTTTTTACACTTATTTTGAGTTTTACAAGTTTTTATGTGGAAATTCACTTCCCTCACGTCAGCGTGCTGCGTGCGAACTCGTTTAATAAGATAACACAAATATATAGCGGTTATTTATTTATTTTGAATCAAAACTCATGATTTTGATCGACATGTTCTAGTTAATAACTGAATTGCATAATGATTTTAGCTGGTTTGTGACGAAGTTTGTTAAATTGGTATCATTATTTGATTATATTGATTTCTTTGTAAAATCTAGTTTTTGGAATAAATAATGAATCATACAAGTTGTTGATACATTATTTGTTTATTGTTCTAATCATATTTTAAGACGATTGAACTATCAGTATGGTAGTGGTATGTAATCCTGGTGTTATAAAGGATATGTTTAAATTTGTAACATGGTTTGCCCCTTTCGTGGTAATTTGAACTAGTTCAATGAGAAAATATAATCCGTTTGCATACTTATGTGATCAATTATACTATTAAAACATTATTCAGGTGTTGACTATCCATATCTCACGTTTCTCTTTTTTGTTTTCACATTTGTATATGTGTAAACCTCTTAAGAATTCATAGTTAGTATAAACTGTTAGTTTTTTAGTAACTTGGACACTCGTGAGAATCAACTAATCGTCATTTAAATGGCTGTAGATCTTTAATTGCTAAGTTATTTTTATAACAATCAATTTATCAAGGATTTTACAGACTATAAATTATTATTTCACATGTAAAAAGCTATATCAAATAATTTTCTTATCTTATTTATTATCTGATTAATGGCTATAATAAAGAAATGCAATCAAGACTTGTGCGATTATTTAAAAAATATATACAATTCTTCCAAACATAAATAACAAAAGCTACCTATTCGATTTAAAATACATCTATGGGTGGTTAACAAACGAGATTTGTAATAAAATTTCTAACCGAGTCTGATCAACAAAACACCGCACCGTTCGAGATTTCAGGCAAGAACTTGTATTTCTAGACGAATTAAGTCCGCATCATACAATAAATCCAGGCAGCCATATTGACAAAGTTTTAAGGTAATGACGTGCCACTGCCACCTGTTTTATTCTTCTTCCTCCGGTGCGGTTTCCTCTTCCTCTATGACATCCACGGCCGCCTTAATTCCTTCGACGCAACGCCACTTCCATCATTCTAAATTAATTCCTGCAAAAGTTTCAGAAGTGGTTTGTTTTGTTTTGTGGTTATGTCAGGCTGCTTGCTCTTAAGGATTATTTGTCTTGATTTTCAATGATAGATATTTTCTTGAATTAATAGTTCTGGAAAATCGATTTCTAAAAAACGCTTGGGCAATTTTTGTGGACAGAACTCCTTCGATAATTCTTAACCGATTTTGACGATCGGTTCAAAAAATGTCCTCGATCAGTTGGTGTGTAAAGTGTTTTTTTTTTTTTAATGCTCCATTCTAAATGGCGCAGACCACCTTTAAAGTTCCTTTTATGCTCATATGTATAACAAGGAGATCAATCATTGTTTAATTTCATTTTAAAATAGCTCTTTATGTATTAAATCCCAATTTTACAGCATCAACATATGTTATGAGCCAAATATTAAAAACAACTATTATAAGCTGTAACGCAATCTGAATAGGGCTTACGATAATGGAAGACTTTGGCTCGATTTAGAGCAACAGGTAAATTACCGTTTATATAACATTTTATTCGATGCGAACAACCGATTTTTCATTTTGATGGTAGAGCTATCAACTCTGTTTCATGAGTGGTATGAGCTGATCAATATTATTTAAACGGGAAATGTTTAGAAATTTGAGGGTCTACTATTAGTTTTAGGGCACTTTTTCAAACTTAAGCCCCCAGAAAAGCATTGATTAACGCTCATGGGAATTACAACGAAAACATGAATTATTTCAAACAGAAAAAACTTCCTATCCTACTGATACACATGATGATTTCGTCTATGAACAGATCTGTCTTTATTCTAAACTGTATAATGACACAATAAGGATGTTTGAAGAAAGATAACTTTTAATTAATATATACAAGTGAAATCTAGTAAATGTCAATGTCGTTCGTCCAGTGTGTTCTCATAGTGCCTCCTTGATTTCGGCAAAATTTGTTTAAAGAACCCGGGAAAAACTAACAATGAAATATGATACATTTGTCTGAATTCAAAGGCTGTGAACCAAATAAATCTGTTTCTAAAGCTGGGTGTCCGATATTTCACTAAGAACTTTAACTTATATAGTGTTAATCTTTTAATTCCTGTAAATATAGGCAAATAAGTATGAAAACTATTCTGTACCTATGTTTTTTAAGAATTACTTGCAGTTCCCTCAAAGTCAGCTATGAAAATAGTTTTAAGGGCAACCTTCCGTTGAAGATTTTCCTACTTCGTGGAAGGTAAACCTAAACATAGTTTTATTCATATGCACAGGACTCCTCGGAATTCATAAATCTCTTTGCCACTCGAGCTGAGGAGGGTATCCGGGGGGGGGGGGGGCAAACTCAGCTCGAAACATTACATCCTGACAAGAACGCCAGAAAACTTGCGGCTGCTTTTCCAATTTCCTGTTACTGACATCTGATTTATGATTTATAAAGTTGGCAACAAAACTTGCACACCTGTTTTACGATACGCTAAGGTTAAAGTTAGTGCGGGAGGTGATTTTGGTTTATGTGGTTTAATGCGTAATGACTCTCTTAGGGGGAGACGTAGTGGAAATCGCTTAAATGAAACATTTTGGAATTTTCTGACGTTTATACAGTAGCTCAGACAAATTATTTCTTTTTGTTAGTTCTGAAGATATATTTTTAAGCATGTTGTTTTAAAACTTTGTAACTACCATCACCCTCAAATTTCTGATTGCATCTGCAGTCTCACAAGTTGAATTTGAAAGTGTATTCGTGACAAAACTTTAACATGTTTCATATCAACAAGTCCGTTAGTGTTCCTACATGTGTAAAATTAAGAAAACGTCCCAAATATCCCCTCAGGGCTTCACTTCACTGGTCTTAAAGCGTAAATGCTTAGATAAGGCAGCTGAAGATGTTATTCGGTCAGGAGTAATATATAAACATGTTTGTGTTAGTCGTAAAAATCATCAGTTTCTCCACAAAATACAGCACGTTACACTCCCTATGAACATGCACTCTCTATGAACGTGCACTCTCTATGAACGTGCACTCTCTATGAACGTGCACTCTCTATGAACGTGCACTCTCTATGAACGTGCACTCTCTATGAACGTGCACTCTCTATGAACGTGCACTCTCTATGAACGTGCACTCTCTATGAACGTACACTCTCTATGAACGTACACTCTCTATGAACGTACACTCTCTGTGAACGTACATTCTCTATGAACGTACACTCTCTATGAACGTACACTCTCTATGAACGTACACTCTCTATGAACGTACACTCTCTATGAACGTACACTCTCTATGAACGTGCACTCTCTATGAACGTGCACTCTCTATGAACGTGCACTCTCTATAAACGTGTACTCTCTATGAACGTGCACTCTCTATGAACGTGCACTCTCTATGAACATGCACTCTCTATGAACGTGCACTCTCTATGAACGTGCACTCTCTATGAACGTGCACTCTCTATGAACGTGCACTCTCTATGAACGTGCACTCTCTATGAACGTACACTCTCTATGAACGTGCACTCTCTTCCCGGTGTAACTACGATCATCAGAACACCAGGATGATCGCAGTTGTATTAGTTGTATTTATTTTAACCTCCATAAAAACAACACTCTTAATTTGAAGATTTATTTAAAAGATTGTCTAATATCTTATTAAAAATTTCATATTAATAGAATTTAAATATTTGGGTTCACCCCTGTTCTGTATTTTCAGAACTATTGGAATATTATTTATGATGAATAAAATATATGAGTTTCTACTATTATTGACACATCAATTACAAACTACACCTCCTCAGAACCGTTTCATAAAAATATACCTTGGTAGAGCACCCACCCTTCCTCTACAACAAAACTCATCATACATTTCAGAAAAATACCCCTCTCCACCACACCCTCCCTCCACACCCTCCCCCACCTATGTAAGAGCACCCCTGACCCAAATCCTACCCTGTTGATCGACGGACATCAACTCTTCCTCATGACCGCATAAGCAAATCACCCCCTTCCCTCCCCCTCCCACCAGTACACAGTGGCTTATACAACAGGTGGTTGGTCAGTTACTGGGAGGGAGGGGTAGTAGGGGGTAAAGGGAGGTTCACGTGATACTTTACATTTATTGACAGGGGCCGCTATCTGATGCGCCGCCCTCCCTGTACAAATCGCTCTCGTTTGTAGCTTGTTTGGGCAAATAAACGACCGGATATGCAGATTGGGGTTATTCGTCCAGTAATGCTTCATAAAGCTTTTATCTTGCCGCAGCAATTGACGTTAGGGTCAGGAGGTGCTTACCTTCCTTTCTAAGTCATACGTGTGATTTCACATTTATGCTAGGTGGTCCAATGTTAAATTATAAATTAACGTCGTATATATCACTAAGTTTTGAGATACACTTATCTGGACACCCTTTCTACTTGACTATATCACCTCACTTAACAAGTTACAAAAGAGTAACTACGGATGCGCACTAAATTAAATGTTGTTTATAATTTCCTGTATAATTTCATCACATGTTAAGGTTGATATTTCACAAGGTCTTTAAACTTGAAAATCCGTTGATATTACCCGTAAACACATTGTATATTATAACACCTTACCTTTACCTTTCTGTAAACATTTCATTGGATTTTGCCACATTTTTGGATGTAAAAGAAAATACACCCGTCGCAGCAAACCTGCATACTCAGCGAATTTCCAATGAATATATAACATAACACTTAACAGAATTCATAAGAAATGTATTCACAAACAAGCGATATTTAAAATATTAATTATTCTCCATAAGAATAACATTGGGGATGAGTACGCAGGTTTGCTGCAACAAAGCACGCAAAATAATGGGTTTTTATGCAAATATCAATAGAACTCATCTTAGTGAAGTCACATACCAAGTTTCATCCATATACATTCATAAATAAGCGATATATAACATTTTAAGTATTTTCCATAAGAATAACATGGGGACCAAGTACCTAGGTTTGCTGCTACAGGAACCATAGGCGAAAAATTGTTTTTTTGTGCAAACAACAATAAACCATAACCAGATCAAGCCATATACCAAATTTTGCCAGTTTATGTTCATAAATAAGCGAGATATACAATTTTTCTTTTTCTCCATAAGAATAACATTAGACAACGTACTGTGTTTAGCACTTTCAATATCTCGGTAACCAATTAGCGTAGAGCAATGATCAAAATACCAAATTGTTTGTTTTTTTAAGCTAAATTCAATGGTGTAAATTAAAATTAGATTTAAATTAAAATTACATGTGAACACCCCAAAAAACACATTTTTGGGGTACAAAACCCCCCAAAAACCCCCCTTCGGATGGTGCGATTCATCTGGTTTTCGAACTTGTTCAAATAAATGGTACTTTACACATTTGTACCAAATTTCATTAAGATCGGACATTTTTTACGAGAGTTATCGTGCTTACGGACACATATATATATATATATATATATATATATATATATATATATATATATATATACATATATATATAAATTTGAACGAATGGTGTTTTTGGCATCTGGGAACCTCAAAATGAAAAGTTATCATGGTCTCGGGCTTAAGTCTTACCATGAGACCTACGGTAATAGCTTCTTCCCTATAGGGGAAATTCGCTAAAACAACCAAAATTGTCGCTCTGTATGAAAAACTGTTATAATGGGTTTATTGGCCATGCAAAAACATTCCAAAAATTCAAATAAAGATAGAGAAAATTACATAGTTTTGTTATCGTACGCGGAGATTGAATATCTAATTATTTAACTGTAAATCCTCCTAACATGCTTTTACTGCTTATTACATCTGACTCCAAAGATACTGGTGAAAGCAAAGAACCTACATATTTAAATTAAATTATAATATGTCCTATTAAACCTATTTCTTCAATTCTTCTCCTGATTGTTTTATGATTTTCGAACCATTTTATGAACCATCTCCAAAAGATTAAAAAATTCTCCCCACTAAAATTTCGAATCAACAATAGAATCAGACCATTGTTGCCCATCTGATTGTTGCCAAGAATGTGACAAAACTCGTCAGCCACCACCTGACCGCAATCCCGCTCACATTCGCTTTGTATGTAATGAATGACTCGGCTGAGAGTCGAGAATAAATTAGGGGAGAACAAAGGGGGAGCGGGAGGGAGCAAAGAAACCTAATGAAATATTCAAAGTTGATTAGCATCACTGTAGTGTCACTAGGCCCAATCTGGGCTGAGCCTGGCTGATCCTCAGTGAAGGGTCCTTGAGGGGTAGGATAAACTCTTAGAGGTAGAACCTTTAAGAACCTTGGAAACCTTCAAACCTTAAAAATAGGCAAATTCGAATAAAGAAGAAAACCGTTCATAGTTACTTCTTTTTAATTTTTGTCAATAGTGTTCCAAAATCAAAATTATTTTGTATTTTGATTATTTATTCTAAAATATATTTGAAGATTCTAAATGTTTAATTATGTTTCAATAAAATCTAATAAAAACTTGATATGACAAGTACATATGTAAATACATATCATTAACCGGAGTTGTGCTCTGTAAGTGGTTTAAATTAGAAAATTAGAACAATAAATGTATATTTTCTATAAAATGTCTTTATATTTACAACCATATTTCCTTATCTCCCTACGAAAAAGTTATTTTTATATTAAGAGCGTAAAGTAGGTCTTTATCGCTTAAGAGAAATGTTTTACCACGTGACGTGTAATTATTGGAGCGAGGTATTTTTCTGAAAGTGATAAAGACACCCCACTCAAAAATTTGTCCTACAGCTGTAATTTTGGATACCACACAACATACAAAGATTCACTTTTATCATGAAGTTTTAAACACCGAGTCAGTAAGCTTGATCAAGCAAAAATCAATCAGCTGTTTATTACTTCGGCGATCGTAAAAATAATGAAGAAAGACTTTCTCTTGCTAAACACAAAACAGCTGCTATACATACGTGTATTTAGATTGTAAAGAAGCACTTTATTTGCGGTTGTAGGAAAAATTCCTTAAATCACTCCCAATTAAGATTACACCCCTCCGTAAATGCTGCAGTAAATCAGTCCAAGTGCGTTCCGGTCCACCACCGCTACCTGAGCCGGGTGGGAACGACCGAACATCTCTGGCGTTTACGGCCTCCAGTCGAGCGGATAATGCGAATTGCTCGCGATCCTGAATCGGAGAAAATAGAAAGAAACCAACGGCACTCCGGGGAGGCTTTGAGCTATCAGACGAACATCAATCTGACCCTGGGGTGAAGGGGGAGGGGGGTGATGGGGCGCGGGGGTTAGCGACATCCTCAACGATTATAACCGATGATTACAGGAGATATGTGTGCAGACAGGGTCGTGTGTGGCGTTCAAAATAGGATGTGTTTTGGATCTGGTTGTTTTTAATTGTTTCAATTCATCCAGTGATGAAATCTTCATCGTATTTATCCACAAAATGAGGTGAATTACAATCTGTGAATCTCAATGCTTTTACTGTCCCGGAATGTTCATTTAGAGTTTCTTCAAAATCATCATAATTTGAATTAAAACAACCAAAGAAACAAAAAAATCACAGACCAAAACCAAAAATTCCTTAATCTTCTTAAAATTATATATTTGCTTGGATAACACAAATTATGGTTGCAGAAAGTTTAAATGGTAACACTTTTAATTTAGTCCCTTGCCCTAGGCATTGGTTTATAGTCTTCCTGTTCATTTCTCAGCCACCAATCAGACTGTTTGAAGGCCACCAAGACATAAACTAGGATTTAATAGAAGATATTTATGACGATATGAATATTACAGGCTGTAAGTTCATCTTACTTTACCAAATAATAGGTTTTGCATTTTTATTGGAATGGTAGTAAGACTTAATACTTCTTAAAGTAAAAACTTATAAATGACTAGTTGTTATAATATTGTTTGTGTTTGTAAATGTGGAATAATGGATAGAGCACTCGTTTCAACACGCGTTACATGTTTAACACTGAGGACAGCTAATTTATTGTTCTGGTATCTTCATGAAACTACGTAATTACAGTATTTGTAGTAATTGTATAGTTGTATAAGTTGTCAGAGTAATTACTATTGTTCCGGTAAATTGAAACGTAGGCAGTCAAGATAAAAACCGCCGGTTAGCTTGTGTTTCAAAAGCCACGTTGATCATGTAACAAATCTTGAATGCTTAAAACAGATTTTTTTGCATTCCAAATTAATTTGTTTAAGGATTTACAAAACTCCTTACATAAACGTGTCACGTGTTACTCACTTCCTTCATACAACTTAACAAAAGTGTGTTAAAGCAAAATAAATACATGTTAAACTAAACGAAAGTATAAATTATATTTGTTTTAAGAGAATTGAACTGCTTAAAGTGTTAGCCCTTTGTTTCCAGCAATAATTTATGGAGTTCGAGCAATAATCCCGTTTTCTATTCACCGAATCCGATTCGCCAAACGCAATTGTTAAAACCGTCGGGAAACCCCATTGATGGTTTTAAATCTTCTAATAAGACTTAAAACATCGACAATACCCACACCCACGAGACAATCGCGATTATTTCTTTCTTCTCGAACTTCCTTCCGGTTACTCGACGAGGAAGATGCCGAGGCTCGCGCCCCCATGCGGTTGTTAAAATCCTCTTTGGCTAAGTAGCACCGCGGGTCCGCAAGTGTTGTCAACTTTTTAATCTCTTCCCCGAGCGCCTCAGTCGTCGATCCCTTTGTCCGGCGGATTACGAATTCCGAGAAGTTCTTTTTGTTTTATTACATTCACCTTCGGCCGTCCTGGCCGTTGTAAATGATATTACAAGGGGATCGCCATTGACGCGGCCCTTGTAATCGGCTTGTCTCGGGCACCCTTCATCTGCTCCAAGTACTCTTAAACTTCGCGTTCTTCCTGGAAATATATTGTTTCTAAATACAGAAAACGGTGAATGAATAATTATAAAATGGGTTTTTTGATCGATATAGGGGTGAGAAATTAAAGTTATAAAACCGTTAGAGTAATTTTACTCTTTTATTGACCAATTTTGTTTCTTTGTCATATGTTGTTTTATAATTGGTTCTTTTAGAAAAGAAGCTGCTCGGGAAATTTGAAAATTTTAGAGTACAAGCCAAATTTATGTCTCTACTGTGCAATGTTAATTTCATAACACTCATGACTTAAATAATGCTAGAGTAAATCAGTTTTTGTTCAAATTGAAAGTTACCTTTTCATATTGAATCGCCTTTTTTAAATACTCAGTTTATAACATTTCAATTATAAGTTGCATACAATTTCAAGTTAACGTCAGGTTTAACGGCATTAATTTATTTATTCATCCTTCATAATACTGTCATGTATTATTAGATTAGATTAATTTACATGTTTATACGGTCCTTTAAGCTCGAAATTTAAAATAGATTAACCCATCATATCATGTCGCATTCGTTAGATTGTTCTTAAAAATAACGTAATAGTAGGTGGAAAACACAAACACACTTTTGAATACCTACTTATTTGCCCTTAACTAACTTAATCATTACATAACACCTAGCGCACAACGAAGTAATAAAAAAACACTTCATGCAATAACCTCTCAAAAATTAAACGAAAGGGTGGAGAGAAGCAGTGACAAAACCGAGACAAGATTACACTTACAAGTGG
Organism: Allygus modestus; assembly: GCA_963675035.1. Taxonomy (NCBI): domain Eukaryota; kingdom Metazoa; phylum Arthropoda; class Insecta; order Hemiptera; family Cicadellidae; genus Allygus; species Allygus modestus. The sequence goes on from OY776111.1 coordinate 426,291,632, forward strand.
CTCGACGCTCGATTAGCCCAGTAACGAGTATTGTAAGGGCAAATTTGGGGGGGGGGGTAAGTAAGCATCTGCCTGACAACGTCCCGCAAAGCTATCTGATTACATGCCCCATGTACTTATACTGCCGCCGTTAACTTGGGCGCACCGCACATAAAAACCTCCGCCGACTTTGCACCCCGGGGCACGGCTAAGGGTTGAATTACGACAGGTATTAACTCATTACTCTCAGCCTCACTGGTAGGAATTTGTATCTGAAGTTAAGAGATTTTAAATTTGTAATTGTAAAACAGTTTTTAAAACAAATATATTTTTTCAAATTTCATTCACAAATATGATTTTAGTCTATAGTACGTTTGATGTTATATTAATGCTATCACACTTTTACTACTTTCGTTCTGAATTACATTGTGAGTATGTGAGTATTTCTTCTGAGTTTCAATATGTTTTCACTAAGAGGTTATTTAATTTGTTACTTAAGGATTATAAGTGTTGTTCATGTTATATAAGACAGCCAATATTCACAAAAATGTTTAAGTTGGTTAAAAGATTATCTTCAGATGTGATCATATATTGGATGTCGATATTTGGTCTGTTTCAAAAAAGATTTGAAAATACTATTGTCTTTGTAGCATTATTTTTATTTTCAAAATTGTATCTCAAGTTTGTAACAAATATTACTTGAGTTTATTTGTCAGTAAATAAGCAATTAGATTTCAAAACGTATCAAGCAAAAAAAAGGTATTCTTATTTACATTTTGTATGACTATCTAAATGTTTTATTGATCATCAACAACAAAAAAAGATTTTGGAATATTATAACATATTTATGCTTAGAACAAACAATGAACGATTTATCAAAACAACCAAGAAAAACGAGAAACCGCAAACCAGAGATGAACCACAAGGGAAACAAGAAAACTTAGAAAACCAATAGCAGATGAGGCGAACGCAATCAGGAGAGAGACTCGAGTGGTTGTCAAGGCTCGGCAAAGTTGATAAAACACGAGCACCCTCGAGAACACCGGGGTGTATTAATTGTCGAGCGTGCGCGTGTGTGAGGCGCCGGAAATATGTCGGAAACACCGGAAGTGACGTCACGACATCCATCAGAGACGTGTCAATGTCTGGCGGTTCCGGCGCGCGATCGCTTGGAAAACTGAATCACTCTAATTCTATCTTTTCTTCTCCGAAACATAAAAATATGTTTTCCCTTCCAGCGATCGGTTGCAACCGCGTGGAAAACGCCCTTTGGCACATTTCATCCGTGGTTGCTCCTGATCTTTGTGATATTTCGTTTCCGGTAAGGTGGGATTTATTTGTAGATCCCTACAACTTTCTATTGTGCATTTTTTATGGAGTTTATACGAATGTTTGTTTGTTGCAGGCTGACGATAGGCGGGACCTGAATAGCCGATTGCACGAAGACCAGTGAGTACCAGTTTGTTTATGAAAAACATATCGAATTGTACTAACAATTTGTATTAAAACTTTCGTAACTTTAACAAGATCCGCCTTCTAGGCTCCACCCTCTGAGCTTTTAAAATTATAATGTTAGTAATATGGAAGAATAGCAAACAATTTAACTGAATATTAAAAAAACACGGCATAGCAGCAAGAAACGTTTTTCCAAGCTAATCTCTGGAATCACATTAAAATATAAACTTATAGTACCGTAAATAAGCTGGGTAGTAAACAAAATACAATCTAACTAGATTTTCTCGATTGTATTAATTTAATTTTATCAGTTTTCATTTCATTTCTAACTTTCCCACACACTTTATCAGAGATCTTTGAAAAACAAACTATAATTAAAATACTGTATGTTTCAATTTAAAAAATGTTGCATGATATTTGAAAATAAATCGATTGTTTTAAATGTGTATTTACTTCAAATGGTTAAATTTTAAGTTAATTTAATGAATTATCGGAATTGCAACTAAAACAAAGACATCTTCTTACCGAATCCCTAAAATATACTTGCCAAGCGTGATGGGGCTATTCCACCATATTCAACCCCAAGCCTCAGCGAGGAAAACTCGTTCCAACGCACATCATCTTTCCACAAAATACAGCATTTTCACGACCACCTAAACCCTGAAACTTTCTCAAGGAAACTTTTACCCGAAGAAGACAAAGGGAATTTCCACTTAAAGGGTTAAAGTGGTACAAAGAGTCGGTAAATAAACGGAGCCGTCGTTATTGAGTCTAGTCCCGTAATCGCGGGTGTAAATGCTAAACAGGGGTTACGACAATGTAAGCCGCGACGCCGGCGGAGCGAAACGCGTAAAACTCGGAGGCGAAAGGCGTAAAAGCGGCCGTAAATTATGTAAATGCGCGACTTTTGTATCAATCAGCGCGTTTATGTCGGTAAACGCGGGTAATTATCGGGTGATTGTGACGTCATAAGACAGGGGTCAGCAGGCGTTGAGTTCTGCGTGCGAAAATTAAATATGGTAGAGAAATCTACAGAACTGTGTACTACTATTGCCTTTATGTAAGTTTAGAATCATTGCAGTAAACTATTTTTTTTCATTTAAAAATTCCTTTAAGTGGAATAAATTATCTTAGTTGATCAAAATGCAGAAAATAGTTTATTATGTAGTTATTTTCTTTATATTATGCTTGAAACATCTTTTCTTGTTGCACTGTGTTTTGGAAATGTATAACAACTGTTAAATATTCAACTGAATATACTATTGGTACTCAGAAAAGACCTTAGGACGGAGCCCTGATGCCCTGATTTTTCAACTCCCCAAAATGCGTATCTAGAGAATCTTTAAGAGCTTTTGATTGATACTTAACCTGTACGAAAATTAGTAATTTATAGGGCTAACACAAGCAATACATTTGTTTAAAAATGTAGATACTCAATATAACCAATGTTATACTTCAATTGTTAAATTTTAACTTCGGTAAGCTGTCAGTGGTCTTTAGTCATAAGATAAATCCATTTTCCTTTACAGTTAATGTTATTAGACATTTAAAGTAAGCCTACTATCTTATATGTAAATACAGTATACGTTTAAACACATAGTGTAATTTGTAAGACTAATTTGAAAACATCCTGTGGAGTTGTAGCAGGAAAAATTATAAAACATTGATGAAGTAGTCAAATAAATTAATAATTAACAATTAAGATTATACATTTTCAACGGGTAGTAACATTTCGAATGCTTTCTTATCGAAATGAAATTTTCTTTTTAAATACCGGTCATGGTCCGAAAAATAATATCCAGTATTTTTTTCATAATGACAAATATAGTTTCGAAATAATTTTACCATGGTTCTTCGATTTGCAATAAGTTCTTGGGTTGTTTTTTTTCATAGCATTAACTATTTTCAACATATTCTAATTTTCTGAATATCCAATATTACTTACATTATACTACAGTAAACTCAGCTGCACGTACATTACAAGAATAGCTTAATTACATTAGTTCATAAAACCCCGGTGTTAAAATTAAAATTTTCAACTTTTTCCTCCAATTTATTACCATTTAAAATTAGCTCGCTCCTTTTCCTCTGCAAATATCACCAAGATATAGATTTCTGTCGAAGCGCCTAGGCGATAGCCGGACACATAAGTCCTTGACAGCTTCTGATTTATCCGAGGAGGGGAAATCGTGGAGGGGGGATGGGGGGGAGGGGAGGGTTCGCGTGAACATAATTGCAAAAACAACAGCTTTATGGGTGCAAGGCAAATACGAAAACGCAACTTGAATTTATGATTGAAACTTTCCACGCCTAATCGCGGACTGGAGTCAATTTTGGAAATGAGTTCGCCTGCTTTATTGCATCTATTTGTTGGATTTTTACAGTTTTGGCAACACAGCTATTTTTACTTTCTCCCCCTTATACATAGTAAATGGAGAAAGTATTGTTTTCGTCAAAATTTTCGAATTTGAGTTGTTAGTGGAAATATTTGTTTTGGTATTCCCTGAACCCAAAAGAGTGGTTTTTACGTGATGTCTGTGTCTGTCTGACTATCTGTCTGTATGGATGTGTACAGAGCCAGAGCCCTAACAAATGGTCCGATTTTTATGAAATTTGGTATGTAGGTACTAATCCACGATATCTCCAAGTGTTTTTTTTCATTTTTTTGAATTTTATTATTTTTAAGGGTAATTATCCCCCAAAAACTGCCAAAATCATGACAAATCAAGATTTCTCAAAAACGGCTCTAACGATTTTGATTAAACTTTAGTGGTTTGTAGAACTTTAGTTTTCCAACAAAATGACACAACCCGAATTTCTGTAAAAATTCTGGTTCAGAAATTACAAGACTTAAAATATCAAAAATTCAGTTTTTTTGATTTTTTAATTAAAAAATCATAAATAAAAAAATATTACTATTCACCAGTAAAAAGAGCTCAAAAAACTAAATAATTTAATATTTTTAATTACTATTCTACGATTACTGGTTGTGGAGAAAATTAAAATGTTCATTTAGCGGTAAACGCACTACCATTGACTATAAATACTGAAGTATTTATAGTCAATGGCAGTACGTTGTCAAATGTTATTCTTATCGGGAATAACAAAATTACTATTTCTCTCTTATTTATTGATCAATTTCGTTCAAACTTGATATGCTTGTCAAGTTAGCATTGACCAACAGAGGAAATTCGCAATATTTTGCGCCTCTAATAACCCTGAGGGGGCATTTCCGGTTATAAGATCTCCTTACTTCGATGAAATGAGCTGAATTGTTACATCCTTTTCTAAAGGAAGTACGAGGACAATGTTTTCTTCAATGATGCGGAATAAATCTCATATATTTAATTAGGACGATTTGAAATGTTGAATTACCTAAAATAACCGATATTTAAATATTCCCAATCTTTAAAGTAGGCTTGGTCTTACACTTGTTATATCCTAATCAAGTTAAAGCCAGCATTAAGTAAGTACGACCCGTGCTTCATTTGCGTGTTGACTAAATATACCTCGTTGGAACATCATATTATTGCTGTAACTTACGACGTATTTTTTTTAATTCCTTGTTATAAAAGATTATTTTTGCTTCCCCCCCTATACATTGTATATTGAGAAAGTATTGATTTCGTCAAAATTTTCCAATTGAGTTGTTAGTGGAAATATTCGTTTTGGTGCTCCCTGAACCCAAAAAAGTGGTTTTTGCGTGATATCTGTCTCTGTGTGTTGTGTGTGTGTGTGTGTGTGTGTGTGTGTGTGTGTGTGTGTGTGTGTGTGTGTGTGTGTGGATGTGTACAGAGCTAGAGCCTTAACCAATGGGCCGATTTTTATGAAATTTGGTATGTAGGTACTAATCTACGATATCTCCAGGCGGTTTTTTTCATTTGTTGGTATTTTTGATTTTTAAGGGTAATTATCCCCCAAAAAGCGCCAAAAAACATGACAAATCAAAATTTCTCAAAAACGGCTTTAACGATTTTGATTAAACTTTAGTCGTTTGTAGAACTTTAGTTTTCCAAAAAAAGACACCACCCGCATTTCTGTAAAAATTCGGGTTCAGAAATTACAGGACTTAAAAAATCAAAAATTAAGTTTTTTGGATTTTTCATTAAAAACATAAAAATAAAAATATTACTATCCACCAGTAAAAAAGAGCTCAAAAACTAAATAATTTAGTATTTTTAATTACTATTCTACGATTAGTGGTTGCGGAGAAAATTAAAATTTTCATTTTGCGGTAAACGCAGTACGTTGTCCAATGTTATTCTTATGGGAAATACAAAAATTACTATTTCTCTCTTATTTACTGATCAATTTCGTTCAAACTTGATATGCTTGTCAAGTTAGCGTTGACCAACAGACGAATTCTAAATATGTTGCCCCTTAATAACTCTGGGAGGGAAGAGGGGGCATTTCCCCTCTGAAAACCACGTGTGTAGCAATGGATTCTGTAGTGCCTCCAAAACAGGGATTTGGGTGGATGTTTTTGAAAACAGCTTGTTTACAAGATTTTCTGTACATTCGACCGTGCTTTGTATTCCATATTTAGTAAATAAAAAGTAATTTATTCATTAAAGTTGGGCTAAAAGGGAGAAAGTATGTGTCAGTTTCGTGATACCGTTTATTTTATATATATCACAAGCAATTGTTCTATTGTCATGTTGTGTTAAACTATGGTTGATTTAATTACATAATCTCTTTTATTGGAGGGTTTAAATTATTATTCATGTCATTAAGTGTATACGAAATAATTTGTCAAATAAATTGTATTGATGAACGTAGTGTAATTTTTGACTATAACACCCCTTTACCAGTAATACAATCATTTTAATTGCGTTTTAAAATAATACAAAAAATATAAAGGCGATTACGACAATTGTGCTCACAGTGCTAATGCTGATCACCACGCTGATTATAACGATCAAAATTGTGTTTATTTTTATTCAAATAACCATCCCTGGTTGAGGGAAATTTTCCAAAAATATTATATTTTACATGTTTTAAAAACTCTCATTTTCAATCCGAGTGAAATGCAAAAGTGCATTTTCAATTCCATTTTGGAATTTACTGTAACTTTTTAAACTTGACAGCCCGGGGCGCCCACTTCCATGTGTATTCAGCACTTTATGTACCGGCTGCCCCCCCCCGCCCCCCGACGGACCCTCGGTTCAGGGAAGCAATCGGCAGCGGGGATTTATCGTTCTCAGATATGTTTGCTTGATTTAGGACTCGCAAAGAAACTTGCGATCTCTGTTTAATCGGGGCCACTTCAGGTATGAAGGATTTATGGGCTCGATAACGCGGATATTCGGGGCTGTGATCGGAATCTACCCTCGACCTCCCTCCACGAGCTGTGTGAGAGGTCCCGGGACGTTGATACACTGGGGTGGCTGTCAGCTGTAGTGTTGTAGTGCGAGGTTGAGAGAAACGGTTGACTTTTTATTCGCTGAAATACACTATGAGTCAGAAATCAGGAGTAACTGGTTTGATAATCCAGCACTTAATATTGTGTAGTATTTCTTTTAAACTGAAGGGGGTTTTGCGTATTTTATAAATTTCAAGAAGGTTTACAGGAAAGTTGTAAACGTGTCTTTGATAATGATAAATTAAATATAAAATATGAAATTGTTAAATCATTATTAGTACCGGAGGGACCGAGCCATTTTCGGTGATATCCGATTCGTTTTGTGGGTGAAAAATATGTCCACTCAATATTCAATATTTATTCAATGGTTCTAGTCGCTGTTTTCAAGAAATCATTTATTGATATTTAACCTTGTGTAAGTGCTACTTTGACAGTTCACTAGTTAATTTATTCACAGCCGTTATGACACTTTCGTATTGATTTGCAAACTCCATAGGCCCAATGTTAAAATTTCCAATTTTCAAATGAGACGTTTAGCAAAATGTGAAAAAACTGGGGGTTGAGGTTCTTAAAAATCAATTTTTTAGGTCCAAAAGTTCCTTCCTAATTCCAAGGTTTTATTGAAATCGTTCCACCGGATTCCGAGATAAATTGTGCAAAAAAAACATGCTCGGGTTAGAGAATAGGGTTATCTTAGTTAAATATAAATGCAATTGTTTGAGATGAATTAGTTTTCTACCAGTTAAGTTTTTTCAACGCATCAAGCGAGGCCTAATCTCACTTGAATACAGATAACCAATATCTCATAATACATGTTTAAAGTGAATTCGATTATTTTTAGAAACTACAGAGTTTTTTCAAAATAAAAACTAAACCGGATTTAATTTAAAACATACTAAACCAAAGACAATCTCAGTTTACATTTTCAAATTCGGTCCCATCCATGTAGAAACATTCTTTTTAAACATTTAAACTCGTCAAATACGTATTCACTTTGAAAAAAAAAAAAAATCGTCGACAAGTGTAACTAAACCCAATATAACTTGTTGAGCGACATTTCCACACAGTATGTATCACAACTTGGCCGTGTTGAACGCTGAACGTCGCTGCAGAGCTGTAGCGGTATCGGAGCCGGTATTGATCCCCGAGCCCGGCAAACTTTTAACTAACTTTTTCTCCAAGTTGGAAACTTGCTAAGAAAGCTGAGGCCTGAAAGTCTGCCTCCCAGTACAAATTTTCTCCTTCAAAACATCAGGCCGGCGTGAACCAACGTCTAAACACTCGCCGTGCCTTGCTTTACAAAATATCCACCCTTTGAAATTTGTCTTGTGTTTTAGTGAAGTTTTGTTACATAGAAAAATATGATTTTGGTTAAATATATTAATTGATTAGTGCTTTTATTGTTTTATGATTCGTTCTTACTCGAATACTAAATACGGTCTATGAGTTCCGCCCTTATTATAACAACTTGAGAATAATTAAATATTATTGCTTAAAAACGTAATATAATAAATGCGCATTTTAGTGGCTAGTAATGTAATGAAGGGTTGTGTCCATTGGAAAGGGTTTATTGAACAACCAATGGAAAATATACCGGTAATTAAGGTGGTAGAATTACTTGGATTTAAGAAAGTAGCCTATCACCGAGAAACCAGTATAATACTGTACTCCTAGAAAGTAGCTTATCACCGAGAAACCAGTATAATACTATACTCCTAGAAAGTAGCCTATCACCGAGAAACCAGTATAATACTGTACTCTTAGAAAGTAGCCTATCACCGAGAAACCAGTATAATACTATACTCCTAGAAAGTAGCCTATCACCGAGAAACCAGTATAATACTGTACTCTTAGAAAGTAGCCTATCACCGAGAAACCAGTATAATACTATACTCCTAGAAAGTAGCCTATCACCGAGAAACCAGTATAATACTGTACTCTTAGAAAGTAGCCTATCACCGAGAAACCAGTATAATACTATACTCCTAGAAAGTAGCCTATCACCGAGAAACCAGTATAATACTATACTCCTAGAAAGTAGCCTATCACCGAGAAACCAGTATAATACTATAATCCTAGAAAGTAGCCTATCACCGAGAAACCAGTATAATACTGTACTCTTAGAAAGTAGCCTATCACCGAGAAACCAGTATAATACTATACTCCTAGAAATATTGCATCAGTTGAATTAAGAGCTTTCTCTATTTTGTTGATAGGTAGAGGCCGTATGATAGAGGCAATATGATCCTACCTCATTTTGTTGTTGTCAAGCCCTTTCATTTAAGTAAATTATTAATGGTTGTATGGATTACAGCATTTGAATTGACTTATGGCTATTTAAATTGTCTAAAGTGTTATTTGCCAGTGACTAAAAACTCAATTTAAAATTTTAAGTCATAAACGAACAAGTTGCATATCTATATCACTTTATAAGACACTGACACACTCGGTATTCTGTAAGGCTATATAATAACCTATTAAAAACATAAGTCTCCGAATTGATATTTTGATAAATGGAAAGCAGGTAAAACATATTATCAATAAATTGGCCCGGTAGAACATGCAGAACAATTAGACAAACAATTTTACACCGAATTTCACTTTCCTTCTGTGTGCATGTATACATTTTTAAATTAATACATCATATCTTATGAACCACTTGAAGTAATGACTTAAACTTGGCATGTGTATTGTAATTGTTTAATGCTAATTTGTTACTAAGTTTCACGTATTTATTGAAAGAAATTTTGGTTTTGGAAAAATTGGTTTTGGTCATACATTTTGGTTTTACCCTTTTAAAAATGGTGGCTATTTTAAAACTAAATATCTTTTAAACGGTAACATTTATTCATGTATGTATTAAAAATTGTATAACCTTTGGCCAAAAAATATGGTATTAATATGGCAGAGGCTACGTACACGTCCGACGTGAGCCGCTACTGTTCACGTCCGTTCCAAATTATGCACCGTAAGTTACTTTTCCTGTGATTTTTTAAACAAATTGAGAGCCAGAAAACCTCCTAACCTAACCTAACCTAACGTAAAGTAACTTAACCTAACCTAACGTAACGTAACGTAACCTAACCTAACCTAAGCGGTAGCGAAGTGAAATTGTCCTTACATTGGACGTGTATGTAGTCACTTCGTATTAATATTTTAAAGATCACTCAACCCATAGTTGGGTAATTGCAATTTTCCAAAGTCTTGGTCATTTATGGAAACTTACAATTTTCACGATGTTACTCTTAAACATTGCATATCTCTGATAAATATTGGAAACTATTGCGTTTTTAAGCTTTGAAAACCTTGAATGGCCACCACTTTGAAACTTTAAAAGCTGGAACGTCAAATTCAATACCGAAAAAACCTTTGCACAAGTATATTACACGAGCCTTCCCAATCATTTTCAATGTAGTTCAATCACTCATTGTATGGTTGATTATATGTACAGTTTTAACTACCGTCACATAATTGAGTGCTTGTACCGTTTTGTTTTGTGTTTCAATGTTACTGTGAGGATTAAAATTGTAGTTGTATTTTGTATTACATCATTTGAACAGTACCATTATTTAAACCACCCCATTTTGCAATTAGATTGAAAAATCTACATTCTTTGAATCAACTACATTCTGACACAATTACTGTACCACGACCTAAAATGCTGCGGATGAAATAACGCTCAGCCTCTGTAACAAGAGGCCACCTCTCCTGGTCGCTCAACTTTTAATTTCAAAACTCTCAAACATTCCCCTCCTCCCCTCCTCCCTACCCCTCCCCCTCCTCGCAAAACTCTCACTTAAACCTGTGACTCTCCAGGTATCCCAACAATGTCTGGATCAATACCACTTTTCTGTTTTACTTCTCAAGTTTTTATTTCAGTTTTGAAAGAATTCTTTTGATTCAAACATTTGTTCAGTGCCTAGAAATTCTAGCGGTCCGCCTCTTTGCCTGGGATTGCCAGGAGTCTTTGAAAGATCTGAAAGCAAAGAGTTGAGGAAGGACATAGAGGAAGGAATTCGTTGTGCACTCCAAAATGTTTTATTTTTATATTTTACATATCAAATATTGTATTAAAATGGATTAGTTAAACTGCTAAACTCCTTCTACATAAACTCAAAGAAATGTTCTTCTTCTACTTTTGAGTTATAACACCCCTTATTATAACGTATTGTTTATACCGCGTTGCCATTACAGTAGTAATTTTATTTATAAAAAGTATATAGCATCTTCTCTTCCTGTTGTGCTGTGTATTTGCTATGTATAAACAACTGTCCAATACCAGACACACTTCAATTGATTGATTTTCTACCATGAGAAGGTCGAAAGTAATTTGTTTGTGTGAACTTTTCCAGCACACCTTTATTTTAATTAATCGTAGTCCAAACATATGGAAAAGATTAATCATATTTGATCATTGTGATAAACGGTTAGCACGCTCGCCTCACAATTTGAGGTAAACCAGATAAATTCTGAGCAAAGTCTTGACTGTTGTGAATGTCCAAAACTAGACCTGTTGTAAATTATTAATAATCCTGACTAATTAATCCCACATACTTAAGTAACAAAGCTACTCATGGCATCACACTCATTCTAAAATCATGATTTATTTGTATTTATCTTAGTTGCTTGGGCAACTTAGTCAGCGATTCACAGTGCTGATGAAAATAAGCTGTATAGATTCATAAACATTGCCTTTACCATAAAATAGTCTATAGGTTGTAAAATACACTAAAGTTCTCATGTAAAAATTTGTTTCATATATCTTAATCTCTTTGTTTGAATACATTTTTTCAGCAGAATCTTTAAATTTGTAACTATAACATTTCACTCAAAACGTTAAGAATAAAACGAGTTCGCACGCAGCACGCTGATGTGAGGGAAGTGAATTTCCGCATTAAAACTTTTTTAAATCTAATAAAGGGTTTAAAATAACACTGGTAACTTTTTTTGGACAGTTTAAACTTTTAATTTTTAGCTGTTCTGATGCTCCTGGTTATACTCAAATTCACGATTAGATTTGCAATGTTGTACAATATAAGGTTAGGAGGAGCTATAGTCAGGATAACAAGTTGGTATAGGGCTATTGGGGTGATAAAATTACATCAAGAGATGAAAAACAACCTTTTCCAGTGTAAAATCCCCATAAGACAACGTACTGTGTTAAGACAATTAACATTTTCTTTAATAACTCGGTGAATTTGTGTGCTAGAATGACGAGAGAGGGCCTAAAATTTTCGCTTCACTAATTTCAATATTAAAACATGCATTACTGTTACGTCCGGGGCTTTTCTGACCCTTTTTGGGCCCAAAAACTCAAAACTTGAAAGAATAATTCCCAAAAAAGGGGTTTAGAGTTTTCCGATTGTTTTGCCCAACGAACTTGTCCAACTGATTATAGAAAGGAACGTCCCTACCAAATTTGAATTAAATCGGACAAAACATGCGACCGCTAGAGTGCAAACACATATATAAAATTTTGAACGACCCCCCAAAACGTGTTCAGGGGGTTACGTTATGAACTTCTATGCTAGTCCCGGGCTTAAGTTTCACCGTGCGGGACATGCTAATTAAATAGTTCACTTTCCATAGGAAATTCACTAATAATGATAAAGTTAAAAATGTCCCCAAAACAGAAGCAGTTCTTCAGTGGCAAAAATCAAAAGCATCCGGATGTTTTACTCGGTTACTCGGTTGTCGACTTCAAACCACCGCCACTCTTCACTTCTTGTCCGCAGCTGAAGAATGTGTTGTGATGAGCCGTTTTACGTCAGGGCGGCGAGGGTGGAGGGGGTGTCTTCATCTGTGTGGTTTTATCTCCAGGGGGAGGGGGATTTATGACCCCGGGGGCAGTTGAGATTACAACACTCTGTTCAACTATGGCCAAAAAAACAGCTCGGAGATGTTTTTGGACTGTTAAAGAACCCCTCCCCTTCTTACCTGCCGCTGTTTACCTTGTTTATTTTATTTACTGTCTCGTATGTTCATCGTGTATTGAGTGCAAACAATTTACTATTGCGTCATTGGTATTTAGTAATAATGATAATTTAGAGAAAAATACAACTGTTTATTATACGTTTTAAATACTCTGTTCAAATTTGACTTCAATAAAAGTCATATCAATGAAAAAATCCGTGAAAAACAAGTATTTTAAACATCATATTCTGCTTGAATTTGAGTACTTTATTCTCGCATCAATGAAAAACTAAGTTTTTATTTATTTTGTAAAATATGTCAAATTTGGAGGACTAATGGACTTGATAAAACTAGTATAAAAGCTATTATTGAAGTATATTAAGATAATTAGTTGGTTATGTGTAAAAAGTAAAGTTTTTTGTATTTAGTAACAGATGCTCGCTAGTAGAAGGGCCTGTGAGCCCTGCTCGCTATTAGATGGGTCTATGAGCCCTGCTCGCTAGTAGATGGGTCTGTCAGCCCTGCTCCTTAGAAGATGGGCTTATGAGCCCTGATCGCTAATTGAAGGGCCTGTGAGTCCTACTCGCTAGTAGAAGGGCCTGTGAGCCCTGCTCGCTAGTAGAAGGGCCTGTGAGCCCTGCTCGCTAGTTGAAGGGCCTGTGAGCCCTGCTCGCTAGTAGATGGGCCTGTAAGCCCTGCTCGCTAGTAGAAGGGCCTGTGAGCCCTGCTCGCTAGTAGAAGGGCCTGTGAGCCCTGCTCGCTAGTTGAAGGGCCTGTGAGCCCTGCTCGCTAGTAGATGGGCCTGTAAGCCCTGCTCGCTAGTAAATGGGTTTTTGAGCCCTACTCGCTAGTATAAGGGCCTTGAGCCCTACTCGCTAGTAGAAGGGTCTGTAAGCCCTGCTCGCTAATAGAAGGGCCTGTGAGCCCTACTCGCTAGTAGAAGGGCCTGTGAGCCCTACTCGCTAGTAGAAGGGCCTGTGAGCCCTACTCGCTAGTAGAAGGGTCTGTGAGCCCTGCTCGCTATTAGAAGGGTCTGTGATCCCTACTCGCTAGTAGAAGGGTCTGTGAGCCCTGCTCGCTAGTAGAAGGGCCTGTGAGTCCTGCTCGCTAGTAGAAGGGTCTGTGAGCCCTACTCGCTAGTATAAGGGTCTGTGAACCCCTCCTCACTAACTTAATTTATGTTTGAAATCAAACAAATTGTATATATGAACTTTTGTTAAATTGTAATTAACTTAATAATTTTAAGAGGTACTCTTGGTATAGGTCATATCTGTTTTACTCGTATGTTTTCACCAAGATATTTCATTAATGATATGTATCAATATAGCGTTGCAAATTATTTTGCTCGACTAATTTTTGCAGAGTTTTACCCTCGTAAATTACAAACAAACACGTATACAAGTTTTCAGTTAATATCATTACTAAAGGATTCGAGCTCAGAAAATGCTCAGTTTTACAAAGAATCAGCTAAGAAAGCAGGGCAGAAGGGCAACTGAAACAAGTTAAGCTCTGCCGATAAATCATACTTATGTTGATTTGTCTCCAGGCAACTTGCGCCTAGCCATACGTCACGGGGAGGAGAAGGGGCAGGGTCCCCAGAGAGGGGGTGGGGGGTTGGATATAATTAAAGAGAGCGCAACACGCCACAGCAAGGCAGTGTTCTGAGATGTTCAGTCATTAGGCCTAGAACGTAGCTAATTATAGGGTTGTACAAAGTGGGACCCCCTCCCCCCACGACCCTACAATGATGGAATGTCTACGCCAGCCTGCGGCGCTACCCCGCTGATTTCAGATTAGGGATGTTAATATCTGGTCCACAATGCACACTGTTTACATTGTTCAACGGATTATCGCTGGGATGGTCTCTGGAGGTGTAGTTTACGGGGATCTTTAACCGTGCACTTTCATAGTTCGTTGGATAGCTGTCAAGAGTAATGAATATTTATTTTTTTAAGCATAATGTGTGTAACTGACAAATCTACTAGCCTATTTACATTTTAAAGTGTAATATTACATTGAAGTACTGGACAAGGCCGAATGTAATACAAATTAAATACATTTATCACATAAATCTCTATATATAATTCCGTAAGTCAAATTTTTGTAAAGAAATTGTGAGTGACTGGATGGCCGTAGAAGGATGGGAGGGGTATCATTTTAAAGGTCTTGACGTGAATTTTGAGGGAAAACTATTCATTTTTCTTATTTTTTTACCATAAATTCGCAACAGAATAAAACTTTTCCTATTAAAACAACATGGGGTTTAATTTGTTTACATCTTTTGAAATTAAAACAGCTGTGCCACAGAGTTAAATTAGCCTTTGATATTGATACCAGCTGTACTTATTCAGTTTGTTTACTTTTAAACTACAGCAATGTATAGTTGTTTAGGAATGGACATTTTATTAAAAACATAAGACAGTATAATAATATTATATTATAATGCTAGAAAATCAGTGCTTATTTATAAATGACCAATGAAGGTTGATAAAAAATTTATGTATTTTGGTTTTTTAGGGGCTTTTGCCCCTACAATCCCCTAGTTTCTACTAGATTTCTACTATTTGGATTAAGAGTCTTCATCACCGGAAGTTGCTAGACGTCATCTTGGAGTTTTGTTCCATAAGGCCAATTTTAACTTTGTGCCTCCATTACTACTCATCTGATCGTCACATACAATTCATTTTGGTGTCAAATTAAAGGTTTCGTCGTTATCTAGGGAAATACAATGTCGAATTTTTTAATTTGGGTATCGTAGTTTCATAGTAAATAGTTTCATTTTAAACTGAAACACTATACATGATATCATTAATTTGTAACAAAATCCAAATTCGACTATTGTATTTCCCTAGAGGACGACGAACCCTTTAATTTGAGACCAAAATTAATTGTTTGTGACGATCATGTGAGGAGTAACGGAGGCACAAAGTTAACATTGGCCTTATGGAACAAAACACCAAGTTGGCGTCCGGCAACTTCCGGTGATAAAGACTCTTAAGGTGAAGTATCCAAATTTCAATAAATATTAAAAGTGACATGTGTTGCTTTTTACTTTTGGAAGAATAAATTATTGATGTCCATAACTAAAGAGAAACTATAAATAACTTTTACCCAGACTACTCTGATTTTAATTCAGTATTCCAACTTTATAAGTCAAAACATGTCGTTAAAGGTACCTGGTTTATTAGTAAGCACAATTTGAAAAGACAATGTTATTGGTCAGAAAAAATACGAATATAATCAATAAAGTTGAAAAAAAAACAAAGTTAAACAAATAAAGATATTTGGCGTTTGATAAGTTGAATAAATAGCAGTTACGTATAAGGTAGTAGTAGTAGTTTAAACATTTAAAAATCTAGTTTATTTAACTTATAAATAATTGATTGTGTTGAAAAATAGGCAATTCCTATGTTTGAATATTGTACATAATGCAATGCAGATAATTACATTAAGAATATAGCCAACAATAATAAAACAATCCACTACAAATTTTTAGGAAAATGTAATTAGGAAAATGTTTTATCCCTCAAAGAAAAATGCTTCTCCTGAACATTGCACCCTTCGATTCTTATACCAATCAGTGTAATGGATTTAAAACAATACCGCCGCGCCGTAGGTCAAAGGGAAAGGGTTGTTTTCGCAAGAAGCAATTGATTAATCGCTTCCAAGGTCTAGGACATGACTCCGGGTCGGGGCCGGAGATAATGAATAAATTGTATGATACATGGTCGAGCCAAAATTTATGATCGGAGCCGATAGGGGGTGGCCCTAATGAACAAGGGAGGGGGAATCAGCCCCTCGACTTTAAACTGGAGAAGCTATCGGCCTCCTCCAGATCGCGGTATAATCCGGGTTTAAGCACTGCAGACGGTCGGACGGTCGGACGGGCGGACGGAGAAATCAAAGAAATTTAACGAGGTTTCCTCCACTACTCGACACCTCAATTAGCCTTGGATTTACGTCGCGGGGTTTCCTTTGTTAAGATTTAGTTCTTGAGAGCGTTCTCAGTCAGCCATTTGATATTTGACAGCAGAAATATCAGTCAGACATTTGATATTTGAGAAAAATTGCCAGTTAGTCATTTGATTTTTTTTACAAGGGGGATATGAGTCAAGTATTTTATATTTTGGTACTTTTGTTTAACACAATTGTATAAACTTTGCCACTTCCATTAACCTCGATTATCTGATCTTGTAATCATATATCGTGAAATGAACAGTAATGAATTCAGTTACCTAAACAAACGGGATGAATAAATCTAAACAGTATTTGTTTGTTTTGTAATATAAAACTAATTTTGTAGTTTAAAATATTTGTTTTTAAATGCTCCTACCCCAAAATTATATTAATAATTACTTTGAAATATGCACAAAACATTACCTTTTTAATAATGTAAAACTCTATAATTACATGTTTTATGACCGTATTATAAATACTTTTAAACATCAGTTTTCGTGAAACATAAATTTACTAAAAAACCTTTTATAAAGAACTGTGAAAACTTCTATAAAAGTAACTACTTTTTTAGTGATTTACTGTTTTTATTGATGACACGGACTATTTTATAAAAAGAATTATGTTAAACATACTATGAATTTTAAAATTATTTGTCAAAACTGCAATAATAGATATTGGCCTGTAATTAACACAGTCAGTCTAAAACCTGAGCAAGTGTTGCAGTAAGCAGTAAAGCGATTGACGGCGCTGAGCGGCTTGAGCATAATTTGCTCCGGATCAGAACACAACACTTACATGGACGGATGTCTTGTACACCTGATGAGAGGGTTGGAGGGGTTGACGAGGGAGTAGGGGGTAGGGGGGAGGTGTTTAACACTGGATGATCCTGTTCTTACACATTCTCCTCAAGGTAATACAGTATTAACCTGGTAGCTCGTGATACTCCGGTTCAGGATTACGTATTAGTTTGTAAGAACGTTTATCGAATATCCTTATTATAATTAAAGTTGTTGATAACAGTAGTCATTTTCCAATATTTTACCTTCTATTATTTTGATTAGTGAAGATTTTCGTCTTCTATTTTTAATTTTTATTTGATTTCCATTTGTTGAAACTTTAAGCTGCATCAACTTAAATAGTGGACCAATCAAAAACTCCTTTCTCTTTATTTTATTCAGTATTCCGCTATATTATCCAACATTCCTCATTGATACCCAATGTTCCCCCTTCTTACTCAGCATGCTTGTTCGTCATCTAATTGACCTCCTCATTATCTAGTATTCCTCTTGTCTTTCCAATTATCCAACATTCCTCATTGATACCCAATATTCTTCCTTCTTACTCAGCATTCTTGTTCATCATCTAATTGACCTCCTCATTATCTAGTATTTCTCTTTTTTATCCAACATTCCTCAATGTTATCTAGTATTCCTCTTGTCTTTTCCATTATTCAACTTCCTCTTTGCTTATCCACATACCCTTGTACTATCCAGCATTCCTGTTTACTATATTCATTCTTCCTTAAGACCCATCACTCCTCTTTACCATTCTCTCTGTCTCAAACGCAAAACGCATCCCCTGATTCCAACCATTCTTCATAAACCTTTACGCGCCCACATGCAACGCTCGTGTAACAGTATTACACGGACGCAAGTTGTGCAGCCCCCCTTCGACCCCCCCCCCCCCTGCTGACGTCACGCAAGTTCCTCTCCGTGCTGGCTGCGTGACAGAGTGACAGCGGTAAGGGTAGGTTTTAATGCATGATGAAAATGCGGGACGAGGTGTTCTTAAGTGCGGGTTGTCACTCAATTATAGCTCCGTGGTCGCGTGCTAGGCGCACATCCAGCTCGAATTATCCCGGTTATGGGTTATTGTACGTTATGGGGACTATAAATGGGGCATGTTGAGTCCCCCGTGCCGTCGTTGCCGTTGTTCAGGGATGGTTTATGTACAAGGGTTGCGCTCGGGTTGTGCTAGTCGATATAAGGGCAAGGGGAAGAACGATTTTTGTTGATTTTACATTGATCAATCGGTTGTTTTAAGATGGTTGCGGTACATTCTTAGAGTTGTCGAGTTGTCTATAAAATTCCTTCTATGGCATAAAGAGTAGAAACATGTTAATAAAATATAATAATGTTATAGTCTAAGAGACTGTTTTTTTTTATTCTTTAATAGTTATCCATAATCGTTGCAAACAATAAATTCGATAGTCACACGTCTGATTGGTGATGAAGTGGATAGTTTGGCGAGTGTGGGAAACATGAGGGAAATACTTTCAGGTCCAGCAACTGAATTATTTAAGTTATCATATTTAAATTTTCAACATGGTGAATTGTTTATGCCTTTTTTGAAACAATGCGACTCTAATAAAAATAATACTTTACTATAGAATAAGTTAAGTACCATGACGCACAATGTCTAAAGCCTGAAAGAATTCACACTTGTAATTACAAACAAATTATCTTTGAAGTATGCAGTTTAAAATATTTGTTTAATGTTAAACTTTGCATCGAATATTTTAATGTTTATTTCATTGCACTACAGCTGGAAATCGTTCATCCGAAGCATGAGTCTGTAAACGTTCATGTTAATGAGATTATAAAAACATTAAAATTAAGGAAATAAAAACTCGCCGAGGAAAGGGTTGACGGGTGGCGGGCAGCTGAGGGTGGGAAGGGGCGAGGGGGAGCGAATTGTCCATCTTGGGCGCTCGCCAAATTAATGGATGGCTTGAAAAACACACCGCCGTCTAAAAATTTATGCATTAATTAGCATCCTCGAAAATTGGAATGTCGTGTAGGGGCGCCCTGCTGCCACCTCTCATTTTTTAATTGCAAATGACATTTTTGCAGATGATAAGTCGGTCTAGAGCGGAGTATTCATTAATTTGTTGCTCCCCAGCCGCAAGATCCGCGATTGAATAATTCATCTTTCGAACTGATTGTTTAAAACAATTCACCGGGGTTTGTCTCCTTTTTATTCCGCTGTTGACGAGTTTTTGTAAACAGAGGGTTCAGGGCAACCCTTTCCAATCAGCTGTGTTTTTTAAAGAATTGGTTTATTTTAAGCCACGAACAATTTCAAAGTTACTTCATGCTGAAAGCTGCAGTAGGTTTTTATAAATAAGATCCAAAAAAATGATATCTTCATACTTAGCATTAATAAGGGTTTTTATATTGCATTCCAATAAAAAGGGCAAGAAGTAGAGTTCATCTGCTATTTCACTGACAGATTCTGTTGCTAGTAGATCTACTAATTTAAATATATAAAAATGTAAAAATAAATTCGATTTAGTTTTTTTTATCAGAGATTTTTGTCGTTTATCTGAGTGAAGTTTGAAAACCAACGGATTTCCCCAATGTACTGGTACATTTAAATGTTTTTAGATGATTTAGTTTTAAAACTGTTATAAATGTTTAAAACAATGATGGTCACAAGGTGGTGTTCTGTTTCAGACCCCTGTCGACGGTGACCGAGCTCCCCGGGTCAAGCCCGCTCACCCAAGCAGCCAAGAGACGAGCAGAGGCCCAGAAAAACCGAAACTCTGATGTTCTCAGGAGACAAAACATGGTAAAGAAGGAGGAAGCCGCGGTCGACGAGACGACGGCGAAGAGGAGGCGGAGAACCACCAAGAGCAACGACCAGAACGGCGACGACAACGACCACGACACCAAGCCGGTGTTGCTTCCTCAGAAGAAGAGAGCGTTCGTGTCCTCCTCCCCGAGCCAGAGCCCGGCAAAGAAAACTTCCAAGTCGAACAACAACTCCGGCGAAGGGAATGTAGACAATGAAACTCTAATACGAGAAACAGAAGCGGATTTGAAAAGTCTCTCGGGCAGTTGGCCAGGACCTAGGTTGGCTTTTTACAACCGAGGGATGGCTGAGGCTGAAGAGCCGGGATTTGAGAATCTCTTCGACGAAAAGAAAAATACCATTCCAAACGGGGCGTCATCGACATCTTCTTCCAACAACGGTGACAACTCATCCTGCTCCTTGAAGGACGTCATCACACTGAGAGACCAACAGGATGCGAAGGCGACCAGGAACGAAGTCCACTCGACGAACGGAAACTCCGGTAAACATGAAAATGTTAAATCTTCCCAGGGTAACAAAACGTCACAGAGTTCCCAGAGGGAGGCAAGGGAACAGCAGAAAACTGCTCAAGAGAGAAACTACTTGGAGAGTCTTATAAAAATAGAAAACGAATGTGACTCGATACAATCACAAGCTAAAACCAAGCCGAGGAATGATTCCGACTCTAGATCGGGAGACAAGTACTCCAACGGTCAAAGGTACGAACCTGACTTCAACGAACTGGTGGACGACTCTTCCAACGAACTGGAGATCGACATGGAGGCTGAGGAGCGATCCGGGAAAGGCGATAAGAAAAAAAGAGACGAAAATAAAGGAGAAAAGACTGGAAAGAACTTTGGAAGTTACGGATCTCAACATAAGTCTGAAAAGGGGAAAACCTCCTCTCCAACCGCGTTCACAGGTCCTACGACCTTTCGAGATGGGAAAGAACAGAAGATTCCTACCTCGTTGGACCCGATCGGTCCGTTTCCAGCCGGTGCCACGTTTGTAGGTTACCCTCCCGCGTCCGCCGCCCCTCCCCCTCGGCCGGAGGAGAAGCCCTCTCCGGTACACCTGCTGCCGCTGAAGCCGACCCCGACCAAGGTGGAGGCGGAGGAGGTGTCTTCGGCAGTGACCTCCACCAAGACCAACGCCGCCTCTCCGGACTCCAAGCAGTACACCATCCTGCAGCCCGCGGGAGCCGGGTCCAGGGCCGCCTCTGCCATCCAGGACGCCGCGGGAGTTCCAGCCGTCAGCAGTACATCCTCGGCCGACTCGTCCACCTCCAAGGATGGCAGCCGGGCCGGTAGCAACGTCTCGCCTATAGGCAAAGGTAAGAGGGGCATACAATGGTAAATGGCTCTAAAAATGGTTAAATGTAACATTAGTTCACTTTAAGCAAAATTTTCCTTTAAGTATACTTTGACAATTAATGGTATAAGTATAGTAGTATCAAATTTCTCCTAGATAATTTGTGTATGGTCCTAACATATGCAGAACAATAAAACTTTATAGTAAAATGTTATTGAAACAAATCTTTGGAGAGCCACTATTATGTGACAACTACAACATTTTTATGAACGAACTAAAATCATTTGTTAATGTACTTTTGGTTTTCGTGATAGGATACTAAATTGTTATTGATTCAATATACAATATTACGGCTTAGAATTTCACCGTACCCTAATTTAAAACTCTTACATAGTTGTTTTTATGTTATATCCAAAGAGTGTTTAACAAATTAAAAGTGTTTGTTTTTTATTTTATAACCATTGGAATTGTTTAAAATTGTAATAGAAACGGTCCAGACTCTGGTCTTAACTAAGTGCACAGTAAAAGTTAAAAATAAGATGTTTTTTTATATTCCTTAGTTACACCAGATATGCGATTCAATCCATACAAAGTGACAAACCAAATGACCTGGTCGATCAATTGAACTGTTGGTTATACCTGCCAAATATGCCATTAATGAGGTAACGGTTAACTAAGAAAAGGGTTGATATATAATTTATAATCATAAATTCGATGTAATACTGAAGGTTTTGTAATTAATTTTAACAATACAGTATTAATGGTTTAATACAAAATAGGAAAAATATTGGGGTGCGCCTTCATTGGAATGACCGGCAACATAGATAGCGTATGCGAATTGCCTATCCCGCCGCGCTGTGCGCCGGGGCTGTACTACTATGTATGTCACACGCGCTTTGTTTGATGGGGGCTCCTTATCGCCCTTGGGGGATGGGGGCCCCGTCAGTAGCCCTTGCCAAATTAGTCAAATTATGTTTGAACTAAATTCATAAGGAGAGTTGTTTTAATACAAGGACCCTAAGGTCATAAACTAAATAACAGTGTCGAGTTCATACATGTTTTTAAACATTGGAATTCGATCAGATGTGTATTTTTATTAGACTATAAAACTGAAATCAAGTTGAAATCAAGCTGTTGAGGAATACTAATATTTTTAAATGCATATAATTATTTATTACTATCACCTACACAAAAGTGATAAAACACAAAAAATATAGAAGCTAAATTCTAAAAGCTTCTCTTCAAACGATCCAGATCGACTCACCTAAATATTTGCCCGTCAGATTGGAAGCGTCGGTTTCAAAGAGACTTGTTCACGTAGGACGAAGCGTCTCAAATAAAGTAAGACTTATTAGCGCTGTTGACGATCCGACTTACTTTCCGACTCGGAGTTCTCGGCGTAATTACCCCCAGTTACACACATTTGCATTTTTCGCTGCGCCGGAGTCGCTTTTGACTAAGTTTAATTGCTGGCTAATGAGTTAGTGCCCAAACGTTCTTTCCTCGCCCGAAACGCTTTTTGAACTCCTATCTGTAATGAGTTTCGCATCCCGTACGTTTCAAGTCTGTTTGAGGTTTGCAGCTGGAGTTCGTGTTTTGGGCAAAAGGCAAAAATAAATTTGTTATGGTATCAATTTTGTGAGTATAAAATAATTATTTTAACTATTCCGTTGACCTGCAGTCTCATTTCGGGAGGTTTAAAGTTTTATTTTGTGCCTGAAAACCTTGTAAAAGGGTTTACTTAAAATCATATACAGTTTTATATATTTATAACCTTGAATAATATTTTTTTCTGACGTTCCGATAGAACAACAGTAATACTTGGGAGTAATTGTATGTGAACGTTGCAATAGACATCTTAACTTTTTTCCGCACTGGAAAATAAACACAACACAGTATAGCACAGTATAGTATTTTGTTTAAATCCTTTTACACACAACATAATTTACATATTTGTCCCCCCAGATAGAATAAATGGGGATATACCAACTGCGCCTACTGCACCTCGATACCACGTCTACAAATGTGAAACTGGAGATGCAGAGTTGCAGGTTGTTAGCAAAATCGATCTGTGCAATTACTCCATTTTTGGAGGCTTTAGAATGTTTTTTTCACCTAAACTTGCAATATAACTTAACTTGCAGCTACAGATTTAGATTCAGATTATTAACTTGATACCAAGTCATGTAATCGAATTATTGTCTAACAAAACGGTTCTGGGGATTTCGAATATGTTTTTATATAGCCTCTATTATGGTTTGCTATAATAGTTCTCAAGAATAAAATTGTTTCGTGAAAACTGAAGATTGTTTAAATTGTATGCGTTTCTCTTCTTAGTTGAATCCGATTGTTTGTTAGTGAATTTCCTTTGGAAAGTGGACTATTAGCATGACCCGCACGGTGAAACTTAAGCCCGGGACCACCATAGAAGTTCCTAACGTGACCCCCTGAACACGTTTTGGGGGGTCGTTCAAAATTGTTTATATATATATATATATGTGTGTGTGTGTGTGTATGCACTCTAGCGGTCGCATTTTTTGTCCGATTAACTTAAAATTTGGTAGGGACGTTCCTGTCTGTAATCAGTTGGACAGGTTCGTTGGGCAAAACAATCGGAAAACTCTAAACCCCTTTTTTAGGGATTAATCTTTCAAATTTCGAGTTTTTGGGCCCAGAAAGGGTCAGAAAAGCCCCGAATGTAAAAGTAATGCATGTAATAAGATGGGGGTTAGAAAGGCGAAAGTTCTAAGCCCTCTCTCATCATTCTAGCATAAATATTTACTGAGTTATTAAAGAAAATGTGTTTTGACTACACACAGTACGTTGTCTTATGGGGGTTTTACACTATAAAAACCTGTTATTCCTTTGTTAGAGCACTTTTATCATCCCCAGCAACTCACACCTACTTTCAAGCCTGCCTGGACCTTCTCCTAACATTATAATGCGCAAAATTGTATTCCCAGCTTTGCAGGTAAATGAAACCAGGAGCATCAGAACAGCCAAAAAACCAATGTTTTCAGATTTCAATAAAAATTGGAATAAATGTATTTTTTTACACAGATTTTGAGTTTTAAATGTTTTTTGGTGGAAATTCACTTCCCTCACGTCAGCGTGCTGCGTGCAAACTCGTTTTACATTGTTGTGTACTCGACCTATCTAACCTAATCTTATACTCAGTATTTTATATCTTCAGACATAATTTATCTGTTCAAACTAATTCAAACCATATTTACCCCCATTTTCATCAAACCGCGCTTTGGAACATAACATTCTCGGCACGAAACACATCTGCGTTTCCTTCACATCAGATTGCACAATGCGCATTGCCTGCAAGTCAATAGGGGATACTAGTTGATCCCAACTATTAATTGTAGGTGCCTCACGTCCTATTCTGATCCCGGCTCTGTCCCGTGATTGCATGCCACCGTGAGATGCACTTCAATGCACTCCGATGCATTCGTTACACATCCTTTGCGTGTACCTCGAAATGCGTGTACCTGCGTCTAACTTATAGTTTTGTTTTGTCCATTAAACATACTAGCTTTGTCCAACAGTTTGTATTTGTTTACTTGATTTTACTTATAGTCAAGTAAAATCACACAACTGATAAAATTACAATATTTAAAAGTGCGTATTAACTTGAAACTTTAATTTATGGCCTTAGTCGAGGTTGTATCCAAAAACTAATATTGTGCTCCAATTTTATCACCGAGACCTTTCATTGAAATATATCCTTCATGTGTGTCAGACTAACGGGTTTCTCAAAAGTTTCTGGTTTGCTTCGGCTTGATATATAGGTGACTGCCTATATTTAAAACAAATAAAATTCTACAAGCATAATTATTTTGGAAACGAAGAAACTAAAAATCATTTTTTATAATAGACACATATTATAGTAACGTATCACACTATTTATTTGATAATCTCGTACATCTCTTTTCCGTGAAATCACTTTAGTTTACTGTTTACATCATATTCTATCACTTTTAAATGTATTAACGATGCCTTAGATTCTAGACCTGACAATTACATTTATCAGTTCTATCAAGCTAGTTCTATATCGGCTCACCCTTCGCTTTGCTTGATACGGTCCACGCACAGGTCCAAGATCCGTTTGCTAGATACGCCTCCTATGTTTTGCTTGGGCAGTGTATTGTGACATTAAACGGACTGTATACGTGTCAACAGTGATCATTGTTTTATGAAGAAACTCAAGAAAATTAAATTTTATAAACTGTTATTTAATATAAAAGTCGTAAACAAATTAAACTATTTTAATGAAATAATGCTTTGAAAAAAAACGTACAATTAAATTAACATCAGCTATTTTGCTTGATTAGTTAATTCTATTTACCCATTGAGTAGATTCTAGTAAATTTGTAAATATTCACCTGTAGAAATATAATTTATTTCATTTTAAATTTTCCATCTAACTCGCAAGGCGAAGCCCGTCTCACCCACTCCTTTAGACCAAACACGGTCAGCAAAAACAAAGCCTTTTTCACTTCAACCGGTCAAAACAAAGCCTTGCGTTTCCGGGAGAGACAGAGTGGTTGGAGGGAAGGGTGAGAGAGCGATGGAGGGGAGGGGGTAAAGGAAGTCCAGCTCCACCGGAAGTCAGAGTAGCGGAACAGGACGCGGGAGCCGCTGATCTCCATTAGCGTCCTCTCAAAAATTAGGCGCAATCATCGCCATGTAAAAATAATTAGCGCTTGGAGGCCTTTGACCGGCAGGAATAATGGGGTTAGGAGAGGGATTTGTTGTGAAAGGATTTCTGGTGGGGATTCATTAGGGCCCTTTCCTACAGAACGTATATGGGTCAGATTGTAGATTTATTTTCATATTCAACCATATTTACAGAGAAAAACGCATGAACAAAAGATCAGCGAGAACTGCATCCCACACTTAACATTAATGTAGTGATGAAAATACTTTTGAAAAACTAATAGCTAAAGTTGTTTTAAGGCTTCAATTTGTTTAACGAAACTCGTATAACCGAGGTTTACACTGTAATTTAATTAAATAGCTGTTGAGTATTTAATTCACGGACGAAACTATAACTGTTATTACCTTTCTAAAATAGAAACCAATATGATGTGGTATTTCATATTATTCATACTTGAATGACAGTTTAGTCGGTAGATTATACAGTTTTGTAAAATATAAATAAAAAATAACGGGTTTTTATAATGTCGAATTAAATAACAGTGTATGATTAGTTACCAGATATGGTAACAAACGTTACCGTCCTTGGTAAACCGCTATCATGTTTTAAAATTGTAATGTACTTTTAAAATTCATCCTTTATTATACTGTAATTACAGTTTTACATGGTCTTGCATTACAAAGACAAGATATCAAAATCACTAGTGTTTGCTGTTAGTCAAACAAAGATTAATTTAATTACAGAGACTAGGTAATAATTTAACATGCTTTTAATACAACGTAATTGCAGAGTAACAATGATTAGCAAAATCTCTTAATTATAAACAATGTTTTGAAGGATTTGTACCTCGAATACTTTTAAGTTAACAACCATAACAATTATAACTTATATAAGGTGATCATAATAAAATCATACTACACCTTATTAATTATATTTTCTAGGAAATTTATCAGTTTTTATAGTAATAAGACAGGGTTTGAACTGTTTCCTATCCAAAATCGTTAAATAACATAGTTGATGGATTACAATGGCAAAGAAATTCACTCCAAACCAATTAAATTGACACATTTAACTTTAATAATTTAATCACTGTATAAGACGCTGACGCAACTAGGGCGTATTTTAAGGCGAATATGAATTAATTACACGTGTACAATGGGTGAGATGCCTTGTGTAGCCTTGATACAACCAACGACCAACTGATTCTTTAACCAATATCTTAATTAATAGCTCAATGGCCAATGGCAGCTGGATCCAGTTTCGAACCTGCACAAGGATTCCCAGGATTTTGTTCAAGATCGATCTGGCGAACTCCAAATTGTGTGTGTACCGGAAAACCGGTTGATCTACTTTTTCATAGTAAAAATAATCTTCCTAGAGACATTCCTTGTGAGCTAGAGCCATTTAAAATCATAGCTAAATCACTTTAAAATTCTACCCACCCTAAACTTGTATAGTCGATCCAACAACGAACACCGATAATCTATTCCTCAACGAGTTCGCCTGGTACAAAGTACCCTCTGATTTATCTCAGTACCATGCGACAGGGCGGTGTAAGATTAAAGAGGGAGGTTGTAGTTGGTAGTCGCGTCACACGCCTAGGCGGCAACAGCTGGCTACCCCGCCGTCTTGGATGGACGTCTCACATTGATTAGACGTCCAAGACGCCCATGCTAATTCGCCCATCCTACCCCTTTATTGCCCATAAAGCGGGGTTGTTCCTTAAGTGGTTCTGTCGCGCGGTTTTTACACTTTAAATGACCCCTTGAGGAGTTCAGATGGAGGAAGGGTCGCTTCGGGCAAAATTAAGCGTTTAGAGACAAAAATGGTTATTCTCGCTGTTCATTTTTAATGTGTTATATTATTTTCAGTAAAGGACACTCAAGTTGTCAAGACAAGTTTGAAGTAAACTTGTTATGAAATCAAAACCTCGATTAAACTTTAAATGATATAGTTGCACACGAGGTTAGGATTAGTTCTAACATGTTAAGATCCTTTGAGATGGTTATTTGTTATAGCACACGATACCTTAAACAAACGCATAAGATATCATACGTTTTTTAGATTAATACTTCATTTCCAGATGAACAAAAATCGCCTACTTTTCGTTCAGATTAAACAAGATGTTAAAACTATGAAACGAATGGAAATATATAAAATTAAGTAAAATATAGCTGCGTGTTTTACTATAGCGTTTTATAAACTGAGAAGCCTAATTTAATCTATAGATTCCAGAAAGGATTTTATGCAACTAAACCAATTTCTCATTACGTATGAAATTTTAAAATAACACCTAACTTCTCTTCTGTACACGACTTTAACGACTTTTGTTCAAAAAGTGAGTCGATGATTCTGTCAGGTTGGTACACTACTGAGGAATATTTCTCATTTCTTGAACTGCAGTGTGTTGTTTGACTCGTCTATCCATTCACAACACTAGAGTAAAAGTAATTAAAACATGAACCTATTTATTTTGTTAGTTTAATTTGCTTACCCATTCATTCAGTGCAGTATGGTAAAATATTAACATACAAACAAGTACAAGTTTTTTAATAAAAGATAATTTAATCGTGAACCGTTTAATTAACTTTGTTGAGTCGGTCAATTTGAGTGACTAGTTCATTTTCCTCACGACGAAATTGTGGTGGCAGCTTGCAATTTTTTATAGTGCTGTCTCCAGTATTACCAATAGACCTCCTTGATTCCCCCAGCACTGAATGTAGAAGTGAACATCTCCAACAGCGAAACAAAACAAATTCTCAGCTGTTACAATTATTATCAGATGTTACAATTACAATCAGCTGTTGTAGAGTTCACAGAGGGACAATATACACAGAGTAAGTGAAAACAAGGGGTTGTGACACGCCCGACAAAAGGACGCAATATTTAAGATGATAACGCCGCCGCGCCCAATTTGTAGCGAATCGCGCCGTTTTATCTGGCGCTATTAATTCCC
Organism: Allygus modestus; assembly: GCA_963675035.1. Lineage (NCBI taxonomy): Eukaryota > Metazoa > Arthropoda > Insecta > Hemiptera > Cicadellidae > Allygus > Allygus modestus. Next base: position 426,320,804 of record OY776111.1, read on the forward strand.
GCGCAAACAAAGCCGTTCCCGCCATAAACACCACAATCGCGTCGCCGCCGTTTTATAATTTCTCGGTTTCCTTAATTTTTATGAGTTGACAGTTTTTCGCCTCTGGGGGAGCCCGGCCTTTCATCATTTTTGATCAGCGGATATAGATTCGCGCGTCATTGAACAGCTGGGCCCCTCTGCTTGATTTGGCGCCTTTTTATTAAAATTTTAATTTACGCCCTGTTTAATTGCTGTTTCAGTTTTAAAGAAAGGTCGATCGTCTTGTTAATTAAAAATTCTTTGTAATCACCGGATAATTGGCAAAGTTTAGTAACTGTTGGGCGTTGTTTATTATTATTTGTGCAATACTTGTATTCTTCATGGTTTAGTTTAGTTTTCTTGTAAGTGATTCACTAAGCTCCTAGGATTATCTCAGCTTTAAGTTTATAGACATTTAGAAAAAAAATAATCAAGTAAACCCCGATTTTTTCCAGTATACAATAAACCCTTATCGAGAATTCTAGTAATTCGTACTAAAAATGCACTTTCGTAATCAGGATCAGTGATGACCTAATAATAAAGTGATGTGTTATGGGATTAAATTACTTGTAAAATAGTATATTTTTGGATTGCCAGAAGTTGTAACTGTATCTTTCAAGTTATATCTTCGTAAGTTAAGGGTTGACTTATGAATTTAGCGGTTTAGAGAATTATTTAACAAACTAAAATAGCTGTAAAATAGACAGTCCCGCATTCTTATAACTGCTCTCAAACATCTAAAAATCCCCAGAGTAATAAATTTAACTTAATAAACCTGTTAATTGTTAATGGTGACTTTTTTCAACCATATTGTTGTTCAATGTGCTTCGCATATTTTAGAAAAGTTATAAAAACTACACGAAGAAAATTGTTGTAATACCTTACATTTTAAACAACTCTAACTTTTCTTGCACAAGAGAGACTGATAAGACTAATCACTAGCCTCAGCTCACGTCGCGGCCACGGCCAATGACGTCATATATATAACTTAATGACGTCACGTCCTAAATCCAATCCCTTCCCCTGCCCCCTTAGACCTTTGATTCGCTCTTACAAACTTTTAATAATGTTCATCCCCTGCCACCTCTTACAGCCCGGCCCGCTGTGCGTTCGGTGTTAGGGTTTGAAAAATATATAAAAATTTGTTTTGAGGGTATAGTCTAATTTTATTTGTATTTCAAAAAACACAATACAGTGATAAAAAGTATATGGATTAAAAGGGGTAAATTAAGTAATTATTAATTATTATTGGCTTCTGATAAATTGTGGGATGAGGAATAACATGAAAGTTCTTGATTCTATAAACTCAAATTTATAAACACCGCGTGCATGGAAGTATGAGGTAAAATCATCCACATGCCCACAAGGGGTATGGGGATTGCACATTGCCCAAAGTCCGTTTAGTTTACATTATACAATGTGATAAAACAAGTCCTTAAAATAGATTGGGGGTTACAAAACCACTCATTTCAACAATACATATTTGTATAAAGAACAGGCCTAAATGGGAAAATTTGAAAATAACTACATTAACATTTCAAATGTATCGTTAAACAAGTAAAATATGTTCCTACCCAATACATTTATAAATTAAGTTACTTTAATTTTCTTCAATAAGGAGCCGTAATATTGGTTAAGAACTAATTTTAAATTAAAACATTCACCAATATTTTTCAAATTTGTTATATTTTGTGAGGCCTTTCCCCAGCATCGCTGGCATCGTCAAACAAACTCACAGAAAAATATTACCAATATTACAAATATTGGTGAATGTTTTAATTTTAAAATACTTTAATTTTCATAATTCACCCACCACGGAAGCATAAAACGGAAAACAACAAAAATAACTAAAAACTAACGGTGAAAGAAACAAATGAAATGGTTGATGGAGAACAGACAGCTGAAGGGTTGGCTCTGGTAATCTCTGCCATTTGTCTGAGGCGCGCATTCACTTTGTTCAGCTTCGAGCGTCGTTTCACCGTTTAGCCGCTCAAATCAGAGTCATCAGTCTTCATTGGCTCGAGCACCTTCCGTTTCCGGTAACCGCGTCCCTCCGCCAGCACTGCCAACTTGGCTTCCGGTTATAAATTGATTCCTTAACCGGCGCCGAAAGCTTGAAATCTTGCGGCTTGATCGATGTGGCCGTGGCCGTAGATGTTACGGTGAAAATTAGGCTTGTTAGAAATGCTGTAGACTAATAATTTTGTATAGGGTTTTAGGTTAAGTTTTTGTTGAGTTGGTTTACGACGCTTGTAAGATTGGAATGCTCATAATACCTGATAACAATTTCAAAAACTAATTGGTTTTTCGGAAAAATATTCATTTTCTCTATTTTCCGTAATGCCAAATACACTCATATTTTTATGTAAGTTATTTAACAGATTATTAGTGAATTTCCTTAGGAAACTATTAGCATGACCCGCACGGTGAAACTTAAGCCCGGGACCACCATAGAAGTTCCTAACGTGACCCCCTGAACACGTTTCGGGGGGTCGTTCAAAATTGTATATATATATATATATATATGTGTGTGTGTGTGTGTGTGTTTGGACTCTAGCGGTCGCAATTTTTGTCCGATTTACTTCAAATTTGGTAGGGACGTTCCTTTCTGTAATCAGTTGGACAAGTTCGTTGGGCAAAACAATCGTAAAACTCTAAACCCCTTTTTTGGGGATTAATCGTTCAAATTTCGAGTTTTTGGGCCCAAAAAGGGTCAGAAAAGCCCCGGATGTAAAATTAATTCATGTAAAAATATGGTAATTAGTAAGGCAAAAGTTTTAAGCCCTCTCTAGTCATTCTAGCATAAATAAGTAAATGTGTATCGACTAAACACAGTACATTGTCTGATGGGGGTTTTACATTAGAAAAACCTGATATTCATTTGTAGGTGTACTTTTCTCATCCCCAGCAACCTCACGTCTACCTTCAAGCCTGATTGGACCCTCTCCTAACCTTATAATGGGCAAAATTGTATTCTCAGTATTGCAGGTAAATAAAACCAGGAGCATCAGAACAGCCAAAAAATCAATGTTTTCATATTTCAATAAAAATTGGAATAAATGTTTGTTTTTACATTGATTCTGAGTTTTAAAATTTTGTCTGTGGAAATTCACTTCCCTCACGTTAGCGTGCTTTGTGCGAACTCGTTTATACAGATAAATCTATTAGGCCATTTGTTTACCAAGCTAAAAATAAAAACTTTAATTTTGAATTAACATGTTGACAATACATTACTAAAAATTCATTTGTAATGCAACCAAAATTTTATAGGAATAATTTGAAATGTTAATAATTAATTTGAGATTAACTACACAAACATTTCTGTTACAGATGGAACTAAATGCCCTACTCCTGGATGCCTAGGAGAAGGCCACGTGACTGGACTGTACCCCCATCACAGGAGGTATGCTTCTTTCGTAGACTGTACTTAAGTTATGACAGTAGTTACAAAATAGTTGGTTGCATTTGTAAAAATCGAATCGTAATTAGTAAATAGCTTTGTCTGGAAACGATAAGAATAAGCCGCTTTCCCTAAATACATCCCATTGCATGATTTTGCTGACCTTTTTCTGGTTACTGCTTGCAAAACAATTTTTTTTTAATCTAGGTTTAAGTTGTAAGTTTTTCAATAATTGAGATTAGTTTCATGATAATTTTAAAGATTCTTTAAAATTAATTGTGTATGGTTTAATATTCAGTGTTAGGGAGTAAGCCTTGTTATTGAGAATAATTATTATATTTTCGTAAAGAAAAAATACAGATGATATTGTCTTATTGCCAATGATGGAAAGCGTCGTTAAAACAAAACATGTCAGACAAAATGCAGTGTAAAACAAAAAAATTCCAGTAAATTGGTTTATAAATGGTAATCATTTATCATATTTTTAGTAACTTTCAAGACCATGGTTTATATATTCTCACCTCAATGTGAAAAGATTTTTATCTTGGAAGAAGAAACAAAATCTTCATCTAGCAAACATTTATTTTATGATTATATCGAGGTATATCCAAAAATAATACAAAAACAAAAAAAACACTTTTATTAATTAGGTGGCAAAATGTTTATTTAGTTTAGTTTAATCCAAGCCTAAGAAAGTTTTTTAATTCATACAAGCCTTATAATTTATCAACTTTTGGCAATAAAAACATAACTAAAATCGAAATAATCTTTTAAAACTCTAGCAAAGTCATTAGTTTGTATCAATAAATGTATGATTAAGCTTTTATTCAAGGTGTTTAACTTCTAAACAAATCAGGTTTTTATGTTCATTAGCTTACTCAACAACTTTTTTATTAGCACGTTACCTGTTGTTGTAACTACATGATTTAATTAAAGATGTTTTACAACAAATAATAATTTTCACTTTTACTCTACTTACATTCAAGATGGTACAAGGCTATCAGTTTCGACGAATCACCGATCATTATCAGGTCCAATGAAAAAATTACACAAACAAAATTACTTTTCTACCTAAATATCCTATTGGCGAACATAACTTCCTAAAGGTGCGTAAAGTCGTAAAGTGAGTCAAAGTTAACAAGTTCAATCCAACCCCATATTTATGATTTTCCTTGATAGAAAAACAATCAATATTAGTTTATTTCTTTGTAAAAATGTTCACAGTAAAAATTTCTAAATCTTAAATTGTCCTTAGTTGTCTAACATTAATATTTTTCCACAGTATTAGTTTGCAAGTCCTCTAAATATTCTGACTTTACCTGAGATTGGAGTTGATCTGGTTTCAATCAGGGTAAGAGTGAGAATAATGGTTCAAAAATCGAAATCAGAATGATAGCATAAACATTAAAATCAATATAACAGTACAAATAGGGCATCACACCAGCCCAGTTAGCATCTCAGACTCCTACTCGATACCTGGTATTAAACCAAAGTTTGGTGTTTGGATAAGTTTTCCTTCAAAGTGTGTACCCTGGCATTGAAATACAAAATGTTTCATAATTTGACTTAAGGTCGAAATACAAATATGACAGTGTGTTCTCCCAATCATAGACGTCTCTGTTGCACGCAGCCTATCCGGATGTCCCAGGAAGGACAAGGTCACGCCTGAGAGTGAGTATTTCCATTCGCCCTTCCAGTAGCGCTTTTCTCCCGTCCCTTTTCCCCCACAGCGGGTTAGAGAGCTTACCATCACTTTATAGATTCCTTTCCTCCTCGATCAACTCAACCTTTAGATATGTCTTAAGGAATATTCTGGCATTTGCAATTTGAAATTTTGCTTTCCCTTTTTTCCCGGTGTGGTCTCCGGTCATTTTCTTCTTAGAGTTTCTACTAAGTGTCACGAAACGAGAATTAAAGTGGTATCAACACATAAAGAGTAAGTCGTATTACACGTTTTTGTCCGATTCTATTTAGATTTTCCGTAGTCGAATCTCGCAAACCGAGAAGTCGATGATCGTCGAGATCACTACCGCAGTCTCTCTACCCGCTTCCTGTCTGACCACTGCATTGTCTAGGATATTCCTTTGACATCCGAAGGTGTGTTGACTAATGGTTGTACGCTCTCCCCGCTGTTATATAGTCCTGGCGATGCATGAGACCATTCTCAAATGCCCAACTCCCGGTTGCAATGGCCGAGGGCATGTTAGCACCAACCGTAACACCCACCGCAGCCTCTCCGGTTGCCCGATAGCTGCCGCAACCAAGCAAGCTCTGCGGCAAAGCAGGGCTAAGCAGGCCGTTCCGCCCACTAGAGGTAAGATAGAGACGGTTTAGTAGTCTTAATATTGAATAGGGAAGCAGGGTTTGGGAGGGCCGAAATCTATGGATCTACTGAACTGCTTTATGCTCCACTTGTCTATTAATAGAGGTCATTGCGTAGCTTTGCAGCAATCTTTTATATTTTTAATCTTACATTTAATAACTACATTAACAAAACATAGCACATCAGCAATAAGAGATGTTACAAGCGTAACGTGAGTAAAATTACTGATGAACTGACTACACAATATGCACAAGTTATGAAGGGTAATTTTAACTCGGAAGCATTTCGATTTCAAGTTCAGTTTCGAGAATCAAGTTAAACTAGGCAAACTAGGTTTTTTTATAGTGGCGGTGTGCTATTTAAAGGTAACCCTATTTAGTAACAACAGAGCACAGGTTAAGAATATTACTCGTGAGTTGTTGTAACTTTTCAAAGTAACTTTTTTGACTTGACTTACATAGAAAAAATCCATTGTTTAACTCTTACCATCATTTTTTTCCACAGGAAAAGATTTACAAACTTTTAACTAAACCAGTATTTGGTTGGTTGATGTTTTTATTTCTTTATAGTTTGTAGTTTATTGCCCTATCCGTAGCTAAATTATTTTGACAGTGCCCAGTGTGAATTTTTTGTGGATGTAGGGGAGAAAAAGGCAGGCCCCCACCAAATTTTCTAGCCATGAGAAATAAAGAGAGGGGGTGAGGGAAAGTGTTACCTATTCCACCTTGAGAGATATACAGTATTTGGTCAACAAAATTTTAATTGGCTAATAAGTTATTTTTGGTTATAACAGAAATAATCTCTACCTCTGTCTCATTCTTTCCCACAACATCTCAAAAAAGGACACCATCAAAATAATTCAGCTACACTTTTGTGAGAGGTCAAAGTTATTCATTATTCATTCTTCGGTTTGGTAAGTAAATGTTCAGGTTTTTTATTCTCAACTTCTACATTGTTAGTACTGGTACTTAATTTTGTGTTTATCAATTGTATTGAACTCAGATTTTTATTGTTTAGTTTATTTGTTCAACCAAACTTTAAATTTTTGATAAACAATTAATCTACAGGTGGTAATTTATCTGTGTTAGGACATCCTATTAATTCACAATCATAACTCCTGTAAAGATGTAAGCGGTTGGTTATCTCTCCTAGCCCAAAAGAAGTTAATTATCGATTCATTAGCTAAGTACCACATTTTTTAACTTGAACCAGTCCAGGTTTTTTATATATTGATAATGTTCACAAATAACTTAATGGCAAAGGAGGGGGCAGGGTTTGTGAACTTCCGCTGTTCACATTCCTCCATTAACATAGAACTATCAGTCAGACATCATAATTTGCAATTGTTTATTAGCTGTGATTAAACAGGGAAGTGAAAAAATCAATAAAAAACTTTGATTAATCAATATCAAACATGAGCAACAACTTTTGTGGAGATAGATTCCCTCAATTTAATTTTCTCTTAACTTGCCAACAAGTTGTCTTTAAAGATTACTTGGAAGCATTTATTACTTGAGTAAAACTTTATTAAAATTTAAAAATATATATATTTATGCTTACATTTCCTCATAAACAAAACATTGTTTACCATAGTTTTACATTTTTCAGTAACAACCACCTGCTCGGCAGACTTCAAGCCACAACCTTCATTGTTCACAAGCCCAGCAGCTCCAGCAGAGATGAAGCCTCACTACCCTCTCCCCTCCTACCCCTCTCACGCCCCCTCCCCCTACTTCTCCACAGCCAAACCCACTATCAAGCCTACCAAAATCCTCAAGAAAGAGGAGCCTGACAACAGCTCGTTCACTGTCGTCCCAAAATCAGAATCTTCCAGTACTAATAACAACAATAACTGTTGTACTTTGCCGACCAAAGCCGAAATGATCGTGAAGCCGGAAATTCCATCGGGTAATTCTTGCAGGTCAAGCAGTCCGCCCCCACCTCCTCAAGGGTGGGGGAACTCTTACGACTATATGAATCACGACTCCAACTCTTCCTCGGTGTCGAGTATGGACGTCATGGGGCACCATCATCAGATGCCTTCACATCTCCCGGTAGCTCCCACTCCTGTCTCTCATCATATCCCCGCGCCACCCGCTTACGTGGCAAAGAGCATCGAAGAATCTCGAACTTCGGTTCAGCATCGTTCCCCTTACGAGTCTCCTTCGATTAACTCTTCGGAAGACGTTTATCGCGACAATCCTCCCCGGACTTACCCCATCACTAACACCACCACTATAAACCGTCCAGTACCCTCCTACTCCACCGAAGTTACGGCGCACACTTATGAAGTAGCGGGACACAGGCCGTACGACCCCGGTAGCACTACCAACTACGAGCGTTACGACGCCACTCCCCAACCCTGCCCTCCCACCCCCCGCTACCCCGACTACCAGGACCACGAGATGAGAGCCTACGACCAACAGCACCACCAGATGTCCGGGATCATGAAGCCCGAACACCCATCCGAGAGCGAGTCGTCCGAAGGCCCCCTGTATCCCAGGTACCTCACCATCTCATCTCACTTTACGATTAACGGTCAAACAGTTAAAACCAGCAAAATACTCCCCAAAACAATGTTGAATGCTTCAAGAGTTATTTAAAAATAATCTTGTGTAGTCTATAATTAGTGAACGGTGTGGTGGCTTCCAGTTTCTAATGTGACTCAAGTGTTCGTGTTACAGGCCCATGTATCACTACGATCCTGCCACCGGGTCAGTACCCGCGGGGTTTTCTCCAGCGGCTATTAACTTATCGGTTAAGTGTGTAGCTGGGATGAAAGTTGGAGAGCCACGATCTCCCGGGGCAGCTTCAGTGATGGATCTCTCCACTTCGAATGTCACTTCCACAAGTCCCCAGGTATATGTTCACTACTGCCTCAGTATCAAATGTATTTCTCTCTTTCGGATGATACAAACGATATGATATGTTATTGTTGTCATATATTTATGCAAATTATGCATATAACTCTACTGAAAATAACAGAGAGGTTTGCCAAATGGTTTCTAAAGGCCTTGCAATATAAAATTAATTTGCAAGTCTTTAGGTGGTGCCTAAGGATGTCCAAAAACAGTTTCATTCCATAAGTTAGCACTGGAATCCTCTGACTGTTTTTTCCAAAGGATACAAGAGACAGACCTCGACTGCAGAGGACAGGTCTAACGTAGCAAAGCATTTAATACCAAAAACTTTAAAAATTTTCCTTTTAGTTTTTTCCTTCCATCTTTTGCATTGCTTTTTACTAATTTCCAAAACATTTCCACATGATAACTGAGACTCTGGGATTTAGTATGTTAATAAAAATAAATCAATTTGATCATTGCTTAGGTAAAGCTGCATTCTCTTTAACATCAATACCACTTGGTATTCAAAGAATGATGGCCAGCTCAGAGGTAGAGCACTGGCCACATAGGTCAAACGTGCTAGGGAGGCAGGTTTGATTCCGACTGAAGCAGGAATAATGTCTGTCTGTGTGACTTTAAGCCGTTACACCACCTCTTTGGCTTTATTATGGCTTTAATATTTACTAAAGGTTTTAACCCAATAGTAACTAGCAGTCGAGATTATATATTTTGTTAATGCTACAAGAGCTACCCCCTTATTGGTACCTCTAAATGGTACTCCTATGGACAAAAAGCTTGGTTTATCCTCCAGCATTCTTGAACCACATTTAGTGGTTTGTAACTTTAAAATTAAAGACTGACCATTTTATTTTTATTTTATTTTAGGCTGCCTATGGCTCCAGCCCAGTTCAGTACGTAGGTCAAAGGGGAAGCCCGAATGCCAACAGCCCCCATGCCACAAACAGTCCTCAGGCCACCAGCCCCCAGCAGCAAACCCTGGACCTCAGCGTTACTAGGTGAGTAGAGACTTCTATGCTTCAACACCTCGAAAAAGTTAACTAACAAATCAGATATTTTATATCATTCACTTTGATACTTTAGTAGACCAACAATCAATATATGGGGCTATTGTCCACCTTTAATTGGGGCAGACAGAATCAAAAACTGATTTAGCCAATATGAGATAACGTGTCCGTTACACCAATATTTCTATCTTGCTTTCATATTTTTCCGCCACTCTTCTTCTTATTATTGTCTTGTCACTGCTGGTTCTGTTGTTGTTTGCTTGGAGCCTCATTCCAAAAAATCCTAAAATCCATTAGATGGCATGAATTATTTGCATTTACCACACATTATGGTGGCAAGACTTTTGCGGTAGAGTTATCTATTTAATTTGAGTTCAACAAATGAATGATAAGAGGGCTGATAACTTGGCTGGACCAGTGAGCTATTCTCAGTTTTTTTTGGCAAATCACTAGGGTAATGGTCAAAGGCGACAGACTTCAGATCCATGGATGCACCTGTCGTGGGTTTGAATCCCAATTTTGGCAAGTAAATTATTTCAGTACTGACCAAATTGTATTGTAGCCACTCGCCCCTTGCTCAGCTTGGTATTCTACCTGAGACCCTTGTGAACCCTTGTGCAAGGGAGTGAGTGGTAAAATAAAGCCGCTAATCTCTTTTTATAAAAAATAATAATTACAATTTAATTAAAAGGAAAAATAATTTCTTTGTAACCATGTTTTCACTTTTATCTAATTTAACTAATTCACCATATTATCCTGGGCTAATCTATTGGCCAAACCACCAACGTTGAATAAATTATTGATCGGTAGAAATTTTATGAGCCACCTTATTTGTTGTGCTGATGTTTTGGCCAAACCACAAACATAACATATGCACTGATTGACACGGATAATTTAATTTGTTGTTAGTCATCATTGTACATTTGGTTTTTCCAAGTAGTTTTAAGTTTTATAACCTGTTACTGAATACTTTTTATTATTCAGTTTATTCATTTAATTTGTTATAAGTAAGAAATAATATTTTTATTTTTATTTACTGTGAATTCTTTACAAATTGATTTTGTTGTGCTGAAGTGAGGACGAGTAAGTATTCTTCACATTTATAGCTTATGTAATACTATGGGCGTCGCACAAGAATAGGAACGAGTCTGTAAAACACTCACAGATCGAATGGTATTACAGTAACTGTAGGCACTAAGACATGGATGTGTTGTAGTTACTATTAGTGCTAAGAGTTTAGCACCTGCAGAAAAAGAATCGGCAAGGAATCAGGTACACATTCTTGTGCAACGCCCCCTAAATGCTGTTTGTGCTGTACTTTGTTCAAAAGTTGATGTGTATTTTTATATAATCTTAGGTTCAGTATTTACTGATTATTCTTCTCTTGTCAGTTGATATTATCAGAACTTGTATTAGACATACCTAATTTATGTCTGTTTCTTGAAGCATTCAACATTTATTTAGTCGGAAAAATTATTTTAGATTTCTCAAACATTGAATTTTTCTAAACATGTAGAAAAACTACTCACTGACTGATGCTGGCAGTCATAAATAGAGTAGTTTTTCACAACTTTTACTTGACTTGGAAATAAGAATTTCAATAGTCTAATATTTGAAAAATATTTATATATCATTTAAAAATCACTGTGATATTGTGAGAAGACAATATTCCGTATCATTAGTATAAGTTAAGATATCATGAACTATTTATTGAAGATTTCTATATCCACTGATTCAAATTTACATAATCTGTTGTTTTCAGGGTTATATTCTTACCTTGCGACTTAATTAACTAATGTTTAGTGATTTTTTAGTCATAATTTGCATATATAACTTTGAGGTATTTTGTTTGTAATATTTTCAATGGAACGATTGTTTCCATTTTACACCTATAATTACTGTAATGATTCTCTGATTAGACAAGCAGCGTGCTCCTGTCTGTTTAGGGTTCCCGGCCGTCCAGTTTTCCCCGGAGGTCCCGGGGGATATAGTCGGGAGTCCACTCCAGACACAGGAGGAACCCACTACATCGAGTCTTACCGGGATGTCAATGGTAAACCTTTCGATAATCATCTTTCGCCCTTACAAAATAAGGAATAAATATATGGTGTTTTTTTTTGTTTTTGTGGGATAAGGGAGGTGCGGAGAACATTTCTATCAACTTTATATGTATTTATATTTTTTTTTTAATGAAACCACCTATTTAAAGTTGCATGGTTGAAAGTCAACCCCTGATTTCCTGTCACTGGTACTTAGTGTCCCAAAATCCCCTAATTTGCTCTTCTTTACCCAAGTCTGCCAGCTGTTTGGGCTAGTAAACAGATTTTCTGTTACGATTTTTAAGGGTTTTAAAAACAAATTTGTGCTAATGGGCAAGAATGGCAGAGCTTATGCACTTATTTATTTTTTAACTCAGAAAATTCTAAAAAGCAAAATAATGTAAATGTAAAATCGCAAGACAAAATCTACAATGGCAATACACAAGCCATAGTTTTGTTATATCTAATATGATGTAAACAAAGAACGTTTAGATAAACAATAAATCAGTTGTTAGTGGGGGTAATTGGTTATCAACTCGAGAAATGGAAGAAACCAGGAATTTAAATTTGTCTTTTGACCGCACATTAAAATCAAACAGACTACATAGGTGAGTTGTAAACCAGAGTGGATCATGATATTATCAAACCGTCAAAAGCCAGCCACACTAGCTCAGAGGTAAAGTGCTGGCCTCACTAGGCGAATGTGGTCAGGCATAGGTTCGATCCCATTTCGACTCGGTTGCATGGTAGTCAAATCTCTCCCCTTGTAATCTGGAGGTTTGCTAGATCAGTCCTTAGCAAAATCATCAAAAGTTTGTAAAGATTCAAAACTAGATCCAGCTGCCATATTGGGATACTAATAAAAAGTACTTTACAATGAAAACGCTATATAGTAACAAAACTAGGGCTTGTGTCGTAACAATCAAAACCATAAAAAAATTACATTGGTGTCAAGTCACATACAAAATAACAATCAGCCAAGATACTTTTCACGAGCGCTTGTCCATATCCTTATCGCCTATGAGGCTGATGCCGTTTCATTACCTGAACTGTTTTTAGGTTGTTGCCCAGGCGATAAGGGTGGGCATATGAAATTTCGTTATACAAAAATTAAATTAAAATGTTAGTGATTGGCTGAAAGATTAAACTAGATTATTTTACCTCCGTCTTCAGCTTTAGGTTGATCCAAACTGGACTAAAACCGCGGTTTCAGAAGCTTATTGTGCTTCCATCTTCAGGTCTTGAAATTTAATAGAATCCTAACAGAACTTGCATGGCTGTTGTCAAAAATTAATAAAAAATGAACTGTGTTATGCGTATTTTTAAACTTTTAACAACAGACATGCAAGTTCTGTTAAGATTCTATTGAATTTCAAGATCTTAAGATGGATGCAGAATAAGCTTCTGAAATTGTGGTAGCATTGACTATATACAAAGAGGCTTGAGGGGGGGCACCAAAATAGATGATGAAATAAATGTTTAGATTAAGGTATTTTCAAAAAATTAAGTTTAATGTAATAAATAAGTACAAAATAATATGTACGTTTTTGCTTAAATAGTAAGTATTACTGATACTGGGAGTATTATTGTAACACAGTTAGGTAGTATTTACAAATGCAAATACAATTAAAATCAACGTATAAAACATTAACTGTCATCTTACTTTTCCCGTGACGATCGACAGATTTCTTGGAAAATGAGTGCCCCAATACCAATATCCCTTCGCCGTCCTTTTATTCATTAATAGGCGGAGATTTATAGGAAAAGTAAATGCCATAATGGTTTAAATTTGGAGTATATATAGAGATAATACTTTTATATAACTGTTTATTTGAACTTTTCTTTTAACTTTGAGTGTAATGGGAAAATTAAATCAATATCAAAATATCAATATAAATAATAATTTTGTCGCTATCATCAGTTAGATTTAGTACGACCAAGTATATTTTTCTGAGAGAAGATCAATTCTGTGATGATATCTTCTTGTATTTTAGGTTTTTTTTAAGTGCTTTGTAACATTGATTATACATCCTATGGATTCCGTAGGATGTATAGCATGTGTAGCGTAATCTAGATTTTTTTTTAAAGATAATACAAAACCATTGCACTACGGTACATTATGGTATTTTGTAAACTAAATATACCTATGGTGTATTTATTGCATCGAATAAGATTAGCACATTTTTGTGTCAAGGAAGATTACACACAATAATTTACATATTCAATTATTTGGCAGATAAATAGGTTCTTTAAGGAGCAAGATTGGGGGGGCGCATTTGTCGGTTCCGGCACCCACACTGACCCGACTCTGTGCACTCCGCCTATGACTATACACCTGTAGTAGACACTAAACGAAATGCTAAGATCGGTTAACAAAGAAAGCAGCACAATCTATTGGGTGCGGTCGGCAACAGGGGCTATCGCTTGTGCTTCTCTTAGTACACATTACGCGAACTACTTGGAATCGCTAGGCAGACGAACAGACAGAGCACACTTGATTGATGCTGGTGAAACACAGTTATGATGTTGACACCAATTTTATTACAGGTTTTTCAGGTTTTTAACAGTTATTACAATTTTATTTATATTTCACACAACCTTTGTTATTACAGCCTTACAGCCTTTGTTAAAACTTTTATTAAAACATCCGAGTTGTGAGGAAAGCGAGACGGTTGTTTTATTAGCAAAATAAAATTTTAAAACCTGCCACGGCCAAGCTGAGCTCGCCAATCGGCATGAGTCAGAGTTACGTCCGTCATTGCGTGCGATGGTCGCGATTTCTATACAGTGCTGTCAGAACTACATGGAGAATCCCGCCTCGTTTGTTAACAGAACCGCCCATAAGGTTTTCAGTCTACTACAAGTGTATAGTCAATGGCGGTAGTCCAGTTTGTATCAATCTATTATATTCATTAAAGTAAAAACAAAAAACTGTTACTGGCTCTACATATATTGTTTACAGGATGTTTATCTAGATGGCAACATTTAACAAACTAGTATTGGCGGCCGCTATCGCGACCGCAGGAAATAATCAGCTGTTTCAAGAACAGAGCTTGTAGGAATAGAAACCCACAACTGAATACTCCCGGCTCCGCTAATATGCTAAAATGGCCTAAAAACTTCAAACTTTAAGCTACCGTAACTCAAATAAGGTTGCTTTTAAATAAAAACAAACGACACGTGCAGCTTCCCCGACCTTGATTACCCCTAAAAAATATCTTTTCGTAGCTTGAGACCATTACAGCTCGAGAAACAGCCGTGGACGGACGGACGGACGCACGGAGCCACAGACAAATGTTAATTATAGTATTGATGTTTTTAATTTTGTCTCTTATCTGTCAAGAATGAAATCCAATTTCTGAACGTTTTATCCATAAATGAAGGATCTAGTTTAATCTTTTGTTTAAAGCTGTTTCCTGTCAGTTAGTTCCATATAAATTAATTCCTTAGGACATAAACTATTTGTTTACAATATTTTACATTAAATGTTCTGATTAATGACTTTTTTGTTGTTACGATTCTCTCCATTTTGACTTGTACCCAAGACTCAGTATATTTCACGTAAGGGAATTCTCTGGCTTCAATTTGTGACTGTAACATGGATGCCAATTTTGTATTCCAATACTTGACGAGTTGATTCCCAGCTGACTCGCCGCCAGTTCAATTCTTGCAATAATTGGAAATAGCTTGTTGTTTACTCCCCTTCATCATTTCAGTGTCGAAAATGGAGTTCAGAATATTGGAAACCAAATTAAAAACAAACATATTGGAAATTTAAATTCGTTTTAGCGAATTTCCTCTATAGGGAAGAAGCTATTACTGTAGTCGGCATGGTAAGACCTAGGCCCGGGACCATGATAACTTTTCGTTTTGAGGTTCCCAGATGCCAAAAACACTGTTCATTCAAAACTATATACATATATATGTGTGTGTGTGTCCGTGAGCATGATAACTCTCGTAAAAATTATCCGATTTTGACGAAATTTGGTATAAATGTGTAAAGTGGCATTTATGAGTTAAGTTCGAAAACCAGACAGATCGACCTATCCGAAGGGGTATTTTGGGGGGGTTTTGTACCCCAAAAATGGGTTTTTTGAGTTTTTTACATATCATTTTTGAAAAAGTCAAACTTTATTTTTTTCAGTTGAAATCAGCTTAAAAAGACGCAAAATTTGGTGTTTTGATCATTGCTCTACGTTGGTTACAGAGATATTGAAAGTGCTAAACACAGTACGTTGTCCAATGTTATTCTTATGGAGAGTAAGAAAAATTGTATATCTCGCTTATTTATTAACTTGTCCTGACGAAACTTGGTATATTACTTCATATTGTTGTGGTCTATTGATATTTGCTCAAAAACCCATTTTTTGGCTGGTAGTTCCCGTAGCAGCGAACCTGCGTACTCAGCCCCCATGTTATTCTTATATTGAATAAGTAACGTGTTATCTACCTTAATTATGAACATAAATTAATAAAACTTGGTATGTGGCTTTACCTATTTGAGTTAAATTGATATTTGTATAAAAACCCATTTTAGCGAATTTCCCCTATAGGGAAGAAGCTATTACCATTCTATTACCGTAGGTCTCATGGTAAGACTTAAGCCCGAGACCATGATAACTTTTTGTTTTGAGGTCCCCAGATGCCAAAAACACTATTCGTTTCAATTTATATATATCTATATATATATCTATATATATATATATATATATATATGTGTCCGTGAATGCGATAACTTGAGTAAAAAACGTCTGATTTCGATGAAATTTGGCTCAAATGTGTAAAATGACATTCATGACTTTAAGTTCGAAAACCAGAAAAATCGGACCATGGGAAGGGGGGTTTATGGGGGTTTTAAATTTTCCAAAAATCAGTTTTTTGCATTTTTCACCTAAAAAATTTTAAAAAACTTAATTTTGGTTTTTACCATGTT
This sequence comes from Allygus modestus, assembly GCA_963675035.1. Classification (NCBI taxonomy): domain Eukaryota; kingdom Metazoa; phylum Arthropoda; class Insecta; order Hemiptera; family Cicadellidae; genus Allygus; species Allygus modestus. Next base: position 426,337,385 of record OY776111.1, read on the forward strand.
ATAGAGCTTAAAAAAACAAATAATCTGATATTTTGAATTATTAACCTAGGTTAAGTGGTTGCGGAGAAAATCCAAAAAACCTACTCATAAAATCCCCCATGTTTATCTTATGGGAAAAAGGTTTTTTGCTTTTCCTCAGTTTATTTTAATGTAAACTTCACATTTGCTTTTACCAACCTGTTCAGTTGAACAAAACAATCCTTTTGGTGTTTAAATTGTGATCTACGCCCAACCGTTGCAGAGATATTCAAAGTGCTAAATACAGTACGTTGTTCAATGTTATCCTTATGGAGAATAAATAAAATTTGATATCTCGATTATTTATGAATGTATGTTGATGAAACTTGGTATCTGGCTTCACGTAGTTCTGGAATATTGATATTTGCACAAAAAATTGATTTTTTGTTGATTATTCCCGTAGCAGCAAACCTGCGTACAGCCCCCATGTTATTCTTATGGAGAATAAATAAAATGTAATGACTCCCTTAATTATGAACATAAATTAATAAAACTTGGTATGTAGCTTCACTTGGTTAAGTTATATTGATAATTGCATAAAACCCCATTTTTTTGGTTCCTTGTTGCAGCAAACCTGCTTACTTAGCCCCCATGATATTCTATGGAGAATACCTAAAATGTTATATAGCGCTTATTCATGATTGAATATTGATGAAACTTGGTATGTGACTTCGCCTAGTTAAACTCTATTTATATTTGCATAATAACCAATCGTTTGTGTTCCTTGTTTCAGCAAACCTACGTACTCATTACCAGTGTTATTCTTATATAGAATAATTAAAATCGCTTATATTTGAATATATTTGTATGAAACTTGGTATGTGGCTTTATGTGGTATTAAGACATATATAATGCATTGGAAATTCGCTGAGTACGCAGGTTTGCTGCGACGGGGGTATTTTGTGTTCCTTGCTTCAGCAAACCTGCATACTCTGCCGCCATGTTATTCTTATGGAGAATAATTAAAATGTCATAAACTGTTTATTTATGAATAATTGATGAAACTTGGTATGTGGCTTCATGTGGTATTAAGATACATATATATATATATATATATATATATATATATATATATATATATATATATATATATATATATATATATGTATTGTAAATTCGCTGAGTACGCAGGTTTGCTGCTATGTGGGTATTTTTGTTAAATTTGTTATTTGTTATACACTTAAACAATGTTAAGGTAATGGACAGCAGTAAAGTTGTCACATCCACTACCCTGTTCAGATATCGCTTTTTCCATACTGTCCTCTTGTTTTCAAAAATTTATGAAAATAACATAAAGAAGGATATTTGGTGATGAACTTGAGTTCGTAAGATAAACAAAACTTGTGGAATTTGACACCCTAACAACACTTATTTTCTTTTTTAAAAATTATAAAACACATAGTTGCAAGTTTTAAAAAAGCAGGGTTAATGGATATAAAAATACCCCCCGTCGCAGCAAACCTGCGTACTCAGCGAATTTCCAATGAATATATATGTCTTAATATTACATTAAGCCTCTTACCAGAATTGATAAGAAATATATTCATAAATAAGCGTTATTTAAAATATTCAGTATTCTCCATAAGAAAAACATTAGGGATGAGTACACAGGTTTGCTGCAAAAAGGAACAAAAAATAATGGATTTTTATACAAATATCAATAGAACTCATCTAAGTCAAGTCACATACCAAGTTTCATACATTTACATTCATAAATAAGCGATATATAATATTTTTATTATTCTCCATAAGAATAACATGGGGACCGAGTACTTAGGTTTGCTGCTTCGGGAACCATAGGCGAAAAATTGGTTTTTTGTTCAAACATCAACAAACCACAACCAGATGAAGCGATATACCAAGTTTCGATGTTCATAAATAACCGGGATATAAAATTTGTCTTTTTCTCCATAAGAATAACATTGGACAACGTACTGTGTTTAGCACTTGTAATATCTCAGTAACCAATTGACGTAGAGCAATGATCAAAATACCAAATTGTTTCTTTTTTTAAGCTTAATTCAATGGTATAAATTAAAATTTGATTTAAATAAAAATTACATGTGAAAACCCCAAAAAACCCATTTTTGGGTACAAAACCCCCCAAAAACCCCTCTTCGGATGGTGCGATTTGTCTGGTTTTCGAACTCGTTCAAATAAAATGGTACTTTACATATTTGTACTAAGTTTTATTAAGATCGGACTTTTTTTAGGAGAGTTATCGTGCTTACAGACACATATATATATATATAAATATATATATATATATATACATATATAAATAATACCCCCGTAGCAGCAAACCTGCGTACTCAGGGAATTTCCAATGCATATATATTTATCTTAATACCACATAACTTAAAGCTACATACCAGGTTTCATCAATATACATTCATAAATAAACGATTAATGACATTTTAATTATTCTCCATAAGAATAACATGGCGGCTGAGTATGCAGGTTTGCTGAAGCAAGAAACACAAAAAATGGGGTTTTATGCTAATATCAATATAACTCAACTAGGTGAAGTCACATACCTAATTTCATTAATTTATTTTCATAATTAAGGGAGATAACACGTTACTTATTCTCCATAAGAATAATATGGGGCTGAGTACGCAGGTTTGCTGCTACGGGAGCCTTTGGCAAAAAATTGTTTTTTTGAGCAAATATCAATGGTCCACAACCAGATGAAGCCGTATACCAAGTTTCGTCAGTATATGCTCATAATTAAGCGAGATCTAAAATGTTTATTTTCCTCCATAAGAATAACATTAGACAACGTACTGTGTTTAGCACTTTCAATATCTCGGTAACCAATTGACGTAGAGAAATGATCAAAATACCAAATTGTGTGTTTTTTTAAGCTGAATCCAATGGGAAAAACTAAAATTTGACTATTTTCAAAATTATATGTACAAAATTCAAAAAACCCATTTTTGGGGTACAAAACCCCCCCAAAATACCCCTTCGGATAGAGCGATCTGGCTGGTTTTCAAACTTAAAGTCATAAATGTTGCTTTACACGTTTATACCAAATTTCATCAAAATCGGATAATTTTTACGAGAGTTATCGTTCTCACGGACACATATATATATATATATATATATATATATATATATATATATATATATATATATATATATACATATATATATACAGTTTCGAACAAACAGTGTTTTTGGGGTCTGGGGACCTCAAAACGAAAAGTTATCATGGTCCCGGGCCTAGGTCTTACCATGCCGACTACGGTAATAGCTTCTTCCCTATAGGGGAAATTCGCTAAAATGGTGAGAAGCTTGGGAAAAGCTTGGGATGAATTTACCAAAACAAGAACTATTCATTCACTATGAAGATATAAATAATTGTATCAAGATTTTTACTATAAAACTAATTATTTTGGTTTTTAAATTGTGGCCCTTCTTCGTTCAACTCTTGTACAGATATTTAAAGTGCTAAACACAGTACATATTGTCCAATGTTATACCCTTATGGAGAATAGATAATAATACCCCTGTCGCAGAAAACCTGCGTACTCAGCGAATTTCCAATGAATATACATGTCTTGATAACACTTTAAGCCACTTTTTCATACAAAATATATTCACAAATAAGCGATATACAAAATAATAATTATTCTCCATACGAATAACATTCGGGATGAGTACGCAGGTTTGCTGCAACAAGGAACGCAAAATAATGGGTTTTTATGCAAATATCAATGGAACTCAACTATGTGAAGTCACATACCAAGTTTCATCCATATACATTCATAAATAAGCGATATATAATATTTGAATTATTATCTATAAGAATAACACAGGGCTGAGTACCCAGGTTTGCTGCTATGAAATTCATCGGTAAAAAATTGGTTTGTATGCAAATATCAATGGAACTCAACTAAGGGAAGCCACACACATATATATATATATATATATATATATACATACACATATAAGCGATATATACCACTTTAATTATTCTCTATAAGAATAACATTAGTGATGAGTACATAGGTTTGCTGAAACAAGGAACACAAACAATTGGTTTTTATGTAAATATAAATAAAATTTAACTAGGTGAAGCCACATACCAAGTTTCATCAATATTCAATCATAAATAAGCACTATATAACATTTTAATTATTCTCCATAAGAATAACATGGGAGTTGAGTAAGCAGGTTTGCTGCAATAAGGAACAAAATAAATGAGTTTTTATGCAAATTTCAATATAACTCAACAAGGTGAAGCCTCATACCAAGTTGTATTAATTTATGTTCATACTTAAGGGAGATATGATACTTTACTTTTTCTCCATAAGAATAACATGGGGACTGAGTATGCAGGTTTGCTGCTACGGGAATCATCAGTACAAATTTGTATTTTTGTACTAAGTACAATAGACCACAATCAGATGAAGCCATATACCAAGTTTCCTCTGTGTATGTTCATAAATAAGCGAGATATAACATTTTTCTTTTTCTCCATAAGAATAACATTAGACAACATGCTGTGTTTAACACTTTCAATCTCTCGGAAACCAATTGACGTAGAGCAATGAGAAAAATCAAAATTTGTTTGTTTTTTTGAGGTGAATTCAATGGTCTAAATTAAAATTTGATTTCAATAAAAATTACATGTGAAAAACCCAAAAATACCCCCGTTGCAGCAAACCTGCATACTCAGCGAATTTCAAATGCATAATATATGTCTTAATACACATAAAGCTGCATACCAAGTTTCATAAAAATATACTCACAAATAAGCGATATATACAATTTGAATTAATATGTATAAGAATAACATTGGGGATGAGTACACAGGTTTGCTGCAACAAGGGACAACCAAAATTTGGGATTTCATGAAATATTAATAATACTCAACTAGGTGAAGCCATATGCAAAGTTTCATCAATATACCAAATAAGCGATAAATAAGCGATATATACCATTTCGGTTATTCTCCGTAAGAATAACATGGGGGATAAGTAAACAGGTTTGCTGCAACAAGGAACACAAAAATGGGTTTTATGCAAATATCAATATAACTCAACAAGGTGAAGCCACATACCAAGTTTTGTTAATTTATGTTCATAATTAAGAATGACATTACATTTTACTTATTCTCCATAAGAATAACATGGGGGCTGAGTATGCATGTTTGCTGCAACGGGAATTATACGGTAAAAATTGCTTTTTTTGTGCAAATAGCAATAGACCTTAACCAGATCAAGCCGTCTACCAAGTTTCGTTAGTATACGTTCATAAATAGGCGAGATATAAATATGTTCTTATTCGCCATAAGAATAGCATTGGACAACGTACTGTGTTTAGCACTTTCAATATCTCTGTAACAAATTGACATAGAGAAATGATAAAAACACTAAATTATGTGTTTTTTAAAGCTAAATCCAATGGTGAAAACTAAAATTTGACTTTTTAAAATATTAAATGTAAAAACTTCAAAAACCCATTTTTGGGGGTACAAAACCCCCCCAAAATACCACTTCGGATGGGTCGATCTGTCTGGTTTTCGAACTTAAAGTCATAAATATTACTTTACACTTTTGTACCAAGTTTGATCAAAATCTGATCTTTTTTACGAGAGTTATCGCACCCACGGACACACACACACACACACACACACACACACACACACACACACACACACACACACACACACACACACACACACACACACACACACACACACACACACACACACATATATATATATATATATTACTTTTATTAACATTGTAAAAATGATTGAAACAAAGTACCCTTTTTTATTTTCATTTAGTTTATTTTGACGACTAGTTTCAACTCTTAGGTCATTTTCAAGTCTAAATATTTAACCTAATAAACTATAAACAAATAAAATACAATTTAAAAACTATCACATGTATAAAATCCTAAATATACAGGACAGTAGTAAATCATATGATTTGTTCTTACATGTACAGTATATAATCTTTGTTGTATATTTTAATATTTTCTTGATATTTTATTCTTCTATATACGTGATAATTCTTATTTATAATTCATCATTTCATTATTTTTTGCAAATATTGCGTTCTCTTGGTCTAAGTGCGTTGTATTTAACAGCTGTTGTGGACATTTTTTATTATTGATATAAATCCATAAATCTTCTTTCACATTTAGTTTCTCTCTGTCATTTTCATATGTTAGTATTTTTAAATTTTCATCAATATTTGTATATTTATGATTTGTTTTCAAAAGATGATCGGCGTAGTTTGATTTCATAGTAGTAAGATTTTTGGACTTGTATGCTTGAATGTGTTCCTTATATCTTATAGTAAAGCTTCTTTTTGTTTGTCCAATGTAAAGATTATCACAGCTACCGCAGTTTATTTGATAAATTCCAGATTTATTGTAATCTTTCTTGTTCTTGTCTTCTGTTTCTTTACTTTTATTGTTGATCATTCTAAAAGAATTATTTTTGGTCTTAAAAGCTGTTTTCAGTTTAGAATGTTCAAAGGTTTTTCGGAAAGCTTTATTTAGTGTAGTGTTATGAGGTAGACAAATGTATTCGTATTCATTTTATTTTTTTGTTTTATTTTCTCCTTTTTTAAGGTTTTTTATTTTCTTGTTAATCATTTTGTCTACTGTTGATGGATTATACCCGTTTTTTATTGCCAGGTATATTATGGTATCTTTTTCTTACTTAAAGTCTTCTTTCCTCATTGGTACCTTTAATAGTCTATGAATCATCGAATGAAATGCTGCCATTTTATGACTCCACGGGTGGTTTGAGTCTGATGGTATGATAACATCTGTGGTTGTTGGTTTTCTATAAATTTTAAATGCATGTTTTCCTTTATCTTTTGAAATAGTAATGTCTAAAAAATATATACAGTTTCGAACAAATGGTATTTTTGGGATCTGGGGACCTCAAAACAAAAAGTTATCATGGCCCTGGGCTTAAGTCTTACCATGCCACCTACGTTAATAGCTTCTTCCCTATAGGGGAAATTCGCTAAAATGCTATAAAATATATAAATTATTTATTTATGTATTTTCATGCAACTTGGTAGTAAAGTGGCTTTATATGTGGTAGTGAGAAACCACACACAGTGCAATGGAAATTTGCTGAGTTGCTGAGTACACAGGTTTTGCTGCGAGGGGGGTATTTTACAAGTATCTAAGAGTAATCACAGTACCTAATATCTATTTATATAAAGCCAAACCGTAACAGGATCTTTTGAGTAAACCATTAAGCCCGACACCCATAAACCGTATGTTCGAATGAGAGATCTAAATGAGAAAGTTGGAGGCAAAATGTTAGTTTTTCACAATAAAACTTAAATCAGTTGTACAAGTAATTGGGAAAAGCTAATTATAATCAGTGCATTTATGCTTTGGCTAACAAACAAATAAAATTTTGATTTCAATTACAAAAATTAAATTGGTTGACACTTGTCTCTTAGGCTACACTGGTATGAGTCCTCATCCTGGTTATGCAATGACGGGCGCGGAATACCCTGCCAACAGCTACACTCCATACCCACCCTCTGCCTACTCCTGCGGATACCCTGCAGGAAGCTATCCTCCAGGACCAGGGTACTCCCCAGCCACCTGTTACCCCATGGGCCCCCCACAACACGACAAACTTCCTGCCTCTTCCAAGGATGACAGGTGAGTTCCATTATTTGATATAAATAAATTATATAGCATTAATCATAAAACATCACTTCCACTTTCCACCATGAAAGAAAGATATATTCCCTCCTTGAAAGCCATCATGAAAGAAGGATCAACGGGCCTAAGTTATTGAAATAGATTTTAAAGTTGATAAATAATTAATATGTTCTGTTATGTGGAATCATTTATAAGATAAATCTTCATGTAATATTTCATGCATCAGGAGCAGTTATGTGTCAATAATTTTGAATGAACATTTTCGTCATGCTGCCTCCATGTTTTCCATGTCTACGAAAATATACCTAATAAATATTATTATGAATCAAAAATGTCGAATAAATGTGAATATTTAATTTAAAAAGTACCCTTGAAATTTGTGTGATAATAAACTAAGGTTTTGGCAATGAGGATTTTTGTCAAAAAACCAAACCAGTGATTTTGTTAGGTTGCTACACTGCTGAGGCAAATTTGTCGTTCTTTGAACTATATCCTGATTGGTTGTTTTATGTTCATATAAGTGAATCACTACTCAAAATGCAAATCACTGGAATAAAAGTATTAAAAGTTTGAACAAATTCATTTTTCGTTTGATTTATATATCTACTCTTGCCGTGAAATAAGATAAATTATGATCAAATAAAAAATACAAGTTTATTAATTTTCAAATCATGAACAGAATTAAAACGTGGCTACACAAGGCACCTGACCCATATGCCTTGATTCATTTGCATTTTCCCTAGTTATTTGATTCACTTTGGCGACTCGTTCGATTTCAGCGAGTAGCTCTTTGCCTCACCAAAATTTGGCAAAGAACGGCTCGCAATTATTTTGTTCATCAGTGTTGCCTCCAGTATTATCATTAGAACTGCTTGGGTTTTATGGGCAATAGGGCCATTGGATAATCTAGTACATAACCTCAACAAAATGCAAATTTACAAAGAATTAACATAATTTCAAAAGTTCTTTGTTAATCCTAGTTATACGTTTATAATCTTAGTAGTACAATATTTATAATCTATGTCAACACAATAACCAAACTGAGGAATAAAATATAAATAAATGTTGTTTAATATATATTTGTTTAAATATTTTATGAGAAATCCCTTTATCCTGATGCGTAAGAGCGTGACGTAATTTGGGAAGGCCTCTTCTTTTGCTTTAGTACAGTATTCTCATTCTATGTCAGCGTTCTATAATGTGGTACTCTGTGGAATGAGTCATATAATATTATTTTACTTTTCAGTTGTTTGGAGTTTGTCAAAACTCAAAAATAGTTATTCCGTCTGCTGTATTTTTGTTTGAGGTTTGGTCTGATTGTTGTGATAAGAAGTTACAAATAACTGCTTGAAAAGTTGTATTGCCTTCCGTCTATTTGTTCTGCGGATAGGGTTTCCTGGATATTCGAGTGTCTGTAGCTTACGAGTCCGCTGTGCCAATACTTTACACCTGAAGTTTTTACTTTCATATTTCTACCACCAAGTCTCTTCCTCTAAGTCTATATTCAGTTTAAATTTATATTTTGTGTTGGTATTACACGTTAAGCTAGGCCTAGATTTTATTTCCCATAATTATGTAATTTCCTAACACAAACCAATTTGCTATTTTATCTCAATTTTAACAGTAGCCCAGGCCTAACTTAGTTCTAGTAACGCATGTTTCATGGTCATTTATGACTGATTTATAATTGGATGCCGAACCCCTTGTTTTACATAACAACTTTATATTTAAAAACTGAAGATTCCTTCTAGGCCCTACATGACATGCAGTTGGGCTTAGGTGCAGTTTTCCCTGTGTGATTGTATTCCGGGTTATTAATCCAAGGACTGTCTTCTTAACACTGATGATTATTTTTATAACTTCGGACCTACTAATTTAGCTAACATAGGCTATTGCGTTTTACTTGCTTTGCAGCTCTTAGCAGTTCTGAAGTTCATAAAAGTGACTTTAGGCCTGTGACAAGCTGAAATAGGCTAAATAGTTTTGATAAATTCACAGTTGTAATCCTCTTCTTCTGGATAATTTTATAGCCTAAATCGTTACAATTTATCATAAACATACAACATGGACGAGAGACTTTTAGAAACTAGTGATTCAGACTCATGTGACATTCAAGATTTGCTTCAGAATCTGGCCTTAGAACAAAGGTATGGTAGACCCGAAGGTTAATCCTGGATACAAGCTTTGGTCTGTAGCAGTGTAGTTTTAACTTTGGCGTTAGTATTAGTAACTTAACTGGCCTATTTTTAATTTATAAGCCAACATTGTTGAAGTTATTAAAATTATCATAGTTTAGAAGTGTTGTTTGTGAGTAGTAATATGAGGTTACAATTTTAATTTTACAATCAACAATTCCATTTTTTATGCACCTCAGGTAAAGTAAACAACACGTTTCATGCTGATTATTCTAGATCAAAATCAAACTAGGGTGTCTACGCTTCTATACCATCCCTCTCTCAGTTTTATTGGCCTCAAAGCCAACTAAAGAAATTAATTAAATTCTGTCCGTTATAAGTAATTTAATTAACTTAGCTTATGACTAAACTAGAGAGCCGATGTTTAATATTTTATATAAATATCTATTAGGTACAGTAGGCTAGTCTCGGTTTACATCAGACTTATGAAGCTACGAAATGCTCTTAAGACTTTGACCTATGAAATTAATTATAATCTTACTGATTCTCAAAGATTACCTCCTTTTAAGATGAACATAGTTTGCAATGTCCACCACTGATTGTTGAAAGAGAACCGCTTTGCCAAAATAGGCGTTGAGTGAACATTAGTAATCATGGAGATTGTTGGCCACCAAGAAATATAACAAGCTCTGAGAACCAGATTGCATATGGAAGGCTGGTGAAACATGAATTTATTTCAGCTCCATCTTGAAAATCATTAACTTCAAAAATTTACTTCACAGTAGTTTTAGGGAAACTGACAAATTACATCCACCAGTAGTGATGTTTTGTGCTTTCTTGCTCAGTGCGGGTAATGGCCGCAGGGGAGGTAAGGAGCTGGTTCATTGTCCGACGGCAGGTTGTGATGGTATGGGTCATCTCAGCGGCAGCTATGGAACTCACAGAAGGCAAGGCATTTCAATAGTCTGATGGCTTAATACTGCTGTCTATCATCTATCCTGTCGCTCTTCCTTGATTCTCTACAAACTTTCCTTGTCTGGCACTCTACTTGCCTTGATTGTTGTCATGCATCTTGAATTAGTGTGTAGTCTCTCAGAATAGTAGTGGTATCTTTCCAGTGTTGTCTGTGGTATAAAACTTCTGGAAAATCCTCATGATGATGTCGATGATTTCAGTTTTTCTGTTTATGGCAAACTGTTTTTCCTTCCAGGAGATTCTGTTTCCTCTGTCTCTCAAAAGTCCAGCTCTTAGGTTTAAAAAGTGCACTTCCAAGCAATCTGAACTTCAGGACGTAGGTTTTAAATGTAACGGAACGGATAGATAACTGGTTTAAAAGGACTAAGAATTTACTTTGTACACAGTTTTAGTAGGTTAGGCCTAGTTCGTGTGAAAAGGTAAAAAGTCCCTCACATTGAACTAAATATGGGTAGTTTTATTTAAGGTACCGAGGGTAAATAAGTAAACATAGGCCTGATTTGATTTCAGATTGAGTTACAAAATTAAGTGAGTTAGGTCTGAATCAGATTAGGTTACTGTAATTGAAAAGGCTTGGTAGGTTATATTATTTAAATGATTAAAGAAATAGCATGATTATTACTTTTGTCATTTAGTACTATTACAGGGTTCAAATGTGTGCCTATCCATGCCACATTGAAACTTTACAATATTATGAAAACATTTCAGTTAAGCTAGGTTTGATAATTTAATAAGTAAAAACTGAGAAGCTAAAGAACACACATTTTTAAATGTGGGGGTTGCTAATGTTTTGAACTGTAAGAGTTTTATTTTGTGTTAACAAGTACGAACTTATGCAATTCTCTGTGGCAATTACTAGTTTCTTATTACAGCATTATTCTGACACCACCTAAGGACTCATGGAGTGATAGGCTTCACTGAAATGGCCACTCGACAGTAGTACTATTTACGTTAGGCCTATTTACAGAAAGTGGGCCAGTTATAAAGTGTGTCTGATCCTGATGTCCTATTTAAATGTTCATATGTGTGTAGGCCCCCTACATGATACAGTACTCTCAAAAATCCGGACTAATGTGGATTTAGAAAAATCCAGATTTTCTGGAGGTGGGTTATCATTGGCGAACAATTTTAACAGTAGGCCTATGTGATTTTGTTTGTGTCCTAATACAAGAGTGTACTTCAGAAAGAAATTTATAACCCTTCCGTAATAAATTCCAGTAGGCTACTGTACTGTATTTACTGTATATTGCGTAATGCGGGCAAATCACATGAAAACTGAAGGCGCTAAAACATGACGTTTTGTTTTTATTTGCAACAAATAATTAAAAAAATTCAAGATGAACTGACTTAGGCTGATCCGGATTTCTGAGAGTCTACTGTGTAAATGTTTTCTTACTTCAACATCTTCCACGAACACAGATAAGTACTTAAATTGATAATGTTACCTTGATGAATAATGGCATAAGATGGATCATAATAGATCCAGAACCGGTACCACGGTGTATCAAATTGTTTAAACTCCATAAGCTAAACCAGTTTTTGGCAAGTTATAAGCTAAGAAATTGTGTCTCTTTTTAAGCAGTTCTTGAGACAAAAAGTCAGACATTTATAAAACCAAGGTGATTAGGTAACGTCTTACAGCTGAGAGATCTTGTTTTAAGGCTATGTAACTAAACATAACTTTTAAAATGTTCAATTGTTTTCACACGTACAATAACAAAAAAAATACAAAAAAATGGATAAATGTTTAAAATCCACCACAAACTTATAACCATTCCTTTTTATAATTGTTCCTTAATCCCTCTCAACCTAACCCATCCTAACCTAAATACCGCTGGTTGCAGCCTATCGGGGTGTCCGAGGGCGGATAGGACGCAGATTCACCCGCACTCCCAGGAGCTCAAGTGCCCCACCCCGGGGTGTGATGGGTCAGGTCACGTCACAGGGAACTACTCCTCTCACCGCAGTCTGTCCGGGTGTCCTCGCGCCAACAAGCCCAAGAGCAAACCACGCGACGGACAAGACTCCGAACCACTTCGGTTAGTTCAGTTTTTTGTTATTATTTTTACCTGAATGGCCCATTGCCATGGCCAATAGGTCTATAGCAATGTACAGACGGTTGAGACACTGTAGGGCATTTATCACGTGGTTAGCCAGTAGTGACTGATGATTCTGTTTCTTTAACTTGGCATTTTACAAGTAAAATAAAAATTAGCAACTTTCTTACTGTGCCTATAATTTCTACAATAAGTATATTAAAACAGTCAGGAAATGTTAATTGCTTGAACAATTCAGACAAATTAGGGAATATACTAGTGTGTACACTTTATTAAATCGAATGATCTTTACTTTAGGCGCTTTATTTTCTTTTGTTCATACAGCTTTGAGTTGAATTTAAAATTTGGTTTGCTGCTGTAATATTTGGGAGGTTTACTCAGGAGTTAAAAATGCCGTAACATAAACCACTAAATGAATATATGCCTAGCATTAGAAACAGATTTTAAAACTGATTTGAATAATTGTAATATCTTCAAACTCGTGTTTTACATTGTTTATAACACTTTGATGATTCCATACTATTAATCCCTTACTGTCTTTGTATGTCATAAGCGAAATTAAAAATCAGATAAAACTGCATATGCATAATTTAATTGTTGAGAAACTTTAATAAATCAACTAGGCTATAGGAGATACACTGATTTAATATTACAAAATTTGTTGCGCGGGTTCATACACCGTAGTTATTCGTATCGTTTATTAATCTCTAGATTCTATGAAGCTCAACTGAGCTCTTTTATACAACCCAACTCGGAACAATTATATATGAATGGCAATACTGAGCATCCCTGATCACAACTGGCAGACACAAATATGTAATTGTAATGATTTTTCTTTAAGATAATATTTTGAAAGTATTAAAAACATTTTTAGCATGCTATTAGTAAATTTATAATTTGTTTGTTGGCACTTAAATTTAATTCATTCCACCACATAAGCATTGCGGCAGTGGGTTGTGTTAGTTACTGTTTTTTAAACACGTTTCTGATGCTATATGATATGATTTTGTAATATAACAACAAAGAAATATAAACATATACCTATATTAATAAATATATAAAAAATAGTAACTAAATCTATCTGCTGCAGCATGCTATTTTTGGTACAGATGCAGTGGTAATACAAACCAAAAGTTATTACCAATTTTTAAAATAAAGTTATTATTTATTTTCGTAAGAACTGGAAATAAACATACTCTTCTATGTGTTACGATTAGCTAATATGAATTTTTTTGTGAAACATTAGCCTAAATAACGTTACGATACTAAATTTAATTTCATCCTTAAAAAACTTACCCAGTTCTTGCTTTGTCAATGCATCGTATCGTTCATATGATGTGCTCTGATGTGTTTGAATATAACACATTGAGGAGATGTTTGAATTGACTTAAGTCTTTATCTTACAGATCTGTAGAGTTTTTAATGTACATTTATTTTTGTCGGAGGTAGGTAAATTAAAATCAGAAAAATGTTAATTTTAAAACTGGTTTTGGGAGTTTGAAAGGACTAATCCCTTGTTATTCCCCATGCTTACTAACGCAGATGCCCCATCCCCGGCTGCGATGGTTCAGGCCATGCGACTGGCAAATTTCTGTCACATCGGAGGTATGTTTCCGCAGGATGTGTGCTGTCATGGGTTTTTGTGTTTCTTCAACAATAACAGCATGATCCCGCTTGTCCAAGTTACCACTTCACCGCAATCTTCCTGTTACTCTTGTCTCGTTCCTGCATTTGTTTGATATTACAAATTTCAAATAGAGTAGGCCTATATTAGTTTGTGTAGCATTTAGATTTTGATGGAAAATTTGGCTTTTTGTTCGCACTGGATTCTCATTGCATTACAGTTCTATTTTAATTTGGGAATAATTGGGATTCTGTCGCATGAAATGTTAGTGTCCAATTATAAAATTTAATTGCTCTTGATTTATTTTATAACGTTTTTTAGAGTGTTTCTCTCTCTAGAAATAAATATAAATAGAGATTAGTGGTCAAGGTGGACTTTAAAACCGTAGTAGCAGCTCTGTCATGGGTTTGAATCCCAGTTCTGGCATGGAAATGTTATCAATACTGTACAACTTACACTGTAATGGCTCACCCTTCGCTTTGCTGGATACATCCGATGCACAGATCTTTAGTGTGAAAAGGCACAAAACAAAAAAAAAAAGGATGCCAACCTCTTAAAAAAATCTGAGAAGATCTTAGAGTCTGAAAATCATAATAGAATTATTTGAGAGATTAATGTTTTTTGTTAGATTTGCTGGTACAATTTTACTTTACACATTGACAAGTTGATGATTCATTTGTTTATTTAAAAACATGTTGAATACCAGAAGATTTTATGTCTAATACTAGCTTTTTACAATCACCCACTCCAAAAAACATGTCATATGCATTAGCTTAATTGAGTAGAACCTCAATCTTTGCATCATTTAAATCCTTAAATTACATTTTGCTTAAGCACCCACAAATCCTGTTGTTTTTTTTCCTCACCAACTTCTGTATAGGAACATAATAGCATACAAAACAATGTCCTTATGTCTGTTACATTTGTGCATGACAACCTTCTATTTACTTTGTTTACTCTTTTTATTATTTCATCTGCAGTAGCATTTTACAGATGATTCAATCGTGCAAGTCTCCATGTATTTTAGTACAGTCAAATTTATACCACCACAAGTTGTAGGAACACAGGAAGAGAGTGTTAGTTTGATGTCTTACTACTTTTACAAATATTGTCTTGAAAAATAAATCATACTATGTTTGTTTGCCAGTGTTGGACTATGTACAAAAACGTAGATAATCCCCTCAATCCTTTTTCCTCCCAAATAGGTCGGGAACACCCCTAAAAATGGATAAAACCACCCTCTGACATCATAAAGCATATAATTTGTTTAAATGATGTACATTTATGCACTTTAGATAGTTGACGGCTATGAATTATTAATATTAGTACATCAAATATAATAATTTTAACTGGTTTTACAGTGATAATTAGATTTTTGGGTTGGCTTAACCAAAATAATTGATAATCCTAACATGGTACAGTTCAAAATAGTTTGAATTAGTGTTCTACATTACTACTATTTTTTAAGTTAGTCTCCATCTTTAGTTATTATACCTGTCCAAAATTACTTAAATGATCGTGGGATCACTGTTTCCTCTAGTTTTCCTTTAGTTTTATCTAAGGAGAGTTGTCAGATGTGATAGTAGATTCAGCATGCTATTTTTGTTGTATATTTGTTCATGTCTTGTGTTTGTTGCATTCTTTACATGTTTTATTGTATTTTTATGAATAATATAACTCATAATTTATCCCTAGAAAACTAGTGATTAGTTAAGGCTATTAGTCAACCAAATATCAAACGCAACATATAAATTTAAGACAAAATGTTAATCTTAATATAATTGCGTAAGTTAAGGAAAAAGTGGAACATTTACTATCTTTTCACATGATTCTGAAGGTATCGTTTGTCCTGGATGACTGAAACTTCGTGATATTTGTAGATAATAATATGTTGATAATCGTAGGTAATAAGATGTTGAAAACCTCTACAGGAGCCCGATAAGACTCGTTGCCCTTATTTTTTCTTAAATATGACCTTAAAGTGCAATAAAACATTTTAAAAAACATCAAATTAACTTATGATCATCTGTGATTATTCATAATGCGATTTAATCTTCTGCTTTGTTCACGTATTATAACATATGTTCATATTTTGATACTGATTTATTTTCCTTAGCATATAACAGTAAATAGAATAACCACGTACGCAAAAACCAAATATAGGCTGTAGCCCCTACAAGCCACTAGAATAAATTATAATTATGTTTCTATGATTTAGAGGAATCTTAAAGAAGTTAAGTGAAAGGTACTTAACGTCATTAGCTGAGGTGAATGTTGTTGTCATGGGTGTCTTTTGCTCACAGTGCGTCCGGTTGCCCGATAGCGAACAGGAACAAAATGAGGGTACTGGAGAGTGGGGGCACGGTGGAGCAGCACAAGGCAGCGTTAGCGGCGGTCACAGCTGCGGCTAAACTGGATGGCATAAACTGTCCGACCCCCGGGTGCGATGGGGCGGGGCACATCAACGGGTCGTTCCTCACGCACCGCTCGCTCGGCGGCTGCCCCACGGCTACCAACCCGCTGTCAGTTCCGCCCAAAAAACCCCAGTACAAGTACAGCAGCGACGATATGTACTCGAAACCACCCAATCGTGAGTATCTCGGTGGACCTACTGGCACGGAAAACTATAAACACTACAGAAGGCTGGCTGGAGTAGGAAAAGGGTTGCGCTTCTGTGGCAGTGGGTGAGGGTTGGCAGCGGGGGCCCCTGGGCGACCTAGCACCACTAGCGTTCAAAGCAGCGAGTGACCGAACTAACCGCTCCAAATGCAATTACCGTTGACATGACAGTCAGTCTTCTGTAGTGTTGTATAGTTTTCTGTGCTACCGGGAAGATTTCCTACGGGCAGTTAAAAGTATGAAAATAACTAATCATGTTTTAAGCGTTATGAAATTTTAATAACTATATTCAACTGAATTTTTTAATAATAGAGTTCTGTTTATCACCTATTGAAATTTCCTCTTGTCAAGGATATGACATTTTAGGTTATAACTTAAATCAATTATGCTAATATCTAACTACAGGCAATAGGCACCAGTTCATTGGTAAGATCAAGTACCATACTAAAGTTTGTTTTAATTCTAGACCAGAATAAGCTTGATTTTGTTCTGGTCACCGAAAATTGGAATTTTTCTAAACATGTATATAAAGTATTATTCCCAAAAAATGTTTCCTTTCCTAATAAACAACCTAGCGGTGTGCATTCAATGAAAATTGGTAGTAATTCATGAAATCTTAGCAAAATATAATAAGAATTTATTTATTTCATCTAGTATCAAAACAAAACATGACACAACAAATACTTAGAAATACCAGCCATCATATCCAGTAGTGATGGTGTGCGCTGCTAGAAACACACAAAACCTCATCCTTGTAAAAAGCAGTAGGCTATACTTTACTTCCACCAACATGTGATTTTCAGTAGTACTGAGACTGATAGTTTAAGATATTTTGTGAATGTTATCATTATTTAAAATACCTTTGAAACCTATTTATTAAACTAATTACAATTGCACTCTATTTATTTGGTGTATGGCTATAAATAATCAGGGTATGGCTATTATCATTTTATGAGTTATATATTGGAATGTTTGTCTCATTAATTTCTTAAGCATTAAGTTAATTTATTTTAAAACAAAAGAACAGTTTCCAGTAGTTTTCACCGCATGTGATCCTTATTTAAAAAAAATAAACATACAAATATCAAGGACTTCTTATTTAGTGACATTTTTTAAAACATTATATTGATTTTTTTTTTGAAACCCCCATTGTGAAAAGAGCAAACTCATAAATGTCAGAAATACAAAGTTTATTATTTTCCCTTGTATGACACAACTGTTACTGTTACAACTATTTTACTGTTACAACTATTTTTTTAAAGGTGGAGCCTACTTCCATCCCAGACATTTTCCCTTTATTATTGTTTCAACATTAGTACATTTTATGAGTATCCGTTTAGTAACGTAATTGCTAGTTAGAAATTGCCAAAAATAAAAGTGCTATAACAATTTATTTGACTGGTGTTAACTGTGTTTTCCG
Source organism: Allygus modestus (assembly GCA_963675035.1). Taxonomy (NCBI): domain Eukaryota; kingdom Metazoa; phylum Arthropoda; class Insecta; order Hemiptera; family Cicadellidae; genus Allygus; species Allygus modestus. The sequence continues at coordinate 426,355,895 of OY776111.1, forward strand.
TGTGAATGATTATGTTGTTGGTTCCAGGGCTCATCTTGTCAGACATATTTGATAACAAGAATGGGAAAGGTTATGTGCTGGACCGGGACTTCTATCCGGATTTCTTGTTATTCAATCAATATTGCAGTTAGGTTCCGAGTCAGCACCCCCACTTATAGTGTAGGTACTTTCCCATTCTTGTTACATTTTGTCTGCATGTCATTTTTATTTTATCAAATAATAATTGGAAAAAGCATAACTTAAGATGTGAATTATTTGAAATCCATATTTTATTATTGTAAATGTCAGGACCAGTTACCTGATCACCATATTTCACTACCCTACCTCACTCATTTTTGCTATTATTCTTTGAATGGACGAGAAAAATATTTTTTCCTTACTGGAACTTTAAAAATGTATTTAACACTGTTGTTATTACCACAAATAAAATTAACCGTGTGATGTATTACTGGAAAAAATATATATAACATAACCTCAAAAAAGTGTCTAACCCTATACATAATTTTAAAATCATCCCTAGTAAAATGATTGACTAAGATTCAACTAGGATAAGAAAAACTCAAGGGTCTGAACAAAGAAAGAGCCCTGGAATAAACAAAAGCATTCCAGATGCACAGCTTAAATGCAGCTGAATAAATCAGTGAAAACCTTCTCAATGCTCAGTATTGATTACTCAGAGGTCATACTGCTCAGCATCAGCTGCTGGCTAGGGGCTGTTATTGATTTTTGCCTCTGTCCTCACAGATTATACTCCACCCACCCACCCCTTGGGTAAATCACCCCTTGAATAAGAAAAGCAATTATTACATTAGTTATACCTTCAGAACTGCTAAAAGACAAAACACCAGAAATATAGTTGCATTCAGAGTTGTTTGAGTAGCCAAAAACAGCATAAATCATCTTAACTTTAAAGTAAGATGTTTGTCCCACCTATAATAGACTATATATCAATGTCTCATATTCTGTATAAAATCATACAAAATATTAATGTTCTAAGTAATATGCTTTCATTGAATATTTATCTTCCAATTACTAATAGTTGCATGATTGATTGTAATTGTTTATGTGTTTTAATGGCTTTCATACACATTATATAGTACTGTTTGATGCTAATAGCTGTGTTTAATGTTTAGATCTGGAAGGCAGTGGGGGTGGAGAGGATTTGTTTACACTTGAAGCTGAAATCACCGAACTACAAAGAGAAAATGCCAGGGTCGAATCTCAAATGTTGCGATTGAAAACTGATATTAGCGCAATGGAAGCACATCTGAGACAGGGAGAGAAGGTAGGCACTATGAAATCTATTGTTTTATTCATATAATTGTTACTAAAAATCCTTTAACCTTCTAGGTGCACGATGTTTTGCACTTTTGCAGAGTAACTAAAGTATGGCATAGGTCTAGAAATTCTTCCTTTCTGAATATTTTGGGTCCTTACCTTATGTATATACAAGGAGCCGGGCAAAGGTTCAAATTCAGAAATTGAAAAAAACTTATTTTTCTTATATTGTAAGTAATTTTGTTATGTACATCTTTAAACAATATTTATCTGCATCAAATAACAAAATTAGAATTAAAATGTTATCGTAAATATTATTAGAAGGAAATATATAGTTCAAATAACAAATATTATACAATAGTCGTTTTTTTTTTAATTTTTCTAAAGAGTCATATGAAACAACAACTAAAGCGTAATTTTTCCATTAGCAAACAAAGCAATGACAAATATTTTGAAAAAATTAATATACACATGAAGTATAATAGTTTGCAAAAAGGCCCTCATTATTAGTCATCATAAAGCCCTGAATCTGCATAGTATTTTGGTATTCCTGGTTAAGGAAATGACTAATTATATAATTGAAATGTATTATATTCACTAAATATATATTGAACGGAATTGAGCTCCTGTAAAGTTGCCTTAAAACAGACAATTGACTCTTGAAGGTTAATAATATTTTATCAGCAAACAGTCATTCCTCGTACAAATAATGTAATTGATATTTATTTGAGTTTTGTATTTGGGATAGTACTTTGGTTTAGCCTGTTCTAGAATTGTGTATAAGGATTCTTTAAGATTAACTGTGAGATCTAGTAAATTATTTGAAATGAACATGAGACATATAAGTTAGTTAGTATACATGTAATACATGTAGGCCTTTAAATAATTTTCTTACTCGCTTTTTTTATAAAACATATAGTTCTATAAATAAATGTTCTTACTAGCTTTTAATAGTTGCACAAACATTTAAAAGTTATAAACAATTAAATTCATGAAGTAGGAACCTTCTAAAAATTTAGCAAAATGAATAAACTAATATATAAACTATAATAATCAAATAAGTGCTGTCCATACTAAGAGGAACAGACAATTCCAAGTTGCTTATTCTTTGTAACTCCCCAGGAAACGCAGCAGATCACGCAACGAAGCAACAACCTCAACGAGTATTACGAGAGTTTACGGAACAACGTAATCACCTTGTTGGAACATGTGAGGATACCAAACGGATCGACGGGTGCGACTCCGGAGAAGATGACTCATGACAACTTCGATAGTTACCTGAGTAGATTGCAAACGTTGTGTGGAAGTGGGGTGGAGGGTTCGGCTTATTGTGACGAGAACAATCGACCTATTTATGAAACGGTAAAATCGGCGTTGCAAGACTTTACCGTGCTACCGACGCCCATTTGAGCTTCGCCCTGGCAACCCCCTCATCCTGTGTAAAGTGAAGTGGTGAATGTATATCTGTATCATAGTTTTATACTCTCAATAGGCTGTATATTGTAGTATCCATATTGTACGTCTAGGTATTGTATGTATGTAATTGCTGAATTTGTAAATTAAATTTCTGGATTCTGTTCCCTTCAACGTACCATACCGAGTGTAGTTTTTGTTACGTTTAGTGTCAATAGTGTATAGAGTATTGTTTTATTGTTATGTTTGTTGTTATGCAGTGGAATCGATATTATTGTTTTTTGGCAGTTTTCCTTGAGGAATGAGGTGGAGATGCTTGACTGGTTTTAGCGGTATTGGTTGTTAGATTTAGTCAGTTAATGTTTTTTTTTTTTTAATTAAGTGTTATTCCTTATTTAAATAATTATTTGCCTACAGCAATTATTATAACACAGGGGTAAGCTGGTAAAGAATAATTTATTACAATTATGGTAACAATATTATTTGAAAATGCGTTTATTACACGTTTTGATTTCATTCTCATATCACCAAGCTTTGATTGAATTGTAGAAAACTGTTTAAAATTTAATAATTGAAAGATTAAGCTAAACAAGTTTATATAATTTTAATTGTCGGTTATTTATGTAGATAGGTTGTTTATTGTATTGTGTGTTATTTTTCATCATATTGGTTTTTACTGGGGTAATACTTTGCTAACTTTTAGAACTTCTCATAAAGATTCTTTTCAAGGAGGTCTTAGGCATCTAAATTAAAATGTATAACCACCAAAGTTCTACCAGCCTTTCATCCCTTGTAAAACTTTTGTTTAGCCTGTGATATGTAAGAAAGTGACAATTTGTTGTCTAGTGCCATAAAGCATGAATAGGCCTACCCTCTTTTTTGCCATGATTTACTTTTAAAAGTGTACAAGATTTTTTTGCGCTGTGAACATACTAGTCATAATTATTACTAGTAAATTAAACCGTTTATTTTTTTAATACGTATTTATTTTGGTTTTTAGATTGCTTTGCTTATTAATTTCTCATGTCAGAGATTCACTATTTACTGTTGAAATTGGATGTTGAGCGTTAAAGGTAGAATTAAACGTTATGTAAGATAACCCTTTAATAGAACACATTTTAATTTGCACTTTTGTTCAATATAATTAAACGAGCATTTGAGTTTTGGGTTAAATTTGTATCAATGTTATGATAATTTGTTATTGTACATGGACAGTTGTTGTATTTATGTGAATATTGCAAAATTACAATATATGCTTGCGGATACCATAGTGAATTAAAAGGTCACATCTTCATAGTTTTACTTTCTACGACATACCGGTAAAATATTCCAAATTTGTAAAACTACTTCAGTACATTTTGGTGTAAGGTATGTTTCATGAATAAAGAGAATTTAAATTGTACATTACATTTATTTCCTTTTCAAGTGATACCCATGCAAAACATGCTGATCTTGTATGATAGACACTCATTAAATAAAATCAAAAATCTCTTTATTTATCCTTGTGCATAATATACAATAAACGGTCAATCTTAATTAAACCATGAGAACAAAATTATAAAATCAGCTATGGTAAGACTACATTTTGTTCTTGCTATAAAGATTCTCAAAGCAGCGAAGAGCTAAACAATTCCACGTACAACATGCAGTACGGAGCAACCAATAAGCCAGGCATTTCAAACAGTGGTTCAAGAGGTATTATACTTTCTGAAAAAATTAAATAACCCGACTTTTTTTCTACCTCTAATATTACCTTCAGACCTAACTTAAGTACAGAAAGAAATAAAATCTACTTTAGCACATTCGTGTGGCAGTTGGTGCAACCCGTATGATGAACACAGCTCAGGTAGTAGCATGCTTAGTTGGCTCGTTTCAGAAACAGCCACTTAGGACTACATCTAGGTCTGCCCTTAGTTGGCTTGTTACAGAAACTGTCCTCAATTACAGCCACTTAGGACTACATCTAGGTCTGCGCTTAGTTGGCTTGTTACAGAAACTGTCCTCATTTACAGCCACTTAGGACTACATCTAGGTCTCGCTTAGTTGGCTTGTTACAGAAACTGTCCTCATTTACAGCCACTTAGGACTACATCTAGGTCTGCGCTTAGTTGGCTTGTTACAGAAACTGTCCTCATTTACAGCCATTTAGGACTACATCTAGGTCTGCGCTTAGTTGGCTTGTTACAGAAACTGTCCTCATTTACAGCCACTTAGGACTACATCTAGGTCTGCGCTTAGTTGGCTTATTACAGAAACTGTCCTCATTTACAGCCACTTAGGACTACATCTAGGTGTCAGGTGAAAATCTATATTATTAAAAGAATTTATTGATTTTTGTTCAGCGATTTTTGACCCCTAAAACTGTTATTTTGTAATTTATATACATATTTGGTATCAATCAAAAGCTCTTACCCTCTAGATGTGCCTTATGGGGTTTTGAAAAACACCCAACTTCAGAGCTCCGCCTCATTGGCTCTTAAAGTTTCATTAATCTTATGGAGTTATATTTTTTTAATCAAACAGCTGATTAATATAAACAGATCAAAACATCTGACCCTGTGCCTGTGAGATTCCCGTGCGGAGAAGGGGACACCTGCTAGTTAAATCCAAATAAATGAGTTCACACGCATCACGCTGACGTGAGGGAAGTGAATTTCCACATAAAGACATTTAAAACTCAAAATCAGTGTGAAAACATACATTTGTTCAAATTTTTATCGAAATCTGAAAAATTAATATTTTGGCTGTTCTGATGCTCCTGGTTTCATTTAACAAAAAATGCTGGGAATACAATTTTGCTCATTATAATGTTAGGAGAAGGTCCAGACAGGCTTGAAAGTAGCCGTGAGGTTGCTGGGAATGATAAAAGTACACCAACAAATGAATAACAGGCTTTTCTAATGTAAAATCCCCATAAGACAACTTACTGTGTTTAGTCGATACACATTTTCTTTAATAACTTGGTAAATATTTTTGCTAGAATGATGATGCTTAAACCTTTCGCCTCACTAATTCCCATCTTTTTACATGCATTAATTTTATTACCTCCGGGGCTTTTCTGACCCACCTTGGGCCCAAAAACTCGAAATTTGAAAGATTAATCCCCAAAAATGGGGTTTAGAGTTTTCCAATGGTTTTGCCCAACGAACTTGTCCAACTGATTATAGAAAGGAACGTCCCTACCAAATTTGAAGTAAAATGGACAAAAAATGTGACCGCTAGAGTGCAAACACATATATATATATATATACAAACAATTATGAACGACCCCCCAACACGTGTTCAGGGGGTCACGTTAAAAACTTCTATGGTGGTCCAGTGCTTAAGTTTCACCGTGCGGGTCATACTAATCACTTTCCATAGGAAATTCACTAATAAAGGTATTGTTCAGTTTACCATTGTTCTAGCAACCAGGCTGTTTCACACACGTGTTTGATTTAGTATTTAAATCCAAGCCCGACCACTGTTTATATCGGCACTGCAAAAAAACATGACTGGCAAAAAACTTTTGAATTTTGTATTTAATAAATTTGCGTTTAGCTAAGTGTTTTCTCTTGGAAGAATTAAATTATTTATCAGAAACCCATTTCAAAACCACTGATATTCGACACTACATAAAGAAATGACTCATAATAAAAAAACGGCTAATCAATTTTTTATTGAATGAATTAGCGTTTATATAATATTTTTCTCTTGGAAGAATTAAATTATTAGACAAAAATTCACAATAATATGTGTTTTGTTAACACTTGTGTTAAAAGAGGTTTGACGAGAGGTACATGGGGTAGCATAATAATTACTAAAATCTGTTGAAAACCGTTTATTTCAAAACTTTATAGTTACAAATCCAATCAACACTTGGAAATAGTTATCACTAAATACTCAACTGAATAACTCCTAGTCTAACCTTATCAAACATTATTACTTAACACTAGACTGAACAATTGTTTTTTTATTTAAATTAGTAGGCCTAAATCTAGTTACCTAAAAAAACTTTATGAGCCATATTAATCAGGCGCAACCAGACTTTGGCCAAATTCAGACAATCATAGGAAAAAACAGGGGTATTTCTGGCTTATCTAGGATCTACTGATGTCCTAGGCCGGCTTTCTGTGTAGTCCTGTTTGTTCTGCGAGTTCAATCAAAATTATAACTTACACTGCAGAATTTACTTATATTTGCTTAGGGTTGGATTAGTAACATACAACCATTGACTATATAGTCTATGAAACAACTAAAAATAAACCCAATAATATAGTGTGTATAAACATATCTCTTATCATATCCAAAAATTTTAAATTGCATTTTTAGTTAGGGTAGTACCAAACTTGTGTCAATTTTGAAAATATTATTTTTCTTTATTCAAATTATCAAAATAATATTGTTTTAAAAAACCAATACAGTATATTATTATAATATAAATTAAGAGATGTTGGCAAAATTTAATATAAACTTTTTTGTTCAAATATTTTTTTACCGTAAAACATACTTTTAAACTTAATATAACTTAACTGACACAAACTTCACTAACTGCTCAGATATAAAATAAGGATTTGCACCAACTTGAATGAAAATATGTAATAATGTGGGTGCATGATTAAACAAAGAGAAAACCACATAAAAAAGGAAGAGATAAATATTGAAGTAGTACTAGTAGGCGAACAATTGTGAGAATGGTTGGTCCACCCCCTGTAGTTATTTCACCAAAGATTCATCAACATTTGGCCAAAGTGTGAGAGTACCTTTAATACCCTTTAACTTATAAAATATCCAAATACACATCATTCAATTTTTAGATCAGAACCACTCTTATTTAAACAAAACTTCTTGAGGTTTTACCAAACTCCATGGAACAATATTACAGCTGGTTTCAAACACCAGGGATTTGATTTAAGTAAACCAATAATAACGAGAAGATAAACACTCAAACTTAGAGGGGAACCAGTACAGAACAGACCAACTAATTTCAAACCCAAGTGCAAATTGAATTATAAGAATCAAATCTAAAAGTTATCTGATACATCAAAATAAATGCCAGAACTAACATTAAATTCATAAACTATAAACCTAAATTAATAGTAAAAACACTTGTCTACCTCATGAGAGATGGAGTACATTACAATTATGGATTAGGAAAGAAATTTAATTTTAATTTTATCTGTGTTTACAGAAAATATTAGAACTAATGATTTTGAATTTAGGTTAATTCCATATGTAAAAAGAATTGTACCTTTTAACGAAAAAACAAACAAAATTGGTACAATAATTTATTGAATAAAGGAGGTTACATTTACTAAGTTTTATACGCTATTGTGCATAACTTCAATTAAGATAACAACATTCAAGGTAATCAGAATCTAGCATTCAAACCACATAATTTAGCATGTGCTAAACAATCAAATGGAACCATAGTTTAACCAAGTTTAAAAAATACTCCTCAATAAGTTTTGTGAGATTTCATTGTTGAATATTCAAATCGGTACTACACTCTGGTGTTTAGATAGTGATGTTACAGACCAAACACAAAATTTCAAAACCCTTCGCAACCACACTATATGGTGGGCCTACAGCATGACACAAACTTACATGTTATTAAATTGTATAAAACATAAAATAAAAAAACTTAAAATGGTAAAAATTTCTTATTAAATTGTATAAAACATAAAATAAAAAACTTAAAATGGTAAAAATTTCTACGATAATTCCTGGAAATGTGAGGATAATCAAACCTTACAAAATTAAAATCATAATGGTTTCAATGAAAATCATAAAATCATAATGGAAATCAAACAAGTTTCTATATTTATATAGTGATAAAGAAATCTTGAAAACGGTGCCCCCCAAACAAACAATCTCTAAACCCGCCCATGGTAAAAATCATATTCTATTTTAACTTATTTAATCTTAGCAACTAACTACGATTTACAACTTTAAGGGCAGCCGAAACACTTAATAACAACAAAAAAACTCTGCTGGTTAGTTGCTTGTTTGTTATTTAAACTAGTGGGTTCGTATTTATCTGTGAACTCACCCATAAGAAAAACACCCTGAAATAACTTGATTTACCACTGAGCACATACTTTCCAGAACTTGGCTAAATTTTAGAAAACAAACCCAGTATTGTTTTGTAACTACCACTTTCAGATTATATCCCAGGTTTGGGAAGAAGAATGTGGACCAAAAAGCAATTCGTTATGCGTCTAAGAGGTCAATAACTCAATAATGTGAAGCACAACTCTGAAAATCTATATTATTAAAAGAATTTATTGATTTTTGTTCAGCGATTTTTGACCCCTAAAACTGTTATTTTGTAATTTATATACATATTTGGTATCAATCAAAAGCTCTTACCCTCTAGATGTGCCTTATGGGGTTTTGAAAAACACCCAACTTCAGAGCTCCGCCTCATTGGCTCTTAAAGTTTCATTAATCTTATGGAGTTATATTTTTTTAATCAAACAGCTGATTAATATAAACAGATCAAAACATCTGACCCTGTGCCTGTGAGATTCCCGTGCGGAGAAGGGGACACCTGCTAGTTAAATCCAAATAAATGAGTTCACACGCATCACGCTGACGTGAGGGAAGTGAATTTCCACATAAAGACATTTAAAACTCAAAATCAGTGTGAAAACATACATTTGTTCAAATTTTTATCGAAATCTGAAAAATTAATATTTTGGCTGTTCTGATGCTCCTGGTTTCATTTAACAAAAAATGCTGGGAATACAATTTTGCTCATTATAATGTTAGGAGAAGGTCCAGACAGGCTTGAAAGTAGCCGTGAGGTTGCTGGGAATGATAAAAGTACACCAACAAATGAATAACAGGCTTTTCTAATGTAAAATCCCCATAAGACAACTTACTGTGTTTAGTCGATACACATTTTCTTTAATAACTTGGTAAATATTTTTGCTAGAATGATGATGCTTAAACCTTTCGCCTCACTAATTCCCATCTTTTTACATGCATTAATTTTATTACCTCCGGGGCTTTTCTGACCCACCTTGGGCCCAAAAACTCGAAATTTGAAAGATTAATCCCCAAAAATGGGGTTTAGAGTTTTCCAATGGTTTTGCCCAACGAACTTGTCCAACTGATTATAGAAAGGAACGTCCCTACCAAATTTGAAGTAAAATGGACAAAAAATGTGACCGCTAGAGTGCAAACACATATATATATATATATATACAAACAATTATGAACGACCCCCCAACACGTGTTCAGGGGGTCACGTTAAAAACTTCTATGGTGGTCCAGGGCTTAAGTTTCACCGTGCGGGTCATACTAATCACTTTCCATAGGAAATTCACTAATAAAGGTATTGTTCAGTTTACCATTGTTCTAGCAACCAGGCTGTTTCACACACGTGTTTGATTTAGTATTTAAATCCAAGCCCGACCACTGTTTATATCGGCACTGCAAAAAAACATGACTGGCAAAAAACTTTTGAATTTTGTATTTAATAAATTTGCGTTTAGCTAAGTGTTTTCTCTTGGAAGAATTAAATTATTTATCAGAAACCCATTTCAAAACCACTGATAAGATCGACACTACATAAAGAAATGACTCATAATAAAAAAAGGCTAATCAATTTTTTATCGAATGAATTAGCGGTTATATAATATTTTTCTCTTGGAAGAATTAAATTATTAGACAAAAATTCACAATAATATGTGTTTTGTTAACACTTGTGTTAAAAGAGGTTTGACGAGAGGTACATGGGGTAGCATAATAATTACTAAAATCTGTTGAAAACCGTTTATTTCAAAACTTTATAGTTACAAATCCAATCAACACTTGGAAATAGTTATCACTAAATACTCAACTGAATAACTCCTAGTCTAACCTTATCAAACATTATTACTTAACACTAGACTGAACAATTGTTTTTTTATTTAAATTAGTAGGCCTAAATCTAGTTACCTAAAAAAACTTTATGAGCCATATTAATCAGGCGCAACCAGACTTTGGCCAAATTCAGACAATCATAGGAAAAAACAGGGGTATTTCTGGCTTATCTAGGATCTACTGATGTCCTAGGCCGGCTTTCTGTGTAGTCCTGTTTGTTCTGCGAGTTCAATCAAAATTATAACTTACACTGCAGAATTTACTTATATTTGCTTAGGGTTGGATTAGTAACATACAACCATTGACTATATAGTCTATGAAACAACTAAAAATAAACCCAATAATATAGTGTGTATAAACATATCTCTTATCATATCCAAAAATTTTAAATTGCATTTTTAGTTAGGGTAGTACCAAACTTGTGTCAATTTTGAAAATATTATTTTTCTTTATTCAAATTATCAAAATAATATTGTTTTAAAAAACCAATACAGTATATTATTATAATATAAATTAAGAGATGTTGGCAAAATTTAATATAAACTTTTTTGTTCAAATATTTTTTTACCGTAAAACATACTTTTAAACTTAATATAACTTAACTGACACAAACTTCACTAACTGCTCAGATATAAAATAAGGATTTGCACCAACTTGAATGAAAATATGTAATAATGTGGGTGCATGATTAAACAAAGAGAAAACCACATAAAAAAGGAAGAGATAAATATTGAAGTAGTACTAGTAGGCGAACAATTGTGAGAATGGTTGGTCCACCCCCTGTAGTTATTTCACCAAAGATTCATCAACATTTGGCCAAAGTGTGAGAGTACCTTTAATACCCTTTAACTTATAAAATATCCAAATACACATCATTCAATTTTTAGATCAGAACCACTCTTATTTAAACAAAACTTCTTGAGGTTTTACCAAACTCCATGGAACAATATTACAGCTGGTTTCAAACACCAGGGATTTGATTTAAGTAAACCAATAATAACGAGAAGATAAACACTCAAACTTAGAGGGGAACCAGTACAGAACAGACCAACTAATTTCAAACCCAAGTGCAAATTGAATTATAAGAATCAAATCTAAAAGTTATCTGATACATCAAAATAAATGCCAGAACTAACATTAAATTCATAAACTATAAACCTAAATTAATAGTAAAAACACTTGTCTACCTCATGAGAGATGGAGTACATTACAATTATGGATTAGGAAAGAAATTTAATTTTAATTTTATCTGTGTTTACAGAAAATATTAGAACTAATGATTTTGAATTTAGGTTAATTCCATATGTAAAAAGAATTGTACCTTTTAACGAAAAAACAAACAAAATTGGTACAATAATTTATTGAATAAAGGAGGTTACATTTACTAAGTTTTATACGCTATTGTGCATAACTTCAATTAAGATAACAACATTCAAGGTAATCAGAATCTAGCATTCAAACCACATAATTTAGCATGTGCTAAACAATCAAATGGAACCATAGTTTAACCAAGTTTAAAAAATACTCCTCAATAAGTTTTGTGAGATTTCATTGTTGAATATTCAAATCGGTACTACACTCTGGTGTTTAGATAGTGATGTTACAGACCAAACACAAAATTTCAAAACCCTTCGCAACCACACTATATGGTGGGCCTACAGCATGACACAAACTTACATGTTATTAAATTGTATAAAACATAAAATAAAAAAACTTAAAATGGTAAAAATTTCTTATTAAATTGTATAAAACATAAAATAAAAAACTTAAAATGGTAAAAATTTCTACGATAATTCCTGGAAATGTGAGGATAATCAAACCTTACAAAATTAAAATCATAATGGTTTCAATGAAAATCATAAAATCATAATGGAAATCAAACAAGTTTCTATATTTATATAGTGATAAAGAAATCTTGAAAACGGTGCCCCCCAAACAAACAATCTCTAAACCCGCCCATGGTAAAAATCATATTCTATTTTAACTTATTTAATCTTAGCAACTAACTACGATTTACAACTTTAAGGGCAGCCGAAACACTTAATAACAACAAAAAAACTCTGCTGGTTAGTTGCTTGTTTGTTATTTAAACTAGTGGGTTCGTATTTATCTGTGAACTCACCCATAAGAAAAACACCCTGAAATAACTTGATTTACCACTGAGCACATACTTTCCAGAACTTGGCTAAATTTTAGAAAACAAACCCAGTATTGTTTTGTAACTACCACTTTCAGATTATATCCCAGGTTTGGGAAGAAGAATGTGGACCAAAAAGCAATTCGTTATGCGTCTAAGAGGTCAATAACTCAATAATGTGAAGCACAACTCTGAAAATCTATATTATTAAAAGAATTTATTGATTTTTGTTCAGCGATTTTTGACCCCTAAAACTGTTATTTTGTAATTTATATACATATTTGGTATCAATCAAAAGCTCTTACCCTCTAGATGTGCCTTATGGGGTTTTGAAAAACACCCAACTTCAGAGCTCCGCCTCATTGGCTCTTAAAGTTTCATTAATCTTATGGAGTTATATTTTTTTAATCAAACAGCTGATTAATATAAACAGATCAAAACATCTGACCCTGTGCCTGTGAGATTCCCGTGCGGAGAAGGGGACACCTGCTAGTTAAATCCAAATAAATGAGTTCACACGCATCACGCTGACGTGAGGGAAGTGAATTTCCACATAAAGACATTTAAAACTCAAAATCAGTGTGAAAACATACATTTGTTCAAATTTTTATCGAAATCTGAAAAATTAATATTTTGGCTGTTCTGATGCTCCTGGTTTCATTTAACAAAAAATGCTGGGAATACAATTTTGCTCATTATAATGTTAGGAGAAGGTCCAGACAGGCTTGAAAGTAGCCGTGAGGTTGCTGGGAATGATAAAAGTACACCAACAAATGAATAACAGGCTTTTCTAATGTAAAATCCCCATAAGACAACTTACTGTGTTTAGTCGATACACATTTTCTTTAATAACTTGGTAAATATTTTTGCTAGAATGATGATGCTTAAACCTTTCGCCTCACTAATTCCCATCTTTTTACATGCATTAATTTTATTACCTCCGGGGCTTTTCTGACCCACCTTGGGCCCAAAAACTCGAAATTTGAAAGATTAATCCCCAAAAATGGGGTTTAGAGTTTTCCAATGGTTTTGCCCAACGAACTTGTCCAACTGATTATAGAAAGGAACGTCCCTACCAAATTTGAAGTAAAATGGACAAAAAATGTGACCGCTAGAGTGCAAACACATATATATATATATATATACAAACAATTATGAACGACCCCCCAACACGTGTTCAGGGGGTCACGTTAAAAACTTCTATGGTGGTCCAGGGCTTAAGTTTCACCGTGCGGGTCATACTAATCACTTTCGATAGGAAATTCACTAATAAAGGTATTGTTCAGTTTACCATTGTTCTAGCAACCAGGCTGTTTCACACACGTGTTTGATTTAGTATTTAAATCCAAGCCCGACCACTGTTTATATCGGCACTGCAAAAAAACATGACTGGCAAAAAACTTTTGAATTTTGTATTTAATAAATTTGCGTTTAGCTAAGTGTTTTCTCTTGGAAGAATTAAATTATTTATCAGAAACCCATTTCAAAACCACTGATAAGATCGACACTACATAAAGAAATGACTCATAATAAAAAAAGGCTAATCAATTTTTTATCGAATGAATTAGCGGTTATATAATATTTTTCTCTTGGAAGAATTAAATTATTAGACAAAAATTCACAATAATATGTGTTTTGTTAACACTTGTGTTAAAAGAGGTTTGACGAGAGGTACATGGGGTAGCATAATAATTACTAAAATCTGTTGAAAACCGTTTATTTCAAAACTTTATAGTTACAAATCCAATCAACACTTGGAAATAGTTATCACTAAATACTCAACTGAATAACTCCTAGTCTAACCTTATCAAACATTATTACTTAACACTAGACTGAACAATTGTTTTTTTATTTAAATTAGTAGGCCTAAATCTAGTTACCTAAAAAAACTTTATGAGCCATATTAATCAGGCGCAACCAGACTTTGGCCAAATTCAGACAATCATAGGAAAAAACAGGGGTATTTCTGGCTTATCTAGGATCTACTGATGTCCTAGGCCGGCTTTCTGTGTAGTCCTGTTTGTTCTGCGAGTTCAATCAAAATTATAACTTACACTGCAGAATTTACTTATATTTGCTTAGGGTTGGATTAGTAACATACAACCATTGACTATATAGTCTATGAAACAACTAAAAATAAACCCAATAATATAGTGTGTATAAACATATCTCTTATCATATCCAAAAATTTTAAATTGCATTTTTAGTTAGGGTAGTACCAAACTTGTGTCAATTTTGAAAATATTATTTTTCTTTATTCAAATTATCAAAATAATATTGTTTTAAAAAACCAATACAGTATATTATTATAATATAAATTAAGAGATGTTGGCAAAATTTAATATAAACTTTTTTGTTCAAATATTTTTTTACCGTAAAACATACTTTTAAACTTAATATAACTTAACTGACACAAACTTCACTAACTGCTCAGATATAAAATAAGGATTTGCACCAACTTGAATGAAAATATGTAATAATGTGGGTGCATGATTAAACAAAGAGAAAACCACATAAAAAAGGAAGAGATAAATATTGAAGTAGTACTAGTAGGCGAACAATTGTGAGAATGGTTGGTCCACCCCCTGTAGTTATTTCACCAAAGATTCATCAACATTTGGCCAAAGTGTGAGAGTACCTTTAATACCCTTTAACTTATAAAATATCCAAATACACATCATTCAATTTTTAGATCAGAACCACTCTTATTTAAACAAAACTTCTTGAGGTTTTACCAAACTCCATGGAACAATATTACAGCTGGTTTCAAACACCAGGGATTTGATTTAAGTAAACCAATAATAACGAGAAGATAAACACTCAAACTTAGAGGGGAACCAGTACAGAACAGACCAACTAATTTCAAACCCAAGTGCAAATTGAATTATAAGAATCAAATCTAAAAGTTATCTGATACATCAAAATAAATGCCAGAACTAACATTAAATTCATAAACTATAAACCTAAATTAATAGTAAAAACACTTGTCTACCTCATGAGAGATGGAGTACATTACAATTATGGATTAGGAAAGAAATTTAATTTTAATTTTATCTGTGTTTACAGAAAATATTAGAACTAATGATTTTGAATTTAGGTTAATTCCATATGTAAAAAGAATTGTACCTTTTAACGAAAAAACAAACAAAATTGGTACAATAATTTATTGAATAAAGGAGGTTACATTTACTAAGTTTTATACGCTATTGTGCATAACTTCAATTAAGATAACAACATTCAAGGTAATCAGAATCTAGCATTCAAACCACATAATTTAGCATGTGCTAAACAATCAAATGGAACCATAGTTTAACCAAGTTTAAAAAATACTCCTCAATAAGTTTTGTGAGATTTCATTGTTGAATATTCAAATCGGTACTACACTCTGGTGTTTAGATAGTGATGTTACAGACCAAACACAAAATTTCAAAACCCTTCGCAACCACACTATATGGTGGGCCTACAGCATGACACAAACTTACATGTTATTAAATTGTATAAAACATAAAATAAAAAAACTTAAAATGGTAAAAATTTCTTATTAAATTGTATAAAACATAAAATAAAAAACTTAAAATGGTAAAAATTTCTACGATAATTCCTGGAAATGTGAGGATAATCAAACCTTACAAAATTAAAATCATAATGGTTTCAATGAAAATCATAAAATCATAATGGAAATCAAACAAGTTTCTATATTTATATAGTGATAAAGAAATCTTGAAAACGGTGCCCCCCAAACAAACAATCTCTAAACCCGCCCATGGTAAAAATCATATTCTATTTTAACTTATTTAATCTTAGTCAACTAACTACGATTTACAACTTTAAGGGCAGCCGAAACACTTAATAACAACAAAAAAACTCTGCTGGTTAGTTGCTTGTTTGTTATTTAAACTAGTGGGTTCGTATTTATCTGTGAACTCACCCATAAGAAAAACACCCTGAAATAACTTGATTTACCACTGAGCACATACTTTCCAGAACTTGGCTAAATTTTAGAAAACAAACCCAGTATTGTTTTGTAACTACCACTTTCAGATTATATCCCAGGTTTGGGAAGAAGAATGTGGACCAAAAAGCAATTCGTTATGCGTCTAAGAGGTCAATAACTCAATAATGTGAAGCACAACTCTGAACAGCAGAATGGCAGGTGTACTGCCTGTCTTCCTTCCACCTCAAAAATGTTATGACTTGACCTTAATCCTAACCTTAAAGTATGAAATTCATTAATTTCTATGTTATTCTGAACTGCAACCTATTTCATATCAAGGAACGAGGTATGATTCAACCAGACATAAATCCTATAACTTCAGTTTAAATGTACTAAAATGTAAGTTAACATAACTCTAGAAAGAGTTAATTTGTGAAATTCTTATTTTTCAAGATTAGACCTTTTTCTTACAAAGATCTTTTAACCCTTATATTTTCCAGAGTGTTGCGTCAGAATAACAACTTAAATGGTCCATAATATACCGTAGTAACAATGACACTCGAGGTATGCCACATCATTTATGCTGCTTTTGAAATTCAGATCAGACAATTTTCTCGGTGACAATTTCTAACGTGTATGAAAATGTATTTTTTAACCCCGGTACTCGAAATCTCTCGAGTTCAGAGTCTGGAAAAATAAATCCACTCTTGTCAACTTGAGATTTTGAGTCACTTTCTACATCTGTGGAAGCATTGAAATAGCATGTATAACCGAGTTTACCTTTAGCGAAAGACACGATGAAATAATATTTCTGAGTCGGTTTGGAAGTCGGAATGTGGTAGAACTTGTGAGACATACGTTTTGATGAACGGTTCCTGCGAAAGTACATCCAAAAGATCTCGTTCTCAAAAACGATCGGTACGTAGCAAGAAACATCCTTAGCTGGATTAATTACCCGCGTTTGAGGGTTCTTAATGTCCGGGAAGGTAATATTACAGAGCCCTTTGTCTTTGAAACATTCTCTGACATGGTCAATGAGGTCCTTAGCACAACCTTTCCATTTACAAAGATTGTTTTTGCAAGAAATAGGTCTGTATTTGCAAAAAGAGCTGTGATCTTCGTTTTCAAACAAAATTTGTTCACATCCTTCACTAGAAAAAGGACAATGTTTTGGGAGACGCTCGAGAATCTGCCCCAACAAGGTAGACTTTTGTACTGTGAACTCCTCCCCACAAGAAGGACAGTTCTCGATGTACGTCGCACAAGCCTCGCAGAGTGCATGGCCGTTCCTGCACTGGATCAAGTCACCAGTGAGAGCCTTGTAGCACACCGGACACTCAGTCAGGTCCTGCACCAAGCGCATCAACCTCTTGAAGTTCTCCGCTGTGGTTGTGTCCTGAAAACATTGGAAACTTATTTTAATTGTTTATTTAAATATACTATTTCCTAACATACTTGTAAAGGAAAATTTGTCTGGGTTTTAGCGAATTTCCCTTCAGGGAAAGATCTATTACTGCAGTCGGATGGTCTTAATGGAGCTTTTTAAAACGAGGAATCATTTGAAGGGGGTTTAAATTATACAATTTTAAATTGCCCCAAAAATCTTCTTTTGTTGGAGACATTAAAAGTGCTTAGTAACGACAAAAGATATATCACCCTACGCTTATACCACCCAAAACATATTTGTTTATTTAAAAAAAATAACAATTAAAGAGGGAGCCATACTTTTATTTACATCCAGTATATGTGCAATGAAAATACACAGGTATGCTGCGACGCAACATTGTTTTTCATTTTCATAACAGACATTGGATTAGACCTGTTACTGTTATGGGGCCCACAAACAGCTTTAATAGGCGCTAGACCACTTAACTTGCCGATAGTCGGCACCTTTTTCAAACATAAAATGAATATTTTCATCATCTTATAATACATCTTTAAAAGTTAAATATTTACAAAATAAACGTAAATTACTACTATGCCTAGTGTAACAAAAAAGTTAAAAGAGACTGACAACATTTAAAAGGTCTATGTTCCTGGTTTAAAAATAAAATTTATACATATATAAGAAGTTTGTATTTTTTAGCGAATTTTCTCTTTGGGAAAGAAGCTATTAGGCCTGTTACGTGGGTTGCATAGTGAAAAGGTTCAGTAGGGGTCTAACTGAAAAACCAATTGTCCTTTTCAAGATTTATTTTTTTATTAACAAATATTACCTTGCAAAAATGTTGCGCTTCCCCACTAGATGCTTCTCCAATTTTGTGCGGTAGATGCAATGATGAACTTTCGGATCCAACAGGGACCTGAGACACCTCCATGTTGTGCTGCTCCGGATCATCTTTTCCCAGCGTCCTGGCCAATGAGCGACCTGCTCCTGTTGCCAAGCTGGGTAGGAAACACTGGCTCCTGTTGACGAGAGTGCTGATGGGTGATGGTCCTATGGTGTCGGCTGGCCACTGGGGCTCCTGGAAGGTTCTTGGCCACCTCTCATGCATTTTCGGTTGCTCAATCTGTCCTGGGTCCTAAACAATCAACTGTTGTTTAGAAACTACATATATATTTAATAACACAGATTAAAAAAGTTAAAACTTTTTCCTTATTGGTTGTAGACTTTTGTGGATCTCCCTCAGGAAGCACGAATTAAACGGTCGCGGTTGGCAGCTGTAAGGGCCGAAATGGAAAGAGTGGCGGGTCGGAGCAAAATGCCTTTAGTGTTCGATCATCTAACCATAAACCGCTGCAGATTTGCATGGGAGGATGGGCGACTTATGGCAAGACAACAGGACGGTGTGCAGCAGCTGAACTCAATGTTCAAACACAATTTTTCAGATTTTATGGCCAAATTGCCCCAGCAGCCTAAGAGGAGGGCGAGAGAGTAGCGACGACGGCGGAGCTGCACAATCCCAGCGGTCGTGGGCGGCGGTGGCGGCAACCAACTCTGGCAGGACGAGGAGGACCACAACAGTGGCAGAAATTCACACGGACAACGACGAGGTGACAGCGGAGGCGACGATGGCACGGGCGACAGTGCTGGAGCCCGCAGGGCTGGGGAGGGAACGCCATCCCTTCAACTCATGGGCTCCAGGCTACAGACGGTGTTGAGTTGGGCGGTACAGGTGTTTTGAAAGTTTTATCTTACAATGTGTGCGGTGTTAAAGAGAAGATTAATGATTCTTATTTTTTGAATTTATAAATAGATATGATATAATTTTGTTATTAGAAACATTTGTTTCAGAGAGCGATTAGGGTAAAATAGTACATAAATTCATTAATTTTAAAGTAAAGGTTACTTTTGCGATAAGAACGGCACATTTTGGCAGAAGTATGGGCGGTATAATAGTTTTAATAAACCGCAATTCAACCTTTACAAGCAAACTTTCCTTCATAGATACGGATTATTTTTCTTTGGTTCAATTTTGCAATAGTGATGGTGATAAGATTGTTTTCTACCGGTTTATTTAAATTATAATTTTTGGGACAGGGATTTTGAATACTTTTCGGAATTTTTTAGAGTTTGTAATTACGAAAATTTAATAATAATAGGTGATTTAATGGGAGAATAGGGATTGAACAAGCTTTTGCAGAAGGGTTTTTAAGTGAAATAAATGTCAGTTTTAGTGATTGCAGAAAATCAAAAGACAAAGTTGTAAACAATAGAGGCAGGCTTATTTTAGAGTTGATGGAACTCACGGGGTTGATAATTCTGAATGGCAGATGTGAGGATGACAAAGAAGGGGAGTTTACTTTTGTGGGTTCTATGGGTTGTTCCGTTATAGATTTGATAGCAGTGTCCGCTAACTGTTTAAAAATCGTCAATAGTTTTAAAGTATTAAATCAGGTGGGTTCGGATCACCTCCCAATCTAATTGTTTTTATCAGTGCGTAGTTCTGCTATCAATATCATTAGGGATCAGCTCCTCCCCCTCTTGCTTACATTAAAATGGACATTCAAGGACGAGCTACTTTATTCGGATAAGTTAAATAACGATAAAAGATTACTTGAACTGCCCCGAGAAACCCCTCAGGATAATATATGGACGATGTCATTCAAATAGTCAACGAATCAGCTTCTCATAACAATAAAGGTGTCGGTAATCAAAGTTCAAAATTCAGAAATAAACAGCCGTGGTTTAACTCTCATTGTTTTGCAGCAAGAAAGCGAAAATTTGAATTGTTAAATGATTTCCGTGAATCAACCTCATTGGTCACTAAATCTGAATATATTGAAGCAGTCAACTGTTTTTGAATTCCTATGTAAAGTAAAAAAGAATCGGTATTATGAACAAATTATCTTAAATTTAACTCAAGCAGCCGATGCAAAAAGGTGTTGGCAAGCAATCAATAGCTTTAAGTGCAAACCCAAAACGTTAATTGGCAATATTAAAGGTGAGGACTTCTTACGGCACTTTCAAAATTTATTGAACCCACCTTTGGTATCAGCTGGCATCAGTTATGCGGCCCCGTTGATAAGGAACGAGGCGATGGACGCTGAATTCACTATGAATGAACTGAATGAGGTTTTGTCTACAGTTAAAAATAACAAAGCTCCTGGGTTTGACCTAGTGCCTTATGAATTTTTTAAAAACACATCAGATTTATTTTTAAGTAAACTTTCAACTATTTATAATGTTATGTACGAAAAAGGTGAGGTAGCGAATAGTTTTAAGAAATCTATAATTTTTCCGTTATTTAAAAAAGGTAACGTGAATTCAGTTGCAAACTACAGGGGTTTGTCTTTTATTGATTGTATCGGAAAAGTTTTTTCATGTCTGCTTCATAGGAGAATTGGTGACTGGGTAAAGGAAAATAATGTCATTACTGAATATCAGGCGGGATTTAGGAAACAGTATTCCACGGTGGATAATATTTTCAACTTGACCACTATGGTTCAACTTAGGCTGGCTGAGAAAAAACAAAATTTATTTTGTTTTTTTGTAGATTTTAGCTCTGAATTCGACACAATAGACAGATGGGCGTTATTTTTTAAATTATCGTGTTTGGGCATTCCATCCAAAATGATAAATATTTTAACAGATTTGTATGATGACACCAACGTTCGAGTTTGGTGTACTGAGGGTGTGACAGAGAGTTTTGACACGAAAATTGGTTTAAAACAAGGATGCATTTGTTCGCCCACTTTATTTTCCTAATTCATAAATGATTTGCCGGACGTGCTAGAAGGGGGTTGTATATTTGGTGGAAAAAAATAAATGTATTAATGTATGCTGACGATATTGCAATGCTGGCTCCTACTGCAACGGTTCTGCAACAAATGATAACGCGACTGGAAGTCTATTGTGATTTGTGGAATCTTTCAAGTAAATTTAAATAAATCAAAAATAATGGTGTTTAGAAAAGGGGGAAAGTTGAAAAACAATCAAAGGTGGTAGTATAAAAATAAGCCAATTGAGGTAGTAAATGAATACAAGTATCTGGGGGTTTTATTAACACCAACCTTATCATGGGACCGACATCTTGGGGAAAAAAGCATGGTTGCAAAAGTAGCAGTTAATTCTGTGTGGGACAAACTGCTTAGTAATAACAATGTTCCACTGAGTGCAAAATTTTCGTGTTATAATATAATTATTCGGGCAATTCTTTATTACGCAGGTCAAATTTGGGGTTTTTTGGAAAACGATAAATTAGAAGTGTTCAAAGAATTTTTATTAAAAGAATTTGTCGACTCCTAACTATACGATTTATCTTGAATCAGGTTTTGAAAAGCTACATTTGTTCACTCTCAAAATGAATATTAATTATATTACGAAAGTATTACGCTTGCCAAGGGAACGGCTTCCGAGAGTTTTACTTAGTGAAATTGTAAATAAAAATGTGTATTGGCATCGAGAATGGAAACGATTGGCAAATCAGGTAGGTTTATCTATAGATTTCAATCAGGAAGCAGTGGAAGGGGACAGAGCGAGTGTTGTGGAGTCGCAGTTGATAAGAGTGACTAACGCACTGCGGGCAGCCTGGCATGGAGAATGTGTGGGTAGAGTGTGCACATCCTTTTATCACAGGCAAGATCTATTGCTTTGATACCTTGGGACCACAGGCTTCATAAATAATGACTTTGACATTAAAGTAATTTCCTGGATCATAAAGTGCTGAGGGGAGTTGATCAATTTAAATTATAAACCGTGGATGAATAGCCAAAACTATTTATGTAATTTACAAGAAGATGAAACAGTTTTTCACTTTGTTGCTCGGTGCTCAATATTGAGGCATATCAGAAACAATTGCATGGGTAAAAAAATGAATTGGATTTTGAAGAATTTAAAGTTCAAATTGTTCTAATTGTGAATAATAATTGTTGTAAAGTTCTAATTGTTAGGGATTGGCGAAAGTTAGGCGTTTATTTAAAATTGGCTTGGGGATATAGGTGGGAACTTGTGCAAGAATTTAACATAGGTTAGGTGCATTTTCTTCTCATTTATTATTATTTATGTATAAATAGCAATATATATATATATATATATATATATATATATATATATATGTGTGTGTGTGTGTGTGTGTGTGTATACTTTAATTTCTAAAACTATTTTATTCTGTCATAGATTCTCTACAAATGTAAGTAGATGCATAAATATCAGAGCAAAATTGTAGTGAAAAATATACATTTTTGGAACAAATGCCATTCAGGGCATTAAATTATAAAAGTATTTGGTTCATTTGAACGTTGGAGGCTTCTAATTTGCCTTTTGTAAAATATTGTTGTTTGTTTTTGGTTTCCATTTGTTTAGTACTGCTGCCTGTTCTTTGCACAAATGACTCTTCCTTTGTTTTAAATAGGTTATACATATGTATATTTTTTATTTTTTTATCGGGTTTTCAGGAGTGTAGAAGAAAAGCTATTTTATCACCAATCAGTGCATGGACGTTATAATTATGCCAACCCAACAGATGGTCATTGTTGACCATTGTTGTGCAGCTGTTGACTGACTATGACATGTTTCTTTTCATATGTGAAAATAAAGCTTTTTCTTTCTTATTCTTTCTTTCTTACTCTTTCTTTCTAATAATCCAATTATAATTTATTACCACCCTTTCTACAACTAAGAGCTACCCTTAAAATTTCAAAGCAATTCATTAAACCGTTAAAAAGGAGTTAGCGTAACAAGAGTGTGACTAAACACGAGTATGAAGGATTCAACTCGCTTCATCCAATTAAAAGAATAAGAAAAGAGGATATACAAATCGGTTTTATTTTCTTATTGTGTCAATCAATGACAAAGGCAATCTTCACTGTTCTTGGTAGGGTATGCATGGACTCAAACCCCATTCTTGTTACTAACTACAGTAAAATGTTCTTAAAAATCATTATTTTGGCAGCAGAACCAGTTTTCAACATTCCAAACATTTTCAAGGTTTCGCTGGGGATCACTATGACAACAAACCTGAGATTATGAAGCGACCACCCTAACCACTATGAGTTACCAGCCAATTAATGCTTTACAATTTTATCCAGCGACTCCAAAGACTTCATATTAGAAACTGAGTTCTATATCAACGATTAAAATTTGACAGGACTGCAAAAAATTGGAAATGAGTCACATTCATTACTTATTTTTTATAACAACATACAAATTAATCGTTATAAAATTGTCACCGGCAGTCGCAACTGCATTTCGTTAAGTTTCATCAACAATAGCTCTCTCACTCACATCGCTAAGTGGCTGACCATTGAGAACGCATCACTAACGTCGCCGGAAATTGAGAATGCATCACGAACATCACCGGTAATCGAAGAACAATCGCAGTCGTCATCGGGAATCGAGAACGAATCGCTAACGTCACTGGCAATCGAGAACGAATCGCAAACGTCGCCGGCAATCGAGAACGCATCGCTAACGTCGCCGACAATCGAGAATGCATCACTAACGTCACCGGCAATCGAGAACGCATCGCTAACGTCGCGGCATTCGAGAAGCATCGCTAACGCCGCCGATAATCGAGAAAGCATCGCTAACGTTGCCGGCAATCACTAACTTCATCTACTATTCAGAACGTGTTATGCGGCCACCGACGATCGCGACCTAAAATTCCCGGTTCGGCCGAAAATTCCTGCATAATCCACGCATTTTTTCCCGGTCACTAAACTTCACGCATAATTCTCGGTTTACTAGGTTTTCCCGGTCGGTAGCAAACCTGTGATACAATCAGCCCCTGGCGCTCTAATGGTTAAATGAAGCATTTTTGCCACTGGTGCTAGATAAGTGCTATCATTTTTACTATGCACACGTAACTACTTGATAGTCTGTTAGAATGCCCTATGTTATGATAATGTCATCCAGGAAACTGACACTGTCCCAAATAATTTTTTCTAAACAAAGCCATTTTCTAATATTTTAGTACTAGAGGCCAACAAATATAATTTATTTGGTGAAGGGATGAACAAGAATTAGTTCCAATTAAATCCTGGCTTTTCTTTTTGAACCTCAATGAAATCTCATTAGCTTTAATGGTAAGCCCTATTACATTTTTCTAAATTAAAACCCATCACAACATATTACGAGTGGCAATGATGATTGATTGTTTTTCCTTTGCACTGGCGTAAGGTATTATGATGTTCTGAGCCATTAAACTTGTATTACATGAACTATTCTAAGGATTAAAGCTAAATTTAGGAACAACTAACCAGTGCAGATCTTTCCCTAGGGCCACTGACATCTGGTGTGGTCGGAATGTTGGACCCTGCTTGGGTGCAGTCCTCCTCTTTCTTCACCAGAACTTCCTTCCCAGTAGCGGGATCTATGACCTTGAGAGCTTTGGGTGATAGCTTGAGCTGCTTATTGGCGGCGGGAGGCACTCTTGTGGCGAGTGGGACCGAACTAGGCTCAATAAAAGAGTTTGGGTAGATCCTAAGTGGTCCAGGATAGGGAGTCCAGGAGGTCCTTATGGGATTGTCTACAAAAACAAATTCACATTATTTCCACATTGTAGCGTAAACTAATGTATAATGTTTATATATGAATCAGGTAAGTAGGCCTAAATAATTCTCATGAATCGATATCTATATATACGAAAAACCGAATATACCCCAGGCCAAACCTCTACACGTACAACTACGAAATTTGGCGCGTGTAGTCTTTCCATAACGTATGTAACCACTAAGAAAGGATTTTAAGAAATCCCCATAGGGGAGGGTGGGGATGTTTGGGACAGGGGAGGTTTGGGACATCTTAATTTTACTTTGTAAGGTTGGCTCAAGAGAGCCTGATTCCTTCCAGAAAGAAGAACTAACCTTAATCTCAGTGTGGCTGAAGTTCCATGTGGTTTTATTGGAATTTGTTGGTGTTACTCATGAAAATGTAAATAAAAAAAAAAAAAAAAAAATGTAATTAAATGTAAATGTAAATGTATGTTTGTGTTTTTTTAAATGTATTTGTTTGTTGGTGTTACCTCAAGTCTGGATTTTGTATCAAAGTGATTGGTTTTATTTCATCTCTATTTTACATAAATATTTAAGTGTAAAGTTTTTATTAAAAACTCCCATCTTTAAGGTTTATTTTCATACATGTAACTACGCTCTACAGTATATTTTAAGGTTATCATTTTAGAACTCATTTTAACTTAAAAGACACCTTGGGGAGGTTTAGAACAACATATGTGGGGAGGTATGGGACAGTAAACTTGACCTGTTCCAGAAATTTCAATGGCAGGGGACAGAATAAGATATGTGTATTCCCAACCAATAGATATATTTTGTAAATAGGGATCCTTGCTTTGAAATTCAAACATAGTTTATTGCCTACAAAATAACAGAAACTGGTTTCTGATGATGTTGAAGTTTTTCAGGGCAGCAAATGTTTTCACAACTGTTCAAGGCCCAATTAACTGTGCAATATTATTAGTATACAATGTGTTAACACTGTTTGATTACAAGTAAAAAGTTATTCTGTGATTTCTCATAGTTTATTTATGTGTCCCAACCTCCCCAAACACTTCCAATGTTTTTTTACGTAACATTTTACGTATTTGTTCAAAATGTTAATTTAAATTTTATTTCCTAACTAAACATGTTTAAAAATAACATCACTATGTAGCTGATGACAAAACTGTCTTTCAATTGCAATTGTCACAATACACGTAGATAAAATTACAAAAATTAGAAAAAATCAAAAGTGAAAAGTGTCCCAAACATCCCCACCCTCCCCTAGGGCTCCGCCCCACGGGGAGTCAAAGTTTCAATCCTATGTTATTCTTATGGACAATTTATAAATACGAAAAACCAATCATCGCCCAGGCCAAAAGGCCAAACCTCTACACCTTCAACCACAAAATTTGGCACATGTAAGTTACTCTTTCCGTAACATAGGTAACCACTAAGAAAGGATTTTAAGGAATTCCCATAGGGCTCCGCCCCACGGGGAATCAAAGTTCCAATCCTTTGTTATTCTTATGGACATTAACTTTAGTTTGAATCGATGAGAATTCAAACAGCTGAATCACGTTTCATAGTAGTTTCACAGTGGGTTAACCACAGAATTCAGCACACACGATTGTTGTATTCCCGGGTTTAACCGGGTACGATAGCAGCTAGTTTATATATATTTATTTTTACTTATAATTTCTAAAACAAGACATTTAGATAAAAATGTCCATATCTGGATTGAATTACCGGTTAGTCCCACTGCAAATTACCATTTAGGATTAGGATACCATATTTGCATCTGGCATTGTGTCAAGGCTTAGTAGCCAGTAACACTTTCGCTGTGGTAAACATAATTTAAACATGAAAATCTGATTTACGATCTTCCAACATACTTCATTGCTGTCCACGTATTTCATTGAGCTGTTTCGATCTAAGGCCATCACCTTGGATTACTCGAAACATCAAAATAAACCTACTAGACAAACTCAACGCTACAACGAATTCTTCCAGATTCACGCTCAGAACTGATCCTCAACGTCAGCCATTCTCTGCTTCCTCGATCCAACATTACTTTTGCTTAGCTGAAAGGTGACTCAAAAAAAAGTTCAGCATAAAAAAGTGGCATTGAAATTCTCCCGGAACGACAAGAGCAGCAAGACATAGCCTTCAAGCAAACCCAAACTTAGATGGTACCCCAAAAACTCGTTTTGGGCGTATTGGGAGGTTTCCTACAAAGTATGCCATTTGAACTTTTGTTGTCACTGGGAGGGGAGTCCCTAAGAGGGTGTGACCCGACTATACGGTATGATAATTATTATTTGTAATACAACATATTTGTTTATAGTTATTCATTCTTTTGTCAAATTCTTACTTCTGTATCTTCTGAATAAAGACATGCATATTTTTGATTGTAGTTTAATTGCAGTAAGTCTTCAACTTTTTATTAGTGTCATAGGCCCTAACACATTATAACCCTGCCAAAGTAGGTACTAAGTAACCGTTTTTTAGATCACTATGCAAGCTCTCAAAGGTTAATTCATGGCTTCTCCAGTTTTATGGCCACCCTGAATATTTACAATTGTTGGCAGCCGATACCGCCAACTCATATATTACCGGTAATGTATTTATAAATAAGGGAGTGTCAAAACCCCCATCACTGGAGATGAAAATTGAACCAAGGAAACCACAAAGCACATCATTAGCTAACTTAACTTACATGAAGGTACGAAAACTGTGTAGGTACCCAATCCTTCTCTCACGAGTGATGGGATCATGGTGAACAATACAAGTTAGCGCTGCTACTCCCCCCCCTCATGAGTTACATGCCAGTGTGGTGCAGATTACAGCCCCATTAATGATGACTGACTAACTAACTCTGTTGACTTAGGTTAATTCTTGTCAGAAACGTAAAATGTTTGCCCTTGAACATTTTTTTATAATTTGCAGTAGGCCTACATTAAGTTAAGTTTGCAAAGTTAGTAAGCCTAGGACTCAGCCTAAGTTAGTTCTAGTCAACAAAAATATTTAAAATATATTTGTAATTACAGTTTAATCCAGGAACTGGTGCGATTGCATTGTAGGCATGATAGTGTAGGTAATTGTGGCCATCAGGCCTAATCGGATGATGCGGTAGAACTGCAGGTGTGAACTGGCCCTGGCCGGCAAAGTGAGCATTTTGCCTTGGCTGCACTCCCCAACTGTCCTGTAACAGAACGAACAATGTCTAAATAACCAGATAAATTTAAATCTAAGCAAAAGTATATGTCGTCAAGCAGTATGATACCGGTGTAGAAGTCCGGACTGTTAACCCAGTTAACACATTCAGTGTGGGTAGACTACATGAACTCTCCAAGCTGGCCTTGCCAGTCGATCGGGTGGAGTTATGAGCTCCAAGATCTAATGTTGTTTTCAAAGGAATACTGTGCCTCAGCCACTGCAGCTGGATGAATGGAACTTCGTCTCGAGTTTGTCTATTCCGTACAGTACTCACACTACGGTCAGTTTTCAGTCCCCCCCCCATCGGAGGTGCGGAGGGGGGACATTTCCCCTGCCCTCTCTTCCAAGTTTTTTACCAACATTCCGGCTCTTATCAGCGCTCGGTTTTTTGTTTGTTTACATTTCTAGAAGGAAATAATAGTGCATTCCGATGAATAGTGTGCTTCAGTCGTATGGGATTGTGGTGCATGTTGCGTCGCAACAGGCGCCTACTACTATTGTGCCGAGCCAAAACCGCGGGTAGAAGATCATGAACTCCAAAAAAAATTTAACGGCACTAATTACAGGAAAGGACTGTCCTAATATTTTTGTTAACACTCAAACATGGTTTATACATCTATAACCTATGTTTTTAGTGAATAATAAATTTCAGCTCCTGGGACAACCTTACATCATCTATACCGTACTGAATGTGTTAACCGGGTATAGACCAGCCTACAAGAAGGGTAAGTTTTTGAGGGTTGCTCCGAGAAAATCCCTTTTCAACTACAGTAGCTTAATAAACAGCGAGACGTATGTATAATAATTAACAACAAATAATTACACAAGCAAGAGAATAGACGACTTCGAAAACAAAAGCCTGGAGAGATTAAATTACAACGCTTAAGATAGCTTAACTGCTCAATATTGCTGAGGTAAAGTAAGGATTCTTACTTGATGTGAACAATTCATATCCCTTTATTACACACACACAGTGTAAACAAAATGTAACTACGAGGTTATACCGTTGGCGCCAAAAAAACCAACAAACAAAACAACGCGCGACGACCGACGACGCCGGTGACAGGACACTGGACAGAGTGAGGAGTGAGGTGGGTCAGCGGTCAGCGGTGCGGCACACGGGAGACATTTCAGGAGCCGTGTGACGTCACTAAAACGCGTCATCAGTGAGGTTCCCTCATCGCCCGCCGCTAGCGCCGGAACAGTTTTTGCCGATCTAAGTTAATCAAGATCCAGGATCATCATCATCACCTCATCATATGTTCAAAATTTGTACTTGTAACCACATTCTTATTATTTATGTCTTAAGTATTCCCTCACCCGATTATCAGCGCTCTATCATTCACACCCTTTATCATTAACAGATTAACTTGGTACCACTTTTGCTGTTGCCAGAGTTAAACACCCCAGTCAGCACACAATGTAAAAATAACGTTTTTTTCACGTGAAAAATGTCAAAAAAAGTAAAAGTTAAATTGCAAACGTTTTTTTCACGTGAAATTTACGTAAAAATGTAAAAGTAAAAAAGTTGTGAAATTCATAACGTGATTTTCATGTTTTATTTTAACCACTTTTTTACATTTGCTAATATTTACATACTAATTAGTTTAAAAATTTGTTTTGTTATAAAAAATATAAAAAATATTTTTTATCTGGTTTTAAGCAATTGTCTGCGGTCGAATTTCACTTCTATAAATAACTTGATGAAATAGAGTTGATGAAAATGAAATATATTATGTATATTTGAAAACAATACAAATCTTAACTGTCTACATATTTTAAAAAAACCTGCTTTTTGTTCACCCACTTCCTGAAGTTAATACTTAACCGATGTTGATGATTTTTTTTATTTAAAATATAATTTCAAGTTCTAAGTTATTGTAAAGCCAGAATTTCGATTTAGGCCCCAGGAATTGCCCCACGGGACTTCCAAGTTCTCATGTTATTCATATGGAGGAGAGTTTTATTTGGTTTATGCCACTTGTGTTTATTCTTAATTCAATAAACAGCTGTTATAAGGATTATATCTGCAAAGTTGTGCTTGGGAGATACTCGTTTTGAATCAAATTTAAAATTTTTATCAGATATATAAGTGCATGGACATATTGATTAATAATTTTAGGCCAGGTTGAATATTTTTAATTTTTTTTTATGGGTGAGTAGTTATCTTTCCTCAAATGTAAAGTAAAATAAATACTCTATTTGAAGTGTGTGTTGGCATTAATTTAACTTATTTTGCATAGGTACAGTACATACTGTATGACTTAAAGGATGTTAGGAATAAATATAAAATGTACAGGTTATCCAAAAGAAATATAAGTAATTTTCTCTAGGTTATCATAATATAAACTTAGTATTTCCTGCTTATATAAATAAGTTACATTTTTATTTTAAGACGCCATAGCACAAAATTTAGGTATTTCACAAACAAGCAAATGCCCCCACACTAGAATGAAGTCAGCCATTAATATCAATAATATAATAAGCCATGTATAATATAAAAAAGTGAAATAAAGTAAATCTTATGTTTTGTAACTAAAAACGTTTTTAACCTCATTATTACATTACCCACCCCATAAAAAACTTTTTTAACAAAAACTTTCATATTTTCATTCAATAATTAATGAAAATGTATTAGCATAATTAATTTATCTAAAGCAAGATGAGCTACAATTTTTTAGTTCACTGATCCGTTGACTGTAGGAGAAGAAAACTATTTTTTACCCTATGTTTATTCCTACGCTAATTTGTATACTTAACCTTTTGTTCCTACGGTCAGTCAGCAAAATAATCAAATTCAAATTGAAGCCTTTTCGCGCTTTATGAGAATGGCCCAGTAAAAGCTCTCCTGTGACGCATGCGCAAGACCTTCCCTGAATGCCTGCCCAAAAGGAAAGATAGAGAGAGCTGTCACTGCAAACACCTCGATCTCGCCATTTTGTTTTGTATTTGTTATGGTTTGCTTGCGCTGTTTACAATCGTTCAGAAGTTAAAAGTTTGAGTTTAAGTGAACATTAAACATTGTTATCTCGGATTCGTAAGCGGCTAATCAAGGTAAGAAATTTGTTATTAGTTTGTTGTAATAAATTTAAACTTAGGACTAGTAGAAAATCATATTTTATCGTTACTGGTAAGCTTGCCGTGCTGCACTTTAGTGTACCACTTCAGATTTATTGGTTTCATTGCGTAGCGACTTAAATAATTACTTCAACTTTCCGAGTTAAAAATTAATTCTTACAGTTAGGTTATTTTATTAGAATACAATATAAGCTTATTTATTCATGCAAGGTTTGTCTAATACAAAAGCTTTTTGGGCAAGATCGGCCTAACCTAATCACCATAAACTTCACTGCGTATGTTAGTGTTTCCTTCCACCATGGTATAGGCCTATATGTGTAATCTTTATGTCTAATATTGGTCCTAGTAGAGTAGCCTGGGGTACAGTATGATAAAGCGTCCACCAAAACAATCGAATAAAAAATATCGGATTATGACTGACACATTGATTTAACCATATTCTCACTCGATGTTATTGATTTTAACACGTGATTATACTTAATTGTTTTACTTTACAGTGCTTTATGGTGGTAGCTAGGTTAGCATTTACTGGGAGATTTGTCGACACAGACCGACTTCACCATTTTTACCTGGCTGCTGCCAAATTGTACCATCCAAAATATTAAGGTAACGCACTACTAAACCTCACTCTAGGTTTTTAATAATGAAATTAATCAAATTATGTATGAATGCTTTTGAATTTCAACTACCATATTAATTTTTACAGACTCTCAACTTTGCAACTGGACCCACCCTGGCCCGCGACACCACCGCAACTTAGCCTGCCAATCCCCCATAATTTGCTGCTCTTCTTCTCTTTTGGTAAGTTTGATGATAAAGTTATTCTTTATTTTGTATAAACTTGGATTGTACATGTAACCCATCAGTGGTATAGGGTAAAAGCTATACAACGTACTATTTTTGTTGTATAAAGTATTATCTGAGTTGCTGAGAGAAAGCACTTGCATCAATATCACATTTTATTGTGCGAGAGTAGTTTTTTTTAGCCATTGTGATATAATTAAACTGAACCCAACTTAACCTAATCGAAACTAATCTAACCTAACCTAACCTAACCTAACCTACCCTACCCTAAACTAACCTAACCTAAACTAACCTAACCTAAACTAACCTAACCTAATAAGGAGTATAATACCAGCGTACACTTAGTACAAGCATGGTTGGTTGGTGGGTTTGCCACGGGTACTTATTAGGTTAACTAGCGTTGGGTTAGGTTAGGTGTGGTTTGTTGGGTTTGTTTTTGTTTGTTTTGCCATCCAGGTACGGTGGCCTTCGGCCTTCGACAACCGTACCTGGATGGCAAAACAAACCCAACAAACCACACTTAACCTATCAAACCTAACCTAACCCAAGCTAGTTAACCTAATAAGTACCCATGACAAGCCCACCAACCAACCATGCCTGTACTGTGTACGCTCGAATGTCACGTACCATACGAAGATGTAGCGTTTTTTTTAACCATTCGTTTTCGGATCAAGTTTCTTCGCCCAGCTCACTCCCTACAGGATGAGCTCATTCGCTCCGCGTTCACTTGCCTCCATGGTGACCTCATTCGCTACGCTCATTTACTTTCAGAATGAGCTCGTTCACGCTCATTTACTTTCAGAATGAGCTTGTTCACTTTGCTCACTCACCTCTCAACACTTAGTCACTTATAATGGGTAAGGGGTAAATAAAGCACGAAACATAACTTTTTATTACATACTTATTATCTATGACATTTCATTTATGTTTACTCTATGGACGTTTTCCTCATAGTCTGTAGAAACTAGAAACATTAATGTGGACGTGAACAGTAGCGGCTAACGTCGGACGTGTACGTAGCCTTTGAACAGTAGCGGCTGACGTCGGACGTGTACGTAGCCTTTAAGATGTTCTAATCTGTGGTTTGTAAGTAGCGTCTGCTTGCATCGAAAATAATAACTTTAAGTAATATTTTCTATAATTAATAATTGTTTCCGCGCAAAATAAATGTTATTTCTGGATTCTAGAGGTAAAAATCTTTAAGAAAAACGCAAATTTACCTGGTTATAGTTGGGGTCATGTATACTACATAAGAACCTTGTTTTTTTATGGTAGTTTTTGTTTGTTAACTTATTTGTTATATGTTTTATTACAATATTATTATTATTGACGATATACAATTTGTTGGGTTTAGATTATAACATTAATATAAATATCGAGTGAATAATTCTCGATATATAGTGTTAAAATGTGATTCAAAATATCGAGTGTTCCAATTCGATATATTGAATGTTTAAGATCGATATATTGCATCCAATTAGTTGGTGGCCGCTTATGAAACTGTACCCATCAGTAGCTTAGGCAGAGGGGGCCTAAGTTTAAACAACTTATTCAGCTGTACATTGTCCTGAGCAATGACTTTATTAAGTTAGTTAAGTTTAAAAGTTGTGTTATGCTATAATATTACGTACAAACTGTAAGCAATTAAATAACTTGTCAAAACATGCCTAAGCTATAAAAATAAACTTTGTGGTAATAACTGGAATATTTTAAAATCTAAATCAAGCTGTAACCTACAAATTCAGAATACTTTAAGAAACCCCAATTAGTTGTATTTTGGCCATTATCAGTTGTAGGCCTGGATGTAAACGAGGCCTTCATAAATTCACAGTCAAGTTAGTATACCGGTACCTAATATTTAGTGGCGGCTCATGAGTAGGTCTACCGAGTCTACAAGTATTAATAAAAGTTTTGGTAATAAAACGTTTTATTTTCAACTGGAGGTTTTAATGTATTATTACTTGCATGCATTACCATTACCATTTACCATCCTCTTCATCATTGACCCTCTGGTGGAGGGGATAGAGACTGTGCCAAGAGTTGTGAACAATAGAACTACATAAAAAACACACTAACTGTAATAAACTTACACAAATTTTTAAAACTTTCCATGGCTAAACATGCAGCAATCACATCCAATCCTTAGTCTGATTGTATTTTTTATTGATTTATTCCCATACCACAAAATTCCGACGTTCAAAACTTTAAACAACTTTTTACTAACTTGGTTTTTTATAGGTAACCAATAGAAATTGGGAATAGCAGTTAAAATAGGCCAAGGCCTTATAGGATGTCTTATAACAGGAAGCATGTATTTAGGGCTAAGGATGTATTATAACAGGAAGACTAAGATGTGCTGATTAAAAAAAAAAATTTAATAATAACATTTATAACTTTTTCTGCCTGGATTGTCCTCTATATAATTTGTTTGTTTCTATGAGAAAGTTTTAGGCAAACGTTGGTAAATACCAAACATATGAAGGTACGTACAAGTTTAAACACAAAATATAAGCAAGCGAGATACAGTACTTTACGAATTCCCTCTAAGAATAGTATAGGGAATTTTTTGGGGATTTTCTCCGAAGCCACATAATGTAACACAATGTAATGATTAAAAAAAATGTTTTTTTTTAGCTCTAAGATGGTCGGAATTAAAATTCCACACACAATATATATATGAAATTGAACAAATGGTGTTTTTGGCATCTGGGGATCTCAAAACAAAAAGTTATCATGGTCCCGGGCCTAGGTCTTACCATGAGTACAACCGTAATAGCTTTCTCTCTATATGGGAAAATTGCTAAAATTAGTAAAAAGTTAATAACATATTTCTTTATTGTGGAAAAGTAGGTTTTTTTCAAGCCACTAAGAATTGCAGAACATAACAGCAAAGCTAGCAACTCCTTAGCAATGCATAGACAATGAAGAATACTAACATTTATCGCTCCTTGTGTTAAGGGAAAGTTCTGAAAAGGCTCGAAATGCAAATGTGTTAAACTTCTTAAAAATATTGTTTAACTCTATTTGCTGACAAACATATAAAAAACACGACACAATATAATATTAATATTGCTTTATGATTTGACAGGAAACAGGGCCGGGATGACCCACTTGGAGATGATGAAGAGCAAAACTAATCATGTGATACCGTTAAGAGTTTGTTTTTTTACAATTGTATGTTTTTTTATAATTGTATATTTTTACTTGTTTAAAAAAGAGTTTGTATTTATAACTATACATTTTCCTCATTTATTAAAGTTAAAAGTTTGTGTTTATGTTTTTTTTTCTTATTTATAAAAGATAATAGTTTGTGTTTGTAATTAGATTTTTTTATTGTTTTATGAAGTTAGGAGTAGTGTTTACGATTGTAAATTTGTTTACTTGTTTAATTAAGTTATTAGATTTTTTTATTGTTTGTTGAAGTAGTTAGGAGTAGTGTTTACGATTGTAAATGTTTTTGCTTGTTTAATAAAGTTATGAGTGGTTTTTATAATTGTATTTTTTTTACGTGTTCACACTTCAAGTCTTTTCCAATATAGCTGAAATTTGGTCGGAAATATATATTATTTGTATATCCACAGTGATCAAATTTTGTGATTATAAGACGTTCTTCATTTGTCCATTCAAATTTGTCATTTGTACTGAAAAATCTCATGAATAACGTAATTAAATGGTAAAAAAAAACATTTAAAAATGTAAAAATTACGTGATAAACATGTTAAAAAGGTTAAAATTTAGTCATTAAAAAACGTTATATTCACGTATTTTTTTAACGTTTTTTTGTGGTAAAAAAGAGTGCCATTTGTACAAAAAAATCACGTGAAAAAACGTTAAAATTACATTTTTTTACGTGATAATAACATCAAAAAAGTCAAAGAGAAACGTCATTTTCACGTGATTTTCTTGTTTTTGTGCTATCTGGGACGTTACTTTCATCCTCATCGCTATCCAATCTAATAGGCAATAATCCAACCTGGCCAGCAACCATAAACAACTTAATTAATATAGCCCTAGTAAAATTATGTTCGGCAGATTTTCCATAGTTATTAACATATTGCGTGATATGTTTCACTATTTATTCGTCTTTTATCATTAAGTCAACCAATCGAGGACAACTTTGGTGTCCAATTAAGGACAAAGTATATTGAATCTTCTTAGTAGTAAAAATTTAATTTTCCAAATTGATATCTCTTATTTACAGCTACAAGCAAACAATTAGCTTATTATATAAGAGAATAACCAAATGTTTTGACTCATTATGCCAAACTGAAGAGACACATGTTTTATTCACATAGGCTATACTATGTTTGGCCTATCTACTTAAAATTCTTTACAATTTGTGTACTTACACACAACAAATAAAATGTGTGAACCTGCACAACACACATTGAGTAAAAATCGAATTATAATGTTTCCAATTAATTGTAAGTAGAAGAAAAATAACTGTTTCCGAGTAGGTAGAAACATTATGTAAATGTGCAGTAGCTTACATTTTTTAAATATGGGTAGGCCTATATTAATTTGTTTCCAAAGCCCAAAGAAACAAATCCTTTTTGTTCTCATTTATTTGACGGACAAAATTATTATTAGTATGTAAATTCGTATGTAAGGCCAGTTACTGGGATATTGTTCAGGTTAATTTATGATACAATAAATACATAAACATTCCTTTCAGTCAATTTATAGACGCGTAAAGTTGTAAACAGAGCGGACGACTCTTCAACTGACAGATGAGCAGCAGACTCTAGCTAGTCTAGCTACAGTACGTGTGATGTCATAGGGCTTCTGTTTTTGTGTTCATCGGTGACGTCATACGGCTCCTGAAATGTCTCCCGTGTGCCGCACGGGTGGGTCAGGGTGACAGAACAAGAATTTGCATCCTTGCATCTTGCACAGTGTCTCCACCACATCAACATCATTTTACCCTAAAGGTCCTTAAAAACTATCCTAAATTACCCTAAAAAATTTCAAATTACCCTAAAGATTACCCTAAATCTCAACAACCTGAAATTTATATACTTCTCTTGATAATAAAGCCTAGCTACGATTAATGAATGAGTTATTTAGGTACCATACTATAATAATAAAAATTATTTAGGTTTAAAAAAAATCCAGTTTAATAAATATATTAAAAATTTTTCAATTCAAATGTCTTTATTACCAGTACTTAACTAATTGTATACAAATCTTTTCATGTAGGTCATGTTATTAATTAAAGTAGTAGTAAGTTGACGGAAGGAATAAGTAATAGATTTAAATTAGCCTACATTACAAATTTAATATCAAAAATTATTAATATAAATCATCATTTAAGAAAAGCTTGGCATCCTTGGGGAGTTTTAGATTTTGTATTCATAGGTCTAGTGTTTAAAGCTGCTATAAGCATATAAAGTGTTAGCTTTTGAAACATTTGTTATAACTATCGTCGACCTATAAACTTACCTATTTTGTTACTGTAGTTTTAATTTTGTATTTTAGGTATATGTACCATACCATTGACATAGACTTTTAACTCCATACCATTGGGTTTATATCCAAAGGAATGGCTAATTTGCCCACTGCACTTAAATAAACTGATGATAAGACTCGTTTGTTTAATTCATCCTATAATTACATTTTATTATTGCTTCAGTGCCTTGCTTGAATAGATGCTGTTTCCCATATTAATTTTCTACAGGTTTAGGCCTACTTACAAAAAGTAGGATAAGTTATGATTAAGTTTATTATTAGTATTTTTAATTGATTTTATTATTATTGTTATTAATTTAAGTCTCTGATTTAGAATTAAAATCATGTTATACTTTTGTTAAATTAATTACAAGTTAAATTCGTTTTAATATTCAGACTATGTTGGCTGTAGGGCTATAAAATAATTTTTATTTAAAATGTTGGAACTCTGATTTTACCCTAGAAATTACCCTAAAAACCCCATTACCCTAAGATTACCCTGATCATAAAAAATTACCCTAAAAAAGGGTAATTACCCTAAAATTAGAGACACTGATCTTGCGTCTTGCATCACAGTACACTAAGCACCGCCTTTCAGTGTTTCCACTTGAAGGATTTTTATCCCATATATGGGATATTTTGACTGCTTTTGGGATAAAATGGGATTGTGGGATACAGTGGGATATTTTGGAAATCGGCATTACGTCTGCTAGTTCGCTTACGACCAGACCACCTTAGCAGTAGGACTTCTAGTCTAGTGGGTTTTATCGTCGTACTGTCAGTTGCGGGGTTTCCAATTTCCTACGTTGTTTTTAGTGAACTTCTTATGGAAAAGTGAACTGTTAGCATGACCCGCAAGGTGAAACTTAAGCCCGGGACCACCATAGAAGTTCCTAACGTGACCTTCTGAACACCTTTTGCAGGGTCTCTAAACATTTATATATATATATATATATATATATATATATATATATATATATATATATATATATGTACGCACCCTAGCGGTCGCAGTGTTTGTCCGATTTACTTCAAATTTGGATAGAGACATTCCTTTTTATAATCAGTTGGACAAGTTCGTTGGGCAAAACAATCGGAAAACTCTAACCCCCATTTTTGGGGATTTTAAGTTTTCAAATTTTTAGTTTTTGGGCCCAAAAAGGGTCAGAAAAGCCCCGAACGTACACTTATTTCACATTACATTATGGTACGTAAAAAGCCAAAGATTTTAAACGCTCCCTCGTCATTTTAGCACAAGTACTTACCGAGTTATTCAAGAAAGTGTTACTTGTCAAAATACAGTACGTTGTCTTATGGGGATTTTACCCTGGAAAAGCCAGTTTTTCATCCCTTAATATCGTTTTATCACCCCCAATACCCCTATACCAACTTGTTATCTCGACTATACCTCCTTCTAACTTTATAATGTACCGGGTGTCCCACGTAAGGTGTCTCAAATTGATTACGGAAAAACGGCTTAACGTACAAGGATGAAATAAAATTATTTCCCGCTAAATCGACCCCAAGGAATAACGTAAAAATATTTTTAACTTTTTTCCCATACAGGGTGTGCCAAAAACTGAGGGTCACTAGTTCGAATCTCGGAATTTTCAAATGTAAACATATGTCATGTTATGCATCATTTTAAAGGTATTTAATAGACAAACATTTTGGCGAAAACAGAAATTAATTATCTTTTTCCGCTTCAAAATGGTGGCAGTTTTTTTGGGAAAAATCAATATGTCTTTAATACTCTGTGTTTCCTATACCAATGCACATAGTCCTTCTCCGGTTGAATTTTCTTACTCGTTATGAAATTAGCTTTACTGTGATATGCTACAAGTAACGGTTTTTTGAAATAATAAAAATTCCAAAAAAATTGATTTTTGAAAATTTGCAAATGCCCATTGTTCAAAATTTCCATATAGCAACATATGTCAAGTGGCAGATCATTTTATAGGTTTTTTAATTCTTAACAACTTTCTAATTTACACTTACTTCGTATCTCTTTTAGTTTTTGTGTAAATAACAAAAAACCTAATTTTCCTATATCAAATGCATGTTACTCGGGTTACTAAATGAAATGGGGCCATGATCAGCTGTTTAGTGTTAAACCCAAATAACATGCATTTGATATAGGAAAATTAGGTTTTTTGTTATTTACACAAAAACTAAAAGAGATACGAAGTAAGTGTAAATTAGAAAGTTGTTGAGAATTAAAAAACCTATAAAATGATGTGCCACTTGACATATGTTGCTATTTGGAAATTTTGAACAATGGGCATTTGCAAATTTTCAAAAATGTATTTTTTTGGAATTTTTATTATTTCAAAAAACCGTTACTTGTAGCATATCACAGTAAAGCTAATTTCATAACGAGTAAGAAAATCCAATTGGAGAAGGGCTATGTGCATTGGTATAGGAAACACAGAGTATTAAAAACATATTGATTTTTCCCAAAAAAACTGCCGCCATTTTGAAACGGAAAAAGATAATTAATTTCTGTTTTCGCCAAAATGTTTGTCTATTAAATACCTTTAAAATGATGTATAACATGACATATGTTTACATTTGAAAATTCCGAGATTCGAACTAGTGACCCTCAGTTTTTGGCACACCCTGTATGGGAAAACAGTTAAAAATATTTTTACGTTATTCCTTGGGGTCGATTTAGCGGGAAATAATTTTATTTCATCCTTGTACGTTAAGCCGTTTTTCCGTAATCAATTTGAGACACCTTAGGTCGGACACCCGGTATAACATTGGCATCCTATTAGGGAATTTAAATTTAACCAGGAGCATCAGAACAGCAAAAAAAACATTTTTAAATTTTCAAAAAATGTTATTAGTGTTGGTTTAAACCTTTTATTTTATCTTTTTAAGGTTTAAAAAAATGCGGAAAATCACTTCCCTTACGTCAGCGTGCTGCGTGCGATCTCGTTATTTTACCTAATTTATTGCACCTATTATTATTTTATAAACGTCACAGAACGAAGAACTAACTCTAAATTACAACAATGAATGTCACTGGCCTGGCCATGTTGGAATAAACAAGGAAAATATTTGCTATTATTATTACCTATGTTGTACTCTTTAGTACTACAATACTATTTACAAATATTAATACCTCTCACGGAACTAAATTATTTAACTTAGTTCACTTGCCAGCCTTATGGCAAACCGTATCATTTATATCGCATTACTCAAAATCCTTTGAGGTACTAAAATGTAAAATATAGGTAATTAGTGGATCTTTAACTATGCTCTATATCTATCATATCATATTTAACATTATCTGTGTTACTCGTGTTACCGTTTATTCTGTGCTCGCTGCGTGTTACCCATTGATTATACATCCTACGGAAATTTTCGTATATTGTAGGAATGGTTAACAAATAAATGAGATGTAAAAAGATGGCTATTGCGTTTAAAAAATGTTAAACTCTCGAGGATGTAGATACATGGAAAAGTCAGCAAGTTGTTGGTCTTGAAATGTGATTTGGGGAGTCTGTGTATTTAAGGCTAAGAATAACTCTCAATTGCTCCAGTCAATTGTTTATATTTACATGTTACATTGCAGTGGAATGTTGTTCTGCTAGCCGTCAGGTGATCAGTCACAAGATATTATGTGTACGGTTTGGCAACGTTGCATTTTATGCCACCCGCTAGTAAGCCTATCGAGGACAATAAATACTGAGGAGATGTTCTGTTCCTGGTTGAACACCTTGGAATGAAGTCATGTTTTAGATGATTAACTTCACTCTAACAATCAACAGAATTTGTATCTTGATTATCTTTTGTTTCTTCGTTGTTTATTGGCTTGTCATTATACTGCTGGACAAATATATTTTCTTCTAGATGGACATTAGTATTACCTCGTGGAGCCAAATGTTTTAAAGATACTGTTGTTTCTTGACCGTTTCGTTTTCTGACAAATAAGGCATACTCTGGATTGGCTTCTATCAATGAGCTTCTTCAACTAGTGGTTCATATTTACTTGAGCATACTGACCGTTTAATCAAAACTGGTCCTCGATAAGTTAACCAGGAAGGTCAAGCTGTCCCATTAGATGATCGTCGAGGACGTATGAAGAATCTCTCGTGTGGTGTCACGTTGCTAGTATAGTACATAGTAGAGATCTAGTTGAATGTAAAGCATCATCCAGGACGACTTCCCACTGATTTATGTTCAAATTTCTTGATTTTAAAGCCAACATTATGGACTTCCATATAGTTTCGTTGTACCTTTCAGTCTGTCCGTTACCTTCTGGATTGTACGGAGTTGTCCTGCTGGTAGCAATACCTCTCAAATGAAAGAAGTTAGTTCTTGAGACATGAAAGATGTCCTTCTGTCAGAATGTATGTCAGAGGATGTTCCAAAAACACTGAAAAGTTGATTTAGACAGGGTCTGGTTTAATAGTATTGTTACTGATAAGATAGCCTAGAAGAGAGATGGAAGACTGAGACAACTTACATTTTCTATCATTTAGTGTCAGGATTTAGTGTCATTTTGTTTACAGCTTCAAGAAACTGTTTTAGATTATAATCATGTACATGTTGAGAATTCCCACAGATAGTTCTAGCATCGATATAAGAAAAGTTCCTATAAGTCCTTCTTTAGTTATGATACTGTCCAAGACTCTTTGAAAACAAGCTACTCCGTTCGTTCACCAAACGGAATCCTGGTAAATTGATAAAGCTTACCGGCAGCTTCAAAAACGTTGAATTCCTTTTCTTCTTTAAAAGTATCGGTATCTGGTGGTACTAAATATCGAGTATTTAGATACTTTTGATACTATGTCATCAATGTTTGGAAGGGGATACGCGCATCTAACAGTGTAGGCTTATTTATGTTTTGTGAGTAATCTGCAACTAAGCGTTTCTTATGGGTTTCATTTTGTGTGTGATTAAAACCTGAGCACGCCAAGGAGATGAACTCTCTTTTATAATACCTTTAGAAGGCATGTAGTTGACTTAACTCTCGATAAATGTGTTGCCTGGCTCAGAAAATCTAAGTGATTTTGTTGCGATAGGTTTACACCCCGGAGTTAAATTTCCAAACAACCGTGGTGACCCAACACAAGCTAGGTCTAAGCTACAAACAGAAAGTGGAGGTTTAGTCCCCCCAAAAATAACCCATATAGCACAGGATGTCAATTTGACATAAAAAAGTGATCAAAGACGTCAAATTGATGTAAAATAAAATATTTGATGAAATATTGACGTCAAAATGATGTAAAATTTTTTATGTCAAAATGGTGTAAAATGTTTGATGTCAAAATGATGTAAAATTTTTGATGTCAAAATGATGTAACATTTTTTACATATATATCTTTTGATATAAAAATATTATAATACCAAAACTGTATTATTTTTGTTTCAATCAGTTTTATTTAACAATAATTATTTTTTTAACCGCCCCCATCAAAAGTTTTACATCATTTGAAGTAAAATTTACATGCAATTTTTGATCAGCACAGTATTAACGCATGTTCACAAAAAAATACAAAGTTAAATGTTTAGTTATTAATAATATGGCTTGAATGTAAATTTAATTAATTATAGTTAAATTTATTATCACACTCACTCACGAATAAGTACGGTTTTTTTCTAAATAATTTAAACATCCATTGACACAATCCAATTTGGCACAGAAAGTCAAATCAAGCATATTGTATGTTCCGAAAAGCAGTTTACAATTTAACGGATAACTATTTATTTACAATTATGATTTAAAAACTTAATTAGAGTTCTCAAAATAGGTATTACAAATTAACCTTACAATTACAATTAAATATATGTTTGCATTTGGTTAAGAGGTTATTCCTTCTCCTTGGCTGGCGCGGCGCGCCGCGCATTGTTTTTCTGTCATATCGGTCTTAGAGGGGTTATCAAAATCATGTTTATATTAGACTTTAGTTTGGTAAAGTAGAAGAGACGAAAGTTAATAAGTTCATCTAGTCTTAGCATCACACTGCTTAGTACAGGAAGTGCAACAGGGTAAGTAAAATCAAAACATATTAGCATTATTTTGACAATGTTTTTCAGTTAGACCTAACCTTTAATACTTGAAGTCACCTCGCTTCCTTCAACTAAAATAATTTCAATTAAGCTTATTGCTGGGTAGCAAATGATGAAAAATGTTGTAATCAAAACCCGACAAACTATG
Source organism: Allygus modestus (assembly GCA_963675035.1). Lineage (NCBI taxonomy): Eukaryota > Metazoa > Arthropoda > Insecta > Hemiptera > Cicadellidae > Allygus > Allygus modestus. The sequence continues at coordinate 426,400,100 of OY776111.1, forward strand.
TTGGTATAATGCCTAAACAGGTGAATTGATATACCAATAGATTATTGAAATTTGGTGTGTTCAGGCCTAGGACTAGTTCAATATTAGCTTCAACACAATTAAGCCTACATGGATGTAAAATTAGGTATTTGGCTAAGTCTCACTGTCTCATACAATCCAACATTTCAATGGTGTGGATAATTGTTTCGATATCGATTTGGCTTAGGATTACCATTGGATGTGAAAGTGTCATTAACCTAAATGTGTAATACAAATTAGGGCAAATTGAGAAATAAATGTGGCACACCTGCCAAATTATGACCCAGTTCTAGCATCTGCAGGCAGCCTTAACCCTATAACTGTTGCAGCGTACCGTAACTTAGTTCAAACTAAGTTACGTTCCGGTGTGATGTGTCTGTTGTGGTAGCGTAGTCTTTTCTACGTCTAGCAAAAATTTAGTATAATCACTTAAGTTAAATTGATAACTTACCAGAATGAACTAGAGATTTTAGAGCTTTAATTTGATAGCCTACCATATTCATGGAACTTGTGATTGTTGATATGTATTTACATAAGTTAAACCAATTTTAAATTTAGGACTAAGTTATTTTAGTCAGCAGATTTGCAAAACTAAATTAAACATCCTGTAGAGTTATTATAGTAAGACATAAGTCAATAACTATATACAACATTTTCTATTACCGGTACTAACTTAGGTAGGTAACTTAGGCCCTAATACAAATTGCAACAAAAAATGGCTGTAAATGGCTTTAATAGAAGATTTTTTATATTGCAACTTTCAGTCAAAGAATTAACTTTTAACTCCAAAGGCAACTTCATTGGAATTAATTTGATATACAAAGTAAAAAACATATGGGTAGTTTGGCATGTTTATGTATATTTTTCATAATATAAAGTAAAACTCTTCAAAAGTAGAAAAGAAAAGCCGCCACCATGGGGAATAACATGCGCCAGTTCTAGGGTTAAAATAATAGTTACTTTAAACTGGTAACTTCCTGGTCCACCAAAGAACAAGTTATTTAGGGCCTACTTAACATATTCGACCTAAGATTTTTTTGAAATCCGCCATTAACAAGAATATGTTAGTTTATGTATGTTACCGTAGTTTAGTGGCAATTTCCTAGCGTCCTGACTGGGCTTTTCACACTGTGTGCTCCGTGGTTAATAAAATATCGTTACTGGTTTATTTTTTAGGCCCTGTAACCAATAAGATCGTTTTTTATAAAGTTAGCTTAAGTTATGTAAATAAATTATAAAAATCGCATGACTTTTAGTGGAATGATATCTCAGTTGCAGTGATTGTCCTCGCCCTCATTTCAGAGACCTATCCATTTTTGTTTTCTAGAAAGTTGGACCAGCTTAAAACACGGGTTCTGGATTGTATTACCACTGGGGTATTTTCAGTTAAATAAATGCCATTGATGATCAGTGGGATTCGACTCATGGACCAAAGTCACTTGCTCCAATAAATATACCAAGCTGTATCCCAACAGTACGCAAATCATGTCCTTGATGAAATTTAAAGTAAAATTAGCCTAATTAAGACTTGAGACCAATCTTAATATAAGAACATCAGGGTTTGTCACTGCTGGATTTGTTTAGTTATACTTTCAAATCACTATTTTGGACCGGCTTTTGTGTGTGGTTTGTAACTTATTTTTTATTTAACATTGTGAGTGAATAACATTTTAAGCTATACATGGAACATGCCGAGGCCGCAAGCAGAATTATAACTGAAGTTTGGGGCTAAATTTTAAATGGCAAAGCAATTTTGAACATAGGCTGGTTTAAAATCCTGCAACGAGCAATAATTCACTTGCTAGTGGTTTTTGGATTTTCTAGGTTGTTTTACCCAACAATACTGAAGGAACAATAAATCAAAAGTGAAAAACTGCTGTAATCGTTTTATTTTTGAAAATTGACTGCAAGTAGCCTATATAATTTGGTAAACCTTAAACTATATTAAATTTATTTGGTGGGATGGGTTAATATAAGATAATGGTCACAAATCTAAGCTCGCTTTATATACCGTAGTTAATCTGAATAATATTACCGGTATCTTATCAACTTATTGTGTGGCTGACTTTTAACCTTTAGATACCGGTAACAAGTAATTTTGAGACGATAGAAATGGAACAGTCAGGACCTCCCGCAGCGCCGTCCTCGCAAAGTAATGATGTGTGGCTGGGAACTGGCGCTGTCCCCCCACCTCCCAGCCGCGAGTACTACAACAGGGAGCCATGCCCTCGTTCCCACTCCATACATAAAATCAGCAGTTCTGTCAACTTCCAGCATCCAGCGTAAAATTATGGGACCCTCAGAAACAACTGTGTTATGTATGGAGATTATAGTAACCTAACCTAACCGCCGCAGCGCGCTGTTTAAGTTTTTAGCCAAAACGTTTCCTCCTCCACACGAAAATTTTTTATTTCATTCAGTCTTTTTTTGTGAAACGCAGAACAAATATGGCTTATAAACAGATAGACAGAAAAACAAATGTTAACACATATTTAAATATCTCCGCTGCATACAACATTTTACTGCTCAAAGAGATGTGAGATCAAACCTATTTTATTTATATAGATAGACATTCCTTACCTGGAACATCTGGTATTGCTAATAACCTGTCCATAATGTGTTAACAGCTGCAATTCAAATAAATGTATTCCCCATATTAATCTTATGAGCAAAAAACCAACTTTGAGGGCAGCCCGTACCCTTGAGAATAAAGAAATTGAAAATTAAAAACCTAATTGCAAAACTACAAACTGAGTCGAATTCTTTGACACTTCAAACATTAAAATTGGTCAAGAAACAACGGAGAAGTTTTCCTAACCATAAAAGCGCCTTTTAGCGAATTTCCCCTATAGGGAAGAAGCTATTACCGTAGGTCTCATGGTAAGACTTAAGCCCTAGACCGTGACAAATTTTTTTTTTAAGGTCCCAAGATGACTAAAACACTATTTGTTCAAATTTATATATATGTATATATATATCTATATATATATATATCTATCTATATATATATATATATATATATATATATATATATATATATATATATATATATATATCTATATATGTGTCCGTGAATGCGATAACTTGAGTAAAAAACGTCCGATTTTGATGAAATTTGGCTCAAATGTGTAAAGTGAAATTTATGACTTTAAGTTCGAAAACCAGAAAAATCGGACTAAGGGCAGGGGGTTTATGGGGGTTTTAAATTTTCCAAAAATCAGTTTTTTGCATTTTTCACCCTAAAATTTTTGAAACACTTAATTTTTATTTTGACCATGTTATAGAGCTTAAAAAAACAAATAATATGGTATTTTGAATTATTAACCTAGGTTAAGTGGTTGCGGAAAAAATCCAAAAAAACATGCTCATAAAATCTCCCATGTTAATCTTATGGGAAAAAGGTTTTTGGCTTTTCCTCAGTTAATTTTACTTTAAACTTCACATTTGCTTTTACCAATCACTTCAGCTCCACAAAACAATCATTTTGGTGTTTAAATTGTGATTATACGTCCAACCGTTGCAGAGATATTCAAAGTACTAAACACAGTACGTTGTCCAATGTTATCCTTATGGAGAATAAATAAAATTTGATATCTCGATTATTTATGAATGTATATTGATGAAACTTGGTATGTGGCTTCATGTTGTACTGGTATATTGATATTTGAACAAAAAACAAATGTTTTGTTGGTTGTCCCCGTAGCAGCTAACCTGCATACTCAGCCCTAATGTTATTCTTATGGAGAATAAGTAAAGTTTTATATCTCCCTTAATTATTAACATAAATTAATAAAACTTAGTATGTAGCTTCACCTGGTTGAGTTAAATTGATAATTGCATAAAAACACATATTTTGTGTTCCTTGTTGCAGCAAACCTGCATACTCAGTCCTATGTTATTCTTATGGAGAATAAATAAAATGCTATTGATCACTTATTTATTAATTTATTTTTATAAAACTTGGTAAGTGCCTTTATGTGGTAGTGAGAAACATATACATTCATTGGAAATTCGCCGAGTACGCAGGTTTGCTGCGACGGGGGTATTTTGGCGTATTAATATATAAGATTCAGGAAATTACAGGATTCGTGGTTTGAAATTTTTGTATTTTAGGAGTATACAACAATTCTAATGTTTATGTCAGTTGGCAGAACTGCTGTTTTTATGTATGGACTGGGGACAAGGGCATGGCTTCCTGGTGTAGTACTCGCGGCTGCGGGGCGGGGGCAGTGCCAGTTCCCCGCCAAACATTTTTACTGCGCTATGTCCTGACTGTTCCAATCCTGCGCTCCCATATTTTTAAATAATCCTCTACCGGTACATATTAGACAATAGCTTTTTTAAAAAGAATATAAAATTAGCCTACTTATAAACGAGTTTTTCCAGATCAAAAGCTAAGTCTGGGCTAAAGGCCTTAAATATGTTTGCGCCCAAAATACTAAAGTGGGCATTATTACCTATAAGTTATTCTTGTTTATTGTGTGTTGCAGATTGCAAGCAGCACAAGGAGGAAAACAAGAAGATTCAAATTAAGTTTAAAAAAGTGTAATTAAGTACTAATATAAAAATTGCTGAAAAAACATTTTTATAGGCCTATTTATTTTCCTACTTATGCTTTAGGCCTAATTTAAAAAAAAACTATTACAAAACTAAGGAGCAAAAAATATGCAACCTATTGTAAAGTATTTATCTCATGAATGGCAAAAATTTGTTTAAATATTATATGAAATTTAAATAGGTATGATTTATTGTTTTGGTAATTAGTTAAAATTGGAGTCACTAAATTATATAAATCAAAATGCTTTGTATACATTCACAGATATTGGCACCTTGATACACTGCCATTTTTAATACTGAAGTTTTTATAAAAATAAATTTAGTCTCTTTGAGGTCGGCTTCACATGTCTGATAATTTTAATTTTGATCTTAAACGCAAAACATATTGATATTTAAGACAGAACGAAATTCTCAAAACAACCTATTTTGAGAAACAAAACAATTCTGTGCATATCCTGGTAGAAAACAACATTTTATTTAAATAACTTACAGCACAATATTAAGAAATTTTTTACATCCTATTGATATACATTTGACATCATATTGACGTACATTTGACATCATATTGACGTACATTTGACATCATATTGACGTACATTTGACATCATATTGACGTACATTTTACATCAATTTTTTCTTTTCTATACTGCTTGTTTGATATCAATTTGATGGCAATATGATGTCATGTTTGATCTGTTTTTTACGTCATTTTTACGTAAAATTGAGTGCCCTTTTTACTTCCAATTGACGTCAAATTGACGTCATTTTGACGACATTTGATGTCAATATGACATCAACAATATCAATGACATTGACATTTTTTACATCAATTTTACGTCAAATTGATGTACTTGTGCTATATGGGAACATCAACGCATGAGTGCTCTTTCATTAGATCATGTCCAATCAGAACGTCAGAACAAAGTTTTGGAAGTATCGCGATAGTTTGAAAGAATTATACTTATGTCCCAGAATCTCTATGTTAACTATAACGTAACCTTGTACCTTTGGCAACAATTCTGAAGATGCCATAGAAACATGGCCTCCTCCAGGAAGGATTTTAAGTCCAGTATTTAGTACAAATTCATGGTTTATGTTACTATCTGGACTGTCAGTATCGATAAGTATGTTCGCATTTATGTTGTTGGTTATTCGAGCAATTACAACAGCTTTAGAAAGACTACCTGGAGCAGCAGCAGAGACAGATAAGTTACTATGAGAGTCTGAAGCTGCAGAACTATTTGACCTCTCTTACCTAGCTTAAATTTGCATACCTTATACCACCTTAGTGACCCACACCTTTTACCACAGAATTTGCATGTAACCTCTCTGGCTGGGTATACATTTCGAGGATATCGATTATTTCCACAGAAGAAACACTTTTGTTCAGAAGTAGCTGCCACCGTTCCACTCCCAATTCAATCGAGATGTGGATATGATGTCACCTAGTTTGGGTTTGAGTTTATTGTCGAGTCGTTATTTTACAGCATTAACAGGATTTAGTATTTGTTCATAATGAGAATTGCTCGTATACGTCTACGAATGTTCTTGTGCCATTTCCAAAGAGTTATTGCTTTGTTAATCGCTTCTTGTAGTTCCAGAGATTTGTTCTCAAGGATACACTGTCTGATGATCGGAGATAACAAACCATTAATAAAAGAATCCCTTATATATTCATTTTTGTTTTCTTCAGCTCTGTTACATTCCTGAAGTTGCAATCTTTACTTAGAAGTTTAAGTTACTGTCCAAACTGATCAATAGAATCGATAACTAATTGCTTTCGTGTAGCTAAAATAAGTGTCTTGCGAAGATTTAACTTCTAGGTTTCAGATAAACATAAGTTAAAATCTGAATCGCATTCCCTTAAGTTGTGCAATCGCTTATGAATTTCATAGGCACAATACGATATACAATTATGTAAGACTTTTATCAGGTTGTTGTCTTCTACTTTATTTACTTATTATATAAAATTTAGCCAGTGAGTCCATTGTTTTGCAGTATTAGGTGATTCAGGATCGATGTCTAGTAGATTTGGCTTCAGTAGTTTTCCATGTCTGTCAATTAAATCGTAGTATAAAGAATAAAACCTTTTGGAAACATAATTAAGGCTTTACCCTAGTAGCACACATCGTTGGCCCAACGATTGGGAATGGTAGGGATGGTTAGAAGTAGTTGGATAATGGTCGGTTGGCAAATCCAATCATAGGAGATGTTGGGCCAACGAATTAATCGTTGGTTAACCCGCGTTGGCAAATCCAACCGTAGGAGACGTTGGGCCAACGAACCAATCGTTGGGTAACCCGCGTTGGCAAATCCAACCATAGCAGACGTTGGGCCATCAAAAGATATGGTTGGCAAATCATACTATATTATATTATTATTATTAATAGTAATGTATATATTATAGTATACCGTATTAACATCATATATTTTATTATTATAATTATATTAAATATATATTAAATTGCTCATTATTTAGTTCATCATATTTAATAGCAAGAATAGACACATTAATCAAAAGAACCAAATTACATTGTTCCAACTTTTATTCTCTTATTACAGAGATTTGCGCAAGTAGATTAATTTATAATAGAATTAAAGGAAATATTGTCCATTGTCCTAGTCGTGTAGGTGTACACTATTGGTAATTTTTATATCCTAGTCCTTCCACTCACATACACGAGTCAGAGTGGCCGCGAGGGTTAAGGCGAGTGTGTTAAGTCAGAGGTCATTGGTTCAAGACTCGACCAGGACACAATATTTTTGCTATTCAAATCGTTTATAAAGATTTATATTATTGGTTAACTAAGCCAATGCAATGTGAAATTGTGTTTTTTTAAATACAAAATAACCATTTGGTTGGCAAATACAACGTTAGCCCAACGGTGCGCCAACGGACATTTCTTACCGTTGGCCATAATGAACTCTGCCAACCATTTCCCAACGTTGGCCCAACGATTTGTGCCATTTGGGTAATTGACAAACTCAAAGTTGGAGTAATAAACGGTATCAGGAAACTGACACATACTTCCTCCCTTTTAGCCTAACTTTAATGAATAAATTACTTTTTATTCACTAAATATAGAATACAAAGCATGGTCTAATGTACAGAAAATCTTGTAAACAAGTTGTTTAAAAAAATGTCCACCCAAATACCTGTTTAGGAGGCACTACAGGTACCCTTGAAATAAAAAAATTCCAAAAAAATGAAAAAAAAAACGCCTGGAGATATTGTAGATTAGTACCTACATACTATCATAAAAATCGGACAATTGGTTAGGGCTCTAGCTCTGTAAACATCCATATAGACACATATATAGACAGACAGACACACAGAAATCACGTAAAAATCACTTTTTTTGGGTTCAGGGAGCACAAAAACAAATATTTCCACTAACAACTCAAATTTGAAAATGTTGACGAAAACAATACTTTCTCCATATACTATATACTATGTATAAGGGGGAGAGAAAACTACATTAGAATAAAAGCTTTGACTGAACTAACATAAACAAGAAATAAATGTTTACAATATTCAAAATATAATCAGCTGATAAATCATATAAGAGTTAATTTGTTAGATGATAAACTTTTAATAAATTCGCTAAGTGATAAAAAAACTCATAGTTTTTGATATATATAAAGACAATTTATTAAAAATGTACAACTTCTTGATTAATTCAAGTTGCTAAAAACAAAGACTAATAAATTTAAATTTCACATATTTGATTTTTTCCTTATAAATGGTTTCTTAAAATATAAAATGAATAAAGTGTTTAACCCAGAAATTAATAAGAGTTCTGATAGCATTTTAAACAAGAATGCCATATATAATGAATTTTCTTAGCGTGTACATGCGTTAGTAGTTTAAGCCAGCCTTTACGCAATCTCAAAAAAGTTGATGAGTTTACGAAATTGAAATTGATGATGCAGTCAGCTGTTATGTGTTATGGTTTATGGTTTAGGGTTGTGAATTGTAATAAAATTGATTGACTGATTGATTCAATGACAATGGTTTAGAAAATCAGGAAGGAAAATATACGATTTGTGCTAGAAAGGGATAAAATTCTAAGAGTATTTAACTCATATTTTAAATTTAAATATTTTAAGTATTACGTGATTTACGATTTAGTAAAGAGTAGTAGGCCTAACAGTGTTCGAAGGTGTCGGCAGTTTGCAGTGAATCGAGGACAGGTGTATGTAATTCGGATTTTATTTGAATATGTCGTTTTAATACACTTAATGGAATAATTATAATGGGTCTCTTCGTCCGAGGTATTGATGTTTTAGACCTTGAAAACTTGTCAACTTGTAACTGTGACGTTCCATAAGAAAAGGACAAGGAATAGACCATCTATTTAGTCGAATTCGTCTGATTTGTCATGGAAAGTCCTGAAAATGAGTCAACTCATCCATCAAAGGACAGTGTGGCAGATGATAATGGTAATAAGCTTTGTACACCTTTTATCACCTACTTTTAATATCGCCAAACATATGTTCTATGTAGGCTAATGCATGAATACATTTTATGGCTTAACTTATTTAGCATAGGGCCTTTCTTAAGTTAAGTTAGCCTACCCCAGCCATGTTCCTTCCTAGTTTTAGGCCATTGTGAAATATCACTACTATGTTCAGAGTGTAGAAACAAATCGTTCCCAAAGTAACACAAAATTCCTCTCAAACTAGGCTAACTTATAACTTAAGTTGTTAGGACCTAAGCTTAGGCTTATTGATAGTGCCAATCTCCAGATCTAAAAAAATGCTTAGGATATTTTGGCATGTTCAATGAGTAACTTACCTTACACCGGAGTTAGCAACACATGTTAACATTTGTTAATAGCATTTTAGAAAACACCTCTGAATTTGTTGGCAACATTTCATGTTATCAACACAAATTTTGTTACCCACCGAGTCTTGTCAGTTCAGACGAAACGAGCTAGGCGAGTTTTCAGGTGCGGCTGTGTGTCTGTATTCCATTGTTCGGTTTTTGGTCTACTGTTATTGTGATTTGTATACGTCAGCAAAGGAGGAGAGGTGTTAAGTGAAAAATTCCCCAAAAAATTGTATGTATATTTATCATTAGCTAACCTAACTCCGCAGAGCGCTGTATAGGAAATATTCCCTTTTCCAATAATTTTTCCCTTTTTGGAAAATTTCTCAATAAAGGACGAATTCCCGGAAAAAGGCAAATTTCCCATACAGCGCTCTGCGGATTTAGGTTAGGTTAGGTTATGATAAATATATAAAAATATATCACATGTTGACGTACTAGGTAGTGTGCACTCAAAGTGTGCGAAAATTATGTCGCAATATCAAAACAATTGCTTATCGATATTAGCAAGTTCATTCATTTTTTGTGCTTAATAAAGAGAATATCTCAAAATATTGCAACAAAATGGTGTTAATTTCTTAAATGTATATATAGGGCCTATATTCTTGTTCAGAAATATATTTTCTATAGATAGACCCTATGTACCATTTATTATACTACAGTAGAACTCCAATTATCCGAAGTAATTGGGGATCGGGCAGATTCGGATATGCAGAAATTCTGATAATCAGATATACCTCGGGAATTAAGCAAACAACATCACCATACATCAGAATTGTATTGACAAAGTTATTATAAATTTAATGAACAGAAAGTGAGCGAACTGTATCAAGAATATACGTTATAAAAATTAAATTACAGAAGTTAAATTGAATACAGTATATACAGTTGCTCTTATATACAGTTGCTCTTTTCAATACATACTGTACGTATTTCACTGTTCAATGTTGGTTATTTCACTTGAACATCTCGAGCAAAGTGAGTTTATCACTTAGCGAAAGGACAACACGTTTACGTTTTGTACTCATTTCGAACTATAATCTCGGTGAAAGAACAGTAGCGACTGATGATGAGCAGGGCGGGAAGGGGGTATGACTCATTGTCCCCTGCGAAAATATCGTCCGGAAGGTAACAGCGCGGGTTTTATTTTAGCGCTCACGGCGCATTATCGCTACACACGCTCGTGCTGTTATTTTCTTGATTTTTATATTTATATTATTTCACTCAAAAACGATTCGGATAATTGGATATTCGGATAATTGGGGTTCGGATAATTGGATTTCTACTGTATTATAATAGAGTTCTGAAGATTATATCTAGCTTCGAATAACTAAATTTGGCTTTCGGCGAAACTAAAATTTTGTTTTTTAACTCATATAAAGGTCAATCCATACCAAGTGGTCCAACCTTGGTTGCTTGACCATTTTAGAAAAAAATGATAGTTTTACTGTTGTTTACCTTAAGTGTGAGTACCAGTAGTACAAAACCAACCTTATTTTATTTTCAAACATGACCGTTTACAAATGCCGGCCATCTTTGTCAGTCTCCACACGCTTATTTTGATGTTTGTCGACGTTTACTCAAAACCATATTTCTCTGGACTGGTTTATCATAGAGATTTTAAATAAAAATCATTGTTTTCCTTAAAATTGCTCTACCCTTTTTGTCCTGTTCATAATTGGGCTCAAATGTACCAATACTATAGTTAAATAGTATTAAATTGAACTTGAATTTTCATATTTTTATTTTACGAGTGATAATTTTTGAGGCTATTATTTTTATAAAAGGAATCAAATAAAAAGGCTGGTATTTTTTTACTGATACACATTACTTTAGCAGTTTACTTAAAAAATATCTTTACCTGACCTTGATATTTGATCCGTTATTTTATAAACAAATTTTAAAACTTAAAAAATTTAATTTTTCTTTAACTTTAACCCTTTGAGTGCCAGAGTTTTTCGGTCGTCATATCCCTAGAGTGCCAGAGTTTTTAACACAGTATATCCCAAAAGTGCCAGGCACAAAATCAACATTTTGCAAGGGTTTGCAAAAAAATTAATAACTTTTTTATTTGGTAAGATATTATTATGAAACTTTTTTTGTTTTGTAAGTTTAAAGTTTAGCTATAATATTATGCACATATATAATATTTAAAAAATACAAAATAAAAAATTTGAATAAATATATGTATGTGGGAAATTTCTTTTAATTTTTTTTATTTGTTTCAGGTAAATAAACATTGTTCAAATATAAGATTTTCACCAAATAACTACTAGATTTATAGAGGACATGTTTCCCAAAATATTTCCTGAAAGTTTCATTAAATTTGGGCTTTAGGCGGACAAGTTATTTCCATATATGTAAAAAAATATAAAAACGGCAAATTAGTACACAAGACAGTAGCCTAACTTTATTCAAGGGTTTAAGTTTTATTACAATTTTATTTCATAAAGCAGACTAACTAGGCCTCGTATATTTATGGAGTATATGTTTACCTGAACATATCCTGGAAATGTCCTGGAAGAAATAATAAAAAGTAATGGCGTAAGAAAAATTTTCTATAACAACGATTCACAAAATCAACATTTTGCAAGGGTTTTGTACATAAAATCAATAACTTTTTTATTTGGTAAGATATTATTATGAAACCTTTTTTGTTTTGTCAGTTTAAAGTTTAGCTATAATATTATGCACATATATAATATCTAAAAAATACAAAATAAAAAATTTGAATAGGTACATAATATTATACATGCGGGAAATTTTTTATATTTTTTCAGATAAATAAACATTGTTCAAATATAAGATTTTCACCAAATAACTACTAGATTTATAGAGCTAGAAACTATCCTGGAAATCACCTGTAAGAAATAATAAAAAGTAATGACGTAAGAAAAATTTTCCATAACAACGATATATCGTTGCAATGTATTTTTCGGTAAGACCACCGACGACGATATATCGTTGTGAAGTATTTTTCGGATGTTCCGTGCACAACGATATATCGTTGCGTGGCACTCAAAGGGTTAAGGCCATATATCTCTGGTGGGCGACCTAGTAAAATTCAGATTTTTCTGTTGGTTAAGAAGCACAGATTACGATATAAAACTAGGTAGGCCCCTACGGTACTGCAAATATTTCAACTTTGATATTTGAGTAGTTGACTAGATTATTACATTTTTTATTAATCGCTAAAAGTGTGCGACCTATCAGCAGAATAGCTGTTTTATTATGCTCATAATTCCTAAATTTCTCTATTTGGATACCAAGAAGTAGTATACCGATATTATAATAATAACTTTGATACTTTGAATTTGTTGCAGAATTCCTCTGTTTAACTTGGAACTTTGAGTACAGTAGGTAGGCTACCTGTTTTAAGAGTTAAAACGTAACGACTTTTAACTAAATAAACTGATCCCGATCAAAATGTAATGATAGTGATTATTTTGCTGATTTAATAATGAAAAAGGTAGTTTATTTTAGCTATTCTAACCAGCCAAACCTAACCTAATCAGGGGTATGAGGCAAAAATAAATACCCTTTTCAAGTTACCGGAGAACATTAAGTTTGTGACAAAAACTAATCCTATTTATGAATTCTACACTAATCAATCTTTTAGAAAATATAAAACATAGGCTATATAACTTTAAGAGCAGCACCTTGTTTTCAAGATGTCAAACAGTTCCACTGAAAACTTGGGCATCGCCTACATTTGTAAAACAAAACTCATGTTTTTATTTTCTAATTTTTACCACGTTACCATGGTTTTCGAAAAAAAAAACAAATGTAATTAACTTATCTTGTTCAAGAGGTTTAAATCGATTATGTTATCCACCAAAAAAAAAAAAATCTAATGTCATACAAAATGCATGTGTCCCCTCATTTTGTTTTCGATATTCTAATCTATAATGATGTATGTTAGTGGTTCGATACCGTATTTTATATTCGATTATTTTGATGGACGCTTATCGTACTGCATAGTGAATTAATGTAACAGGATTTAGATTACGGTATATACCTTGGGTACAGTTCTGCAGATGTCGTGTGATATAGCCTATTATCGAATTAAAATATTGATTGAAAACAGTGGCGTAGGTCATTTTTTTGAGCCCCCAAAATTATTTTCAGCCTCCCCATTTATCACAATCTACAGTTTCACCCTATCCCTACCCATTATTGTAGATTCTGGGATAAGTTTGCATGACCCATATATTTCCTAACCACCAAGTACATAACGTCAGTTTCAGCCTCCAGCATTGTATTATTTCAATTAGAATTGAGGAATATTAAAATAATAAAACTTATTGCAGTTTTAAAGTGGGTCATTTATTATATACTAAGCAGAACGAATAAAAGATCTATTACTAGGCTAAAAATGAATTAATCATTAAGATTTACTAACAACATTATTGCTATTTTTAAATGATTTGAAAAATAAATATTAATTTCATCCCGTTATGCGGGCCTGCCAGAGCTTTTACCTAGGCCCGCGAGCCCCGCCACCTCGGTTTGCGGGCCGCTTAGGCCTGTGGGCCCTGACAGTTACGCCACTGATTGAAAATATGTTGATATACTGGTACAATAGTTGTACAATAGTACTGGTACAATAGTTGGTTTAATCGGTTGTCTTGCATTTCAATTACTAGATATTATTAGTTAAAAAAAGAATAATTAAGTTAGCCTAAATGAAAATGAATATAACTTAAATAAACATAGCCTATAATATCTTACTAGGATAGTTTATGTTTGTTTGATTTATTTCTTTTTTGGCAACAAAACACAACTTGATTCTCGCCCCTTATTTTTTAGTCTTCATTATCACTACATGTTCCACATTCTGGATTCTTCGGTAAACTATTAACAATTTTCCCTATTAAACAACATTATTTTTCAACATTAAAAATAAGCTATTAAACAACACAAATTATTATTGCTGGAAGTTCACAATTAAAGGAAATAAAATAACATACGGTAAACATATATGTCAAAAGTAATCAAAATATACTTCAAATCATGTGAATTATTGCAGTATAAATAGGCCTAGTGTAAAACATAACAAAAATAACGATTAATTCAATTTATAGGCTAACAAATATTGATTTCCAATCAATATCTTCATTCGATAATATATCTTAGGACATCTGCGAAACTGTACCCCATATCTTAAGGCTTTTTACTAGATGAGAAGTTAATTTTGTTGCTTTGCTATATAAGAGGGAAAATTAAACTTAAATTCTTAAGCCTATATTGGAAGTCTGTGTAACTTAATTTTATAAGCTGCAGATCTTTTTATTCTCACTATAAAGTACCGGTTTAACAAAATAGAAACAAATCTAGCCTTTTGGTTTAAAACTGGTTAGAAGCTAATTTTTGTATGACCCGTTTTAATGTTTGGCTGAACTCATAATGTTTTAACTCTAAGTGTACATTTTGCAAAACATTGTTTAGCGTTTGGGTATGTTTAAAATATTTGAGGAAGGAGAATTGCTTTCCAAATGGCATGTTTCTGCTAACCAAGCTGAGCATGGAAATATTGTAAGCAAAATAGATGGACATAACAAAAAATATAGTAGATAGTATGCTGAGTACGATGGTAAGTAGAGGTCTGTTCACATTGCTCCTTGTGTATGTTCACCATGTAAATGAATGAGGGTTATGGTCAACAGTAGCACACTGCCAAGTCACTATGTCTGTAAACCTACTCTTCTCTCCTGTAGTGTTTTTAGTCCTAGAGTGGAGAGTAAATCTCCTGACAGTAAAATTAAAAACCCATTTGATTTTACTCGCCAAGAGGTTTGATATTTTTTCTAATCAAGTGTTTGTTTTATTTTTTTTGACAGGTATTGTAATTTTTAGTTAGCTAAAAACAATGATTTTATGTTATGTTGACATTGTTGTTCTTCAAATGTTGGCTGTCACATAAACAGAAAAACTTGAGAAAAACTGTATTCATCAATTGGAGCCACAAGTTCCCGTATTTTCGATGTTATGTTTTTATATCATTAGAAGATTCTATGGAACTAAAGCAACAAATTAAGCCTTTGTAAACTATATTGTAAAATAAAACGTAAATTACTGTGCTTACATTTACTATTACAAAACAAATTTAATTATGAGCATTCATCAATCTCCACATAAAAAGTAATTTGTGCAAGAAATTCATACCAATTTTTTTCATATATTTTAAATGTACCTAATAATAGCTATTATAAAATAAAACCAGCTATGTAAAAGTTCTTTAACCTTGAAGAAATAGTTATTTATGTCTGAATTTGTTACATTGCAATCAAATTTGTACTTTAGTTTTTTCCAATGCAGCACAGATACAAATAACAAAATTTTGTATGCGGCCGAGAGCCTTTTAAATAGCTAACGTAAAGTGTTGATGCGTACAAACTAAAACAGGGTTGCAACCCACCGGGAAAACCGGGAATTATGCATGAACTTTGGTGACCAAGAAAAAATGCGTGGATTATGCGGGAATTTTCGGCCGAACCGGGAATTTCAGGTCGCGATCGTCGGCGATTGTGTAACGTGTTTTGAATAGTAGGCGACGTTAGCGATGCGTTCTCGATTTCCAGCGACGTTAGCGAAGTGATTAAGATTAATAAATTCATTTGTACTTTGTTGCAAACAGTGGGTAATAGAAGTGGCTCATTTGTAATTAATTTCGGTCTGGTCAAAATTTTTATGGAGCTCAGTTTCTTATATGTTGCCTTTGGAGGCTGAATAATTTGTTAAAGCATAATAATTAGCTGTGTAGTGTACAAGTCGCCAGGGCGGTCGCTTCATAATCTGAGGTTTGTTGTCAGATTGATTCCCAGCAAAAATCTTGAAAATATTTGGAAAGTTCAAAACTGGATCCAGCTTTCAAAGAATAAAATAGCTTTTCAAAGAATAAAAAACAAAGGATAATAATGCTTTCAAAGAAAATGTTTAATTTAGATAGTAACAAGATCAGGGTTTGGGCCCTCTCCCTATCAAGAACTTTGAAAAATATGCCTTTGTTGTCGATAGAAAAAAGACACGGAAAAAGATTTGTATATACTATTTCCTTATTCTTATAATAGATATATTGCCAAAGTTAAATGGAATTTTATATAATTAGGTGTATCTGTTGACATAATTTCCCCCTCATATCAATTAAAATATTGTTATGTTTTTATATAGAGAGAAAAATCAAGTTCATTAATACAGTAAAACCTCGCTAATCCGTCACAAATCCGTCGGTCCATCAGAGGTCGGACTAGTGGGGTCCTACTGTACAAATAATTGGCCCAGCCTGTATACCCATTTTTTGTAGAAAGCATAACAAAATATGAGATAAATTTAATAATGAAAAATGATAATATACGTTGTAAAAAGTTATACTGTAATTGTTCGTTAAAATAGCACTTTTATTTATATTCTACATCATTATAGGTGTCGCAAATATATTAAAAATACCGCGCGAGTTTACCTTGAATTTTGAGATTTTTACCTGGAAAACCTGGAACTATGCTTGAAGTTTGAAATGCAACTTTGGTGGCAACCCTGTAAAAGATTTGGCGACAAAGATATTAAAATGTTTGAGTGTCAATAATAGGCCTACACCCGATTTTTGAACAACTTTACATGAACTTACCTATATTAGACGAATACCGTAACCAATATTTTTTCAATATCAGCATATTTAGCACTCAAAAAATATGGAAACGTAGTGTAAATTAATAACACTGCTCTGAGCTGTGCTGTATGGTCATATTACCGAACTATACCCAATTTTGAAATAGCTATTTTTCAAAATTAACACATGGCAATTTATACAAATTTAGTAAAATTCTTTTTAATATGAAAAATATATTCTTATTTAGGGGCTAAGACCCATGACAAAATCTGTAAATACCAGGCGTGCAGAAAATGTTTAGACCCCCTGATATTTCCCAATCCTACTATTACGAACAAAAATTTCCCCCAATATTCGCGACATATATCTTTACATACAAATTTCCCAGATATTTACCAGCTTTTCAAAAGGCAAATCAATAATAATCAAGTAAATGTTTTTACTTTAATTTATTAAGGTTAAATTCCACAAAAAAATTTTGTCTCTTATAAACTTACCGCTGACATTGTGATAAAATTGTTTTACTAAAAAAACAAACTTACAAATAAGGAACATAAAATAGTATATTTCATAACAAGAGTGGAAAGTGGCTGTTTCTGGAATAACACTTTTTACTCGAGTTATGAATGATATTTCTCACCACACTGTAGTTAATTAACAATAATAATGAATTAAATAATATAAGTTTAAGAAATAACCTGTAGGTACTCAATTGATTCCCGCAGTACAATGAAAACAATGATACTGTTTACACAGCTGATTAAGTTATTGAGAACAGCTGATTAACTTATCTAACCTCCACTGGCAGAATTCGCAACAGAGTAATAACAACACAAATAAAACCTTTCTTGAATTCAAGGAAATGAATTTATTGGGATTGATTTTAAAGAATAGGTTACCTTATCTCAGTTGTTTTGTTTCGTTCTTACCTTATCGCTTTCAACCAACATTAACACTGACCCTACCTGACAATAAAAAATTTACGGGATGTAATAAAAGACGTCTTACAACACTTAAGATATATTTACACTTAATATCTGATTCACATACAGACGATAAACAGTTCTCTCATTGGCCTGATGATGACTGGTGTGACTGGTCGAAATCGATAGCCTAGTACCATCTTTTATATATGTTTACCGTCTGTATGTGAATCAGTATAAGTGTAAATATATCTTAAGTGTTGTAAGACATCTTTTATTACATCCCGTAAGTAATAACAACACGTAATATGCTAATAAAAAGTTGATACAAAATTGTAATACATTCAGACTGATAATTATAAAACCATAATTTATTAACATAATTTAATTTTCCAAGACACACATAACTTATCAAACCAAAATTTATAACTTGATGAGGCTACAATTTCTAGAGATTAAACTTCATATTTATCTACGGATAATTTACTTATGAATAAAAATTAATATCAATTGTGCAGTTGCTATTGTTAGAAATGTTTATTCCTTTATTTGGCAGTTTATTGTGAAGGATCTGAACAGTTTGATTTCCTGGGTGTGTTTTGCGCTTGTTTGGCTCTCTTCATCACTTTCAAAAATATTTTCAACTGTGAAGAAGTCTTCTGACTCTTTCTTACTGCAACTACATTATCTTCACTTGCTTTTTTATTAACATTTTAAAACAGTTTTAATGATACTTCCACTTTCCTTGCCACGGATTCTT
This sequence comes from Allygus modestus, assembly GCA_963675035.1. Lineage (NCBI taxonomy): Eukaryota > Metazoa > Arthropoda > Insecta > Hemiptera > Cicadellidae > Allygus > Allygus modestus. Next base: position 426,418,795 of record OY776111.1, read on the forward strand.
CGATGTACCCTGCTGCTACACCTCTAGAGATCCACCTACCACGCCTTTTCAGGGTCAGAAGATCTCCCCCTCCTTCTACTAACATGGTCGCTGAGGATCTTCTTAAAGAATGTCCAGTGTAGCTTTTGAGGTTCTGTAACTTAAGGAATTGAGCTACCTTCATAGGAACTAAGCCAATAGTGTTGGCACCCACGTTCTGTCCCTGACATTTCCCATTTCTAAAACAGCCGTTTACTTGCCATGTGTGAGGGATGTAAAGCCATGTATTTTTGAAAAAGTTCACATGGTTTAAATGGACAATTTTCATCTGTTATAATAAAGCTTCTTTTGTTGTGGGTTTTCCCTGACTTAAGGTTTCTGCACCCATGGTAAATACATGTTAAAATCAGACAGCTTTAGAGTACAGCATCCTTTATTTAGCAGACCTATTGTGTTTCTTGTGCTTGACTATCAGTTCATGGTTTGACACATTTTGACACATTGAGCAATGTGATTAAGACTCTACTCATAGACATACTCACCGTGCTACTGTCCCCTTCTATAAGCGCCTTTATGTACAGAAACAACTTTTTACCGCAAATAGGTGATTTAGTTATAAGAAATGGCTTACAGAGACATTTAAAAGTGTTGTAAAGTTAAATATGCATAGAAACTCGACAGCAGGACTGTGATAAGGTCATATAGATTTGAGGAATGTAATGAGATTTTGAACAAAATCAGTGAGAACCACTACTAAAAAACTAATGGTCTGTTGAAGAGAGGTCTTTTAACTAATTCTACTAGTCTAAGCATGTGTCAGAACTTTTGTTTGTGAATACAGTTAAAACTCATTAAAAGAGTAAGTAGCTTATTAACTAATTCTACTAGTCTAAGCATGTGTCAGAACTTTTGTTTGTGAATACAGTTAACACTTATTAAAAGAGTACCGCAAGTAACTTATTACTAAGTCATTTTAGTTGTTTTGGCCAATAAGGTTTTTTAATTTGGACAGTATATTATTTTCAAGAAGCTTCCCAACAAACAATTGCTATAAATAAATTAAAATTAAGGTGTATTTATTGGTTATGATATGGTGAGGTGCAGAATACACTTGACATTGTTTGCATGTGTAAGCGTTTGTGTATATCAGACTGCTTGAGTTTTCAAATTTATATTATTCAGGCTTACACTATGTCCCTATTTGACTAGTTCAGTCCTGGATTTAGACATATCTTGGCAGCCCTCCTGGGCTATAGGATTGTGTGCATAATTTAACCGTAAGTAGAATCCAAAATTTGGATTGTAATTCCTCTTCGAGGTCGAAATATAAACTATGTAACAGAAAAATCACTGTTTTTCTCTTTCTTAATTACACCTCTCTCTAGCTTACAGTACATATAGAAATATTGAATGTATTTTTATTCTAAACCGATAAAGACGCTAATTCTAAGAGATTATTTCTAATTCAAACTCGGGTCAAATATTTTCAGTTAATGTGAAGTTGGAAATAGCCACTCTTTCTTCAAATTTCATATAAATATGTCAAAATATACATTTAGGAACAATTTCAAACTGTATTCTGCACTCTCGCCGTTGCATGCTGGGTGTGCTGTGGCGGGTTGCACGCAGTACGCATTACGCAGTATGCAGGCGATACGCAGCAGCCGCACTGTTTGCTGTTTGCTTCATGCAGATGTTTTTCTCAAACTGCAACGGCTGACGGAGCAGGCTGCCCAACACGAGAGCGAGAAACAACAGATGCGGGAAGAGTTTGGGCTGCAGCGCGCCAAGATGAAGGAGCTCTACTTGCAGAAGGAAGGTGGGTACTGCGCTTTGTTGGGTTTGGTTTGGTTATTTTTGTTTAGTTGGCGCTTGGGCTAGCTTATTTGTTGTTTAAGGTGGTGTTGCAAAAAAGTTAACCAAGTTTTGATTGAGTGTATGGATTGTCCCACACAAAAATCAGCTATCTAAAAGGCTTTAATATTTTTTTCGGATGTAGGCTACCATTTTTGCACAAACATGTCAATATTTACTGTACAGTGTATAATAAGCCTCTTGTTTACTTGTTATCTTCACAAGTGTAACATTAACCACATTTTTATAAGTAGGCCAATATAAAGAGCTGTACCTACTAAAAAAGTTTGTCTGAGGGGTAACATTTTAGTACTGATAGTTAGATGTAGTTATGTTTAATAGTAGGCCTATATAATTCTTGATAGTGTTTAATTTATACATTTTTAACTGGTTTTCCTGATGAGAAATACTAGGTATCACTTCACATGACATACTGGCAGTCAGGTATCATCTGAGCTCTGAGAAGCGCGAGAGGGGGACAGCGGTGGCACACACTGAGGCAGCCACTTCCCCCACCCCTCTACTAGGTATCACATTTCACATGACATACTGGCAGTCAGGTTTCATCTGAGCTCTGAGAAGTGCAAGAGGGGGACAGTGTCGCACACACTGAGGCAGCCACTTCCCCCACCCCTCTACTAGGTATCACACTTCACATGACATACTGGCAGTCAGGTTTCATCTGAGCTCTGAGAAGCGCGAGAGGGGGACAGCGTCGCACACACTGAGGCAGCCACTTCCCCCACCCCTCTACTAGGTATCACACTTCACATGACATACTGGCAGTCGTTTCATCTGAGCTCTGAGAAGCGCGAGAGGGGGACAGCATCGCACACACTGAGGCAGCCACTTCCCCCACCCCTCTACTAGGTATCACACTTCACATGACATACTGGCAGTCAGGTTTCATCTGAGCTCTGAGAAGCGCGAGAGGGGGACAGCGTGGCACACACTGAGGCAGCCACTTCCCCCACCCCTCTACTAGGTATCACACTTCACATGACATATTGGCAGTCAGGTTTCATCTGAGCTCTGAGAAATGCGAGAGGGGGACAGCGGTGGCACACACTGAGGCAGCCACTTCCCCCACTCCTCTACTAGGTATCACACTTCACATGACATACTGGCAGTCAGGTTTCATCTGAGCTCTGAGAAGCGCGAGAGGGGGACAGCGTGGCACACACTGAGGCAACCACTTCCCCCACCCCTCTACTAGGTATCACACTTCACATGACATACTGGCAGTCAGGTTTCATCTGAGCTCTGAGAAATGCGAGAGGGGGACAGCGGTGGCACACACTGAGGCAGCCACTTCCCCCACTCCTCTACTAGGTATCAAACTTCACATGACATACTGGCAGTCAGGTTTCATCTGAGCTCTGAGAAGCGCGAGAGGGGGACAGCGTGGCACACACTGAGGCAACCACTTCCCCCACCCCTCTACTAGGTATCACACTTCACATGACATACTGGCAGTCAGGTTTCATCTGAGCTCTGAGAAGCGCGAGAGGGGGACAGCGTGGCACACACTGAGGCAGCCACTTCCCCCACCCACACCCCTCTACTAGGTATCACACTTCACATGACATACTGGCAGTCGTTTCATCTGAGCTCTGAGAAGCGCGAGAGGGGGACAGCGTGGTACACACTGAGGCAACCACTTCCCCCACCCCTCTACTAGGTATCACACTTCACATGACATACTGGCAGTCAGGTTTCATCTGAGCTCTGAGAAGCGCGAGAGGGGGACAGCGTGGTACACACTGAGGCAACCACTTTCCCCACCCCTCTACTAGGTATCACACTTCACATGACATACTGGCAGTCGTTTCATCTGAGCTCTGAGAAGCGCGAGAGGGGGACAGCGTGGTACACACTGAGGCAACCACTTCCCCCACCCCTCTACTAGGTATCACACTTCACATGACATACTGGCAGTCGTTTCATCTGAGCTCTGAGAAGCGCGAGAGGGGGACAGCGTGGCACACACTGAGGCAGCCACTTCCCCTACCCCTCTACTAGGTATCACACTTCACATGACATACTGGCAGTCAGGTTTCATCTGAGCTCTGAGAAGCGCGAGAGGGGGACAGCGTGGCACACACTGAGGCAGCCACTTCCTCTACCCCTCTACTAGGTATCACACTTCACATGACATACTGGCAGTCAGGTTTCATCTGAGCTCTGAGAAGCGCGAGAGGGGGACAGCGTGGCACACACTGAGGCAGCCACTTCCCCCACCCCTCTACTACCGCTGTAGACCACTGTGCATCCTAGACTTACAGCTTAGATGAAAACTTATATACTTTACTCTTTTAACTATATTATCATTTCCTTTGACGTTTTTAGCGAATTTCCCCTATAGGGAAGAAGCTATTACCGTAGGTCTCATGGTAAGACTTAAGCCCGCGACCATGATAACTTTTCATTTTGAGGTCCCCAGATGCCAAAAACACCATTCGTTCAAATTTATATATATGTATATATATATATATATATATATATATATATATATATGTGTGTGTCCGTAAGCACGATAACTCTCGTAAAAAAGGTCCGATCTTAATCAAATTTGGTACAAATATGTAAAGTACCATTTATTTGAACGAGTTCGAAAACCAGACAAATCGCACCATCCGAAGGAGGGTTTTGTACCCCAAAAATTTTTTTTTGAGTTTTCACATGTAATTATCATTTAAATCAAATTTCAATTTATACCATTGAATTCAGCTTAAAAAAACAAACAATTTGGTATTTTGATCATTGCTCTACGTCAATTGGTTACTGAGATATTGAAAGTGCTAAACACAGTACGTTGTCCAATGTTATTCTTATGGAGAAAAAGAAAAATTTTATATCTCGGTTATCTATGAACATAAAATGACGAAACTTGCTATATCGCTTCATCTGGTTGTGGTTTGTTGTTGTTTGAACAAAAAACTAATTTTTCGCCCATGGTTCCCGTAGCAGCAATCCTAGGTACTCGGTCCCCATGTTATTCTTATGGAGAATAATAAAGATGTTATATATCGCTTATTTATGAATGTATATTGATGAAACTTGGCATGTGACTTCACTTAGATGAGTTCTATTCATATTTGCATCAAACCCATTATTTTGTGTTCCTTGTTGCAGCAAACCTGCGTACTCATCCCTAATTTTATTCTAATAGAGAATAATGAATATTTTAAATATCGCTTATTTATGAATATATTTCTTATGAATTCTGGTAAGAGGTTTAATGTGTTATTAAGACATATATATTCATTGGAAATTTGCTGAGTACGCAGGTTTGCTGCGATGGGGGTATTCCATATGCAGTTTCATTTATAAATTGGTTTAAAATGTAGAAACTATACAAAAATCCAGATAACCTTACCTATTCAGGATTTGAAATTTTGGGCTGTTTAAAAATTATTTTAATATTGCGTTACCAGTATTCATGCATCTTCCTCAAACAAAAAACCAATAATTTTCCAAACACTTAATTTGTGGAACATTAGTGAAAATACTCTTAGATATACTTATTCTGCATACATCATGCTCATCTTCAATATGTGGACCATGCTCGTAAAAACATACCACTTGTAAATTTACCCTTAAAAATATATCCCCAGAATAATGCCTCTGGGTCATGCAACGTACGTAGATATTTTGTAGTTACAGGAAGCATACCAAAAGGAATGTATGTAAACCTGTGATCATGCCTTATTATCCATTAAAATTAAATAAAGAATGCCTAGTTTCCAGCCATTTAAAGATGGTGGCTATTAAAATTATTTGGCATAATTACTCATACAATACACAACCTGAGGAAGGATCATTCTATAATAATAATATTTATTCCATGACAATGGTTAACAACGTATCAAAATGTACAAAATGTGAATTAATTCGTGGGGAAATCTTTAAACTTTATATTAGGGTTAGAAAGTTGAATTTAAATCTATTATAGTAGTGAACCAACATGATTACTGGTGCTTAAAAGTGACCGGTTTAATAGTGGGTACCTGATTCCTCATTCTCAGAGTGCTTTATATATTTTTACTAGGTCACCTGCTGATACAAAATAATAAACATTGGTTGCGTGAAGGAACACTGCCTTTGGTTATTTGCGACAGTGCGTTCCTGATTCCTCATTGTCAATGTTCTTGATTTATTTTTACGGCAGTATTTAGCAGTAGGCTAGCTCACCTGCTGATACAATATAAATATTAGTTGCCTTTGGTTATTTGCGACTCACACTTTGTGCTGCTGTGTTAATGTCTTCATTAGCATTTGTTACATACGGCAGTCACCACACCCGAATCAGATGATACACTGATCACTTCAATATATCACCTTCACGACAAAACTTAGGCATTCCATTCATTTTGGAAATGGCAGAGGCTTTTCCAGATTGTAAAAAAATAGGCGTTTTGAGTCGGTTTAAAAGTAGTCAGTTTGGAGCTTAGAACTTAAAATTTTGAATACTAACAGAGTGAAGACCTTTTCTGTTAATTCACTACCACTCCTCTTTAGACAACTGTATATTAGTCATATATATATATGTACTTCCATTAAACTTTAACTGTCGTAACCGCCACAGTGTGCTGCACAACAGTTGTACAAGCACGATTTCAAATTCTCTCGTACAGCGTGTTGCAGCAGTTAGGCTAGGCTGGGTTATCGGTTTATTAAAATGAAATACACTAATTATAATGAAATGGCATTGAAACATTCTCAACTCATTCTATGAGACTAGATGTGAATTATTTGGATTAAACCCTGAAGAAGATAGGCGAATAATTAGTAAAGTTACAATGTTTTAACTCATAAAATTTTCGCCAACCTAAGATAATTGGAGGTTTGACAGGTCTTAAGGGGAACACTAATTGTTGAACAATGGTTAAAAATTAATTAAAGCAATTTCATGTCTGGGCAAAACCAAATAAATGATCAAATTTATTAAGGCTAGAGCATGTATCCTGCTAGAAGCTCACAAAATAGTCCATGAGCGTAACTGACTGAAATTCACTTAATGCTGATTTTGATTATAAGTGAAGTGCAGACAAAATTTTAATTGTATTAATGTATACAAACCATATTCAATGTCATTCATTAAATATAGATTGAAGTATTAAATTTAGGCCTAGTGTTTTTTGAATTTTTTTCTACAACGCGTTTGTTTATGGAATGTTGTTTAAGGAAATACAAATGATTGAATTTTTACATTTGAGAGTTTTTCAATTCAAAATGTAATAAGCCTTGAAAGTCATTTTTTGCAAGTAGACTACTTATGTATCATCACTCACTTTTAACGGTAGTGAAACTATTGGCTTTCTCCATGCTGAGCTCTTATCATTATTGATAACAAGGCTGTCGCTGTCGTGTGAAGACCTGCTTGCATACAATGCTTACTGATAACAAATGCTGGGTTACTATCTCACGTATCAGTATCAGTTCGCCCAGTCGGGCTTGGGTGTTTGAATTCAAATGAGTCTTATGCCGCTACGTGTGTAGTTTCTCTCTTTTTGATTTTTAGAGTTTTAGTTTGGTGTTAGATTAAATTGTGTGACACAGTTTTAGTTTGGATTCATAGGTTTCCCGAAGGTAAGGCTAAATTGTGTTTAATTTAATTTTGTTTTTATTTAATTATTATTTGGGGAGGTGTAATTTAATTTTGTTTCAGCGAATTTCCCCTATAGGGAAGAAGCTATTACCGTAGGTGGCATGGTAAGACTTAAGCCCGAGACCATGATAACTTTTTGTTTTGAGGTCCCCAGATGCCAAAAACACTATTTGTTCAAATTTAATACGGTTTTTAGATTTTCCTCAGATAATTTCACTAAAAACTCCACATTTCTTTCTACCAATCAGTTTAGCTCTACAAAACAATCATTTTGGCGTTTTAATTGTTGTTTTACGTCCAACCGTTGCAGTGATATTCAAAGTGCTAAACACAGTACGTTGTCCAATGTTATCCTTATGGAGAATAAATAAAATGTTATATTTTGATTATTTATGTATGTATATTGATGAAACTTGGTATGTGGCTTCAACTAGTTGTGGTATATTGATAATAGCACAAAAACAGTTTTTCGTTGATTTTTCCCGGTAGCAGCAAACCTGCATACTCGGCCCCCATGTTATTCATATGGAGAATAAGTCAAGTTTTATATCTCCCTTAGTTATGAACCTAAATTAATAAAACTTGGTATGTAGCTTCACCTGGTTGAGTTATATTGATAATTGCAAAAAAATATATCTTCCTTGTTGCAGCAAACCTGCGTACTCATTTATAATGTTATTCTTATGGAGAATATATATATATATATATATATATCATATTAATATATATCAATGAATGTATTTTTGTGAAACTTGGTAAGTGGCTCTAGGTAGTAGTGATACCCACATATTTGCATTGGAAATTCGCTGAGTACGCAGGTTTGCTGCGACGAGGGTATTTATTTAATTATTATTTGGGAAGGTGTAATAGAGTTCTAAGTTGAAATCGTCAAGTAAAAAAGGTACCGGGATCCATAACGATGGTATATTAATGTTTTCTAATAGCTTTGTGAAGTATAATTCTTGTTGACACCATTTCATTTCTTATTGAAATTGTAAACAAAGAATATTGATTGATCAATTGATTGATTGTTGATGTGAATAAAACTGTTTACAATTGGAAAATACCCCCGTCGCAGCAAACCTGCGTACTCAGCGAATTTCCAATGCATATTTATGTGACTCACTAGTACATAGAGCTACTTACCAAGTTTCACAAAAATACATTCATAAATAAGTGATGTATAGCATTTTATCTATTCTCCATAAGAATAACATTAGGGTTGAGGACGCAGGTTTGCTGCAACGAGGAAGATAAGTAATATTTTTTTGCAATTATCAATATAACTGAACCAGGTGAAGCTATTTACCAAGTTTTATTAATTTAGGTTCATAACTAAGGGAGATATACAACTTTACTTATTCTCCATATGAATAACATGGGGGCTGAGTATGCAGGTTTGCTGCTACGGGGACTATCAACAAAAAACTTGTTTTTTGTGCTAATATCAATATACCACAACTAGTTGAAGCCACATACCAAGTTTCAACAATATACATTCAAAAATAATCGAGATATAGAATTTTATTTATTCTCCATAAGGATAACATTGGACAACGTACTGTGTTTACCACTTTGAATATCTCTGCAAAGGTTGGACGTAGAACAACGATTAAAACACCAAAATGTTTGTTTTGTAGAGCTAAACACATTAATAAACAGAAATGTGAAGTTTTTAGTAAAACTATCTGAAAAAAATCTAAAAACCTTTTTCCCATAAGATTAACATGGGACACGTTTTTTGGATTTTCTCCGCAACCACTTAACCTAGGTTAATGATTCAAAATACTAAATTATTTTTTTTTTAAGCTCTATAAAATGGCTATAACCAAAATTGAGTGTTTTTAACATTTTGGTGTCAAATCTGCAAAAAACAGATTTTTGGAAAATTGTAAACCCCCATAAAACCCCCTTCCCATAGTGCAATCGATCTGGTTTTCTAACTTAAAGTCATAAATGCTACTCTCCACATTTGTGCCAAATTTCATCAAAATCGGGTGTTTCTTTCAAAAGTTATTGCGGTAACGGACACACACATATATATATATATAAATCTGAACGAATAGTGTTTTTGGCATCTGGGGACCTCAAAACGAAAAGTTATCATGGTCTCGGGCTTAAGTCTTACCATGCCACCTACGGTAATAGCTTCTTCCCTATAGGGGAAATTCGCTAAAACAACTTAATTGGTATGAAGTTAAAAGATTAATAACTAAAGTTAACTGTAGTACATAATCAAAGATTATTTTCATAGCTCTTAGCTAGTCTTGCTAAATATTTCAAATTAAATATTAAAAAGCTCTATAAGTAAAATTGCAGTTATGTCTGTACATTAGTATTTTAAGATATTTTTACAAGTTAAATATCAGAGAAGACAAAATATACATTAAACAAGTTTCTCTCTATCTATTAACACGCATGGGTCTGATTTTATTGCATTTCATGAGAAAACAGCTCTAGAGCATTTTATAAAAGTTTTCCCCGATTGTCATGAAAGGCTGTAATTGACATGTAGACAGTTTTAAATAATTGAATGACATTAGGGTTCTGCCCTACTCTTTGAACAGTATTGTAACCGTAGTAATGGCAAGATCAAGAAACATTGAGCATGGAGCCAAAAAATATCACATTGATTAAAGCTCTAAAATTTGGTAGGAATACATCAGAGCTGTCCTTAGAGTTAACCTATTACTATTAAAAAAAATTCTCTTGGGTTTCACCGGACTGGCCTTAAAACGTCTTACATTAGCATCACACCAACTAATAGACCGATAGAGCTGAAACTTAGTTGGAAGTAGGAAGATATGCAATGCACTGCAATGAAACATTGGCCTACTTCTGCTCCGAAAGTCCTCTGGAGCTTTCCCTTAAAGTTTTGTGACGTTGGCATTCAAAGTTCCAATACTCACCAACTACTTGAACGATTGAGCTGAAATATTGTAAGGAGATACTTCATCAAAAATTAAATTATACCCTTAAAAACTGAAATTTTGAATATTACCGAAATTATAATATTGTTGTAAGTGAAGCCGCAACAGACAAAAGCTAGTTCAAATTAAAACTAGATTGCCATCTGCATATTATTTAATTTGGAAGATGGTGTTGGCTAGCCTCCTAGTGTTGCTTCTGCTTTTGAAATATATAAATACTGGTAATAGTATTGAATATTATACTATAAAAATACTTATATGTGTCTCTCTCTGAAGTAATTCAGTTCACTTCTGCAGTGCCCTAATGAGATCTCGTAGAAATATATCATTAGACACTTTCGACTCTAGGAATAGGTTCCAAAGTTGTATAGGTGGTAAAAATATTTTAACCGTGGTTGTTTTCATTGTATTTTTCTACTGGTACATATATTTAGCAAGATTTTCTTGACAAAATGTCACTTTAATAGGGCTTTTCAATATTCCTATATCATGAGTTACTGAGTTATCTTTTGGAACAGACGAGATCAAGCGAGGGTCCTCGGAGCAAACTCGCTTGGCCGGCGAGTTGAAGAGGCTGCAGAGTGAGTTAGACGAGGCTCGAGTTCAAGTAACTCTCGCGCGACTCGACCTAGATGAGGAGAAACGAAAATTCCAAGATGAAGTCGCCTCGCTGCAACAGCTGGTCACAGGTAAACAAAGAGGTTACTAGGTTTGTTTACCTCTGGATTGGATTTATTAAGGGAGTAACAACGAGAAGGGTATTTCACCATTGGGTAACTGTTCAGATCTCTAGAATGTTGGGATTATTTAGAATCTTCTTACTCCTGTATTGGCACAAAATTGGCACTTGTCGCACAGAATTAAGTTAAATACTATAGGGAGTTGAGTATCCAAACTAATTGAAACCAGGGTTTGTTCAGGTGATACAATTGTTTTTAACATTGAAATACAAAAAATATTGATAATTTTAATCCTTATATTAACCTAGGAAAATATAGAAACCGTTCAACCAAGTAGTCAAATCTGACAGTGGTTGGGGCTTGTTCAAATAAAAAGTGTGAGGTTTATCGTGTTTAATGGACTATTTCACTGGGTTGTGGTGCACTGCTCTTGGAAATTTATAGTCCAGTAGGCGGTTTTAAAATTTGGTGGTTTAATGCTTTAGGTCACTAACAAAATGACTCCACCTACATTCCTTGGAAAATTCTGGATCAGAAAACTAATTTTTGGGCTTAAACAAATTTTGTAAAAACATTTTTACCAATAAAACAAGAGCTTTAAAAATCTAAATAGTTTAGTATCTTGCATTTATTCTACGGCTAATGGTTGTGAAGAAAATTCAAATTCTCTTTAGTGGTAAACGCAGTACATTGTCGAATGTTATTATTATCGAGAATCAATAAATTTCCATTTCATTCTTATTTACAAACAAATTTAACTAAAACTTAGTATTATGTTGAACTAAAATTTAGCAGTATACGATATTCGGAATATGTTATCACCTAATCTTGGGGGTGGGTAGAGGGGATTTCCACCTTTAAAACTACTGTGAACACAATTGATTCTGTACTCCTCATAGATAGGGCTTTTAATGAACATTTCTGAAACAATATTAGAAGGTTTCACTGCAGGCGGCACTGTATTCATATCCCACAAGTGGTGTGAATATAAATTAATTTATTGTTAAAAGAGGGTTAAAAGAGATACACATGTGCCAGTGCAGTACTAGTTTAGGTACCAATACGGGTTACAGCCAATGGTTGTTGTCATAATAATGGAATGTAGCTTTGTAGCTGAATTTTAGGCCACTGTCAGGCCGGGCTTGATGGCAGGATGGGCTAGGGTTTATTGGCAGCTATGATGGTTAAGGTTAGGTAACAGCCCTCATGCTATTGGCTACGGTTCTTTTTCCATCCTGTCACAGCTTTGCTGAAACTCTCCTACCTATCTTACCTGTCCTCACTGTCCTTCAGCTTTCTCTATATCTCCCAGTAAGGGAGTGTTACAGTGTGGGGTGGTGTAGGGAAAGCTTCCACTCCTTTCCGCTAGCCAGCATAAAATTACTAAAAACTGGTATAAGTGTCCTCACAGGATTACCTGTGGGTATGGGGAAACCAACAATTTCATATATATCTTATATCATGTTTTATTACATTCCGTGTAGTTTTAATGATACGAATAATGCTAGTAAAGGGCAATTTATGGTGATATTATTTGTAGCCGTGTTTAAATTTTCTTTCGTTCTGCTTAATAAACCATCTGTCTTTGTGCTGTTTAGTTTTTTTTTTATCAGAGTTGTAGTGTCTGTAATCAGGTTTTACTACTATAATACTGTTACAATAAGTTATAAATAGTAAAAGTCAAATGATCCAAATCATGAAAAAAGGAACAATGAGTTTAGATCCGATGTTCTTGAAACGTCTGTACCATTCTTGTTCGACAGTTGAGTTTTAATTTGAATCTGATTAAGATTAATATAAATTCACTTGGTCAGATAATATTTTTAGGTATTGATAAAATAAGTTGAAAACAATGACTTCAGTTTATGAAATTTAATATTTAAATACACTCAAATATAAAATTTTCATAAACTAAAGTTATTGTTTTCAACTTATTTTATAAATACCTAAAAATATTATCCAATCAAGTGAATTTATCTTAATCTTAATTTATGTTAGCTCAAATTAATTATAATAACGACACTTTCACTAGATAACCAAGTACTATATACACTTATCAATGGCAATTCATAATTAATTTTGTCTACCTGTCTGACTAACTGAAATTGTATTAAAATTAGTAAATTAGTTATTGATCTTATATTGACCCACGAGTTATCCAATATCCCATTGTATAAACAGTTTGAGATTATTGATCTCGTTATCAGACTAGTCTTTCTTCGAATATTAATCATTGTATTGCCATTTAATATAATTTGATAAAGAAACCGTATTAAATCATTTTAAACAAATATAATGCCAGTAAATAAAACTAAAAGAATTGCTATAATTTTTTTTTCACCGAGGTAAAGTTATTGTTATTGACTTTATGTAACATTTATTTTAAGAATAATCTTGACCTTAAAATAAAACCGTTTAATTGTTTATCTACATTTTTGGCTGCCCTCATCCAAACACAAACCTGAAAGAGTGACACACCAAAATCATAAGTTGTTGGGTTGATGTGAGAGTTCCTGAAATTAATTGTACATTGGCTTGACCAGTTTTTTCCCATAGGTCAAAACCAGATTAATCCTGGGAGAATTTGCTGTTTTGTAACTGTTACTAGATAATAAGTCACACTTACTGTTTGTTTGATTACCCTGACAAAAAATGACCACAGCTTTAAGGCTTCATTATCTCTGTATTAATTGGAAATTTAATATCTCCAAAAAGCCATTTGACTGCCAAGGGGCGATAAAATTGTACTTTTGTACCACCAAATGATGTATCAAGTTTATAATACCACAAAAATCAGTTACACCTGGATACACAATCATGCTGAATCAATCAAAATCTACTATCGACTGACATCTGCCACTGTCTGACATGTTGTGGAAGCTGATGTACGAAACCAGAACTAACTCCGACTAGCACGTTGGCTTTAAATACCTTCTGTTTTGCCATGGCTGCTAGTCTGATCAGGTGGCTGAGTGGTCTAAGGCGCTATCCTCCCGGACACTGGGTAGCCACCCCCCGCCCGCGGGGTAGTACTTGGACTGAGGGTTTGAATCCCATCAGATGTTCCTTTTATGAGCAACTCATGGAGGGTTCTTGCGAACCCATGGTAGGATGGCTTGGGAAGAAGCTGGCGGTATGTGCAGATTCGTTGCAAGTTGCACATCTTACTAGGTGTTGTGCTACCTTTTTCTTATTCTTACTGTGTGTGGGTTTACTGAAAACATGTTTTTAGATTTTTAAATGTTTAAGCATTTAAAACTTAAAAAATGCAATCCTTTTGTCCACATGCCTGGCAGTCAAAGGTGTAACTTGATTTATAAATGCATGCATTTGTCATTCCACATCAAATGCTAGGTATTTTACGTTCAATATCGTTCCAGAAACCGTTGAGGAGTCCAGCCGATACGAATCAGAGCTGAAAGATCTTAGGAAGTCCAACGAGCGGCTGGAAGCAGAGATCGCAGATTTGCGGTCTGTCGCACACGGTGCCCACGAAGCTCCCCTGCTGGCCGCCCCGGGAGCCATGATCTCCACTCTGGCGCGACGCGTGGCCTCCCAGCTCGGGGCGGAAACTTCCCCCGCCCCTCCCCCTCCTACCGACAATCTGGAAGAGAGCATGAGGAAGGTAAACAAATATGTAGGTACGCACTTCCATTCATTCATTTTTCAGTTTTTCATGTTTTGCTTTTTTTTCGGTTTGGTTTCACGTAGAATTTGCATTTAGTTTTGGCTCATTTTCTCACTTGCACTTCCTGGTTTGGTATTCTGTAACTACTTTTATATTGGGTTTTGTTATTTTTGATTAATTTTGTGAAGCTAGATAGAATGCTCAGTTTTTGCTCAGTTTTTCACTCTTCTATCCTTAGTTTGATTCAATACTAGTTGTGTTTAACTCACAGTTGTTTTGTTGATTTTACTGACAATTTTTCTTGTGGTGTTATTTAAGGAATTGTTTTGTATTTAGTAGTAAAACCTTTAAGATTTTGTTTGGAACTTCTGCATGCACTTAATCATTTGGTTGACAGTTTAATGGTTGATTCTGGTTTATTGGCTGGCTTGGTGTGGTTTCTACAAGTTCAATCTTCTTATGATTTAACCTTTTGGTTTATGTTGTCAAGAAAATCTAATCATGTTATATACAACTTTTTACACAAAGGATGGTTTATGATCCATCCAGGGGCAGTTTTAGGAATTTAAATTTAGGTGACTCCATCCGAAATCATCCAGTGGTAGTTTCTTGACCACTTTAAAAATAATTTATTTTTTATATGTTGTTTCTATATACAAACTAGTTACAAAATTATGTTTCTTGCCCTTGTTTGTTGACAAAAGCTTTTTTCCCAATATGGCGGACACCCACTTTCATAAACTTTTACTTCCGCGGAGGTTTTGATCCATATAAGGTAAACAAACACCATTGTGTAGGTCCTAATATGGCCAATCTTTCCATATAATAACATTAGTGTAATCATTTAAGTCAAAATGTACCCAATACCTTAAAAAACCCTTATAAGCATAAGACTTGGTGTGTGTGTTGAATGTTACCTCCGGAAAAACATACTAAAAGTCCTCGGAAAACATACTTGTGCTACGGCCGCCATATTGGAAAATGGCGGCCAATTTTCACTTTTTTGCTTTTAACTCTTTTATTATTGATGATAGAGCGAAACGTTTCAAATAAAAGTTGTTTGAAATTACAAAATTCACAATTCCAGTTATTATCACTTTTGCTCTAAACCTAACGGTTTTCGAGTTATTAATGATTTAAATATATAAATATATGCAGGGTGAGTCAGATCACACTTCCAGCATGTATAAGGGGGGAACGGTTTATTATAAATACTTCTAACACAATTATCTGTACTAAATCGAATATAGGAAATCTATTTAAAATATTCTTATCAAAATCTATATTCAGGGTGCTCAAAAACAAAGGTCATGAGTTTGAATCTGTAAATGTTCTAATATGAACCTAAGACATCATTAAGTACATCATTTTAAAGGGCTCGTAAAAACAAACATTTTGGTGGAAACAGAATCCACTTATCTTTATCCGTTTAAAAATGGCGGCTATTTTTGTACAAAATATTTAAATTTACAGAATACTCTGTATTTTCTAAACCAATAAATGTGTCTCCGATTAACATTCCTTACTTGTAATAAACTCAGCTTTACTCTGATGTGATATATAATAAAAGTTGTTTTAGAATAAAATAATTTAAATAAAATATTTTTTATTATTCTTATAAGAATATAATTTTATAATTAAATATATAAAATTTATATATTATATTTGTTATATATTATATAAAATGTTTTGTTATATTTTATATAATTTTTTTGCCTTATAAAAACAAATATTTAAATAGTTATTTTGTTCTAAAGCAACTGTCTTGTGTATCATATCAGAGTAACGCTGAGTTTATTACAAGTAAGAAATTTCAATCGGAAACAAGACACATTTATTGGTTTAGAAAATGCAGAGTATTTTGTAAATTTTAATATATTTTACAATAATAGCCGCCATTTTTAAACGGATAAAGATAAATGGATTCTGTTTCCACCAAAATGTTTGTTTTTACAAGACCTTTAAAATGATGTATAATTGTCTTAGGTTCATATTAGAACATTTACAGATTCAAACTCATGACCTTCGTTTTTGAGCACTCTGTATATAGATTTTGATAAGAATATTTTAAATAGATTTCCTATATTCGATTTAGTACAGATAATTGTGTTGGAAGTATTTATAATAAACATTTCCCCCCTTATACATGCTGGAAGTGTGATCTGACTCACCCTGCATATATTTATATATTTAAATCATTAATAACTCGAAAACCGTTAGGTTTAGAGCAAAAGTGATAATAACTGGAATTGTGCATTTTGTAATTTCAAACAACTTTTATTTGTAACGTTTCGCTCTATTATCAATAATAAAAGAGTTATAAGCAAAAAGTGAAAATTGGCCGCCATTTTCCAAGATGGCGGCCGTAGCACAAGTTTTTTTTTCCGAGGACTTTTAGTATGTTATTCTGGAGGTAAAATTCAACAATCCACCAAGTCTTATGCTTATAATGGTTTATTAAGGTAATTTGTCTAAAATGACTGGACTACATTGGTGACAAATATTCTTTAGAAAGTAGGTGAATTAAAACTTACAAACTATGAAAAATCATACAATTTGTCGTTTTTGTCAATTTATATTTCTGTGAAGGGGATATTTCTAAAAGATAAATTTCTCTCTTAAATTGAAGTTAAACTTTGAGATTTTTTTAATTTTCAAACTTTAACTTTAACATTTTATAAAATGGAAAGGTTAACCATATGCATTTTAATTTGTTGTACAAATAGAGAGATGTTTTCACTCGATGAGGTGGCAACACTGTTATAGTATCAGCTCTTGCTTGGCCAGGTGATGCAGTCATTTGTTATTGTTTCGCGAGCAGACAGACAGTCAGTCGAGTCAATTGTCTATGCACCATCGTGGGATGAATGTTTGTAGATTTGGTATCATATACTTATAAATAGCCCAAATAGTATGGCCCATCTTATGTGTTTTTTCATACATGTTTATGAGTCATAGCCTAACACACCATACCATACTATTACCATACCTATACCATTAATGTTAGCAATAATAACACCATCATGATCATTTATCACATATAAATGAATTTTCCTAAACCTCATTTACCTCATTTATTGATGGCTATGAATGGAATAATCATAAAACTCATAGCAAATTATCTCCTTTATAGTGAGACATTGCTAAAAATGAAAGTGGTGTTTGTAAGCAAACAGAACATACCGTGTTGTTGAACACTTGTGAGACCATGAACTACTGTAAACCTGCCAGCAATTGGATTTGTGCCACATTTATTGGAAAGTTCAAATTCATCGACTTTAAACTTGATTGATTCAGAACATACCGATAAAAAATATATCCCTCACTAACTGGCTACTAAGTTTCCAGGGCAATCTCAGAGGGCCTTTGGCCTATTAGTTTTTGTTTAGGAAGAGGAAAGGAATGCAGCATACCTGAAGATGAAACAGCTTCACCTTCTGGTATGCGGCTTATAGTATTACATGCCATTCATTCATCATTTAGTGATAATTTTCTTATTATGTGTTATTTTATATTTAAGTTTCCATATAAATGTGTTAATTAATTAATTTCCCCTAAATGTGTTATTTGTATTAATTGTCCCATGTTTGTGCCTAATAATAATCATCCTTATTATCACTCCTCAGAAAGCCATTCCCCTCTATGTATTTAATGTTTATTTATGTGTGCAATTGTATAATAATATGTATTTCATTAATTTAATCACCAATAATTATTCATAGCCTATCCCCATATAATAGCCTACTCACTTAATTTAATATGTTTGTTAATAATAATATTTTAGATATAAGTTATGTGAGAGGATTGCAATAAAATTAAAATTTAATATAATATACTTTTCAAAAATAGTCCTTAAGGAATCTAAATTTCAGTGACCAGTGTTAACAATTGTGTGACCATGTGCTTCTCAACAATGGACCATGCTTCCAGACCTCATCTCTACTAGATCTTTCTTCTTGCTCCAGATGCCATTGTGTTAAGACCTAGAATCTGTGAAGGACACAGTTCCTATTTTAAATTTCCCAGTATGGCCTAAGTTTTGCATTGCTTAGTGCTCATTTTATTAGGGACTTACTGCTCAATTAATACCATCTTTAAATTCACTCCTTTTTATTTGATTTTCCCCAAAAACTGGTATTTGAGCGAAGAACATTTGTAAGCAGATTGGTAAACTCCTTCCATTGTATTCTATTTAGGGACTGGAAAGAATACAGACATTTAAATAGAACAAGCCTTATGTTCTGAAAGTTAAAGTAACCTCAAGAGAGTATTTTTTATATTGAACTATCTTTCCAAATTTAATTTTGAGTATTTTAACCATTCATAAAGTCAGTGAAACCATTGGACTCTCCTTTTGGACAACAACCAAAATTTCCATTGTTGTAATTTTTCGACACATCAGCTTAATTGGACTTAATATTCTTTCAAATATCATCCCAACGTTATTCAAGTCAGCACGATACTTCCCCCCTGAGAAAAAGAGCCCTCATTTGTAAAGAAACCCCATTTAGAACCCAAAATATGAACATTTAGTTTTAGGCCTACAAGTATGTTTGTCATTTACCTTCTAGGCTAGGCCACACATTGTAACTGTTCCCCCTGAGTTGTATATTATTGTAAATCCCTTTAATTGAGAACCTTTTGAAACATAATTGTACTAATAGATAAATAAATATTGTATTGTTCCTCTGTAACTTGTATTTTATTCAAATAGTTAAAGAAATCTTATAAATTGTACACCTACCTTTTGTTGACATCCAGAGTAAATACAAAACACATTCTACTCACTACAATAAAGTAAAGGAGACCACAAGTACAAGTATATTTATTATCAAGTCAAAGAAGATCATTTGTGAGCTATATTTAAATAGCCTAGGGAATTTTGTAAGTAATAACACTGATTTTTGTAAAGAGAAGCTAGGCTTAGCACGTGGCAGCCATTGCCCTCAGATCCCGATAGCATCACTGTTTATATCCACTTTTCCTGAGCACATCCGAGCAAACAATTAGTTAAAAGTTAGCAATTTAAAAGTATAATTAAGTAAGAACACTTAAAAAAAAATAAGAGGCTTTCCTTTCCTCTTTCTTAAAAAAACTAACTGGCTGCTAAAGATGCGAAGACTGTTGAATGGGATGGTCAGTAGGCTAGGTTATCCCTGCTACCGCCTGTGGTGACAGATTTTGGGGGACAGCAAATTTTGTGATATTAATTTTTTTTTGAATGATCAATTATTTACTTGGACTAAAAACTGAAATCATCAACAATTAACTACACTAACTTATTTTTAAAGTACAACTCTAAAACAGTGAAACAAGAAAAAGTAATTTATGGTTAAGAGTGTCACAGACTGATTTCACCAGGTCGATCCCAAGCAAAATCCTGAAAAATTTGGTGACGGTTCGAAACTAGATCCAGCTGCTATTGGTCGTTGGGCTATTAATTAATGATCCTGGCTTAAGAATCAGTCGGGCTTGGTCAGTAACAAGGCATCTCACCTATTCTACTCTCATAATTTATTCATATTCACCTTAAAATACGCCCTAGTTGTGTCAGCGCCTTATACAGTGATAAAGTGATAATTGAATGGAGTGGTAAATTATTCTTTGTAGGCCGATATAGGCTACTTTAATCCTAGAGAAATTAAGATTGTGCGCAAATATAGAAAAAAACTGGGTGTGAATGTGGTAGACGCATGTTTGTGGAGAGAATTTATAGGGGAGGGTGGTACTTCTGCACCTTTTGTTTGGGGTCTGCATATTTATTAGGGGTGTGCGAGTAGTGATTTTTTTAATCGAGTCGAGTCGAGTAGTGCCAATTATATTGAGTTTTGATTATTTTCGAGCGAGTAGTTGCCATCAGTTGGTATTTTAAAATAGAGTAATGGGATTTGAATACCACCCTAGATTTGAAAATCTAAACATGGTTGCTAACTAATACATGAGTCACAGCAATACAAAGTTTTAGTCAGTACAGTCAAACTGGATTTCGTATGGACAATTAAAAAGCGGTTTGACATTCGTTTTCGGCCGATAAAACACGGTCCTGTTGTCATTTGGCCATTATCACCTGGTCCATACATCTCCTATTATCAATATTAGATGACGAAATCGTTACTTATGACCGATATTAAGTGGCCCGATCGCCACTTTTGCCATTATTATGTTTTCCAACGTCATTTACGGCCGAAATTACGCGGTCCGATCGTCATTTTCGGCCGATTTCATGCGATGCGATCGTCATTTTCGGCCGATTTCACGTGATGCGATCACTTTTTGCGGTCGTTACTACATGTTTTGGCCGGTCGCAATTTTTAGCGATCGTCATTTTCGGCCGATTCACGTGGTGCGATTGCTTTTTGCGGCCATTACTAAGTGTCTTGGCCGGTCGTAATCGTTAGCGATCGTCCGGAAATCGGTGGGAAATACTCGCTCAAACTTTCGAGTATTTTTCAAAACTTGGAGTCGAGTTCGAGTATTAAAATACTCGGCCGAAAACTCAAAGTTTCGAGTACTCGCACACTCCTAATATTTATAATCGTCAACATTTTACGTCTTCAACCCTTGAGCTTCAATAACATGTTTGTATAAATCCTTGATAGGTCATGATCTTTCATTTCCTTTCAATTAGAAGGAACTGCATCATATCCACTTAAAACCGCTCAGAAGTTCTTATTAGAACATTCACCTTATTCACCTTATTCATTAGTTATTATGTAGTAAACTTCATTTCATACCTCTAGCGAGGTTAAATTTCATTACATAATTAAACTACTAACATTTAAGGCATTGATAAATTCTTATCAAAATGTATTTTTTAATTTTTAACATAAATTTAGTATAAATGCACTGGTTTTTGAGCAACAGGTCCCCTTTTTTAACTAGTGAGTCAAGTAATTTTTAAAACCTCAATAATCTACCACTAGTTGTTAGGTGCAAGCCAGTAGTGACATACAACCCATGTTGTTACGAGGATCATCCAGAAAATAAACTTAACCTTCTTTTTATGTTGTCTACAAATTTCAATAGGCTGGACATTTTGTGCATTTACAAACTTATAACACGGCGGTTCTCAAATTTGACTGGATTTTCGATTGACGCTGCCATCTTGAACCGCTGTAGGAATAAGACGCGTGATCTCTCAACAACGAGACTTGGCTCATACTTTGGTGGGGAGTTGTGCTTGGCGCGGTGTGCAAACGTTCTTTACTTTCTGGATGATCCTCGTTTACAAAGGTGCCAGTGAGGCAGTTGTTAAAACAATTTGTTATTGTTTTTATTTAAATTTGTTTGCACTTGCCACCTGCCACAATACTTATTTGCACAGATATTACTCCTTTGTTGCACTGGCTTAATCTTTGATTGTGTTTAGGTTTTTTACACACCATTTTTTATTTATAATTTGCCAGTATTACTTTAAATATGTATTTTTACACCTGTTATTTCAAATCAGTCGGAATTTAAGTTAAAACAATGGCCTGAATAGACATAGATAATGATTGAACTTTTTTAATCAGTACGAACTCTATAGAATTTTGCTTGTTAACAAAATTAAATTATATATATTTTAACACTTATAGTTTTAACTATAATAACGGCCAAATAAATTGACAGTTGAGGGTCTGGTTTACCGGGCTATTAACCGAGATGAGCCAATAGTAGACGTGCTGCATTGCCAAAACTCCACACCAGCTGATTGGAATAATGTTCGAGTGATATTTTTCTATAGAAAAATGTCAACAGTGATAGCGTACAGCCATGCTATTGGCTACAGCTCAACTGCCAATTTATTTGGCCGCTATTATAGACCGTATTAATTCCTCTAATTGTTGCATTTGCTGTTGAAAAGTTAATTTAGTGTCTAATGGGCCTCTAATTAATTATCTCATGCTTATACATGACAACATCTTGAGTTTTAAACTTTATTATTTGTTTGACTAAATGTTATTAATCTTTTTCAGGCCAAAGAAGATGCCGAAGTGCTACGATCACTTGTCATTCCGTTAGAAGAAGAAATCAATGCTCTTAAAGAGAAATTACGAGCCAACGACCAACTTCTGCGCAAGTATCAAGCTGTGAGTAGAATAATATTTTCTGACTACGTATTTTGCATTATATTCTAAACAAAAACTGTCTTTGCAGAATTTACAAAGGATTTGAATATCCAGGATGGTAAAAGAGATTAGTTTTGGGTAAAGGAAAAATCCTTTTAGTACACTTGCAAATGTTATATGAGATATCCAACAACTTTTACATTAAGCATACCTACATGTTTTAGCATGAATTTCATGTTGCTAGAATTATACAGTTAAACATTAATGATTTGATAACAAAAACACATCTTTTAACTAATAAGTTTGTGTTGAGAATATCATTCATATCTTATTCATCTATGTTTATTTTTTCTGTAATCCTAAGTTTTTACCTATAAAATCACCATATAACTAAGAATATTTGTACTTAAAACGTATAAATACCAAAATACGCTAATGTATTTTTTGAAAATTTCTAAATCTTAACTTTTAAAATAAATAAACGTTATCAGGAAACTGACACATACTTTCTCCCTTTTGGCCAAACTTTAATGAAAACATTTTTTATTTACTAAATATAGAATATGAAGTACAGATAAATGTACAGAAAAATGTCTGAAATAGTTGTTTTCAGAAATATCCACCCAAATCCCTTTTTGGGAGGCACTATAGAATCCATTGCTACACACAGTGGTTTTGAGAGGGGAAATGCCCCCTTTCCCCCCCAGGGTTAAATGGAAACATATTTCGAACATCCTCTGTTGGCAAATGCTAACTTGACCTGCATGTCAAGTTTTAATGAAATTGATCAGTAAATAAGAGAGAAATAGTTTTTTTTGTATTCCCCATAAGAATAACATTGGACAACGTACTGCGTTTACCGCTAAATGAAAATTTCAATCTTCTCCACAACTAGCAATCAATCGTAGAATAGTAATTCAAATTACTAATTTATTTAGTTTTTTGAGCTATTTTGAATGGTGAATAGTAGTATTTTTAACATTTATGTTTTTTATGAAAAATCAAAAAAACTGAGTTTTTTATGTTTTAGGTCCTGTAATTTCTGAACCCGAATTTTTCCAGAAATGCGGGTGGTGTCATTTTGTTGGAAACCTAAAGCTCTACAAACCATTAAAGTTTAATCAAAATCGTTTGAGCCGTTTTTGAGAAATTTGGATTTATCATGTTTTTTGAAGATTTTTGTGGGATAATTAACCTTAAAAATAAAAAATTCAAAAAAATAAAAAAACGCCTGGAGATATTGAGGAGTAGTACCTACATACCAAATTTCATAAGAATCGGTCCATTGGTTAGGGCTCTAGCTCTGTACACATCCACACACACGCCCGCACGCACACACGCACGCACGCGCGCACGCACGCACACACGCACACACGCACGCACGCACACACGCACGCACACACGCACACACGCACGCACACACGCACGCAGGCACGCACGCACGCAGGCAGGCATGTACGCAGGCACGCACGCACGCAGGCAGGCACGCACGCACGCACGCAGGCAGGCACACACGCACGCACGCAGGCAGGCACGCACGCACGCAGGCAGGCAAGCACGCACACACGCAGGCAGGCAGGCAAGCAGGCAGGCAGGCATCACGTAAAAACCACTTTTTTGGGTTCAGGGAGCACCAAAACTAATATTTTCACTAACAACTCAAATTTGAAAATTTTGACGAAATCAATACTTTCTCCATATACTATGTATAAGGGGAGAAAGTAAAAAGCATCCTCTTTCCTTCAAAATTTGTCCTTAAGACTCCAGCAGTTAGAAATGTATTGGAACCACATAGCCTACTATGAGAAAAATCAATCAATTAATCAATGAGAGTATTTTTCCTGCCTTACTTGCAATTATTTGTATTGTAAACTTTTGTATTTAGTCTGTATTTCATTTAGCCAATAAATATTTTATTATAATTACTTTCAATTAAAAAATAAATAAATTTGTCTCCTTATTGATGGGTTATTTCTAGAAAAAATCTTAAATCAGGGAAATGAATAATAATTTTTTAAGAATAGAAACCTAGTTTTGTCGTAAGTATTTTAGTAACAAAATTATTATTTAATAAAATCAGATTTTCGACAACAGTGTATGTTTTAAATAAAATATCATAAACATACAAAAACTTATAAAACCTTATAGCTTATAACTTATTATAATCAGCTTCAAGAATATTTACGACGGTGATGTTGAAGTTAGGGAATTTCTTAGATATTGTAATGAAATGTGATAGCATATTTAGTTATTGTTGTGCTTTTTGAGGAGGTAAATGTTGTACTCCTCTGGTATCTGCAAAACTGTGATGATGTAAGTGACAACCACCACAAATACCTGAAACAGTAAATAATTCGGTTAAATTCAAGATGTTGTGATGATTGTTTTTGCTTATCCAGGCCTGAAGCATTTTACATTTGTTGTTAGAGGACAAAGGTCCAACCCTCTCAAAGTCCACGGGAATCAAAACCGTGACCTCTTTCACCAAAATCCAAGGCACTAACCATTAGGGTAGTGGGGCATCTAACATTGATTAGCAACATTTTTATTTAAGAGCACACAAAGGCTTTTAGGGAAAGTGGTCCAAACCCCTAAAATTTGTGTCGATACCCCAGGATTTGAACTCATGACCCCTTGAACCAAAGTCCAAGATACTAACTGTTAGGCTAGCGAGATGCCTAAAACACTATGGTATTTGGCATACAAATGTCTAGTTTATGCCTCAGAAATTAGTTTTCAGCAACAAAAATTATGCTGAAACTGATACTGGGGGGAGCTTTATCAGGAGAAGGGTTGAAAAGAAAATTAGAAAGAGTGAAAAGTGAAAAGAGTGAAAGTGGTGGAAGATCTAATCATAAAGAGTTGGAGGTTTTTGGACGAAGGGTTTATAAAAGGGGTAAGATTTGTCAGAAGAATGGCTTTTATATGGGGTCGAGCTTAGCTGGGAGAAGGGCTCATAGAGAGGAAGACAGGGCCAAACCTTCAAATGCGTCTAAATCGGAAAAAAATTGTTTAGTGTTTCGTCTGGCATTTGTTTTTATCCTTCAAGTAATTCGTGAAGGCGCTTTGTATTAACATTCCCATACCAGACATAACCTAACAGCATTTTAAGCTGTAAAAATGGTAGTAATTGTAACTCATTTCACTGTTTGTCATCTCCTGACATCACATCAGGCACAGCATAACAGCTTTAACCTCAGACTGTTTCTTCCAAGTACAGTATGGCTTTAAGGTGAATTAAAAAATGCAGCCTCTTGTCAAGTTTACAGTCCGGGTAGGACTAATAATCTTATACAATGAATCCTACATTTCTAAGGTTTATGAGACACTCGCTCAACTATTCAGTTATTACTCATAAACTTTTTAAACCTGTTCTTGAGATTTCTTAAATTAGAAAAACACATTTTAGACATATTACCTAAAGGATTGATTATGAGCCTGAAACCCAGCAAAAATCTACGTGACACTGCCACATTTATCAGTACCAAAACAAAAGTCAAAAACTGTGGATGTCAAAACCATTTCATCAATCATGCATAGAATTGTCTATCATAATCAATAACTAATAAATAAATAAATAATCAATTTTGTCTATCTTAAGACTCAACTCTCAGGCTTTGTCTCGGGTGCTCTAAAACCGGGGCTTTTTGTTTAATTTTCTTGTACCTGTTGTTGCTTTAGTGAGCAAAAATCCAAGGAAAGAGTTTTACGTACAACTAAGAGCATATATTATTTATATATATATATTTTTTATAGTTTTATATATATTACTTTACACTGTTTTTAAAGGAAATTTGTATTTTCACCTTATCATTAATTTTTGTTGTTTTATTGTACGACTACTGTATGTATTTTGCAACTGGAGTTCATCATTTAATTTAATTTTATAAATAGTTACAAGTTGACTCATGTAACACAATACGTTGTTTACGACAGTAAAGAATACTTATTGATGGATCCTAAATGGAAACTTAATGTAAAACTTGTAATCACGTAAAAACTGTCAAAATCAGGTCAGAAATAAAATTGAAGCTATCTAAAAAATCACATTTGTGTACTAATATGTAAAAATATACCAAACATAAGACATTTTGTGGGATATTTTAGATTTGTTTTAAATGTTTCTGTACTCACAGTAGCATACATTTCTCGGTCCACTTTGAACAGTCCCCAGGCTGTGATTGTGAATGAAGATGATTCTGCCTCGCAAATTAAGAGTTCTATCTGGATACATGCAAAATGTGATCAAATTATTTTTATTGGGTAGGTTTAACCGAATTTCCCCTATAGGGAAGAAGCTATTACCGTAGGTCGCATGGTAAGACCTAGGCCCGGGACCATGATAATTTTTCGTTTTGAGGCCCCCAGATGCCAAAAACACCATTCGTTCAAATTCATATATAAATATATATATATATATATATATATAGTATATAGTATATATATAGTATATATATATATACTAGCTGTTCCCGCGGGCTTCACCCCGCAAATAATTTATAAAAACTATGATAGTTGTGTGTGCTGCATTCTGTGGTTAGCCCGTGGAACTACAACAAATCAAAATCAGCTGTTTGTATTTTCATTAGCTCAAACAAAAATGAATGTCTATAAGAAATACATGGGAACTTTGTCGGGATCTCTGGCGGAGCCCTAAGGTCAGTTCAGGATTAAAATCATTTAGTTTTTCTATTTTATGCCTAAAGAATCAGTGTACAAAATTTCAGCTCTCTACCTGCATGGGAAAGTGGAGAATTAGTGACGAGTGAGTCAGTCAGTCAGTCAGCCAGGGGCATTGCCTTTTATACAGGGTGTCTCTGAACTCTCTACCAACCTTTTCAGGTATTATTCCTGGACCATAGACAAGCCAAAATATCATATTAAAAATTTCGAAAACTCAAAAGTTACTCGTATAGCCGCCATTTTGTTTTTTTCACATAGGAAATTTTAATTTGAGAACGGCTAGTTATAATTATAAATGAAATTTGGTATTTAGCTTTATTCCCTAAAGACCTAATGACAGAAAAAAAATTATTTTTTTACAATCATTAATTTCAAAATGGCGGCTGCCTAAACATTTCAAACGTAAATATCTTAAAAACCGCTTATAGTAAAAAAATTACATTAATTACATTTTATTTAGAGAATTTAATTGCAAATCTAATGACACCACATTTACGGAGAAAATCCATTTTTAAGATATTGCATTCTTGTCAGTATCAACTGTTATTATGTGACATCGCTGCTAGTGAGCCACGTCGATCAGCTGTTTCAAGTATAATTCCACCAAACAGCTGATTAAAACATTAACCAGCTGTTATTAAGTTCATTTGCACCAATCACCTGATTGATATCCTTACGATTCCCAGGGTTCACTATTGCTTCAAATAAAACATAAAATATCAAAAATGCGTTAAAATTACAAAAAACAAATGGATTTATTTACATGAGATATGACTACAATTCTACAGTATTTACAAATGATGTTCAATATGCCCACCGCCAAGTCGATTGCACATCGTGAACCTAGATGTCATGGATTGCCGGACAGCTTCAAATTCATTTTTCTCTTGGATGACTGCAGCCGCCTCTACAATTCTACTGATCAGGTCCAGTTCATTTTCCACAGGTGTTGAATAAACAAGTTCCTTCATTCTCCCCCAAATGTAGAAATCTAGGGGAGTAAGATCAGGTGATCGCGGAGGCCACGACACCGGTCCCCTGCGACTAATCCACTGCTGATTGTAATTTTGGTTGAGGAAATCTCTTACAATTTGCCCAAAGTGTGCAGGAGCACCATCATGTTGCAGCTACATGTTCTGTAAGTCTGCCAAGGGGACGTTCTCCAGAAGTTCTCGGAGTATGTCCCTCAGGAACACAAGATAGGTGGGGGAATTCAACCTATTTGGGAGAATGTAGGGGCCAATTAAATTATCCCCAAAAACTCCAGCCCAAACATTAACTGAGAAACGGTGTTGCTTGCTGGAAGTAACAGTTTCGTGGGGATTTTCAGGAGCCCAAACATGGCTGTTCCTGGTATTGAAAATACCGTCCTGGTTAAAACTGGATTCGTCTGTAAAGAGAACGGATTTCAAGAAATCTGGATCGTCCGCCAGTTTGTGCAGGAACCACCTGGAACAATCTACCCGACCTGGATAGTCTTTGAGGTTCAAGGGCATGAACCTTTTGGAGATGATATGGGTACAAATTCTCTCCATTGAGTACCCTCCACACGGTGTCTTTGCCTGCCCCTATCTCATAACCCACAGCTCGAGTACTTGTTCGAGGGTTTTCTTCAAATTTACGAAGGACTTCCTCCTCAAATTCAACTGTACGCACCGACTTCGCAGCACCAGTATCTGCCATACTCACATGAAACGTACCAGTTGCGTGGAGACGATTGTGGACAGCAGTGAACGTTTTGGCAGCAGGACATTGTCTATTGGGGAAATAGACGCTATACAACCTTCTCGCTTCATTTGCATTTCCAAATGCAGCTCCATAATAAAAATGCATATTGCAATACTCTGCAACACTATAATTAGCCATTTATCAATATATATGAATACTGAATATGTTAACACAGATTACTATTAAAAAGCAGCCCACTGATTAACAATAAGCAACAAACAGGAATACCCCCGTAGCAGCAAACCTGCATACTTAGCGAATTTCCAATGCATATATATTTATCTTAATGCCACATAAACAGGGTGTCTACTGGTCACGGAAGTCACGGAAGTCCCGGAAAAGTCCCGGAATTCAGTAAACGGGCACGGATGTCACGGAAAGTCACGGATTTTAGTGCAGAAGTCACGAATTTTTAATATCACGTTATTTAATTTATTTTTCCCCCACATTACATGACGTTTTTACGGTGCATTTTGCCGAACCGATAGAGGATATTTTCGACCTCAACATTTGCTTTCTAGACTTTAAGTTTATTTATTGATGTCAGGATATGCCGATATGTCTACGCCATTTGTGGTGCAAACAGGACATGAAACAAGAACTTGTAATGTTCCATTTGTGTTACAGTGAAATGACAACTTTCTCAAACGTAATAGGTTGGCGGTTTTTGCATTATTTTATTGAAAAACTGTGACGGTAGAACGGTTGTTTCTAGAAAATAAAGTTCCATTATATTTCCTAATTTAATGTAGCTCTAAGCAATACATTTGGAACAAAAGCAGTATGATAATTTTATCATCGTAATACTACATAATTAATATCTGCTTGTATTAGATTAATTAAAGCTTTTTATAAAAATCTTTCATGATGTAAGTTCGATGATGGCAAAGAACTGTGATTAGAAACTGATAACTAGTTGTACAATTAACTAAGGACGCAGGACTGTTATCAGTAACTGCTATTTGGAATGGTGCAAATAACCTAGTACCACGGTGCAAGTAACTTGCGCGATCGTTGTTGACTGGCTGTGGCGCTTTTTGGACAACCAGCTACTTGGCACGGGGAATAGCTACTGACCTGTACAACTATCGAATAACAGAACAGTAACTCGCGTTTCCCTTTGGTGCGCAGTTATGAACTGCCACCAACGTAGTCGATTACGAAGGTTAAAAATAGTATCTTGCCTTGAAAGCACTAGCGATCCTAGTGGTAGGAAGCTAAATTAATCTTTAAACAAACTTGAGTGTACTAGCGAACCTGGTGGCTGGCGTTGATGTAAGTTTCATATCGTTCCCTCCAGTCGTATTGCTCCATTTAAATAAGTATGCATTGTCTATCGCTATCGCAGACATTTCGCGAACTCGCCAACCCGGTTGCCGGATGAAAGTGAGAACGTTTTACCTAGGTTAATTTGCCTTCTCGTTTAATTGTCTAGTTTTGTTTAAGACAAAGTATAAGTTTAGTATAAGACTGAAACGAAATAATCCAGGAATGATATTGTGTTTTTGTTTTGCTTTTCAGTATTAATCGTTTTAGTAGTTAACTGCAGTACGGTACTTATGGTTTAATTATTTGGTGTAGGCTTGTGTTTAAGTGTTTTACCTTTAACTAAATCTCATTCTTGAAACTAAAGTTTAAAGTAATAACCTGCCAAGATTTTTCTATTGTTTACTGACCGATGCTAAAATGCCGGGAAAGTGCAAGTTTCAAATGCCTTAGCCTGCCATATGAAAGGCAAAAAACATGTCAATTTAGAAAACTTGTTGAAAAGTGGAAAGCAACTAGGCCCTAACTTTATTCTCATTTAGGCCTATTTTATTGCATGGTAAATGGTGAAATGGTGTTTTATGTTTAATTGCAGTACTTATATAGCCTATATAAGAGTTTTATGGTAAGTTAACAGTAAATTATGGCTACATTGAGCTATGTTGTGGTACATTTTCATCTCATTAATGGCATACACTAGCTAACTAATTTCATAACAATCTGATGATACGGTTTTGTTCAGGTTTGGGCTTGTATTGTACCCTATCATTATTCTATGACTCGCTTTTCTGTAGCCTAGGCTCTAAAGTTGTTTTGCGAATGGGTCACTGATTTTTTCCAAATGTCCCCTAAAAGTCCCCGAAAAGTCCCTGATTTTTGTTTGAATGACTGAGTAGACACCCTGATAAAGCTACATACCAAGTTTCATCAATATACATTCATAAATAAACAATTTATAACATTTTAATTATTCTCCATAAGAATAACATGGCGGCTGAGTATGCAGGTTTGCTGAAGCAAGGAACACAAAAAAATGGGGTTTTATGCTTATATCAATATAACTCAACTAGGTGAAGTCACTTACCAAATTTCATTAATTTATTTTCATAATTAAGGGAGATAACACGTTACTTATTCTCCATAAGGATAACATGGGGCTGAGTACGCAGGTTTGCTGCTATGGGAGCCTTTGTCAAAAAATTGTTTTTTTGAGGAAATATCAATGGTCCACAACCAGATAAAGCCGTATACCAAGTTTCGTCAGTATATGTTCATAAATAAGCGAGATATAAAATTTTTATTTTCCTCCATAAGAATAACATTAGACAACGTACTGTGTTTAGCACTTTCAATATCTCGGTAACCAATTGACGTAGAGAAATGATCAAAATACCAAATTGTATGTTTTTTTAAGCTGAATCCAATGGGAAAAATAAAATCTGACTATTTCCAAAATTATATGTAAAAAATTCAAAAAACCCATTTTTGGGGTACAAAACCCCCCCAAAATACCCCTTCGGATAGAGCGATCTGGCTGGTTTTCGAACTTTTAGTCATAAATGTTGCTTTACACGTTTATACCAAATTTCATCAAAATCGGATAATTTTTACGAGAGTTATCGTGCTCACGGACACATATATATATATATATATATATATATATACAGTTTCGAACGAATGGTATTTTTGGGGTCTGGGGACCTCAAAACAAAAAGTTATCATGGTCCCGGGCCTAGGTCTTACCATGCCGACTACGGTAATAGCTTCTTCCCTATAGGGGAAATTCGCTAAAAAGACACATTGTAACAGGAAACTGTAATAATTTTAACAATACATTGATCAATCAGCTGTTTAGTGGAATTATACTTGAAACAGCTGATCGACGTGGCTCACTAGCAGCGCTGTCACATGATAACAGTTGATATTGACAAGAATGCAATATCTTAAAAATGGATTTTCTCCGTTATTTATGAACCGATTTCCGTAAATGTGGTGTCATTAGATTTGCAATTAAATTCTCTAAATGAAACGTAGTTAATGTAATTTTTTTACTATGAGCGGTTTTTAAGATATTTACGTTTGAAATTTGTAGGCAGCCGCCATTTTGAAATTAATGATTGTAAAAAAATAATTTTTTTTCTGAAATTAGGTCTTTAGGGAATAAAGCTAAATACCAAATTTCATTTAATTATAACTAGCCATTCTTGAATTAAAATTTCCTATGTGAAAAAACAAAATGGCGGCTATACGAGTAACTTTTGAGTTTTCGAAATTTTGAATATGATATTTTGGCTTGTCTATGGTCCAGGAATAATACCTGAAAAGATTGGTAGAGAGTTCAGAGACACCCTGTAGATATAAGATATATATGTGTCCGTAGGCATGATAATTTTCGTAAAAATGGTTCGATCTTGATGAAATTTGGTATAAACGTGTAAGGCATCAACTATTTTCATGAGTTTGAAAAACAACAGATCACACCATTATAAGAACGGGGGTTTTGTACTAAAAAAATTGGTTTTTTGAACTTTTTACATATAATTATTTTTAAAGCCAAACTTGAGTTTACACCATTGGATTCAGCTTAAAAAAACAACAATTTGGTATTTTGATCATCACTCTACGTCAACTGGTTACCGAGATATTGAAAGTGCTAAACACAGAACGTTGTCCAATGTTAATCTTATGGATAATAAGTACAATTTTATATCTTGCTTATTAATGAACATATATTAATGAAACTTGGTATGTGGCTTCATATGTTTGGGGTTTACTGATATATGCATACAAAACCCATTATTTTGTGGTCCCCATGGCAGCAAACCTGCATACTCAGCAGCTGTAATGTTATTCTTATGGAGAATAAGAAACATGTGATATCTTGCTTGTTTATGAACATAAATTGGTAAAACTTGGTATGTTGCTTTATCTAGTGGTGGTTCATTGGTATTTTCATAAAACACGATTTTTGTGGTCCCTGATGCAGCAAACCTGAATACTCAGTCCTAATGTTTTTCTTATGGAGAATAAATAAAATGTCATATCTCGCTTATTTCTAAATATGATTTGATGAAAGTTGGTAAGTGGCTTCATGCCTTAGTGAAGTACCATTTGAAATTCGCTGAGTATGCAGGTCTGCTGCAACGGGGGTATTTTCCTTACATTTGTCTAGGCCACTAAACTTGCGTACTCAAACAGCCGGCTTCAATAAGCAACAACTGGTTGTTACAAGGTGTGGTAACTTACAGGCTACAGGGGTTTTTTTCAACACAAGCCAATTTAAAGTACCAAATACACTGTTTAAGTACACGTTTATGGGTGTTTGTTGTTGCAATGTGGTTTATTTTATTTGCTGTTGTTATGAAATAATTACATTAAAAGTATAAATATAGTTTTTTTAATTTGCTGAAAAATATGGAATGTTGCATAAATGACTAATATGATCTGTTAAAAAGCTAGTGTAACAAAATAATGTTTTTGAACTATTGAGCTAGATAGGAATTAGTTGTTTGACGTGCCACAAGCAATAAAACAGTGTTTTATGTAAATTATTTGTAGTTTTACTTTCAGATCCTACGATGTGTAAAAAGGCTTTGGGTTTTCAACCAAGTATTTGATAATAGAAAAATAATATAAATTTATACATAATTATAAAATGGTTTATTGGTTTTGCACTTGACAAAAATAATTTCTATAAGTTCATAATTTCAACTTGTTTTTAGACTAGGTTTTCAAACACACCACCCTTCATAATTATCCAACAGTTCAATTTTTCAACAAATAAAAAAAATTGTACTTTTAATGTAATTACCTCAAAGGAACAGAAAATAAAATTAAAACAATGCAACAAAGGAAACCATCTTAAAATGAATTAAGTAAAGGGGGTATAAACTTGTTTAATTAGTGACTTTATATTTTTAAGTTTGGATGCGTTAAAAAACATACACCCTGTCTAAATTATGAAAATCTAGCCTTGCATTTAGAATTTTTAATATAGGCCTCTATAGAAAAATATAACATAATTATTAGCATACAATAGGTAATTTACAATAAATAAAATATCATTTTCAGCCCAAATAATGTCTCCTCTGATAGAAATTATTTATGTATCAATTATTTAGTCACTGCCACATTAGTCAAGGTAAACTAGACTTTACCGTAGTATTCAAAAACAATAGTTCTATTTGTACAAAAACTCTTTAATCTTTTATGAAATGTATTAATTTGTCAGCTTTAATTTTACATGTTTACACACTTCAATTTGTTAACTTACTTGGAATTTGCAGGCTGGCGTCATTTTATATTTTGGCAAAGCTTGAAGATACCGCATCAGTCGCTTATTCTGCCAAAGTAAAACATTAGGTTAGTCATAAAGAGTGTCAGCAAGGTAAAAGGTAACAGATCCAAAATAAAAAAAAACAAATTTTACAATCTAAAATTAATTAAATAACTAAAAATATTTCAATTTAATGTAACCTAACCTAACGTTGAATAAGACTGAACTACTTACTTGAATAACAGCAAACTCAGAGCTGTAGCAAGTCATGTATAGGGAGATGAACTTCTTGACTTCAGCAATGAAAATAGGCGGAGTGATGTTCTTTGTCCCGACAACCATTTTGTAGAACAAATGGATAAAGGACTGTAAGATGTACAGACAAAAGAGGCTGATTCTAAAGCCAAAGCAGCTGTTAACCGTCCCGTTAATGTCCTTTAGTTTCCCATGCATCAGTCTTACTTCTTCGATTCTCTTTAGAGACATATCGTTAGTGATGGATAGTCGAAGTTCCTCAAAACGCAATGAAAGTTCGTAACACAGCAGAGAGTAAAAGCCACTGAACATCGCCCACCATACTGCATTCTGGATCAAGTACATCCATACAAACTCCAGTGTTTTGTTGATAAGCGTGATTCCGCTGTATTCTCTCATGTAGTCGATAAAAGTCGCTTTACCGGTGATCGCAAAAAATATTATGACGAACCAAATGAATCCTCTATATTTAAACCTTTTTGATGCCACTGAATCATGAGATTTAGTAAAGAGCTTGTCGTACTTTTCAAACTTGTGGATTATTTCGAGAAGTAGATCGTCAGTGAAGAAACAGTTAAAAATCAGTATAATTATGGTGATAGTGACTATAATCTCACTGAACATCATGAAATTGTTGTCTGCATTTAAAGCCTGCCATATTGATGGAACTGTATAGGCGATTGTGGTTAGTAGAAGATGGATGTAAGTGCTGAACTGATCATAGCTGAGTTTTAGTCCGTCGTTACAACTCACATTTTGAAATGGGAAGAACCCCAGGAACTTCAATAACAGCGCTAAAGGGCGAATTATCTTGTAGAACTGTTCGTTTTTGTTAAAGGAGTACAGCGGGATGAGAAACATTATGGAGATGTCACAAGTTCGTTTTGATAAACACCCGTCAGTATACTACTTTGTTTTTGGTAATTATGAAGATTAACAGGAATAATTAATGAGTGATTTTATCATATGACAAGTGTCAGAATGAAAGGCTTTTCTTATCTTCCAACTTAAACACAGAAGGTCCTTCTACTTTTATTTAAAATTTGTTAAAACTTGTTATAAAAAAATAAACCAAAACATAGTTTGTACCTTTGTGAACAGTTATCAGAGTTAGTATAAATATAATGAATTTGAGTTGATAATAGTTTTTTCATTAAAAATATAGGTTGTTTGTTAGTACTTGTGAACTGAAGGATTGTTCATTTTATATTAAGGAGTTTTAAAACTGTTCAGCATGATCAAAATATAACTAACAATATAAATAAAAGCCATACAATGATACATACTAGGATTTTGGCAATTCTGGATTATTTTAATAACTGATACAAGTTTTTAAGAGGGGTTGTAAGAAGATATTTAAAAGAGGTTTGTCAAAACTAAATGAATAACATGGTTGTTTGCAGATACATAAAAGACCCATTTTCAGAGTACCTAATTGCTTTTTATTCATGTTCTCGCTCATTTTATACTTGGTGCTAGGCCTTTATTACTATTTTTTTTTTAGTTTTTGTAGATGCAATATAATAGATTTAAATTATATTTTTCTTCCGAATGTTTAAATTTCTGAAATATTTGTTGAAGGTAATTTATTTCTTGACTCATTGTGCCAAATAAAACAAGAAATATTTCAAGTATAATTTGATTAGTGCAATAAAAACAATGTCGTGGTTGTAATTTGTCATAGTCTTAACAAGCTTCAAGAACTTAACATTATGTTGACTCTGCAATCTCTAGTCCACATTGCATTGTAATTGTGAGACTCTACTGCACAGTCCATACTGTGTCAAGATTGTGAGACTCTACTGCACAGTCCACATTGTGTTGTAATTTTGAGGCTCTACTGCACAGTCCACACTTTGTCACGGTTGTGAGACTCTACTGCACAGGCCACATTGTGTCCAGATTGTGAGACTCTACTGCACAGGCCACATTGTGTCCAGATTGTGAGACTCTACTGCACAGGCCACATTGTGTCCAGATTGTGAGACTACTGCACAGTCTATACTGTGTCAAGGTTGTGAGACTCTACTGCACAGTCCACACTTTGTTGAGGTTGTGAGACTACTACACAGTCCACATTGTGTCCAGATTGTGAGACTCTACTGCACAGGCCACATTGTGTCCAGATTGTGAGACTCTACTGCACAGGCCACATTGTGTCCAGATTGTGAGACTCTACTGCACAGGCCACATTGTGTCCAGATTGTGAGACTCTACTGCACAGTCCACATTGTGTCCAGATTGTGAGACTACTGCACAGTCTATACTGTGTCAAGGTTGTGAGACTCTACTGCACAGTCCACACTTTGTTGAGGTTGTGAGACTACTATACAGTCCACATTGTGTCCAGATTGTGAGACTCTACTGCACACTTCACATTGTGTCGAGGTTGTGAGACTCTATGCATATCCACATTGTGTCCAGATTGTGATACTCTACTGCACAGTCCACATTGTGTCAAGATTGTGAGACTCTACTACACAGTCCACATTGTGTCCAGATTGTGAGACTCTACTACACAGGCCACATTGTGTCCAGATTGTGAGACTCTACTGCACAGTCCACATTTTCTCGAGTTTGTGGTACTCTACGGTACAGTCCATTTAGAGATTATGGACTACTTCAGAAATTATTTAGAGATATCATGTACAGTGAAAATTGTTAATTGTTTATGTAAAAGTAAAAAGTGTTAGAAGAAATTTCTTTCATAAATATTTGTTTCCAATGTCACAATTTTTGAAAGCCCCGTCGAATGTGAGATAGAGTAACCAAAAGATGGTTTTATGGTGAGTTAGGTTTTGTCTGATAAAGAACATTAAGTTTGAACAATAGAGTCATTGTTAGCTGCGCAAATAACTCTTTCACCGTTATTTTTATTTAGTTTGTTTGTGATCCCAGTGGCTATGATTAGTTGGATTTTGAGATGTTTTCATTTCATACGTAGGCTAGCAAGATCCATCGCATCTTCAAAAGTACATGAAAATATGCATTGACAAATGTGATTTTATATGATTAATATTAATCCAATGTGTTAATACTTTTTTGCAGTAAAATAAGTGATAAACAACTTCAATCTAACATCAATTTTATAATCTAACACCAGTTTTATAATCATAGTCATATGCTTATTAATAAAGTCTAATTCAAAAGATTTTGTGATGAAAATTAACAAAACTAATTTTAAACCATTTATCTCAAAAAAGTAGTTATATATATGTGCTTAACTTCATCTTAAACACTAAACCCTTTTAGTCTATTATAACCACTTATTTAATGACAGCTACACTTTGTAAAACAATTTAACAATACCAGAATCACACAGCTGACTATCACAGGAAGGCCTAAATCAGCTGTTTTACTGTGCTTACTCAGCTGTTACTGTCATCAATGCATCACTTGTAGTTAGTTTTGAAACTGTCGGTTGCTTGTGGCTTCCTATAAACCGCACATTCTATGATCTATATTATGTTTTAAGACGTAGAGATTATTTTAATAGTAAAACTCGAGTTTAACAGTGTTAATGTTAAAAAAATAACGTTAATTGTAGCGTTCAGTTTTATAAAATAAGAGATAAATCAGTTTAAAGAACTCAAATCATAAGTAATAAATGTGTTATATTGTGTATACAACAATTATACTCGTGTACTAAGAAATGTGGAGATTCAGGATTACAAATTTTATTAATGGTCTGAAAAAGAACTTGAGCAGTGTTTCGTTTGAGATGTCTTATAATAAAACATCTGACAAGTGTGCTTACACTTTATGTTCTCAGGAGGAAGGCTCACACGCAGAATCGTTCGACACTACTAGCAGCCTGGTGAGTGATCAGTCTCTGTATTGATGAATTAACTATTGGTAACTCTGAATATTAAAATATAAGAGTGATAATCAAAAGGAAGCAGATTATGAAGTACTTGTTATTTTACAAATTAATAGCACTAAGCACCGAGTAAAACATTGCATTACTGCAAGAATGCAATTAACTATGATTATTTCAAATTACCTGTAAAATCGAAAACATTTTCATATAAAGCATGTTTTGAGTATCTTCTCTGT
This sequence comes from Allygus modestus, assembly GCA_963675035.1. Classification (NCBI taxonomy): domain Eukaryota; kingdom Metazoa; phylum Arthropoda; class Insecta; order Hemiptera; family Cicadellidae; genus Allygus; species Allygus modestus. The sequence goes on from OY776111.1 coordinate 426,457,792, forward strand.
AATCTTACAACTCTGTTTTCTGTTGTTTTAGAGCGTACACGTTAATGGGAAGTGCTTATTATAGTTCAAACTATTTCAGAGTCTTTGTTCTTTATCTTGTTGGATCCCATCGCCGCATAGCTGCGGCTATATGTACAGCAGTGGCCCATAGCCGCCTTTTCGCAGCGCCGATGTGTAATGGTATATTTCGTAGCTAGGGTCGAAAGTGGGGTTTTGCTGGCCCGAGATCGTGATTTAGGACCGAGATGCATTCAAGGAACGTTTTCACTATTTAACCAGTTAAAAATCTTCATATACTCTTCGTTATACCTAACCCGCGATTTTGCTGGTAACAAAGCTTGCATTGTTTCTTTTGCTTTCCTTTTCAGAGATTCAGATAGATTAGCCATATTAACTACAGTACCAACTAACCAACAATACCAAAAAAATAAACACAACTCCCCCTCTAAGTTTTGAATAAACTTGAAAACATGTGATTGTTAAACAGCTGATTTTAGGGGTCTAGGGCCGCAATATTAATTTTGCGGTCATGATCTGCAAGTTGAAACTTTCCGCCATCAAATTACATTCCGAAAACTGTAGGGATGTGTCGGTTCTTAAAGTCGGTTGTCGGTTTTACTGGTTTTTTACAAAAAAACCGAAACCGAGAACCAATGGTCAAATGTTGGTTTCGGTTTTTCACTGTCAGTAAGTGCTCGTATTGGAAATAAGCATTGTAATGTTGTACAAATATTGAATGACAAGCTAAACAACGTTTAACAAAATAAGTGGTTGAAATAAGACTCCTCCGACAACTAATCACTTCCTTTCCAGTCCCACAATAACTTTTAACTAACATGAAAACGAAAGGAGAATTGACAGGAGTTCTATTTATGGATTACTTAAATGTAGACAACTATAAGGAAGCATGGCGAGGGGGGTGGGGAGGGTTTGGTTGTGACAAAAAATTTGACCTTGACAGTCCCAAGCAATTATTAGTCACTGATAAACATCTTTCTCTCTGAATACGGAAATGTATATTTAATCGTGCTCTTTTCCCATTATAAATTTAAATTAAACTGATTTTGTTTATTTTGTATAATTGTAGGATACTGGTGAAATCAATATTAAATTACAATTGACAATGTTGTAGAGTAGGTTAAAAATTAACCATAAATTACCTACTAAATAATTGTAAAATGGCTATATATGATTAAAATTGTATACGTTATTTAAAATAAAATCACTTAAAACTGTACACGATAGAGCCAATTAGGAATTTAGTATTCTTCTGCTTCAACGGGATTCATTGTTTTTATAAACTAAGAGGCATTGAATGACACAGGTATAGATAAGTGATTTATTGCTCTCTATTCATGAAAAGTGATAATGGAAGACGTCTGAAAGTGAGCAAAAAACTACCTGGAGCCTAGAAACAACAAAATGCCAGTCTGTCTGTCTGTCTACTACTAGAAGTATTATTTGTGATCACTTCCTTGTTTCAATGTTCTGGTTTGGTTTTTATAAACTAATCTGTAATCTATAAACTATTTCGAATTAGATTCTGGGTTTCCAAAGTCTACAAAACTAAAATATCAGCAAATACCCCCGTCGCAGCAAACCTGCGTACTCAGCGAACTTCCGATGCACATTTTTGTCTTAATACTACATAAAGCCGCTTACCAAGTTTCATAAAAATATATTAAAAAATAAGCGATATTTTAATTACTCTAAATAAGAATAACATTGGGGATGAGTATGTAGGTTTGCTAACACAATTTTGATGCAAATATCAATACAATTCATCTAGGTGAAGCCACATACCAAGTTTTATCAATATTCATTCATGAATAAGCGATATATAACATTTGAATCATTCTCCATAAGAATAACATTGGGACTGAGTAAGTAGGTTTGCTGCAAAAGGTACGTAAAATATGGGTTTTCATTCAAATATCAATATAACTCAACTAGGCGAAGCCACATACCAAGTTTCATCAATCTACATTCATAAATAAGCGATGTACACAATATTTTAATTATTCTCAATAAGAATAACATGGGGGATGTTTACGCAGGTTTGCTGCAACAAGGAGTACAACAAATTGGTTTTTATGCAAGTATCAGTAAAACTCAACAAGAGGTAAAACTACATACAAAATTTTATTAATCTATGTCAAATTAAGGGAGACATAAGATTTGACTTATTCTCCACTAGCTGTGTACCCGTCCTTCGTACGGGTTGTATATAAATGGTCGATTAACTAAAGCAAATTATAATCCACATTATTTTACAATATTCAAATTACATTTTCCACGTTTAATGTACAATGAAATCAAAGTTAACAAAATATACTCGCAGATAGTTCGGGTACTGTTGCTAAGTCGAGGAATTCTGTCGGGTAGTAAATGGCGTGTGTGGTTTGCGACTCCAAATCTGTACACGTTACACTTTTGATTCGCTTATAGAAATAAGAGAACCCAAGTTCAACAAAAATAAAAAATATCGGTGAGGGGGGCAAAAATAAAAATCGGGGGGAAGCAAAAATATAAAATCGGGGGGGGGGCAAAAATATAAAATGGGGGGGGACATAAAATAAAAATACAAAATCGAAGAGGGGGGGAGCAAAAATATAAAGTCGGGGGAAGGGGCAAAAAATATAAAATCGGGGGCAAAAATATAAAATGGGAGGAAATAAAATAAAAATATAAAATCAAAGAGGGGATAAAAAATATAAAAATGGGGGGAGCAAAGTATAAAATTGGGGGGGCAAAAATAAAAATCGGGGGGGGAGAGAAAACATATAAAATCGGGGGGGGGGAATATAAAATCTGGGGGAGCAAAATATAAAATCGGGGGGGGGCAACAAAATATAAAATCGTGGGGGGTACAGGAAGTATCGGTAAAAATGTTTTTTTGTGCAAATAAGAATAGACCACGACCAGATGAAGCCACATACCAAGTTTCATTAATATTTGTTTCTTAATAAGTGAGATATAAAATTTTACTTATTCTCCATAAGATTAACATTGGAAAATTTACTTTGTTTAGCACTTTTAATATCTCGGTAACCAATTGACGTAGAGCGTTGATCAAAATACCAAATTGTTAGTTTTTTAAGCTAAATTTAATGGTCTAAACAAAAGTTTGGGTTTAAAAAGAATGACTTGTAAAAAGTTCAAAAACCAATTTTTGGGGTACAAAAACCCCTTTAAAACAGAGCGACCTGTCTGGTTCTCGAACTCCTGAAAATAGATCCTGCCTTAAACGTTTGTACCAAATTTCATCAAGATCGGACCATTTTTACGAAAGTTATCGTGCCTATGGGCACATATATATGTTTATACACACACACACACACACACACACACACACACACACACATATATATATATATATATATATATATATATATATATATATATATATGTGTTTGAGCAAGCTTTTCAATTTTTTATTTATTTTTATTTATTTTAACATCACATAATTTTTCTATTATAATTGTTATGAGATGTTATATATAGAATATTGAAGCCCATCATTTTCTGAACAAGAAAAACTATACAATAATGCAGTTTGGAGTGTTTTTGAGTTTTTTACATTTATTTGAATAAAACACTGTAAAATCACCAAAAATAGGTAAACATTAAGACCATTATTAAAGACACTTGGAGGGTTAAAGCCTAGGTGATTAATTAATTTTGTAATTGCCCTTAATATTTCATGTAAATTCATTTGAATTGTCTTTGATTGATTTGTGACTTCTTAACCAACTCTCCTGCGTAGTGTCTCTGCAGCAATATTTATGTAAACCAGTGAAACAAAGTATGAAATAGGGATTTATATGTACCGGTATATTATCAATTAAAGTTTTTTTTGCAGAATTTCATAATCTAGGTAGAAACTTAAATTTAAAGTATGTACAAGACAGTTATTAGGTAAGTTCTTTAAAAAATAACCGAAACCGACAACCGATAACCGTTTTTTATAAAAAAACTAACCGAAACCGAACCGATAAATAATGCAACCGACCCATCCCTACCGAAAACAGCTGATAACACTGTAGTATGGTAAAAATGTTTTCATCTAAGTTTGCTTGTGGGCACATAGCACCAATTTAAGTAACACAGAATAACCACTTTCTTGTGGTATATTTTGTTTTGCATTGCAATTCCTGGCAGCCCAATACTTTTTTCTCTTATAAAAGCTGTTGTTTTTTATAAATTTCTAACAAAACAGCCTTTTGTAACTGTGTGTATGTTCATTTAACAACGTAATATATTAAATACTAATGTATAGTTTAGTAAGTAGGATTTTGTGTAAATATTGTATAAATGAATGGGCTTAAACCGTTTGGTTACTAATAATTACTGCAGGAGGCCTAAGCTGTATTAGCATCCTTAAAACCTGGGTCACTGGAGGGGTTGTGGGAAGCTAAACTCAGAATCTGACAGGTTAAGGATTTGTTACAAAATGCATATTTATTTGTTGCACAAAAGTACAGGTTTCTTGATTGGTATAACCGATTCGTCTTTAAAAATAAAACAATTTCATATTTAAATACTATTTTGTTTATATAAACCCTTGCAAAATCAAATTTGAAATGTTTCAAATTTGTTAAATAGATTGAAGCATTTTTAAGTTTACTGTGATTGTGTGATTGTGTAAGTATGCTCAAGTGTTATGGGAATGTTGTGTATGACTTACATATGCAGAAATGTATTTTTTATCACATAATAAATCTTTCTAGACTCTGGAAATCTTTAAAAGATAATATAATTAATAATCACTTTTCCTTGGTGAAGCCCAACCACCAGCCACCAGATTTACTTCTAAATAATATTACAAAATCTCAGTCAAAACCAGTTGTATCTTAACATCCTGTTATGTTAAATTTGATAATATGATTTAGTAATTTAATTTAATTGTGTTTAACAATCTTTTTGATTTTGATTTGTGAAAAGGTTTTCCTTTTAGCGAATTTCCCCTATAGGGAAGAAGCTATTACCGTAGGTCTCATGGTAAGACTTAAGCCCGAGACCATGATAAATTTTTGTTTTGAGGTCCCCAGATGCCAAAAACACTATTCGTTCAAATTTATATATATGTATATATATATCTATATATATATATATATCTATATATATATATATATATATATATATATATATATATATATGTGTGTCCGTGAATGCGATAACTTGAGTAAAAAACGTCCGATTTCGATGAAATTTGGCCCAAATGTGTAAAGTGACATTCATGACTTTAAGTTCGAAAACCAGAAATATCGGACCACGGGAAGGGGGGTTTATGGGGGTTTTAAATTTTCCAAAAATCAGTTTTTTGCATTTTTCACCCTAAAATTTTTAAAAAACTTAATTTTGGTTTTGACCATGTTATAGAGCTTAAAAAACAAATAATATGGTACTTTGAATTATTAACCTAGGTTAAGTGGTTGCGGAGAAAATCCAAAAAAACCTGCTCATAAAATCCCCCATGTTAATCTTATGGGAAAAAGGTTTTTGGCTTTTCCTCAGTTCATTTAAATGTAAACTTCACATTTGCTTTTACCAATCAGTTTAGCTCTACAAAACAATCATTTTAGTGTTTAAATTATGATTCTACGTCCAACCGTTGCCGAGATATTCAAAGTGCTAAACACAGTACGTTGTCCAATGTTATCCTTATGGAGAATAAATAAAATCTGATATCTCGATTATTTATGAATGTATATTAATGAAACTTGGTATGTGGCTTCACCTAGTACTGGTATATTGATATTTGCACAAAAAATTGATTTTTTGTTGATTACCTTCTTAGCAGCAAACCTGCATACTCATCCCTAATGTTATTCTTATTGAGAATACGTAAAGCTTTATATCTCCCTTAATTATGAACATAAATCATTAAAACTTGGTATGTAGCTTCACCTGGTTGAGTTATATTGATAATTGCATAAAAAACATATTTTTATCGTCCTTGTTGCAGCAAACCTGCGTTCTCAATCCTAATGTTATTCTTATGGAGAATAAATCTAACATATATACAGCCACTTGTGTAACTGACTGACTCACTGAGGTATACGAATTCTAGACCACTTCTAGACTAGCTAGAAACCTGAAATTTTGCATGCAGGTAGCTTATAGCTTGTAACCACCAGAAAAATTGCCGAAACTGACAATTTTTTATTTTAACCCCCCTAAAAAAAATATTTAAACCCCCCCAAAAAAGGCTTATTTTAAAATTACAGTTTTTGAGCTCTAGCGGCCGAACGGATTGGCCTATCGAAAAACGGACACCACCACGTGCCACGGATTTTGCAAGATCTACAACTTTGTTCCTATGACTTTTTGTCGTATCTCGCTCCCTTCACCCTTAGGTAGCGCTAGATTTTTCAAATTTTAGTCAATTTCGACGTTTATTTTCGTGGTTTTTAATTTCTTATCACTTTAATTTAGTATTTAAAGGCTTGATATTTGGCACTCAATATGTTGACACATTACCCTTCACGAAACACTCGATAAACTAACATGTTTTAATAATTAAACATCCCAAAAAAATTAAAAAACCCTAATTATTCCATAAATGACAAACTGCATTATCGACTTACTCAGGTAATTCTAGATAAGCTAGAAATATGGAATTAGGCCTACATGTAGCTTGTCCATTGAAACCCCCAGAAAAATTGCAAAAAGGTATAATTTTAGCGAATTTCCCCTATAGGGAAGAAGCTATTACCGTAGTCGGCATGGTAAGACCTAGGCCCGGGACCATGATAACTTTTCGTTTTGAGGTCCCCAGACCCCAAAAACACCATTCGTTCGAAACTGTATATATATATATATATATATATATATGTGTCCGTGAGCACGATAACTCTCGTAAAAATTATCCGATTTTGATGAAATTTGGTATAAACGTGTAAAGCAACATTTATGACTTTAAGTTCGAAAACCAGCCAGATCACTCTACCCGAAGGGGTATTTTGGGGGGGTTTTGTACCCCAAAAATGGGTTTTTTGAATTTTTCACATATAATTTTTGAGATATTCAAACTTTGGTTTTGACCATTGGTTTCAGCTTAAAAAACACACAATTTGGTATTTTGATCATTTCTCTACGTCAATTGGTTACCGAGATATTGAAAGTGCTAAACACAGTACGTTGTCTAATGTTATTCTTATGGAGGAAAAGAAAAATTTTATATCTCGCTTATTTATGAACGTATACTGACGAAACTTGGTATATGGCTTCATCTGGTTGTGGTCTATTGATATTTGCTCAAAAAAACTATTTTTAACCAAAGGCTCCCGTAGCAGCAAACCTGCGTACTCAGCCCCATGTTATTCTTATGGAGAATAAGTAACGTGTTATCTCGCTTCATTATGAAAATAAATAAATGAAATTTGGTATGTGGCTTTACCTACATGAGTTATATTGATATTTGTATAAAACCCCATTTTTTGTGTTCCTTGCTTCAGCAAACCTGCATACTCAGCCGCCATGTTATTCTTATGGAGAATAATTAAAATGTCATAAATTGTTTATTTATGAATGTATATTGATGAAACTTGATATGTGGCTTTATGTGGTATTAAGATACATATATATGCATTGGAAATTCGCTGAGTACGCAGGTTTGCTGCTACGGGGGTATTTTATTTTAACCTCCTAAAAAAAAATCAAAATGGAGGAAATTTTGAACATCTCCAAAATAGTGCATTTTTTGTGGCTGTAGCGGCCAAACGGTTGGTCCTATCGAGAAACAGAGACCACCACGAATAGCGGATTTTAGACGATCTACAAATTTGGCCCTATGACATTTTGTCGTATCTCGTCTCCTTCACCCTTAGGTAGCGCTAGATTTCTCTAATTTCGGCATATTTTCTATATTTTGTGGCAGTTTTTTATTTCCTATCACGTTAGTATACTTGATGGAGGCTTAATATTGGGCACGCAGTATGTCTACATCACACTTAGTAAATAGCAGCAGTCATATGACCAGTTTTAATGAATTAAACTTGTCGAAAAATGAAAAACTCTAAATATCGTAAGATATGACCGTTTTCTTGGTATAAGTAGTAATGTACAAATTTATATTATTGGACATGCACGTGGCACCAATAATACTTGAGCTAGAGACGAGAGATTTGGCATACATGTGCTTTGCACCATGTAACCTCACAGAAAATTCCCAAGCATTATTTTTTTGGTTTTAACTACCTCAAAACAATTCATAATAACGGTTATAAACAATCAGATTGTAGTGTTGTTTAAACAGTTCTAGCAGCCAAAAGGATGGTCTTATACTTAAATATCTGCTGATTTGTCTGTTTTCTTAGTATAAGTAGTGGTCTTATTGGGCTTCTGGGCCATTTGAAACTACACCACTTCAATATGAGGCCAAACAGCGACCTGGGGGCGAAGCCCCCCACAGGGGTCTGGGGGCGGAGCCCCCAGCGAGCGAAGCGAGTAAAATGCTATATATCAGTTATTTATTTAAGTATTTTTATGAAACTTAGTAAGTGGCTTTATGTGGTAGTAAGAAATAAATTCATGCATAGGAAATTCGCTGAGTACGCAGGTTTGCTGCGACGGGGGTATTTTCATATAACAAATCTTTTATGTACCCTCTAGTAGTATTACAAAGTACTTTCATTAGTAATTTTTAATTAATGAAGATGCAGATTGATTTTATTAGCGAATTTCCCCTATAGGGAAGAAGCTATTACCGTAGTCGGCATGGTAAGACCTAGGCCCGGGACCATGATAACTTTTCGTTTTGAGGTCCCCAGACCCCAAAAACACCATTCGTTCGAAACTGTATATATATATATATATATATATGTGTCCGTGAGCACGATAACTCTCGTAAAAATTATCCGATTTTGATGAAATTTGGTGTAAACGTGTAAAGCAACATTTATGACTTTAAGTTCGAAAACCAGCCAGATCGCTCTATCCAAAGGGGTATTTTGGGGGGATTTTGTACCCCAAAAATGGGTTTTTCGAATTTTTTACATATAATTTTGGAAATAATCAAATTTTATTTTTTCCCATTGAATTCAGCTTAAAAAAACACACAATTTGGTATTTTGATCATTTCTCTACGTCAATTGGTTACCAAGATATTGAAAGTGCTAAACACAGTACGTTGTCTAATGTTATTCTTATGGAGGAAAATAAACATTTTATATCTCGCTTATTTATGAACGTATACTGACGAAACTTGGTATACGGCTTCATCTGGTTGTGGACCATTGATATTTGCTCAAAAAAACAATTTTTTACCCAAGGCTCCCGTAGCAGCAAACCTGCGTACTCAGCCCCATGTCATTCTTATGGAGAATAAGTAACGTGTTATCTGCCTTCATTATGAAAATAAATTAATGAAATTTGGTATGTGGCTTTACCTACATGAGTTATATTGATATTTGTAGAAAACCCCATTTTTTGTGTTCCTTACTTCAGCAAACCTGCATACTCAGCCGCCATGTTATTCTTATGGAAAATAATTAAAATGTCATAAATCGTTTATTTATGAATGTGATGAAACTTGGTATGTGGCTTTATTTGGTATTAAGATACATATATATGCATTGGAAATTCGCTGAGTACGCAGGTTTGCTGCTACGGGGGTATTTTTTATTTATGACAGTTTGAAATTAATTACAGGTTAAATAATGGATTAAACCCATATTATTTTGGACCCAGATAAAATAATGTATTCAGCATATATTAATTTGGACTTAAAACATATTTAAAACTATTCAAATGTAAAAAAACTGGTGAATAAATATTAATTGTTGATTTGTGTAAAAGACCTGGACAGTTTTAACTCTTGAAAACTGACAAGTATACATGACTATTGAACCAATATTGTGAGTCAATCCCCAGTTTATAACTTTTTGTTTTCTCCGAATCATGAATGTTTTTCAGTGTGACACATTGGAAATAACTTTATACCGTTTTGGTTTTGATTTTGTCAGATGTTTCCACCTATTCATTGTAGTCAAGAGTGAATCTGTATGTACATTTGTTCCTGTTTTATTCTCTACTTAATATGATTAAACTTGTAATTACTTGAAATGTTGTTTATTGAATTTATTTTTTCAGTTGGAATCGCCAGCTCCTGACACCCCAAGCGGATCTGGTCAGGATAATTTAAGTAAGTTGCCTAAATTCATCAGTTTATTTTGTAAATACTGGAGGCTATTTTCAAAATATCTTCTAAGCGGATAATCTTTGAGTAAAAGTTACCTAGAAACATGAAAACATGTGCATGGGTAGAGAGTGACTTTTGGTTACAAAATAAGTCTTATTTTAATTTTATAAATAAAACAAAGTTATTTTGTTATTACTAGGCATGTGCGAGTACTCAAAACTTTGAGTTTTCGGCCGAGTATTTTAATACTTGAACTCGACTCGAAGTTTTGAAAATTACTCGAAACATCGAGCGAGTATTTCCCACCGATTTCTAGACGATCGCTAATGATTGCGACCGCCCAAATCGCGTAGTAACGGCCGCAAAAGGCAATCGCATCACGTAAAATCGGCCGAAAATGACGATCGAACCACGTAATTTCGGCCGTAAATGACAACGCTGTACATAATATCGGGAAAAGTGGCGACCAGGCCACTTAATGTCGGCCGTAACTAACGATTTCGTCATCTAATATTTATTATAAGCCATTTTTGGACCAGGTGATATTGACCAAATGACAACCGGACTGTGTTTTATTGGCTGGAAACGAATTTTAAACTGTGTTTTGTTTGTCAATTCGTAATCCAGTTTGATTGTACTGGCCAAAACTTTGTATTACTAAACATGTATTACAGTAGAACCCCGGTTAACCGAAATAAAGGGGGGAGAGCCGTTTCGGATAACCAATTTTTCGGTTAAACCGTCATATGCTAAAAATAGCCTAACAAGGTGTGTAGGAAAAATGAATTTACAAACAATGTCTATGTACTGTAATACAGTGTTTTATTTCAGCTAAAAAAAAATGTTATAATTTGCGACTTGCTCTAAAAACTTAGGTTTAGATTTCACTCATTCCGAGACAGTAGACACGCCAATTCCGCCAACTCCGTAATTAGCCGCAACAGTCTTTAGCAAACAACCTTCTTCAACTTATTTGATAGCAGCTAATTTATCCGCAAAAGAAATAACCACACGCTTTCGCTTCGATGCCATCGCACACACACACACCTTTACGGTACACTAATGTACATAAAAAAACACTTGCTAATCACAAACGGTACACTACTGCAACACGTTAACACAAAACAACAAAGTCCAGTAGTTCTCTGTCTACTGTGACAGAGACTGATGGCGCGGGGAATGGGGAAATTGCCAGGTCGGTGACCGGAAGGGGCGAGTGCGGACGGGGTGGGGGAGGTGAATCATCTCAAGGACACGTCAAACGTCCCTCGCATCGCCGCGCATCACCGATAAGTCACGTAGGCTCTCTTTCTGGAGAAAGGGGCTCGGCGCAGCGCCTCGCTGTTTACATATTACGTACTTATAAATATTTACGGAACCGTTTCGGTTGACCCGGGTTTCGGTTAACCCGATTTCGGTTAACCGAGGTTCTACTGTAGTTAAAAACCATGTTTAGATTATTATATCTGGAGTGGTATCCAAATTCCATTAGACTATTTGAAACTACCAACTGAACCAAAAACTCGCTCGAAAATACTTGAAATTCAAAAATAATGGTTACTACTTGACTATTTAAAAAATCATTACTCACACACCCCTAGTTATCATTAGGGGTGTGCGAGTACTCAAAACTTTGAGTTTTCGGTCGAGTATTTTAATACTCAAAACTCGACACGAAGTTTTGAAAAATACTCGAAAGTTCGAACGAGTATTTCCTGCCGATTTCCAGACGATTGCTAACGATTGCGACCTGCCAAAACGCTTAGTAACGGCCGCAAAAGGCGATCGCATCACGTAAAATCGGCTGAAAATGATGACGGAAAACATAATATCAGCCAAAAATTACTTAAGGCCGAAAATGACGACGGTATACATAATATCGGCAAAAGTGGCGAGCGGGCCACTTAATATCGGTCTTAATTAACGATTTCGTCATCTAATATTGATTATGAATGATGCTAGACAAGTGATATTGGCCAAATGACAACCGGACCGTGTTTTATTGGCCGGAAACGAATGTCAAACCGTGTTTTATTTGTCAATACCTAATCCAGTTTGATTTTACTGGCCAAAACTTTATATTGCTACTCATGTATTGGTTAGAAACCATGATTAGATTATCAAATCTAGAATGGTATCCAAATCCCATTACACTATTTTAAACTACCAACTGATGGCAAATACTCGCTTGAAAATACTCAAAACTCGAAAATAATTGGCACTACTCGACTCGATTAAAAAATCACTACTCGCACACCCCTATTTATTATCCCTGTATATTTGCTAACAAACAATTATTTTCATGTCACCAGAAAACGATGTTCTGTGTCATTCTTGAATATCTACAATTAAAGAGGAAATTAATTTTTTCAGTGGATCATTTTGCATAAATGTTGGTGTCATTTATGAAATCATACAAAAGTCACCAGTAATTGTAAGATCGTTGAAGTTTTAACTCATAAAATATTTGACAAGTGATGAACACACATTGGTAAGGAACAAGTGTGGCAGGGATGAGGCTTAATGTAGGGATCGATTTTTATTTTTCCCGTTTGCTGCAGATCAGGCATTGGTTTTACATAGGCTTTGGTACAAAAATAATTTTGTTTCACTCAGTTTTACACATTTAACTTGGGACTACATTGGTATTGATATGGATTAGTAAATTCTTGTGTAAATTTACTTTACAAATGTCCAATGCCTTGCCTTTGAGTATTGATGATATATATTTTTGTACTAAGGATATGCAGTTCTAATGTCTCATGCACATTTTTTTCAGAAGGAAGTGTATTATCTAGTCAGTCTAAAGTTCCTAGCTCTCCTTTGCGAAATTCAACCGAGGGAAAACTTCTTGGTAAGTTTACTGATTTTTATTATCGCACTTTTATGTTAACTTTTTATAATCTTCACAAGGACTACTTGTCGATATCCATTCTACAAATTGTAGATGATCAAATGAAATACTTGTGGAAACCCCAACCAATTTTTGTTATTTTGTAGACGTGATATAATAAAAGACGCCTTACAACACTGAAGAATATATTTACACTTATACTGATTCACGAACAGACGGTAAACATATATAAAAGATGGTACAAAGCTATCGATTTCGACCAGTTACACCGGTCATCATCAGGCCAATGAGAGAACTGACAGAACCAAAGTAGTGTCCCTGCTTATATCCTATTGGTTGCCGGAAGTTCCAGATACAGGTTCCTAAATGTGCCACCAGAGTCGACGTTAACTTGTTCATTTATCAATTTATCTCTATCTTTACACTTTTCTTTAAATATAAAAAAAACTATCTGGCCCGACAGACGTTATCCTGTCCTAATGTCATTGAATTTGTTTTATGTCAAATACTCGCTCATTTTCAATATGAGCTCGTTTGCTTCGCTCACTCACCTCCCGGATAGCTCGCTCCCCTTAATCGCCTCCTGGATTAGCTCGTTCGCTTCGCTCACTAGCCTCGCGGATGAGCTCGTTCGCTTCGCTCACTCGTCTACCATAAAAAAGAGTTTGAGTTGCCATTCAAGTAGTTTTTTATTTCCATCATGAGAGTTGCCATTCAAGTAGGTTTTGTATTTCCATAATGATCATATATTTATGCCTTTCAAGTATGCTTAGATATACTCCTAATAGAAAACTATGATAGTGTAATTTTTTAAATGCCATGTTTGGACAAATACACTGTTTACAAAAACAACTGTTTCATCAAAACATTATCTGTTTATTAATTAAAAGCAGAAAATGATAAACACATGTCCCCATAAGGAATAACATATAAACTTAAAAGCCAAAGGGGCAGAGTCCTTCACATTTTCCGGGGTTAAAAGGATCCTATGTGTTAATCCAGGTAATAAACTATTCGAGTTCAAAATTTCATTTAAATTCGTTCAGCCGTTCTTAAGTTATAAAATTTGTAACTAACACCACTTTGTTTTATATATTAAGATTCTTCCCATGCATTAATTTCATTTCCTTTTTTGCAATTCTTGAGGATGCTGAGGTTTTCTTCTGTTTTCGCTATGGTGTGGTCATTTTCTAAAAGATGTTTCGCTACGTTTGATCTTTCCGGTTTCCAGTTCTTCCAAGCTGATTCATGGTTCTTAAAACTTTTAACAAAATTAACTGTTTGAAAGTAAAAGTAAGTTTTTAAAGTAAAAGTAAGTATTTTATACTTACAGTAAAAGTTGTATTTTATAGATTATTCCAGTTAAAATATATCAAATTAGGAGCATCCTAACGCTAAATTCGTAAGCTTTGGTTGCTATTCTATATATATATTTTTTAACTATTGCACCGAAAATCACCAAACATTTTCATGGTTTCTTAATTTGTTGGATGGGTCGAATAGTATAGCCTGCTGAAGAAAATAATGTAAAATCTTTACTATTTGAATTATCAGATTAATTTGAGGATGCGAAGATGGCAGATGTAAAAACTGTTGATTTATAATTATCTAAACTCGCACTTGTATTTCTGAGAATTTTAAAGTTTTCAAAGTCTTATTATGTGTTTTAAATGTTATTTTGGAAATTACAGGTGACTCTTGATTATCCAAAATAATTTAAACCAGACCACCTCGGATACAGGAAAACTTTGATAGTTCAGAGGTCAAGTGCAAGTGCAAAGACAGGTAACAGGTGGTTGTAGTAATGTAATGAGTTACAGTGTGTTGTACAACTGAAATACTTAAAGAACAAATGCGTAGTAGCAAAGGAGTCTGGGGTGACAAGCGCTGCCAGACGGCAGTACGGCGACCGGGCTGAGACTGCTAACAGTTCTCAGTAGAAGAAGGTCTTTACCTGCCGTCCTAAAAACATTAACCCTCACCAACGACAATTATCGTTAATTTCTAAATATTGTAACGAAAAGTCAGTAATATGTCAGTATTTGAAGTACAGAATTTTGTTTAAATGGATTGCCAAATTGGTGTAACCCGCTGGTAGGAGTACAAGTTGTTGAATTTATGCAGCTAGGAGGGTGCAGCCAACCATTCCCACTCCCACTCCTACTCGCTTGCCCCCTCATCACTACTGACTAGACCCCATGTGCATGCAATTAGCTGTGCGGGTGACCCCATTCAGGTGGTCCAGTGATTCGTAGGATTGGTCGTCTATGTTGATGTGACGAGTCAACCTAGCAACAAACAGTAGACGAGACACTGATGACTGCTCGACCTTGCCAAACCAATAAACATCGTTTCTCACCATTATTGTCTTGCTAATAGGAACTTTATTTTAATTTTGCATCTCTCGACGACTAGCTCGGTTAAGCCGGAGGCTCGGTTAACCGGGACTCGGATAATTGCGAGTCAACTGTATTGCAGACATCTTCCATCTCTGATTAGATAAAAACAACCAACTTTACCATTTTGTATTTCTTGCCACAGACTCTTCGCCGGAGTCCAAGTGTCCTATGTGTCAGAACTACGAGGCCCAGTTAGTAGCGGAGCAGAGCAAAGTGGGCGAGTTGCAGCGGACACTGCAGCTGCTAGAGCGGACCAAGGATGACTTGCAGAGGTGAGCAGAGTAAATTGCGATATAAATTGGAAGAGTCCAAGTGTTCAGTGTGTCAGAACTACAAGGCCCTGCTGGTAGCAGAACAGTTTGGACAAGTTGCAGCTTACGTTGTGAAACTACACCTAAATAATGATCAGACATATAGTAGTTTTGATGACAGACAGACTAACAGACTAACAGATAGTTAGTTTTGCTGATAGCCTTTTTACAAAAATGTCCATATCTTTAACATATCTCATGATATTGTTGAATTGCAGAGAAATGGCAGCCAGGCAAGATATGGAACAACGGTGGAATGAAAACAAAGAAGAAAACAAGGCTCAGGTGAGAAGAGATATTAAAAGCTATATTGAGGAAGAATAACTTAGTGAATAAGTTTCAATTTAAGAAAAAAAACTAACTTAACAAGTATTTTCATAAAGTTATGAAAGCTTTTGAAAAGCAATTCCTATTTGAAATTTGGTTATGCAGGCCAAATTAATCAGTAACTGTAATTTTAACCAAAATAAACACACGAATAACTTTTATCTTTTCCCAGATTCTATCGTTTCACATTATCACAGATTGGGTCTGAATACAAATTTCTCCAGAACTTGATAGTTAGTTTTTGTACCTGCTGATTAATACAAATTCTCATTAATTGTACCACAAACGTTTTCCATCATTAACTTCATTACCACTAACAATTTATGTTATGGTGACAAATTCTCTAAAATCGTTATACTAGAAACAAATCTATTATTTACAAAAGTTTTAGGACTGATGTTCTGGAAATTCACCATAGAAACCGCAGCATTTGTAGCAACTCTGATACTACAATGTTATACTGTAAAACAATACACTAGTATGGTGAAGCCACCCAGTGTATGTTTCCTGTTGCAGCTGATTGGTAAAGCTACTATGAGGTCACACACTTTAGTCTTAGAGGAATATTTTTTACCATAACATAATCACTTCTAAATTGTAAAGTTATGACTTCCACTAGGTGTCGGAGCTACAGCAGAGGATAGTGACGAGCGAGGCGGCTTTGAAGGAGATGAAAGAAGCGTTCAGGCAGATGACATCGAGCGTGAGCAAGGAGCTGGATAGACTGCGGGCCCAGCGGGAGCAGGCACAGCGAGACCTGGACAGGTAAATGGGACGTGGTGGCATACCTGTCTGTAGCGTATGAGAACCTGCCTTCGCAGTCTGGTGTAAAGTTTCTCAACAAGCTCCTTGAACAAGTCAAGCAAATCGCAAATCAAAATCAATTTAAATCTCGACTCAAACGTATTTTAGTGTCTAAATTGCTGAACTCCATCGACGAATTTATGTTGAGCCGCTGAGGAAACAAAATTCAGTATTTTTCTGTCTGAGAGATAAATGTAGCACTGATGTCAATCTCTTGTGGTAACATATCTTACCCAATTGTAAAATATCCTTGAACACTTAAAATATCTGGTGAAAACTGTCCCTTGCAACCACTGTAAACTTTTATGTTGTTGACATTTTCAATGCAATTTGTAATGTCCTGACTGCAGTAAAAATGATTTGATTTGATACCTGTAACAAGGGCGATCTAGGATCGGAGAAACCTACTGTAAAGAGATGAAGGCCAGCTACAACAGGTGGTGAGGAGAAAGCTACCCCCACCACAGTCCTTCCTTACATGTACTGTTTGATAAAGCAATTTGATTTTAATTTGATTGCAATGTTTTTCCACAGCTGATTGACAGTTTCTTGGTTGGATCAGTCAATAAGTTTATGGACAGTGGTGGAAGTAACTTTCCTCTCAACCATTTGTTTACTAGGTGGACATTAAGTCATTTCCTTAAAGTAGGCTTTCAGGGGGAATTTGAGATAACAAAATTATTTAAATTTTGAACTGTGAGATAAAAACATCAAAATTCCAACAAATAAATTTTAACTGACTATGATCTCAAAAATAATTCTTTAGGTTTAAACACATTTTTGTACAGCTATTTTTGTGGTGTTGAAAATGACATACAAAACATAACCTACATTTTATTAAAAATCTCCGTAAAACCAATTTCTGCTACAAGTGTATAGAATTTAGGCGTGACAATTTAAATTCACATTCTAAAATAGCATATACATAATCTGGATTTTAAAAAATCACACAAATTACCCATTTAAAAATGCATTATCATTCAGTTTCTGTTAGCTTACTTATGATATTGTGACTGTTACAGCGTACAACTAGAGAACGACAAGTTAGTGGGCAGATACAACGCTCACTCTCAGGAGCTCCAAGATGCTTTTATCGATTTGCCTGATAAAGTCGAGGTAAGAATTTAAATTTGAATGTAGGCCTATTTTAATTTTAGTGTATGTAAGAGGTAATTTATTTAAAACACAACCCAGGGTTTTGAAATAAAAACTACACATATTTAATTAACATAACTAAAATATATTTGATTGATTTCGGCTCTTGCAACAACTAATTACTATCTCTTCACAATTTAAACATCTTTTGATTTCTACATCTTTACTCCTACACTCTCAGAGTTAGGTTTCGTTCATAAGATTAACATGGGGGTTATTTGAATCGCATACTGAAACGCGTTTTGATACAGTAAACAAAACATTCAAGTAACAATAACTGATGTGATATATACTATTTCTGTTTTGTTTTTGTCTCGTAATTTAAATACGTTGTCTATTCACTTGTGTTATTTATAGTTATTTTGTTCTATGCCTGTATACATATGAAAAGGTTCAGCCTGAAATTATTTTGTATTCAAAGAATTGTTTTCAAACGTAAAATGTTGTTTGCCGTATGAAATAAATTAAATGAAATGATACAGAAAAAAAACGGTATCAGGAAACTGACACATACTTTCTCCCTTTCAGCCTAACTTTAATGAAAAAGATTACTTTTTATTTACAAGATATAGAATATAATGTACGGTTTAATGTACAAAAAATTTTCTTAATAGGTGGTTTTCAAAAATATCTACCCAAATCCCTTTTATGGAGTCACTACAGTATCCTTTGCTACACACAGTGGTTAAAAGAGGGGAAATGCCCCCTCACCCCCCCCCCCCCCGCACAGGGTTAAGTGGCAACATATTTTGAACATCCTCTGTTTGTCAATGCTAACTTGACCCGCATATCAAGTTTTAATATGTAGATAAAAGAGAAATTGTAATTTTTGTATTCCCCATAAGAATAACATTGGAAAACGTACTGCGTTTACCGAAAAATGAAAATTTTAATTTACTCCCGCAACCAGCAATCCTAGAATAGTAATTCAAAATACTAATTTATTTAGTTTTTTTAGCTCTTTTTAATGGTGACTAGTAATATTTTTTACATGAAAAATTAAAAAAGAATTGAATTTTGGTTGTTTAAGTCCTGTAATTTCTGAACCCGAATTTTTCCAGGAATGAGGGTGGTGTTATTTTATTGGAAACCTTAAGTTCTACAAACCACTAAAGTTTAATCAAAACCGTTAGAGCTGTTTTTGAAAAATTTTGATTTTTCATGATTTTTGGGGGAAAATTACCCTTACAAATAAAAAATTTAAAAAATGAAAAACACCTGGAGATATCGTGGATTAGTACCTACATACCAAATTTCACAAAAATCGGGCCATTGGTTAGGGCTCTAGCTCTTTTCACAGACAGACCAATTCACACAGACATCAGGTAAAGATAACTTTTTTTGATTTTTGGAGCACCAAAACGAATATTTCCACTGACGACTCAAATTCAAACATTTTGATGAAAACAATACTTTCTCCATAAACTATGTATAAGGGGCAGAAAGTAAAAACTGGTGTATAATGGTAACAAATTTGGTACAGTTCCTGGTGAATGTTGGCTGAGTTTAAGATCCTAAAGGTAAAATCTGGGTGAACAAGTTAAGTGAGATTGCTTATAATATTAAGGTCCAAGGCCAAATCTTGAAACAAGAATTGGTAATGCCGATCTACAAATATTAAAAAATTATCGTAGTTAGTCATAAATACTCTGAAGTACTTCGCCTCCTTCTTAGTTCTTACTAGCTGAGAGTACCTGTCCTTTATACAGGTTATCTTATGAATACAAAATTATTTAAAACATTATTAACTCTTTGCACTCCGGACATAAATTTTTGGCCACTGCCAAAAACTCCTGGTACTTTTCTGAAAGTACTAGCCAAAAACTCTGGGCCTTTTTAATCAATTTTGCAAGGGTTTGGGAAAAAAGCTGTAAATTTTATGTTTTAGCAGATATAGTTATATTTTTTTGTTGCTTTATTCCTTATGAGTTTTCAAACAATAAAAAAATTGTTGTAACTAAACAAAAATTTTAATTAAAAAGATATATATATATTTTACGTAAAAGTAAACTTTGAGGTGTAATAGCTAAAAAATAAACCATTGGCCCCTCACATTGTATTGATATTTTCAGACTCCCCATTTAGTTGTAAACGTGCACACCAAATGTCATGCATTTATCTTGAAAACAAGCAAGTAAAAAGAAAAAAAAGAAAATTGTATTAGGCTCATTTACAAGCGGTCCTCCAAATTTTAGCTTTTTTGTAAGACAAAAAATAAATATAAATTTTTTGCCCAGAAAATCTACTGCAACTTTGTTGTACAGCTCTAACTATAATATAACATGTGATAAAACTTCCAAAAGTAAATAAATATAAAAATAACTATGCCTTAGGCTTAGCCAAGTCTAGGCCTAGCCTAGGCCTACATCCTGGCTAGGTGAACGTCAAGTCGGCGATTTTAAAGTCCTACTTCAGAAGAATTATCATTGTAATTCATTTTAGACTAAATATAAACTGAATATAGCATATAAAAATAACCTACAACTTAAAATAACAACTAAATATGTCAGTTTAAACAACAAACATCTGTTTCTCAATGAAACCAAAACATATGGTGGGCATAACAAAACAACTAATCACACAAAAAACCGGCATAGAGTAAATCAATACTGACTTCACAGTGATACTCCACAACTATCTGGCTTCCATTTATCGCAAAGGTAGCACATTTGGATATTTTATAAAGCCAGTAAAATTGGTTTCGCGGACTTCCGAAAAATCAGACGTCGGAGTTTTTCGCACATTTTGCGAAGGGCGATATATCGGACTGCAGAGTTTTTGGCCGAAACAGCGATGGCCGATATATTGTACGTCGGAGTGCAAAGGATTAAACAAATTGTACATTATTTACATTATAGTTGACACTTATTTTTGTACATTATTATAACAATTTAAATATTTGGCCTTTCAATACAGGATATTTTTGTTTTTAGGAGCTACAGGAAATGGTGCTGAAATGTCGAGAAGATCTGATAGCTGCTCGGTAAGCATACCCATTAAAGTGTTTATTTTAATATTAATACCATCATTTTTTCAACTTTTGAATCACCCCAATAACAGGGGGACAAGACACAACCCCCTTCTGAGTTGGGATTTGTGGTATGGTTATATCTAGTATTGTTGTTCAGGTATAATAAAATCAAAGTGGTTAAACTTTGAGCTATAAAAAGTTACAAACATAAAACAACTATTAGATTCTAAAAATATATTAGTAGGAGCATTGAAAAGTTGTGTGAAGTCTATGGTGTTAGCAAACGTGCCTTAAATTTTGGAAGATCTACACTGTCTTGACAGACACTGTCATTTTTAGCGAATTTCCCCTATAGGGAAGAAGCTATTACCGTAGGTCTCATGGTAAGACTTAAGCCCGAGACCATGATAACTTTTTGTTTTGATGTCCCCAGATGTCCAAAACACTATTCGTTCAAATTTATATATATGTATATATATATATATATATCTATATATGTGTCCGTGAATGCGATAACTTGAGTAAAAAACATCCGATTTCGATGAAATTTGGCTCAAATGTGTAAACTGACATTTATGACTTTAAGTTCGAAAACCAGAAAAATCGGACCATGGGAAGGGGGGTTTATGGGGGTTTTAAATTTTCCAAAAATCAGTTTTTTGCATTTTTTACCCTAAAATTTTTAAAACACTTAATTTTGGTTTTTACCATGTTATAGAGCTTAAAAAAACAAATAATATGGTATTTTGAATTATTAACCTAGGTTAAGTGGTTGCGGAAAAAATCCAAAAAACATGCTCATAAAATCTCCCATGTTAATCTTATGGGAAAAAGGTTTTTGGCTTTTCCTCAGTTAATTTTACTTTAAACTTCACATTTTCTTTTACCAATCACTTCAGCTCCACAAAACAATCATTTTGGTCTTTAAATTGTAATTCTACGTCAAACCGTTGCAGAGATATTCAAAGTGCTAAACACAGTACGTTGTCCAATGTTATCCTTATGGAGAATAAATAAAATTTGATATATTGATTATTTATGAATGTATATTGATGAAATTTGGTATGTGGCTTCATGTTGTACTGGTATATTGATAATTGCACAAAAAATAAATGTTTTGTTGATTGTCCCCGTAGCAGCTAACCTGCATACTCAGCCCTAATGTTATTCTTATGGAGAATAAGTAAAGTTTTATATCTCCCTTAATTATGAACATAAATTAATAAAACATGGTAAGTAGCTTCACCTGGTTCAGTTATATTGATAATTGCATAAAAACTCATTTCTTATCTTCCTCGTTGCAGCAAACCTGCGTACTCAGTCCTAATGTTATTCCCAAGTTTTGAGTATTTTCGACCGAGTATTTGCCGTCAATAATATATTATTGTTGTACCGGGAGTTTCAAATAGTGTAATGTTATTTGGATCAAATTCCAAATCTGATAGTCTAAACATGGTTCCTGACTAACATATGAGTAGAAATACACATTTTTGGCCAGTGCAATCAATCTGAATGATGTATTGGCACACAAAGCATGGTTTGTCCGTTGTTTACGGCCAATAAAACACAGTATGCTTGCCATTTGCCCATGGTCCGAACATCACTGCTAATCAATATTAATCGTTATATTTAGCCGAAATTGTGTATTCCATCGTCATTTACGGCCGATATTATGCTGTCCAGTTATCTTTTCTGGCCGATATTCCCTTTCCTGTCGTAATTTTGGGCCATTACTTTTTTCTGCTGTCATTTACAGTTGGTAATACACATTAAGGTCGTCATGTACATATATTCGGTTGTTTTTTATGTTTGTCATCGCCACTTTCGGCTGATTTTACGTGGTGCAGCCGTTAATTTCAGGTTTGGCAGGTCGTGATCGTCCGCAGATTGGCGGGAAATACTCGCTCGAACTTTTGATTATTTTTTAAAACTTGGAGTCGAGTCAAGTAATGAAATACTCGGCCAAAATACTCTAACTTTCAAGTACTTGCACACCCTAGTAGTAAGGCATGAACACCCTAGTAGTAAGGCTAGGGTGTCAGAACACATTGGTTCGGGTTCTGAGATCAATAAATCTTAGTTTTGGTTCCATCCTATCCGGTGTGGGCTGAACATCAAATATCAGTTGTATATGACGTTCTCACTGTGTACCATTGGCAGCAGTTGAAAAATACAGAGAGTATCATCAGCCACAAATGAGAACCGTATTATCTGTGGTAAATGACTGTCACTTGACTTTTGCAAAATGGACTGTAAATGACAGTTGCACCCCTTAACATTAATCGGGGTGTTTTAAAAATATTAAAAATTAATTAATTTATGAGGACAGACAGTTTCAGATAACAGGGAGTGAAAATATAATTAAAAGAGTGATGGATGAACAAAGTTTTATTAAACTGTTAAATGTATTTCACAGTTTTATTCACAGTGAAAATTAAGGTAAAAATCTCGGTTTCTAAAGTCCCACCCGGATTATTTTCAAATTTAGTTTCCATTGCATCAGCAGCATTGTGACTAGTACGTATGTATGTTGTCGTAGGGTTGGCCAGGAGAGGGCGGAGGCTGTGGCTGCCACACAGCGGGAGGAGGCCCAGCTGTACCTGAGTCAGAGTGAGGCGGAGCAACAGCAGAGGCAACAGCTGGAAAATCAACTGGCCACGGAGATCAACATCCTCAAGTGAGTGGGGCTCAGGGTGGATACCATTCAAGGCCCAGTCACGTGATGCAGATAACTAGCATCTATAGTGCGATTAATGAAAGAAAGTGACTGGCGGAGGGCCGCACGTCGACCAAGTTTATGTACAAAAGCTACTGTATCATGGGAAAGGGAGGTGCTTTGCTGGTTGGGACCTAGAAGCTCCAAACATCTTGGGGTTAGGAAGGGGGGGGGGGTTACACCTGAAATGTTTGAAAATTGTTACCATTCATTACCCAGTTGCACTCCACCACCTGATACCAGCTCTGCACCGTCCACACACTCCTGGAATGGAGGAACCTTTGGGGCTCTCACCTGGGTTACAAGATTGATCCCTCCACCTAATTATACTCAAGCCCTTTCTTAACCTAATTATACTTAGCGTTGTAAGAAACCAGGGGGTCTCCCGATTTGTTTTTAACCAATGTTCCTCTTTCCATTTGGCTCGTGGTCAGCATGGAACTCCATCATCAGCGGAGGTGGTACATGAAACAGACAAAAAATCATTATACATTTTTATTTGACGCTGCATTGGCTAGACACTTAGCATGGTGCAAAGGTGCCATCCCATCCCTGGGTGAGTGCGCCACTACTCGGACCCTACGGAGCGGGGGACCAGAATGCTTTTGGGCATTTTTGCATTTAAAACACATGCATCCACTCGCCACGTCAAACCTGTAGGCAATATGATTTTCTTAGTTCTCCCCATTGCGTACACAATTAGTGAATATAACAGACAAAATCATCTAAGGCAAAAAGATATTGATCAGTGTCAAACTTTCAATGAAGTTGCTTAATGATAAAATCTCAGTCAATTTTGTTGTTGGAAGAATTTATATATATTTATCTTACAATATTATATATTTTTATTGATCATATAACACTTAACACTATTTGTATTGATCACATAGTATTGTATTTACCTTTTTCTCCTATAACAAATACAAAGGACTTTGTAACCACTTGTTGTGCCAGACTTGGTAAATTCCTAGGAGTTTATACTTCATCGAGTATCTAAAGCATTTTATTTCAATTCTGGTAACAAATCTCGCACTGCAGTTGGTAGTAACTTGAAATAAATTGCTTGCTCTGATAGTTAAACTCGAACAACTGAACAGTTGACAATGTTATGAAGAAGCTGTATTACTTACAAATCAGTCTCGTCCCCATAATCAAAGAATAAACGCACACATAGATTACCCAATCACAAACTGCACTACAAAAATCATGAATCCGGTACATACCTCCGTCGTGTTTGCCGATTTCCATGCCCTCGACATTGCAGAAGACATAGCATTGAAATCCAGTTGGGAGGCAACATCACTGTCCACCCTTTTGACATGTCCCAAAAACCACCCCCCACGAGCAACACTCACAAAAATCCAAATCACAACACAGTCACTGGACGAACACACTAACAAGACATCAGAACTCGTACGATCCAAAAACAGACAAAGGCATAAAAAAAGCCAAGGTGAGATCCCCAAAAGTTCCTCCATTCCAGGAGTGTGTGGACGGTACGGAGCTAGGAATCAGGTAATGGAATGCAATTAGGTAATGAACGGTAACAATTTTCAAACTTTTCAGGTTTAACCCCCCCTTCCTATCCCCAAGGTGTTTGGAGCTTCTAGGTTCCAACCAGCAAAGCACCTCCCTTTCCCATGATACAGTAGCTGGGTTCGCCCAGTGGTCTGTATCAATATCAATAATCAATACCAAACATTCTACTTAATACGGTCGTGGAAACTTAAAACACATGGTTAGAAATTTTAAAAAATCTTTATTTAAATAGTCAGTTAAACACGTCTGTAGCACATATTTAAAATATGTTTGATATTTCTCTGATGAGTTTATATCGATGCTTATTATTTATAAAAACAAAAATACAATTCACATGCGCAGCAGCTCCGCCAGTCACTTTCTTTCGATAATCACACTACAGTCAATCACGGTCACGATGCTAGTTTGCTAGCTGCTAGTCAACTAGCAGCTGGATTTAGCATTGTGTGAATAGGCTATAATATAAAATTACTTTTCTTTAAGTACAATTTCTGTGTATCACTTACCAATTATCTTGAATTGAGCTAGGTTTTTATAACTAGATTGGGTAAGATTTGGTTAAGCTGTGCTTTGAGTCATGAATGACTCGTCTCATGCCACGTGATGTGGTCAATCAGGAGGACATGGGAGTAAGTAAATTAGTACATACTGTTTGACATTTTTTCGTGCCAATTACAACAAACAGGAAAAAATAAACTTTGCCTCACAACACTACAAAATACGTTTACACTTATACTGTACTTACGAGTTATACACAAGATGTTAAATATACAAAATACCCCCGTAGCAGCAAACCTGCATACTCAGCGAATTTCCAATATTTATTAATTTATCTTAATACCACATAAAGCCACATACCAAGTTTCATCAATATACATTCATAAATAAACGATTTATGACATTTTAATTATTATCCATAAGAATAACATGGCGGCTGAGTATGCAGGTTTGCTGAAATAAGGAACACTAAAAATGGGCTTTTATATAAATATCAATATAACTCAACTAGGTAAAGCCACATACAGTAGACGCTCTTTTATCCGGCATGTTCGGGACCACGCCCATGCCGGTAAATCGATTTTTCCGGATAATAGAACTTTTTAGTTATTAATGGGAATACAGTAATCTGAGAGTCTGTCATCTCGCTACAGTAATGAGCTGTGGTCGCGTGCGTTGGTTGACCTTGGCACTGCTCCGGAACACCTGCATTTGTGGACGGATAGACAGACAGACAGACGGGTGGACAGACAGCCGGGAGGAAGTTGGCGTCTAAAAATAGGTTGAATACAGTAGTGTACTGAGCAAAGTTTACGAACATCACTGAACGTTACTGGTTGAGACGTAAACAAACAACAGGTGACTAAGAAAAAGGCGGGAACAGTCCAGCGCATTCGCAGTACGAAACGGAAACGACCGAAAATACCTGGAAAAACCCGGGTCGCCTGGTGCCGGTTAATAGAATGTGCCGGTTCATAGAATGCCGGATAAAAGAGCGTCTACTGTACCAAGTTCTATTAATTTATGTTCATAATTAAAGGAGATAACACGTTAATTATTCTCCCTAAGAATAACATGGGGCTGAGTATGCAGGTTTGCTGCTACGGGAACTATCGGCCAAAAAATGGGTTTTTGTGCAAATATCAATATACCACAATGAAATGATGCAATATATCAAGTTTCACCAGGATAAGTTCATAAATAAGCGAGATATACAATTTTTCTTATCCTCCATAAGAATAACATTGGACAACGTACTGTGTTTAGCACTTTCACTATCTCAGTAACCAATTGACGTAGAGCAATGATTAAAACATCAAATTGTGCGTCTTTTTAAGCTGATTCGAATGGGGAAAAATAAAATTTGACTTTTTCAAAAATTGTATGTAAAAAACTCAAAAAACCCATTTTTGGAGTAAAAAAAAATCCCAAAATACCCCTTCGGATAGCTCGATCCGTCTGTTTTTCGAACTTAAAGTCATAAATGCTGTTTTACACGTTTGTATCAAATTTCATCAAAATCGGACATTTTTTACGAGAGTTATCGCACCCACGGACACATATATATATATATATATATATATATATATATATATATACACAGTTGCGAACGAATGGTGCTTTTGGGGTCTGGGGACCTCAAAATGAAAAGTTATCATGGTCCCGGGCCTAGGTCTTACCATGCCGACTACGGTAATAGCTTCTTCCCTATAGGGGAAATTCGCTAAAAGATATTGCAAGGTGATTGATTTAAACCAGTTACACTAGTATTCATCAGTCCCAATCAGAGAATTACCTACAGTATCAAAATGACAAGCAGTTTGTATACTAATTGTCTACCATAAGTTCTGAAAACAAGTTGTGATAAGTACCACGAGAGTCAGTGTTCACATATTTATTAATCAATTTATCCCAATCCTTACATTTTTCCTTGGAAATAAACACCTCTTCCCATGCATTAATTGCATTTCCTTTTTTACAAATATAGGGAATACTTAAATTTTCATCAATTGTTCCCAAAGTGTGGCCACAACAATTAATGAATAAAAATGAAAATTACAACCGCGAACAACTGCGATCGGCCAAAACGCGTAGTAACGGCCGCAAAAGGCAATCGCATCACGTAAAATCGGCCGAAATGACGACCGCAAACGATTGCGACCGGCCAAAACGTGTAGTAACGGCCGCAAAAGGCAATCGTATCACGTAAAATCGGCCGAAAATGATGACCGCGAACGATTGCGATCGGCCTAAACGCGTAGTAACGGCCACAAAAGGCGATCGCATCACGTAAAATCATTAATTGTAAAATCCTAGTCTATCTCAGCTAGACCTTAGTATAATATATTTATATTAGCCTAGCCTAACAGACCCCAGTCTAGCCTAACTTGATCAAGTGATACTGATGCCATGCACTGTTAACCATTATGGACAAGTAGGGTCTGGCCAATTTCTTGTCCCACAAACTTTGTACCAGTTACCTAAGGAACCTAAACAAAATTAAACTTGCCGCATTTTGTGATTTTCAACATCTTTCCTCTGCCCTACAAAAACTCCTACCCTAAAAAAAAATACCTACCTTGTTATTGCAATTTGTTTATATATTGGCCTTTTCGTTTCAGGACACAGCTGAACAAAGAAGAGATGCTGCGTAAAGAAAAACAGAAGAGAATTCAGATATTGGAGCATGCAGAAGTCAATTTGCGATCGGAAATGGAAGATCTCAAATCACAGCTTGATAATGTAAAACATGCAAAAGTATGTTTAATTCAATAATAAAATTTAAATAATAACTTATTGTTTTTTTTTTTTGTGTTTTAGCAATTGATTTTAATTTTGATTTTCTTTGAAAGTATGATAGGTAATTCAAGTTCTTTAGTCATTAACTAAGTGAATCATATGTATCGGTTTGAAATTTTAAAATTGTACATTCTAGTTGGTTTGTAGATATTTAGTTTTAAGACGTTTATGGTAACGGTTTACCGGTCCCGAATTGCATCAAGTACAACGTTTTTCTAGAAAGGATTTCTAATATAAAAATCCAGAGAACCTGGTATGGTCTAAAGTTTATGTGTATTAAAGTTGAGAAGTTTATACTGATTTGGTTCCTTCTATCCCTCTAAATATCCGCGAAGGAACTTAATAAAGTGCCTTATTGTGCCATTTTAGCATGCATAGATCAGAGGATGAATATTAACATTTTTTCCTGTTTTAAACATGTTTAAGCATGAAAATCTCAAATGTTTCAATGTTCAACCGTTACCTGATTCCGGGCCACCCGCACTGACTTTGAAAAATTAGTTTAGCACACACATTTTCTCACCTTTTATTGCCGTCTTTTAATTTGAAGATGTTACAAAAATCTGTGTTGGAGAATTTTGGCCCCATTAATTTAATGCTATACTTCTTTGAATACATCTTTAACAAATTTATTTTAGTAAATTTCTTATGAACAATACTTTGCACCACACATTCTTCATCTAGGAATTTGTTAAGTACTTTTTATCACATTCTTCAGCCACTGTAGAATATTTTGTGACATCATACTCCCTTTGTCCCCTGGTAATCTCAGTTAATTGGACTTGCAAGGAAAAGTTCAGCACAATCCAACACAGTGCCTCTATTTTTGTTGTCCCATACTTGCTTCTCCTCTCTCCCCTTCAATGAATTACGTGATATGATTTTAATTAAATTTTGAATATTGAAGAAGCTTAAATGATGAGCCAGTAAAAAGGCAAGTCGATAAGCTATGATAAACCCTCAGAAGAAGACGTGCAAGAATAATCTCAAGTTTTTACCGGCCTGTATTTTCCGCAGCTAAAGTCTCACCGCTGTCCTTTTCAGAGACTTCTAGAGGACGATGTGAACGAGCTCCGTAGCCGAGTGACGTCACTGCAGACTGAGTTGGACAACGGAGAGACTGTCCAGAAAGACTTTGTGTTGCTGTCTCAGTCCCTGCAACAGGAGCTGGAGAGGATACGCAGCGCTGATACTCAGGTGGGGGGTCAAAAACTACGTGTTTGGATTAGATTGTACAGTTAGAAGCAAAACACTGATCAATTGCGACAGTGGCCAAGTAGAAAAAGAGCGTACCTACAGCTCTGCCCTACAATACTCCCACAACATGTTCCTCCCATTCGTATCATGCCACTCAGAACTTTTTCGCCAGATAACTGTCACTTAAAGCTGGGGATTCTTTGCCTTATGATCCATCTAATGATAAAACAGGTTTATTGAAAGTTAGATTTTGTATTTCCAATCGAGCAAACAAAAAGTAAAATAAAAATGTGAACAAGGAATATTTTCTTAACTTTCTACTGACAGCATTTGGAGCCAAAATTACAGTTTTCACGGGAAGACCACATTGGGTAGGCTCACCCAACATTGTATAATAAAAATAGTAAGACTGCGATATTAAAAAAGGTTTTGTTTGTATAAATTTCTTGATATTTTTATTAATTGGTAAAAGTCTTATATGGTGTGCAGTTTTAGAATTTCATTTTACACCTCCACTCAACTCATCTACTAGGCCGTCCTTTAGTTCTTTAGGTCTTTCCTCACTTGTGTGAAGTCACATGTCTCCGTAAATGTTCTTGTACACTAGAGTTGACTTTGTGCAAAGTGAGGGGAAATGTTTGTATTGGGTAGGAGGAGGGAGGCTCATGGCAACAATGCCGCTACTCATTCCCCACCACTTGCCTAAAAACTTGCAGCAAAAGAATATGTTTATATATGTCCTCACACTTACCCTCACCACGCTCAAAGTTAAAACAACTTGTGTGGGCCTCTTCTTTCAGCGCATTAATTTTATTCCTGTTATAGCGAATTTGAAAGGGAAAGCTATTTACTTTAGTTTTGCTGGCTGATTATCAAATTGCGTTGGATTTCCTTAACTTGTTGTCTGGTGCGTTTTGCAGGTGAGATGGGAACATTTGGAGGACGTGGACGAATGTCATGGCTGTCACACTCAGTTTACAACCAATCGACAGAAGGTTTGTATTACTTTACTTGTTTTGCTTAGAAAACATTGTTTGTTATTTTTAAAATGTTTGATAATAGTTTAGATCAAAATATGCCAAAGAAAAACATACCTATAACAAATAATTTACTATAATTTGGTGAACCAAGTGCAACAACATATTACTTAAAATGATAGGGATTGAAAGTGGTGAGTGACTGAGGTGTGTGGGGTGCATTAGTGTCAAAATGGCTGCACTGATCGTTTTCAAATTGTGAGTATGTTTTCCTGTTCATTAAAAGCTACAGGTTTGAAAATGAACAAAATCTGTTTACTAGGGATCCACATCTAATTGGATTAAAACAGTATAGTGTTATCTATAGCAATCTTGACATTTTGTGTTTTCTGCCTGCTATTTAACACGTTCGCTACCGAGCGTCACGTATGTGTTCGTATGTGTGTATGTGGGTGTTCGTAACGTACCAGCTGTAAATTATATACTTCCAGAATAGACCTATGCAAAAAAAAACATACCTCCAGACCAAATTTTTGATGTAAGTTTCAACTGTTATTACGGTTCAAAATACCAATAAACAACATCTGACTCATTTATAAACAACAATTGTACATTTTTATAGATTTTTATTTTTTGTTATATATATGTGGTCGGTCTATAGCATTGTTCTACTGATGAAAATATGTGTGAATTGTACTGCTGACCGACGACTGTCACACTTGTGACTCAAAGATACCAATACAATTTCTGTTCAGTTAAATAACTTATGTTTATTCAGAACTAAATAAAGCACCCTCACTTCTATAACACGATCAATTTCACTTAAAGTCATGGCATCTCTCCTCTTGCTTAATTTTCTCATTTTACCTTCTTCATCCACCACTCAACAGCTCAGAAACAGCTCAGAGTTTAGTATAACAAAGACAAACAAATAACACGAGGGTTAGAAGCACATGAATCTAAACCGTGGTTCAGCGTAATGTAAGCAACAGGTTGGCTAATACACCCCTGGAGTCAAATCAAAATATCCCATGCTCAGACCAAGCGACTTTTATATGTGACAGACATTCCTATAGCCTGATATGCAGTTAAAAACACACTGAAAGGCAGGCAAAGCGTATTTAGTAACAATAGGCTTGAGTCACACATGTGACGTCGATCCATAGCAAAAACCGGAGCGTCACAAATACGTGACGTCGGTCTCTATTGAATGTCCAAATTTGGAGTTGGTAGCGAACGTGTTGAATAGTAAATGCAAGCAGCTGGTAAATGAAATATAATAGCTGTTATAAGTAGCTATCATGTTCAGTAATTCACTGACATTGAGTGAAGATGGTTAAAAACGTACTGCTAGTGATTAAGTTAAGAATTAAAAATAGAATTGCCATTTGGCATGTATTGAGTTGTTGATTAGTTTATATAGAAATAAAAACAGCAGTTTTATCTTTGTTTGTCTTCCTACAGAAAAGAGTGAAAGCCTAGTAACATCAGGGCATAAAACAGTTGTTTTTTCTCCTTTAACTTTTCTACTATAAGGCATTTTCAGAAATATTTGTTATTCATTAAAAAACAACAGAGGATGGTTCATTGTGAATTGTACAAAAGTGTCAACCCGCTAACATTATCAACTTGGCGCAACAAAGTTGAAAAACAGTTGTCACCATTATGCAAAATTTACTCATGCTCGATTATTTCTTTGTTTAAGATTAATTGTTGCTGATGTAAGTTTACGCTATTTAAGAACTTATTGTGGAAATTTTCATTACTACTTACCAAAAACAAGTTTAAGGTTTAACTATTTTTGGTGAAACTTGTTTTTCTCTAATCAGTGATGGAAAAGGTCCACAGTAATTTCTTAAATAATATGCTAGATTTCTCTTTTAATTTTAAACACTGTAGAATTTGGTTTGTAGACTGACTTGGTGGCTCTAAATTATTCCAGTCCTGCTATGGCAGCGCGCTTACTTTAAAAAAAATAAACCTAAACTGCTCATTGACATGGATCAAATAGGGCCTGTGCAGCAATTTAAAGACAGCGAGGTACTGTAACGGCATTAGTCACATGGGGGAGCCAGTGGTGACCGCTCATTAAAATTATTACTGCAGTCAGCCGGGATTGAACCTATGCTTGACCACGACTCTACATGCAAGGCCAGCGCTCTACCTCTGAGCTACCGCAACCGGTAGAGGCTCAGAAACTTACTCAGTTTTCAGCTTCTTGTTATTTGATAGTGGGAGGGGTGTGCGAGTAGTGATTTTTGGATCGAGTCAAGTTTTGTCTATTCTCGAGTTTTGAGTATTTTCAAGCGAGTATTTGCCGTCAACATTATATTCTTGTAGGTAGTTTCATATAGTGTTTATGGAATTTGTATACCACTCCAGATAAAATTTGATAGTCTACTCATGTTGTATATGAGTAGAAAATACAACAGATTAGCGGAGTTTCCCCTTTCAAACTATCAGCTGATAGGGGCTTGATTGTATGAGCATATACAAATCAAATTTAATTCTTTATTTGCCATAGAATTTTTTTACAAATCATTGACAATGTGAGACATTGACAATATCAGGTGAAACCCACGTCATACAAGCCATAATACAAACACTTACATTAAAAATATTGCAATTTCAAAATACACTGCTAAATAAAAGTTACCTTGAAAGAAATACATGAATATTATGACATTAAATTAATTAATGTAATAATAATATGAAGTAAAAGAAAAATTATTTAAGTACCATTTCAAAGATATGAAACAGTATTAGAAAAATAATAGGGGACTCTGAATGCATGAAATGTCATGAACTGCCTTAAATCTGATTTAGGGTATACTGGTCAATCAGGTGCTTTAAAGCATTGTATACCTATAGTGATAAAACCACTTGACTGTTTTGGGATTTACCCAAGCAGAAAAAGGGAATGTCTGCCTTATTCTTGTTTCGTGTATTGTGTTCATGTTTACTGTTATTAAATTTAAAATACTCGGGATGTTTTAGAATATAAATTGTGAGGTCAAACAGGTTCAAATTTATTACAGTCTGGATTTGGAAATTAATAAAAATGGGCTTACAATGTTCTCTGAAATGAGCTTTAGCAATAATTCTCATCACTTTCTTTTGTATTATTAAGATGTCCTGAATTCTGGTGCAGTTTCCCCAGAGAACAAGACCATATCTCAGAATTGATTCAAAATTAACAAAATACACACTTTTTACATAGTTTTCTGGGATAACATTAATGAGACGCCTCGTGAGATATATCACACGTGACAGTCAGAACTGATATTCTACATATGAGTTCCAGGACATTTGACTATCTAAATGAATTCCTAAAAATGTTGCAGTATTGACTGTGTTTTGGTTTGATGAATTTAAGATTTTCTTTAGATGAAAAGACATGTTTTTAGTTTTATCCTTATTAAGCAAAAGTCCGTTAGAGTGAAACCAATTAGATGCTTCAGTCATCGTATCAGAAACCACTTTTTCTAAATCAACAAGATTGTTGCTGGTATTAACAAATGATGTATCATATGCGTATAGTATGGTTTTAGATTAATAGCCAAAGGTAAGTCGTTAATGTAGATCAAGAAAAGAAGGGGGCCAAGAACGGAACCTTGTGGGACGCCCCACTCCACACATGCTTCTTTTGACCAATTCCCGTTAACAATGACTATTTGTCTCTGGTTTTCTAAATAAGATTGAACAAAGTTTAAAATTGATCCTTGGAGGCCATAATGTTTTAATTTAATTACCAATTGATCTCTATCAACACAATCAAAAGCCTTGCTCAGGTCACAGAAAGTAACCTGAGCATAATAAGCCTTATCCTCGTATGTCCGGACTACTTGCCGCACCAGCTTGTCCAAGGCATCAGCGGTAGACTTTCCTCTTCTAAAGCACACAGATAAGAGCAGCAGTGAAAATCTATACACAAGTTCAAACAATTTAAGCAAAGCTAAAGGTTCCGAACAGTGCAATAATTGGTAGCAGAGCGTGGTTTTGATCCACTAACCTCTGCGTTATGGGTTCTGTTCAAATAAAACAAAAAACATGGTTTGGTCGTAGTTTTCAGCCAGAAACGTAGTCCAGTCATTATCAATATTACGTGATTCATAAATCATTATTTCCGGCCGATATTATATGATCGTAATTTTTCCCCCATATTGAATTTTCCTTCGTCTTTTACAATAACGGCCATATTAAAAGGTCCAGCCATTATTTTTGGCCAATATTTTGTTTTCCATTGTCATATACAGCTGATATTACATGCTCCTATCATCATTTATGACCGATTTTATGCGATTTGACACTTATAATCCTCCGGAAATCGGCAAGAAATCATGGCTCAAACTTGTTAACATTTTTCAAAGCTTTGAGTCAAGTCGAATAATTAAATACTAAACTGAAATACTCAAATTTTCAAATGCTCACTTATCCCTACATATATATCGGCCATCAGAACAAACAGTATTTCTGTAACATTGAAGATACTGAGGAGTGGCACATGTTGCAGAACCACTGTCGCCACTGCATCCGAGTGTTCTGCGCCAACTGTCTGACCCACACGGTGATGAGTGGGCCGAACAACCGGCCATCCAAGGTGTGCAACGTGTGTCACACGGTGTTGGTCAAGGACACGGCGCCGTACTTCAGCACTGACCCTCCGCAGTCCAACGATTAAACCGGCCCTCCACCACAACCACAACCACGAGCCCACTAGTAGCAAGAGAACGAAGGAAGAACTGTCCACATCCAGCCCTCCACCACCACTAGGATATGCTGAGGGAACGATAATCATGTGCTCCTCAACTGTTACTGTGATCACAAAAAATGGGGGAAATTGTAACTTCAAAATAATCCTCCATAGTCTAAAATTAACCTATTGGTCTACCAGCTTTCTTGTGCCCACTGATTTCCAGGAATTCTGATTATTTTTATCTAATCACAATCAGCATATGATTTATCTTTAAGAAGCTGTTCAAGTGTAATACAGTATTTTATAACTAAAACGATCAATTTTACTTGATTTCAAACTCCCGAGGCACATTTACAGGAGATACAACCTCAAAAGAACAACACACTGGATTTTTAACATGTTATCTTGTATTGCGCAGCAGTTGACCGAAGGTCACTTGGCTGACCTTTAAAATAAAATTCTGATAAAGATAATGCAAATGGCTGGATAAAAATATTGTCTAGGAAAGTGTGCCAATCAAGTGGAAAAATACATAAGTACAAAAAGTGACGGAATAAGTGGATTGTCCAGAAATTCTAACGCCTTCTTGAGGCTGGACAAAAACATTCCATCAAAATTGGCCATTGGGTTGAACAACTCTGAAGCACAGTAAAACACCAGTAAAAGTAGGAACAGAATACAGGAGAAATTCTTGGTGGAGGTCTTTTATAGCTGCATTCAGTCATGAAATTGGAAATAGGTGGAGACAGTTGTGATATTTTTACAGTACTGAAAATAAATTGATAACAGGTTTAGTTAATAATGGAGTTGTTGTTATAATTGAAATAATCAAAAATAATTAAAATAAATGAGAAAAATTATTCAATGAAAGGTTAAATATAGTAATATTAAACAACTCCTTATGTTAAAACAGATAATGCAATTTATTTCATCCACACGCTTTAATTTTAGTATTGAATTGGTACTACTTAGTCATGCATCTTACCATCTTGAGTTTTATAATCATATTAATTACAGTTTTATATTATTATTAATTAAGTTTTATATTAATGCACACTATATAGTCTGCATTAATTTGTAATTTATTGTGTAAAGAACAACAGACAAATTGTATAGATAATCGTGTTGACTCTAACTTTACCACAGACATTCAGTAGTATTTCTGCATAATATTTATAATTCACTGAGGTTGCTCGATTTGGTATTTGTATTTTCATATATCCTAACCATAAGCCTGTAAATACTCTGAGACCCCATAGGACCTCAAAATACAGTACACACCACATACTATACATAACTTTAAGTACTATATTTTAGTAGTCTTTATCATTTCATTGACTGTACAGCAAGTTTTTTCAGTGCTTTTTTTTGAGTGTAGAATGTGTCAGTTTAAATTCAGTCAGAAAGACCTTTATTCACGGTTTTTTCATTTGACAAATATATTTTAAAAAGGGAAATTTTAAGAAGATGCATTAATAGTTTTATCTTCAAAATAGGCCCCAAAATGTATTGCACGTTGCTAAAAACCTCAACATTCAAAATACGATTGTATCGGGCATTATTGCAATTAAGGGTTTGCTAATTAATAATGGTTTAACGCAACGTTTGACTGGCTACCTTATCAATTTTTGACTCAATAGCCAGTTTCAGGTTAAAGATTAAAAACCTTTGATGATGTAGTATACAATTCAATGAATTTTACACATGTACTCGCATATACAGTTTTAATTGTGATACATCAAAGGCTGTCCCCATTGGAAGGATAGTATTTTTGGCCAAAAACAGATTTATGGAGTTTCACCTTTCTAATTTTGTTTCTAAAAGAAGGTGGGTATTTTAAACTGTATCTGTTTTGCGGTTGTAGGATGTATTGTAATATAGTAGACAACAACTATACTTGGGGTAGAATTGATCCATGCAGTACCACCACAGCTGTTACGTACATAAGGGAAGTAATAAAAGACGTCTTACAACACTTAAGATATATTTACACTTATACCACTGACTATGAATACTGAAGGAGACATTCCATCCATATGGTCCAGCTGTCCCACTGTTAGTGTATGCTAGAATTTAAAATTGAAGTAGTTTGATTGGGTCACCGACAGATTGTGCTGCTGTCAACTTTTTATTTTAGTTATTTACGTTAACTTTTAAAATATCTCCACCCCAGAAAACAAGTGATAATCAACTTATGTTTGCATCCTGACACACCAACTGTTGTATTATCCCCTCCTTGAGAGGATAAGTAATAGTTGACAGCAGTGTACTCTGTTGGTGATTGGTGTAAACTATGACCTCTTTCAATCCTGGCATACACAAAACTAAGGACACATTTTATAATGGCAATGAGAAGTCTACTCCAGTATTTATAGTCAATGCTTATACTGATTCACATACAGGCGGTAAACATATATGTGAATCAGTATAAGTGTAAATATATCTTAAGTGTTGTAAGATGTCTTTTATTACATCCCGTAAGTAATAACAACACGTAATATGCTAATGAAAAAGTTGTTACGTACATATCTCTCTTTCTCTTCTCCGCTAATTGGTGGAATTACAGATTCTATCCATATCCACTCCTAATTGCTAGAGCTCTGGGTAAAATCTTCCAAACGTCTGGTAAAATGTATTCCCTTTACACAATGGAGAAGTTATGTCTTTGAGTATAGCTGATTACTTAAATAGATCAGTAGTTGATTTTTTTCAATTTTGTCAGCTTTATTAGATTTCTAATTGTTAACTGGACACAATGCTGTTACACATGTATTTACAATATTACTTTGGCTAATTCATGAATTCATAAATGTATGTATTTGTTAAGAAATCTTAAAAGAAAACAGAATTTGTCATCATTTAATCTTTTATTAACCCTTTTTCTTCCTCTCTTAAAGGGCTGGTTTGATGTTGGCACATAAATATGTCAACTATAAACTCGTGTACTGTTACACACTTTGAAAGTTAATGTTTCTTGTGTCTGTCGAAAACCTATCAATGTAAATATTGAAGTTTTGTAATCTCCCAAATAAATTGTGTTTTTAAATTCTTCACAAGTGTAAATTTCTGCAATATCAAGTTTCAGTCTTGTATCATACAGGTTTGTGATATTAAATAGATATAATTGTTGCTATTTGCTATGTGATATGTATAAATGGTACAAACATTTGATCCGGGTGATTTCAAGCGAGTGGCATTACGGAAAAGCATCTTAGTTTATCAAACACTTTATCTTTACTTTTCACAGCTTGTGGATAAATAGTTAATGTATAAAGTAAACATCGTAGAAGTAAGATATTACCCTTTTAAATTTATTGCTGTAGAGGTACACTGTGTATTATAAAATTGCGCTCTTTTTATTCTACCACTCTACATACTCGAGTTTACAAAAATATTTACTCATTAAAACCACATTAAATTTTTAGTATAAATGAACAATTACATCAATTTACATGACTACTTTTTTTCTATAGTTTTTCATTATGCTTTATATAAGTTGTGTAAATGCGTTATTTTAGAGGTCAAGCTATATATAAAGGTTGTAGAAAATGCAATTTTTATGTACTTTCTTGTTTTTGTAAACTGTAACGTTTTGTTTTGTTTGATTTGTTTTAAGTGTTGAACGATGCTTTTATTTGTTATCAATAAAAAATTATAATATATATTTTAGAAACCAAATATATTAGTAAAGTTTATTTATAATAACGTTGTGCAAGTTATTACCCATATATTCATTTCTTTTTACAATAAGTATAACAAATACAGTATCTAATTTTTCTTTTTTGTTATTGAAAATGTTATTTCATAAATAGCCCTTAACAGTTTTTTAATTTATATAATTGTTAGTGAAAGAACAAAGAGACGTTTTGTATTTTTAAAAGTATGAAAAACAGATTTTTTTAAACTGAAACAGTTCTAAAAAAATCATCTTTCTATTTCTATAAAATAGAGATTTTGTATATAAAAATGAGAGGGTTTGAATCATACTAATAAATATATTTGTAAAAATGACTCAAATTTATTTAATTTTACATCTATTAATACCATATATGGATTTTGGCACTAACAGGAGCTGCTGGTCTGGCGAAACTCGGATCAGGAAAAAATATTGCGCCGCCGATTGTATTAAAAAATAATTATTTCCGATTTCAACAGTGCCGACCAGGGTTGGGCTTGGATTTTTATCCTAAATTACAACCCTAAATCTACATGAGTGAAAACATTGTGGTTGCTACAATTTTGTGACTGAATAATTAAATTTTGTCATTTAATTTGACTCATTCGCCAAGAAGTGTAGAGAAGTGGGTCATTACTGTAACCATTGCCTGTATAATCAATGCTGTAACCAGCTAGCTGGCTATGCTGTTGCAAATTTACTAATCATTGTTTCAGGTGGAAATATAAGGGGGTCCAGGCCCCCCCTGAAATGAAAAAAATTAACTAATCTGAATTATTATAAACGTAATGCGTGAGAGAAAATGGCGATACAACATCAATAGTGAGCGGGTAGCGTCACGGAACCTATAAACATCTGTATTGTAGGTTCCGTGGGGTAGCGGTTTATTTGGTGCAAATGCACCGGTGGGGCTACTGGAGGCAAGGGGTTGTAGCTAGAGGCGATCTGTGCATGAGCGGATATCTTAATTACAGCCGGTCAACGCTAAAGGCACTCACTTGATTATGTGCGTAATCAATGTATTATTGTTAAGAGCAAGTGAGTCACATTCATAATGAAAAGACAAGCTTCTATTAAAAACTTTTTGTAATAATATTCAAAGAATCTAGCGCTAATTTACCCTAAGATTATGGCCACCAAAAAGTTTAAAACATTGAGTTTCACTACTGTACTAATAACTAATAAAATAAATAAATAATAAAATGATTGATTGACTTTAACAAATCAAGCTTTTTCTTAACAGTACACTACGTTGATGTTTATGTTTTTATTGTTTTTGCTAACTGGTTATTACATAGTTCTGACTAACTAAAAAACTGTAAATGAGTAAGGCTTAGGGTATGATGTTTTATAAGTGCAGAGCCTGAGAGTCGACTTCATAATTGAGTGTGAAAACTGAAAACGAATACAGACTCAAGAGACAGATATCCATAAAATGTATATATTATTGTATCAAGAGCATAGAACTCTATTAATACACCTGGAATGTTAGCGCAGTGGAGGTTTTGATACGAAAAACGGTCCTTCCCCCTCCACTTCTTGGGCAACTTCGTCAACTGAGCGATTTCTGCCGGAAAATATTTTAATGCGCACACTCATCAACACGCTCCTCCATCGCACAGGGATCACCGGATTGTAAATAAACTTATATATTTATTATATGGAAGAACTGAGGATTCTAACGGAGTAAACAACTTACAGATAAGTCAGTTAACAGAATTATAAAAATACAAAATATAATTAGCTAAACAAATTGGAACATAAAAAAGTTAGTAAGCGTAAACCTTTTTTATTTTTGGGGTAGAAACAAGCTTCAAGTGAGAAAAATGTTGGAAATGAGTTGAATAAACACTTTTATGTGAAACATTTGTTTGTACAGTCTATAGTTTTCTCACATTTAAAGGGCAAACACGTGCTTTTGATATCACCGCCGCCGGGCCACCGTCGCATTGCGTTGCTGTCCCGCGCCGGAAACAACCTTTATTCCATGATATACTATTTTTCTTAATTTTGTAACTGTGAAACAAAATAAACCAACAATGAGCCTAAGGCAGAAATTAAATAAGTTAATTTTATTTAATAACACTCAAGATGTCTAAAAAACTTTTTATAATAAAATATCATTATACTATTATAATAATAATATAATATTTATAATATTATATTATATCATTTAAAATTGGGTTTCAAATTCATTTTGAATATTAACCTGTTCCCTGTGTCATTTTACATGTCACCGTATATGTTGGTTCTCTTGTGATTCAGTTTATTTAATAAAAACCGGCAATGAAATAAATATCTATTTCCAAAATAAAAATAAGAGTAGCTAACATAGACTACTTACTGCCTGTAAAATAGTAAGTCATAGTTCAGCTTGTTAATACAATCAAATTCGTGTTGTATAGCAAAGTGTCGTGTCAGTTAGCTGGAATGAGTGCGGCGCGAATTGGTTTGAGCGCGGGAAACATTAATACCTTCTTTACAGAACAAATAAATCAACTTATAAAAAAAGTTTGGGATAAAAATTGTGGATCAACTAATGATATACAACTTTCCGCTGGAATTTTCTTTTTAATCCCAAAACAAAAAAGTTTACGCTTAGAGACTTTTTCGTGTCACACTTTTAAAACACTAAATAGTTTTCATTACTACAAATAAATTAAATTACCAAACTATAAGAAGTTTATACTGTTAGATTCCGTAGTTCATGCAGATAAATAATATATACACTTCATTGTAATTACTTGAATATGTCGAGGCGCAAAAGCGTGTAAACAATAGGTCGCACAATGCTGAAATCCTCTGAGCGGCCATGAGTGCCATTTAAGGGTGGGGGTTAAGACCGATTTCTTGACACAGCCCGAGCGTTCCAGGTGTATTAATAGAGTTCTATGATCAAGAGTAATAATTTTCATTTCAAAACATTTTTATTAGCAACACGCTTTGATAACGGCAATTTTGATTTAAATGCTACCTTATGGAGTTTTTACAACTTGTTAAGATTATTTATTTATTTTTTGATTTATTTGGACTTTACCTATCGCTTCTAGTGTTTAAAACTACACTACGTTTCGGGAGGTAAGGAAACTCCTCCCGTTATCAAGTGAATCCTACTTACATCTAAATATCAAATTCTTACACCTAACTAACCTAAATTTTTTTGGATTTTTTAATTATTTTTCTTTTACATTTTAATTTACACTAACACAAAGATAACAAATATATATACAAAAAATCGAATACAATACACTAACACAACATTTATATATACACCTAACTAACCTACATTTTTTTGGATTTTTTAAAAATATTTTCCTTTACATTTTAATTTACACTAACACAAAGATAACAAATATATATACAAAAAATCGAATACAATACACTAACACAACATTTATATATACGAACAAATGGAAAACTGACAATGCATTACCTGTTCTGCATCGTAGCCTCCAAGCTGACGGCAAACACGGGAAACTTAAATCTCACGTCCAACCACAACCAAACCGCGCACTCGACTAGTGGCTAGCGGCAGTGGAGTGGGGAGAGCCGTTACCCCTACCTACCGACAGGGGCACGTGACGACACAGCTGTGGCTACCCACACGTCTTTGTCGACGGGAACATGACATGGAAACCAACAAACTGCACGATTCCTCCTAGAATGCTACACGGGCACCAGGACGATATCCTCATAGAGATTACCGCATGCCTCCAAGGTGAGCATTGGGAACTGGTCATGCAATCAGGTGGCCGTGTTTCCTCCAAGGGCGATCACGGACGCATGTGTCGTAGCCGCATTGGATGGACTCTAGACGCAGGAGCAACCGTAACACAAGGAACTGGCGTGTGTTTGTGGGGTGATTTTTGACTGAAATGGTTTTTAATTAAGGGAATCCATAGTGGCCTGAAATCAATACTACTCTGACTTATCGGATTTTCATGTAATTTAATTAATGCCCCTTCAACAATCTTTCTTTTATAATAGTGAGACTCATGATGTATAATTTTTGCCTCTTCCCAACTAAATTTATGATCATTTTCCTAGGCGTGTTTTGCCAATTTAGATTTTACTGTTTCGCCATTTTTTGTGTTTCTTTTATGTTTGTTTATACGAACTTTTAGCGGCCTTTTAGTTTCCCCTATACATTCACCCTCACATTCACATTTGATGCTGTAGATACAATTTTTTGAGGCTTGTTCTTCATTTTTCGGTTTTACTTTAGTTAGTTGCTGTCTCAAAGTATTTGACGATTAATTAATTAATGAAGATTAATTAATTAATGAAGATTAATTAATTAATGAAGATTAATTAATTAATGAAGATTAATTAATTAATGAAAAACAGTTGACCAATTATCTTTCATATCTGTACTGATGTAGCAAAGTGAACTGGAACACATTAGTGTTAACTTTTGCATGACATTTATCACACTGCATTACACACACCCTGTCATGCCCACAAACACATTCAAGGAAGAGCAATGAATCATTGTCTACTAATACATGGATTTTCTCACTTTGTTCGCTTATTCATTACAAATTTTTCTCCCACACGTTTTAAATTCAGCATTAGCGTAGTAAAGAGATGGAGCAAATCGTAAGGTTGACCGTGGATAATGAGGCCAGTGACAATGGACTGTGAATGATCGGAGCTTGTATCCTGCCAGCATCACTTCCTGTGGGGTTCAGGGTCCTGGTCACCACATCAACACACTGGCTGCATCACTGTACAGGTATGGGAGAGGGTAATATTGTGTTTGTAAATCAAAATTGCTCTTAAAAGTGTAACGTTGGCAATTACGTCATGTCTCTCAATTTCTTATACTTTAGTAGCTTTGAGGGAAAATTAATTTTCTTGATTATTATTACATATGTTAATTGTATACATACCTTTCTAAGACTTTTATTTCAGAATTTTACAAACATTGTTTAATATTTTTATTTAATTGTTATAAAATGTAATTATAATTATGTAAGTGAATAAACATATTTAAAGGAGGCTCCAGTCAAGAAACACGGTATTTTCTTCCTTTTAGCGAATTTCCCTATAGGGAAGAAGCTATTACCATAGTCGGCATGGTAAGACCTAGGCCAGGGACCATGATAACTTTTCATTTTGAGGTCCCTAGACCCCAAAAACACCATTCGTTCGAAACTGTATATATATATATATATATATACATATATATATACATATACATATATATATATATATATATATATATATATATGTGTGTATGTGTCTGTGAGCACGATAACTCTCGTAAAAATAATCCGATTTTGACAAAATTTGGTATAGACGTGTAGACGTGTAAAGCATTATTTATGACTAAGTTCGAAAATCAGACATATCGACCTATCCGAAGGGGTATTTTGGGGGGGGGGTTTTGTACCCTAAACATGGGTTTTTTGAGTTTTTTACATATAATTTTTGAAAAAGTTTTTTCCATTATAATCAGCTTGAAAAGACGCATAATTTGGTGTTTTGATCATTGCTATACAAATCATAATTAAGCATAATGAGGTATGCATAATTATGCATACACAACGTACTGCAGTACAACGTACTGTGTTTAGCACTTTGAATATCTCTGCAACGGTTGGATGTAGAACACGTAGAATGATTGTTTTGTAGAGCTAAACCTATTGGTAAAAATAAATGTGAAGTTTTTAGTAAAATTATCTGAGGAAAATCTAAAATCCTTTTTACTTTTCTCTGCAACCACTTAACTTAGGTTAATGATTCAAAATACTAAATTATTTGTGCTTTAAGATCTACAAAATGGCTATAATGCTTAATGGGGGTTATTGCTTAATGGTTACAGAGATATTGAAA
Organism: Allygus modestus; assembly: GCA_963675035.1. Classification (NCBI taxonomy): domain Eukaryota; kingdom Metazoa; phylum Arthropoda; class Insecta; order Hemiptera; family Cicadellidae; genus Allygus; species Allygus modestus. Next base: position 426,502,693 of record OY776111.1, read on the forward strand.
GTGCTAAATACAGTACGTTGTACAATGTTATTCTTATGGAGAATAAGAAACATTGTGTATATCGCTTATTTATGAACTTATCCTGATGAAACTTGGTATATTGCTTCATATCATTGTGGTCTATTGATATTTGCACTAAAAAACATTTTTTTGCTGATAGTTCCCGTAGCAGCAAACCTGCGTACTCATTCCTATGTTATTCTCATGGAGAATAAGTAACGTGTTATCTCCCTTAATTATGAACATAAATTAATAAAATTTGGTATGTGGCTTTACCTACATGAGTTATATTGATATTTGTATATAACCCCATTTTTTTATCCTTGCTTCAGCAAACCTGCGTACTCAGCCACCATGTTATTCTTATGGAGAATAATTAAAATGTCATAAATCGTTTATGTATGAATGTACATTTATGAAACTTAGTATGTGGCTTTATGTGGTATTAAGTTACATATAGTATGCATTGGAAATTCGCTGAATACGCAGGTTTGCTGCTACGGGGGTATTTCACTCATAAGGTCAATATTTACTTTCAAAGCCTATAGCTCTTTATTTGACAAAAGATTATCTGATATTGTTGATTTATGGCTAATTTACAGAGCAATAAACTAGCGATTTAGTAAGCAAAATTTTGATATCACAAATAATAATAGTTTAATAAAATCTTAAAATATTCAATATGTAAGATTTTTTATTGGGAAACTATCTGTGTTATATCAACATTTTGCTCACTGTTGGTACTTTTCGTTCGTTAAAATGAACATCAATGATTTTGGATAAGCCATTGAAAACGGATGGGCTTTGAAAGTTAACCAATAATTCTATTGCCTTATAGGAGAAGTCGATAGAAAGTATTGCATGTCTGGATCGCTCTCTTTTAATACTCTTAAGTAGATTTGAAGGTTATAACGATATTACATTTCTGAAATTTGAAGGCTGTAAAGCCTTATACAATAGCACATACAATACACGCAATAGCACAAAAACATTGAAAATGTTCTCTCTTTCATACTTAAAAGAAAGTCTGCCTACCAGTGTTGCCACCCTCCCGAGATGACCTCCAAGATGTCTCTGCGCAGTGTCGCCAACACGTCCACTCCTGCTGTCGCGCTGGGGGTCAGGTCGTGCGGCTGTGCTCGTCGCTTCATCCCCCAACATTCTCAAAGTGCCCCAGGTAGGCATTATCTTGCCCCTGTACTGGGTATGCTGTATTTATCAAATATTAAATGCTGTTGACTTTTATAATTACTTCTAATAGTTTAGCAGAGCACTGTTAAAGTTTATTTTAGGCATATTTACTTTGCAATATAACCTCAGCCATTTATTTGTCCTTAGCAAAATTCGCTCACTTGCTCATTCATCCATAGGGCTTTTACCCTCGGTAACTTACTATTGGTCTCCAGCATTGCAGTATCTTTATTATTTATCTAGAGACTTTTTTGTCAGTATAGGCCATATCTTCGTTATACTTAATCAAAACAAATGATAGAACCATAATTTTGCCAATTGAGCCATAACTTCAGTACTAAATGGAAAAAAATTGTACCCCCGTCGCAGCCAACCTGCGTACTCAGCGAATTTCCAATTCTTATATATTTGTCTCACTACTACATAGAGAAACTTATCAAGTTTCACTAACATACATTTATAAATAAGTGATATATAGTAGTTTATTTATTCTCTATAAGAATAACAATAGAGGGCTGAATACGCAGGTTTGCTGTAAAGAGGCAGGTAAGAAACGTGATTTTTTTTGCAATTATCAATATAACTCAACCAGGTGAAACTACATATCAAGTTTTATTAATAATTTAGGTTAATAACTAAGGGAGATATAAAACTTTAGTTATTCTCCATATGAATAACATGGGGGCCGAGTATGCAGGTTTGCTGCTAAGAGGAAAATGAACTAAAAACATTTTTTTGTGCAAATATCAATGTATCACAACTAGTTGAAGCCACATACCAATTTTCATCAATATACATTTATAAATAATCGATATCAAATTTTATTTATCCTCCATAAGAATAACATTGGACAACGTACTGTGTTTAGCACTTTGAATATCTCTGCAACGGTTGGATGTAGAACACGTAGAATGATTGTTTTGTAGAGCTAAACCTATTGGTAAAAATAAATGTGAAGTTTTTAGTAAAATTATCTGAGGAAAATCTAAAATCCTTTTTCCCGTAAGATTAACATGGGAAATTTTATGGACACGTATTTTTACTTTTCTCTGCAACCACTTAACTTAGGTTAATGATTCAAAATACTAAATTATTTGTGCTTTAAGATCTACAAAATGGCTATAACCAAAATTGAGTGTTTTTTTAAATTTTAGGATAAAAAAATGCAAAAACTGATTTTTGGAAAATTTTAAAACCCTATAAAACCCCTTCCCATTGTTCGATTGATCTGGTTTTTGAAATAAAGTCATATATTACTCTACACATTTGTGCTAAATTTCATCAATATCGGGCGTTTCTTTCAAAAGTTATCGAGGTACGGACATATATATATATATATATATATACATAAATTTGAACTAACAGTGTTTTTGGCATCTGGGGACCTCAAAACAAAACGTCATAGTCTCGGGCTTAAGTCTTACCATGCCACCTACGGTAATAGCTTCTTCCCTATAGGGGAAATTCGCTAAAACAATTCAAAGCCATATAAATGACAGTTTAATTAGCATTTCTCAATTGTTAATTTTGTCAATGTACTGGTGGCGCTATCTTACAGTGACAAGTTTAATTACTCAAACTGGTGTTTTAATGCACAAGCTATGCATAGGCAGTTCCAGTCTATTACAAAAAAAGAATAGGCTGATTTTGTGAGGAGGCAACTGGCAAAAACCGTATGTCTTAAATGGTCATTTGTGTTATTTGAAAACCCCCGCAATAACATCTATATGTGGCTTTTGGGGTTTTGGTAAAAAAATCCCCATTTTGCTCTGAAATTTTTAAAATGTTCCCTGGTAGACCCGCAAACTCCAACCCCCCACCCACAAAGATAACTTGTGTTCTGCTTTTGCCTTTCAAAGATATGGTCAGTTTATCACACTAGTGGCAGTCAAAGCTGATTGGGTTGAGTACTGGCCTACCACCCTAAAGACCTGGGTTCAATTCCCTGTGAAATCCATATGACTTTTGAAACTCAGATTGCCATCGTGCTTCGGAAGTCACGTTAAGCTGTTGGTCCCGGCTACATAATTAGTCATTTTATATGCACTAGTGCAACCTTAACATTCTGACATGAGACCTTGGTTAGAAGGTTACATGAACTTTACTTTACCACACACTAAGACCTTGTTTGTCTGGCAGTGTTGGCCCGGCGCAGGAGTAGGTCCAGTACTGGCAGCAGCTCCAAGTCTATTGGAAGTGGCCGGAACACACCCTCCCCCTCTCCAGTGTCAAGGTGTGTTAAAAGTCATCATAAATTTATATACAGCATTTCAAATGTAGATGTATAGCCAAAATCTTAATTATGCGGAATGACCTGAAACACTGACAAAATGAAATTTTATCCTGGATTTAAGCTGCATTTAAACAAGCAGATCTGCTTGTGATATAGGCTGGTGTATTTTACCAAGTTATGATCTTGTTTTTTATTGTTTTATCCTATGTTGAAATGTTTGATAGTATTGTTGTGATTGATGAAGCCTATGGTAATGTATGTTGCTTAATGGCTAACAAAGAATTTGAATTTGAATTTTGAAACGTAGGAACAAATAGGTTATGCCCATGTACTGGAGCCCTCTAATAGCATATTTTTTCAGCACAACAATCGTATATTTTATTGCTTGTGCCGAAAGTGGTATTTTCTGGAATGTGATAGTGTTTTTTGTGCGAGGGGATAGCCAAGTGTATGAATTCGATCAAGTGCCGGAAAAAACACTTTGGGTACGAGTTATGAACAATACTTTTCATCACACTGTAAATAATATTAATAAAACATCTTTTGCAGACTTTTTAGGTTTGTCGAGTAATATTTCTCATGACATAATGACAAAAATAGTGTTAATATTGTGTTTACATTCATCGTTCATGTAGTAATTAATCAGATTAATAAGAACAGCTGATTTTGTATGCAACACTGCTATATTGGTAGACATAGCAAGCTACTGGGTGTCAGAATAACCAATAACAGTGCTGCAAAAATCACCACTTGTTTTTATTGCTCTAGGGTGTAAAAGTACAACTTTCAGTACACCTAGCTGATATCGAAAACAGCTACTTTTGGCTACTTTGTGATGAAAAACCTGTTCTGTTATTTCTATAATATATAGCGTGGCAGGAAATCAGGCCAAACTGAATCATAATATTGTTTCATTCTACAACAGCATTTCCTCATCTACCCTCTATCTATGACCCCTCCCCTCGTACGGAAAAATGTATTGCACTCTTTATTTTAACAAAGCAGAGCTTTAAAATCAATAGGACTGAATATGGAAGCACTCTAAAGATTTTTCCTGTGTCAATATGTAAAATACCCTCTTGAGAACTTAAATGAAATAGTAGATTAAACTGTGGAAAGGCTTTAAATGTTTAATGTTTTAAAGTTTCTTTTTTCAGACCTAATGCAAGACTGAAGCAGAAATCTAGATCTGAAAGTCATTTGGCCGGGTTTCCGTCTCCACCCCCCCCTGTCGAACATACCAGGTAAGCTGTTTAAAACTTATCTCCTAAATAAATCCCAATACAGTTTCTAAATAGATACTTATTATTTATGTACATAGGCTTAGTGGTTGAGTGGTGTTTAGTTAATTTGTTCACTTTGTCACAGCGGGGATATATTGAGGCCCTGTCATCAACCCATTTACTTCTCAACAACTCTGTTCATTCGTTTGGGATCAAACAGGCAACACTATTTGGAGCAAGTCAAATATGAGGTAAGTTATATTTTTATACTAGCTTTGATGTCCTATTCTTTACACAGGAGTCAGACATAAAAACAGAAGATGTTTTGAAATATTTACATACTAGCTGTTTAATAATAGTAATCATTAATGAAATCAAAATCCGTAAGATTAACAATGGAGCCTTTAAGAAATATGGACCAAAATGTGTATTCTGTTTTCTTATTTCGTAACATATATGCATTAGCAAGAGTTGGTCTCAGACTCACTGTCTTTTTAGCGAATTTCCCCTATAGGGAAGAAGCTATTACCGTAGGTGGCATGTTAAGACTTAAGCCCGAGACCATGATAACTTTTTGTTTTGAGGTCCCAGATGCCAAAAACACTATTCGTTCAAATTTATATATATGTGTATATATATATATATATATATATACATATATAATTATAAATAGATTAAAAATATATATATGTGTGTGTGTGTGTGTGTGTGTGTGTGTGTGTGTGTGTCCGTTACCGCGATAACTTTTGAAAGAAGCGCCCGATTTTGATTAAATTTGGCACAAATGTGGAGAGTAACATTTATGACTTTAAGTTCGAAAACCAGATTGATTGGTCTATGGGAAGGGGGTTTTATGGGGGTTTAAAATTTTCCAAAAATCAGTTTTTTGAACTTTTTACCCTCAAATTTAAAAAACACTAGATTTTAGTTATAGCCATTTTATAGGGCTTAAAAAAACAAGCAATTTAGTATTTTGAATCATTAAGCTAGGTTTAGTGGTTGTGGAGAAAAGTCAAAAAATGTGTCCATAAAATTTCCCATGTTAATCTTATGGGAATACGGTTTTTAGATTTTCCTCAGATAATTTCACTAAAAACTCCATATTTCTTTCTACCAATCAGTTTAGCTCTACAAAACAATCATTTTGGCGTTTTAATTATTGTTTTACGTCCAACCGTTGCAGTGATATTCAAAGTGCTAAACACAGTACGTTGTCCAATGTTATCCTTATGGAGAATAAATAAAATGTTATATTTCGATTATTTATGTATGTATATTGATGAAACTTGGTTTGTGGCTTCAAATAGTTGTAGTGTATTGATATTAGCACAAAAAAAGGGTTTTGTTGATTTTTCCTGGTAGCAGCAAACCTGCATACTCAGCTCCCATGTTATTCATATGGAGAACAAGTAAAGTTTTATATCTATCTTAGTTATGAACTTAAATTAATAAAACCTGGTATGTAGCTTCACCTTGTTGAGTTATATTGATAATTGCAAAAAAAAACACATTTCTTATCTTCCTTGTTGCAGCAAACCTGCGTACTCAATTATAATGTTATTCTTAAGGAGAATAAATAAAATGCTAAATATCACTTATTAATGAATGTATTTTTGTGAAACTTGGTAAGTGGTTCTAGGTAGTAGTGATACCCATATATATGCATTAGAAATTCGCTGAGTATGCAGGTTTGCTGTGACGGGGGTATTTTAACATCTGCTCAGTCAGTTTAAGAGGTTTTGTGTAATTCGGAAATGGAGATGGTGATGGACAGGAAAAAAGACACTTTTTTCTTTTGCATTAGAATGTTTATTATATTGTTTGTAGGTTAGTATTACAGTGTAGTAAAATTGTTTCTGCATCTCTTATTTTACCTCTGTGATGCTCAAGCTAAAAATACATATACTAAGTTATATATTTCAGCTTAAAACAAAAATAAACTATGGTAAAATGTTTGTGAATATTTTACAAAAAAAATAGCTTTAGCTTAGTCAATTAAATATTCCTTTTATCATTAATGCCCTCTTTTTTTGAAAGAGTGAGATTTTCAAAAAAAGTGTTTGAAATAAATTTTGTATCGTCAAAAGACCAATAGAATTCAGCATACAAAATACAAGAGGCTTATTGATTTTAAAAAAATACATGCTGAATGTGTCTGTTAAATACAGGCATCTTATCACAATTATTTGGTCCTATATCCTACTTCCTACTAATATTATAAATGTGAAAGTTTGGATGTATAGAGATTTGGAGTTCCATCACACAAAAACTACTAGATCTATTAAGCTAGAATTTTGCATGAACGTAGCTTACATATCACATTAATGTATATACCTGATAATGTCTACATCCAACCTTAGGGATCCACCCCACAGGCTTGGAAGATCCACTGCAAATCTTATGGGAGGATATAATTTATAAAATGTCCAAATGTAGTTAGAATGTTTGTCAGTTACTGCAAAAGAAGTCATATGGTAAAACATAAACAAAGAGTCGATAATGCTGGTCACGTTATTACAAATGTGTTTTCATTTTTGCAAGCGAAGCCGCAGGTAACAGCCAGTAATTGATAAGCATTACAATAATTTTGCCTCCAAATTATTTTGGGGCTCATCTTCTTGCCACCCAAAATTACACCTATGGTTAAGAGTATAGGATAAGAGAAATAAAAATCTATGCAAACTAGTGATGTGTCAAAACCAAAACTCAAATCTCAAAACCACCAAAACTATGAAAAAGTTTCGGTTTCGAGATTCGATCGGCGAGTTTCGAGAATCAAAACTCAAAACTGCCGAGATTTTTTGTGTCATTGTTGTTTTTTTAACAGAAGTCACACCCGAGTGTTGATTAATAATGTGAAGGTCAAAAGCCTACTGTCATCGGTCGTCTACCTTCACCTTTTGTGGATTATTGATTTTTTATTTGTGAAAGAACAACTCTAACCAAAGTTTATAACTAAGCTACAAATTGGTTCACTAGTAGTTCTGAAACTAATATTTTTCTAGGATACTTCGAGAATGGCAGTAAGTTAACTGGTTTATTTGGAGTAACTGGATTTATTTTTCATAACCATAACCAGGCAAGTAAATAGGATTTTGGAATTTGACTTTCGAGATTCGATTTTTTAAGTTTTGGTTTCGGTTTCGAGATTTGAAATTTCTGGTTTTGACCATCACTAATGCAAACACTAAATAATTTGTTACATTAACTATTTTTTCCTTTATTTCTGATTGAGCTAATACAGATATAATAGTTATTTGTTTAATTTCTGTTACAAGTAACAGTTTAAGTTGTGAATTATAAACTTTTGACTTTGTCTAGTTGTACTACATGTTTCCAGATGAAATATGGACCAGGACCTTTCCAAGATGAGCAGGTCTCGAGCAACCATCCACAGCAGTTCAAAACTGAATTGGAAATTCAACTGGAGAGTCAAAATTCAGCCGAAACCACATCTTCAAATCAAACCTGATCTTGACTTCAATGAAGTTTGTTAAAAAATGTGACATGTATAGAATAGCATTTGAGTGGAAATTGTAATCTTTATTTGATTTAGCTTTGCCCCGAGGTGCTAATGAGGTTTCGATCCAGACCAACAGCCAAAGATCCTTATGGTAATATTAAATGACTCCAGTATAAAAATACAATGTTTTATTGAATTAAAATGTATATTCTTCTCTCTGACAACTCTCTTTATTTAATTTAGTTTTGACGAAATAGACGATTTAAAAGAGTTTAATGACTTTCTTGACTGTTGATTCGCAACATCGCAATACTGTAACCAACTCAACACCGTGTTCACAACAAGACCTGGTACTGGTCTCGGTTTCGACAGCAACAATCGTACAACAGAAACGTGAGGCTGACTAGTGACAAGACGCAGACGGCGGCAACTATCTTGATAGCGATGCCCCACGATGCCTCGGTGATGTCTTGGTCTGCTATGTGGTAAACCTCATCCCAGACTGCGACCCGGTCGGGGTACAACAAGCTAGTGTTCATGACCAATGTCTCGTTGATGATCATGTGCCGGGTTACGGTGCTGTTCATCGGGAGCCATGTTGTTTTCAGTATCGGGTCATCTTTGTCTGGCGTTGGATTCCTGTAGAAGATGTGTTACGTTTGGAGTCAATGTCTTTGTAAAGTTTCAAATGATATACTTTAGGTTTGCAAAGGAAAAGCACTTGGCTTGGGAGTTTCATTGAGAAAAGGTGGGATACACAGCTAACTCACCTGAAGAAACTGGTTCAGATGAGCACAGCAACAAATAATGTATTTTTACACACATATTACATAATATTTCGTCTCCATTTGAGACTTCTTCAGATGTAGAGAGAGTCTCTCTCTACATCTGAAGAAGTCTCAAATGGAGACGAAATATTATGTAATATGTGTGTAAAAATACTTTCTTTGTTGTTGTGCTCATCTGAACCAGTTTCTTCAGGTCAGTTAGCTGTGTATCCCACCTTTTCTCAATGACATGATATAGTTTATATTCTGGGAAAATTATTAATATTTATTTGTGGACCTTTGTATGAGGATAAAATAAAATCACCCAATCACATTTATTTTATGTAAAACCATTGTTTTGTGAGGTTTTATAAAGAAACTTATTATATGAAGAAGATTTAATTATAACTAAGGAGTATGGGGGTTAGGGAAATTTTACTCCCCTCACTACTGATACAGCCAACCACAAAAACATCGATCAAACTTCATGGTGAATAACGATAAGTTGGGACGAAACAGTGAAATAATTAAACATGCTTCATCCAAAAAGCAACACAAGCAAGAACTGTGATGGAGGTAAATTTTCCTCTGTATTTTTATCCTAACATACCAACAAATCATCTCTGAAGGTTGCTATGAAGACAGTTGACACATTTTGATAAAAAAATAGTCATCCTATGAGATGAATTAAACATTAAGGTCTTTCCAAATGTAACTTAAACATAAAAACTTCTAACCAACAAACCAATACCAAGATAATAAACGGTATCAGGAAACTGACACATACTTTCTCCCTTTTAGCCCAACTTTAATGAATAAATTACTTTTTATTTACTACATATAGAATACAAAGCACGGTCGAATGTACAGAAAATCTTGTAAATAAGTTGTTTTAAAAAACATCCACCCAAATCCCTGCTTTGGAGGCACTACAGAATCCATCCCTACACTCGTGGTTTTGAGAGGGGAAATGCCCCCTATCCCCCCCCCAGCGTTATTAAGGGGCAACATATTTCGAATTCCCCCTGTTGGTCAATGCTAACTTGACAAGCATATCAAGTTTGAATGAAATTTATCCGTAAATAAGAGAGTAATAGAATTTTTTGTATTCCCCATAAGAATAACATTGGACAACGTTCTGCGTTTACCGCAAAATGAAAATTCCAATTTTCTCCGCAACCAGCAATCGTAGAATAGTAATTCAAAATACTACATTATTTAGTTTTTTGAGCTCTTTTTAGTGGTGAATAGTAATATTTTTTTATATTTATGTCTTTTTATGAAAAATCCAAAAAACTGAATTTTTGTTGTTTTAAGTCCTGTAATTTCTGAACCCGAATTTTTACAGAAATGCGGGTGGTGTCATTTTGTTGGAGGACAAAAGTTCTACAAACGACTAAAGTTTAATCAAAATCGTTAGAGCCGTTTTTGAGAAATTTGGATTTTTCATGTTTTTTGGAGGATAATTACCCTTAAAAATAAAAAATTCCAAAAAATGAAAAGTACGCCTGGAGATATCGTGGATTAGTACCTACATACCAAATTTCATCAAAATCAGCCCATTGGTTAGGGCTCTAGCTACACATCCACACAGACACACACACACACACACACGGACACACACACACACAGACAGACATCATGTAAAAACCACTTTTTTGGGTTCAGGGAGCACCAAAACGAATACTTCCACTAACAACTCAAATTCGAAAATGTTTACGAAAACAATACTTTCTCCATATACTATGTATAGGGGAAGTAAGTAAAAATTAGTATAGATTTCGGAGGAAAAGATGAGGAAAATGTTCAAGCTTCTCTGGAAGTAGGGTTATTCAATGTTATGCAATCACTAAAGTTTTGATAGGAGTATTTGAGGAAGGTGTTGAACACAAGTAAAAGGAGACGATACTAATGTTACTGATTGATATTATCTACTATATTAGTTGTCAAACTAAGCAAAATATGACACGTTTTAGGGTATACAATAAATGTGTAAATAGGTGTAATTGAGAGGGATTAAAAGTACTACATTTATTTAAAATTAATTTAAAGAACAATCCCTCTTTTAGAAGTAAAATATTAAAAAAACACATACCCATATTTAGCAAAGTTGGTCCAGAGTTGCACCATCTTTGTGACTATTTCACACTCCAGGGGGAAGTCGGCCATGTGGTTGTGTGTTTTTACCACTGAGTTGCGGAAAAATAAGTAACCCAACTCTCTGCCATGGCCCACTACTGTATAATTAAAGAGATATTATAAAGAGATATTTATTATAAGCCTTCAAAGTTAAAATACAAACTAGTTGTCCTGTAACTAGAATCCGAGCAAGTTTGTACCCAACGAAAGGTTACTTCAGTTGTAAACAAACATAACAAAACATCTGACATTAAAACGGATAATAACATCTGAGGATAATGCGGATAACATGCTTTCAATCAACACATAGTTTAGACTTCTGCTGTCGGATAGCGCCACTGTTCCGAAAATTCAGCCCTTTACTGTATTTAAGTGATGATTTTTCTTAAAATACTGAGACGTATTGGCAAATGTACATAAAAATACCTTTAATTTGACACCTCAAATGTTAAACTTTTTCCAGCTTTTATCGAGTTATGACTGTGAAGAAAAACCTCTAGCTTATTAATATAGTATAATATACTGTATGACAGAAATTGCTAATTACTTTCATATGATTTATTTCAGCATGGCATTATTAACTCCTGCTCAAACAAGCGACTAGTGATATAATATGAATAACATAAAATACGTTAAACCAAACATGGTAGGGTTTTCTATTCTAATAGTTTTCAACATTTAAAAACTAATACACAGTGAAGAAGTAAAGATACATTTTGAAGACCCCTCAACAAAAATAGGCCATTTGTATCAGGATAGTCTTAAAAAAATTAGGGGAAATTCCCCTTTTGTAAAATGTTTTGAACATTAAAATGTGGTTAAAAACATACATTATCATATGTGGTGTACCTTTTTCAATCATTTTTATTTAGTAATCATACTAGTGCTATTTGTTGGGAATATACTAAAAGGTTGTCAAGGGAATTTCTTCTTCTTCTTCTGGTATTTCAGAGATTGTTTACTGCAACAATGCTCTGGAAGAATTTCATGCCAGATTCAAAATATTCTTTAAAAACCAAACCAAAACATACCATGTTTGACAGGCCTTTCAAATATGTTTTGAAAAATAGTTTGAATTTTGCAACACAGTAATTGAGGTAGTAGTTCTGGAGGGGCGGGGCTTAAGAGGGAGTGTCCACGTGGACTAGGATGTGGTGGGAGAACATTTCCCCTCCTTTTTTTCCACCCCTACAATTGCAAAGTATTATGGTGCAGGACCCCTATTTTCCGGCCCAACTTTAGTGACAATGTTTCTCTACTGAATTATGTTAACTGTGTAAGAATTGTTCATGAAAATAATGTAGATTACTTCTTACCTGTTAAGTTCATTCCCTCTGTTGGCTTATACGGTTCCTCAAATGCTCCGTGAAATGCGAAGAGATACAAGTACACTGGTGAGTGAGTGCTCATAGCCTTGGCATACGTGACAATGTCGTAGGTGAACTGTTTGTCTGTCATAAACTGGACAAAATAAACAGTAGTTAGTCCTATCGTTATTTATCTTCTTATTCTGTTGTGGCAATCAACATTTTTTGTGGACATCTGCACTGCTTTTTACAACATTATCTCAAGTATTTCTTGGTTGGCTAACTGAATGAACTCAAATGTTTAAACAACTTTTTGATTAGCATATTACGTGTTGTTATTACTTACGAGATGTAATAAAAGACAGTTCTGTCATTGGCCTGATGATGACCGGTGTGACTGGTTGAAATCGATAGCCTTGTACCATCTTTTATATATGTTTACCATCTGTATGTGAATCAGTATAAGTGTAAATATATATTTAAATGTTGTAAGACGTCTTTTATTACATCCCTCAAATGTTTACTATAAACATGTTAAGCCTTTAAGAAAATTCATTGTCCTAAACTTTACAGCATGGGTAATAATCAGAAAATACAACACTTTACACAGAAACAATGTAAAAATAAATATCTGAATAGTATCTTTAAATCATAAAGTTCCCATTGTTGTCAGTAAAATAATCCTGGACACTGTAGTACTTCTTTGCCACAAAAAACGATGTCAAGAATCTAATTCCATCTGTCTCATTTTTAATAGATAATGGAAAGGAGTTAACAGGTTTGACTATGTTGTAAAATGACTGCTTTTCAAAAAATGTAGTGTTGCGTTTGGGTATAGTTAGGGTAGAGGAATGTCTAAGATTATAACGACTATTGTGAAGATGGAAAAGATGTTTGTTCTTAATGTAAAATGTAAGGCACTCGAATACATACAAGCATTGGTTAACAACATAATGTGTTGGTTTACATTTATGGTTGCTATGAAAAAAATGGATGTTATGATAGAATAAACTAACTTAAACCATCGATTTTGAATACAGAATAGATGAACCGAGCTTATGGCCCATTTGTAACCAGAAAAATACACCATGAAACTAGTGCTACACTATCTCAAGAGAAGGCGCTTGCAACCAGGGTTTCAATTTGAAGGATTTTTATCCCGTGTCTGGGATTTTCGAAACCTCCGCGGGATTATAATGGGATGCGGGATAAAAACATCAGTATTACTGATATCGCCGAACATATAATGTGAAAATTTACCTGTTTGAGGTATAAATGTTTAATGTCAGGTTGTTTACATGATGTTAATTATTGTTATGTACTAAACATTTAAAAATTACAGTATATTAATAGTAATATATTTATTTCATCAAAACCCTTTCTTTTTTTGCTCAGCCTAGTTGGTTGCCTAGTTATTATTTTTCCCGCAACATAGCAATATTTGCAGGTTAAGAAGAACATTATTGTTTTATATAATCGGTATACAAATACAACTATAAAATGTAAAGTTTGTAAATCTTTAAAACAAAAAAGCTTTAAAGCAGCAAACATCACAATCACACGGTTAGGCCCATTCTTCACACATGAGACCAAATCGCTGTGTTTTTGTTGCTCGTAGATGGGCCTTTTAAGTGCCTCTTTGGCGTGAGTATGCGATGCGACATCGCGAAATTGTAGAATGAATGAGTAAACGTCGTCGCCGTTGTAATTTGTTGTTGAGAATAGTTTGGACACTGTTTTCATCGCTGGCAGAAGTGACATCACTCGTATCACCGACAGAAGTTTTGTCGTCCAGCTAGAGAGCCTTAGGAGCAGAGTAGAACGAAGCAGAAATACTTAGTTTAACCACAGAGAAGAACAAATTCTTTCTCCGAGTTCTCTTTTTCTCTGAAAGAAATCATTCTTTCTTCTCTGTGGTTCAACTTAAACGTAATTAGTTTGAAAAACCCTCATCACATTAATTTTCTGTTAGTGTGATTTCCTGAAGTTGTATTTCAAGAATATAAACATACAGAAGAGCTGGTAAATGTATATAGAAAACTATTTGATGCTGCGGGAAACATAATAATGTTTTCTGATCAAAAGCGGGATGAAAAGGGATTTTTAAAGGAGATATCTAACGGGATAAAATGGGATTCATTTTATCTGAAGAACGGGATTGTTATATTTGTTTTGGCCAGCAGCTGATAGAGTGGGCTGATGATTAGTGGACCAGCTGATCCGTTTTTCTGGCTTCAAAAATTAACCAGTCTCGGGATATCTATTCTGGTATTCAAAATCAATGCTTAAACTTACTAAAACTGAACTTTTACTCTAACTTTACTTTTAATTTAGTTAAAACTATAAACTTATATTGACACTCCCAACTTCATGGTAGCAGAGCAAAAGAGATCCATAAATTATCTACACTAAACTTGACTACATTAACTGAAAAATAAAACAACTACAAAATGACTACTAGATAGGAAAATCACTTCAAAAATTCTCTAAATAGAATAAAGATATCAATTGATGAAACCAACCAACTTTAGGAAGAAGATGAGGTCTCTGAACAAAAACTGAAAGCCAAGATTAAGACTCTGGCTGGCTTTGTTAAGGGAATAGAATACATTTACGAAAGACTGGAGCAAGAACCAAATTCTGATGAGGAAACTGCAGCTAGAGAAGGAGCCAACAAAGAGGACGATTTCATCGGTACGATGATGGATTACGATGAGGTGATGGCTAAACTAGAGGTGAGATTAGACAGGCTGATGATTACCAAGTCAAAAACTAATGAAGAAACAGACGATTTCACAACATCCACATCTTCTCTCCAAAATCAGTCAACAAGGCTTCCAAAATTAGTATTGCCCAATTTTAATGGAGACCCAAGTAGCATAAAAATTGTTGAAAACGGTCCTAAAATTGTTTTAAAACAATTTCAATATATTTTGATATAAGTTTTATATTAAAACAACTTTAATACAAACTCAAAACAACTTTAAAATTGTTTTGATATCAGTTGTAATGTCTGATATTAAAATAAATTTTAATATTAGTTTATAACAGTTTTAATGTGGTTTTGAAACAATTTTAATATCATATAAAAGACTTATATTAAACTTGTTTTAATACAACTTTATAATAATTTTAAAGTTGTTTTGAAACAATTTCAAAAACCGTTAAAAGACTTATATTAAACTTATTTTAATACAACTTTATAATAATTTTAAAGTTGTTTTGAAACAATTTCAATAACAGTTAAAAGACTTATATTAAACTTGTTTTAATACAACTTTATAATAATTTTAAAGTTTTTTTGATACAATTTCAAAAACAGTTAAAAGACTTATATTAAACTTGTTTTAATACAACTTTATAATAATTTTAAAGTTGTTTTGAAACAATTTCAAAAACAGCCAAAAGACTTTTATTAAACTTTTTTTTAATACAACTTTATTATAATTTTAAAGTTGTTTTGAAACAATTTCAATAACAGTTAAAAGACTTATTAAACTTGTTTCAATACGAGTTTATAACAATTGTAAAGTTGATTTGAAACAATTTCTGTAATAGTTAGAAGACTCATATTAAACTTTCTTGTAATAAGAGTTTTTAACAATTGTAAAGTTGAATTGAAAAAAATTTCTTTAATAGTTAAAATAGTTGCATTATTAAACTTGTTTTAAAACGTGTTTATATCAATTATAAAAAGTTGTTTTGAAACAATTTCAACAAACAGTTAAACGACTTATATTACCCTTATTTTAATACGAGTTAATTGCGATTTTAAACTTGATTATATATACATTACGATAAAAGTTAAAAAACTTATATTAAACAAGTTTGAATAGGAGTGTGTTACAATTGAAAGCACTTTCAGTTAAACAGCGCTCGTCGCGCTCCCCA
Organism: Allygus modestus; assembly: GCA_963675035.1. NCBI lineage: Eukaryota > Metazoa > Arthropoda > Insecta > Hemiptera > Cicadellidae > Allygus > Allygus modestus. The sequence continues at coordinate 426,518,907 of OY776111.1, forward strand.
CAGATCACGTGACAGCGGACGTTTATGAAACGTATTGTTCAACTGTCAACTAACTCGTCGCCATTTGCCTTTATTTTCTAGATTTGTTGTTTTGTTTATGTTCTTTCGGCCGATATGAAAGTACTCAAGAAATCTGTTTTGGAAGTGTTCATAACGATGGATAAAGGTAAATACAGTAAACAGTTTTATAATAGTTATAATTAGTTTTAATACTTATTTTTATTGTCAATATTCAACTGGACCCTGCATTAGTTCACTTTTCTTTGGCTTAAACCATGGCTAGGTTATGGTTAGTTAACTTTACAACTATTTTAAAGCTTTCCAACTTGTTCTTATTTCCTAATTTCACACGGCAGTCACAAACTTAATTGAATAAAGTTATTTGAAGCTAAATATGCCCATATTCATGATTAAGAATCAAATAACTTGGCCTATTTACTACAAGTCAGAGATATTTGTAAAATTGTATATAGGCCTAAGTTACTTTAAAACTCAAAGAACATGCAGGTAGCAATTAATTTTGGTTAATCCATTATCAGTCCATGCTTTGAAGTGCAATTATTCAGGTTTCTTTCACTACCTTAACAGTTAAGTTACTAACTTACAACTAGGACTGCCTACCGGTACGTAGTTAAAATAGGTTACTAGTTACATATCATTTTTGAGTAGTTACAACAGTTATGAATGAATACATCGAAGGGTTAATTATGGTAGGGTTTTTAATTGGTATTAATTAAGCGGTTACATTATTTTCAACACTTTTTTTATTCTGTATTAAAACTACATTAGAATGAGTTTCAAGCCACTATTTTTTTCTATAGCCCTACCTATTTCTTATGTATCGATGTTTTTTCCTAAGAGTAAAAGGTAAGAGTACAGCAAATGATAAAATATTATTGATTTGTGTGGGCTACCACTTGTTGTACAGGGCGCTTAGGTGGTTAGGTTAAAAGTGTTAAGTATGTTACACGACTAACATAACCTTATTTTAACAGCACAGCGTGCTGTTGCATATATTTCTGTTAAAACTATAGGCCTAACAGCTTTTAACTGCTGAAAATTCATTATTGATAAAGGCTAACTAATGTAGCAATTGCCATTTTTAAACATTGTTTCGATAGTAACGTCGCATTCGGATAAAATATTTATAGTACCGGTACCAAAAAATATGGGTTGAAAATAATCAAACCACTTATGAATCCATACCCGTTATTCAAATACTAATAATATCTAAGTTTAATACATAAATAGAGTGTTATAATACAGTAACTTACTTTATATTTATACACCTAAAACACAACTATTTCGTGAAATAACTTTTAAAACTTCAAACTATTTTTTAAAGATAAGCTTTTTTGTTGAGGAATTCTTAAGTTACACATAGTACGGTACTAACAATATGTATATATATGTATGTGTACCTAATAACTATGTATAATGTAGGCTTAGGCACATTTGAATCTACCAACGAAACCTCAACATTTTAAACATCCGGATAAATGTACAGTTAATTACCACTTGTTTATCTATTTCAGATGAAACTTATATCGGAACACTTTCACTCGTCACAACAAGTAAGCCTGACAGACCCAGGAGCTTACCGTTGGATAATGACTGCCCAGCATCGATCAATTTGAAAGGTAGGCCTACCGTATTTTGAGAAGGGGTTTAAATTTTAAGTCATGGCAGTGGGGGAGTCAGGATTATAAAAGTATCCTATATGTTTATTTTGAGTAGGCCTAATAGTCTTACCACTGTGCAATGATGATAATTTTATTTTTTTTAATATTAAAATTTTACTGAATGTTCTTCACACAAATAGGAATATCTCATACAAAAATTATGACTGAGACCTAACCATATTTTGAGAAATAAAGCAATGAATTTCAGTAAAAACGCTGCATTTGTACACGACAGTTCACTGACAAGTTAGCACACAACGGCTTGATTATATCATGAGTAAAATATATTTGAGTCTCAGTCATAATTTTTTTATGAGGTATTCCTATTTGTGTAAAGAACATTCAGTAACATTTTCACTTTATTTCATTCAGTCCCTTTTCAGATACCGGTACCGGTATTGTAAGAAAACTTACATTTTTTGTTTTCGTCCATTTTTGAAAAGCTACAGTAAATAAACGGTATCAGGAAACTGACACATACTTTCTCCCTTTAAGCCAAACTTTAATGACAAAAACATTTGTTATTTACTAAATATAGAATATGAAGTATAGATAAATGTACAGAAAATTTTATAAAATAGTTATTTTCAGAAATATCCACCCAAATCCCTTTTTGGGAGGCACTATATAGAGTCCGTTGCTACACACAGTGGTTTTGAGAGGGGAAATGCCCCTTTGCCCCCCCAGGGTTAAATAGCAACACATTTCGAACATCATCTGTTGTTCAATGCTAACTTGACCTGCATATCAAATTTTAATGAAATAGATCGGTAAATAAGAGAGAAATAGTTATTTTTGTATTCCCCATAAGAATAACATTGGACAACGTACTGCGTTTACCGCTAAATGAAAATTTCAATTTTCTCCTCAACTAGCAATCGTAGAATAGTAATTTAAAATACCAATTTATTTAGTTTTTTGAGCTCTTTTTAATGGTGAATAGTAATCTTTTTTAACATTTATGATTTTTTATGAAAAATCCAAAAAACTGAATTTTGGATGTTTTAAGTCCTGTAATTTCTGAACCCGAATTTTTCCAGAAATTCGGGTGGTGTCATTTTGTTGGAAACCTAAAGTTCTACAAACCATTAAAGTTTAATCAAAATCGTTAGAGCCGTTTTTGAGAAATTTGGATTTTTCATGTTTTTTGGCGGTTTTTGGGGGATAATTACCCTTAAAAATCAAAAATTCAAAAAAATGAAAAAACGCCTGGAGATATCGTGGATTAGTACCAACATACCAAATTTCATAAAAATCGGCCCATAGGTTAGGGCTCTACCTCTGTACACATCCACACAGACACACACACACACACACACACACACACACACACACACACACACACACACACACACACACACACACACACACACACACACACACAGACATCACGTAAAAAACACTTTTTTTGGGTTCAGGGAGCACCAAAACGAATATTTCCACTAACAACTCAAATTCGAAAATTTTTACGAAAACAATACTTTCTCCATATACTATGTATAGGGGGAGAAAGTAAAAGGAGTGCATCTCAGGACTAAAATTTATACTGCACATAGTCCTAAAAGTATTCAACACAGAAATAAAAAATTATCAGTGAGTCCCTTTTCCTTCATAAAATTTTATGGTTTTAAAAAGTAACGGTTGACGACTTTTTTCAAATCTTTTACAGAGAGAGTTTGACTAACTCTCTAGTATTAAAGAATAATTAAAGTAATGTGTACTTGAAGTCCATTGTATGCTGAACAGAGTGGTTTTTGAATTATTCTGATATCTTTTAAAATGGCTTGGCAATTAAACTTTCCGCAAACCATGTTTTTTATGAAAATTTGCTCAACCACCATTTTAAAAATGGCTGCCAAACAAAATTATGGTATAGGCCTATACATTTTTTTATAGTTACTGTGTTTTGTGTTTATCTACCTATAAAGAACTCTTGATAGAAAAATCAGGAAAATAAAAAATGTTGAGCGACAAATTTTATTTATATTGGGCGATTTGAAATGGCCTGCATTACAGTGAAAAATATGTAAATCAATCAACTCCTTTTAAACAATTCGGGTACAGTATATATAAAAGTCACCTGGAGACAATCAGAAATTAAGCTAATAAGGTGTTTTCCGGCTTCTCTGGTGTATGAAACATCAAAATAACAAAAAATACCAAAACATATCTAATTAAAATAGGCCTACAGACAATTCTCTTGTTTTGTTTACATTTTTTGAGATTCATGTGGATTAAATGTTATGATTAGGTCAGTATTATCATAGATTAAACATATTCCTTAGTATTTATGAAGTTCATTTCCTGGTTGGTCCGTGTAGATGTCGACGAAGTTTTTGGCCGACGTTTCGGATATATTACAATATACATCGTCGGGCGACGTGAATTATTAGCGAAAACCTACTAAACGCTCACTCATTGACTGGTGCGCTCGTCCGACTATCCTGCTTATATAGTCCCGCTTACGTGCCACGGCCGTAGGTTGTAAACAGACCTAACGTATTTTTCGTTTATAGTTGTCTTCAATCGCTGCTAATACTTTAATATTCTCAGAGTTTATTAGGCCTAGATGTTTAATCTCATACGAATGTTTAGCTACGGCTGACATCTTGGTATCTCCATTCTTGGTGTTCCTTATGTGTTCTTTTAGTCTAGTATAAATTACTCTGCGGCTTTCTGTAATGTAACTCATTCCACAGCTGCACTCTATATGATAAACCCCTGGTGTCTGCAAATGAATTTTATCCTTGACAGGCCGAAAAAACTGTTTTGTTTTCTTGTAAGGTTTGAATATTGTTGTGATTTATTTTTTTTAAGTACTGTGCCAATTCTATCAGTTTTACCTCTTAAATATGCTAAAACAGCGTTTTTAATATTTTTGTTGTTTTCTATTCCTATCATTTCTAGTATCAATTTGAGTTTTAAATAAATTCTTGTTTCTTAAAGGCATGTAAAATAGTCGGTAGTCGACGACCGAGATCAGGTCTGTTTACAACCTACGGCCGCGGCACCTATATAAGCGGAAGAGTCGGACGAGTGTGCCAGTCAATTAGTGAGTGTTTAGTACACTTTCGCTACTAATTCACGTCGCCAGTGATATTGTAATTATATCCGAAACATCGGCCACCAACTTCTTCGACATCTACCGGACTAACCCGGAAATTAACTTCATTACTGTATCTTCGGACCGTGGAAGCCTACACGATAAAAAATACTCCTTAGTAGCTTATCCAATGGTTGCTAAAGACTATTACTATAAAGAGCTACTATATTTTGTACTTAAGCACCATATTTCAGCCGCCATCATTTTTAATGGAATTTTAAGTGTTCCTATTGTCTTGTCTTGTCTGAGTTTGGGTATGTTATAGAGAAATTTCTCATTCACAAACTCTTCCATATGCTTCTGTTGTGGTTGTGCCCAGGTTGAAGGTATATTTACCGAGAATAAGGAGAAACATCCAAAAAGCCTTGTCGCTGGTAATTTCTACAGCTTGTAAAGCCTATAAGTTTTTAACCGTTAATCCTATGACAAAATAGGAAATTTAATTATCTCCAATTATTTATCTAGGACAATTGGCTAAAACTAATAAATAAGGAAATGTGAACAAAAATCATGGAATTTTCAAATTTCACCATATAATTTCCCCATAAGAGGCTTCCCCACCACCCGCTCACCATCCTCGCTCGTGGACTTTAAGTATGATGTGCAGAAGGGGGTAATAAACAATCCTACTAATTTTCAAAACTCTGGGATAATACATAATACGTACAGCTCAGGGGCTAAAACAGTGGATGATTATGATATTATTCCATTACTGGATATACAATGCTCCCTAAAGGGATTTACTCCCCCCTTCCCCCCCAATAATGGATATTATTCATAAAAAGTTTAGGATCTAACAGCCATCACCATTTTTATTATCCGGGTGAATGTGTTTCAACTTAACATTTTTTTATAATCTGATATAGTAGCTTTTCGATGAAAGAAAGCCAAAAATGGACGTCGCAAACGATAATTGATGTTGCGGCAAGCAGTAAGAGATTCAAAGTCCATATGCCGCTGTATTTTCTGTGACTAGTTTTTCCAAATATATTAATACGTAGAATGTACAGGCTTAAAGTTAGAAATTAAAGTACAAACATTGTTATTCTTTGGTTATGGGTTTTCATTAGTTCATGGGTCATTGATGTAAGCATTGAATTACAGATAGTTACGATGCTTGGTTGAGATGTGCGGACAAAAACCATTGTTAAAAACTGTGATTGTCGTTATATTTTAGATTTATTTACTATACCACACATTTTTGTTGCAGAACAATCCATGCTGAACACATCAGTGGCGAGGAAGAAACCTAATTAGTGGAAGATAATTTTGAAAGAGACTGATATTATAGATTTAATAATTGTTACAATTTATATTTTTCAATAAAACGTTTAAAATTTTAATTGGATATATTTTTTATCCAGAATTCTTAATGTATAAATATTTTACAAACAAGTTTTAATGAATTAAAATATATTAGAAAAACAGTTTAAATTTAAATTTTGTAAACTAATTTTAAACTATTTTTAAAAGTCAGCTTGTTAATTTTGCACAGATAATTTAAGAATAAATCATCATTTTGAAATAATTTAAAATTGTTTTAATATTGAAAACAATACCAGGTTTGACTTATATTAAAACAGTTTCACAACAATTTTGAAATATTTTAAAACAATTTCTTTAACATTTTAAAGTTGTTTAAAACTTGTTTTAATATTGGGAAAAATACCAAGTTTGACTTCTATTAAAACAATTTCACAACAATTTTGAAACATTTTAAAATTGTTTTAAAACTTGTTTTAATATTGGGAAAAATACCAAGTTTGACTTCTATTAAAACAATTTCACAACAATTTTGAAACATTTTAAAATTGTTTTAAAACTTGTTTTAATATTGGGAAAAATACCAAGTTTGACTTATATTAAAACAATTTCACAACAATTTTGAAATATTTTAAAATGATTTCTTTAACATTTTAAAGTTGTTTGAAACTTGTTTTAATAATGGAAAAAATACCAAGTTTGACTGATATTAAAACAATTTTTAAACAATTTTAAAATATTTTGAAATTGTTTTTAAACAAGTTTTATGCTACTTGGGGATATATTGCGGTGGCAAGAGTTTTGGGACTAGAGTCCCAAAAAAAAGTTGTTTTGGGGCAAGAGTCTTCAATTCATAATAATCCTCCACTTAGTAATGTTGACAAATTCAATTACTTAATTTCTCTATTGGGGGCTGAAGCAAAATGTTTTGTAGCAGGACTTCCTCTAACAGGGCTAAATTATGATATAGTTATCAACCTTTTGAAAGAAAGGTTTGCCAATAAACAGATCCTAATTAGTTCACTGTCTTGATGGAAATGCCACCCATAAAGTCGAATCACACAACTAAACTTAGATGGGGCTACGACATGATTGAAAAACATATGCGATGTCTTCAGTCTTTGGGCGAAGACATCTCAAACTATTTTGTCTCTTTAATCATCAGCAAACTTCCTTATGAAGTTGTTTTGAAAGCTGACGACATGATTAACAGAACAAAGGGAAGTAAAAACATTGTGTAATTGTATTAACAACATAATTTCAACCCAGGGGAAGATCGGAAAAACTAACTGATTTCAATTCTTACTCTTAACTCTTATAAGGTTTCTAAATTATTTCCACCATATCCTTTAGAACGTGGCGACAGGTTGTACCACAACACAAGCTCTTGTAGGAAATGATCATGTGTCTTGTATATTTTGTAATGGTAAGCACTGGAGTGACCAGTGCTCCAAATACCAAATAGCAGAAGAACAGAAGATTAAAGGATGTGTTTTGTATGCTTAAGGAAGGGCCACACTGTTAAACAATGCAATGTAAGAAAATCGTGTATTTTCTGTAAACAAAGAAATAACCACCATAGAAGTTTGTGTAGCAAACAGTTCCCTTGCAATCAATTACCTGATAAATCATCAGATTTAAAAAATGAAGAAACAAGATCAACTGTCTCCGTTAAGACTTTATCTATTTACAATAAAAACACAAGTCAATCTGGACAGGGTAATTTATTAAACTGTAATTTCCTGCACTCACAAAAAGAAATATCTCTCGTTTCGGTATCCGAACAAGTCATTCTACAAACTGCAACAGTTAGTTTGCAAAACACTGAAACTGACCAAGCAATAAGTTGGGGGGTTCTTCTAGACTCCAGAAGTCAAAGGTCATATATATCCAAAGAGCTAGCCTCTAAGCTAGGTTTGAAAGGGAAAGGTACTCAAAACTTATCTCTATTTACATTTGTGAGTCATGAATCAAAGACCATTGAGACTCAAGTAGTGAATTTTGGGTTACAACTTATGAATTTAAACTTTTGGTAATTCAGGCGAAACATATCACTTGGAAAGTAAATTCCTCAACAACTTTAGATATTGATAAGATTGCATCTTCTTGTCCTTCCTTAAAATTGGCTGAGAAACAATTAGGTACTATACTTATTGATCTGCTGATAGGAAATGATTATTATTTTGATATAGTAGTGGGAAACCAGATTCAAATATCCCCAGGTTTGTACTTAGTTGACACTAAATTAGGATGGACTGTTAGTGGCAGGGATGGAACTTATGGTCCTCAGAATCTAACCAACGAGTCATCACTCCTAACTCTTGTCAAACCAAATAACTTATTCCTAAAGTCAACTAACTTTGAAATAACTGACACCCATTATAAATACGTTCCAACTCAGGAAAAATCCAGCCGATATGGCAACTCGTGGTAAATCACTGCATGAGTTAAAAAACTGCAAAGAATGGTGGTTAGGACCTCAATGGCAGTCTTTTAAAGAAGACAAGTGGCCAAACTGGTTTTATAATTTGGATAACATTAAAGAATTAGAGCAAAAAGATATCGAAAATGAAAAAGTAATCATTGCTTTAACAACAAAATCTGAGAAAGTGAAGAGTTGTGAGGGGGATCATGTGGCATTAATATAGACAGATTTTCGTCACTTGAAAAACTTGTATGGACAACAGTCTATCGGAAGATATTCATAGACAGATGCAGGAAACATACCCGAAAAGTAATAAATATTCTTCCTACAGCTGATGAACTCGAAGAAGCCTGCTTAACCCGGGTAAACTACATTCAAGAGAAAAACACTAATTCAAAACTTGAAAGAAGGAAGACAGAATCAACTTGAGTTATTCAATGATAAGACTGGACTGATCAAGTATAAAGGGAGACTACTGAAAGCTGACATTGATGAAATTTGCTAATTCACTAAGCTTCTTCCAAACTTTACTCACCCGATTATAAAAGAGTCTCATCACAAACTTTATCATGTGGGAGACATGTAAAGTCTCCCTCTCAGATTACATACATACCCTCTTATAAGAGTTACATTACATACCCTCTCAGATCTACGCAAAGAATACTGGATGATCCATGGTGGAGCAGAAGTTTACAAGGTTATAAAACAATGTTTAACCTGCATTAAATATGAAGATGAACCATACAAGCTATCTCAGATGCCTCCCTTACCAACAGAACGAGTAACAAGAAAACTTGCCAAGGGGGAGGTGGCGTATCGCCAAAATAAATCAACTGAATTCTACTTACTAAATCCAATGAACTCGACAATATCAATAACAGAAAATGAAACAGTATCAGCCAAACAAAACAACTTGGAACAAAAAAGAATGGGCCCAGCAGATTTCAAGTTTGGTGGGAGTGTTGTCAAATGCAAATATTTGATCACCTGATCACATGTTTTAATTTTATACTTTTCTTTGTTTACATTTATGGTTGCTGTGAAAAAAAGTGGTGTTATCCTATATCCTATACTCTAATATGAGTAAGGTTTGCTAGCTTGCTTGCGACACTGATCTCAAAAACGACTTTAACGATTTCCTTCAAATGTTAGAAATAACTATAATTTCTGCGATAAAAATAAGTTCTAGTCAGGCCTCCCCCAGGAAAAATCAAATATTGTAAAAAAAACTAAAATGAAAAGTTAAAAAAAATAACATTGGGCTTATGGAGTTTCAAATTAAAACAAAGAATTGTAACAGCTGTTCATAATCAACCAGGGAACTATCAAAGTAATACTCATTTTGTTTATGATTATTAACATGTGGTTTCCTGAGAGCACAGATTAAAAGATATGAGTGAAGATTACATATAGAGAGTAGGATGAATAAAATACGCCTTACAACACTATAAAGTATATTTACACTTATACTGTACTTACATACAAGACGGATGAAATGGGTGCATATATGTTAGCAGTTACTTTATAGTGTTGTAAGACGTATTTGATTTATCCTGATTAGTTATAACAACATGTATCATGCTAATAAAGAAATTAATTATACATATAGAAGTAAAATAAATCAAAGGGACATTGAGCTACAAATAACAACTTGAGTGACCTTAAAAATGTAGAAAAGAGGCAAATGAGTTATACAAATCTAATTATCAGTAGGGGGAAGTGGTGAAATATTACTCCAAGTCATCTAAACAAACTGGCTGACCTTCCCCCGAGCAAAGCTCGGCCCCCAGATACTGATAGAATAAACTAACTTAAACTTACTAAAACTGAACTTTTACTCTAACTTTACTTTTAATTTAGTTAAAACTATAAACTTATATTGACACTCTCAACTACACTACATAACTAAAATGAGGATAAAGATACCCGAAATACACTAACAGCATAAGCTCAATTGGTATTAGCAAAACTGGACAATCTTACTTTATGTCGTAATTTGAATATAATATTTGTATGCTTTCGTTTTATGAGTTAAATTAATTAAATAAACATGAACTTGTTAATGAAATGTGTTTTTAGGCTTATTTTAACCTTTTCCAAACCAGTAAAGTAATACATGTGACTTCTGTACTGTACAGATATGACTTGATAGCCAGCTGTAACGTTGAACAAAAAGATGAGGGAAAGTTAACCCCACCACAACCCCTCCTTGCTTTTGCCTGAGGACAAAGCAAAATGACTCAACCCTTAGTTTACTAGCAGGCCATCATCTCCTTACAGTAGTATAAAGTCAGAGCCAGGTCAATGATTTTTTTTAGAGGTTGGCAACCTCTTTGTTCCTTACTTTGCCCGTCCACAACTAGACTATAGCTCTGTGCGTGGAATGTATCCAGCGAAGCAAGGGGTGAACCGTTGCAGTACGAGTTGTCAGTACTGATAAAATGTACAAGCCAGGGCTAGGATTCGAACCCATGATAAAGCCGCTGCCATGGTTCCGGAGTCCGTCACCTTGACCACTACGCCAACGACTTAGCTGAGGTACCAAATTTTAACCTGATGCTCTATGATTTTTAACCTAAAATCTTAACTTTGATGGGCAGTACAATATATGTGGGAGGGTTAGTAAGGATAAGGACAAAATATTTAGATGTGTGCTTCGGGTGTTACGTATAAAAAAAAAACTATTAAGGATAGGAAATAATGTTGAGTTGTGTAATACGGTAGGGGAGGTGGGCGGCAAAAGTGTTTGCACTGGCCCTGACAAAGTTTTCTTAACCATTCACCACCTGATTTACTTTGATATTAAATGTTAAAATTGTCTAGAGCTGAAATATTTGGTTAAGTTTAATAACGTCTCACCCTAAATACTTACATTAACAAATTCATTAATTGTGTCTATTGACACATTTCTATTCTTAAAGTAAAACCTCTTCAGATTCTTGACAATATACTGTAGTGCTTTTTCAGAGCTCTTTTCCTTTATATGGTATGGAAGGTACTTCTCAAAATCTTTTTCAAAATCGTTAAACTGGTTTGGATACTCTGAAAAAAAATTATTATTTTAATGAGAAAGTCCTTTAATTATATATGTTACGGTACTATGTGATAATAAATGGTAGTCAAATTAATAAAAGTTATAATTATATAATCTTAAATACAATTATGAACATATACTAACCTTAAATAGATTAGATATGTAAACAATTTTCATATTATTTGGCACTAAAGTTCTAATATGAGAAATTAAGAATATGAATTTATTCAATCAACATATTATATGAGTCAAACATTTAATTTAATGCTTGCATGGGTGATACAAACACAAGATTAAAATCCAGAGCCAAAAAATGTCGAACTATATTTTTAGTAAGAATATAGTTTGTTCCAGGTTGTTCAGGCCAGAGAACAAAGTGGGAGAGAAATGTCTTGCCTCCACCTCCTATTAGCAACAGCATAAGTTGTGTACAGGGTAGTTAAAGTATTGTAATGACTTAAATGTTATTTTAGGATGTACAATATTTTTCAGTTGTCTACTTTATCTCGTCATCAATAAGTATGTCTTCCCCTCTTCCTTCAAAACGTCATAAAGTTTGATATCTCTGAAAGTCTGACTGTTTAGCATTTACAGTTAAAGTTTAACTAACATTTTTCAGTCCCATTTATCTTAAATAGAAAGTGAGACTAGGTTTAAACGAGTTCGCACGCAGCACGCTCACGTGAGGGAAGTGAATTTCCACATGAAAAACTATAAAAACTCAAAATCAGTTAAAAACTACAATTATTCCAATTTTTATTCAAATCTGAAAATATTGATTTTTAGGCTGTTCTGATACTCCTGGTTCTATTTGCCTGCAATGCTGGGAATACAATTTTGCGCATTATAAGGTTAGGAGAAGGTCCAGTCAGGCTTTAAAGTAGGCGTGAGGTTGTTGGGGATGATAAAAGTACACAAAAAAATGATTAACAGGCTTTTCTAATGCAAAACCCCCATAAGACAACGTACTGTGTTTGGTCAATACACATTTCCTTTAATAACTCGGTAAATATATATGCTAGAATGACGAGAGAGAGCTTAAAAGTTTCGCCACACTAATTCCCATCTTTTTACATTCGTTAATTTCACATCAGGGGCTTTTCGAACCCTTTTTGGGCCCAAAAACTCGAAATTTGAAAGATTAATCCCAAAAAAGGGGTTTAGAGTTTTCCGATTGTTTTGCCCAACAAACTTGTCCAACTGATTATAGAAAGGAACGTCCCTACCAAATTTTAAGTAAATCGAACAAAAAATGTGACTGCTAGAGTGCCTGCACATATATATATAGACATATAATATAGGTTCGTTTAAAATGTTATATATATATATATATAACATTTTAAACGAACCACCAACACTTGTTCAAGGGGTCACGTTAGGAACTTCTATGGTGGTCCCGGGCTTAAGTTTCACCGTGCGGGTCATGGTAATAGTTCACTTTCCATAGGAAATTCACTAATAACTAACTGTAAGCTTAAAACACAGATACCAGGAAATTTCCTATAGTAAGAGATATATCTCAAATAAAAACTCAATTAATAAATAGTTGTTTATGATTAAATTAATTAAGATTCTAAGAGATGAATAGAAGAAAGAGGCCATGATGGGTTGTGGTGATTTTACTGTAACTGAGGCCATTGCCTTGGGTCATGTCAAACCTCACCCTTCAAATATTGTTTTTAATGGACAGCCTTTTCCTCTCATTTCTCCCTGACTTAAGCTCACTCTGAACTTTTTATGCTTGACAAAAACTCTCAAAGCTCATTCCCCTAATGACCAATCCAGTTGTTGATATAACTCTACAGTTCTAAATTTCAATTAAATAATTCCAGCTATTTTAGCAATGATTGTGGCAGCACTTATGTTTACACTTAAGCAAACATTGTTTATATTAAAGTACAAACATATCATATGGCTTCTATATAACATAGATGACTTTGATAGCCTGTGCTAATTTGCAGAAACTGAACCCTGGACCATTGACTGATACTGAAGTAGCTTCTCATTACCATTGTAAAAGCTGTCCCTACTTTTGTGTGAGCCAGGATTCAAAGAGGATGTAGTTACACTAATCACCAACAGAGTATACTTCTATCAACTATTATTTATCCTCTCAGGACGGGATAGTACAACAGTTGGTCTGTCAGGGAGCAAATATAAGTTGATTATCACTTGCTTTATGGGAGGAGATTTTTTACAATTTAACGTAAACAACTGAAATACAGTAGATGCTCTCTTAAATAAATAAATAACTTTATTGTCGTTGGGCATTAAAAATAATACATGACAATAGTTAATAGAACAATGAATTTAGATACATTATAGTTCATTTATTTACTTCCCTACGGGATCGGGCCATGGTCAGATAATGAAAAAGGTCGGTTAAACCGAATAATACTGGAAACAGTCACTATAAGTGTTAAAACAATCAAACTTGTGAAGTATGATAAACACAATGAGAGCAACTGACTGAATTTGACTTTCTACGGAAAAATGTAATTGACCTGTTGTAACCTGAAAGTTATTTGTGGAATAGTAGTGTGACATCGGCTTCCCCGGTGGAAGACAGTCGGTTAATCCGAGGGGCGGTTGATCCGAGGTCGGTTAAGAGCTTCCAGTGTAAATAGTTGACAGCAGCAAACTCTGTCGGTGACTTAGTAAAACTGGATTGGCCATTAGGTGAATGAGCATTGTGAATTTGTTCAAGCATAGGGAGGTTCAGAGTCAGCTTGGAGTGACGGTAAAATTAGAGGAAAGGCCACACTTCAATGGCCTCAGTTACAGTATAATCTAAACTTCTCGCTAACACTAAAAGAGGGACAGCTAGATCATGTAGATAGGATGTCTCCTTCAGTATTAGTCAATGCCGGGGCTCTGCAGACCAAAGTCATGCTCTAGCCCATATTCTATCGAACCTTTAGGGTCGTTGACCTCCATGATGCCCTCGCCGCTGTTAAACCCCAGCAGGTACGGGACTCTGGAGGATGTCGTCTGCAGCAGTTCCGATGGGAGGGCAGGCAGTACCATCTCCTCTCCATGGTCCTCCTCCACACTCTGGAGGAACGGGTTGGGGATGTCCCCGGGCTGGGAATACCGAGAATGAATAACATGGGTTGATTGGGTTGGGTCATGGGTTGATGGGTTGATCGTATGGGTTGTGGTTGTGTTGGGTGAGTCACAAGAGCATGATTATGTAATGTCATTTATATAAATAAAAATCTACTTGGTGAATGATGCCTTACTACCCTTATTTGCCTTATCAAACTTGAGCCAGTACGGTTGTGTTAGTTTAAATTGTGATACTATTACAAAGGTTAGCTCAGTGGCGTACTGTCTTTGTTGGGGGATTGGGGCGGCGGATATATTATAGGGGCCTATACATACATTAGGGGTTGAAGAGGGGGCCTATTCATATGTATGTGTATATATGTATTAGGGGCGTATGAGTATCCAACAGTTTGATTATAGTCAACTGAACTCAAAATTTTGTAAAATACTCGAAAGTTTGAGCAAATTTTTCCCGCCAATCTTCGGATAATCGCGACCTGCCAAATCACGTAGTAAATGGCCGCCAAAGGCGACCAAACCACGTAAAATCGGCCGAAAATGAAGAGATATAACATATGACATATGTATCGGTCATAAAAAAAACAACCGAACTGTGTAAATGGTGACTGAACCGCGTACAATCAGCCGTAATTGAAGACGTTACAGATGATATAATCTGGAATTAACGTCCTTGCCGCGTAATATATCGTCTATAAATGTCGACTGTCAAACGTTGACAAAAAAAACAAAATACTGTCCAAAAATGACGACTTTACTACGTAATAACGGCCGAAAATACGACAGTAAATCGGAAGCGATTCTCCGGAGATCGGCGGGAAATACTCGCTCAGATTTTCAAACATTTTTCAAAATTTGGGGGTCTATGCCAAAGTGGGGTCTGGGGCGGACCGCTCCCCAAGCCCCTCCCCCATCGGTATGCCACTGGGTTAGCTTAAAACAGCTATATGTATATGTCGTATGGCTTATATAACTTAGTAATGGGACTATCGACTACTTTATACTATCAACTAGTGACTAGTCGACTACTTTTAAACATCGACTAGTCTAGTCGTACAAACTAGTCGACTAGTTTCCTTGTTTGATTTTGGTTTAGTTGAGCATCCGTTAAACCGACAAGTCGACTAGTTGAATTCTCCTGCAACTCTGAAATAATTCGTAATTTCTTTCATGTTTTGACAGGATTTCTTCATTTCCCTAGTTTTGTTTTGGACGCGACCGACACGGATCACTGTTGAGAAATTCTTTACTTAGAATTATTTTGTAAAAATACGAGTTTTTAAATTTATATATATATATATATATATATATATATATATATATATATGTTTTTCATTGATAACTACATTTGTAATCAACCATGAAATATTGTTTGTTACCTAGGCCTAGTATTATTTGTGACAATAAAACTTATATTTTTCTACAATAAAAATACTACTGGTACATAAAATAGATCTTTAATAAAATATTATAATAGCCTATTATTGTACACTTTAGTCAAGTTGTTTTACAATGTTGTGAGCCTTAAAAATTAAATTCATGACAAAGTTTTACTTTTTATAATTTGGCCAATGTAATTATTTAAATAATTCAGAGTATTAATCAACAATGACAAGGTAATGTATGGCAGTACACTAAAAAGAAATATTGTTTATAATAATTGTAATGTCAAACAAGTTTTCTTAATTTGAACTATTTTTGTTGTTGTGCAAATTTTGACTAGTTAGTTGAAACACTAGTAGATCCAAGAGGCAACAAATAAGTACCACGAAATAAAACTTTCTATCGACTAGTTTCTATTTCCCACCTCACGTTAATCATTGCTCGTTCTAGTTGTAAACTTTATGTCGACTAGTAAAAACATGCGACTAGTACAGTAGATTCAAGACTAGACGGTCATCCCAAATGAATTAGTGTAAATAAGTGACTAGTACACTAGATTAGTAATACAAGTCGGTTAAACGACTAGTCTACTAGTCGATTACCCCGTCACCATCGAATAGTAAAAACAATCGACTAGTCTACTAGATTGGCTATTAGTCGGTTAAACGACTAGTCGACTACCCCATCACTAATATAACTGCCTTCTATTTCGGACAGCAAAAACCACAACAAAACAACATCAACAATTTTTGTTTGATTTACCTGCGTTAAATAAGTTTAGAAAATAAATAAAGGATCTCCCATCACGGAGCTAAATCCAGGGCGCGAAGCCATTATGGAGTCTAGCCTCACTTATTCTATGGAGGTTGGCAAACCCTTCAGGGAAAGTACTAAGAGGTCCATAGTTTGACGCTCCGCCCCATAGGCACAAGACTGATCGGCTGTCATACCCCATGATTCATGAGTTTTAAACTAGCTTCCATAGTACCCTGTTTCAGCCAGTAGCGTAATAACAACAGTTGTGCGTGTTGCACTGTGTTTTGTTAACTTTTTTAACGATTTCAAAAAATTATCTGAAATTGAAGTACCGTAGTAATAGCCAAAATTCAGACAAAAGTTTCACCAGTTTGATCTTGTTCTGTACTTAAATAACGTGCGAGGAGAGACAGCAGCTGATCCATTGCATGAAAATAGAGTTATAAATTCATTGCTAACGCTGCCTTCTGTTTTAGTGCAGAACATCATTAAAAAAGGTTTCTGAACTAACACAAACATTAGATCTGACCTTCTTAGTGTGTGTTTATTCATTGGTAATAGCATCTATTTATGCTATCATCTAGTCAAATAAATTGGATGTTCATAAGAATAACATTGTAACTTTGACGACCTTTGGGGCTAAGGTCAGATCGGGATCAAAACCTTCTAATTTTACTATTTTAGACTAAAGAATCAGTGCAGCAAAAGTCACCTATTTAGAATAATATTGGGAAGTTGGGGACATTTTTATGAATACCCTAGGGCTTTCGCTTATACATACAGCAGAACCTCGATAGTTCGACACTTTGTGGACTAAAGGGGTGTCGAACTAGTGAAATGTCTAACTATAGGGAGTATATGGAACATTTTAACACAAGGAGTATTATGATCAGAAAAACAATAGGTATCACAAAAGTGAGAAATCATATTTAACTCCCGCAGCGTCTCGAGCGAACTGACTTGACCTACTTAGGCCTACTTTAAAGGGCGTGGAAGGGGTTTGATAGGACTTGGTAGGGGGTAGGAAGGAAGTTATTTATAGAAAAGGCGGTAGCGCACGTTCGCTAAAACAATAAGGGGCTCCCATCACTGATCGGCGAACCCGTCAAGGACACTATCGGTCGCCGCTACTGTCATGTCATGTTGTCATGGCCCGTGTCGAAGTATACAGACTGTCGAACTATCGAGTGTCGAACTATCAAGGTCCTACTGTATATTAAAGAAGATACAGCTTTAAAAAACTGTGTTGCTTGAATAAAAAAATAAATGTTAAAAAGTTATTTGAAGTACTGCGATAATTAACTTAGCTTTTGAACACTACATCAACTATTCCACACAACTTATAAGTGCTTTTCGTAAGCTTGATTGACAAAAAACGTTGTTAAACTTTTTCTTCCAAGCTAGAAGTTCGCAGAATATAATAAAGTAAATGTTAACATTCTCACCCCTGGAGTGACAACTTCCATCTGCCTCTCAGCCAACTCCTGGGCCGTGATGTCCCTCAGGCAGGCAACAGCGTCCTCAGGCTTCCTGTAGTCACAGCCCAGCTGTCGTGCCAGGGTGCGACTGGAGAGTGTAGGGTTAGCATTGTTGACGGTACCGCAGTACTGGGCACTCTGTGAGATCGCTCTGTGGAAAAGTCCTGCAATGATGTAAAGCGAGTTTCACTTGGGGAGATAGTTTTTGAAATGTCTGTTAAGAACATACAGAAGTGGTATCAATACTGAATAACAGTAGTTTGTGCGTTAAGTTAAAAAATGATAATATAAATATCATCTTTTAAAATATCATCTTTTAAAAGGCTCTTCTTTTCCTTACTTTATATCACAGGACATATTTTTATTTGGTTGGTTTTAGTAATGTAGTACCCAAGCCATAAGTAGCCTACATAGAGGATCACAATCCCCCACACCAAAATTTGAAAGTCTATGATAAATGAGTGATCTTATATTCCTCTTTTACAATCTGATATCTTTTATCCCAGCATTTTTTTACACCATATACATTATAATAATCCTATCATTTGCTGAACGTCTGTTTCAGAGAGGCTGAATAAGTAAGCCAGAGCTTTTTAATAAAGTTTTTAAGGTAAATGATTAATCATTTTTTATTACGTATTTATTTATTTAAACTTTAGCCAGCTTAGCTGAATTTCTCATCCTCAGAAGAGTTATTAGCTTTCTATCTCTTTATATTTCGTTGAATACAGATTCTGAAAAATTTTGTATCTGCTTATTTCAGTTAAAGTAATACTACTCAAGAAATCTTTATAGTAGAAGAACCAAATTTGAAAATGACCCTTACCTTGAGCGAGTGGGGAAAGATACAAGCAGTTGACATCCTGCCCTCCCGAGCTTCCTCCAAATATTGTTACCTTGTTGGGATCGCCTCCAAAATGTTTAATCTCCCTTTGGACCCATTTTAAAGATGCCACCATGTCTTTCAACCCCGCATTACCTTGGGCACTTCTGGTGTTCATGTTGAGGTAACCTGAAAAACAACATTTGTTTACAAAAGATTAAGGCTGTGCAAGAATACCTTTCTTAGATGGCAAGTTCTAATAAAACCAGTACTATTACACTATTAAAAATGAATTTAATTTTGGATCAGCCAAAGGGTATTGTTTGGTGCAGACTCTTTATTATAATTTCCTTACCACCTATCTTTAGTGCTACCATGTATAATATTTCCAGTTCACATAATGCATCAGCTGATTACTGATTTGTAATGTATATATTTGATTGACTTTACTTTTCTGTTTTCACTGAATAAACCGCATGTACTTTCTAACAGTTTTATTTTTAGCGAATTTCCCCTATAGGGAAGAAGCTACTACCGTAGGTCTCATGGTAAGACTTAAGCCCGAGACCATGATAACTTTTCATTTTGAGGTCCCCAGATGCCAAAAACACCATTCGTTCAAATTTGTATATATATATATATATATATATATATATATATATATATATATATATAAATATATATATATATTTATATATATAAATATATATATATATATATATATATATATATATAAATATATATATATATATATTTATATATATATATATGTGTCCGTAAGCACGATAACTCTAGTAAAAAAGGTCCGATCTTAATGAAATTTGGTACAAATGTGTAAAGTACCATTTATTTGAACGAGTTCGAAAACCAGATGAATCGCACCATCCGAAGGGGGGTTTTGTACCCCAAAAATGTGTTTTTTGGGGTTTTCACAAGTAATTTTAATTTAAATCAAATTGTAATCTATACCATTGAATTTAGCTTAAAAAAAATTTGGTATTTTGATCATTGCTCTACGTCAATTGGTTATCGAGATATTGAAAGTGCTAAACACAGTACGTTGTCTAATGTTATTCTTATGGAGAAAAAGAAAAATTGTATATCTCGCTTATTTATGAACATAAACTGGCGAAATTTGGTATATGGCTTGATCTGGTTGTGGTTTATTGTTGTTTGCACAAAAAAAATTTTTTCGCCTATGGCTCCTGTAGCAGCAAACCTAGGTACTTGGTCCCCATGTTATTCTTATGGAAAATACTTAAAATGTTATATACCGCTTATTTATGAATGTATGTGGATGAAACTTGGTATGTGACATCACTAAGATGCGTTCTATTGATATTTGCATAAAAACCCATTATTTTGTGTGCCTTGTTGCAGCAAACCTGCGTACTCATCCCCAATGTTATTCTTATGGAGAATAATTAATATTTGAAATATCGCTTGTTTGTGAATACATTTCTTATGAATCCTGTTTTAATGTGTTATGTTATATATTCATTGGAAATTCGCTGAGTATGCAGGTCTGCTGCGACGGGGGTATTTCATATTTCTACTCTCCGCTTGCTCTAAGTATTTCATCATCTGGGGAGGAGGTGACAGGGGGAGTCATCAAGCTTACCGTGCACTGGATAACTTCATATATGAACAAACAAAAGACAAAACACGAGAAAAGTTTTATTTTAACATCACAACACACAAAACTTTTCCCGTGTTCACAGTAAGTACTCCGCTTTTTGGTAATCTTGTTCACTACCTATCATCTCTTCTTCAATTAGTTACTAAAAATGGCTGACACTTGTATAATTGGGAATAATTTTAGTTTTATTGGTGAAGAAAGTTTGATCGTATAGTCGCTGCTGTAATACCTGGTTTCACCTGGAATACAAATTGGTGTTTGCCGCATTTTGTGATTAACCTTTTGAAATACTTTGAATAATAATTGTTTATGTTATCATCTCAAATAAAATAAATGTCTATAAGATTAATATTAAAACTTTGAAGAGCTGTAGGTAGAGCCCTACACGGTCAAATCGGGAGCAAAATAACCATTTACTTTCAGAAACCAAGAATCAATATTTCAGGTTTTAGCCCTCCAGCATATTACGAATTTGGAAAATTTATGATGAACACCTAGGGCTTTAACTTTTATATATTAATGTATGTTTTTAAAGTATTTATTGAAATAATTTGGGAAAAGTGCAATAGACTATGTTTATTTTCCAAAACTAAACCTTTCCTATTTTCCTAAAATGTTTAAGATATCTTAAAAAGTGCATTATATGATATTTTAAAATATGTTAGCAGAGCAAACTGAACCACTGCCCACTTCTGACCCTTTTAGATATAGACGTAATTCAGGGATGGCAAGGGGGGGCAGTCGCCCCCCAATAATTTGGAGGAGATGTTATTGTAATTTATTGACTGTATAATTTAAATCAATGAAAAAGAAACAAACGAGTGTTCAACAACACGTGCCTTAGGTGTTAGGGTTATTGACAAAGAAACATTACCACCGCTGTTTTTACATATACAGCAACAATAATTTGGCACACTCCACTGGGAGGTAAGGAACTTGCAGGAAAGGATCACTCCTTTTGCAAGCACCCTTCTTGACTTCTGCAACTGCCCTTCAACCCTCAATAAGCAGTTAGTCCTGCCTTCTTGGATTAATTAACTACTCCATGCACTTCTAAGGTCTTAAACTATTCCCTGCTCCTATACAAATAGAGGAATCAAAAGGTGAAAGAGTATTCGTAATAGTGGATAGCCAAAGAACTGTACTAAATTTCTAAGACATTTTTATTTTTTATTTAGTTGTCAACCGGGAGTTATAGTCTGAGAGTTGTGTTTTGACTATCGACTCATTTCAAAGAATAACATTTCAAACATATTTTATCTATCCTATTTATGAATGTTTAGTTTACAAACAATCCAAATTGAATCAACATAGTTGTTTAATTAGTTTCTGTGTTGTTGCTGTGTTACTGTGTTTAATTAGTTTAGGCTGTAAAACCAATTCAAGGAACGTTCAAATAGGAATATAACCTTATAAGATTTTATTTATAAAATAAATTGAGTGATCAATTGATATGTTAAGCTTTTTTTTATGTTATGTTTTTTTGTGTTTACTCACCAAACACTCCCAGCCTGTACTCGAGTGTCACGACCACCACGCTACCGGTCAGCAGGAAGTCTGGGCCGTACTTGTACTTGGTGGAGGACCCTTGGTAGTGCTTGCCCCCATGGATCCACATCATCACTGGCAACGGGACATCTTCTGGAGGCTGAACAAGTCAAATTGATTAAGGCTTCGGTCTACCCATTCCGCGCAGCGCTAGGAAAGGGTTTGCAGGGTCCCTCCTTATAGCTGCTACTTAAACCCTTTAATTAAAGTTAAGTATAATATTAAACAGGAGAATATAATGTCAAAAAATGTCAATTTTTACTTTGATCAATTCAGCTGCATTTACAAGCCTTTTTAGAGGTACAAAAATGAGCTTTTAGCGAATTTCCCCTATAGGGAAGTTAGCGAATTTCCCCTATAGGGAAGAAGCTATTACTGTAGGTCTCATGGTAAGACTTAAGCCCCAGACCGTGACAAATTTTTTTTTTAAGGTCCCAAGATGACTAAAACACTATTCGTTCAAATTTATATATATGTATATATATATCTATATATATATATCTATCTATCTATATATATATATATCTATCTATATATATATATATCTATATATATATATCTATATATCTATATATATATATATATATCTATATATGTGTCCGTGAATGCGATAACTTGAGTAAAAGACGTCCGATTTTGATGAAATTTGGCTCAAATGTGTAAAGTGACATTTATGACTTTAAGTTCGAAAACCAGAAAAATCGGACTATGGGAAGGGGGGTTTATGGGGGTTTTAAATTTTCCAAAAATCAGTTTTTTGCATTTTTCACCCTAAAATTTTTGAAACACTTAATTTTGGTTTTGACCATGTTATAGAGCTTAAAAAAACAAATAATATGGTATTTTGAATTATTAACCTAGGTTAAGTGGTTGCGGAAAAAATCCAAAAAAACATGCTCATAAAATCTCCCATGTTAATCTTACGGGAAAAAGGTTTTTGGCTTTTCCTCAGTTAATTTTACTTTAAACTTCACATTTGCTTTTACCAATCACTTCAGCTCCACAAAACAATCATTTAGGTGTTTAAATTGTGATTCTACGTCCAACCGTTGCAGAGATATTCAAAGTACTAAACACAGTACGTTGTCCAATGTTATCCTTATGGAGAATAAATAAAATTTGATATCTCGATTATTTATGAATGTATATTGATGAAACTTGGTATGTGGCTTCATGTTGTACTGGTATATTGATATTTGAACAAAAAACAAATGTTTTGTTGGTTGTCCCGTAGCAGCTAACCTGCATACTCAGCCCTAATGTTATTCTTATGGAGAATAAGTAAAGTTTTATATCTCCCTTAATTATTAACATAAATTAATAAAACTTAGTATGTAGCTTCACCTGGTTGAGTTAAATTGATAATTGCATAAAAACACATATTTTGTGTTCCTTGTTGCAGCAAACCTGCATACTCAGTCCTATGTTATTCTTATGGAGAATAAATAAAATGCTATAGATCACTTATTTATTAATTTATTTTTATAAAACTTGTTAAGTGCCTTTATGTGGTAGTGAGAAACATATACATTCATTGGAAATTCGCTGAGTACGCAGGTTTGCTGCGACGGGGGTATTTTAAACTACAATGACCTAAGAGAGAAACATTATTTTGAAATTCTAAAAACCAGCATTAGTAGGATTACCTTTCTTCTGTCAAATCCCGTTTATAGTATGTTAATAACATAATTAATTATCATAGCCTCAAACAGGGATTCTGCGGACTTCCGCAAAGCTCCTTTTCCCTATCTTAACAATGTATTTTCACACGGCGGCGCAGATTTTTCCACGGAGCCTTAAGTTTGGACAAGCACTTATATATATAAGTTTGGACTACACTTAAAAGTATAACTCACTTTAGAATATGGAAAAGCTTAACATATCAATTGATCACTCAATTTATTTTGTAAAGGAAATCTTATGAAGTTATATTCCTATTTGAACGTTCCTTGAATTGGTTTTATAGTCTAAAGTAATTAAACACAGTAACACAGCAACAACACAGAAACTAATTAAACAACTATGTTGATTCAATTTCGATTGTTTGTAAACTAAACATTCATAAATAGGATAGATAAAATATGTCTTACAACACTATAAAGTTTATTTACCCTTATACTGTACTTACAAGACAGTAAAATATACACAAAAGATGGTACAAGGCGATTGATTTCAACCAGTTACACCGGTCATCATCAGGCCCAATCAGAGAATGACAGAAACAAGATGGCGAACAGCTTATATACTATTGGCTACTGGAAGTTCCGGAAACAAGTTGCGATAAGTACCACCAGAGTCAAAGTTGACTTGTTCATTGATCAATTTATCCCTATCCTTACATTTTTCCTTAAAAATAAACAATTCTTCCCAAGCATTCAACACATTTCCTTTCTTACAAATATGAAGAATATTCAAATTGACCTCAATTGTTCCCAATGAGTAACACAACAAACACTATGTTATCATCTCAAATAAAACAAATGTCTATAAGATTAATATTACAACTTTAAAGAGTTATAGGTGGAGCCCCTAACCCCTGCACCACACAACCACAATCAAAAACCACAACAAAACAACATCAAAAATTGTTGTTTGATTTACTTGCCTTAAATAAGTTTAGAAAATGAATAAAGGATCTCCTATCACGAAGCTAAATCCAGGGCGCGAAGCCATTATGGAGTCTAGCCTCACTTAATGTATGTAGGTCTACAACAATACCTACACTACCTACCTACTTTTTGGTGCTGGGGTTCTATATAGGGGGGGTTTATATATATTATATATATACTATATATATAATTATATATATAATTATAAATTATATATATATAATATATATATAGTTAATTTTATATATATATGTAAAATATCACAGAGAAGGTTTTTAAACTATCCGTTTTATCCTAACTCAATTGGGTTCCTCCTAAGAGGCCCAAAAGGGTTCCCATGTAAACCTTTTGGAAAGATATTGTTGTTTACATGAAAGCTAATAACATGTTTATTTGAACAGGTGATCTTGGTGATATTGGTTTTAGTTGGTAATAGTCAAAGGCTTGACAACGTCTGCTGGGTAACAGCTAGTTTCATATAAAATAAATAAAAGCTAGCTTTCTGTCTGTTAAATTGTACTGATTCTAATGTAATACTAAACAAACCTCTAGATAGGGTGTGAAGACACTGATGTAAAGGCAGTCCTCGCTGTATTTCTCAGGAAATTGTACTTTTCTCCAAGGTTGAGCACAGGCTGGTGGAGCATCGAAAGCTTTTAAAATTCCACTCCAATTTTTAGGAGGTCGAGGAGGCTAAAAAAAACATGGTCGAGGTGTTTATTTACATTTATCGCCGCAATAAACTGTTCATATTACTTTTAAAGAGGGACAATATATAATAGGAGGATAATATATACTTTTAAAAGTGAGGTAAATAGCCTTGTTGTTTAATAACTTGATTAAGGCATTAGTTTGAGCCTGTCCTAATCAAGCAAATATGTTGCAAAGAAGAAAAAACAGATGTCAATAAATATATTTGCTGGAGGGGAAGTATGGGTGAACGATCATTTACTTATAGTGATTTAAATTTGCAAAATCCTGAGGGAGATGAGTAAGACATGAGTTTTGACCCTCATCCTACTTCCTTGTTATTAGGTCAAATAAATAAAACAATATTGAAAACTGAAGACACTAAATGAAGGTAGTAAATAATAATACAGTTTTTATTTTTCAAAAGGATGGTGCAAAGATCCACTGTGTTAATCTGAGGTCTTTAAGGCTACTTAACATTTTTTTAAGACACTGGATTGTTTGTCGACTAAGCAATTGTTTGATGTTTGTATGACTAAATTAAATACAAATAAATACGGTTTTCTGATAAAACGGTTTTCCTCCTGCCAAAATTATTGATTGTAGAACCAGAGATGTCTTATTCCATGTTGGATCATAGTTTTCAAAAGTACGACAGCATATTCTACAGGATTACACGGTTTTCCCATCTTCAAAGTAGTGACTCTAATCCAGATTTCTAAAATTGCTAAAACATTTCGTTACACTAAAATTACCTTAAATCTGAGGTATCCAATTGGTGGGGCAGCATACGGGATGCCTTGGAAGCTATAGTAGACCTTATTGACTGCAGAAACTAGTTTCAGCCCGGCAACTTTTCCTGTGCTCAGTGTGACAGTAACTTCAGAGGTAGCGCCACCGCTAGATGTGTACAATCACAAATAATTAAGAAACAAAGAATAATTTTAAATGATCGATTGACTGATCATTGATATTGTGAGATGAAATAAATGTTCAGAAGTTGCTTAAATAAATAACACAACTCAGGCCTTTCAAACTTTCAGAAATGTAATACATTTGTTCTTTATGATTAAAACTAAAATTTTGAAACTGTTAATTATATAAAAAGAAAATTTGCTTTGTAAATTATTTTATCATTTTTTTGGCTGATACAGAGTGCTTTCACTCTCAGATATTCTATCTTCTCCTATTATTGTAGCTTAGTTATAGATCAAATTCAAATACACATAGAATTCTCTGGAAAGTTTTACACAACATTTGATGAAAGACTCCAGTGTTGATTGTTTGTATACTACTATTCCTACAAGTCTGTGGGTGCTTAACTTGAGATGCCAGGCTTTTATTACCAATAGGAGTCTATAGCATCAAACATATTTAATGATTTTATAAAATTAATTTTTATCAGGTTTATATTGTTGGGAATTAGTTGGTCACACAAAGAAAAGTCATTAGAATGAATGTATTAATTGTATACCTGAATAGAGGTTACTAGTCTCTATAGAAATAAAATACAAAGTGTACAAAACAGTATAAGCTTAGGGTTCATTACGATTAAAAGAGACATACCATCCCATCAGAAGTAATAGCAATAGCAAACATAACCTCTCACTAATGGTAACAGTAACACGTTGCCTGTCCATTGTTAACATCAATCACTGAGGGCATTAGCCCATGCCTTCACTTGTTCTGCCTTATCTCATGACCTTTGACTCCCCAGCTGATTGGTTTAGGTATCAGAACTTTTACCAAAAATACATTTGTTCTGAATAATCGTTATATATTGTTCCTCAAATTGTGTTTTTGGTGTTTTAGTGGGGTAGGCCATTTCTCTTTTAATACTAGTCAAAACCAATAATTAAGCTATCATTTTGAAGATTACCTTCACCACTAGTTGCAACAAATAAACAAACAAATCAATTTTTAAATTAATTTTCTTTCAATACATATTACAATGTGTAATGGGCATCTTCAGTGTAACCATTTAAAAAATAGTACGTAATAATTTAATGGGTGATTATCACTTATTTATTTGTCAATATACTGGTGGTACCATCTAACAATGACAAAAGTTCGACTCAAAACAGATGTTTCAATATGAAAGCTAAGGATGATCAATTCTAGTTCATACTATATTTGTGTGATGCTAATTTGTAATTAGAGAATAATTGCAGTAAGCAGTCAAAGGTATTTTAAATCTATAAATAGTTATAAATTACATAACCATTCATAAGAATGTTTAAAAAACTGCTAAATTGAATCCTAATACCTTAATAATACCCCCGTAGCAGCAAACCTGCATACTCAGCAAATTTCCAATGCATATTAATTTATCTTAATACCACATAATGCCACATACAAAGTTTCATCAATATACATTCATAAATAAACGATTTATGACATTTTAATTATTCTCCATAAGAATAACATGGCGGCTGAGTATGCAGGTTTGCTGAAATAAGGAACACTAAAAATGGGCTTTTATACAAATATCAATATAACTCAACTAGGTAAAGCCACGTACCAAGTTCTATTAATTTATGTTCATAATTAAAGGAGATAACACGTTAATTATTCTCCATAAGAATAACATGGGGCTGAGTATGCAGGTTTGCTGCTACGGGAACTATCGGGCAAAAAATGGGTTTTTGTGCAAATATCAAAAGACCACAATGAAATGAAGCAATATACCAAGTTTCGTCAGGATAAGTTGATAAATAAGCGAGATATACAATTTTTATTATCCTCCATAAGAATAACATTGGACAACGTACTGTGTTTAGCACTTTCAATATCTCAGTAACAAATTGACGTAGAGCAATGATTAAAACATCAAATTGTGCGTCTTTTTAAGCTGATTCAAATGGAAAAAATAAAACTTTACTTTTTCAAAAATTGTATGTAAAAAACTCAAAAAACCCATTTTTGGGGTACAAAACCCCCCCAAAATACCCCTTCGGATAGGTCGATCCGTCTGGTTTTCGAACTTAAAGTCATAAATGCTGCTTTACACGTTTGTACCAAATTTAATCAAAATCGGACCTTTTTTACGAGAGTTATCACACCCACGGACACATATATATATATATATATATATATATATATATATACAGTTTTGAACGAATGGCGTTTTTGGGGTCTGGGGACCTCAAAACGAATAGTTATCATGGTCCCGGGCCTAGGTCTTACCATGCCGACTACGGTAATAGCTTCTTCCCTAAAGGGGAAATTCGCTAATCCCTATAGGGGAAATTCGCTAAAAGCTCCAAGAAGATTTCAAAAACGTTAAACAAAATTTATTAAGCATAAATGAGGTCATTTGTAACATCAGATATCAAGTTTACAAGTATATCTTTTTATATTACTCCTCAGCATATGAATTCACTTCTTTGATGCGTTAATAATTTTTTAATAATTATAGAAGAAAAATTTGGTTTAATAAATATAAATTAAAATTACTCCAACACTATAAAACTATCATAGAAGTAATATAAAATGATAAAGGACATAAATGAGCTTTGGTGCTGGGAAATTGTTGTAAGGAACTGTTTTCAGTTGCTGAAAAAAATTAAATGTAAAACTATAAAGTTATATCATTGCATATTGCTTCATGCAAATTGAATAATCAACTCACAAACATATTGAAAGTAAGGAAAGGATTGGATGAATGAAGAGTTTTTTATATATACAGGGTTGGTGAAAAGTCCCGGGACGGCTTAATATTTTTTAACCGTTACAGATGGAGCTATACAAGTTGGTACACTGTTACTGGGCATAAAACACTATTTTACTACAATTTCAATGAGCCGCTACCACCTCAGGGGGATGGCCCACAAGGAGTCGGAAGAAAATCTTAAATAGAAGCATAGGTTGATATTCACATCAAATTAAAGGTCTTTATTAGTAGAATACAATGCCGCAAATCCGACTTTAAACGGACAACCGAGCCCAAAATGGCAGCTATTCAAAGATGGCTTGAATTTGAAATTTTTATATGCTGAAGTTTTGAATCGGTTTAGTAATTTATTAGCTAGGAGAGTAACTTTTTGCAAATTCAACAGGTTCCCCATTATTTGCCATTATTTGGGCAACCTGTTGAATTTGCAAAAATTTACTCTCCTAGCTAATAAATTACTAAACCGATTCAAAACTTCAGCACATCAAAATTTCAAATTCAAGCCATCTTTGAATAGCTGCCATTTTGGGCTCGGTTGTCCGTTTAAAGTTGGATTTGCGACATTGTATTCTACTATTAAAGACCTTAAATTTGATGTGAATATCAACCTATGCTTCTATTTAAGATTTTCTTCCGACTCCTTGTGGGCCGTCCCCCTGAGGTGGTAGCGGCTCATTGAAATTGTAGTAAAATAGTGTTTTATGCCCAGTAACAGTGTACCAACTTGTATAGCTCCATCTGTAACGGTTAAAAAAATATCAAGCCGTCCCGGGACTTTTCACCAACCCTGTATAATGCAGAGTTACAAAATAAATAAAAGAATATTTTAGCCTAAGTGCAAAGTGACCTTGTGGGCAAAACTGCTTCTGTAGCCAAGGGCCATGAAACTGACAACACTGTGAGCATAACTGATTTTGCGCATTTTCCTTGTTATCTAATGATCCAACAAAAATAACAGAAATTAAAATTAAATGAAGTACAGTAGTAAATAACATCATATTCACTTGTATTCATAATAAACATAGCTGGGAGGTTTCACTGTGTCCTAGAGGCACATAGGAGGCTGTGCTGGAGGCACACAGGAGGAGGCTGTGCTGGAGGCACACAGGAGGAGGCCGTGCTGGAGGCACACAGGAGGAGGCCGTGCTGGAGGCACACAGGAGGAGGCCGTGCTGGAGGCACACAGGAGGAGGCCGTGATGGGGGCACACAGGAGGAGGCCGTGGTGGGGGCACACAGGAGGAGGCCGTGCTGGAGGCACACAGGAGGAGGCCGTGCTGGAGGCACACAGGAGGAGGCCGTGCTGGAGGCACACAGGAGGAGGCCGTGCTGGAGGCACACAGGAGGAGGCCGTGCTGGAGGCACACAGGAGGAGGCCGTGCTGGAGGCACACAGGAGGAGGCCGTGCTGGAGGAACACAGGAGGAGGCCGTGCTGGAGGCACACAGGAGGAGGCTGTGCTGGAGGCACACAGGAGGAGGCTGTGCTGGGGGCACACAGGAGGAGGCTGTGCTGGAGGCACACAGGAGGAGGCTGTGCTGGAGGCACACAGGAGGAGGCCGTGCTGGAGGCACACAGGAGGAGTCCGTGCTGGAGGCACACAGGAGGAGGCCGTGCTGGAGGCACACAGGAGGAGGCCATGTTGGAGGCACACAGGAGGAGGCCGTGGGGGGGGCACACAGGAGGAGGCCGTGCTGGAGGCACACAGGAGGAGGCCATGTTGGAGGCACACAGGAGAAGGCCGTGGGGGGAGCACAAAGGAGGAGGCCGTGCTGGAGGCACACAGGAGGAGGCCGTGCTGGAGGCACACAGGAGGAGGCCGTGCTGGAGGCACACAGGAGGAGGCCGTGCTGGAGGCACACAGGAGGAGGCCGTGCTGGAGGCACACAGGAGGAGGCCGTGCTGGAGGAACACAGGAGGAGGCTGTGCTGGAGGCACACAGGAGGAGGCTGTGCTGAAGGAACACAGGAGGAGGCTGTGCTGGGGGCACACAGGAGGAGGCTGTGCTGGAGGCACACAGGAGGAGGCTGTGCTGGAGGCACACAGGAGGAGGCCGTGCTGGAGGCACACAGGAGGAGGCCGTGGTGGGGGCACACAGGAGGAGGCCGTGCTGGAGGCACACAGGAGGAGGCCGTGCTGGAGGCACACAGGAGGAGGCCGTGCTGGAGGCACACAGGAGGAGGCCGTGCTGGAGGCACACAGGAGGAGGCCGTGCTGGAGGCACACAGGAGGAGGCCGTGCTGGAGGCACACAGGAGGAGGCTGTGCTGGAGGCACACAAGAGGACGCTGTGCTGGGGGCACACAGGAGGAGGCTGTGCTGGAGGCACACAGGAGGAGGCTGTGCTGGAGGCACACAGGAGGAGGCTGTGCTGGACGCACACAGGAGGAGGCTGTGCTGGACGCACACAGGAGGAGGCTGTGCTGGACGCACACAGGAGGAGGCTGTGCTGGAGGGACACAGGTGGAGGCCGTGCTGGGGGCACACAGGAGGAGGCTGTGCTGGAGGCACACAGGAGGAGGCTGTGCTGGACGCACACAGGAGGAGGCTGTGCTGGAGGCACACAGGAGGAGGCTGTGCTGGAGGCACACAGGAGGAGGCCGTGCTGGGGGCACACAGGAGGAGGCTGTGCTGGAGGCACACAGGAGGAGGCTGTGCTGGACGCACACAGGAGGAGGCTGTGCTGGACGCACACAGGAGGAGGCTGTGCTGGACGCACACAGGAGGAGGCTGTGCTGGAGGCACACAGGAGGAGGCCGTGCTGGAGGCATATAGGAGGAGGCCGTGCTGGAGGCACACAGGAGGAGGCCGTGCTGGGGGCACACAGGAGGAGGCCGTGGTGGGGGCACACAGGAGGAGGCCGTGCTGGAGGCACACAGGAGGAGGCCGTGCTGGAGGCACACAGGAGGAGGCCGTGCTGGAGGCACACAGGAGGAGGCCGTGCTGGAGGCACACAGGAGAAGGCCGTGCTGGAGGCACACAGGAGGAGGCCGTGCTGGAGGCACACAGGAGGAGGCCGTGCTGGGTGCACACAGGAGGAGGCCGTGGTGGGGGCACACAGGAGGAGGCCGTGGTGGAGGCACACAGGAGAAGGCCGTGCTGGAGGCACACAGGAGGAGGCCGTGCTGGAGGCACACAGGAGGAGGCCGTGCTGGAGGCACACAGGAGGAGGCCGTGCTGGAGGCACACAGGAGGAGGCCGTGCTGGAGGAACACAGGAGGAGGCCGTGCTGGAGGCACACAGGAGGAGGCTGTGCTGGAGGCACACAGGAGGAGGCTGTGCTGGGGGCACACAGGAGGAGGCTGTGCTGGAGGCACACAGGAGGAGGCTGTGCTGGAGGCACACAGGAGGAGGCTGTGCTGGAGGCACACAGGAGGAGGCCGTGCTGGAGGCACACAGGAGAAGGCCGTGCTGGAGGCACACATGAGGAGGCCGTGCTGGAGGCACACAGGAGGAGGCCGTGCTGCAGGAACACAGGAGGAGGCTGTGCTGGAGGCACACAGGAGGAGGCTATGCTGGAGGAACACAGGAGGAGGCTGTGCTGGGGGCACACAGGAGGAGGCTGTGCTGGAGGCACACAGGAGGAGGCTGTGCTGGAGGCACACAGGAGGAGGCCGTGCTGGAGGCACACAGGAGGAGGCCGTGCTGGAGGCACACAGGAGGAGGCCGTGCTGGGGGCACACAGGAGGAGGCCGTGCTGGGGGCACACAGGAGGAGGCCGTGCTGGCGGCACACAGGAGGAGGCCGTGCTGGAGGCACACAGGAGGAGGCCGTGCTGGAGGCACACAGGAGGAGGCCGTGCTGGAGGCACACAGGAGGAGGCTGTGCTGGAGGCACACAGGAGGAGGCTGTGCTGGAGGCACACAGGAGTAGGCTGTGCTGGACGCACACAGGAGGAGGCTGTGTTGGAGGCACACAGGACGAGGCTGTGCTGGAGGCACACAGGAAGAGGCTGTGCTAGAGGCACACAGTAGGAGGCTGTGCTGGAGGCACACAGGAGGAGGCTGGGCTGGAGGCACACAGGAGGAGGCTGTGCTGGAGGGACACAGGAGGAGGCTGTGCTGGAGGCACACAGGAAGAGGCCGTGCTGGAGGCACACAGGAGGAGGCCGTGCTGGAAGCACACAGGAGGAAGCCGTGCTGGAGGCACACAGGAGTAGGCTGTGCTGGACGCACACAGGAGGAGGCTGTGTTGGAGGCACACAGGACGAGGCTGTGCTGGAGGCACACAGGAAGAGGCTGTGCTGGAGGCACACAGGAAGAGGCTGTGCTGGAGGCACACAGTAGGAGGCTGTGCTGGAGGCACACAGGAGGAGGCTGGGCTGGAGGCACACAGGAGGAGGCTGTGCTGGAGGGACACAGGAGGAGGCTGTGCTGGAGGCACACAGGAAGAGGCCGTGCTGGAGGCACACAGGAGGAGGCCGTGCTGGAAGCACACAGGAGGAAGCCGTGCTAGAGGCACACAGGAGGAGGCCGTGCTGGAGGCACACAGGAGGAGGCCGTGCTGGAGGCACACAGGAGGAGGCCGTGCTGGAGGCACACAGGAGGAGGCCGTGCTGGAGGCACACAGGAGGAGGCCGTGCTGGAGGCACACAGGAGGAGGCCGTGCTGGAGGCACACAGGAGGAGGCCGTGCTGGAGGCACACAGGAGGAGGCCGTGCTGGAGGCACACAGCAGGAGGCTGTGCTGGAGGCACACAGGAGGAGGCCGTGCTGGAGGCACACAGGAGGAGGCCGTGCTGGAGGCACACAGGAGGAGGCCGTGCTGGAGGCACACAGGAGGAGGCCGTGCTGGAGGCACACAGCAGGAGGCCGTGCTGGAGGCACACAGGAGGAGGCCGTGCTGGAGGCACACAGGAGGAGGCCGTGCTGGAGGCACACAGCAGGAGGCCGTGCTGGAGGCACACAGGAGGAGGCCGTGCTGGAGGCACACAGGAGGAGGCCGTGCTGGAGGCACACAGGAGGAGGCCGTGCTGGAGGCACACAGGAGGAGGCCGTGCTGGAGGCACACAGGAGGAGGCCGTGCTGGAGGCACACAGGAGGAGGCCGTGCTGGAGGCACACAGGAGGAGGCTGTGCTAGAGGCACACAGGCGGCTGTGCTAGAGGCACACAGGAGTAGGCTGTGCTAGAGGCACACAGTAGGAGGCTGTGCTAGAGGCACACAGGAGGAGGCTGTGCTAGAGGCACACAGGAGGCTGTGCTAGAGGTCTTTGAAACTTCCTTTGTAAGACAATGAACATACTAATAACATACTACTAGTATACTCGTAGTTTAACAGTTTATTTGACTAAATTAAATCAAACGAGTTTGCACACAGCTTGCTGATGTGAGGGAAGTGAATTTCCATATACAAAACTTTTAAAACTCAAAACCAGTGTAAAAACATATACTTATTCCAATTTTATTGAAATCTGAAAACATTGATTTTTTGGTTGTTCTGATGCTACTGATTTTATTTACCTGCAATGCTAGGAATACAATTTTGCGCATTATAAGGTTAGGAGAAGGTCCAGTCAGGCTTGAAAGAAAGTGTGAGGTTGCTGGGGATGATACAAATACACCAACAAATGAATAACATGCTTTTCTAATGTAAAAACCCCCTAAGACAACGTACTGTGTTTAGCCGATATACATTTTCTTTAATAACTAAGTAAATATTTGTGCTAGAATGACGAGAGAGGGCTTACAATTTTTGCTTCACTAATTCCCATATTAATACATGCATTAATTTTACATCCGTTGCTTTTCTGACCCTTGTTGGGCCCAAAAACTCAAAATGTTAAAGAATAATCCCCAAAAAAGAGTTTATAGTTTTCTGATTGTTTTGCCCAACGAACTTGTCCAACTGATTAAAGAAAGGAACGTCCCTACCAAATTTGAAGTAAATCAGAAAAAATGTGACTGCTAGAGTGCATACACATATATATATATAATTTTGAACGAACCCCCAAAACGTGTTCAGGGGGTCACGTTAGGAACTTCTATGGTGGTCCTGGGCTTAAGTTTCACTGTGCGGGTCATCCTAATAGTTCAATTTCCATAGGAAATTCACTAATAATAACTCAAGAGATTATTTTTCTCTTGCCCAAAAAAAGAATATATATACAGTAAAGTAGCTATGCTAAAAGGAATTTCTGGAATAAACGTAATATTGTTAACTTACCATAAATTAGCAATCCTGATACTCCTAAATGTGGACTACTGTTTGAGGACTGCATTTTGGGGGTGGGTATACATATTTATACTTATCCATTCATAACTTTTTGACAAAAATCCAAGATTTAAATTTTACATCTGTAAGGCTCTTATCTCCATATGACACCAGCAGCTTATCATGAGATGACTGATATAGTCATGTTGAAACAATTGTCCACATTTGAAAACATCAGGATTGCTAATTGACAATAAGTTAACAATAACTCATATAAAAAAAACTACAGTTGTTAACACAAGACAAAATTACCTTACTCAAATAAAACTGTCGTACATCTTTTCACATGAATGTCACAACAAAAAAACATTACTGGCTACATTGAGACTCGCTTTGTTTATACTTAAAACTTCACTCAACTGGAGGGTGTTATTAAAATATCCTTAAAATTAGAGTTGTCACTTTTGAGTCCTGAAAGCAAAACCAGTAGAGATAATAAGACCAGGTATGTGTGTAGACTTATGTTTTGTTTGGATGAGGACATTGATCTAATTCTTCGCTAAGGGGCCTTCAAAACCCAGTTCCCTTTCACCTCAGTTGGTCAAGGTGCCCCGAACTCAGTATCTACTCCACTTGCCTGCATCCTTAACTTCTTCGCTCTTTCTGTTTCCTCGGAACTAAAAATGTTAACTTTCTGTAGGAGATAGTGTAAAAGTCTAGATTTAATTTATATACCCAACTCTTGTTAGTCTTGTTAGTACCCAAACCATGGAGAGTAATACAAAAATGATGACTTGCATAAAGTCTCCATTTTTTGTATTTTTTATTTTGTTTTTATTATTATTTTGCATACAGTATGTTTGCTCTTCTACTAATATAAAATTTAATCAAAATTGAGATTCTGCTAAAAAACAATACCATGGACAATATTTTTCACAACAAAACTTAAATCTAAAGAAACAATGCTCATACTACACTCCTTGGGAAGTACTTGGTTGAACCATAATGAATGAAAGATATATTGGTCTTAGTTATTTTTAATGATTAATGCTGCATACTATTAATAAGCATTTACTAAGTTAACGAGATTGCTGCAATAACTATAATTATTTAATACATTTTATACAATGTTATTGAATATCAAAACACCACCACAAAATACCATGCACTAGAACCTCTGGATTTGAAAAACTCCTGTTAGTTGACAATTATTGCAAAGTGAATATCTCAAATGTTTGTTGAGGATGTTAACACAACCACCCTCAGTGACAATGTATTTATAAATTGCAGATATACAGGTAAAATATCTAAGAAAACATGTTAAAAAGCTGCTTTCTGTGAGTACACATTATTTAAAAACATGTCCTTACTAGATTTACTTTGATATCTGTGAAATTATGTAATTACAATTACAATAGTTGGAGTACTATCACTTTAAAGGTTTTAAGTAGAAGTGTTAAAAGTGGTGTTATATTTGTAATTAGTATTCTGTGTCAGGAATAGATTTTCACTTGTATTCATTCCAGAAACAACCTGTGAAGTACTCAGTTTGTGGTGTTGTTTATAAGATGTTACTCTCATCCCAGAAACAACCAGCGAAGTACTCAGTTTGTGGTGTTGTTTATAAGATGTTACTCTCATCCCAGAAACAACCAGCGAAGTACTCAGTTTGTAGTGTTGTTTATAAGACAGTGGAGTAGGTAAGAGGGGGGATCAGGGGGATATACCCCCCCCCTTGTAACTTGGAAAAATTAAAATTTATATCCTCCTGAAATCAAGCTTATGCATTTTGATTAAAATGAAATGCTGTTACTGAAAAACAAAAACAATTATGTGTGCAATACTTCCAAAATATCTTATTTATATATTACGGATATTTTTCGCGTACAATAAATAGTAGCAGATGAACCGCACCGGCACACAGCACGGTATTTGCGCGCCACAAGTGGGACGTGAGTCACCGAACAGTCTATCCTCACCCCCTAGCAGCCAGTTCGTCAACTAGCGCACCTGACCTTGACCTTGACCTTGACGTCTAGACGGTCTTAGTGATGTGTTTAACATACGGTTGTCATATAAGATTTTTAATTTAATTAACTGCTGGGAGCCATAAATATTCATAGTGATTTCCAGCGTTCTATAACCGCAAATAGGTATATGTAAAAGTCAACGATATTTCCCGACGAAATAAAGCCAAAGAGTAACAAATAATAGAGGTTAGAGTGAACAGGGAAATAAGGCTTTAGCTTATTTGGCAATCGTTGTATGACGACGAAGTTACAAACGTAACTACATTTTCGTTCACAGATATAGGATTTCAACACAAAATTTGCGTTATTCAACACATTTTTGGGAACAATTTCAAAAAGGGGAGATTTTTAATTTTTCAAGGAAATTCCTCGGAGCAATATTTTTATCTTAAAACACAGGTAATTCCGGATAAATCCGATGACTTGGGAACTCTAGCTTAACGATTACTTTCCAGTACTGATTACAACTGATACTGATACAACTACTTTTTAGTCCTGTTACAAATACTGATTACTTTGTATCAATGGTTTATGTCTTGGATATGTAGGCCTTTCAATAATTATGAATGTAAGGGACACGTCAATGATATGTCTTCAATTTTGTATACCTGTGACGGCCCAAAATCCCTAGACTGTTAAAAGCCATTAATACGACACTGTAATTAAATAATTACAGTTTACCGTTCGTAATAATTAAATTTCTACCGTCACTAAAATCTAAAATTAGAAGGAGGAACGGTGCTCTTAACATTATTTCAATTATTTCATTTATTATTTCATTTTGAAGAGTTGGCTGGTACAAAATATGAAAACAACCACCAGACGCTAGGATATTTGCTCCAAGCTAATCTCAGCTTAGACGCTCCCACGGGTCCGGCCGGCGTTGATATCAACAGGAATGCGCTGCGTCAGCAACTTGACGCTCTGCATTGGCCTTAAACGCACGATTCCTGTGCCTCTTAGTTTGAGTAATGGCGTGAGTGATCGTCGGGGGCAGCACTGAACAACGAAGTGTTCCCGTGACGTCACGTGCTGAGGCCGCCGCTCATTGGATGGGCAGCTTCAGCATTGGGGAAGAAGACGTGGGATTTGCCCCAGTCTCTAAGAAGTGACGATGTAATTAACACGCGTCGCGTCGCCTCTCCCTGCTAAATTATTAATTGGCGTTGTTTTTCTAAATTTAATGTAACCATAATTATTGGATTTTAACCGCGGATATACCTATTGTTAACGTCGTTTAAGTTGGTTTTTAAATCAGTTGTTGTAAAGTTGTAAGTTTGAATAAATAGTAATTATGTTTCCCAACCGGCATTATTATTATTTCAACTCCCGAAATCGGCACAAGTGCTACAATTGGTGTCAGGTGTGGGGTAGTGTTGCAAGAAAACACCACTTGAAGTTCCCACAGAAGATGGATTTTGGTAAGTAGTAAATTTATTTTAATTAATTGGTGCAATCTTGTTTAATTTTATATATGTCGTTTTAACAGTAGGTAACCGCTTAATCTTGTAAAGCAATAAATTAAACTCATTTTAGCGCAACTCCAGTAAAGAAATATGCATTTTTCGAATTATTAGAGAATTTCAAAGTAATTAGATTAATTTGAATAAATCTTCAAGTCGCCATTAGCCTCTTTGTGAGAGGAACAGATAGCGTCGGTTCCCCCTCCTTCGTCACTCTGCATTCATTGTATGTGACGCGTGATGAGAATGTATGAGAATGTCATTGTTTGAGAAGACATATTAAATCGAAATTATTAGGCTATCAGAGTTGTTGTTGAGCCTAGTGATAATAGATATTGATAAATAATAAAGGTAGAGTTGAATTTAAGTATTACCTGTGACTAAGGAGGTTTATTTTAAAAGTAAAGTGACTTGGAATATTAATTGTGGAAGGAAGCTTGGAGCCGCCATTTGCAATCAAGGCGTCTCTGTGTCTCTGTTGCGTTCGGATTAATCCGCCATATTTGATTTGCCACTTCAGTTTGATTGAAGTGCAAATAACCGAGTTTTGTTGCAACTTATCGTGGAAAAGGGAGAGGACGACATTAAAATGAAATTATAACTTATTTGGGAATTAAATTGAAGAAATATTATATTTTAATTAATCCGGATTGTCCGAAGCGAGACTTAGGCAACAATTATCAAAACTGGGCGACGTCACAGGATAGCCGTGACGCCGTGATTTATAAGGCAGTAGGGTTTGCCGTGTTTGTAAACAGATGGCTGTATAGATTAATCTAAACAGTTCCACACGTGTGTTGTTATTAAGAGAGAAGATAGTTATTCCTGAAGTGTTATATTTTTATTTAGTTGATTTAACATTGTTTTGTCCAAGGACGGGAGTTTGTAGGATTTATTTATTATATTAACCTTAGAATAAATGCTTTATAAATTAACCTAAGTTTATTTGCATGTGTGATTAACTCTGGGTCGTATATTTTAAGTGGTAAATTTATAAATGCATTGGAAAAAATCTGGGCGTCATTGGAAATAGGCCAATAATTTAAAATCAAGTGATTGAAAAAAAAATTATTGTTACAAATTAATAAAAATTAATGATCTGACACTTATAAACTGTGTCAATTTTCTGGCCTATCTCCATTGTCAGGTCAAAGGATACCAGTGCATTTTTATTTACCGAAGAAGTTAAGTAAATTAGAACTTTGAAAATTTTCGACGAAACAAAGCCTTAGTAGTGGGGAAATAGGAGTTCTGTGACATTTCATTGAAATTAATCTGGGCTTAGAAATAATCGACGTGGACCACCATAGTAGTGGGGAAATGGGCGTTTGACAATAATTTTCGAAATTTATTGTGTATTTTGAGCTAAGGACTTAGCCGGATTTTTCAAAATTTCACTGAATACTACAAACGACTTGTGAATTTTTGTTTGAAATTAATTTCGTGATTTTAATTGGATAATTCACCGTGTTGGGACTTAGAGTAATCGCGTTCTGGGGTTTAAGTTTATTTTATTGAACTTTAAGTTGGGACTTTGAATTTTTCTAAAAATTTCTTAGAAATAAAACAACGTGTGGACTTAGGCGTGTGAGCCTCTGATGACTGCTTCAGTAAAGTATTGGAAATTATAAATGGGACTGGGCGAATTTTATTTATTTCAGAAGCTCTCATCAGTAGGGGGTTATTGAGGGTTCTACACCGGTGGATCCAGTAATTTTAATGTTGAGAGAACTAACGGGCAGTAACCTTCGGTAACGGTTGTGAAGGGGTAATAAATAAATTATTTAACCTTTTTTTTGCAGTTAAAAAAAAGGCTGTTTTGCTCTCCTTCAAAA
This sequence comes from Allygus modestus, assembly GCA_963675035.1. Taxonomy (NCBI): domain Eukaryota; kingdom Metazoa; phylum Arthropoda; class Insecta; order Hemiptera; family Cicadellidae; genus Allygus; species Allygus modestus. The sequence continues at coordinate 426,559,554 of OY776111.1, forward strand.
TTATGTGAGACAAAATAGCATAGAGGAGAAAATCAAATCGCAGTTGGTTGCTGCATTGATTTTTGAGAACTGGGCTATACTGTGCTCATTGTTTAGCTCTGGTTCCTGGTTTTGGGCCAACTGAACATGACAGTCAGTAGAGCAGTGGTACTGTTTGTTTGTGGTACTGGACTTTGTTTTTTTATGTAAGTTAATCAGCAACGTGAAGATATTTAGTACATCTCTTTGTGTGTGATTGAATTTAGTTAACATCCATTAAAGGAGTAGGTAAAAAAAATTATTAATTCAAATTGGAACTAATAAAGCTTTGAGTTGAAGCCAGTAAATTGTGATGCGTATTTGTGTTCAGTTTTAGGATCTGCAGATAGCTTTAAGTACTGTTGCAGATCGGTGCTTCGTAAACAATGATCGCATTTCTTTTTACAGTTTGAGAAATTTAATTTTGTTTTTTTTTTGCATGCAGTCTGTCCCTTAAATTGTATGGCTGCATCTGTTTTATTATAAATACTCCGAACATGGACAGAAATTATTTGCCGATGTAATATTTAAAGTGTCTAATACTTTACCCCTTCATCTGGGACTGAGCATTGTGAAGCCAGAGCTCCCATTTGCGATGTGATAAATTAGATAATGAACCAGAGATTATGAGTGAATACGATGATTTATGATTTAGTCCATTTACACTTAGTTCAAAATTTGCAAAAAGAGTCCAGTTAGCTTCCCTTATATTTAAAATATAAGGCTGGTGAAGTTAGTGATAAGTGATTCTTCGTAGGAAGTTTGTTGTTATTAATGGTTTGTGCTCTAAATTGTGATAACACGTGTTCACTGGATAACCTGTTTTGTTTGTTGTACAGGAAAGTTATAATTCTAGGCCATTCTTGTGCTGTCCCTGTGGATTGGGACACCGGAGGGTCGTCCTCACTGTGGAGTTGCCGAGGGAGTGCATTCGTAACCATTACTGAATGGATTATGCTGATGTGGACAAGTGTTATCACCTAAGTATACTGATGCACTAGTGTTTAGGAATCACATTATGGTTATTTGTTTTTTTAAATAGAATTTTAAAATGTGTTTTTTGTAGCCACTGATGAGTTCAATATTGCCTGCCTGTGTAAATGGCAGCAGTATACTCATGTAGGCCAGGTAACTTGGGTCCTGGTTCTTGATTTGTGGTCGATGTTTAACGTGATGTGTTTGACCCGTATAGAGGGGTTGTTATTAGTGATGAGTTCAATATTGCCTGCCCTTGCAAACGGCAGCAGTATACTCATGTGGGACCGGAATGCGAAGTTGTGATTTCTGACTTTTCTAAGTCATATGCTCTCTGTTGAAGAGACTGAAGTGATCGGTGTGATTCGATCACTGGCGGATCGGGTGCCTGCCCGATTTATCGGCAGCTCCTTGTATTCCAGCGTTTGTGGAAAAGTGGTTTTTCCTGAGATTGATGGGTGCATAGTGCTTCAGAGCCCTGTAAGGTAACTCTGAACTGTTATGAGGATGGCTGAAAGATCAACCTGACCACCGTGCAGTTGAGTGGAGTTGGAGTGATCCCCGAGGCGTTATTAGTGATGAGTTTAAGGTGCCTGCCCGTATACACGGCAGCAACACTCATGTCGGTCAGATGAGTAAAGTTTTGTTGTTGATTTGAAGTCGATGCTCTCTGACGAAGAGACCAAGTTGAGGAATATCGATGTGAATGCCACCTTGAAGGTCCTGTAGGGACTAGGGGATCAGCTTGGCACCTAAGCGTAAAGGGGTAATCTTTGGAGAGTACTTTCCAGCACCTTAGAGTCCATTATGCTGGCGCCCGCATGGTTGAGTAGGACATGTGGGGCGGCCGTTCAGTTATTGTGATAATCACAGTTGTCGTTGTAGGTTTGAGATGGAGAGTTCGAGTTAACGACCTGCTCCGTGTCACCCTGGGAGGCCGTGTACAGCGCCCGCAGGCTGCGCAGACAGAGTCGCCACTTCAGAACCGTGGAGAGATGGTACCCTACTGTCGAATTGGTAGCAGATCATGCACCGGAAGCAGAGCACGACAGTTCCACGAGCGCAGCTAAAGTTAGGCTGACCGTGCGGTAAGATGCGACGAGGAGTGAATTACGGACCCGGGACACTTTAAGTAAGTGAAAAGTATTTAAGAAGCATAGACTTTCGACCGCGATCAAGAAGTCGCATACTACGCTGTGAAGGAGTGAGTACTTCTGGACTTGTCTCCGCGAGGACGCAATGGCGAAAGGACTGGGGATCCCCCTCCGATTTTTGTGTTATTATGTTAGCATTGATGATTTTTGTGTACCAGTATGTTTTGTTGTGTGTTTCTAGTAATGGTGTAATATTTGTGGGCTGGTAATGGCAACTTTTTTTCTTAATTATTATTCGAAGCGATCCAACTAACGGTAGTAGTATATCCCAAGAAGGGTAAAGGATTCACTGGCCCAACTGGTGTCCACAGGAAGGTAATGTGCACACTTCCCACCCCCTAATAGCCCCCTTCCCTTCAACTCCCTGACTGGACTGTAGACACCCGGGAGCCAGCCTGAATGAGTTTTGAAAATTTAAAAGAAAAATTTACAAATAGTTAGTGGATAGTCAGTCAAGAGTACTACAGAAAATGCCTTGCTGAGGGATTTTCCGGACCCTGTCAGCAAGACAGTGTTGTGTCGCTACCAGGCCTACTGAACGTGAGTTCGTATTAAAGATTAATTAATAATTCCTTGTACTGTATTGATTATTCGATTGTATATTTGATTTATTATTGGTAATTTTTAAGTGATTTGAGGCTTCGGCCGATAGTGGGTGAAGTTTCACCGGAATCTATGGATAATCACTGTATTGGCGAAAAGTGTTTTTTGTTGATTCTCGGTGTCAATATGTTAATTTGCTATTTTGACATGTGTTGACGAGTTAATTAGAGTAGGCACTGTAGCTTGGGAAAAGGGTGTGTTAGGATAATGTTAAGTTTTCTTTTGCTAATATTTGACCTTACGTTGGAAGATCCGTTACTACTGAAGGGGTGACAGAGTGTAAGACCGGCCCCAAGTGAAAACCCATGTGGCTTCACCATAGCGGGCAAGTAGCGTTCTAAAATTGCCATAAAAGTGCTGAACTCAATTACCCTCTCGCGAATTTTTAAAATATAATAATTCATACCCTGTTCAGATACTTAGAAAAATTAACCAATTGGTTCTAAATACACATAATTAAATTCAGTGACGAATCTTCTAACATTGTTGTAATGGTCTGTTTAGATGGGAATGTGTGTTATGTTTTTGTGTTTAAGTTTAGGTAAATTTTGTCCTTGTGAAATGAGATATTTTAGTTTTTTTTAGGTGTTGTTTTGGTTGTTTAACTTTGACTTTTGAGATATTTTGATTGTGATATTTTTGAGATATATTTTGTAAAGGGAGAGGCTAATGCGGATCGGCGACAATTCGAGTTTTTTTTTCGTAAAAAAAAAAAAATAACGTTGAAGTTAAATAATTTTGTTTTATTTGCGGAGAGAGTTGAGGTTAGCTGTCCGGAGTTAGAAGTTTCCTGATCACAGACCAGCCAACGGGAGACGAATGTGTACTCTCCTAACATTGAGAGAAGTTAGACTTGGCAATCTGCTGTTACCTCATGCTGGGGACAGCATGGTCTAAGGGTGAGGGGGGTGTGACGGCCCAAAATCCCTAGACTGTTAAAAGCCATTAATACGACACTGTAATTAAATAATTACAGTTTACCGTTCGTAATAATTAAATTTCTACCGTCACTAAAATCTAAAATTAGAAGGAGGAACGGTGCTCTTAACATTATTTCAATTATTTCATTTATTATTTCATTTTGAAGAGTTGGCTGGTACAAAATATGAAAACAACCACCAGACGCTAGGATATTTGCTCCAAGCTAATCTCAGCTTAGACGCTCCCACGGGTCCGGCCGGCGTTGATATCAACAGGAATGCGCTGCGTCAGCAACTTGACGCTCTGCATTGGCCTTAAACGCACGATTCCTGTGCCTCTTAGTTTGAGTAATGGCGTGAGTGATCGTCGGGGGCAGCACTGAACAACGAAGTGTTCCCGTGACGTCACGTGCTGAGGCCGCCGCTCATTGGATGGGCAGCTTCAGCATTGGGGAAGAAGACGTGGGATTTGCCCCAGTCTCTAAGAAGTGACGATGTAATTAACACGCGTCGCGTCGCCTCTCCCTGCTAAATTATTAATTGGCGTTGTTTTTCTAAATTTAATGTAACCATAATTATTGGATTTTAACCGCGGATATACCTATTGTTAACGTCGTTTAAGTTGGTTTTTAAATCAGTTGTTGTAAAGTTGTAAGTTTGAATAAATAGTAATTATGTTTCCCAACCGGCATTATTATTATTTCAACTCCCGAAATCGGCACAAGTGCTACATACCGGTATCGGCGCTAGTCACGAACACAGTTTTTTGTTTGGTATTCCCTAATGAGATTCCCCCCCCCTTGACAAAGGTCTATATACGCCACTGTTATAAGATGCTAATCTTGAGCACTATCCGAAGTCTCATCACACAGTAATTGGTATAATTACTAGCCAGGGAGGAAGGAGCCGGAAAGTCCTGTAATCGTCTTAAGGACACAATTTATCCTTTAGTTAGATGGTTGTCCTTGAACACTTAATTGTAGTGTAATGCCCCTCCCTCCCCCCCTCCTTACATGGCCAGAACCCAGTTCGCGATACAAAGTGTAAGCTAATCCTGATAATATTTTAATAGTTCCCATCAGAAATTATATAAAACCCCTTTGATAGACACTTACTTGATTGTTTTTAGGTGGATAGATAATATGCTTTTCATTACATAATAATATAAATTCTGACTGACTTTGTATACTACACAAGATGAATTTTACTCTAGCAATTAAACAATCTGTAATGATGAATTATAGGTTCAACAAATTTGGGGACTTGTTTATTTAACAAGGCAGAGTTAGGATTTATCTTTCAATAATCTGGCTAGGTAAGGGAATTTCGCGAATTATACCTGCATTTGCTTAAGTGAAATTAGAAAACATACCGGTACAAACTTATATTATATCAGAATGTCTTGTTTTTAGCGAATTTCCCCTATGGGGAAGAAGCTATTATCGTAGTCGGCATGGTAAGACCTAGGCCCGGGACCATGATAACTTTTCGTTTTGAGGACCCCAGACCCAAAAAACACCATTCGTTTGAAACTGTATATATATATATATATATATATGTGTGTGTGTGTGTGTGTGTGTGTGTGTGTGTGTGTGTGTGTGTGTGTCCGTGGGTGTTATAGCTCTCGTAAAAAAGGTCCGATTTTGATGAAATTTGATATAAACGTGTAAAGCAACAATTATGACTTAAAGTTCGAAAACCAGCCATATCGCTCTACCTTAAGGGGTATTTTGGGGGGGGTTTTGTACCCCAAAATGGTTTTTTGAGCTTTTTACATATAATTTTTGAAATAGTCAAATTTTAGTTTTTACCATTGGATTCAAATTAAAAAAACACACAATTTGGTATTTTTATCATTCCTCTACGTCAATTGGTTACCGAGATATTGAAAGTGCTAAACACAGTACGTTGTCTAATGTTATTCTTATGGAGGAATAGAAAAATGTTATATCTCGCTTATTTATGAACGTATACTGACAAAAATTGGTATACGGCTTTATCTGGTTGTGGTCTATTGTTATTTGCTCAAAAAATTTTGTTTCTAAAGGTTCCCGTAGCAGCAAACCTGCGTACTCAGCCCCCATGTTATTCTTATGGAGAAAAATTAAAATGCTATGTCTCACTTAATTATGAACATAAATTAATAAAACCTCTTACATGACTTCACCTAGTTGAGTTATATTGATATTTGCCTAAATACCCACTTTTTTCGTTCCTTATTGTAGCAAACCTGCGTACTCATCCCCCATGTTATTCTCATGGAGATTAATCAAAATGGAATATATCGCTTATTTATGAATGAATATTGATGAAACTAGGTATGTAGCTTCACCTAGTTGAGTTATATTGATATTTGCATAGAAACCAATTGTTTATGTTCCTTGTTTCAGCAAACCTATGTACTCCATCCCCAATGTTATTCTTATGGAGAATAATTATAATAGTATATATCACTTATTTGTGAATATATTTTTATGAAACTTGGTATGCGGCTTTATGTGGTATTAAGTTATATATTATGCATTGGAAATTCGCTGAGTAGGCAGGATTGCTGCAACGGGGGTATTATATCTCTGCCAAATGTGAGAAGAAATTAGTGTTATCACTTTGCTTTTTATCTAAAAAAAATGTTAAATTGATATTATTTAACAACTCTATAATATGTTAAGGAAATTAATAATTAATGTATTTCAGATTAAACATGAATATTTAAGAAAATATCTTAAATATTATGCTTCATAATTATTCTATTTTGTTAAATTCCTTAAAAAATTCAACAAAATCAGCAAACACTAAGCAAACATTGTCAAGCAAACATTAACAAATATTATTTAGAAATTTACTTATAAAATAATGTTTAGTATTTCTACTGTTATTATCAATTAAACTGTGGTATTATTAATTTATATTATCTTATAATGCATTTCAAATGTGTCTTTCAGTGTGAAAATTAATTTAAAACTGAGAATCACTTTGGTGAAAGGAATATTTATTAATTTAATTTATCCTTTTCATAGTTGTAAACTGTAAATTAGGTTGATTTAATTTAATATAGTCTTTAACTATAGGTTTTACAAAAAATAAAATGTCAAATATTTATGTTGCTCCTCCCCCATTCTTATGTAACTTTGCCTCCACATCGCAGCTGATTCCCGCATAAAAATGTCTATGAATTGCAGGTATGGGGGTAATCAATTTCTCCTTGCCGTTATCTACATCTTAGCATAAACATTGCCACACAGCTTAGAAATTGTATCATATGAGGACTAAAGTAATCTGATTCTGCAATAGGTTTTCCACTAACCTAAATTATCGTATTTGAGAAGGCTGCGGCCAATTTTGTACTATCAATATTCGTACAGAAGTAAATGAAGTTAATCTGATGTTATACTACAATGTGGTGGGAGAACTTAAAAAAATCTGTTATGACGCATGTAGAAAATGGTAACAAAACAGATTGGTGTTCAACATGAAATTTAACCAGGAATGTTTTAAAAATATTATACACATAAAATTGTTTTTGTCAAGTTGCAGATAAAAAACTCCAACCCATATGGATCTCATTGTAGAATGTAGAGTGTTCTGAAATTGTGCACTCTTAAGTTAGTTCTGTTCTTTGCCTTCAGTCTTCAGGCATCTCTTGCTTTCTAAATCCCACTCATTGACTCATCGCAAAATATCGATAACTATAAAGGTCTACAGACTTGAAAGTTGTCACTAGGTACTCTGCTTTGGTAAGATGTTGCTAAGAAACGATTCTACAAATTCCCCCAGCCCTCCCTTCCAAGTACAAAGGAAGTACAAATTCTTATGGATTTTCTTTTTATTTCAAATGATAACATAAACTGATAGTCATTATTCAAAATTGTGTAAAGGGTTAACTACAGAATGCGGCACAAACATGATGTTTTCTGGACAATGCCGGGTACTGCATCAGTTAGCTAGTATAACAATCAGTACCTGGAGGGCCGAGCTTTGCTCTGGGAAGGTCAGTCAGTTTGTTTAGATGACTTAGAGACATTTTTCACAATGTCCCCCTAAGGACTAGCAGATGTGCTTAGCTCATTTGCTTTTCTGCATGTTTAAGGTCACTCCAGTTAATACTATAGCTCAATGTCCTGTCAGGTAGTATTTTGATTATACGACCATTTGATTAATTTTGGATACGGCCACTATATATGCAATCTTCATTATACAGTATTCCAAAATTAGCTTTTAAAAATATATAAAAAAATACTGAAGTAGCAGTATTACTTTTGTTTAGAGATTTTAAAATGTGTATTTTATAATTTATATGGGATAACAAACATTACCTCTGGTTTAAGAATGAGCACCTTATTTACTTATATTTGTATATTTACACTTTTGAATTCCCTGAATTTGATTAGTGGATTTCCAAACATCTACTACTTCCTTGGCTCTGTTGCCACAACACGTTTGCACGACAGCTGCGGTGTTGTTTCAGCGCCTGCAGATGGTGGTTAGGCACGTGTCCTGTGGCCAGCCGGCAGATGGCAGATGGAGGGAGAGGCTAGGTCAGTTATAAGAGCTGTCAAGGTAAGCCCGCGCCAGAGTCACTTGCGCTTTCATCAGCATGTTGGTCTGTCTGTCTATCGTACTGCTGGCGGCCGCCGCCGTCGCTGAAATACCCATAGGTATGTTATAGTGTGTTTAATATTATAGTGTAATTTTTAAAACATATAAGTCAAGTGAAATGTTCTTCGCTTAGTCAGTCTAATTGAATATAAATAGACTAAAATTATCAATATATCATTCAATATTATATTATTCACTGAAATAAATGTGAAAGACATAATGATAAAAAGGGAATTTTACCTTTACTAATTATCACTATTTAACTAACGAATCTCATATTTATAAAAGTGTTAACAATATAATACTTACTTGATTAACCTTAAAAAGTATTTTTTTCTTGACGATAAATCAGTTTAAAAAGTTTTATGACGGTTCTTATTGTGTATATTAAGAGCATTGACTTTAGCTCTCCTAATAATCAAAATTTCCCCACTGTGCGTCGCCTTTGGGGCTTTCAAAGTAAGCTACCAATGCTGAAGTTAGCAATAATTTTAATTGCACATTTAACAACAGCTGATACTACAAAACACAGTACAGAAGCAAGAACAGATGTTTCAAGCTAACTTGTTGAACAATATCACAATTTAATATAGAACCGTACATGACCTGGATACTTCCTAAAGAAAACAATTTGATCGAGCAAATGACTCGCTTGTTGTATAAATCATTTTATAATTAAACAGCTGCGGTATCCGGCTTCAAACAGAATTACAATGCGTGCATAATTTTGTGGCTAACAATTATTAGACCCATGCTATTCAAACGAATAATAAACATCTGTTTTAACAACTTGATACAAGACAAGTAAAAGTCTATGAGTGTAGCCCAACATCTTTGAAAGCCGATGTGTTTGATCACTAAATGATTTTCGAAACAAGAATATGTCTATGTGGTTCTAGTGTGAATTGGAAATCTTCCAGAACATTTATGCTCAGTCAGTATAGTAGTTTGGAGCAACAATTAGACATTCAGATTTATTATGTTATAGGGTTTTTATATATTTTCATCATAAAAAATGAACATGTTTTTTCTACTTAATGAAAGGAAAAATTATAATTTTCACTCACTGAGTTTCCACACTTTTATACCTCTTATAAACAGATCGAAAAGAAAAACGTAGCCCATAAAAGAGGCATATTTGTCAAAGATGGATCTCTATAATCAAAAGTATCTAAACAATTTTTTGTAAGGGTAATAATCCTATAACTATGAGCATTGTTTGCTTGATTAGTTCGTTGCACAATTTTCTCGAAAACGGCTCCGAGGATTTCCTTAAAATTCTGGAAATAACTATAAGTTCTTGAATAAAAATATGTTCTAGACAGGTCTCATCCCCAGTAAAAATCAAATAATGTTAAAAAACGAAAATGAAAAGTTAAAAAAATCAATATTGGGCTTTTGGAGTTTAAAATCAAAAGAATTGCAACAGCTGTTTATAATCAATCAATGAACTGTCAAAGTAATACTCATGTCATGTTGTTTATATAATATATAATTTTAATATACAATGGTATTAAATCAGATAAAATTGTTAACATCGCTCTAACATGTGGTTTCGTTAGAGCAGAGCTTAAAAGATTTGAGTGAAGATTACATATATGGAGTAGTAGAATAAATCAAAGGGACATTGAGCTATAAATAACAACTGGAGTGATCTTAAAAATGTAGAAAAGAGGAAAATGAGTTATAAAAATCCGATTATCAGTAGGGGGAAGAGGTGAAATATTACTCCAAGTCATCTAAACAATCTGACTGGCCTTTCCTCGAGCAAAGCTCGGCCCCAAGGTACTAATTCCTTAATATTTATTAATATTTTAGTTATGTAATAACGCTTTTGTTTTTATCAATATATTTCTATACTTTGTGAGAAAACAAAATAAATTTTAAATAGAACGGACAAAACCGTTGCTGTGTCTATGGTCCAACAGTCTTGTAAGGTCATATTCCATATTACTTAATATTTTAATTATTTGAGAGGGATCGAACAAAAACTCTTTAAGCAAAAATGAGTCTGAAAAAATTGCATTATAGAGTGTTTTATTTGTTAGGATATAACCCAGAAACTAGGGCGAATCGTGTGCCACCGAGCTTTAAGAGTGAACGATGTTTTAAACTCAGTTTTATACCTTGTCGAGCTCGTAGTATTATGAGTAACACACATTTTCGAAATGATTGCCTAAACATATAAAATTAAATTTATGACGTAAATTTAAAATTATAGAATATATTTACAATTTTAACTTATTAACTTTCAACTTTGTTGTTTAAATTTGCACTCTTACTATTTTCGAAACTCAGATTTAGTTAATAGAAATATTGACGGTTTTAAATAGGCATTTAAAAAAATTAAAACTAAATATTTAAAAATAAAAATTGAAATGTAAAATTATAATTTATTAAGAAGAAACAAATTAGGTTAAGCAATACTGATTTTCATTAAATGTTTTGAAGTAGTATTAGTATAATTTGAGTATTTAAGAAATCAGTTATGGATTCAAGAAAAACAACACAACAGGATTAATGTCTAAATTAAATGATTGATAATTTGTTTATGTGTTACAGCGCCATGTAAAATCAAGGCCGAAGACTTCGACCGATGCCTCCTCGATGCCTTCAGACATAACACCCCCCTGCTGACCAAGTGTAAGTTATTTAACGACATTTTATAAATTCACTAAACATTGGTAAATATCGATAATAATTTACATGCATCGATGTAATAAACCGACTAACCTAATAGAAATTCTAAAGATAGTTTTGCTAGAGTTGTACTAACAGAATGGCGTTGATTTTGGAAGTTATATAAATCGCTTGTGAAACTTCAAGTAGGGCAAATATTTATCAACAAACAATTTGAGGCGGCTTAAGAAGGAAAAAATAACAATTTACATTAAGGATGGTAATTAAGGCATAACAAATTAAACATCTTGCAAAATTACCTTGGTGAAAAAAACCTTTGTGTAATACAACTGATTGAAACGCTCTTAAGAGTATGCAAATTAATATTATTACAGACAACCTTTACAATCCAAAAGACAAGTTTGCATAAAACGCCTCGAAGATGTTCGTGCAAAGAATAAATATGACAGTCAACAAACCGGTTCACCTTGACAGCCGGCAAGAACGAGTATTCCTTGGGTACAATAATATTTGTAAATAGAATAATCGTTTAGCCATCTGTGTTAATGTTTGTAGCACGTTGTGCAACACAAGGTTAAAAATTGTAAATATGTGGTACGGCATATTTAGTATACGATGAATCTAATAAATTAATGAATTCTTAAATTAACACTATTAGACTAATAAGACCGTAATTTGTTTACGCAATAGCCTGAAAACCAATCAGAAAAACTGATAAGCCTATAGGTCTAGTAAAAATGTGTCACTTTTAACGTGGTAGGTGACTTAAGCTTCTTAGATACGGCACAGAAAATAGAAAACTCTTACCGGACCAAGAACAGATTATAGTTGTTACCATCGAACATGATCCGTTATGAACCCTACGAAATCGGAAGACTTTTAAAACAACACCTATGTAGGCCTAACTACCGGCAATTTCGGTACCTTAAATTCTTATCCGTGTCAAAAAACCTTTTCTCAGGACACAGTTTGTTAGGTTATATACAGTCAGAAATGAACACATCGTCAACCATTACCCAACCACTAGCAACATCGCAGATGGAATCCGCTACCCACTTCAGACGGATAAAGACCAAATTACGATTTCGTTTACAGGTTTAAGCAAAATCGTACCAAATTATTCTCGCAAACCACAGCGATTTGATTGCGATTGAAACGTTTCGCGAATTTTCAAATTGAAGTGAAACTGTAAAACGCTCCTTATCAGAAGTTATCAGGTCACCGGTTCTGTAGGCTAAGGATAACTAGTCGATTATATTTCGGTTCAACCAGTTGTTAGGCAAGATGACGCAGTTGCGACACACGACAGACGTTAAATCTGATAGATGCAGCGTTTCCCGCCACAATTACACCTTACACACTACACCGACATGCTCTGGTTGCAAGTAGTTGCGGGTGAAGTTGCCAATGTTTTGGCGCTAAATGGTTCACGGTAGGTTTAACAAGCAACTACACACTCTTGATGAACTTGACATAGTTTATATAGCTGAATGTGTGTCTGAGTTGGTTATATAACGACTGAGTTGGTGAGGGATTGAATAGTAATAAACGGTATCAGGAAACTGACACATACTTTCTCCCTTTTAGCCCAACTTTAATGAATAAATTACTTTTTATTTACTAAATATAGAATACAAAGCACGGTCGAATGTACAGAAAATCTTGTAAACAAGTTGTTTAAAAAAACATCCACCCAAATCCCTGCTTTGGAGGCACTACAGAATCCATTGCTACACTCGTGGTTTTATGAGGGGAAATGCCCCCTATTCCCCCCCAGGGTTATTAAGGGCAACATATTTCGAATTTCCTCTGTTGGTCAATGCTAACTTGACAAGCATATCAAGTTTGAATGAAATTGACCAGTAAATAAGAGAGAAATAGTATTTTTTTTATTCCCCATAAGAATAACATTGGACAACGTACTGCGTTTACCGCAAAATGAAAATTTCAATTTTCTCCGAAACCAGCTATCGTAGAACAGTAATTCAAAGTACTAAATTATTTATTTTTTTGAGATCTTTTTAATGGTGAATAGTAATATTTGTTCACATTTATGTCTTTTTATGAAAAAAAAAGAAAAAAAAACGCCTGGAGATTTCGTGGATTAGTACCTACATGCCAAATTTCATGAAAATCGGCCCATTGGTTCAGGCTGTAGCTCTGTACACATCCACACAGACACACACACACACACAAACACACACACACACACACACACACACACACACACACACACACACACACACACGGACACACACACACACACACACACACACACACACACACACACACACACACACACACACACACACACACACACACACAGACAGACATCACGTAAAAACCACTTTTTTGGGTTCAGGGAGCACCAAAACGAATATTTCCACTAACAACTCAAATTCGAAAATTTTTACGAAAACAATACTTTCTCCATATACTATGTATAAGGGGAGAAAGTAAAAAGAAACTACAGTATACAGTTTACTCTAATGAAAAAAATTATATGAGTAAAAGATAGTTGTTCATATACTCTTTTACTTTGATTAAGTCAAGGTTATGTATGTATCCATTATTTGCAGTTAGGCTCAATTTAATGTTCATTTTGCTAATAACCTTAAATAATAACTAATAATACATGTTTTTAATGATTCGACTCCCTGAATGTAAAGTATAATTTGTATTTTGTTACTTAACACGACGGCCGGCGTGGCGTGTATAGACGTTTTTGGGTTTATTTAAGTTACATTACAGTTTGTTTCATGTAATACCGAAAAAACGTTTGTTCAAATCACTTTGAAATACAAAGCATAGTATTTTAGAAGTATATTTATATTCCACAACAGTTTTGTAACCAAAGATTTGAAGTAGTGGTGATAGGCAGAAACATCGAAGCAGACAAACGGAGGACAGTGGATCCTCCTCATACCCTGTCACTTTAAAAAGACTGTATCATAGTGAAGACATATTAACAAAATTGAGAAGTGTCAGTATAATATTTAAGCTGCGTTTACAACGGAGTTAGCAACACGTGTTGCTGACATTTGTTAATAACATTTAGAAAACACCTCTGAATTTTTTGGTAACATTTCATGTTATCAAAAAAATATTGTGTTAGCAACAAGAATTTTGCTGTTCACCGGGTGACGGTGGAATCTGGTAACATTCTTTGATCTTTTATAGTGTTGATAACATTTATTACCAACAAAAATGTTACCGAACGTATTGGATGTTATCAACTTTCACCCATTCTCTTGCGTTGAGGCTGTGTATATGTATTTCAGTATTGTGTTTTTGGTTTACTGTTTTTATAAAATGTCCCCTGTAGGGAAGAAGCTATTACCGTAGTCGGAATGGTAAGACCTAGGCCCGGGACCATGATAACTTTTCGTTTTGAGGTTCCCAGATGAAAAAAAACAACAATCGTTCAAATTACAGCAGCATATATTTCTGGTACAAACAAAGAAATTGTTTTTCGAAATCTTAAACAAGTAGGCCTAACTTAAACTTGGGTACAAGTCTCCGGTCGCTAAAAACACAGTCACTGCAAGTTTTTCCTACACAAGAATTGACTTTCTATAATTAGTGTCTTGTTTAGCGAACTTGTCTCCTAACACTAGTATCAAATATCCTAAATCACTGTTTGACATTCGTAAATTGTTTTTAAAACTACCGTCACATTACAGCTTTCCACAGAAATGATATGAGGCATAGACAAATGTGAAGTATCCTATCACTGCCACTATACCTATTTCCTCTGTTTCGCCAAAATAATACAGGCAGCTGCAGCGAGAACCACATCTTTCCACACTCAACATTTTCCAAGCAATATGACCTAGGCGAGGCCGGCTTGGGCGGGAAAAATATACAGTTAACATATTTGGAATTGGACGTGGAAAAATGTTGGTAACATTTAAACGTCTCAAAACGAACGGACGTTTTTGTTAATAAATGTTGTTATTAACCTCTGTTGCTAACACAAAAGTTAGTAACATTTGTTGGTAACTCCGCTGTAAACGCGGCTTTAGTTTTAACTAGTGAGAACATTCATTGGCAGAATGAGAACGGGTTTGTACCTACTTTGTTTGTTTAGTTAAATTAATTATTTGAAAATTATAATAGAACAGTATACGATTTATTCTGTAAATAATAAATAATAAAATATACAACTAAATAATTTAATCTACAAAACACTTCTATACAAAATTAATAATTACAAAAAATATTATTTAAGTTTGTCCTTGTCGAATTTAGTTATATTCAAAATGTAAATCCAATCGTGTGGTCCATATCCAATCATCAAACTCTGTACACAAAAAAAAATTGTTGGTATTATACAAATGTAAGTCTTGGAAATAATACAAAGTCGGCACACCTTTACTAACCCCTGATCCTCAATGGGTGAATAGTAAAATATGCCCTGTTCATCACAACAGACTTTCACAACATCACTTGGAGAAATCGTCATAAATTAAATCAACCGTCATAATATCAAAATAGCCTAGCCACTTCCTTCGGTTCCTATACAGCCGACTGTTCTCTTGCAAAGTGCTGGTCGGCAGCCGTTTTATGCAGTGATGGGCTTACCTGTTACTTTTCCTTAACAGGTTTAACCTTTGTAGTGATTTGAATTCAGGATGGGCTTCGGTCACGAAAAAATCGCTTTTCTACCTATTTTGCCCGTAAGACCCAATGTTAACTTTCAAAGCCCCTCCTCCCTCAACTGATTATCCGATAACGTTAATTTATGGCTCATTTTAAAGAGCAACAGAATACATAGCGATTCCAGTGAGCAAAAGATATCACAAATAACAATCGTTCAAAAGAATTCCAAAATACCGAATTTAATATTTAAGATTTTATCGGTGGACTATTTTTTATATGGAAATTCTGCTCACTGATGTCGCTAGGTACTTTTTGCTCTTTAAAATTGATCAACGATATTGCATAATCCGTCGACGAGGGATGGGCTTTGAAAGTTAACATTTGTCTTACTGGCAAAGCAGGTGGACACAGAGGACTGGAGTCCCCTCATTTAATTTAATAGTTCCCGTCCGTAAACGTAACCGTTGTCACTACCATCACCAGTTGTATATCGTTCCAGCCGGCATCAAGAAGAACATGCCGCCGCTGGAGCCCTTCTACGTTCCGACTCCGAGCATGCTTATCATGTGTGTTTTTGTAACTATGAGAAAGTAGCAGTTTCGTTGTCACTACTCATCACTAGTTGTGTGTCGTTCCAGCCGGCATCAAGGAGCTGAACATGCCGCCGCTGTTCTACGAGACGCAGGTGCTCATCAAAGTGTATTTTTATAATTGTGACAAAGTAGCAGTTCCGATGTCACTAGTTGTATATATCGTTTCAGCCGGTATCAAGGAGCTGAACATGCCTCCAATGGACCCGTTCTACGTGCCGCAGTTGCTCATCACCTACAACGGCAGCGAGATCAACGCCAAGTCCATCGTCAGGAACAGCTTCACCCATGGACTCAGGAACATCCAGATCCTTGACATCAGGTAACTGATGGCACGGATACACCTAATTAGTTCATAGTCTAGGAAGATTCCGTCTAGTTCATGCAGCCTCTATTTGATTCTAGATTTGAGTTTATTGCTTTCTAAACTAATTATTGGTGCACGTCGAACTATATTAGTGAGCTATTGGTGTAGTGGTCCAGGCGACGGACTCCGGAACCAGGGCAGTGACCTTGTCGTAGTTCGAATCTAAGTCTTGGGAGGTAAATTTATCAGTACTGTACAACTGTTCATACTATAACGGCTCACCTACTGCTAGATATATTTACGATCATTTACGCTCCACGCTCAGATATGTAGTCGATGTGGATGGGCGAAGTGAGGAAAGACAGGCTGCCAACCTCGTAAAAAACTAAAACTTTTGATTTTCAACTCTACCTTTTAGCAGCTTATCTTATACAAAACCTGATTGGATTATTCGTTATCTGATACTTATTGAGATTTTTTTAAAGTAACATTTTTTGCATTTAAATGCCTAAAAGCTAGGGGCCGAGCTGTGCTCGGATTAGAATCACATAATAACATTTTACCACGTGAGCGTTACTATGACAGCCCGCTGCTTGTTTTTATCTATTTATTTCATTATTTTGTTATGATTTAAAACTCCGTAAGCCCAATGTTACAAATTTAATTTAAATACAAATTTTTCAGGAATGATTAGAGTTTTCATTGGGTTAGAGGTCTTTGTGAATCGGTGTTTAGTTATCAAAACCCCCTATTTAGAATTTTGAAGCAAACTCCTTCCGTGGGTTTTCAACATCCATTTTGCAAGAGTATTGGATTCTCCTGCGGGATTTCATAACATTACATTCTGAAGCTGAGAGTTCGGTTGTAGTTTTGTTAGTTAATAGAATTCTACTGTCAAATGTATGTCTATAAAAACTATTAAGATCTTTATTTTTATTCAGTTTGACAGAGCTACTTTAAAGGTCAGATAGACGAGAATAGGAAGATTTTAGTTTTTGAAACTGGATTCTCTTTGTAAATTTCACAAATAATTTACAAAAATAATGTTTTTGACATACGGGGGCCTTAAAATGATGATTAATAATGGTCCTGAGCGTAGAGTGTATAGATAACTAGGTCTTTCCGAGTTTAGAGTAGTGCAATCACGAAAATAAAAGGAAAGAACAAAATTAGACTATAGTAATTTTAGAACTAGTATTATTAGAAAAACTTGGTATTAACAGTTTTTTGGCTTTTTGAAAAGAATTTGCAGGCAAAATAATGTTCATTTTCTTACACTTACAACATACCTTGTTGATCCATTTTCAATTAAAATAGAAATCGTAAGGCTGTTTATCAGATTCAAGACGTTGTGATCATAGGTATGTAAATGCAATCCAAACCTTGAAAAATTAAGTTCTACATATGAAATAACCTTCAAAGAAACTGAGTAAGCATATGCGTATTAAATTATATAGCGGAAATAGAATTTGAAATCTCCTATAATTGTCCAACTATAAATACTTTGTTTCTGTCAGAACTGTTGATTAAGTCTTTACGTTCAAGGTCGACGACGTAAACAAAACAAGACAATTACGGAATCACGATCCCAAACACGAGATGAGCGGTCGTGGTCGGCGAATTAAGAAACCACGCAGTCATTGTGGATTTGAAGGTGTTAATGTTTGGGTTGTAAAAACTTGGAAGATTGATGCTGGCTGCTGGTGTTTTACTATAAAAATCTAAATGGGGAAAACACAGTATTTTAAACACTTATTAGTTTAAATGGATACGTAACTCATCACCTTACCACAATACTATAGTTCGGTTGGACAGTTCTTGCAGTGTTGGATAGCGTATTGGTTAGATCACTCGCTAAAAAAAGAGGTTTGACTTCTCGATCTTGCGAATAAATCTAAAAATTCCATCTTATGGAGTATTATTTTATTTAGGTAGTCAGCTTAACATAAGGTACGGCCCTCAACGGCTCTCTGACTGGTCTATACTAGTATAGAGGTCGACATTGACAGCAAAATGAAGCTGTCACAGTATTGGTAAGTATTTTGGCTATCCAGTGTGACCAACTTCTCTTCCTTGGTTCCTCCTTGTCTCTTCTGGGGGCTTGAATCTCAGTTGAGCATGGATACCCAGCCCAGTCCAAGTCCTTGGAGGGAGTAGTGGATCTTCCTTGCAGCCTCGGACGGGTGCCTGGGAAGGGGCACTTACCCGACGGTTTCCGGTCTCCGAGGGGACGAACCGTCCTGCCCTTACCCGACGGTTTCCGGTCTCCGAGGGGACGAACCGTCCTGGGGCCACCAGACCCCTGAGAGGTTGGAGGCTCTGTGCGATGGCGGTCCCTATCTGGTGGACTCAGGGGGACGTCGGGTTAGAGGGCGAATCGCCCTGGGGTTATGTCACCCACAGAGCCCGGGAACTAGGTAGGGTTCTCTCTCCCTTTCTGGAGCGAGGCAGACTGACCCTGTCCTACCACCTTTCCCATCCCTCTTTTGCCTCTTTCCGGTGGCTGCACAATATCCCAAGGGAGACGTGCCTAGCCGGCTATGCCGGGGCCTCCTAATCCACCCAAAAACAAACAAACAAATAACAACAAACATAACGTAAACTTTTCAAAACATATGGCTCTACGTCTGCTAGATTCCGGTGTGGAGAACGGGACACTAGCTAGTTAAAACTTACTGAAACATAATAAAGTAAAACTTCTACAGGAATTGCTAATTTTAGTTTTAAAATATTGTTTACACATTTCAATAAAAATGAACGCCAAACATCGTACAGAACAAGTTGTACATATTAGTTAGTTTTACCTCATGTGTAAACCCTTTGTTCTGAACTCAACTCACTAAAATTGATAAATTGTTACTTATTTTTAATAATTTTATGAATTTGTTCATCTAACTTTGATGTAGTGAAAATTTACAATGGGCCATATTAAAATTTACATTATAGGCATAACGTATCAAACTCAACGTTTTGGCCTGTATATTAAAATCATATTTTATTTTAATCATTTTAATATAGTACAAAACCTATATAACATAGATTAAATCTGTTATATATAACCCCCCCAAGGGGCTGTTCATCATTACGTAGCCTTATATGTGAAAGGGGTTTAAATTATAAAAATGCGATACGTAATATTACGGATGCTACTATCAAATGTTTTCGACCTCGAATACTGAGACGCAGTTTTAAATAATTCATGGGTTGAAAATCGGGGACAATTGTAGCGCCGGGATTGTGACGGGCTCTGTTCTCCAGAACGATTGTTGCCCAACCAAGTCTCCCACCGCCTTCTATCTCACTCCCACATCTCCATATATGCTAATGTGTTTCTGGCCACGCAATCCTCTAGTTGGGAAATTCCTCTCTGAACATCCTTTCTGCTCGGTCTCTTGTTATGAATTAATTTTACGATCTAATTATAACTAAAACTATGATTATGTAATGATTAGGTAAAAGTTGTAATGTATTGTTGTATTTTATGCTCTAAAAGTTTGAAATTCCAATATGTTCTTTTGTTTTCTATTCATCTATTTATTTAACATTTATAAAAAATGTTACCAGTTTTACTGGACGTTTTGATGCATCAGCAGTATTTGCTACAAATTCAAATCTTAATCGGCTTGGATAGAACAATAAAATTATAACGTGATGTTTTAAATATTAAAATTGTTTAAACATATCGTTGTTACCACTTATGCAATTTTATATAAATTTAAAAACAATTCTTCTGATTTAGGCATAATGTAAAAAGTTCATAAAGAACTCTCACTCTTCCTGCACTCATAGTTCACCCATATTCACCTTAAAATACGCCAGTTGAGGGCAGTGAAAGTAAACTTTTCAATAATAACAACAATAATAATGGTTTAAATAACAATAATATAGATATTTATAGAGCTTAGCTTAGGAAATTGTGTTATTTGAGATAACAATAATTGTTTATACAGAATAAGAACTTCACATATCAATAGTAAGCACTATTTCTCTTGGTTCACATTGACCCAATCGTTTGCCATTAGTTTTAATCTATAAATATCAATGTTTTCTAGAACCAAATTGTTTTCACTTGTTTTCGTAAAATTATTGTTATCTTCAGTTTTTTATGAACTCAAAATACATTTACAACCACAGAATACAACGCAGAAATACAAGTTTTGTGGGGCTGCATTATGTTCATTAAAACCTAGTAAGAATTCTCTATTTTTATAAAAACAGCTCCCCCTGATTATTTAAATTAATTGTGCAGACCCAAAAAAATACGAACGTTTTTAAAATCTTTTATTTCATATCCGGTGTATTGTCCATTCTCCAAAAGATTATTTAAGTGTCTCCAAAGTGGAACAATGTCTTTTTGCATAATGCAGCTCTGGAACGGTCCAATGCTAAAATTAACATAGTCCTTCCTCCCCGTGCCAAGTGTGAACCGAAGGGTCAACCCAAGGCCGTCTCTGTCTCTGCTCAAGGTGTAGCCCATAAAGACTGACATTGGCATTAGGCAGGGCTGTCATAAACGCAATACAACGAAACAAACAAACAGGAAGCTCAAGTCACAAAAACGAGCCAAAACAACGATTTGTGTCAAAATTTTGTCCATTTTGTCGTATTAAATGTAACGATTCAATATTTATCGCTTGGCTGTTTAAATCTTTACGTACAAATTCCAATAAATGAATATTATTGGTTGCTGAACGTATGGCGAAACATCATAATTATAATGAGTTGGAAAACATTATGAGCTAAAAATTTGTTTAAGGGGACCAAGCTTTGCTTTTAGAAATACATAAATAAGGGAAGTAAGGGATTTCCTAGTGGGAGGACCTGCATGAAAGAAATCGAGCTTTAATGGAAGAAAAGTTTATTTCCAGGAAAAGGATCGAACTTTGTTCAATGAATGAATTATTGAAAGTAATCGAGTTTTTATTGAAGTAGTTTACAGAAAAGGTTGAAACTACTAGTAGAGTTTATAGAAAAGAGGAGTCAAACCTCAAAATCATTATAAATTGGAAATGTTTCTCGTCTGTCACCCGACGTTCCCCCTAATCTTCATGGTGAAAACTTGCAAGTTCGTGGTTCTAAACGTACAAGTTTAGAATGGAGTTGATATTTAACAGCCACTGTCAGTGGATATAGGTTAACTGCACGGGGTTTATTTATTACACTTTCTCTCAGTCAGAAATAACTCTAGTCCTCAGGCTTGACAAAAACAAGCCCGGTATTGAAATAAACAAACCTATTTGTCTCCTTCGCTCCATGAACACTGGGCATGATTGAAATATAACGGGTCATGCTTGTGATAAGTTTAAACTTTTATAAACAAAATATTGCAATAAGTTCCACATAACTGCCTATATCTACCTATTGCTAGATTTCTTTACTTTCTTAAAAATAACTATATTCACATGCGAAAAAATGGGAAAATCATTTATAAACATTGGTGAAATAAATATTATGGTCTAGGTCCAATCACTCAATTAGATTGGTATAGCACATTTGAAGTATATGGAGCGATACAATTTTAATGACAGCCAACAAAACACAACTTGAAGAAAAGGGCTATTCTAATACTAAAATTACTTGTACCACATTTGAGCCGCTTAAAGAAGGCCTTTTATTAAGAACTTGCGGGGGAGGTGGAGCAAATGGAGTAAAACTGTTCCCAATAGCTTTGATTGGCAGTGAACACCGAGTGCTGGCAGTAGTCATAGCCTGCTGGCAGTAACCAGCCGGCCACATTTACACAGTTTGTTTACTTCTCTCACATATTTATAAAAAAATATCGATCTTAAAGCAGCCCAACTATAGTCAGTTTAACGAAGATAATATAGTTATAGGGTGTTGCAGATTGGAAGTTAGTGTGATTGAGTCTGTTTGAAACGCAATATCATGAAATCCAACTTATCCCAAAGACTTTCAATTTTGCACACAGGTTCTCCATTGCAATAAAAGTTATAATTACCATATAACGTGTATTAGTTGTTATATTTGTCGATACTGAAATAAAAAGGTCCACCGTTTAATTTAATAAACTTAACCGATATTTAATGTAGTATGAAATAAATTGTAATGCTCCTTCAACCTTTTAAGCCGCTTCAAAACTTTGGCCGAATGTTTGTGAGTAGCGAGTAATTTATCATGTAAATAACTAAGCTGGAACAAGAAGAATGGCATTGAACTATCCAGCCACACTTTCACGATCACTCGTTTTGACTCTCTCATAATTTGGAGGCGGCTTTAAAAGAATAATGAACCAGTTAGAAGGTTTTTGTTTTGCTAATTTACACCAGTGGAATTTTCGATCTAACGTTGTTACAGTACAACGGTCCAAGCCTCTCAAATTATGTGGGCGCCACGGGAAACGAACCGTGATCTTTTGCACCAAAATCCAAGACGCTAGCCATGAGGCTAGCGAGGCGTCTGCTCAGTGGTGTTAGAGTTAGTTAAAAATCAGTTAATCCAACTGTCATCTCATCGTGTTCCAGAACCGACCTGGAGGATCCCAAGAAGCAGGTGATAGAGGCTGACGTCTTCCTGCCCAAGGTTCTCGTGGAGGGGACGTACAAGACGGAGGGAGCGCTGGGCAACTTCCCGGTCAACGGCAAGGGCGCCTACAACATCAGCATGAGTACGTACTGTTGAAAGCTCTGAAACTCACAACATTGAAAAACCGAAATGAATCTTATGAGAAAAAATCTAAAAAAGATATCTACCTACAGCAGTAGCTTATTTGTGACATTTAGTGTCTGCTAGCTTAAATCAAAGACCTTCATCAGATGGGCCCTTGAATATCTTTAACCATCTGTTAAGTAGCCTATCACCCCTTAAAACACCCTTATATCACTAAAAAACGTTTAACTCATCAATATAATGCTCAACTCTTCAATGAACTGTTTGAAAAATCAAAAATCAAATGCTTATTTCCATTATGATAAGTTCAACACATAAATGTGTGTTCGATTTCCCTTCAAAGCCCCATTAAAAATGTCAATACCCAATGAACGTTTGACTACTAATATACCTATGTGTTATATGGCTTTTTCGTCAGCAGGCGTTTCTAAAACTAAAAGTGACTCACAAAGTGGTTTTACTGAAATGTTGAAATGTTTGTTTAGTGACAAATGTACACAGATAAAATTAGATAGTGGTTGGAGTTTAAACAAAAATACCCCCGTCGCAGCAAACCTGCGTACTCAGCGAATTTCCAATGCATATATATGTGACTCACTACTACATAGAGCTACTTACCAAGTTTCACAAAAATACATCCATAAATAAGTGATATATAGCATTTTATTTATTCTCCATAAGAATAACATTAGGGTTGAGGACGCAGGTTTGCTGCAACAAGGAAGATAAGTAATATTTTTTTGCAATTATCAATATAACTGAACCAGGTGAAGCTATATACCAAGTTTTATTAATTTAGGTTCATAATTAAGGGAGATATACAACTTTACTTATTCTCCATATGAATAACATGGGGGCCGAGTATGCAGGTTTGCTGCTATGGGGACTATCAACAAAAAACTTGTTTTTTGTGCTAATATAAATACACCACAAGTAGTTGAAGCCACATACCAAGTTTCATCAATACACATTCAAAAATAATCGAGATATAGAATTTAATTTATTCTCCATAAGGATAACATTGGACAACGTACTGTGTTTAGCACTTTGAATATCTCTGCAACGGTTGGACGTAGAACAACGATTAAAAACCCAAAATGTTTGTTTTGTTGAGCTTAACACATTAATAAACATAAATGTGAAGTTTTTAGTAAAAATATCTGAGAAAAATCTAAAAACCTTTTTCCCATAAGATTAACATGGGACACGTTTTTTTGGATTTTATCCGCAACCACTTTACCTAGGTTAATGATTAAAGATACTAAATTATTTTTTTAAGCTCTATAAAATGGCTATAACCAAACATCTGTGTTTTTAACATTTTTTGGGTCAAATGTGCAAAAAACCGATTTTCGGAAAATTGTAAACCCCCATAAACCCCCTTCCCATGGTGCGATCGATCTGGGTTTCGAACTAAAGTCATAAATGCTACTCTCCACATTTGTGCCAAATTTCATCAAAATCGGGTGTTTCTTTCAAAAGTTATCGCGGTAACGGACACACACACACACACACACACACACACACACACACACACACACACACACACACACACACACACACACACACACACACACACATAAATATACATATATATATATATATATATATATATTTGAACGAATAGTGTTTTTGGCATTTGGGGACCTCAAAACGAAAAGTTATCATGGTCTTGGGCTTAAGTCTTACCTGATTTATTTTTCTATGGTCTTACCATGCCACCTACGGTAATAGCTTCTTCCCTATAGGGGAAATTCGCTAAAACCTGTGTTGTACATTTATCTGCATCTACAACTTTTGTTCGATATTTATTTGGTGTAATTTAAAAAAAAAATTTTTAATACTTTGAATAATGTTTCGAGAATTTAGAAATAAAAACGTGTTAAAATTACTTAAATAATACGTTTTAAACAGTTAGTATGCCTAGTATGGCAACAGAGAAAAGTAAAAAAAAACCATACGTATAATTTAGTTTAGTTTTATCGTGAAAATTTACTATTTGACCTAAAATTCAATCAAGCTATAGGACTAAGCTATGCCGAATATTGTTACAAAAATGAAAGAAGTACAAAACGAATAAAGGGAACAAATAAAGCCAAGCGATTTTTCAGTTACAATTTCTCTTTCCGTCATCTTATATCCTTCCAGCTCTCGTTTTAACGTCTTCCTTATCGGAAGTCGGATCAGATTGTACATAAAGAACGGATTTTATAACGTGAGGAATTCGCCTTACGTTTCAATATGTACGAAATCCCCAATGTTCCCAACGGATTTATATACAATTTTCAAAACTCTTTGTTGGTTATTATTTATATAACATATTTTTTATTAGTATGATATGTGTTGTTTTAACTACGGGATGTAATTAAAATATGTATTTTATTCAATACAGTATTATTTATTAACCGGAAAATTAAGTTAAATTAGTTTCACATAAGCAATAGTAATTATGGTTTAGTGAAGGTTTTAATTTGTTTGGGATTATAAATAACTTCTTTTAACAGTAATATAACACGGTTTTTCCAACTTTTCTCCCACTAAACTTCTGAAATTTAATAAAATGAACAAGCCAATTAGCCCAATTTATAGGTAACCTAAAAGACGATCAGCTTATATTAAATCCGGTCAAAAATATGTTTGTTTCGGATTGTTTGGTATAGAACGGGGGTTGTAAAACTAAGTTTGCGACCTCGAAAACCATGGGGAGAACTTTTGATAGGCGAAAAACCTAATATTTTCGCACTTTTCCATATTTATTCTTGCATTAAATCATAAATAACAAAAATATATTTTATTTGATACAAGCCATATTAAAATTTGAAATATAAATGTTTGCGATATACTCAATGTTGACTTTGACAGCAAATTCACCTAAAAAATAGAGAAACATGCAGACAGTATTTAGGCTACGGTGGCGTTCACATTATTTTGTAAATAAAAATGTTCATGCATAAATCCAAAAACTTTCGAACCAGGGTCGAGAAACTAACAATAACAAAACTAGCATTGAGTGTTACTTTGACAGCTCTCTGTATATTTTGATTTTTCTGAGGTTAAATATTTTTCCGATCAATTTCTGAGGAAAAAATCCCATTTTCAAAGTTTAATAAAACTCCTTCAGCAGGATTCCAGGATCCCTCCATTTTGCATATGAGACGTTTGAGACGTTTTAAGAGACGTTTGAGACGTTTCTCAATTAAGAGAAGGATAACGAACACCAAGGGTCACCTATGAACTTGTATCTAGTGGAGTTAGGCTACAAGTTTTCCAATTGTCTACAAACTGCATTCACTTAATTTATAGTTTTACTGCTTTTATTGCTCACTCTGTATAACTTCTTCAGAGTGTTCGGTATATTTCTTGAACCCCATTCTATTCCGTACTACATTATTGATGTATATAACTGTATCTCAATTGAATATTGTGTTCTACAGTCAAATTATACTTACTTTGGGCCATCAAACGGCGCACATAATCAGTTGACGTGCCAAGCACTGAGATACAATGACTCAACTATAGTGTGCGTAGTATATTGTATTGTGTTACAGCCGTACCTTTATTGATGTACGTAACTGTATCAATTGAATGTAGGGTTCTATAGTCAAATTCTAATAACTTTGAGCTAATCTCTGAGTAACAAGGACTCATCTATATAGTGCGCATTATATTGTATTGTGTTACAGCCAACGTGAGCGCCACCATCAAGGTGGAAGGACACCTTGTAACCTTGAACGACAAGGTCCACCTCAAGGTGCACAAGGTCGGGCTGAGCCCCGAGGTCGGTAACATGAAGATCTACGCGTCCAACCTCATCAGTGGCAACAAGGAGCTTAGTGAGTATTGCAGTAGTGGCTAGAGCGCTGGCCTCGAAATGTAAGTTATCTATGTCGATTGTGAGCAAAATCAACAATTTTATGAAGGTTTGAAACTGGATCCAGACACATTTGGTAACTGGGCAAGTAGTTGATAAACTGGATAAATAATCAGTCGGTATTGAGTCAGTAACGAGGCTACACAAAGCATCTAACATTCCTACACTCATAGTTCATTCGTATTCGTCTTAAAATACGAAGTTAATAGTTAACCGTTTACTTGGTTAAAATGCTAATCCCACTTTGATAGAGGTAAAAGAAATAAGCTATTTCCTCAATGCAATTATGATCCTTAGTTCAATTAATGTATTTGTTATGATAGCTTTCCACAGTATTTTATTATTTTTTAATATTTTATTGATACCCTTATATAATAGGAAACATTTGAATATAGATTACTAGTAATTTCAATCCGTCCGCCATTTGTAGTACTGCAGACATCTAGACATGGTGTAACTTAACCCAGACACAGTTGAAACACGTGCCTTGTTACTCAAGATACGCGCAAAACACAATGCTAACTAGCAAACAACTGTTTTTATAGTTAGATCTAATAGAAACAGAACTATTTTAACTGTAGAATCCAGTGCTATCCACCTGGACCTTTGTATTATAAACAGTATTTTTTTATAAGCAGTCAAACCGCACCAAAAACCCTATATTCGGCATCCAACTTAGCAGTCATTTGATTCTTAAAGGTCGATTTGTCAGATTTCTAAACAGTTAATAAAAGAAAAACTAACGTTGCATAATAAAAACAAAAATAGGGTCTCACAGAGATAGAAATTAAATTGCAAAATAAATGTAATACCTGTAATATATTTATCCTATAGAACAACCTAATAAACTAACAGCTCAATAGTTTACAAATATACTTGGTTAATACATCCCTATAATTAAATACCACTAGTCTTCATATGTTCATAGAGAGACAATAAGCCGGCATAGCCAATTAATTAGCAGAGAATATTGTACTGCCTCGCATAGCTTGTTCAATACATTTCTCATTAGCTGGGAAGCTCTGTTTCTCGGTAGCTCATTAAACGGTAGCTACATAGTGGCTATCAGAAATGCACACATCAAATTCAATTTATAGGCCTATTAATAATGGTTTTAATGAACGCACTATGTTATTTTAGTAATTAATTTTAATTGTTAAATCTAAGTGAGGTCCCACAATTGTAATGACCATGTGTATCCTATGTAGCCTAATTGGTTCACAGTTACCAGTTCACACCATACTACGAGTGTTATACTTATCTTGGTGCAGACTTTTAATAGTCCATGCATTTAGTTATATCCATGGTGTCCTGAGATAATGATGATATACCGTATTTTTTGTTTTAAGATTAAAAATTCACGGTCAACATTTTCAATCATAAGTAACCAACATTTTTTGAAACTAACATTTTCTAATGAGTGAGGTGTGATCTAAAGTTTATGACAAACCATAGTCAAAGAAAAACAACACAACTTTAACCTTAACACTTTTTTATGTTTGTCAAGTCCGTTGCTATAAATAAGGTATTAATTTTTAAGATTTATGTAAAAATATAAATTAAACTTATTCAATATGATTCACAAGATTACATGAAAAAACCAACAAATCGTATTAAAAAATTTTACAATTCCCAAAATTCGAAAAAAAATTTAGATCCGGCCCGGAGGACCAAAATTGTGTAATCCAGTCCAATTACATCAGCGTGCTCCGATCTCTAAAATCTCAGCAATTGGTAAACTAAGGCGAATCGAAATCTTACAAAATCCATTTACGTTTTGATCAATTTAACATCCAATTTGATTCTTAGGCGAGCTGGCCCTGAACGTGGTGAACCAGTTCTGGAGGCTGTTCTACGTGGAGATGCTGCCCTACGCCGAGCAAGGGTTTGACGAGGTGCTGAGGGGAGCCATCAACAAGTACACTCTGCAGGTGCCTTACGACCAGATGTGGTTCGTCGATTGAAGAAGGGCGAACGGGCGAACAGTACAGCGGTGAAACTATAAACAGTTGGTGAAGTTCGAAACAGTGAATTGTTGTAGAGTAGTACTATGTGTTTGGAGAAGAAATGATAAGTATTAGTGTAACCATTTGTTAAAAATAAATTTTTATTATGTTATTGCGTGAATTATTTCATATCCTTTTCTTCTTCGTGAACTATTTGCACAGTAATAATCAAATTGTCAGTGCATTTTTCTTGTTTTACATATTGTGCAAATCGTAATATAATTTTCATTTAATAAAAATTAGAAAAACCTACTTATTAGGATTCACATACAGTCAATATTTATGTAAATGCCATAAGGCTTTTGTAATTTAAGATTTCACATATTATAATCCTAATTATATAACTTTACGTTATAAGCAAAGTTTGTTAGGAAGACCCTCACGAGCAACTGAACTGGAAAAAGTTGCTTCTGAACTCATTGGTTGTGCTCAATTTGGTAGGAATAAAGCTAATACCCTCAAGGAATATAGGTCTCTTTCCCGTTCGTCAAACGAATCCTTTTGAGCTCTGCTCCACTGGCCTTCAAATTATCCATATAATTATAATGGAAATTACCCTTTATTGCATCGGATAATGACATATAAGGCATCAATTTACACATCAGTCGTTCTTTATTCCAGGTAATTCAACATGTTTGCCACAGAACGCAACATACTAAACGCTATAAACTGTTGTAGAAATACTGAAAGGGTTATGAGCGGAGGGAAATAAGCTCTCCGAAATAATTGACTACAAATTCCCCGACGTGAGTTGCAGCAAGTTTGCGATAAATTTAAATTTAATGAAATAATGTTATAGGTATGCAGATTGTACATTATGCAATGTGTATTGGGAATCTCAATTCGTTACTTTCAGTTTTTATACTTAAACTTATTCAAGCCATCATATTAATTATTAGTATTAAAAAATATGCCTAACATCTCTAAGAAGTGTTTTAATTTTAATTATTATAGGTTATTTGCTGTAATTATCCTATACTCTAATATGAGTAAGGTTTGCTTGCTTGCTTGCTTGCATGCTTGCTTGCATGCTTGCTTGCTTGCTTGCTTGCGACATGGATCTCAAAAACGGCTCCAACGATTTCCTTCAAATATTTGAAATAACTAATTTCTGGGATAAAAATAAGTTCTAGACAGGCCTCATCCCCAGGAAAAATCAAATAATGTAAAAAAACTAAAATGAAAAGTTAAAAAAATTAACATTGGGCTTATGGAGTTTCAAATCAAAACAAAAGAATTGTAACAGCTGTTCATAATAATCAACCAGGGAACTGTCAAAGTAATACTCATGTTGTATAGCCTATGATTATTAACATGTGGTTTCCTGAGAGCAGAGATTAAAAGATTTGAGTGAATATTACATAAATAGAGTAGTAAAATAAATCAAAGGGACATTGAGCTATAAATAACAACTGGAGTGACCTTAAAAATGTAGAAAAGAGGCAAATGAGTTATACAAATCTGATTATCAGTAGGGGGAAGTGGTGAAATATTACTCCAAG
The DNA here is from genome assembly GCA_963675035.1 of Allygus modestus. Classification (NCBI taxonomy): domain Eukaryota; kingdom Metazoa; phylum Arthropoda; class Insecta; order Hemiptera; family Cicadellidae; genus Allygus; species Allygus modestus. The sequence goes on from OY776111.1 coordinate 426,589,965, forward strand.
TCATATAAACTGACTGACCTTCCCCGAGCAAAGCTCGGCCCCCCAGGTACTCTCCACAAATCAAATAATAAATTTAAAAACACTTCGAGACACAGTAGTGAAGGTCCATTGGTAATTGTATTGTAACTCTTTTTGTTAATAGGAAAAACTCACTCGATTTCAATATTAGCTGTAGTATGCTTCACAAAATAATATATTGTCAATTTTTCATTTTGGCGGCTCACAAGAATTAAGAAGAAAATATTAAATATAAGCAGAGGTCAAACTGTACATCAAATTAAAGGTCTTAACTAATAACTACGATGATGTAAACATGACCTCAAACGGGCCACTGAGTAAAATACCCCCGTAGCAGCAAACCTGCGTACTCAGCGAATTTCCAATGCATATATATGTATCTTAATACCACATAAAGCCACATACCAAGTTTCATCAATATACATTCTTAAATAAACTATTTATGACATTTTAATTATTCCCCATAAGAATAACATGGCGGCTGAGTATGCAGGTTTGCTGAAGCAAGGAACACAAAAAATGGGCTTTTATACAAATATCAATATAACTCAACTAGGTAAAGCCACGTACCAAGTTCTATTAATTTATGTTCATAATTAAAGGAGATAACACGTTAATTATTCTCCATAAGAATAACATGGGGCTGAGTATGCAGGTTTGCTGCTACGGGAACTATCGGGCAAAAAATGGGTTTTTGTGCAAATATCAAAAGACCACAATGGAATGAAGCAATATACCAAGTTTCGTCAGGATAAGTTGATAAATAAGCGAGATATACAATTTTTATTATCCTCCATAAGAATAACATTGGACAACGTACTGTGTTTAGCACTTTCAATATCTCAGTAACAAATTGACGTAGAGCAATGATTAAAACATCAAATTGTGCGTCTTTTTAAGCTGATTCAAATGGAAAAAATAAAACTTTACTTTTTCAAAAAATGTATGTAAAAAACTCAAAAAACCCATTTTTGGGGTACAAAACCCCCCCAAAATACCCCTTCATTACCCAAATTTCATTAATTTATTTTCATAATGAAGGGAGATAACACGTTACTTATTCTCCATAAGAATAACATGGGGCTGAGTACGCAGGTTTGCTGCTACGGGAGCCTTTGGTAAAAAATTGTTTTTTTTGAGCAAATATCAATGGTCCACAACCAGATGAAGCCGTATACCAAGTTTCATCAGTATACGTTCATAAATAAGCGATATATAACATTTTTATTTTCCTCCATAAGAATAACATTAGAAAACGTACTGTGTTTAGCACTTTCAATATCTCGGTAACCAATCGCCGTAGAGAAATGATCAAAATACCAAATTGTGTATTTTTTTAAGCTGAATGTAATGGAAAAAACTAAATTTTGACTATTTCCAAAATTATATGTAAAAAATAAAAAAAAAAAACATTTTTGGGGAACAAAACCTCCTAAAAATACCCCTTCGGATAGAGCGATCTGGCTGGTTTTCGTACTTAAAGTCATAAATGGTACTTTACACGGTTATACTAAATTTCATCAAAATCGGATAATTTTTACGAGAGTTATCGTGCTCACGGACACACACACACACACACACACACACACACACACACACACACATACACATATATATATATATATATATATACAGTTTCGAACGAATGTGTGGTGTTTTTGGGGTCTGGGGACCTCAAAACGAAAAGTTATCATGGTCCCGGGCCTAGGTATTACCATGCCGACTACGGTAATAGCTTCTTCCCTATAGGGGAAATTTGCTAAAATGGCCAAACATTTCTGTAGTGCTGTTTAACAGATTTTAAAATGCAATTATATTTGATACAATCGTCCTTTCGAGGTCCGATTTGTGGCATTGTGTTAAATCATAGATTAACACCAGTGGTATCGATATAGAGATATAACACTTGTGGTATTATTAATCCATGTTAAACTATATACAAAATAGTATCGTATTATTAAAACCAGGCGAGCTTTTGCCATAAAATTACAAGAACTTACTTTACAACAAAGGGTCCTGCACTACAAAACTGTATATTTTACTCACAATATTTCTCAGAGAGTTTAATATGCCGATGCATAACATGTGTATATCATTACAAAAAGCGAAATTTGTTAGAACAATAAAGTATGTTATATTGATTGGGATTAGATAAGATACAACAATAAATTATCTGATCTTATTTGCAAAGAAATCCACGAATATTTAGATATTTTCTCCTTCGCAGACTATATACTGTACTATACGTGAAAGTGCTGGTATTGTGTTCTCTATTTTGAAGGCGCATTGTTTCATTGCACGATGTTATTTCAGTTCCAATGAATTGAAAGTAGATGACACAATAAGTCAACATCACAAGGAAAAGAAAATAAAATTTTTTTGGAAAGTACTAAAGAAGTTAACTATATGTAAAATCACAATGCTGGGTAATAATTATATGAAAAAGAGGATGTATTGGATTAATTATATGATATTGTACCTCACCGATTTTGGGAGTTCAAAAATAATAATAATGCCGGTTGGGAAACAAAATTACTATTTATTCAAACGCACAATCAACTTTACAACAACTGATCTAAACCAATTTAAACGTTATTAACAATAGGTATATCCGCGGTTAAAATACAATAATAATTAAGGTTACATTAAATTTAGAAAGAAAACTCCAATTAATAATTTAGCAGGGAGAGGCGGCGCGACGCGTGTTAATTACATCGTCACATACTCGGGACTGGGGGCGAGGCTCGCGTCTCCTTCCCCAACGCTGAACCAAGCCAGCCAATCAGAAACAGTTTCGCACGTGACGTCACGGGAACACTTCATTGACAAGTGCTGCAGCCAAACGATCACTCACGCCGTTACTCAAACTATGAGGCACGGGAATCGTGCACTTAGGCCGGCGTTGAGAGATGAAATGCTGACGCCATGCACATTCCTGCTGATATCAACGCCTGGCCGGGCCCGTGGGAGCATCGAAGTTGAGATTAGCTTGGAGAAAATATCCCAGCGTGTGGTGGTCGGTTTTATATTTTGTACCAGCCAACTATTCAAAATGAAATAATGAAAATAATGTTAAGAGCACCGTTCCTCCTTCCAATTACAGATTTTAGTGACGGTAGAAATTTAATTATTAGGAACGGTAAACTGTAATTATTTAATTACAGTTAATTATTTAATTATTTAATTACAGTGTCGTATTAATGGCTTTTAACGGTCTAGGGATTTTGGGCCGTCACAATATTGCACTGGAGATTGAAATATTGAGATATTGAGTGTTAAATTTTGAAAACCAATAAAATTAATTTAAGTTTTATTTAGTTAATATAGTATTTTTATTTTTAGTTAGTATAGTAACTAGTAATTCTAATAGTTACTATACTAGTTATATAGTTCTTCGCACGGGTTAGAAAGGTAAGTTAACTTGAACCAGCTGTTCTTGCTTCTGTTCTTTAAGCTGTCAAATGGAAGAGTCCACAGCTGTTCGCATTACAGTTTCTGAATGTTTACTTTCTTCTTAAATGTAAACATTGAAACTTAGGACGTTCACGGGGCGTAGCCCGAGAGAATTTTAAGGAAGTGAATATGCCTATGTGTTGCATGGGTTCAAGATCTACCTTTGTGTAAAGTTTCAGCACAGTCGGTTCAGTAGTTTTTATGTTTACCTGGAACATCACACAGACAGACAGACAGACAGACATAAACCACCCCTGCTTTATAATATTATAGATAGTTAAATTAAGTTTTTTTCAGTTATTGCAATTAACTTTTGACAAAATGCAAGCAGTAATATCTTTGCTGTAAATCTATTTTGGTCCAAATACAAACTGCTCTACTTCGGAGCAGCTAAACTTTCCTCACTATATTGGAAGATGCATATATTTTTAACGTTATCGGATTATGTTAATGTGAAACATAGATGGAATCAAATATCTTTGAAACTTAACAAATCCTTAAGAAACACTTTGCAAAATTAAACTTGTTTCTTGTAACTTTTTTAAATGCAGTTAAAACTTATACAAGTTTTTATTTAATTTTTTTAATGTTTGAATTTATGTTGTAGAGCAACGGAACAATCTACACCTACCACTGAGTAGTCTTAGTTTTTGATACTCTTAGTTACTCGTGAAAGTGAAGTGAAACCTTTTTCAAGAACGAAGTCATCTTAAATATTTTCTTCACTCACATGTCTAAGTGATCTATGTGAGACTGCTTTATATTTATATTTTTGAATTCTCCGGCCTACACTACGGAAAACCTGGGGCACTGAGTGGAAAGCATTGTTCAGATAGGAAAAAGGAGCATTGCAAGTCCGTAGGGCTTCAGTTTTGATAGAGGAAACTTTACACTACTCTTGATAGTGTTTAGGATTGCAAAATAATGTTTCTGCATTCAGTTGTTGTTTGCAAAAGCACTTTATTGGAAATTAAAAAGACGTGTAAATGAATTAAAAAAGTAAACAATTAAAAAAAGATTACGATATTAATTTCTCCATCTTTATAAAATAAAGCTACCAAACTGCTTTAATGTGATCAAAATTGATAATTTTTGTAGCGAAACGCGTTACACACATCAGCTATGATGCACCTCCAGCTGTGTTCAAATGCAATTGCATACGTTGACGTTTGTCAACGTTCACACATATACACAATCACGATTTATAGATTTGAGTATACGATCGATTTATTGATGAAACAAAAATGTACATACACAAACACGTTTACTGATTGCTGATTTACTAAGTTTTAAATTTGAATCTACTCCCTTAATATACTCTGTTTGTTTACTCAATTTATTAAAATCTAATATCGGTAATTTTTCCCACTTCGTTAAGCAACAGAACAGCAAACAAATTAAAAAAAAATACTGTGATATTGAAAATTAGCTGATGGTGACTGAAGAAAGTAGTATTGCCAAGTTATGAAAGTGTATTGATCTTAAACATTGTTTTTCGGCACACATTTGTAAATTAGATTGCATTTAAAGAATCACTGAATTAATAGTAAATTAATTTAGTATCATAATAAATGATACATAATACTTCATTGAGACAATAGAAATATGGGACTTTGTTTCCAATATTTCACCAACATCGGTAAAATTGAATATCTATTATTACAGATCCATACGTAACCATATATATGAGCTCAATATGGAAATAGTAGTCATAGATGTACTCTTGCGCTGATATTTCGTAACGCCAACGTCGGGGTAAGACCATGATATCAGCTACCTTCACACAAAACTTCAGCTCAATCGTTAAATTGTATTATAAAATACCCGTCGCAGCAAACCTGCGTACTCAGCGAATTTCCAGTTCATATATATGTCTTACCAGTACATAAAGCCACTTACCAAGTTTCTTTTATAATCATTCATAAATAAGCAATGTATAAAATTTTAATTATTCTCCATAAGAATACCATAGGGGCTGAGTACGTAGATTTGCAGCAACAAGGAATACAAAATATGTGATTTCATGCAAATATCAATGTAACTCAATTAGGTGAAGCCACATACCAAATTTCATTAATATACATTCATAAATAAGCAATATATGCATTTTTAATTATTCTCCATAAGAATAACATGTGAGATAAGTACTCAGGTTTGCTGTAACAAGGAACATCACAAATGAATTACTATGCAAATATCAATAAACTCAACTAGGTGAAGCCACATACCAAGTTTTATTAATTTATGTTCATAATTAAGGGATATATAATATTTTACGTTTTCTCCATAAGAATAACATGGGGCTGAGTATGCAGGTTTGCTGTTAAGAGAACAACCGGTAAATTTTTTTGTGTGCTAATAACAATAGACCACAAATAGATGAAGCGATATACCAAGTTTCGTCGGTATACTTTTATAAATAAGCGAGATATAAAATTGTTCTTATTCTCCATTAAGATAATATTAGACAACGTACTGTGTTTAGCACTTTTGATATCTGGAACCAATTGAGGTAGAAAAATTATCAAAACACCAAATTGTGTGTCTTTCTGAATCCAATGGTGAAACACAAAATTTGAAATTTTCAAAGATTATATCAAAAAACTCAAAAAACCCATGTTTGGGGTACAACACCCCCCCCCCAAATATCCCTTCGGAAAAGTAGATCTATCTGGTTTTCGAAATTAAGTCATATATGTTGCTTTACACGTTTTTACAAAATTTCATCAAAGTTGGACCATTATTACGAGAGTTATCGTGCTCACGGACACAGCTATGTATATAGTTGTTGTAAATATATTTTTAATATATATAATTTTCAGTAAATTGGATATTGTAATGTGTGTGTATTTGTATATATATATATATATATATATATATTTGAACAAATGGTGTTTTTGACATCTAGGGACCTCAAAACAAAAAGTTATCATGATCCTTGGCCTAGGTCTTACCATGCCGACTACGGTAATAGCTTCTTCCCTACTACAGGGGAAATTCACTAAAAAAATACAGACAGACACCACCTTCATCTATAAAAAAATAGAAGGCTGATGACCTAGGGTAAAATTTGGCAATGTTTGACGCCATCTAATGTCATAATTAACGTTGATCACTGGCTGTTGAAGTAATCATGAGTTGACAAAGTTGTTGACTAATCTATTCGCTAAGGTGACCTTCACACTCATCAATGTTTCTAAGCCAGTCCGAGGATGAGTTATGAGTGATAAGCGATGATTGATGATTGATAATTGTGTCACCTCATCTAACCCTGAGATCCCACTGTTTTTTTTCTCGGGATCACTGATTCATAGCGCAATGGACCATGACAGTAGGACGTCTAGTCCACATTGTAAGCCAACCAAACCTTTGATAGAATTTGTCACATATAAGAGATATCTTCTTGCAAAATGCACCTCGGGATTTTGCACAAACTTTGAAAAAAAAAACCGATGTTTTTCATCAGACATATAATACTCACAGTAAAAATTAAATTTGTATGTAAAGCTGTCATTTGAAAAGTGTTAACATTAGACTTGTAGAGTTTAATAACATTTTAACTATCATAACATGATAACAAATAACCAGTGAGCTGATAAAGTAACAATGACGTAGTAAAATATAATTTATGATATATATGGGAACTGTAACTTCGAGTAGAATTGAGTTCAGAAACAAACTGACAACTATACAATGAATGAAGTTTGTTCTTCGAATTTCGTCCTTATTATTACGTGTTAAAACTCTTTGGCCGTTTTAGAAGTTAACTTGATTTAGTAGTCGTAAAAGTTAAATTTAACGTAAAAATGACTGATGCAAAGAAACAATGGGTAAGGGTTGGAAGTTTTCCCAATATTCTTTAAATTATCTCCGGAAATTTATATCAAGCACCGCACTTAAATAGCGTTTCAATATGGGGTTTGGAAGATAACAGGTACAGCAACAAAGTGGATCTAGAGTGACATTTCCTCATTTTGGTATGACAGCAACAAATTACCGTCGCTATTTCACTCCCGAAAATACGTTCATAGCTGATACAGTTTAGTCTCCCCCTCTCCCCTACCCATTCATAAAACAAACGATTATAAATAATTAAAAAAAAAAATATTATCTTTTACCAAAATGATTAACTTGCCTGTAGTTGCAAGTCCGACCTGACAGTTGTATCGGCCATTCAACAACAAAACCTATTCACTTTAATAGTGTGATATATCTTTGTATTTGATGTTTTATACATAAAGACCAATAGATCACCACGGAACATTTATTTAATGAAAGTTAAGATTTATGAAACTTATGGTAAAGATAAACTAGAAACAAAGGTCACTATATTATAGTTCCCTGAAAAATAATGTTTAACCCATACATCACATTTAACGAGGACCTCACATATATCACATATTTACCACGAATAACACATATATCACGTACAACAAGTCACTTTATGAAGTGAATAATATTGAAAAATTTCACTCATTTTTCGTGGTTTATGATTCTCTTGTATTAACATATTTTGAGGGGAGCTCCATTCAGATAATATTTATAAACAAAAAGTGATTTAATTCCAACATTTATTGGAGATTTATGGTGATTTTTTTAAATAGTTGAGTAAGCTAGAAATCATTTGTAATATTACATATATGATAAAAATAAAAACTATAAATAAACTTTTACATATATCTGGAATGTTGGTGATAGAAGAAAAGACATGCGAATATACCTATAAAAATTAAATTATTGTTCCGACTGTGCATAAGTCAGAATATTTATTTTGTTACTAATAAAATAAGGTTATACACCTTATAGAACTTATGGTTTCTAGTTTTGGAACTGCTGTCCCTTTATAAAATCTTCTTTGTCAAATAATACAAACTCAATGTCTTGTAGTTAAAAAACATTCTAAAAAAAACAAAAAAACAAAAAAAACAAAAAAAAAAAACAGTAGATTTCAGACATCGCAAAAAACCCATTGCAGCAAACCTGCGTACGTAGCGAATTTACAATGCATATATATGTGTCTCACTACTACATAGAGCTACTTACCAAGTTTCACAAAAATACATCCATAAATAAGTGATATATAGCATTTGATTTATTCTCCATAAGAATAACATTAGGGCTGAGTACGCAGGTTTGCTGCAACGAGGAAGATAAAAATGTGTATTTTTGCAATTATTGATATAACTCAACCAGGTGAAGCTACATACCAAGTTTTATTATTTAGGTTCATAACTAAGGGAGAAATAAAACTTTACTTATTCTCCATATGGATAACACGGGGGCCGAGTAAGCAGGTTTGCTGCTATGGGGATAATCAACAATAAATGAGGTTTTTGTGCAAATATGAATATACCACAACTATTTGAAGCAACATACCAAGTTTCATCAATATACATTCATAAATAATCGAGATATCAAATTTTATTATTCTCCATAAGGATAACATTGGACAACGTACTGTGTTTAGCACTTTGAATATCTCTGCAACTGTTGGACGTAGAACACAATTAAAACGCCAAAATGATTGTTTTGTAGAGCTAAACTGATTGGTAAAAATAAATGTGAAGTTTTTAGTAAAATTATCTGAAGAAAATCTAAAAACCTTTTTCCCATAAGATTAACATGGAAAATTTTATGGTCGCGTTTTTTTACTTTTCTCTACAACCACTTAACCTAGGTTAATGATTCAAGATACCAAATAATTTTTTTTATCTTTATAAAATGGCTATAACTAAAATTGAGTGTTTTTTAAATTTAAGGGGGAAAATTAAAAAAAAACTGATTTTTGGAAAATTTAAAGCCCCCATTAAACCCCCTTCCCATAGTCTGATCGATCTGGTTTTCGAACTTAAAGTCATAAATGTTACTCTACACATTTTTGCTAAATTTAGTCAAAATCGGGTGTTTCTTTCAAAAGTTATCGCGGTAACGGACACATATATATTCATATACATACATATACATATGTATAAATTCGAACGAATAGTGTTTTTGGCATCTGGGGACCTCAAAACAAAAAGTTATCATGATCTTGGGCTTAAGTCTTTCCATGCCACCTACGGTAATAGCTTCTTCCCTATAAGGGAAATTCGCTAAAACAAAAAAAAAATACCCCTGTCGCAGCAAACCTGCGTACTCAGCGAATTTCCAATGCATATATATATATGTATCTCACTACTACATAGAGCCACTTACCAAGTTTCACAAAAATATATTCATAAATAAGTGAAATATAGCATTTTATTTAATCCCTATAAGAATAACATTAGGGCTGAGTACGCAGGTTTGCTGTAACGAGGAAGATAAAAATGTGTATTTTTGCAATTATCAATATAACTCAACTAGGTGAAGCTACATACCAAGTTTAATTAATTTAGGTTCATAACTAAGGGAGATATACAACTTTACTTATTCTCCATATGAATAACATGGGGGCAGATGATGCAGGTTTGCTGCTACGGGGAAAATCAACAACAAACCTTTTTTTGTGCAAATATCACTATACCACAACTAGTTGAAGCCATATACCGAGTTTCATCAATATACAGTAATAAATAATCAAGATATCAAATTTTATTTATCCTCCAAAAGGATAACATTGGACAACGTACTGTGTTTAGCACTTTGATTATCTCTGAAACAGTTGGACGTAGAACAATTAAAACACCAAAATGATTGTTTTGTAGAACTAAACTGATTGGTAAAAAGAAATGTGAAGATTTTAGTAAAATTATCTTAGGGAAATCCAAAAACCTTTATCCCATAAGATTAACATTGGAAATTTTATGGACGCGTTTTTTGACTTTTATCTACAACGACTTAACCTAAGTTCCGGTAATGATTCAAAATGCCAAATTATTTTTTTAAGCGCTATAATATTGCTGTAACCAAAATTAAGTGTTTTTAAAATTTTATGGGGAAACATTCAAACAACTAATTTTTGTAAAATTTAAAACCCCATAAAACCCCCATAAAACCCCCTTCCCATAGTCCGATCGATCTGGTTTTTGAACTTAAAGTCATAAATGTTACTCTACACATTTGTGCCAAATACCATCAAAATCGGGCGTTTCTTTCAAAAGTTATCGCGGTAACGGACACATATATATAAATAGATGAAAAATACATATATATATATATATAAATTTGAACGAGTAGTGATTTTGGCACCTGGGGACCCCAAAACAAAAAGTTATCATGTTCTCGGGCTTATGCCTTACCATGAGACCTACGGTAACAGCTTCTTCCCTATAGGGGAAATTCGCTAAAACTAGTGGATTGACGACCGAAAGGTATTTAACCTTATTTTATTAGTCTCAGTCTAGGAGACAAATTACATAAATAATACCCCGTCGCAGCAAACCTGCATACTTAGCGAATTTCCAATGGAGATATAAATGTCTTAATTCTACATAAAGTCACTTACCAAGTTTGATAAAAATACATTCACAAATAAGCAATATATACCATTTTAATTATTCCCCATAAGAATAACGTTGGGGCTGTGTACGCAGGTTTGCTGCATCAAGGAACACAAAAAATAGAGTTTTATGCTAATATCAATATAACTCAACTAGGTGAAGTTATATACCAGTTTTTATTCATTTATGTTCATAATTAAGGGAGACATAGCATTTAATGTTATCCATAAGAATAACATGGGGCTGAGTACGCAGGTTTGCAGCTACAAGAGCCTTTGATAAAAAATTTTGTTGAGCAAATACCAATGCACCACACGGCTAGATGAAGCCGTATACCAAGTTTCATCAGTGTACATCATAAATAAGCGAGATATACAATTTTTTCTTTTCCTCCTTAAGAATAACATTAGACAACGTACTGTGTTTAGTACTTTCAATATCTCGGTAACCAATTGACGTAGAGGAATGATCAAAATACCAAATTGTGTGTTGTTTTAAGCTGAATACAATGGTGAAAACTAAAATTTGACTATTTCCAAAATTATGTGTACAAAATTCAAAATACCCATTTTTGGGGTACGATACCCCCAAAAAATACCCATTTGGATAAAGCGATCTGGCTGGTTTTTGAACTTAAAGTCATAAATGCTGCTTTACACGTTTGTACCGAATTTCATCAAAATCGGATAATGTTTACGAGAGTTATCGTGCTCACGGACACATATACATATATATATTGATAAGAACAGAGTGATTAGGGCTACTAATATGTTAGCTTTAAGCATAAACATATTATGATAAAACCAAAAAAGGGTACTCTGTTAATAAAACAACAGCTTAAAGCTAATATATATATATATATCCAGTTTCGAACGAATGGTGTTTTTGGGGTCTGGGGACCTCAAAACGAATAGTTATAATGGTCCCGGGCCTAGGTCTTACCATGCCAACTACGGTAATAGCTTCTTCCGTATAGGGGGAATTCGCTAAAATGGTTTAGTTTACGTTTTGTTCATCCGAGAAGCCGAAATCGGTGTTAAACAATTTCTGTCTTCCTATTTGCTAGGGCCACTTTTTGTACGCTTTTCACAGGACAACTGTTAAACTGAATTGGATAAATATATTCTCCGTCGCCATGAGGACCTTTGATTCCAGTTACTTGAAAACCTCAAATGCGCATAGTCCGTCAAAGATCCAGTTTTAATCTTATGTATATATGTTCATGTATGATTTCTTCGGTAACAGTAAATACAATTTGAATTTTTGTTTATTACTGCGAGGTCCCATACGAAGAATGAGTCATGAGCTATTTCAAACCTAAACTTAATAACGAGCCTACATTTGTGACATTGCCAATGCCAGTGTAGTGATATTTACCGCCTCTTGTGTTATCGCTGGCTGTTTAATGACGCATATTTGAATTGATAGATAGTAATTTATCACATCGATGAACAAACAAAAGCGTTATTTCGTGTAAAACTGAATGTTGGCTCTGCGCGGTTTGCTGTGATGAGTATCGCTCGATGGATGTGTCTCTTTATGACTCTATTTCAGTATTATAGGCTCTAGATCCCCGCCCAGTGAATATCAGTGTTGAATGTGATACTCGTATACAAATCCGTGATAAATAAACTGTAAATAAAATAGCATAATTCGCTAAAAATGACTAATTTCTTGAGTAGCATGAAACGTGTTGTTACAATTACTCAGGATAACATAAACTACGTCTCACAACACTACAAATATATTTACTCTTATGTACTCTTAAGACGATAATTATAGAAAAGGTATGGTACAAGGCGATCGATTTCAATCTGGTTCTCTAATTTTATCCCGAATAAAAATAAGCGATACACATAAATATGTTATAGGTATTTAAATTGTACCATGCGAATTACCAGTATAAAATGAAGTTGGAAAGGGTTAGGTATATAATTTATCTTTCTATTAATCTCGCTGGAAACATGTCTGCTTTAGGAAAATATCCCCTGTTATTTAAACGATAATACATAAAAATTATCACTTAATTCTACTCCAGAACGTCCTGTCATAACTGGGAGATTAAACTATCTCGGAATAAACTAAATAATAACTAATCCTTTCAATTTATAAATGAAAAAAGTTTCAAAATAACAATATCAAACATAGTACTGAAAGAAATGCAATGTGTACCTTGCAATACTGACTAAAATAAAATTTTTCCAAGCAATGTCAATCCAATACAAATTAATTATACAAAACAAACGATGGAAAATTCACTTAACACAGTTCTATGTGCGATAGGACGGGATGTAATTTAAACAAGTCTTATAACACATATAACTTCATTTACACTTGCGCTATATTCATATATCAGACGGTAATGCGAGAAGGTACGAGGCAATCGATTTCGACCAGGCACACCGATCATCATCCCAATTAGAGAATTGTACCATTTTTAAATATATTCCCCGTCCTATATAGTAGTACAATATAAATAAAAAAAGTTGTAAGGATGTTTTTCATTTCTCCCAAGAACACGTGCTTTCCTAATAAAAGGTTGTGGAATAGAAATCACAAAACGAACTGCAGTCTAAGGTCTGTTTGTATTTGAGTTTTGGAAACCCAATTCCGCTCCTCACACGATGAAGGCGTGTAAATAAGGAAAACCATTTGACTTATTACTGTAGCAATATTTGAACTATCTTAATAATGAAGTGGATTGACTAACATTTTTAAGTTTGGATTGCCAACTGCAATACAATCTCTGGTAGCCGACGTGGGTTGCCAACCAAATACACATCAATCAAACAGACATCACACACTGTTTGGAGCAAATACTCGTCAAGGGGGGGGGGTGGAGTGGGAGTAGGGTTGAAGGGGGTTTACTCTGTTGTGTAATGTTCATTTAATTGACTTGCATGACGAACATGTTCTAAATGACCATTTTCAGTCTGATTTAATTCAAAATAGATTGTATTTTAGCTTATATTTTTGTTTAAAGAAGTCCTAAAAACGTTATTAGGCTATAATAAAATTGAATTTTTTTAAATGTTAACCTTAAACTGTTAATGGTTGGGAAACAAATTACAATACTATGAAACTAATAAAGCAAACGGTTTTTTTAGTCCTAACCTTATATTTAACTGTTTTAACTGAATAACTTAATTTCATTTTGCTTTTATGGTTTAATATGTTGCCATAATTTATGGTTTATTTATGTTGCCATAGTTGTCTTGGCAAACAAACATTTTTTTGCATTAAAAATATCTAAAGGGACAAAAAAACATAGAATAGAATAGGGAATATAGAAAAAAACATATTTTAGAAAAACCATCACTCTACAGTTTTCATCTCACCGGCTGTAAAACCACTTAAAAAAATATAATCTTCAAAAGGATTTAGCATAAAAACGTTTGAACGATGTATTCATAAATTAAGACGACAATTCCAGAGGCAGTAACAGAGAGTTGGCTGTGACAATGACAAACTGCGGTATCTAGATTTGCCGTTTGAATATTCTGCAACCCAATGTGAACCAGATTATTTATCATCTTTATTATTCGAAGGAGAAATAATATTATTGTAACTTAACTTTATAAATAAAATTATAAAATCTGTTTTAGTAGTTTAAATAATAATAGTACATGAAGTATTGTTATTAGAAGTATTAGTAGTCTAGAGTTGTATTAAGCAAAAATATGTTTAGATCTATTTTCTATTTCAAACCCCTACCACTCCACGAAAATTTGAACAATTAATATGTTACATTTAATCAATTAAAATAGTTTAGAGGCGGAAATGCATACAAATCCAATATTGTTTTAATTTATATAAACTCCAAACAAATTTCTACCTATCAAAGTAACGGAAGGCTTGGATGGAAAATTGTTGTAATGATTGTTGGCCAAAATGTAAAATCTATTTATGTTTATTTAAACTATTTGAACGTTCAAGATTGATTTAAAATTTTAACTTATAATCCTGTTCAGATAAAATAGTTTTGTGGTCCTCGGCCTATAGCTCATATACAAACAAAACATTCATTAATTTATGCTATTTTTCGTTAATCTGAAGCACGATGAAATACTGTCCTTCACGTTCCAGTATTTTTAAATGACACGCATTAATAATTAATTATAAATGTTATAGATGGTTGTTCAAATTTATAGTGTTAAGCCATAACAGTGAAAGTGTTCGTAATTACACTGACTATTTTTAGCAACACTATTTTCAGGCATTTTCAGCTTTACAGTAACAAAGAACAAGCACAAATCTTCTGAGGGCACATTAATGTCGTTACAAGAAAGAATAAAATCTTCTTATCCGGGTTGCAGCAGCTTTGTCTGAAGAAACATCGCTTCCGCCCTCGCATCCCGACCAACAAACAGGTGATGCTTTTCTGTTTCAAGTGCAAACAGAAAGATAAAGGCAAACAAGAGATTGTATTGTCCAGATTTGTTTTCTATATTACATTATACAAGAACGTAATTACCTGATAACATGTCTAGTTTATGTAGCGTAATTGATATACCACAATATTATAATAATTGTATTCGCCTGTTTATTTTTATGCTTTATAAACGGCTTGCTTGTGCGACAAGTGACACTGGCATGTAAACTTAGACGATTTGCAAACGCATATGTTCTTACGATGTGGTTGATGACGTAATAATACTGATCATATTATTTGGGACAAATTACTACGATTATTATTGTGGTATTGAACAGTACAAAAAAAACCTACGAAAAATTCGAAAATCTTAAACATACCAAAAATAACCACGAACATCCAGTTGGCCAGGTATTGTGGTGATCAGAGTGTTCGACCTGATAATTTGAGGTTAACCATATAACCTCAACAAAATCTAGAAATATTGAGTAGGTTACAAAATAAAAAAAATGCCATTTTTAGCGAATTTCCCCTAAATGTAAGATGCTATTACCGTAGTCGGCATGGTAAAACATAGGCCTGGGACCATGATAACTATTCGTTTTGAGGTCCCCAGACCCCAAAAACACCATTCGTTCGAATTTGTATATATATGTGTCTGTGGGTGAGTTAATTCTCGTAAAAAAGGTCCGATTTTGATGAACCAAAATCAACCCTTTAACGTGTAAAGGTAAACGGTTAGTTAACGGTTAACGCTTAACGGTTGGTTCAAACGTGTAAAGTATTATTTAGGACTTTAAGTTCGAAAATCAGACAGATCGACCCATCCAAAGTGTTATTTTGCAGGGGTTTTGTACCCCAAAATTAGGTTATTTTGAAGTTTTTACATGTAATATTTTAAAAAGACAAATTTTATTTTCCAGCATTTTATTCAAATTTAAAAAATACACAATTTGGTTTTTTGATCATTTCGCTACGTCAATTGGTAACAGAGATATTGAAAGTGCTAACTAAACACTGTACGTTGTCCAATGTTATTGTTATGGAGAATAAGATAAATTTTATATCTCGCTGATTTATTAACGTATACTAACGTAACTTAATACTTCATCTAGTTGTGGTCTATTGTTATTTGCACAAAAATCAATTTTTACTGATGATTCCGGTAGCAGCAAACCTGAATACTCAGCCCCCATATTATTCTCATGGAGAATAAGTAAAATGTAATGCATCCCTTAACTATGAACATAGATTAATACAACTTGGTAAGTGGCTTTACCTTGTTGAGTTATATTGATAATTGCTTAAATACCCCTGTCGCAGCAAACCTGCGTACTCAGCGAATTTCCAATGCATAATATGTGTCTTAATACCACATAAAGCCGCAAACCAAGTTTCATAAAAATATATTCACATATAAGCGATTTTAATTATTCTCCATAAGAATAACATTGGTAATGAGTATGTAGGTTTGCTGAAACAAGGATCAGAGACAATTGGTTTTTATGCAATTATAAATAAAATTTAACTAGGCGAAGCCACATACTAAGTTTTATCAATATTCAATCATAAATAAGCGCTATATAACATTATAGTTATTCTCCATAAGAATAACATGGGCCTGAGAAAGTATGTTTGCTGCATCAAGGAACAGGAAAATGGGTTTTTATATAATTATCAATATAACTCAACCAAGTGAAGCTACATACCAAGTTTTATTAATTTATGTTCATAATTAAGGGAGACATTACATTTTACTTATTTTCCATAAGAATAACATGGGGTCTGAGTACGCAGGTTTGCTACTACGGGAATAATCAACAAAACATATTTTTTTTGTGCAAATATCAATGTACCAGTACTACGTGAAGCCACATACCAAGTTTCATCAACATACATTCATAAATAATCGAGATATTAAATTTTATTTATTCTCCATAAGGATAACATTGGACAACATACTGTGTTTAGCACTTTGTATATCTCTGCAACGGTTAGGCGTAGAATCACAATTTAAACACCAAAATGATTGTTTTGTGAAACTGAACATATTGTTAAAAGCAAATGTGAAGTTGACGTTAAAATAAACTGAGGAAAAGCCAAAAACCTTTTTCCCATAAGATTAACATGGGAGATTTTATGAGCAGGTTTTTTTGGATTTTCTCCGCAACCACTTAACCTAGGTTAATAATTCAAAATACTAAATTATTTGTTTTTTAAGCTCTATAACATGGTCAAAACCAAAAGTAAGTTTTTTAAAAATTGTAGGGTGAAAAATGCAAAAAACTGATTTTTGGAAAATTTAAAACCCCCATAAACCCCCCTTCCCATGGTCTGATTTTTCTGGTTTTCGAACTTAAAGTCATGAATGTCATTTTACACATTTGAGCCAAATTTTATCAAAACCGGACGTTTTTTACTCAAGTTATCGTGTTAACGGACACACACACACACACACACACACACACGCACACACATATATATATATACATATATATATACATATATATATATACATATATATATATACATATATATATATATATACATATATATAAATTTGAACGAATAGTGTTTTTGGCATCTGGGGACCTCAAAACAAAAAGTTATCATGGTCTCGGGCTTAAGTCTTACCATGAGACCTACGGTAATAGCTTCTTCCCTATAGGGAAATTCGCTAAAACCCATTTTTTGTGTTCCTTGTTGCAGCAAACCTGCATACTCATCCCCCATTTTATTCTTATGGAGAATAATAAAAAATGTATGTATCGCTTATTTATGAATGTACGAGTATATTGATAAAACTTGGTATGTGGTTTCACCTAGCTGAACTAGGTGATATTGATAGGTATATTGATATTTTTATGTAAACCAACTGTTTCTGCTCCCTGTTTCAGCGAACCTACGTACTCATCCCCAATGTTATTCTTATGGAGATTAATTAAAATGTTATATATCACTTAT
This sequence comes from Allygus modestus, assembly GCA_963675035.1. NCBI lineage: Eukaryota > Metazoa > Arthropoda > Insecta > Hemiptera > Cicadellidae > Allygus > Allygus modestus. Next base: position 426,608,193 of record OY776111.1, read on the forward strand.
TTGTGAATATATTTTTATGGAACTTGGTGTGCGGCTTTATGTGGTATTAAGACATGTTTTACGCTATAGAAATTCGCTGAGTACGCAGGTTTGCTGTGACGGGGGTATTTTAATTTGTCATCTGTCAATGGACTGATAAGAATTCCTTCTTCAAGTTTTGGACAGGTCTATAAGAAATTGTTCAAATAATTAACTACAATAAGAACAAAACAAATCAATATCCTTTGACGTCTTTAAACAAGAAAATAAAACAAAATTGGATACAACTGATCCAAGCAATCAAGTATTTCCCATAATTCATTTCCTGAAGTCTCATTATTTATATAACCCTAATATAAGTAAAATCGACTACTGAAACCTTTACACATTTTTCTCTGCTATTATACTTTGAAAATATTCAAGATTAAGGCTCCGGACTAGGGAATCCAATCCCGGGATCCCGACTGAATTTCGTCTCTCATCAATCCCGGGATTTTAGGTTGCAATCCCGGGGTTTTCGGGATTACGCAAATATGTCGAAATAGTGATAAAAATAAGGTTTTTAAATATTATAAACACAATTGATCATTTAAATTCATTAAAAAACAGTAAAATAAATTTAAATGCTGAAATTTATTAAATTTAATTGAAATCAGTTTAAATAACTAAATATTTGTTATGATTATGCATTAATACTCAGTTGTTATATTGCCAGTTGCAATAGGATTATGTTTTTGTTTTTATTAATAATGCCAATCGTTTAAGAATCCAGGTTAAGATTACTTAGTTATATCAAACAAGTCGTATTATTATTAGAGAATCCTTTGTCAAAAATAATTTATTTTTCATTATAGGCCTACACAATATGTTATTAAATATTTTATGTGCCATGAAATATAAATACATTTGTTGGTATTTCCAGAATAAACACTGAGTAAAGCTTCTTCTCCATATACAGTTCCATTATTAGACTAGTAAGGACCAAGAGTACCAAGAGTGCTGGTCCAATGGTTTTATAAATATATACCGAGCAATAGTTTTGCGTTAAGGGCTAAGGTGTGTTCGTGGTTCAAGAATTAACCACGGAAAATGTCTGACACTCAAAAATACATTCTATACTGCATGCATAAGTAATAGTGACAAATGGTTTAAATTACTTTTTCGTCATACTGCTACAAAAACAGCTGTTTTTAATACATGCTTTGCGGGGCTGAAGTAATCCTTTTTCTCCCTAGGGAGAAAAAGAGTTTTTTACTCCCTAGGGAGAAAAAGAGTCAGCTGATGTCGAGGTTATCAGCTGTTCGTTATTACAATTTAGAACAGTTGCAAATACGTGCATGTCAATGGTAAGTTATCGATTGTATCGAGAGTGGCAATCGATTATTAGTATCGATTAGTTCATTGTTGCAATGTTGTCAGTTCAGTTGTATTAGTTCCGTTCCTGCGCTTCATAGCGGTAAGTCTGATTCGTGATTCGAAACAGTTGATTATAACATTCATTGTTGCAATCAATAGTACACAGCGTTCGATATATCAATCGTTATGGTCAGCTGACATCAAGGTTGGTAGAGCTTTCAGACAAGGTGTGCTGATTTACATAAGAGCAATGTTCGCAGCAAAGAGGTCTTGCGAGGTCGTCCAGCTGATTCATAAATCCACAACATACCATAAAGTGTAGCCAACCTTACAGAGTATAATACTGGTACAGTTACAGTTAGTTTTAAATAGCCACTAGACAGTGGACTTTCGGTACATGACTTTTACGTATTTAGTTGAATAATGTTAATTAGGTAATTGTTATTAGAATCGTAGAACAAATTGAATTAAAAGCCGTTGGTATTTAGAACTGTTTACAAGAATAAGTGTCCAAGAATTAAAAAATAACTAAGTTAACTAGTCAATCTTGTCTAAGTGTAATAATTTGAAGCCTTCATTGTAAATGGAATTCATCTTAAACTTGGTACCTAATATTAAACAATACAATTTATTGTTCATGGACATCGGGTAGTAATAAAAAATAATATTATTGTTATTATTAGGCCTTCCTTATTGTTTTAATAAATTGAGCTTATTAATTTTTCAAACTAGATTTAACAACGTATTATTAGCTTTTGTTTAGTTTAATTTTACATCACTTTATGAGTAAATAATTATAGGCCTAAGATTAATTTTATCACTAGAATGTGAATAGTATGTAGTAAAGTTTGGAAATTGACTAACATATATCCTATAAAACTTATTCATTTACCAATTATATATTTTAATATAGAGTATATTTAAAATACAGTATTACTACTATCTTTATTGCTATTTGTTCTTAGCCTACCAACATACAAATGGATTGTCTGTTAATAAATTAATATAAATTCTAGAACATTACTGAGTAGAACTTACATAAGGCTTGATATGACCTTTTTCAAGTTACAAGTTACTTACAAGTTATTAAGTTAGTTTTTCAAGTTGAACTTACAAGTTAGTATGGGACCTAACTAAATACAAATATTACAACCTGAACAGCCTTGTACACACATTATTATGGTAGCCTAACTATTGCTTTAAGCAGAATAATTTTTGTAAAATATGGTACTCGTACGATAAATATCGTGTTTCCAGCAACACTGCAGATTGGATTGGTGATCACGTGACCTTCCAGCTGTTTTTACGAGGTCTCTTCCGGTAAAGCAGAAAACCTTAAATAGATCGACTTAGCACACCTTGTCTGAAAGCTCTACCAACCTTGAGCTGACATAACATCAACACAATTGACAGAGAATCACCTGATTGTTTTAAATAGCTGAAAATGGAAACAACTCTTTCGTCTGTAAAATCTTTGTTTTTTTTAAAGTAGTTAGCTCAATATTTTATGCAGTATGACGAAAAATATAGTTCATAACACGGGTCTAAAGTGGCCTTTCTTACTCGCTCAAGTTAAACCTTGACCTCGTACGAAAAGCGTCACTTTAGCCCCTTGTAATGAAATATACTAATCCGTCAGTGATATTATTCTTCCTCAATACAGGCGGCCGGTTCGAGGTTGTTTATAACCTCATCTTCAGGCTACAATTCTGTATGTCATTTACTTACAAGAGATCTTGGAGTATTAAAAACACAATGCATAAACAAACATGACACGGACGTATGAAATAACAAAGAATTAAAAAACTGCACATTGACAATGACGTTTTTGCCAAACTAAATCAAAACGGCGCAGCTTGGGCGGTTGTGTGCCTATATTGAGGACAAATAGGATCGCTGACGGAAAAAGGTAATATAAACTGTTTAAGTATTCTGAAAGTGATCCTGGGCTATATTAACACAAAAATGATTATCTTAACATTCTAAACAATGTACTAAATAATTTTCGTAGCAGTCATCTGATTAAATAGATTCAAAATGTGTACAACATTGCCTAGAAAGATTAAAATTGTATAACTTATTAATGTTAAACATGAAAAGTAAAAATAAATTTGGCACTGTTATGTGAAAGAAAATTAATGTTAATATCGGGATTAGCCCTGGGATCCGTGGATTCTTAAACATAATCCCAGAATCCCGGGATTGAAAATGTCATACGCGATTGGATTCCCTACTCCAGACCGCTCGTGCCGCCCGGTGTTTGCAGAGTTTCATTTTATAGCGGCTACAAAATTACTTTAATTAAAGCTAAATTCTAATATTAAAGAGGAAAGATTTTTCTACTTTTATATATTCTTACTTTTTTAATTATCTTGAACTGGGTAGCATTTACAAGCCCTTCTAAGTTAACAAAAAATACCTTTTTCAAACTACAACAACTTTAGTAAGAAACATTGTTATGAAATTCTAAAAACTATTATCAGTAGAATTAAATGCTATTAGAATTAGCTGGGTTAAATTATTGATATTTCTTCTATAAAACTCGTTTCGAATATATTACATAAATATAGAAGCCACAACCTATCCTGGGGAAATCCTGCGGACCTGTGGAGTATTTTTTTTTATCTTAATTTACAATGTATTTTCAGTTGGTGATTCAGATTTTTCGTTGGGCTGAACCAAACCTTAAAGCGAATCCATCTTTTAAAATTACGTATACGAGTTCAATACGGGTCTAATTTTCTCGTAAATAATAAAACAGGATATTAAACTCTTTAGGTATTTAGTAGTGAATACATTATCAATAACGTAATGTTATCAAATTACTCCACACCTGGTTGTTCTACTGTATCCACTTACTAATAAGAAGCGTCTTCTGTTGGGCTTCATCAATATCTGCGAGTGTATATTGCACGGCCAATCAACAATCAACATGTATTACAACAGTGGAGGGGCAATTGATTGTTGTGGACCGGCAACTAATGGACTAATGGACCGCCTTGTGTGCCCATTAAATGCTTCTGCCGTTAGTTTTCGTTAGGGATTGTTTCAATAACTCTCCAGAACATGTTTCTGAGCGGCTCAGGTCAAAGCTGATTATAAATTGTTACCATGCTTTCTCTGCATTCCGGTTACAAATAAAAATATATTGGTCGAATAAAATATCGTTTTCATACAACAGCGCCTAAAGTGCTTCTTTAAAATCTAAAAACACACGGTTAAATAGTTGCTCTCTGTTTGGTGAGCGCAAAAGTATTATTTTTCTCGCTCAAGTAGCTCATTGATGTTGCTTTGGACCAAGCTAAGTGACTCGGCGTATAAACTCCACCTCGTGAATTCAGCCAAAATGGATTAAAGTGAATGTTTGTATGTTTGTGGTATCCAGAATTGGTTGTAGGAAAGATTTGGTATGTAATTCGAGCGTAAAGCGTCGCATTCGGAAATTTCGAAATGTCGCGCGCGGTAACAGTTTTCTCTGAAGCGACAAAGACCTACTTTACACTCCTAATACATAAATAACTACTCCAGTAAAAGGTTGGACTACTACAGTTTCTTAATTGATAAACAAAAAACATACTGATTGTTTTATCAATGAGCTCTAACTAAATATAGGAGGCAACATTAGAATCGTAGTTGAATTCAATAAGTGGAACACAATGAATCAAACCAATCAATGTATTTAGTTTAGTAATAATCAACTTGTATTTGTTAACTCGTTGAAATGTTATTGTGTTATACGTTAAGAATAGATACTAATACAGTGAATTGGGTTGTGTTTATATTATTTTTGGCTGAGCTATTTAAATGAATCATCTAGAAGATTCGAACAGTCCATTACAGAAGCAGAAAGAACGATAAATCACGTAGTTACCACCGACCTTACAAAATCAGCGGAAATGCTTTGAAATGCAATGCGTACAGCAGTGCTGCCTCCAATTTTGTTTAGAACTCAGTGGTTCTTAATCTGTGAAGAACAAATGTTTGCAGACGAGTTTCTTGGTTGTGTCGGAGGAAAAGGTTGTGAACGTCATTACATTTCTTGAAGAATTAAAATGAAGAGATTTGATTGATTGATTCGGAAACGGAAATTACGGTCAATGTAGTATGAAAAAATTAAAAAAAATTGTATTAGCTGCTACGAAAATGGCCAATAGTATTAAAAAGTTATGAAAGTTATTTAAGGTTTACTAAAAAGGTTTACATGGGGCGTCAAGCTTTGCTGAAAAAGGGGATGTAATAAAAATGATTACTCAAAGAAGGAGCTATAGGAAGGGAGTGAATATTTGATGGAAGTAGGGGAACTGAAATGGAAATAGGGCTTCTTATGTTTGTAGAAGGGTGTATTTTAAATATGGGAGTTGCAGATAAGTAAAATTTAGTCAGTCTAATAATGTTAAGTTATATAAGGAAACATTTTTCACATTTCGTCCGTCGCGTGTGTTTGCTTTTAAACTTTATATGTTTCGTAAATAATCTTAATTGTTCTAGTTTCATGCACTTAATGAAGAATAAAATTAGGGAGGCCTTGCAATAGAAAATAAATAGGCGTTTTATTATATTTGGAAAGTCCTAAACTGATGTTTAGAAGTTAAAAACAGATTTCCTTCAATGAGTAAACTAAGTTTTTAAACTAAGGATCTGAAGATGGAATTTTATTTCTGAAACATGTTGCCGTTGTGAATAAATGGCAGAAAGGAAAGTGTTTGGACAGAAGATGTATCCTGGTGTGAATGTATGTAGGTATGTATGGTATGGTATGGTATGTAATTTATGGTATGTATGCCTGGTGTGAATTTATAAATACCAGAAACGTAATCAAAACGTCAGTTAGCTTTATTTATTGATTGTTTTTTGCAAATTGGTTTGATTGCATGTTGCTTATTTATAATGTTTGCATATTTGTATAAATTTTGTTTAGCTCCTAAAATATTCATGTTGATGATGTATTGATTTACATATTGTTGATAAATTGCGTATTAATTTTTGTATCTACAATAGTGATTATCATACAAATTAAGCATGGGTTCACACTTGGATTACAGACTAGCTTGGAAATTTTTGTTTATTTCTTTTGTGAGCATTTTTAAAGCTAGATATTGTTTTCTATTCTATTTAACAAATGTAAAATGGTATAACCGTTGATGAATAAATACAAAAATAAGCACAACAATAAAATCAACAATTAAAAATACAAAAAATAGCACTTTAAATTCTGGGTTTAATAACTACTGTTTATATTTTTTGGAAAGTAAAAGCTAAAAAACAAAAAAAATCATGTACATTTTTACTATAACTCGCAAACAGTTAAATAAAAAACAAAGCCAAATTATTTTATTTTGTAAAACAACTAACAATATTCCAACCCCTTTTTACTAAATCTCATTTTGTGAACTAAGATATTAGGCAAAACGATCAAGCAACAATCAAAATCATATTTTGTACAGATGCTCTCGATGTTCAAACGACAAGTAAAACGTATCCGTCTTCTGAATAATGATATGATTGTATTTAACGAAGCAGCCTGAATCATTGACTTCTCTATAGTAAAAATGGAAATGACAAATACAAATAATTAGTTTTAAATCCATCTCATATTAGCTATTTAAAATCAAAAGTGTTGTGGTAGTCAGGACTTGAAACTATTATAAAACCTAATAACCATGTACTTAAATAATTGTATAATTGTATTTTAGCACTAAGCGATTGTTATTTAAATTTAATGTTTGTCTGAATTTAATAAGATGAATAGAGTTTGCAATATTTGTTTAAACACCATCAGACCTTCTAAGAGTGCGTTATAGTTAAGTGATTGACAGTATATAATGTCATGTAAGAAAATAAATGCTTATACAACTTTCTCTGACAACAATATCAGGTGCCCATTAATCAAACTGTAAATCCATAATATTAATAATGGCAATTTGAAAGTCTGTGGGGGAATAGATTTGCGTTGATAGGTTACATAAAAGGGCATATCTTGAGGATAATAGTTTTCTGCCGATACAAGATTTATCTTCATTAATGTATATTGTGAGAGGTAAAATTCACCAGTTATAATTTGCTTAAAGGAAACAAAGTCCGCAATGAGAAACGAAGAATTTTAGGACTTTTGGTTAGAGGACACGTTTTTCAATGATTTAAAAAACACGCTGGGTACGTGTCAGTTAACTTTTCTTCAACATCCTGTACACACATGAAGGGGTGTATTGTAAAATTTCACTGACGACAATTGCAACACCGCAATGGACAGTCAGCAATGTACACGCATTAGAATTGTAAACACAGTTAATTGCGGCTGCCGGGTCTCGTGTACTGCTTGTAACAAACTCGCTGGTAAAGTTGCAGTAAACCTTTCTAAAACGTCCTGTACATACTGTAGGGGTTACTGAAGGGCTTCATTGACCTCAACTGTAGCACTGCTTGGGCAATCAGTAAAGTACACGCATTAGAAGTGTAAACACAGGTAACTGCGGCTGCTGGGTCTAGTGTATTGCTTGTAACAAACACGCTGACAAAGTTACAGTACACTTTTCTAAAACATCCTGTACACACTGTAGGGGTTACTGAAGGGCTTCTCATTGACCTCGATTGTATCCCTGCTCGGGCAATCAGCATAGTACACGCATTAGAATTGTAAACACAGTTAACTGCGGCTGCCGGGTCTCGTGTACTGCTTGGATTTGTTTCATTTATGGGTGTTATTACATGTCTTTTCATTAGTTGCCCAGTGCAGAAACTGTGTGTTATTATGAAAGGGAATATTTTGTATATATTAGATGTTGCATTTGTTTATTTTTGAAATCAGAGTAGGTGTTTTGTTAATTTAAAAGAACGTGTAATATTTACCATTCTCAATTAGAAAAACGTGTTTAAATTACGTAGCTTTGGTAACTAGCTAAAATACATCTCCATATCCAAATGATTTAGAAGTTCTAAAAAGTTAACTAAGAAAAACACAAAAAAATAAATACAGTGTTTAAAGTTAAATAAACGTAAAACATTTGAAGCAATTTAAACACACCTAAAAATAAATTACAAAATGTAATCAATTCTTTGTACTATATTTGATTTACAACTTTTCAGTCGGAGAATATCACATTGAAATGTAAGGAGAATTTCATAAGCTTAGGATTGTATCCACAGCCCTTTTGTTCACACTAACAGTAAACCACGAAACCCGGGCCATCAATGGACGGCAACCTTTTTTTATCCTTTATTCTTGACCGAACTTAAGGATTAAATAAAATTATGATCCTTTTTCAATTAATGTTTTGACGTTAGAGGATTTGTTGAGAGGACTTAAACATTTATAATCGAGACTATAATAGTTAAAATAATAGAGGCTTTAAGCTAATTAATAAAATACAGTTTTATAGAAAAGCAGAAAGCAGGTGATTTATGTTGAATTAAAGCGAATCATGGCCAAATGTCATGATTAAATCTTCAAGGTCATAGCAAGAATCTGTTTATTTGAATTTTATCACAGTATCATCATAAACGGTCTAAAAATTTAAATCTTAAATAATTAGCAGATACTGCAGTAGTTGTAGGTCAGTAGTAAGTACCCTAAAGTAAATCTGATGGTTTGATACTACATTTTTGAATTGATTCGCACAACTTTACAACTTTTATTTAGGTAATCGCCTTGCCTAGTTAAAGCTTAGAGTGGAGTCTAAGCGACACTAAACATCCAAACTGACAGACAGACACACACAAATTGGGTGTTAAAGAGCATAAAAAGAAATACTTTCACCTAATAACTTTAATTCGAAAATCTTTACGAAGAAAATAATTTCTCCCAATAAGTATTTGCATATAGGTGAGCTTAATATTTGATTTTTAGACACCCCAGGATTTTAACTGTTAACGCTTTAAGTAAACCATTATGACGCTTACCGTTTGGATACACTAATTTATTTTCAAATTCATCAAAGCCATAGCACCTCAGTGTATTCTTAATTTATCCTAACCTTGACTTGAATGTTGCAAAAAACGAATAATTTTAGGAAAATGTATATACACTATACATTTAGAGTGAGAAGTTTTAGTATTTTGCGTTATTTATAAAACTATCACTGTTTTCAATAATTGTTAACTTTTCTTCAACATCCTGTACACACATGAAGGGGTGTTTTGTAAAATTTCACTGACGACAATTGCAACACCGCAATGGACAGTCAGCAATGTACACGCATTAGAATTGTAAACACAGTTAATTGCGGCTGCCGGGTCTCGTGTACTGCTTGTAACAAACACGCTGGTAAAGTTGGTAAAGTCATAGCACCTCAGTGTATTTTTAATTTATCCTAACCTTGACTTGAATGTTGCAAAAAACGAATAATTTTAGGAAAATGTATATACACTATACATTTAGAGTGAGAAGTTTTAGTATTTTGCGTTATTTATAAAACTATCACTGTTTTCAATAATTGTTTGAAAGCAAAAATATGATTTGGATATTAACGGATCTTATCACGAACACAACTACTGCATCCATCATCTATGTTAGCTGGAGAGTCGCATAAAGTATTTATTGACCAATAACCATGGCTGAAGAGGAGGATTTCTTGGGATAGTCTTGGTTACATAATAACATTTATTAATTTGGGTTATAAAATAGAATACAATTTTTGGTATTGCCTTATTTTACCAACTACTTACAGCGTATAGATTGTCCCAAACAGGTCATCATATTTTAATAGTAGTTACTATTAATATTTTCTACAAAAACTATTCAATGTTTAAATTTCATCTACTACTAGTTGACCAACATCGTGGATTACATACTTTGCACGTTCGATCATTTTCAAAACCAAACTTGAAAATTGTTCTGTAATGATGTCCATTAGAATATGTGATGTTTTGCTCCAGATCCTTTAGACTTCAAGGCAGTAGCCTGACGCATTTATCTTTAGGATTCCCCATAAGAATATATCACAAAGTGACAGATTAGGGCTTCTTGGAGGATTTGAAAAGTGAATTTGAGACAATAATCTCTGACGAAACTGCTCTATGAGACGTTATTTGTTCCCTCGCCCCAATGTGCCAAATTGGCGTTCAGCTGGAGTGAACATTTGCAAGTTTTAATCACAAAATGACTGAAAATCAGCATGAAATCTCCCAGTTAATTTGTTTTCGTAAACCATTGAATTACCATTAGATTGCCACTGATTTAATCAATAAAGTATAATCTCTTTTATTTCGACCAGTACCTTTTATCAGGTCAGTAGGTATCCCTTTCATTTTTAATCAAAGAAAGGTTATGAGATTAAAATGTTGTATCTATTTTTGTTACAGATATCTTGTAATAAACATGACATTGTAATTAACGTAGTCGTTGTAAAGCAAAACAAATCCAAAAACAATATCCGTCTGAGTTAACTTTTTATTCGTCCGTCAGGATTAATTGGACTCATCCCCAGACTCGCTTTGCTTATTGTTTTGCTGCTTGCAACAAAATGCAAACATACATTGTTCACGGCTTAATGTATTTTATCAATATTAATATGGGACAGATAAAAATATATTCTGCTGCTGGGAAGGGTACTTTCTGCAATACTCTTCTTTATACATATAACAATTTAGCAACCCATATACCTAATTCGACATTTATTATAAAATGGGGATTGAAATTAAATATCTGTATTTGGTCGAAATGTATAATATTCAATTTCACTTGTGATATTTCAAGAATGGACATAAAAAACAATATAAAACTTCTAAAATGGTATATGCCTGAATACAATAGTCGGTCAAAGAAAACTAAAACGTGTTTGAGGTTGTTGTTGTGAAACCTCTAGTAAATTAAATCATTAAACTTAGTAAACAGTATTCATGGGATACTGAAAAACTAGTTTGTATTCATTATTATGTAAGGTTATACAAAGGCGTTTCGAAGCTCTAAAAAAAATAAATTCTCTCAGATGTTTGATAAATAATGGGAAAATATATAACCTCTCAGTTAATTGGTGTTCGAACACTATTGAATTACCATTAGATTATCACTGATTCAACCATTAAAGCATAATCTCTTTTATTTAGACCACTGCCTTTATCAGGTCACCAGGTACCACTTTTCTTTTTCAATTAAAGAAAGGTTGTGAGTTTAAAAAAGTTGAATCGTTTTGTTACAGGTATATTTTAATAAGCATGGCACTGTAATTAATGTAGTCGTTATCACCAAACAAATACAAATACAATATTCGTCTGAGTTAACATTTTATTCGTGCGTCAGGATTAATTTTATTCATCCCCATATTCGCATTGCTTATAGTTTTATACAACAATTAAAACACACATTGTTCGTGAAAGGAAACGGCTTAAGTATTTTATTAATTGGATTGAGTGAAATGAAATCCTTATACATAACTTTACTGCTTACAGTGGTAAGAGAATCAACTCGAACTGGCGTGTCTGTGACATAAATAACTCATAAACGCCTCTACAGATCCACTTCAAACTTTAGAGATAGATTCTATAGTACGAAATCTCGGTCAAGTTCGTTATTGGGAATATTTGGTTAAGTGATAATAAAATTATCTTTAAAACAAATCTATTTTTTATCCCATAAGATTAACATTGGGAGCCATTTAAGTGGTACTAGAATCGTTGATATTTAGCCAACGTCTATGTTTCAACTATAGAGTAACGTAAGTCACATTGCCATAGATTCACTACAGAACTGTAGTTATTCATGTTCATGTTGACTAGGGAAAAACTTCTTTTCGTAACTTGAAACACAAAAACTAAGTTTTAAATTTTATTAGCTTTTAAAAGTTGTATGTATATTTTATTTTATACTAATTAAAAGATGCATTATTATTTTAAATACTATTATAATAAATAACTTTATTGGTACCGTACTCTATGTAAATAAATGCAGGCTGAGCGCTACACTATTAATGGGACTTTGGCCAGTCCAGACGACAGAATTTTAACCGAAAGTAAAGATGTCAACAAGAAGATTATTAAAGTTATTATTAAAGTGATTATACGCTAATATATGTAATTATTTACATTATAATTTCCACTCATTAACAGTAGAAAGTCTTAATTTGTTAAAAACATTATTATCTCGCTTATAAAACTTACGGTAAGTTACCAAATAAAATTAATGTTTTGGTTTTTTATTTGGCGGCTATCACCAATGCAACTTTACAATATTACAATAATTAACATTTGTAAGAACAGAAAACAGAACAAACTATAGCTACCTATACATCGTGCTTTTAACTATGATGGTATGTTATTAAAACTTATGTGGCACATTACTTTTCACCATTTTCTGGGACTAGCCTATTTCCTTTTTGTCAGATTGAAAACTGAAGTTTAATATAAATTTATTTTGCTACAAAATGATAATTGCATTACGAGAACTTGTTTATTCAAACTCAATAAGGCAATAAGGCAAACTCAATAAGTTTGGTCCTTTTTGGAGGTTAATATTAAGGTAAGGTATGCCTATCGACTTTAATTTTCTAGGCATAGTTTATGATGCCCATACACCACTGTTTTAATCCAATTTTTGACTAGATTTCTTCATTTTTATCCAAAATAAACATTTTATTAAATTGTTTGGTAAGGTAAAACTTAGTCTCTGGATAATTGTGCCTTTTAGCACAAGTTCATCCTAGGCCTACTTTTCGATTGAAAATGATCATTTTCATTGAACTAACCTCATGTAAATTTACCTCTAGAGTTTGGAAATCACATTTGTTTTTCAGAAACAAGGGTAAAGTGATACAAATTTTAAATCAAAAATAGGCTTTGACTTTTGTTTAACTTACATTTAAATGGATTGAGTGAAACAAAATCCTTATACTCAGTTTGGAATTCGAAGTAGTGTGACGCTATCTACATTTTAACGGTTTGATGGATTGTCATGAAATTTTTAGGATAACGTTTTTACGGTTTAATGCTTTAAATAAACTATAATTGGCGAATTATTATTACATTTTAATAATTATCAGTTTTTTCATTAAACATTATTTCAGTACATATTTTGAGCTTTGTATTACCGTGTTGTTTGAAGTTTGAACTGTCAAAATACATCAGCTCAGCTGCTGTAATTTTGCTGATTGAAGTTTGTGTTCAGGTCAGAGCGGTTTATTTATTTAATTTGTTCTAAAACTTAGTGGTTCTACCTACCTAGACACCTTTCTGTTAGAAATTCAAAACGTGTCATTCTTTTGAGTTCAATAATAATTTCATTCATGTTAGCAATAATCAAATGTAAATCTTATTTCCTTGGGAGTTCCATACACATAACCTATGTGAAGCACTTTGGTTCAAGTTGGATTTAATACGATTAAAAGTGTTTTCGGCGAGAATGCCAACATTATACATCAGTACTAAACACAAACATACATTTTGGAGGTTTTCTCTGTGTTCTTTTGTAGATAGTTTGTGTTCGAATAATACTCAGGTTTTGTATATTAGCTTACAGTCGTAGCCATAACATGGATGATTATAGCACAAGGTGTGACTAAAAACGAACTTTTTATGTTATTAATAAACTTTAAATACTGTCTACAAAGTTTTAATCGCAAAACAGACAGTATCCTTTGACTAATTTAGGTAGGCCAATGATACTGTAGTTTCTCAACCATCCCAAGTTGGTCAATCATCATACTATTTAAATTTTAGCCTTGCTGTAAGTTTATTCTAACCATAAGTCTGTCTTGGTAGTCTATACAGTGGGAATGTTATGATAGGCCTAGCTTATATTTATAGGCCTAGGTACCGCTTACGAATAAAATTAACGTAGCCTAGGCTAGGAAGGTTTTTTTTTAGTGTATAGGCCCTATTCAATACCTAAACATAAACATAACCAAACTTAATTAATGTAAACCGAATTAATGGGGTTTTTATGAATTAAGTAACAAATGCCTGACCGGAATACTCATATTTAGTTCTGATAGCACATCCAAACCTTACCTAATTGGGGGTAGGCCTAAAAGGCAAAAAAAATAAATTCTGATACGTGGATGGTGGGTTTGACGTGTGTTTATTACGTTAAGTAACGTTGAGTTAGGTAAGATATTTAACATAAGTCTAAGCACCCCCAACCAACCATACCTGTAAATTGTTTGGTACTTTGGTATTATACGGATGCCACCCTTATACAGCACGCTGCGGCAGTTATGTTTGGATGGGTTATCATAAAAATGATTGTAGGACTTTCCTTGTTTCGTTACAAATCGAATGATACCTGATGAGTCATACTTCCGGCCGCCAAACCCCCTCCAAATAGGCCAAGGTCAGGTCGTTGACCGGAGCGCGCGCATCAGCTGTCACCGCCTGTATCTGGGTCAGTGTCATGAGCGATTTATTGCCGTGCACTACGTTACATTTGTTTTCATAATGAGTGACGTTCTTTTGGTGTGGGATTTACCTCGAAATGAAGAGGAAACCGTACGTATTTTTATGATAACCCATCCTAACATAACTGCCGCAGCGCGCTGTATATTTTGCGGAGTACATGTGGCGATCGGGTGTGGCTGCTAGCGGCGGCGACGCATTCAATACGATCCTAGCGGACATCGCTGGCTTTTGGGAGGCACAACACAAAGACCGCTCATCAGAATGATGTAAAATTTTTACAGTAAGTCAATAAAAGTACGTTTTTCGAATTATGTAGTTATCCTTTGTATCCGGTAAAAATTAACCTCCAAAAATAGTGGCATCCGTATAATATCAAAGTACCAATTGTTTTTAAAACTTCAAAATAACTAAATAGACACAGGCTATTACAAATTGTTTGGTGTTTTCTTTGGTAATAAGAAATATGTTGGGAACAGTAGCAAATAAATGGAAAGCCAAAAAGGTTGTGCTGGTTAATTAACGGAAATGATACAAATATTCTTTTGATAGTTGTTATTAATGCACTTATAATCTAAATTAAATGAAAATAGAGTATAAACACTGATTACAGGCTTAACTGAACTGATTTTAGGTGTATAGTATGTATAGGCCTATATGCTGATGACATTTTTAACAAATAGGTATGTCACTTGAGAAGAATATGGAGTAGTGATGTGCAATATGGTCACATTTCACGATATGGCTGAAGTGGTATCGCGTCACTGTTGAAACGTTGTGTTATCATGTTATCATGGTCCCGGACCTAGGTCTTACCATGCCGACTACGGTAATAGCTTCTTCCCTATTGGGGAAATTCGCTAAAAAGAGCTTAATATTTTGAACACAAGTTAACGGAGGGGGAAAATACCTAATTTAATTTTAACGAATTTCCCCTATAGGGAAGAAGCTATTACCGTAGTCAGCATGGTAAGACCTAGGCCCGGGACCATGATAACTTTTCGTTTTGAGGTCCCCAGACCCCAAAAACACCATTCGTTTGAAACTGTATATATATATATATATATATATATATATATATATATATATATGTGTCCGTGAGCACGATAACTAACGTAAAAATTATCCGATTTTGATGAAATTTTGTATAAACGTGTAAAGTACCATTTATGACTTTAAGTTCGAAAACCAGCCAGATCGCTCTATCCGAAGGGGTATTTTGGGGGGGTTTTTTACCCCAAAAATGGGTTTTTCGGATTTTTTATATATAATTTTGGAAATAGTCAAATTTTAGTTTTTACCATTGGATCCAGCTTAAAAAAAAACACAATTTGGTATTTTGATCATTTCTCTACGTCAATTGGTTACCGAGATATTGAAAGTGCTAAACACAGTATGTTGTCTAATGTTATTCTTATGGAGGAAAATAAAAATGTTATATCTCGCTTATTTATGAACGTATACTGACGAAACTTGGTATACGACTTCATCTGGTTGTGGACCATTGATGTTTGCTCAAAAAAACAATTTTTTACCAATGGCTCCCGTAGCAGCAAACCTGCGTACTCAGCCCCATGTTATTCTTATGGAGAATATGTAACGTGTTATCTCCCTTCATTATGAAAATATATTAATGAAATTTCGTATATGGCTTTACCTTCATGAGCTATATTGATATTTGTATTAAACCCCATTTTTTGTGCTCCTTGCTTCAGCAAACCTGCATACTCAGCCGCCATGTTATTCTTATGGAGAATAATTAAAATGTCATAAATCGTTTATTTATGAATGTATATTGATGAAACTTGGTATGAGGCTTTATGTGGCATTAATATACATATATATATACATTGGAAATTCGCTGAGTACGCAGGTTTGCTGCTACGGGGGTATTATATGATTGGGATTTATTTATTTCAAAGGATCACACCATTTTTACAGATCGAAATACGCAGTTTTACAAGATGGCTTGTAATATGTTTGGCATGTGATAGGGTTGCCATGATTTTTAGAACCACATACTAAATACCCACGTCGCAGCAAACCTGCATACTCAGCGAATTTTCAATGGAGATATAAGTGTCCTAATACTACATAAAGCCACTTACCAAGTTTCATAACAATATATTCACAAATAAGCGATATATCCAATTTTAATTATACTCCATAAGAATAACATTGGGGCTGAGTACGCAGGTGTGCTGCAACAAGGAATACAAAAAATGGGTTTTTATGCTAATATCAATATAACTCACCTAGGAGAAGTCGTATACCAGTTTTTATTCATTTATGTTCATAATTAAGGGAGACAGAGCATTTAATTGTTCTCCATAAGAATAACATGGGGGCTGAGTACGCAGGTTTGCTGCTAGGGGAGCCGTTGGCAAAAAATATATTTTTTTTAGCAAATATCAATAGACCCCAACGAGATGAAGCTGTATACCAAGTTTCGTCAGTATACGTTCACAAATAAGCGAGATATAACTATTTTCTTATCCTCCATAATAATAACATTAGACGACGTACTGTGTTTAGCACTTTCAATCTATCGGTAACCAATTATCGTAGAGAAATGATCAAAATACCAAATTGTGTATTTTTTAAGCTGAATCCAATGGGAAAAACTAAAATTTGACGATTTAGAAAATTATATGTAAACAATTCAAAAAACACATTTTTTGGGGTACAAAACCCCCATAAAATACCCTTTCCAATGGAGCGATCTGGCTGGTTTTCGATATTAAAGTCATAAATGTTGCTTTACACGTTTAAACCAAATTTCATCAAAATCGGATCTTTTTTACGAGAGTTATCGTGCTCACGGACACACACACACACAGCAAACAGTTTGCTGGACTTTTAATCAAAAAAAGTTTGTTTTACAAAGTTTTCAAAGAAAGTAATTCAGGTTTTTTTATAATGAAAACTATAGCCAGGCTATCTTTGCCGCTTCAAATAAAGGGTCTTTCAAGTCCCTTATATGAGGAAATAAGTTAAATTCAAATTATACGGTGCACCTAAAATGATACAGTATAAGGTGACACGATACACATCATATTGCCATAGCCTATCGTGATATGTGACTGTATTGCACACCAAATTTGTTAAAAATGTATTCTTAAATATTAAATCTCACATAAAAACAATTCAGTTGAGCACTTTAAGCCTGTAAGTAGATTTTTCATTTAGGCCTACATTTCTCGCTGGACTTCATTCCTGTTTTCAAGTGTAATTAACTAGGTGCTATCACTAATGCAACTAGCTACATGTAATACAATGGAAGTCATGCTCTAGGTGAGACAATGGAAAGTCCTCAGTCAAAAACTGTCGCAGCGACGACTACGCGCAGTAGAAATGTTTGGCAGGAGAATTGTCACAGCCCCCCACCCTGCAGGTGAGGGGGGGGGTTGTTCTCACTCTGCACATATTAACAGCAGGTCCGCTAACTTCCAGCATACAGTTTAAAATTATGGGTCCCTTATAAATTATGTGTTATGGACGTAAAATTAGAGTAACCTAATGTAACCCAACCGCCGCAGCGCGCTACATAAGTTTTTAGTCCTGCATAAAACTGTTATTGTTTACTTTTCATTTATAATTCAATAAGTTATGTTCAACTTTTATTCAATCAATGCTTTTCAGTTTACAAGGTCATGAAAAAAATTTAAATGTACTCTTTGAATTACTTAATTAGTTACGTAAGAACGTAAAATTATGTTCAAAGCGTCCAAAGAATGGCAAGGTTATGGTTTAAAATGGTAATATTTTATGAGTATACGACAATTTTGTTATATGTCTGTTGGCATCACTGATGGGGAGGGAGCAACCTTAGTCAAAGGGCGTGGTCTAATAGTACAGTAATGGTGGCGGCAGGGGTATAAACTCCATGAATGTACCACTCCACCAAATCTTTAGGACTGCTTGGAGTCGTCGCTGCAACACTTCCTGACGTGTCCAATTCTGCGCTCCCCTTTGGGTCATGCATGTGGCGTTTTTAGAATGGAAAAGTCTCAAAACTTTTTGCATTTCTAACTGCTTCCCCCATAAGGCCAATACTTTCAACATCCGTCCTGTGTTATTTGTGAATATATATTTTTAAAATTTAGAAAAAATGATGTGCTGGTGGTTATCTAGCAATTTCAGTGACAACATGTTCGATTTGCATTTTAAAATTCGATAGAAAAATAGAAATAAAAAATAAATTTGAAACTTTGCTCACTGAAATCGCATTGTTATTTTTTTTCCTCCTGAAAAAAGCTATAAATCAACAACATCCAACCACCCATTGAGGCTGGATGGAACTTGAAAGAATCATTGCTCTTATGGGTTTAGGAATATACATGGATTAACTGGTACCCCCTCTTAAAAGATCTTGAATTTGAATTGTCAATGATAGCCTTGCTGTAGTTTCCATTTTAATAAAAAACCATTGCCGCAGGCAGTGATTTGTTTTGTGGCTTACACAAAACAACTTAAAAAACTAAAGATGTGGGTAGCACTGCGCAGTACTGTATCAAGTCATGATTTTACGCTCTAAAACAACAAAAAACATAGGTTTAAAGCAAACTTACTCAAAATACGCTATGTATTTATTAGTGAATTTCCTATGGAAAGTGAACTATTAGCATGACCCGCACGGTGAAACTTAAGCCCGGGACCACCATAGAAGTTCCTAACGTGACCCCCTGAACACGTTTTGGGGGGTCGTTCAAAATTTTATATTTATATATATGTATATATATACGTTTGCACTCTAGCGGTCACATTTTTGGTCCGATTTACTTCAAATTTGGTAGGGACGTTTCTTTCTATAATTAGTTGGACAAGTTCATTGGCCAAACAATCGGAAAACTCTAAACCCATTTTTTGGCGATTAATCTTTTGAATTTTGAGTTTTTGGGCCCAGAAAGGGTTAGAAAAGCCCCGGATATAAATTTAATGCATGTAAAAATATGGGAATTAATGAGGCGAAAGTTTTAAGCCCTCTTTCGTAATTCTAACATAAATATTTACCGAGTTATTAAAGTAAATGTGTATCGACTAAACACAGTACGTTGTCTTAAGGGGGTTTTGCATTAGAAAAGCCTGTTATTCATTTGTTGGTGTACTTTTCTCATCCCCAACAACCTCACACTACTTTCAAGCCTGACTGGATCCTCTCCTAACCTTATAATGTGCAAAATCGTATTCCCAGCATTGCAGGTAAATATAACCAGGAGCATCAGAACAGGCAAAAAAATCAACATTTTCAGATTTCAATAAAAATTTAAATAAATGTCTGTGTTTACACTGATTTTGAGTTTTAAAAGTTTTTTATA
Source organism: Allygus modestus (assembly GCA_963675035.1). Lineage (NCBI taxonomy): Eukaryota > Metazoa > Arthropoda > Insecta > Hemiptera > Cicadellidae > Allygus > Allygus modestus. The sequence continues at coordinate 426,628,166 of OY776111.1, forward strand.
TGGAAATTCACATCCCTCACCTCAGCGTGCTGCGTGCGAACTCGTTTTTAGTTTTACTGTTAGTAAAATAGTATGACGGAACTAACTAACTGTAACCTTGATTAAGATATCAATTAGATAAGCTTTTAATTGTGAAAGTTTTATAACATTATCAATAGATGTGGGAGTGCGCCAGCTCTTAGGGTTGATATGTGTGAGTTACATAACCCCTCCCCTACATAACGCTACGCCATACCCCCTCCCACCCCTTAAGTGTGTTATGTAATATATGTGTATGGCCCCCTAGCATGTTTTTAAATGTAAAAATAACTAACGTAAAATGAGTAAGTATATAATTTAAATAGGCTACCAGTATAATCAATCCTATAAACAAATTAAAAACTTGAAAAATTATCATTTCATTGAATCATAGCCTATTTCATTAATACTTGTACTTATCTGAAAACACATCAAACTACTTTAAAATATGTTCTAGACAGGTCTCATCCCCAGGACAAATCAAATACGGTAATTAGAAAAAACTAATTTTAAAAGTTAAAAAAATTAACATTGGGCTTACAGAGTTTAAAATCTAAACAAAGTAAATAACAGCAGTTTATAATCTGTGAGTTAATGTTCAAAGTAATACTCATGTTGTTGTTGTTGAAGTAGTACCCGAAGGCCGGGCTTTGCTCGGGGAAGGTCTGTCAGTTTGTTTAGATAACTTAATATTTCATCACATCCCGCAACTTATGAGTAGATTTTCTTAGCTCATTTGTCTCTTTTCTGGAGATATTTAAGGTCACTGCAGTTGTTATTATAGCTCAATGTCCCTTTGATTAATTTTGGATATGACATTGCCATTCTAATGTAATCTTCATTTTATGATTTTAGCTTATTTTAGTCATTGCTTTGAGGTAATCACATGTTAATACTTAAACTACAATAATTGTCTAATATATATACAGCCCCATGTGTAACACACCAGACATAAGAATTCTAGACCATTTCCAGACGAACTAGAAACGTGATATTTAGCAAGCAGGTAGCTTGTACAGTACCTTGAAACCCCCGGTAAAATTGCCAAAATATACAATTTTAAATTTTAAAACCACTAATTTTGATCTTGAAAATTGGATATTTTAACATTGGGCTTATGGAGTTTCAAATAAAAACAAAAGAAATCGTAACAGCTGTAAACAAATATCCAGTAAACTGTCAAAGCAACTTTCACATGGTAGAGTATAAACAAATTATAGAACTATTGAACAATGAAAACATCTAGAGTGGATTTAACCATAATGAATCTAAATAGTATACTATGTAAAAAAAACTTGAAGGGTCATTGACCAATAATAACAACTGGAGCGACCCCAAGCGGGGGTCTGGGGGCGGAGCCCCCAGCGAGCAAAGCGAGTTCACTATATACTTTGACAGTTCACTTATTTATCATAAACAGCTGTTATGATTCTTTTGTTTTGATTTGAAACTCCATAAAACCAATTTTATTTTTTAAATTTTCAAATTTGTTTTTAGCGAATTTCCCCTATAGGGTAGAAGCTATTACCGTAGTCGGCATGGTAAGAACTAGGCCCGGGACTAAGTTAACTTTTCCTTTTGAGGTCCCCGGACCCCAAAAACGCCATTCGTTCAAAACTACATTAGAACCTCGCTAATTCGAACATCGATAATTCAAAAACCTCTATAATTAGTAATGTTTGTCTGATCCCCTCAGAAAACCTCTAAAATTTGAAAAATAATATACAGATAATTCAAAGTGATTTTTACGCTTAATGCAGCCTCTAAAATTTGAATTTGTATATACTCGAGCCTCTACAATTAAAATTTTGTTGCCGTAATTCGAACTGTTACCTCCAAAATTCGAAGTCAACCTCTACAATTCGAACTGCGTTACCGTTAGCCTCTGTAATTCGAATTCAGGACAAAAAACACGCCTGTTGAGTATTTTGTCCAAGAGATGTGTTTGAACTACACTATTCTGTCTAGCTTTTAAAAAATAAACTTGGACCTCTATAGTTTGAATTTTATTTTGACCTCTATAATTCAATCTCTCTATACTTAAAACAGGGACCTCCATAATTCAAATTTTATTTATTATGACCTCTATAATTCAAACCCTCTTTATTTCAAACTTCCCATGATTCAAAATATATTGTCTTTCCCCTGAAATTCGAATTAGCGAGGTTCTACTGTATATATATATATACTTTGTATATATATATATATTACAAAGGAATGAATGACAAATGAGCACGATAACTCTCGTAAGAATTGTACGATTTTGATGAAATTTGGTATACATGTCTAAAGGAAACTTTATGACTTAAGTTCGAAAACCAGACAGATCAATCTATCCGAAGGGGTATTTTGGGGGGTTTTGGACCACTAAAATGGGTTTTTAGAAATTTGCACATTTAATTTTTTTAAAAGACAAATTTTAGTTTTCACCATTGGATTCAGCTTAAAAAAACACATTATTTGGTCTTTTGATCATTGCCCTACGTCAATTGGTTACTGAGATATTAAAAGTGCTAAACACAGTACGTTGTGTAATGTTATATATTAATTATTCTCCATAAAAATAACATTGGGGATTAGTACGCAGATTTGCTGCAACAAGGTACACAAAATAATGGGTTTTTATGCAAATATCGATAGAATTCATCTTAGCGAAGCCACATACCAAGTTTCATCCATATACATTCATAAATAAGCGATATATAACATTTGAATTATTTTCCATAATAATAACACGGGGACCAAGTACTTAGGTTTGCTGCTACAGGAACCATTGGTGAAAAATTGTTTTTTGTGGAATCAACAATAAACCACAACCAGATGAAGCCATATACCAAATTGTGTCAGTTTATGTTCATAAATAAGCGAGATATACAATTTTTCTTTTAGCGAATTTTCCCTATAGGGAAGAAGCTATTACCGTAGGTCTCATGGTAAGCCTTAAGCCCGAGACCATGATAACTTTTCATTTTGAGGTCCCCAGATGCCAAAAACACCACTCGTTCCAATTTATATATATATATATAAGTGGCCGTAAGCACTTAATGAAATTTAGTACAAATGTGTAAAGCAGCATTTATTTGAACGAGTTCGAAAACCATATGAATCGCACCATCCAAAGGGGGTTTTCGGGGGGTTTTGTACACCAAAAATGGGTTTTTTCGGGTTTCCACATCTCATTTTATTTAAATCAAATTATAATTTGTACCAATGAATTCAGCATACAAAACAGACAATTTGGTATTTTGATCATTGCTCTACGTCAATTGGTTACTGAGATATTGAAAGTGCTAAACACAGTACGTTGTCTAATATTATTCTTATGGAGAAAAATAAAAATTGTATATCTCGCTTACTTATGAACATAAACTGATGAAATTTGGTATATGGCTTCATCTGGTTATGGTTCATTATTTTTTGCACAAAAAAACAATTTACCTACTTGAGTTATATTGATATTTGTGTAAAACCCCATTGTTAGAGTTCCTTGCTTCAGCAAACCTGCACACTCAGCCGCCATGTTATTCTTATGGAGAATAATTAAAATGTCATACATTGTTTATTTATGAAAGTATATTGATGAAACTTGATATGTGGCATTAAGATACATATATATGCATATTTATGCATTGGAAATTTCCTGAGTACGCAGGTTTGCTGCTACGGGGGTATTTATATATTAAGGTGTATACAAAATCTTGGACCTTGACACAATGACTCGTGGATTCTAAGAAGTGGGTCAAAGAGTTTTAATTTCTTCCTAGATTATATTTAACATAAGATACTACTTTTCTTTTCTTTTTAAAATGAGGCAATTTCTTCTTCTTGAAAAAAAATGGAATGATTTAAGCCTTATTGTTTTTTAAGTTCTGCATTTATAGGTTGCCTATGTATTTGAACAACCGTATCAAGCTACAATAACAATGGGAGGCCTGGGGGGCACAGCCCCCCTCCCCCCAGTAAGGTTAATGTGTTACATTAAAACCTCTGGATTAGAGTTTAAAATATTTTGGCATTCAAAACCAATTGACTAATTTTAAAACGTATTGTTCATAAAGTTCTGTACTTATACTTATAGATTTTTACAGCAATATTAAGCTACAATAAAATAAATATCCTGATGGGTCCTCCAGTGGAACCAAAGTGTAAATAACTACTTTTAAACCACGTGCTCTCACTGATTGGGGACCTTTATTGCCGCCAACATATTATATTTTATCAAAATCTTCAGCTAATATTATTATGAGGGCCTAGATGATACAGCCCTCAGTGAGACTGAGGGGTGAGTAACTACTTCATATGCACTTTGTCTGACTGATTGACAGATTTCAGGCCTCATTGTTTGTCATGTTCTGGATTTGTATGTCATTGTCAAGCTGCAGTTATAATGGAGGGCCCATGAGGTATATTGTCAATTGAAAAATTTTTTGGTATTTTACGCGATCACTCAATCCTTATACGCGATATAAGATCGTTCTCCTAGTATTAATATGGGAGAGATCATAATAATCATTTAAAGTGTATATGCAAATATATTCTGCTGCTGGGAAGGGTACTTTCTGCAATATTCTTATAAATATAACAATTTAGCAACCCTTAAATCTAATTCAACATTTATTATGAAATGGGGTTTGAAATTAAATATCTGAATTTGCTCAAAATGTAAAATATTCACTATCACTTTCGATATTTCAATAACTTATTTACAGTACTATGACTTTAGAAATTTCAAGAGTTTATATAAAATAATAAACAATATAAAACTTGTAAAACTAAATTCCCTAAAAAATATATTCGGTAAAATAATACTATAAAGCGTTTCAGATTATTGCTATGGGAAGCATTTTTCGTCGTAAAGTAAGTAATTGAAACTTAGGAAAAAGTATTTAAGAAAAACTGAAAACCTAGTTTATATTCATTATTTTGTGTAATATGGTTATAAAAAGGTGTTTCGAACTTTAAAAAACAGATGAATGAATGAATGAATGAGTTTATTCCAGAAAAACAAGAACTATAATAGTAACAAATACAAAATCGTACAGCACTTATATATAACAAACAAAACAAAAAAATATAAAAATATATATACATACAACATTATTAAGTTTTTTTTTAAATTAAAGAAAAATTTTTGCTATGAGAAATTATAAAATAACCTTTATTGTTATAAACAAATTTATTTATGGTCTTAGGAATAAGCTCACTTAGGCGCTAAGGCCTGTGCGTCGGCTCTGAGTTGTGTCCAAAATAATTATGACCAAATTATAATTAAAATGAAGTAAGGAAAAACAAAATATAGCAAAACAAAACAAAACAAAAAAGCTGGCAGCAGCTGAAAATGTCCATGCATGATGGCGAGGGGCGAGGGGCTGTGGGTGGGGGGGGGGTTGGGTGAGTGGTGAGTGGAGATACTCCCAGATGTTTGATAAATCATTGAAAAAATGTTAAAATAAACAACATATTTTCATTAATCACACATAGAATTCTTTATTTGAGCATTAGCTCACTTATAATTGTAATTGCAGAATATACTACAGTCGAATTATATTTAACAAGCATTCCCTATGTGCAGCTTGCACTTTGAAATACCTGTTCAGAGTTAGTTGAACATGTGGCTGTAAGATGGTGCTAATAGTAGGCTTTCGTCAACAAATAAGTGAGAATTGTTCGCTAAATTATAATTTGTATGGTCTTGAATTGGTTTATTAGTGAATTTCCTATGGAAAGTGAACTATTAGCATGACACGCACGGTGAAACTCAAGCGGGACCACCATAGAAGTTCCTAACGTGACCCCCTAAACATGTTTTGGGGGGTCGTTCAAAATGTTATATATATATATATATATATGTGTGTGTGTGTGTGTGTGTGTGTGTGTGTGTGTGTGTGTGTGTGTGTGTGTGTGTGTGTGTGTGTGTGTTTGCAATATAGCAGTCGAAATTTTGTCCGATTTACTTAAAATTTGGTGGGGACGTTCCTTTCTATAATCAGTTGGACAAGTTCATTGGGCAAAACAATCTGAAAATTCCCTTTTTTGGAGATTTATCTTTCAAATGTCGAGTTTTTGGGCCCAAAAAGGGACAGAAAAGCCCCGGGATGTAAAATGAATGCATATCAAAATTTGGGAATTAGTGAGGCAACACCTTTAAGCGCTATCTCATCATTCTAGCATAAATATTTACCGAGTTATTAAAGAAAATATGTATCGACCAAACACAGTACGTTGTTGTCTTATGTGGGTTTTACAGTAAAAAAGCCTGTATTCATTTGTTTGTGTACTTTTATCATCCCCAGCAACCTCACACATACTTTAAAGCCTGACTGGACTTCTCCTAACCTTATAATGTGCAAAATTGTATTCATAGAATTGCAGGTAAATGAAACCAGGAGCATCAGAATAGCCAAAAAATCAATGTTTTCAGATTTAATTGAAAATTGCAATAAATGTATGTTTTTACACTGATTTTGAGTTTTTAAAATTGTTAAGTGGAAATCACTTTCCTTACGTCAGCGTGCTGCGTGCAAACTCGTTTTTCGCAATTAGTGGTGAGGGTAATCTTTAAAATCATGGATGAGTTATTGTTTTTGGCGAAACACAAAGGTGAATATGGCCTACCTTGAAAAAACCTTGAAAAAAATAAATACACAGATTACTTATGAGAGTTTAAATTCTTTATATTCTTAAATAAACCAATTTCAGTTATTTGCCTTACATTTTTATCTCTATATGTACTCTGCAATCTACACATTGTATGATACAAATATTGTAAAGATAAACCACCAAATGCAATGAGCAGGTAACGACACCTGGTGGCGATTTTTCACAGCTACACTCAGGATGTGACGCGTATTTGTAAAACCCTGTATATGTATTCTACAACCTACACATTGTATGATACAAATATTGTAAAGATAAACCACCAAATGCAATGAGCAGGTAACGACACCCGGTGGCGATATTTCACAGCTCCACTCAGGCTGTGACGCGTATTTGTAACACCCTGTATATGTACTCTGCAACCTACACATTGTATGATACAAATATTGTAAAGATAAACCACCAAATGCAATGAGCAGGTAACGACACCTGGTGGCGATATTTCACAGCTCCACTCAGGCTGTGACGCGTATTTGTAACACACTGTATATGTATTCTACAACCTACACATTGTATGATACAAATATTGTAAAGATAAACCACCAAATGCAATGAGCAGGTTACGACACCCGGTGGCGATATTTCACAGCTCCACTCAGGCTGTGACGCGTATTTGTAACACCCTGTATTCTACAACCTACACATTGTATGATACAAATATTGTAAAGATAAACCACCAAATGCTATGAGCAGGTAACGACACCCGGTGGCGATATTTCACAGCTCCACTCAGTCTCTGACGCGTATTTGTAACACCCTGTATATGTATTCTACAACCTACACATTGTATGATACAAATATTGTAAAGATAAACCACCAAATGCAATGAGCAGGTAACGACACCCGGTGGCGATATTTCACAGCTCCACTCAGGCTGTGACGCGTATTTGTAACACCCTGTATATGTATTCTACAACCTACACATTGTATGATACAAATATTGTAAAGATAAACCACCAAATGCAATGAGCAGGTAACGACACCCGGTGGCGATATTTCACAGCTCCACTCAGGCTGTGACGCGTATTTGTAACACCTTGTATATGTATTCTACAACCTACACATTGTATGATACAAATATTGTAAAGATAAACCACCAAATGCAATGAGCAGGTAACGACACCCGGTGGCGATATTTCACAGCTCCACTCAGGCTGTGACGCGTATTTGTAACACCCTGTATATGTACTCTGCAACCTACACATTGTATGATACAAATATTGTAAAGATAAACCACCAAATGCAATGAGCAGGTAACGACACCTGGTGGCGATTTTTCACAGCTACACTCAGGATGTAACGCGTATTTGTAACACCCTGTATATGTATTCTACAACCTACACATTGTATGATACAAATATTGTAAAGATAAACCACCAAATGCAATGAGCAGATAACGACACCCGGTGGCGATATTTCACAGCTCCACTCAGGCTGTGACGCGTATTTGTAACACCCTGTATATGTACTCTGCAACCTACACATTGTATGATACAAATATTGTAAAGATAAACCACCAAATGCAATGAGCAGGTAACGACACCTGGTGGCGATATTTCACAGCTCCACTCAGGCTGTGACGCGTATTTGTAACACACTGTATATGTATTCTACAACCTACACATTGTATGATACAAATATTGTAAAGATAAACCACCAAATGCAATGAGCAGGTTACGACACCCGGTGGCGATATTTCACAGCTCCACTCAGGCTGTGACGCGTATTTGTAACACCCTGTATTCTACAACCTACACATTGTATGATACAAATATTGTAAAGATAAACCACCAAATGCTATGAGCAGGTAACGACACCCGGTGGCGATATTTCACAGATCCACTCAGTCTCTGACGCGTATTTGTAACACCCTGTATATGTATTCTACAACCTACACATTGTATGATACAAATATTGTAAAGATAAACCACCAAATGCAATGAGCAGGTAACGACAACCGGTGGCGATATTTCACAGCTCCACTCAGGCTGTGACGGGTATTTGTAACACCCTGTATATGTATTCTACAACCTACACATTGTATGATACAAATATTGTAAAGATAAACCACCAAATGCAATGAGCAGGTTACGACACCCGGTGGCGATATTTCACAGCTCCACTCAGGCTGTGACGCGTATTTGTAACACCCTGTATTCTACAACCTACACATTGTATGATACAAATATTGTAAAGATAAACCACCAAATGCTATGAGCAGGTAACGACACCCGGTGGCGATATTTCACAGCTCCACTCAGTCTCTGACGCGTATTTGTAACACCCTGTATATGTATTCTACAACCTACACATTGTATGATACAAATATTGTAAAGATAAACCACCAAATGCAATGAGCAGGTAACGACACCCGGTGGCGATATTTCACAGCTCCACTCAGGCTGTGACGCGTATTTGTAACACCCTGTATATGTATTCTACAACCTACACATTGTATGATACAAATATTGTAAAGATAAACCACCAAATGCAATGAGCAGGTAACGACACCCGATGGCAATATTTCACAGCTCCACTCAGGCTGTGACGCGTATTTGTAACACCCTGTATATGTATTCTGCAACCTACACATTGTATGATACAAATATTGTAAAGATAAACCACCAAATGCAATGAGCAGGTAACGACACTCGGTGGCGATATTTCACAGCTCCACTCAGGCTGTGACGCGTATTTGTAACACCCTGTATATGTATTCTGCAACCTACACATTGTATGATACAAATATTGTAAAGATAAACCACCAAATGCAATGAGCAGGTAACGACACCTGGTGGCGATATTTCACAGCTCCACTCAGGCTGTGACGCGTATTTGTAACACCCTGTATATGTACTCTGCAACCTACACATTGTATGATACAAATATTGTAAAGATAAACCACCAAATGCAATGAGCAGGTAACGACACCTGGTGGCGATATTTCACAGCTCCACTCAGGCTGTGACGCGTATTTGTAACACCCTGTATATGTATTCTACAACCTACACATTGTATGATACAAATATTGTAAAGATAAACCACCAAATGCAATGAGCAGGTAACGACACCTGGTGGCGATTTTTCACAGCTACACTCAGGATGTGACGCGTATTTGTAACACCCTGTATATGTATTCTACAACCTACACATTGTATGATACAAATATTGTAAAGATAAACCACCAAATGCAATGAGCAGGTAACGACACCCGGTGGCGATATTTCACAGCTCCACTCAGGCTGTGACGCGTATTTGTAACACCCTGTATATGTACTCTGCAACCTACACATTGTATGATACAAATATTGTAAAGATAAACCACCAAATGCAATGAGCAGGTAACGACACCTGGTGGCGATATTTCACAGCTCCACTCAGGCTGTGACGCGTATTTGTAACACACTGTATATGTATTCTACAACCTACACATTGTATGATACAAATATTGTAAAGATAAACCACCAAATGCAATGAGCAGGTTACGACACCCGGTGGCGATATTTCACAGCTCCACTCAGGCTGTGACGCGTATTTGTAACACCCTGTATTCTACAACCTACACATTGTATGATACAAATATTGTAAAGATAAACCACCAAATGCTATGAGCAGGTAACGACACCCGGTGGCGATATTTCACAGCTCCACTCAGTCTCTGACGCGTATTTGTAACACCCTGTATATGTATTCTACAACCTACACATTGTATGATACAAATATTGTAAAGATAAACCACCAAATGCAATGAGCAGGTTACGACACCCGGTGGCGATATTTCACAGCTCCACTCAGGCTGTGACGCGTATTTGTAACACCCTGTATTCTACAACCTACACATTGTATGATACAAATATTGTAAAGATAAACCACCAAATGCTATGAGCAGGTAACGACACCCGGTGGCGATATTTCACAGCTCCACTCAGTCTCTGACGCGTATTTGTAACACCCTGTATATGTATTCTACAACCTACACATTGTATGATACAAATATTGTAAAGATAAACCACCAAATGCAATGAGCAGGTAACGACACCCGGTGGCGATATTTCACAGCTCCACTCAGGCTGTGACGCGTATTTGTAACACCCTGTATATGTATTCTACAACCTACACATCGTATGATACAAATATTGTAAAGATAAACCACCAAATGCAATGAGCAGGTAACGACACCCGATGGCAATATTTCACAGCTCCACTCAGGCTGTGACGCGTATTTGTAACACCCTGTATATGTATTCTGCAACCTACACATTGTATGATACAAATATTGTAAAGATAAACCACCAAATGCAATGAGCAGGTAACGACACTCGGTGGCGATATTTCACAGCTCCACTCAGGCTGTGACGCGTATTTGTAACACCCTGTATATGTATTCTGCAACCTACACATTGTATGATACAAATATTGTAAAGATAAACCACCAAATGCAATGAGCAGGTAACGACACCTGGTGGCGATATTTCACAGCTCCACTCAGGCTGTGACGCGTATTTGTAACACCCTGTATATGTACTCTGCAACCTACACATTGTATGATACAAATATTGTAAAGATAAACCACCAAATGCAATGAGCAGGTAACGACACCTGGTGGCGATATTTCACAGCTCCACTCAGGCTGTGACGCGTATTTGTAACACCCTGTATATGTATTCTACAACCTACACATTGTATGATACAAATATTGTAAAGATAAACCACCAAATGCAATGAGCAGGTAACGACACCCGGTGGCGATATTTCACAGCTCCACTCAGGCTGTGACGCGTATTTGTAACACCTTGTATATGTATTCTACAACCTACACATTGTATGATACAAATATTGTAAAGATAAACCACCAAATGCAATGAGCAGGTAACGACACCCGGTGGCGATATTTCACAGCTCCACTCAGGCTGTGACGCGTATTTGTAACACCCTGTATATGTACTCTGCAACCTACACATTGTATGATACAAATATTGTAAAGATAAACCACCAAATGCAATGAGCAGGTAACGACACCTGGTGGCGATATTTCACAGCTCCACTCAGGCTGTGACGCGTATTTGTAACACACTGTATATGTATTCTACAACCTACACATTGTATGATACAAATATTGTAAAGATAAACCACCAAATGCAATGAGCAGGTTACGACACCCGGTGGCGATATTTCACAGCTCCACTCAGGCTGTGACGCGTATTTGTAACACCCTGTATTCTACAACCTACACATTGTATGATACAAATATTGTAAAGATAAACCACCAAATGCTATGAGCAGGTAACGACACCCGGTGGCGATATTTCACAGCTCCACTCAGTCTCTGACGCGTATTTGTAACACCCTGTATATGTATTCTACAACCTACACATTGTATGATACAAATATTGTAAAGATAAACCACCAAATGCAATGAGCAGGTAACGACACCCGGTGGCGATATTTCACAGCTCCACTCAGGCTGTGACGCGTATTTGTAACACCCTGTATATGTATTCTACAACCTACACATTGTATGATACAAATATAGTAAAGATAAACCACCAAATGCAATGAGCAGGTTACGACACCCGGTGGCGATATTTCACAGCTCCACTCAGGCTGTGACGCGTATTTGTAACACCCTGTATTCTACAACCTACACATTGTATGATACAAATATTGTAAAGATAAACCACCAAATGCTATGAGCAGGTAACGACACCCGGTGGCGATATTTCACAGCTCCACTCAGTCTCTGACGCGTATTTGTAACACCCTGTATATGTATTCTACAACCTACACATTGTATGATACAAATATTGTAAAGATAAACCACCAAATGCAATGAGCAGGTAACGACACCCGGTGGCGATATTTCACAGCTCCACTCAGGCTGTGACGCGTATTTGTAACACCCTGTATATGTATTCTACAACCTACACATTGTATGATACAAATATTGTAAAGATAAACCACCAAATGCAATGAGCAGGTAACGACACCCGATGGCAATATTTCACAGCTCCACTCAGGCTGTGACGCGTATTTGTAACACCCTGTATATGTATTCTGCAACCTACACATTGTATGATACAAATATTGTAAAGATAAACCACCAAATGCAATGAGCAGGTAACGACACTCGGTGGCGATATTTCACAGCTCCACTCAGGCTGTGACGCGTATTTGTAACACCCTGTATATGTATTCTGCAACCTACACATTGTATGATACAAATATTGTAAAGATAAACCACCAAATGCAATGAGCAGGTAACGACACCTGGTGGCGATATTTCACAGCTCCACTCAGGCTGTGACGCGTATTTGTAACACCCTGTATATGTACTCTGCAACCTACACATTGTATGATACAAATATTGTAAAGATAAACCACCAAATGCAATGAGCAGGTAACGACACCTGGTGGCGATATTTCACAGCTCCACTCAGGCTGTGACGCGTATTTGTAACACCCTGTATATGTATTCTACAACCTACACATTGTATGATACAAATATTGTAAAGATAAACCACCAAATGCAATGAGCAGGTAACGACACCCGGTGGCGATATTTCACAGCTCCACTCAGGCTGTGACGCGTATTTGTAACACCTTGTATTCTACAACCTACACATTGTATGATACAAATATTGTAAAGATAAACCACCAAATGCTATGAGCAGGTAACGACACCCGGTGGCGATATTTCACAGCTCCACTCAGTCTGTGACGCGTATTTGTAACACCCTGTATATGTATTCTACAACCTACACATTGTATGATACAAATATTGTAAAGATAAACCACCAAATGCAATGAGCAGGTAACGACACCCGGTGGCGATATTTCACAGCTCCACTCAGGCTGTGACACGTATTTGTAACACCCTGTATATGTATTCTGCAACCTACACATTGTATGATACAAATATTGTAAAGATAAACCACCAAATGCAATGAGCAGGTAACGACACTCGGTGGCGATATTTCACAGCTCCACTCAGGCTGTGACGCGTATTTGTAACACCCTGTATATGTATTCTGCAACCTACACATTGTATGATACAAATATTGTAAAGATAAACCACCAAATGCAATGAGCAGGTAACGACACCCGGTGGCGATATTTCACAGCTCCACTCAGGCTGTGACGCGTATTTGCATGTTATTGCTGCGACTCTTCAAACTGTCTGCTAGCTTTTTATCAAGAGGTGCAAATTATTTCTAGGTTTTCTTTGACCTGTTTCTTAGTGGTTAATTTCCAAGTTAAACTAAGGCTTTACAGTGAAATTTAAAAAGGAACTGAAGTTTATGTAATCAGCTACTGTGTATCATACTCAATTGTACAAGAATTACGAATTGAAAAAGGATAAAGCAATATTAATAAACAATATAAACATATGGGTTCTCTACGCGACTTAAAACCAATATTTACTTTAATAATAAAAACAAAAAGTCTGATATCATACTATTAAAGCTGTCGTTCATTTTGAATTTGAGGTCATATAACTAAATAAAATTAGGAATGCACTGGACCTCAGTTCAATACCTAACCCTTCGCGAACTGATATTGTTTCCATTCACTCCTTTCAGGTTTCTTAGACCATTAATACGCCAGCAACACTCCCAGTCAGGTGTTGGAGGTTCAGTCTTGCGAGAGTGGTTGAGTGGTCTATTGTGTACGCTAGATCACTCTATGTGCCTACTAGGGGTATGCTTAAATAGTCTCTATTCCCACGAGCAAGAGAGAAGACAGTTAAGGGCGTGGTTTACAGGTATATCAACCAATACTAGCCAATAGTAGTTGTGCTGCATTGCCCAACTGTACACCAGCTGATCAGGGTACAATTCGAGTGATATGTTGTATGGCAAAATGGCAACAGTGACACTGTGGAACCTTATTATTGGCTGGAAGCCCTTGTGTCATCTATCCTCCTCCTGATTACAGGCCACTAAAATCCACTATACTCGTATTCCTGTAAATCCCTTTGAGGTGGTACAATCTGTTAACCACTTGTTAATCTAATCGTAAGTTATATATGCCATGCAGGGCTTATAGTGGTGAGATTTATCGCGAAACATATAATTTATTTACGATGTTCACAAAGATGTTAACCATAGCTTTTTTTAAGTTAATGAGTAGGCGGCCTATATATAAGGGACATTATTAATCATGATAAGACCTTTTTATGCAAAAAGTAAAAAATAAAATAATGGAAAACTCAAATATTGCACCCATCTTTTTGTAAAACCCAGACCTCTGGCGGTACGGCGCCTTTGTTTTCTATCTAGAGGCTGTAAAGGTTTTTCACTAGAGTTTTATTGCTCCGGGGTCAAAGATTTGTTACTTCTCCGATACAACAGGGAGGTCTTATCACCCTTAGCGCTATACGCAATTCTTGTAAATCTACAATACTCTGGTAAGTAAGAAGGTAATACTATATTTTCTAATATTAATTGTCCTTCTTCAATATAAATTATGTAACATATCAAACTCACATTGAAAATAAGTCGCAAAATTCCTTGGTGAAATTCATTTTTTAATGATGTTGAGTCGATGTTATTTAAGAAATTATTGCGGATATTTTCCATCACTGAGAAAAACAAGGATAATTTTCTTGATCTGTGAAGGCAAATTACCTCAATAATCTTTTAGATAACACAAAATTCCTTTTAAGGTACAATATAAAACCAATATTGGAATAAAACAATTTACACAATAACAAGTTAATTTATGTATATTATACACCCAGAGGTAGGATTTTTATAATATCTAAACCTATAAATTAATGGTTTTGCAACAAGGAATTATTGTCACGTATGTTGTATTCATCAATTAAATTATACAAAAATCTGCATACTCGTTATAGTGCCACAATTCGCTGCACTTAGTCCAATGGAGATCCTTGATGTTCGTGAATGTTAGTAAAGTTATTTAGACTATAGCGTCTGATGCGCAAAATAACAGCATGCAGTTAGGTGCCGCTCCAGGCACCACGTTAAAATAACTCTACTATAGCCTTTGTGTTATCTATAAGGCATACGATAACACCTTCTACAGTAGTTTCAAAACACTGTCAAAAGCAAGATAAGCAGTTTTTTTCTATTTATAGGTTTCTCCACTATAGAAATATTAAAACAATTTGCTCATAAAAAACAACTGTTGATAAAAAATACTTATTGATGCAATAAATGTAATGTTAGATTATTCAGAGATGAGCGGGATCCAGTAAGTCTAATAAACTAATTATACTTAGTCACTAGACTTTTTTGTATTTAAAACAGTTTATATAAAATTCATTAAATCATTTTTGCCATTAAATAAATTTGTTCAAGGACATAATGAACTATCCCTTGACATATTTTAAAAATAGGTGGTAGTATAGTAAATGTAATACTTGCATTGTCATTAACCTTTCCATGCATTCAAGGACAAAGAATATGTAAATATATTTCAATAAGTAACCACTGTATTGCATAAATGTTTAGTAACCCAAAAAGAAAATAAATTTGAATGTATGTCATTACTCAAAATGTGTTTCTAATCACGTTCTGATGATTATAGCTGCTCACAAGCTACCCACGTTGCGGGGTTATGGGCAAGATTATGGACACATTGTTTTTGAAGATTGACTCATAAGAATTTAAGTATGTTAATTATTTTAACACTTTAAATTGGCTATACAAAATCAGGTAAAACGTTGCCTTTTCACTATTCAAGCTATGTAACCAGTAAACGTTACATATTCATGTGAAACCAGTTCAGGAAGAATGGTAAATTACACATACAGTACCTATCAATACTAAACACAAGCAACAAATATACAAATATGCATTTACTTAAAAAATATTGTAGTAATTTTTACAGAGAGGAGAGAAGAAAGAACCGTGGGCCGTCATCGAGGGTGGCGGATACGGAAACAATGTTTTCTAAAACAAAGGCCTTTCTATCCTGGGTAAATCAGAGCTGTTCTTTCTTCTAGAAAATGAGATCCATCCACTCTGCATTTTATAGTTGAAAAACCTTAGCAAAAACTCTGTGGTTTATAGACAAAAACGTCACACTGTATAATATTTTAAATTATTCCTTTTACTGTTAAAGCCCGAACATTATTTTCAAACCCGTGTAATTTTTAATTAATTGTTCTGAACTCATTCAAGTAAACAGAAACAAAATTTCTGAAAATATTTAAAACTATATTATATGAAAAACTAAATATTTAAAATCCAAAATATTCAGCTTTGTAATACATCTAGGAATAATAGAAACTATATTGATGTGCTATATAATATTGCCAATACAATGTTCCTATATAAGTACATTTATAATATTTGAGTTTCGGGGAGTACCAGAATGTTTAAGCTTCAGATTGTACAAATATCATGACCACACGTTGCATGGCATTCTCAAACTAAGGCCGAGTTCCTTCAAAAATATTATCCCATTTAAATAACATGGAGCGATTTTTTTAATGTAAATATTTTAAAAACTAAAGCGGTATATTTATGTTAATCTGCAGTTTAAAAGCTTTAAAACGACACATCAATTGTCCAAATCGGTTGAGAAATAACGACGTAGTAGTCCGAAAACGAGATTCCTTAGCTAATAAATATATAAGATACTTGGCTAATGTTTGTTATTTAAAACATTTAATACGTGATAACTCGTTATATGAATGGTGGGGTACAAATAGTATTTTCCAAGAATAAAACATCAGGATTTGAAATGACAACAAGGGATACAACTGTGATATATGACACTGCATTGTATATGAAAATCCTCTTCGTAAGGCTTTCTAAACCTGACCCATTGTTATCAATATTAAGAAGCTTTCAGATATTACGTCACGTTAAAAGTATCTGGTTTAAAAAAATAAGTACGTATGATTTCAAGATTTACATTAGTTTTTTGATGGTATAAATAATTAGGGGAAGGACTTAATTTTCTTAATAATACATAGTTACATCTCTTTACGAAAAAAATAGTCACTACAAATAAAATGTGTAATCATAAAAGTTAATTTTTGAATCAGTCATGGTATGAAAAGTCATATTTAATCCGGTAAAGCATCCAATACCAGAATTGTTACTGATTAGTTTAGTAAATGTATGCTATTTAAAATCGTATTCAATCCCCTATTTTCTATTACTCAGATCTGTTTTTTATGAATTACCACAGAAAAAATAGGCAGAATATTGTTGTTATATCGGTACTTCACAACATGACCATCTAAATCTTAGGTTATATTTCCCAAAAGTAATCATTAGTTTTTTTATGTTACTATGTAATAAACACTTCACAATATTTCTTGTTGGTATCTTTCGTTACAGTTGTTGGACTAGAGAAGGCTTATACAAAAAATGTAAGATTAAGGCTAACTTGGAGGTACAAAAAGGGTATATTTTACCCTATTTATCTTTTGGTAACTCAACAAGGAAATATTGAATTATATTGATCCCGAGTTCTGTGGTGATGTATAAGGGTTGGTGGGTTCAGGAGGGAGGATAATATGCGGGCTGAGAGGTCGGGTTAATATTACACACACACCCCTTACCGAAGCAGATTCTGATGTAGGAATATATCACTGTGACGCTTGCAAGAAAAAATCCATGGAAATAAGAGGTGGGATCCTGTGGATGTCCATATATCATATCGCATATAACATATCAATATGATCGTCGGGATTGCTACACATGTATCAATATAAAAACCCCGTAGCAGCAAACCTGCGTACTCAGAGAATTTCCAAAGCATATATATGTGTATCTTAATACCACATAAAGCCATATACCAAGTTTCATCAATATACATTCATAAATAAACGATTTATGACATTTTAATTATTCTCCATAAGAATAACATGGCGGCTGAGTATGCAGGTTTGCTGAAGCAAGGAACACAAAAAATGGTGTTTTATACAAATATCAATATAACTCATGTAGGTAAAACCACATACCAAATTTCATTAATTTATTTTCATAATGAAGGCAGATAACACGTTACTTATTCTCCATAAGAATAACATGGGCTGAGTACGCAGGTTTGCTGCTACGGGAGCCTTGGGTAAAAAATTGTTTTTTTGAGCAAATATCAATGATCCACAAACAGATGAAGCCGTATACCAAGTTTCGTCAGTATACGTTCATAAATAAGCGAGATATAACATTTTTATTTTCCTCCATAAGAATAACATTAGACAACGTACTGTGTTTAGTACTTTCAATATCTCGGTAACCAATTGACGTAGATAAATGATCAAAATACCAAATTGTGTGTTTTTTTAAGCTGAATCCAATGGAAAAACTAAAATTTGACTATTTCTAAAATTATATGTACAAAATTCGAAAAACCCATTTTTGGGGTACAAACCCCCCAAAATACCCCTTCGGAGAGAGCGATCTGGCTGGTTTTCGAACTTAAAGTCATAAATGTTGCTTTACAAGTTTATACCAAATTTCATCAAAATCGGATAATTTTTACGAGAGTTATCGTCTCACGGGCACACACACACACACACACACACACATATATATATATATATATATATATATATATATATATATATATATACAGTTTCGAACGAGTTGTGTTTTTGGGGTCTGGGGACCTCAAAACGAAAAGTTATCATGGTCCCGGGCCTAGGTCTTACCATGCCGACTACGGTAATAGCTTCTTCCCTATAGGGGAAATTCGCTAAAAAAACACTCTAATCTGTCTTAAGATTCCACCCTTGGCATGTTTCAATATTTTCGAAATGATGATTTTATTTTATCAGATGATTACTTGAATATATCAGTATTTATCAGCAGTCTTAAATTTCGCAATAAAATACAACACAAACCAACAATTTTTGGGTTTTACTGCAGATAGTCAGGTTTTGTTACTTCTATTTCGCTAAATAATACATGTTTTTTTCTCTTGAAAATATTACCATCAAACGAGAAATAACGTAAAACATCTTCCATAAGAAAAACATGAAGATTTAAAAACGTCTACTTAGTTTACAATAAAACAAGTGATTACTTTGATTACCACCTACTTATATTGTTCTAATTTAGTCAGCATGCAAAGTGTAAAACAAATCAGATGAGGCAGAGTATTGGAGCAATGCTAGGGGCTTTGGCTCATTCAAGCTCCTGCAATAAATTTTTTTAATGTATCGAAAATTATATCTCACACAAGACTTAAGCTAAACGTGTATTGAATCCGTGAATTAGTTTATTGCTAAGAAAAAAAACGCTCTATAATGCGGGATATGGAAGGTAAATTTCAGCATTAGTAAAACAGTTAAGTGAGAATAGTTGATTTAAATTCCTGAGCAACAACTTAGGATCAATGGCAATATTACTATTTCGACAAAACCTAATAGTGTTGATAATTATAACCAATTTACGTTAGCAGTTATGTCATAAAAAAACACCCAATGGTTTGGAAAAACCTTTAACTTTTGGTTTCTTGGTAAAACAGCAAAGGTCTTAGGGCGAGAACTCTCCTATATTAAGGATTTCTCTCAGCTTTTATAACAAATCTATTTAATACAACTTCGTACAATAGATCGTTCTTAAACAAATTATCCTTGTATACTTGGTTGACAAAAGGTAAACAAATTAATGAATTTGGTGTAATCAATTTCAAATGTGGTAGGTCAGTGAAGAGAGATATCGATTTAGTTCGCGTAGAATTCGGTATCGGTCGTGTATCGGTAACATGAAACAGCTAAAATGCGGGAGTAGCTGGTTTCACATTACTACTGGGCTTTGCTGTTATGTAACCACAATTCCAATGTGGTTAACTAATCTTGCATTCATGTAATGACAAGTTTGATGACATCCTGTAATGGCGTGAATTTGTTGTAAGGGTTTTAGAATATTACATAAATATTTATGCAATGGATTTAGTCATGATCCATAGTTTATTTTAGCAGAATATAATTTACATATGAACTCTTAAAAATGTCTTGCGGAAAATGTTTTGAGAGAATTTGAAAAGTTGTATCTGTAATGGTTTTTCTATGGATGCATTCCTTATATTTCCTTCTTCATATTACTAGGACAGATATCAAATGAATACTCGAGTACGTAATATAAAGCTTCTATCAGCAGTTTTTTATAAAGCTATGCAAACATTTTTGTAAATTATGTTGTATCATTGTGATTTATATAGCATTTTTGAACAGAGTTTTGCTTCTAATTTCTTCCACCGGTGTATTCAAATTGCTAAAAGTAAAATACCAATTGGCGTATTGATGTTTTACGAAAACTATATAAAGACTCTATACATGATAAAGTTTAACATTTTTATTTTTACTTTCTCCTTCTATACATAGTATATGGAGGAAGTATTGTTTTCGTCAAAATTTTCGAATTTGAGTTGTTAGTGGAAATATTCGTTTTGGTGCTCCCTGAACCCAAAAAAGTGGTTTTTACATGATGTCTGTCTGTGTGTGTGTGTGTGTGTGTGTGTGTGTGTGTGTGTGTGTGTGTGTGTGTGTGTCCGTGTGTGTGTGTGTGTCTGTGTGGATGTGTACAGAGCTAGAGCCTTAACCAATGAGCCGATTTTTATGAAATTTGTTATGTAGGTACTAATCTACAATATCTCCAGGTGGTTTTTCATTTTTTCGAATTTTTGTTTTTTAAGAGTAGTTATCCCCCAAAAAAACATGAAAAATCAAAATTTCTCAAAAACGGCTTTAACGATTTTGATTAACTTTTAGTCGTTTGTAGAACTTAAGTTTTCCAACAAAATGACACCACCCGCATTCCTTTAAAAATTCGGGTTCAGAAATTACAGGACTTGAAATATCAAAATTCAGTTTTTTGAATTTTCATAAAAAGACATAAATATAAAAAAATACTATTCACCATTCAAAAGAACTCAAAAAACTAAATAATTTAGTATTTTGAATTACTATTCTACGATTGCTGGTTTCGGATAAAATTGAAATGTTCATTTTGCGGTAAACGCAGTACGTTGTCCAATGTTATTCTTATGGGGGATAAAAAATTACTTTTTCTCCCTTATTTAATTTACTGATCAATTTCATTCAAACTTGATATGCTTGTCAAGTTAACATTGACCAACAGAAGAAATTCGAAATATGTTGCCCCTTAATAACCCTGGGGGTGGGGAATAGGGGGCATTTCCCCTCTTAAAACCACGAGTGTAGCAATGGATTCTGTAGTGCCTCCAAAGCAGGGATTTGGGTGGATGTTTTTTAAAATAACTTGTTTACGAGATTTTCTGTACATTTGACCGTGCTTTCTATTGTATATTTAGTAAATAAAAAGTAATTTATTCATTAAAGTTGGGCTAAAAGGGTAAAAGTATGTGTCAGTTTCCTGATACCGTTTATAATTATTGTGGTAATTTATAATTTATTTAACACGTATAAAAATGCATGAAAACCTGTTATCCTTAACTTAAGACAAGGTTAACTTTGATGTAAATTAATTGGTGTTGACCTTATTCTTATACATTCCGTCCAGAGTATGGTGATGATTTATCTATCGAAGCCATGTCTGTGGACCTCTGCAACGCTCCTCTTCCCTAACAATGCTAACAATGTTTTTTCAATTGACGACCCAGATTGTTCCATTGGTCAGATAGGATCGTTAAACACAACTCTTCTGGTATTTCATCATGTTAAAGGGCCTTGTAACAAATAAGGATTTTCTTAATGATTCCCTTAAAAATGTGCAAATTGATAAAACTAAACAGATTCCCTGTACCTATTATTTACCGGTGTAATGTCCTTTCCACGTTTTTTTTTAAACTGTACCCTAAAAAAAACTAAGAAATTAGTTTTTTTATTTGAGCTGTTGCTACTAAATAAATGTATTGAACCGGTGAATCTAAACAATTTGTTTAAATAATTGTTGATGCAAGATTGTTTAAGTACGTACATTCACATGCACGGTCTGATGTAAAAAATTCACTTTGAGCTCAATTAAAACACCTATTATAATCAAACAGCAAACAACTTATTAACAACTTAACTTTGTGTCCAATTGCTTTACACACATGACATCGTAATGGGACTCTGAAATTCGGCTGAAAAACACTTTTCCTCTGAAATTTTCCGAGTAATGCTTCATTACTACCGTCTTCCTTATTATGTTCTTTCCTAGCTTCCCACTCCTCTAATATTTTTATTTTCAGAACTTGAGGAGAAGGTAGTATATCTCTTGTTTCAATAGCAATTCGAAAATTTTCAAAATCGTCTGAGAGGGAATATAAAAGTATAACTGTTAAAAGGTCGTCGCTTATCTCGATTTCCATCCCATTTAACTTGTCTACAACATCAAAAAAATCATTGATATGATCTCTTATATCACAATTAGCAGATAATTTTGCTAAAATTAGCTTTTTTAATAGAGATGCTTTTCTGGCTGGTCCCCTGGAATCATAAATACATTTCAACTTTTCCCACACATCAGCTGATGTGTTACATCCTTTAACTTGTTTTAATTCACTTGGGCTTATAGCCAAAATGATATCTGCTTTTGCTTTTGCATCAGCAATCTCCCAAGCTAATTTTTCATCATTCTCATCTAAAGGCTTTTTAGTGGTTCCTAAAACGTATCCAAGATAATCATTCTTTACCAGTATGGCTTCCATTTGCATTTTCCATGTATCATAGTTTTCTCTTTCAACAAATTATTGATCAGCCAGGATGTTCTACCTTTTTATGTATATAACACCAACTCCTGTGATTTTCAATAAAATAAAATGACAACAACAATATATAAACATAATAACGGAGAAGTCATACTATTTGCAGATGATACAGCTCTCAATATTACCGAAAGTTCAAACAATCAATCAGAGATATCATCTTTTATTCTAATATCTAAAATCAAAAACTGTTACGGACAACAGTTTGATAATAAATTATTTAAAATCTTCAGCTTTACAATATAATAATGAAACAATTCAACATGTTCTACTTGGCAACTCTACAATACCACTGGCAACTGAGTACACTTTTATAGATTTAACATAACAACCAAATCTTTCATGGTCAACTCACATTGAAAACATTTGCAAAAAAATCTGTTCAGGAATTTTCTTTTTTAAAATGCCTTTCTAAATGTTCCACCTTAGGCATAGATAAAATGGTATACTATGCTATATCTATTTACATATACATGTGGACTAACTATATGGGGTTCAATCCCAAATGCCAAAATTGTTTATAAAATGCAGAAAAAACTATAATAACTCTTTGTCAAGCCTCAAGAAGAACATCGTGCAAACAAATATTTAAAGAATTAAATATTCTAACATTATGGTCAATCTTTATATTACAAGCAACAAGTTTTGTACATTTGAACATTGATAAATTTTCATTCAG
This sequence comes from Allygus modestus, assembly GCA_963675035.1. Lineage (NCBI taxonomy): Eukaryota > Metazoa > Arthropoda > Insecta > Hemiptera > Cicadellidae > Allygus > Allygus modestus. The sequence goes on from OY776111.1 coordinate 426,652,182, forward strand.
AAGACAAATTCATAACTATAACACGAGAAATATCAACCTTATAGACTTGCCACATTCAAATTCAACACTCCGACAAAGATACCCAGACTACTTATCATTACAAATTTTGAATACAATTTCTTCAAAATTAAAATCTTTAAATAACATAAGACAATGGAAAAATAAATTAAATAAATAACTTATCAAGAAATAAATGTCCATACAAAATTGAAGACTTTTAAAATTAAAACATCAATAAAAATATAACAAAAACTTAAAATCAACGTTTTGAGGTTTTAAGATTGGATGAAGATTTTTTGTAAGATTCAAGGATTCAATTAATCAAAATTCCATTAATTATTATTAGCGTTACATACTCTGTTAATTTAATGAAGTATTAACCATCAATTAATTATGATAATTAAGATGTATACCAATAAAGAAGTAAAGAAATATTCTAAATCATAATTCGATAGCCTAAACAAATTTAGTAGGCTAAATATATAACTCAATACAAATAATTCAATAATAATAAATAAATGTTATAAACCATAATAAGACATTTCGGAACTTAATTCAAACTATTATGAACTAAGAGCAGAGTAGAAACTACACAGACAGCTGTGTCTGTGGTTGAAGCTACAAAGCATTCCATCTGCAGTATTCAGAACCGTCACTGATAACTGAATAACCGACTGCCTCAAAGGCATAGTTACTTTGTGGATTTCAGCACGCAGGGCTGAATACAGTTTGCAGCGCTGACTTCTTATAATAGCTTTTCGGTGATTAATATTTGGATAGTTATAATATAAATAATTTAAAATAAGCTAGCCGATTTTTTTACCATTGGTATAAAGCGATTTGTATGCCGTTGATTTGAAACTTCTGGTCGTAATACACTTTTACAAAGAAATATATGGTATTTAACGTGAAACAGTAATGTCGCTTATATTTATTTTTTTGTGAAAAATAAAGGTCCGTTTCTTTTTCTTCTTCTCTTCTTCTATTGCTTGTATATTTCTGTAATTAAGACATTCCCGTAGTCGGCCATGTCAGTGGTGGAGGGGGTGGTCAGTGGAGCTTCCCCTCATCCTCCACCACATCACTTGCCTTCAAGTGAAATCCGGGGAGTAAACGTACTGATCTTAACTCCATAGTCGTACTAGTGGATATTTGAAATATGATGTATGTGATGTTTACAATATATGTAAAATATATTTAATGTTTACTAAACATAAAATTACCCAAAGTAGATATTACTAATAAAGTAAGTAATATTTCAATTTAACTAAACATTGCTGTTAAAAGCTGTGAAAATAAAAATAAACCTGAACAATGTTGCACGCCGTTGATAATGCAAGGTACTCGTTAGCAGGCAAACCAAGGTAATCAATCAGTGGCTTAGTCCTGATTAAGAAAATAAGTCGTCTGATTTGATCGCACGAGACGCTAAAGTCAGGTAATGTTTTATGGTTTAACATGATGTGTTTAATACAAGCACGCTTGCAATTTTCAATTCGTACTTGGCAGAAAGAGTGAACTTGTTCTCAACTTTGTTTAGTTCATCAAGAAATATTTTTGTATTACTAATTAATTATGGAAACCAACATACCTTTAAATACATAAATATTCATAGCGTTACGTACAACACTAACTGTATAGAATAAATATCATAGATGTCGCAACCAGGACTGTAGTGTCACGTGGGTCGAGAAACAAGTGACCTGACCCAAAACAAGTTGAACAAATCGAGGGCCAACACGCGCCTGTAACTGTCTGTGGGCTGAATAACAATTCACCTCCGAACACACGCTAAATATATGATAGCGTAATATATTGGAAGAGTAAACAGTTACATTGTAGGAATTTGAATATATTTAGTATATAATATGTTCATTATATACAAAAATACCCATGTTTAGCCTACTTTATACTTGATTATTATAAAGCTACGAAGTATATCATTAAAAAGCTAGTGTTAAACAAACTAAAAAACTAGATCTAAAACTAATTAAAATACCCCTGTCGCAGCAAACCTGCATACTCAGCGAATTTCCAATGCATAATATTTGCCTGAATTCCACATAAAGCCGCAAACCAAGTTTCTTATAAATATATTCACATATAAGCGATCTTAATTATTCTCCATAAGAATAACATTGGTAATGAGTATGTAGGTTTGCTGAAACAAGGAACAGAAACAATTGGTTTTTATGCAAATATAAATAGAATTTAACTAGGCGAAGCCACATACTAAGAGTTTCATCGATATTCAATCATAAATAAGCGATATATGAAATTCTAGTTATTCTCCATAAGAATAACATGGGGGCTGAGAAAGCAGGTTTGCTGCAACAAGGAACAGAAAAATGGGTTTTTATATAATTATCAATATAACTCAACCAAGTGAAGCTACATACCAAGTTTTATTAATTTATGTACATAATTAAGGGAGTCAGTACATTTTATTTATTCTCCATAAGAATAAAATGGGGGCTGAGTATGGAGGTTTGCTGCTACGGGAATAATCAACAAAAAATCAATTTTTTGTGCAAATATCAATATACCAGTACTACTTGAAGCCACATACCAAGTTTCATCAACATACATTAATAAATAATCGAGATATCAAATTTCATTTATTCTCCATAAGGATAACATTGGACAACGTACTGTGTTTAGCACTTCGAATATCTCTGCAACGGTTGGGCGTAGAATCACAATTTAAACACCAAAATGATTGTTTTGTGGAACTGAACAGATTGGTAAAAGCAAATGTGAAGTTTACATTAAAATAAACTGAGCAAAAGCCAAAAACCTTTTTCCCATAAGATTAACATGAAAGATTTTATGAGCAGGTTTTTTTGGATTTTCTCCACAACCACTTAACCTAGGTTAATAATTCAAGATACTAAATTATTTGTTTTTTTTAAGCTCTATAACATGGTCAAAACCAAAATTAAGTTTTTAAAAAATTGTAGGGTGAAAAATGCAAAAAACTGATTTTTGTAAAATTTAAAACCCTCATAAACCCCCTTTCCCATGGTCCGATTTTTCTGGTTTTCGAACTTAAAGTCATGAATGTCATTTTACACATTTGAGCCAAATTTAATCAAAATCGGATGTTTTTTACTCAAGTTATCGTGTTAACGGACACATATATAGATATATATATGTATATATATACATATATATAAATTTGAACGAATAGTGTTTTTGGCATCTGGGGACCTCAAAACAAAAAGTTATCATGGTCTCGGGCTTAAGTCTTACCATGAGACCTACGGTAATAGCTTCTTCCCTATAGGGGAAATTCGCTAAAATTACGAAGTTTAAGAAATAGCATAACCACTCATTGTGTAGCTTAATTAACCCCGATATGGCAAACTGTATTAATGCATTGATGAAATTATATAAATTATTTAGAACAAAAATATCACAGAAGTGTATTGTGATTGCGTCTACATATACGGCAGTCTGCGGTTAGACGCGACGTTTATTATTCCCCGCGATGGTGCTGGGGTAATCCTCTTGTTTTGTGGTTGCGCAGATTTAGAATGTTTATTGCCACAGATACGGTAAAAATCTTCAAAGAGATTAATTAGGAAATGTAACAATGCATAGAGTATATCTACAAAATTTATGTTCCTTAAATATTCATAGACAAAACAAAACTTACAAGCCCTGAGTCATACATTGGATCATAAGGCTTCATATTTAATTTATTGGATCTAATGGACTCAAGATAATGTATAAACTATTCCATTTACCAGACAAGCTCATGATAAGTACTCATCATCATATAAACACCGAGTGAGTCATAAGCGTGAACGTACGCTCATCACGGGTCTTCGACTTGACAAATGTCCAAGTATCGATAAGTTTAAGCAAGATGTAATAAACAATCGCTCTTGAGTGAGCCAGTAAGAGCCCATTATAACCAATGAAGCTTACCATCTTATCGTTAATTAAAATTTAATGATTGAAAGTTTTTCGATGGAATTTTGAAGAATAATCAAAAATTTTACACACAACAGTAGTTAATTAAAGGAGTTTTATAAAGTACTAACTTACTTTGGGTAAAATGATCCAAAGTTTTAGTTTAATATATATATAAAACAAACTAATACTAGGTAAAGTTTTACCCACTTATCCGTAACTGCTTGCCCACGGCCAAGTCCTTACGTGACTTTTAAAGATAAGTTAACTATGAAAAACAAACTTAAATGTATATTTAACCAACAGTATAATAATTTTAGTACAGTCCCAAAATTTTGATCGCACCCAAGTTCAACATGATATAATGGTCAAATATAGCTTAAATATTTATATCTACTGTTACTTCAAACTTATAGCCACTTCTTCATACTAGGACAAGACTATTTGTTCCCAGTGCTTTTGAATGGCCTGTTTTATCATCGTTATGTTGTCATCATTCTCAGTTATCACATCTATTTTGTTATCAGAGTTTAACAACTCTTATCCTTGTTTCAGACACAGGCAGGATGAGTAACTATTAGAGTTAGGTGTCAGAACTACCTGGGTCTAATAATAGAAAACATAATGGGTTTACATGTTTTATATGGAGATATTTTTAGCACAAATTATTGGGTCGATTGAATATTTATATCAAACCAGTCTCAGCATAAACTAATATAAGAATAAACTGTCTTACTAAAATCAAATGTATTGAAATTACACAAATTAAGTTGTGACGCCGAGATATGTTTTAGTATTCAATTACCACATTATTTCTCATGTAGCCAATGTCGTTACGGCACCTCGCTGTCTTTAGATTGGCCCACGGCGACGGGCAATTAATATTCAAATTCATTATTTGTGAAGCGCAATCACCAATAGAACCATCGCACTTGGTGTAGAAGACGTTTAAACAGTAGGATAGTCTCAATAAACATAAAAACATATGATTAGTTCATTAAAATGTACATCTTATGAAAATTGTGACCAAGCGACAAAGCATTTCCTTTTTTTATACCCCCTCTGTCCTCAGGTTTTCAGTCTATAATTGTTGTATGCGATTTTTACGACCTTGTAGCTAACAGAGTATAACCTTGGAATTTAATTACTATGAAATTCAACAGAAGTATTTCAAAGTAACCGTTTTTATCTGTCACAAGTATCTGAAACATTCTAAAGCCAAAACATTGTTATTTCACAAGATTAAATGATCCTGTCTAAAATGTTGTAAACTTCAGCCGTAATAAACATCGACTGTCTGAGCGGTTTATACGCTATTGGTACTAGATGAATTAATGATTCTACAGGGAAATATTTGTAAGGTTTAAATGTCACGCTGATCCGGTGCAGTTGGTCTCTCCGAGTTTGTATTAGCAATTTTACACATTTATTCTTTTAATGCATGAACTCTATATTTTAGAACGGAATTTTGATACGCATTAAGGAAATGGGATATACAAATTTCTAAGTTTTTTTGGTACCAGAACTTATTATCTAGCACTTAAAAATCCCAAAATGACTCATTTAGCTATCAAAAATAAAATGTTTAGGAAATATTACAATTTACTAAGGATCCACCTTATCAGAATTCAAAGTCCATTTTCGTTCAACCTAATGGATGCTAACATTTTTTTCATTAGATTAAATGATCCTGTCTAAATGTTTAGGGAAGGAAGGGAGGATACTGCTTCACCAAAAAACACATAAAAACTGCTGAAAATAGAATGGGAAATAGTTTCCGATTATTTATAAATGTAGAATAACGATAAACCGTGTTACCTTGAAAGCAGGTCACCAACTCTATGTGAACTGGAAACATGAGCAAAGTTTAATGTGAAACACCAACAATAGACACACCGTAGACATTTGATTTGTTTTGGATATAACTACGCTATATGTAATTTGCATTCAACGGTTTTAGACACTGTTCTCAAGAATCCACATGGTAATAATGAGTATTAATTTGACGGTTCGCTGATTGATTTTGAATATCTGTTATTATTCTTTGGATTTTAAACTGCATACAACTAACTATACAACAAACATCTACTATTATATTTTTACCTTTTAAAGTAGTATTTTTACACTATTTGATTATTTCCTGGAAAACAGACCTGTCTCTAACTTCTTTTTATCCCAACAGTTATTACACCATTTGAAAGAAATCGTGAGAACCGTTTTTTGAGATCAGAGTTGCACAAGCAATCAAACCTCACTCATAATAGAGTAGGCCTATAGGATTGCAATTAATGTGAAACCTTATATTTGATACTAGATAGAGTGCAACTGGAAATTACACTGGCAAATAAATAATATAAATACAGTTTATTTATTTCATTAGTTTTATAAACTTCAAGGTCAGTAGGCTTATATCCTGTATTAGGTCATATCCTCATTAGGTCTACGTCTTTGTTTGTGAAATATACATACACAACTTTGACGGCGGCTTTTATATTTCTTGTTTGGAATTCGTAGGTATTTAGGTGTTATTTAGCTATTTAGGTATTATTGGTGCCTCACATTTGAAAATCCTTATATCATCATACATTAGAATTGTAGTAATGTATCATCATTGTGAATATAATTTAAAACAACTTGTAATTATGCACATTTAATCGTTTGTTGCAGAAGATTGGAATTAAAAAGCCGGTATTTTACTGAAGGGATAGGTTTCCAAGGAATGTAATTTTTCACTGGGAGAGGAAAAAGAAATACTCACAAGGATGGCAGGAATTGAAAAGACTGTTGATACCTGGACCAGAACTATCAAAAGGACATTCATCTCTGTCAGGTTGGTATGTTTAATTCAATCCCTGCAATATTTATGTATTACACACAACGATTTCCATGAAAAATTATTTTCCTCAAAGTGACCGATATTTAAATCGTTATCAGGTTTACAGATTTATAAAAGCTTGTTGCGTGATTTTTTACACTTTGCAAGGGTTGTTCTCAAACAGAGTTTACTCATTTTACGTTGATTAATGAACAAAATCATATAGTGATAGGTTTTTTCATCGAACTGGCGATACTAACAACAATTATATTTTAATTTACTCTTAGAGCAATGTCGAAGTTTTACAGGTTGCTTTGGCGAGTGGGGGAAGGGTACAAAATAATAACACAACTAAATAAACAATAGAAATATTGTAAAATCAATTAAAATAAAATGTTTAAGCTATAAACCAAGCTAATTTTAACAACTCAAATCATAAGCCATTCTCTGTATTGTACAGCTTAATTTTAAAAAATACAATAGAAAAAAGAAACATAGACTTACCAACTACATATCTAAAATAAAAATATCTTATGAAATATCTTCAGCGTTAATAGCTAAAAGAGCATTTAAAATGAATGTTGTTTATTACTATTGTATTTTTAAAAATATAAAGCAACTTTATATCAGTTTACATTTTTGTAAAATTAAAAAAGTTAGTTACATGTTAATTCGGGTTCTATTTAATGTTATAGGCTTATTTAACTCACTTTTTAGTAAATATAAATACAATTGTGTTTCAATTTACTGATCTTTTTTCCGACTTTGATCATTTAGAGATGACAGCTTTTGAAACCCATTTAAAATAAACATAACTATAAACGTTAATTTTATAAACTAAAGTATTGCGTATGTATCTCTCTCAAAGCAGCCAGTATCTGAAGCGACTTGTGTTATTTATCAACGAAGCGTTACTTCAAAGACATAATCGTGGATTACAGCATCTCATGCAATCACATTGTTGTGTGACGTAAATTCCCTGACTTCTGACATTTGGAAGGTTGCATTGCACTGTCTGATGACTTCCGGACCTCCTACACATCACCATGTAGTGCACTTTAAATGAGGTAAATTCATCGTTTCATAATTTAATAAATCCACCTTCTGGAACAGCTTTTAACAATATTTCAATCAAATGAAGTAAACACAGCCTAGAATATCTGGTATATGCCCTCTTTCTGTCTGTATAACAATTTAAAAAACGATGTTCCTCTTCTCTTTGGAGCTTAAGACAAATGTGTTCAAATACTTCCACCATTACAACCTTTTACGGTGGTAAATATAATTCGGGCAATAGTTAGTTTGTATATTATTGTTAATAGTTATAAATATGTTGCTAAAGTTTCCTTTTATAAATGTAAAGTGAATCCCTTGTGTAATATCTAAACACATATTTACAATTTTGCAAATCAATTCGAATATTTGCCCATTAACAATACTTATTCATAGTTAGGAGGTGATTACTATTGCTCCAAGTGACAAGCGGGACGTTATAACAATCTATGACAGTTTAATCACTGTTCCTTACATTGTAAGTAAAAATACAAAAAACAGAGGAGCACTGTTTTAAATATACTTTAAATGTACTTGGAGCAGACATTTGGTTGAATATATTAATTGTATAATCGGAATAACAATGCACTTTATAACAACTAAGTTCCCTAAAGGGCAAGTTTTCTACAGGGGGAAAAACATTTGATTGTAATATTTAAAAGATTGAAGACCTTAATCTAACCTAGTAGTTAAAATAAAACAGAACATTTAAAAACATGTATTCTTTTAAATTATAAATACCCCAAACCTTCAGTCAAAGTCCACTCACATATCTCGTAGCGTTATTTCAGGTGCTAAAGAAATCCTCAGAGCATCTCTGAGAAAATAAAACATGAAACGTAACTTGTTGTTTTTTAATTTTTCTTAATCTTTAAATTGCTGTAGATGCATTAACAATATTCAATTTTAATTTGTTTGGTTAATAATCACATCGATGTTACACATCATTTGCTGGTTAGTGTTTAAATTATCGAACTTGTTAGTTACTAATCTGCTGCGATATCACTGGTGATGAAACTAAAAATGGATGTTTTGTAATTGGAATCAGTATTAACACTCTCATATTTAAAAACATAAATCAGACTTTTCAGGTAAAATATTTATGAAACGGATTCATTAGTAAATATCATTATCGAGTGCGAATGAATGAATTAATTGCAACATGTCACATCTCACATCTCATCTCACATTTTGCTTTGTCACGTCACTCAATAGCTTTTATATAATTGCTTTTGCTGATATGCTTAAGTTATCGCTACTTTTCTGTTTTCAACAGTAGAATTATTCTGTTATTCTGCGACTGTTACTATTTATGAATAAGATACAACAAACTACATCTCACAACACTTCAACAGATTTACACTTAAACTGTATTTACATACAAGGCGGTAAATATAAACAAAATATGGTACAAAACCATCGATTTCAATCAGTCACTTCGTTATCATCTTGATGATTGAAATCGTTTGCCTTTTGCAATCGTTGCATCGAATACTAGAACGTATTTTAAATCTAAAGTTGTTCTCATTTTGTATCTAAAAACTTAAAATACAGTGTTAATACTAATCGAGAGCGGGAAAATAGAACCAGGTTCAGAACAACCAAAACCCTCTAAAAGATGGTTAGCATACCGGTTAGGGATATAAACTACCTTTACCAAATAGTGTTTAGTTTAAATAAATTATAATAAATGTTTGTAATATTGCAGAACACATAATTATTGGAAGCCGGGCCAAAGATCCCCCATCAATCTATTATAATCTATTGTCAATAACCATAATTATAAACTACTATAATACTAGTTAATATTTGAAAACATCCCTAATACTGAGATTTGCAAAGCATAATTTTCCTGAGATCAAAGATAATATATATTTGAGTTATTAAGCCTCCAGGTAGACAATAACGTTTTAACCACGTGTTTTTGTGAAACCAAAGCTTTGCAAAATAAATTTGATTTCCGTTCCTTTAAAACAAAGGTCAATGCGGAAAAGTCTGGAATTGTTGTAGCGAACCGAAAACAATTGGTATAATTAAACTTTACTCGTGCCAGTTAATGTTATACTTAAATCTCACTTTAAGGAATGAACAATTATTTAGTTTTAAATAGAATGCAAGATTATACGGCAGCCTTCCTCAGAGACTTTATTTGAAATAGGTCTTGTGTTAAACATAAGTCAAATAATTATTATTTTTAATAAACAAATTTAAATGTATCTTATAATAAATCATGCTAAGTTAAAAACGGAATGTTGAGGCGGAACACAAACACACGACTCATACTACGTAAAAAATATATTCTCACATATAAAGGGTATTCGGAAAAAATCCTTTAATAATCTAGAATATTTATGCCAAAATGAAGAAAAAAGTATAACACTAAATGATGATCTTAAGTGTGATTCAGAAATATGTACAACGAGAATTTGTGTTTCAGCACGTTCGAAGGTTTGCTCAAATAGTTTTAATTACTGTGTACAAAATTCAAGCGTACAAGAAACTCATTAGTATGCAAATGAACAGTAGAGTGTATTACCATGTACTCTGTGAGTTCAGTATGGGTCTTATCTGATCTAATATAACCTTCTTCACTCTACTACACTGTTACTCTACTGTTCTACTTTGTTCTCTGTGTCTTTACTCTATTTCTTTTAGAATTAACAAGAAAGTTAACAGTTATATTCTTTAATAAGTAAATATATAAATATGGTGTGAAAACGAATTATACATTAAAGGTTTGATTTGAAAAGTACATAAAGTTAATATCTTGCTCTTGACATATACAATCGGCCTCTGGAAATTGAAACATCATCAATAACGTTATTGGTTGATAATTGATCAGAAGCTATAACTGCACTAGCTTGATATATTATTTAGCATTGTCCAAGTATTTTATTTCATCGATTAATCAGAACTATATGACTAAGAAGGTACATAAACGAGTTTATGTTATTAGATAGAGAAATCGTTTTCGTTGGGTATTTTTAAGAATGGTGAATAATATTTGTGTAATAATGCATTTTATTGTCTACATGATTTCTTTAACAGTAAGTTGACCTAAGTCAAGGGTCAATATTGTACACCTTATAAATCTAGTTAGGCTTAGCTATCTTTTATTTTAACAATTCTCTATGTACAACATTATATACGGTATATATTTTTTACGGAGGATTAAATTAAGACACTGTTTCTGAAGTGTGTTGTATATATTTTTACAGTATCTGTATATCTCCATGTTTCGATAATTTGAACTTAAAAAATCAATAAAAAAGGGCCAAGTTTAAAAAAAGGATCTGAATTGTTAGCAAGCGACCATCTAAAACGATAGTTTTGGTTGAATGTGAATACTTTAGTTAGTGGTTTGGGGTAGTCGAAATTTAAACCTAATTATTCCCATCCCACTACGAAATTCCTGTGAATGGTCAGTGGTCAACCCTACTATATTGTTGACCTGGATCAGTATCTAGTAACAAAGATAGTCAGTACTTTTGGGTTTTGTTCAATAAATCTGAAACAATAATCCTATTAATTTAATTTGTTCTACACTTTGTACATATACATATAACCAAACTGCATTGGAAAACTTTCTTCTCAACTTACATTTTCAATTATACACTGCATAAAAAGGTTCCATTTATGAATCAGATTTAGATTGTATTTATTATTATAAAACTTCTTCATTCTTATATTATCAGTTTAACCTACACGATTTACTATTGTTTACGCTTGTTTACACTGTATAATGTATGAAGATAAAGTATAAAGGTAATAGAGTAAAGATATTAAAGGACAACCAGAATTTAAGTTTTATAAAACGTCAAATAATTATAATTAGAGTCAATCTAACTACAGTTTAGTTAGTTATTTTACATACTGTCAATTCTGAGCAAGTAAAGCTGACCTAGATATCGGTGGTATATTTGTACAGTTCAGGGAGACTGGTGTTATTTTCGTGGCTTAATTAAAACGGCGACATTGCGTTGTTAGATCTTTGTTAATTCTTTGAAGCTTTCCATGGATTTAAAAATTGACTCGTGTTTAATTTTCTCCGATTTTTAGGAATAATATAAATAAAAGGTTTATATTAACACCTATTACTATCAATTTTACACAAATAATTTGAATAACTAACTTATAATTGAAACTCATGTTTACCAAGTTCTCCTGTAAATATATATTACGCATTTTTACCTTCAGGTAAACCCGTATAAGGCTTCGAAAGAAAGTAAAGTTGCCCGTAGCACAGGAAATCTTGAGGTTAGGAAATTCAGACTTGCTCGGATATGTTGTGTTTTTATAAAGCAATACAGTCAACATATGTATTCTTCTTAGCTTCTTGATTATATTAAAAAAAATAGATCTACCTAAGGTCTTAAAGTTAAGTTTTTGAGTGGCCTTTATTACCAAGAGCATGTTATTAATATTTATATTTGTGATCCAAACTCAAAACAATATTTGAAAAAAAAAAAAACTGATTTAGATGTTCAAAAGAGCATCTAAAAAATGAATGTTAAACTTAAAATATAACATATTTTAAAAAGTATAACAAATTCAAGACACTCACTGCGAGGAAATTATTTGTTTTTATTATTAGTTTAATCAATTAATACTTAAAATGACACAGGTAAGTTGAAAATATGTGTAGGTTTACTGACTAATCACCATATCTCTAATAACTTTGAATAACAAGTTTTTAGATTTTTTAAATCATGAACAGTTGAGGACTGTAAATAACCTAAAGCAATGTCCATATTTTCCCCAGTCCAAAATAACGAGAAAGGTTCAGAAAGGTCCCCTTTTATTGTGATACTTTCATATAAGACCTTTATCATATCCACGTGCGTTATTGGATTTCTAGCTTTATTTGATTTGCAAGAATCCAACTATTTGAACATATTAATACAATTATTCATATTTCTGTTGCGTCCTATGCTTATATTTATTAAAAATAAGTAAAAAAAGTTCAAGATAGTTTTTCAAATTAACGATTTTATTTGAAATTTTAAGACGAAGAGTTAATTACTCAACCAGCAAAACCCAGTATCCAGTTTTTCGTCAACCAGTAATACATTAAAATCATCAGTAACTAATAACTCTTTTAATATTAGTGATAATTTAGTTTGAAAAACAGTAGTCATAACTATTCATATATTTATTTAAAGCTTCACTTAACAATTTACTTTATAATTTTATATACTGAAATAATTTAACTAAAAGTAGAAATAAATACGAGATACCTTAAGCAGAAATCCCTTCGATGCTAATTAACTGACAAATTTACACTTTGACATTAAGCTTTAGTTTCACAAATTGGATCCAGTATATATTCGTTATGAAAGAGATCTATCATTATAAAGTATTTGTTAAAGTATTTTACTCTTTTATTTGAAATGTCTGACTCATAACTAATTAAAAACCATTTATAACTGGATTTGAATTGATTTAATGCTCATGTTGTTTTAATTAGTTATAAATGATAATAATGGACTTTGTATATCAATAAAATAATTTATCTTTATGAGGATTCACCATATTTACTCCTACATATAAACGAGTAAATAAAAATACATTCTTTTCATAGTACAGGTATTCTAATTTAATATCCTTTTCAATTTGTTTGAATACTATTAATATATAATATTTTTAGAAGATCCGGTTTTCAAATCAATCTCGTAGTCTTGTAGTAATAGTAAATCTTTCTAAAATAAGACCTTGGTTTTCAATCAAGTTGTTTTCTAATACTAAAATCTAGAAACCTGGTACAAATCTCGCTTTTACTGTATTTTTGATCGAACATATTTAAAAAAATTGAAGATGAGTACCTCATATTTGACTTGAAAATTGTTTCTTCATTTCTAATAGTGAAATAATCATGGAATAAACAAGTGAAAATCAACCGCCAACTTAGCAGCAAAGCTTCAGTTTAGTGAGCTTTTAGTATGTTCAACAGGAAAGTATACAAACTGTGTGCTAAATTCCTAGGTTGAACTATTTTTGTTGTTGTTCAAACCCTAATTTTCTTGCAGGTGACATCAAGTTAATAAAATAGATAGTAGTGGTGAAATGGCAAAGAGACCCCACAATCGGCGCTTTTTCCCCATGTTATTCTTATGGGGATCAGTTTTTGGACCGACACCCGATCCCGCCTATACTAATAAGCCACAAGTTTCCTTGTTGGCCTATATTAATACCCAACCCTTGCCTATATTAAATATATTGTCCCCATCCCTCCTCTATATTTTTAAAAATTTTCAAAAACTATCTCTGGTGTGTTTTGTGTCCTTGGATGTGTTATTGGTGCTTTAATAAATTCCCCCAAATTAAAAAATACTACCGCCAACTTCTTGATTGTCGTAGTGTTTTAATAAATTCCAACTACAATCGAACTGCCAACTGATTAATTAAAACACGCAACAATCCGCACCACTGCTTGCACACGCAACGATCCGCATCGCTGCCCACCACGACGCCACAGCACACGCAACAATCCACCGCTCACCGACACACTGACATACTAACACACTAAAGTCGGTCATGTGCAAGCATGCGTCACATTGACCAGAATTTCCACTTACCATAGAGGCAATTTCCTCGTTGAAAGTCCAGCCAACATGAGGTAATTTCCTGGTTAAATTGAAAAATCCAGCCTCTCGACGTGTATATAAGGAGCCACCACAAGACACAGCACTATTGTTCTACAAGACCAGTGACACGACATCTCACCACCGACACCTCACCACCGGCACCGGACTCCTCACGGCTCTCACCTCTCCACCGGACGTCTCGGCGCCACGGCCTCTCCACCGGACGTCTCGGCGTCACGGCTCACCTCTCCACGTCTCACACCCAGGACTCCGGTTAGCTGGGAGTGTTAGCGACGGTAGTTGTAGCTAAGGTGGGACAATCACAACTGTTAATCCATCCGAAAATTGTGAAATAGCCTAATATTTGTAAATCTCCAATTCACCATTTCCAAATTTTAAGGTTTCCATATTTAAATATCCATTTGTAAATCATATTTCGAACGTGACTGCATTTCGAATATGAACTCTCATAAACTTGTAAAATATAATTTAAAAACCGCTGTTAAATAATTTTTGTCTAATTTAAAAAATGGTAATTTTTTGTTTATAAAAAGCAGAGTAATGTCATCTCAAAACTTATTTACATCCAACATGTTGTCCTGTGCAATATGCTCCGTGCCCTGCTCCAACAGAAGCAATTTAATCAGACACTATCGTAACATTCACAAAGTTATTCCTAAAATTTGTAAAAAATGCCATCAAATATTTGATAATAACAATCATTTTAAAATGCATATGCTAGAGAACCACAATACTTGTAATGTGTGTAAGAAGGCTATTAACTGTCAAAAGAAACGCCACCACCTACGATGTGACAAACGACCTTACAAGTTGTATATTTTTAACGGTGAATCTGTGGAAGTATTAGACACTCTTCAATCTTGCCCCCTACCTATCAAATGGATTCTTATTAGGAGGGTAAAGTTCATCAAACACTCGGTGGACAATAATGGTGATTTAATCATTGACAAAGAATGTATTGCTGATTTTCGAAGTTTAACTAATTTATCAATTGAGAAAGCACAATTAAAAACTCAAATTAAAGAAGCACTTTTTAAGATCGATACCTCCATGCACAAGTATCAAGCCCAAGGCAGTGGATGGATATATGACCATACTCTAATACTGGCAGCTGCATGTTTACAAGTATAAACCCCTAACTCCCAACTCATACATACCCACACCAGAAAATATAAAATCAAAACACGCCGTTTTAAATATTAAAAACAGTGATAATAAATGTTTCGTGTGGAGTGTTTTAGCAAGCTTGAAACCAAGGAATTGTAAACATGCAAATCGAGTATTTTACTACGAACCCTATGAAAGTCAGTTGAATATGTTAAATATAAAATATCCCGTAAAAATATCCGACATTGATAAATTTGAAAAACAAAACAACATAAGTGTTAACGTATATGGAATTGAAGGACAATTAATATATCCACTGAGAATAACTAAACTAAATAGTAATACGCACGTCAACCTGCTGCTTCTACAACAAGGTCGGAAATCACATTACTGTTTAATTCGTGATTTTGATAAGTTAATGCTACGGTCTACAAAACACGACCATAAGAAATATTTTTGCAAGTTCTGTTTGCAACATTTTTGCACCAAAGATATATTGGAACGTCACACAACATATTGTGAAACCTTTGATGCCCAAAGAGTACAAATGTCTAAAAAAGATACACTACAATTTACGAATTACAAATATCAACTTAAAGCTCCCTTTGTGATTTATGCAGATTTCGAATGTTTTATAAACTGTGGCAAACACACACCTTCTGGATTTGCTTATGTTGTGGTGAGAGATTCTAACATTATTTACGAAGAGTTGTACAGCGGTGAAAATGTGATGGATGTGTTTTTCGAAAAGTTATTTAAAACTTATGACTTTATTAAAAGTCAGATGGGAGTATATGTTCCCCTTGTAATGACTCCAGAGCAAGAGATGTTATTCCAAAACTCTACACACTGCCACATATGCCAACAACTGTTACTGTGTGATAAAGTGCGCGACCACTGCCACCTAACAGGCGAGTTCCGAGGACCCTCCCACAACGCTTGCAATTTAAACTATAAAGTAATCAAGAAAATTCCAGTATTCTTCCACAATCTTAAAAACTATGACGGCCATTTAATAATGCAAAACTTGGGAAAATTCAATCGCAAATTGAATTGCATAGCCAAAGACATGGAAAAATATATTTCGTTCTCTGTTGATGATTTGGTATTTTTGGATTCATACAACTTTCTGTCTCTTCCCTTAAGCAAATTAGCTTCCAATTTAAATACATTTAGATTTATAGACAATCCACTACTACAACGTAAGGGCGAATTTCCATACGAATACATGACAGGACCAGAAAGGTTTTTAGAGCCCCTCCCACCCATAGAGGCATTTTACAGCAGTCTAACTAAAGAATGTATATCTCCTGCACAATATGAACATGCTAAAAACGTATGGAATCATTTTAATATAAAGAATTTAAAAGAATATCACGATTTATACCTTAAAACAGATGTGTTGTTATTGGCTGATGTGTTTGAGACATTTAGGGACTTGTGTTTAAAGGATTATAAACTCGACCCTGTCCACATGTACTCACTGCCTGGACTAACATGGGAGGCGTGTCTTAGAATGACCGGCATAAAATTAGAATTATTTCAAGACGTTGACATGCATTTGTTTATAGAACATGCCATTAGAGGCGGTGTAAGTATGATTTCCACGCGCCACGCTAAAGCCAATAATAAGTACATGGGCGAACATTATGACCCAAATCAAGAAAGCACCTATCTTGTATACTTAGACTGCAACTCGCTATACTCTACAGCAATGTGCGAGTCGTTGCCCGTTGATGGCTTTAGATGGACAAATGAGAAAGATTATAAATCCAATCAAAATGAAAACTTTGGATTTATTTTGGAAGTTGATTTAAAATACGATAAAAGTTTACACGATTTGCATAATGACTACCCGCTCGCACCAGAAAAAATGAATGGAAAATTAATACCAAATTTAAATGACAAAACCAAATATATTTTGCATTATAAAGCACTAAAAAAATACGAAGAACTGGGTTTGGTAGTTACAAAATACCACAGAATCTTAAAATTCAGACAATCAAAATGGCTCGCCCCCTATATTAATTTTAATATTGAAAAGCGACAAAAAGCTGAACATGATTTTGAAAAAGACTTTTACAAACTGTTAAATAACAGTCTCTTTGGTCGAACAATTATGAACCAACGCAAGTTTCGTGATATACATCTTGTAGACGAGTCTAAGTTAACAAAGTATGTTACAAAGCCAAGATTTGACTGCAGCAAAAAGTTCGATAACAACTTGCATGCTGTGCATTTAAATAAATTAATTGTAAAGTTTGATAAACCAATATATTTAGGAATGACCATTTTGGATATCAGCAAAGTAATAATGTATGATTTCCACTATAATTATATGTCAAAATTTAAGAATAAAAGGTTCTTAATGACAGACACAGACAGCCTTCTTTATTCTATAGTAACAGAGGACTTTTACAAGGAAATAAAATGTGACTTGGACCGTTTCGACACCTCTGCATATAGTAAAGATCATTTCTTATACTCTGATAAAAACAAAAAAGTTACGGGCAAGTTTAAAGACGAATTAAATGGTCAAATTATGTATGAATATTGTGGTTTAAGGCCAAAATTATACTCTTTCATTCCTTTACAATGGTTATACGAAAAAGAAAAGCAAAATGAGCTAGAGGTTAAGAAGGCAAAGGGAGCTGACAACGCCACAGTTAAACATCTCTTAAGACACCAACATTACTTACACTGTCTTGCAACCGGGGAAGATTACTATGAGAATGTTACAAGAATTAAATCCACAAACCACCATCTGCAAACATTAACGATGAACAAAAAGGTACTCTCTTTTGATGACGACAAGAGGTTTATTGTGGATGGCATCAACACCCTTGCCCTTGGTCACTATAAAATTGGTCAAACATAAATCTGTATTTGCCATTATTCTTTGGCCTTTCCTTGTCTATTACAAAAAAGCCATATTTAGACCTATCCCAGCATTGATGGCAGAGATTTCTAAATTGGTTAAATGAAAAATCATTTCCCACATGATTGTTATACACATGTTTTAAATTTAAATCGTCTTGTTTAAATAATATTAGGAAATTAACATTGTCACGTAAATGTTTGTTTACTTTACTGTAAGATTGACACAAGTAAAAACTGTTAATATTTTTGTGTCTGCCCATTGAGAAAAATTGTGTGATATTTGGACTATTTATGTCGTCAAATACAACTATTGAGTGTGATTCCACATCATTTGGTGTGATTTCACAGTTTGAATATGTGTGTAATTTAACTTCATCACACAGACGGAATATTTCAATTATTTTTTTATATTTTTCTTGTTCTAAAGATTTGGATATTATATATAAATTTGTAAACTTTAATCCTTGTTTTTTTACAATTAAGTTATAAATTACAACAGTCTTCCCCGAACCACTGGGCCCTATTATAAGACAGCGAATATTATTAGGAAATAGACCCAACTTCTTTGGTGTATTTTCTTTATGTGCTATTTTAAATTTGTTCTTTTGTTGAATAAATGACATTTTTTATATAATAAAAATGGTGTATTTTCTTTATGTGTTAAATTTGTTGAATAAATGACACATAATAAAAATGGTGTATTTTCTTGATGTGTTAAATTTGTTCTTTTGTTTAATAATTTTTTTATATAATAAAAATGGCAAAGAGAAAGTGTAAGAAGGGTAAGGGATTATTCTTAAAGCCATATAGAGGCCGTGGCTTGTTAAATACCCTTATAAACAACCTTCCTTTCCCTCTCCACCTGCCGTCGTATATGTATTGTGGTCCTGGAACTAATATACGTGAAAATTTAGCCAAAAATGTACCTCCAAAAAATAAGCTAGACTCTTATTGTAAAGAGCACGACATATTCTACATGAATAATCCTGATACAGCCGCCCGGAACAAGGCAGATATGAGATTAGCGGACCAGGCTTGGACTAGGGTTTCGGCAAAGGACGCCAGTCTGGCCGAAAAAGCAGCAGCTTATGCAGTGACAAATTTTATGAAGGCCAAGGCAAAAATGGGAATGGGATTAAAATTTAATAAAAAAGATGGACAACTTTCAGCTGTTAGAGGCCGCAAGAGACGTGCCTCACTTTCGAGGAGTGTACCTAAAAAACGAGCTAAGAAAACTGAGACCAAAAGTAAGAGAATGTGGAATTATTAATTTAGACGGTGACAGGGGCACACATTGGACAGCATATCGTAAAAATAAAGATATTGTAATATATTTTGACCCTTTCGGAATACAGCCTCCAAAAGAGGTAATTGAATATTTTGTACCATCTAAAATTTACTATACAACTGATCAAATACAAGATTTAAACAGTTCCATTTGTGGAATTTTATGTTTATCATTTCTGAAAAATTTTAGTTTATAAAAAAATGGATTCATTTACTATAACATTTACGGGTACAGAGCCAGAGTTGAAGTCGGTGTTCTTTCCTCCTATAGAATTAAATGGTGATTATGTAATTGGACTGGTAGATTTTCAAAGTTATAATTCTATATTTAATGTTAAAAAACCTCTAAATACTTTGACATATTACAAAATGCACAAAATTACAACCCCAAAGGGGGAGGTCACAATTGACGAATTAAACCGGGCATTAGATGGTAAAGTTGAAGTTATTATACAAAATAAAGTAGCATTAATTAATACAAAAGTCAAACTTATATTTTACAAAGGGCTGGTTCCAAAATTAAATAAACTTAAAGACACAAAATTAACTATAGACGAGGGTGAGGATGTGTATTATTACGATCACAAAGCTCCAAATGTAATTGAAATTTTTGAAGGTACATACGAAGTGTTTGAGCTTGCGAAGGAAATTCAAAAGCAACTCCCAGATTTTGTACTTATAGCCGATAATAAAACTATGAAAGCCACATTACATTCTAGCCATGTGTTTGATTTTACAAAACTGTGTTTAGGGTCTGAATTATTGGGATTTAAAGGATTTTCTACTCCAGATATTGCGTTTAAATCTGTAAATAAAATCAACATAAATAATGTAAATGTGATTAGAGTAAAATGTAATATTGCGAATGGGTCTTATTTAAATGGTGACAAATCACACACCATACACAGTTTTTACCCAGAAGCTCCTCCCGGCTACAAAATTATTGAGGTTCCCAGAAATATTATATACTTTCCTGTAAATAAGAGAAGTTTAGATGTTGTTAGCATTACATTTGCAGATCAACACGACAAGCCAATTGACTTTAATAAAGAAGAAACTACAATTACTTGTCATATAAAAAAGATATGAGAATTTACAAGAACGGGCTGAGTGTGCAAAATGCCAGGTTTCTGCGATCAATTGGGTTGAAGTTAAAATTTTCTATTAATAAAAATGGAAGATTTTCTAGACGTTACAGGAAAATTCCAATACGATGATAGCGTGGTTAAAATTACAAATCACTCCTATGTTCCACACAACACTTTAGCAATAAATAATTCCGATGAAATTCGAATATGCATAAATAATCAAGATTTACTAACACTCCCATGTAGGAGTTATCTGTATATTAAAGGAGAAATAGAGAATCATGATAAAGGACATTTTATAAATAATGCATTTGCATTCTTATTTGACGAAATTAGATACGAAGTTGCTGGTAAAGAAATAGATATTGTAAGAAATCCGGGAATTTCCAGTCTTATGAAAATATTGTGCTCTTACAATAAAACAACTAAATTGTCAAATGTAGCATTTGATTCTGATGAAAATTTAAAGGAGTTCCATAAAAGCGGCAAGTTTAGTACTTGTGTCCCGTTAGAGCTGTTAATGGGTGTGTTTGAGGATTTTAATAAGGTTTTAGTAAATGTTAAACAAGAATTGGTGTTGAAAAGATCCAAAAACGACTTAAATTGTATATTAACAACATCTAATGCTCCAACTGGTGTCGATCCTATTCCTAAAATTACACTTAAATCGATTCAGTGGGTGATGCCGCATGTGGTACCATCTGATGGGGAGAGGCTTCAATTACAAAAGATGTTATTGCAAAATAAAAATTTGCAAATTGCATTTAGAAGTTTGGAGCTACACGAACTCCCATCATACCCCGAAACCAAGAGACATACGTGGTCAGTTAAGACGTCTTCGAGTTTGGAGAAGCCCAGGTATATTATATTTGGTTTCCAAACGGGTAGGGACAACAGTGCACGAAAAAGAACTGATGAATTTGATCACTGTAAATTGAAAAATATCAAAGTGTTTTTAAACTCTGAATATTATCCTTATAGTGATTTAAATCTCGACTTTGAAAATGGAGATGCCTCTAAAGCTTATGAGATGTTTGTGAGGTTTAGGGAGAGTTACTACAACACCGTCCCCGATCCTATGTTTAACAGAGCTGACTTTATAAAGAAATATCCTCTAATTGTAATAGATTGTTCTAGGCAGAATGAATCGGTCAAAGAGGGGGTTGTAGATATTAAATTAGAAATTGAAACTGCAGAAAATGTCCCTTCAAACACATCTGCATATTGCCTAATAATACACGATAAGGTGTTTGAGTATAATCCTTTGACAAATGAGATAAATAAAATGTAAATAAAATGAAAACAAATATTCAACAAGAATTGGTAGAGTCTGCAAAACAAATAAGAGAAAAATATAGGGCGTTAAAACGTGGTAAATTTCTAGAGGCTGAAGAGAGGTTCCAAACATTCCAACCGTTAATAGAGCCTTTGCAAGAATTAAAAAATTTAGCCACAAAAACAGAGAGGCCAGTTCTCCCAATGATTTTAGAAAAGACCCCGTCTAGAATACCAAGAATAACACAAATAACACCACACAAATTAGATTTTGGTCTTTTAGCATCAGACTATTTAGGAAATTACCTTAGTAGAAGTAGTATGACAGACACCACATATGGTATTAGGCGAGAAGGAAATAAATTTTTTGTTGGGAATCAGGAAGTTCAAATTGCCAATGATGATGTTACAGTTGGAGAAAAAATTTATAAAGGGACAAAGGGATTGTGGGAATTGTTAACTTTAAAAGAACCCGTAAACTATAGTCAGGCTGATTTGCAAAATTATAAAGAGATTTTGGAAGCTACAAATGCACATTTAAAGGGTTATAAAACAGGTGCGGCGATGTTAAGTAATAAACACACTAAATATCTTAATATAATTAAACCCCTGTTTAAGACTGTTGGTGAAGGTTTAAGGCAGGTAACTGGTAATAAAATAGACTATGTTTATTGGGACGATCCTAATGAGCTTGTAGATAGGTTAAGACTGCTTTGGTTAAGCCGATTGGCGGGAAATTCTGGAGTGGATAATGAGATAGATTCTATCATAGAAGAATTGAGGGAAAGTGGAATTGTTTATTAAATAAAAAGATGATAGATAAATTTTATCGCGTATATAACCCATATAGTAAACCAGAAGCTAGAAGTTTAAAAGAAACTACTTTAAATTTAAAAGATGATGGTTGGAATGCTTTAAATTATAAAATTAGTAATGTTAAGGGTGGGGAGTTTACTGATGATGTATCGACTTTGGGGCAGACGTTAACCAGAAAAGGTGATGCTTTTGTACAAGGTAATACTAAATATAAGTTTTTAGAATCCAAGAGTAATAATTGGAACGCTAATAAACGCAAAATTACTAATGTTAAACGAGGTGAAAGCTCAACCGATGTACCCACATTAGAGCAAACTTTAATAAGAAAAGATGGTGTCTTTGTACAAGACAAAAATAATTATGAATTTTTGAAATCGGAGAATGGAAAAAATGGAAATATTTGGAATGCCAAAAAGCGAAAAATAAGTAATTTGTTGGCTGGTAAAGAAAGCGATGATGTTGTAAACGTCTCTCAAGTACCAAAAATGGATCTAAACTTTTGGGATTTTAATAATAAAAGGCTAGTTCGTGTTAAACCCGCTGTTGATGAGAACGACTGTGTTACAAAACATCAGACTGTGACTTTAGACGGTCTTAAATTTGATGGTAAAAATAAGCAATTAACAAACATTTTACCTGGAACATTGCCAAATGATGTGGCTGTTGTTAAGCAAATATTAACAAAAGGTGAGAAAAGCATAATAAAACAGGGGGATAAATATTATAATGTATTAACATTAGATAGAGATATGTGGGATGCAGAGGACAAATTAATAAAGAATGTACCTGAAGGCAAAGATAGGAGTGATGTTTGTTTAATGTCACAGGTTTTGAGGTATGACGATAATATTAAAACTTTTAGACAAGACAATATTAAATTTGATATTTGTTTAAAATCACATGCATTAAGGTTTAACAATAAAACTAATAAATTTATGCAAGACAATAATGAAATCGATTTGATGATGTACAATCCTAAATTGTTGGTTGCAGACCCTACATCTTTAAGCGGATTTAAGACTTTAGATGGAGGGGCATATTTGCCAAAAAACTATGTATATCAAAGAATGAGTGATGGTATGTTAATTGGTAGCAATGGAGGTGTTTTTGAAACGACAGAGACTGGCAGATACGTTAACATTAAAAATAAAGAATAAAAAATGGAAAAAATTGCTTACGAATTGCATAAGCCCGCGAGAAAGAACTTTGTTAGAAGGTCTTTTAAGATGTTGGGTATAAACGAAACTGTTCAAATAGATTTAATAGATATGCGGAATTATGCTAGAGAGAATTCTGGGAATAAATATATTTTAACTTTAATAGACACATTTTCTAAAAAAGCTTATGCTGCTCCACTAAAGAATAAAACTGGATTAGTAGTCACAGAAGCTATAAAAACTATTCTCCCAAAGGGAGTTAAAAATATTCAATCTGATAACGGAAAAGAATTTTTTAATGAACATTTTACCAAACTAATGAAAATGCTAAATATTAATCACTACCATACTTACTCTACAACTAAGGCGGCTATTGTGGAAAGGTTCCAGAGAACTTTAAAGAATTGGTTGTATAGAGAGTTTAGTGCACAAGGGAGTTACAAGTGGTTGGATTTACTTCCAAAGTTAATAAGGATATATAATAATAAAGTACATAGATCCATAGGGATGAAGCCTAACCAAGTAAGTGCTAAGAACTCTAAAGATGTACATGAAAGGTTAGCATCTAAAGTACAAGTTAAAAAGCCAAGATATAGGGTGGGGGATAGTGTAAGGATATCTAAATATAAACATGTATTTAGTAAAGGATATACCCCTAACTGGACGGGAGAGCTTTTTACAATAGCAGAAGTTAAGAAAACAAAGCCTGTGACTTATATTTTGAAAGATGAGAATGGCAATATAATCAAAGGAGGATTTTATACAGAAGAATTGTTAAAGACTAAATATAAAGACATGTATTTGGTAGAGAAGGTAATTAGGAGGAAGGGTGATTTATTATATGTCAAATGGCTCGGGTTCCCAAGTAGCCAGAACTCGTGGATTTCTGCAAAGGATGTATTAAAATGAATTTTAAAATAGGGTCAAAATTGGCAGTTCGACTGTAGTTGGGATTTATTAAAACACTACGACAATCAAGAAGTTGGCGGCAGTATTTTTTAATTTGGGGGAATTTATTAAAACACCAATAACACATCCAAATTTTAAATCGGACAGAAGTTGGCGGCAGTATTTTTTAATTTGGGGGAATTTATTAAAACACCAATAACACATCCAAATTTTAAATCGGACAGAAGTTGGCGGCAGTATTTTTCAAAAATATTTTTTAATTTGACCGTATAGTGAATTTGGGATATGTAAGTGAAATTTATTAAAACACTTGCCTAGGACAATAACATATCCAAGTTTTAAACAAATCGGACAGTTAATAAAGAAGGTGGCAATTGGCACTATAGTATTTTTCAAAAAATATTTTTTAATTTGACCGTTATAGTGAATTTTGGAAATGTAATAGGAATTTATTAAAACACTTGCCTAGGACAATAACATATCCAAATTGCAGAAAAATCGGACCATAAACACTAAAGATAGTTTTTTAGCCTGAATTTGAAAATTAATTTTTAAAAATATAGAGGAGGGGTGGGGACAATATATTTAATATAGGCAAGGGTTGGGTATTAATATAGGCCAACAAGGAAACTTGTGGCTTATTAGTATAGGCGGGATCGGGTGTCGGTCCAAAAACTGATCCCCATAAGAATAACATGGGGAAAAAGCGCCGATTGTGGGGTCTCTTTGCCATTTCACCACTACTATAGATAATTAAAAGATCAACGTAAAATAGGAAACAGTTTAATGTATATATTATTCCTACATATTGAGCCTATATTTAAAAGACATTAATGTAAGTTATGTATTTCAAATCTTTAACAAATTAAATTTGAGAAATACAGGGTTTTCATAAAAGAATTGTGTGGTTTTGATTGCTTACAAAAAAAAACAAAAAAAACCAGACAAATTAGAAAGTCTAGGTTAGTAGCATTGGGTTCTATAGTTAAAATAGTTTAGTTTTAATTTACTGTAAAAATATCTCTTTGTAAAATAAATTCATTAGGTTTTTTACCTTTTCAAGATATATTTCAAAGTGAAATAGGTGGAGGTAGTACCATTATCATGGCCTCCTAGGAGCACAGACCTGACTCCATTAGTAATTTGTTGTGAGGATGTGTGAATAAACATAGTTTTAGCACACACAAATCGTAATGCGGCTCATTTAATAGAAATAATATATGAGATCCTCTTTAACAAGGGATATGTTGCACTATGTGTTGGTTTAACTACACCATCGTTTAGCTGTCTGTAGAGCTACAAATGGTATATTGAAACCTACTAGTCATCTGTATTAAACTGTTTCTTATAAGAATTTCTATAAAATTACTATTTGTATTGTACCCTCCTAATATCTAATGCCAAAACCGCACCATTCTTTTATGAAGTCCCTATACATTAAGAAGTATTCATCACATGAATTGAAACATAGTAATCAAGTGTTTTTTGAGAAAACAACTTGGAAAATACAACACTGGTATCATAAATGCATCCGTAATTTTGTTTCAACACATGGTTCTACGAGCAAATAACAATTTACATGTAAGATTATGAGAAATATATATAGATATATATGAGCAGTTAATAGTGCAACCAATACTCCTGAGAGTTGGAAGATGTGCATAATTCAGTGGGTGAGTTTAAGGTCCCAAGAGCTGCCATGTTACGAGTTAGGAGACGACCCTCTGGGAACATTTGATAGCGATTGGATTTTCTTACGTTTAAATATATACATTTATCGTTTTTATTAACATCCTATTTTCACAGCTCTTTTTGGTTATTTAAGAAAAACGTTTGTAGTTTTTGTGTACTGATTTTGGTAAGCAATCATATCATAAGAGGTGATATTGTTAAAAACCAAAAGTTTTTAATATTGTCATCGTTTAATATGTCATAAGTATGCCAACTAAATTAAAGCAGGTTAAGTTACCAGTTAAGGTAATTTGGTGGTAAAAAAGACCTGCTACAACTTGTCAAGAGCATATCAATTTGAGGATAAGCTAACTATGAGGAAAAGCGGAAATATCATAAAGAATATATAAAGCATCTGGTAGATTTTGGAAAGTGGACAGATTAAGTTGATCCCCTGGTAACATTCAACCTGATAACTGATCTCAGTGAAGCTGATAAATGATACATCGTAAAAATGTTAATAAAAGTTATCTTATCGAGCTTGTCTATCTATTATGATTGCGATGATTAGTTGTATTAGATTAAAGCTAGTCACTAATAAAGGTTTTATGTAA
Source organism: Allygus modestus (assembly GCA_963675035.1). Classification (NCBI taxonomy): domain Eukaryota; kingdom Metazoa; phylum Arthropoda; class Insecta; order Hemiptera; family Cicadellidae; genus Allygus; species Allygus modestus. Next base: position 426,679,377 of record OY776111.1, read on the forward strand.
CAGTGTTAGTTAGTTTTTAATATATTTTTAATAGTAGATAGGTCCAAAATCGTATTCATAATCAAACTCAGAAATAGTTATTTTGAAAATCACATCTTTTACATGAACTATGGCAGTTTTACAATTTACATATATACAATTTACAAATCATTTCTAAATATGAAATTATAATGGGCCTCAGAATTCACTTCACATTTAAGTGCACTCTGATAAAAATGATTTTACCGAAACGAATGGACACCTTTCAATAAAAACTTATGTAAACTTATATACTTATAACTTGTATACTTATATAAACTTAAAGATTTTTATGAAAAATATTAGAATTGGGAAAGGATTTTTCAAGGTGCCGGGACAGCGCGTTATACAGTCGAATAGTGTAATAATGGATACCATTGTTGCTGAGTGCCAATACAAGGATTGGATGGTCATGCCACACTTATATTGTGTGTTGGTGTGTTGTACTATGTTTAGCTACATTTCCTTAGAAGAGATGAGATTATTTATAAAGAAGGATAAAACCTTAGGTATATAAATACTTGGAAACGTGAGAATATATAGTGATTTAAGTAACATAAACTCACCATTGTAAGCAATTAATTTTAAACAAAGAATATTTTATTGTGTAAACAATTGCATCCTGTGAGCTTGATACTCCACTCATAATGCAAAAAATCCATTTTCAAACCTGAAAGGTTCAGCTGAGGATACACTCCTTGGCTTAAAATAGATGTTGAAATACAACAAAATTTTGCCTATCTCTTAGTGTATAATTTACCTTCATCCTTTATCTGAGACAAGTTTTTAGAAAGTTTTCACAATCTGATATCAAAATACTGAGAATGTCAGCTTTAGCTTTTATTTCATCACTTCAATTCGGTCAAACTAATTTCCAACATCTTTATTTGGCCTTGCAGGTATTTAGTTCCATTTATCCCTTAGTAAAAACCGTAACTCTTAAACCATGATTATAGATTGGACCAAAACTGCACTGATATAAATTTGTTCAGGTAACAGAAGAGTTAAGAATTACAATAATAATAATAAGATAAATGGATCCATGTAAATCTTCCACAAGGTTCGATTTTAAAATGTTCGGATGGTTTTTAAACAAGTTAAAACCATTTTAAACACTATGACTATGGGCTCGTGTTGGTTTTGAAGTAACTTCAAGGTAGTTGTTAAAGTACATTGAGTTACTTAGATTTGAAACTGACTCTATAATATAAAAAAAACTTGTTTTTAAATCCTTTGAGATTTTAAAATACCCGTTTCAAACAATTTTGCAAATTTTAAAAGGTATATTTTTCTATATATGTCCTTCCTTGTTAATTATGTATCCTTGAAGCTTAAATAAATAATCTTAAAATGAAATTCAACAAGATCTCACTGAATAAATGGTCTTACATCAGCTCGAGAGGAGATTCAATATTAGCGGCTCAACAAATATTTGCCAAGCACCGGCGCGCCATTTTTGATTAGTGCTGATGTTGACGAAGAAATGCTGCTCTCAAACAAATATTAATTTTGAAATTTTGAACGTCCTTTTAAAATATAAAAATATACCAATTTTTAATTGAAATTCAAGAATATTATCTAGGAACATAAATTGTTATACCAGATTAAAATATCATGATTATTATCCATCAGCAATCTGTATATCCACAACGCATTTAATACATTATCCTATGAATTTGTACAGACAATATTTTATATTTACCCGCTAGTTGTGAACGTGTCTTCATTTAGAGTTTGTCTAATATTAGTCATAAGAGAACTGGTTCATTAGTTTTTTTTCATAAACCTCTGAAAAATGAGCCAATTTTTTAATATACTTTATACTCCATCAGTCTTTTAAATATAAACTGTATACCATACAATTGTATCTAACAAATCGTCGATAAAATTCGTTTACTGTCAAAATTCACCATTTACCGTAAAATTTACTCTTCAATGATAAGTTACTAATATAATTGAGCGGTTATTTACATTTATTTTCTTTACGGACACGTGTCAATCCACGTGGGTGTTTATTGGCTGACAGCTTCGATGTCATGAATACAGAATATATAAGGTCCTTCCTTAGTCACATATGGTAAGCGTACTCTGCAAAAATCCACAAATAACTTCTATGAATGATAAAACGAACCTAAATCGTTAGTAAAATAAATAAAAAGATAAAAAATATAGACGAATTGGCAGCAGGAACTTTATTTTCACGAACTGAAATAACAATGTTTCTGTTTCATTCTTGTTTTTATCCATAACTTTAATGCAGGTGAAAAAACCCAACAAACGAAAACCAACCTGTATTTATTTGTTCATACATATTTTTGGCTGTCGACCAGATCTTTATAGAGAAACAAAATGATGCCAAATTATTTGACGCCACAAATAAAACAAACTATTGTTTCGAAAATCCCACCCAACTGCACGTGGTCTGCAGATGCTACTTGCAAGCGTCGCTAACCACAGTTTGTGACAAGATCGAACAGAACTCTCAACATCTGCCGCACACTGCGTCACTCTCGATAAAACTCCACATTTCTGTTTGTATACCAAAAAGTTGTATTGATTTATACAAACATCTTCTGAATTATACCATTGGAAATTAATATTCGAATAAGCTTTTCGATCTTGAGGTCCTAATCGTAATCAATGTAATTATTGTAATGTAAAAACAACAGATAAATATTTTTAAAATCCTGTTTATTGTGTTGTTTTTATTTAGCTCGCAGTTTGTAATCGGTTATATAAGAATACAGGTTTGAGAAAAGTGTACTGATTGTCATTCCTGAACTGGTATAATATTTATAGTTTAATTTGTAAACCAGACAAATCACATTGTGGCTCTCTCCAAACAACTGTGACGTGGTGATTCTACTTATTACTAAAATAGGTTGTACATACCTTCCGTCAAACAGTTCATAATTGTGAAGGAGTTGCACATGTTTCGCCGTAAACACATAGTTCGCACACACTTATAAATTTCGGTAGGCCTACCGCGTACATTTTAACAATCAACGGCGCAACCCGGAAGCAGACTGGAGAACAATTAGGTCAGATTACTGCTCCCACCCCTTTCCTATGATCAGCAGGGCAATGGTCGTTTTGTCCAGGTGTGGTACTGTGAGAGATTATTACATTAAAAATGTAATGAGATTTGAAATTTAACTTTTCATTTAATATGTAGTTTTTGCTGTCATTGTTATTAAAACATTTGTAGATTTCGAATTGTTCCAAAGAGTCTAGTTTGCTTCCTTTGGGGCAGACATGTAATATTTCTAGTCCGTTGTTCAAATCGGCCATAGTGTGATTTTTATCAACCAAGTGTTAATTTGACGTAAATCGGATAAAAGATGCGACCGCTAGAGTGCAAACACATATCTATGTATAGATATATATTCATATATATATATACATATATATATATATATATATATATATATATATATATATGTGTGTGTGTGTGTGTTTGCACTCTAGCGGTCGCATCTTTTGTCCGATTTACTTCAAATTTGGTAGGGACATTCCTTTATATATATAGATATGTATATACATAAAATGTTGAACGACCCCCCAAAACGTGTTCAGGGGGTCACATTAGGAACTTCTATGGTGGTCCCGGGCTTAAGTTTCACCGTGCGGGTCATGCTAATAGTTCACTTTCCAAAGAAAATTCACTAACAACTTTGAATACCAATGATGCGGAATGCCCACTACTTAAGATTCTATTATTTATTACCAACATTCTCTTAGCCCTTTAAATAAGCACTACACCAGTTGTTTATTAAATTTTAATATTTAAGGAACAATTTTATCTAATTCCATTCATGGACAAGATTGAACGTTTTTAAGTCAATAGGGCGTAGCCCTGAGGGAATTTCGTAATACCCTCTTTAATCAAGCGTCTACAAAGCTACGCTTCTTTCATACTTTTTGATTGATTTAAATCATTCAGATTATGGAAATCAATGACTCCTTACAAACATATACAAATTTAATTATAATTGGTTCAGTGTTTACTGAAATTTAGTGACAAATCAGTATACTATTTTGAATTTATAGTTATAGATTGACAAGAGAAATATTAGCAAATGAGTAGTCACTGGAAAAAAAAAACTGCGAGTTGAAGATGTAGGAACGAAAACTCCATGGATTATTGTAATACTTTAACAAATTCAGAAGTAGAACGGATGTGTACCAAGGGCATGGAGGGAATGCCGTTTACAATATAACCCCGTGCAATGCGAAGCAATATCCGTAACCGATATTGGCCGTGTGACAGTCTCCTCCCAAAACTCATTACATTGTGCCTCGAGGTGTCTTATTTAGTTTATGATATTGCACATTGCTCTATATTGTGATATTACGAAATAGTGATTTATGATATGTTAAGTCTTTGTTGCATAAAAGTCGCAAATAATAAACGAGGAATGTTTCAGCTTAAGCTTATCTCAATCTAGGAATTTAAGGCACAGTAGATTTTGAACATTCGTAAAGATTACACATCTTTTAACTAGCAGCATCCAATCTTAATATATATTTAATTACGTAGTATTAAATACTGTTTTGAAAATTGGATACAGTAATCCACGAAAATATATGTTTCCCGGGTTGCCCATTATTATATGGGGTTGGATTACATTTCCTAAAAAGCTTTCATATCATATTCTCTCTGGCAAAATGCCTCTGGAGGAAATTTACAAAACACATGATTCGTAACAAAAATGTTTATTGATTTACTTAAAAAATTGTTAAAAATACGGAAAAAATAATGGTTTTTAAATGAAATTTGTTACTTATAGTTAATTCTAGTATGAATATTCAAACAGCGACAACTGTCACAAAGTACAACGGTAATTGATCCTATTAATATTTTTTAAGTATTTTACAGTATGTTTATAACTAGATTAATTTATTGTATGCTCTTATGTCATATAGTTTTGTTTTTCGTAAAAATCATTTAGAGCGTACCGTGTAAATTACGTGTATATTGAGAATCGCACAGTCTTAGCTGTGAGGTGGTAGATTTGAGGTATTAGGATGACCCAGAATGAGCCTGCTAGACACGTCTCCCTTTGCGATAGTGTACAGCCACTGGAAGGAATCTGCATATTTAGGAAAGGCGGTACAGGGCAGAGAAAGGGTGAAGCGAGTCAACCCAACAAGGATACAGAAATAGAAAGAGACACCTCAAAATTTGTTCAGCTCCCAGGCTCTGGGATGGGTGACCCCTGGTCACTCTCTAACCCGGATGACCTTTGGACCCATCAGGAAAGGTCCTCTCCTCCTGGTAAACCCTTCAACGCATCCGGCTCCAGAATACTATTTCGAGTCCTTCCCCCCGGTGGTTTCGACCTCTAGCTCATTAAGACTAAAATAGTTTGTCGGGTAAAACCCCTTCCTCAGGCACCCCTGCAGGTAGAGTAGGACGGCAAGGAAGTTACATTACTCCCTCGGAGGGCTCATCCTTGGCTGGTATCCAGTTTCTGCCGGAAGTCTCAGATCTCGAGAACCTTGCCCCCAGAGAAACAAGTGGGTAAAAACGTGAAAGGAGGCTGGTCACACTGGGTAGCCAAAATAAATTTCTGATTTTGTGAAATTAATTTTCATATACCCAATGTCGATCTAGCTTGGACCAGTTAAAGAAACGACTAAGGCAGCCATACACTCTCACCCCCATCCAGAAACCATTTAGGAACGAACAACATACAAACCAATGCACTTTGTAACAATTTTACCGAGTCCTAGTATCCTTCTTATATATGTAATTAACCTGCCTCGGTGGGCTCATTCTTGACTGGGTATTGTATTGTAGTGGTTACGAAAGTAAAGAGAGCTTGGTCACACTGGATACCCAAAATGACTTACCAATATTGCAAAAATTTATTTTTGTTGTACCAATGTCTCTCTGGCTTAGACCAGTTTAAGAAACGTCTAAGACAACCATACACTCCTACCCCCAGCCAGAAACCAACTAGGAACCAACGACTTACCGTATGCTTCTCGTATTACATGTAATAAACCTGAATAATTTAGCAGTGGAGAGCACTGTTAAGAAATATAAAATTTACATTAGGTTAATAGGTTTTAGTGTTAATTAACTCTTAAACTCAAAGACTAAACCCAAAAAGAGGTTATATGACTACCGCACCACCTGAGTAAGTCGTTCGTCTTCATAATTCAATGACAGTGTAAGTGTCCCATGGTGGGGCTCATGCAGCAGTTTATATTGTACACCTCTTTGTTTTAGGATTTTATCAAAGCTTTTAATGCAATTTCTTTTAAATATGCACTATTGCCGTACAAATTGATTGATAATATAGTTGGGTTAATCTCTAACCTATTAAAAAAATCAGTTGTACAAAGCTGAATATCTATTAAATTTAGAACTTCAATAAGTATCTTTTAACAGTTTACTGGACCGTGTTTTTTTCAATCACTAATTTCAAATGGATTTACTGAAATGGCAAATCCACCATCTATGTTTTAAGCTATTGATGCGGGCAAACCCTTTAAAATATATCGTATGAATTTATTTGTAATGATTTCTGCAAGTAATAAAAATATTAGGAAATTCCTTGGGGATATCACATAAATTTATCTTAAAGGTTTTAATGTTTTCATAATGGATGGACGTTTTAAATTCGAAATTCAAAATATATATTTAGTCGTAAGTGCATTGGTTAAAAGTTCGCTGTCAAATCGATTAGCATCTCTCAATAATATTATGCAGAAAATATTTGTATTATGATAAATAAATTAATTCGCATTAAGCTGTAAAAATCCAGGATATCTTGAACGCGATAACAATAACAAAATACCCCCGTCGCAGCAAACCTGCGGACTCAGCGAATTTCCAATGCATAATATTTGTCTGAATTCCACATAAAGCCGCAAACCAAGTTTCATAAAAATATATTCACATATAAGCGATTTTAATTATTCTCCATAAGAATAACATTGGTAATGAGTATGTAGGTTTGCTGAAACAAGGAACAGAAACAATTGGTTTTTATGCAAATATAAATAGAATTTAACTAGGCGAAGCCACATACTAAGTTTCATCGATATTCAATCATAAATAAGCGATATATGACATTCTAGTTATTCTCCATAAGAATAACATGGGGGCTGAAAAAGCAGGTTTGCTGCAACAAGGAACAGAAAAATGGGTTTTTATATAATTATCAATATAACTCAACCAAGTGAAGTTACATACCAAGTTTTATTAATTTATGTTCATAATTAAGGGAGTCAGTACATTTACTTATTCTCCATAAGAATAACATGGGGGCTGAGTACGGAGGTTTGCTGCTACGGGAATAATCAACAAAAAATCAATTTTTTGCAAATATCAATATACCAGTACTACGTGAAGCCACATACCAAGTTTCATCAACATACATTAATAAATAATCGAGATATCAAATTTTATTTATTCTCCATAAGGATAACATTGGACAACGTACTGTGTTTAGCACTTCGAATATCTCTGCAACGGTTGGGCGTAGAATCACAATTTAAACACCAAAATGATTGTTTTGTAGAACTGAACAGATTGGTAAAAGCAAATGTGAAGTTTACATTAAAATAAACTGAGGAAAAGCCAAAAACCTTTTTCCCATAAGATTAACATGGGAGATTTTATGAGCAGGTTTTTTTGAATTTTCTCCGCAACCACTTAACCTAGGTTAATAATTCAAAATGCTAAATTATTTGTTTTTTAAGCTCTATAACATGGTCAAAACCAAAATTAAGTTTTTTAAAAATTTTAGGGTGAAAAATGCAAAAAACTGATTTTTGGAAAATTTAAAACCCCCATAAACCCCCCTTCCCATGGTCCGATTTTTCTGGTTTTCGAACTTAAAGTCATGAATGTCATTCTACACATTTGAGCCAAATTTCATCAAAATCGGACGTTTTTTACTCAAGTTATCGTGTTAACGGACACACACACACACACACACACACACACACACACACACACACACACATATATATATATATATATATATATATATATATATATATATCTATACATATATATTAATTTGAACGAATTGTGTTTTTGGCATCTGGGGACCTCAAAACAAAAAGTTATCATGGTCTCGGGCTTAAGTCTTACCATGAGACCTACGGTAATAGCTTCTTCCCTATAGGGGAAATTCGCTAAAACATTGTAGGTTGGACAGTTTTTCGCTAACGTTTACTTGGTACTAGGATGTAACTCAATATATCCAAAATCAAATAAAACATATTATATTAACCATACGAGGAAGTAGAGCCTGGAGAGTTGCTCACAATTGCTCCTGCACTTGCAGTAATATCGGTATGTAATATGAGCTGAGGTAGTATTGCACCCTGTAGCCTAGGTGGTATTGGTTTCCTACAACTGGTAAAGGGTTTGTTTGATAATCTAACATTATATTTGTGCATTATACGCCACTAATACCATATGTTGGAGCAATATTTGGATTTATTCGTGGTGTATACCTTCTGGTGCATTTAGTTTATAATAAATTTTTCAGAATCATTTACATTGTGACTCTTCAAATTACATAACCTAAAAGGAATACTTTAATTTATCATTCATTGGTAGGCGGAGTTGTTAATTACAATCGTGTGTTTTTTAAGAACAAACATGTATTTTGTAGAGAACAGGACTTTTTAAGTAAATATATTAGTGATAATTCTTAAATGCCACAAATATAAATATTTTAAACAAAACGCAAATGGAATTTCAAATATATTTATAAACTGATATAATAAAAATAATGGGATGTTTGAAATATATATATATATATATATATATATATATATATAAACTTATAAAATAACATATACGTTCAGTAGGATACAATTGTTTAAAACCGACTCTTATAATATTTATTACAATTACAAAATTGATAGTACATCAAAATTACCCTAAAGGTTTAAGGTCAGAATTATAATAAGTGTTTAAATGGTGTATACATTGAAAACTGCGTAATTTTCAGAAGGATTTGATTATACCGGGTGATTTACGAAGATATGCAGAAACTTCGGAAGCTCATTCTACATGTAAATGTAAAAATCACAATTAATCAGTTATTTAAAATCCTATAATTAAAATATTTATCTAATTATTTTTAGGACATAATGACACATCGTTTCTGATACTTACAGATCTTTCCTAAATATTATAAAGTTTTTAAGATATTTAGATTAGAAAAACAAAAAACATATTTAAATAATACAAAGTAGAAATTTGATATTTTTTTCCATACCAAAATGGGTCTTGTTAGGTTTAATCCATATACCAAGTGATATCAAGTATATACCAAGTTGATATCTTCAGCTGTTCTTAGGATATAACGTATTAAGTAAAAAACACAAACATACAGAAAGACGGAAAACGAAGTATTTCAGATCCAGACCTATGTTTATATGACTTTTTTTATTTAATTTGACTTGTAGAATAAGCTCCGGAAGTTTCTGCATAGCTTCGTGAGTCGCCCTGTGTCTTTAACGTTTGTTTGACTATTATGACTCGTCATGGTTATGACCAGAGTGATGAGAGTGGACGTCTCCGTAATACTTTAATGTTGTTTGACTGTTATGACTCGTCATGGTATGACCAGAGTGATGAGAGTGGACGTCTCCGTAATACTTTAATGTTGTTTGACTGTCATGACTCGTCATGGTTATGACCAGAGTGATGAGAGTGGACGTCTCCGTAATACTTTAATGTTGTTTGACTGTCATGACTCGTCATGGTTATGACCAGAGTGATGAGAGTGGACGTCTCCGTAATACTTTAATGTTGTTTGATTGTTATGACTCGTCATGGTTATGACCAGAGTGATGAAAGTGGACGTCTCCGTAATACTTTAATGTTGTTTGACTGTTATGACTCGTCATGGTTATGACCAGTGTGATGAGAGTGGACGTCTCCGTAATACTTTAATGTTGTTTGACTGTCATGACTCGTCATGGTTATGACCAGTGTGATGAGAGTGGACGTCTCCGTAATACTTTAATGTTGTTTGACTGTCATGACTCGTCATGGTATGAACAGAGTGATGAAAGTGGACGTCTCCGTAATACTTTAATGTTGTTTGATTGTTATGACTCGTCATGGTTATGACCAGAGTGATGAGAGTGGACGTCTCCGTAATACTTTAATGTTGTTTGATTGTTATGACTCGTCATGGTATGACCAGAGTGATGAGAGTGGACGTCTCCGTAATACTTTAATGTTGTTTGACTGTTATGACTCGTCATGGTATGACCAGAGTGATGAGAGTGGACGTCTCCGTAATACTTTAATGTTGTTTGACTGTCATGACTCGTCATGGTTATGACCAGTGTGATGAGAGTGGACGTCTCCGTAATACTTTAATGTTGTTTGACTGTTATGACTCGTCATGGTATGACCAGAGTGATGAGAGTGGACGTCTCCGTAATACTTTAATGTTGTTTGACTGTTATGACTCGTCATGGTATGACCAGAGTGATGAAAGTGGACGTCTCTGTAATACTTTAATGTTGTTTGACTGTTATGACTTGTCATGGTATGACCAGAGTGATGAGAGTGGACGTCTCCGTAATACTTTAATGTTGTTTGACTGTCATGACTCGTCATGGTTATGACCAGAGTGATGAGTGTGGACGTCTCCGTAATACTTTAATGTTGTTTGATTGTTATGACTCGTCATGGTATGACCAGAGTGATGAGAGTGGACGTCTCCGTAATACTTTAATGTTGTTTGACTGTTATGACTCGTCATGGTATGACCAGAGTGATGAGAGTGGACGTCTCCGTAATACTTTAATGTTGTTTGACTGTTATGACTCGTCATGGTATGACCAGAGTGATGAAAGTGGACGTCTCCGTAATACTTTAATGTTGTTTGATTGTTATGACTCGTCATGGTTATGACCAGAGTGATGAGAGTGGACGTCTCCGTAATACTTTAATGTTGTTTGATTGTTATGACTCGTCATGGTATGACCAGAGTGATGAGAGTGGACGTCTGCGTAATACTTTAATGTTGTTTGATTGTTATGACTCGTCATGGTTATGACCAGAGTGATGAAAGTGGACGTCTCCGTAATACTTTAATGTTGTTTGACTGTTATGACTCGTCATGGTATGACCAGAGTGATGAGAGTGGACGTCTCCGTAATACTTTAATGTTGTTTGACTGTCATGACTCGTCATGGTTATGACCAGTGTGATGAGAGTGGACGTCTCCGTAATACTTTAATGTTGTTTGACTGTTATGACTCGTCATGGTATGACCAGAGTGATGAGAGTGGACGTCTCCGTAATACTTTAATGTTGTTTGACTGTCATGACTCGTCATGGTTATGACCAGTGTGATGAGAGTGGACGTCTCCGTAATACTTTAATGTTGTTTGACTGTTATGACTCGTCATGGTTATGACCAGTGTGATGAGAGTGGACGTCTCCGTAATACTTTAATGTTGTTTGACTGTCATGACTCGTCATGGTTATGACCAGTGTGATGAGAGTGGACGTCTCCGTAATACTTTAATGTTGTTTGATTGTTATGACTCGTCATGGTATGACCAGTGTGATGAGAGTGGACGTCTCAGTAATACTTTAATGTTGTTTGATATTTACAATGTTGTATCCAACGAGCTAAATGATTACAGAGTTCTCATCCGAGGTGAAAAATTGTTACTATAAGATATTTTTGTAAACAAACAACACAGAACAAAGTTTTTCAGCAAACATAAGTTAGAAAATGTATTTGACAAAACTATTTTATTGATCTTTATTTTGGTTGATTGTGTTACACATTCACTAGCAATTTAATTTATTATTATAGCCCCTGGATGGTGACAAAATTACATCTGGTGGCAAAACCTTGATTAAACTGTAATTGGATCAGGGCGAAGCTGAACTGGATATCCCTGGATCCAACATCGTCCACTCCTGCCCAACTCCAACTGACGCTAGTATTGGCAAAACTATTACCAATACTAATATTGTAAGGGATGATGTGGATATGTTGTCAGATGTGTTGATTTGTTGTTTTAATGCACGAGCTGAAATTTTCAGTAAAATCAAAGAATAAAAGATGAGGTTAGACAAATATAATACGTTACTTATATGACTGGATTAGAATGGTTTTGTATTGTAAACCTATTGGTCAAATAAAATATGTAAAATATTATGAAAACAGGATACAAACTTAAAGGTATTATAAAGAAAAAATGCATAAGCAAGGTGCAAGTGTTATTCAGTTATTTCCAGACTAGTGTGTAAAAAAGTAAATGTAATTCGACCGCCCCAATCATTGGCTGTGGCTCTAACTGTTTTAGTCCTGTAATAAAACCGTATTGGTATTTTTGAAATGATCGTTGTTTAAAGGGAACGGACATCAAATTTAGTTTGCAAAGCTTCAGTCTCACAAAGCTACGTGATTAAAAAAAATGTTATTGCCCGCCTGAAGGTTTAATAACTCAAATATAACCTTTTGTTTCTTTACTTTTTGACGGAATCCTTGCGGTGAAATCAAACAAAAGTTTAATATAAAATAAATCTATAAAATAGCTATAAGATCATTACCAGCAGAACAAATAAATTGTTTAGTCATTATAGATTTATATTTATAAACGAGTTCGCACGTAGCACGCTGAGGTGAGGGAAGTCAATTTCCACATAACAACTTGTAAAACTCAAAATCAGTGTAAAAACATACATGTATTCCAATTTTTATTGAAATCTGAAAACATTCATTTTTTGGCTGTTCTGATGCTCCTGGTTTCATTTACCTGCAAAGCTGGGAATACGATTTTGCGCATTATAATGTTAGAAGGTCCAGGAAGGCTTGAAAGTAGGCGTGAGTTGCTGGGGATGATAAAAGTACTCTAACAAAGGAATTACAGGCTTTTCTAATGTAAAACCCCCATAAGACTACGTACTGTGTTTAGTCGAAACAGATTTTCTTTAATAACTCGGTAAATATTAATGCTAGAATGACGAGAGAGGGCTTAAAACTTTCGCCTCACTAATTGCCATCTTTTTACATGCATTAATCCAGGCTTTTCTGACCCTTTTTGGGCCCAAAAACTCGAAATTTGAAAGATTAATCCCCCAAAAAGGGGTTTAGAGTTTTCCGATTGTTTTGCCCAACGAACTTGTCCAACTGATTACAGAAAGAAACGTCCCTACCAAATTTGAAGTAAATCGGACAATATATGCGATCGCTAGAGTGCAAACACACACACACACACATATATATATATATAATTTTGAACGACCCCCCAAAACGTGTTCAGGGGGTCACGTTAGGAACTTCTATGGTGGTCCCGGGCTTAAGTTTCACCGCGTGGGTCATGCTAATAGTTCACTTTCCAAAGGAAATTCACTAATAATGATAAATTATTGCATTATTGCTAACAATACACAATAATGCTGGAGATTTAGCTTTATAATTGTATTTATAAACATTCGTAATTTAAAACCTACGATTTTTTCACTTGAATTACTTAACTAATAACATATGTTTTTAAATAGGATTGGAATTATAGAAACACTATGCGCATCCGGGTCTTGAACCCAACAAGGGACAAGGGATTGATGGATGGCCTGCGATCCGAAAAGAATGAATTGGACCACCGGTAAATCCTACAGCACTTGAACAAAACTCTAAATTTTGTTTACTCTTACCCTTTCAGTTAATCGCTGTAAATGTTAAATGTTGGGTTCTTTTTTTTAATATATAAAAACCCTTGAATTTCCTTGTCGTGACTTAAAAAATCATTGGTATCCTCTTAATCGAGGAGTTAATTAATCCAGGGTTGGTTGGGTTAGTTAATCGATTGCATTGTTTTGTATAAATTTAAGTATAAGCCTAACTTGATTGAAAACTGGTTGAATAAACTTAGTCTGGCTATCGTCAAAGTAGCATATCTTCAATTATACGTGTCATGATATACTGTATAATACAGTCCTCTGGTATCATAACCATCTTTACATATTATCTCTCAAGGATGTATTTATTTTAAAAGCAAAATATCCTTTAATATCAATCAAAACTAATATCTTAGCAATCATTTTTAAGATTACCTTCACAGCTAAAACCGAAAAATGATCAAACAAATCCAAAACCATAAAAATGATAATTTAATGGACAGATATCAGCACTAATTTATTTTTCAACGTAGCGGTCGGACCATCTTACCACGACAAGTTCATCTAACTCAATACAGGTGGGTCAATGCACATGGACAATCCTATATCCTACAATAATACTTTATTGTGTGTTTATTGTAACAAACAGCTCAGTACTTCCCAAAGGTATCATAGTTAAATGTTATAGAGTATTTTGAATATATTAACAGTAGTCTATAATTATTTGGCAAAGGAAACTGTAATGAGCTGAGGGTTGAGGTATAAAATGTAGGAACTCAAACAAATTTAGTAATATTATCAATGAATCCCTTTCGTAATACAGGGCAATGTTAGTGCCTGGTTCTGTAGATCGTCTTGTTTAAAACAATAAGTGTGTCACGTCAAATTCAGAACATTTTCTGAACAACCTAATTACCAACAACCTATTAATTACAACCTATGATTAATATTTCAATCATATTTAGTGTCTTTAATGCTGAATTTTCTTTAGCCCCAATGTGAGACCCAATACCAATGACTGAAGTTAGCTTGGACAGAGTTCTGTCAGTCATGACTGAAGTTACATCTAGAACGGAGACAACTCAGTTGCATATTAATCCAATTACAGTTTGATCAAGTTTGTCCTCAGAGTTACACCAAAGCTTTAGGAAGAACTTCATCTAGGACTTCTGGCCCCAAGCCTGTTGTGAAAGAGATTTTCGTAATAATTTTAAGCTACTATAATTTTATATTACCTTTATATATTATTTATAAAGGGATTCTTGTCTGTAGGTAATTCCTTAACTTCGTCAAAACCACTAAATGAATCATAGTTTTGAAGATTACCTTCACCATTAAATAAAAACTTCGAATAACAAGAAATTCAAAACGAAAAAAGTTAAATGGGCAACTCTAGTATATCGTACCCTATTAATATTATAAATGAGAAGACTTGCATTTTATGTATATAACAGTTATATATATATATATATATATATATATATATATATATATATTCTTAGTTTACATCTACAAAACGTCTTTTATTTTAACTCAGACTTGCATATGTTATAATGTCAAGCCAATCATTAAAAAACGTCTCCGTTCAAAAATGACGAGGAAAGTATCTACAAAGCGTTGTTGAATCACTTCTTCCTTCCCTTTTTATTTATTTTTCAAAACCATAAATTAAGAAAAAATAAATCATGGTATATATGGTTCTTTCCCATCTATATTTTTATTAATGTTCCAAATCTCAGCTTTTGAGGTCTTGCGGGAGCTTCGGAAATCCACAGAAAGACACGAAATCTACTATTTCTCCCTTTAGAAATTATATTTTAAGAAATACCTGAATTTAATCATTTACCTATAACATAAATAAAGGTAAGCGATAAAGTGCCTCAAAGTGCATTCATGTATTTTTGTTCTCATCATTATAATACATCTGTTGTCCTGAGAATTCTCATTTAGTCTCTGCTGTTTATTTTTTATATTTACTCTGTACTGAAACCAAAGTTAGTAACCTTGATTAGTACAATCTTATAATACTTTAATACACCTACTTTACTTGATTATAAATCAAATCACATATGATTTTAAACTTTAAACTGCAGATATAAAAGTTATCTTCCCAGTAAAAGTATATTTTAAGAAATATTTTTAAAGTGAAAAATTCACTTAAACTTCCAATCAGTAAATTTTAATTATGGTGAAATTCCGTATATCAGGAAAAATGTCATCGAGTTTTTTTTATTGATTGCATTTTGAGTATACTTATAACATGATGAAAACCCAACATAAAGTCCCTTGAAACAACAATAATGTCAGGGTTTCCGGTAAAAAAATATTGCAGAAAGCAATCAGGACTAAACCAAACAAAACCAAATCTAATATGTAAGTACTTACTTAAAAATGTATACAAAAAAGCTATTGAATATGGCTAGCGGATATGGAATTGACATAATAATACTGTATATTAAAAATCAATCAAATCTAGTATACAAATGTACTAATAAATCGTGAGAGCGTTATACATTTCTATGGACGGAAGCAGCACCAATCCAACGCTGTTGTCACCCCCGCGTGGTCCATGTAGCAACAAAACAAAGCAAGCTGTCATGCATTCATACGTCCTGTGGTTTTGTTCCTAGAAAAATCTACATATCAGTTATCACATTAGCCACACCATTTGGGGTAAACGCTTAAAGTTTTCTAAGTTGGTTGATTGTGGTATAAAATATCCTAAGTACAAATTGGTTAAAAGAAAAAATATATAAATTTATGTCTTTGCGCAGATTTTAAAAAATATGTTGGGGAAGAACAAATTGGAGCACGATATTTCCGTGCCCTTCTCTTCCTTCAAAAATGTTATTTTAGTAAAACCAAAATACCCCCGTCGCAGCAAACCTGCATACTCAGCGAATTTCCAATACAAAAATATGGGCATCACTACTACCTAGAGCCACTTACCAAGTTTCACAAAAATACATTCATTAATAAGTAATATTTAGCATTTTATTTATTCTCCATAAGAATAACATTATAAATGAGTACGCAGGTGTGCTGCATCAAGGAAGATAAGATATGTGTTTTTTTGCAATTATCAATATAACTCAACCAGGTGAAGCTACATACCAAGTTTTATTAATTTAGGTTCATAACTAAGGGAGATAAAAAACTTTGCTTATTCTCCATATTAATAACATGGGGGCCGAGTATGCAGGTTTGCTGCTATCGGGAAAAATCAACAAAAAACTGTTTTGTGCTATTATCAATATAACACAACTAGTTGAAGCCATATACCAAGTTCCATTAATATACATACATAAATATTCAAAATATAACATTCTATTTATTCTCCATAATGATAACATTGGACAACGTACTGTGTTTAGCAGTTTGAATATCTCTGCAACAGTTGGACATAAAACAACAATTAAAACGCCAAAATGATTGTTTTGTAGAGCTAAACTGATTGGTAGAAAGAAATGTGGAGTTTTAGTGAAATTATCTGAGGAAAATCTAAAAACCGTATTCCCATAAGATTAACATGGGAAATTTTATGGACACATTTTTTGACTTTTCTCCACAACCACTAAACCTAGCTTAATGATTAATACCCCCGTCGCAGCAAACCTGCGTACTCAGCGAATTTCCAATGCATAATATATGTCTTAATGCCATATAAAGCCGCATACCAAGTTTTATAAAAATATATTCATATATAAGCGATATATACAATTTTAATTATTCTCCATAAGAATAACATGGGAGATGAGTAAGCAGGTTTGCTGCAACAAGGAACTAAAAAAATGGGTTTTTATGCAAATATCATTATAACTCAACAAGGTGAAGCCACATAGCAAGTTGTATTAATTTATGTTCATAATTAAGGGAGTCATTACATTTTACTTATTCTCCATAAGAATAACATGGGGGCTGAGTACGCAGGTTCGCTGCTACGGGGATAATCAACAAAAAATCAATTTTTTGTGCAAATATCAATATACCAGTACTACGTGACCCCACGTGCCAAGTTTCATCAATATACATTCATTAATAATGGAGATATCAAATTTTATTTATTCTCCATAAGGATAACATTGGACAACGTACTGTGTTTAGCACTTTGAATATCTCTGCAACGGTTGGACGTAGAATCACAATTTAAACACCAAAATGATTGTTTTGTGGAGCTGAATTGATTGGTAAAAGCAAATGTGAAGTTTACATCAAAATTAACTTAGGAAAAGCCAAAAACCTTTTTCCCATAAGATTAACATAGGAGATTTTATGAGCAGGTTTTTTTGGATTTTCTCCGCAACCACTTAACCTAGCTTAATAATTCAAAATACCATATTATTTGTTTTTTTAAGCTCTATAACATGGTCTAAACCAAAATTAAGTGTTTTAAAAATTTTAGGGTAAAAAATGCAAAAAACTGATTTTTGGAAAATTTAAAACCCCCATAAACCCCCCTTCCCATGGCCCGATTTTTCTGGTTTTCGAACTTAAAGTCATGAATGTCACTTTACACATTTGAGTCAAATTTCATCGAAATCGGACGTTTTTTACTCAAGTTATCGCATTCACGGACACATATATATATATATATATATATATATATATATATACATATATATAAATTTGAACGAATCGTGTTTTAGTCATCTGGGGACCTAAAAAAAAAAATTTGTCATGGTCTCGGGCTTAAATCTTACCATGAGACCTACGGTAATAGCTTCTTCCCTATAGGGGAAATTCGCTAAAAACACTAAATTGTTTGTTTTTTAAGCTCTACAAAATGGTTATAACCAAAGTCTAGTGTTTTTAAAATTTTAGGATAAAAAGTTCAAAAAACTGATTTTTGGAAAATTGTAAACCCCCGTAAAACCCCCTTCCCATAAACCGATCGATCTGGTTTTCGAACTTAAAGTCATAAATGTTACTCTCCACATTTGTGCCAAATTTCATAAAAATCGGGCGCTTCTTTCAAAAGTTATCGCGGTAACGGACACATATATATATATAAATTTGAACGAATAGTGTTTTTGGCATCTGGGGACCTCAAAACAAAAAGTTATCATGGTCACGGGCTTAAGTCTTACCATACCACCTACGGTAATAGCTTCTTCCCTATAGGGGAAATTCGCTAAAAAACAACTTTAAAACTAGAATCAAGAATCAAGAATCAAGAATCAAGAATCAAGAGTTTTATTGTCATTGAGCTTATTATCAAGGAATAGACAGAGTCAATATGCTTAACCTAATATTTACAAGAAATGTACAATAATATAACATATATATATACAAACATAGACTGTGAACCCCTAAAATTCAAAGCTAACATCAGCTTCTAAAAACTCACTTATGTCGTAGAAAGGATTATTTTTTAGCCAATCCTGTAGTTTTATTTTAAATATATTAAAAGAAACCATCCTTACAGATAAAGGTAATTTATTAAAAAATCGAATGCAGTTTAATTTATGACAGTTACCACTCTTACTAAGTCTACGAGCAGGGATTTCAAGTTTAAGTTTACCTCTGGTCTCATAAGAATGCACTTCCTGTCTAATACTAAAACTTTGAAGATTTAATTTTGTATATAGCATTATATGATAAATATATAAACTGACAACAGTCATGATTTGTAGTCTTACAAATAGGGGTCTACAGTGCTCCACAGGGCCCGCTCCACAGATGGTGCGAATTACTTGTTTTTGCAAGATTAGAATTTTTTTAACAAGAGAAGTGTCCCCACAGTACAAGATCATAGGATATATGTGACTGGATAAATGCAAAATATGTCATTCTTAAGTATTCATTAGTTAAAAAATCCTTTAATTTCCAAATCAAATAATTGACTCGATAATTTTTTTTACATGTATTTTCAATTTGTTCCTGCCAATTAAGTTTGGAATCTATGAGAAAGCCAAGGTATTTAAGAGAATTTCTTGCAATTTCATTGGAAAGGCCAAGAAGAATATTTTGAGTTTTATCTTGATTACATTTGAGATTGTTGGCTGAAAACCAAATTGATACTAAATCAGAGGCTTCATTTGAAACTGCACTAAGTGTAAAAATATCTTTGTGAGATGCAAGCAAAGTGGTATCACCCGCATATATTACAGAATCAACACCAACATTTCTAGGGAGATCATTAATTGAAATTAAAAAGAGAAATGGTCCAAGAACCGAGCCCAGTAGTGGTGAAACCAGAAAGAGGCGCCACTTCCGGCGTTTTTTTCCCATGTTATTCTTATGGGGAGCCGTTTTTGCGCCGACGCCAGCTCCCGCCTTACACAAGTTTCCTTGTTAGCCTGTACTAATGTCCAACCCTTGCCTATATTAAATATATTTTCCCAATCCCCATCCCTCCTCTATATTTTTTAAAATTAATTTTCAAATTCAGGCTAAAAAACTATCTTTAGTGTTTATGGTCCGATTTGTCTGCAATTTGGATATGTTACTGTCCTAGGCAAGTGTTTTAATAAATTCCACTTACATTTCCAAAATTCACTATAACGGTCAAATTAAATAATATTTTTTGAAAAATACTGCCAATTGCCAACTTCTTTATTAACTGTCCGATTTGTCTTCAATTTGGATATGTTATTGTCCTAGGCAAGTGGTTTAATAAATTCCACTTACATATCCCAACTACAGTCGAACTGCCAATTTTGACCCTATTTTAAAATTCATTTTAATACATCCTTTGCAGAAATCCACGAGTTCTGGCTACTTGGGAACCCGAGCCATTTGACATATAATAAATCACCCTTTCTCCTAATTACCTTCTCTACCAAATACATGTCTTTATATTTAGTCTTTAACAATTCTTCTGTATAAAATCCTCCTTTGATTATATTGTCATTTTCATCTTTCAAAATATAAGTCACAGGCTTTGTTTTCTTAACTTCTGCTATTGTAAAAAGCTCTCCCGTCCAGTTAGGGGTATATCCTTTACTAAATACATGTTTATATTTAGATATCCTTACACTATCCCCCACCTTATATCTTGGCTTTTTAACTTGTACTTTAGATGCTAACCTTTCATGTACATCTTTAGAGTTCTTAGCACTTACTTGGTTAGGCTTCATCCCTATGGATCTATGTACTTTATTATTATATATCCTTATTAACTTTGGAAGTAAATCCAACCACTTGTAACTCCCTTGTGCACTAATCTCTCTATACAACCAATTCTTTAAAGTTCTCTGGAACCTTTCCACAATAGCTGCCTTAGTTGTAGAGTAAGTGTGGTAGTGATTAATATTTAGAATTTTCATTAGTTTGGTAAAACGTTCATTAAAAAATTCTTTTCCGTTATCAGATTGAATATTTTTAACTCCCTTTGGGAGAATAGTTTTTATAGCTTCTGTGACTACTAATCCAGTTTTATTCTTTAGTGGAGCAGCATAAGCTTTTTTAGAAAATGTGTCTATTAAAGTTAAAATATATTTATTCCCAGAATTCTCTCTAGCATAATTCCGCATATCTATTAAATCGATTTGAACAGTTTCGTTTATACCCAACACCTTAAAAGACCTTCTAACAAAGTTCTTTCTCGCGGGCTTATGCAATTCGTAAGCAATTTTTTCCATTTTTTATTCTTTATTTTTAATGTTAACGTATCTGCCAGTCTCTGTCGTTTCAAAAACACCTCCATTGCTACCAATTAACATACCATCACTCATTCTTTGATATACATAGTTTTTTGGCAAATATGCCCCTCCATCTAAAGTCTTAAATCCGCTTAAAGATGTAGGGTCTGCAACCAACAATTTAGGATTGTACATCATCAAATCGATTTCATTATTGTCTTGCATAAATTTATTAGTTTTATTGTTAAACCTTAATGCATGTGATTTTAAACAAATATCAAATTTAATATTGTCTTGTCTAAAAGTTTTAATATTATCGTCATACCTCAAAACCTGCGACATTAAACAAATATCACTCCTATCTTTGCCTTCAGGTACATTCTTTATTAATTTGTCCTCTGCATCCCACATATCGCTATCTAACGTTAATACATTATAATATTTATCCCCCTGTTTTATTATGCTTTTCTCACCTTTTGTTAATATTTGCTTAACAACAGCCACATCATTTGGCAATGTTCCAGGTAAAATGTTTGTTAATTGCTTATTTTTACCATCAAATTTAAGACCGTCTAAAGTCACAGTCTGATGTTTTGTAACACAATCGTTCTCATCAACAGCGGGTTTAACACGAACTAGCCTTTTATTATTAAAATCCCAAAAGTTTAGATCCATTTTTGGTACTTGAGAGACGTTTACAACATCATCGCTTTCTTTACCAGCCAACAAATTACTTATTTTTCGCTTTTTGGCATTCCAAACATTTCCATTTTTTCCATTCTCCGATTCCAAAAATTCATAATTATTTTTGTCTTGTACAAAGACACCATCTTTTCTTATTAAAGTTTGCTCTAATGTGGGTACATCGGTTGAGCTTTCACCTCGTTTAACATTAGTAATTTTGCGTTTATTAGCGTTCCAATTATTACCCTCGGATTCTAAAAACTGATATTTAGTATTACCTTGTACAAAAGCATCACCTTTTCTGGTTAACGTCTGCCCCAAAGTCGATACATCATCAGTAAACTCCCCACCCTTAACATTTCTAATTTTATAATTTAAAGCATTCCAACCATCATCTTTTAGATTTAAAGTAGTTTCTTTAAAACTTCTAGCTTCTGGTTTACTATACGGGTTATATACGCGATAAAATTTATCTATCATCTTTTTATTTAATAAACAATTCCACTTTCCCTCAATTCTTCTATGATAGAATCTATCTCATTATCCACTCCAGAATTTCCCGCCAATCGGCTTAACCAAAGCAGTCTTAACCTATCTACAAGCTCATTAGGATCATCCCAATAAACATAGTCTATTTTATTACCAGTTACCTGCCTTAAACCTTCACCAACAGTCTTAAACAGGGGTTTAATTATATTAAGATATTTAGTGTGTTTATTACTTGACATCGCCGCACCTGGTTTATAACCCTTTAAATGTGCATTTGTAGCTTCCAAAATCTCTTTATAATTTTGCAAATCAGCCTGACTATAGTTTACGGGTTCTTTTAAAGTTAACAATTCCCACAATCCCTTTGTCCCTTTATAAATTTTTTCTCCAACCGTAACATCATCATTGGCAATTTGAACTTCCTGATTCCCAACAAAAAATTTATTTCCTTCTCGCCTAATACCATATGTAGTGTCTGTCATACTACTTCTACTAAGGTAATTTCCTAAATAGTCTGATGCTAAAAGACCAAAATCTAATTTGTGCGGTGTTATCTGTGTTATTCTTGGTATTCTAGACGGGGTCTTTTCTAAAATCATTGGGAGAACTGGCCTCTCTGTTTTTGTGGCTAAATTTTTTAATTCTTGCAAAGGCTCTATTAAAGGTTGGAATGTTTGGAACCTCTCTTCAGCCTCTAGAAATTTACCACGTTTTAACGCCCTATATTTTTCTCTTATTTGTTTTGCAGACTCTACCAATTCTTGTTGAATATTTGTTTTCATTTTATTTACATTTTATTTATCTCATTTGTCAAAGGATTATACTCAAACACTTTATCGTGTATTATTAGGCAATATGCAGATGTGTTTGAAGGGACATTTTCTGCAGTTTCAATTTCTAATTTAATATCTACAACCCCCTCTTTGACTGATTCATTCTGCCTAGAACAATCTATTACAATTAGAGGATATTTCTTTATAAAGTCAGCTCTGTTAAACATAGGATCGGGGACGGTGTTGTAGTAACTCTCCCTAAACCTCACAAACATCTCATAAGCTTTAGAGGCATCTCCATTTTCAAAGTCGAGATTTAAATCACTATAAGGATAATATTCAGAGTTTAAAAACACTTTGATATTTTTCAATTTACAGTGATCAAATTCATCAGTTCTTTTTCGTGCACTGTTGTCCCTACCTGTTTGGAAACCAAATATAATATACCTGGGCTTCTCCAAACTCGAAGACGTCTTAACTGACCATGTATGTCTCTTGGTTTCGGGGTATGATGGGAGTTCGTGTAGCTCCAAACTTCTAAATGCAATTTGCAAATTTTTATTTTGCAATAACATCTTTTGTAATTGAAGCTTCTCCCCATCAGATGGCACCACGTGCGGCATCACCCACTGAATCGATTTAAGTGTAATTTTAGGAATAGGATCGACACCAGTTGGAGCATTAGATGTTGTTAATATACAATTTAAGTCGTTTTTGGATCTTTTCAACACCAATTCTTGTTTAACATTTACTAAAACCTTATTAAAATCCTCAAACACACCCATTAACAGCTCTAACGGGACACAAGTACTAAACTTGCCGCCTTTATGGAACTCCTTTAAATTTTCATCAGAATCAAATGCTACATTTGACAATTTAGTTGTTTTATTGTAAGAGCACAATATTTTCATAAGACTGGAAATTCCCGGATTTCTTACAATATCTATTTCTTTACCAGCAACTTCGTATCTAATTTCGTCAAATAAGAATGCAAATGCATTATTTATAAAATGTCCTTTATCATGATTCTCTATTTCTCCTTTAATATACAGATAACTCCTACACGGGAGTGTTAGTAAATCTTGATTATTTATGCATATTCGAATTTCATCGGAATTATTTATTGCTAAAGTGTTGTGTGGAACATAGGAGTGATTTGTAATTTTAACCAAGCTATCGTCGTATTGGAATTTTCCTGTAACGTCTAGAAAATCTTCCATTTTTATTAATAGAAAATTTTAACTTCAACCCAATTGATCGCAGAAACCTGGCATTTTGTACACTCAGCCCGTTCTTGTAAATTCTCATATCTTTTTTATATGACAAGTAATTGTAGTTTCTTCTTTATTAAAGTCAATTGGCTTGTCGTGTTGATCTGCAAATGTAATGCTAACGACATCTAAACTTCTCTTATTTACAGGAAAGTATATAATATTTCTGGGAACCTCAATAATTTTGTAGCCGGGAGGAGCTTCTGGGTAAAAACTGTGTATGGTGTGTGATTTGTCACCATTTAAATAAGACCCATTCGCAATATTACATTTTACTCTAATCACATTTACATTATTTATGTTGATTTTATTTACAGATTTAAACGCAATATCTGGAGTAGAAAATCCTTTAAATCCCAATAATTCAGACCCTAAACAGGGTTTTGTAAAATAAACACATGGCTAGAATGTAATGTGGCTTTCATAGTTTTATTATCGGCTATAAGTACAAAATCTGGGAGTTGCTTTTGAATTTCCTTCGCAAGCTCAAACACTTCGTATGTACCTTCAGCAATTTCAATTACATTTGGAGCTTTGTGATCGTAATAATACACATCCTCACCCTCGTCTATAGTTAATTTTGTGTCTTTAAGTTTATTTAATTTTGGAACTAGGCCTTTGTAAAATATAAGTTTGACTTTTGTATTAATTAATGCTACTTTATTTTGTATAATAACTTCAACTTTACCATCTAATGCCCGGTTTAATTCGTCAATTGTGACCTCCCCCTTTGGGGTTGTAATTTTGTGCATTTTGTAATATGTCAAAGTATTTAGAGGTTTTTTAACATTAAATATAGAATTATAACTTTGAAAATCTACCAGTCCAATTACATAATCACCATTTAATTCTATAGGAGGAAAGAACACCGACTTCAACTCTGGCTCTGTACCCGTAAATGTTATAGTAAATGAATCCATTTTTATAAACTAAAATTTTTCAGAAATGATAAACATAAAATTCCACAAATGGAACTGTTTAAATCTTGTATTTGATCAGTTGTATAGTAAATTTTAGATGGTACAAAATATTCAATTACCTCTTTTGGAGGCTGTATTCCGAAAGGGTCAAAATATATTACAACATCTTTATTTTTACGATATGCTGTCCAATGTGTGCCCCTGTCACTGTCTAAATTAATAATTCCACATTCTCTTACTTTTGGTCTCAGTTTTCTTAGCTCGTTTTTTAGGTACACTCCTCGTAAGTGAGGCACGTCTCTTGCTGCCTCTAACAGCTGAAAGTTGTCCATCTTTTTTATTAAATTTTAATCCCATTCCCATTTTTGCCTTAGCCTTCATCAAATTTGTCACTGCATAAGCTGCTGCTTTTTCGGCCAGACTGGCGTCCTTTGCCGAAACCCTAGTCCAAGCCTGGTCCGCTAATCTCATATCTGCCTTGTTCCGGGCGGCTGTATCAGGATTATTCATGTAGAATATGTCGTGCTCTTTACAATAAGAGTCTAGCTTATTTTTTGGAGGTACATTTTTGGCTAAATTTTCACGCACGTTAGTTCCGGGTCCGCACCACATATACGACGGCAGGTGGAGAGGGAAAGGAAGGTTGTTTATAAGGGTATTTAACAAGCCACGGCCTCTATATGGCTTTAAGAATAATCCCTTACCCTTCTTACACTTTCTCTTTGCCATTTTTATTATATAAAAAAATTATTAAACAAAAGAACAAATTTAACACATAAAGAAAATACACCATTTATTCAACAAATTTAACACATAAAGAAAATACACCATTTTTATTATATAAAAAATGTCATTTATTCAACAAAAGAACAAATTTAAAATAGCACATAAAGAAAATACACCAAAGAAGTTGGGTCTATTTCCTAATAATATTCGCTGTCTTATAATAGGGCCCAGTGGTTCGGGGAAGACTGTTGTAATTTATAACTTAATTGTAAAAAAACAAGGATTAAAGTTTACAAATTTATATATAATATCCAAATCTTTAGAACAAGAAAAATATAAAAAAATAATTGAAATATTCCGTCTGTGTGATGAAGTTAAATTACACACATATTCAAACTGTGAAATCACACCAAATGATGTAGAATCACACTCAATAGTTGTATTTGACGACATAAATAGTCCAAATATCACACAATTTTTCTCAATGGGCAGACACAAAAATATTAACAGTTTTTACTTGTGTCAATCTTACAGTAAAGTACACAAACATTTACGTGACAATGTTAATTTTCTAATATTATTTAAACAAGACGATTTAAATTTAAAACATGTGTATAACAATCATGTGGGAAATGATTTTTCATTTAACCAATTTAGAAATCTCTGCCATCAATGCTGGGATAGGTCTAAATATGGCTTTTTTGTAATAGACAAGGAAAGGCCAAAGAATAATGGCAAATACAGATTTATGTTTGACCAATTTTATAGTGACCAAGGGCAAGGGTGTTGATGCCATCCACAATAAACCTCTTGTCGTCATCAAAAGAGAGTACCTTTTTGTTCATCGTTAATGTTTGCAGATGGTGGTTTGTGGATTTAATTCTTGTAACATTCTCATAGTAATCTTCCCCGGTTGCAAGACAGTGTAAGTAATGTTGGTGTCTTAAGAGATGTTTAACTGTAGCGTTGTCAGCTCCTTTTGCCTTCTTAACCTCTAGCTCATTTTGCTTTTCTTTTTCGTATAACCATTGTAAAGGAATGAAAGAGTATAATTTTGGCCTTAAACCACAATATTCATACATAATTTGACCATTTAATTCGTCTTTAAACTTGCCCGTAACTTTTTTGTTTTTATCAGAGTATAAGAAATGATCTTTACTATATGCAGAGGTGTCAAAACGGTCCAAGTCACGTTGTATTTCCTTGTAAAAGTCCTCTGTTACTATAGAATAAAGAAGGCTGTCTGTGTCTGTCATTAAGAACCTTTTATTCTTAAATTTTGACATATAATTATAGTGGAAATCATACATTATTACTTTACTGATATCCAAAATGGTCATTCCTAAATATATTGGTTTATCAAACTTTACAATTAATTTATTTAAATGCACAGCATGCAAGTTGTTATCGAACTTTTTGCTGCAGTCAAATCTTGGCTTTGTAACATACTTTGTTAACTTAGACTCGTCTACAAGATGTATATCACGAAACTTGCGTTGGTTCATAATTGTTCGACCAAAGAGACTGTTATTTAACAGTTTGTAAAAGTATTTTTCAAAATCATGTTCAGCTTTTTGTCGCTTTTCAATATTAAAATTAATATAGGGGGCGAGCCATTTTGATTGTCTGAATTTTAAGATTCTGTGGTATTTTGTAACTACCAAACCCAGTTCTTCGTATTTTTTTAGTGCTTTATAATGCAAAATATATTTAGTTTTGTCATTTAAATTTGGTATTAATTTTCCATTCATTTTTTCTGGTGCGAGCGGGTAGTCATTATGCAAATCGTGTAAACTTTTATCGTATTTTAAATCAACTTCCAAAATAAATCCAAAGTTTTCATTTTGATTGTATTTATAATCTTTCTCATTTGTCCATCTAAAGCCATCAACGGGCAACGACTCGCACATTGCTGTAGAGTATAGCGAGTTGCAGTCTAAGTATACAAGATAGGTGCTTTCTTGATTTGGGTCATAATGTTCGCCCATGTACTTATTATTGGCTTTAGCGTGGCGCGTGGAAATCATACTTACACCGCCTCTAATGGCGTGTTCTATAAACAAATGCATGTCAGCGTCTTGAAATAATTCTAATTTTATGCCGGTCATTCTAAGACACGCCTCCCATGTTAGTCCAGGCAGTGAGTACATGTGGACAGGGTCGAGTTTATAATCCTTTAAACACAAGTCCCTAAATGTCTCAAACACATCAGCCAATAACAACACATCTGTTTTAAGGTATAAATCGTGATATTCTTTTAAATTCTTTATATTAAAATGATTCCATACGTTTTTAGCATGTTCATATTGTGCAGGAGATATACATTCTTTAGTTAGACTGCTGTAAAATGCCTCTATGGGTGGGAGGGGCTCTAAAAACTTTTCTGGTCCTGTCATGTATTCGTATGGAAATTCGCCCCTACGTTGTAGTAGTGGATTGTCTATAAATCTAAACGTATTTAAATTGGAAGCTAATTTGCTTAAGGGAAGAGACAAAAAGTTGTAGGAATCCAAAAATACCAAATCATCAACAGAGAACGAAATATACTTTTCCATGTCTTTGGCTATGCAATTCAATTTGCGATTGAATTTTCCCAAGTGTTGCATTATTAAATGACCGTCATAGTTTTTAAGATTGTGGAAGAATACTGGAATTTTCTTGGTTACTTTATAGTTTAAATTGCAAGAGTTGTGGGAGGGTCCTCGGAACTCGCCTGTTAGGTGGCAGTGGTCGCGCACTTTATCACACAGTAACGGTTGTTGGCATATGTGGCAGTGTGTAGAGTTTTGGAATAACATCTCTTGCTCTGCAGTCATTACAAGGGGAACATATACTCCCATCTGACTTTTAATAAAGTCATAAGTTTTAAATAACTTTTCGAAAAACACATCCATCACATTTTCACCGCTGTACAACTCTTCGTAAATAATGTTAGAATCTCTCACCACAACATAAGCAAATCCAGAAGGCGTGTGTTTGCCACAGTTTATAAAACATTCGAAATCTGCATAAATCACAAAGGGAGCTTTAAGTTGATATTTGTAATTCGTAAATTGTAGTGTATCTTTTTTAGACATTTGTACTCTTTGGGCATCAAAGGTTTTACAATATGTTGTGTGAAGTTCCAATATATCTTTGGTGCAAAAATGTTGCAAACAGAACTTGCAAAAATATTTCTTATTGTTGTCTTTTGTAGACCGTAGCATTAACTTATCAAAATCACGAATTAAACAGTAATGTGATTTCCGACCTTGTTGTAAAAGCAGCAGGTTGACGTGCGTATTACTATTTAGTTTAGTTATTCTCAGTGGATATATTAATTGTCCTTCAATTCCATATACATTAACACTTATGTTGTTTTGTTTTTCAAATTTATCAATGTCGGATATTTTTACGGGATATTTTATATTTGACATATTCAACTGGCCTTCATAGGGTTTGTAGTAAAATACTCGATTTGCATGTTCTTTACTATTCCTTGGATTCAGGCTTGCTAAAACACTCCACACGAAACATTTATTATCACTGTTTTTAATATTTAAAACAGCGTGTTTTGATTTTATATTTTCTGGTGTGGGTATGTATGAGTTGGGAGTTAGGGGTTTATACTTGTAAACATGCAGCTGCCAGTATTTAGTATGGTCATATATCCATCCACTGCCTTGGGCTTGATACTTGTGCATGGAGGTATCGATCTTAAAAAGTGCTTCTTTAATTTGAGTCTTTAATTGTGCTTTCTCAATTGATAAATTAGTTAAACTTCGAAAATCAGCAATACATTCTTTGTCAATGATTAAATCACCATTATTGTCCACCGAGTGTTTGATGAACTTTACCCTCCTAATAAGAATCCATTTGATAGGTAGGGGACAAGATTGAAGAGTGTCTAATACTTCTACAGATTCACCGTTAAAAACATACAATTTGTAAGGTCGTTTGTCACATCGTAGGTGGTGTCGTTTCTTGTCACGAGTGATGACTCTCTTACACACATTAAAACTATTGTGTTTTTCTAGCATATGCGCTTTAAAATTTTTATTATCAAATATTTGATGGCATTTTTTACAAATTTTAGGAATAACTTTGTGAATGTTACGATAGTGTCTGATTAAATTGCCTCTTTTGGAGCAGGGCGTGGAGCAGATTGCACAGGACAACATGTTGGATGTAAATAAATTTTGAGATGACATTACTCTGCTTTTTATAAACAAGAAATTACCATTTTTAAATTTTTTAAATTTTTAAATTTTTTTAAATTATTTAACAGCGGTTTTTAAATTATATTTTACAAGTTTACGAGAGTTCAAAAATTGCCATAGTGATGGATTAACCATTGTCCCTCCGTTGAAGACAGATTACAACTACCGTCGCTAACACTCACAGCTAACATAGAGTCCTAGGTGGAGAGGTGGGCCGAGAGACGTGGAGAGGTGAGAGCCGGAGTGCGGCGTGGTGACGTCATCTGGTGCCGGTGGTCGCCTCAATGTCGCTGGTGGCGTGTGTGGTGGCGTCATCTAGTGCCGGTGCCTTGTGTTGCTGGTGGCGCGTCCGGTGTCTTCATCCGGTGCTGGTGGTCGAGGTCACTGTTGCTGTGTGTTGTTGGTGGCACCTTATATACACATCAGATTTTCAATTTAACCAGGAAATCACATTGGCTGGACTTTCTATGGTAAGTGGAAATTCTGGTCAATGTGACGCGTGTTTGCACATGACCGTCTTAGTGTGTTAGTATGTCAGTGTGTCAGTGAGCGGTGGATTGTTGCGTGTGCAGGCAGCGGATCGTTGCGCGTGCAAGCGGCGGATGTTTTAATCAGTTGGCAGTTCGACCGTAGTTGGGATATGTAAGTGAAATTTATTAAAACATTAGGACAATAACATATCCAAATTTTAAATAAATCGGACAGTAAATAAAGAAGGTGGCAATTGGCAGTATTTTTCAAAAATAATTTTTAATTTGACCGTAATAGTGAATTTGGGAAATGTAAGTGTAATTTATTAAAACACCTGCCTACGACAATAACATATCCAAGTTTTAAACAAATCACACCATAAACACCAAAGATAGTTTTTTAGAATTTGAAAATTAATTTTAAAAAATATAGAGGAGGGATGGGGACAATATATTTAATATAGGCAGGGGTTGGGTATTAATATAGGCCAGCGTGGAAACTTGTGGCTTATTAGTATAGGCGGGAGCTGGCGTCGGCGCAAAAACGGCTCCCCATAAGAATAACATGGAAAAAAAACGCCGGAAGTGGCGCCTCTTTCTGGTTTCACCACTACTGAGCCCTGTGGAACTCCCGCATCAACTCCCCTTAAACTAAAAATTGGACTAAAGAATGATCAGCTGTAATTATTGATAAATGTTTTAAATTCTGCTCTGTTCATACTTTTATATTGATTTATTTTACTTAGCACGTAAACAGTAAACCAATAAAAATATTAAGTGCTATAGCCCCTAAAATTCACTAGTATTTGTATATTTTAATAGGTATGGGTATATTTGTAATATTTTATCCAACAGAGAGTTTAGAACCAGAGCTAACTTCCCACGTTGCGGCCACTGTGTGTCTGGTAACCGAAGCTGTGGGGCAGTGCTGGACAGGAGCATAGTGAATCCTTATTATACTGATCCCATGGTGTCTGGATGCCTCAGGAAACATTCAACCTTGAGAAAGAAACCCCTGATAATTATTCTCGCGTTAAGTTATTCATGCGATTATACTTTTATAGCCTAGAGGCGTTTTAAAGTTGACCATACTGTATTTTTGAAACTCATAATAGCAATGGATTTGAATTTATTTTTTTATTTATTTGGACTTTACGTATCGCTTCTAGTGTTTAAAACTACACTACGTTTCGGGAGGTAAGAAAAAGAAAAAGATAAGAAAATAAAAAAAAATTAGGTTAGTTAGGTGTAAGACCTTGATATTTAGATGTATTTAGATGTAGGGTTCACTTGATAACGGGAGGAGTTTACTTACCTCCGGAAACGTAGTGTAGTTTTAAACACTAGAAGCGATAGGTAAAGTCCAAATAAATCAAAAAATAAATTGACCAAACTCTTCTTTGATCAGTTTAATTCTTGCCTTTCCTTTTTCTGCATCTTCCTCCTGTTACATTAAATTGGTTAACCATTCTTATTTACATCTTCTGTTTCCAAAATAAATCTCTAGATATATCGAAAATTCTTGCTACTTAGTTAATTTATTAGTTGTAAAATAAATGTATTTGTTTCCATTTGGAATACAATTATATACATTCAGTAAACTAATGAATATTAGTTTATTAATTTATGTTCAAAATAATATTCTTAAATCACATGCAGGTTTTTAATTTTCACTAATGAAATAAGCTTTATAAACATTAACTTGTAAAAAATACGATTTCATTATTTGTTTGGGGAATGTTGTTATCGATGTTGAGAATTAGCGGGTGGTGCAAAGGGCTATCACAAAGTAATTAATTGCTTTGCCTTTGTCCGGCTTGTTGCAGTTAGGGCACAATTTGTCCAATAATGATTCTTAACTATAGGCGGAAAATTCTAAAAACGGAGAATTATCTGTATTTACTGGGAGTGTTTAATTTCATAATGAATGTAAGGAGCTTACACTAGCCCTTGGTAATAAATCATAATGAAGGAGGATAGAAAATTATTTAAATGTATTAAAGAGTAACGTAGGTTCACTATATATCCATTATATACATAACCACTTATATTCACTTTGCCCTAGACTGGCTAATTGGCTGACTGGATGTTAGGCATATTGACATGATAAAAACCATAGATATTATTATTTCCATATTTGAATTTAGATGACATGTAGTCAAATAAAATATACGACAATGCCGTTGACTTAAACTGATAAACTTATAAAAAACAACTTATAACTTAAACGTATAAAACTAATAAAAATTATTAAACTTATAAAAATTAAACTTATAAAAATGGCAAAAACTCAGTAAATATAAATACTTTTGGTGCTATTTAATGAAAAGTAAATTACAAAAATAAATATGTACGTTCACTTCAATGGAAAATGAGTTACTACATTGCTTCATTCGCAAAAAGAATGTACGTTATGATAATTAGGTATAATGACTTTGTTTATCTGCGTTTTTAACTATTCAAGTAAAAGAGAGATAACATGTATTTTATAAGTGTATAAAAAAACTGTACACATACAGTAGGGACAATTATAACAACTGAACTCAAGAGAGAAACAATACATCTCTTTGTGTAAAACAGAGTATTACGCTAACAATTATTTAATTTGGTTTGAATTTCCATAAACTTTATATTTACTAAAAAACTAATTTGAAGATTAAAGAATCACCTGCAAATTGTTCAGTGGGAACCAAATTTTAACTATACTAGATTTAATGAGCAACACTTGCCACGAGCAAAGCAACTAACACCTGCCGGGAAGGCTGCTTGACCTGTGTCGTTCTGCTGCACGGAAGTTTGTTTTACGCTTGTATTTAATCTAAGCTCAGTTAATTTTTTTATGAAAACATCCGTTGGAGTTTTCGTCGGACTGAATCGTCCTTCAGATGGATTCACAGATTTAAAGTCTAACAATATAATCTAACTTCTTATAAAAGTGTTGTAAGGTGTATTTTATTATACTTTTTGTAAGTACACAACAAATATTTTAATACATTCACAAACCCTTGCATATCACGTTTTGTTTACGCAAAGTGAAACACTTAATATTTGTTGGTAGTATATTTAATTTTAATAACGTCTACTGTACATTTCATTCGTATAACATACACATTTCAGTGAAATTTTTACTATCCTCTTAAAAAAGATTTAATGCATTCGTAGACATCAAATAAAGAATGGTATTTTCAAGTAAGGTAAACATTTGCCAAAGGAATAAATCTTGCACTGTTAAATATTCAAACTATTTGAATATTCTTTCATTCATAAATACAATTAGCGAATTTCATTAATAAAGTAATTGTTAAACTGAAGCTGTAGATATGATGTCTGACTCAGTTAACGATGTGAACATTGTGTTATAACAGGCAGCCCTTGATACAATTAGAGTAACTTGTGACACTCTCAACAACAATGTGGGTCTGGTGACTACTTTATATTATATTGTTAAATGATTATGGAGTTTATATCTGATTCAGTGAGCATTGTGAGCATTGTGTTATACAGAGAATCCCTTGATACAATTAGTGTAACTTGTGACACTCTCAACAACAATGTGGGTCTGGTGACTACTTTATATTATATTGTTAAATGATTCTGGAGTTCATATCTGATTCAGTGAGTATTGTGAGTATTGTGTTATAACAGGCAGCCCTTGATACAATTAGAGTAACTTGTGACACTGTCAACAACAATGTGGGTCTAGTGACTACTTTATATTATATTGTTAAATGATTCTGGAGTTCATATCTGATTCAGTGAACAATGTGAGCATTGTGTTATACAGAGAATCCCTTGATACAATTAGAGTAACTTGTGACACTGTCAACAACAATGTGGGTCTGGTGACTACTTTATATTATATTGTTAAATGATTCTGGAGTTCATATCTGATTCAGTGAACAATGTGAGCATTGTGTTATACAGAGAATCCCTTGATACAATTAGAGTAAATTGTGACACTGTCAACAACAATGTGGGTCTGGTGACTACTTTATATTATATTCTTAAATGATTCTGGAGTTCATATCTGATTCAGTGAGTATTGTGAGCATTGTGTTATACAGAGAATCCCTTGATACAATTAGTGTAACTTGTGACACTGTCAACAACAATGTGGGTCTGGTGACTACTTTATATTATATTGTTAAATGATTGTGGAGTTTATATCTGATTCAGTGAGCATTGTGAGCATTGTGTTATACAGAGAATCCCTTGATACAATTAGTGTAACTTGTGACACTGTCAACAACAATGTGGGTCTGGTGACTACTTTATATTATATTGTTAAATGATTATGGAGTTTATATCTGATTCAGTGAGCATTGTGAGCATTGTGTTATACAGAGAATCCCTTGATACAATTAGTGTAACTTGTGACACTGTCAACAACAATGTGGGTCTGGTGACTACTTTATATTATATTGTTAAATGATTATGGAGTTTATATCTGATTCAGTGAGCATTGTGAGCATTGTGTTATACAGAGAATCCCTTGATACAATTAGTGTAACTTGTGACACTGTCAACAACAATGTGGGTCTGGTGACTACTTTATATTATATTGTTAAATGATTATGGAGTTTATATCTGATTCAGTGAGCATTGTGAGCATTGTGTTATACAGAGAATCCCTTGATACAATTAGTGTAACTTGTGACACTCTCAACAGTGATGTGGAGCTGGAATCTGCTGATAATTTTACCTACTAAAATACATAATCCTACCTATTTAAACAGTCTTACAGTAATAATAAAATCTGACATTCATGTTATAAAACTGTTGTTTTTGACATATATTTGATTAATTGATATTGGAATTAGTGATTGACAGATGTTATGAAAATATATTATTCATATAAATTATATCAATATTATATTTAATAATTTAATTTAAATAATATATTCGTCATAATTAAAAGCTTAAAAAATCATACCGATAATGTAATTTCATAGTATTATTATCGGTTTCAAAAACACTTTTTGTTATATACCATTCAATATAATTATTTCAACAAACTTAATACCACATAATGTTACTTTGCCGTGGTAAACAGCGGCATTGGTTTGTACATTAATCAGTAATCAGTTTAATATAATTTATACGTATAGAAATAAATTAATTTATTTCAAATATCCATCGCAGTAACTAAAAATGCACTTTTTAAGCAAATATACAGTTTACTTCAAGGGACAGCCCGCTTAGGTTCTCTTGAAAATCTACGATAACATCACTGAACTAATTTACATTCAATTGAAAACGCTTTGTTAGCCAAGCAAAAATATTATAAAACGCTCAGCCCAATACAGGTTATTGTTTCTACATTTCTAATTTTGTAATATAAAAAAAAACAAAACAACTTAAACAGTTTTAAGAGTTTAACTTTAACAGTTTTAACAGTTTTACCTGTCGTAGGCAGTGTATTAATATTAAACTATTTAATTATAAATTAAAATACCCTCGTCGCAGCAAACCTGCGTACTCAGCGAATTTCCAATACAAATAATGGGTATCACAACTACCTAGAGCCACTTACCAAGATTCACAAAAATACATTCATTAATAAGTGATGTATAGCATTTTATTTATTCTCCATAAGAATAACATTATAAAGGAGTACGCAGGTTTGCTGCAACACGAAAGATAAGATATGTGTTTTTTTTGCAATTATCAATATAACTCAACCAGGTGAAGCTACATACCAAGTTTTATTAATTTAGGTTTATAACTAAGGGAGATATAAAACTTTACTTATTCTCCATATGAATAACGCAGGGGCCGAGTATGCAGGTTTGCTGCTACCGGGAAAAATCAACAAAAAACTTTTTTGTGCTATTATCAATATACCACAACTAGTTGAAGCCACATACCAAGTTAAATCAATATACATACATAAATAATCAAATTATAACATTCTATTTATTCTCCATAAGGATAACATTGGACAACGTACTGTGTACAGCACTTTGAATATCTCTGCAACGGTTGGACGTAAAACAACAATTAAAACGCCAAAATGATTGTTTTGTTGAGCTAAACTGATTGGTAGAAAGAAATGTGGAGTTTTAGTGAAATTATCTGAGGAAAATCTAAAAACCGTATTCCCATAAGATTAACATGGGAAATTTTATGGACACATTTTTTGACTTTTCTCCACAACCACTAAACCTAGCTTAATGATTAAAAATACTAAATTGTTTGTTTTTTAAGCTCTACAAAATGGTTATAACCAAAGTCTAGTGTTTTTAAAATTTTACGGTAAAAAGTTCAAAAAACTGATTTTTGGAAAATTGTAAACCCCCGTAAAACCCCCTTCCCATAAACCGATCGATCTGGTTTTCGAACTTGAAGTCATAAATGTTTTTTTTTTTTTTTTTTTTTTACGTAGGAGGAACGCTTTATGCGCGAACCCAAAGGAACAGTGTGGGACTCCCTCTTACGAGGTATACCCACTAAACCTCCTACGGAGCCGCGGGGAAAAAACCAGGCCGGAACCCTTATCGGACAACTTCGGCACTGGCCCGCGTGTCTTGCGCCCAGACGGGTCACGTCACCGTTTCGGGAAACTTAGAGGTCACCTAAGCATCCCTCGTCTCGCTTTCCCCGAAGAACGGATTGCACGAAGAGCGCAACCGCTCTCCAGGAGTCTTCATTTCGAAGCATCGTCCCCACCACGACGTCCGGGGACAGATCGCCGACAGCAGAGACGAGCCTCCTCCTGTCTTCAGCGAAACGACTGCACCGGAAGAAAGTATGATGAGCATCATCCACCTCCTCCGGGCAGTAACTACACTGAGGTGACCTCACCTTCCCCATGCGGAATAGGTATTCCCTGAAGTACCCGTGGCCCGTCAGGAATTGACACAAGAAAAAGTCAATTTCCCCAAATGCACGGCTCAACCACGGGCTTATGTCTCTGATGAGACGAAACGTCCATCGCCCTTCCAGTCCACCGTTCCAACGCTCTTGCCAAACTCGCAGAGTTTCAAGTCTGGCTTCCACAGCAGCTTGGTCTCTTCCGAGATCAGGAGCACGGTGAAAGATGTTCTGCCTCTCAGCGGCGAGCAGATCAAGGGGAAACACTCCAGCCACAACCATTACAGCCAGTCCAGACACAGTGCGATACGCACAGGCAACCCTAAGAGCCGCCCTGCGCTGAACGGAGAGAATTCTCTTGCTGTGTTTTTTGACTCTCATGGCACCCGCCCACACTTCTGCGCCGTACAGGAGAGTGGCGTTGACGGTGGACATGAGAAGTCGCCTCTTGCTGGACCTCGGGCCTCCGACATTCCCCATCAATCTGCTGAGCGACAGAACAACCCTCGTCGCCTTGTTGCAAACCGCCTGGATGTGCTCCCACCATGTGAGGCGGCGGTCAAGCACCACTCCCAGATACTTCGCCGCAGTCTTCGTCTGGACCTCCACGTCACCAACAGTCATAGGGATTACTGTTTGGATCCTCCGTCGCGTGAGCATGACGATCTCGGTCTTGGCGACCGCCAGCTCAAGTCCATGACCGCTCATCCATCTGTTGACCCGAAACATCACCTGGTTGAGGCGAAGCTGGGCTAACTCCGGATTCCGAGCCGTGATGACTGCGGCTACATCATCTGCGTAGCCCACGAGATAGGCTTGTGGTGGCATCTCGAGGCGAAGCACTCCGTCATATGCCACGTTCCAAAGGTCAGGGCCAAGGATCGACCCTTGCGCCGCGCCGGCGGTGACCACTTTGGAACGGACCCCTGCTTCTGTGCTATATAGCAGCCTGCGCTCCTTCAGGTAGTCCTGTACCACGACCAAGAGATAGTCGGGTACCCTGAAGTCCCGCTGCAACGCCTCGAGCATGTCCACCCAATGGGCCGAGTTAAAAGCGTTTTTAACGTCCAGGGTGACCAGCAGCACGATCGGCCTGGCCTGATGGCAGGCCGTGTCAGCCCGCTGGACGGCGCCCAGGACTTCAGCCACGGCATTCAAGGTTGAGTGGCCCTTCCGAAAGCCGTGCTGCCGGGGGGACAAGTCCCCAGCGGCTTCGACGGCCGACCTCAACCTGGGTTTCAGCAACCTCTCAAAGAGTTTACCCGCCGTGTCCAACATACAGAGTGGTCTGTATGCCGACGGGGACTCCGGGTCACCTTTGCCTTTGCTGATGAGCGCCAGTCTAGCTGTCTTCCAGCGTGACGGAAACACACCCGCCGCCAAACACTGTCAACAACAATGTGGGTCTGGTGACTACTTTATATTATATTGTTAAATGATTATGGAGTTTATATCTGATTCAGTGAGCATTGTGAGCATTGTGTTATACAGAGAATCCCTTGATACAATTAGTGTAACTTGTGACACTGTCAACAACAATGTGGGTCTGGTGACTACTTTATATTATATTGTTAAATGATTATGGAGTTTATATCTGATTCAGTGAGCATTGTGAGCATTGTGTTATACAGAGAATCCCTTGATACAATTAGTGTAACTTGTGACACTCTCAACAACAATGTGGGTCTGGTGACTACTTTATATTATATTGTTAAATGATTCTGGAGTTCATATCTGATTCAGTGAGTATTGTGAGTATTGTGTTATAACAGGCAGCCCTTGATACAATTAGAGTAACTTGTGACACTGTCAACAACAATGTGGGTCTGGTGACTACTTTATATTATATTGTTAAATGATTCTGGAGTTCATATCTGATTCAGTGAGTATTGTGAGCATTGTGTTATAACAGGCAGCCCTTGATACAATTAGAGTAACTTGTGACACTGTCAACAACAATGTGGGTCTGGTGACTACTTTATATTATATTGTTAAATGATTATGGAGTTTATATCTGATTCAGTGAGCATTGTGAGCATTGTGTTATACAGAGAATCCCTTGATACAATTAGTGTAACTTGTGACACTCTCAACAGTGATGTGGAGCTGGAATCTGCTGATAATTTTACCTACTAAAATACATAATCCTACCTATTTAAACAGTCTTACAGTAATAATAAAATCTGACATTCATGTTATAAAACTGTTGTTTTTGACATATATTTGATTAATTGATATTGGAATTAGTGATTGACAGATGTTATGAAAATATATTATTCATATAAATTATATCAATATTATATTTAATAATTTAATTTAAATAATATATTCGTCATAATTAAAAGCTTAAAAAATCATACCGATAATGTAATTTCATAGTATTATTATCGGTTTCAAAAACACTTTTTGTTATATACCATTCAATATAATTATTTCAACAAACTTAATACCACATAATGTTACTTTGCCGTGGTAAACAGCGGCATTGGTTTGTACATTAATCAGTAATCAGTTTAATATAATTTATACGTATAGAAATAAATTAATTTATTTCAAATATCCATCGCAGTAACTAAAAATGCACTTTTTAAGCAAATATACAGTTTACTTCAAGGGACAGCCCGCTTAGGTTCTCTTGAAAATCTACGATAACATCACTGAACTAATTTACATTCAATTGAAAACGCTTTGTTAGCCAAGCAAAAATATTATAAAACGCTCAGCCCAATACAGGTTATTGTTTCTACATTTCTAATTTTGTAATATAAAAAAAAACAAAACAACTTAAACAGTTTTAAGAGTTTAACTTTAACAGTTTTAACAGTTTTACCTGTCGTAGGCAGTGTATTAATATTAAACTATTTAATTATAAATTAAAATACCCTCGTCGCAGCAAACCTGCGTACTCAGCGAATTTCCAATACAAATAATGGGTATCACAACTACCTAGAGCCACTTACCAAGATTCACAAAAATACATTCATTAATAAGTGATGTATAGCATTTTATTTATTCTCCATAAGAATAACATTATAAAGGAGTACGCAGGTTTGCTGCAACACGAAAGATAAGATATGTGTTTTTTTTGCAATTATCAATATAACTCAACCAGGTGAAGCTACATACCAAGTTTTATTAATTTAGGTTTATAACTAAGGGAGATATAAAACTTTACTTATTCTCCATATGAATAACACAGGGGCCGAGTATGCAGGTTTGCTGCTACCGGGAAAAATCAACAAAAAACTTTTTTGTGCTATTATCAATATACCACAACTAGTTGAAGCCACATACCAAGTTAAATCAATATACATACATAAATAATCAAATTATAACATTCTATTTATTCTCCATAAGGATAACATTGGACAACGTACTGTGTACAGCACTTTGAATATCTCTGCAACGGTTGGACGTAAAACAACAATTAAAACGCCAAAATGATTGTTTTGTTGAGCTAAACTGATTGGTAGAAAGAAATGTGGAGTTTTAGTGAAATTATCTGAGGAAAATCTAAAAACCGTATTCCCATAAGATTAACATGGGAAATTTTATGGACACATTTTTTGACTTTTCTCCACAACCACTAAACCTAGCTTAATGATTAAAAATACTAAATTGTTTGTTTTTTAAGCTCTACAAAATG
Source organism: Allygus modestus (assembly GCA_963675035.1). Lineage (NCBI taxonomy): Eukaryota > Metazoa > Arthropoda > Insecta > Hemiptera > Cicadellidae > Allygus > Allygus modestus. The sequence goes on from OY776111.1 coordinate 426,720,605, forward strand.
GTTATAACCAAAGTCTAGTGTTTTTAAAATTTTACGGTAAAAAGTTCAAAAAACTGATTTTTGGAAAATTGTAAACCCCCGTAAAACCCCCTTCCCATAAACCGATCGATCTGGTTTTCGAACTTGAAGTCATAAATGTTTTTTTTTTTTTTTTTTTTTTACGTAGGAGGAACGCTTTATGCGCGAACCCAAAGGAACAGTGTGGGACTCCCTCTTACGAGGTATACCCACTAAACCTCCTACGGAGCCGCGGGGAAAAAACCAGGCCGGAACCCTTATCGGACAACTTCGGCACTGGCCCGCGTGTCTTGCGCCCAGACGGGTCACGTCACCGTTTCGGGAAACTTAGAGGTCACCTAAGCATCCCTCGTCTCGCTTTCCCCGAAGAACGGATTGCACGAAGAGCGCAACCGCTCTCCAGGAGTCTTCATTTCGAAGCATCGTCCCCACCACGACGTCCGGGGACAGATCGCCGACAGCAGAGACGAGCCTCCTCCTGTCTTCAGCGAAACGACTGCACCGGAAGAAAGTATGATGAGCATCATCCACCTCCTCCGGGCAGTAACTACACTGAGGTGACCTCACCTTCCCCATGCGGAATAGGTATTCCCTGAAGTACCCGTGGCCCGTCAGGAATTGACACAAGAAAAAGTCAATTTCCCCAAATGCACGGCTCAACCACGGGCTTATGTCTCTGATGAGACGAAACGTCCATCGCCCTTCCAGTCCACCGTTCCAACGCTCTTGCCAAACTCGCAGAGTTTCAAGTCTGGCTTCCACAGCAGCTTGGTCTCTTCCGAGATCAGGAGCACGGTGAAAGATGTTCTGCCTCTCAGCGGCGAGCAGATCAAGGGGAAACACTCCAGCCACAACCATTACAGCCAGTCCAGACACAGTGCGATACGCACAGGCAACCCTAAGAGCCGCCCTGCGCTGAACGGAGAGAATTCTCTTGCTGTGTTTTTTGACTCTCATGGCACCCGCCCACACTTCTGCGCCGTACAGGAGAGTGGCGTTGACGGTGGACATGAGAAGTCGCCTCTTGCTGGACCTCGGGCCTCCGACATTCCCCATCAATCTGCTGAGCGACAGAACAACCCTCGTCGCCTTGTTGCAAACCGCCTGGATGTGCTCCCACCATGTGAGGCGGCGGTCAAGCACCACTCCCAGATACTTCGCCGCAGTCTTCGTCTGGACCTCCACGTCACCAACAGTCATAGGGATTACTGTTTGGATCCTCCGTCGCGTGAGCATGACGATCTCGGTCTTGGCGACCGCCAGCTCAAGTCCATGACCGCTCATCCATCTGTTGACCCGAAACATCACCTGGTTGAGGCGAAGCTGGGCTAACTCCGGATTCCGAGCCGTGATGACTGCGGCTACATCATCTGCGTAGCCCACGAGATAGGCTTGTGGTGGCATCTCGAGGCGAAGCACTCCGTCATATGCCACGTTCCAAAGGTCAGGGCCAAGGATCGACCCTTGCGCCGCGCCGGCGGTGACCACTTTGGAACGGACCCCTGCTTCTGTGCTATATAGCAGCCTGCGCTCCTTCAGGTAGTCCTGTACCACGACCAAGAGATAGTCGGGTACCCTGAAGTCCCGCTGCAACGCCTCGAGCATGTCCACCCAATGGGCCGAGTTAAAAGCGTTTTTAACGTCCAGGGTGACCAGCAGCACGATCGGCCTGGCCTGATGGCAGGCCGTGTCAGCCCGCTGGACGGCGCCCAGGACTTCAGCCACGGCATTCAAGGTTGAGTGGCCCTTCCGAAAGCCGTGCTGCCGGGGGGACAAGTCCCCAGCGGCTTCGACGGCCGACCTCAACCTGGGTTTCAGCAACCTCTCAAAGAGTTTACCCGCCGTGTCCAACATACAGAGTGGTCTGTATGCCGACGGGGACTCCGGGTCACCTTTGCCTTTGCTGATGAGCGCCAGTCTAGCTGTCTTCCAGCGTGACGGAAACACACCCGCCGCCAAACACTGTCAACAACAATGTGGGTCTGGTGACTACTTTATATTATATTGTTAAATGATTATGGAGTTTATATCTGATTCAGTGAGCATTGTGAGCATTGTGTTATACAGAGAATCCCTTGATACAATTAGTGTAACTTGTGACACTGTCAACAACAATGTGGGTCTGGTGACTACTTTATATTATATTGTTAAATGATTATGGAGTTCATATCTGATTCAGTGAACAATGTGAGCATTGTGTTATACAGAGAATCCCTTGATACAATTAGAGTAACATGTGACACTGTCAACAACAATGTGGGTCTGGTGACTACTTTATATTATATTGTTAAATGATTATGGAGTTTATATCTGATTCAGTGAGCATTGTGAGCATTGTGTTATACAGAGAATCCCTTGATACAATTAGTGTAACTTGTGACACTCTCAACAACAATGTGGGTCTGGTGACTACTTTATATTATATTGTTAAATGATTCTGGAGTTCATATCTGATTCAGTGAGTATTGTGAGTATTGTGTTATAACAGGCAGCCCTTGATACAATTAGAGTAACTTGTGACACTGTCAACAACAATGTGGGTCTGGTGACTACTTTATATTATATTGTTAAATGATTCTGGAGTTCATATCTGATTCAGTGAGTATTGTGAGCATTGTGTTATAACAGGCAGCCCTTGATACAATTAGAGTAACTTGTGACACTGTCAACAACAATGTGGGTCTGGTGACTACTTTATATTATATTGTTAAATGATTCTGGAGTTCATATCTGATTCAGTGAACAATGTGAGCATTGTGTTATACAGAGAATCCCTTGATACAATTAGAGTAACATGTGACACTGTCAACAACAATGTGGGTCTGGTGACTACTTTATATTATATTGTTAAATGATTCTGGAGTTTATATCTGATTCAGTGAGCATTGTGAGCATTGTGTTATACAGAGAATCCCTTGATACAATTAGTGTAACTTGTGACACTGTCAACAACAATGTGGGTCTGGTGACTACTTTATATTATATTGTTAAATGATTCTGGAGTTTATATCTGATTCAGTGATCATTGTGAGCATTGTGTTATACAGAGAATCCCTTGATACAATTAGTGTAACTTGTGACACTGTCAACAACAATGTGGGTCTGGTGACTACTTTATATTATATTGTTAAATGATTATGGAGTTTATATCTGATTCAGTGAGCATTGTGAGCATTGTGTTATACAGAGAATCCCTTGATACAATTAGTGTAACTTGTGACACTGTCAACAACAATGTGGGTCTGGTGACTACTTTATATTATATTGTTAAATGATTATGGAGTTTATATCTGATTCAGTGAGCATTGTGAGCATTGTGTTATACAGAGAATCCCTTGATACAATTAGTGTAACTTGTGACACTGTCAACAACAATGTGGGTCTGGTGACTACTTTATATTATATTGTTAAATGATTATGGAGTTTATATCTGATTCAGTGAGCATTGTGAGCATTGTGTTATACAGAGAATCCCTTGATACAATTAGTGTAACTTGTGACACTCTCAACAGTGATGTGGAGCTGGAATCTGCTGATAATTTTACCTACTAAAATACATAATCCTACCTATTTAAACAGTCTTACAGTAATAACAAAATCTGACATTCATGTTATAAAACTGTTGTTTTTGACATATATTTGATTAATTGATATTGGAATTAGTGATTGACAGATGTTATGAAAATATATTATTCATATAAATTATATCAATATTATATTTAATAATTTAATTTAAATAATACATTCGTCATAATTAAAAGCTTAAAAAATCATACCGATAATGTAATTTCATAGTATTATTATCGGTTTCAAAAACACTTTTTGTTATATACCATTCAATATAATTATTTCAACAAACTTAATACCACATAATGTTACTTTGCCGTGGTAAACAGCGGCATTGGTTTGTACATTAATCAATAATCAGTTTAATATAATTTATACGTATAGAAATAAATTAATTTATTTCAAATATCCATCGCAGTAACTAAAAATGCACTTTTTAAGCAAATATACAGTTTACTTCAAGGGACAGCCCGCTTAGGTTCTCTTGAAAATCTACGATAAAATCACTGAACTAATTTACATTCAATTGAAAACGCTCTGTTAGCCAAAAAAAAGTATTATACAACGCTCAGCCCAATCAGTATAACATAGGTTAACTGTTTCTACATTTATAATTTTTGAAATATAAAAACAAACACAAAAACGTAAACAGTTTTGATATTAAACTATTTAAATATAAATTAAAAAGATATAAAATTAGACATATCAAACGGTTTATAAGGGTGATATTCTATGACGAGATATAAACAGTATTTCACATATGTGTTTCCAAACATGATACATGTGAACGGTTGTCACGACTAGACAACCCCACAACAATCAGCTTCCACTATGCGTGATGAATCATGTAAGCTCATGTTGGATTCATGTGTGAGCTTCTGCAATTATTGAGGAACATATTTCTTGAGGAGCAGCATGCAATGAAATAGTTGTATGGATATATTTTAGTGTTTTGAATTGAGTAAGTCTAAAATTTAATAATGAAAATTACTTTAAAATAAATGTGTAAAGACAATGAGTTGAAAGGTTACGTAACTTATTACGACATCTAAAATAAAACGATGGATCAGCTGGGCTTTAAAACACGGAGGTAAAGCGTTTGTATAACTGGATACAAGATGGACTATTTTAGTTTCACATTCTTTACTAATTAAAAATGCGATTTATTTGATTGTTTGAAATTCGATTACAAAACTTTGTGTTCTAAAAATATTTCTATGGGGAATATGAAAGTATCTTCGTAATAATGAAAGCTTGTTAAACTTTCCATAAAATAGGTTTACTATACAACACAAATTCTTAACTTACAGGTATACAGACAGATTAATCTTTCTTCATGTGCTAGAAATATATTTCACGTACTTTTTCTAATAAAAAGTTGTGACCGCTGATGCGGTTTGACGTGGGCCGTTTATCATCATCACCGGCAGGTCTCCCTCAGCCAGATGTTTTCTTTACAAACAGTCTTTGTACACACGGCCACTGTCGGAAAAATATTAACTGTAGCTGCTTTCTTATAATCTGAATCGTTGAGACCACCTTAAAATGGTCTATGTATGGGTAGGTATCTAAATGGTTGTTCTAAATTTAATGTAATTGCAGTATGCTAAATGTTTCTCTGAATCATCTAATAGAAGCACTATCGTTTTAAAAAGTAATCATGTAAAATTTTTTAATTTTATTTGTCACTTTATTCCTAAAAAATTCTCGAAATGAATCTATTATTTTTTACAAACTATAGAATTGAGAAAAATATTAACTAAAAGTCTTGCATTATGACCAAAACAATACTACATTATGAGTATCACCAATTGTTATTGTCACCCGTATAAATAAATAGTCAATAGAAGCATACAACAACATCGTAGACGACATCCCCAGGACGTGTTTCTTAAATTATTAATTGAAACAGACTTCGTGCTTTACAAATATGTCGCGTGTGTGAAAATATATTGTAAATTTGTTTGTATTCTATTCATATTTAAATAAGAATAGAATATAGTAGTATGTGAGGTAGAAGACCATTAACTGAAAACATTTCTCAGTTCCGCATTGATGATATGTATAAAGCAATGTTGTCTAAAGTTTAAGCAATATTTTACACACATCACGTCTGTGAAGAAATTTTAACATTTGACCATGGGAGAGGATTTTGTTGTTTTAAATTATCAAGTTTTCATAGTAAAAAAGGGCACCTAAATATTAAATACATTTCTCAAAGAAATAATTTGAAACAATATTTTTACTGTAATACAAGCAATGTTCCCGTACAAAATCGATCTCAAAAAACCAATGAGGAATTTTGCTAAACCTAAAAACCTTAGTTTTATTTATAAAACAAAAGAAGCATAGCACCTGCACCAGTGAATTGTCAAAGTGACATACACATAAAGTATTCAATTATATGTTTGAGGAAAAGTGTAAATCATAGAATGAGTTAATGGAAAACAAATTGAGTGCCCTTCAGCAAGCAAAACTTGGTCCCCAGATAATTACTATAAAATAAATTTAGTACTGTTTAACTTTTTTTTTACCTTGCTGTTTTCGTTATTTGATATTTGAAATAATAAAATTACAAAATATATTCCACTCAACAGTAATGAAATTTGTAATAAATAAAGGTTTGCTTGGTAGTTTTTCAATCCTTTTTGGTACCTTAGAGCTGAATTTAAAAACTTTCAAATAATCTGTAAAAGGGTTACACATGTAGATACCAAAATAACTTGTATACAAATATGAATTCGTATTATACTCTAATATTTCAAGTAGGGAATAAATTGGAAATGTTTGCAGCCTTTTACAAATAATATTAATATTTAAGTAGTTCAATTTTCTTTGTAATAATTTAGGTTCAGATATAAAACGATATCGGAGGTGTCAACAGTCCACGGTGAAATTCATGTGTCACTGTCGGCGTGCTACATCTGTTGACTGGCATCTTATTTCCGCTCCTCACGAGCATTCCTTGTTCAATAAACACTAATATTTATATCTTACACAGCAACTAATCACAGAAGTATAATTTATATTTATTCAAACAACCCCAGAACATATTACGCAAACGTGAACATAGACAGTAAAACTGACACAATTCAAATACAATTTGTCATTTATATTTATGTTTATTTGTTCGATTTAAAGATTGACATTTAAAACAGCGGATTGGTTTATAGTTTAGTATGTAATTACTACAGTTTGGAAAATTCCAGAGTTATTTTGGGCAAAATTCACCACAGTTATTAGTGCTGGATCCAGTCGTCAGGAGATAAATAAAACACACAGAAATACACGATACAAAATTACGGGATAAAACACACTTGGTGACGTTTCGCGAATTCAAAAAACATATTCGCTTTCTCAAGACTGGTCGGAAGATGTAGGCGGCCACGGAGTCGCTTGGAACGCCTTGACGCGACTCCGAACGTCCGCGTGGAGTTTGTGTAATGGTAAGCAGAACCTAATGCAATATGTATAAGGAAAATATAAATACATTTTTGTCTTTGCGCATGTTTCTGAAGCCGCCGTATGACCTAGAAGGAACAAATTGGTACATTCTTAGACAATTAGATGGGGACCTTACCAAACATGAATTTCGGTTTATTGCCATTATTTTTAATTTTAAATTTACTTAAAGTACAAAAATTTGTACACAATTTTAAATAAACTAATGATCGGCAAGAAATTATGTATAATGTGATTTACGCTTATGCTTTATTCACGTGTTAAGATGTGTTAATATTTTATATCGATTAATTTTTCTCAGCATCCATACAGTAAATAAAATATCCAAATTCATAAAAAAATTTTAAAAGGTCTATATAACCCTTACAAGCCAAAAGTATTGTATAATTCTCTAAGAACTCTCTTCAGTACTAAAGTTAACCCATCCACTACATTTTAACAAGTAGTTTCGAATTGGTTGTTTTTATTCGTCGTAATATTGGGTTATTTACATTACATATATGTATTTATGTGTGGCTTCCTCCTGAATAAACCTCGCCCAAAATAACGCACGATAGAATAAAACGGTAATTAATGGGAATAACGCTCGATTACCTTTACATTTATAGACAGCTTTTATAAAACACCCGAGGTAAGTTGAGAAATATCTCTAAAATTCAAACCTACAAGAGTTCAAATACAATTATTCGGAAACATTTATATATTTTCCCAAATACTTCATACAACTTTTGTGGGCTAACTACACAAATATTACTAAAGGAACTTTTCAAAGATAACTGATAAATTACCTTATTACAAATAATTTGCTGGCCCTATTCGTTTTCACCAATAATTTTGAATTATTAACCTTTAAAATACCCTTTCAAACATAAATTAAATGCTAAATTTATTAGAGAACATGACAAAAATTACCGAAGTAATGTCAAAGAAAATTGAATAGGCAATAAAAACTACGTATAAGGCACGCAAATAAAACTAGAATTACAAACAAAAGTCAGAGCTAAATTTCAAAACCCTAATACATTTCAACTCTTAAAACGTCCTAAAGAAATTAAATTGATAGTAAAGATTATGAAATGTTTAATTTTATCAACAATTTATATTAGGTTAAATATTATTGAAAGATTAATCCTAAAACCTCATGTTGAGAAACTAAATTGGTTATCACCGCACACTAATGTATCTAAGCACACAATCGTGTGGCCAGACCTTAACTTGGTGAATGCACCAGCAATGCATTAGCTACAATTCCGCAGGATAGAGCAGTATGCTAGGATGTTGCTGCTAATATACACCACTACTTGGATTACATTTGAATGCGGGTCGAACTAGTGTAGTGCTGTTGTTTCTATTACACATTATTCCGGTTTTTATTGACATAATGACAATTCAGTTATTGTTCTACTCAGAATAAGTATAAAAGTTAAAGTACAGTAGTTTTAGTTTAACATTTTCGTCATTTTTTGTTCATAGACAGCCTCTAAATTTCACTAAGTTTGGTTATAAATCTATAACTAACGTTTGAAGCAATCCTTTTGAGAAGTAAGAATACATAAACTCTCAGAAATGCAAACAATTAAAAAAGTAGTCTCGTTTCTTTAAGATCCGTTATTAATGTTTATATCCTGAATAACTGTTAACTATACTTTACTCAGGGATATTTTTCTAACATTTGGTCAGTATTTATTTAATACAAATCGACAGTGACGGATAATCATTTGAAGATAACGGCTGGTGAGAGTTATTTAATTCTATGTACAAATATTTTTTAGAGTGTTTATGATATGATAAATACAATATCTATATATCTATCTTTACCTTTGAAAAATACATTGCCTCTTTAATTTGAAAGAGATAAAATCTCATTGAAATTATGAAAACAATGGGAGCATATTACGCTTTTCATTTTGATGAAAATAAGGAACATATAAGAGCAGTAGTAAAACACTAAGTTTGGGATTTTCAGCAGTTATTGTAAAAGTTTGGACGATGCTACAGTTTCAAATGGCAAACATGTATGCGACTTGAAAAGTGGTGGATCGTTATTGCTTTTGTGTACCCCTCATAGTTGATCAACATCATGTTAATGGTACAGTATTTTTATAAATGACACTTTTGTAAATTATAAAAAGTGGATGTTTTTATTAACCAAGTACACGGCTAGAAAATCGTGATATACTTCTTACACAACATACAATTCTTAAACAATTGAAACATTAATCAAGAACATTTTCAAACCAGTTAAGTATCTGTATTCACATCTAGAAAACTAGTGTCACGATGGTTTTGGATCCCTTATTATTTACTAATACCAAAATTCACTTTGTAGGTTTATAACCTAACTAGCTGCCATCGTACAGTTCGTATCACGGTGCTTGGCGCCTGGGAAAGGCGAGAAACAACTCAAACGGTAACACTACAGTAACACTAACGGTACTAAGACAAATATAGGTGAAAAGTCATTCCAGAGCACACACTAACTAGGTGGACCCGAACTGTACCCGGTTTCACCCGGGAATACAACAGTTATGTGTGCTGCATGTTACGGTTAGCCCGTGGAACTATTACGAATCAAGATCAGCTGTTTGTATTTTCATCAGCTCAAACAAAAATGAATGCCCATGAACTTTGAACTCCCGTGGAAAAAAGCCCTATAGGATTTTCAAAATGAAAATAGGCCTATGTGTTTATTTGGTATATAAGGAAAATTCTTGTAAATTTTTATGCCAATCGGTTCAGTAGTTTTTGAGTGATTGAGGAACGAAGACAGACACACACCATCCCATTTCTATATATTAGTAAGGATTAATTTACTTTATTCCCCATCAACTGGTTTACAATGTCACATTTTTATTTATTTTATTTGCTGTTATTTTAAAGCCTGTACATACAAAGTACAAATATGGTTTTGCACATTTTTGGAAGTACGTGGAATGCCACAAAAACGTTTGAGGTTATCTTTTTAAGTACAGTCTAAAAGAAAAAAAAAATTAATTATGAAGCTATGGGAATTATTTGCATAGTACAATAAAAGGCAAATATTATTTTATATATGTTTTTCTTCCAAATAAGGGATTGAGTAAATAACAAAACATTTTTGTTTGTAAACAGCAATAACACAAATTTAGCCTCTGTTCCTATTGCTTTTGGCACTTTATACCAATTCATGTTTAAAACATTTTTTTTTAGATTTGTGCTACACTTCAAATTTTTTCGACAAATATGCAGTGCCATTTTTTAAATTTTAGTTTAATATCTTCAAAACAATAAGTGCAATGCAACATTGTAAACCAGCTGATACAGAAGGATGTAAAGGAAGTGGGGTACTCAATTTATGAACTTGTATTATTTAATTAGTATATCTTTTGAATTTTACACTGTATTGCCTAAAAAACGGTATGTTTAAAAAATATTTAATAATAAGAGATAAAGATTAGTATATACTATGATTTTAGGTTAATCTGATAAAATGAGTGATTCCATTTAGCTCAATTGTTCCTTGCTAATGCGTTATAATCTGCTGTAAATACCTCTCGCAGATACTCTTCTGTTAATAACACTTATTTGAATTATATACCAATATGATTTAGGACCGATTATTGTTTGGTTATAACTAATTTTGTTTCACAGCTTCACTTGTTCACCTGATTTCAATATCATCGTCAATCAAATCACACAGTTGATCAAATTCAATTGTTTTAAATTTGTTTAACATACCATAAATGTAATGTTGTATCAAAAACTATTTTTCCTTAGATTTTCCTACCAAATATTTTATTTTATTTTATAGTTTTTATATCTCTACTAGTAAAAAGTCCAAAGACTGATTCACATTTCCCTGCTGGAGCCTGAAAACAGTGCAGACATGTACTGAAACTTAGGTCGTGAATTAGGACTTTGTTTGAGTTGGACAATGAAAGGGATGAATTGTTTTATTAAAAAGTTAAACCAGTTATTCTTTCATGTAAGTGTATAGTTCATTGGTGTAAGGCTAGTGGTTTCTTAAAAGTTCCTGAGATGGGTTGCTTTATATATAAATAAAGTATAAATATAACATAGAACGAAATATTATCAATACATTTTTAAACTAATTCAATAATTGAATACAAGTGTCTCACCAAAAAATACATTTGGTCTTTTATCAAAACAAATAATATAACTGACATTGCTGCTGTATTTAACTACTAAGCCATACGTAACATTTTTACTAAAGAGGACGACGAATTTATTTTCTGACAAGAACATTAAAAATATAAATACCGGAAAACATTTTACCGGAAGTAAACCTACTCAGTTGTTCAGTTTAAAAACAGATGGCCTCTTAAACACTCAAACTGCTTAGGTGTTTATTACAAAAGTTCATAAGTGTTATAGGAGCTGAAGAAATGAACAAACATGAGGTAGCGGTATGTAACGGCCAAACTTTGGTTTAAGTGGAAGATATCTTTAGGGGGGGGGGGAGGAGCGGCCGAAAATGTTATATTCACCCATGAGGCCAGACTGTAGTGTGAGGTGCCTACCTCTACCTGACGTAGTTTACCCACCACAAAACCTGATCGACTTTTGCGGAATCTAACCTGGTGACTGTTAATAAGATGTGGTGCAATACTAAAGTTCAATCTGACATGACTTAAAATTTACATTTCACAAAATTATTAATTTTCGTTGGTCAGATAGAAGAAGATACCTTATAAAGGTTTCATTTGAATATCCCATATATAGTAGTTAAAAGTATGCCTACCACCGAAATCAATCATAGGTGTTATTTGCTACGTATAACCTAATACTTATAGTTTAAAGTGTATGCCATATTGAATATTTGGTTTTTGGTGAACAATAAACAACTTTAACAAAATGCTCTTAGGTTGTTTTCAGCGTTTCAGACTTATAAACGTTAACCATTGACTCGTTTTAATATAGAGGGTGAGAGGACGAAATCCAAAGTGGAGACTGAAGTACCGAAAAGGAATTAAAGTTTTTATATCGCCAGAAAACGTTTATGCTTCGAAAAATGCCGTAGCTGTTATTTCAATGATCCTTTATCTGAAAGTTAACTAAATAAACTGCACTTTTTTATAACTGGTGTATGTACTTTGAAATAAGTTAGATGAACTAACAGTAAGTGAGATTTAAAATGAAATACACGAGAAAAAACTAAGAAAGTAAGCAACTAAGAAACTAAATTTAGATGTGATATTGAGTTGATTTACTGATGTATTACATTATGTCACGAATAATGAGTACAGTTTATAAAATATTAATAGTAAATGGCTTTAAATCGCATCACATATTAAGTTTTGACATAAAATATGATGAAGTAACAAGACTCACAATAAAACAGAAGATATGCAAAATTAGGAGACATTTATTATTTTTTGTTTCCCGTCTCTCAGCATGTCCTCTTAAATCCTTAGATAAGTCAAAAACATCTCGAATAAAAGTTAAATTAGTTTAGTTTCCACTTAATCTCAAAATTGATTATCACAGCTTTACTCTGAAACACTGAGTCATAATACATAATAAAGTTATGGTTAAAGTTTATGGGTAATTAATATGTATCCTTAAGTTAAACTAAGATTTAATTAAATTAATAAGAATTAACGAAATTATAATTAAAACAGTAAAATAAGTATATTTTTAAAACTTTTAATATAATGTTGTTTGGTTATGTATTATAAACAAAATAAAACCGTAAGTAAGACATGTTACCTTCTTTGTACCTTGAACAAGTTTTACATTTACTGTGAATCAAGCAAAAAGGTCGCAAAAGGCTATAGTTATATTTTGTAGCTGTTAGAGACACCATACAAGGTGGTCCGTTATTTGTATACAGGGTTAATCCTAATACTGCAGTTACCATAGGTACTTAAGTAAATAATTGTGTTGAAAGCCTAAATACTAAAAGTTGTTGAAGCTACATTGCTCTATTAGACATTCATTCTTTATATTTCCTGCTTACAAGAGAACACTTTGCAAGAAAAACAGTGAGTATAAACCTGACCGTTAAGGTTTACAATTATATAACATTTTCTTATAACTCATACCACATAATAATTTTAATATAAAGGGCCAGATAATATACACTTTTGCATTTATTCAAAGTTTCACAAAGAAATCAAAGTGTGTCAATATTTATACACTTGAAATTTAAAGGAAAAGGATCCTCTACTTTATGAATAATTCATGAAGAAACAAATGCAAACGAAAACTTCAAAGATATTTTAGAAACGTCACAATAAACAACAAACCCTTCTAAAAACAACAAATCAAACTTTGTTCCAACTCTCGGTGGTTATTTCAAAAGCCTGAGCTACTCTACTATTTATAAACTTGTATTTTTATTGTTAACATTTATTTAGCTGTTACATACATTTGAATTATGTAATGTTTCATTCATGTAAAACCAAGCATAATTATTTATTCAATTTATAATGCGATGGATGATGCAGTGAGCTAGAAATACATTTGTGTTTGATTTGTTTTTGATTTTTTGTTGATTTGTGTTTGGACCGTCTTCAGGAAAGTGCATAACAAAACTCTGGTTTATCCAATTGTTTAACAAAATTTAATCCAAATGCATTTATCATACTACTTCTCCGGCTACACAACGAAAAATGACTCAATACTAGTTTGTTGCAGACATTATAATGACAGTACAAAATAGTTATGACTGACAAACATAATCGTGTTGTCGACGCTATCATCAAGAATGAGTGTACCGTTTTGACTACAATAGTCGGCAGTATACGTCTTGTTAATTTGAATATATACAATCTCAATGCAATATTAAAATCAATTTAACACTTCCTAAATGTCTTAATACTGTTCTCAATTGTATTAAAAATTAAATATATTAAGTATTTTCCCAAAAACCAGTGCGTTCCTTATTTATTAAACAAGTAAAATCATGTTTCTATCTATAAGGCTTTATTACTTATAATTTAATTTTCATGCTGATCAAGCTAGAGTGTTATCCAATTAGTGTATTAACCTGCGATAAAACTAAACGATAGTGCGTTTTAAACTAAGCAACACAGAATTACCAAACATTGTGTCCGTGACATTGTTCTAAATTGAGTCATAAAAGTGATGTCAGCACCATGTGTGCTTCCCTAGACAATATTGCCACAAAGTTCAGCAAAATATGTAACGAGAATCGCAGTGCAGAAGTTTCTGTATAGAATAGTATAATTCTTAGCAGAATTATTTAATCTATACAATTATATTAACGCCTTTTTAATTTTTGAAAGCAATGACACTGGACATATGCCACGTAAAATTTCTTTTTGTTTGAGAAAATTATTTCATGATTAACAATATTGTTTTGAATATTTGGAAACAATGGATACGATTTCTATATCAAAAAGCTGATTTCGACCAAAGTTTGTAGTTTAGAAAGTACTCGCTTAGACTAAATTATTGTTTTAATGAGATTCTTTTATAATGATTCCAAATTAATATACAATATCCCTAGATTCAACAAACACAGCAAATGCTTCCATTTAGTTGAAAATTCAGTGAGTGTATGACAAGAATTTGGATTTGTATACCTCAAATGCTATGAAATAACAATTTTAACACGAGGTTGGCAAAGCAAAAATCAGTTATTAGCTGTCAAAGAGCGGAAAAGTAAGGCGAATCGAGTATTCGCTTGCTACACCGAAAACAGCAGTTTTAGGAAGGGTTTTAATCGTAAAGAAGTAACATTTAGGCATGGTGGTAGGGGAATATATTTTATATAGTTACTTATTTTATGTAAGGAATAAAATATTGTTGGTACATTATACGTCTTGTGCCTTTAGTTTATTTGCCAATATACATATTCTTTATAATTAAAATAAGAAGATTCCTTAAAGTATAACAGGGTTTTGATAGGAAGATTCAAAATTAGGGTGGAGTACTGAACTTCCTGACATTAAACTTGATTTTCATGTCAGTCAAACGAGTTATGATTTAATCACGTTCAAGCTGGGCTTAAATAACTAATTGCAAATTAAAATAAATGTTTTAAGGTGACTGCTTTTTAAGGTAACTGGTTTATAGCATGACATTTAAAAAAAAAATTATTATAACAATATTTGCGAATTCTCTTGTCAGAAAGTCAATGAAGTTATAATATAGTTGACATGTAAAGAAATAAAGTTTTAACAGACGATTCCAAATATTCTCTTCATATTGTATTTTCATTGCTGGTTATATGTTGACTTCTTTATTTACTTTAAAGTTGTGTTTGTCATTAAGTAGCTATTTTCAAATTAAAGATAATCAGTCAAATTCTAAATTATTGAAAATCACACATATATTTTGTAGCTAGGCGAAGCAAGAGTTAGAAGCAGTGGGAGATGTGTGGGGGAGGGGCGATGGAATTCTGTTGACGACATTGATAAACAGTTGTGACGTCACAGGCTGGCCTTTTGCCCTCAGCCCACACTTTATAGCAGTTATCTACTAAATCTGCTTAGCTAAGAAGATATTTATTGGCTTTATTTGTCAATACATTCCGTTGCGAAACATTTGTTTTCCCCTCTATAATAAAAGTTAACAAAATATACAAAAACTTTATGTAATAAACTATAAACTTTGTTTATATACTTCACAACTACTATAGGTTCACGCTGTTAAGACGAACATAGACAGATGTTGTTACAAAATAAATAAATTAGTAGCTTATATATGCCACATGGCTCAAACATTTCTAATGCGAAACATAAATAATGAGCTAGTACACAGTCGAACGGATCTTTTTGTAATCCTTGCAAAAATGTTGAAAACTATTTGTGGATCAGTTCTTTACACTATCGCAAAATATACCAACTTACTTACCCTGGTACCAACACACACACACATAACCTCAAATACATTTTTTACTATACCTATTCTTCAAGTAATACTATTCACTTATTTTATCCAGTTTAATAACTGTAATTCTCAACGGCAAATGATTTCAATTAAAGTTTATACGGTGACATTACCTGTTTAATAATTACGGCGTATACTATGTATTTTTGTATTTGAGGGGGTATAAAATAAATGTATAAATTATCAACGTTTTACTTGTACAGCTCAAACATACGGCTATTGTTCCCACAGTGAACTGTATCACAGGAGATGAACACAAAGAGAAACAATGAACTATTGATTTACACTTTCGATATGGGTAGTCCTCGGTTTTCTGCTACAGTGACTTGGTCATCGGTTTCTTGTTATGTCCTGTATACAAAACCAAACATTATTCTTAGATGTGAGCTTATTCTACGTAATTTAGTTCACCAAAGCCTCGCTGCTAAATATAATTCAATATTTAAAAAAAATACGTAATTAAATACAGCTGCGTAGTACAGCTGCTATTTAAAATTTAAACTCCCCACAAAACCAAAGGCGACGTTTTTACCAAACAAAGTAGAATGTAAATGTTTCACGATATGTTTACGACACGACGGTGACGTCGAATAATTCATAACTATCCTTATCTGTAGAAATACCCAGGCCCGCCTCCGCAAACAATTGAGTATTCCACCCTAATATTGAACGATCCACCTTTATAATTTTAAAACCTGTAATAATCAAAGGAACCTTTTCATTTGAATTTTAATGTATAATTATATTATGGCAAGAACACACGAACGAGGAAACTGAAGGCGTTTCAGGAAGAATTACAGGTTTTGTTTATAATTGTATGATACTCCACAACAACGTAAAACAACTCCACAACAAATCCGTAACAACATCAATTGACTGGTTCAATTTGAAACCAGTGAATACCAGTGGCAAAGTCCTTTTTTCACAAGACATTTACCTAAAATATTTTATTCCTTATATAAAAGATATATGATAACTGTATAAAATATATTTGCATACAACCGCCTCTAAAGTGCTCGTTTACGATCTAAAAACACATCGTAAAACTGCTGTTTTCTGTTTAGCGAGCCAAAGTCTTTTTCGCTCGCTGCGCCTTCCTTTTCCGCTAGCAGAAATTATACACAGGTAATTGATTGTTTTTTGGACCAAGCTAACTGACTCAATCTCGTGAATTAAACCAAAATGATTAAATTTTGTATATTTTTTGGTATCCGAAATTGCAGCTCTAGGAATAGATGTGTTTGTATTCAAGTGTAACGTGTCTTTCGCTATCGGAAAATCACAACTAAGAATAGGCTACTAGGATACTAGGCCAATCGGCACGGTGGCGCTGCACAGTGTGAGTACGATCTCTGTGGTGGCTGCGGCTAATACGACAGATCCATTAGTGAGGCGATCGTTTATATTCATTACACACAATTGCAGTAGCAGAATCTAAACGATCCCATTAATATTAGTTTAACGCGTCTCATTTATAATGTTGACAGTTTTTTTACTATAATGCGTTAAAAATAACTATGCAATTAAAGTTATGGAAACTAACTAACTGATTAATAAATTTCACAACATTACAAACTCTTATTAACGGTTATAATGTAAAACAAAATGCAATAGTTAATTCTATTTATGTTAAAATCAACAATCTGCATATTTAATCCCATATTTTGGTAATAAGATTGTTCGAATCCTAGTTCTTTCCTCTCTCTTGCTTTGCTGAATACTACTAAGCGGACTACGTGATACAGACTACAGATCTGGAGTATATGTGGACGAGCAAAGTAAGGCAAAAGAGAAAACAATTGATGAGATTTATTGATTTTGTATTATATTCATTGATTTGTTCAAGATAGTTGTTCTTAATATTTTATTAATTGTGTTTCAAAATACCAACATAAGTAAATATGTTTGATCGTTCTAACAGTAGTCAACTTGTCTATTGACAATACTGGTGACGAATCTTGACATGGGTTCAGTAAAATATCTTTCCAATGTTGGTTTATTTAGTGAAGACCAGCCAAATAACAAACAATATTGACATTTGTCAAGAATTACTAAATATATAGTTTTTTTATAAGTTGATCGGTGTCTGTGATCTTTACTACCATCTTCAAGCAACTAAGGGATCTAAGTCTTAATTTATGTCTTATTATTTAAGTGACAAAACCTTTAAGTTATAAATATATAGTTAATATATTCGTTTGATGGAATTATATGCATCTAATATAGTCATCCAGTTAATAAAATAGTTATTATACTAACAATTATTTTAGACTCAAATTTTCATAACCTCTGCGTTGGGTTAAGCTTCAACGCCGCTGTTGTTGCTAAAAGTCGATAAATCTCAAAACCACCGAAACAAAGGTTTGTGACCCAGTAACTATACGACTACTTTAGCAACTGATTTTCATTTTTAACCAAATTTTCCATGTCGCAAAAATATGTTAAATTTATATTGTTTTTTCGTTGGTGGGATATAATATTCTATCCAACTTCATTACATAATAATTATAAAGCTATTTTAGTATAGACGTAATATGATTATTAGAATATAATATATTTAAATGTATATATTCGTTAACTACGAATATTATGCTACATCTTGTACCGCCACACACTACACTGCTTCTACTGCACGTTATTTTATTAAAATGTTTCTAAATATACAAATTTAACAAATTTTGGTGAGTGTTATAATTTTAAATTAATATACTAAATGTTTGAGGTAGGTAAATTACCATATTTTCAATACGCATGAATTACTTCCAATTAAGTATTCTTATCTGCTGCCAATTAGCCGCGCCTACTGGACTGGACTGGACTGGACTCCGCGACTTTTCGCGGACTTTTCGCGGACTTTTCGTGGAATTTACGCGGACTTTACGCGGAATTTTCACGGAATTTTAGTGGACTTTTCGCGGACTTTACGCAGACTTTACGCGGACTTTTCGCGGACGTTTCGCGGAATTTTCGCGGACTTTACGCGGACGTTTCGCGGACTTTTCGAGGACTTTTCGTGGACTTTACTTGGACTTTACGCGAACTTTTCGCAGACGTTTCGCGGACTTTTCGCGGACTTTTCGCGGAGTTTTCGCGGAATTTTCGCGGATTTTACGCGGACTTTTCGCGGACTTCTCACGGACTTTTCGTGGACTTTTTGCGGACTTTTTGGGGAGTTTTCGCGGACTTTTCGCGGACTTTACGCGGACTTTTCGCGGACTTTTCGCGGATTTTTTGCGGGCTTTCCGCGGAATTAAAATTATATGGTCCCAGGTTTCCTGCTACGGGAACTATATGAAAATATTAGTTTTTTGTGCAAATATCAATAGACGATAACAATATGAAGCAATATACGGTATCAAGTTACGTCACGATAAGTTGATAAATAAACGAGAGACACTATTTTTCTTTTTCTTCAGAAGAATAACATTGGACAACGTACTGTGTTTAGCACTTTCAATATCCCTGTAACCAATTGACGTAGAGCAGAGTAGGGCAGACCTCTAAGCAGCAGGGGGTCCGGGGGATATCCCGGGAAATTTTATAAAATTTAGGTGTTAAATGGTTTGTTTTAAGGAGGCTATTGTAGCAGTTTTTTTTACTTTGATGTTTCCATGATGCTAGCTTGTAGCGTGTAACCCCCAGAAAAATTGCCAAAACTCACAATTTGTAATTATTAAACCTTTAAAAATGTTTTTAAAAATCTATTATTACGTGGACTACGTTACCGTTTAGGTATTTCAAATATTTTCGTTGTTATCGGTAATGCAGTATGTAGCGTAATTGATATGTTCTACTATTGATATGTTAATTGATATGATTTGACTACTTTACTATTGGAACTAATTATTTCTCAAATGTTTAAAGTTTTGGTGCAGGAGAACAAATGGATTTATTACATATTTATTCAATACTAAGCTGGACAGGTAATTCGTTAATGAAGATTGATCAAATATTATTATGCTGTCCTTACTCCATAACTGTATATTTGTTATTCAAATAGGAGCTTTTTTAAATTTTCAAGTTTTTTTCACGTAGTAAAGCCGCAAAACTTTATACACTACAATTACACAGTTGATTGCTAAAACACAACAACAAATAATATATTAAAATCTTCTTTTAAATAAAGTCTCTCGCTTATTAAACCTATATTCCTAAGTTTATATATTTTGATATTTCTAACACTCGACCTTGGTCAATTTATGCCCGATTTTTGTGAATTGAAAAATTGCTCTGTCGAACTCATTGGTTAAAATGGCTATTGTTTGTGTTGTTGTAGGTTCCTTTCACCAGGGAGATGAACGATTTTCTCCGTTCAACAACAACGCGCAGTGCGTTGCTAATGCAACGTCTGCTTTAGCTTGGCAGTTTCTCGGTGGAGAATTTTCCTCATCTGCCATCGACGGTATTCTCATGACTGGTGATCGTTTGTATTTGAAATATCGCCATGAGAACCAAGTCATTGACAGGTACCTCTTCCCAGAAGACATTTCCAGACGATTCGAAATTATGGATCAAACTGTCTTCATTGAGGAAATTGTGTTTGTTTGCAATGGACTGTACCCCGCAACCACTGCCGATCTCGATGAAGTGGTGGAGTCTCTGTCAGGCGTTTTGGGGACAATCATGGGCGCTGACTCTGAAACTGGTGGCTTTCTTTTTACCGGCCTACTCGTCACAGTCGCTTTTTGGTGCTCTCAAGGGCGGCTATTTCTTTTTGACTCACATGCAGTTAATGAACAGCACCAACGAGACGCAAACAGAGATAACAATAAGCGCGCTTATTTGCGTGCGAAACATATTCGTCTCTGGCTTCATTGTTGTTGGCTAACTCAGCTCTAGATGGTACTTTATATAAAGAGTTTAATATTACAGAAATCCGTTTTGCTCGACCGGCCAATTCGTCAAATGCGTCTATGTACGTTGACGACGCGACGCACTGATTCAATCTTCTTGCATCGGTATCTCTCTGGAGCACTTCCCAATTTCAGAATGTCCGGAAACAAAAAAAATACCGGGGAGGCCAAAAAAGGTTAAGCGTGGGCGCCCGAAGGTCCTGAGTACCACTCGTGAGGACCAGGTGAGACAGGCGAAAAAGAAATACACTGAGACTCATTCCGAAAGAAACAGGGAAGATGTTCGACGTTAGAGTCAAAATAACCCTGAGGCCTCGTTTCAGAGAATTCAGATATTTCGTTTGAAAAATCCAAGGCTTACTGAACTTCGACACTTCGACATTTGCCTGTTTCACTTACACGACTCCCTGTCAATCACGGTCTAATGGCTTGTTGAAGGGGGGATCTATTAGATCACGTAAATCCTTTTAAATTGGATAAAATAAGTCTTTGGGACGATGACATTTACAGGTGTCCTCATTGTAATGCACGCCTGTTCGAAGAGGAGAAGAATAGGAAAAAATCGTACTGCGGAGAAGAAGCCTACAACGTTCTGTTCTGCCTCATCTCCAGGAACCATTCTATTCTAATCCTCAATTCCTCGAGATAGCGCGTGCCTACAACGAACCAATTTGCTTTTTGTGCGCTCGAGGTGTCTGGCGGGTACCGGCATCCAAGCGGTCTTTCTTTTTTAAAGATTGAAGGTAGGATGTACCATCAGGTCTACAGTTTGGACGCTCGTGGTCAGAAGTTTACAACATTTGCTGGGGACGAACAATTTGTAAACCGTTCCCGCCTGTACATTGACGATGGTGAAGAACGTCTTAATATTGCCAAGGGAAGGTCTTTGAAAGCGGAAATTACCGGTGACATCTCTCGATTTCTTGTACAAGAAAATCCTTTCGTCGAGCACTATCGTCGCTTGAGTAATGAACCGTCGGTCAATGCTCGCTTAGAATTCCAGGTTACTAGCAGAACGACCCATGGTCCTGTTCTAGGTGATAGGCAAACAGGCATCGAGGTACATGCTGTCCTTAGTACTGATGAGACAGTAAATGAACCCCGGAAATTAACAATATGGAAGACTGGCTCTGACAGACCACTTCCATGGATCTTCTTAGTCCCCTCATGGAACCTTTCCAATATCCGTTGCTCTATCCGCAAGGCACTTTGGGTTAGTATATTGGCCGTCTTGATAATCGAGGCAACAAACTAACGCAGTATAATTATTCCCGATGTCTATTACTTTCTGATCCTTGCTTCTCTCATATCGGCCGACTTTCTCAAGCCTGGCAGGTTGAGATGTTTGCTAGGTATGAGGAAGAGAAACTGCGTTATATCAAATTTTCTCAAACAAAGCCAACTGGAAGTGCCATGCGGGTAGGGCCACTGGACGAACTCCTGGAGGCACAACAGGGAAGGCAGGTCCGGGTCGACATCAATAACGATGAGACCGTCCAAGGCGAGGGTATACTGAATAAACTGCACTTTTTATAACTGGTGTATGTACTTTGAAATAAGTTAGATGAACTAACTGTAAGTGAGATTTAAAATGAAATACACGAGAAAAAACTAAGAAAGTAAGCAACTAAGAAACTAAATTTAGATATGATATTGAGTTTATTTAGTGATGTATTACATTATGTCACGAATAATGAGTACAGTTTATAAAATATTAATAGTAAATGGCTTTAAATCGCATCACATATCAAGTTTTGACATCAAATATGATGAAGTAACAAAATTCACAACAAAACACAAGATATGCAAAATTAGGAGTTATTTATTATTTTTTGTTTCCCGTCTCTCTGTCCTCTTAAATCCTTAGATAAGTCAAAAACCATCTCGAATAAAAGTTAAATTAGTTTAGTTTCCACTTAATCTCAAAATTGATTATCACAGCTTTACTTTGAAACACTGATTCATAATACATAATAAAGTTATGGTTTAAGTTTATGGGTAATTAATATGTATCCTTAAATTAAACTAAGATTTAATTACATTAATTAGAATTAACGAAATTATAATTAAAACAGTAAACACTTTTTAAAACTTTTGATATAATGTTGTTATATCAACATATGTTGTTTGATATATGTTGTTAATTGGTTATGTATTTTAAACAAAATAAAACCGTAAGTAAGAGATGTTACCTACTTTGTACCTTGAACAAGTTTTAAATTTACTGTGAATTAACCAAAAAGGTCGCAAAAGGCTATAGTTAGATTTTGTAGCTGTTAGAGACACCATACAATGTGGTCCGTTATTTGTACAGAGGGTTAATCCTAATACTGGAGTTACCATAGGTACTTAAGTAAATAACTGAGTTGAAAGACTAAATATCAAAAGTTGTTGAAGCTACATTGCTCTATTAGACATTCATTCTTTATATTTCCTGCTTACAAGAGAACACTTTGCAAGAAAACCCGTAACTAAAAACCTGACCGTTAAGGCTTACAATTATATAACATTTTCTTATAACTCATACCACATATTAATTGTAATATAAAGGGCCAGATAATATACACTTTTGCATTTATTCTGAGTTTCACAAAGAAATCAAAGTGTGTCAATATTTATACAATTGAAATTTAAAGGAAAAGGATCCACTACTTTATGAATAATTCATGAAGAAACAAATGCAAACCAAGACTTCAAAGATATTTTAGCAACGTCACACTAAACAACAAACCGTTCTAAACACAACAAATCAAACTTTGTTCAAACTCTCGGTGGTTATTTCAAAAGCCTGAGCTACTCTACTACTATTTATAAACTTATATTTTTATTGTTAAGATTTACTTATTACCTTCGTATTCTTCTCATGTTTGTTCCTTGCCGTGGTTACGACGATCTTTTGTCCCGAGGCGGACTCATTTTGCGAGGAATCATATTTTGAGTTTAGTAATTAGAGTGCAAATTAAGTAAAGTTAACAGTTAGAAAACTGGGATTTTGTAGCACAAGGGCTAGTGGGTGATTCATAGAAGAACCATTAGCGGCAGGTAGGCCGGGCCGCGCGTGTGAGTGTGCCTGCGCGTGAGGGAGCGAGGGTCGCTCTAATCCTTCAGGGCGCACGGCTGTTTGGACAAACTACAGGGCGAATAAAAAGTCAAGACCCCCCCTCTAATATTTTTCTAAGTAAATATACAGAGATATCCTTTTGGTGGTCGTGCAATCTTAGCAGGAAGTTTCATTTTATGATTTTGGAAAATTTTGAGTGTCCCCCAAAAATTGGGGATTTTAGGGGCAACTCAAAAATTTTAAATGTAAACCCCCTTCAAGTGACACCTCATTTTGAAGTGTTTACAAAAACTTAAAGAATGGTGAAAACCAGAGTTCGCTATCTCTTCTCTATCAAAAATGGTAGCCCGTCAAATGTTATTGAAGTCTACACTTACATTAGTTTTCAAGGTAAAGTTACTTTCTCTGAAACAACTGGGTTATTTTTTGTCTGTGTTCTAAATTAGATAGGAATGCAAAGGAAAAAGATTCCAATGAAGATTGTAAAGCCTACTGATAAGATGTTTGTTTGCAATGAGTGACCTTAGTACTGCGGACTTTCCCAGTTTGAACTACGGTTTAGTACAAACCAGCCCCTTCTTTGTTTCAATCTCATCAGAATAGGTAATTACTTTAGAGTGGTAATGAAATAATTGTCACTGTCAAAAACATTGTAGTATTAATTACAGTCTTGGTATCATTATTGTGTGTTACTGTTTCGTGAAGTGTTTTGTTTAATGTGTGTCTGTTATTGATTTTGATTAGCTTTGTCATTCTTATTTTTAAATTATCTCCTCTAATTATTATTACTGCCTAAGCATAATAATTCCACGAAGTCACGAAGTTAAAGTGGACAGGATATTTACTTTTGGAGCTTCAAATGAAAATTATCATGAGGCAGAAAGGCGGTTCAATGTTGCACATCCTGATAGACCTGTGACAAGGAAATACCTAAGAACTTTAGTGAATAAATTCCGAGTAACTGGATCCATCTCAGATGCTCCACGATCAGGTCGTCCTTCTTTGGACGAAGACAAACAATTTGAAATTGTTGCACAGTTTGTTGAAGATCCGCAGACGTCCACCAGAGCAGTAGCAAACCTTTGTAACGTTTCCCAAATGTCTGTGGTACGTTTACTAAAGAAAAATAAATTTCATCCTTATAAAATTCAGCTTGTCCATGAGTTGAATGAAGATGATCCAGACCGTCGCCTTAAATTTTGTGAGCAAATAGAAGCTCTAATTTTAGCTCATCCATTGTTTATTCAAAACATTGTGTTCAGTGATGAATGCAGTTTTTTTGTCAATGGGGCTGTAAACAAACACAACTGCAGGTACTGGAATTCAGTAAACCCCCATGTTTTTCGAGAATCCTGCACCCAGTACCCAGAAAAATTAAATGTTTGGGCCGGGATTTTAGGGAATCACATTTTAGGACCATTCTTTATTAATGGGAACCTAAATGGAGAAATGTGTTTGCAAATGTTACGGGAATCAATTTTCCCAGCAATAACAAATGTTATTAGGGAAAATGAACATGAATTTGATGAAGACATTGTTCACTTCCAGCAGGATGGTGCCCCACCACACTTTCATCGTGATGTACGACATTTCCTAGGCACTCAACTACGTGGTCAGTGGATTGGTAGGCGTGGTACAATAGAATGGCCTGCGCGGTCCCCAGACCTTACACCTATGGACTTTTTTCTATGGGGTCATATTAAATCCATAATTTATAAGAAACCAGTAGAAAATGTTGAAGACTTAAGGAACAGAATTGTTGAAGCCTGCAACAACATTTCACTTCAGACTTTCCAAAACGTGAGAGAGGAGTTCACCCTGCACTTGTCTCACTGCCAAATAGTAGAAGGGCTTCAGTTTGAACATCTGGTTTGACTTGGCAACAGGACATGTAAGTTATGACAATTGTTTTCCAAATTAGAATAACTAAATAGTTTAAATCATAATTCAATAGATTCAACACATTAAAAAAATAATAAAAAATCAATGTAATGGTAATATTGGCTACCATTTTTGATAGAGAAGAGATAGCGAACTCTGGTTTTCACCATTCTTTAAGTTTTTGAAAACACTTCAAAATGAGGTGTCACTTGAAGGGGGTTTACATTTAAAATTTTTGAGTTGACCCCAAAATCCCCCATTTTTGGGGGACACTCAAAATTTTCAAAATCATAAAATGAAACTTCCTGCTAAGATTGCACGACTACCAAAAGGATATCTCTGTATATTTACTTAGACAAATATTAGAGGGGGGGTCTTGACTTTTTATTCACCCTGTATAAATGCTCGCACGCCAGCCGACGTTGCTTGTGTCTCACTTCGGGCGTCACATCTTTGGCGATATTTCGAAGTCTTTGCTCTGACGACACCGCATCGGACAGGTGCTTCCAATATCTATTCCGAATTCCTTCTTAGTGTAGGTAATGGAACGACTCGTTTGACTTCTATTGGGGAGGGGCGGGATGGTCAAAGTCTGATTCCACTGCACGGGGTTAGACATGTGACGTCTTTGACTGATTTGATCCATTCCGTCTTTCCTGCAACTGACCTGGTAGATCCTGATCTGTGTTCTCGGCGGGCCATTCTCTCAACTTTAATCGTGAACGTCGAAGAAATCAACGATCATATCTTGAATTCTTTCGACGGTCA
The DNA here is from genome assembly GCA_963675035.1 of Allygus modestus. Lineage (NCBI taxonomy): Eukaryota > Metazoa > Arthropoda > Insecta > Hemiptera > Cicadellidae > Allygus > Allygus modestus. The sequence continues at coordinate 426,747,074 of OY776111.1, forward strand.
CCTTTACGAGCTGAGGAGCGCCGACACTGTGGACAGGGAGAACGATTACGGGCTGGATGTCGATGTTCAGCTACTGAACCAAGCTACTGGCAAAGGTGTTCCAGACCATGTCCTGCGACTGAAGATCGGTTCTGTGTGCCTCGTAATGAGGAATCTCAACATCGCTGAAGGACTCGTAAACGGCACTAAAGTCATTGTGACAGCAATTAGCAACCGTTTGATTACAGTTAGACTTCCAGGACAAACGCAACCGATATGTATTCCTAAAATCATATTCACGTTCGCGTTTGTCGAGGGTTCGCCGCTTCGGGTCCGTCGACGTCAGTTTCCGCTGATGTTGGCCTATTGAATGACCGGGCACCAGAGCCAAGGTCAGACAATAGAATCAGTTGGTGTTGATCTTCGCACGGACTGTTTCACGCATGGACAGCTGTACGTCTCGCTAAGTAGAGTCAGGCATCCAGACCACATCGTTGTTCTTGTCCGTCCCAAGAGGGTCCACGAAGGAGTCGCATATGCAAAGAACATTGTGTATGACGATCTCCTCCGTTAATACTGATTTGAACATAAGCAGTAGGCTAGGGGATCTGCTTTAACAAAACTCCCCTCGGGATATGACAATTAAGGCAGTACGATAGGGGTCTGCCTCATCAAAAGCCCCGGTGTTGGAACTTGTACATACGCAGTAGGCTAGGGGATCTGCGATATCAAAACTCCCTGGTGTTGTATATGTTTGTATTTTTTCGTAATTTTCTTAGTTGTAATATTTTTTGACGGCAGAGGCGAGGAGAACTACCATAAAAAACTCTCCGGTGTGTTCATGTTTGGGATTTGTTCTTTTTAATAGTTGTAAGATTTGTGTTTGCGGCAGAGGCAAGGGGGCCTGCCTCAAAAAAACTCCCCATTTCATATTTTTATTAGCTTAGTTACTTTAGTTTTATCTTTGTAAAGATATTAAGTTATATTTTTCTTAGCTTCGATAGAATTCATACTTTCTTTGCAATAGTGAGCGAAGCGAACAACGGGGTCTGGGGGCGGAGCCCCCAGCGAGCGAAGCGAGTCTAATATATATACAGCCGCATTTGAACTTGCGGCTGTATATTTATTCTCAGGTTCCTTTTAAGGTTCAAAAGAAGCCTTATAAAGGCTACATTATACATCAGTTAAGGGTATTTTTTTTCAAGCTCTTAAAATTTAACATACCACGTATCCATGCCATGTAGTATTCATCAACAGGCGTATGACCGGATTTTATAGGTTAAACCCTTAAAAATTATCAAAGCCTCGGAATAGTTTAAAAATTTTATTCTTAAATAGAATTTGGACCAATTTACATTAAACTGTGGCCAAACAGCGACCTGGGGGCGAAGCCCCCCACAGGGATCTGGGGGCGGAGCCCCCAGCGAGCGGAGCGAGTATATTATATGTATAAAACTCAAAAAACCCATTTTTGGGGTACTAAACCCCCCCAAAATACCACTTTGGATGGGTGGATCCGTCTGGTTTTTCGAACTTAAGTTATAAATGCTGCTTTACACGTTTGTACCAAATTTCATAAAAATTGGACCTTTTTACGAGAGTTATCGTGCTTACGGACACATATATATACCAAAACAAAAAGTTATCATGGTCCCGGGCCTAGGTCTTACCATGCCAACTACAGTAATAGCTTCTTCCCTATAGGGAAAATTCGCTAAAACTATAAGTCTGACACCTATGAATATTCTTTAATGAAAGGTATTGATGAAGAAATTTGAGAAAAATGGGTTTTTGATACAACCCCTCTCTTAAATTAAACAAAAGTGTCAAGCTAAAATACATTTTCTAATATTGGAATTTGATCAGCTGTGTGATTTGATTTGACTCCATAACTGAAATCAGGTGAACAAGCGAAGCTGCTGGTTGGGCAAAGCCAGTCTTTAATAATGTATTCATAATAATTTATTTAAAATGTTTATATCATGTGATTTTAGGTAGAAAATAAACAGATGGTTTTAGATAAAGAAAATATCGTTTATAACGTTTCATTGTAAAAGTGTTGAGTTGGCTTTTAATAAAATGGTGTATTTTAAAATATTCCTTTACTTTACTGCAGGCAAGAAAGTAATTGAATGTGATGGTTACAAACGTACGTAGAGGCAATACAACTCCCCAGTCGAAGCCAGGCTCGGTGGTTAGGAGGTAGCTATAGCGTTTTGAAAACAACAAAATGAAATAAGTTGTTTGAGCAACAAATAATTATAAATCAGCCCGTCCTTTTATTTTGTAAATAATGAAATTACTTAATTTTACTTTTATTTGGTCGGAACTTCTATACAGAGTAAAACTAAATTTATTTACTTTTCATAATAAAATAATGGTACTGATGAATGAGATGTTTAGGTTAGTTGTGATCTCACTCATATTGTAAAAAACACAAAAATACACAAATATATACCGGGTGTCCCAAACCGACACGAGCTCAAATCTCTAAGATTTGTTATGTAAACATATGACACATTTCATATCGTTTTAAAGGTCTCGTCAAAAGAAACACTTTGGTGAAAACAGAAATCAATTATCTCAGTCCGTTCCGAAATGGTGGCCATTTAAACCGTTAAAAATTAAATGGGGTGGACGGGTGGTTTGGGACACCCGGTATATATATTGCAGCTGTAGGAATAGGTGTGTTGAATGGAAATCACGAGAATATTCCATACAAATCTTTCACGAGAAGTGTTGTTTGCTATGTGAGAATCTTCTTACTAAATCATACAAATAAATTCATATTAAAAAGTGTGTAAAACATTTTTACAGATGGAAATTTTTCGGAGGATATACATTTTTTGTGTATTGATTTTAAATTTAAATTAAATTCAGTTATACGCCTATATATAATGTACATATGATAACCTTTTATAAAAGACAACTTTACTGTTCTTTTGGAGTTTTATTTAAAAGAGAATAATTATAAGTATAATTAATGTTGTTTAAAAAATATAAATATATTGGACTATTTTGAAAAATATAGATTTTTAGTGAATTTCCCCTATAGGGAAGATCCGTAGTCGGCATGATAAGACATAGTCCCGGGACCATGATAACTTTTCGTTTTGAGGTCCCCAGATGCCAAAAACACCATTCGCCCAAAACTGTATCTATATATATATATGATCATAATATATATATATATATATATATATATATATATATATATATATCGGTAATATATATAAATTTTAACGAATATTGTTTTTGGCATCTGGGGGCCTCAAAACAAAAAGTTATCATGGTCTCGGGCTTAAGTCTTACCTACGGTAATAGCTTCTTCCCTATAGGGGAATTTCGCTAAACAAACTTGAAGAAAAGATAATGTCACAGTGTGCTACGTGGCTTCAAGTTTTCGTGATACAAATTGAATGACTTAATTCTGCGGCGCGGGAGTGCTGGAGGTGCGAGGAGCTGTTTCAAGTACTCTAAGGTAGTAATTTCACAGACAGGAGGGTTTTGACTTTTTTATATACTTTGGTCATGATTTCCCCAGACATTTTTGTTTCCCTAGTTTTCCTGGAACAAACAATTTGCTCCTTTCCTCCTCCATCTAGTGATATTTTTCTACCTGAACCTTAGATACTAATTCATTATTATAGTTAAGTTCCCATTTTCAACTTGGGATATAATCTTTGGGTGAATAATTAGTGAACACTTCCCCACTCTCAGACCAGTAGTCTTGTGAGGAATATTTCCACACACGAATGGCTAATTGTAATGTATCGACATTTTATCTTATGTTTTGTTCATAATTGTGTTCATATAGTATATGTTGAACATAAATGTTATGCCGTTTTTAATACAGCTTACTAAGTTGTCTAAGTATTATGTTATGTGTGTACTAGTACACACTTTACATTACTAGATATTATAGTGTTACAGAATGATGTCGAGATACAAGTAGAACTGTTTTATCATTATAAAAGGTCCGTTCCAGTAATTGTTTAAAAGCTAACTCTCGCTGGCAAATGAGGGAATTATGCCAAATAGGGATCATTTAGTAAATGGCATCCTATGGAATGACTCATTAATTCTTCCCATTTCACTCTTCTTGCGACCATTTTGTAATACTACTGTAGACACGGTCCTAAATTTGCAATAGCCTAAATTAAAAATATTAACAATCAGGAAATCCGAATGATTTTGGAACTGGCTCTAATTACCTGACGCTTCTTCTATTTGACCATGAAAAATAGTATTCAATACCTTTTTATAATGAAAGAATTGTAAAAATATGAATATATGCCTTGAATTAATATTTGTTTGTGATACACAACAATGTATTTAAATATATGTTAGTTTATGTAAATAATAAATACCGGTGTCTTATCATATTATTATATTATTCTGTGCACCATATATTCTAACATATAAATACCCCCGCCGCAGCAAACCTGCATACTCAGCGAATTTCCAATGGAGATATAAATGTCTTAATACTACATAAAGCCACTTACGAGGTTTCATAAAAATATATTCACAAATAAGCGATATATACAATTTTAATTATTCTCTAAAAGAATAACATTGGGGCTGAGTACGCTGGTTTGCTGCAACAAGGAACACAAAAAATGGGTTTTTATGCTAATGTCAATATAACTCAACTAGGTGAAGTCGTGTACCAGTTTTAGCGAATTTCCCCTATAGGGAATTAGAGAATTTCCCCTATAGGGAAGAAGCTATTACCGTAGTCGGCATGGTAAGACCTAGACCCGGGACCATGATAACTTTTCGTTTTGAGGTCCCCAGACCCCAAAAACACCATTCGTTCGAAACTGTATATATATATATATATATATATATATGTGTCCGTGAGCACGATAACTCTCGTAAAAATTATCCGATTTTGATGAAATTTGGTATAAACGTGTAAAGCAACATTTATGACTTTAAGTTCGAAAACCAGCGAGATCGGTTTATCTGAAGGGGTATTTTGGGGGGGTTTTGTACCCCAAAAATGTGTTTTTTGAATTTTTTACATATAATTTTGGAAATAGTCAAATTTTAGTTTTTACCATTGGATTCAGCTTAAAAAAACACACAATTTGGTATTTTGATCATTTCTCTACGTCAATTGGTTACCGAGATATTGAAAGTGCAAAACACAGTACGTTGTCTAATGTTATTCTTATGGAGGAAAATACAAATTTTATATCTCGCTTATTTATGAACGTATACTGACGAAACTTGGTATACGGCTTCATCTGGTTGTGGACCATTGATATTTGCTCAAAAAACAATTTTTTCCAAAGGCTCCCGTAGCAGCAAACCTGCGTACTCAGCCCCATGTTATTCTTATGGAGAATAAGTAACGTGTTATCTCCCTTAATTATGAAAATAAATTAATGAAATTTGGTATGTGGCTTTACCTAAATGAGTTATATTGATATTTGTATAAAACCCCATTTTTTGTGTTCCTTCCTTCAGCAAACCTGCATACTCAGCCGCCATGTTATTCTTATGGAGAATAATTAAAATGTCATAAATCGTTTATTTATGAATGTATATTGATGAAACTTGGTATGTGGCTTTATGTGGTATTAAGATAGATATATATGCATTGGAAATTCGCTGAGTACGCAGGTTTGCTGCTATGGGGGTATTTATTCATTTATGTTCATAATTAAGGGAGACAGAGCATTTATCCATAAGAATAACATGGGGGCTGAGTACGCAGGTTTGCTGCTCCGGGAGGATTATGCAAAAACAGTTTTTTGTAGCAAATATCACTAGACCTCAACGAGATGAAGCTGTATACCAAGCTTCGTCAGTATACGTTCATAAATAAGCAAGATAAAAAAAATTTCTTTTCCTCCATAAGAATAACATTAGACAACGTACTGTGTTTAGCACTTCCAATATCTCGGTAACCAATTGACGTAGAGGAATGATCGAAATACCAAATTGTGTGTTTTTTAAAGTTGAATCGAATGGTCAAAACTAAAATTTTACTTTTTCAAAAATTATATGTAAAAAATTCAAAAAACCCATTTTTGGGGTACAAAACCCCCCCAAAATACCCCTTCGGATAGGTCGATATGTCTTGTTTTCGAACTTAAAGTCATAAATGCTGCTTTACATATTTATAACACATTTCGTCAAAATCGGATCATTTTTACGAGAGTTATCGTGCTCACGGACACACACACACATATATATATATATATATATATATATATATATATATATATATATATATATATATACAGTATCGAACGAATGGTGTTTTTGGGGTCTGGGGACCTCAAAACTAAAAGTTATCATGGTCCCGGGCCTAGGTCTTACCATGACGACTACGGTAATAGCTTCTTCCCTATAGGGGAAATTCGCTAAAACATTTACGTTTTGGGAAAAATCCGCTTTAAGTACTACAATAGACTAACTACAGTACCGACACTTATGTTTCAGGCTGTTGGTCCGTATTTATATCACTACGCATTTGCATTCATTAGCTCAATTGAAAATAACATCCTAAAAGTAGTGGTCTTAAACATGGGAAACTTGAAAATGTACCACGATCCCGTGGCGAAGGAAGTAATAACTTTCAGTAAATTAGTGCTGCTTACTTTCAGCTTTCCAATTAAAACTTTTTGCTTAACACACTTAAAGCAAAAGTTTACACACACGATGTCATTACTCCTTTAAATCATGTATTTTTAAAACTGTTCATATGAACCTAATCCTATCCATAATCAATACTTTACATGGAGGAGATTCATACAACCCGAAGTAATTGTTGTCAGTTATGATTTTGTTTAACTTGTTGGACATTAAAAGAACAAATGAAGTCATGATTTATTCGTTACTAAATGAAATCTTTAAGTCTTAACAATACAAACTGAAAAATTTACAGATTATAAATTCATATTTATGCCTAAATTTGTTTGACGTCGTCTTTTTAAACCTGCCATAATCACCTATGAAGATAGATTATCATATTGTATTACAGATATCGTAGTAGTAAATTAAAATTATCACTCACATAAGTCTGTAGTCATAAAAGTTTAAAAATTCAGAATCTATACTAATGACGATCTTTACAAAGTGGTATTCAATCACTGCACCGAATATATGAAATAAATAAAACAATATTGTTTTTTTATTTGATAACACTCAAATAATGTAAGTGATGAATTTAAAAGTGGAAAGTTAGTCCTTAGTGCAGGTTTTGCATAAAAATATTGAATTTAACCTTTTATATAAAGAGAAATAAATGTTTACTGAAATGTTTAATTGTTTACTATGAGGCACACTTCACGGTTGATATAGGATATTACATCTTTCGGAATAGCAGAATTCAGTCAAAATTCAAGTGACATTTGTTGAGCCTGTATTCTGATTCTCATACAGTGAAATCCTCGGTCGCCTAAGGATATAATATTCCACTATCACTTGCCACATAAAAAGCTCTCACAATTGAGCCAGCTTTATACATCCTAAGACTTCAACATAATCAAGTAAAATGTTTATTTTTAAAATTTATTTTTGACAAAAGTTGTAAACAATACACCGAATTTCTTGACAAAAATATTATATACAATTAGATTTCCTCATTTATAATTACACATATTTTGTGAATGTCAAAGTAATAAAAGCTATTTGTTTAATAAAATGCATCTTCTTGAATGTATTGTATCTTCTTTTTAGGATGTATTTAATTTATTTTTTTAACAAAGATTTCCTCCCGGATTTATATATATAAATGTCAAGGTTATGGTTTATTTAGAATAATACAAAAATCATAGTACTATCTATATATAAAATGCTTTTAAGATGTTTGTTTTTGTCCGTTAGTTAAATACCACATCCGTCTTCGGCTTACAATGAGGGGTTGAAAAACGATTTAGGAAAGTTAAAATGAAACAGTAATTTGCTGACGGAACTTTGACACCAATCAGTGTCACTGTGTTCTATCTCCCCCCACCCCTCTCTACACCCTCTCACTCTCTATCCCTTTTTCTCAGTGATTCAAATTTTCCCTTTAATTATAGTTTTATGCAGAATTAGTTCAACTAGTTGTCCTGTTGTTTGAATCCGAGCAAGTTCGTACCCAAAGAAAGGTTACTTAAGCTGTAAACAAAAATAACAAAACATCTGATATAAAACCAATGAAAACTACGTACTTTCAATCAATACGTAGTTTAGACTTCCACCATCAGATAGCACCACTGTTCTGAAAATTCTACCCTTTACTGTATTTAAGTCATGCCCATTCTTAAAATTCTGAAATGAATTAGCAAATCTACGTAAAAATACCTTTAATTTAACACCTCAAACGTTAACATCAGCCGTCCAGCCGTTATCGAGTTATGACCGTGAATAAAAAACCCCCAGCATACTAATATATAGGATATGTTACAAGGTATTCGGTATAGATTAATTTACTGTGATTGTTATCAGTCTGTTATAATTAGTGTAATTTTGAAATTACTCATAGCCATTAGGTTAAGCTTCTATTAATTTCAAGGTCAAACTTTCGATACAGTGACTATCAGACTAGTGACAGTTCAACCACCGGTGAATTCCCGGTACCTGTGACTACAATAGCCACAAGTGACTTCCCGGTACTGATGTCTACACAACCACCGGTGACTTTCCGGTACCTGTGACTACATAGCCACAAGTGACTTCCTGGTACTGATATTTACACAACCACCGGTGAATGCCCGATACCTGTGACTACAATAGCCACAAGTGACTTCCCGGTACTGATGTCTACACAACCACCGGTGACTTTCCGGTACCTGTGACTACATAGCCACAAGTGACTTCCTGGTACTGATATTTACACAACCACCGGTGAATGCCCGATACCTGTGACTACAATAGCTACAAGTGACTTCGAGGTGCTGATGTATACACAACCACTGGTGACTGCCCGATACCTGTGATTACATAGCCACTAGTGACATTCCGGTACTGATGTCTACACAACTACTGGTGACTGCCCGATACCTGTGATTACATAGCCACAAGTGACTTCCCGGGTCTGACGTATACAAACTACTGGTGACTGCCCGAAACCTGTGACTACAATAGCCACAAGTGACTTCGAGGTACTGATGTATACACAACCACTGGTGACTGCCCGATACCTGTGATTACATAGCCACAAGTGACATTACGGTACTGATGTCCACACAACTACAGGTGACTGCCCAATACCTGTAACTACATAGCCACAAGTGACTTCCCGGGTCTTACAAACCACTGGTGACTGTCCGAAACCTGTGACTACATAGCCACAAGTGACATTCCGGTACTGATGTATACACAACCACTGGTGACTGCCCGATACCTGTGACTACATAGCCACAAGTGACTTCCCGGGTCTTACAAACCACTGGTGACTGCCCGAAACCTGTGACTACATAGCCACAAGTGACTTCCCGGGTCTTACAAACCACTGGTGACTGCCCGAAACCTGTGACTACATAGCCACAAGTGATTTCCCGGCACTGATATATACACAACCACTGGTGACTGCCCGATACCTGTGACTACATAGCCACAAGTGACTTCCCAGGTCTTACAAACCACTGGTGACTGCCCGAAACCTGTGACTACATAGCCACAAGTGACTTCCCGGCACTGATGTCTACATAACCACCGGTGACTATACAACCGTCTGTTATTCCTTCTTCCCAACTCATAAACTCCCTAAACCGTTAGCCTGACAATCTGCATGGAGGTGGGTAATAGATGCGGGCTCGATACTGGCCTATCAGGGTTTCACAAAACCCTTTATATCTCAGCCCTATGGGTTTTTAAAATATTGATGTTATCTGTTATAGGTCTAGTAATGTTTTGTTTTTCGATTCAAATCTTGGTTGTTGTGATTTAATTTGCTAGCCCATGCGAAGTTTGGACCCGAAACTGTAAATGATAAAAATCATTCATAATTTACATAATGTGTAATATATGATTAAGTAAATCATACCCATTACTTACTTAAATCCTAACTAAATATTCAATGTTACTTACCTATGTTCATAGATGATTCCACCATGTACTCTACGATGCCAATATGACTTGATTCATAATTTTCATTAGTCAACTTCAAACCGTACCTGAGGCAGATGTGACCGTCACAAGAACAAATGAATTTTCCAGTTGTCAATTGTGTTAATTGGTTCCGATTCACTGGATCCTGTCAGACGAGTTGCCAGGCTGTCACTTTACTTGTGTTCCTCATTTAATTGAATTTGCATGTTGTCGTGATTGGCCAATCTGCGTATTATGAGAATTTCTTTGTTATCAATTATTTTACATATAACATTAAATGTGTACCAATTTGTAAATTAATATTGTTTTAATTTTTTGGTTTAATTATTTTTACAGTTATATTAATTATTATTACTTAATTGCAAATTGAGACTTTGCGTATAACTAAAGTATGACACTCGAATATATATTGTTATGGCACTAGAAGATGAATAAAATATCTTTTGCTAATGATCGAGTATAGTTTCTACCAAATATGTTCCTATGACTCCAGGGTTTTTAAAATAACTCAAGTTTTACCTTTAAGCAGGGAAGCAACAAATTATTACACTCTATCCAAGAAACATCAAATTTAGCACACTTTTGTAAGGCAACTGTGTTGCAGCATATATTTAACCACATCTTGCCTTAGCAAGAATGAACCCGTGAACCCGTGATGGGTGGCTCTTATCCTTTACCATTGAAAGCATCTTGAGCTGCTTTTTATAATTATTATTTATGACTTGATAATATTTAATGATATATTAAGGCGGCTTTTGTAAATAGGACTTCTTTGTTCTGTACCGATTTCGTCGATTGGGGGGAAATAAATTGGCTCAAAGTGTAGCTGTGCAAAGGGGTTTAGCAATTTTCAATACAGGGCAAAAACAGCCAACAGACTTCCTTTTCGGACTATAAGGATAACATGGGATCAATTTAAATTTAACAGCCACTTATTTATACTTTAAAACACAGTTTGACAACATTAACAAATGCTAATTGAACAATATTAGTATAAATACTAATAATACTGAAATTATAACACAATCTGATTAGATTGTATAATAGCAAGACGGCAAAACTTAGCTAGATTTTGAACAACAGGTCCACTAGTGAAAATATTATATTTCTTTTCACTGTTAGATATTATCATATAGGCCCTACAGACACCCTTTTAATGAACCAACAATTCTGTTAACAGTACTGCTCCTGATAAAAAAAACTGATAAAACTCAACACTCATGTTCGACATTAATCCTAGCAGGGGTCAAAGTTATGACCAGTCAACAGCTGTTACTTATTTTTTCCTTATTAATAAATTTGACATACTTAATTGAGTAAATTTGTCATATGAGACTAGTAAGTTCACCTAGTTTTTTCAAATTCGATAACTAAACATGGTATATATTTATTTGAAATACTAATTACATTTTATAATTCTTTTATTAAGGTTTTACTAGAATAAACATAAAAATAGCTAATAATTCTTTAGCTGGTTGAGTTTTTACTACATATTTTTTATAACCATAAAAATATTAATGTTTTAAATTTACTGGAAAGTCTAATGACGAGATGAAAAGCCACGTTTTTTGGCCGCGGAGAATTCAAAATTTAATACCTCTATACTTGATTTCCCCAGGTAAAATGTGTCGTCTTCGGACATTGTAAACAAAACATTATGAAATGTAATTAAAAAACTTCAAACAACTTGTCAACATATTTCAAATCTAACATATATAATATATGTTACAATGCAATGGATTTGGGCCAGTCTCATCGATCATCATCAGGACCATTAAGAAAATCTAAAAAATAAATTGCAACTTATAATTATAACATCGTGCGCAATGCTAATAAAGACGAATGCAAGCATAAACATAAAATGATTATGCTTGGTAAGAGTAGTATTTGAATTAATAAAGTAAATGGATTGAGATATAATTTATTTTTCATTCATCTCTTTCATAAACAATACTACCATAAGATGGTATTTTGAAAATCCCGTGCGGTGTAGCCCTGAGGTGAATTCAAAATGTTGAAATAGCTTATAATCGTCTAGCGTACGTATAGAACGTAGAAACCAAGTTTCATCTAAACCAATTCATCCGTTTTGCTGGGAAAAGCCAACAAACACGATCAAAACCGCGCTAAAATTCGTTTTTGAGTGGAAGCCATTATTTTTGAAAAAGGAGTATGGCAGTTTAAAGTAGCCTAAAACCTTCTCACGATTGTATAAAACAAGGAAACAAAGATTCATAAAAATCAGTGCACCCGTTTTCCCGAGAATAGTGAACAAAAACACTTTCTTGAGCGTTACCGAAGGACAAACAGACGGATAGAAATTGAGAAAAGACTTTTATGGCTCCCCTAGGGTGTAAAACGCGAAATTATGCAAACATGTCATAATTCCAAGCAATTTGGAGACAAAACTTTAATTTTTTATATAGATATCCTCTCTGTATACTTATGTCATTTATTACCAATCTTCACTCAACGTTTTAAATAAGGAATACACCATCTTTAAGTCATCATTTGGTTCAATATAAATAAATTCTTTGTTCATAAGAATAACATAGGATCTTTAAAACCCAGTGGAGCAGATTCCTAAGGTGATTTCCAAATATCCAATTAACCTAAAACCTTCTAACGCACACATAGAACATAAAAAAAAGTTACAACGAAATCTCGTTTCCCGTTTCCCTGTGAAAAGCGAACAAAACGTGACCAAAATCGCACGAAATCGCATTTTTGAGCGGCCGCCATTCTTTTTCCAAAAGGTATATGCCAGTTTAAAGTAGCCTAAAACCTTCTCATGCATGCTTAGAACAAAAAAAAAACAAAGTTTCATCAATGTCAGTGCATCCGTTTTCCCGTGAAAATCGAAAAAAAATCCGTCCTTGAGCGTTTCCGACAGACAGACAGACAGACAGTTAGACAGACAGACAGAAATTGAGATAAGACTTGTTTTGGCTTCCCTAGCGTGTAAAACGTGAAAATATGCAAAAATTTCATAATTCCAAGCAATGTACAGACAAAACTCTAATTTTATTTATATAGATAGTAGTATATAGTGATGTTTGTGTATTAAAGATATTACGTAGTTATAATTTTTATAATTTAGTTATAGAAATAAATTACACATTTTAGAAGTCAAATGTAAACATCAGTCAACCATAGCAATAACTTAAATTTTAAAAATTAATAACTACATCACCATACCAATGTAACTACATGATAATAGCACGTATTTTGGTATACGACCTAAAAAAACTGTCTGTTGTGCGTGGGAAGAAAATTAGCTTGAAACAAATTTTCAACTACAAGTCTGACACAATTATTTTACTAAAAGTCTCATTTTAAAACATAAAATAATACAAATATATCATTTAGTTTTGTGCTGATCATGATTTCAGAGAAAATGTTCTATGAAATGGAAATGGAATGGATTTGTAATAATTATTTTAAAGATATTAATACTAAACCAGTTTCGTGTTCCTTATATGGACAAGATCCAAAGTTTATGAGGTTGTAAAGTTCCTATCTGCTGAGTTTATCACCATAATAACTCTCGTTTTTCAAATAGAGTTCATAGAGAAAAGTAATAAGAAATGTTTAAGAAAGGTATGGTGGGTGTCAACATTTAATCATAAATTAATGTTGTGATCATTGACAGATGTTATGTTTACAAAAGTAAATATCCCAAATTATTTTGTAGATTTGTTTAACTTGTCAAACGATGTAAAATATTTTTGACTAAATGAGTATTGCCAATTGAACGTATAATGATGAAAAAACTATGTTGTTGTACCCTTCTGACATTATGAATATTCTTCAGTGTGTACAGAGTGGTGTCTACTGAATGGGTATACACAGTCTACTTGGGTGGAGTACAAAATAAAACATTTACTTCGGATATTTAACACCACAACAACTAAAATTAATAAAAAAACACATTAATTTTTCTAAAAAGTATTTCAATCAATTAAAAAATAATATTTAAAGTTTAATGATAAGTTTATAAACACTTATAGATTTTCAAAACTATACATTGATTGATGTGCAGTGTCATTTATCTCACTTGTAAATATTGATTCAAACATTGAATCTGATTGAAAATCTGTAAATTATCTGACGATGACAAATTTTAAAAGTTACTGTTAAGCTTTCAAACATCAAGGAGTTTAACTAATTAATATCAAGATGACTTCTTTCGGGATTTAATTTAATGTTCAAGAGTATTGCTAAGGGTTTGATTAAATTTGAGTTTAACAAAACATACATTTTACGTTTAAACTCGGGTGCTGTTAATTTTATTAAATCAATAATTTTATTGATCGTCTGGACTTGTGTCAAACAATTCGTTATAAAGTGCGTTCCTACGACACTCACGCAAGACACGGTATATCGACCCTCGTCGACACTCGATAACCGCGATCGTTGTACGATACGATTCGTCTGACAACGTGCGTGACATGCGTTGTCAATGACCAATATACATTTCTAGGTAAAATACCTTAAACACCCTAAAAAGTCCTAACTCAAGACCCGGTGATTTACCGGGTCTAACTCATAGACAAATTTGATCAAAAAGTTTTTTTTTTGGATGTTGATAATACATGTTTTTAAGTGATATTGGTAATTCAAAGGAGGGCGTGAATCGCGCCCCCTATTTTTAGATGATTTTTTGTGTTGTGTTTATATTTTTATTAAAAATTCGTGACCCGCCGTTTTGGTGGGCTTCAACGGAAAAGGTGTTGGAGGTCAAACTTTGGTTCCGGAGAACAAAACGTGTAAGTCAACTGACAACATCTGAAAATATCCCTCATATCGTGCAGTTTTTAACAATATAGTCAATATCAATCTTAAAACTGTACTCTTCTTGGATGTAAAAGTTTTAAACCCCACCAAACAGATCTCTTGTCATAGATAATTTGAAACTAAGCCAACAAATTTTACGTAATGCAAAATCAAACTGCACATTTGAAGACTAGGGTTTTACGGAATAAGTCCTTTTCCCCATACATATATCTGAAGTTGAATTTGAGGTTTTAAAATAAATTTACGAATTATAAGAGTTTTGCCTTGGATTTACAGTACATAATTTTATTTTCACATGTGAAAACACATAGTCTTGGCTAATTATGAGGATTGACTTGGAATTTACTGAATAAAATTATGTTTAGTGAATTTCCTTTGGAAAGTGAACTATTAGCATGACCCGCACGGTGAAACTTAAGCCCGGGACCACCATAGAAGTTTTGACCATAGAACATGACCCCCTGAACAAGTTTTGGGGCTTCGTTCAATATTATATATACATATATATATGTGTGTATATATATATATATATATGTGTGTGTTTGCACTCCAGCGGTCGCATTTTATGTCCGATTTACTTCAAATTTGGTAGGGCCGTTCCTTTCTCTAATGAGTTCGACAAGCTCGTTGGGCAAAACAATCGGAAAACTTGAAACCCATTTTTTGGGGATTAATCTTTCAAATTTTGAGTTTTTGGGCCCAAAAAGAGTCAGAAAAGCCCCGGATGTATAATTTATGCATGTAAAAAGATGGAACTTAGTGAGGCGAAAGTCTTAAGTCCTCTCTCGTCATTATAGCATAAATATTTACCAAGTTATTAAAGATGATGTGTTTCGATTAAACACAGTACGTTGTCTTATGGGGTTTTACACTAGAAAAACCTGTTATTCCTTAGTTAGAGTACTTTTATCATCCCCAGCAACTCACGCCTACTTTCAAGCCAGTCTGGGCCTTCACCTAACATTATAATGCACAAAATTGTATTCCCAGCTTTGCAGGTAAATGAAACCAGGAGCAACAGAACAGCCAAAAAAATCAATGTTTTCAGATTTCAGTAAAAATTGGAATATATGTATGTTTTTACACTGATTTTGAGTTTTAAAAGTTTTTATGTGAAAATTCACTTCCCTCACGTCAGCGTGCTGAGTGCGAACTAGTTTTCCGATTCATTTGAGTAAAAATATCTCAACTATGTAATGGTTCACATTGTAGATGGAGACAGTTGATCTTTTAACCTCGACAGATAAGAAGTGTTAAACCAATAATATTTCACAACAGGCGGAGCTTAGCGCGAGATAACAGACACTAGACGGATGGACGCAATGAGTAGACTCAAAATTATTGAATTACAACTATAAAATGAATTTTTCGCTTTTAAAACTGATTTTTACTTTCTCCCCTTATACATAGCATATGGAGAAAGTATTGTTTCGTCAAATTTTTCGAATTTGAGTTGTTAGTGGAAATATTAGTTTTAGTGCTACCTGAACCCAAAAAAGTGGTTTTTACCTGATGGTCTGTCTCTCTCTCTCAGTGTGTGTGTGTGTGTGTGTGTGTGTGTGTGTGTGTGTGTGTGTGTGTGTGTGTGTGTGTGTGTGTGTGTTTGTGTGTTTGTGTGTGTCTGTGTGGATGTGTACAGAGCTTCGGTATGTAGTTACTAATCCTCAATATCTTGAGGCGTTTATTTTTTTGAATTTTTGATTTTTAAGAGTAACTATACCCCAAAAATCGCCAAAAAAACATGAAAAATCCAAATTTCTCAAAAAAAACTCAAACGATTTTGATTAAACTTTAGTGGTTTGTAGAGCTTTACGTTTCCAAGAAAATGACACCACCCGCATTTCTGGAAAAATTTGGGTTCAGAAATTACTATACTTAAAACACAAAAGAATTAAGTTTTTTTAATTTTTCATAAAAAAACATCAATGTTAAAAATATTACTATTCACCATTCAAAATAGCTCAAAAAACTAAATAAATTAGTAATTTGAATGAATATTTTTAGGATTGCTAATTGTGGAGAAAATTGAAATTTTCATTTAGTGGTAAACGCAGTACGTTGTCCAATGTTATTCTTAAGGGGAATGCAGAAACAAACT
This sequence comes from Allygus modestus, assembly GCA_963675035.1. NCBI lineage: Eukaryota > Metazoa > Arthropoda > Insecta > Hemiptera > Cicadellidae > Allygus > Allygus modestus. The sequence goes on from OY776111.1 coordinate 426,764,004, forward strand.
ATTTCTGTCTTATTTACTGATCAATTTCATTAAAACTTGATATGCAGGTCAAGTTAGCATTGACCAAGAGAGGATGTTCGAAATATGTTGCCATATAATCCTGGGGGGACAAGGGGGCATTTCCCCTTTCAAAACCACCGTGTGCCACAATGGGATTTTATAGTGCCTCCCAGAAAGGGATTTGGGTGGATATTCCGAAAACAACTATTTTAGACAATTTTCTGCGCATTAATCTGTACTTCATCTTCTATATTTACTAAATAAAAAAAAAGGTTTCCATTAAAGTTTGGCTAAAAGGGAGAAAGTATTTGTCAGTTTCTGATACCGTTTATTTTAAATATATAAAGTGAGATTAATAATATTGGCTTGGATATCACCGCGACATTGACCTCTGACCTCGGCCAGAATGATAACGGCGCGTATCGCGAGATAACAGACTCCTAGTGAATCAACAAATATTTACTGTATTACGGTGGTGAAATTGGAAAAACCTAAAACCACAAAAACCTAACAACGCTTTGAATTGGAAAGATATGTTCTGTCAGTTGATGGTCGCGGGTGCTCTGGGTATTCTCGATGACGTTTTGTGAATTAAATCCAGACAATTTCACATGTCAAAATTGGGGTAAAAACACGAAATTTGAAGGGAAAAGGGGTCAAATTGAGGTTGTTTTTACTATAAAATGCCCAATTACAGCTGGCACGAGTGCCTAGAATTTAACGTAAAATTTAATCCTGCAAATTTATAATGTCAAAATTGGGTTAAAAACAAGAAGTTTTAAGGGAAAATAGGCCAAATTGATGTTGTTTAGACAAAAAATGAACAAAATTATAAAATTTCTATAAACATTCACATTCTGTTTGAGTATAATTGACCTCTCAGGATAATTTTTATGTTGTTTAGCTATCACAGGATTTGAAGTTAAGAGCATGTCAGAATTGGGTTAAAAAACACGAATTTGTAGGGGATAAAGTGAGAAATATAAGTTTTTTCAGCCAAAAAATGATCAAAACTAGGAAATTTCCCATAAAAAATCCCGGTGATTCTGGAGAAATGATGTTATCTAACAATGGTGACGTCACGTGATGATCACGTGACTCGAATTCCGTCTTTTAGATCGCTATTTGCATCAATTACATCCACTGTTCCAGCAAAATCTCCATCAAAAGCCCCATCTAAAGCTCCTTGCAATGTTCTATTCAGTATTCAAAGCTCCATTACATTCTATTATTTATCTTTGTTATTATTGATCTATGTTTCTTAAATCCATCTTTTAACAGCTGTTGTTGATTTGTATTAACTGTTAATTTACTAAACTATTATTTGAGTACGACGAGCTGAGACTTATTCCAGTAATAAAAACAGAGCAGAGGGAATTTATAGCGTCGTAAACTTGATCTTACATCCCTTTGAAAAACAGGGTCCTAGATTCGTATCCGTTATTGTCTTTAGTAATTACAACTAATTATAGGTATTAAACTTAAACTATTGTCGAAAATATGTTACTTTAAGAGGTATATTTTTTGATCAGTTATAAAACAGAACTATTTGGATTTCCAATATCGTATAGTCCACTAAAAGTTAAATATTTTATGCTAGTGATTGTTTAAATCTCTAATGATAACTAACGAAAGTGTATTAACTGTAATCAACTGAGAGCCTGATAACGGTTTAACTAGCTTTTAAAGATAATAAATGCACTACTGATACCTAATAGAGCCAATTATTGTCATGAGCGGTAAACTTAAACCCTTCATAAACAACACTCAACTTAATTTGAACAACATTTCCATCGCTAACACGAATACTTTAACTGTACAACTTTAGATGACTACTTCTATATAATACATTGCCATAGCACCGCCTAATTTCTTGCTAAATTATAATATAGATTTTTAATTTAATCCCTAATTTTTAATCCAATTTAAAAATTATTATATGTGCTAAGATACTTAGAGGATTTGACATTTTGTAATCTGTTGATTTATGGATTGTGTGGAATTAGTTTATCACCAAAGTACACACAACTATAACACAATTAAGTAATATGAAATCAAACTTTTAAATTTGACTTTAAAGCCAAATCAGAATCCAAGAGAGATCTAAACTACATATTCTGCAAATACATGAGTTTTTTTGTAGTTCATGAGTTTTTCTTAAAGTTCTGTTTTTAGTTCGTGATTCAAGACTGGTGTAAGCTATATTTCTCTGACAGCTGGGGAAGTCATATTGTGCCCTAAGGGAGCTTAGGCTTTCAGTGTATGAGAAACTGGCGAGAATAAAACTCAACACTGATGTATTGGAATACTACAGTGGGTCGCTTAGAGTGTAGGGATATACAAGCGGCGACTCTAGTACAGACCCTTAACTACTTTCACACTATAGTAACTTTGAAGTAATACAATGTTCAAGATGTTGGTGTACTTGTTTGATTATAATGCACAAAACATTGTTTAAATAGCGTAGTACAAAATGTTCATAAATTGTTTATACATTTAAGCTATTTAAATTTAGCATTGTATGTAATTTGGACAACAATATCTTATTTTTAGATAACCTTCCACAACTTATGCTAAAATTGGGTCAATTATTCTTTTCTAGGAAAATATATATAAACTCTCTGAAAAGTAAAATCTGTGTAGATACTCTCTACACACATTTTTTGGTGAAGTAACTGTCAAATTCTTTAGTCATTTTGATTCAGAGATAAATTTGAATGTAATAAAAAGAGCGACTTTTAAGTGGCAATAGCCAATCTGGGGAGCAGCTCTTCAACCCTTAACGGCCACCCCCTTCCTTCTTATGTGTTTAAAACTGTATCAAACGGATGTGATATTCTCCTCCTTTATATTTAACCAATGTTTCTAAATATATGAAGTTTAAACCCATCAAAAGTCATGTAAATAACTGAGACGCACACGTGAATGTTATAGTATGTTAAACGTAATTTAGCGTTTCTTGTAGTAATATTTGTAATGTGTCTATAAAATTTCTATAAAATATATGGGTTTATAATTGTTTTTTAAATTTTACTTTAATTTAAACAAAAATGTTGACACTAAAATAAATTTTTGCTCTCTTGAAAATACCCAATAACAATAAACATGTTCGGGCCTTCAAAGTTGAATTATTAATAACAGCCATTAATTTGAATCTATAAAAATATCAATATAAGAAACAAGAACTGTTTAGACCTTCCGTACTAAAGCTAAACCAACATTGCGATATTATTGAAAAGTATAACTATTAGTGGTATTTTGTAAATTTATAAAGAATTATATATCTAATAAAAAAATATAAGTTTGATAATTTGTATAGCGATGTATTATTTATTTTTTTTAAACTAAACAAAAAATAATGTTTAAGGTATCACCAAACTAATTATTCCTAACTAATGTGGTCCATTTCCTGCCGCGGCATTAGAACTGGCGAGTCTGGGTATTAACACTTTCCTCCAGTTGAATCTCATTATCGTTGACGAGCTCTTGCCGAAACATTCCTGGGAATAAGTTTGAGACTCTCACAACTTTGATATTAAAGCAAACTTTGTTGGGGATTGCTTTTAATCTTTAATGAAGCGTTGACATAAGAATTAGTGTTATTTGCTTAGTATAATTATATTTTATCATTATTTTCAACACATTTTTAGTATCGATGTACGTTTCTAAACTTTTTACATGATGGTTTAAGTAAATAGACGTCCTAACAAAACAATGTAAACTATATTCTTTAAACATTTTTAAAAAACGGAAAAACAGAGCAGAACAATTTATACAATACTATAAAATTTGTATAATTATTTTAGATAAAATATGTGTCACATACAATTCTTATTCTAATATTCTAGGTTAGCTTCGCACTATCTTATCTTACGTTACAACGAAATAATTCTATAAAAGCGAAAAAATAAAAGTGTGTTGAAAGTTTTATGTTTATTAATTAAGTATATTAATTATACTGTTGGAACATTTGCTTGAAACTGAACAATGTTCAACCATCTTGCTATCGTGTCCTCTCAAACTCGTCCCTCTCAAACCCGTCCCCACCACCCTAAATTACTGGACCGTACTAATGAGGGGCGGCTGATGGCACACCGCTGCTTACTGCCGACTGATCTGATCCTACTGGAACTAGTTCATGGGACAGGAACCTGAACTGAATCTCTTCATGATATTTTAAAATACAGGTGAAAATTCAAAAAATTAATTAACTTTTTCCTACTTTTTTTTGAACTGAATTATTAGACCTGGACGATTGGGCCTTATATGGGTAGGAGAATATTAAATAACAAATTACACACAAATATTTTAGCTAAAACATGTTCTCTACGGGCCCATTGTTAAAATACCAAGATACACACAAATCACAAAGTGAGATTTCGCGGCATATTGAAGTAAAACCTTAAGCCTTGTTACCGAAATAATAAACAGTTATGTAAGTGGATATAAAATGTGATATTAAGAAAAGTAAAATCGGATTACGGGTTTGAAATAACAGATTTATTATTTAATAGCAAATTCCAACTTATTTGTTTAAGATTCATTGTTGGTGATGGTGAATTTATTATATTTAAGAAATTATTTTGGCCATTTTCATTTCTTTAACAGATTGAAGACGGTATCAAATTCCAGATCCCCAAACGTCGTACAACCTTTTTTACAGTCAGTGATTGAAAATGCCCTCAATAATATCTTAACTAACATCTTTAAACTAACTTTACACATTTAAACTACTACTGTTTAAAGTGTAGCGATTCAGTTCAGGTTCCTGTCCTACGAACTAGTTCCAGTAGGATCAGATCAGTCGGCAGTAACCAGCAGTGTGCCATCAGCCGACCCTCATTAAGTACGGTCCGGTGATTTAGGGTGGTGTGGACGGGGTTGAGAGGGACGAGTTTTAGAGGTGACCTTGCTATCGTAAGCATTAGGCACGTCTGTCATAAGAATGTTATTAAAAAATGCTGTATTTTTTCCTTACTGTGCAGTGCTCGCCTTGAATTTAGTAAAACATCTTGTTCAAGTTTAGAATAAACAGATCGTGTTATGAATTTAATAAGTGTATTTACTTGCACTTCGCTCATAACATATGTTGTTGCTGAAAAAATTGAGAACATGTTTTTTGGAACGAAACTAAATTCAAATTGCTCTCCATGTTGTTCTTATGTGGAAAAAGGTAATTTAAAGGCGGTATGTTCTGTGAAGAAAATAAGTATTGACAGTTAAAACATATTTTGCACATCATCGTATCGAGGCCATTCTTTTGACAAATTCGTCAAAATTGGTTCAGAAACAACGGAAGAGTGCTATTTCAAAATATTGCCATGTTTTGTTATATTTCTTCATTGTTTACCTCACCAATTTAACTCTGAAACTATTCCAGAATTTTTTCACATGGAAGAAAGCTATTTTTATTTTTGTAACTCTAAATTAAGTGAGATATAATTTAAACTAACGAAGTTTAAGAAGCATATAGTTTAATAAGTGCATATAAACCCGAAATAAATAATTTGCCTACGCGCTAATTTTTATCTTAGTAAATTTATAAAAATACTTCCAAATCCTTTATTTTGTTATGTTATTACATTTTTAGTATAATTAAAAACACTTTACTGTTGTAAAACAAAATGCAAGGCCAAAAACGTAGTTCGTCTCATATGCTCCGAGCTAATGGAAGTTATGTTATGTTTAAGATAGGTTAAAAAATAATAATGCTCAGCATATACTATTGACAATAAAAATAGGATATTGAAGAATTATATTGTTCAATCATGATGTTTATGTTATTTTGAGAACATAAAATCAAAATATTAATGACGCCGGTCTTTTGATTTTGTATATATATAAATTATAAATATTAATTTAACGAAGTAAAAATATCTTTTTAATAACATTTACAGGTGTCAATATTTAATATATAGATTTAAAGTGTTTATATTTATTCTTTGAACTGATCAAACATCAACTTATAAAAAGGTGGGCTTCTTAAAGCTATATTTAAATTTCAAATCGAGGTTTGATTTGAAATTTTTAAGTTCCGATTTACATTTTAAAATATAAATCCTGCATTGTATCAAGCTCTTTAGTTATATATTTTTTGTCATTCCCTGGATTTTGTTTGCGACTTTCATCGTCACTACTACTAAATTTTTTTCTACAACTAAATATATCAAATTGTAATTAAAATTCTATATTTAGATTGTCAGTATTATTAAGTGCTTTAATATTACTTAACACATATTCAGCATATATTAGTAAATGTTAAATTTAGCTGTTTATATATAAAATATAGAAAACCAGTTAATATTAACGTAATACTATAAAACACTTATGCAAATGATAGAAAATTAGTACATTATTATTATTGTTTACTAAAGCACATTTCCATATTGCAATATCTACGAAAGTGAGGATAATTTTAAGTTTTTGGACAAAGGGAAATTATGGTTCCAATTAGAAACGAGTTCACTTATTGATAAATGCCACAGTTTTGGCTAACCGTCGCGTTGGCTGTCATCCAGCAACAGATCATAAATTAGGACACAGTTTGTCAAACTGTAGCTTACGTGTTACCTTCAGCAGTATTCTTGGTATTCTTGGGAATCCTACAGACACACTATCACAACACAGTAAATATCTCAGCTAGTGTCCCAATTGCATTTGATAAGCAAGAGTAAGTATTCATACCCTATGATTTTGTAAATATACTTTGAATGAAAACCAACAACGAGACAAAGTATATTTTAAACGTGTATTTTTGTGGCTTAACATAGAAAGTTACTATTGTTCCTGGTAGAGGTGCTTCACTCTTCTAGCCTATAACCTATAACATAAGTAATATGTACTTATGTACATTAAATAAGAAAATTCCCACATTTCATGGCAGTGAAGGTTTACAGTAAATTGCAGAAAGACTCATGGACAATGGAGAATTATTCCACTTTCGAAAATAAATTGTAAAACTTTCTCTTAGACAAAATATACCATTTAGTAGCAGATTGAGATTTGCAGATCCTCATGTGACAGCATTCTGGTGTTCTAATATTTCAGTTTTTTATTTTTTATTTTGTTTTTATTTTATACATTTAATTTTTAAAGATTGTTGTATTTATAACTGTTTAATATGTCATATTTATTATATAAAACTGTTTATACCACTTTTCAGGTAAAAGACAAATAGGAAGGTATAAGGTATTTTTTTATATATTTTATGACATAAAAATAAATTAATCAGGACAAAACATTCATGATAAAATGGCTGCATTTAACAGACACATTCTTCATATTATATGTTTTTTAATTGAAACAAATCTCGCATTTTGATAAGTTTTATAATTATATTGATTTTGTTTGTAATGTTTCAAGAATAAATTATTCTTGTTAGCACAATTTTAAAAACAATCATTCCAAGAATAAGTAACTATTCTAGGGAATTTATTTTCAATTTTGGTTTTAATGAAGTCAGTGACAACAAGAATGAAACTCAGATTAAGAAATATTTCGTGTCTTTCAAGAACGATTTTTCAAGCAATTTTGTTTCCAATCTCCAGCCAATTTTCTATAATAAGGTGCTCCTGTCTATCTTAAGCAACTTCTGGTTTTGGATGTATTTCACTGTAATCATAACTGTTCACAAATTAAATCAAACAGTTCAACATACATAATTTGTTATATTCAGTTTTAAAATTAAATTTAGCTTAAACAATTTATTATTTAGATGCACTATTCGTAGGTGAACCTTACAATTTACGAAAGTTGATTTAAACATTTGTTTAAAGCATATTTTATGTATATTTATAAGTTTGACTTGAGCATTCCTTATTTATTCAAAATAGATTTATGATCAAGTCATAGCCAATCAGAAACAGTTACTGTTTTACCTTTATTATGTTGTTATGCTTGGCTTAGAAATAGATGTTTGGTTTTATATCTCTAAAACTAGTAAGATATTTATAGTTTTATATTAAACAATAAACTAATTCTACATCTACAACAAAAAGATTTCCAAAACAATAGGTCCTTCCGTTAGGGATATTTGATTACTGTGTGTGACAAATGACAGCAGGTTTTCTAATCAAAGCTAAAACATAATAATCAACTAAAATTAAATAAAGTTTAATCATGAGCACAAAATTGAAGCGATTCAAATTGTGCTTGTAAATATAAACGTTGTTGCCATCAGCCAGTTTGGGCTCATCTCCGTAAACCTATTGAGCCGCTCGGGTAATTAACCTTGCTGACATTTATGGAATCATTTGTATAAAATGTTCTCTGAGAATAAAATGGGCAATTTTTTATTCCACAAGCACAGAATCTTGAGAAAAATTACAATAATAATAATAATATATAATAGTTAATTATATATATACAAATAATAACAATTGTCTGACAAATCCTCGTACACAAATGGTCATAAATATAATTCAAAACGAGTTCGCACGCAGCACGCTGACGTAAAGGAAGTGAATTTCCACATAACAACTTTTAAAACTCAAAATCAGTGTAAAAACATACACTTATTCCAATTTTTATTGAAATCTGAAAACATAGATTTTTTGGCTCTTCTGGTGCTCCTGGTTTCATTTACCTGCAAAGCTGGGAATACAATTTTGCACATTATAATGTTAGGAGAAGGTCCAGGCAGGCTTGAAAGTAGGCGTGAGTTGCTGGGGATGATAAAAGTACTCTAACAAAGGAATAACAGGCTTTTCTAGTGTAAACCCCCCATAAGACAACGTACTGTGTTAGGCGAAACACATTTTCTTTAATAACTCGGTAAATTTGTATGCTAGAATGACTACAGAGGGCTTAAAACCTTCGCTTCACTAATTCCCATATTTGCACATGCATTAATTTTGCATGCGGGGTTTTTCTGACCCTTTTTGGGCCCAAAAACTCAAAATTTGAAAGATTAATCCCCAAAATATGGGTTTAGAGTTTTCCGATTGTTTTGCCCAACAAACTTGTTCAACTTATTACAGAAAGGAACGTCCCTACCAAATTTGAAGTAGATCGGACAAAAAATGTGACCGCTAGAGTGCAAACACTCATTATCCTATAATACGGATATATATAGACATATATATATGTCTATATAGATATATATGTCTATATATATATATCTATATATATATGTCTATATATATATATATATATACAATTTTGAACGACCCCCCAAAACGTGTTCAGGGGGTCACATTAGGAACTTCTATGGTGGTCCCGGGCTTACGTTTCACCGTGCGGGTCATGCTAATAGTTCACTTTCCAAAGGAAATTCGCTAATAAATTATACCAGAAAAATTACACATACATTCATCTTTTTAACCATTTTATGTGACAATAAATTCCTTTATACCTAATAAATATGAAATACAAAGTTTGGTAGCCTATATGCGAAGTTTCCTAATATACAATTTTGACATTCGCCTAAATCCCTTTGTTGAAGGCATAACAGAGTAGATACTCACACAGTGGTTTTAAGAGGGGAAATCCTCCCTCCTCCCCGTGGATTAGGTGGCAACATATTCCGGATATTCCCTCTTGGTCAATGTTAGTTTAACATATAAACCAAGTTTTAATTAGAAAACAAGAGAAAGGTTAATAACTTATAAAGCAAAAAGACCTGTATACATTCAAGTGGTTTCAAATTATCCAACTGCCTACTGCAGTTTTGGTCTCTAATCTTTAGGCGAGAAAAGTAAATTTCTTCGTCATAATGAAATGTTTCAACAAAATAATAAACAAACAATCGGAAATTTCTTATTTTGTTTAAACATTTATTCTGACAAAAGTTAATGGGTTTGTGCTAAATAAAAAAAGCCCTTTTATGTTTCACCTCAAATATTCCAAGAAATGTGGTTGATGTAATTTTACTAGAACCCTAATAACTACTGTAAACTACCAAACATTAATCTGAATCTTTAAACCGTTTTTCAGATTATTTAAATGTTTTTTTTTTGTACAATGACCCTTGAACCATATAAAAACAAACCTTTCTTCGTATGAACGTTTTGGGGGAGAAAGAAAAAAGTAACTAAAAGCAAATCGGCCTACTAAACCTGACAGACAGAATGCCTACTGGAATTTGCAACGGGAAAACTATTGTTAAATATTAAAATACGGATTCCCAAATAAACACATAAAAATAAAGTAGTTTGGATATAATTGTTTGAATGCATGTCTTCAATACTTTATAAGGTCTATCCAATAGTACAACTTACATCATACAGAAATATTTTACATGATGACAACAGCATTACACAATGTCAGCGTTTACAAAAATTACAATATTTCACTTCATCCATTACAAAGATCATACATTTATCCTTTTGTAAAGCTTTGTAAACGCCAATCCTTAAAACTAATCCGACCAATGATTTGCAATTCCGGTTTGGCAAAGGTGACGTTACTATTAATTTGAATGAAAGATGAATTAAACCATCAGCAGTTAGAACGGTGCCGCTTGGAATTCGGCCAAACCAACGAGATCGTTATCGTAATAAAAAAAAAATGAATTGATTGATTATGTCGTCAAAACTTCACTTTATTTAATAAACTTGTTCGTTTCCACATAAACTGGGGAAGCTCCAGTGTTTATGTGTAATAGTAACTACGTTAGTACATATTTTATGTTTTTATCGACAGTGGAAATAATTAATTACATCTTTTGTACAACAAAATATATACTCTCTATGATACAACCATCCAAAGCTCCAATAAAAATCCATCTCCTTAAAAGAGGTAAAAATTGAATAAAAATGTTTGGAAACTGCAAATCAAACGTATAAGTTGGAAAAATTATTCCGAAAAGAAAATATAAAACTGAACACCTGCGTACTGGCCCTCATATGAGTGCATGATCAACCTACCCAATGGTTACGTGTAATAAATATAAGGAGTTAATGTATTAAAACATAAATTTAAAGAAATCGTAAATGGTTTAAAAACGAAAATAACCATAGCTGTTTCACAGACGTATGGTAGAGATATAAAAACAAAATCTAATAGAACTGAAATGGAACCCCTTTTAATATTTATTCAACTTACTTTTAATATGGAATATACAAAGACATAAATGGCACAAAGAAGGTAGTTAAAAACAATTAAAGCTAAACCCATGCGAATAAAAAGTATATATTAAGGTATTTTATATATGAATAACAAACAATTTAAACATGTGTAGATTATATTTGTAAATTGATTTATTAAAAATTTGATTTTGATTCAGTTTTAATGTAAAATACAAAGGAAAATCAAATTCAGTAGGATAACTTATATTAGTTTTTGTTAAATTAGCCAGAACGTAAAGTTTTGCAGCATACTTTGCTTAAGATTATCAAATCGTTTGTTCAAGTGAACGCTGAAATAAAAAACATATTTTAGATAAAGGCGGGCACTAACCCACCAGAAGACCAAGATATTAATTGATTTTAGATCGATATTTTTCACTGATTAATTTATCTTGTTGCAAGATTGAAATATTCAAGTATTATCTATAGTTAAAGTGATCATTGACACGGCACAAGTTACTTTACAAATATGACTAAGTATAACAAATGTAAAAACCTCTTTGAGTAAGATAAATAATTCGTATGATTTTTGTTATAATTACATAAAACGAAGTTACGTAAAATATCAAACAAATAAACATCGTAGCTAACAAGAGAGACAAAGACGTTGTCAACCTCAACTCCAAGTTGTTGTGGTTGTTCAAGTTGTGCGATGTAATGAGCAACTTTCTACTGGAACCGTGAGAATAAACGATGCCAGAAAACTGTCACATACTTTCTCTTTGTTAATCGCCTATTAATCAATAAATTTCTTTCTACGAGGGTCGTTATTTATCAACCTCCAATAGGCCATAAATAAAAGACAAGTGTGTATAGCAAAATGATTTTATTAGCAAAGGATAGGTACACTTTTGCATACTTTTCGACATTGTCACCTTAACTATTGAAGCATTGTCGCACCTATGTACCGATACCCAGGTTTTGAGCTCGAAAGTGTCAGAACGTTTGGTGGGGGGATGCGCTGTTCCATTATGTAAACAATACCCACCTAATTCTTGTCCAGCGTTTCCGATGTGCGATCGTACAGACAACGTCATGACACACTTTAATTCAATGCCGGCAACATTCTTTGAAGAGGGCATTGAAAAGCTGGTACACTGGTTCGAAAAGTGCCTCGATCGTTACGGTGACTATGTCGAAAGGTAAGCATAAGTGAACCTTTATTTTGGTGATAAAATAATTATTTTATATACACTTTTCTGTACTTACTTACTTGAATACTTGTAGTTTCCAACCGTAGTCCTGAGGCAGGAATTGAACAGGTCAAGGGAGATAATAAAAATAAATAAATCTAAAATATGTTATTCTATCTAAAATATGTTCTTCTAGGCCTTAGGGTTCATTCAATAAAATTTAGAAAACTTTCAATATCGTAGAAACAGTTCTTAATTAGAAATGCTCTTACTTTTATTTTAAACTTTGATATTTTATGGATCTCTTGAAGCTTTTTTGGAAGAGCCTGAACAAGTTTTAAACCCGAATAGTGTGGTTTCTGTTCAAACAATTTCAGACTATGTTGTTGAGCATGGATTCCTTTTTTCCTGGTACTATATTTATGATTTATAAAATGAGGTTAAATATTTTGTAATTTAACGTAAACTACTGATTCGAAAATAAACATACATGGGCCAGTCTAGAGGCCGAGCTGGATAAACGAAACTCGGCAACTGGCATGAGGTGGCCATACCCAGGACAGTTCTTATTGCCTTTTTTTGCCAGACGAAAATTCCGTCTACATTGCTCTTGATTGCACCCCACAAAATGACTGAATAAGAGATGTGCTGTTCAAACATTCCGTGGTAGAAGAGCTTGGACAGGGGGACGCTGCCGTATGACCTCATCCTACGTAGGATGAAAAGTCCCCGAGCAAGCGACGCCTCTAATCCTTGGATATGCTCGCTCCAACCGAGCCCATCATCCAGCCTCACCCCTAAAAAGTCAGCAGTTTTTGATTGGTGAATTTGGTTCGGTTTTTTTATTTATGGCCTATCGGAGGTTGATAGAAAAACTACCCTCGTATTTAAAACATATGCATGGTATAAATTAAAATATTTACCTAATCAGTGGTTTCAGACATAATAAAAAAACATAAAATGTGAGCTTAAACCTCCTATAATTTTTGACCCCGAATTTTATAATGAATTCAGATAGCATTTTCTTATGTACCAGAAGCTCTTACAAACAAAATTATAATTAAAATCGTAATATATATATTGTTGACCAGTTTTTTAGATATTTATTGGTCTTGGGGAATATTGACATTAAACAAGATAATCAAAAATCCGGAGATACCATTGGATTGTTCCTGCACACCAAACTTCATAAAAAACAAATGTGTAGTCTGGTTACCTTTCTAGTCTGGAATTTTGTCGGTTCAAGGATCACAAATATGTAAATTAATAACTCAAGTTCAGAAATGTTGATGGAAACATTTTTTCTGAAAACAACTGTACTAAGGGAGTTTGCTCATCTAAGTGGGAAGTTTGAACGGTTTGTTATGTTTAAAACGCCTCATAATAAACGGGGGACCTTTACGTACACTATATACCCCCATGAGATTCCCCATAGATTGAAAGTCTTAGATTTGTCTAAAATTTGTCACAAAATTATATTTAGAATTGTATAAACACTAATTAAAACATATTGTTTTATTCAATCAGTATGCATTATTGATTCAATGCGTTGCACTAAAAGAGTTAAAATTAATAAAATAATTTACTTTTCACAGAAGATAGTGGACAATTATAAAGAGACATCATTTTCTAACATATCGTACTTAATTTTAACACGGAATTACTAAAAAATAAATATTCAAAAAGGTTTTCTAATTGTTGTAAGATTTATTATTTTTTACCAAACTAAGTTAATAAGGTAAATTACATCGATTGGCGTGTAACTATTGTAATATATAATATCCAAAGATATACAGATCAATTTAAATAATGCATTAAACAAATACGTAGTAGATTATTAATTTGTTGGAACGTAAATAATGGTGTAACCATTTATGATTCATAAACGGTCAAAACACACTAATAATACTTGTTCCGAATTAGCTTTTGAGAAGATATTGCATAGTAACAAATAATTGCTTCTACAACGAAGGTGGAGTTTTCTCAAAGATAACAGTGTCAGCCTATCTCGCGTTTTAGAGGGGAGAAACGTTTTGAGATCTCACAAAGAGAAAAATTCAATTAAAGTCAAGCACTCTCAAAACTCTTAAGGTTGTCTTGTTTTATTGCTGAACGCCTTTGTTTCTTTAACACAGAAAATCCTAACAAGAATTTGTTTAACAAAATTAATTAGTTGCTAAGAAATGTGATTTTCTAAATCCATTTTGTAGAGATGTTCTTGATTGGAATTGTTTATGAATCAAAATAAAACGGTGTTACTTAAATGAAAAATCTTATTTTGCATTTGCCTCTTTGAATATACATTAATTTTACATACGATTCGTTCATAATATATACCTCCTTGTAAGGTTTTTTCATTTATCCCTTCTTCTTTCACCAGAAATAAGACGCTAATTTTAAGTCTTGCAAGACGGTGACGGTATTTTAACTTTTGGTTTTAGGAACACATTACCATTATCGCAAACATAGAATAGCTGTAACAGTTCCTGAAAGCTTCTTCCATTGACGAGCCCTCAGGGAATGTCAGGACCTTCAACGGAAAAAGGTCGGTGTTATTAGCTCTTGAACTATTAAACACTTCATCCGTTTTTCACCTCTTTCTTGCACACTTAATTCCATCTTTCGAAGTAAGACTGAATTGATAGCCTTAGGGGTAGTTTTATTAGCTAACAATGTTATTAGCGAATTTCCCCTATAGGGAAGAAGCTATTACCGTAGGTCTCATGGTAAGACTTAAGTCCGAGACCATGATAATTTTTTGTTTTGAGGTCCCCAGATGACAAAAACACTATTCGTTCAAATTTATATATATATGTATATATATATAAATATATGTCCATGAATGCGATAACTTGAGTAAAAAAAACCGATTTCGATGAAATTTGGCTCAAATGTGTAAAATGACATTCATGACTTTAAGTTCGGAAACCAGAAAAATCGGACCATGAGAAGGGAGGTTTATGGGGGTTTTAAATTTTCCAAAAATCAGTATTTTGCATTTTTCACACTACAATTTTTTTAAAACTTAATTTTGGTTTTGACCATGTTATAGAGCTTATAAAAAACAAATAATATAGTATTTTGAATTATTAACCTAGATTAAGTGGTTGCGGAGAAATTCCAAAAAAAACCTACTCATAAAATCTCCCATGTTAATCTTATGGGAAAAAGGTTTTTGGCATTTCTTCAGTTTATTTTAATTTAAACTTCACATTTGCTTTTATAAATCTGTTCAGTTCCACAAAACAATCATTTTGGTGTTTAAATTGTGATTCTACGCCCAACCGTTGCTGAGATATTCAATGTGCTAAACACAGTACTTTGTCCGATGTTACCCTTATGGAGAATAAATAAAATTTGATATCTCGATTATTTATGAATGTATGTTGATGAAACTTGGTATGTGGCTTCACATAGTACTGGTATATTGATATTTGCACAAAAAATTGTTTTTTGTAGGTTATTCCCGTAGCAGCATACCTGCGTACTCAGCCCCCATATTATTCTTACGGAGAATAAGTAAAATGTAATGACTCCCTTAATTTTGAACATAAATTAATAAAACTTGGTATGTAGCTTCACTTGGTTGAGTTATATTCATAATTGCATAAAAACCCATATTTTGTTCCTTGTTGCAGCAAACCTGCTTACTCAGCCCCCATGTTGTTCTTATGGAGAATAACTAAAATGTTATATAGCGCTTATTTATGATTGAATATTGATGAAACTTGGTATGTGGCTCCGCCTAGTTAAATTATATTTATATTAGCATAGAAATCAATTGTTTCTGTTCCTTGTTTCAGCAAACCTACGTACTCATTACCAATGTTATTCTTATGGAGAATAATTAAAATCGCTTATATGTGAATATATTTTTATGAAACTTGGTACGCAGCTTTATGTGGAATTCAGACAAATATTATGCATGGGAAATTCGCTGAGTACGTAGGTTTGCTGTGATGGGGTATTTTAATATACCATACGATAAACGGGCGCTGGACCATTTCCTTCCCCGTTACAAAAAAATCTTTACAATATACAGAGTGTACCATTCCTAAACTTTAAACTATAGTTATTTGGTTTTGAATTAGAAAAAAACGTGTTATTATAAATATAGGTCCTAAAATGTTTCGTTATTAACCTGTTAGACTGTTTGTGACTATAATCAAGACATCAAGTCTTAGGAGCTGCTAAAGGTACTGACTTGAAACGTGGCACTGGAGTTATACTTGCTCAGGGATGATTTGTTATCGAATCTTACGTTTCTAGTTTTAATCGTTTCAATTTAGGAAAGCTTAATCTTGCAACCGGAATTTTTTTTAAACGTGTCAAGACATTAAAAGGTGTAACATTTAATTAAAATGATTGCATAAATATTTTAAAAATTCTTCAACCCATAGCAGAGTAATTTTTCCAAATAAAGCTGAATTTATAGAGAATTTGCATGATTTTCCTCATTAAAACTGCAATTGCTGATCTAGGGGTTTAGTGATTTTTGAAATAATTGTACTATATTTTTTGGCATTAAATACAAATCTATTGGTGCCAAGAAAACTTTCTAAAAAATTGGTATCTTCATGATATTAAGATTCTAGAAATTAAAATGACTACAATTTTTAAACAGAAAATGTTAGAAATGTCAAATTTAAAATCGATTAAGCTCTCTAAGCATAAAATACTTGTGCAATGGTTCAAGTAAGTACCTCAAGTGGTTTACAATATAAGATGCAATTATAATGAACAACAAGAGACATACAGACGGATAAAAAAACATTTTAGGACCATAGGTGTACCGTGTACTATAACAATACAAAGTAAGGTTAAAAGTGCTACTACATAACTGCAATCCTATTTCATGTTAAATAGAAACATGCAAGCAAATTACAATGAGGAATTGCTACTCGTTTCGAGTTTGACATATGATAAAAAGTAATTTATTTCAATAATAACATTTCAGAATATAAGTATTATATTCTGTTTATATTATATCCTGGATCCTTTCATGTTACGCTATTTATTACACATAACTCCAACGGTTCAAACTTTTCCATTACAACTTTTATGAATTCATTTTGTTAATAAGAAATATACAGAAACAACATAATGAATAGCATGGAACGTATTAAAACTTGAATCTGCACACACCTAAAAGCACATGTACACACACGTCTAATCCTAGTAATTGTTCAAAATCTTTTAATAACCAACATTGTGAACAGGACATTTAAATAGACAGCCTCGATGAATAATCAGTTTAAAAAATGAATAAAGAACTTGATGGCTACATACAACGACGATTCACCGAAGTGGTTGGTCGGTGTTTTGTCGGGCGGGATTGGTTTCTTATCTCCCCCTCTCTCTGGGATCTCGACCTGCAATTCTCCATCGACACTTTGTGACCCAAAAAAACATCCTTCTGATATTTCGTGTCAGTCTTTCTCATACTGTCATGAATACACACAAGAAACGTAATACTGTATTATACTGGAAAAATTTCAATTTTAATGTCGTTATGAGACGAGGCTTTTACTTTTATACCTATTAAACATTTTTTAAATTTCAAAATTCACCTGGGTTTTGAAAGTGAAGAGTAGCTTTAGTTCGCTCATTCTTCCCATAAGAGAACGAACAAAGAGAAAACAGATGTTTTCTATGAAAACTAATCAAACAAATAAATGCACTATCTATGGAAATTCTATTTAAAATTTAAAAAATATATAAACCATTTAAAAATACTTAGTGTCAACTACTCAATTGTTTTTTATACATAGCTTACTAACTGTACTCTACATATATTTTCGTTTCGAACCTCCTCCTCTCAACGTAAAACAATATTTAATTTAACAGATGATTGCATGATTTAAATGAATATGTGACAAAGAATGTTGACTATTTGTTAACACAAGATTACACTGGAATAAGGAAAACAAATAGGGTGGAGCCTAATGAAAGGGTTTTATTAATATTTGAACTCGTCATTTCAACTGAGCCAGAACAAGAGGGTTTACAAATTTGAAGATGGTCAGTGCAGCCGCATACAAGCTTCACGAGTCGGCCACCACAGGCAATCCCCATCGCCCTGAGTAATAGTATTCTCTCCGTTCGCCCAATAAGTCAAATTATTAGTCTTATAACAAGTGTAGTTTTGGTGGAGTTTGTTTGCGTTCCAACTTGTAATAATGCCAGATTAGGAAGTCTTCCAACTAAAAGTCGTATTTTAATGATTAGGTAAAAGCAGTAGAGTAGGAATGCAAGTATAAGAATAGATATTTATATCTCTATCATATTTATTCATTTAAATAATTTATAGGTATAATCTGAATAGTATATTTATTAAAATATTATTCTGCATAAAAAACTGCAAAAAGATAAATTATAATTAAATAATTAATCATTAAGGATTATTCATTGATGAAATATGACCATTACTGCAATTTTATTTTTAGTTACAGATCAAGTATTCTGTCAAATAATGTCTGAGCGCGCACGACTGCAAGGTGTAATTTAGACTCAGTAATGTTTGTAGCTTAAGCCTAGGATTACGTCGCTACTGATGGATTTCCACCCTAAACTGGAGGTGATAAGATTTTATTGCTCCATATATTGAGGTATCGTACTAAGAACTTTTAGTCATTGAATTGAAGCTCTTAAGGAATAATTACGGGAATATAATACACGTTTATAAAAGATGCATTATAATTGTTTCTAATAAGTTATTTGTTTTATTTGTTCATTATTTTCCATTATGAAAGTTTAATATTGATAAACCCGTAAATAAATAATTATGTGAATCCTTCCCTTAGACAATCTTACATCACTATGCCTTCCTTAAAAATCACTGGATGTTGAAACACATTTCCTGCAAAGGTTCTAAGAAAATCTCGGTGTAAGTGGTTAAGGCTGAGAGTTATTTGACTAAAAGCTCCCCCTTTAAAAGCGGCATTAGTGCATGAGACTGCGCCCATTCTCCAGTAGTGGAAGAACAAAGAGATCTATAATATTTGACGGAGTAATTATCTCTTATTGTGTGTAGAGCTATAGTGAACCCGTTCATTCTCCAGCAGTAGAGGAACAAAGAGAGCTATAATACTTGACTGGATAAGTATCTCTTATTGTGTGTAGAGCTATAGTGAAACCGTTCATTCTCCAGCAGTAGAGGAACAAAGAGTGCTATACTTGACTGGATAAGTATCTCTTATTGTGTGTAGAGCTATAGTGAAACCGTTCATTCTCCAGCAGTAGAGGAACAAAGAGAGCTATAACACTTGACTGGATAAGTATCTCTTATTGTGTGTAGAGCTATAGTGAAACCGTTCATGCTCCAGCAGTATAGGAACAAATAAATACACATACCGTTAACACATACAGACAATAAAACATATATAGAATATGGTAAATGGTCATTGATTTCAAACAGTTACACCAGTTATCATCAGGGACAATGTATGACCCACCAGTCCACCCTCATTGGGCCTGATGATGACATAGCCTGATGAAATTGATAGCCTTGTAACATATTTTATTTTGCATTCTTTCATTATTATCAGTGTAAATACTTTTGTAAGTGTTGAAGGACTCTTTTATTACATGGCGTAAGTAATAATAACACGTCCTATGCTAATCAAGAAGATGTTTAAGTATTAATTGATAAAACTTTCAAAGATAATGCGTAGATTTCCTCAATGCTATTTGCAGGCCTTAACCAATATTTAAATAAACTAACTCACTATGTATAAAAAAACTGAAAGTTGTTTAGCCGTATAAATAAGACTATTTTGATAAGTGAAAATTAAAGGTCAAAACATCAATATAGACGTTAAATCGAATTGGCCTGAAAACGTTACCAAAGAATACGATTTGTAGAGTTTTGTTAATCCCTGTGATTTGAGAGATAGATCTTGAAATCACTCACCAGGAAAACTCTCTCGAATGACAAGCGTTGATCTGAAAGTCGCTCGAACCTCAAACATTATTATGTGCAATCTCTCTAGCAATAACGTATTTAGTGTTATTAACTGAAGTAGAGCGTAATAAATACAGTTACAAAATGCACCCTGCGTTTATGAATTTAAGTACGTTAGTAATAATAAATAAACAAACTAATATAACATTTTAGATTGTAACCAAACGTATAAATTATTCAGATAAAAATAACTACAAAACTTTCAATTACCGAAAACAGGGTGCATTCTGCATTACAAAGGTTTTTAAATTGTTGGCAAAGGTGTACTCAGTCACCTGGATTCTATTACAACGAGAAGGCTTAGAATTATGGTTAGACTTCTTAAGGGTTCATAAAGCAACAACGTGGAGGCAAACAAAGCGATATATTGTATTCTCACTGGAGCTTATACTTTAAGTCTTTCTTGAGATACTCCAGAAATCTTTATATCTTCTCCAAACCCATCATCATGCACTTCTTGCTAGTACACACTCTGTTATATATAATACGTACATACCGATATTTAAATGAATTGTCCAGTCTTTATTGAAAACTAAACGGTGTTTTGAAACTGTAAAAACATGTCCTACAACTACTCCTCATTGATAATTATATCTTTTATCAATAAATCCTATATCAAAATGAATGCTTTGAAAAGATATTCTCTCAATTAAAGTAATAAATAAAAACACTTTTCAATAAAAACGAGTCTGATATGTATTTACCCAAATTGATAAAATGTTTGCCGAAGCCTTATGTCCTATACAAATCATACAGAACCCATGCTACTGTTGATTAGTTTTGGCACTAATAGAGTGCTTGAAATACATTTACAGTACAATACAGAGATAAACCTGAAATTGAAGAGCTATTTGTATTATTTTTATTACTAACCAGATCAATGATCTACAGAATGTAGGTATTATATTTGAAAATGGATAGTAATAAATTTTTTTAATCGTATAAAATTACAATTAATAATAAATAATTGATTACATTATTAAATTAATATTAACAAATTTGTGGTATTATCTGAAATAGTTGCTCGCTCAAGTGAATAGTGTGAGCTAGTACCTCGTTAGTGTAAAATAAGACTTAAGTTCCATAGATATCTAAAGTTCCATTGTACTTACACACCCTACAGGAAAAGGTGTACGAAAACCGTAACTGGAATATAATCTTTAAATTTCTAGACCAAACTTAGAATATCACAGTTTTCTGTCAAGTTGTTTTCAATTTTGTTGGAAGCATTTAATCACATTCTGTATCAATAAGATTTTTTAACGTACAGTCTAAACTGTAAATTGTATCTATTCCAATGACAAATAGGAATAGTGTTTATAGGAATTGTCTGTTAAGCAGCTGTTTCCAGCCAGTGATGAAGCGTTTATAAGGTTTCCTTGAAATTAATTTCGTCCATTCTCTGGCAATCTTCAAAGTAATTTCAGCCTAATCCAAAGAGAGGTTCCCATCAAAAGGGTTTATTTATTTTACTTTCATAAAATCACTGTCAAATGCATTTAAAAAATATTTACCCAACCATAAAAAACCTAAAATGTGTATTATTTAAATAAGGTAATTATTTTTAATTGCTTTGAAAGGTTTTTAATAATTGCTGGTTGTTTTTAGAAAGCTAACTGCCCCCGTAATCACTGACAAGAGTTAAAACATATCTCCTCACAGTTTACAGACCTAGAAATAAAGAGCCGTAATTAAAGAGTTATTCCTCCTTCTGAGAAATTAATTTAAGATTTGAATCAACAAAGAGTAACTGGGCAGGCATATATTTGGCTGACATGCCAATTCAAAACGAAAGTTATAAAATTTACAACAGAAATAAAATTTTGGCTAGCAAACATTTAAAGTAATATTCGATTTTACTGAGTTTAGAATTAGAGTAAAAAAACAGTAAAATATTTGCATATAACAATAAAACAAAATATGATATGTTAAAAAACTTAAAGAAAAATTTAGATTTTCGTTATTGTCAATAGTTTTAGCTAGCCATGGTAAACGTAAGTTTATGATAAAAAAATAAAATAACAATTTTCTTATTTCTTTTTACTTTTCACCATACAAACAAAATTGTCAGAACAATATGATTACAATGTTTGCAAGGAAAAATTATTGCAATATTTATCATTCATAAAATTTGCGTTATCGTAATAAAAGCTAATTGAACTTCAACTTGATATTCCTTTTTACAAAGCAAAATCCGCTTCTTGCGATGCCCGCTGCAATGATGAGCTTCAGTATTGTTAACATTTGTTTTTATACGATTCATCGCACATTGGAAGGATTTGTTTATTTACTGGCGATTCAGACACAAGAAAGACACACTGTTGCGTAGTTGGTGTTTGACACAATATATACCGAGAGAGGATAGTGTTGTCACCAAGTGACTAAGGGGAGTTGCAGGTCGAGATCCCAGTGAGAGGGGGTGAGAAACCAATCCCGTCCGACAAAACACCGACCACTCCACTGAAACATGGTTGCATGCATTTTCAAGCTTCTTGTTTCAGATTGTTAGCGATTTTAGTTCAACAATCTGTTGAATGCATATATATATATATATATATATATATATATATATATATATATATATATATAATTATTATTGGTAACGAAGATTATTATTTTAAGAACATTCAATTAGTTTGCAAACATTTTAAGGTACTGTAATGATAATTTACTGTTTACCCCAAAGGAAGTGTCATAATAAGGACTGGAAAGTTACTCCTGAAGCCCTAGGGTCCATTACTATGTTTACTGAAATTTGTCATTGGACCTTTTGAAATAATTATATTTATAAAAATGATGATTTTGCATGGTATATTTATTATACAATGTATATACATTTCTAATTTAGAGTTTTTTTTTTACGTAGGAGGAACTCTTAATGCGCGAACCCAAAGGAACAGTGTGGGACTCCCTCTTACGAGGTATACCCACTAAACCTCCTACGGAGCCGCGGGGAAAAACCAGGCCGGAACCCTTATCGGACAACTTCGGCACTGGCCCGCGTGTCTTGCGCCCAGACGGGTCACGTCACCGTTTCGGGAAACTTAGAGGTCACCTAAGCATCCCTCGTCTCGCTTTCCCCGAATAACGGATTGCACGAAGAGCGCAGCCGCTCTCCAGGAGTCTTCATTTCGAAGCATCGCCCCCACCACGACGTCCGGGGACAGATCGCCGACAGCAGAGACGAGCCTCCTCCTGTCTTCAGTGAAACGACTGCACCGGAAGAAAGTATGATGAGCATCATCCACCTCCTCCGGGCAGTAACTACACTGAGGTGACCTCACCTTCCCCATGCGGAAAAGGTATTCCTTGAAGTACCCGTGGCCCGTCAGGAATTGACACAAGAAAAAGTCAATTTCCCCAAATGCACGGCTCAACCACGGGCTTATGTCTCTGATGAGACGAAACGTCCATCGCCCTTCCAGTCCACCGTTCCACCGCTCTTACTAAACTCGCAGAGTTTCGAGTCTGGCTTCCACAGCAGCTTGGTCTCTTCCGAGATCAGGGGCACGGCGAAAGATGTTCTGCCTCTCAGCGGCGAGCAGATCAAGGGGAAACACTCCAGCCACAACCATTACAGCCAGTCCAGACACAGTGCGATACGCACAGGCAACCCTAAGAGCCGCCCTGCGCTGAACTGAGAGAATTCTCTTGCTGTGTTTTTTGACTCTCATGGCACCCGCCCACACTTCTGTGCCGTACAGGAGAGTGGCGTTGACGGTGAACATGAGAAGTCGCCTCTTGCTGGACCTCGGGCCTCCGACGTTCCCCATCAATCTGCTGAGTGACAGAACTACCCTCGTCACCTTGTTGCAAACCGCCTGGATGTGCTCCCACCATGTGAGGCGGCGGTCGAGCACCACTCCCAGATACTTCGCCGCAGTCTTCGTCTGGACCTCCACGTCACCAACAGTCATAGGGATTACTGTTTGGATCCTCCGTCGCGTGAGCATGACGATCTCGGTCTTGGCGACCGTCAGCTCAAGTCAATGACCGCTCATCCATCTGTTGACCCGAAACATCACTTGGTTGAGGCGAAGCTGGGCCACCTCCGGATTCTGAGCCGTGATGACTGCGGCTACATCGTCTGCGTAGCCCACGAGATAGACTTGTGGTGGCATCTCGAGGCGAAGCACTCCGTCATATGCCACGTTCCAAAGGTCAGGGCCAAGGATCGACCCTTGCGCCGCGCCGGCGATGACCACTTTGGAACGGACCCCTGCTTCTGTGCTATATAGCAGCCTGCGCTCTTTCAGGTAGTCCTGTACCACGACCAAGAGATAGTTGGGTACCCTGAAGTCCCGCTGCAACGCCTCGAGCATGTCCACCCAACGGGCCGAGTTAAAAGCGTTTTTAACGTCCAGGGTGACCAGCAGCACGATCGGCCTGGCCTGATGGCAGGCCGTGTCAGCCCGCTGGACGGCGACCAGGACTTCAGCCACGGCATTCAAGGTTGAGTGGCCCTTCCGAAAGCCGTGCTGCCGGGGGGACAAGTCCCCAGTGGCTTCGACGGCCGACCTCAACCTGGGTTTCAGCAACGAGTTTACCCGCCGTGTCCAACATACAGAGTGGTCTGTATGCCGACGGGGACTCCGGGTCACCTTTGCCTTTGCTGATGAGTGCCAGTCTAGCTGTCTTCCAGCGTGACGGAAACACACCCACCGCCAAACACGCGTTGAACATGCGCAGCAGCAGATGTGGGTGACTTCCCACCACAACCTTCAGAGCCTCAACCGGAATTTCATCAGGGCCTGGAGCTCTGTTGTTGTGCATGGCAGACGACGCTGCCACGAGCTCCTGTTCCGTGAACAAAGGAACATTAGGCACCGGCCCCGTTACTCTCTTCTCTCGCCTCACAGGGTGACTTGGGAAGAGAGCATCGACGATGGCCGTGACTGTGCCTGCAGGCATAGACGCACTGCTGGCCCCCATTCCCCCGAACTTTCTCGTGACGAGCTTGTACCCTTTTCCCCATGGATCGGAGTCCACGTCCCGGCACAGCTCCTTCCAGCAGCGAGCCTTGCTCAGGCGAATTGCACTGGCAAGAGCTTTTTTCGCAATCTTGTGCTCTGCCGACTTGGCCAAAGCCTCCGGTCGGTTTCGAGTTCTCTGCGCTCTTCTGCGAAGCATCAGTGCCGTTCTCCTGAGCTCCGCGATTTCGTCCGTCCACCAGTACACGTGGCGACGACCCCGGACAGGTTTTTTCTGAGGCATCGACGAGTCGCATGCACGTTCGATCAGCTGCATTGTGGAACCCACGAGAGCTTCGACCCGATCTCGATCAGCGGAGTCAAAGCGCTCCGTCAAACCGGCCTCGGGGCTACGACTGAGCCGCTCGACGAATTTTCCCCTGTCCAGTTTGGCCTGATTCCAGCCAATTGGGTTTCGGGTACTGCATCGACGAGACAACTCGTTTTCTTCCAGATTGAAGGAGATGAATTCGTGGTCACTGGCCGTGTACACGTCCATCACCCCCCACTCTGCTACCAGAGGAAACAACCCTGCCGATACCAGCGTGACATCTGGTATGGAGTCACCAAAACCAGGTCTTGGGGGCTAACTGCCCCCGTAATCACTGACAAGAGTTAAAAAAAATCTCCTCACAGTTTACAGCCCTAGAAATAAAGAGCCGTAATTGATAAGTTATTCCTCCTTCTGAGAAATTAATTTAAGATTTGAATCGACAAAGAGTAACTGGGCAGGCATATATTTTTCTGATATGCCAATTCAAACGAAAGTTATAAAATTTAACAGAATTAAAATTTTGGTTGGCAAACAGTTAAAGTAATATTCGATTTTAGTGCGTTTAGAATTAGGGTAAAAAAACAGTAAAATATTTGCATATAACTATAAATAAAAATATGATATGTTAAAAAACTTAAAGAAAAATTTTGATTTTCGTTATTGTCAATAGTTTTAGCTAGCCATGGTAAACGTAAGTTTATGATAAAAAAATAAAATAAAGATTTTCTTATTTCTTTTTACTTTTTACCATACAAACAAAATTGTCAGAACAATATGATTACAATGTTTGCAAGGAAAAATTATTGCAATATTTATCATTCATAAAATTTGCGCTATTGTAAATAAAAGCTAATTGAACTTCAACTTGATATTCCTTTTTACAAACCAAAATTCGCTTCTTCCGATGCCCGCTGCAATGATGAGCTTCAGTATTGTTAACATTTGTTTTTATACGATTCATCGCACATTGGATGGATTTGTTTATTTAATGGTGACTCACATACAAGAAAGACGCACTGTTACCTAGTTGGTGTTTGACACAATATATACCGAGAGAGGATAGTGTTGTCACCAAGTGTTGCAGGTCGAGATCCCAGTGAGAGGGGGAGATAAGAAACCAATCCCGTCCGACAAAACACCGACCACTCCACTGAAACATGGTTGCATGCATTTTCAAGCTTATTGTTTCAGATTTTTAGCGATTGTAGTTCAACAATCTGTTGAATGCATATATATATATATATATATATATATATATATATATATATATAATTATTATTGGTAACGAAGATCATTATTTTTAGAACATTCAATTAGTTTGCAAACATTTTAAGGCACTGTAATGATAATTTACTGTTTACCCCAAAGGAAGTATCATAATAAAGATTGGAAAGTTACTCCTGAAGCCCTAGGGTCCATTACTATGTTTACTGAAATTTGTCATTGGACCTTTTGAAATAATTATATTTATAAAAATGATGATTTTGCAATGGTATATTTATAATACAATGCATATACATTTGTAATTTCGATTTAATACTATCACAATTAAAAAAAGTACTTACTACTATTTATAAAATAAATTTTATAGACGAGATAATTTATATGAACTACATTATAGAATCACGTACTTCTCGAAATCTCACTCCTCTTAAAAAATGTAATCTTTATTTCAGCACATGGTCTTTATTTATACCATATCGCAAATGCGAATTTCATTTTGTGAAAGCGTTTATCTTTTTCGATCTAGATCAAAAGAAAGTATCCTCTGCAGCAGGAAACAATTCTCTTGCATACGTTGCGCAGCGTTGGAAACGATTGTAAAACAACGGTGTGATGGAACTGGTTTGTCATGTTTGAATTTGAATACAGACGAGGTAAACTGCTGGGGAAAGACTTGCATCACTGTGTCCAAATATAATAAAAGCATAAGGTAAAGAAATGTTTACTCTGTGCACTGTCAAGCCATAAAACAATCAACTTAGCTGACACGCAATTCTCAAACACAATATGAAACTGCTCTTGCAATCATTGTATTGTACCGTCGTAGGAATTTGTCTAACCATAAATCTTATAAACAATTATGATATAAATATAAATATAAATATATATATATATATATATATATATATATATATATAATTGTAGGAAAGTACAAGTTATAAACAAATATCTATGCCAATGAGGGGGAATAAAGCAACGACTGTGAACACCATGGATGCAACATTTAAAACAAAGAGTTAAAATACCGACAATTTAAATTGTAAATCCTTATATTATGTAACGTACAATTTAATATGAGTACCTCAGAAGAAAGAAAATAATTCTCTTATTATTTACTTATATTTTGAAAAACATATATTATATACATATATTATATAAACATATATTATATTATATTTTAATATAATATTAAAAATTTTTTACTATTTTATAGGACTATTTAAAATAGCTAAAACTATTTATATATACAATTTAAATAATTTGTATTATTCTGACGTAATTGAAACTTAGTTGGGATTAAGTTATAAGCATACAAAGGCTCAAAGTTTCTGGGATGAACAGGTGGTTGTCATAGCATTAAAGGCCAGTTAAAAAATGGTATGTGAATGTTATGAAACATATTGCTCAATTAATGCGTTTTCCAATGACGCCGCGGTATACTGTACAATTTTAGATTACGTGGTTGAATTTATTAGGAAAGACCATTTAATCTTAAATTATAAGTTTGACTGTTTTGTACTTGCTAAGGCATAAACTATAAAGGAAACATAAGACGATTCTCCTGAGCCACCTTGAGACGATTACCTTAAGTCGTCTTTAATTAACTTTCCTCTTAACATAAACTGTTCACTTTCACCATAAAACCTTCTTCAGTGAAACATATTTTACAAAATTGAATGTGTTAATATATATTTGTTCTAAGTTAAATATTTTATCACACCTTCTCTACATTTACTACTTTGCAAATTGTGTTGTTGGAATGTAATGTATTGAAAGTAATTAATACTGCACAGAATTCGTTATTGACAGAGTTATTATCAATTTAATCTCATTTCAACTAATCTATTATTTAAAACAATGACAAATTAGTTTCAGACTAAGTTCTACGTGACTGCTTTATAGAATAGTAACTAGGATTTAATTGGTTATGAAAATAGGTTGAAAGTTTTGCAATATTTACAATAATTCCACTGTTTCAAATTAAAACATCACTAATCAACACAAAGGCTGGCAGCAGGTAAAAAGTTGTTTATTATTGTGTACAAATATTTGACAAGCTGAATGACGGCATTGTCACGATAAAACGTTTAAATTTGGTACGGTGGATTTACCTTTCATCAAATGTATTTATTTTTAAATTAACGCGATAAATATAGATAATATAAACCCAACGCACCTTATATTCAGTAAAATACGTATCCATTTAGTTTTGGCATAACAAAACAGATTTACAGGAAATGAAATAGCCAAGTTATGAGATTAAACTCACGAAAGTATAATTTAAAAAGTCAGTACAAAGCATGTTTATCGCTCACTAATTTTTAACTAAAACCAAGTTGAGAGTTGTCTTTCGTTAAGATTCCCTTAAATTGTTATTTATAAACCTTGTCAAACAAAGTTAACATTTTAATCTATAATGCCATTTTTAAATACAATAAATATTTTATATGCCTTGTTAAAATATTTATTAATAAAGATATTATTAAAAAGTGTATTACATTAATATATTAATATATCAAATATTAGTTAAAGCATTATATTTAAAGTAATTTATATCAAGTATTTGGTTTTGTGTGGAAATAAATGTGATTTTTTATGTGAATTTTGAGCGTACATGTTATGTGCATAAATGATAATTATTTGACCTTAACATAATTTAAAACAAAATATGTATTTGATGGGAGTTCTTCAAAGAAATATATATTTACAAACAAGGTTTATAGTTGTTATAAAACAAACAAGGTTAGTAATTTTTATAACTCAATGTTTAGGTTGATTAATAGTTCAAATAAGGCAAATATTGAACCATAAAAATGTTGCCGGAAAATCCAAATCGCTAAAACATTTGTTTTAAGCATTAGTGACTTTAGGTATTAAAAGTGAACATATTCATTGTTATTAGTAGAATGTCTTGGTTATTTTCTTCATTTAGAATTCATCAATTCAAATTATTGGGTTGTAATCTCCTGAGCAAAGTAGATCAGTAAATAAAATGTAAAACAAACTTTCCATGCGATATTGCTTTATTTTTGAAGTAGTTTCAACTCATTAGATTCAACAAAACAATTGCCTATACTTTAAATGTCATGAAATTGTAGCAGGATTTCGTTAAAATATTGAATTTGTTGTCGTTTTGAAGTTTTTAATTACTTTACAGCCATTCAGATTTTATTTACTTTATCCATAGCACAAAGGGAAAAGTAGCCCTCTGTTTGAAAAACATCCATTGTCAAACTTTACAAACCTCTTAATTTGATAAAAAATAGATTAATACAAATTATTAAGTGTAAAAAAATTACAGGCAGTCTCTACATGTATAAAAGTTTCATTGAGTTAATTTGTGCAGAATGTTTACCTACTGAAAAACATTTGAAAGGTGAAAGCACTATATTTTAGTTTTTCAAGTAATAATGTTAGTAAAACCAATATACGAGTATTGTGGCCTAGCAACGTGAGAAAGCACCAGGCTGTTTGGTGTAATTTAGTCTCAGTAACGTTAGGAGCTTAAGCCTAGGATTACGTCACTACTGATGGATTTTCCGCCTTCATTACAGTTAATAGGGAACTTAAGGCAGCACAATCGTGTAAAGAAAGGCTTCAATGTGACAACAAATTCATACCTAATCGTACAGATATCAGTGTCTAAGATAACTGA
The DNA here is from genome assembly GCA_963675035.1 of Allygus modestus. Taxonomy (NCBI): domain Eukaryota; kingdom Metazoa; phylum Arthropoda; class Insecta; order Hemiptera; family Cicadellidae; genus Allygus; species Allygus modestus. The sequence continues at coordinate 426,794,289 of OY776111.1, forward strand.
TGAAATTAGAGTTGTATAGTGTTATTACACAATCCTTTGTTAGGTAGTTATTGATTGTTATTTACGTGTTAATTAGTCAGTTACGTAATATTTTCTGTGGTGGTTGCATGTCCTAGATATGCTGGAAGGGAGAGGCAGTTACTAACTGTGCGTTCACACTTGAGCAAGCGCGATGTGTTGTGAAGAAGGACAATATGAAGTGTTAGGTAAGATGGTTAGATTGGAAAATGTACGTAAAAAACTTCAAAACCTCTTTGCAAAAATCGGTTTTAAATTAAAAATATTTTTCTGCTGAAATGTTATTAACATAATTTATATACAGAATCAAGGTGATCTTTAGCTGGTAAGTTGAACTATTTCCTTTTGATGAATCAACTGAAGTTGCATAAGACCTTTATAAATTGTAACAACATTTTAGTTTAGTTGATTTAAAAACCCTTTTGGGATCTTTTCTGATATACATATACCATTATTTAAGTCAAGCTGTATCCTTTTCCGTTATATATATACAAAATATTTAAGTAGGTCACCTTTATAAGTCAATAAAGATGGCCAATTCTCTGAAAATTGCGCAATATTTCCTCGAATATGTCCTTTCTTTTGGAGTAAGGTTAGGTAAGTCTGGTTATCATAAATAGTGAACAATTATTTACCTGATACAGATAATTTGCATTTATTTCGAATAACCCAACCTAATCTAACTCCACGCTGTCTGGCGGCAAATTGCAATGTATTAATGCCATTAATGTATTAAATTGTATAATTTGTTCGCTTATCTTGTAGAAGAGATAACGACAGATAAGATAGCGAAACCGCTTCTAAGATTGTTGTAAAATGACTAATCACAATAATTTGACTAGTTTTTGGAGAAAAAAACAATGGTAAATAACTAAAAAGTGCAATTTTAATAGTGTTATACGTATAACGGAAAATATCCAAATTTTGAAATATCTAGTTGGTTCCTACAACAAAGTAAACGAATACAACGCTGTTTATTGTCAAAGGGAAACTAATTTGATATGTTCTTCCGACGACTTCAGTTTCAGGTGAACTAATTTAAGTTTCAACAAACTTTAATGGCAATTTGACGATCAATAAAATGGAAAATCAGAATAACATAAATAATTACTTACAATTGCATGTCTAAAGTACATATATGTAATAAAATGTATAAAATGCATTTATTCTGTATTTTAGGCTTTTGCGATAAAATAATATTAATTTTTACGTATTACGTAGTAAGAGTATTGTGAAAACAAAAGAAAATTTCATAAACTTACGAAGTTAAATATTAGTTTGCATAATTAATTGATGCTTAGCAAATAAGCTACCTTTAAAATATTGGAATAAACCAATTGAGAATACAAATAAATATTGTTTTAAGAAATATAACAATCTTCCGCGAACCGATATTGATATTTCGAAACAGAAACATCTGCTGACTGTGTCTGGTTGTCAGAACTGCTGTGTGCTGACATTGAACATCTGGCAATGCATAAAGAAATTATTCAACGTAGGGAATATATTTTTTAACTGTAAGTAATATAGTACATAATATTATATACTTCAGCTTTTCTTATAAATATATTTATTAGCCCAAGTTGTATAAAACGAACAATTTATGTTATGACTACATATTAAACCTTAGCCTATTAGTGTAAAAAAGTTAAGTGACGATCAAAATTGTTTAAATATATGCTTTGTACAGAAAGAAACAGGAACTCGTTCATAATGAAGTGTCATGTCACAGCGGGAATCAATTTTTAAAAATTATTCACGATTCTAAATTCCCTTATACGACACTTAATTTATCCTGTATCTATAAACTGTACCTAAAATCGCAATCCTGTATCTTTGTCCGTCATAGAAACAGATCAAAGTTGAGTTCTATCTATTATTGCTACCTATTTTTTTAGAACGCCAGTCCCCCTTTTCACTCTTTTCCAAAAGGCTGACATAATATATCATAAGAAAGGATTGTTGTGCCACTAGTTTGGGGAGTTGCAGGTCGAGATCCCAGAGAGGGGGGATAAGAAACCAACCCCGCCCAACAAAACACCGACCAACCAACTCACTATATCATGGCTGCACGCGTCCTTCTTTACTTGTTAGTCACAGATTATACATTATAAATATTTGTATTAATAACATAGTCTACTTTATGTCATAAAACTAGAGTGTAGTTTATACTATTGTTTTGTGATATTAAAGCCATAGGTCAAGTGGATCCTGTTTAATACACGTTTTAAGATTAACTAATCAATGAACTTAACTGACAATGTTCAGTTAAAAACCTTTTATGTTTTTGCATTGATATTTAAATTTCATGTTCATTGTTACTAATACTTTTAATATTTCTAATTAGCATATGTCAAATTCACTTGTATAGCACGTTGTAGTTCCCATGGATGTACTCGATCACGAACATAAAAATTATTCCAAGCATAAACATTCTCTGTTACAATTTTGCTAAGATCAGAAAGCGAACTATTGTACTTCAAGGCGTTTTCATAGAGAATATTACTGAACTATACAAATTATGGGAAAGCCAGACTACAACAAAATCAACAATTATATCTAACTAGCGTAACACCCGTTGAAAAATCAACGGCAATTATTATCATTATCTGACATTACCAATAAATCAACAAGATTAAATCGTTTAGTTCTGAAAAGAATAATCACGGGTTTCTCGATAATCTCAATTGGATTTATATTGCCTTCTTTAAGAATCACACAATTGAGTTTGGAAGCGAGGACCTTTAATTAGAAAACAACTTACCATAAGTAACAAATGTCACATTGCAAGTATAATTATGTCCATTTTAAAATTTAAGGTCATAATTCAAGCTTTAAAAATAGGTTAATACAACTAAAAGAACCCTCGATTTTGCTGAATAGTTTATATTTGTAGACCTTGAAATCGTAGAGTTTAGAAATATCCTTCACCTTCCTAAGATGCATCCCCGATTATGTACTACAGTTTTAAATAATACATCATGTAGACCTAATTGATGAACTCGGTGTCTTTATCCAAATTAATCCGAATAGGACGCTTAGTTAACTTTAGTTTTAGAATTGTCTTACCATGACGGATAATGTGCCATATGTATTTGAAGCCAATTTTTACCTCTTTACATAAATCCCCAAATGAAGGACGAATACAAAAAAGTACTTGGAATTTCAAGCAATAAGGAAAAAACAGTTTACTCATTGAAAAAAATCACCAGTTATAGATAGAGTGAAGCACGTTATAGAAATTAATAAATTACTAATCCAAAAAGAGTTATCAAGAATTAAGCACCGCGGTCACTTAGTTCTTTCGTAAAAACTTCTTGTAATTACTGTTTAGAAATAAAATTACATAACTTCTAAACCACTTTCTGTTAGAGTGTAGATAAAACATTCAGATCAAATTGATTTGGCATTTAAATCAAAATGATGTGTTTATATTTTAACCAGCTGATCATACAAATAAAATAGAAATTTACTTTTCTGGATGATATAGGCTAGCAGGTCATCACATAGAGTCATAGAATGCAACACAAAACATGTATATCTTACTTAAATCTTTAGTCATCAAGATTACACTACTCTAAACATCCGAATTAAAACACATTGCAAGACATTTTATTAAAACGATAGTTAGGTTACATAATCGTAATTTATTAATCAATATGATAATTATAATCTAATAATTACTATATAATTTCAACAGCCTTATTTATAAATAATAATCACTATCCTGGCCAGGAACGGGTGGTCGGCACCCGGATGCAGTTTGATCCGTGTTAGTCCAATATTTAGTTTGAGCTCAGTGTTTGCGACCTTTCTACCAACGATGATAATATTACTGCTAAGCAAGTGTTTAATAAAATAACAAAAATATTAGTTTTTACACAATCGTAGAATAAGTCACATAGGATTAACACCTATTGTCCTATTGTTTTTGCTGATTAATAGGCATGTGAAAACTCATCACGTAAACATTAAATGGTTATTTAACATATCACCAATTATTGAGCATAGTTATAAATAAAATTGTAAAAACAAATAATGCGTTTCAACTCAATAGCTTGAGGCTAAATAGACTACAGTTATTGAGTTTCGAATCTTAAACTAATTATTATGTTAACTCTTATTTAAAATTGTTTTAAACAGCAGTTTCAATCCTAAACTGTCATAAATAAAATATACTATTTACTTATATCAATCAGCTGATTGAAGCTGGTTGTTTTTAAAATAACTTCAATATTACAGAATCATCACAAAACATATAGTAAGATAATGAAATAATAATATACTGGTTAGGAAAAAACTGAAAACCATATGGTTGATGTACATTTACTGAAATATACTTTTCATTACACAGATCAGCTGTTTCCTTTAAACGGAAAATATATTCGTAAATATAGATGTATTTGGTTATAACAAACAACTAACAAATGTAGCATTAAAAAACATATATTTATTGTCATTCTAAATGGCGAAATTTCAAAATTTAATTAATATTTTTGATCATACCCTTGCAATAAACTATTGTTTCCAGTACTATCAACTGTGATTGAAACCAATCGATTCTCGGTAGGCCGGGTAAAAAAGGCCTAGGCCGGGAAAGAAGGTTCAAAATTTCTTACCACAAGCGCTGCTATTCTACTTACAGTATTCCATTATATGATTTTTAAACGGCTGACTGTTTCTAGCAACATAAACAAACTAAACAATAACAAACCTCTGATGTTGTTAGTTGTAAAAGTGTAAACTTACTCAATAATGGCTGATTCAAATATTAATATTCCTGAATCAATATTGAAAATAAAAGGTGGCATGATGAAAAGTACTGTTCATAACTCGTCCGAAAGTGTTATACCGGTGCTTGATGGATTTCAAGCACCGATCGTGCACCGGTACGGCTACTTTCTGGACTTGTGACGACATACTATTACCCTACGGGGCCTTAGATAGTGAATATATTCCTATCTTTTATAAATATATTCCTGCACCCCTACGACCTACAAACTATTTATGTGTTAAATCTTGTAATTAGGGCACCAATGGTCACTGAGAACATTTTATCTGGTCATCGGACAAAAAAGAAATACTGGTGATTAAATAATAATGTGCCCATTAAGTCCTGTGATTGATGTTTACGCTTTTATTTTGAACGCAGTTAAACGATTTAACAATACAATTAATTGTCTGACAAAAGTCGTGGACTTTGAAATCCCTAAGATCTGCATTGAGGGGCAAATATCAGAGGCTCCTAACGAGATTCCTCTCACCATCTCCAACCGTCTTCACGGTATTGAGATCTCATTCATTAAGATTTATTTCTAATTGTTGTTTTTAAACTTAACTCACAGATACACAACGTTTACCGTTTTATTTTATCAAATAAAATAAATCAGGTAAAATATTGTCTAAAACAAAATATTCCTAAACAGTGTAAATATAGTGAAACATTAAATAACTACAGTTATTAATTAAAGGCATGTTATTAAAATATGTTATTTATGAAAATAAACAGATACATTTTAAGCGTAATGGTTTTTCATATCAAAAATAAAAAATCGCCTTTAATTTATATGATAGTAAATTTGTATTACATTCTTGTAAAAACTTTGTTTAATAATAATTACAGTTAAGAATTTGACTCTCTCCAAAGTGCTTATATATTTTAACAGTTAATTATTGATTTTTATATTTTTTGTATTACATCGTTTGACCTAACAGAATTTCGCAGTTTATCTTAGTATATTGTTACATTTTACGAAAAGAAGGTTACTAAATTTATATTATATATAGATTCAGGTTTTGTAGGATTTTTACCATCATAATTGTTAACATCTAAACCTCTCTTCAAATTTAGAAATAAATAAATGTTTCGTTTAAGACTGAGAGGTTTAACCTTTACTCGTAATGTTAGAAGCTTAAGTTTAGATTACGTCTCACCACTGACAGAGTTCTAGGCTCCCCCAGATTTAATAGGGATTCAACGTGCAGCATAATCCTGTGAAGAAGGCACCTAGAGAAAGATTTAGCAAAGTTATTGAAGATTAACGTTACAGAGCAATCTCATTGGACCTTTATGCCATTATTGGAAATAACGGGTCTCCGTTACGCTAGTGATTTAAGGCGCACAGGAAGCTTATTATCATAGTGGAGCCCTAGCCTAACTACCACTGTTTTAGTTATATAACTGTATGTTGTATAGTTATAGTGCACGTGCTTTTCGAATTCTTCTTTTACACCGCTCTACGTCAGTTAAACTGAGCCATTTTACTATCGCACTGTAAAAGGAGAATTGGGAAAAGCGCGTGTGCTATAGTTAAATAACATGCAGTTACAAGCAGTAATAACCTGTAGCAGTGATTAAACAAGGTGCACTATGATAATAATCTCCTTAATTTAAAATAAGATAATCAGTAGATTAACATTCAAAAACTAAAATGTAGAATAAATTATGGTATTTATTTGACTCGCTATTTCTATGGTTTGTTCTGATTTGCCGTTACACCGACGGGTATTTAATATATATTTGTGTATGATAATTAGACATAATCATACAGGTAAAAGTTAGAAAATGAATGTTAAAATGAAAACATCCCAGTTGTTATTCCTTCGTCTTTGGTGTTTGCAGCCTTCAATAAATATCCGTTGTAGAAGATGGATAAACTTTTATTTTCCTACAACCACGCCTAAAGTGATTCTTTACGATCTAAAAACACATCGAAACATTATAAAAAATTTTCTGCTAGCGAATAAAATAGTATTTTGCATTACTAAGACCACAAGTAAAGATTTTCGCTCAAGTTGAACAGCCGAGGCCGGAAATAAGCGAGGATCGAAAAGCCACATTTGGTCGTAGTAATGAACTATGATTTGTTATACTTAAAAAATATATTATTAATATTAAATATTAATAATATTATTATTATTATTAGTGGTAATAACACTGCCACAAAAACTAAAATTTATTTACCTTCAAAAGTTTGCTTCCATCCTGATCTGTCAACTCTACAAAACCCTGATACACAAGTTTTTCATTGTTCACATGTTGAATAATTCATTCAATTTATATTTATCAGCTGGATGATGACCTCAAGCAAGAGATGTCATTAAAGGAGGTCCCACACTTCTCGCGAACACGCCCGATCATTCAGCCCAACTCCAAATGCTCAAATTATTCGCGAGAAGTGCTGCAAAAACTTTTAATACATGCTTTTGAATGTTCAGGCGTGTTCGCGAGAAGTGTGGGACCGCCTTTACTGATATGTCCTAGGACGAAAAATATCATCAAAACAATGCTTTTTTATTGAAGAATAACAAGAACCTTAGCCTCTCAACGCATGTGATGAAAACAGCTGTTTTTGATTCAGTATGACGAAAAAGTCTTTTTCGCTCGCCGCGCTTTACTTTACTACTCGCTGACAGTTAATTAATAGGTGTTTGATTGTTGCTTTTGACCAATCTAACTGACTCGTCACGCGTCGCGTGGTAACAGATTTCTCTCAAGCAACAAAGCCCTGCTTTACGCTTTTAATAGATTAGTAACTATTTCCGTTTGTAGCACTCGAATAAAAAAAGATCAAAGTCACAATCCGGTGCGTTTATTTACATTAGTTGTTTTAAGTCATTATTGGTTCGTTTTATTAGTACACGAAAGTAAACAAGTATTTTCAATGCATTCAAAATTGCATATTATTTCTTAAACAAAAATCAAAAAAATGACCAATGATACCACGTCACCTGAGTACCATGAAGTCTCAGCCAAAGCTGCAACAGCTTGAGTGCTCATCAAGCTAACAGCTTCACCTTCTAAGGCTACATTTAGGCGTGAAACTGGAACTGTGTTTTTCATTAGTGTAGGGAGAACAAAGAAACCTTTTGTATTTGGTTAATGTAGAGGTCTTAATGTGAGTATATACTGTAGCGAAAACATTGTAGAGGGTTTCTTATGGCCATTAATCAATAAACGATGTAACCAGCTTTGATAAGTAATTAGTGAAGGGATTTTTAATTTATTACAATTAATAGTTAACTAGGTGTACGCTCATTCCTCGCGTATAAGGATAATTGAAACACATGATCAAACTAAAATCAGTCTCATAACAAATTCAATATCTGATTTTAGTAACATCATCAGAATACATTCCGTTATCATTTAACTGCCGCCAGAATCCGGATTTTATGTCTATATAGCTATAGTTTTAGTCACTTCTCCAAGAATCAATTATCGCGGTAGCTGAGAGGTATCGCACTGGCTCTTGAAGCGAAAGGTCGCAGGTTCGGATCCCGCCGCCAACCTAACATTTTATCCGTAGAAAAACATACATACATTTATCACTTGTTTTTATCAAAGTAAATGTTGTATAAATACGTAAATTTATTTATTTTTAAAATAAATTGAAGATTTCAGGCACGAATTGTTGTTAGGATTGGCATGGGTGCATTATCTTAGAACAAACAGAGCATTTTGGGCTAAGCAGTGACTTTAGCAGTGTGGTTAATTTAACTTTTAAAAGAACAGCGAGTTTCCTATATGAACTAATGTTAACAATTTCTATAGGCCAAGTCAAAATATCCTTAAGGATTAACAATAAATCGTCAGGCCCAGTTATTTAGATGAAAAAATGAGATTTCAATATATTGTTTCAATAGCCTAGGCTATCATGAAATAAAATGCTATAAACATGAGTTGGCCCAAGTCCGTACAAGAAATTTCTAAAATGACAAGTAGCCTAAGTGTATATGCCTACATTTTATAGTCATAGGTCCAAGATTATGATGAAAACAGCTCAATATAATCCAAACCTAGGAGATGTCAAATCTTTTCAGATAACCTGTACAAAAGGCTTAGTTTGGTTAGAATAGTTTAAAGCTTTTGTTTTGGTTCGCTACAACATTCCTGGTAATGTGTTTAAAGTATTTTACAACAGTTGTATTTTACAAAATGATATTTCAATATATTGTTTCAATAGCCTAGGCTATCACGAAATTAAATTCTATAAACATGGGTTGGTCCAAGACCGTACATGAAACTTCTAAAATGGCAAGTAGCCTAAGTGTATAGGCCTACATTTTATAGCCATAGTTCCAAGTTTATGATGAAAACAGCTCAGTATAATCCAAACCTAGGATATGTCAAATCATTTCAGAAAACCTGTATAAAAGGCTTTTGTTTTGGTTCGCTACAACATTCCTGGTAATGTGTTTAAAGTATTTTACAAAAGTTGTATTACCATTTTAATGTTGGCTTACTCTTACTGTAATCCAACCCTAGGCTATGTCAAATCATTCAAGATAACCTTCCGAAAAAGGCTGTTTGGTTAGAATAATCTATAGCTTTTATTGTGGTTACCTACTACATTACTGGTAATGTATTTTAGGTAAAGTAGACAATTCTTATTATTAATTTAGTGAAAATATAACCTAGCAAATAATTGTCCTACAAAATAAATTTTAAGGTTGTTCGCTTACTGTGACTAACTTCATCAACGCTTTCAAGACAAATTGAGGCTTTGTATACTTTTTACACATGACAATCACAATATTACCAATTGTCTAAGAAAATGTAATAAAACAAACTAATTTATAAGTTAAGTTAATATCTTAGTATCTACAGTCATCAAAAAGTTATTGAGTTTTTCGACCTGCCACACGCGTCGTCTGTCGTCTGCCACCGTTACAATCGCCGCCTCTGACCGTGGCGATATTTACACAGAGTAGGCGTACTAAGGGAATATTAACTGTATGGATATTTTTTTTAAAACGTATACTTAATAATTTATAAAATATTAAATATGCTCACAACTTAAAAATATACTTCGATTTATCTCTCTTGTGTGTTTTTTGTTGGAAAAAAAAACTGTTGTTATCCAGTACAACAAAGTATACTCTAGTAAACTAACTATTGTTACTCTGTTGTTGGAACATAGACGTCGGCTAAATTTTAACGATTCAAGTACCACTAAAATGGCTTCCAATGTTATTCTTATGGAGAAAAAAATAAATTTGGTTTTAAGATAATTTGATTAATACTGAACGAAATTATCTGAATAACGAACTTGACCAAGATTTTGACATGTTAAGTTTTTCTGGAAAATTTTAAATTTAACTGTGGAGGCATTCTCGAGTTATTGGGGTCACAGACACGCCAGTTGAGTTGATTCTCTTACCAGTCTAAGCAGTAAAGTTGTGTATAAGGATACTTTCACTTCGTTCAATTATCCAATTATAATTTAAATATGAGACAAATAAACTAATTTTAATACAAGTTAAACAATTTAAAATACTATCGTAACAATATCGATTTTAGGCAACCGTTTTAAAAGTGCTAATATGAAGTTTAAAGATATGTGTGAAAACATTTACATACTCCCTCGGATTTTTTCCATTCTTGAGTATATTTATATTTTAGCGATTAGCTATAAACAATCAAAGTTCCAAAAGTTATTGTTTATATAAAAATATAATCTGTATAAAAGAGCACTGTTTGCCATGTAGTCGTATTCTGCAACTGTTTTCTTAATTCACAATGCAGTCGTCCCTTACTAATTAATGCTTGTTGATTACCATGTAACACCTGAAACAGTTTAAAACAAATACAAACTCAAACAGTTTAGCTAAAACGTGTAATAAAATTTTGGTATTGAATGAGTTGTTCTGAAGCTTTTGACAAGTTTCCAAGTATTTCATTTAGCTGGATATGACGTTTAAAATGGCTTGAATTGCATCACCAGAAACAGTTTATTATTTTTATTCTTTTATTCCTAGACTCAGGATAAATATCGGACTTTCGGTTAGCTTTGCATACAGCGAGCTTTGGCTTTAATTCTGTTGTATAGTTAACGTAAACATTCCAAGCTCTCAACTATTACAGTTAAAATGTTGATTCTATATAACAAAGTTAAATACAAAGCTCAGTGTAGACAAAGGAAACCGTCAGTTCGATCTGTCTCCCGACGTCTGCGAACAAAAGACACCGTTTCTGATTAAGTAAGTCAAGTTTCAGCAAACTTTAGTCCAGTTTCTCGATCCCTGCAAAGGACTAACTGTTTCTGCTCCACTTAAACTATTTTATTATATTTTATAAAGTTTAAACTATAACTTTATTGACTGTTTCAGTATAATCAGATTAACCTGTTAAATAACTAACAACTGATGTATAATGATATTTTAAAATAGATCGCTATATTTTAAAGAGGAATTCAAAACTGTCGTTAACCTAAAAATGTATTTTTAAGTTGATTAATGTTGGCCAAAATGTTTTTGGTCAAAAGTTGTTGATCAGTTCAAATAAAGTTGATGAAAATAAGTTATGGATCTTGAGGCGTAGTAAATATATTTGAAGTAAAAAAACTTCGATTCGATAAATTATTTCGTGACTTCCAAGTACAATTTCGTATGCAATGTTCCTTGGGTTACTTCTTAAAAAGAACATGCATCTTTTAGAAAATTCATGTTCCAAATTTGTATTTTACCAACTAAGCACTATCAAGCAATCATCCCATTTTAAATACCTTACATTCTTTAATTTTACCACTCCGTAGGACCTAGCAAATAGTTTGTTTTATATCATTAAATAACGGAAAAAGAAATCGGAAGTACTTGTAAAAAAACTGTATGAAAACTAAAACAGCGTTTCTGTATAAATCGTTACATCAGGAGCAGCTGCAGGTTTTGTTTGATTGTCAGACTTCTGCAGAGAGCGGACCGACATCTGTCTTTGATGGGGAATTACTTCAGCGTGGTGATTACATTTTTAAAATCTTAAATAACGTAACATTTAAAAACAGCTGACTATTAGAAAACCCCAAAAACTTCAAGGATGGTGGTGAACCATTTAACTCTTCACAGTCACTAAACTCTAGTTACGATGAATATTAAGAGAATTGAATGTTAATAATATTTTTAAAATATCTACAGCTTATGCAGCTTGGTTGAGATCTGCGTTTCTATTAAACATAAGAGGATTTGACAACGCCAGTTAAGATAATGCCCCACGTCGTCGCACGGTACACACTTAGTCAGTGACAAAACTTAACAGACCATTAATTTTTATTAATACAAAAAAAGTAGTTGTTGAAGAATATGTAATTGTATATATAAAAATTGCCATCGGTATTATTATTTATACCATTTAATTCACCCATTTTTGTATACTTTAATTTTTTAAATACATATTTATATACATTACAATAATTATATACATTAACAAAACTATCTCACCTTAATATTAACTAAGCTTTACTTTCTGTAAGACTATTCTGGTAGTTGAGTTAAATTAGAGAAAATCTTTATATGATAGGGAAAAACAATTTTAAAGGACAAAATCTTTAACCTTAAAATGTGATTGAATTCTGATAATTTTGCTGATTACCGCTTTCAACTAAGATTCTCATTTAGAATTATCTGGTTTAATCCTAGAAATGAATAAAAGAGGTTTCACAGAATTTAAATCAAAATATATATATATTTTGCAAGTTTTAACTTTACATTACTGACATAATTCTGTTAGTAATCCGGTTTTGGAGGAGAGTGGTAAGAAAGGTGTCAATAGAGATACACATATATCATATATCTATTTTAATTTATTTTAGTGATAATTAAAACAAATTGTCATTGAGAATTAAATATGGTTATATATTCGAGAATATGATAAGTAAACATGTATTATTATATTACATTATTTGTGACTGTCAATTGTAACCTTGGAACTAAGACACTTTTAAACTTCCCACTTTTGACTGTGCCACTTATAACCTTCTAACTTGTAACATATTGCATTTGTAAGGTACTCTGTATAAAGAGAATCATCAGATAAAAATGGAACACTTGCACGAAAGTTAAAATTAAGAGTAAGGCTACATAAAAATACCCCCGTCGCAGCAAATTACTCAGCGAATTTCCGATGCACATTTTGGTCTTAATACTACATGAAGCCGCTTACCAAGTTTCATAAAGAGATATTATCAAATAACCGATATTTGAATTGCTATACATAAGAATAACATTGGGGATGAGTATATAGGTTTGCTGACACAATTCTGATGCAAATATCAATACAATTCAAATAGGTGAAGCCACATACCAAGTTCTATCAATATTCATTCATGAATAAGCGATATATTTTGTTTATTACAAATTACCATCTGTATAATTATTATTTTTGACACAAAACCAATCATAGCATTTGAATCATTCTCCATAAGAATAACATGGGGGCTGAGTAAGCAGGTTTGCTGCAAAAGGAACGCAAAATATGGGTTTTCATTCAAATATCAATATAACTCAACTAGGTGAAGCCACATACCAAGTTTCACCAATCTACTCATGAAAATAGATCCTGCCTTACACGTTTGTACAAAATTTCATCAAGATCGGACCATTTTTACGAAAGTTATCGTGCCTTCGGATATATACCTATTATATATATATATATATATATATATATATATGTATATATATACACACATATATATTAATTTTAAAAAATTGTGGTTTTGTTATCTGGGGGCCTCAAAACGAAAAGTTATCATGGTCTCGGGCTTAAGTCTTACCATGAGATCTACGGTAATAGCTTCTTCCCTACAGGGGAAATTCGCTAAAACTACAATTTTCTTGGTAAAAAATGTAATATTAAAAGTTAAAATAAGATATTATCAAATTGCATAAGTCTTGCACGACCTTAACGCAACTTATTAGATAGTCGATACAGAATAGTGAATATTAAACAAAATAACTTGAAACACATTAACAGTTTTCCATTTGTAGATGTTTCAAAAAATCTGAAACATCTGCTGACCATGTTTGATTTTCTGGCCTCCGTTATGCTGTACCAACATCTGGCATTGAATATATAAATAATTCAGTGGTATTGAGGTTTTATTTTTCAGTTATAAGTAAGGAATAGCCAAACTATATGACTATATATAGGACACGCTTTACGTCATAAATATATGCATAGTAATAATACTATTTAATAATGTCATTTAATAAAATTTATTCAAACTGAGAAGGCTATAATATTTAATTCAGTCGCCACAGTTATATTTTTACAGAATCAGGAATATGTAAATATTTATAATTAATGAATAACATTTTTTAATGCAACAGCTTATGGTACACTATACGGGTATTTTTTATAACTTTGCTATTTATTTAAAAACATTATAAATTGAACATTAAAAGAATATTTTGTATATGAAAATGCATTTGGGTTGGTCACAAAGGATTTTGATGGACAGCAATAAATTAGGTATCTCACAAAATTAACAAATCCTTACTTATTAAACTGCTACTCAAACTTACGACGCATTGAAAAACAAAAAAACAAAACAAAAGTTTTTACCACCAGAAAAACACTTTTGTGAGAAAAAAATGTTATTGTTTAACCCACAAACTTGGTAAAATGTGACTTTTATCATAAAGAGTTAATATTCAGATTCACTAGGCTATCCATTATCTGAATTGTATAAGAGATTTAACAAAGCCTCTTAAGACAGCGCCCTTACGTCCTCCTTCATTACTATGTTCAGAAAATAAACATCCACTTTATTGTATACATCGAACTGGGGTAAAGATGCATTGTACAGTATGCATTAGAATAAAATATGAATTAATATATTAAAGTTAACAACTGCTTAAAATCTTATATCAACTAATAATACTGTAGAAGAGAAAATATTAAAATCCCAAAATGGTTTGGTTACAACAATAAATTGTTAATGTACTAAACAACTACTAAGGTTAACACCTGTTTAACAATCTTATATATTCCATTTAAAAAATAATAAACATTCATTAAGCTGAATTATTTGTAAATCTAGAGCAAGATTTAACGTTTTTTTGGGGATTTGGCAAGTGGCATTTATTAAATTTAACCGAAAACTTTATGTGACTTGCAGTTGCTTCAATGTTTTTATTGGCAATCGCTCTACAAATAAATTTTCTCGCACGATTGACTTTTCTTCGCACAGAGTGTACTTTCTTGTGTCATTTATCTGATTGTACATTTCAATCATTTTTGTATTTTGCTGGTCTAATGTAAGTTCTTATGATAGTGATAGAATGTTAATTTAACTGTTATTTTTAAAACAGTAGCATTGAAATCTTCAACTCCTGAAGCGCCAAAAATGTAAATTTTTTAAATCGGGATTGGTATAGCATGGTTTAGATTGATTTCCTTGATAGTTTCATATTAGTTTAATAATTGTTTAAATACTTCATGGAAGGTGCAATTAGGCAGTAAACAGATTCAACACATACCGTATGTCTTGTGTTGTTTTGACGGTTCAAAGAAACATTTCATAGTTTTAGTGAAACAAGAAGATTATACAATTTATAAAATATAATTTTATAACCTACTATTTATGATGCGCTTTTAGAAATGTAGAACTATATTTTGACTACATCAAAAATATATAAACTATGCTTCTAGGCAATAAACTGTCTCTATAAATAGAAACCAATGCTATTGTGAAGAGTAAATCAAACTCTCTTAACATATGAGTGGGTATGAATATAATAATATGTTGTTCTCTCGCGGAGCCGATGTCATAATATTTTTTATCTCTTGTTTTAATAGTTCAAAGTCTTGAATCTTTGCGACGCTGAAAGAGTATGTAATTAAATTCACGCAAATAATAAAATAAGAATATTTAATCGAAAAGTATCTTTAACGAATGTTATGTCACATTTATATCTCAGTGAGAAACAAGAATGTGAAAGAGAAATTAGCAGAGGCAATTATAAAGTCATTAACGTTTTCGAAACTTCAGTTCAGAAGTTCGAAGGAAACTTGCTACAATATAATGGCCGAGATTCAATCAAGTGTAATTATCGATCTTGTTTGAACAATGTGAAATAAGATCAAATAAATAAATAAACTTACTTAAATAATGTTGCATGTGTGTATATATAAACATATATATATATATATATATATATATATATATATATATATATATATATATATATAATATTTATAAGTGCTGTAGGATTTTGTATTTGTTATTATTTTTGTTTCTGGAACAAATTCTTTCATTCATTCATTTATAATATAAATTTTGATCGGACATTATTTTCTAGCTTATGGGAAGGACTAATGTGTATAATATTTCTAATGCGGGCTTTTAAATTGCATTTTTATGGATTTAATTTTAAATTCAAATGTAACTATAGTTTCCTCGAGTATTACCTCACATTACATACAATATTAAATGTTAAAAGGTTTTTGTCTCAACTGTTAGGGATAGTATACAGATAATTTTGTCATAAAATGTAATATATAAATATATTTTAATTTATTGTTGGTGTAAATTCTTTTAATTTTTTGCTTATGGCTATTACAGATTCTCAACGAGCCTTCAAATAAAAAAATTCAACTAATAAAAATTAGCTAATAAAATTGATTGTTGTTAAGATGCCGTCTACACCATAAACATTTCCCTTCAGTTTAATTATGTTTTCATGTGGGCAAATAAACATATGTTCGTAGAAAATTTGCAATCTGTGGTGAAGCAAATTACCATTTACGGCTATTATAGTTATGTAATAATTAACTTATAAAATGAAATTGTCACGTCCGTAAGGTAAATATGTAAATTGGTAAATTGGTAGGTTACTTGGATTTTCAAATATGTTTTTAAATTCTCTTTCACGTATAATTTATATTGTACATATTTAATTCAATATCCGATGGGTGATTGTCAACATAACATCTTCAAATTCCTATTTTACATTAGGTAAAATTTATTTCAAAATTATTATTTTACTATAGTTATGGTACTACAAGCAAAGACGTTTACATTAAAACAGGTTTATATTATCTGGAATGTATTTCAAAATTATTATTTTACTATAGTTATGGTACTACAAGCAAAGACATTTACATTAAAACAGGTATATATTATCTGGAATGTATTTCAAAATTATTATTTTACTATAGGTATGGTACTCCAAGCAATGACGTTTACATTAAAACTGGTAAGAACTATCTGGAATAACTAATTTATTAATGAAGAGATGCTTAAAAAACACAGTGTTAACAGAAATGCCTTGTTTTACACAAAATAATATTTACGTGATATTTCTATACAGTACAGATTATAACAATGTTCAAACATTGTGAACAAAACTGTTCCGACTATTTCCATGCTGATAAGGATGTGTGAGAGATGAAGTAATAAGCTTATAATGTGCAATATCTCTCAAAATATATATTTAATATGTTGATTATTAACCTCTACAAGATATCAGCCACCAACAATGGTCGACCATAATTTATTATAAAACACGTTTGAGTTTGAAAAGAGAAAATGCCAAAGGACATCTGGTTTTACTAGGTATGTGTTTTATTTTATATACAAAATTATTTTGATGTCCTTTTTAATTTCTTTGCTTGGTTGTATTTTTTTTGTTATTTGGGTGTGCTATTGAGTTTAACAGTTGTTGTTGATGTTCATATTTAGCTCTATATTATTTAGTTCAAAATATCTAGAAAGTAAATCAATCATATTAAATGGTGATTAACTGTGTAGCATTCTACACTTTCTTGGATGATAACGGTATAGCTTCATTTAATTTTAAAAATTGTGAACTGCCTCAGCTTCAGGTGAATATGACAAGTTAGAAATTTATCCATTTAAATTTAGGTTTTTAAAAGTTAGATAGCCATTTAAATTATCAAGTTAAATATTATGTCCTTTCTTCATGCCTCACTTCTACTTATAAGCAATAAAATACCCTCATGACTACTTATTTATTTAATGCTCTGCTCAATTTGTTTAATCTTGTTTGGCAATTATTTACTGCAATCATGAGTCTTAAAAAAAAAATCTACATTTAATACCCTTGAATTAAATAATAACAAAACCTGTAAAATGGAATAGGTAAGACTTGTATGTACAATAAATTTAAACCTTGCAAATTAAAATCAACTAATTAAATTAAACATTAAAACTTACCTAATTTCTGGGGTAACTGAATCTCAAAAAATATGAAAAACTACTTTGCACAAAGTCACAACTGAAAAAGACCGCAAAACTCCGAAATTAAGTATTTATACTAGGTAGACGCGCGTTATGATTAGCTTACAAAACAGCGATTCCCCGATGCAGCAAGCGACGTCCACCAATCACACAGCCTTACTTTCCTCACAATTCGTGTTTTAGGCTGATTTTAAAACATCTGGAACATTCTCTAGGAATCAGGAAATTCAGCAAGATTTGGCAAGCTATCTAATCCTATTAAAATATTGTAATTGAGCAGAGTTTCTAATAATTTAATCATTCAAAAAAATACTATTTTAATTTATTTTTTTTACTTCAAACAAAAAATTACAAAATATTAAATATACTACACCTGTTTAGCAATTGATTTTTAAAAATGTAAAGATATTTACAGATTTTTATTTTTACTATTACAATTATTTTCTTAAATTAACTTTATAAAATTACGTCATTTAGACTTTGTAAGTCGATGACTCAAAGCTAGAAACACTCTCCACGACGCATTTGCCAGGCGACATTTTTTTTAGGCGTATGCAGGGAGAGTGGGGACTGAAGGAGAGTCGCCCTGCTAAAAGCGCCACCTTTTAAAGCGGCTTCTAAGTGTAAAGCCTGAGAGCTTGTCATGGTTCTACCTGCATCTCGCATATAAACAATGTGTTCACTTTGACTTTTGTTTCTTCTGAGATCATTGATTTATGGTTCACTACAATTCAAATATTTGAGCATTTTTGTCATATAGGTTCAATGTGTTACTATATACTTCCTCCTCATTATCATCGCTAAGAATTTTAGTTCTTGTAAATTTATCATAAATAAATGAGTTTAGATAATACGTTGAAAAGGGACAAGATTTACATATTAAATTTACTACAAGAGAAGCATTTTGGAGCGCAAAAGCATTAGGGATTGGAGCCCTCCCCCACCCCCCTTAAGCTGGCCATAAACCAACATCAGAATAATTGTGCTTAACCATAATACTGCCAAATGGAGGGGTAACTTAATTGTAGAAAATGGGCATGTTATTTTGTGACTTAGGAGTAAAGCAAGGTCGCTTTCCCTAGATAATACCGATTTTTCTGCAGCATACATTGGTATCGTATTCATGTAACCGTCTAATTAACATGCTGGACTTTAGTGATGTGGATGCGGAGGCGATAATCAAATCCCAGAATAGGACGAAATTGGCCGGTTGGCTAGTCTTGAATCACCATTATTTATAGTACATTTTATAACTAAAGATACTATTATAATTTATTATTATTATAGTTTTTTACCAAAGTGTTTTACAGATATGTTCAGAGAAACTCTCCCCAAACACATATTAGTCTTTGTGGGGAAAATTTCCAATAAATATATTAGTTTTATTATAAAATGAACTCTGTATGTAAATATTAGATATAAGCTATCTTAATCAGATATTTCAGTGGTTCTCTGTTTAAGCTATTCTTTATTAATTTGTATGTTAGTGTATAAACAAATTACTGCGAAGCTATGGTTTTACTGCTACTACTAAAGGTTTAATCAACACAAGGACGCAAAGAATGAAATATTTAATAGGAAGGAACAACAGGTTAAAGTTTAAAGCACAAAACTTTGCATATCAGTACTTGATTGGTTATGGTCTATAACATATTTTGTCAAGTGTCCAAAATTGTTTATTAGTTTGGATTTTTAATACTGCACTTATTCTTGTGACACTTACAATCAGCCTTATCCACTTTACTGTCACATGATACTTCTGCTTCTCCGGTTTCTCCAGACTCGTATGATTCTGAATATTCCTGTTCTTCAGCTTCGACTGGAATTTTAGGCATGAACCGGGGCCTAGACCACCCTGAGGGTATTTGAAGAACTACCAGCATGACTGGGATGAAGATGGCGCGTAAATTCATCATGTTGCCTAAGAACAGTTAGACTTATGTTATTGTTCACTAATGTTATTTAGTATAATACATGAAGAAAGCCATTCAAGAAAGCTCATTGCTTTTGTGTAATCTTAAAGGACACAATCAATTTTTTGCTTATTGATTTAGAGAAGAAAATCCTCTATATTGACTCTGGAATTTCAGGGTCCGTGCCTGAGGGTTTAAGCTAGAAAAACTAAAAATGCTTGGAAAAAATTAATAGTAACATTTACAGATATTATAAGTTTATTTTTGTCTTAGGAAATTTTATTTAAAAGCTAGGGTTTTTTATAACCTGAGACCTATGATAGTGAAAATAATTCACTATTTTTCTAGTATCAGTGCTTAGCTTTGTATCTATTGCTTGTAACATGAACCATTTTTGTTCTTAATGGTATTTGTGAGCTCTTCTCATAACGCAATAAAAAACTTAATCCTAGTTTAGTAATTTACAAAAAAACTTTGATCTTCTACAAATACCGATTTGACGACGTTTAAACCAGTTACTATCCAAACAATAATTTTAAATTTTCAGCAAAGTTTTTATATTTTAGGAAAACAGATTATAGTTACTTTTTGCAAGCTTGAATTGTAAAGTTGCTACAAATAAATTTATTGTTTTAAAATATTTTATTAAGTTGAAATGCTTTTATTAGTTTTTCGTTTCGGTGTTCGTGTTTATGTGCTGTGCAAGTTTTTAATTTTATGTTTTGACGAGTTGCAAGTTTTGATAATGTTGCGCTTGCAACGAAACATGTCAGCATAATTTTGTTTGACCCATTGTGACTATTTATGGAGGTAAGATAACCTTTTTAAGTATTATTTTTGTCGCAAGTTTTATTGAATTAAATGTATAATTTAAAACAATATGACCAATTTAAAATTTAAGAAAAAACTCCTATGTGTGCTACGATATTTTTATTTTTATGGGAGTAATTTTCATAATTAATAAGTGAGTAATCAAATTTAAACGATAAACTGTTATTTTAAAAACCACTAATGTAGTTTACAATATATTAATAGTATCATCACCTACTTCAGTTATTGTGAAACTAAGGTTTAATAAAGATGTTGCATAAATCGAATGCATACTCACAAAGACCTCAAGGAAAAGTCCACCTAGAATATCTTTAGAAAGTCCAATAATGTGCACTATATGTAAAGTACTAAAGTGTTTTGACCAAAGATGTAATTTACCACGTTCTATCCATTTTGAAAACGTAAGCTACCATTAACCCGTGTAAACATAGCTATAAAAACCAAACGTGACTTCAGTTTCAGGTTTAGAATTAGGAAAGATTATGGAAATTGCTTGGTTTTATAAACACTGTATACAGCATGCTCCTCTTTTAGTGATTAAAAAGCACATGCAAAAATCCTTATGATAGCCCGAAACTTTAAAATTATTACAGTACTTCTGAAGGGGGGCTGAGACTTGAGGGGAATAAAGTGCACCATTAAAGGAAACCTTACTGTACCAGACAATAAAATTGATATAAAACGTACAGTTGGGCTACTCAATTTAAAATTTAAAATGTTGTAAAATTATTCTAGTTATGCCTTTCAAGGATTTGTTCAGCAACCTTCCTTCTAGAAACCCCTTCCTTGCATGAAAAATAGAGGAAAAACTATCCCGAAAATTAATGTTGCAGTTTTTTGTTTGCCAGTTTTGGATTTTTTACAACAAATATATTTTAGCGAATTTCCCCTATAGGGATGAAGCTATTACCGTAGGTGACATGGTAAGACATAAGCCCGAGACCATGATAACTTTTTGTTTTGAGGTCCCCATTTGCCAAAAACACTATGCGTTCAAATTTATATAAATATAAATATATATATATATATATATCTTCATAAGTTATCGCGGTAACTGACACTCATATATATATATATATATATATATATATATATATATAAATATATGAGTGTCAGTTACCGCGATAACTTATGAAAGAAGCGCCCGATTTTGATAAAATCTGGCAAAAATGTTGAGAGTAACATTTATGGCTTTAAGTTCGAAAATCAGATCGATCGGTCTATGGCAAGGGGGTTTTATAGGGGTTTAAAAATTTCCAAAATCAGTTTTTTAAACTTTTACCCTAAAATTTTAAAAACACTAGATTTTAGTTATAGCCATTTTATAGAGCTTAAACAACAAACAATTTATTATTTTGAATCATTAAACTAGATTTAGTGGTTATGTAGAAAAGTAAAAAAATGTGTCCATAAAATTTTCCATGTTAATCCTATGGGAATACGGTTTTTAGATTTTCCTCAGATAATTTCAGTAAACACTCCACATTTCTTTCTACCAATCACTTTAGCTCTACAAAACAATCATTTAGGGGTTTTATTGTTGTTTTACGTCCAACGGTTGCAGTGATATTCAAAGTGCTAAACACAGTACGTTGTCCAATGTTATCGTTATAGAGAATAAATAAAATGTTATATTTTGTTTATTTATGTATGTATATTGATGAAACTTGGTATGTGGCTTCAACTAGTTGTGGTATATTGATATTAGCACGACAAAAATGGTTTTTGTTGATTTTCCCGGTAGCAGCAAACCTGCATACTCGGCCCCCATGTTATTCATTCGGAGAATAAGTTAAGTTTTTTATCTCCCTTAGTTATGAACCTAAATTAATAAAACTTAGTATGTAGCTTCACCTGGTTGAGTTATATTGATAATTGCAAAAACACATTTCGTATCTTCCTTGTTGCAGCAAACATTCGTACTCAATTATAATGTTATTCTTATGGAGAATAAATAAAATGCTATATACACTTATTAATGAACGTATTTTTGTGAAAATTGGTAAGTGGCTCTAGGTAGTAGTGATACTCATATATATGTATTGGAAATTCGCTGAGTACGCAGGTTTGCTGCGAGGGGGGTGTTTTGGTTGTGTTATTAGGTTTGTCAGTCAGTCATAACATACAAATATGGAAGTAAAACATGATGAATTTTACTATTTATACCATTGTTTTAAATATACAAATTATAATTATAAAGATTGAAAAAATTAAAGAATACGTTTTTATAGTCACAGAAAATTAATTTTAGCCTAGAACTAGAATATATATTGTGATAACTAATACAACTAAAATGTCCAATGTGGCAATTCATTTAGTCATACAATTTGTAATACATGTTGTCCTAGCTGATTACATGTGTTTACCCTAGCTTATTGTGCTATAAAAAGGCAACAGTTCACCTGAAAATCTGGGAAGTCAGCTGTGAAATTTCAAAAAGGTTCAGACCTTTCAGGCGTTAGTGGTTCGACCGGAAGTTCCGGATTGAGCAACCCGATGGCTTTTCCAATTGGATGTCTCTTACTCTTAACCACCTGGTATTTACTTATTTCGCTTCTAGGCTTCTTAAGATTAAATTTGTTTGGCTTTTTCCGATTTAATATCGTATTTAAAAGATGTTATCACAAAGCTAATATTGGTGATTGGCGATTTGCGATTGATGGGGGGGATTGGTGGGGTCAATCTCGGTACCTCGGTAACCATTCGAGCTCTAACCACTACACCAGCGTTTGGTTGAATATTGTTAAAAAGGATTTTACAAGTTAGCCAGAAACCTTTTTTAGTGTAAAATTGTCCCCTTTTGTTGTATACGTATGGAAATATTTGGTTAAAATGTCATCATTACATGTAGTATTCATCACATTAAATGGGTTGAAAAACATTGAAAGATGAATGAAAATACGCAATTCAAATAAAACAATTATTCTTTAGAAAATAATGTTTTAATTTATTACAATCCCTATATCAGTGACATGATTTATAGTTTGTTAGCAAGTTTAAAGACAGAATCATAAATAGCATCAATAATAAATACTCAAGTGGAAGAGAAACTAATTAAACTGGCTAAAATAGAGATGAATTTATAGCAGGGCGCTCAAGCTGCATTAGCTCCCGGATAAGCATCATTTATCAAGATAACATTTACTGTTAGTTACTTTACTAGGGGTTGAGCGTTGGTTCAAATTAACAGATTTATAAGTCATTGTAAGGTAGCTTTTTGTGCCATTATTTTACACAAGTTTAGTTAAATATTTAATTGGAAACTCGCAGTAAGAGAACACTGACTATTAGGTTAGTTAAATACTAAATAAACTAACATATTTGCCAAATTAAATTGTTGAGTCAATTATAGTTGTCAAGTATAATTTTGACGTAGTTATTTATAAAAGCTCTGAAATATGAGATTGTATTTCCCTAAACATGGTCCCTAAACACAGAACTAAATCACCTATTTACTCCAGAATTTATTTATTTATTTTGTACATTTACTGAGTTAATGAAAAATGTTTTGAAAAATCAAGATTAACAGTTATTTAGGTAACGGCATGCCGTATAATGTAGACGACGCATATAATGGGCGCATAGTAATGGTAGATTGACTACGTCGCCATCCCGTACATCAAAGCCGTTGGCTAATACATTCGTGCTAGATTACAATCATGTATCATTCATGTTAATTACTAGTCTAGACGGTGTCTCATAGAACGTTCAATTAGTTACATTATTTCTTATTTCTAAACGAATCGAGATGTTATTTCCCTAAACTAGATTCTTTATTAGTCGTTTAACATTGAGAGGACATTTCTGTATGAGTAATTAACTCTCAATAGGAAGATTGGTAGTTTAACCTGGAAAGGACATTTTATTATAAGTAATTAAACCTCGTGAGGCATTTTCTTAAAGACTCCTCATCCTTTGTTATTTCTGAGCCAATTTCAACCTTTGACGTATCAAAGGTTTGCCACACAAAAAACAGTTGCGCAAAAAAGTTACACATTTTATAAAATAACATTTTAAATAACACGGGCTAGTTTTACCTTGCTTTTCTGTTCTCAACCATAAAGATTAACAAAGGGGATAGTTTTAGAGCCAAGTAAGAGAAGTTTTACTGCTAAAATAAATAGAACTGCAAAAATTTACCTAGTTTTACAAACCCTTAAAATATCAATCAAATGTGTATGATCCCTTTTTCTGGTAAAGCTCGACCCCTGTCTCTTTCCTTGAAGCACACCCGCTGGTGTGCTGGTTTAATAGTTTTGTTTTTACTGTGAGTCTTGCATGCTGACGATTTACTGTGCTAATTTTAGCTCTTTTGAATAAAGAAATTTGATGAGAACAAAAATCCCTAGACAGAAAAAGAACCGGTCAAGACATGTGACCGATATTTTTTACATTGAAGGCCAAACACGTCTCTGTAACTGGTATATGAACTGAATATCAATACTCCCATCACGGCCTTCAACCTGGGAACATTTTAAAAGAAGTTACCCTGGTATGTACCAATTCCATAAAAAAAATGTTATTGAAATGAATATAATGAACGTGAAAGGAACTCATTAATGACAATTTACTACACCTTAATGTATGCAAATTTAAAATCAAACTATTTATTTTGAATTTCTATTCATTAGTGGAACTTACATTTACTAGAGTGACCTCAAATATTTAAACTGATTAGATAATCATGATAAATCAATATTATGAGAGTATGCACAAAGTTAATACGCAAACAAAACAGACGCTTAAAATAAAATGTGGAAATTAAATCAAGGTGGATGAGCTACAGTCCCTGTGATTTTATTATGTAGACAACATGATCTTATTTCTGGCTGATTTGAAATTTTTCAAAAAGGATAAATATTTTTCCAAGACCCATGGGTCAGCAACAGTTATTTGCGCCATCTCCCATCATCGTACAATCTACCAAACGTCGATAATTTCTCTTTATAAATTTCTTTTACATAATTATGAAGATGTTGATTGTCCTAAACATACCGTTTTTACAAAAAAATCAAAATTCTTCAAGGTTTGGTTATGGTATTGACGGTACATATTTTTATGGAAATTTCTATTAATACGGTTTTCTTCACTCCTTCTTTCCCTGGTCGGTTTTATTTCAAAATTCAAAAAGAAGCCGCCATACTTATGTGCAGAAAAACAAACGTTCAACAATTTTAGTTTTAACACCTTATAGAAAGTTTTTGTATTTGATTTAAAATTCGAATTGCGAAATAAAAATATTGGGTGTAGTCTTCAAATACATATCTTAAACAATACATAAAGTGAAAGAAGAAATATTTTACATAGCCATGAGAATAAAACTTCAAACTTACTGTAGTATGCTCTATGTTCTTAATATTTAGATTTCATACATTCGGTATGAATCACTTATACTTTTGATAAGGCATTACATTTTTAAAATGATCACTCACATAAAGAAAAACCAAAACTTGACCTTTACTTTATGAATTTGTGTCCCTCGGACATACTGTATAAAATATAAACCATACATAAATTAGAACTACATTACGTTCCTGATCCTGATTTGTAAATGAATCTCATTTGTACCAAGTTGTGATGAAAATATGTTCACATTGCAAAGTCGTATGTTGAAATAACTGTTATTACTATGAGTACATGGCTTCCTTGTGCACGAAGTTCATTAATATGTAAATTAACTTTCACAGGGTGTGTACGATGCTTCAAAAAAGTTGATGTGACCCAATCAAACCAACTTTACTCTGCTGGTTTACCCAATTTACATACCTAATATTGGGATATTAACTGAGTATAATAAAACCATTAGTCCTAAAAGTATTGTGAATCTTAGAGAAAGAAACCAACAATAATGAAAAAGACTTTGATTAAGATTAAAAGAAGGCTAAATGTAAAGTACATATTTAGGACTACCAACTTTTAGAGGATACCATTAACACTACAACTATTTTGAAACTTTTATTTTATAGACCGAAACCAATAATAACAAAAAATTGCTATGACTAAAAATTAGACAAAATCTAAAGTTAAATTTTTATTTTTTTAGTGCTGCTCTTTGCAGCAGAGTTTTTTAAATCAAATAAACATGCAAATTTGACTTTACAAAACCCTCCGACCAATGTGAGGGCTACCGACGTTTAGAGGATTGTTTCTATGGTAAATGTTTTAAAATGATCCAGTCCATCAATAGCCATACCATGGTCGTTAAATGTATTATTTTAATACTACTAGGTGATGAATTACCACTTATGAACCAGAAGTAATATTATTTAAATACTCTAGACAATTTAGTTTTTTGTCAAATTAGTAATGGATTTAAGCTATTGGAATGTATTTGAAACTTGTATGAAGTGCTTAGAACACTATTGTTTGATGCGTGATCGTGGACCGAGTTCCGGCAGGACAACATTTGTTTGTTTGAAAACACCTATAATTTGTTTTTGTTTTTATTTCATCGGTATTATAAATGCTGTACTCCGTGTTTTAAAAAAACCGTGCAAGCAAAGCGATTATATACATTACTCATGAACATAGTTATAAGGCCTGTTACACTTTCCCTGTAACACTTCGCAACTACTGGTTACAATAAAATCTCTGTCACCACTTGTAACACTTTTACAGGTTGACTCCTATTTAATTTACACTGAGTTGCATTCTAAAGGTGAATTTCTGAAACTTACTTCAATGAACTAATTAAGATTTACAGAGATCTGTGGAAGTGCGCTGGGCCCAAAACACTTTGTGGATCTCTGATAAATGTGGGTTGCATCAAATGAAAATCAAGATGTTGCACATTAATTTATTGAGCTGGTTACTTCAGCTTACAATTTAATTTAATTCAGACACAGAGCTTAAAAAGAGGAAATGAGTAAATCAATTGTTGGCACCCTTGACTGACATTAGGTTTGGTTGAATTCTAGGCCTTTGTTTTTTTAAAACTTATTTATTACTCAGTTATGTTCAACTAGCAATGGCAGTTTATTCAATCAAGTTTAAAACAGGATTAAATCAGCAGTCTGTTTGGTGACTATAGTATCAATCGAATGGTTGGGAATTATAATATTTTAAAGCAAGAACCTCCTAGTCACACACCTCCTGACCTCCAACCATTCTTACCTCCTAATTATCACCACATACAATTTAAATATTAATAAATTCAATCTTACACTGCCATAAAATGTGAGTGATTATATTTTTTGTTGAAAACAACCAAACCAATGACACTGTATATCTCTGGTTTTAAATACCTAGAATTTGCCTTTCCTTTCCTAATGTTAAGCTCTTACAATTGCAATGACAGAAATAATAAATATAACAATAGCTCAAGATATAATAATAGTTTCAATCGTCAACAATAATAAATATCTGCAAACTTAATAATCATGTACCTTTCTCTGTTATAAATTAATGTAATATTTGAATATTCTTTAGAAATATGACCAGTAATCTAAACAATAGTACAAATTATAACTACTTACAGGAACATTGTAGAATACCTCTGAATCACTCAAAACTTAATTAATTACAATATATAAATACTTGTCACAGATAAAAATGGCGCTTTCCCTTTATATTAAAATTTAATCCCCATTTAAAATTCCCCAAAAAGATTTTAGTGGCAACGTTGTCTTGCGTAATTTAGACTAGCGGAATTTAGAAAAGTCGCTTTACTTAAATTGAATAATTTTTATCGCGTATTTAAGGCTTTCACGGTTAAAATTCACGAAATAGAAATACGTTGGGTGCACACCACGTAGACAAGTCGTAGAATTTAGGAAAAACCGAAAAGAGACGACATTAATTTAGAAATAGGTAGCGATGTTGTTAGGCCGAATTGCGGAGTTTAAAAACCAACGAGTGGAGACGCGCGGCGGTTTTTATATCGCTTCCCCTGTCACGTCACCACGTGGGTCCTCATTTCCTTACTTCGAGAACATTCTGGGCTTATCCAGATCTATTTCCTGTCTAATCTGTTGGCGGCAAACTTAAATGTTTGTTTCTAATTATGATTGTAACAGGACAATTTCCCTGTGAATAAATAATTACAGTTGTATCAACAAGGCAAATAGTGCTTAGCGTAACGGCTATTTTTAACCAACATCTTAATCTAATATTTCTCACTATCTGAAAGTTACACATCTTTTAAACATAATGAGTGGTAGGAAAGGTCCTAATAAATTTCAATAATACATACTAAAACCATAATTTTCGATCAGGTGAGCAAAACCTTTTCTTTGCAAGTTTGTTTGATGTATATTACTTGATGAAAGTTTTCAAGTACAAAAGGCTTGTAATAAAAGAGGACGGTGGAAAGTCCCGAACTCTCAGCCCGGACTGATGTACATTTGATGTCTGACTTTTTTATTTTTAAACGACTCAGTGAAACGATTTACCTTACAAAAAGGATTGCATTTAATTTGGAGACTGTATAAATAAATTTGGTTACTACTGGAGTAAAATTGCCAACATTTTTTGTTTTTTGCTATAAGTGGAAACCCAATTCAAATTAAAAGTAAATAGTATCAAGAAAATAATTTGAGAAATGCTCGTTGAACAGTGGAAAGTTTCATGTTTAAAAATACTATTCCTAAACTCGTTTTATTCCATTCTAATTCTGTAATTCCCTTCGCCAATTCAGTATAACAATCAATTTTAAGCATACTTTTGAAAAATAATATATTTCAAACATTTAAACTGCTTAAAAATTTGTAACATAAACTATACAAAACTATCGGGAATGATTAACACGGAATCAAAAAGTTATTTTATGATCAATATTAAATGTATGTAAAAAATATAAAAACGCTATACAAGAAAATAACCACTTTGATGATTTATTTTTATTTTAGAAAACGTTAAGCCGAGTATAGCCACATCATGAAAATATACCTTAGATCTGCTTCATGTATGGTATAAACTTTGAGCTTAGATTGTATTTGATTAATGCTAACAAAATATCTACTGTTTGAAGCTGCGAGCTAGAAATTTTTGAAAAAAAGCTATTTTTAAACTCTTTATATGAACTATATTCAAAGGAATGGGCCAATCAGCTTAGGAAATGATCTTGATAGTGATGCTAGTATGTGAGGATGAGTAATGAGACTGATATCAATGGCGTAAGATAGTTAAGCCTAGGATTACGATACAGATGGTACGGCTTCCACCCCCCTGAGCATGATGAGCTGACAGTATGATGAGCTGACGGATTAAGAACAACTTTTGTAACAAACCTTTGAAATACTGACACTTCAAAAGAAACATCGTTTTAGATCAAAAGGTCGTACAAATACTTGAATCGGATTCTCTCTCATACTCACGTTTCTTTATTAACAGTGACACGCGGTTCCACCATTACATTTTATTTTTAACTTTGATACGCTTTCAAAGAATTTCTCCCTTTATTAAATATATCTGTCAATGGTTAGGTGTAAATATTTCTAACAGATTTAATATCATCGTTATTTTTCTGTACCATTTCAAATAAAGGATATTTGTTTATTTGAACAATGGAAATAGAAAATTTCTAAAAATAAAATAAAACTGTAGATGTACAAGGTCCGTCTTCGTTGAAAGCTAACCGAGAATCAACTAAACTAAAATCAATAAAGTATATACACACTTTTTCCTATTGCAATCTAAATAGCCAAGTAATAAAATGAAATCAAAATCATATATTTAAATCCTAAATTCACATAAGTAAACTCGTTACAAAACACAACTACATTTTGATGTGAGAAATTAGATTTAGAGTAGTTAAATACTTTCTGATTGAAGTCAGTTTTGTAACCGGTCACAGTGTTCCTTGATATATGTTGTTTATGTATTACCAATTAAGAAACAAATTTCATTATAGAACAGGAACAATGCTTGTCATCGTGCTTTCCAAGCAATAATTAACCGATTTAAAAACAAATGGTTTTGCGGTCGCTGATAGGAATATTTCTTACAAATACTTCGAAAACTAACTCTTCAAGTTGTAAAATTGTTACCATGAAAGTTCAGTTTGAGGGACCGAGCAAGTCTTATACAAAAATGTTATCAAATGTTAATTGCTTTCGTCATCATCTATATTCAAATCCATTTGTATTAGCCCCTGGACCATGTTCAAGACTAAATAAGTGTCTTACCTCCGTCAATAGTCCAAAATGTTTGACATATATAGATTATACCAACATGTTTCGTTTCAAGTGCAACATTTTCAAGGCTTGCAAGTCGTCAAGATGTTAAAATTTAAACAAAACACAACACGTACACGAACCAATTACGATACGAACGAATAAGCATTTAGATAGCGCTATCACAAGTCCCGGCTGATAGCTACCCCTCCGAGACTTGTCGGGATGTCCGTGACCGTGGTAGCGCTATCTAAATATTTATTCGTTCGTATCGTAATTCGTTCGTGTATGTGTTTTGTTTTGATTAACTTTTAACATCTTGATGACTTGCAAGCCTTTAAAATGTTGCACTTGCAACGAAACATGTTGGGATAACCTATATATGTCAACCATTTTGGATTATTGCCGGAGGTAAGAAACCTATTTAATCCTCTATACTTTATTATTCATCATTAACTGTAATTTAGTGTTTAAATTACAATGTAGATATATTTTTCGCTAAACAGGAGTGTTTTTATTTTTAATGGCAAACATTAGGTGTAATTTTTTTATATTTGAACCGTCTACAAAGATTGAGAACAAAAATCTTAAATTAAGAGCATAGATCAAACTACACATGAATTCAAAGTCTCGGTGGCCCTGATTAAGGATAGTTAATTAGAGGAAGTCTTGTATGTCTTGAGGTAGGCATAGGTCACACAAATGTAATGTTAAAGGTGTCACATAGTACTAAGAGGTCGGTTTTACTAAGAGGTTTTACTAAGAGGTCGGTTTGTGGCATTGTGTTCTACGAGTTAATAACTATTTTAATAACGATATATAGTTTAACATATTCTTTAATTCAAGACTTTCTCCTTTCTTCTTTAAAGCCGTTAAATATAAAAAGAAAATAACACATATAAAAATGGTTTATTTTTTAAGCTACAATAATATGTATTTTTTTAAATCAATTGATGTCTTGGTAAAAAAATCCTTACCAGTAATTACTCGAACACACTTTTAGATTATATTGATCGGAAGAGGAAATAAAAACATATATTTTTCAAATAACCATCATAGTATATGTCATCACTAGGGCCCAAAGTGACGCTTTCCGATACGAGCTCAAGTTTAACGACCGAGGCGAATCAGAGGTCGGAAAATGAGCGAGGATTGAAAAGCCACTTTTGGCCCATGTGATGAACTATATATTTCGTCTTACTGCACAATATATTAAGCTAACTGCTTTCTCAAAACTAATATTTTACAACTTGTTTACCTTTAAAAGCTTGCTCCCAAAATGGCTTCCATCTTGTTCTTACTATTTAAAACAAACAGCTGTTACTACAGATGTATTCAACTACTGTCTGATACGTTTGAGTTAGTATCTATAGTATTAGTGTTAGTTACTATAACGATAGGTATATCGAATACTGTGGACTATCGATTGCAAGAAAGAATACTTTAGTCAACCGTTTCAAGATAAATCAGGAATCAGACTCGATGCGAACAGCGTTATCTGCGAACTTAGCTTATCTTCTCCCTGAGGCAAAATTAAATATTTATTCGCCTTCTTGACATAGTTCAGTTTGGTATTGTTCATATTTAATAGATTATTAATTTTGCCTCAGGTGTAGTAGAATGTTTTGTTAGATTGTCGATACACAACCGAAAATATCAGTTACTACAATATATTAGGCTAATCTAAATACAAATAATTACAAAATAAAAAAAAAATTGACTTTATAAGCAACCATTTATTCATATATTTATTTTTAACCTATAGAATAACAATGTAACAATGAATTGCAATCGATAGAATAATTGATTACAACTCTCAATACAATCGATTACTTACAATCGACGTATACAAGTTTGCAGATTCACTACATTGATAAATATAAATGACAGAAACAGAACAGCTGATGACCTCGACACCAGCTGATTCTTTTCCGTCCTAGGACTGAAAAGAACTACTTTCGCCCTGCAACGCTTTTATTGAAAACAGCCGTTTTCCAAGCAGTATGACGAACAACTTGTGTTCATTTAATACGTTGGGACTAGCTTGGATTGAGGTTAGTTAATGTGTTAGAAGCGAGAAGTGAAGAAACCGTAAGAACGTCGTGATAAATTTTGTTTGTACTTTATAATTGTTTCATGTATCGTACTTTTATTTGTTTTCCATTTTATTAGCAAGTATTAATGATATAGTGATCAGATCAGTGACACAAAGATTTGATACAGTAGAATTATTGTACTGAAATCACATTTCTTTACAACAGGGATGTGATCTCTGCCAATATTATATTATATTTAGGTTTTAGTAAAAACAAGAATTTCAATTTAAAATATATTTTTTGAAATCGCATGATAATACTGTATACTGTTTTTAGTAAAATAACTAATATCTGAGTTTTATATTTACCAAAAGTTGCCTTACATTTCAATAACTGAACATTGATAAACCCAAGCTATGAATAATTATATCTACTTTTGAAAGTATCATATTAAATGTAAAGCAACGAAACGGACCGAAGAGTTGTTGTATTGCATTGGCTATTAACAAGCATTATGGCTATTAACAAACATTTATCCCGTTTGAGCATGTTTGTATTCGGCGGTGTGCGGTGGCAAAGCTGCAGAATTAATTAATTTGGAACCCGCTCTGATGCTTGTATTCTGAAATAGTGATGCTCAAGTGAAATATGTTGTAAGACTAAATACACAATGATTTTTAAAACTCATAAATCCCAAGTAAATAAAAATATAAACCACCATTTAATTTTTCCTTAGGTTTTTGTGATTTGTTTCCTTATCAGCACAAAACTAGTTAAAATAGTACACACTAGTTATAATGTTAGTGGTACATTTCAATTGGAAATAGCTATATGGTAACTAATATAATTAGATGATCTTATAAAATTGATATTATTATTAACATAATTGATATAATTTGGATATTACTAATTAGTATGCGAATTATATGATTAAATGCTTTGAAGTTGTAGGTTGTCACTAATATGTTATAGTTATATGTAGTGGCAATCAATTGTTTAAATGATACCTAATATATTTTTACTTTAACAGGTTATAGTCAAATAACGTTTGTTTAGTTTACGGCATGGTTTTGCAATAAATTAAAACTAATTCAGCATTAAACTATTATGATAATCATGTACTGAATCATATACAACTTTGTATAACAATATTATCAGGAGACTTATTAATCACAAGTTTCAATAGAAGCAAGTCCTTGGAAAAAGCGGCGAGGTGAAAAATTCCAGCTTTGTGCCGTGAAACTCTGGTAACCAGTGAAGTCGACCGATGCGACGCCGGGTTGGCATTGACCACTGACGCGTTTAACCCTCATCCCCTTAACATGGACTCAGCTGGAGAAGATTTGATCATGCAGTAAGATAATAAAGTGTCCAAAGCGATTTAAATATGTAGCACTTTCAGATTATCACATAGCATCAAAGAGTTGCTTTGACAACCATTGTGAGTACAGTGGTTTTTTTGACTAGCAAGATATGCTTTAATATTCATCATCGGTAAAATTGCTCAACATGCAAAACAATTTAGTGAAACTCATTTTAAAACCATATCACATTTACAAGAATATAGCACTGGGATCATTCCTTACTGTTCCTAAGTAACTTTATTGATCCTGTGAACGGATTTGTTTGATTGTGGATTTTTTATGTAAAATAACAATATTGCAATTTCGTAGTTGCAATATCATTACAATTATATGGTAATTCATAGTGATGATTTAACTATACTTAATTATTATCATTTGACTTGCAGTATGCTTGCTTCAGTAAGCTTTGTCCATTTGCGATTCAAAAAAAGATAACAGTAAATATTGCACTAATATCGCCAATCGGAATAAATCTGGCGCAGAATATAACCTCAAAACTAAGTAAACCCTTGTTACTTCTATTATATGTTGTCAATAGTAGTTTAAGTAAATTCGTAACAACGATAAGTATAATGTTGTTTAATCAGTATGTTCGATTTTACGTTGTATCTCCTGACAACAATTAATTATACTACTCGTACGAAACTAATTAGGACGAAAACTTTGTTCAACGTTGATAAGCCAAAAGTATACGTAACGATGTTCAACTTCGATTAAAATATATACTTTAGCAATTATGTATGGTTATGTATGAATTCCTTACGGTAACGTCGCTACAAAAACCTTACAAAGACTGTAATTTGAGTTTCTCTTATGATAAATGAGGAATATTTCATAGTCAGGCTTTTGTGTGCTTACATTTTTAGAACTACCAAATACTGTCATCCCTTGTAAACATTAAGGGTAAGAGTATTACCAGTTACATGTAAATTTGTAAAAATTTAAAAATGTTTTATTTGTGTTGAGATTGTGTTGAGGGTCCATTGAGATTGTGTTGAGAGGTAGTTTGAACATGAAATATTCTTCAAAATATTCTTAATGGAAGTATCTCATAGGTTATACTCAGTGGGCAATTCAAAACTGCGGATGTTTTAAAAGTAAGTGTGAGATTTAAACATTTAAATATTTGATTCTTGGTATATGTATGCACCATCAATACACTGTAGATTTGTTTACTGATGAATTACAACAGCATTTTGCACAAGATTAATAGCTATTTTAAGGAAACAATTGTTTACCTCATTGGCGATTTAAATATAAATTTATTAAAATATATTGCGAGTGTGGAAAACTATAAAATGCTTCTGGCAAGTTGTGGTTTAGAATCCCTGATTAATTCACCAACAAGGGTGACAGATAGTACGAAGATATGTGACCCGGCAAAGGTGACCCGGAGTCCCCGTCGGCATACAGCCCACTCTGTATGTTGGACACGGCGGGTAAACTCTTTGAGAGGTTGCTGAAACCCAGGTTGAGGTCGGCCGTCGAAGCCGCTGGGGACTTGTCCCCCCGGCAGCACGGCTTTCGGAAGGGCCACTCAACCTTGAATACCGTGGCTGAAGTCCTGGGCGCCGTCCAGCGGGCTGACACGGCCTTCCATCAGGCCAGGCCGAGCGTGCTGCTGGTCACCCTGGACATTAAAAACGCTTTTAACTCGGTCCGTTGGGTGGACATGCTCGAGGC
Source organism: Allygus modestus (assembly GCA_963675035.1). NCBI lineage: Eukaryota > Metazoa > Arthropoda > Insecta > Hemiptera > Cicadellidae > Allygus > Allygus modestus. Next base: position 426,830,221 of record OY776111.1, read on the forward strand.
GTTGCAGCGGGACTTCAGGGTACCCGACTATCTCTTGGTCGTGGTACAGGACTACCTGAAGGAGCGCAGGCTGCTATATAGCACAGAAGCAGGGGTCCGTTCCAAAGTGGTCACCGCCGGCGCGGCGCAAGGGTCGATCCTTGGCCCTGACCTTTGGAACGTGGCATATGATGGAGTGCTTCGCCTCGAGATGCCACCACAAGTCTATCTCGTGGGCTACGCAGACGATTTAGCCGCAGTCATCACGGCTCGGAATCCGCAGGTGGCCCAGCTTCGCCTCAACCAGGTGATGTTTCGGGTCAACAGATGGATGAGCGGTCATGGATTTGAGCTGGCGGTCGCCAAGACCGAGATCGTCATGCACACGCGACGGAGGATCCAAACAGTAATCCCTATGACTGTCGGTGACGTGGAGGTCCAGACGAAGACTGCGGCGAAGTATCTGGGAGTGGTGCTCGACCGCCGCCTCACATGGTGCGAGCACATCCAGGCGGTTTGCAACAAGGCGACGAGGGTTGTTCTGTCACTCAGCAGATTGATGGGGAACGTCGGAGGCCCGGGGTCCAGCAAGAGGCGACTTCTCATGTCCACCGTCAATGCCACTCTCCTGTACGGCGCAGAAGTGTGGGCGGGTGCCATGAGAGTCAAAAAACACAGCAAGAGAATCCTCTCCGTTCAGCGCAGGGCGGCTCTTAGGGTTGTCTGTGCGTATCACACTGTGTCTGGACTTGCTGTAATGGTTGTGGCTGGAGTGTTTCCCCTTGAGTAGTTATGTAAGTGTAAGGTTTCATGGTTCTTTGACATTTATGTTAAAATATATTTGTGATTGAAATTTCTTAGTGAACTGGTGGCTGGTATGGGTGTTTGAACTATTCAGTGAACTATTCAGTGAACGAGTCACTGTGGTTGGGGGGTTAGTTATTGAATGGGTGGGTGTAAAGGGTGTTATTAAGGTTTACATTGGCTAATGGTGGAATATGAATATGACAAGGTTATGGTAATGGTTACTTGGTGGTATATAATGAACAAATTCACTAGATATTGTGGAGGATAATGGACAGTTCACATTATTCTAACGTGTATACACTCATTGTTCATTTATATTTGCCAATATAACATCTAGGTGATAATCTATATATTTTAATGTGTATAAAATAGTTTTATATGGGCTGTGAACCCCTTATTGTATCCGTTTGTATCCGTTTTGTATCCGTTTGTATCCGTTTGTATCCGTTTGTATCCGTTTGTATCCGTTTGTATCCGTTTGTATGATGTTTTTGGGGTCAACGTTTTTGAAACGGCCGATAGCAGTTGAATTTCTAACTTGTGGGCTACCTTGGATTCAACACCAAGCGAAACCCGCGGGTGACGGCAGGTGGCAGGTGGCGGGTTTTGGTTTGTGTTGGGTTTCGCGAAACCTGCGGGTCACTTTGGCATTAAAACTTGTTTGAAAGTGGTTTTATAACAACCAGACGCTTCGTTTGGAGATCCTGGAGTCAAAACATATTATTCGTTCAAGATTGTATATTTTTACAAAATAATATTGGGGGTTTATATATATATGTGTGTGTGTGTGTCTGTGAATGCAATAGTAAATACAGTACGTGTATTACAAGACTATATATTTTGAAAACGTGGACAATTAGTTATTAATTCTCAAATTTAAGTATTTATCTAATTTGCTTAGTTTTCTTAAGTTTGTAATACAGTATCATTATACATTTATACTATACCGGGGTTTAAATAAAATCGAATACAGTATACAGCAGCAAACCTGCGTACTCAGGGAATTTCCAATGCATATAAATGTATCTTAATACCAAATAAAGCCACATACCAAGTTTCATCAATATACATTCATAAACAAAATATGACATTTTAATTATTCTCCATTAGAATAACGTGGCGACCGATTATGCGGGTTTGCTGAAGGAAGGGACACAAAAATTGGGGTTTTATACAAATATCAATATAACAACTAGGCAAAGCCACATACCAAATTTCATTGCTTTATTTTCATAATTAAGGGAGATAACACGTTACTTGTCCTCCATAAGAATAACATGGGGCTGAGTACGCAGGTTTGCTGCATACCAGTTTTTATTCATTTATGTTCATAATTAAGGGAGACATAGCATTTAATTATTCTCCATAAGAATGGGCTGAGTACGCAGGTTTGCTGCAACAAGGAATAGAAAAAATGGATTTCTATGCTAATATCAATAGAACTTAACTAGGTAAAGTCGTATACCAGTTTTTATTCGTTTATGTTCATAATTAAGGGAGACATAGCATTTAATTATTCTCCATAAGAATGGGCTGAGTACGCAGGTTTGCTGCAACAAGGAATAGAAAAAATGGATTTCTATGCTAATATCAATAGAAATTAACTAGGTAAAGTCGTATACCAGTTTTTATTCATTTATGTTCATAATTAAGGGAGACATAGCATTTAATTATTCTCCATAAGAATGGGCTGAGTACGCAGGTTTGCTGCAACAAGGAATAGAAAAAATGGATTTCTATGCTAATATCAATAGAACTTAACTAGGTAAAGTCGTATACCAGTTTTTATTCATTTATGTTCATAATTAAGGGAGACATAGCATTTAATTATTCTCCATAAGAATGGGCTGAGTACGCAGGTTTGCTGCAACAAGGAATAGAAAAAATGGATTTCTATGCTAATATCAATAGAACTTAACTAGGTAAAGTCGTATACCAGTTTTTATTCGTTTATGTTCATAATTAAGGGAGACATAGCATTTAATTATTCTCCATAAGAATGGGCTGAGTACGCGGGTTTGCTGCTACGGGAGCCTTTGTCAAAAAAAATTTTTTTTGAGGAAATATCAATGGTCCACAACCAGATTAAGCCGTATACCAAGTTTCGTCAGTATACGTTCATAAATAAGCGAGATATAAAAATTTTCTTTTCCTCCATAAGAATAACATTAGACAACGTACTGTGTTTAGCACTTTAAATATCTCGGTAACCAATTGACGTAGAGGAATGATCGAAATACCAAATTGTGTGTTTTTTTAAGCTGAATCGAATGGGGAAAACTAATATTTGACTACTTCAAAAATGATATGTCAAAAATTCAAAATACCCATTGTTGGGGTACAAAACCCCCCCAAAATACCCCTTTGGATAGAGCGATCTGGCTGGTTTTCGAACTTAAAGTCATAAATGTTGCTTTACACGTTTATACCAAATTTCATAAAACTCGGATCATTTTCACGAGAGTTATCGTGCTAACGGACACACATATATATATTATACACACAGTTTCGAACGACTGGTGTTTTTGGGGTCTGGGGACCTCAAAACGAAAAGTTATCATGGTCCCGGGTCTTACAATGCCGACTACGGTAATAGCTTCTTCCCTATAGGGGAAATTCGCTAAAATTATAATTTTGTATATATTTTTTATATATTATACTATGTAGTATCGCATTGGGGAAACGCTTTTAACTGACACAACTTTAATTCGTCATATTAAACCTTAAATATGTTTTTAGTATTAAAGTAATTAGTTTGCAAATTATTCATTAAAGTTACTGTGGCCTGCTACGGCCACCTACCAAGTTTCATCAATATACATTCACAAATAAACAAAATATGACATTTTAATTATTCTCCATAAGAATAACATGGCGGCTGAGTATGCAGGTATACTGTTATTTTTCCAAATACTGGTATACTGTTATAATACTGTTATAATACTGTTATACTGTTTTTAAAATTAAGGTATAAGCATATTATGTTTCAGCCGTATTTTAAATGTTAATAGCTAATCATTGAAATATTAAAAACTCTGTTTAGAACTTAATAATTGTAAGCTGACACAGAAATTGATATAGGTTAGATATATTTATTTTAACCCGAGAGGTACGTGTGCATAGACATGACAGCAATATATTACTCCTAAAAGTATATAAATGAGTCCACCGCTTGTATGAATATTTTAAAATTATTCGAGTCAACTTAGTTGTAAACTACTCTAATAAGTTGGGGGTTGGACGATTTAATACCACGTTTTGAAGGTAAGTTATCATATAATTACCAGCTTCCTTTTATGATTAAAGTTATTTGATCCAAACAATTAATTAATTTACAATCCTAGTACACGGGGGTCTTTGTAAAAAATTCCTTTTGAATCATTCATTTCGTCCTCATAAAACTGTTAGGCCCCCCTTTCTCATGAATGCATAATCCTTGATCTAGACGGAACGTAGAACCCAGCAACTTTGCCTATTCTTCCAAGAGCTAAGTTAAGCCTGGGGTTCTAGGACTGTCTGGGTTAAGCATTGAGCCTAACAACTAAATGAATATGGGTTGTAACAAACTACTTTGAAAATTGAGGATTTGGTTAATTTAACCAGTCAAGCCGTTTGGTCAACTTAGACAATATAGGTTTTAACAACTACATTTGTGATTAATCCAACTACTTTGAAACAAATTAGTTATTTTAACCAATGAATTTATCGGTTAACTTGACTTATAAAATTGTTTGTTCCAACATATATTTTTTAACTCTCTGAGCTTAGTTAATTGAACTCATACAAATAGTTGTCCAACCTCTGAAATTGGTTGAACTAACTTATAAAAAAACTTGGATTAAAACTTGGATTAACCAATCATTCTCCTCTGTGAACGATCTGGTTTTTGAACTCAAAGTCATAAATGTTACTCTCAACACTTGTGCCAAATTGTATCAAAATCGGGCGCTTCTTTCAAAAGTTATCGCGGTAACGGACACACACATATATATAAATTTGAACAAATGCCGCTTTTGGCATCCCGGGACCCTAAAACGGTTATCGTGGTCTCGGGCTTAAGTCTTACCGCGAGACCTACAGTAATAGCGGCGGGGGGGGGGCCGTTTCCGAGCGGGGGTTTAAAAGCCGGACGCGTCGCTAGTTAGTTAGTAGCCGATCGTCTGAGGACACCAAGCAACGGCCGCGCCCAGACTGACTGACGAGATTGCGACGCGCGCCCAGACGCCCAGAGCTTTTTTGGTATGTGATTCATTTTGCCTTACATCTAGAAGTATAATTCATTTTTGAGTTACTGGGGTTATTTATTCAGATATTTTGATAAGAGAAATATACTATTAAGGGGAGGAAGTCAATATTTAGAAATATTTAGAAATATTTAGAAATGTCATGGCTAAAGAATCAGTCTTAGTAAGTAATAAGGCTGGAAGGTCCGTTACGTCATAGTATTATTAGTTAATCTCCTGTTGGGCGTCGTAACGCAGAATAACAAGAGGCAGTTTACAGAATAACATGGGGCACGAGTATGCAGGTTTGCTGCAACAAGGAACAGAAAATAATGGGTTTTTATGCAAATATCAATATAACTCATCTTAGTGAAGTCACATACCAAGTTTCATCCGTGCTAAACGTTTATAATTACTCAAGAGTTGTATGTTCGTGCGTTTTATTTGAGTTTTTTTTACTACGTAATATGTAAATTTGCAATTATTATATTAATATCCCTATAGATATAACATTATGATGCGAGTTTAAAGTTTGAGATACCTCTATTATACTATTATAATCATAACTTCAATTGTTATATACATAACACCAAAACCTTCTGGCATTGACTATTGTTTGATTTCAAATGAGTAGTTGTACAGTATCAATACAGTTTAACAAGCTGAAAGCCGTTTTTATAGATGGGAGACATGATGTAATTAAAGTTGTTTTATTGATAGTATCGTATGTTTATTAGGCTGATTTTATACTAAAACTGTTATTATCCTGGGTGACACAAAACAACAATTGTTTCTCGAGTTCTATTATTCCGGTTTAGGCATTGTATAGTTTTCGGTCTTACAAATGATGGTTTTCTATTGTGCAGTGTATTGGAAATATATAGTAACTTCCTCTCCTTGATTTGTACTTGATTTGTACTTGATTTGTACTTGATTTGTACTTGATTTGTACTGGTGATTCTCCCTCCACGTGGCATCTTACGGGTCACTGGTAAATTACATTCTGAGTGTACTGGCTTACCAATGTTTTAATATCCGGTTCTTTAAACGCCCCGGGCGACTCCCGCCATCGTCACATACCAAGTTTCATCCATATACATTCATAAATAAGCGATATATAACACCCTTATTATTCTCCATAAGAATAACGTGGGACCAAATACCTAGGTTTGCTGCAACAAGGAACACAAAATAATGGGTTTTTATGCAAATATCAATAGAACTCATCTAAGTGAAGTCACACACCAAGTTTCATCCGGGAGCGTTAAACAAATCCCATTTCAATTTGTTTATTTAATATTCAGTAATTATGATGAGTGTAAATTTGAAATCTCCTAAAAATATAAATTCATATCCATCCCGCGCCATTGATTAAGAACCCACAAGTTTGGCTTTTTAGCTGAATGTAACCGTTGAGGGTAGTACCAAAACACAAATACAACAAATAAAATACCCCCGTCACAGCAAACCTGCATACTCAGCGAATTTCCAATGAATATATAACATAACACATTAAAACGCTTAACAGGATTCATAAGCGATGATGCTGTGAAAAAAACCTTAGCAAGAAACCTTATGTAGAATAAATTTCCTCACAGAGTAGCACGAATATTCCCCACTTTGACATAAATTATTATTACTAAGATAATTAAAATTTAAAGATTGATTTTTCATTTTTGCATTTTAACAAATCTGCATACAACCAAAAATTCTCTTGCTGCCATCTGAAATGCTCTGGCGAACCAATGGTTTGAGAAAGTGTGTCTCATGTAGGATACGAAGGCAAGTCAAACCGGAAATGCGGTCACGTTAACGGAAATGTAGCCACGTTCCGCTCCGTTTCACTTCTCCGAGTTCCGCTTGGGAAACATTTTGCTCAAACAAATCTGGAAAACCTTAAATTATTATAGGTCATCACTTCAACCAAAATAACTCAGCCAATATGTTTTTGGTCAATGGATTAATAAGAGTCCTATGAATAAAAACCTACTCTCTGAGTACAGCCATAGCAGTTAACTAATAAAGTGCCTATTATTGTACACTCAGACTGTACACAACCGGGTGGTGGGAAGCGTAGATTAATCTCCGGTTCAACTTTATGGAGCAAGCTATATTGATTTATCAACAATGGTTTTAATAAATTGATTCTCAATAAAATTCAAATACCATAGAAAAAAAGAGTAAACATTTAAGAGCAGTCGCGTTTTTCCAACGTGAGTTTATTATTTTTATGAACGAAAAATAAACTTAATATTTGAACACATACTTTGCCAAAAATAACATTTTACAAGAGTAAACTAAAACTTGTCGTGGTATATCTGAACTGCCTGTTGGGTAAAATGCTTTTGCATGCTTGTAACGGGGTTTGAACCGTATGATTAATTTTGGATGGTAAAACGTTTTACGAGGTGTTAAAGGATAGGATAAATTTGTATATTAGTGTGTGTAGTAATTTGTTTACTTAGGTTTTCAAGACAATAATTGCGAGAAAGAAAATCTTTATATATCATTCTATAAGCGAAATTTTTAAGTCAAAATTGTGGGATGGTGGGAGACGACTCAAATTAAAGGTCTTGATCCCGGGGAATCGGGAATACCCCCGTCGCAGCAAACCTGCGTACTCAGCGAATTTCCAATGCATAATATTTGAATACCACATAAAGCCGCATACCAAGTTTCATAAAAATATATTCACATATAAGCGATATATACAATTTTAATTATTATCCATAAGAATAACATTGGTAATGAGTATTGTTGCTGAAATGAGGAACATAAACAATTGGTTTTTATGCAAATATAAATAGAAACCATGCGAAGCCACATACCAAGTTTCATCAATATTCAATCATATAGCCACATATGATTTTAGTTATTCTCCATAAGAATAACATTGGGGATGAGTATTGTTGCTGCAACAAGGAACACAAAATAATGGGTTTTTATGCAAATATCATTAGAACTCATCTTGGTGAAGCCACATACCAAGTTTCATCCATATACATTCATAAATAAGCGATATATAACATTTTAAGTATTTTCCATAAGAATAACATGGGGACCAAGAACCTAGGTTTGCTGCTACAGGAACCATGGGCGAAACATTTTTGTTGTGCAAACAGCAATAAACCACAACCAGATGAAGCGATAAATTTCGTCAGTTTATGTTCATAAATAACCGAGATATAAAATTTGTCGTTTTCTCCATAAGAATAACATTGGACAACGTACTGTGTTTAGCACTTGTAATATCTCAGTAACCAATTGACGTGGGGCAATGATCAAAATACCATGTGTTTATCATTTTCTGTTTTTAATTAATAAGAGATAATGTTTCGATAAAACAGCTATTTTTGTAAACAGTCTATTTGTCCAAACGTGGCATTTAAAAAATTACATTATCATAGTTTTATATTAGGAGTATATCTTAACATAACCGAAAGGCATAAATATATGTTCATTATATAAATAAAAAACCTACTTGAATGTCAACTCTCATAATGGAAATAAAATACCCCCGTAGCAGCAAACCTGCGTACTCAGCGAATTTTTAATGCATAATATTTGAATACCATATAAAGCCGCATACCAAGTTTCATAAAAATATATTCATATATAAGCGATACATACAATTTTAATTATTATCCATAAGAATAACATTGGTAATGAGTAGATTTGCTGAAATGAGGAACATAAACAATTGGTTTTTATGCAAATATAAATAGAATTTAACTAGGCAAAGCCACATACCAAGTTTAATCAATATTCAATCATAAGTAAGCACTATATAACATTTTAATTATTCTCCATAAGAATAACACGGGGACCGAGTATCTAGGTTTGCTGCTACAAGTAACTAAAAAAATGGGGTTTTATACAAATATCAATATAACTCAACAAGGGGAAGCCACGTAGCGTACAATTCTCAAGTATTTCAGCTTGAAACTTAATCTTTTTGGGGATAAGGAAAATACACATTCTATATATATATACGAGTGAACCCAGACACATTGTAAGCACTTCACAGATTCACTCGGGTGGCAATTATTTTTCTAATCGTTTTAATCAATGGCAATTTTTATCTCGAGAGGTACACCACGTATTCATTTTGCATTCACGTGTCAAAACTAATTCTTTTCATCAGCGTGTTATTAATCCTATGATTAAGGTTTTCGATTAATAGCTGCCAAGAATGAAATTCATATGTCGGGGTGTCTGTTTCTTTGTGTACGAGTTTTGGTACGACTGTCCATCATTAGGCATGCGGGTCAGTTTTTTACTAAGTCACAATCTTGCAAACCTTAAGCGAATACCTTGGCAATAATTATCATTAGTTAAGTTTCTTATTAGCTTTGTTTCGTGACTGGTATTTTGAATGATATATTTTAGTATCATGAATTGATTTGTTCAATAACTCGAGAAAACGAAAATTGGGAACTAAAAAGTGTTTCACTGAAAAGGTCAAACGGTGATAAATTAAACCGGTCTCTACTAATGACCAGTTCAATATTGATCTGTAAACGTGAAGCCTTTTAAGTGTATAATGCAAATTACTTCAGGATTAATTGTTTTTGTAATTAGACATGTCAATCTGATAAATAAACGAGTTCGCACGCAGCACGCTGACGTGAGGGAAGTGAATTTCCACATAAAAAATTTAAAAACCCCAAATTAGTCTAAAAACATACTTGTATTCCAATTTTTATTGAAATCTGAATTTGTTGGCTGTTCTGATGCTCCTGGTTTCATTTACCTTCAAAGCTGGGCATTATAATGTTAGAAGAAGGTCCAGTCGGGCTTTAAAGTAGGCGTGAGGTTGCTGGGGATGATAAAAGTACTCTAACAAAGGAGTAGCAGACTTTTCTAAAACCCATAAGACAACGTACTGTGTTTAGTCTAAACACATTTTCTTTAATAAATATTTATGCTAGGATGACGAGAGGGGGCTTAAAACTTTCGCCTCACTAATTCCCATCTTTATACGTGGATTAATTATACTCGATGGAGTCTCGATAATAATAAATGAAAAGGTCAAATACTGTTCCCTTCACTGCCGTGGTTGCAGCCGTATTCAATTACCGTGGACCAGTTGTGATCTAGTTTCCTTGTTTTCTCTTGTTCGCGGTTCGCGAATTAGCCCGACTCCCGGCTGGCCCTCCAAGGACCGGTTCAGCGGCTTTTAATTTGCAAATGAGAACCGCGAGAGTTGCGGACAGATTGGTTCCTGGGGACTTTCCACTGCTGGGTGACTGGGGAGATGGTGATGACCCCCCACGCCTTACATTCTGCTGAGTTGGTTGTAACTGGCCATTCATTTGATTGTTGAAACTCAAAACTGCTACCGTACACGTTAAGACGTTGGTCCCAGTCAACAGATCGTGTTAGAGACACTAGTGCGACCTAAAACTCCGACAACAGGCCTAGGCCAGAAGTAAAGACGAACTTTACTATTCTTTACTGGCGTATAAAACCTTCTTTATTGCAATCGAGAGTAACTATTGCATTGCAAGGTCCAGATTACAAAATTTTGCATAAGACCAATATTAAGTTGCCCTAGATTTTTCGCCCGCAGTCTTCAGGACTACCAACATCCTGAATTTATTTCGACATAAAACCTAGAATTTAATTTTCCCAGCTGTTTGTCATGAACTCATAAATCGAGTACGAGTAAGATATTTCAGTTAGATGACTTAACCGTTGGTTGCAAGCAACAGAACATGTTCAAGGGCCGGTGAAAATTTGTAAATTAACGAAACAAGTGGAATACGTTATTAATGATTAGCAGTGACGTGCTTTCCTGGGTTTCCAGTTTTAACACCAAAATACTCCAAATGTCACATTTGCATCCGCTAATCCTTTACTGAAACTGGCAGGAGGGAGTTAGGTTTGAAGGGTTTATATACCACTTATAAAATATTTTCCATTAGTCATTTAATAAGCTGACTTTCAAGGAGCCAAAGAAAATGACTACTTCAAAAACAAAACTGGAAAGGTTACTTAATTTTTTAATAATTTAGGTTTTCACCATAAAATGATTATTGCATTTGTATTTAACTGTTTCCGTTTCTGGTTTGTAAACTCTATTCACTACTTGAAGCTTAATCTTAATCTCTCCCAATCCCCACGCCAACGCATCTGGGGCGTATTTTAAGGCAAATATGAATTATGTGTGTAGAATGTGTGAGGAAGGGGGTGTTTAAGAAATCAGTTTGTGCTATAGTCTTATACAAAACGACTGTATTCTTTCTGATGGGCTTTAGTAAAATCGGTTGAATTACATTAAATCATTAATTTGGGCTATATTTGAGCTCTATAGCTTTTATTTTTATTTTTAAGAAGGTAATAAGAAAATTAAATAAAACATACATTATAGGTTAAAATGTTGATACAATTGTTCTCAATAAGGATTAATTTAGTTTGTAGTTTCTATAGTGTTATTATTTATGTCATTCACAAACCAACGCGTCTATGTTCCTCGTATTATTTTTCTTTGAACCTGTATAAATATCAGTGCAATTTGAACAGTCTGCGTTATGGCTGCGTTACGCGTCATAGAGCCTGCGAAACTGTCTGTTACACGAGTGATAAAATGCCGTACCAACTGTTGATAACTAATTAGTGTGTCGTGACGGGGGGAGAGGGGGAGGCGCGAGACTGAGCGTGACAATGGGGGGAGAGGGGGTCAAGAAGTGCTACGTATAGCGTGACGTAATTGATGCACGGTCTCTATATCGTTAAACAGAGTTTGATACATACAGCAGAGCAATGGTTAGTAAACACGGGGCGTCCACATTCTGGAAAGTCAGGGAATGTCAGGGAAAGTCAGGGAAAGTCAGGGAAACAAATTTTGGTCGGGGAAAGTCGGGGAAGTAGGCCCAAAGTCGGGGAAAGTCGGGGAAATTCACCCCAATGATGGATTTGAGGGGACTTTGTTATGCTCTAGTCAGCCGTAGTCCTGACCATTGCAGCATTTTTTTCAGGTTTTTTTCACAAGAAGTGTACAACAATTGAATTCTTTTGTTGTACCCTTGTGTGTTTTTTTTTAAATTATTAGTTTTTCTTAGATATAATTTAAGTACATTAAGTCCTGTCGTCAAAATGTCAGCAATGTGTTTGTATTTTCAATAAAAAAATAAATAAAAATACCCCCGTCGCAGCAAACCTGCGTACTCAGCGAATTTCTAATGCATAATATTTGAATACCATATAAAGCCGCATACCAAGTTTCATAAAAATATATTCACATATAAGCGATATATACAATTTTAATTATTTTCCACAAGAATAGCATTGGTAATGAGTAGGTTTGCTGAAACAAGGAACACAAACAATGGATTTTTATGCAAATATAAATCGAATTTAACTAGGCAAAGCCGCATACCAAGTTTAATCAATATTCAATCATAAGTAAGCGCTAACATTTTAATTATTCTCCATAAGAATAACACGGGGTTTTATGCAAATATCAATATAACTCTTGGGTGAAGCCACATACCAAGATTATTAATTTATGTTCATAATTAAGGGAGTCATTACATTTTACTTATTCTCCACAAGAATAACATGGGGGCGAAAAAGACCCTTCCGCTTGCTAAAAATATTTATTAAAGCTTATTCTGTGAAGATTCAAAACACATTTTACATTAAATATTTACGGTAAGCTTTTAAAATAACGTAAACTGATTGCTTATAATTTTAATTTTAATATTATGTAACTCATTGAAGTAAATTAAATTGAATGGCTGCACACAGTTCAATTAAACTGATTTGTTGATGTAAAGTTTACCATTTTGTGTATATTTTGCATTAATGTACCAATGGGAAACAATAACGCTTTTCCAGAAACATAAATACCCCCGTCGCAGCAAACCCGCGTACTCAGCGAATTTCAAATGCATAATATTTGAATACCATATAAAGCCGCATACCAAGTTTCATAAAAATATATTCATATATAAGCGATACATACAATTTTAATTATTCTCCATAAGAATAGCATTGGTGATGAGTAGATTTGCTGAGACGGGGAACACAAATAATTGATTTTTATGCAAATATAAATATAATTTAACTAGGCGAAGCCACATACTAAGTTTAAACAATATTCAATCATAAGTAAGCGCTAACATTTTAATTATTCTCCATAAGAATAACATGGGGTTTTATGCAAATATCAATATAACTCTTGGGTGAAGCCACATACCAAGAGTATAATAATGGTACAGCTTTTTTAAATTGTCACTAGACATGTAGAAAGACAAATTAAACCCTTAATCCATTAATCTAATAATACAAACAAATCAAAACAATATATTAGTATCATAAAATCTCAGCTGATCATAGAATTTAAGCAGTTAAACAATGTTTATTTTATGTAGAAAATATGGTACGCGTACGATAAATGTTTCCAGCAACACTGCAGACTGGATTGGTGATCACGTGACCTTACAGCTGCTTTAACGAGGTCTATTCCGGTTAACTAGAAAACCTTAAATGAATCGACTCAGTAACCCGTACAATGTGTATGGACCTTGCTTCGAACATTGCTAGACTATTGCGTGCCTGTATACGGTAAATTTCTAATCCAATTCAACCGGAAGGAAGGAAGAAACTACTTTCTCGAGCGAGTGGAGGAAAGATACCCTTCTGGAAAGACCCGTGACCACAGTCGTAATTTGGAAGGAGTGATATCAAAATGCCGGTTTATAGAAATGAGTCTGTTACTGAATGTAGTTCAAAATAAACTCATTATGACATGACTTTTGTTCATTCTTCGCTCATAATATCACAGGGAATAAATAACTTAAATTCCCAAAAATTATACATAAGCATTTAAATTTAACAAAGAGCTTGGATAAATTACAATTGGGACGTGAATGTTTAATTTGTTTATGGACAACGCTTTTTAATTAGACTTTGTACAACGCAATTCCTAGTTCCGCTAGATTAACAGCGAATTTCCTAAGGAAGGTGATTTCCTATTAGCATGACCCGCAGGGTGAAACTTAATCCCGGGACTACCATAGAAGTTCCTAATGTGACCACCTGTAATACGTTTTCACAAAACTTGCCGTATATTGTGAACCACTGTTAACGTATATGAAAATTAAACCAGAAGTTCTTCAGAAAATTCTAAACAAGAAAACTTTTGTTTTTTCTTAATAGTATTTTTTTAAATTCATTTATGTGGCTTACAGTTTATACACATTTGAGTTATTTTTATCTAAGTATAAATTTACAGTGAACTAAGTTTTAAGTGGTTGTAATGATAGAAAATATAAATAAATCAAATAAAAACCATGAGACCATAAGCCCAGTGTTCAGTTTAAGTGTATCGAATGTAGTTTATTGTATCCCGCTTAGTTGTAACAAAACGTGTCACGCTACTTAAGAAATTATGCGTGTAACTAAACAAATAAACGTATTTACCACAGCAATATTTAATTACTGTAAATGAAAACATGATTTAGGGTCTCATTTTATTTACTTTGATCCATGGAATGATAGGCTTTGGGTGTTAGGTGTATACATACAATGTATATACTTTTTACACCCTTGTACTGATGAGCAGTTTATTCAAATAATATACATTATTTTAAAAATTGCATTTTAATTTATGGGAAAGGAAAATAAATTTTGTACGTACAAACTTAAACCTAAAGTTTTTAAAACCCTTCGTAGAGAAATCGAAATATATTTTTGAAAACCCCTTGAAAGTGCTTGTTGTCAGAGGTACCGTTACGGGGACCTAGAGACGGTTAAAGTACCACCATGAAATTTGTCACTTGGTCAAGTAAGTGATGACCCTCCAACGTGTTAAAATTATGATACTATAGAAAATTCAGTTGTTTCAATGGCCCCCCGTAAGACTCGCGGGTCTGATTGGTCTTAAGTAGTGCACTGTTGAGACGCGGATGAATGCAATCCCAGAGACATTGAGTTGAGACAAGGTAAGCAGCACCCGTGTTGGGATTGACTCATTTATCTTGGGCTGCAGAGAGAATGATTCTAGAGTGGGACTCCTTTTAATATAGTTTAAATAAATTAACAAATTTAAATATGACGAATCCTAGTCTGAATAAGGTACGATAACTATACAGTTTGACTCGAAACCCATTACTTACACAATCTTATGTTATACATACGAAGTGATAAAAACCTTCTTTGCGTGCCTTTTAAATTTCACTTATTTTAAACATTTATATACAACAAAAATTCAAATTACAATTCCTAAACTAAATACATTTCAAAATTATCAATTCTCCGTACAATCAAATGGGCGTTACAATGTGCTGTTGCTTGATGAGCGTTGTAATAGTTAAAAGTTTGGCCACTTGAGTGCAGCACGTTACCGAGAACTGGCTTGCAGGAATGCCATCTGCTAAAAACATAATTCTTGACCTCTGATCTATTTACAAATGAAACTTATTCATCGAATTGGGCTTTACAAAAACTAAAATGGCTGGAACAAATCCAAACTTAATAATAACATGTAAATTAATTCTAAAACATATTGAAAGATAATTAGATACTTAAAAATTGACTTTAACATTTAATAATCGACTTTTGCAAAACTGTGACAATGTGCTTTTTCATCAGAATAAAACATAAACACTACAAGAAAATTCACAACGCAGAGAATGTGGCTTATGAATGCAACGTTTTACAGTACAACATCCACTATAAATAATCCACTATATTTAACTGTGTTATGTCAACAGCTTCTATTACTCTACAAGGCATGTATATATAGACTCGTTTTACAGTACAACATCCACTATAAATAATCCACTATATTTAACTGTGTTATGTCAACAGCTTCTATTACTCTACAAGGCATGTATATATAGACTGATTACTTTGTAATTTCATACAACCACAACCACAAAATATCGCCTATTGAATTAGTTCAATACACCATTATTATCTTTGGTTCATGATCAGAATTAAATAGCTTTATTACATTGAAAAATTAATGAGTTAAAAACAAACGTTCGCATGGTTTGTGCACTAAAATAATGATTACGGGTCAAAATGGTTTGGCCAGGAAGCATTGTTGGCATTAGGACCACCGTATGAGAGCAAACTTCAATTTGTGCTTATCCCATTTGTATTGATTTTGTATTGATTCTCAACACGACGATCTCTAATATCATAACATAACCACTGTGTTAGACCAATAGACTCTCATAATAAACATAATTAATTCCAAATTATACGGGTCATATCATGTATCATTACATAATTATACATTACTGAAATTCTTAATCTTATGATATGGATTTGGGCCGCTTTCCCTGAAAATGCCTTTGAAGTGGGTATAAAAAACAAGATACGTTAATTTTATTAATTTTATGCAATACCGAAATCTCTCTATATATGTTGACTGGTTAATTGACTGGTACTTTGGATAGCAGTTTTGTATACTGTTGAGACGAGTTTTTTTTATTACTAAGAAGGAAATGGGATTAATCAGATTAGTATATTTTTCGAACACAGTATAAAACTAAATTCTAACAAGTATCTTTTTTTTAGTTAGCCAAGGGGATGTGAATAAAGCAAAGCAAAACTTTTACTCCATGTTAAGTAAATAGGAAAATTAAATGCTGTTTTATTATTTACATCACCAAATGAGTTTAATCACCGAGTACAAAATAAAAACCTCATCGTAATGAAAAAGTTATAATAGAAAAACTATATTTCAAATAAACTAAAAATGAAATTTGCTTTAATGGTTGTTATCGTTATTATTATATTTCTAGGTGACCCAAACCCCTATTAAGTAGCCCTTACCCTTACCCTTAAATCGACCTTACCCTAGCTTGCATTAGACCAAACCTTTTCTGTTTCTTATAACACCAAGGGTTAAAGCTTTATGTAATGTTGTGCTGATGTAATCATATGTTTGTTATAATCGTTATTGCCACTCGACGGGTGAATTTAGATTTTTGATTAATTAATTGTTCCACATTGTAATTCCTTCAGTGTATTTTAAGACATTAAAAAATGAACTAAGCAAAGATTTGTACATATGTTATAATATATAATACATGTACATGTAGTATTATTTACTATTAACATGTATTTTATTATTTATTATTAAATGTAATACTATATAGAAAGTGCGTAAGGGAAACGTAAAAAACATATGGGATTGTTTTTCGTGTTGTTTTGCTTGCTTGAATGATTGATTCAAGTCGAGGTCTAAACGTCTTGTAATTTAAGTTTTTCAAGTGCCTGGAAGGGTTCTTTGTATATGTTTTGGAAGAATATAAATCAATTTAATTACTGTATGGATAATAGTTGTCAATACGTAACTGGTAAAACAGCACGAACAGATGTTACAGCCATATAACTTGAATCATACTAATATTTTAAATGTGAAAATATGGATGTTTGTGCGTAACTCTGTTCCATCACATGAAAACTACTGGACCGATTGAGCTGAAATTTTCAGAGAGGTACTTGATAGTCCTGAGTAAGATATAGGCATTAAAGTTATGAAAAGTTGTGAAAAGTTGTGAAAATCATATAGGGCTATGCCCCACGGGGGTTCAAAGCTCCCATGTATTCCTTATGGACATTCATTTTTGTTTGAGCTGATGAAATCCAAACAGCTGATTCGTAGTGGTTCCACGTGGCTTGTGTGTTCAATTCAACTAAAGTCAATCAGGTGTAATCAATTTTCTGCTTTTTATACAATTCTGTACATGTAGGCTTTAAATGTAACATTTTTATGATTTTCAGTTTTATTACTTTAATAGTTGTTTATCTGAATGGGTTTATCTGGTCGCTTACTTTTATTAAATAGGTACTCGGTTTCTGTTGTAAACTGGCCAAGTCCAAAATTTTTAATGCAAGTATAGTGTATTATTTATTTATTTTTTAAAGAAATGTTTTTCCTGATTAAATTAATACCTCATAACAGCCATTCCAAGTGCCGTATGGGACATTTTAACCCCGTTTTCATCATTATATAGGAACTATTGGAGATTATCCTGGATTTGTAAACGTACAATAAGCTCGATACCACGCCTACTACACGAAAGGACCGGGTCTAGATATTTGTATTTTAGGAGATTTGAATGTTTATTTTAAATCAAAACTTAATTTAAAACAATATTCTTATTTTTTCCTTTATAATTCAAATCAACATTCTGAGGATAAATAATTTACGCAACGTCATTGTTTGAGCTAATAAATTTTAAATGATGTATCTATAATTAGTCATTATTTGTATTTAATTTAGGTTTAATTTAGGTTTAATTTAGGTTTAATTTAGGTACCCTTTGTTGTAACTAAAATAATTATGTTATATACATATACACTTCCACCCCGCCATCCTTATACTCTATAGGGATAGCCAGATTTGATAGCTTAGGCACAGAAGGTAAACATCAGAACTCATATTTATTGGAGGTTATCTGCCTGTTGACATACACCCGAATAATGCCCGTATCCATTTCATGCATACACGCTTACTGCCCACTGCCATGCCGCTGGTACGGCGAAATAGAGAGAGAGAGAGAGGGTACTCGTACAGTCCGCGCCAAGAGATCAGTAGTACAGTCAACGCCCGTCGCCACTAGCGCCAACTGGCGGCGGGTCGCTGAAGCAGTCTCTCCGACTTCTCAACAGGCGTTGAGTTATTTCCATATGGCTTGCCTGTCTTATTGTATATGTAGTCATTGGTCATAGCGCTCATGGGGATTGACCGTGACTCCAGAACGAAGAACCTTCAATATTTGCTTACCTCGTGTTTTTACGTTTTACAACATTTAAATAGGATTTTCTCAACACAATGTAAGTCATACTTTGGCTCGCACTTTCGTTGACGGGTATTTTTTAGAATGAAAACTATAGCCAGGCTAACATTGCCACTCCAAATTCAGAGGCATTTTAAGTTGCTTGAAAGAGGAAACTACTGGGGCATTTCACCATTTCTGCTATTATTAAATTGAATACAGATAAAGCAGTAGTAATGTTTGCTATAGGTACTAATCTATGATAACTTATCTCCAGTTGTTTATTTTTTATTTTCAAGGACAATTCCCCCGAAAACCGCAAAAAACACAAAGTAAACGTTTTTCAGAAACATATTTAATTAAAATTTGGTGGTTATAGTGATTCGGGTCAAATGTTTTGAATTATTGTTATTTCATTTGAAATATAAAAAATAAACAATAGGCAGTCATATAAAGTGAATATTATCTGTAATAATTATTGTGATGTCACGAGGAAAATCCAAAACCCCTTTCCCATAAGATTAACATGGACAACTTTATGGACGCGTTTTTTACTTTTCTCTACAACCACTAAAATGATTCAAAATACTAAAGTATTTGTTTTTTTAAGTTCTAATTATTTTATTGTATCAATATTAATTTAATATTTTTTATTTGTTTGGTTATTTTCCTAGGAATTACATTAAAGCAGTTCCAGCTGCAGCGACACGCCTCTAGTGTGTTTAACAACATGGAACCCCCCAAACAGCAACTTGGTAAGCGTGAATTATTATCTCGAGTGTTGTAATTTAATGCTATAACTTCACCCCGTATTTCATTGCTTTAAGCCAGTGACTCTTCTTACCTAACAAAAAGAGTGTATTAGTTGTTCCACTACACTTTTTTATAGGGAAAATGTTAATTCTGGGTAGATGCCCACAAAAAAGCTATCACTTGGCCACCGCATTTTGGAAAACTAAATTTTTTAAATTGTATCACACGGTTCTCAATAATGTCAGTCACAGCCATATGTTTCTGAAGTTCTTGTAGACACCGTCACTTGTTTTAAACGCTTGTACTATATCAAATTGAATTTGGAATGAGATCAATTTTGAAAAATAAATAAAATTAAATAATTTGAAGCAGTTTACATGAATGAATATTACAAGCAATAAATTACAAGTATAATAAAGGTTTATTAACATTTTAAAACTACGATATTGTGTTTTAATGTCATTTAAGAATATTTATGTAATAAATACTTTTGTGATAAAATCAACAAACAATGAAGATAATAATAGTTAATACTAGCAATGGCTGATAGCAGTAAATACTATCCAAAACACATTTGGACATTTTTATCTCTTGCTCTTCCTCGGTTTGATGGAAAGATTGGTTTTCAGTCCCCCCCCTCCCCAAGGAAGGCCGGGTTGTGCCAGAGGCTGGTGCACAATCAAAGAAGAAGAAGAAGAGTAAACACAGATCTTCGTCTCGGTCACCCAAGAGGAAGGGGTCTAGTTCATCTACCGGCTCCCGGTCTCTCTCCCCAGTGGCCCGGCAGAGAGGGTGAGTAGTATTGTTTACTGTCCACCTAGCAATGCAGGGATTCCGTTGTAACGAGTGTTACACTTTGGACACTTTAATTGTAAATTACATACAAAAAGAATGATTGAATCTGAATTATTAAACTGGCTCTAATAAGAACCAATCAATCTATATTATATTTGATATTAACAATTTTTTGTTCCTTGTTGGTTAGCCTAAAATATAGAAAAAAGAAGCGTACTATAATAGTAGAGATAACATATTATTGTTAACTTTTTTAGGTGTTATTACCAAAATTAATAAACTCTCAATAGAGCTATGTATTTAAATTCTAGTTAAAATTAATATAAATATACCAAAAACTGAATGGTTGTGGGTTGTGTTGATTGTAACACACGTTACATTAAATTATGTAACACCCGTTACACAAATTACTCCTTAAATTATAAAACTAAAATTCAAACAATAATACCAGAGCATTAGGGAAACCCATAATCTCACTTTTACAGTAAAACTATTTTTAGAAAGGGTTTGTTCATTTTGTAATACTAACTTTTGTTAAAAAAGTGTAACGGGTGTTACATCCCGAAAGGCAATTTACAAAAGAACAAAATAATACATTACCTTAAGGTAGTCTTCCGGGAATCTTCTGTAGCAACTTCAATAACTACATCAGCTGTTCGTTATTTAATGCAGTGCTGCCAAGTTTACAAATCCACCCCTGACCAAATTATTATTTATAAAATAACAAAACAGTATTTTAAATTGTGTTGTTGCCTCTGTATTGTAAAAAAAAATATTATAAAGCCCCTGTTTTTTAATGAAAATCCTTATTTTATTTGTGGAGGGGGATAGTCATTAGTGTACATGCACAATCTACCCACTGAGCATAGAGACACGATGTTCTAACCCACTTGTACGAACCCAGTGATTTTTGAGGTATCCTGCTTGTGAAACATGATTATTTTCGCCCCCTGGTGTCAGATTATTTGAACTTTTTTCAGGCCGTCTCCTGGGCCAGGGCCCTCGACTCCTCGTTATCTGCCCCACGAAGTGATGTCGCCTCCAGTCGGGGTGCCGGAATGGCTCAACTCATCCCAGGAAACCGAACTCCTGAACCGTTCCATGGCGCTGATTGGCTCAAGCCAACTGACAAAGGAGTCAATTAGAGAGTTTTTTTCAAAATGCGATGAAGAAAATTGGGAAACAAGGATCCATGATTGTTGTCCTTACCTCACTACTAATTGCCCCCTAAAAGAGGCATTAAACAACGATGAGGTATTCTATGATCTCAGAAGATTCTTCACCGTATTATGGGTAAGAGAGAAAATGGTGCGAGGAAACGGGTGGACAATCGAACAATTGGATATAGCCAATCCTAAATTTAGGAACATGGCTAGAATAATGGAGACAGGCCGCATCTGTGTTGAGGTGTGCAGGCCGCTGTGCCGGAACCTGGTGGAGGCCATGGTGCTTTGTGCGCTGGATGACTTCCCCCAGACCGAGGAGATGACCGAGGAGGAGATTATGGTCAGTTGCCGGGGGCTGGTCAACCTGAGCAACTGGTTGCACCTCATTTGGACTTCGATCCCGAAAAAGACATAAGACGTTTAAATATAATAATTAAAACAGTTTTTTGCATTTTTCACCTACAATTTTTAAAAAACTTAATTTGGGGTTTGACGTGTTAAAGAGCTTAAAAAAAAAATAATATAGTATTTTGAATTATTAACCTAGGTTTAGTGGTTGCGGAGAAAATCCAAAAAACCTACTCATAAAATCTCCCATGTTAATCTTATGGGGAAAAGGTATTTCCTCAGTTTATTTTAATGTAAACTTCACATTTACTTTTAGGCATAGATTTGTAACGGTACTGTTACACTTGTTCACGGGGAAAGACTCAAGGTTACTCGGGTGCGGGGGGTCGGCTGATCACGGAACAGTCAGTGGGCGGCTCGCAAGCTCTGCTGGAGATCGCTGTGCGCTCGGGACTGTCACTCATCTTCGCTCGCGGAACATCCTACATCCTGCTGGTGGGGCTCTACACCTACAAACGCCGGAAGGAGCCTCTCTCAAAGGTACATAAACATCTGCTCTGACTCCTCATAAACTGCTATTAATTCCAAGAAACAAGCGTCATAATTTTAATGAATGCTTATATCTTGCATCTTGCATTGACATTTTAAATGGGAAAAGTATTCCTGGCTAAACAAATAAGTCCCTTGTTATAAGGAAGATTTTAATTTAATACTATTGTAATGTTTTACATCTTAATCAGGAAACATACTCAGAGCTGTTGTCCGTAAGTGAACAGCTTGCTCTACATTCCTTATTTCTTCATTCATTTGGAGTTATGTTTTGTGAACAATTGATCAGCTACATTGTAGGGGTTTTATATATGATAACACCTTAAAATTTTTTTTAGCTTTTTATCCCATTTGACTCCATATGCTTCAGGCCTTAAAATATAAGTGTATCCCTAAAGCCAAAAATCACTGCCTCTTGTAAATGCCTATGGTTACTAGACACTAAAACTATATCTCCTCATTTGAATGTCTAGAAAAATGTGATATGTCTGTTTTAAAATAAAACACATATTTTTTGGAACAGTAGTGCATTTACAATAGTTTCAGAGCTCTTTCGTGGGATCCATAGGAAAAAGCAATAGGCAGAGATCCTTGGCTAAAGGTATATTGCATATTTAAACTATAAATTGTCACTTTCGTTATCGTTATACTCCTTAAACCAAGAATGGGCTGGGGTAGTGTTCAGTTATAAGTTATATTCTATTAAGAATTTGAGTTAGCACTTAAGGAAAACAGTCCAAAACAAGATTTTTAAATAATTTGTTATTTGCAAATTTTAAAAATATATAACAAATAAATCTGTATTTAAAGCACTGATTTTGGAATCATATGGGAACCCCACTGTGCCAAATTTGAAAGTGGTATCGTGGTATCGTGGTAAAACTCCAAAATGTTTTTATGATTTATATATCTGTCAACATTCGGGAAAATCTCAATTTCTCTCATTGGTATTAAAAGTTCCAATTTTTATTTTGCAGATATGGTTTGGTCAAGTGATTGTAAATCTAAACATGTAAGCATGTGCTAGCCGTAAGTTCATCACTTCCTCCACAAATTTTTCTCCCACTCTATGAATTTTCTCAGTGTAACTAATAACGTTGAAGTTCTATTATTTTTTTGTATTTTCACTAAAAATAAAATGCTTTTGTCTTAACTTTAGTGTGAATTTTTCATAAAAGTGTTTGTTAATAAACTAATAAAAGGGGGGAAATAGATGTGGTAATATTTCAGTATCATATATCTTTAAGAAGTTTTTTTTTAGTAAAAGGTTTTTTTAGTAAACAATAAAAATTATCTAGTACATAATTGGAGCACAGCAAATGTTTCCGAAATCCGTGGGCATAGTTAATTTGGAATGTAATGAAATTGATAAATGTTGATGAAGAAGACAAGTGTAAGGCTATAAATATACTCTCTAAAGGGGGGTGTATCGATACACTCCCCTTTAACTTCCAATATCAGTCTAACTTCATCAATGAATCTGGTTTGTATTCTCTTATTTTATTTGCCTAGGATTATTAAAATTATCCCCTAAATTAGGTTTATTATCAAATGATTATGTACATGTTCAACATAACTGTAGAAATACAGTTTTCAACGTTTTATTCCTACCCATCTTACAAAAGCTATTGTTTGCGAAAACTTGTGTAGCAAATCGAGATGTTGTATCTTAGATCTGATCTGATCAGCGAGAAATGCACTTTAGAGGTAGGAATATTTGGCATCATTAATGTGGGAAGGGAGCATATTTCGTCCAATTATGTAGTGGCAATGTGTTGCAAGCCTGCGGGGATAGACTTAAACATGTCCTACAATTTTCAATGCAGAATGGTTCTAATGATGATCATATCTCCCGATTCACCAAACATGGTTTCAATTAGTGATATGAAGCATGCACTGTGTTGATAATCAGTTATCAATTTCATCAGTCGTTTACCACGTACCTATTACCTAAGATGGGAGGAAAACGCTATGTCCATGTTACTCTTATCGGCAAGTTCAATAATGGTTTCATTGGAATGCATGATCTGTGCTGACCACAAATATATTAGTTGGGATAACTGCTGATAGAACAAGGCTTGAAACAAATTTAATTTTCTAGTATGCCTTTAATGTATCATATTATGCTCCTATTTTGTTGATAATCTATAAAATCTATTGACAGTAATATTCTTGTTATGACTGTCACAAGTCATTAAGATGCTGCAAGAAGGAAGTTGTAAAAGACCTCTAGGCTTTATAATGTTCATTTTGAAACATGTTTTAAAAATGTAAAATAAATTATATTTATAACGAGAATTCTTTGGTTTCAATTTAAAGATTATAACTTATCATGTTTGGTAGTGTAAAGTGTATAACATGAAGATTTGTTAACACTTTTACAATTTTTTTACAGTAATGGGGTAGATTTTAAGATTTTAAACATTTTAACATGAGTTAAATTTGTTACCCAAATTTCCCCGGGTTCATAAAAATTTTAACACGTACATATTGCAAATATATGTGACAGGCTGAACAACCCTTCAGGCGAGAATTACGGGAATTCTGCAATTACTTTCTGGAACAATTTTATTTATCACTCTCTTATAACGAATCAACAAAAATGCTATACAAAAATATAAATGAACAAAAGTTTGGTTTCGTTTGCTCTCTTATAGTTAAAAGGTATCCAGATTATAAGAGAAGGATCACGATTTTGGATTTGCATCATACTGATCTGACTATGTTTTGCAGCCTACATATCCAGCCTACATATTGTTCTCCCCGGTACTGTTCCTTACTATCGAGACACCAGTCAGATATCTCATCAAGTATATGGTTACAGGTAAATGTGCATAATGTTTCATTTACTGTCAGATGCAGTTTACTGGAGAGAAAGTTATAAATGTTCAAAAACCCTTCAGGACATAGTGTAGTATAAAGGGGGGTTGAGTACGAAGTTTTGCTGCAACAAGGAACACAAATTATGGATTTTTATACAAATATTAATGTAACTCGACTAGATGAAGCTACATACCAAGTTATATTAATTTATGTTCACGATTAAGTGATGCATAACATTTTTCTTATCCTCCATAAGAATAACATGGGCTTTGAGTATGCAGGTTTGCTGCTACGGGAACCATGAGAAAAATATTGGTTTTTTTGGAAAATTATCAATAGACCACAACGAAATGAAGCCATATACCAAGTTTAAAAAATAATCGAGATTTAGAGATTTATCTCTATAGGGATAACATTGGACAATGTACTGTGTTTAGCACTTTGAATATCTCTGCAACGGTTTGACATAGAATCACAATGATTGTTTTTTAGAGCTGAATTGATTGGTAAAAGCAAATGTGAAGTTTACATTAAAATGAAGAGAGGAAAATCCAAAACCCCCTTTCCCATAAGATTAACATGAGAGATTTTATGAGCAGGTGTTTTGGATTTTCTCGGCAACCACTTAACCTAGGTTAATAATTTAAAATACTAAATCATTTGTTTTTTTAAGCTCTATAAAATGTTCAAAACCAAGATTGGGTGTTTTGAAATGATTATCTTCCTCGTTGCAGCAAACCCCCGTCCTCAACCCCAATGTTATTCTTATAGAGAATAAATAAAATGCTATATATCATTTATGGATGTATTTTTGTGAAACTTGGTATGTGGCTTCACCCAGTTAAATTATATTTATATTTAAACCAATTGTTTGTGTTCCTTGTTTCAGCAAACCTATGTACTCATCACCAATGCTATTCTTATGGAGAATAATTAAAATTGTATATATCGCTTATTTGTGAATATATTTTTATGAAACTTGGTATGCGGCTTTGTGTGGTATTAAGTCATATATTATCCGATGTACTGATGTACTTATGTACCTGGTTCGATCCTGCCTTGAAAATATTGTTAAGCTTCTCATATAATTAGTCTATTGTATATTATTTTTTTAAAAAAATACAAACACCTCTGTGACACCCCACGTCCCGGCATGCCGGGACGTCTTGTAGTTAGGTCCGGTGGCCGGTGTCGACGAGATCCCACCGAGTCTATCTTCTGGGTCCATCCTCTGGGGACATCAGTGAGGAGTGAAGCGGTAGAGTGTCGGCCTACGAATGGGCGTGTCGCTGACCGTAAGTTATCTTATTATCTTAGCATGCCTGGATCATGGGATTGTTTGATTTTCAGCGGAGGAGGAGTCGTGACGTTTTCAGAAGCGAGTGCGTCCCCCTCCCAGCTGGACTTTTCTAATCTTTTAGACCCCTCTGCCATTTTAAAGTTCACCGCCGGCTATGCTCATCACAAGCAGTCGAGTGGCGAGTGGGGGCAACAAACGCGGCAAACACGTGATTAGGCTAAGGCACGCGGTATTGACAACAATAAGTAGAAACAATGTTGGTATTGTAGACGCGAACGCTACCAAGCGGAGAATCGTCGAACCACTTGAACTCTGAGGTAGTTCCGACTGTTCCCGATAGGTGGCAGGAGCTTTCTCACTTATATCTCCCGCTGCCTTATCTATAGACCTTAAATAAATGTTTATTATAAATTTTAATGGCTTTTATTCAAATTTAATCAGCAGTTTTGATCATTTTTAACATTGTTTTACACAGCTGATAAACCAAGGACATTGTATTTCGTAAACACTAACTTCATTTATTTGTTTACATCGTTGTTAGTGATGGGGAGTTGATGTTATTTAAGAAATTATAGAAAATGTCCGCAATGAATTCTTAAATAACATTAACACACACATTAACATTATTTAAAAGTCATTTTAAAAGGAATGCTTTTCCAAATATTTGTTGGTCTGGCATCTATCTGAGACGCTTGAAGGCATACGTACACTTACAATCAGATGTATGATTCGTCTGAATTTAAAATACAAATACATAGTGATTGACGCAGAGCATTCTTTTGTGTATAGGCTGAATGTTTGGGCCTGTTCAGCGAGAAGTATAGGACCGCCCTAAGACGCAATCTTGACATCTACAATCCGTCACCTACGTTGGATTCGATAACATTTTGTGGACGTGTTTTATTAATCTTATAATCGACAAATAATACTTTGTATTAATTACTCATCAATTCAAATTAAACCACTAGCTTTTTTGTATTACTTACCTTTAAGACGTTTTAGTAGGTGATAATGAGTGATTTAAGTTTTATTTATCGGTAAATATAAGTATTAATGCAAATAAAACAAAAACTTAAATTAATTCTGGACTTAAGTGAACTATTTTTGAAAGCTAGAATTAATACAAATCTAATTCGATTTCATTTTAAGACTTTAACCCCATATTGACAGTATATTTGTCCAAGTCCATGTTAAATCGGCCACAGACGTTTTATTTCAAAATCGGTTATGCATTTTAGACGTCTTTAACACGAATTACTGTGGTAAACAATAAACCCTTTAGAGATGTTTTGAAGACTTCCCTTGTAAAATTAAAATAAAGAAGATGAAGTGATATTTGAAATCTGGATTAAATAAATAGTGTATTTTAGTAGTGATTGAAAAAACTGAGACGTTCTCATTTTTGAACTTAAATTTAACAATCCCAATGGAGCATGTCTTGAAAACATCTTCTATAAGGTTAATATGAGCTCGTCTTAAAATGGTTTAAGTCTTGTCATCTCCTAAACGTGGAAGCGAAGACGTATAACCGGGCACGTTTCGAAAACGTCATTTATGTGGTTAATAATTAGTCGTATAATTTTTAGCTGTTTTAAACGACTATTAAACGTGTTTTAGACCTGGTGTGCTGTATGGGTAATAACCTGATTCGTCGGTAGTACCGAATTCTTTAATACAAAATTGTGTGAAACAATAAAGCTGCTGATATGCTCTACTATATCATGTAGTTTTAATGTCATTGCTAAAGAACATTAGAGTTATTTTTAAAACACGTATCCTACTACGTTACAACTCCTTGTATTCTTATACGTTTTTAAATAACATAAACCTATTTTTGTTTTAGAGACGAGCATGCACTCATGATGTCCTTATACGAATTAACTAAAAAAACTATTCTGGAGGAGTTTCAACAGTTTAATGAACTAGTTGCAGTTATAAATAAACTCCCTTGTGAAATATATGAACAACTTGTCAACGAACATTGTATAAATTGTATGAGCTCCTTGATCTGTTATTACAAACGAGAAGACGTTCAGATATGTCGTAGATGTTTTAATAATAGTGTAGCTGATATTGACAACTATGAACGAGTGGTTCGATTCGAGTCATCTCAGAAGACTTCAAATTGCATTAACAAAAAATACAATTGTTCAAGATGTGGTTGTTCTTTTATCGAACAGAATGAAATTACACCAGGCTGTGGATGTTCGGTAAAGTCAGCAGCTCTACAGTTAGCTCTTATTTTTATCACGTCCAGAAAAGTTATTCTCGAGAATGAATACAATAACTGATGTGTAAATATTTGAGTATTTCGGAAGTCGAAAATGTATCATGCGTGTGTCGCGTCGCCAGGGTATTCGTTTTAGTACCCTTATTTAAACAAATTATAAAGCTTAGTCAACACGATATCAGTAAACTCAATTTCGCTCTAAATAATATCAAGCCACAGTAATCTGGACGATTAATAAAACCGTTGGGGTTTGAAGCTAACATTATACTTAGAAGCGTTGAAATGCTAGGACTATACCCCCGCAGTAATTGTCTAAACTAAAAAACCAATATAGACAATATTCTTTATTAAATATTCATGGAGAATAGTACAGGCGTTTTTTGGTGGAAAAGTCAATCTGTACAGTTTTGTTCTCATTTAGAACTAGATCGTTATTTGAGTAGTATTGTTCAGTTATATGTGGACGAGACAGTCATATGCAGCCAGTCCTTAAAGTGTGTTAGTACCCCCTGAACTTATATGTGTAACGTTGTGTTCGCCAGATATATTTAAAGATCAGACCCGACCCGGGTACCTCAGACGTATAACGTGTCTGCACCTTTCATGTATAACGCTTGTTTATCAGTTTAACGTTTTGCCCGATATTCGGGTTACCTTCACGTCGTCAATCAGCAATACTTGCAAGTCAAGATGTGCTGTTTAGGTGTTCGTTACTCATCGTAAACCAAAATCCATAGTGATTCCGGCGTTTCTAAGTTTGAGTATTTTTCGACCCACACCTTCCAGCAGGACGGGTTCTACGACACATTGTTACAAACACCGGGCGTTATATGGGTTATATATGTTAGACTTGGATACAGTTTGTAACTTTATTTTTAATTACACATAATTACACAGCTTGTAACACACAACTCAAATAAAGTTTTGATTTATTTAAAAATACAACAATGAATTCAAGTCTGGAACAGTTAATTAGCAGAAATTTAAAATATTTAACTCCTCAGAGTATAGTAGATGAATTAAATTATGTAAACAAAATTTACAACTTGTATTTATTCGAGGTTGATTATTATATAAATTCGATTGACAATACAATAAGAGAAGTGGATATGTTTTATAAACATATATACAATTTGTGTTTGCAAAACATTAATGGATTCACATTTTTATCAAACGTGGGATATATATTTATATTAATTATTAGGTATTTGGAATATTTAAAACAATTATGGCACTTTTACGTGTTAAGATTTAAAATATTCTTTAATACCATTAACAAATATACTTCACAATTTATTTTAAAAGTAAATTTAGATAATTGAAAACAAAAATTTCAATACGATCAAATAGATCCAGATAGGTCCGAATAGGTCCAAATAGGTCCAAATAGGTCCAAATAGGTCCAATGACCTAAATGAGAGCCTTTATGACCTAAATTTACCTTTTTGAGAGCCTATTTAGAGCCCGTTGAGGTACCAAAAAATTTACCAAAAAATGTACCAAAAATAACCTAAAATTAACCTAAAATTTTCCAGTCGATCCAAATCCTTTTTCGTTTCTTTCGGTGAAATCAAGTGACAAAGCCTGTTTTAAAACTGGAAATTCCACCTTT
Organism: Allygus modestus; assembly: GCA_963675035.1. Lineage (NCBI taxonomy): Eukaryota > Metazoa > Arthropoda > Insecta > Hemiptera > Cicadellidae > Allygus > Allygus modestus. The sequence continues at coordinate 426,860,551 of OY776111.1, forward strand.
TCACAAATCAATTGAACGAATCGTTGTCCCTCTCGTATTATGATGTGATTTGGTCCTGAATTTTTCAAAACGACAACAACATTGCCCCTAAAGTCTGGGTCTATCACCCCGCCTAGAACTTCTAGGCCGTACTTCGCCAAACTGGACCTCATTGCCAGTCTACCATACGTTGATGGTGGGAATTTAAATGCCAAATTTGTAGGAATAGTTATAATTGATTTCGGTGGTAGTTCGTAATTGGCTGGACTGTGTAAATCAAACCCTACACTATTTCGGCTACCTTTAAAGGGACTCCGAGCGGATTCACTAAGTTTTACGTAGAAAAGACACGCGTCTGACATGTTTTAAACACTAACAAAATGCTTGATTAGTCGCTTTATATAGAGGTGAAAAGTGATTTTTTAAAATTTAAACCCGCGTGTTTTTTTTTTAAATTTTAATGAAACCTTTTAACTATCCCAATGTCCCGGTTAAATCATATCTATAAACAACTATTAAACAACTATAAAAAACTATTAAAAACTATCGGATGTGAGTCGCGTATTATTTCAAAAATCAAATAAGTTTTATAACAAGAATTGATAAAACTATTAATCCTAGAGCGATTCTGTAAAATAAACTCAATTTATCCGAGAAAGTATAAACACTAAACACAATTAAGAATATAAACACATATTTTAAAGACTGAATAAAAAAATTACCTAAAGTATTTGAAAATTGTTTAGTGACAACACTGACGACGTCATACCAATGTAACTGAACACAGACGTACTTAAATTTGTCTGTCGTACGTTTCATACAATTCTCACCACAAATATCCGGTAGACAAGGTTCGTCACAGAATACTTTATTAATTGAGGAATGTTTTTCAATATTAAAACCGCAATCGTTGACTTTACAGAGCAATTTGTATTTTCCAGAGGGTGTGATTTGATATCTATAACAACCGGAAAGATTTTTAGCCGCCTGGAATAAGTAATTTCCTGCTGAACCTAGTGTCAGGGTAATTAACGATAACTTTATTTTATGTTTATTTATTAATTTTATAAATGATTGTATTTTATTTTTTAAATCGCCATTGGTCTTTATTAATTCGTTCAGTTCATCAGCGTCCTTGGGTAAAACGTCCAGTTTCAAAGTCTCCAGTATGTCGGATTTATTTATATAATCTTGAACAACCATAACTTCAGCGATGCCCTTAGATTTCGTCAGCTCATTTTGAAACAGTTTAATTTCAGAATCTGAAAGGTTTGTTTCAGTTATTAGTTTTCTTAAAGCACTATCAAAGCTTTTACCACTTTCAAGATCTAGAATAAAGTGTCTAACGCTATTTTCACTCAAACTTTCTTTAGATAAAATTTCATGAAAATTTGGACTTAATATTTTCAATTCTGGAGAAGAGGACCCCCTGAGAGATTTTACGAAGGCTCTAAGCATTGTTAATTTGTTTTTCTATTAAGTAAATAATAGTTAATCTTGATGTGATTGTATAAAATAAACAACTCCATTCCGGTCAGAATACAGAGTACAAGCACTCTGGCAGCAGAACATTCATACAAACCCACTATTATTAAGTGAATTATTAAGTGAATTATAAAGTATAATAAGAATAATATCGCTAACTGCATTTTTAATATTTTTTAATATGATAATATTAATTGTGGAAACAGTTTCAAAAATAACCAATCCATCTATAGCTTTAGATAACTATTTTGGTTCAAATCAATATGAATTAAAAACTTGGCTGAAAAAACTTGCATACTCGTACTTTATGTCAAAGGAGGATTTCCAAAAAAGCGGGATACAGAAAACAGATTCCACGGTGCATTTAGTTCTCGTAGGAGTCAACTCACTGTATCTTGAGAATATTAACGCAATTGTGTATCCCTTTGACAAATCTAGTATTGTAAAAAACGAACTTATAAAAGAGATTTTATCCAACCAATTGTCACTCCATGACTAACAGTGCCATGATATATAAACATATACAACAATTTAATAACGACTTTAACAAAGAGATTCCTAGAATTATTGAAAATATTAAGTACCAATATAGTTTTCATAATCTTAACTATAAACTTGATGAATCCATCGCGGTTTCAAATGTTTTAAATGATATAAATATAATAATCGGCAGTAAAAAAAAACTCGTCGAGGATAATACTGTTTACATAAACATAAATCCATTGTCTCTAAGTACCGGTGACTGTTCTTTTTATGAGACAATTGTAATAAATATGATTAATAAACATATTTGGGTTTTGTTTTATAAATACTATGAAAGGTTAATAATTGATTTATGTGTAAGTAATATTAAAAAGATTACCGTGCAAGATAATTATGTTTGCAAACAGTTTTACAAAAGAATTAAACATTTACCCGTAATGGGTGCACGCAAACCCATTTTTTAAAGAACACAACGGATGTTGAATATTTTTATTCATATACCATTTTGCTGTGGGTTTGAAGTTTAAAGACGTGTTCAGCGGCACACACGAAACCGTTAAATCTATGAACAACACTTACCATATTATGGGCCTAGCTGTATCGTGTTTTCATAATAAAAATGAATAAAAATGTTGGATAAAATGTTAACAGAAGTTTTACAAAATTTAATTTACTCAACGGTTTTATGGTGCCAATTTCATAAAAACTTACAGCAAATATTCACTGCTATATTTTCAAATATGACAAAACTGAAAAAACATCTTACAGAAAAATTTACTGAGAACAAACATTTCACGTATGAAACAAGAGGTGGCTTGGAATATTTACTATGGATTGTTACTTTAATATTTAATAGTACAGAGTGTATGATTAAATATGAAAGTCGCCTTTTAAACTATATCTCAACATTAACAAACAACATTAATCAAATTCCTCAACATATTACTGGGGTTAGATTTGTTTGGAAACCAGAGAGGAGTAAACATTTATTTGACATATTGGATGTTTGTCATGACATAAAACAATTTATATTAAAATACTAATCTAAGATGTCATCAGCGTCTTCCTCCTGGTCAAGTGAAAAGGGGGTTGATATTTCTGAAACGTTGCTCAGCAAGTGTGATGATTGGATAATGCACCACAATTTCATCGTATCGCTCAGAACAGAATCGTCTTTGATGTATACGCCAGTAATAAGGATGTTTACAAGACCGGATAACTTGTTTGAGTATAGTAGGTAGATGTTCTCGTCGGGGTGGATTCTTGGAAAATGGGTAATTGTGAATTTTCGTTCATTCGATTCCTCATGATTGTACATAGTATATTTCCCCGTAGTCTCGTCACAGTAATATTTTATTTTGTTAAAGTCTTTGTGATCGTGTACAAAATTGTTATACAAACAGGGGACTAAGAGTGAATTTGGCTTATTAACACACAGTTGAGTAGAATAAACATCTTCAAACAGTTTCTTGGCCTGAGAGCACTTCAAATGTATGCTTTGATATTTAGAGCCATCCTGATTTCCCGCACAGGTGCTTATTCCTCCAAATCTGAGGACCAATCTACAATCTTCTGTGAAAAGGTGCTTTTTTAAAGTTTCATATAAGCTGGATTTAATTTTTTGAGTAAGCACGTCTCTTAAATTGTCATTCTGAATATCAGCATGGCCCCGAAAATTACATTTCACCACGCTGGAACTATCTGTCCCGTAATTCCTTTCGAAAAAAGACATATTTTCAACATAAATACCGTTTATAGTATTGCTGTTAAATCGCTGAAAACCGAATATCAATCCGTTTTTTACATTTGCCGATGGGCGGTTATTGAATTTGAATAAGCGCCCGGAAACGTCATTGGCCAACAATTCCTGGTATTCAAGACTGGTGGAAGACATTATTATGAAGTTAACGTAGGAATTGCTCACATATATATGCAAAACTATGTAAATATATAAAAAATGGAAAAGGTTGTTAAATACTGTCAAAGAACAGCAATATGTAATCAAATTATAAATTTAAAAAATGCAAATCATTTTTATTTTAAAAACGTGATAGTTACAAAAAAGCCATGGAATTATTTAGAATATGGTGGACCCCCTACAAAGAGTTTCTTGAAACATTATCCAAACGATTATACGTTTTCATTTGATGAAAATGGATGCAAAAATATCGCAGCGTTTTGTGTGGAGGGTGTTGTAAGATCCCATTGCCAGTTTCCCCATTTGGATGGTAATTTAATATGTAAATCAAATTTTAACGAAAGGGTTCAAGTGGACTTTTGTCAAGATAATTGTTTTAAAGCGAATGAGCCACTGGACGTGTATTTTGATAAGAACTTAAAATGTTGTAGGTTAATCAACTTACCTAAGAAAATATTTTGTTTAAAGCCCAGTGATGATAAATCCATCCCCCCCTTGCTTTGGGATCAGAATTTGAATAAATGTTTTATGTCGCCAGAGTACTGTCAATATTTTGGTTTATCATTTAACGCTCAAAATAACGAATGTTTTCTTCCCAGCGTGCAAAGTTTTTTCGAAAAATATATGTTTGGTAAAACTTTGATACGTTCACTATTACACCCAAGTTTGATATTCAATCATGAAATAACTGATCACGTCATATCTCCGTACTCTTGTAATAAAAAAAGTTCGGAATACAATATTTCCAAAGTTGAAAGTAAACTTGTCGAATTTACAAAAGACTTTATAGTGGGTTCAACGCCAGAAATCTCCCTTTATGTTAGTAACCTGTCTATTCAATACCTTTACAAGTTTACGAATAACCTAAATCAGCACATATCTAAAAGTATAATTTTACTAGAAATAAACAATATAGTCACCGATTTGTTAATACTAAATACTTTGAAAGTTCTCACTGTATGTGCAAGAGTAGCTGGAAACTGGGAATTGTTTATAATATATTTTTTAGGTACGGTATTAGATATTGTGGATACGTTAAAGTTAAACAAAGCACTGACTTCCCTAGAGTTTAATACTTTGATGAATAAGTTTGATACAACTTTTAATGATAAAATCAAAGTACAGACTATCACTCCCGAAACAATTTTAAATTTGGAAGTAATGAAGTTAAAATTAAAAAAGAAAGTTTCTAATGCATATGATTTGAAATATGGGGGCATAAAAAACCTTCTTGATATAATAAAATGTTATATGGAAGATTTATCAACCGAAAAAATCGACATTTCTTATAATAAGATATTTTCCCACATTAAAACTGCGGATCGAAGCCCAGAAATAATTAAATATGTGTTTATTACTTTGATAATAGTAATTCCATTAGTAAATATTTCACTAACTCTTGTCCTTATTATATTTCTTGTAATGTTTATATTTTTGTATATAAAGCTAAATCTTAATAACCGTACAGCCTGATGTAATTTGAAATCTCATTTACCGTGTTTTGGTTATCAAACATATTCTTGGCATCTTCAATCGAATTCTTATCGTATTCTCCATTGACTGTAATTAACGGCACTCGAAGAGTGGTAACACTTTTTTCATACAAATCTTCAAGAGACTGTAAATACGATTGGTCAACTGAATCAATCTCTTCGGGTCTCGCCCTTTCTTTTAACCTCTTGTAACAAATATCAGAAGTTGTTCTGATGTAAATGTAGAGGATTTTATTATAATAATCTATTATACTTGAATATTTAGTTTTAAAATCCTCAATTATAGCAGATTCTGCTGAATTAAACACGTTTTCCCCCAAGTACTTGCAAAATATTTCAAAAATGCTAAACGAAGATCGCTCCATGATAACAATTGAATTGTTTAAAGAATGTATTACCGCACTTTTTTCAATATCTGCAACACTTAACAGCGCGTTAATTTGAAATGTTAAAGCCCATCTTTTGGAGTCGTTGTAAAATAATTCCAACAAATTTAAACCCCCCACATTCCGCCACTTGTCTAGAGGTTCTGTAAATAGTTTAACATTATAGCCTCGTGTTGTTAATAAATCACAAAGACTTTCAGTAAAAGTAGACTTGCCGCTAGCAATATTACCATCAACGCATAAAATCATAAATAAAAATGCGTGAAACGGTCGAGTCTCTTATATTAAAAGCCGTTCTTGATAAACAAAATAAAAAGGCCAAGTCTTTGTTTAGTAAATTGTTAAAAGATGTATACAATAACCTCTACTTAATTGAACCGAAGAAGGTACCCCAAATTGATTTGTTTACAATAATAACCGATGCAATATTCTACATGTTGACAAATCAAAATAGCTACTTTACATGGACGTCCTACACTACAGAATTGCAAGAATGTTTAAATGATATCAAGTTTCCCAACAGGCTAAAGAGTATGGTCACCACTATAAGTGGTTATCATGACACATCGCCTATAATGACTAGACATTCGAACGAGAAACTGTTATTTAAAATTGTACAACAATTATTAAATCTGCTCCATCCGCAAAACATGGAAATCGATTTCACACAAGACGAAGACTGTCAAAATAAATTAGAAGCATTAAAATCTTTTACACATCTAAACGTTGATTCGAGCCTGGACGACTTTAAAGAATTTGCCACTAGGTTTAACGATAGCTTGGTAGTTTTAAACGAAATTGGATCATATTTTTCAACAAGCCGTCAAGATGATTTGAGGCAGCATTTGGAACAGATAAAATCTAAGATTGAATCGATATTTAATTTAGTGGGAATAACTTCGTTTAGTGAACTAACGTTGATAACAAAACGGGTTTATGAAACGTTAAGAATAAAACAACTAGGTGACCTAATACTTCTTGAACAGGATTTTCAAATCGTGGTAATATTCAAACAACTACTTTCCAGTAACAAAATTACCGAAGTTGGTAATCTGTCGGCAGAACAATATATTCAATTATATTCCCGAATATATTTTACATCACATTTAAAACTTCCCGGATCAATAGACGTATACAATGAATGGACCTGTTTTCAGTCGATTCAAAATTATATTGATTCTAAACAAAACAATAATGAATTAATACAGTTTAAAGTGGACACTCTAACCTTGATTGGAGCAGAGGATTTAGGAATCCTGACCCAACACTTAGCAGATTTTGGTTCATTAAATATTGTGCAGGCGTCGCGGCAGCTTAAAACGTTATACAACAATTGTGGAGAATCAAGCATAACAGTTTTAAATAGTAAGCTATCAATATACAACGAACGTTTCAACAACACTATGATTAACGTGTTTGAAGAGGCGGAATCCCTAGTCAATATGTTTGGAGTAAATTCATTAAATCAAGTTTCCGGATTTTTAAAACGAATATATGACTTTACCGGCGTGACAAATTTTCAAGATTTTCAAAGCCAGATTGATACGTTAAGCCGCGCTTATATTGAATCGTTTGATGGAAAATTCTCACTAAATGATATAACGACACTAATTACCTCACTAAAAGAAGTTCAAGCAAATTTAGAATTTGTATATGGCGACACTTTCAATGAAAAAATAAAATTCCTCAATGAGCATTTAATGACCAAGCTAAATAGCTTATGTCCTAATATTTCTTTTGATAATTTGGTAAATTTTTTAATTGAAATCTCAAAAAACAGCGGGCAACTAAATGAGACATCGATGCAAAATATTTTGGACAAAATTAAAAATTACAGTACTCTTAAGTCGCAGGTTGAAACTCTTAAAGAAACCAATTCTTCAATAACACAAGAACTGAATGAGTGCGAAGAACGGGGGTTGAATTATTCGCGGGAAATTGAAACTCTTAAAAAAACTAACGAGTCGTTATTAGAAACAAACGACAAACTTAAAAATAAATTATATGACTTTGAAATTAGTGACACAGATCGCGCAACAGAGATTGAAAAATTAAAAACACAGTTTAATGAGTTACACAATGATCACAATAGTTTAGAAGAAAAATATAATAAATTATTAGTAGATTATAATGAGGCTGTAACTACTAAACGAGTAGGGATCACACTCCCGCGGGTTAAACGGGTCCGCGTAGAATCACCACCAACTAAATCACCACCAAAAAGGCAAAGGGGTGACGAATCAGATTAAGGTGATATCAGTGGATATCGGGTGATACCCACTCTGGGGTGAAAATAATCAAATTGTATTTAAATTAAAATTGTATATAATTGTAAACCTTTGGTGCGGTAAGATTTAAAACAGATCTCAAAGTTAACAATCGCGTGATCCCAAATCGGTAACCCGCAACTTGATAACTCAGTCAAACCAGAATGCCAGCGTGAAAGTATTATGAAAATTTTGTAGAATGGTCCCAGTACTCACCTTTTGAAAACCAACACAGTGAATACCCAACTTCACTCTCATAAATAAACCAATCCACTCTCTCTACACAGCCCGCATTTTACACCAATTAATTTGGAACACTTGTGGCATATAATGTGTCCACACTGTATATGAGTTAAGATGTTATACTCTAAACAAATTGGGCAATTTCCTTTAATATGATTTGCAAAAGTTATCTGTATTAATTCGTTCAAACGATAATTTTTAAAACAAATCAAACCAAATATTCGTTTTTTTAACATTTGTTTTTTATTTTAATTTGGTTTAGGATAAATAATAACAAGTAATGAGTTGTTTCAGATGCTATATTATCAAGACATACATTTTAAAAATGTGTAAATTACAAAAAATCAAACTTGAGAAACGCAAATTTAATAACTCCTTCTAGTATTGGCGAGTACGTTTACGCTTATGTTCCTCCATTGTCCAAGACGTGCTCAACTATATTTACAAAATTGTGAGAAGTTAGGATGTTGTTGTATGCAGAGTTAAAGTGCATACCACTACTCTTCATTAATTCTTTCGCTTTGTTAAGTACATTAATCCCATTAGGAACAGGAGACTTGATGAAACAGGGTACGAAACCTTCATTTTTGGCTTTATTGAGAGCCTGGTTAAATTTTCTTTTTTGTATGCGAATACATTTGTACTCGCAGACCCCGTAGAGTTCCAGAAGAGTTTCTTTAATAAGGACACATAAAACATGTTTTAGTCCATCGCCGCCCGACATCACAGCAACCCTCGGTGCCTGTTCAGTCAACAACTCATTCAGTGACCGGTTCTCTTTACACAATATGTAGTTTTTAGTTTTAAATTCTGAGTTAATTTGAGTGAGCTTTTGGTTGTCTTCCAGTGATTTTGTAATTTCAGCCAAGAGTTGAGAGTTTTGATTTTTTAACTGATTATTTTCATGTTTGATTTTATACACTCCATACTTTCTAATGGAAGGCAAGAGTTCACTTGTAACCCATCTTTTGAATGCTTTAGCTTCTGGTTTCAATGAGCGCAAAATAAGAGAATACAAACCAGATTCATTGATGAAGTTAGACTGATATTGGAAGTTAAAGGGGGGTGTATCGATACACCCCCCTTTAGAGAGTATATTTATAGCCTTACACTTGTCTTCTTCATCAACATTTATCCGCAATGCCTGTTTTGAATCTTGATAGCCCAGGATTTTAACAACATCCTTTCCTTTGAACCAAGGATTATTTTCACTGTCAAACAGTACAGTAACAGATTGATCATTAAATATATAAGAGGTTAAGTTAGACATTTTATATCAAGTATCGTGCAATAGAACAGATCAGAGCAACGTAAGGTCTTACCTCAAAAGTGACCGAGGTAGAGTGAAGTTAACGTTTAAGAATAAAGAGCGCTAAAAGTATCGTCAAAATAAATGTTATATTCTAATTCATCGTGGAGAATTTAGCTACTTTTTTTATAACCATTTCTTTAGAGAATCCGCTATTTAGCATAGCCTTACCGCTCAAAAATTCAACTTCTATCCCGTCAAAGTCTGCATTTGATTTTAAGTTCAATTTTAATGACTTTCCTTCGAACGGGTCTTCCCTCACAAAATAGATTTATAAAAATCCAACCAATATCTTGTTCCCAAACTTCCTCCCCCTCCATTTCAACGGGTACAGCAAACAAATTTTGTAATAGCACAGATCAGAGCTACGTAAGGACGTCAACAACTCATTCAGTGACCGGTTCTCTTTACACAATATGTCGTTTTTAGTTTTAAATTCTGAGTTAATTTGAGCTAGCTTTTGGTTGTTTTCCAGAGACTTTGTAAGTGATTGTAACAACTGATTATTTTCTTGTTGGATTTTATACATTCCACACTTTCTAATGGAAGGCAGGACTTCTTCAAAAACCCAGTCTTGAAACTTCTCAGCTATGGGCAATTTGGATTTTAAAATTAATGAATATAGCCCCGGCTCATTGATGTATACCGCATGAAATTGAAAATTCAAGGGGAGGAACTTTTCGTTCCTCCCTTCTTCGGGCATTGTTTTACGATATTTTTCTCTGACGTGATCTCTGATTGCTTTTCTTGGGTTAGAGTAGCCCAAGATTTTAGCAATCTCTTTTGCTTTAAACCAAGGATTATTTTCTCTGTCAAACAGGACAGTAACAGATTGATCATTAAATATATAAGAGGTTAATTGAGACATTTTATATAAAGTATTGTGAAATAGTACCTAGTTCTTACCTTGGCAGGAGCAGTGGCAAAAGTGACCGAGGCAGAGTGAAGTTAACGTTTAAGAATAAAGAGCGCTAAAAGTATCGCCACAAAAACCCAGTATTTAAATGTTTTAGCAACTGGTAGTTTAGAGGAAAAAATCAACTCGTATAAACCCGGTTCTGATATAAAAACTACTTTAGAATCATGATAATTGAGTTGGGACCCATTTTGGGTCCCAACTACTTCCGGTTGAGTTGATTTGTATATTTCACTGATATGTGCTAGAAGAGCCTTTTTAGGGTTAGAGTAGCCCAGGATTTGAGCCACTTCTTTTCCGTCCTATTTGATAGCGAAAATAATCCTTGGTTCAAAAGAAAGAGTATCCCTCTAAGTTACATAAAGCTCTTTCAACGCATGTAAGTGAAAAATATAAGAAAACTCAACCGGAAGTAGGTCTACCCCAAAGTGGGGTAGACCTATCCTACAATGATTCGCACAATACTTAAAATGTCTCACTTAACTTCTTATATATTTAATAAACAGGCCGTTGCTGTCCTGTTTGACAGTAAAAATACTCCTTAGTTCAAAGCAAAAGAGATTGCTCAAATCCTGGGCTACTCTAACCCACGAAAAGCAACCAGAGATCATGTCAAAAACTCATTCAGTGACTGGTTCTCTTTACACATTGTGTCGTTTTTAGTTTTAAATTCTAAGTTAATTTGAGTGAGCTGTTGGTTAGTTTTCATAACGTTTGTAATTTCTCGCATGAGTTGAGAGTTTTCATTCTTTAACTGATACATTCCATATTTTCTAATGGAGGGTAAGACATCTTCAAAAACCCAGTCTTGATACTTCTCAGCAATGGGCAATTTGGATTTTAAAATTAATGAATATAGCCCCGGCTCATTGATGTATACCGCATGAAATTGAAAATTCAAGGGGAGGGGGGCTTTTCGTTCCTCCCTTCTTCGGGCATTGTTTTACGATATTTTTCTCTGACGTCCTTACGTAGCTCTGATATGTGCTATTGCAATTTGTTTGCTGTACCCGTTGAAATGGGGGGGGGGAAGTTTGTGAACAAAATATTGGTTGGATCTTTATAAATCTATTTTGTGACGGAAGACCTGTTCGAAAAATAAAATTGGACTTAAAATCAAATGCAGACTTTGACTCTGCCTTGGTCACTTTTGCCACTCCTCCTGCCCGAAGAAGGGAGGAACTTTTCGTTCCTCCCTTTGAATTGTTGATGAAGAAGATACGTGTAAGGCTATAAATATACTCTCTGAAAGGGGGTCTATCCGCGCCTTGGACAATGGAGGAACACAAGCGTAAACGTACTCGCCAATGCTAGAAGGAGTTATTAAATTTGCGTTTCTCAAGTTTGATTTTTTGTAATTTACACAGTGTGTCTGTGAGATGGAGTTTTAGGGTGTAGTGTTGGGGCGGGGGAGCCCGGGGTCCAGGGCCGGTTAGGTCTCGGATCCAAGTAAGTTTTATAGTCAATAGTCTTTTTCTAAATTAATATTTATACTTTCCAGGCTACTCGCCCTTGAATCTGGATAATTAGTTTTAATATATTAAAGTATTTTCATTGTCATCACATTGATATTTTACGATTTAAATGTGATAACTACTTACTTTGAAAAATATATTTTTACTAAACTCTAAAAACAACTTAGGATCAAGACTTTCTTAGGCGAGTTGAGTTGTTGAACTGACTTCGGCCTCTTCAGAGACTAAATAGACTATCTGCTATCTCTTTCCAAAAGATTTTAAAATTGTTTTTATTAAAAATACTAAAAAGTATATAATAAGTATAATCAGAGACAATATCAAAATTGGAAATTCAAGAAATGCAACAAAAACAACCTCCATTTTAAAATATTTATGTACCCGGTAGCTCCGGGTCCTCGATTGTGTAGTTTCGGTCCCTTGGATTTTATAATCTATTGCTTATAAAGAAATTAATAAATTGCATTTACATTTGTAACTATGTTATTCAAAGGGATACCCGAGGGGAAGGTTGGGGGGGGGGGTTAGTCAAAATAGAATCATTTCCCCTTCCTTAAGCAAAGGCGCTTGAGAGTTTGGTTTGGAAAATGAACAATAGTCAAAGAAACAATACCTCCGGTGTACATTTCCTAACAGTTTTTGTTCTAAACTCTAAGGCTTGGGCTGATTCTGTGAATCCACAAACATAGTATTGTACAAGAGAATTTATCCAACCAATTATCACTCCATAACTAACATTGCAATGATATATAAACATGTAAGGCAATTTAATAACGAGATTCCTAGAATTATTGAAAATATTAATTACCAATACAGTTTTTATAATCATTACTATAATCTTGATGCAAGATAATTAAGTTTGGGTGCACGCATTAAAGAACACAATAGACATTTAATATTTTTATTCATACCCTCTTTGCTCCAAGTAGGTTTGAATCTTATAAATATTTTCAAGAGCGCACATGAAACCGTTAAATCTATGATAATAACAAAAATTATTTAGATACTTAGATTTTAATTTTTTAAGTGATGGCGTGTCGTCCAAATTTTCAACTTTGGCGTTCTTAAAAAGTCTTTGAAGGAACACTTGTTTCTCTTGACCTTTTACGTAGACGGTGTTTTGTGATAACAGCGCGGCCAGTTCTCTCTTGACGTAGTTGAAGGACGTGGTTCCCTCCTGCCATGGAATTCCGTGGTAATAGTTTGCATCGAAGATCGCCTGTCTTCTGTAGTCCGGAGATAGTTTGTCAAAATTGTACGGCGATTTTACAAACCAGTGTCTCAGAAACCAATTGCCGCTGGTTTTTGTAAGTGCAATTTCTTTAATAATAAAATTATTGTTATTGTCTTTGAATCCTTGAAAATCGATAATATAAGCGTGGTCAGCCATGTTGAGATGTCCTTAGATATCGGAATCAGCGAGGTAAATAGAGCTCTTTTCGGTTCCGAATCACAAACTCTGAACAAAACACTAGACCAAACACTAGTGCAGGAGTTTGGCAACTACTGGTATATTAGGGGAACCGTTCCTTTATAAAGCCTCGGAATTTGTATTATGCCCTTATTTCAAATGTTGTTTTACATGCCAAAGTTTTCACATTTCTTGTTAATTCACAAATACTGACTTTGGGTTAAGAAAATAAAATGCTACACCTTTTGAATGTTAGTTTTATTTACATTCTAAAGGGTAAAACTTCTCTATAAATATACAGGACGGGTTAAATTTCTTATGTTCTAAGAAAGGAATGTCACCCCCTTTCCAAAACCCAATTTCAATCCCACAATAAGCGCATCTAACATAATCATTAACACGTAAATAATAAAAACCAGCTTTGGATAAATCTTTGGGGCTTAAAAATGTAACTGGCCACTCCTTAAAACTATGAAGTCTTTCGGTCTCGTAATGAAATCTAGGAGTGTTTGTTTCTTTCGTAAAATTATAATTTAATCCCACAGACACTGGCGAATGGTACATTTTAATACCACAACACGGGCTAGCGCGATCCGAGTCTTTCTTCTTTCTGAGAGATGCACCATCTCCCCGGCCGCCGTATTCCACACCGAGCGTGGTGTTGTATTCTGTAGAGAAGGCTGTGAAGTTTTTACATTTACAAATGCAATAACCAAAATGGTGACATTTCCTACAAGCCCTCCCATCAACCTGGTCACCAGGAATTTTAAAACATCTCTGCTCGCAACAATACTCCATAGTTGATCATATGCTGTAAATCTCAACACTGACTTAAATTGCCTCTTCGGGAGTTAAATAGACCCCCTTCTTTTCAAAAGATTTAATTTTTTTTAATTGCTTTAATTATAAATACTAAAATACTAAGTTGTGAGGGAAAAAAATCCCCCTAATTTGCCCCTATAAAGCGGATGCTTTAATACCCCGAAGACGAGAAACGTCTCAATAAAAAGTTTTGAATATGGGTAATCTAAAATGGTTTGCATTTCCTACAATTTAACGCATTTGTGGTTTTGTAAATCTCAAATCTGCAAAATCTGCTCATAATAAAATTGAACAACAAATGCCAGAATAATATAATAATCATTGAATTGAGTATTTAAACTTGAAAGGTTTTTTATTTAAATGAGTACTTAAACTTGAAAAGGTTTAAAAGTTAAATGTCAAGACCACAGTATCCGTGAAAACGCTTTGTAATTAAAATATTATTGAAATCACCTTCAATACAAATGACACAAGTAGAATAATTTATTTTATGGTTTCCAAAAATAGAAAACAAAAGAATTGGTTATTTGAATAACTTCTTGATTATTACAAATGTTTGGAAGATTTTAAAGAAAAAAACAACAATAAGAGTTAAATTATTTATTACGTGATATATATGATACATATGATACAATTGTATATGACTAAGTACTTGATGATACAAGATTCACAAATATTTTAAATACTTGAATAAACATGTCAACATTATAATATTTTCTTCTAATCAGATGAAGACGCTGGTATTTGCAGGTAGTTTTAGAGATTTTCTCTTCCATCTCTGATATGTTGTTGGGGTGAACCGCAGGAAGTAGTATAAATTTCGGACGATTGGTGTATCTTAATCCTTCAATCACACAGCTGTGCGAGTTTTTTCCCAAACACAAAATAGGAATCGGTGATTCAAAGTCGTTTGCACTTGCACGCATTATTATTTTAAAAATGTGCCCAATGACGGGATGAAAAGCTGTAATCAACTCTCGAGTCTTCTGTTTATCAAAACTGGCAATCATCGGGATGCGAATCCAAAGAATATTTTTTTTTTCAGATATTGTAGATAAGTTATGTATCATTTCTCTTCTTAACTCAGACTTGCTCGTTTTATGTCCGGTGCTAAGGTACAAATCTTTAGTTTTTCTTGACGGAGAATTGATCAGGCCCACGACAATCCCGCGAACCGAACTTGGAGTTGTTTTTAATAATTCCGTGTCAAACACGTTTATAACTTGTTTGTAGAATCCCGGAGACTTGTCTGCTGTGATTTCTTGCACCTTCTTCAAATATGCACTAAATATCCCGTCCATTTTTTTAAGATATCTAGAGGTAGACTGATTGCTCAGGAACGCTGGTCACTGTTTTATAGCAAGTAGCCAGCAATCGTAAATTAATTATCTTGATAATTTATAAATTGATAAATAAGGCAATCATAAATAAGGCTCTCATCCCTCGTTGTATCCTCAGTTTCCAGCAGACCACTTTCAACAATATATCGGGTGGTAAATTATACATATGGGTTTGGGGTCCCTAATTCTCACGAAGGAGCCGTTAATTAGGAAGATTCTCTTCCTTTTTGCTCTGTAGCGTCTTTGGCGAGGCTGGTGCTGTCGAGGCAGATGTTGGTGTTGTGGAGTTCTGGTAGAGTCCGGTGCTGGGGTGGAAAGCGGCTCCATTGGGTGGTCTTGATGAATTGCTTCTATCTTATTATCTTGATCCCCAGTGGCGTCCGTCGCTCCCGCACTCTCGTGCACTTCCGACTCGTCCCGCCCGGTGTTCACATCCATGGAGACTTCTCCTCCGTCCAACACGAATTCCACGTTGGGGTGGGTTGGTGATTTTGGGGGGGTATCAGCATAATCAATTGGCTGAAGCGCTCCAACCATATCCCCCATCATACCATGTATAGCTCTCTGCAACTCCTCTTCGGTGTAGGTTGGAGTATGCCCTGGAAATAGGTTTTCTCGGTTGGCCTCAAGGAATTCATCGAGGGGTTCTGCTCCCTCTTGTCGCAATACCCGGGAGATGAGTTTCCTCAGGTCCACGCTTGATGGTAATTTGACAGTTGAGGGGTTTATGCCCCTGGCAATACAACCAGCGTATAAGCATAAACAGAAACCACAGTCAACCGTATTGGTCTGAAGCTTAAGACCACTAGGATTCCCCTTTAAGGACCACTCTTCCCGGTTGATTTTTACACCCAACCGGCCCATTTCCCACTCGATATACTTTAGACATTCTTTTAATCTATCTGGGTACTCATTTCCCAGTGAGTCGTAGCTCCGCACAAGCCCATCTTTTAAAAAGGCGGCAATCAGGTACCAGTGCGATACACCGGGCTTCCCATCCTTCCGGATTGGTGCGGGGATGTGTACTGGGAACAGTAAGATGTCATAATCATAAATTTTTATTTTATTGGTCCACCTTTCCACCCGCAGGAAACCGCCCTGGTCAATTGCCGTGAAAAACACTGTCGGGAAAGCATATAATTTCAATCCGTCAGCGCGTTCTTCATTTTTTTTACATAAAATAGAAATAAAGTCTTCAATGATCCCTTCGCCACACAAACCCTCCGGGGTGATACGGTGTGGCCCCATTCTTCTTGTATCCACGATCCCGCCTATAATACTTCCTACTATATGATGTGTATATGTTTTATCTTTAAAAAATTGAAAATCACAAGGACGTGAAACTATGCAATAAATAGTCTGTGATGCCCCTAGATATCCCGGGTGGCAATATTCAAATCATATATATATATTCGCCAGAGCCCCGTTTGTTCAAAGCCCCATTACCGGCGCCAAGGTTGGGGTTGACTTGACTGGGAGAAGCTTTAAGTTCCGCATCCACAGTCCTTAATAGGGTCCCTAACTTACTAACTAAATATATTCTAAGTTTTTTTTTTGACCTTTGGAGGTGCCCCGTCTAAGTTGTCAGAAAAGTCAGTCGTTATGTCAGTATTTCACTAAAGTGGATAGTGTGTCCGCAGCTTACGAACTTAGAGCTTCAGAACCGTGTCCGTATTTCACGTACTTGATCGGTTCTGTATCCGTATTTCACGAACCAAGCTCTCACTACCGTGGCCATATTTTTAGTCAGTAGTATGTCAGTATTTTATGAAAATTCCCCCATCTACAACTTACCCAACCTCTGTGTAACCTACCTAACATATGCATGCCTTAAAACTACCCACCCGAGTGGTAAAACATTCCCCCTATCTAACTTAAAAACTAAGTTGTCAGAAAAGTCAGTCTGTTATGTCAGTATTTCACTAAAGTAGATAGTGTGTCCGCAGCTTACGAACTTAGAGCTTCAGAACCGTGTCCGTATTTCACGTACATCATCGGTTCTGTATCCGTATTTCACGAACCAAGCTCTCACTACTAAACTATTCTAAGCTACGGGTGAGGGAAATTGGGAAATTGGAAGGAGACCCTCTGCGTGGATTGTAACCGCCAGCGCAAAGAGCCATAAAGGAAAGGAGGTTTGGAGGGGTTTAGGATATGAAAAGTTTTGGTGCTGGAAGGGAATTGCTCTTCGTTAACACCGCAAGGCAACCGGAGCAATTCGATAGGACTTATAACTACGAAGAGAGGACTTACCCAACCTCTGTGTAACCTACCTAACATATGCATGCCTTAAAACTACCCACCCGCGTGGTAAAACATTCCCCCTATCTAACTTAAAAACTAAGTTGTCAGAAAAGTCAGTCTGTTATGTCAGTATTTCACTAAAGTGGATAGTGTGTCCGCAGCTTACGAACTTAGAGCTTCAGAACCGTGTCCGTATTTCACGTACTTGATCGGTTCTGTATCCGTATTTCACGAACCAAGCTCTCACTACCGTGGCCATATTTTTAGTCAGTAGTATGTCAGTATTTTATGAAAATTCCCCCATCTACAACTTACCCAAGCTCTATGTAACCCACCTAACATATGCATAACTTAAAACTACCCACCCGAGTGGTAAAACATTCCCCCTATCTAACTTAAAAACTAAGTTGTCAGAAAAGTCAGTCTGTTATGTCAGTATTTCACTAAAGTAGATAGTGTGTCCGCAGCTTACGAACTTAGAGCTTCAGAACCGTGTCCGTATTTCACGTACTTGATCGGTTCTGTATCCGTATTTCACGAACCAAGCTCTCACTACTAAACTATTCTAAGCTACGGGTGAGGGACAATTGGGAAATTGGAAGGAGACCCTCTGCGTGGATTGTAACCGCCAGCGCAAAGAGCCATAAAGGAAAGGAGGTTTGGGGGGGTTTTTGGGAATGAAAAGGTGCTGGAAGGGAATGATTCTTCGTTAACACCGCAAGGAATTCCCAGAATCATTCGACAGGACTTATAACTACGAAGAGAGGACTTACCCAACCTCTGTGTAACCTACCTAACATATGCATGCCTTAAAACTACCTATACCACTCAATTATTAAATTATTATTCAAAAATAACCATATTTAGCTTCAAACTAAAAATGGGGAGATGTGGGGAATATCGCGTTTTTGATTTTTTGGGGTGGTTGGGCCCAACCGGGGTTATGAGGAGGGAAACACTTATCACTACGAAGAGCACTAACCCAACTAACAGTTACGCGTCGCTGTCGACGTATAAATACTACTCTTTTGGTTAGTCATAATTTTAAAATACCCATATTTAAAATACCAGTGATTTGCGAGATGTTGGTCACGAAGCACTAACCCAATACTAATACACTAATATTTGCACGACGTATCACTCTTTTAAAATACCCCCAAATAACTTACAAACTAAAATAACAAGCGATTTTGGAAATTTCGAGCGCGTCTTAGGATCCTTTGCGGTAGTTTGGCCTAACCGACGTTATGAGGAGGGGAACACTTATAACTACTAAGAGAACAAACCTCTACATACTACTTAACCTACTTCGCCAGAGCCCCGTATGTGTAAAGCCTCGTACACCACGTCACGGTAGGGGTTGACTTGACCAGGAGAGGCTATGTTTTGCGCCGTTGCCTTGGTCCTTGTACAAGGTTCGCGGTCCTGGACTTAATGCCCAGGATCGGGCTGACATCCTATTTATAACCGGTATATTCTTTTTTAACCATACATTTAAAATTAAATTAAAGTTTGACAAATTCAAAATTACCTTTACAGAGCCATTTATCAAAGACTTCAAATACAGAAATAGCAAAAAGAATTTAACATTGTTACTTTTGGTGATTTCCCCTAAGGTATTGTAATATTTTATGTTGAAACACTGAACAAATTCTTATGTTTTTCTAAAGGAGACAAAATGAGTTTTATAACCAAGAAGAAGTCTAATGGACTCGTTTTTCAAAGGGTTTTCTGGTAAATTATATCACGCGAAAAAACCTCAATATTGCCAATGTTAATTAAAATATACTGATTGTCTTTAAACCACACTGCACAACATTCAAATAGACTAATGATTAACCTCTAGAGACCGGGTCTGTTTTAAGTCATGTAAATAAAAACACAATTTGAAATTTTTAAATATGATTTATTTTTCACAAGTTTTACAAATGAGTACAAATATGTGCAAATATGTGCGGCGAGTTCTATTTTATACCCAACAGTAGCCTGGCAAGTGAATTTTAATCCTACAAAGAGGACATGATTTATTTACTTTAAGCCATTTAAATATACACGTTGTACAAAATATGTGTTGACAATCATTAAGACTGATACAATCTTTTTTTTTAGTGTCAAGGCAAACCGGACAATCGGTTTCAGATTCTACTTTTGTAAATGGATTGGGCAGATTCCTCTTCACAAAATCAGAAATTTGTAAACCCCGCGACGTATATGTTTGAAAATCGATTAATTTGCAATATTTAATAATATCTTCATCTCTGAGTGTTTGATGTTTTGAGACAGACCACCAGCACAAAATATTTTTAAACGCATCCAGAAGAAAAGAATCAAGAGTTTGACATTTACTTATTAGTGAGCCAAACAGTAGTTTTAAAAGATCGATTTGATTACCCACTTTCGAGAAGTAAATGTAGCATAATACATTTTTACTTAATGATTGGTGTTTTATGAGATATGGCCACAGAACTGTTTTATAATACTCTTCTTCGTCTGTATTGTGAAATCTACACTGCGGATTGACCCCCTCCATCATCCACAACATAAAATCTTGAGTCAGCTTCTGTGATTTTATTATGACAATTGGATCAATCTTATGGTAAAACTGTCTAAGAATCCACTCCGGGACATTTTGGTGTTCCACAACTGCATTCCAGTCGAACTTGTGATTGAATGTGACCAACACTGCTTCAGAGAGATTTTGGTACTTAACCAAAAGCGAAAAGTTAATTTTTGATTGAAATCTTTCTATATCTTTAGTCGTCAGTCTTTGGTGGATGACAATTTCGTTAAAATTTAAAACTTCTTTAAACTTCAACATGAACCCATGCGTGAACTGTTCTCTCCGGTATAGTATTCTCCAAAGGTTGACTGGGAGTTGATGAATTTTTTCCGTAATTTTTTCAAATTTAGTGAAGTGTAGGAATTGACTGCTGTTATCTAATGTCTCCTGTTCCAATGAAGTATACAAACTGTACAAGTCAGAAGGATCCGTAAGTTTGTCTATAAAGGCGGTAACACCATCAGCGCTTTTAATAGAATTTAAAATCTTCCACAAAATCTTTTTCCTAGTTAGGTGGGTTGACTTGATACCCATACTTTGGCAAATAGCTTTGAGTTCGTAAAATGTAATTCTCTCCACCATGGTTCTAGTTACCTATCACAAATCAACTCAAAAACAAACAACAACTTTACCGAACACGCAGGAGTTCATTACAGGAACTACTGGTATGTGTGGAGAACCGTTCCCTTATAAACCCTCAGAAAATAGAATTCGCAAAGTATTTGTGCATTTATTTCAAATGTTGACGGGGGTGGGGGAATTTGTTGAAACCGTTTTTTTGAATTTTATACGCGCGGGTGTGTGTAGAAATGAAGCGTATTCTGTTGGTGTTTGCGTGCGGCGGGGGACTGAGTCTGAGTGGAACGATCACATCACCAATAATCTAAAATTATTAAAATTAAAGCAATTAGAATTCAATTCATAAATGGAACTTTGAACAAAACAGTTTTAACTGTTGTAGTTAAATTTAACTTAGTTTTTGATTTAGCGAAATAACATTGTTGACTCGGATAGTACTCATGGAGACTTGTCGGTTAACACTAGTTAAAAATCACAAGTGCCAAGCCGAAAAATAAGATAACATTTAAAAATCCCGATTCACAGAATTAACCCAAGTCTTGGTCTAAATGTTAGGAAACACTGACCCAAGAGGGTGTTGTCGTGCTAAAATCTCGCGGCGTTGTGGCGCGGGTGTGTGGTGGGTTCTGGGCACGGGTTAGTCTTGATAATTGCAACATTCTCATTTGCAAATAATAATATTTCAAAAGATAATTTTAAAATTGAATTTTGAATTGTGTCGCCTTGATGAGACAGACACTAGAATCAGTTGTTAGTTAAATAGCGGCGAGTGCGAATGTTTATATTTGTCAGTACTCCGCGATTCCCGTTAAATATTACAAGTCCCGAGAGTCAAAAATCCACATAATTCAAAATATTTCAAAATAATTTAAAGTCCCCAGATTAAAAGTTTGAAAAAATCACAAGTGCCGAGCCGAAAAATAAGATAAAATTTAAAAATCCCGATTCACAGAATTAACCCAAGTCTTGGTCTAAATGTTAGGAAACACTGACCCAAGAGGGTGTTGTCGTGCTAAAATCTCGCGGCGTTGTGGCGCGGGTGTGTGGTGGGTTCTAGGCACGGGTTAGTCTTGAGAATGTTTCATTTGCAAATAATAATATTTCAAAAGATAATTTTAAAATTGAATTTTGAATTGTGTCGCCTTGATGAGACAGACACTAGAATCAGTTGTTAGTTAAATAGCGGCGAGTGCGAATGTTTATAGGTGTTAGTACTCCGCGATTCCCGTTAAATATTACAAGTCCCGAGAGTCAAAAATCCACATAATTCAAAATATTTCAAAATAATTTAAAGTCCCCAGATTAAAAGTTTGAAAAAATCACAAGTGCCGAGCCGAAAAATAAGATAAAATTTAAAAATCCCGATTCACAGAATTAACCCAAGTCTTGGTCTAAATGTTAGGAAACACTGACCCAAGAGGGTGTTGTCGTGCTAAAATCTCGCGGCGTTGTGGCGCGGGTGTGTGGTGGGTTCTGGGCACGGGTTAGTCTTGAGAATGTTTCATTTGCAAATAATAATATTTCAAAAGATAATTTTAAAATTGAATTTTGAATTGTGTCGCCTTGATGAGACAGACACTAGAATCAGTTGTTAGTTAAATAGCGGCGAGTGCGAATGTTTATATTTGTCAGTACTCCGCGATTCCCGTTAAATATTACAAGTCCCGAGAGTCAAAAATCCACATAATTCAAAATATTTCAAAATAATTTAAAGTCCCCAGATTAAAAGTTTGAAAAAATCACAAGTGCCGAGCCGAAAAATAAGATAAAATTTAAAAATCCCGATTCACAGAATTAACCCAAGTCTTGGTCTAAATGTTAGGAAACACTGACCCAAGAGGGTGTTGTCGTGCTAAAATCTCGCGGCGTTGTGGCGCGGGTGTGTGGTGGGTTCTAGGCACGTGGTAACCTTGAGAATGTTTCATTTGCAAATAATAATATTTCAAAAGATAATTTTAAAATTGAATTTTGAATTGTGTCGCCTTGATGAGACAGACACTAGAATCAGTTGTTAGTTAAATAGCGGCGAGTGCGAATGTTTATATTTGTCAGTACCCAGATTAAAAGTTTAGAGCCCAATAGTTGGTTTCTAAGTGTTGGGAAATCACTGTGTTGGTTTCTAAGTGTTGGGAAATCACTGTAAAATTTTACAAGTCCAGAGCCCTAAAATTAAATAAAATTAACTCATTGTAGAATCGTACAAGTCCCGAATCTGCCTAAATCTTAATAATTTAAAACCCCAGAATCGGTATAAGTGATACAGGAACACTGACCCAAGAGGGTGTTGTCGTGCTAAAATCTCGCGGCGTTGTGGCGCGGATGCGTGGTAGTTTCTAGGCACATGGTAACCCTGAGAATGTTTCATTTGCAAATAATAATATTTCAAAAGATAATTTTAAAATTGAATTTTGAATTGTGTCGCCTTGATAAGACAGACACTAGAATCAGTTGTTAGTTAAATAGTGGCGAGTGAACTTGTGCGAGTGTTTATAGGTGTTAGTCCCCAGGTTAAAAGTTTAGAGCCCAATAGTTGGTTTGTTGGGAAATCACTGTAAAATTTTACAAGTCCAGAGCCCTAAAATTAAACAAAATTAACTCATTGTAGAATCGTACAAGTCCCGAATCTGCCTAAATAATAATAATTTAAAACCCCAATTTTAAAATTGCATTTTGAATTGTGTCGCCTTGATAAGACAGACACTAGAATCAGTTGTTAGTTAAATAGCGGCGAGTGCGAATGTTTATAGGTGTTAGTCCCCAGGTTAAAAGTTTAGAGCCCAATAGTTGGTTTCTAAGTGTTGGGAAATCACTGTAAAATTTTACAAGTCCAGAGCCCTAAAATTAAATAAAATTAACTCATTGTAGAATCGTACAAGTCCCGAATCTGCCTAAATAATAATAATTTTAAACCCCAATTTTAAAATTGCATTTTGAATTGTGTCGCCTTGATGAGACAGACACTAGAATCAGTTGTTAGTTAAATAGCGGCGAGTGCGAATGTTTATAGGTGTTAGTCCCCAGATTAAATGTTTAGAGCCCAATAGTTGGTTTCTAAGTGTTGGGAAATCGCTGTAAAATTTTACAAGTCCAGAGCCCTAAAATTAAACAAAATTAACTCATTGTAGAATCGTACAAGTCCCGAATCTGCCTAAATAATAATAATTTAAAACCCCAATTTTAAAATTGCATTTTGAATTGTGTCGCCTTGATGAGACAGACACTAGAATCAGTTGTTAGTTAAATAGCGGCGAGTGCGAATGTTTATAGGTGTTAGTCCCCAGATTAAATGTTTAGAGCCCAATAGTTGGTTTCTAAGTGTTGGGAAATCGCTGTAAAATTTTACAAGTCCAGAGCCCTAAAATTAAATAAAATTAACTCATTGTAGAATCGTACAAGTCCCGAATCTGCCTAAATCTTAATAATTTAAAACCCCAGAATCGGTATAAGTGATACAGGAACACTGACCCAAGAGGACGTTGTCGTGCTAAAATCTCGCGGCTTTTTAAAGTTTTTGAGTTAGCGAATTAACCCACAAGACGGTTTTACTTCTCCATTTTAATACTACTCCTCAACATGAATAATATGGGGACTTTTAAGACCCGTAGGACGGGGCCGTGATATTTTATCGGGCCGAAACCTTGCACCTGGCGTGCGATTTGGCAACCTTGGACAAGAACGCTCGGTTTGGCAACGCCCGCGCGCCCCGGATGCGAACATTCCACGTAGCCCACTTTCAAATTTTGGTAACAAATGACGCATGCGTGGAGGCCTCTCAAAAGGTGGAAACGGGAGTGGTCCGATTTCACCATATTTCTGTCTCACTCGCACACCTCTTTACTCTCTCACACTAAACTGCATCGGCCCGCCACGCCGACTGATTCAATCGTATTTTATACTGGATCTTGTTAAAAACCGTTATCATATGAACTGTATTAATTCAATTTTTGTAAACAAATATTTTGATTAAAATTATCTGTTGTTTAATTTAAATAAAAAATACTAAAAAATACTAAAAAATACTCTTTTCAGTTATTTAAAGTGATCATATTTTAGCGAAACTTTGGTATGTGAATTGACCCAATTCTGGCCTATTTATATGCTTTGCGAGCGAATGTTAAAACTTAAATCTGTTAAAATACATTCTGGAACATACTAATAAATTATATCAAAAATAATTAAAAATAATTATGATATATGAGTTGAGCTAGGCACATTTTAGTTGTATATTTGTGTTTATTATTCCTCATTTGATAATGTGTAAAATATAATACAACAAGTGGGACAATTTAACTTTAAATCTTACTATTAAACAGGAACAACTTTACAAGTTAAAATACAATCATAAAAAATACCCTTAAAAATGATTTGAGCTACAACGTAATAAAATATTTCGTATAAATATTCATAACACTTAAATTTCCACCGACAAGACCACATCACAAATAATTCTCAGAACACCATACGTAACAACACAAGCACATTATACTTTAGAGTTCATTTCAGCTGATCGCGGTTGAGGTATTTTTCAAATCGTGACATAGTTTGAAGACTCATCTTTTGATACCGACGAATAAGATTCCAATAATGGTTTTTTAATGAATTGCTTGTATATTTAACTCTGGTATTGTAAATTATAGAAATTAATCTCTCCGACATATCTTGTGTTTGGCAAATTAAAGGCCAATATGATATGTTTAAGTAAGATTCTATATCAATATATGAAATATAACACAGCTCTAATTCACTGGGCGTCGAAATCAAAAACAATAATAAGTCTTCGGATAAATTCTGCATACGTAGAAGTTGTTGTATGTTGATTGCAGTATACTTTTTAAAAATTATATCTTCTGGTATGAAATAGCCCCTTTTTACAATAATGTCCAAATCCA
This sequence comes from Allygus modestus, assembly GCA_963675035.1. NCBI lineage: Eukaryota > Metazoa > Arthropoda > Insecta > Hemiptera > Cicadellidae > Allygus > Allygus modestus. The sequence goes on from OY776111.1 coordinate 426,886,350, forward strand.
GATAATCTTGAAACCTGTACAGAATATCAGCTGTTAACCTAATGTTTTGAGAAAGAATTACCCAGTTAATTTTATGTCGGAATTCCATCAAAAATGGCGTTTTCAAATTATTTGAAAGAGAAATCATGTTCCAACTGTCGGTTGGGAAGTTTAATAGTTTGTTTCTCAATATTTCCAGCACAGATTCATTTCTTACTTTGATGTATAAATGTAGCACTTCTACGGTTGATAGATTCGATAAATTCCCGTACACATTATTGTTTTGCTCTAATAATGCAATTAATTTGTTCATCTTCTCCATATTTAGTTATATTTTAAAACTTACCAGGAAAAACTATTATTTTCACTAAATAAAAAGTATAAAATTACTAGCCACATCTAAACTGTAACAACAATACATACGTGCACGCGGACAACAAAAGGCCACCGCGGCTTCCTGTGTTTGTTTATATACCACTTCCTTGAGAATTTTAAAATTCTCGAGGTTACGAAGGCTAATGTAGTTCTGTTGTACAATTGCGTGTTGCGCAACTGGGTCACGGTGTGAGTACAATTGCGTGTTGCGCAACTGGGTCACGGTGTGAGTCGCCGGTCACTATTTACACAAGATCCCCGAGCGAGTTTCCGTGTTCTGCAACCGGATTTCCGGGCTGGTTTGTCCCCGAGAGAGTGTCTAGAATCGTTTCTTGGTTCGAAGTCAGTCAGTTCAACAACTCAACTCGCCCAAGAGAGTTCTTATGATCCTAAGTTGTTTTTAGAGTTTAGTAAAAATATATTTTTCAAAGTAAGTAGTTATCACATTTAAATCACATTTAAATCACATTTAAATCACATTTAAATCACATTTAAATATATCATACAACTGAAAGTGTAAACAAATGACTTTTAGACATCTTTAAAAATTTAAAAGTAAATAACTAATTTCACTTAAATATATCGTGAACTTGCAAACGCGTCATTTTGAAATGGAGAGCGTGTATACACCCCAGCAAAAGAAGATTGTTACACGCATTCTAAGATTTCTGATCATGCAATCCAAATTCACCCTATTGCAAGAAGATTATCATCACGAATTCCAACATTTAATAAACAGATTATTATTTAAATTTCCGCCCGACGAACAACAATCAATTATACACAAGGTTTCTCAAAAGCGACAATATCGCAAAAAAAACTCAAAACCACCTTCAGTAGATAATAACATACAGCAGTGTTCCGCCACGAATCAAGAGACGACAGAAGTGCGTAACGACTCAGATAGTTTGAACTTTGCAGAAGAAGGAAATTTAATTGGATTAATTCAAGTTAGACAAGCGGATGAAGAATCTATTGTTGGTGTCACAGATGACTGTATACTATTTCCGGAAAATCCTAACAGGATGGTGATCGCGGCCCCAGAACTATCGTTAGAAGAACAAGAATATTTATCGACGTTATCGACGTTTTAAAACGGCTTGACAGAAAACAGGTTTTAAAATGTGTATAATTAAATAGTATATAAAAATATCTCTATAGTCCTCAGCAACCTGGCACCTACAACCTGGCCTTACTAGACCTTCTTCCAACCCTATAATAGTATAAGGCATAGTCTTTTGGGGTAATACCCATGAGTCATATACTAAACCATTATATTTGCAGCAGAAACATATTTTAAGATTGATTTTATACAAAACCAGATATGAATGATCAAAACCCCTTTTCATAAGTCAGAGAATTTTTTCGTTTAAATATATTTATGTTTATAAAGTTCTAAAACTAAAACTTTTCTAAAACTTTTCTACAATAAAAGTGGAAATATGCCCCAAAATGAGAATGAGTATAGAAAAAAATTAAGGAAAGCTAACCAGTTTTTTATTCCCAAGCCAACCAATACATTTTTTACAAAAACTTTCAATTTTATAGCTCCGAAACTGTTTAATAAACTTCCTGAAAATGTTAAGATTGCATTTAATATTAATTTTTTTTATGTAGATTAAGGAAATGGTTATTTCAACTAGAGAATACTGATTGTTATTTCAAATTCAGCAATAGTTTTATTTTTGATATTATAGCTGAGGGTTCACACGGGGACTATGCATTGCATGCAATGAGCTTCGACGGCACCTGGGGAGACCAACCCCAGAGGCAAGTCTCTGGAGAGGTGCCATAAGCCGCCTGAAAGAGTAAACCTTAGAATATTATAATACGTGTATAATTTATATGATAGACTATATGAATCTACAAATACAGTTTTATTTATTTTCTGTAATTAGTTTTTATGCACTGAGCACACGCTGAATTTCAGTGTTCATGAGAGAAATAAGGCGCGTCAAATATTTAATTTTGTATTTTTCTTAACGTTTAATTTTAACGCTAAATTTACGTTTAATTTTTGTTTAATTTTTGTATACACATGGGTTGTCTGAGACAATTGTGTTTATTATATTTCGATCATTTCTGTTCGCCTACTTTACATTATTTTTAATTTAAGTGATGGAACCCTATAGCAGGCTTTGTCTTAAGAGGACCTATTGTTTTTTCATTATTTTATTTTTATTTTTATGCCAGCCCGACAAGTAAAATGTACATTATTATTTATTTAAGTTACAAACAAGCTGTGTAATTAAAAATAAAGTTAATACGGGTTGAGTTGTGTGTTTTTTGTGTGTTTTTTGTTATAATTTTGAATTTTTAAAATTATTATTCTGAAACCAATATTACCCCGATTGTAGAGTGCGCCCCGGGGAAATTTAAAGTAAATAATCTCAAACGAAGAACTAATATTTCTAATCACTCCCCCATTTATATATAGAATTCCTTGCAGCATTCTAATACTTCTAGAAGATGGTTGGCACCACCGTGCGGATTTTCTAGTGATCAACGTTGGAGGAACACATCGCAACTGGGGTAATCTCTATGATTGTAGTGCATGATCAGTGCATGATCAGTGCATGATCACTCGAGAGTTTATTATTTTTACATATTTTTTTGTTATAAATAAAATCATGAAAAAGTCTAAGAAATCTCAAACCGCTGTGTGCACTTGTATGAATATTAAGAGAAAAAAACGTCCCACTATTGGTTATTTTAAATATTCTACCGCAAAAGGACCAAAATCTTTTACCAAGCTTAGAAATAAATGCCCCAAAAGGTCTAGATCGCGGTCTAGAACTAGACGATCTAGGTCGCGAAGTCGTTCTCGGTCGAGAAGTAAATAAAATTATATAAAAAATGTCTAATTGTATTTTCATAAAGTACAGAGACGTATTGAAATTTGAAGATTTTCATTTAAACCATCCTGCTACTTATTTGCCCTTTGTTGTTTATAACTGGTTAGCTCTTGGAATACTGCCGAAAATCTACAGTCACGAGGAATGGGGTTTTGAAAATAGCAGAAAAGAGATTTTACAAAATAAAAATCACCTCTTGGATGTTTTGGTTGTAATTATCAATTGTGTTTTGGGAATCAAAATAAAACTTAATGATGAATTGTACAGAAAAAATGTGGAATACTTGAAAGGGGTTAAACATCTTTCAAAAGACGTTGTTCTTCCGTTTATTACAATTGAGAATTACATGTCTATTAAGGACTCCAAGTTATTTATTGATAGCATTTCAAAATTCTTTCCGGTAGGGTCCATTGAGAAATCAACAGACGCTATACCGTGTTCTAGGCTTTATGAAATAGTTAGTGGAATGATCGCTTGGGGTAGTTCGTACTGGGTAGTAATACATTTCACAACATTGGTTATAGATAAAATGGAGGAATCTAAACTTAAAGAAGAATATCAAGAAGCTTTATGCAGTTTAACGGGATTTTTTGATCTTTTATTACCATGTTCGATATGCAGATATCACTATTCAAGTTTGTTTAAGTTCAACGAAGAAGAAGATTTTGCCCGGCCGTTTCAGTTAACTCTTCCATTTGAATCAATGATGTACGCCAAGAATAACGAACTCTTTGAGTTTTATAGTATACTTCACGACAACTGTAAACCCATGGACAGGAGGGAAAGATTAGGTGTGGAATATCATAAAAAACAATATGAAAAATTTTACAATATTGTTTTTTATCCGCGACTGTCCAAGGAGGAGGGAATACATCAAAAATCACCAAGAGACTAAGTGTTTCTCAGTCTAGATTTTTCCTCTTCTAAATTACTTTGAATCTACATATTCCATTTTTGTATTAGTGGAAAACGCTCTGTGTTACAAAATTTAATCTAAATTTTATTTTTTTTTTCTTCTTTTCTCAAATATTAATGCAATTTTGTTATTTTTTTTACATTAATTGAATTAATAAATAAACATTAACTTTAAACTTTGCTTTAACGAAACCCGAATTTTCCCCTCTGATATGATAAAAAGATAGTCTATTTAGTCTCTGAAGCGGCCGAGGTAAGTTCAACAACTCAACTCGCCTAAGAAAATCTTGATCCTAAGTTGTTTTTAGAGTTTAGTGAAAATATATTTTTTAAAGTAAGTAGTTATCACATTTTTACTGGAGTGCAACATAAAGAGAATAATTTAGTGTGAAAGAAACCTATATGACGGAAGACCCGTTCGAAAAATAAAATTTGATGGAAAGCCATTAAAATTGGACTTAAAATCAAATGCAGACTTTGACAGGATAGGGGTTGAATTTTTGAGCAGTGGGGCTATGCTAAATAGTGGATTCTCTAGAGAAAGGATTATAAAAAAAGTAGCTAAATTCTCCACGATGAATTAGAATATAACATTTATTTTGACGATACTTTTAGCGCTCTTTATTCTTAAACGTTAACAGACAAAAACACCGCAAAACAAGACTGGAAGTACGAGGGGGGTGAAACGCCCCCCAACCCATAATGAGAAACATACAATCTTTCTTAGCGAGCCAGGTCTTTATGTTTTTGTGGGTTAGTCAAATGACGAAATATTTTAACAAGATAGTGATAACTTGTACAACATTAAAGATTTTAAGTTTTGGAGTTGGTAAACTAAAACCTTAAAATAATAATAGTTGATAAACTCTGAAACAATGCCGCTTGTGTGTGAACGCTTATGATAACATCCATAGTCCTAAGCTACCCTCTTCCTCTTTTAATCCAAACTTCTCGTATTTTTTTTCAATCTCCTCCCCCGTCCAACTTGCAAGTCGATTGCAAACTCGATCCTCTCCTCTCCCTCCTCATCTGAAGAGTCATCATACTTTGGGTTTCTAAATTTAATGACCACGTAATCTACCTCTTCTTGTTTAAATTCTCCAAACTCTTTGAGGCTAGTATATGGACGATCTGTTTCATCACAATCATCCTCAATCCAAAATGATTCGCGCTCATGCCATTTGTCTTTGGTATAAATGTGGACGTCCAATTTGTTATACTTTGAAAAAAAATCTGCTTTTTGAATAATCTGCCTCTCTGAGAACCCGCTAAGGGACATGGCCTTAGTATCTATAAATTCGAATTCTATTCTGTCAAAATTTCCATTAGATTTTACTTCCAATTTCAAAAGTTCCCCGTTGAAATCTATTTTGCGAACGAGTCTCCCGTCCTTCATCAAATTTATAATGATCCAGCCAACTCCACTGTCCTCCGACGCGCCCGCGCCCTGAGCGCGTTGGTGGCGACATGCTTGGCAAATGCTTTCGCCTAGGTAACAGACATCATCATCATCACACGAATCGCTTTCGCTTAGGTACGAGACATCATCACACGGATCCATGTTGAAGACTATGTAGGAGTTTGAAACTACAGTATGTATGTAAATGGTAGGTATGTTTTGTTTCACACGGAGAAACTATTATATTCCCCTGCTTTCAACAAATTCTCCCACCCCCGTCAACATTTGAAATAAGGGCATAATACAAATTCCGAGGCTTTATAAAGGAACGGGTCCCCCCAATATACCAGTAGTTGCTGAACTCCTGCACTGGTGTTTGGTCTGATAGAGAACCGAAAAGAGCTCTATTTACCTCGCTGATTCCGATATCTAAGGACGTCTCAACATGGCTAAACATGCTTATATTATCGATTTTCAAGGATTTAAAGACAACAAAAACAATTTTATTATTAAAGAAATTGCACTTACAAAAACCAGCGGTAATTGGTTTCTGAGACACTGGTTTGTAAAATCGCCGTACGATTTTGACAAACTATCTCCGGACTACAGAAGACAGGCGATCTTCAACGCAAACTATTACCACGGAATTCCATGGCAGGAAGGAACTACGTCCTTCAATTACGTCAAGAGACAACTGGCGGAGCTGTTATCACAAAACACCACCGTCTACGTAAAGGGTCAAGAGAAACAAGTGTTCCTTCAAAGACTTTTTAAGAACGCCAAAGTTGAAAATTTGGACGACATGCCATCACTTAAAAAACTAAAATCTAAGTATCTAAATAATTATTGTTATTATCATAGATTTAATAGTTTCATGTGCGCTCTTGAAAATATTTATAAGATTCAAACCTACTTGGAGCAAAGGGGGTATGAATAAAAATATTAAATGTCTATTGTGTTCTTTATTGCGGGTAAATGCCTAATTCTTTTGTAAATCTGTTTGCAAATATCTTGCATCAGGATTATAATAATGTTTATAAAAACTGTATTGGTACTTAATATTTTCAATAATTCTAGGAATCTCGTTGTTAAATTGCCTTATATGTTTATATATCATTGCAATGTTAGTCATGGAGTGGTAATTGGTTGGATAAATTCTCTTTTATAAGTTTTTTTTACAATACTATGTTTGTAGATTCACAGAATCAGCCCAAGTCTTATTTAGTACTTAAAATAATTTCGGCTAAAATATGATTTTTTTACTCTGAACTTAGAAAAATTTAGTGATTAAAATAATTTCGGCTAAAATAAAGTTTAGAACAAAAACGTAAGTGTTCAATCGAGGACCCGGAGCTACCGGGTACATAAATATTCAAAAATGGAGATTGTTTTTGTTGCATTTCTTGAATTTCCAATTTTTATATTGTCTCTGATTATACTTATTATATACCTTTTAGTATTTTTAATTAAAACAATTTTAAAAATCTTTTGGAAAGAGAGAGCGATAAAATTCCCCAAAAAATTCCCCAAAAATTTCCAAATCAAAGTCTGCACGTAAAATCCTAGCGTGAAGATATTATATTTTGTGCTATTTTGTACCAGCACCTTGGGAGATGTTTACAAATAAAATACAAATCAAAACACTTACAATAAATGAAATTAAATTTGAGCTTGTCCTGAATGGGATATTCCCTTTATTTGAGTAGTATACTAAATCAAATGCGTATTTGGAAAATATTGTATGTTTAGTAACCCTTTTCAGTTGAAAATTGTATTCAAATGTTACGTTACTCGGATTTTGAAATTCGTGGTCTGCCACCTTATAACACATCGGAATCCAATATATAAGGTGAGGGTTTTGGAATAATAAATTTAATCCATATCTCTCACCCTCAACAACAGCACTGGGACCGTCAAAACGACGTGTCAACATTTTTATTATAAAAATGAGTGTGAGATTTTATGATTTGGTTTACGTCATAGATTGCGGATCTAATTCAAATGTTACATTTTTAAAAGATAAATTAGATGATAGGTCTCTGTTACAGAGAAGAGCCGACAGGGAGAGATTCAGAAGAAATAAGATAGACGCGTATAGTGAAAAACTGAATAAAGTCATAACACACAAATTACAAGATTTCTATGAGAGGGAAAACTGTTTGAATAAACTCTGGCAAATGTTTCGAATTTCTAGTTTGCCCGAGGACAAAAAGGATTTTTTGAGGATAGTGAAATTTTTTGAACTCTACGAATTAATAAAAAATATAAATCTGTATAAAAAAAAAGAAATTAATAAGGAATACTTTTTAAAGGCTTTAGATTTGTTGAAGAGTTTAGAATCTTAAAATAAAAAGTATGCAGCTCATTACGGGTATTGAATTATTACAAAGTGAAAAAATAACAAATAACCACTCTGTAATTGATAGGTTTAAATTGTTTCATAATAATATATTATTTGATGAAGTTGAAGACTTAAAATATTTACTTTATTGTTTAGAACTCAGAAAAGTATTTTATTGGTAAACCATTCATTCAACAAACTTTTTGTACATCATATATAGTAATACGCCTATGACAATACCTACTGCCGCTCCGAGACCCAATGACATAATATCGACCATGTTTTGTATTTTTTATAAATGAAAAAAACGTGTAAGATATACAATCGCCCGTGTTATTTTATTAATGTGTTATTATCCACTTTGTCCCGATTTTTTATTTCCACTCCCCCCGCCACCCGCCGGAGGAGTGCCTCCGCCACCCGCTGGAGGAGTGCCTCCACCACCCGCGGGAGGAGTGCCCCCGCCACTCACTGGAGGAGTCCCTCCGCCACCCGCTGATCCACCTTTAGCTTGTTTGCTCTCACTTTTGTCCTTTGAATCATCACCCTTCTTTGATTTATATTTTTTGTAGAAGTAATACACGCCGGCGCCTAATAAAATTACCACAAAAATAATTGCGTATAATGCCATGTAGTTTATCATTGGTTATTTTTATTATAATAAAAATATGATTTTAAACAAAACATTCATATTTACATCGGTTGGATTTATTTTACTTTTCATAATGTATAATAGAAAAAAGTCTCCAACCACTCACGATTATGATAAAAATAATCTATCAGTTTTAGACGAGATTTTACATAGTGAACATAAATATGAACTTTCAGATTGTTTAAGAAAGAAATTTAACTGTAATACTGATAAAGAATGTTTAGACATTTGCAATAAGGGATTACCCTGGATCTGTTTGGAAAGTCAATGCACTGTTAATACCGATACTTTAAAACCAAATTGTATTTTTGGTAAATTAACGGCTATATACGATTCCAATAAAAAAGAGGTGAAATATCAATGTGTTTGTAGTTCACTTTATTATGGCAAAGATTGTTCAAAAACGATACATTTTTGCGACGATGTCAAAGAAAACAAATGTGTTTGTAATAGCAACAGTGTGTTATTTAAGTATTACGACGAGTTTGATGTGTGTATTCCTCTGATTCACCGTATACTGTTCTCAAGTCAAGATAATTTTAAACAAGTATGAAGTCTAAACGGTACGGGATAATACTTGTAGATAGAAATTTAAAAAATACACTAGTCCTAAGTAGAATTAACTACGCGCTTTATAACCGATTGAATAACAACATTATACCCTATGAAAATGCTAGCACCGACATGGCTCTTAGCATGTATTTTGGTTGTAATACGATTTACGAATTTCCAAAGGGTGTACGAGAGAAATCTGAAACGCCTTTTAACTGTGCCGTAAGAGAATTCTTTGAAGAAACTGGTATTTGTTTGAATGCAAATTCAGTCAATATTTTGTCAAACATTGACTACACTTATACCGCTAAAAACAATAAAACATACTCGTGCTTTTACTATGTAGTTGATATTCCAATTTCCAGATACTCAACGACAATTTTAAAAACACCAGATTTGCCACTTGTAAGTGACAATTTTAATATTGTAATATGTACTTGTTGGTACAAAATCAGAAATTACTTCCTGAACATATTTTGAATTGGTTGCGAAATTGGACGAAGTCTTTGCATAAAATTGTATAAAATTGTATAAAAGGACACTCGCATGGCTAAACCAGACAGTTGCACGATGATTGCATCCAATATTACTGCCTGGAGTTTAATATCTCAAGAGCCGAGGTTCCCGGAAGGAGTGTTGACAGATAGTTTTGTTCAACGGTTTGATAGTTATATGGATTGGGAACAACTTTCCATACATTATTTTTTTACGGTGACCATGTTAAGAATGTATTTTCATCAAGTTAACTGGATCCATATTCTACAAAGACAACAGTTTTCTGAAGACTTTCTTGTGGAGATGACATCAAATTTTAATAACTGTTGGGAAGTAGTAAGCAAATATCAAAATCTATCTGAGAATTTCATCGACAGGTTTAAAGATAAGCTGGATTGGGAAGTGTTATTCGAACATCAACGGTTAACTGGCAAGTTCATAAGGGAACATAATAACTACTTGAGTTTTGTCCACTTTTATGACGACAACACCACCAGTGCTGACATATCGGGGGCGTCTTCAATTACAGCTTATATCTCTTTTTACTACTTTTATTTAATATGTCTGTTAGTGCACAATCCACTGTTTTATTTATTTGAAAAATATATAGAATATATTTGTTCGTAATATAACAGTTTTTTTATTTAACATGTTATTCCGGAACGATAACGACGCAATCATCGTAAAGTGTGATACTAATAGAGAGAACCTACCCACACGCCATTTAATTACGACTCTAAAAGTTGATAACATATACTACGGGTTTTACTTGAATGAAAAAGATATTGAGCAGTCCAAAGGTACGCTTTACATTGGCAAACATGTCGAATTTCCCGAGTCATGTGGACAACAGTTTAATTTATTACGAAACATCCGCAAACTTCCTGCTCGGAAAGGAATGATTGCAAAGGTTGCAGGGGTTGCAGGTGGGATGAGGAATACTATGGTAAAAGAATATTTTAAAACCGAAGATGATATTTTTAAGACGTGTTGCGTTTTTCACACCGATAAAAACCCAAGCATGAGTGTAAATTTGAAAATTGGTGTTTTTTATTGTTTTAGCTGTAAATCGGGGGGCTCGATTACAAAACTTTTGAATCGAATTCGCAATTAATTCACAATTAATTCAAATTAATTTGCAATTAATTCGCAATTAATTGGCAATTAATTTTCAATTAAACTACAACATTCTCTTTTGGAATCCAGGAATTCCACCGTTCCGAGTCAAACCCAAGCCATTTCACGTAAAGGTGAGGTTTATTCCGAATTTTCTTCTGTTTGATTACTTTTTCGACAACATAAGTTAAGCCGTGCACGGCTAATTTTAACTCTTGTTCATAAAACGTTCCCTTGATGGGTTCCCTACTACCCTCTGTGTCTCTGAGTCTATAAGTCACGGGATTGTCCTCTAACACTACTTTTCGTACTTGAAATACCAGCGGTGTAAAATTAAAAGTAGATTTTTCAAAAACGTGCTTGGATTTCGATATATGAACATAATCACCAACTTTAAATTTAGGTTTCGCTCTCTTGGGGTGTTTTTTCGGAGCCAGCCGTCTGAGAATAATTTTTTCATGCGAAAATGACACCTCAGAGGGTTTGAATTTAGTTACACTGTGAATTGTGTTGTTGTATCTATCTAAGACATCTTGTAAAAAATCAATCCATTTGGGGGAGTTTCTCTTGTAAGTCTCCTTTACAAGCATTTTCCTAAATGTTCTATGAAACCTTTCAATAAATGATGCTTTGATTTCCGTATAGACAGAATACATGTTAATGTTATATTTTTTCATCAGGGCTTTAAACTTATCGTTGTAAAACTCCCCACCGTGATCTACTTGTAGGTTTCTAACCATCGGAAAAACTCGTAGTAATATTCTACTCATGGCGCTTGTTACTTCGTCACCCGTTTTTGTTTTTAATGGCTCTATATATGCAAATTTTGTAAAACAGTTAATTGCGGTCAGTATATAGATATAACCATCGTTGAATTCTTCGTATTTTTTTAAATCCATAATGTCCCCCTGAATTAGATCATTTATACCCTTCAACACGTAACGACGTCTAGGAAACCGCTTTCTCACATCAGCAAAATAAGTATCAATCAAGTCGTTTTTTACAGATGATTCCATTTTGTTTTATTATACATAATAAATCACATCAAAAAACCCGTAATCACATATCAACGGTTTACGTAGTAAAGGAGTGTCCATATCAAGGCAAATATCATTATCACAATATATTTTATCCATAGTTTCTAATAAACACATTAAACATAACTTTCTGTTTATTTTGATGTCTTTTAAAAAATTATAATTATAATACAAATTACACTTTTTACAAAAATAAATCATTTTTATTTAAGAATATATTTTAACAATTTTGACATCATGTTCTTTCGATGCGACATACTCCTCCCCATCGGGACATTCTATTAAATAATTTGAAACCACGTCTTTTAAATAAGAATCCTTGTTGTAACAATTTATTATAAAGGGGGCGTTTTGATGAGTGCTCCGATGGCTCAAAACACAAGGCGTAGTCTTGTCACCACCGTCCAAGTTTCGAGTACCGTTAGTGCATTCACATAGGCCCGTGATGAAATTATAACCGCTGGCCGGATTGTTGGGTGTGTTGTTTAAACAATAATCCTTTACGCAAAAAGATACCCCGCGATTCAGAGTTGCTTTAACAAGTTTATTCCCATACTCATCGTATAACCCAGTACAATCGACTTTGTACTGTGAAGGATCATTATAATCCACGTTTTTTGCAATACTGTTGGCTTTTGAATATGGATATTTGCCCACTATCTGGTCCCCGGACGTTGTAAAAACACCGGGATACTTCGGGAGACATTTCCAAGTTCCATCAAAATCATAAGTCCCGTAATCCTGTTTACAGCCAAAGTAGTAATGGGGAATGTAGCAGTAATAGTTTTCATCTGTTTTCAAAATTTTGGCATCTTTACTTTTGCAATAGTTTTTACAGTCACATTTAATCACACCCTGTGGACATTTTTTGGGTTGAAACCTACAATCTGTTTCAATAGATTTCATTGGTAAATTTGAAAGGTTAAAATGTTTTGTTCTTTTCAAAATAATTCTAAGGAATACAAAAAAACAAACAACAACAAATATTATGAAATTCATATTTTATTTATGTTTGTAATATTTTATAAAACGTGTCACAAAAAAAGGAATCAAACACTTCGGGGTTTAATACTCCAACGCAGAGAATCTTCCCCTCTCAAATATACAGTCAGCATAGTGCATGAAGTATAATGAAGTATAAAAAATCTTTGGGCCAAGTACATCTAAATTTTGTAGATACTGTAAAAACAACGTTTTTCAGTTCCTTGGATTATTTTTCTCAGTGTTTCAACCGATTTGAGTCTCATCACACGGGAACGACAAAGTTTTGTATTTGATTTTCCAAATCCTCGATGTATCTGTTTCTTTCTATGTTGTATTGTTCAGCTAAGACAAGAGCGTTCTTGAACTGTTCGTGTTCCTTTTCCAACAGCGCCAATTGCTCGGAGCTCTGTTCATTTTCTAGCCTTAAATCTTGAATAATCTGTTCGCGCTCTGATAGTTTTTGATTGCAATACATGTTATCGGTTTTTAACTTTTGGTAATCTGACAATTCTTTTTCCAAATTGGTGACCTCAGCAGAAAGGCGTATGTTTTCGGATTTCAACTGAACACTTTCTTTTCTGACCTCCTCAAATAAAACTATTCGCCTTTGACAACTATTGAGGAAATTCTTTACATCTACGTTGAGCGGTTTTTGTTTATAAACACTATCTAGGAAATCCACGATATATGCAAGGTCTACACCCATTTCATTTTCCAAAACCAGAAATGGTTTTACATCTACATATAACCGGTTATAGGCGATAATTTTATTAGAGAGTTGATTCTTTATTGATTCCATATCCACAGTCAAAGATTTCAACTGTTTTAACATAATCCCAATATTTTCTAAAGAAAACAAACTGTTGAAATCACAATCTAAAAATGTTTTGTGTAATTCTTTAAATTCTTTACCAAATTTAATCAGGGTTGAGTTGTTGTTAAGATATAACAGGTTGCTGATAATTTCTTGTATGAGTTTATAATTTGTTTGATTTATATTTAGAGTCTTAACTAATTTATGTTGCTCTTCCAACATACCAAACAGCACATATTCATCGTCAACATTGAATAGATGAAATATTTTTTCAATCACCTGATTAATAGTCTGTATTTTTGTAACAGCAACCCGTGGTTCTAAAACTTTCAATTCGTCTAATATAATTGAAAATAATTCACACAAGTCTGTATATTTCAAATACATACATTTGATATCTGCCTCTGAGATATTTTCTGAAGATACCGTTTTCTTTAATCTGCTACGAACAAATTCATTTAAAATAGAGTAAATTTTACTGTAGGTTAATGTTTGGAAGTCAACATCTGTTAGACCTAAAATATCTACAACCGTCTCGGCAAACAATATTTTACCGTCATCGATGATTAAATCGTCAGTCTGTAAGGCCTTACTGAATTTTAGAGGCGTTTCTGTTGTTGTGTGTTTATCAGACATTTTTTCAACAAACTTATAAGGAGCTTCTAAACTTTTCCATTTAAACTCCCTACCGCCGAAAGTATTTACAACATACTCGATTCCGGCCTTTAGTTTAGATAGTGTAAAAGAATTTGTTTTAGACAGTATATCTTCAAATATACTTATTACATTCGATGGTGAAAAATTATCTTGTGCGCCGATAACAGTTAATCTTTTATTAAGATCTTGTAATAACATAATTTTTTTGTCAATTTTACAGCTTATCAATATATCCAAAACATCACTTCCACTTTTTAAAAAGGTTTCAAGCTCCGCGTCATCGTTAAAAACTAACTGATAACAGTTTAAAAACTCAAACATATTTGCACTTAAAAAACGGAGCATGTCTTTATATTGAGCTCTATAGTTTTCAAAATGTTCGTCATACTGGGCCTTGTGCAGTTTTGTAGATTTCTTTGAAAGTAAACTAAATATCAACGAACTTATACAGTCTTCGCTCGATTTCAACACTAAAACATTTTCACCCTGCTGAGACTGAAGAGTTTGTAAAAGGGTTTTTAAAAAAGATGACAGGAGTTTTTTAGCTTTTGAATATTGATAAGATTTTATGTAAAGTAAAACGTCGGTTTCACTAATCTCCATTATTTTTATTTTAAATTTTATCTACAAACCGCTTCAAGACGCGGTTATAAAACCTATTGTACATAACGCCATACGTACGATTTGTCATATACATTGAATTGTTAATCATAAGGTCAACTCCTTTTCTGTATGCTGGCAATAAATCCACATGCGCCCTTTGACGAATCGTTTCAATTTCAGTTCGGACGTTTTGATTAAACTGGTTAAATCCCATTTCTAACATAACAGCATACAAACCAAGTTCAATTCTATTTATCAAACTAAAATCTGAGAGTTGAAGCAGGTTTGAGAATTGATTGGTATCTATCGGGTCTACGAAAACAACTTTTCGTCTCGCGTTTTCACTTCCTTTAAATGTGACTTTGATACCATCATTTCCATAGTAATTTTCATTTCCTGGTGCGTTTTCGTTTATTTCTCTCATAATGTGGTAAATTTGAATAGTTAATTTGTCAATTAAATCATAATTTTGTGTATATTCTAACAAAAATTCTTTAATATTTTTTTGAAAATCTTCCTCATTAACTATTCCATCCAAGCGAGCAATTATTAATCCAGACAATCTAAAAAATAACGTCTTTTGTAAAGACTTAAAGTGTTTGGACTTTAGCTGTGATAATAAGTCTATCTGTTCCTCCCGTTCCTCCATATAGTCCCCAATCTGGTCTTCTTCAGCCCATAGATTAATTATATCGCCGGTTGATTGTTCGCTTTCCATTCTTATGAATGCTCCACGTCAGGGAACTCCTTTTATTAGACCCGATTGCTATTTTATTTTCCAAAAGTAGAATTTCAGTTGCAAATAGCCCGAATTTGTAAATTTTATTATATGACAAAGGAGAGAGGTTATAAATATCGGTAACGCACTCTTTCAAAGTCATTTTATCTTATGAATGATCTCATAGCACTTATATACAACTTTTACCAACTAAGAAATTTGCCTGGATTTTTAACAAAATCGGATGCAGATTACAAATGCGTCTCTAAATCTGATATTGTTTTAAAAATTCAATCGTTTATTTTTAAATGTAACGCTTGTATTTTAAAGCATTATAATCATGAAGTTATAGATTATATTTTATCTTTGTTAAATAGGAATATTGACTATTGTATATGCGTTAATTTAAACCATTTGGAGTTCCATCACGTTGTGATTGATGTAGATTTTAAGAAACTTCAAAATATAGATAGGACAATTGTAAAGGAGTTTTGTGATGATTTTTCAAAAGCCGTTAAAAGTATTTTAAACAATTTAATAAATGACCAAGAGTTTGAATTGACTTTGATGGTAAAAAAAAATCTAAACTTCCTAGACAACAAAGATATTTTCGAGAGCGCAACAAACGGTGTCCATTTTGAAATTAAAGATTTAGTCTTATACAGAGGAGATAATATCTGGTTTATTGAGGTGTTAAAGAAGCTTTTAATCGGTAAATACCCATACTTTATTAAAAACAACGTAATCGACCAACCCATCAACTGGAATTTACCCCTATCGAAAAAACAAAATAAAGACATTTATCTACCAGTTGGGTCCTATAATTTAACCGAAAACATTGAATTTTGGGAGTCTGGAAGGGAGTTATTGATAAATAATGAATTTGATAATTCATTTGTAAAAAACTATTCGGTGATAAAAAATTATGATCCAGACAGCGTACAAGCTTATTTCCCTTTGGATTTACTCAAACAATTTCAAGGATGTTACTTTGGTAATTGCAATAATGTAAAAGTCTACAAACATTCACAACTTGCGCTATTGGGTGATGACTTGGAGGGTGTGATAACAATAAACAAAAACGCACTTCCATATGCTGATTTTGCCGTGTCGCGGTTTTACAAAAATAATTGCTTAATAGTACTAGGCGAATCCCAAATTGAAAAGTCGCTTTCTCCTTTCAGTCTGTCCTATTTAAGGGAGGAACTCTTGGTTTTTTATACAGACCTAACAACTGGCGACACCGGAGGTAAGTCTCGAGCTATATTTAATATATTCGTGTTCTTAATAGCACTATATGATAGAATTTGTGAATCCAACACATCCTTTGCAGAAGAAATACTGTGTGAAATTCAAAACTCAGACCTTGTGAACTATTTCACTAACATTTCGAGTAAGATTGTGCAGTTAGTCAAGGAAACTGTAAAATTGTGTGAAGATTCTGAAAAGTCATTTCGTAAACTAAACCCGTTGCTATTTTTAAAATGCCTCTTTGTTCAATCGTATACAGAGTCAAATAAAGTGGAATTAATTTTTGACGACTCTACTGATGAAAGCGTCTTCATATCGTCAAACATTTTATCGCTTGTCAACAAAAAGTCTTTATCTATTTTAGAACTAGTAAAGTTGATGTATCCCATATATGCAACTCAGAAGGACGGTTCCATATTTTATTACGAAAAGAACTCTTGGTGTATGTCCTTAAACAGGTTAGAGCACGTGTTTTTACCTTTGAAAATATTACATAAATACGGTTGTGATGATATAGAATTGGAAACCGAAAGTGGTTTGAAAAAGAGGCGAAAAAAAAATAAACCCGAAGAAAGCCTTCCCAAGATTTACACTTATTTAATCCAGTTCTGGGGCAGAGTAATCACGATTGAGTTTCCAACAAATGTTGTATCTTTTAAGGACGGTTTCGTGTTAATCAGTAACGAGTATCTTGTTTTTTCACACACACCTCTATTTAGAGGATATCCGTGCAGACTCAGTTGGAAGGGGATGAGGGAAAAGATTCAACACATCAGCAACCGTTCTTGCACGTATCAAAAAGTTTTCGATACTCTTAATGAAAACATCGGTGCAAAGTGCGAAAGTTCACTTTGTCCCGACGGAGTTATTGATTACTTCCGCTACAATTATTCAAAAGAAAGTGGTCCCGAGCTTTGTATCAATGATTTAGAGAAGTGCAACAGCGAGGGGGAATGTCCGGTGTATAATTGTTTGCGCTATTTTCTTACATTGTTTTCAAAAGATGTAGAGCTGGTATTTTTCATGCTGTGGACGCTGCGATTTGTCCTATTAGGATTGAGCATCAAGAGAGCATTCATATTCTATGGCCAAGGCCAGAACGGAAAAAGCTCTTTGAGTTGTGTTATGTACGCGTTATTTGGTAAAGCCATGAGTTTCATTGGCACTGATACGATTCGTGGAAAAATATCAACTCTCGCTCCCGATTTATATAACGCAAAAGACGCAAAGATAGTATACGCAGACGATTTACAAAAGATAAACCCCACAACTCTAAAACAGATTGTTTCCGGAGCCCACATGTACCTGAGGACTTTGTACAATTGCGGAACCGATATTCAAATGAAGTGGCTGTTTACGGGCAGTTGTAATTCCTTGAGGTTGAACGCGGATTTCGCCACGATGAAAAGAATTTTGATGATTCCGTTTTTAAACTTTTTTCCAGATAATTCTGACTACTACTGTAACCAAAATACTTTTAAAATTATAGCAAGCGATATTTTAGCAACAATATTTTGGTTGGAAAAATACTATTTAGAAACAAATATTTTCTACAACGATAAATATGATATAGTTTACCCCCCAAAATCGGTGAAGTGGTACTCTCACGAGTTGATCTGGAAAAATGATTTGACGAGTGGTATCTTAAATGCTTTTAATATAATAGAATCTCCAAATCTATTCATAAGGATAAATGATCTGATTGCGGAAATTAATGCAATAAGGGTTTCAAATAAATGTTCTAAATTTCAAATGAGTTTTTTCAATGAAGATATAGAAACTATATTAAATTTATTGAAACACTGGTATTCTGTAGGCACGTGCCTCAACAAATCTAAGAAGATATATGAACAGGTTATTGTAGGTATATCCATAGACCGCTTTAAGATGTTATATGAGGAAGCGTTCGATTTGATATAATTGGAATTAAACTATTTAAAATTATTTAAAATTATTTAATAAAAATGACTGAAGATCCGTCTGAGAGCGTTTATCCGGTTGAGTTTATCACGACAACTAAAAAGAGTAGTCAGTTAAACGACTCTATCCTTCTTACTACGGTTGAATATTTATTGGGGTTGAATTGGCCGATTTGTCCACGGCCACCTCCAGCCATTGACATCGGTACTTCAATAGAAAACTTTCTAACAAATATAATTAATAAAAATAAATTAAACATTCAAACTGAGGAATTAGATCCTAGGTGTAAATTACCGGAGCATTTAGAGCAACCATTAAAATCGGGTCTAGACTACAACGAATTTCTTAAAATATTACAAAGAGTATTAGATCAATCAAAAACGAAGCCGGATTAGGTTGTAGATGGCATATTGTCTTAGAATATTCAATGGGTAGACGGGAGTATATAATCTTCTAAAATTCTGATAAGCTATTTGATCAATGCCGTAGTATACAATACCATCATTATCATAATACAGTTCGGGCAAGACGTAACTGAGTTTGTGCGTGGAATAACCCATCATTTCCACTCCCGACTTTGACAGAATGGACCGACTATTGAAAGATTCTTTCAAATATTCAATTTTATTTAAACCCCTCAAACACTTAATCATCAAGTGAAGATGTTGCTTTTTAAAACGGTTACTATTTGAAGTCATGTATCGGTTGAACAAAGTGTTTTTTGTAATGTCATTAGTCTCCCAAATGTTACAAAAATCCTCCTCGTCATAGCTGTGTAGCAAAAACAGTTTTAAAATGTTGTAAAATTCATGATAAGAAACTGTCGGTTTTACGATACAATTAAGTTTCATCAAGACACTTCTTAGCTTTTCAAAAATATTTAGTGCTGTATGAGAATCATACAATAAATATTTTGCATAAAGCCAATTATAGAGGTTTTGCTTCTTTATTTTAAAAAACGTAAACATAGTTTCCAATTGTTCGTGAGTCAGATTGGGCCTGATTTCCCCCATCGCCACGAAAGAGAATTCGGGATTTAATAAAAAATAGCATTCCGAAATAGACATACAACTATTGAGGGCATAAAAACTCAAAGTGTCCCCGTCAAAATCCAAATTGTTTTTTTCCGTGATCGAGGTGGGTAGGCCTACTACTGGTGCATTCCACGTACTTTTAACTCTATGGAAAGTAAACGCCCTGGTATCTAAAACTGGATACCTTATAGCCAAAACATATTTTGGATAGTTCATACAAGCCCAAATTTTTCTGTTTAGGATGATTTCGTTAGTTTTACAGTTTGGGGCGGGTGTGACGACACTACGTGCCGAGTAGTAGGATTTTTTACTTAAAAGAACTTTCCTAAAACAATTATTCTTACCCTGTCCAATGAATGTTAGGGGGTCTGGTTTTATGTTTACTTGTGACTTTTGTGTTGGGTCGTAAGTCTTATTGTTCCTTAGGAGTTTGATTATTAAATCACATAGAGTGCTATTTGTGTTCCAAAGAAAAGCTGGAGGGTATGTACAATTTCCCACTTGAATTCGAAATTTAAAATTTTCAATCGGATTCTCTGTATTTTTTTCAAATAATTTTAACTTATTTTTGTACGAATGCTTATAATTCAATAAAATACGTTCCATTTTATTTTTACATATCTTACAGCGAGATAAAATTTCATTTTTTATAATTTTTTTTAAAATAGCAATAAACTGTTCTCTTTGTACTATATAACGCGTTTTACAATTGTTGCAAAAATTGCTAGATATGTTACACGTACACTGTAAAAAGTAACAGTTTGGACAAATTTTGCTTAGCCTAAACGCCAAAGACTTTGGGATTTTTTTATAATTGGAGAGTTTAATTTTTTTACATTTTGCATAAGATTCAAGACAATCTTTGGTCACACAGATTGGGGCCAATCCATACACATTTTCGTTTGATTGTCCGGATTTAGATAGGAAACAAGTGTTGATAGTACCGTGTTTCATATCGAAATAATGGTTATTCTTCAAACAGCTTATTCTTAACCGTGGATTTTTAAATGTTTATTTAAAACTATTAAAAACTATTAAAAACTATTAAAAACCATTAAAAACTATTTTCATCGTGATAAATACCAGTTGTTAACCGTGAACGGTATAAACATGGTGGATGTTACAGGATTAAAAAAATTCAAATGGAGGCTAATAGAAGAACCCTGCAATTGTTCCGGTAATGAAACTGTTTCAAATTTTGAATGGAATGTTCGCGAGTCTTTGACAAGAATTTTACGAGTAGAAAGTGAACAATTTGACTGTATTTTTAATAAATTTCCAAGTCTCGTATTCTATCCTACGACTAAAAGCGTAGAATGTGCCATTAATAAGCGCGAAACGGTGGGTGTGTATACATACTATTTCGGTCACCAACTGTTTAACTGCCCCATTTTAGTGGGAAGTAAAATGTTTTTTTTACTTTCAAACTACAATCAAATCGGTTTTAAATTGTGGAGTGATATTTACTGGAAGGATTCGTTGAAATGTTTACTCTGTGGCTACGGTGACGAGACGAAGCCAACAACGTTTGTTATTAAAGGTAAGTGTTATACGTTGGGACTGCTAGCGTGGACAAACTACGATAAAGTAGTTTGTCTCAGGAAAAAAAGAGGTATAACGCTGTTCAAAAAGAGGCCAAACATCACGATTACCGCTGAAGAGTTTCCAATTCTGAACGATTTTAATGACATCAAGCACTTGTTGGAATGTTGTATCGGGAATCGCAGGATTTTCCATGGAGGTTATATTTTTACGGAAATGTTGAAGCAAACATTAGTTGATGTGAATAAGGTTTTGAAACTACCTAAAAAGAATCTATTTATCAAGCAAATAAATAAAACACAAACAAAACGCGTTAATATGGGCGTTATTGATGCGATTATTGGTAGAAATACGGTTTTCAATATGCAGGACTGTCTGGACTCGTCCGGCACTAATCCGAAATACTATAGCAATAATATCGGCAGGTACAAAGTATTGACAAAATTAGACGTTACAACATATTCAAAAACCTTGCAGTTAGATATATTGACTACGTTGTATTCAAAAAAAATACCTATCGACTTTAAAATCGAAGATTGTGGATTTATTTGTATTACATCATCAAGTGAGAATTCCCCGGGTATGAACGGACTGGAATCTGTTATTGGGACATTCATCTCCTCGGAAAAGGACTGTATGCCCCAAGATCATATAGAAGGGTTGTTGCGCAAATATGTAGATTTGAATTTAATTTCAAACGATTTACAAGATTTACAAGATTGCTGGTGGTACGTAATCATCAACCAATCTATATACAAACACTCCCCGAGAGATGTAAACATTGAACAGTGGACTAATTTTTTAAGACGTGTATTAAAATCAATATATCCGTGTATTGAGGTTTATCACATAAGTAGTAGACTGTATACAATATACTCCTTCCCGTTAACCATGTATAAGATATTACCAGACGGCTGTGCTTATTCTGCCATGGAAGTTTCTCGGTCAGAAAAATTAATGACGGAAATAATCTCCGAGGAATGTAACTTGCACGGTCCAACGTCTCTGTTGATTTTCAATCTAAACAGTAATAACTTGGTAAGGAATACAATGATCACACATGCGATAAAACAGTGTGTCAGCGGTGTAACGGCTTGGCCCTTTTTAAACAATGAAAGATTGCTACTGAAAAAAAACAGATATCAACTAATTAAAGGTGTTCCTTTTTATTGTTTGAAGGCGAATATTTTAATACTCCCCCTGGAATACAACATAGAAGACTCGTGTGTCTTAAACGCAAATTCTGTATATAAAAAGAAACTATTCACAACTGACAATATAGTGACTGTAACTTTGCATTTACAACAGGTTTCATTAATTCAAGTTTTGGTAAATGAATTTCCCGTTCTAATCAAACCCTATTTAGTTCTTTTAAAATTTAAAAGCGATAAAGTTATTCATTTGGGTAAAAATCTATCCATTAATCCCGACCCGCTGAACAAAGAAGTCATGAATTTAATTTGGACCCCAAATCCAGATTTGATAAAAACTAAAAAGATATTTCTAAATAGGATTCATCTTAATTACGATGACAATACAAATTTGTACTGTGACGTTTCAATTTCCTACCAACAAGACGGGTGTTTGGGAACAAAACTCTTTATACTGAACGGCGCGCAAAAATCCGTTGTTGGGCACATACTCAAAGCGAAATCTATGCCAAAATTACACAATACTTTATCGCTGGATGACGTCGCAGAGTGCGATATTGATATAATTCAGCACCCGTTTTCACTTAAAAGGTTAGCATTTAATTTTCTTTTTACTCCCGAAATATCAGCGTTATACAATGAATGTTTTCGGGTTACACCTTATGACAAATTAAAAGTTTTGCAAAGTAAAAAGGACTACTTTGTAAGCGATCCCGTCACAAAAAGTTTTTACGTCAACGGTAAAGACGGAAGCCCCGTTAAAGCAATTTTGTATGAGGGTTTTGTGGTTATAATGGGGAAACAGAACCCTTACGGATTAATACATAGTGCAGAAGCAGATTCGACACCCACGTCGGCTTTAACTGGACAACCGGAAGTAAGTTATCAAAAATATAGCAATAGAAATAATCACGCATTCGGGCTATCTGAGAGCGAACGAGAGGTTTTGATCGCACTTGGGCTGAACAGTTTCATCGAGGAAATGTACGATTTGAGTGATTCAACAAACATAACCCTAGAAAATAATAGGGGCGAAAGGGTAAACATTCCATATTCAACCTCGGCTGCAAGGGTTCTGGACATGTTGTCACTAGTCGGAGTTGATGTTAATTTTTCCGTTGACATTGAATCTAATTAATTTCAAAGTTTTCTTTGAACCACACGTACAAGGCATCTAAATATTCGTTGAACGTGTCATAAGTAACGCAATATTCGTTGACGTTTATTTCTCTGTTGTCATTTAAATCGTAAATCTTTTCAACAAGGTCATTGAAAATCAGTTCTATTCCGTCAGCGTATTTCAATGTCGGTGCCAGCATATTAGTATTGAAATTGTCATTCTCTATTACTGAAATTATTTCTTTTATCCAGTCCGGGCATATTATATTTGTATTTACAAATACAACAAGTATAATATTTACAATAATTTTTTTATCAATATCTTTATTCGATATGTAGTGTAAAAACTCATTAATCTCATCAACAAATAGTAAATTATCAATGTCCTCATCGCTGATAAACATTTTTATTTAATATTTTAAAATTCTCCATCCATAAATTTTACAATTACTGTGGCGATATACGAAAATATAAACCACAGGAGTAACAGTATTATGTTAGTAAACGGCGAACTGCTCTTCAGAGGAGTGCTAAAATCCATTCCGAGGAAGTTTGTGCTTGATTTCGCTGTCATTTTTTTCTCATTTTTTCTTAAATGGGTTTCACGTTTTTGCATAGATATATTTTTGGAGACCAAGTAATATATCCGTTACAGAGTCATCCTAGAGAAAACAACAAGTGCAGCAGAATTTATTTTGATTGTACGGGTTTGTTGTATCAAATATCCTACGCCATACCCACCGGGGTTATAGTCGAAAACACTGATACTTTGTTAAATTTAATGGTGGAGAATTTAGTATATTATATTAAAATTGTCAAAGAACTATCACTAAATCCCACATCCATTTATTTGTTTTTCGATGGAAAATCTCCAGATCAAAAATTAAGCCTACAAAAGAAACGAGATGAAAGAATTCAACGGGCATTAACTGCTGGAAAAAAACTCTTTGGTCTGAGTTTAATTACAGATCGTAATAGAAGAAGTTCCATAATTTCATATATTGCCAATAATATTGTATGTAAAATTGGTCAGGAATGTGAAAATATCCAATTGTTTTCTACGGACCAACCCGGTGAAGCGGATATTAAAATTGTAAGAGCGGTTTTGAACTCAATAAATTCGACTGAAGTTATTGAAGTTATAATAACCGCCGATACAGACATTTTCATCTCTCTTAATTCGCTGAGATATAAAAATATCCTTATAGTAATTAGATTACCTAACGTGGGTTTACAGTGCCTTACGTCTTCTTCATTGAATAATTGGTTAAATAGCAATTCATTATGCTACAAGAGGTTATTATTTTATTTCGTATTTTTTTGTGGGAACGATTACGAATGCCCCATAGTTTCTGGCACAAAAAATCAAATTTCTCAGATATACGACTTTGGAAAAACACACAGTTTTAAAGTATCCATTGCAAACTTACTTAGACTCTGGTCAACGTTAAACATCAAACCATCAAAGTCGGTCGTCATTACGGGCTTATCACTCCGGGTTTTGTGTCGAATAACGCGCCTCAAAATGGAGTCTGTTACACAAACCATTAGATATTATAGTTTTGGATATGATTTACCAGATATAATGCTGCTGCCGATATATGATCAATGGAGATCTTTATTTAAAAATATAAACCCCAAAGATATTAGCAAGTATTTAAGACAAATGCATAATAGCGAGACAGGACAGTTGAGACATGATAGACGAATACAGCAATAAGTATTTTACAGTGTGAAAATTAGATTCTGAATAATCCAGCAAGCAGTAGCACGATATTGTGATACAACTTATGTATAAAAGGAATTTAACCAATAATTTGTAAATCAACTTTCTTTTTAAAATCGTTTTCAGATCAGGGGTTTTTGTAGATTGCGGTTTATAGCGCAACATATTTTTTATATAAATAAAGAAGGAGAGTAAGCCAGCTCCTCATTCGTAATGAACACTTTACACGGTTTAAAGTTTGACCAACACATTTATAAGTATAATGGCGTTCCCGTAAATATTACAGAGAACGACACCTCCTACATATTTAAAAACATTGAAACTGATGAAATGGTATTCTTTATTGATTATATCCAGCTGTTGTATAGAGTCGACAAAGAGGATATTATAAGGATAGCTTTGATGTCCCAAGATAAACAAGTGGTACCAACTGTGCTTTTGATGCCAGAAAATCTGGACATGTTTGTCCACACAAATGTAAAGTCTAGTTTGACGTCGTTAAAACAGCTCTATGCTTGGGTAAAGCTTATAATTGGAAAAATAAATGGAACAAATGTGGAATTTAAACCCTTTAATCAATTACAAATAGAGCAGATTTTTAAAAACTTAAATGTAAATGATATATCAGAAGAAAATAGAAAATGTTTTACAGACTCTGTGAATTTATTTGATTTCAACAGTAACATTAAGAAAATATTTTGGTTTAACGAGGTCATAGAAAAATACGCGATAATCATTCCTACTCTTGAAACCCTGTATAAAATTCATCCTCGTGACGTGTTTATGTTAGCCAACAACTTAATGAGATATATCTGCGTTTGGGAAGCGGCTGATAAAAACATTGAATATGTCATAGCCAGTAATATAATATTTATTCAATTTCTACAAGATACAAATTCTTCTACAAACAACTACTCTGCTCTACTGCCCTTTATGTGTGCCTTGGCAGTCACGTCTACTATGCCGACTTCAATACCCCAAGAAATATCCAGAGATCTAAATAATAAAGCGAAAACGTTGTTCAACAGGGCTAAATTTAATAGAGACGACAATTATGGATGGTACAGGTTTCAAATGAAAGTAAAAAATGCCCAGAACGTTTGTAGTCGCGAAGACTGTTTGGATATTTTACAATATCTGTTTTTTCAATTTAATATCTTCAAGGATCACGAGTTTGACGTAGTTTTAGCTTACATGAGAAAAGTATTCAACTTTTATAAAAAACCAGAACTTTATATTTACATTATAATATTTGGATTAAGCCTTTCGAGCTTACGCATTGCAAAACCAATTAAAAATATAACTGGGACAAAAAATTTGGCTAATTTTAATATAGAAAACATCGGTATTCGAAACGTTACCACCGAGTTGCGTCAGAATCTTTATAAAGAAATGAAAAATGACGTGGCGGTGATTTTTAATTTTGTTGATCCCTATAAAAAATATATGTTGAATTTACAAGAGAAAAACCCCTGTTTTAAAATAAACAACCTCACGGATGAGGTTTTGTTTTATTTTATGAAAACCGACCACTCCTTTTCTGAATTAGTAAACTATATATTAAAAACAATACTGCCACTGATTACTTCACAGCTAATTTAGATTCTCAAGGTAGCACTGCAAATCATTTACATGTTTTATAAATTCAGTATAAAGAAATTTAGTTTTTTTTAAATTAATTGGTAAATTCACAAGATCTACACAAACGTAATTGTGAATCATTGTTTTTAAATTAACATTTGTATGATTTTTAGAATGTGAACATAGACCAACACACTTTTGATTTTTCTTTGCACCCAGTGTCCAGTGTTTTTGTAATTTCCACAGAGTTCCAATTGTTGAAAAATAATATATAATAGAGCTTAGAAGGTAAACTCGGTCATTCGCTGCGCTTCTCTCTATTACTCGAGTACAGATTTGTTTCATTTTTGAGGGATTGTACAAGCCGGTGTTGGCAACATTATTTTTTAGTTTTAAAGTTTTCATATGTTTTGAAACGCTGGGGTGTAATTTGTTTTTGAAAACCGTAAACAATTCTTCGGGAATAGGATGGGCGAGAGAAACTATATAATTATAAGATGGCAACAATATTTCTTCATTATTTCTATCTACCAATAGTAGGTTTTCTGAAAAACAAAATATACTTAAATGATATTTTAACAAATTTTTCAAACCATCTAAGAACCCGCAAATTATTTTAGGATTGTAAGTTTCAACTCTCATGTATTCAGATAGAGTCAGTAGACTATCCCCGTGTTTAAACTCATTAAAGTATAAACCGCTGTAAGAAAACATAGAAATGGTTAATTCTTTTGGAAACAGATGTTTTAGGTACTTTTCATACTTTTGACTCCAGGGCTTACCGTCTTGGTCATTTAAAACGTAGATTTTATTTGTTATGTACAGTATCTTTTTCCCATCGTCCGTGATATATAACGTTGTGATATTGTTTTTACTCTTGTTGCTGTACAAGCTTACGAAATTACATTTTTCAATCCATTCGGGATTTATCTGATCAACTAAACACCTTATATAACAGGATTGAATGTTAGTATCTATCATTCCTTTTTTACATGGCGGAAAAAATAGTAATATTTAAGAAACAAACTTTACACATTCTAAACTACAAGTTGGAAATATTACCACCACTAATTCCTAATAGGTTTGTCTTGTTTCGATACAACAGGGTTGTAAATTTTCACGATTCAAACGTCATAGCGGATATTGACATGACAAAGAGTCATAGATGGAGTCCCGACGAGTTGTTTGAGCTCTTGATAGTGTCTATGAAAAGGTTAAATTTAGAATTTGTGATAGTGGATGATTTTAATGATTTTAATGCGGTGAAAGACTTTGGGGGTTTTAAAAAAATAAAATCTTGTGTTGTTAGGAATTACATGAAGAAATGCCCAATGTGGGCTTTGAATCACGAAACAGTTTTAAAAATACCAAAGGAACTAGAACAAGACATTTTAAATACAAGATTCAAATCTAAAGAAGAATATATATCAAAGCTTGTGGAGGTATCTTATAACATTAGAGTATTTTTATTGGACAATGCACGGTGGGAGTGTTAAATTAACAGATAAGTTGTATTTAGTCGGTGTTGACTTATATGGAGAGGAAGTTTTTAATGAAATGATAAATGAGGAGATTAAAAGAGTAAGCGCCAAAATGTGTGGTTTTCCGACTGGAAGGACTAACATCACGATTAATATGATAAAAAAATACCAACAGGTTCCAACACAAGAGAAATTAGATTCTGTGCACATTTTAAAGACGGAAAAGGTAAATTTTTATAACGAACACGATCTGCGCGATATCAATTTGTACAAACAATTGAGCGATTTTATTGACCTTTTAAAGCCGAAAAATATCGTGGTCATCAAATTTGACGGAGAACCGAATCCAATATTTTGTCAGTATAGAAAAACTCAAACGCAACAACTCCCTTGGCTCCGGACGTGGTACGATGATTTCCCCGAATGTTGTATTGAATATTGCACTGACATTCATAGCTATCTACGTATAATGGGCCCCCTCTGTTCTATGATTAACATTTCAAACCTTTTAAATAGAATCGAATCTAATGAGATTAATTACACTTTAATACTCTTAGCACTGGCAATATTTCCTAAAAGTGACATTTCTCCCATAACTAGGAACGCGACCATAGAAAGAAAAGAAATCCTCAAATCGGTTATGTACGAAGATGTTCAAAGAAAGATTTTACGGATTGATAACGAGGAAGATAGGTTAGTTTATTCGCGTAGTCGAAATATGTTTAATTTACCTGCACTATCTGGGACAAATATTTTTACTTAGATTGCATTAGATTGCATTAGATTGTTTTTCCATCGCCCCTATTTAGCAACGCAGTGATTGTGGCGACTATTTTCTTTTCAAGCGCATTAAATTGAGAGTCTACTGCTGTTATTAATAGATGATAATGTTCAAAATATGTCTGCTTATCTAATAAAGTCTCAACGGTTCCGATTCTGAGCTTCTCGACAATTTTTTGAATTTGAACGTCAATTTTCTTGTCCAATAAATTGATTATGTCTTTAAATGTATAATCAGCGTTCCAGGGAATGTTTAAATATTTTTTAAATTCCTTGTTGAACTCGTGACTCTTAAATATAATATCGATTACCGAAAACATTTCAACATCAGAATAGTTGTTTCTTATATGATCCGCAGCTATAGCAACAGGTTTTGGAATCTTGTTTTCCCCTAATTTTTTTATGATAGTTTCTAAATCTTTGGGTATTTTATTTACAATACTTATCTGCTCGTGTACGGCACTTTTCATCTTCCTAGTAATTGCGTCGACGCTATGTTTGTGAACCAGGGTTTCTAAGATAATGTGTTCTATGTTACTAGGGTTGGTAGCTTTGTAGTGTTTTAAAAATATCGGACCATCAACCCTAGGAAATCCTAGTAATTCGCGAATGGGATTATCCATATGGAACCCCTGCGAATACTCCACTTCTACTAGACCATTTACCAATTGAATTTTAAACTTTTCTTGGTCTTTGGTTAAGGATTTCCTAATTTCACTTTCCAATTCCCCTATCCTATAAGCTGCGATTTTAATGTGAACAGAGTAATCTTGGTTTTGATCATCTTTGAAAATCAAAACACCGTCTCGCAGTAGATTACGCGCTCCTGGTTTTAAAGTTTTAATGACTCGTTCAAACGCAGCATGTAGTTGAGAAATATTATCTTTGACTTCTTGTAAAGGGGTCAAATCAAGAGTTTCAATTTTACTTTTAATGTCAGCTAGACTAAGATTTACTCGATTTACAAGTTCTTTATTCGCTAATACGTCTGTTTTAACGGCTTGCAAATTAGTGTTTATTGTTGAAGAGGTTTTTACCACATCAGAAATTTTGTTTATTTGATTTAATGGTATTTTTTCAATAAGCTCCTTAACATCCTTTAAACTTTTAACGACACTATCGACTCTACCTAGCGTTTTTGATAGTTCTTGCCAGTGAGAATTTATTTTACTTTCAATATCGTGAAGATTTGGACTGCATTTTAGAGATTCAATAAGGGGTTTTAAATCATCAACACTCGTTTTAATTTCGGCGCTGGTTTTTAAAATTCCGGGAAGGGGCTTTAGATTGTTTTCTATTTTGGAGACTTCATCGGAAATGTTTAATTTTTCTATTTTCGTTAGTATTTTTATAACTTCTTTAACATCTTCGCTAGTCTTTCCTAAAGACTTTTGAAATTCTGTAATCTGACCCTTCAAAACTACCATTTCAGATTCTGGCAATTTGAGGGTAGAAATAAGCGACTTTAACGATTCAATACTCGTTCCTAATTCTGTTATTTTATTTGACACATCTTCATTATTCATGATTTTTAATCCTTCCAATTCTTTTTGCATATTCGTGATTAGTGTGGACAACCGTTGATTTTCCAACTGCGTAACTGAGTTGCTAATTGTTTCCAATAGCGTTTTTAATTTCAACAACTCGTTTAATGGTGTATCCAATTTATCGCAACGTTCTTTAATGTCTTTAAGTATACCTAAAGAATTTTGAAAGTCCGTAATCTGACCCTTTAAAACTACCATTTCAGATTCTGGCAATTTGAGTGCAGAAATGAGAGACTTTAATGATTCAATGCTCTTTCCTAATTCTGTTATTTTATTTGAAACATCTTCATTATTTATGATTTTTAATCCTTGCAATTCTATTTGCATATTCGTGATTAGTGTGGACAACTGTTGATTTTCCAACCGTGTAATTGAGTTGCTAATTGTTTCCAAGTTTGATTTTAATTTCGAAAATTCATTTAATGGTGTATCCAGTTTATCGTAATGTTCTTTAAGGGTTTTAAGTAAACTCAACATTGTATTTATATTTTCGGTAGGCCCCCTCATATAACCCCTGAAATCTTCCAAATTGTCCACTTTAATAAGGGACAGTTTATCTAAAATTTGTTTTAAATCATCTTTGTCCTCTATTTGAGGTTTTTCGGCCCTTTCGGTTTTTTCGGGGCTTGCAGTTTTTGCGTAATACACCGAGTAAGTGGAAAGGCATATGATTAATATTAAAGCTAGATATACGTAAACCATCTATTTTATTTATAGTTTGAATAAAAATGAACTTGATTTTGGAATTGCTCGGGTATACAAATCATAATGTTGTAAGATGTATTTACAACAAAAGTCCGTTAGAATTCTATGCTAATATCAAGGATGAGGACATACTAAACCAACAATTACAAATTTTAAAATGTGCTTGGCCGAAAATAACAAGAAAAATATTTTTAGAAGACGTTTGCTCCTCAACTTTAGAAAAAAGAATTTGGTTAAATAGACGAGAATTGATATTGAAACATCGTCTTGTGTTGTTTATACAAAGTGTCGACGTTAGTGATATAAATAATATTCTAGAATACAGTATGATAAATAAATCGTTCAACAATATAAATGAGGCAGACGATTTTTTACAGTCTAAAATAACCTATCCAACAATTGCTATAGATTTTTTTCCTCTAATATTAAAGAAATGTGATCCGTACGCAGCCGGCTTGCAAAGCAACACACTGTACTACTTATCCAAAGCGCCTACATTTAAAACACCCTGATAAAATGTGCTAAAATGTGCAATTTATTCTGAAATAAAAATGTTTAAGATAATAAAATCCAAAAGAGTTGTTTTAGGAAAATTAAAATTCAATTCTCAGTGGGAACGTTCGATATACAAAAAGATTTATAAAATTCTTCCAAAATACTACCACCCAATAAAAATAAATCAAAGAATTGAGGGGTTTCGTTTTGAACTAGATATATACATTCCAAAACTAAAATTGGCTTTTGAATTGCAGGGTCCTTTCCATTTCCAATGTTTAAGAGTTATAAACCGCGATCTAGTTAAAGCTAGTATTTGTAAAAAAAATAACATAGATATTGTATATTTGTTTTATAACAAGAATTATAGTAATATTTTTTTACAAAAGATAATTTCGGCTAAACTGTATAAATACAAGCAAAATATGACCACCACTCATTATACTACGATGGGATACGACAGTGAACATTCCCTAGAACCGAGAGACCAGCAAACTACAATGCAGGAATTTGACAGCGATACCGCCTCAGAACATTCCCTGGCATTGAGTGACTCTTGTGAAAAGCCACCCCAAAAAACTAAAAGAGTTTCAACTAAACAGAATCAAGAACAATTAAGAATACATCGAGAAGAATTACAGAACCATTATAAATTCATTGATTCTATCAAAACTGAAATTTATCAACCTATTAGTATTGCAATCAAAGCTTTCAGAGACCAATGCCCCAGTATAACCGTCCACGACTCATCTATAAAGCGACACATAATCAAAAATTACACAGATATACTTGACTGCAAGAAGGTGAACAATAGGTGGATGTGCAGCTGTGAAAAAGTAAACCAAATAAAATTCGACTTAACAAGATATAAAAAATATATGTAAATGGACAACAAAAGATGAAAAAAGAAACTGTGCGCAGACTTGTAGCATACATAAAATATTTTGCGTGAAAAGCCACAAAAAAACTAAAAGAGTTTCAACCAAACAGAATCAAGAATGCATCGAGAGGAATTACAGAAACGTTATAAATTCAGCAATCAAAGCTTTCAGAGACAAAACTCCCAGACTCCACGACTCATCAAACACAGATAACACTGCGGGTGGATGTGCAGTTGTGAAAGAGTAAAGGAAATTCGACTTAACAAGATATAAAAAATATATGTAAATGGACAACAAAGAAGTTCTTCTGTACAACGATTTGAAAAAAGAATATGAGTTTTGTGCGCAGACTTGTAAAATTATTCTTAGAGCAAATCAGTTAAACATAAACGGTTTTGTATTTTATAGATATATTGATTTTGAAAGTATATTTCTACTAAGAGAAAAAAATAAATCGTTAAAAACAATCAAGTTAATAAATTTGATACACCCCTCATCAAAAGAATACTCTGAACGCCCCTATGAATCCCTTTGGATAGACAGTAATAATCCGACTACATTAAATATCGTGACGTCTTTTGCAATAGTTTACATTTCAAACAAGGTGTACATACACACGCTTCCGGCGTGGCAATCCTTTTTACGAAAGCTCATCAGATTGTTTAGGGGTATCAGAGTTAATAATGTCCGGTTTTGATTCGATCTCTTTTTCTTTAGCGGTAATTTGGCGATTTCTTTTGAGAAATTTATTTTTCTTAGAATTGCATTTAACGCACAAAGCTTTCAAGTGATGTGTTTCACGTTTAACCACCATCGGATCTTTGTTTGCTGTGAAATTTGTACATTTTATACAATAAATAGGAGTATCAAAACCATTAATAGGATTTGTATTTTCCATCCTTTTTTATTTATATATAAAAAAAAACATGAATAGTAAGAATTTGTACAATCAGTGGCAGCGATTTTGTGCGGCTTCGAATGTACCAAAAGATGAGGTCAAACGACTATATGATTCTTATAAAAGTGAAATAAAGACAACAAACCCGACACTGTGGTTTAACTTTCTAAAGAAAACTCCATTACAAGAAAGAAACAATTCCGATATTACAGAGGAAGCAACAACTGATACATCTGAAAAAACCCCCTACGAACAGATGATTAAAGATGTCTACGTTACTCTTACCGAGATTAAATCGTTTTTAATCTTTTTAGTGTCAGAACCGAGCAGACATGTAAAATCTTTTATTGATTTGGAGGAAAAGACCGACGTTAATATTATAAAAAAGTGGACCGAAGGAATATCTGCCATAATGAATAAGCTTAAAAACTCTGAAGAGTATAATAATAACAATTACATAATAGACTTGAAACAGGTTTATTCTTTAATCAGCGAACACCTGTTTTTGATACCTAAAATAGAAAAGATGGGCCAAGTGTCGTTTCTCAATGTTACTTATGAAAGTGACCTTAAAATAAAATTGCTCTTTGAATCTAAAAGAAAAAAATACACAAACGAATTTATCATTCCCGTTATTATTAAAAATGCTGTAGTTTTTTTTTACAATTCTAAAGAGTTATTGAATTTAATAGACAATAGATACAGATCAGAGATTTTGTACAACAACGATTACATAACCACCTCTCAAAATAAATCTGTGGAGGTAGAATTTTTTGTAACCCATATGGTATATGCCGTTTTACACGCCATGTTGCATCTATACTGTAGCGTTACATTCAATAACTCTTATATGAATCATGAAGATCATAATTATTATAAAACCGTTGAGAACATCATTCCAAGACCACTATTTAAATACTTTTTGACGCCCAGTCTGTGATTATTCCAAATCTATTATGTTTGCTAAAATTTTATAAATTGATTCAATATTACAGACGGTTTTATGGTGTCTATAATGCCACAGAATTTCTTTTATTCTTGGTATAAAAGAATTATCTAGCGGTAATCTCAAGTATTTAGACAGTTTATTTTGCAATTCAAGAGTCTCAGTCAAAGTTGACTTTATATTGTATAACTTGTATTCAGAACAACAATATCTCTTGTAATGTTTTATCATAATAGAGAAGAACTTCCAAGGCTCACACAATTCTTCTTCATTCTCGTTTGGTATTACGTGTTCCATTATACTCTGGGGTGGTAGAGAAATGATATCTAACAAATACCAAATAATAATGAAATATTTTAAAAACAAACTTTCTATATCTCCAAATTTCTTAAATGCAAATTTTACATGCTTCAAAATATACTCCTTGTGATACTGAGTATTTTCAGAATTTTCATAAATATCATTATCACTAAGGCTTATATACTCATCATCGTCATAGTCAATTCCACTCGTGCTTATATCACCACAACTGTTGTAATTATTATCACCGGAGCTGTACATTTGGTAAGAATTTACACTTCCTGACATTACAAACAAAACAGCGAGCTTTTAACTGCAACCCCTTATTCCCCCTAATATATATCAAAACCTTTTTTATATTTTCCGATTTTGTATATTTTTTACACTTTAAACAGAATAACCTCATCTTTTATTATAAATGAAATTTATACAATTGGACTTATTGGTGTTGGAACAAATCATTCCAAGTTATTTAAGTTTAAAAGACAAAGTAAACTATTTTAGAGCACTTTACTGGTCAACCCCCTTTCGTTTTTTTATTAAACATGTGAAAAAAACTGAAAAACAATTTAACAAGAAAAGACTGTTTCACGAACTATATTTTATCAAACACAACTTTAAAAATATGAGCAATGAATGTATGCGGTTTTTGACATATCAGCATTGGCTATATATCTCGGCGCGTATGCCGATGAAAAGAGATTTTATACTTGAGCATAGGGACAAACTGATCATACCGGCGTTAGTTAATAATAAAAACTGTTTTAGGGAAATCAACTTATGGTTAGTAGACAGGAGGAGTTCAGACACTTCGTTCAAAGTTTTTAATTGTTGGATGTGTGATAAAAAATTTACAACGTATAGAAGCAGGAGAATAAAAACACAATACTATGCACATTATTGTTACATTTATTATTTTCAATACTCTGATATTATTAACATTAAAGAGTTTTATATTATGTATATCTTATCCCACCGCCAAAGAAGACTTTTAAAACACTATGGAGTTTGAGTGCGAAATCCGGAGAAAGAGTCCTCTCGCGGTAGAGGTGATAAAAAAATCTCTAAAACCAATAGAGACTAATTTTATAATTTACTGGAACAATCTCAGAGCATACACGAACTGTAAAAATCCTCGCATAGAGAAAAAAACTCTCCTGAAAACTAAACCGATATTTTTAAATTGGACTACGTTGGAAATTTGCTACGAGTCGCAAGAAGAAATTATGCCAAGCTCGCTGTTATATGATATTATTAAAAACGGTCTTTTGGTAAAAAAAAACATCTATTTAAAAGAGGGGGGTTTTATTCTGTACACTTTAGAAAATCTCGGGGTAAATATATACAGTCTCCAAAACAAATGTGTAATAGAGCTTGAAAACCCGTTGAGTGCGGACGAGAGCTCGAGGAATTTGTATTTACAAACCGCTCTTACTTACGGTTTGCATATAGATGAACAGTACCTTACTTGTTCCATTGAAAATGTATCCCAAAATCCATTTATTACACCCACTAATGAATACCCAAAGGTTGACGGGGAAAGGGGTTTAGTGAACTTTTATTCCAACTATGAAATCTTTACAAGCAATACTACAAGCTTTACTTTAAAACCTCCCCTTTACAAACAATGGGGACGGGAATATAGTTTTTACTTAAAAAACATAACATTCGTGGCGGAACTGGTGGGGAATGTTTTAATTTTTATAGACCTCGCTCACTCGAAACACTTTGGCGCTAGTGTGAGAATGGAGTTTATAGAACGCCTAGCAGAAAAGATTCGCAAAACTCATTCACCCAATAATAGTACAATTCTATTTCAAAGTTTTGATGCGGAATATATCAAATCTAATATAAAAACCGACGGAAGTATCTTTATACACGGTGAAAGACTTTACAAAACAAAATACCAGTCTACCGTCGACTTGAAATTTACATCGAGCGAAATGGCCGATAGAAACGGCATTTGTTACAAGATATGCACACCAAGCGATAATTTAACTACCAACACCATATACGAGTGTTTGCTCGACAAAGATCAACGGGTTGTGAGTATCGTGAAGCCGCGCCGTGATAAATTTTTTCCCAACACAAGGAAAGTGGTTTTATATACCCTTACGGTAGAACCCCCCCCAAAAAATGCAAATTCAGCGCATTAATATCGTTTTTAAATATTGAATCGTTTTTAATTTTAAAAGTGTTTAAAGATAAATCTCTATAAGATAAATCTTTTAGAATTTTCTTCTTTTTACAATCTATTGGAATATTGTAGTATGGGTGAACTCGATATTTTTTTAAATTTTTACAGAATTTATCTATTTTTATATTATTTTGGAGGATGTATTGTAAACGTCCCGTTTTTGAACAGAAACTTAAATCAAAATCATTCGTTATACCAACACCGGGTGATTTCAGAGGAATTAACCCGTCTGCATTAACACACTCGATGTTTTCCACACACGTGGGTATAAACTTATGGAGATGACCTTCGCAGATATGAATGTTGTGTTTTTTATCGGTGTAGGAGTTTTCTCCAAAAAAACCACGCCCCCAAAAACTAGGATTTTCATTTTGATCAACAACGAGTTTATTTACGGGTTTGCCGCATCTACACGAAAGAATTACATTGGAATACGCTACTGTTAACAGTCCCAAAAATTCACCGTTCGTATATTCTTGGTATTGTGAAAGACATTCCTCTTTGTCTCGGTCATTATAATTGTCATTTTCGTGAAGGTTGGGTATCGATTCTTTTTTCTTTGTAATTGAATTGTATACCACCGTGGGTAGAACATTACTGTGATCTAACATGAAAATGTCATTATACAGTAGAGGTATTTTACCGTTTTTATAATGTCGTGCATAATCAAAGGGAACACAATTCTGGACGTTCTCATCAAACACCGATACATCTAAATTTAGTGGACGATACAAGATTCCATCATCTAAAACATCTCTGATTTCCTCCAAAATTTTCGAGTAATTGGTGTTCTCAACCTTGGGACAGAATTTGAAATTCCAAAATGCGTCTACGCACTGCTTATACATGTCAGAGGAAGTCCACATGTCTGGTACGTTCACTGGGACGGCTTTGTGTGAATCACAATTTCCCCCGAGTTTATTCGTCACATCCTCCTTTGGTTTCAATGGTTTCAATGGTTTCAATGGTTTCAATGGTTTCAATAGTTTCATACCATATGCCGAGATTATGTCTCTTACTCCATTGTGACCATTGCATTTGTATAACATATTTTTATTCCGACTATCTGCTACTATTTCACCATCCCGCCTGTCTTGACATGCGTTTGTTTTGGAACAACCATTTTTTGTATAGTAAAATCCATTCAAACACTTTCTACTGATTATTAATTTATTATCTAAATATATTTTAAATCCGTCAGCATTCCACCCCCTTACCTCCAAAAGTACTTTCTTTGGTTTAATTAATTTGAAACTGTCAATCGTCAACGTATTGTCAAAATCGTAAATTGATTTGAATTTAATTTCTTTTGTATTTACGTTATTGGATATTCCAAGTATTTCGTTCAACTTTTCATTGACAAAATATCTATAAACAGTTTCAATTGATATTTTAAACAGAATAAATATTGATAAGAAAATAAATAACAGAGAAATCAGTTTAAAACTTTCATTCATTTTTAATTTTAACAGTTAATATATTAGTCATCGATTCATAAAACCCCAAGGCTTTGTCATAGTCGTCACCAGAGGAGTCGATCTTAACCCCCCTAGAAAATAAATCTTTCAGCCAGTCTCCGTGACTTTGCTCTATGGCCAGCATAAAAGCTCCACTGTCACCGTTAATATCGCTTATGCGTTTTGCAAATCTGGGACCGAGTGCTGACAGTGGGTACAAATGCGATATCTTCCGGCCATTTCCAGACTTCTCTAATAGAATTATGTGATTTGTAGACCACGCCTTTCCTCTGAGCACTTTTGTACAGCCGATTGTGCCGTTAACTAAAGCAATGGGGGCATAACCGTTTTCAAAATCGCACTTGCATGTGGTGGGTGATATAGCGTGTTGGTCAATTTTTTCCAGAGGGTTTAAAATGTCCCAGGAACAGAGTTTTTTCAAGCAGGTTTTATATTTATCATCAAAATAATATCCATCTTCGCACCTTTCCGGGATGCTCAACCTCATATTTAACTTTCTCAAAACACATTTACGACTCGAAACATCATAAGAATAGTATTTGCCACAGTCACAGAAACCCTCAGTGTAAGGATCTTGGATATTGAAGTTCAATAACTTTCCCCCCGAGTTGAATATTTTTATACATTTAATATCGACAACCCTATCGCAATTTCCGTTATAGTGGTTGTTTGTTATGAAATCTGGATGTTTACAAGTGCAATCTTCCCCGTCCCACGATCCTGTGAATTTGTCACAAAACTTTTTGTAATCATACTTTGGAAATGAGATTTGAATTGAATCTGGCTTTAACATTACAATTGTAACAATAATAAATAATACAAATATTTCAAACATTTTTTATTATATATAGGTTTTTTATAGGTTCGCCTCAGTCCGGACTAATGTTCGAAGAGGGAGATCATTTTATTACAAAGTGGACGAGCACCGAGGGTGATTACGTTGGATTTGACTTCAATTGTAATTTTATATGTGGAAAATTAAATTTAAATAGTGATAATTGTTATTATTTGCAATTATTAATTCATAAAAAGAAGAAGGAAGATTTTGAAAAAAAAGCTCATGATTTCTTTGGTAAACATATATATAAAATCACATACAATGACGGTTTGGCGAATCTGAGAACTCAGTCTCAAATAACCGTGGAAGATGTGGTTTACATAGATAGTCTTAGGGGTTTGTCAGCGTTTGTTCACGTTAATAGTGTTCACATCCTACCAGGTCTTGAAAAGTTTTTAACCTTCAACAAGTCGCTCTTTCATATTTTCGATATCAACTTCACCCCCTCTTCTCTGCAGAGATACTTTGAATTTGAAAAACGTAAAAACAAAGATTTTCTTTACTATGGAGTTTTTAAAAATACATTACAAGAATTATATGGTTTCGAGACAGTCCCAAATCAAAGGGTGTGTTCGTTCGACATAGAGGTGGTGAAAGGTAGAGAGTATGATGTTATACCCAATGGGGCAGCTCCCGATGAAAAGATTGTTTCGGTTTCTTTCGTTATAGGTACCGTCAGCGGTAAGAGATTTGATAAAGAGTTGGAAATAATTTATTTATTACTGCCCAATCCGAACATAAAAATAGACTCTACAGACGATAAGAGAATTTATAAGTGTTTTGTAGAAGAAAAGAAACTTGTAGCAGCACTATGTGACTTTTTTAGAATTGAATTAAAAGCGTCGTTTTTAATCGGATACAATATATTGGAATTTGATTTTCCTGTTATTTTAAATAGAATGATAATTTTAGGATTGGCGAGAAACTATTATTCAGTAGAAGAAATAAACAAAATGTTAATAGGAATTAAAAGTCCCTTGGTATGTTGTGAGCGTTTTCAAATCATCGACGTAATGGCTTATCTCAAACGCATGCACTCCAACGAATACAATTCATTTTCATTAAAAAACATAGCCAAAGTAGAACTGGGCAAAAATAAATTAGACATGTCTTTCATGAAACTAAACCAATACTATGCAGAGAGTGGGCAAGATTTAGAATTTCTTCAACAAATGTGCGATTACGTTGCACGCGATTCTGAACTGACAGTAGAAATATATGCGAAAAAGGAAATAATTCACCACTTACTACCTTTGGTAAGTATATGTTTTTGTGATACGGTTGACTACATGAGCAAAGCGACGTCCAAGATTATAAGTAAGTTCACGTCGATAATGTACCCCGCACGGGGCATGTGTGTACCATTTAAACTTGTAGAGGATCGTACATTTTCCGGAGATATGTTTGAGTCCATAGTTAACAAACAGTATCGCGGTGCAACGGTATTGAAAGCTCAAAGAACCGTCTATGTTAACAGACCAATTTCGGTAGTCGATTTTACTTCTTTGTATCCCAGTATTATTAGGGAATTTAATATAAGTTCCAATTACGTCATCGATAATCTAAATCAGAATTCTCCCCTTGCTAAAGAATTCCTGAGACGAACTAATAAAATGGACAGATTTTATACAATCAAAAGACAGTTTTTAAAAGCTCCGCTGTCTGTTATAGTGGAATATTTAATTGAGCAGAGGAAAAAAACAAAAAATGTCTATCTAAACAAGGCATACAAACTCATAGCCAACTCCATTTATGGGTTATTGGCGTCAAAGGGACGGATGCGTGACCTCCCCTGTGCGGCACTTGTAACGTCATACGGAAGAAAGATTCACTCATTAATCAAATCCTATATAGAAAAACAACTAAAGATGACTGTTGTTTACGGAGATACAGATTCTCTTTTTATTTTACAAGAGAATTTTGATATCGATGTGGCTAACGTCTTGAATAAGTACATAAGAGAGGGTTTGGGTTTAGAGACTATCTCTTTAACCCTAGATTATGAAGCAAAAACGACAATGTTTTTAGCAGAGAAGAAAAACTACATAATGAAGCTTAAAAGTGGGTGTTTAAAAATAGTGGGGGTGGCTAGAAGAATAAATCCAAAGTTTAAAGATTTTGTTGAACTCTTCTTTCGCCAATTTTTAGAAATGATTGAAAATTATTATGATAAGAGAGAAGAATTCAACCCACGTTATAACACTTTTATTGAGACGTTTTTTAAATATGTTTTGGAGAATACCTCAATAAACGATTACGCGTTTGTTTGTAACTCGAGGGTTTTTTATGAATATACAAATTTGAATTCCTTTAACGCCACATGCAGTTATAGGCGAAACGTTCTCGGAGTTGATGAAAATTTTTCAACAAATGGTGAACTACTGCTGTCTTACGTTTTGCCAGTCTTTGATAAATTTTATAAAGACAAAAAAAGAAAAAAAAGAGATTCTGTAGAGTTCTATGAGAGGATAAATAAAGTTGGATTACCAATTGATAGAACGGAGGTGATAAAAAAAGTCTTTAATTTCATTTCCACAATAGAAAAATATATTTTAAATACAAACAATATTTTTACACGCTATTTAGATTCTATAAAGTGTAACGAAATAGATCGGTTTATTTTACCCTTCAAAGTAAATATTTGGATGCCAAAATATACAAAGAATATAATATTTTATTACGATGATTTATTTAAACGGCTATCAGAATACAGCATCCATTTTTGGGATTCCAGAGACGTAAAAAAGTCATATCAGACTATTATAGAAGTAAAAAACTGTGGCCGTTTAGGTCACATGAACGGGGACTATAGCGTCAGCGATTTAAATGAATTCCTAAAAACACATAAAAGCGTTCGAAAACTCAACATTTTACTCTTTCCAGTCGCAGATTTCGTGGTCAACAACGCGGACAGTTTAATTTGGTTTCTCGATTTGCTGTACAACAGGCCAACTAATTTCATCAGAAATACCAACTTTCATTACATACCAGATAAAAAATTGTTAATGGTCAACGAGTGTGGGGAAATTGAAATCAACGTCGCCTAACGCGGATGGGGCTTCCTCAAACACGCTTCTTACAACGTTTTCAGAAATAAAACATTTCGAGATGAACCTATTATTAACTCCTTTTATTTCAAACACCGAATCATACTTTCCACCACACTCTGTTAATGAATCTTTGTCATATATATACGGAATGCCATTGTAAATTACACCAGTTATACCCATAGGTATTTCTTTGAAATACATATATTTATTGTTGTATTTAAATATCTCAAAGGTTCTACTGGGGCGTTTGTAAATTACCATTATGATAACAAGTATAAAAATATAATAATATGAATATAAAAAATTCATTATTTTTATTATCAGTCTTATTTTTTATTGTATTTTCGATTATATTTCAGCCCCATAATATCGAAAGGTTATCATTCATTATTAAATATTTTTCAACTATGATTATTTCAGATTCACGCCATAAACCAATTGTGGTCAAAGAGTTGGTTTCTAAATTTATAGGAAACATTTGATTGCATTGTATAGGTGTATATCTGGACCGGAGTTTGGATTTTTATATGGCACAATATTAATTTTAAAATCGTACTCATTTGTTGTTTCGTTTTTTGAAGCTAAATCATCAATCAATATAAATTGTATATTGTACATTTCACTTTCCCTTTTCAATAAATTCTTTATAAAAAAACAAGATTTATTTTCACCGTATAGTTTAAAAGAAACCTCGCAGTCTTCTCTGCTAAGAACCTTTTTAAAATAATGACTCCAATTTAGTCTTATAAGTATGTTATGAACATACGTAAAATCAGCAGCCGACCATAAAATTAGCATATTACTCTGTGTTTTATTTAATGCTTGTAGAATAGATTCTGAGTACGGCCTGACAAAAATATCCTTTCCTTGTACGTAAACCAAAGTTTCATCCAAGTCAAACACAAAACATTGCATAAAAATCATTTTTTTCTTTATAAAAAATGAACACTATTTTAAATAACCCTCCCACCTTTTTAAATGCAGAGGATTTCACTTTACAGCGAGATATACCCAACCCGGAAATGTTAGATATATTCGCTGATTTAAATTGGATGGATGATAATAATAATAATAATAATAATAATAATAATAATAACAGCAACAGCAATTCCCAACCACAGATAGTTCCATCACCAACACTCCCCCCGCCGCGGACACCGCCTCCCTCATCAATATCGTCCTCTGACTCGTTAAAGAAAGACATTATTAAATACTTGTACAACACGGGATCCTGCGCCTACTTACAGAGTTGTTTTGCAAAGCTAGAGGACATTGACGGTGTTAATGACAATATACTTTATAAAAAGTTTAAAATTGGACTCATAATTGATTCTGTTTTGGGTAAAAACAGTTCAGATAAAAACATGGCGAATTACGTGTTTACATTTTTTGAGGTATTACTGACCGAGGCAAAAAAGTTTACCCCTCCGGATATTCAAAAGTACATAGAAGTGTTTTCAACGTCCCTACAAAAGGATAAAATAACCATTTTAAATGATTCTGGATCGAACATCATCGCTAGAATATTAGGAGCCAAAGACGTCGACGAAATTCTCAGATCGGTTCAGGATAACGATTCGCCTTCATTGAAGGCGTTAAAATCGAGCCTGCAGAACATATCCCTTCTGGTCAGTCTTACACTAACGAAGAGGTTGTTTTCACCATATGTGGCATCGCTTTTTAAAAATGAGGAAGAACCACCAGCTAAGAAATTGAAAATGCAATAATAAAATTAATTATCGGTTTTTTTTGGTAAATAAAAAAGAAAATGACAACCGGAATTT
This sequence comes from Allygus modestus, assembly GCA_963675035.1. NCBI lineage: Eukaryota > Metazoa > Arthropoda > Insecta > Hemiptera > Cicadellidae > Allygus > Allygus modestus. The sequence continues at coordinate 426,930,546 of OY776111.1, forward strand.
ATACAACGCGAATAAAAAACTGTGTTGTTCCACACTACAAGAAAACTGGAGGAGATTCGGAGGAGTTGTTTAAAAATTTCATTATGAATACCGTTTTCGAGCGTGAAATATACATGTATAATAAGTATGGCAATAAAATCAGCTCGGCTATTTCCGGGGTGTGTATTAGCGACTTATTCACACAATATGGTCTTACACAGCGGGATGATTATGTAAAGACTTTGTTCAGCACCATCTCGTGTTATCAAGGAAAAGATAGTGTTATTTCGTATTTAATTGCTACCAGACCGTATAGAATCACACCAATTTCAGAAAATAGTTGCCCCGATAATATTGTATTTGATAAAAACACTCTTATAGTACCCAGAGGAGAGATATTATGGTCTCTATTGGGAATACCGGGCGATAAAATTGGCGTTAGTAGTGACCCGAATAATTTTAAAATATTCATACAAGCGGTGGACGATGGAAACAATATCCCAACGGTGAGTACTGCTGGGGATGAGTTTAAAACCCATAGGGAACATTTAAAGATAACAAAAATTGAGCCCTACACAGCAACAGATGCATCAAAACCAGGACTATATTATGTTACGTTAAACCCCTACATTTATACAAGGATAAAAGCGTATCGTTGTATAGATACAGAAGGTAGAAACTTGGATGAACAGTATTTTATGTTGCATAAAATGAACCTTCTCTACTCGCAATCCATTGGCGCACTATCTGTTATACCAGTAGAAGCTAAGCGGCTTTTGCAATATCCGCCCGGTACAAGAGAAAGTATTTGTTGTAAGGAAGATACTCTTAATATCGGAGTGCCAAAGACGTATTGTGGTGATATAAGCAAATGGGCTTATAATGATGACGATAAGAAGGGTCAAGCCTTCAAGTACACGGGAGATCTTCCAAAAAACACTATCGCATTTCCAGAATCTCATAGTTCAGACGTTTGTAAAAATAACCGCGACGGGTTCCATAACTTCATTCAACAATACGAAAACTCTCACATAGTGAAGATTAGAGAAGAATATTCCGATATTAAACCAGATGAAACTATTCTGGACTGCTTCGACGATAGCCACAAGGCCTACTGGTATAAGTTTATCAGAAATACCTACCCAACAGAATTGAAGTTTAAAAACGAAGCCGTGTCATCGTTTACTCCAAACTGCAAACTTACGCCCATCGGTGTAGTTTCAATAAGGCGAATATGCGAAGGCGACCCCCTAATTTTCGAAGGTAATAGTTTGGAAATAGATCAAATTCACTCTCCTCATACGAAATCTCTGTGGGATTGTGCAATTGAACAATTGGAAATTCCTGAATATAAGAAATTGGCAGACGAAGAGAAATCTGGAGAAAGTAGGAGTACAACCGCCAGGGTTTCTGCCAACCCCTTGAGTTATTCGGGAAGCGCTTTTGTGACGTCATTAGGAACCAACATCACAATTCTTCCGAGACATTAAATGGAGTTTAGATGCATCATGAGCTTAGAAAAGGCTATAGTTTTTAAAAAATATCCAGAACTTCTCATACAGTTCTTAGAGCTCAAGCATAGAAATAAAATCAACATTTTAAATGTTTACTACAAGAGAAGTGATAAAAACTTGAAAATGAAATCTGTATTATTTTGTATAGAATATAATATTAATTAGAATTTTTTAAAATTAGAATTATAACAGAAATTATGAACAGTAATATAAGTAATGCGTTAATAATTCCGACTTTTACGGCTGATATTGAAAAAATTATCGTAAAAACTACTCCAAGAAGTGTCACCGTCATCAGTGAAGGTTTGCCATTCATTTCATTTTTTTCGATTCTATGGGAAGGACTATTTTGAATGAATTCCTTTAATCTTGTTAAAAAAATATTTTGTATTTTAGATTTTGGTTTTTCATTTTCGACCTCAACAATTTCCATTAAATATTTTTTATATATAATTATTTCATTTAAAATTTTTCAAATGTTTATTGTTTATAGTTTTCACTTGTTATTTTTGTCAGAACAAGACGAGTGCAACAGTCAGACAGTGGGTTTTTCAATTTCAAATATATATCATATGTTTTATTATCTGACAAATTAAATAATTTTTGAAGGCTCCTATCGATTCTCAAACATCCCAGACATTCTATATTGTTATGGTGAAATACAACTACATATGTTCGTATTGTTTCCTCAGTCTTTTGGGATATAAATTCCTGAAGGCTATCGCAGTTCTTCATTCAAATGACTGCAACCAACCAAACACCTCCTTTAAATAGATTAAAACTTTACTATGTAGACAATCTTCCAATAGATATAGAATTAAAAAAAGTTGAAGATTTTCTAAACCCTTACGATTGCGATGTCATACAAAGTATTTTAGAAAAAAATGACTATACTGACACAGCATTAATTTATACTCAACCAGATTTAGATGTAAAAGATGTCTATATTGAAAACGCATATGAGGTAACATATCCACACGCACTATTATTACTCAATAAGTTCCCCAAAGCGGGGTTGAATATGTTTATAACAAAAAATTCACCAAAACCACTCGTACCCAGTATAATTGATACCCACTTCCAAATTCTTAATGTTGAGGATTTAAGAATGATAAAAGTTCCAACTTCAAAAAAAAGAAAATTTGATGATTCTATAAGTTACATCGATGCAAAACAAATACTTGATAAATATATAACAGAAGTTGAAGACCACGAACTATGGAGAAATAAGTCTCAAACCAAATATTAAATATAAAAAAGAATATAAAACAGTTTACAAGACAGGATCATATTGAGTTTTGGAGTAAAAAGAAATGTAAAATTTTAAAATTTTCCCAAAGGTATTTAATCCGCAATCAATCCCCATTTCCTCATTTTTCACGATGGACGTGCTATGTGAAGTATGTGGCGTTTTATATCCCGAACTTGACACGCACGAACACGTCACTTCATTTGAAAACCATTTCGTTCAAATTGAATCGGCTGCAAGGTGCAGACTCGTTACACTAAAGGCTGACAACCCCCTCGGGTTTTCTTGTGTTAAAACTTACATGGAGTGGTTGAGGGGGAATGTTATTTATTTATTGAAACACTACCAACAAATGCACGATAGCATAAAGTATAATATGTTGTTGGAGTGTAAGTTTTCAAAATCTAACGACGAATTGCAAACAAAAAGTTTTAAAACTCAAAATTTGACAGTTTTCAGTTTAACTGATTTAAATCAGCAGTACTCTTCCAGTATAAATAAATTATTATTAGAAAAATCCACTTTGGAGTTACGAGGTTCGGGTTGGGCTATATACACGATTGTCAAACTAGAGCTCCGTATCAACAGATACGAACCAGTCTGGGGTTCATCTACCAGATTCAAACTACCCCCCTTTCTTAGAGGAAAAAAATCTCTTGTAAATCCATTCCGCGGTAAGGGTAGTAGAAGAACGTGTTGCAACGATATCTGTTTCAAAATCGCCATAATGGGAAAAATTTTGGCTGATTCGGGAAAGAATTATCACAATATATTAAATTACTTCAAATACGTGCATTTGAACGATAAGTATAAATGGTCGTGCGTGTCTTTTCCCGTAAAACTAGACGAAATACAAACATTTGAAAACGTAAATAACATCTCCATAAACGTTTACTCTATAGAAGATAGAAATAGAAAAATCACTCCATTAAAAGTAACACCTCATAGAAAACCCGATCACAGAGATATACTGTTTTTATAAAAACCACTATATGTGGATTAAAAACTTTGACGCATTTATCGGTAGACAACTGGTCAAAACAACTACTAGGTTATACGTTTGTCGGCAGTGTTTCAAACACTTTTATAAACAAGACCGACTCCTCATTCACGAACTCGACTGTAACAGTCACTCAATACCAACCGTCACCTTTCCAAAAGAAGGAAACAAGTTTTTGTTCTTTAAAAACTACAACAGACAGTTGAAAATACCGTTTGTCATATACTGCGACATAGAACAACAGCTAAACAAAGAAGATACTTGTGAACCAGATCCAAACACTTCTTTCGTTCATTGTATAGGCACATTCACTATAAAAAGTCTCACATACAATATCGTCAATGAAAATAGTAAAATAATTAGAACTAGAAATTTTTCAGACATTACAGCTTTTATGAACTCTTTAGAAAGAGAGTGTGAACTAATCGGTAGATTGTACAAGAGAAATATACCTCCAAAGGAATTTCCACATCCACCCATAGAAGGTTCTCCCTGTCACATCTGTGGTAAAGGTATGTTCAACGATTACGTTCTCGATCACAATCACTTAAACGGATCAATAAGAGGTTACGCCCACTCTACTTGTAATATAAACTACCGATTACCATACTTTGTCCCAATAATTATAAAAGATCTAGGAATAGAACTGTTAAACTACTTCACTAGCGTCAATGCCAATATAAAATTCATACCTTTCAAGGGTCAAATAGAAAAGTTCCTATGCATTTCAAAGAGAATTAAAAATACTACAATGAAGTTTTTAGACTCTTCTCAATTCTATCCAGAAATTGATAAATTAGAAACTATAAGATCAATCTGTATTGAAAACTATAAACTCGACATGTTCTACTACCTGACAATAGGAGCTTACAGTTTCGACGTCATGCTCAAGATTACAAACGCTCGCATAGAACTTTTAAACGATGATAAAATGTATAATATGATAATGAAAGGTATAAGAGGTGGATTTACACGTGCAGTAAAGAAATACGCAAGTTCCAACCACCCCTCACTCCCCAATTACGATCCCACTAAACCCGACTCACTAATTTTTTTTTATGACATTATCGGTCTTTACTCCGCTGTAATGTTGAAATGTCCACTTCCTCTGGACGGTTTCAAGTGGGTATCTCCAGACTCGGTTCATTTAGAAAGTAAACCAGAAGGTACGGGTTACATCTTAGAAGTGGATTTAAAATATCCATTTAACTCAGATCACAGGGACTATCCACTATGTCCTCATCACGTAGAAGGTAAATTAATATCTTCTTTTCAAGACAGAAAACATTACGTAATACACTACGAGACATTAAAACAAGCTCTCTCAATGGGACTCATATTAGAAAAAGTCCACAGAGCTATTTCATTTAACGAATCATGTTGGTTAGAACCCTACATAAAAATGAACACAGACTTGAGAATGCACTATTCCCAAGACAAAGCCCTATCCAATTTCTTTAAACTCCAATCAAACCTGATATATGGTAAATCAATAGAAAGGGTAACCGATAACTTAAATAAACACTTCCTGTACAACAACACTAGAAAACTTATGAGATTAATAAAACAGCCCACCTTTGTAGACAGATTAATATTAAACGAAAATAACTACGTAGTCTTTATGTCAAAAAGAAAGGTTCGTTGTAATAAGCCAATATGTTTAGGTTTTTCAATACTAGATCTAAGTAAGAGATACATGTACGACATGTACTACAATAAATTAAAGAAAACCTTTCCCCCCTTCGATCTCATATACACAGACAACGATTCCTTCGCATTGCACGTATTCTCTAAAACCGATTCGTTTACAAAACAAGATTTCATTCACCCTTCACGTCTAGGTTTATTCAAAGATATATCTCCCAATAACCCCATACTAGACTTTGCTACAGTAAGATGTAAAACATACGGTTACAAAACTCTAAAAGATTCTCAATTAAAAAACTTACCCCAATCATTTAGTTTTGAAAATTACAAAAATATACTATCCAGTATAGATACATTAAAAATATACGCATACTATAACAGAGTAATAGATAAAAGAGTATGTAAAATTACACAAAATAAATCTATTATATCCTCATCACATTAACCCCCCCCCCTCCACACTTAGCCCACACTTCTCCGTTACAAGCCGTGTGATTAAAAATAAAGTTACAACTATGTATTTTCGTTATGTATTATGAGAAAATAAAAATATTCTATTCTGTTAAGACATTTTTGGAACAGACTAATATATAAAAGTTGTACACGAAGCTATTGTTTTTCAGGAGATTAATAATGCTGGGCCTACTTATCACTATTAAACGAATTCCACGACCATCTGCCACGTTTGAGACCCCTCACACCCACACCCCCCGCTCCCGTTGAGACCACGAAGCAAGGGGCCTCGAGAGCGCCGACCAACCAGTTAGTATTTATAACCCATTTTCACTACCTAGAAATATTTACAATTATATTGAAAACAGGACCTGGCAAGACTGGTGATTTTAAAAGTGGTTATAACCCATTTTCACTACCTAGAAATATTTACAATTATATTGAAAACAGGACCTGGCAAGACTGGTGATTTTAAAAGTGGTTTGTCAATGTTTCGTTACATTACTATTAATTTATTGGAATGTAAAGATTAATGTATCAAAGTATTTAAAACGTTTAATTAAACAGGGTTAATATTTTGTTGTACTTTTATTTCGATAGTTCTTTTATTTCTAAAATCGAATCCAAGGTGTACCGATTTGGAGTCGCAAAAACCACACCGTTCACTACCCGACAGAGTTCCTCGACTTGGCAACAGTACCCAGCAGTACCAGAACTATCTGCCATAGTATATTTCGTTAACTTTAATTCTACTTTAAAAGTGTAAAATGTAATTTTAGTATTGTAAAATTATGTGGGTTGTTAATATTTTTAGTTAATCTGCCACTTATGTACAACCCGTACGAAGGGCGGGTACATCTGCTAGTTTATTAATAAACATTAATTCGTCCCCATGCATTACTGAACATTACTTACTCGTGTAGGATTGAAATAACCCAAGATAATTTACCATAAAAATAATTACCCGTGATTTTAATCAAACTGCTCCGATCTTTTAATTAATAACGGCCGAGTTACATTTACACCCCGGAAGCTAATTATCATATCCCCGAGTCGTCGTGGCATTATTATTTATATGGGGAACACAAAAACAGCGTAATTTTTAAATTGCTTTTAGATTTGTTGTCTCGTTTTTAATCGGTCAATCTGAATGTAATGAATAAAATGATTATATTAGAGCGTATTTGACAAGACCTCACGACTTGTATGACTATGAATGATATTAGCCACAGCTGTCTGTCACCCGTCTATGCTAATTGGTGTCGCATGCGGCAACGCGCATGAGCAGTGAAAGCGAGAGTGAACTGCGCGTTGTACCGCCGTAAGTGCCACTTTCACCCGATAGGACAGCTACCGTCACCGGGTTCCGTTACACTAATAGCGTATTGTGTCCCCTTTGTTTTTTGTGCAACTGTCGCATTTCTCCGATCCTGGGGCTGAGGATATCTTCAGCTTTTCCCTCTTTAATCTAGACACGCAAGAAATAAAACATGTGGCTCAACTTGAGAGTAATGAGTCATTTCTTTTTTAGATGTTTTATAGGTTTGCTAGTATATGTTAAATTTGTACACATCTTATTATCATATAATCATAAATTTATAATAAAACACAAATACATACAATACACGCACTTCCCCTCACAATCTGCTATATTTGGTAAGAGTAATATATTTTCTAATATATCAGTATTATTATAATAGTGCTTTTGTTTGTAATTCTCAAGTTATATATTACTCTTTATCCAGATGGTAGAAAAAAATCTGTCCTATTATCCGTGGCCACGGATAATATGCGGATTGGGAGGAAATCCACACAATATTTATTTATAAACAAACCCCATATCTAGGCGGGATTCGGCCCTAGAGGCGTTCCCCATAAAACAGCTGTTTAGAGTAGTGTAGAGAACAATTTTTATGAATATCCATTATTCCTATCAATCCCATCCCAGTTTTCTCACATCACTCATTTCAAACAAATGTGGATCGTTGGGCACCGCGGAATGGTTCGAGGTCGGCTATTAAAATTGTAATCATCAAAATAATATGTTGTAGAGTGTTTAATTACATAAGGCCTAATAATGTGTGTTAAAAATGGGGTTACTGTAATCTAGAGTATCACTTACTATTTATATAGTGATAATTTAGTGATAATTTTAATATTTTAGTAGGGTCAAATTTATAGTTTATCATGGGGAATTTTAATATTTTAGTAGAGTCAAATTTATAGTTTATCATGGGGAATTTTAATATTTTAGTTGAGTCAAATTTATAGTTTACATAGGGAAATTATTTCTAAGTATCAAACAATAGATATAAGATAGATAGTCGCGAAAAAATTTTTCCGTTTAACCGGGGAATATAACGGTAATATATAATACGTGCAGATAAGTGTTTACACCAGACGAAACTGAAGGAACCCCGTGTCAAGGCGGCTCACCCACTAACATCTGCCGTGATAAACGCCCGGCCGCCACAAACCACAAACCTAAAATTCTTTAAACGTGCAAGAAAAATCACAGCAGACGCGTTTCTGGGATTCTACAAACTCGCTACACATACTTTTGATTCAGAACGATTGAAAAAACTCCAATTGGGACCCCACCGGCGTCTTCACCTGATCAGAAGAACATATTACAACATGGACGTGTTCAACCTACTTCAACGGAATCCGTGGTGGACAGAGGTGGGGCGTGGCGGGAATGTGCGGGAGTACGGGAGCGACGGACGCCATTGGGGTCAGCGATCCAGAGAACGGGGCGCAATCACCCCGGGGCGCAACTACACATTCAACAGGAAATGATATTTTTATCAGCGATCCAGAGAATATGGCTGCGAGAAGAACGAGGCCACACCATTCAACAGGACACGATATCCCACAAAAGAAGTTAAAAGAAATTCGCATTAAAACATCATAGGCGATTACATCAGATATATTGCACTAAGTATAACAAAATATACTACCGATATATTCCCGCCAAACCATTTTAGCTTAGTTGTAGTTTAATTTAATTAAGTCAATGTAATTAAAATATTTTCAATATTGGTACTTTTTATGGGGAGAACGGGGTTGTTTAAAAATAAGTTTGGATGGTATATGGATAGTATATGGATAGTATATTTATTTTATATAGTATATTCCAAACACACATTATTTGTGCCGCATTAAACAAATTATAGAGAGGGTAGACGAATTTACACCGTGTCCACTCCGGAGTTGGACCGAATAGACAACAGTTTTTGTCCAAGCCGCAACCCCGCGCTCGTTAGGTTCATTTTTCAAATCCCAAAACCCCGAACCACAAACCCTCCCACTCCCGCATTTAGATATCAGTTGTAAAACAGATAATAAATAGTAAATAAATAGTAGCCTCTTATTGTTAATTTTTGAACTCTTGTTCCTATATTGAGCCCAAATCCAGATCTACATTGACAGTCAATGCCAAAATTAATTGGTAAACAAGCAGGCAAGTTTTGTTGTTTTACAAGATTTCTATCAAATTAAAACCACAATCGATTTATTATAAAACTCTTCATCACACTTTGCCACCAAATCAAACGATGCAGCAAAAGCAGTTGCCGTTCGTCACGTCGCGGTGTAATGGGAAGTGTAATGGAAAGTGACTGTTGTAAGGAGGTTAATGCAGGCGTTGTATCGTGTACACGTTGACGTTTCAATCATTTGTGTATTGAATTAGTTTCCAGCAAACATCAGTTTTCCAATAAAACTAAAAAAGTAGGTAAGAAATTTAGCCCCTACTAGCCACTAGTCTATATATTTAAAAGGAAACCCTCAGAATCAAATTTTAAGTTTGTATTGGAAAACAAATCCTATGGCAAATCTAAATGTTCGTTATGATTCTTAAATGTTCTAAAATTAAGAAAATATTTAAACATTTTTCTTAATTTTAGAAGGATTCTCCCCTTTGACCCTTAAAGCTTTAGGGGCTATTTGTTGCAGAAAATGGTTTGTACGGGTAATAGTTTAAAAATAATTTTATTTTGTAATCCTTCCCGTGCAACTTAGGATTTTGGGACTAATAGTAATATTTATCCGTGTAATATACTTTTACCACTAATAGCATCCTACTTATTTCAAGAAATAAGTACTTCCTATTATTTGTGAATTTATTTCAAGTGTTTTAAAATTACTTGTGTCGCTACGTGGCTAACCAGCCAAGCCACTTGGAGGGGGTGGAGATGCGGCTGAGGGGCCTCCTCACCAACAACGAGGTGGCAGTTCTACAGAAAGGGGTCATCCCCCTCTTTTAGTTTTTAAGTTTTTGATAATAAATAAAAAAATATAAAAAAAACACAAAAAAACAACAAAAAATACAACAAAAAACTATAGTTTTAGTCACTTCTCTAAGAATCAATTATTCTTAGAGGCATCGCGCTGGTTCTTGGAGCAACTGTATAAACATGTCATAGTGCCTAAAGATGTAAGCAATTGCTATCAGAGAATATCAGAGAATCCGGCTATCACTCATTGATAATCTATACAACACGTTCCATGATTTTATTTTGTTATTTTTGGTACAAGGTTTTTTATTTGAGTAATATAAAATTGAGTAACATACCCAATCAACTACAAATTAATACACCGTGCACTTCAGAAGCTATGCACACAACCAGCAGTTTTGGGAGTCCGCACATTTTAATCAAATTACCAATCCGCCTTCACTGTAATCATAACAGAATAGCTACCATTAATTTAATAAAATCAGTGAGTTTATTTTCTGAAATAAATTTCAAACTATTATTCCTCCTAGGGTGGTTTATTTAATAATCTATTTACTCACGTTTGTTTATTTTTTCATGGTCTACTTACGAACCCGTCCCCGGAACGGTGTGCATCGGCGTGCACCGGAAGCTCACACAACTCCACTGTCTGGAAGAACCACCAAGTCCACCGAGTCCCGATGTCAACCGCCTACAGACGATTCCGAGCCCCGACATCGAACTCCCCAAGGACCCAGGACCACGGACCAGACATTCCTCAAACGTTTTTTCTTGAACTATTTTTTCTTTTCATTTTTAAATCGAGAAATTTAAAATAATATTTGTTATTAATGTTAAACATGTAAATTTAAATTTCAAACTAAAGTAACTGTTTATAAGTTCTTATGGAAATGTAATCAAACTAATTACACAATTTCGCTTTCAATGTTTATCAAACCAGTGAAAAAAGAAAAACCCCATTAAAGTTAACTTGAATAAATAATAAAATTATTATCCACAAAACCGTCTTACCATTATTAACCCGACTATATTAAGCACACTTTCACTATGTATAGATAATTTATTAAAAATTAACATATTACTCATTGTAATTTGCTAAATAATAAAGAATACTTAAAAATATATTTATATTGAAAGGGTTACACTCTAATGATTAATATTGCAATATGGTTTTTAATAATTTTTAATAATTATAATTGAAAATCTGATAAGAGGTTATTAAATAAATAGTTATCCAAGTGTAATTTGCTCCAGAAATCTTGGACTAGTTGGGGTATGCTTACTCTAAACTTCAAATTTATATATCTTGTATTTTTCCAAATAATAGTTAATAGTTGTTCATATTTATTTTTTATGTGGGATTCTGGGGTTGTTTTTTATTTTGCTTGAATCTCACTGTTGGATATAAGTACTCGGTTGTGTTTCAATCGCTGACTGTAATCTCGCTCTCGGCCAGATACGAGTCCAAATGGTGACGAGATGGCAAACACTCTTTCGGCTGTAAAAAAACACAGCCCCTTCTTTTGTTTTAGGCAAGTCCAAAATTAAGATACGCTCACTCATTTTCACTAGCACAAACGTTACTCAGCAAATAGCAGGTAAAAACTACACAGAGAAATGTGATTGGTTAATCCAAGTTTATAAGTTAGTTCAACCAGTGTCAGAGGTTACTATATGGACAATTATTTGTATGAGTTCATTTAACTAAGCTCAGAGAGTTAAAAAATATATATATGTTTTATAAGTTAAGTTAACCAATAAATTCATTGGTTAAAATAATTTGTTTAGAAGTAGTTGTTAAAACCCGAACCAAACGGCTTGACTGAAAATTGAGGATTTGGTTAATTTAACCAAAGTAGTTGTAATAACCCCATATTCTAGTTTGTTACAACCCATTTCATTTTCATTCATTTAGTTGTTAGCCTCAATGCTTAACCCAGACAGTCCTAGAACCCCGGGCTTAACTTAGCTCTCGGAGGAATAGCCAAAGTTGCCTTGAAACAACTACTACAAAAAGTTAAACTAACTGTTGTTTTGTTTACGATAACCTTTCCTGGCCAACCACTTTCGTTAACTAATCGTGGTTTAACTAATATTGGTCATGACAACCAATATCCATTTTTCAAATTCCATTTTTCTCTGTGTACTATTAGCAAAGACTGCTGTGGCAATATTACTGTGTGGCTACTGTGTGGCTACTGTGTGGCTACTGTGTGACTACTGTGTCAGACGCCCACCGACGACAACAGGTGGTGATAACGACAAGTATTGTTGCCACGCGGAGCACTGACCCTCCCCGCCGTCACGCACGCGCCCTGACCCAGTTGAAGGTGTACACCGCTGGCCTATTCTACATCGTAGGCAGTAAATAAACTTGATTTAATCATCGTATAAACTATTATTCGGGTGGCCTTCGTCAGAATATACCCAAATATTAAATACCAATAAACTTAATTAAAGCTGATACATTTTTGTTTTTTCTTTTACAATCGAATAACTGAAACATATATTGAGCTAAACGTATTGTAACTATATACAAATTAAAAATGTAAAATTTGGTGCTCTAACAGTACTAGCACAATTCAAGGATTAACAGTTTCTAACTTAAAAACAACAAACCCCCGAGTGACCTTTCATGTCCCCCGTTTTAATAATTGAAAATATTAAACCGCGGTAAAATAAAACAATATTTATATTTTCGGATAGTTATATATAGAGCAAGTACAGTTACAGTACAAGTATAGTTATATATAGAGCAGCAAGGATTTTGAGACTCATATCTTCAAGTTTGTAGTTGTCTACAAAGCCACTTTTATTTTATCAGACAGCTTTTTCTCAACTTACAAATTAAGTCTGATAATATTAAACAATTATTGAAATAAGTCATTTCTCTGGCTCCCCTGTTGTTAGGCTCACTGGCTGTATAGTGTTGGGCGCGTAAGGATGAACCACCCATTTCGCATAGTTAGACACTTTATAATGACCTCCATCTTAGTTTATGGAATTGACACGTTTAAGTATATAGAATGTATAGTTAAATAAAACCGGTTATACATTACGGACTAGCACCGTAAATCTTAAATACTTATTATATCTTCTTAAACAGTTTATTTTCATTTTATCATAGTGATTTTGTCTTTAAAAATATGACCAAATATGACCAAATATGACCGGACCATAATATAGTTCCCCGTTGTAAATTTACCAGCTGTAACATATTGTTGTTACCTTTTTGAGCTGCTAATCTGTGATGTATTATTTATACGGTATGATAGGTAAAATGTTTGGATGTTTGAATGTTTGGATCATCTTTTGGTAATTATAAATATATTTATAAACTCTAGACAGACTCGTATAAATTCTTAATAGAGTTGCTTTACACGTTTATACCAAATTTAATCCAAAGTTTTTACGAGAAGTATCTTGCTCACGGAAACACATATACAGTATTTTTGGATCCTGCGAACCCGCGACGCTACGCTCCAAGAACCAGCGCGATGCCTCTAAGAATAACTGATTCTTAGAGAAGTGACTAAAACTATAGTTTTTTGTTGTGTTTTTTGTTGTTTTTTGTTGTTTTTTGTTGTTTTTTTTGTTTTTTTTTATATTTTTTTTATATTTTTATTTTCTTTATTATACAAAAAAACTTAAAAACTAAAACTTAAAAACTAGAAGAGGGGGATCACCCTCTTGTGGAGGAGGGCGACCTCTCCGTTGGTGAGGAGGCCCCTCAGCCGCACCTCGACCCCCTCTAACTGCCCCGGCTGGTTCGCCACGTAGCGACGTGGCAGGTAGTGGTGGCGGCCATCGGGGGAGAGAAGGCCCCATCGAATTATGACGAGGCGGTTAACCGCCTCGCCTCTTATTATGTTGAGCAAGTTGGTGATGCTCGCTGCATCCCACACTGTATAGGATGTTACAGCGGCCATGGCTTCTTATTGTGGAATGAGCGTTAGCTTTGTCGAGGAGCATTAAATACCACTCGATGGGTGAAAGACCGGAGACACGCGTACATGCACACGCACTCAACCATGTACAGTAGTGAAAGAGGTCACAGGTGTCTACACACACTGAAACTCTAAGGTTCAAAGACATCGTCCTATACCAGTGTCTGTACATACTCTGTATAAACTCTTTTAAAAATACACAAACACGCATTGCACATATTCTCTAATAAAAACAAGATTCACCGTTCACGTCTAGGTCTAATAACCCCATACTAGACTTTGCTAATATGTAAAAACATACGGTTACAGAACTCTGATTCTCAATCATTTACAAAAATATACTATAGATACTTTAAAAATATACGAGTAATAGATACTGTCAAATTACAAAAAAAAATAAATCTCTCATATCCTCTTAAAATCACATTAACCCCTCCTCCATCGTCACATACCATCACATAATAACACACTCTTATCCCACACCCTTACCTCTCCTAGTATCCTATCCTTATCCAAGTAAACTATATAATACCCTTACCATAACCTTGTCACACCATTAACCAAGTAAACTTACAATACCCATATCCCACTACCCTTACCCCATCATTTACACTAACTAACCCCCCACACACCCATACACACACACTCACTAGTTCAATCACACACTCGTTCACAATGAATCGTTCACTTACCCATACACCCACTAGTTCACTAAAAGGACGAATTTTCACTTACACAAAAAATTTAACTAACATGTCAAATAACCATGAAACACTACACTTACATAACTACTCCCTTGATCTGCTCGCCGCTGAGAGGCAGAACATCTTTCGCCGTGCCCCTGATCTCGGAAGAGACCAAGCTACTGTGGAAGCCAGACTCGAAACTCTGCGAGTTTGGCAAGAGCGGTGGAACGGTGAACTGGAAGGGCGATGGACGTTTCGTCTCATCAGAGACATAAGCCCGTGGTTGAGCCGTGCATTTGGGGAAATTGACTTTTTCTTGTGTCAATTCCTGACGGGCCACGGGTACTTCAGGGAATACCTTTTCCGCATGGGGAAGGTGAGGTCACCTCAGTGTAGTTACTGCCTGGAGGAGGTGGATGATGCTCATCATACTTTCTTCCGGTGCAGTCGTTTCGCTGAAGACAGGAGGAGGCTCGTCTCTGCTGTCGGCGATCTGTCCCCGGACGTCGTGGTGGGGGCGATGCTTCGAAATGAAGACTCCTGGAGAGCGGTTGCGCTCTTCGTGCAATCCGTTCTTCGGGGAAAGCGAGACGAGGGATGCTTAGGTGACCTCTAAGTTTCCCGAAACGGTGACGTGACCCGTCTGGGCGCAAGACACGCGGACCAGTGCCGAAGTTGTCCGATAAGGGTTCTGGCCTGGTTTTTCCCCGCGGCTCCGTAGGAGGTTTAGTGGGTATACCTCGTAAGAGGGAGTCCCACACTGTTCCTTTGGGTTCGTGCATTAAGCGTTCCTCCTACGTAAGAAAAAGTACGAAGATATGTATAGACCATGTATTTGCTAAAATTAATAATACAATAAACATTGTTTATGCCGCGAATGTGTTATATTTACGAATAACAGACCACTGTATGACAGCTGTGTGGATGCGTGTTTCTGATCAGCTTAATAGTGAAGCTTCAGATGGGGCTGCCAACCTTACACATACAGCAGATTATAATAGACTGAGCTGGCTATTGGATATTGTAGACTGGTCAGCGGTATACTCTTCTACGAGTCCTTCAATTGCATTTGACAAATTTAGTGATATGTTGCAGGATTGACATAGTATTTAACATTAGTAAAAGTAAAAGGATAAATAAAGTTTTCAAAATTAATAAATTAAAGTCGTGGATTACTGACGATATTTGTAAACAAGTTAAAAGAATAAATAACCTACTAAAATTAACCAAACAATTATATAGTTGGGTACTTTGATTTTGATTCACTGACTGCTTATATACTAGGAGTACGCTCTTATATCGCGTATAAGGATTGAGTGATCGCGTAAAATACCAAAAAAATGTTTCAATTGACAATATACCTCATGGGCCCTCCATTATAACTGCAGCTTGACAATGACACACAAATCCAGAACATGACAAACAATGAGGCCTGAAATCTGTCAATCAGTCAGACAAAGTGCATATGAAGTAGTTACTCACCCCTCAGTCTCACTGAGGGCTGTATCATCTAGGCCCTCATAATAATATTAGCTGAAGATTTTTATAAAATATAATATGTTGGCGGCAATAAAGGTCCCCAATCAGTGAGAGCACGTGGTTTAAAAGTAGTTATTTACACTTTGGTTCCACTGGAGGACCCATCAGGATATTTATTTTATTGTAGCTTAATATTGCTGTAAAAATCTATAAGTATAAGTACAGAACTTTATGAACAATACGTTTTAAAATTAGTCAATTGGTTTTGAATGCCAAAATATTTTAAACTCTAATCCAGAGGTTTTAATGTAACACATTAACCTTACTGGGGGGAGGGGGGCTGTACCCCCCAGGCCTCCCATTGTTATTGTAGCTTGATACGGTTGTTCAAATACATAGGCAACCTATAAATGCAGAACTTAAAAAACAATAAGGCTTAAATCATTCCATTTTTTTTTAAGAAGAATAAATTGCCTCATTTAAAAAAGAAAAGAAAAGTAGTATCTTATGTTAAATATAATCTAGGAAGAAATTAAAACTCTTTGACCCACTTCTTAGAATCCACGAGTCATTGTGTCAAGGTCCAAGATTTTGTATACACCTTAATATATAAATACCCCCGTAGCAGCAAACCTGCGTACTCAGCAAATTTCCAATGCATAAATATGCATATATATGTATCTTAATGCCACATAAAGCCACATATCAAGTTTCATCAATATACTTTCATAAATAAACAAATGTATGACATTTTAATTATTCTCCATAAGAATAACATGGCGGCTGAGTGTGCAGGTTTGCTGAAGCAAGGAACTCTAACAATGGGGTTTTACACAAATATCAATATAACTCAAGTAGGTAAATTGTTTTTTTTGTGCAAAAAATAATGAACCATAACCAGATGAAGCCATATACCAAATTTCATCAGTTTATGTTCATAAGTAAGCGAGATATAAAATTTGTATTTTTCTCCATAAGAATAATATTAGACAACGTACTGTGTTTAGCACTTTCAATATCTCAGTAACCAATTGACGTAGAGCAATGATCAAAATACCAAATTGTCTGTTTTGTATGCTGAATTCAATGGTACAAATTATAATTTGATTTAAATAAAATGAGATGTGGAAACCCGAAAAAACCCATTTTTGGTGTACAAAACCCCCCGAAAACCCCCTTCGGATGGTGCGATTCATATGGTTTTTGAACTCGTTCAAATAAATGCTGCTTTACACATTTGTACTAAATTTCATTAAGATCAGACCTTTTTTACGAGAGTTATCGTGCTTACGGCCACTTATATATATAAATTGGAACGAGTGGTGTTTTTGGCATCTGGGGACCTCAAAATGAAAAGTAATCATGGTCTCGGGCTTAAGGCTTACCATGAGACCTACGGTAATAGCTTCTTACCTATAGGGGAAATTCGCTAAAAGAAAAATTGTATATCTCGCTTATTTATGAACATAAACTGACACAATTTGGTATATGGCTTCATCTGGTTGTGGTTTATTGTTGATTCCACAAAAAAAAATTTTTCACCAATGGTTCCTGTAGCAGCAAACCTAAGTACTTGGTCCCCATGTTATTATTATGGAAAATAATTCAAATGTTATATATATCGCTTATTTATGAATGTATATGGATGAAACTTGGTATGTGGCTTCGCTAAGATAAATTCTATCGATATTTGCATAAAAACCCATTATTTTATGTACCTTGTTGCAGCAAATCTGCGTACTAATCCCCAATGTTATTTTTATGGAGAATAATTAATATATAACATTACACAACGTACTGTGTTTAGCACTTTCAATATCTCAGTAACCAATTGACGTAGGGCAATGATCAAAAGACCAAATAATGTGTTTTTTTAAGCTGAATCCAATGGTGAAAACTAAAATTTGTCATTAAAAAAAATTAAATGTGCAAATTTCTAAAAACCCATTTTAGTGGTCCAAAACCCCCCAAAATACCCCTTCGGATAGATTGATCTGTCTGGTTTTCGAACTTAAGTCATAAAGTTTGCTTTAGACATGTATACCAAATTTCATCAAAATCGTACAATTCTTACGAGAGTTATCGTGCTCATTTGTCATTCATTCCTTTGTAATATATATATATATATATATATATATATATATATATATATATATATATATATATATATATATACAGTATAACCTCGTTAATTCGAATTTCAGGGGAAAGACAATATATTTTGAATCATGGGAAGTTTGAAATAAAGAGGGTTTGAATTATAGAGGTCATAATAAATAAAATTTGAATTATGGAGGTCCCTGTTTTAAGTATAGAGAGATTGAATTATAGAGGTCAAAATAAAATTCAAACTATAGAGGTCCAAGTTTATTTTTTAAAAGCTAGACAGAATAGTGTAGTTCAAACACATCTCTTGGACAAAATACTCAACAGGCGTGTTTTTTGTCCTGAATTCGAATTACAGAGGCTAACGGTAACGCAGTTTGAATTGTAGAGGTTGACTTCGAATTTTGGAGGTAACAGTTCGAATTACGGCAACAAAATTTTAATTGTAGAGGCTCGAGTATATACAAATTCAAATTTTAGAGGCTGCATTAAGCGTAAAAATCACTTTGAATTATCTGTATATTATTTATCAAATTTTAGAGGTTTTCTGAGGGGATCAGACAAACATTACTAATTATAGAGGTTTTTGAATTATCGATGTTCGAATTAGCGAGGTTCTAATGTAGTTTTGAACGAATGGCGTTTTTGGGGTCCGGGGACCTCAAAAGGAAAAGTTAACTTAGTCCCGGGCCTAGTTCTTACCATGCCGACTACGGTAATAGCTTCTACCCTATAGGGGAAATTCGCTAAAACAAATTTGAAAATTAAAAAAATAAAATTGGTTTTATGGAGTTTCAAATCAAAACAAAAGAATTATAACAGCTGTTTATGATAAATAAGTGAACTGTCAAAGTATATAGTGAACTCGCTTTGCTCGCTGGGGGCTCCGCCCCCAGACCCCCGCTTGGGGTCGCTCCAGTTGTTATTATTGGTCAATGACCCTTCAAGTATTTTTTACATAGTATACTATTTAGATTCATTATGGTTAAATCCACTCTAGATGTTTTCATTGTTCAATAGTTCTATAATTTGTTTATACTCTACCATGTGAAAGTTGCTTTGACAGTTTACTGGATATTTGTTTACAGCTGTTACGATTTCTTTTGTTTTTATTTGAAACTCCATAAGCCCAATGTTAAAATATCCAATTTTCAAGATCAAAATTATTGGTTTTAAAATTTAAAATTGTATATTTTGGCAATTTTACCGGGGGTTTCAAGGTACATACAAGCTACCTGCTTGCTAAATATCACGTTTCTAGTTCGTCTGGAAATGGTCTAGAATTCTTATGTCTGGTGTGTTACACATGGGGCTGTATATATATTAGACAATTATTGTAGTTTAAGTATTAACATGTGATTACCTCAAAGCAGTGACTAAAATAAGCTAAAATCATAAAATGAAGATTACATTAGAATGGCAATGTCATATCCAAAATTAATCAAAGGGACATTGAGCTATAATAACAACTGCAGTGACCTTAAATATCTCCAGAAAAGAGAAAAATGAGCTAAGAAAATCTACTCATAAGTTGCGGGATGTGATGAAATATTAAGTCATCTAAACAAACTGACAGACCTTCCCCGAGCAAAGCCCGGCCTTCGGGTACTACTTCAACAACAACAACATGAGTATTACTTTGAACATTAACTCACAGATTATAAACTGCTGTTATTTACTTTGTTTAGATTTTAAACTCTATAAGCCCAATGTTAATTTTTTTAACTTTTAAAATTAGTTTTTTCTAATTACCGTATTTGATTTGTCCTGGGGATGAGACCTGTCTAGAACATATTTTAAAGTAGTTTGATGTGTTTTCAGAGAAGTACAAGTATTAATGAAATAGGCTATGATTCAATGAAATGATCATTTTTCAAGTTTTTAATTTGTTTATAGGATTGATTATACTGGTAGCCTATTTAAATTATATACTTACTCATTTTACGTTAGTTATTTTTACATTTAAAAACATGCTAGGGGGCCATACACGTTTATTACATAACACACTTAAGGGGTTGGAGGGGGTATGGCGTAGCGTTATGTAGGGGAGGGGTTATGTAACTCACACATATCAACCCTAAGAGCTGGCCCACTCCCACATCTATTGATAATGTTATAAAACTTTCACAATTAAAAGCTTATCTAATTGATCTTAATCAAGGTTACAGTTAGTTAGTTCCGTCATACTATTTTACTAACAGTAAAACTAAAAACGAGTTCGCACGCAGCACGCTGAGGTGAGGGATGTGAATTTCCATATAAAAAACTTTTAAAACTCAAAATCAGTGTAAACACAGACATTTATTTCAATTTTTATTGAAATCTGAAAATGTTGATTTTTTTGCCTGTTCTGATGCTCCTGGTTATATTTACCTGCAATGCTGGGAATACGATTTTGCACATTATAAGGTTAGGAGAGGATCCAGTCAGGCTTGAAAGTAGTGTGAGGTTGTTGGGGATGAGAAAAGTACACCAACAAATGAATAACAGGCTTTTCTAATGCAAAACCCCCTTAAGACAACGTACTGTGTTTAGTCGATACACATTTACTTTAATAACTCCGTAAATATTTATGCTAGAATGACGAGAGAGGGCTTAAAACTTTCGCCTCATTAATAACCATATTTTTACATGCATTAAATTTACATCCGGGGCTTTTCTAACCCTTTCTGGGCCCAAAAACTCAAAATTCAAAAGATTAATCGCCAAAAAAGGGGTTTAGAGTTTTCCGATTGTTTTGCCCAATGAACTTGTCCAACTAATTATAGAAAGAAACGTCCCTACCAAATTTGAAGTAAATCGGACCAAAAATGTGACCGCTAGAGTGCAAACGTATATATATACATATATATATGTAAATATAAAATTTTGAACGACCCCCCCAAAACGTGTTCAGGGGGTCACGTTAGGAACTTCTATGGTGGTCCCGGGCTTAAGTTTCACCGTGCGGGTCATGCTAATAGTTCACTTTCCATAGGAAATTCACTAATAAATACATAGCGTATTTTGAGTAAGTTTGCTTTAAACCTATGTTTTTTGTTGTTTTAGAGCGTAAAATCATGACTTGATACAGTACTGCGCAGTGCTACCCACATCTTTAGTTTTTTAAGTTGTTTTGTGTAAGCCACAAAACAAATAACTGCCTGCGGCAATGGTTTTTTATTAAAATGGAAACTACAGCAAGGCTATCATTGACAATTCAAATTCAAGATCTTTTAAGAGGGGGTACCAGTTAATCCATGTATATTCCTAAACCCATAAGAGCAATGATTCTTTCAAGTTCCATCCAGCCTCAATGGGTGGTCGGATGTTGTTGATTTATAGCTTTTTTCAGGAGGAAAAAAAATAACAAAGCGATTTCAGTGAGCAAAGTTTCAAATTTATTTTTTATTTCTAATTTTCTATCGAATTTTAAAATGCAAATCGAAAATGTTGTCACTGAAATTGCTAGATAACCACCAGCACATCATTTTTTCTAAATTTTAAAAATATATATTCACAAATAACACAGGACGGATGTTGAAAGTATTGGCCTTATGGGGGAATCAGTTAGAAATGCAAAAAGTTTTGAGACTTTTCCATTCTAAAAACACCACATGCATGACCCAGAGGGGAGCGCAGAATTGGACACGTCAGGAAGTGTTGCAGCGACGACTCCAAGCAGTCCTAAAGATTTGGTGGAGTGGTACATTCATGGAGTTCATACCCCTGCCGCCACCATTACTGTACTATTAGACCACGCCCTTTGACTAAGGTTGCTCCCTCCCCATCAGTGATGCCAACAGACATATAAGAAAATTGTCGTATACTCTTAAAATATGACCATTTTAAACCATAACCTTGCCATTCTTTGGACGCTTTGAACATAATTTTACGTTCTTACGTAACTAATTAAGTAATTCAAAGAGTACATTTAAATTTTTTTCATGACCTTGTAAACTGAAAAGCATTGATTGAATAAAAGTTGAACATAACTTATTGAATTATAAATGAAAAGTAAACAATAACAGTTTTATGCAGGACTAAAAACTTATGTAGCGTGCTGCGGCGGTTGGGTTACATTAGGTTACTCTAATTTTACGTCCATAACACATAATTTATAAGGGACCCATAATTTTAAACTGTATGCTGGAAGTTAGCGGACCTGCTGTTAATATGTGCAGAGTGAGAACAACCCCCCCCCCCCCCTCAGCTGCAGGGTGGGGGGCTGTGACAATTCTCCTGCCAAACATTTCTACTGCGCGTAGTCGTCGCTGCGACAGTTTTTGACTGAGGACTTTCCATTGTCTCAACTAGAGCATGACTTCCATTGTATTACATGTAGCTAGTTGCATTAGTGATAGCACCTAGTTAATTACACTTGAAAACAGGAATGAAGTCCAGCGAGAAATGTAGGCCTAAATGAAAAATCTACTTACAGGCTTAAAGTGCTCAACTGAATTGTTTTTATGTGAGATTTAATATTTAAGAATCCATTTTTAACAAATTTGGTGTGCAATACAGTCACATATCACGATAGGCTATGGCAATATGATGTGTATCGCGTCACCTTATACTGTATCATTTTAGGTGCACCGTATAATTTGAATTTAACTTATTTCCTCATATAAGGGACTTAAAAGACCCTTTATTTGAAGCGGCAAAGATAGCCTGGCTATAGTTTTCATTATAAAAAAAGCCTGAATTACTTTCTTTGAAAACTTTGTAAAACAAACTTTTTTTGATTAAAAGTCCAGCAAACTGTTTGCTGTGTGTGTGTGTGTCCGTGAGCACAATAACTCTCGTAAAAAAGATCCGATTTTGATGAAATTTGGTTTAAACGTGTAAAGCAACATTTATGACTTTAATATCGAAAACCAGCCAGATCGCTCCATTGGAAGGGGTATTTTATGGGGGTTTTGTACCCCAAAAAATGTGTTTTTTGAATTGTTTACATATAATTTTCTAAATCGTCAAATTTTTGTTTTTCCCATTGGATTCAGCTTAAAAAATACACAATTTGGTATTTTGATCATTTCTCTACGTCAATTGGTTACCGATAGATTGAAAGTGCTAAACACAGTACGTCGTCTAATGTTATTATTATGGAGGAAAAGAAAATTGTTATATCTCGCTTATTTGTGAACGTATACTGACGAAACTTGGTATACAGCTTCATCTCGTTGGGGTCTATTGATATTTGCTAAAAAAAAAATATTTTTTGCCAACGGCTCCCCTAGCAGCAAACCTGCGTACTCAGCCCCCATGTTATTCTTATGGAGAACAATTAAATGCTCTGTCTCCCTTAATTATGAACATAAATGAATAAAAACTGGTATACGACTTCTCCTAGGTGAGTTATATTGATATTAGCATAAAAACCCATTTTTTGTATTCCTTGTTGCAGCACATCTGCGTACTCACCCCCAATGTTATTCTTATGGAGTATAATTAAAATTGGATATATCGCTTATTTGTGAATATATTGTTATGAAACTTGGTAAGTGGCTTTATGTAGTATTAGGACACTTATATCTCCATTGAAAATTCGCTGAGTATGCAGGTTTGCTGCGACGTGGATATTTAGTATGTGGTTCTAAAAATCATGGCAACCCTATCACATGCCAAACATATTACAAGCCATCTTGTAAAACTGCGTGTTTCGATCTGTAAAAATGGTGTGATCCTTTGAAATAAATAAATCCCAATCATATAATACCCCCGTAGCAGCAAACCTGCGTACTCAGCGAATTTCCAATGTATATATATGTATATTAATGCCACATAAAGCCACATACCAAGTTTCATCAATATACATTCATAAATAAACGATTTATGACATTTTAATTATTCTCCATAAGAATAACATGGCGGCTGAGTATGTAGGTTTGCTGAAGCAAGGAGCACAAAAAATGGGGTTTAATACAAATATCAATATAGCTCATGTAGGTAAAGCCATATACCAAATTTCATTAATATATTTTCATAATGAAGGGAGATAACACGTTACATATTCTCCATAAGAATAACATGGGGCTGAGTACGCAGGTTTGCTGCTACGGGAGCCATTGGTAAAAATTTTTTGTTGAGCAAACATCAATGGTCCACAACCAGATGAAGTCGTATACCAAGTTTCGTCAGTATACGTTCATAAATAAGCGAGATATACAATTTTTATTTTCCTCCATAAGAATAACATTAGACAACATATTGTGTTTAGCACTTTCAATATCTCGGTAACCAATTGACGTAGAGAGATGATCAAAATACCAAATTGTGTGTTTTTTTAAGCTGAATCCAATGGTAAAAACTAAAATTTTACTATTTCCAAAATTATATGTAAAAAATTCAAAAAACCCATTTTTGGGGTACAAAACCCCCCCAAAATACCCCTTCGGATAGAGCGATCTGGCTGGTTTTCGAACTTAAAGTCATAAATGTTGCTTTACACGTTTATACAAAATTTCATCAAAATCGGATAATTTTTACGTGAGTTATCGTGCTCACGGACACATATATATATATATATATATGCAGTATATATGCAGTATATATATATACAGTTTCAAACGAATGGTGTTTTTGGGGTCTGGGGACCTCAAAACGAAAAGTTATCATTGTCCCGGGCCTAGGTCTTACCATGCTGACTACGGTAATAGCTTCTTCTCTATAGGGGAAATTCGCTAAAATTAAATTAGGTATTTCCCCCTCCGTTAACTTGTGTTCAAAATATTAAGCTCTTTTTAGCGAATTTCCCCAATAGGGAAGAAGCTATTACCGTAGTCGGCATGGTAAGACCTAGGTCCGGGACCATGATAACATGATAACACAACGTTTCAACAGTGACGCGATACCACTTCAGCCATATCGTGAAATGTGACCATATTGCACATCACTACTCCATATTCTTCTCAAGTGGCACACCTATTTGTTAAAAATGTCATCAGCATATAGGCCTATACATACTATACACCTAAAATCAGTTCAGTTAAGCCTGTAATCAGTGTTTATACTCTATTTTCATTTAATTTAGATTATAAGTGCATTAATAACAACTATCAAAAGAATATTTGTATCATTTCCGTTAATTAACCAGCACAACCTTTTTGGCTTTCCATTTATTTGCTACTGTTCACAACATATTTCTTATTACCAAAGAAAACGCCAAACAATTTGTAATAGCCTGTGTCTATTTAGTTATTTTGAAGTTTTAAAAACAATTGGTACTTTGGTAATATACGGATGCCACTATTTTTGGAGGTTAATTTTACCGGATACAAAGGATAACTACATAATTCGAAAAACGTACTTTTATTGACTTACTGTAAAAATGTTACATCATTCTGATGAGCGGTCTTTGTGTTGTGCCTCCCAAAAGCCAGCGATGTCCGCTAGGATCGTGTTGAATGCGTCGCCGCCGCTAGCAGCCACACCCGATCGCCACATGTACTCCGCAAAATATACAGCGCGCTGCGGCAGTTATGTTAGGATGGGTTATCATAAAAATACGTACGGTTTCCTCTTCATTTCGAGGTAAATCCCACACCAAAAGAACGTCACTCATTATGAAAACAAATGTAACGTAGTGCACGGCAATAAATCACTCATGACACTGACCCAGATACAGGCGGTGACAGCTGATGCGCGCGCTCCAGTCAACGACCTGACCTTGGCCTATTTGGAGGGGGTTTGGCGGCCGGAAGTATGACTCATCAGGTATCATTCGATTTGTAACGAAACAAGGAAGGTCCTACAATCATTTTTATGATAACCCATCCTAACATAACTGCCGCAGCGCGCTGTATAAGGGTGGCATCCGTATAATACCAAAATACCAAACAATTTACAGGTATGGTTGGTTGGGGGTGCTTAGACTTATGTTAAATATCTTACCTAACTCAACGTTACTTAACGTAATAAACACACGTCAAACCCACCATCCACGTACCAGAATTTATTTTTTTGCCTTTTAGGCCTAACCCCAATTAGGTAAGGTTTGGATGTGCTATCAGAACTAAATATGAGTATTCCAGTCAGGCATTTGTTACTTAATTCATAAAAACCCCATTAATTCGGTTTACATTAATTAAGTTTGGTTACCGTACGTTTATGTTTAGGTATTGAATAGGGCCTATACACTAAAAAAAACCTTCCTAGCCTAGGTTACGTTAATTTTATTCGTAAGCGGTACCTAGGCCTATAAATATAAGCTAGGCCTATCATAACATTCCCACTGTATAGACTACCAAGACAGACTTATGGTTAGAATAAACTTACAGCAAGGCTAAAATTTAAATAGTATGATGATTGACCAACTTGGGATGGTTGAGAAACTACAGTATCATTGGCCTACCTAAATTAGTCAAAGGATACTGTCTGTTTTGGCGATTAAAACTTTGTAGACAGTATTTAAAGTTTATTAATAACATAAAAAGTTCGTTTTTAGTCACACCTTGTGCTATAATCATCCATGTTATGGCTACGACTGTAAGCTAATATACAAAACCTGAGTATTATTCGAACACAAACTATCTACAAAAGAACACAGAGAAAACCTCCAAAATGTATGTTTGTGTTTAGTACTGATGTATAATGTTGGCATTCTCGCCGAAAACACTTTTAATCGTATTAAATCCAACTTGAACCAAAGTGCTTCACATAGGTTATGTGTATGGAACTCGCAAGGAAATAAGATTTACATTTTATTATTGCTACGGTATATCATTAATGAAATTATTATTGAACTCAAAAGAGACACGTTTTGAATTTCTAACAGAAAGGTGTCTAGGTAGGTAGAACCACTAAGTTTTAGAACAAATTAAATAAATAAACCGCTCTGACCTGAACACAAACTTCAATCAACAAAATTACAGCAGCTGAGCTGATGTATTTTGACAGTTCAAACTTCAAACAACACGGTACTACAAAGCTCAAAATATGTACTGAAATAATGTTCAATAGAAAAACTGATAATTATTAAAATGTAATAATAATTCGCCAATTATAGTTTATTTAAAGCATTAAACCGTAAAAACGTTATCCTAAAAATTTCATGACAATCCATCAAACCGTTAAAATGTAGATAGCGTCACACTACTTCGAATTCCAAACTGAGTATAAGGATATCGTTTCACTCAATCCAATTAAATGTAAGTTAAACAAAAGTCAAAGCCTATTTTTGATTTAAAATTTGTATCACTTTACCCTTGTTTCTGAAAAACAAATGTGATTTACAAACTCTAGAGGTAAATTTACATGAGGTTAGTTCAATGAAAATGATCATTTTCAATCGAAAAGTAGGCCTAGGATGAACTTGTGCTAAAAGGCACAATTATCCAGAGACTAAGTTTTACCTTACCGAACAATTTTATAAAATGTTTATTTTGGATAAAAATGAAGAAATCTAGTCAAAAATTGGATTAAAACAGTGGTGTATAGGCATCATAAACTATGCCTAGAAAATTAAAGTCGATAGGCATACCTTACCTTAATATTAACCTCCAAAAAGGACCAAACTTACTGAGTTTGCCTTATTGCCTTATTGAGTTTGAATAAACAAGTTCTGGTAATGCAATTATCATTTTGTTGGAAAATAAATTTATATTAAACTTCAGTTTTCAATCTGACAAAAAGGAAATAGGCTAGTCCCAGAAAATGGTGAAAAGTAATGTGCCACATAAGTTTTAATAACATACCATCATAGTTAAAAGCACGATGTATAGGTAGCTATAGTTTGTTCTGTTTTCTGTTCTTACAAATGTTAATTATTGTAACATTGTAAAGTTGCATTGGTGATAGCCGCCAAATAAAAAACCAAAACATTAATTTTATTTGGTAACTTACCGTAAGTTTTATAAGCGAGATAATAATGTTTTTAACAAATTAAGACTTTCTACTGTTAATGAGTGGAAATTATAATGTAAATAATTACATATATTAGCGTATAATCACTTTAATAATAACTTTAATAATCTTCTTGTTGACATCTTTACTTTCGGTTAAAATTCTGTCGTCTGGACTGAAGTCTGGACTGGCCAAAGTGCCATTAATAGTGTAGCGCTCAGCCTGCATTTCTATAGAGTACGGTACCAATAAAGTTATTTATTATAATAGTATTTAAAATAATAATGCATCTTTTAATTAGTATAAAATAAAATATACATACAACTTTTAAAAGCTAATAAAATTAAAACTTAGTTTTTGTGTTTCAAGTTACGAAAAGAAGTTTTTTCCTAGTCAACATGAACATGAATAACTACAGTTCTGTAGTGAATCTATGGCAATGTGACTTACGTTACTCTATAGTTGAAACATAGACGTTGGCTAAATATCAACGATTCAAGTACCACTAAAATGGCTCCCAATGTTAATCTTATGGGATAAAAAATAGATTTGTTTTAAAGATAATTTATTATCACTTAACCAAATATTCCCAATAACGAACTTGACCGAGATTTCGTACTATAGAATCTATCTCTAAAGTTTGAAGTGGATCTGTAGAGGCGTTTTTGAGTTATTTATGTCACAGACACGCCAGTTCGAGTTGATTCTCTTACCACTGTAAGCAGTAAAGTTATGTATAAGGATTTCGTTTCACTCAATCCAATTATGCTAGAACTTTGGTCAGCTTGGCAGCCAAGTAAAATGTTGTTTAGTTTGTACATGAGCTCTGATCAATATTTATGTTAACTTTTGTACTGTAAGTATGTTGTTGAAACAAATAAATAATAATAATAATAATAATTATTATTATTATTATTATCTTAGAGATTTTGGAGTCCATTTCAGGGGATAGAAAACATTCATTCATATTTAGAATCTCAACATTCACATATGACAGTTATACAAAAGAAATACAGAAAGGTCAGCGAAATATTTTAAAAGAAATAATAATATTAAGCAATTTTAATGCTTAAAAAAATAATATGAGAAAGTAAAATGTAATATTTAATTGCTGCAATAATGTTAGTTGTTAATATTAACTAATACTTACCATACGAAAAAGTAATTTTGGCTAGAAATAACAAAACACCATATTAAGAAAACTTAACTTTATTATTATTTTCCTATAGGAAGGCTAAAATGTCACGTAACTTGACAGTAGTACCTTTATAAAATAGAGTACTATCGCAACGATATAAAACAACATAATACATTTATTCTATAGTTATTAAAACAGTATACCTCAATTTTATCTAATTATTTACGTTCACTAGAATAAAATTTGAATATACTATTTACATGAATGTGTATATGAATAAAAGCTATTTACATGTAGTTATAAAGAGGGTGGAACTGATTTATAAGTTTATTGTCTTAAGTATTCAAGATGGAACTGTATATTTACGTTTCTAACAAAGAGTAGAGGAAAATGAGTTGGAAAGATCTTCAATCATCTACAGAAATGAGAGAAAATTATTTATAAAATGTATGAAACGTTCTAAATATAGTTTTAATTTTCACAAAGGTTTGAATTGACAAGTTCACATTTGGAAAAAATAATAGAATATCGAATTGACTCCAGTGGATGAATTTTTGATAGGATTTTTTTATCGGTGACTTTTTGATAGGAAAGTTTAAACTAAAAAATGTTGTGGACGAATAAAGGAAATGTTTTAAACTTCGACTTCTATAATTTCCACGGTTTTATTATTAGCCACATTTTACAATATATGGACTGAAATCTTATGTCAGAAAACTTTTACTTAATACATTTAAAGATGGAGCCCTGTTACTTCGCCGAATCGTCGGCAGAAGACATCAACTTCATTTTGACAACACGGACTAATCCAGAACAAAATCAATATTATCATTTAATACATGTTAAAAACATGTAATGGCCACTAATGCTAAATTTAATTTAAACTCCAGCAAAAGAACAAATTAATACGTGGTTATTAGAGACAAACTCAAATCAACAATGATAAGTATAAATAACTTCGATGTATACCAAATTCCATAACGAGTATGATTAAGTAGTTTTGTCTTTACCTTTTATTGTTTTAAACTGTTGTTTTGAAATGGACACATAAATTTCATTCTGTTTACATTGGCATTTTGTTTCATGTAAAAATAATAACTAACAAGGTATATTAAACAAACAGAAAAATCGCTGAAAAAATATTAAAGAGACCGCATTGAACAAAAAAAAAGTAACTTTTTAGCCATGCCTAAACAGTTTTTGCAATTCGGTTAGTAGCATATATACAGCATTTATAATACTTTATTATTTGTCTAACATTAATAGTTGGTTGTAAACACTTTATAAGAACCTTATTATGTACAGGATGTTCATGAACTAGATGTAATATCACTACGATAATCAATATAAAATATATTCTATGATTGTTGAGATAGGCACTACACTTTGCCGTTGTACCTAACACACGTTATCACGAAACTAATGAAAGACTACGCCCTGAAATTTAAGAAGGTCTCGATTATTATGACGTTTTTAATATTTTTATTTAATTATGGACCTATTAAGATGGTCAGTAAAGATAAAACTATTTCATAGTATTTCTTAGTCTGAACCAATGTAGATTTTAAAGTAATTAAAGTTGGTTTAAAGTTTGACCAAACGGAATTTTAGGTTGTACTAAAATTTTGTCGTTACAAAAAATACTGTAACTAAGCGAAACGTTTATCCAAAATTTCAGGGCTGCGCCAAAAACGGCTTCACTTTCTAGAATATAAAAACAAAACTATTTCTATTCAGTAAAACACATAACATTATGCAATTGAACAAATAACTTCTCGATATGTAAACACATTTCACAAATAAAATAACAATAGTAACATTGGACTTAATTTATTAGTAGAATTAAATCAAAAACTCAATTTGGTACGGTTTGTACAATTGAGTAGTACATTTGTGGAAAATAAAAAAGCGTTAGAAATCTGCAAACGCTACTAAAATTGTCTTATTAAAACCCTTGCACTACTTGAGTTAAAGTGCTACTTGCGACTAAGTAAACATTGTTCAAAATCACATTAAAACGTATACGTAAATTATTTATTTTTTTTAACAGTACGTGTCAGTATTAGTGATGGTTATAAACAGTTTTAAACAAAAAAAGTTCTTTAACAAACGGATTCATTGCACTATTGTCAATCAATTATTGCTAGATTTTGTCAGATAAGAATGGAATGATCTTGACATTAATATTTCTGAAGATTTTGTATCAGTCATTTAAAAAACATTCCGGTCACTTTGCCTTTCAATACTAAAAGTTATTAAATACAATTTGTCGTTTTTACATTTATAGCATAACAACAACGATTCCAGTTTAAAGGTGAATTAAATTATAAAAACACTCCTTTCATCTATGAATCTAGATTCTAAATTAATGTCCGGTTTTCTAGGAATGGTTTGAAGTATAAGTTATCATCTGTTTAGCAGTGAATAGACAAAATTGTGTATTATCTCAGAATAATAGACACTTAATAAAAATGTTTTATATAATAATATGGTGTCCAATTGAGCTAAGACATGACAACTTGTAAAGCTTTTTAATCTTTTTACTTTCGAATTTAAGTACTTTTATTATTTACGCTTGCTAGACTGCATAGTTTTGCGTAATAAAGAGTAGTTTTTATAGTTGATGAAGAGATTTTTTTAAAATGACAACTAGAAGCTAACATTAATCAAGTAATGCTTAGATTTTATTTACCAATCAGACGTAATATTAATTTATATTAGCGAGAACATAATTTAGCAATATTTTTAATCTTGGGAAAATACTTTTAAACCAGATATTTTGATTAATCTTGGGAAAATACTTTTAAACCAGATATTTTGATTAAGTTGTAGGTTTGGTAATAAGTTTTAATCGCTACACATTGACAATAAATAAACAGTAGCCTTTTAAAGGCGAGGAAACCTGTTATTACTGAGGTTTTTATATTAATTGTAAAAATACAAGAGAATACGAATGGGCCGTAGGAAGAGCAGGTTTTGTAGTAATTTGAGCTTGGAGCAAATAAGTTTATTTCATCATAACTAAGATAATGATTTCATTGTTCTAGTTATATAGTTAAACAAATTAAATAATTAATTCTTATTAATTTATATATTATAAAAAAATCTTTAGGAGTTTTAAAACAAAAAGAAAACTTCATACCTAACAATTTATTGTGATAAATAGGTTTTCCACTGACTTTACAGTATAAATGCGTATTAAATAGTTTTAAAAAGATAGTCCTATTTAAAATTTCATTTTAGAAATACGGCTTATTGTAACGGTGCAGTTTATTGTTTAGAAAGTTTTAAAGAATATAAATAAACAATAATAGTAGCTACTACGTTACAGAGTACTCACTATTGCTTCGTAAGCCCAATGGAAGCGCTATGTGACTTAAAAAACATTCCTATATTTTATGCAACAACTAACTCTCAACTTTTCAATAAACTCTAGCCAGTTTTAATTCAAGAACACTTTTATATTATTAAGAATACTAAACATATAAATGATTTTAACCCATCACAAAAACAATATTAAACTTTGGCAGTATTTTCATAAACAGTTGACACGTCACTAATATGTACAGTTCTGGTCACATTGCTTGACGCCTGGTTGGCGTATGCTCTGGAATGACTTTTCGCCTCTATATGGCTTAGTACCATTAGTGTTACAGAATAATTTTGTCAACAGAAACCAAAATTAAATTAAATAATTTTAAAATATTGGTTTTAGTTATTTTCGTTATTGTCTGCTTTTAATTATGAGAAGTTTGAGTTGGTTCTCGCCTTTCCCAGGCGTCAAGCACCGTGGCGCGAACTGTATTTCTTAATATGGTTAAAATATGTAAACATTTATCCCACATTATTTCTGAATAATTTAATTTACGCTAAATATGATTCGCAATGTAAGAGTGCAATACAAGTATTCAAATATGGACCAATACTTTGACTGTTTTTATTTACAAATTAAAGTACTAAATATTCAACGCGCTAAGCAAAACAAACTAAATTAATCATAAAAACAAAGTCATATAAATTTAATTGGTATCTTAAATTTGTTTAGGTTGATAAAACTACAAATCGTTTTATGTATTCTCACTTTATTACCTTTTTTCATAAAAAGTGTAATATTTTATTAAATACGTCGTTTCAATAAATACAAAAATTGAGAAAATTAATAGTTTTACCAATAAAAACCTGTACAATAAAGATGAATATTTTTAAAAAGGTATTTACAATGAAAATTACATAGTTTTAGTGATAAAGCATTTTTAGCATTTTTAACAGTAATAAACCATATATAATAACCGAAAATAACTAATTATATATTTCCCAATTAAAACCATTAAATATT
This sequence comes from Allygus modestus, assembly GCA_963675035.1. NCBI lineage: Eukaryota > Metazoa > Arthropoda > Insecta > Hemiptera > Cicadellidae > Allygus > Allygus modestus. The sequence continues at coordinate 426,964,140 of OY776111.1, forward strand.
ATTTATAACTTTAAACCTTAACTATACTATAAAAATAAGTTACCCTTGTAGAACGAAGATTTATATAGCTATACTCTACCTGTAAAACTCCTAGTTAAATTTATTTATAACATGTATCGTATAAATTTATTTGAAATTTGTATATAGTCCTTATAAATATACACAAGCAATTCTGCGCGCTTTTCACTTCCACCTGTCGTTAGTTGCTCACATCCAGTCTTAAATTAGAAAAACTACAAACCAACGTTAACTAAACGGCTAACAGTCAAATATTTATTATAAGTTAGAGTCCGTGCGTATTATGAGGTCCCGTAAGTGGTTTTTGTGCGTGAGCCTTTGCAGTGACATTATACAGCACTTTACAGAAAAACGAACAATGACAATTTCACAAAATCAGTAATCAAAATGTATAAGCACATTTATGCTCCCCTTGCATTAAAAACATTTGAAGAAATTTATTTGTAAATGTTCGTTGTCACGTGTTTAAATAAATCATATAATGGCTAAATAAATCTTAGAAAAAAAATCTAATATTTAAATCGTTCGTTATAGTTGGCGACAGAAATTTTGAAAATTACCAGGTACATCCTTCCCGTAATATGTTATTTATTAAATGATTAATTATTTATATTTACAATTATTTTCAGTTAAATTGAATTTTAAAGAACATTCGTTAATCCCACTTTGTTAAATGTTTCATGATTTATATTTACTAGGGAATGTATAGTTCCTTTACGTAATTACTTGCATAAATAACTTCCACCAAGTAATTTATTGAAATATAAAGTTAATTTATAACATGTTATAAAAAGATTATCTTAGAAAAACATTATTATGCGTTACTGAGTGTTATATACCGATCAATTAAACAATGGTTAATAAATCCTAGTACTATTTGACACATCAAACCAAAAGATGACCGAGCAAAACATACTATGGAGTATTTTCGTTTACTGTTTACTGTATGTCGGACCATTGTTTTCGATGGTAAAGTTGAAACTATTACTAACGTATTATGTAGTTTAACATACTTAATTAAGTAAGACTGTCAACAGTTATGTGAATAAAGCGAAAAAGCTGCTATAGTCATAAGTTAAAATACTATACAAAAATGAGGAACAGTAATGAATATTAAAAGTTGTTGAACTGCAACTGTCTTTGCCCGTTATATTAAAGTTACGACAAAGTCAATATAAATAACAAAAAGGATGGAGACTGGCAGCTTAGGTGGTCCCAGGAGTGGAGGCTGGAATGTCAAGAAGACCGAACATCCGGATGATGGAGTCAGGACGAGTAAAACGCCTCATCCGGTCACACAGTGGTCACTCGGTCAACCTAGAAAACCATCAATATAAATAAACCAAAAGTGTAAAAATCAGACGGCAAGGCCTTCACACAGGTAACCTTAGTGACTGGTAACGTCTCTGGTAGGTAACGTTATCAGTCACATTGATTTGAGAATCAAACTCGCAAATAATGTTAGGGCCACCCATTACTCCTAGACTAAAGCATTTCCCCTCTGGTACCGCACTTCCTGTCTTCCTGTGTGATGTTTTCGTCCGTATTTAATTTTAATTTTAATAAATAATATTTGTAGTTCGTTTCTGAGAATACCGAATAAAAGTGAATTACTGCAGATATTAATAATAAAAGAAAATAATACCTCAACGTAGCGCACAGAACTGTCCGGGTGTCAGCAAATGACTTCTTTGGGGGTGCCGACGATAGCCTCTGTGTCGGAGGGTAGACTCTTGAGTCTGGCACCGGCGTCGGCCCGGCAAATGTGGCAGATAACGCAGCACAGAGTTACCTTTGAAATACAAATATTATTGTAGAGATTTAATGAACATTCAACCCAAGTCACTGATGTTATTTGAATTCGATTCAAAAATACAGTGCAGAACCTGCAATGTATTTAGGCACAAGAATGATAACTTAAGAGATTTTAAATGATTACGGTAATTTTTAATAAATTAAAGAGTGCCTGACTTCGTTGGAATGTTACGGTAATGTTCAGTGATAGATGAATCCATGACGTTGCAGAGTCATTGTGTAAGGCTATATGTAATGTCATACTGGATCAACTGAATCTATGATTTAAATTCTAAAACAGCGTAACGGAATATTTGGAAGAGTCTACCAAAAACAAAACCAACCCTACGTGAAATAAATTTGAAGTCTTGCCACATAAAATAGGTGAATCAAACATTAACCTCTAATTCAAACAGTTAACGATACCAAACGTTCAAACCATTCTTACCATGAGCGTCAGGAAACCCAGGATCCACAAGGCGAGATGGAGAGGTGGCAGCTGGAGCAGGTAGAGGCAGTGAGTGAATGCCTCGTCGAAGCCACTGGGGCAGTGAGAGGTGCCGTCACACCACAGGGAGGAGTTGATACAAGCGTCCAGCTCCGGGCACCGGTGGAGACAGTCGGAGAGGGACAGGTCGGTGGCGGGGAACGTGGGCCTGGAAAATGAGCATTGCGCAGCCGTAGAGATTAGTAATATCATGGATGCACGTGGTATACTTATGCAAAAAAAAAAACAAATTACATATTAATGGGGTAAATAATGCTTCTAAATTACCGTTGGCACTTTTTTAAAGTGTAGTATTCGTAGAAAACTATATTTTATTTCATAAAATGAACTTAAGAATCGACGATTTCAGTTTCTTCCTTAATCTACATGTAAGTAGTTGGAATTTAACATATATTAATGCAGTTTTGAGAATGAATTAACTCTGAAAGTGCTATCAAATCAATGGTACAAATATAGGTTTATATTTAACTATTGATTCCGTGAGCCTCTGGAATCTTTCAACTTCCCATTGATCAAAACAATATAGCCTAACACGTTTCGCAGCTTTCTTTCACCAGGTGAAGGGGTTTTAAACAAGTAAGATCAAACTAATAATTACCTTCGCGAAATCTCCATCCAGGTAACAGCGTAGTGGCCCGGCTCCTTGGGGAGGAACTCCACGAGAACGCTGCGAGTCTGGGGAGTGTCCGGAACGAACCCTGGGGAGTCGTGAGGGGAGACGTCTGTGACCCAGCCCGCGGAGAATACCTCGACCTCAGGTGGGGGAAATGTGAACACTTGAGGTGGTGGATTATTTATAATGAAAACAAGATGGGATGTAGTTAAAGAAAGGATTCCTGAGGAGCAATGGACAACGTCTTGACAATATATGGGTAATAAATTATTGTGATTCAAAAATTGTTATGAATAAATAGTTATTACGTCTAATTTCAATATTATATACACTTAAAATACATACTATTTCGTTAACCAGAGTTTATTAGACTTGTAGGAGGTTAGATTACCAAGCAATTTGTAAAGTTTCAAAGTTCGTCAAATTCAATTAGAAATCAGTTTTGAACTCAATCAAGAGGACGTCTTTGAAATGTCAGCTTTATTAGGTTTGTCTCTAACTCAATATTGGATCCTCCAATATTTCATCGATAACAATATTTTATTTTTTTGGAATTTCCTATGGAAAAGTGAACTATTAGCATGACCCGCACAGTGAAACTTAAGCCCAGGACCACCATAGAAGTTCCTAACGTGACCCCCTGAACATGTTTTGGGGGTTCGCTAAGAACTTTATATATATACACATACACATATATATATATATATATATATATATGTGTGTGTGTGTGTGTATTCGCAATCCAGCGGTCGTATTTGTAGTCCGATTTACTTGAAATTTGGTGGGAACCTTTCCTTCTCCAAATAGTTGGACAAGTTCATTGGGGAAAAATATCGGACAACTCTAACCCCCTTTTTTGGGGATTTTAATTGTTCAAATCTTGGGTTTTTGGGCCCAAAGAGGGTTAGAAACGCCCCGAATGTAAAATTAATGAAAATAAAAAGATGGAGATTAATAAGGCGACAGTTTTAAGCCCTCTCTCATAGTTCTGGCACAAATATTTACTGAGTTATTAAAGAAAATGTCAGTTATATTAATACAGTACTTGTCTTATGGGATATTACTATGGGAAAAACTGTTTTTCATATATTGATGTAGTTTATCACCTCAAATATCACTATAATAACTTGTTATCCTGACTATACCTCCTCCTAAACTTATAATGTACAACATTGTCATCCTAATAGTGAATTTAAGAATAAACAGGAGCATCAGAACAGGCAAAAAATCAAATTTTTAAATTTTCCAAATACATTTTACCAGTGTTGTTTTAAACCTTTATTAGATTGTTTAAATATGTTAATGCTGAAATTCATTTTCCTCACGTCAGCGTGCTGCGTGCAAACTCGTCTTACATTTGTACCTGCTTATCCTAAGTAAATATAAAACTAAAGTTTTCGATGCATAGTTACAAAAAATTTAAACAATTTTCTTGGTTGATTTAAAATCATAAAAATAATATTTTACGCATAGGAATAATCAAGCAAACGTATCAAGCTCAATGTTATGTTCTACTTTATATCGGTACGATATTATTATGTACAATATTTTAGTTTTAGGTATAGTTTACCACAATTACTTAAGTAGCTCCGTTCAAAGCAATTAGTTAAGGCATTGAAAACTGCCTAAACTGATCTGCTATTTATAAAACTTTATTTTGATTCAAAATCTCGCTTTTTAAATAGTTGTTCGTGCTGTAAAAGATGCAATAAGCTAGATTAGATTTTAATTCTTAGTAGTTATATATATATATTGATTAAATGTGTGATTCAAGCAACCAAGTTTAATGTTAAAGTTTAATTCATATAAACGGTCCAGGAGTAAGTAAAAGAGATCAATTATAACATACCACCGAGGCACGAGAAGAATCCTGTTCCAGAGGACAGACCAGGACCTGCTGGGCACCTCCTCCGGTGTGGAGCAGCATCCGGTTCCGGGTTGAACAATGGTGACCGGGTGAGGAAACGGAAGTGGAGTTTGGCTCCACTGGTGCCGCGTCTTTTATCACTGTTCCCCTGATCTGTACGTATAGGAATCTGGCGTCCAGTGGCGTGATAACCCATGGGTGTCCCTCGCAGTTCACCTTAAACGTTTGTAAGAGTTTACTGACGCTAATTTATTTTAGAGAAACAGAGCGATGAGTCAAGGAAAGTTATTAGAACTTCGCTTGATTTGGGTGGTTGACAGCGAGGATCGAGGTCAAATAGCTGGACGTAATGGAATTTGGTGAATAATAACGGACTAGTTATTATTATGTGTTAGCTCTCCGTACCTATACACTTTTACTAGTTATATTACGAATCTAATACTCACCTTTTGTAGTGCTCGATAACATTAGAGTATTATTTTATGAGCAATCTTATAAAAATAAGTTATGAATTGTTTAATGGGTTTTGTCATCCGTCATAAAGGTTTATAAAGAGGCATATACATTGGTATTTACTATTTGTAGGAAAGGCATAAAAAAACGTAATTTAAATCGCCAGTTGAAAAGCTGTTCTCCTACTTCGTACAAAGGCAATAATTGTCAATTAGTGAATTAATTGAACTGGCAAAAGAAAAAAAGCTGGAATCAAAGAGTGGCCTTAATGACAAATTTTTGATTAGCATATTACGTGTTGTTACATTACCATATTACATCCCGCCTTAATGACATTCATCAACTCGCTAACTAAATACCTTGTTGCTGCAATTGTATTTTGGCATTAACCGCGTTTCTTATAGCCTATATTCTATTGTTTTAACTTGTATTATGTATCAGTTAAACAGTATTCTCAACGGTTAAACCATTTTTTATGGGTTTTAGTAATATATTGACTAAATATAAAATTCTTTGTTTTTAAGTAATTAAAGTACGTGTAGAAGTTACGGTTGATAACTACAAATTTATTAATAACGTAAAAATTACGACATACATATCCTAGGCCAAACCAGATTCTACGATGAATGTGTTTAACGTTTACTAACTGTTATGAACAACACATTCTTTGATAGAATCAACTATTCTCATAAAAAATACCTCATCCGGAGTCCGACTTGGAGAACGAAACAGCAGCTCTCCACTGACGCCCGCTATCCTCTGCTTCCTGGGGCAGACCGGAGTGCGCACGAACTCCCAGGAGGCCTGGAAGTTGAGGGAGCGATAGTCGTCGTTGGAGGACATGTGGAGAGTGGTGAAGTGGACCTCGACGATGTGGGCAGAAGAAGTAAAGGTGTAAGGGAGGTAGTGGTCTGAACCTCCGCACAGGCAGTCGCGCCCTAGAGGGATAGCAGTGCTCCAGGAGACCTGGGGAAGAAAGGGGAGATGAATTAAGTTGCCAAATTGAAAATAAAATAAGTAAAAAATGAAGTTAATCGGTTCGGTTTTAATTTAGATAACTAAATTAAGATTTGTGTCCTAGCTTCCAAGAGCAATCATTGAACTTCATATTCAGACGTTCCAGTACTATTTTCAACAATATCACAATATATACTTACTCATATTTCCTAATGTTTCAAAATGAAATATGAGGATTGAGTGAATTTGGCAGAGTAAATACTATATTGGTGGGGGGAGACAGCTAATATAATAATATATTCTTATAGTTTTTTAAAGACAAATTATAACTATGAACACGTATGGTTAAAGATTGTTCATTATGCTATTTTCCCTGCAGGTCTTGTAAGCTTAAATGACCATATTATAGTAATTAATACATTTAATGAAGATATTAACTGACTGGCTAGGTATTAGCCCTCCGATATATGTTGGTTAACACCTATATTGGAAACTTATTTGTCCTTTTACCGTAACCTTGAAAGTACTTATTCGATCTTAATAAGCGATATTTTATTCATCTACTATATTAAACATTTCGATTGCTGGTATACAAATAGAAATAAAGGTTAACCATTGGTTGTCCTTAACTATACAATCGTATATTTCAGATCGTTCTGAGAGTTTTAGGCCTCTAGAGCGACATGTATGGCACGTACTTCCCATATCCTCAGCAAGGCTGTGGCATTGCCCGCGCACTGCAGTCTCCCAGAGTCCGTGTTGTTCCTGGTCACACAGCTGGTCCTGTTGGCGGTCTGGAGGCCGTGGATTATGATGCGGACACTCTCCCCCCGCTGGGCCTCGAACCGATACACGCAGCTGAACAGAAACAGCCTTTCATAGATCACAATGGCTGAATGAGTTGTGCATGGCTCTTATATGTGAGTGGTTGTTCATAATTGATCGAATGTACCACTAGCTAACACATGGACCAATTCGATTATGGTTATCACAGATACCTTGGCGCATTTTATATTTTGCAACGTATTTAACTAAGCCATCTTTGAGGCTATTTAGGAAAGTGTATTATACGGTCATAGTAATCTTCGTGATTTTATTACTGTGTTTTTAATCTTAAATATATAGTTAAACTTTAAGAACTATAAGTAGAAAGTTAAAACATTGTTTTTCTATTTCAATCTTCTAATTAACGGTCACTAGTTAAGGTACAAACCCGACCATCATTATAGGTTCGTTAGGGAAACTAATATAAATTACAAATGTTTTATCCAATTTCAAAACAAAATCACCAGATTATGTAGATGTATATATTTGAAATGTTAAAAAATATAAAGATCATGTAGATTTTAACAAATTCTCTTGATGGGAGCCTCCCTTTTCGGTTTTCCTAAATGAAGTTTTATAAGTGTTCATTCTATGATGAATGAAAGTGTTTAGATGGTGTATTTAAAAATTATTAAGATATTTATTTATCCGTTGTTAATATAAAACTATGTTTCCAATTTTAAGGGACCTCGGAAGTATAAGAAATAACTTTATCTATGTGCAGATGATTTAAATTTAATCGCTTAAGGTAAAATGATTTAAAAGTTTATTTGATTTAAACTGTCAATACTACGAACTTTATATTATATTGAAACAAATTTGTAATGACAACTGACGAATACATATTATAACTTTCCATACACAGCAAAACAGAATCCCGCAACATTAATTACAATGGTTCACAACAACAACAACAATTATTCTGGGACAACTTTTTTTAACAAAATATTTATCGATAACAAACATTTCTAAAACTTGTTCTTGCAGTGTTCATAAGTATGCAAGAGATTAAATAGTTCTCTGGTACTATAGTCAATTAAGGTCCAAATCGTCTCCTATTTTTTCATCTATAGGACTTTTTTGTAATTTTTCTTAGTTAAAAATTACAAAGGTTACCTCAAATTAGTCGTTCCACCGCGGCCAAATAGGAACACATCCCTGGGAGACGTGAAGTTCTGCGGCTCCCCCTGCGAGTGCTGCGATCTACTGGTGAACCGCCGCGAGCACGGACCTCCACCGTAGGGCTCGCCATCTTGGTGCAGGTCCACGAACTCGTAAAGAGCTCGGAAGGAGACTGGCCTGCGAAATGGAGAGTGATTTTTAGTACGTAAAGCAATTTGTGTTCTGTAGCTGTTATTTACAATAACGACATAACTTTAATGAACCCCGAAAGAAGAAGAATCAGAAAGCAAAGCTGATAAAGGTTTTATAATGTAAAGTAACACACAATATGCATTAGTATTAATTATTCTGAAACAGTATTCATTTCAATATTACATTACTTACACTTGTTAAATAATAAAGGTTTCAAATAAAAAATTCAAAACAATTTATTTTATTGTGTATCATATTTTAGTGGGGAGTATAATTTGTAATATAGTCCAAAAAAGGAGGTACTATTCGTGTACTATGCCCAATTACTCTTATGGAATATATTGCATTGTACTAAAAGAAAAAACTATTGAGTTTTTATATTACATGTTTACTTATTAAAATATCAACAGATGGATAGTTTTTGATTGTTAAAAAAGGAATAATATGTCAAGGTACATCTATATTAAAATACTAATTTTATAGGAGGAATTGTTTAAGAAAAGTTGTGGACTTTTGGTAAATAGCAAAATGTATAGAGGTGTCTCAAGTTAAAGTTGTTGGCCCAAGAATTCGGAAAATTTAAAATTTTTTTAGGAAAAATGCATTTAATTCAGAAGTAAGTGCAATTTTATCCCATGATAAGAGCGTGAGGACTAAAAAACATCTGCTTCGATTACATTTCTACTGTGCTTTAGGTGTCAAGCTCTGGTTTACGATTTATTCAAAACTTTTAAGAAAATGTACAATTAAATCTAAACTTCAAAACATATCAGGTAAATACCTGAGTGCTGTGGAGTGAGTGACCTTGAGCTCGAGGGTCATGGAGTCACCGGTGGACAGGAAGCTCTCAGCCAGCGAGCACGGGCGGGTGGTGCGGGTGGCGTTGTTGAGCAATGAGTGGTCGCAACTGCGCGGGATGTGGTCCTTGCAGTATCTGGCGAGCAGGGTCAGGTTGCTGCTGCGGCCCGCGCTGTACACCATCGAGCCGCCCTCCTCCTTCTCGCTGGAAGGGAGGTCATTCATAAAACACGAGGTGGAATCGCGAGTATAAAGACAGGGATGTGGTTAGCATTACCGAACATAAAAAAGTTACCTAACCTTACGTTACCAAACCTAACCTAAATCACTAAATCACTGTGTAAGATGTCAACACAACTAGGGCATATTTTAAGGCGAATATGAAAGAATAATGAATGAAGCTAACATAACTTATCCTAACCCAACCCAAACTAACCTAACCTAACCTAACCTAAACAATGAAGATTTTCTCCAATACAAATCTGTCTCCTAGTTCATCCAGCACAGCCTAACATAACCTAACCAATGAAGATTTCACTCCAGTATACATCAGTCTCTTGATGCATCCAGCATAACCTAACATAGCCAAACATTATATAACATAACCTAACAAAAGCTATTCTAACGTGACCTAACCTAACCTAACAAACCTAATCTGACCTAACCTAACCTAACAATCCTAACCTGACCTAACCTAACTAATGTAGTTTTCTCTCCAATGCACACCAGTATTCCGGTGCACCCAGCATATCTAATCCAGCATTATCTAATCTAACCTTAAACCTAATGTAGCCAAACATATTATAACCTAACCTAACATTACCAAACCAAACCTAACCTAACCAATGGTTTCCTCTCTCCACTACACATCGGTCTCCTGGTACGTCCACTTCACAAACTCACCAGTAGATCTCGTTGCAGGAGGGCGATGCGCGGATGTTGCCGTCCCACACCTGCAGTCTAGTGGTGCACTCCGTATCATCCCCCGGGGTCACGTGGTACTTCAACACCGCCAGCCACACCTTGAACCTGGGAGGGATCAGAGCCTGGGTGCGGCGCCGCGACAACTCCAGGTGGCGTGGCGGGGGCGGAGTCCCGGGTTCCATGCCCTGCGACAACGGTGCCGAGTTTTACTCGAGAATAATAGTATTTATTTGCGGTCAGTGGTGCTGGTAGGTAACTGTATTAGTATAAAATTAAAATTAAATAAATATAAAAATTATGTAAACAATTTCAGAGTGACGACAAAATCCTATTTTAATTATTTCCCACGTCATGAAACTTAATTTCTCATAAAACGGTGCTAAAAGTAATTCATGTTGGCTCAGAGCAAAATAAAACTATGAAATACTATTCTTATACCTAATAAATGGATATAAGCTGAATCTGTTATTTAACTAGGGATAACTTAAACATATGGGAAAAAAGGTTATTGAATACAAGTTATCTTATAGTTATCTTTATAATCTTACAGTTAATTTCGCTGTTTAGGTGTTACACCTTTTTTCATGAATTCCAATAACAGGCATACCTCATGAGCTGACTATGTCAGTACAGACGACGCCCCTCACCTGCAGATGGTACAGGCAAGTCGTGTTGGCAGCTAGCGAGTGGCGGGGACTCTCCAGCACTCCCTTCCCTGCGCCTTTCAGCCAGAACTCACACCGCTTGTTGCGAGCGTACTTGGGAGACTCTTTGTCTACAAACTTCACCTGAGGTCAGAGGACAGTTTATTTTAGTGTCCACATCAGTAAAACGGATTCGCTGTAAAAACAACCAGTTTGGAAACTTTGGGGTTTTATTTTTCTATCGCTAGAAAAATGAAAATGCTGTGCCAAGTTGTAGCAGTTATTTGAGGATGACAAACTATTTCTCAAATTTGGAAGGAAAACAGTTTGAAAAAGTTTATTTACTTAGTTCTTATGTTTCAGCAGTATAAAGCTGCGTTGTCAAATGAATAAAGGTTGTTAGAAAAACCATTAAATATGAAAAGTACAGTAACCAGGGCGCGTAAGGAGGTAAATATTATAAGAGTGTCACGACTTCAATTAAAATGTGTTTATTACTAAATAGATTTATGGTTACAGTACACGTTTTAAATAATTTGCGTCCTGAAAAATAATTGATTTTGTAAATTACTGTTATGTTCATAACATTAAATGATACTTAATGGAAATATAAGTATTCAACAGAAAGGCATGAGAAAGAAAAACAGACACATGTCAGATATAGTCTTGTTTAAGCTGGAGTTGATAAGATCTATGGTCTTCCCGATAATTCATTATGCCCTTCCAACCTTTGGTGAATGTCTCACCATGGATAGTAGAGTGATTCTGATGAGGTTGCAGAATAGAGCCCCAAGGTTTGTTTATAATCTTAGGAAGTTTGATCATATATCTGCATATCGTGAGCAGGCTAAGGTTCTCTCCTTGGGGAAGCAGTCTTTCCTTCAGACTGTATCAGTTGTACATAAGGTACTGTCTTCAAATGTACCTTCTTATCTGAAGAGGAAGCTTGTGCCTCGTGCATTGGTTAGGAAACGCTGTACCAGGCAGGATGCCTTGCTTGTAATGCCAAGAGTGCGGCTTGAGTTAGGGAAGAAAGGGTTCTCATACTTTGGACCCTAAGCATACAATACCCTTTCTCCAAGCATGAAATCGTTGAATTATAACTCGTTCAAGGCCAGGCTGAAGTCATAGGTTTAATTAAGAGCATTTGGTTTATTTTTATAATCTGACCTGTATTTTTTGTCTTGCTGTAATAACTGTTTTATTTTTCTCTTGTGTTGTGTTGAGTTGTCTTGAAAAACAGTTTGTACTGAAGAACACTTGTAAATAAAGGCATTATTTACTTATTTAATGGACAAAAAATCTAAAACATCGAAAAATCAGCTTATTATTAAAATCACCTCCTCTCCAGAACAATAGTTTTCTTATTTTTCCATGTTTTGAACCCCTAACCTAATTAAAAATATATAAAAAATCACAGCTCACCTGTACTTGCAGCTGGAACCCGTGCAGTGGCATGGGAGGGGCGGGGTAGAGGAACGTGCCGTAGGGCGATGTTGAGAACTCCACAAGCAGTTCGTGGGTGCTGGAGACGGCCTCTGGCACCGCGACGCCACCCCCGCAGAACTTGAGGAGCACCGGGTCTCTGGTGGTGTAGCCGTCGTACACTGTCACGTAGTCTTGGACCTCGTCACACTCCTCCCAAACCTGGACTCCGAGGAATAATATGTGTGAATTAATTTTCCAGTAATATAGCGGTATTATAGTCGAACTATTTTTAGTCTGTGTGTGATGAGGGGAATATAAAGGAAGGGTGTCTAGCCGATGTAGTCACACAATCCTGCACCTTGTGTCACACTTTTATTAGACCTAGCCACAATCAAACTATTAAGTTTGAGTACTAGATTAGGAGACCCCGGCAGAACCGCTAGGCACTTCTTCTACCTGAGAAGTTTGAGATAGTTATTCAAATTATATTTTGTTATGAATTATAGTTTGTGTGATAATAAGGGTATTTAGGAATAAATGGTGTAGATGTCGCGTTGTAGACCGTCAGATAGTCCTGTCACACACAGGCACATAGGGGCAATATGATAAGATCTCTTTTGTTTGTGTGCGATGAGGGAAGTGATAGAAGGAAGGACTAACTGTTAAAGTCTATTACATACCGTTGTACCTCGTCACACTCCCAACACACCCAGACATTAAGGGGTTTCTTGATGGATTATTTTTAGTTTTTGTGGAATGAGGGGAAGTGAAAAAACTCGCTTCCTCCAATGTCTTCACACCGTTCACTTTTGGAACAAATTGTATAAATAAAATTAGGGTTATGTTTCTAGACTGGAGATTTGATATGAGTTCTAATTAGGGAATTAAGCTGATATATGGAATTGTTTGTTTACACACTTAAATCTTAACATCATATTTTATTTTTATTGGAGTGATTTTAGCATTACTTATAGATTTGAATACTCAGATAATAACCAGGATAAAAGGCTCACTACCTACAGGGAAATATTAAAAATATTCTCCAACCTACATTAACAAAACGGCTGTAAGTTTACAGTATGACAACACTAAATATCATTATTTTATTTGACCAAACATATGTTTTAAAATTGAACTTCAAGTATTTACTTACACTTCAATTACTTAACCTGTGTAAAAGAAAAAAACACTAATAGTTCACTTATGCTAACGATAGAAAATTTAGAAGAACAAATATTTCCTAATATATTATATAACATTTAATTTTACAAATTACCCGGAGTCATTCGTTAAAACATTTTACTAAAGTTAATTCAATGTGTTCTATGACACATTATAACTATTAATTAAATTGTACACTAAATAGAAGATTTATTAAAAAATTAATTCAGTTAATGTTATTGTAGCCATAACTTCGTAACTTCGATTTTAATAATACAACTTTGAAAAACCAAAAACCAAATCAGATGCTTAAAACTTACTCATTATGCACTAGATTTGTTTTAAATAATGTCTTAAGTAATGTCCCCATGTTTGTAACAGAATCGACGAGCAAGACTGCTCGGGTTCTACTGCCCTACTTCATGTTATCCCGCCCACACCATCCGCTAGGTTGGATGCATTCCAAATTTCCTGCATACGCTTGTATTAGCCTAAAACATTATTAGCTCCACACGTTTAAGAAAAGACGATCGACTTTCAAAGTACGATAAAAAATTGTAAAATGATATAGCAATGAAAGCTTGATAAGCTCACTCACGATGAATTATTATTTATAATTATACAATCTACTTTTCATGTAAATTAAATATTGGACAGATTGTATGGAAGTGCTGTGCGCTTTATTTATCGGGGAGGATATATCTCGTTCTTCAGGTATAATCTGTGCTAAGTTAAGAAAAGTTGAGACCCTCTAAGAGCGTATAAAGTGGTTCGCCTTTAATATTACCCAATTTATTGTTAAGCGTATACTTTTACGTAAGTGGCTTTTATAGCAAATGAGTAGGAACAAACTAATCTAAATTTGCATACATTTACTAACTGGTATATACAAAGAGTGGATGTTTAAAATAAAAATAGGGTTGTACTTTCTTAAATAAATAAGGTCCTCGCATTTATATTTCATAATCCCTTTCTTATAAAAGTATCATTAGTATTCTCTTGTGAATTGCTTTGCCCGGTGTTTTTCTCTTAATATACCAAATATTGTCTAAAATGTTGAAGCATGATGTCATTAAAATGTGAAAGAGATGTGCTTCTCTTTTTCTTGCAAGAAAAATGTCACATTATCACAATGATTGTATATGAAAATTAGTTTTTAGTTATATGTACTTCTGAAGCTACTAACATATTTTCCATACACTTTAATATTCTTTATTTTTTATTTTCTCTCCGGATATTCTATCTGCTCACATTAGAATATTTATCAACATATTTTTATTGTAAATGTTCTGCGGATTTCTTTTTACTGTTCAGGTTTTTTTTATTGTTAATTTCTTTTGTTAAACATGAAATAAGTACAATCTAAAAACTAATTTTATCCTTCCTACATCTATTACTTTATGTACACTTGTACAGCATCATCAATCCTCTTGTCCGCTACCATTTGTATAGTGGTTTTAGTCCAATTTTATCTAATGTAATTGTATAATATAATATATTTTAATTCTAATATTCAAACAAAGAATTATTATTTTGGATTTCTATGTTTGATTTACTCTTCCTCGGGCACAGTCGTTTAGTACTGAGAGGGAAATTTTCCGTCTATGCAATGTAACAACCGTAGTATATTGTAAATACATCTCCATAACCTTTAATTTAAAACCCACCTTAAGGTGTCTGATCTGTTCCGGCTGCTGTCCTGCGCGTGCGTACAAGGCGGCGTGGCTCCTGATGTTCACCAGTTGCCCCTTCGTCTGCCTCACGGATATAAGTGCGTACTTGCCAGGGGGGACCTAGAGCACGAAGGCGTAGATTATGTCCGACAACCGTAAATAATGGACCGTTTAAATGTTTAACTACACTTAACGAAAGTAGGAAATCGACAAAACGTCGAATGACATTTGTCTTGTTTCACTTCAGTGTTTTATATATCTCATTTGTTTATTATTTGTACCATCGGCATTCACCAATTTACATTGTTAGTCCATATTAGATCGAAAATGGAAGGCAACAATTAATATAACAACAACAACAAAAAACACATTACGAACAACAAGACAATGATAAGACAATAGAAAATGACTAGGCAGACTAGTATTATAAATAATAAAATACCCAAGAAAAACACCATATACTTTTAGTACTACAGGATATAGCAACTGCTAATAACAAAATCAGTTGATGAAAAGTAAATGTTTATCTAAATAGCCGTTCAATTGTTTAGCCTAATCTTAAAATATTGTCAAGAGATTGACGTCTAACTTATATAATGCATCTTTTACTCTTACATACTAAATAATCACCAGTGGTTTGGCCAAACATAACCTCTTTTCACTTTTTTGAGTAAACGATAGAAATTACTGAAAATTTTGTTTAACTACATGTGTCTGCATAATCAGGTTACGTTTACTGATAACCTTGTTTAAAAAATAATCAGTGAACCTAAGATTGGTAAAGAAAATTCAAAAAGTATTGACATTCAAACATTGCAAAAACCATAGATCTAAAAAAAAATTGTTGTCCATTTAAAACTTTGTACTCCATTTTGACACGAGTTTCACCGCCAACTCGAGTAAGTAAATGTGATTGTGAGAAGTAAACCCCCCATTACCCTAGCTTCTGAAACTCGCTTATCAACTTGTTTTACTTGTACTCACCTCTTGTTGCCGAATGGCATAGTAGCACGTGAGGTTGCGGGGGTAGATGCCAGGGAAGTTGGGACTCTGGAGGCGGCAGTCCTTGCGGTTGCAGTCGGTGAACACCCGGGAACAGAAGGTGCCGCCGATCAGGTCACCCAGGTAGTGCTGGGGGGTCGCCGTCGGGGCGAGGGAGGCGTTCGTGAAGTCGGTGAACGGGTCTGAGGAGGAAGTGATAAGAACTGTTTAGAGCAGCAAGTCTAGGAACATTGTTTAATCAAGAAAGAATAGATCGTTTAATCTCTCAGAGGTAGATCACCCAGTGATAGCGCGCAACACTGAGACTAGGAAAGTCTCGTGTTTAAATCCCGGACTGCCCGTTATAAGTTGAGTTTTACCGATTTCCCACATAATCTAGGCACAGGCTGTGATACTTTCCATAGATCTATCCCCCACCAGGTTGCCACGTTGGGTGATAAAAACCTTGCCTTGCCTGGTAAGATAAATTGCTCAAAAAATAACAAACACAAAATACCATTTAATTTGGTCTTCTAGTTTAAGATCAGTTCCCATGGTATCAGATACGTAATTGAAAAGTAATATAATTCTGTCTCTAAATGGGATATAAGATGTATCTACTAAAGAAATGTAACTTAACCACGTGCCTTAACAAAATGAAAAAAACATAGTTTCATCGTTTTGCAATTAGGTATTTAATAAAGTAAATGCATATTTCCGTTATTGTTATTTTTATTGTAGTTATTTCAGAAAAGTGTCTAGGTAAGAAATTATTTTCAAAAAGGTTTCAAAAAGGTGGGATCTTATTTTTTATGTTATATCGTCCCAAACATAAAACAAAATTATACCACCGTCAAGCCTAAATATTACTAGTTTGTTCAAATGGCATGCTTTCATACGAGACCTCTATGACTACGCTTCAATAACTATAGGCGAATTTTCTATAAAAACATTGTTTAAATTCACCACTGATTTTCTGAAAAAGTAATTTTACTGAAGTACTTGGTTAACGGACTTGCAGTTTTTTGTTTTTCTTTTTCAAAAGCTTGTACTGTTTAACGTCACATTTAAGAAGTTAGCTTACTGAAAATATTAGGTTTACAGCTTAGTAGTATGTAGTTGACATTTATTAAATAATTACTAATTATGCTATTATAATTTGTTTTATTTCAATAGAAATAATAAATAAAATTGATTGATTCGTTAAATATGTTACGAGTTATATAAGCTGTTACGTTACGTTACTGTGTACGTTATCACATCAATCAAAAGAAACGTCTGCGTCTGGGCTTTTAATCCAGCCTTAAGAAACTGGTTACAAAATAAATCAAAAAGTAAAAAGGAAATATAAAACAAAAACTGTATGAATGGCAAACTAACTAAACACAATTTAATGGAGCCAACCAAACGTATTAGAGGAGAGATTAGACTAAGTTAACTGTAAGGTAATTCGATTGGCCTTGGATAACTCTTACTACAAATTAAATATAAATAGGCCCTTTGTTGAGGGTTCATGGCTCAGTTTCAATTAAGGAATTAGCGAGGGTTTGCGAGAGAGCTTCCTTTTACTCTTATCGACCATCAAAGATGCTTGATAGTAGTTTTAATGTACGTTACTTCTATATTAACAATACCAGATTAATACCAAGCACCTGTAATAAATACCAGTTAATACCAGTTTACCAGTTTTTTGGTTTGGATTAATACGAGGTTTTCTTCATTAATAGTGCAGATATATATTAAATTTGTTTTTTGTTTGGAAAAGTATACTTCAAATTACGTTAAAAACAAGTCAGACGCGTTTAAACGTTTTTCTTGCAGTGACTGATTAATAAATTATGATAATGTGTGTTCTAAAACCTTTTCAACTATTAGGTATACATAGAGTATTTTATAATACACTATTAAATGCATTAAGATAAACTTTTCCAGGGTCTGACTTAAAAAATAAAAGAGTGGTTATACTTTCTAAAAATATAGGAAATACTAAACGTGGGTTTTCAGCTAAATAATTGAAGAAGTAGAACTTTAATGAAATAGTTATACAATCAACCTTGTTAGATACTGTAATCTCTGGAGATAAATCAATTGAGAACAAATCTTAGATAATAGAAATTAATATCCATTGAACACTTTTTAATAGAAAACTGAGTATCAGTGCACTAATAAAATTACAGGTGACGTTAATTTGTCTAAGTATCTATAATATCTACCACCATTTCGTACTAGAGGGACAATCATCATCAGAGGAGGCCGGATTGCTGGTTTAATAGTCCTGATTTAATTTTCCACACGATTCTTAAATGTAGTGTTTGTTGGCTGAGCGTGTGAAAGTGCACCCTAATTCTAATCGTTGATCTAATTAGTATCAATTCATTAATTTGTCTAAGTATCTATAATATCTACCACCATTTCGTACTAGAGGGACAATCATCATCAGAGGAGGATTGCTGGTTTAATAGTCCAGATTTAATTTTCCACACAATGCTTAAATGTAGTGTTTGTTGGCTGAGCGTGTGAAAGTGTACCCTAATTCTAATCGTTGATCTAATTAGTAGCAATTCGTTTTGCTCATTCCTCTTTATCACATTGGATGGTGAATTCTATTTGATGATTTGCCTTCACCTGCTACATGGGTTTACGTTTACGTATTGCTTCATGAGTGCATTTCCTACGTAAAATATGTCTTATCCCTTACAACATATGCTATACCCTTTATGTATCAATTTTCTCTATAAGCTTACGAAATAAAAGGAAATTATGAAAGCAACTGTGATGCGGATCCAAACACCAGAAATCACCAGCAAGATCTGGCATGCTACTTATATTTTTTAATGTATTAAAAATCTTTAAATTAAGCACTTTCTTCTCTCAGGTACACTTTGATTAATGTTATACTTTCTACTTACAATTTCCAAGGTTTTCTCCCCTAATTCGAATTTTCTTTTAAGTTTAAGAACTAATCAATAAAAAAATGTACTCCTACAAAACAACTACAGATTATCAACCTACCCAGGAACCGGAGCCCCCCGTATCTCACGATCGCGTTGTACTTGGGCAGCATCTTGTAACCCAACCGGAAGTCGAAGTTGTATCCGTCCTGGTCCTTGGAGATGCGGCGCAGTGTGAGGGAGATGGTGACGGACCGAGTCTCGCTGTAGTAAACCGAGGGCCCCCAGGAGGTGCCGCACCATGCGCCGCCTATCCGGGGCCTCTGCCACTCCCACAGTTGCATCTCGCCGTCGGGGCAGCCAGCGGTCAGGAAGGAGGTGAAGCGGCCAAGGGTGAAGCTCTCGAACGTCACCTGGGGTTGAGGGAGTTAGAGGTGTTTAGAGAGTGAGTCGGTAGTTAAATATTATTCTTACAAAACATACTAAAATTTTAAGATTACGTTAACTTAACTTTTATAAATTATATTTACTGAAACAAAAAAGTTGCCTTGTTAAGATTTTTTTATATAAACATATTTATTACTGGGAATTGTTTGCATATTTGTGTGCGTACTTGGTAAAGGATAAAAACACTTAGATTTATTTGTTAAGTCTGTATTTGATATAATTCATTTACATAACCTGAAACACAGTTATATTCAAAAGGAATTTGATTCCTTTCCTCCCTTTGATCTCTTCCAATTTAATTAGAAGAAATTATTCATAGTTTATTAAGATGTCACATTATATTTGTTATATTATTTTTATTTCCTTCCTACCACAAAGAAAGAAAAAGCTCTGGTGTGTCTTATGTTATTTATGTTTCTTTGAGTGGACAATCTTCATCTAAAGTACGAATTTCCCTTTTAAACTAATTTCCCAATCTCACAACTATATTGCTGTGAAATATTGCTGTTCTTTTTAAATTCATTTCTCAATATTCATCTACCCACAGGAACTCAATAGTTTACAGATCCCCATCCTCTCCCCCTTGTCACCCCTCTCCTCCAAAATCCCTTCCTACCCCGTTACTGCAACCCCCTTTTCACCCGCACATCTATCATCCTCTCCTCTTCGTCCCTCCCCATTACACTTCTCCTCTTAATTCCAGACCCCTACCTCCTACCACCCCCGCCCTATCTCACCTGTACGATGTCCCCCAACGGCCCGGACTCCGTATTCAGGGTCAGGTTTTTTCACCCGCACATCTATCATCCTCTCCTCTTTGTCCCTCCCCATTACACTTAATCCTCCTACTGATCCCAGACACCTACTTCCAACCTACCCCCCACCCATCTCACCTGTACGATGTCCCCCAACGGCCCGGACTCCGCGTTCAGGGTCAGGTTTTTTCACCCGCACATCTATCATCCTCTCCTCTTCGTCCCTTCCCATTACACTTACTCCTCAACCTGATCCCAGACCCCTACCTCCTATCTACGGCCCCCCCATCTCACCTGTACGATGTCCCCAAACGGCCCGGAACCCGCGGTTATGGTCAGGTGGCACACGAACGGTAGCCTGTCCTCCCTTGGTCTGTGAAGCTCCAGCTCGTACGTGGTACCGAGGTCGCCGTAGTAGGTGCGGTTGCACGCTGCAACAAAACATGCGGCCTCAGACCTCGGTACGCCATCTGAAAACCATGCACAACCTCTACACAACGAGACAAGACATGCAATGGTGATCGAAATACGTGTCTTAAATATAAATGTGTTTTAGAAAATAACAAAATAATATATAAGAATAAATTACAATTTTTTTAACAAAAATATTGCTATTAGAAAATTAAAGGCAATAATACATAATAAGTGATACAATCAGTAGGTAGGTAGTGCACTGCAAGCAAATTAAAAATGTTAATCGTGCATAATTAAATTTTGAAATATCGCACGAACACTTGCAAACATCGAAAGTATCATCTCTCATACTTCCTGCTAAATTCTCATTCCTGTAAAATACATAAATTTACATACAATATAATATACTTACATTTCTCTTAAGTTAAATTTGGTTTAATGTAATTTGTACAGAAATTTAACGAAGACTGTAATATATTAAACCTCAGATTTAAAGTATAAGTAAATTTGAAAATAGGAGTAAAAATTCATATTTAACGACCTTGGCTTTAAAAAACTAATGTCAGTTTCTATACACAAATCGGTAGACTTTTATTAAAACTGTATTTAAGAAGCAAAGATATAATTACAAAAATAAATTTTACAAGAAAGTAATAATAAAACAAATCTCAAAAACTAACCAACATTTCTGTCATACGCCCCTGAAAAAACCCCGTTCTTTTAATACTTTGCTCAGCTCAAACATTTTAAATTCTCTCCGTACATAAAATAAATCTTTATATATTAAAAAAAAATGATAACTCTTTAACGATATCATGCGGAAGATCCAAAGCTACGTACGACTACAGAGGCGCGGCTCGTCGCTCGAGTCCCCACAGTCGTTGACTGCGTTGCAGAAGGCGGTGGCAGGGACGCACTGGTTGTTGTTGCAGTGGAACTCCGAGAGCTTGCAGGGTGAGGGTGTGGGGGCGGGGGTGGTGGTGAACCCCAGGATAACGGGCAGCAGAGCGACCGATGTCAGCAGAGCATCTGGAAAACATAGGTGGCTTAGTATTTGAAACAACACTTTGTAAAATGATTTTAAAGTGTATGGTCAAGAAGCCTGAATAAAGAAAGTAGTCAAAATGGTCAAGAAAGTAGTTACCTGGAATCATTTTGGTTGTAGTAGACTACGGACAATGTATTATTATATTTATTAAAATTTAACTATCAGTAAAACAACAAAGAATTTATTCATGTTATTTGCCTCCTGGATTGATATATGACTTATAAAATAGCCTACATACATTTTCGTCTTCAATCCACTAGTTTTATTAGATTACTAGTTTCAGGAATAGTACTGTCCCATCATCAAATCGTCAAATCAACGGAGACTATAACGTCGGCTTGAAGTTTAAAACGTTTTCAACAATAAACACAAGCTTGGAAGTCTGCTCTTGTGCTCGGCCGGCCACACATGGAATATGAATGTATACATATTGTTAAATGTTGTAATATTTCTTGTTATGTATAAGTTTGTGTTTGTTGTTGAAAACGTTTAATACTTCAAGACGATGCCAATGTTTTATTTTCTGGTTGAAATGAAGATTTTATAAATACTCGACAATACTAGCCTCGAAACATAGTTTATAGCGGTGTAATCTAATCAAACATAGTTGATTGAAGACGACAAGGTATGTAACCTTATTTTCTAAGTCATAAAAGAATATTTGTCAGGTTAAGTTGGTGTTTGGTAGGTCGGTCGTCAATGTCGAACACAAATAGTTATTCCCAAAATCTAATAAAGTATAATCTTAAGGTGAAAACGAATTTTTTGTATAGTTGAGTACAACGTTTCAATGAGGGTAAACTGTGAATAAAATGACGTGGAAACAGTTGTAAGTATTTTCGAGATTAGATAATATTGCCTACAACATTTTTCCTTTCAAGATGTGTATGCTAATTTGATAATAA
The DNA here is from genome assembly GCA_963675035.1 of Allygus modestus. NCBI lineage: Eukaryota > Metazoa > Arthropoda > Insecta > Hemiptera > Cicadellidae > Allygus > Allygus modestus. Next base: position 426,986,558 of record OY776111.1, read on the forward strand.
AGGGTGAACCTTGTTCCGATGATAAATATACCTATTCTTGTTTTACGAAATATTTCGTGGCACAGATCCCTTACAGAACAATATTTAAGCAAATAGATTACGTTTAAATGCTGAAAAGTGTACAATACCAGCGTATAATAGGCAGAGTATACCTGACCAGGCTTGGACGTGACTTACACAACAATCTAAAATGTCTACCTCATTCTGCTTTGCAGTGGTTTTTGGAACATATGTTATTCTTCCGTTAAAATCGCAGGCTTGATATTTTCATGAACACGCTATAGGGTGAGTCAGACCACCCGTCCAGCATGTATAACAGGAGAACGGTTTGGTCTAAAGTCATCAAACAAAATTGTTCCCCACTAAAACGCATATGGGCTATCTATTAAAAATATTTTCATCAAAATCTATGTACAGAATGTTCCAAAACTGAAGATCACGGGTTCGAATCTCAAAATGTTCTTATGTAAACATAGGGCATGTTATACATCATTTTAAGGGTCTCGTTAAAAAAAACATTTTGGCGAAAACAGAATTCACTTATCTTTATCCGTTTCAAAATGGCGGCCATTTTTTTTGTAAAATATTGACATTTACGGAATACCCTGTATTTTCTAAGCCACTACTCATATAATTTTTCCGACTTAAATTTCTTACTCGTGATAAAGTCAGCTTTACTCTGATATGCTACAAGACAGGTTTTTTGAGAAAATCTATATTTCAAAAAAATATTATTTTTCAAAATGCTTATATGCCCAAAATTCAAAAAAGTCAAAAGGTAGCGTATGTCAAAAAGCATACTATTGAAAAGGTCTTGTAAATCCTAGCAACTTTCTAATTTACACCAACCTTTTATCTCTTTTCGTTTTTCTGCAATCAGCAAAAAACATTGTTTTCCCATATGAAATGCATGTTAATTGTAAGTAACAAATAAAACGAATGTGACTACAGAATACATGCAAGTGTTATGAAAATTAACATGCATTTGATATGGGAAAAATGTTTTTTGCTGATTGTAGAAAAACGAAAAGAGATAAAAGGTTGGTGTAAATTAGAAAGTTGCTAGGATTTACAAGACCTTTTCAATAGTATGCTTTTTGACAAACGCTACCATCTGACCTTTTTGAATTTTGGGCATACAAGCATTTTGAAAAATAATATTTTTTTGAAATATAGATTTTATCAAAAAATATAGATTTTATCTCTAGCATATCAGAGTAAAGCTGACTTTATCACGAGTAAGAAATTTAAGTCGGACAAATGACATGAGTAGTGGTTTAGAAAATACAGGGTATTCCGTAAATGTCAATAATTTACACGAAAATGGCCGCCATTTTGAAACGAATAAAGATAAGTGAATTCTGTTTTCGCCAAAATGTTTCTTTTAACGAACCTTTAAAATTATGTATAATATGCCCTATGTTTACATAATAACATTTTGAGATTCGAACCCGTGACCTTCAGTTTTGGAACATTCTGTACATAGATTTTGATGAAAATATTTTTAATAGATAGCCCATATGCGTTTTAGTCGGGAAGAATTTTGTTTGATGACTTTAGACGAAACCGTTCTCCCGTTATACATGCTGGACGGGTGGTCTGACTCACCCTGTGTATATATGCTCTTTAGGCTACTGCCACGCTAGGTGACCTGGACGCCACGACCTGGTCGCCGCGACTATTTTATTCGCGACCAGGTCGCGGGGAGTTGCCACATTAAGACGACAGCTACAGAGTCGCAGTTATCGAGATGTCTCACATGAATGAGGAGGATTTGATGCTAATGAATGCAGTGATAGCTTATTTGAAAAAAAAAAATGGGAAAAAGTTGATTCGGAGTTCATCCGATGAACGTAATTCGTTTAAAACACGGACAGTTTCACACTATTATGACATTTCTCATGGATGATAAAAACAATTTTTTTTCGATTTTCGTATGAGCGCAGTGTTGTTTGTTGAGTGTCGAACACGAACGACGATACAGATAAAAAGGAAACTAAGTTAAAAAGGACCCGGTCGCGGTGACCAAGTCGCCTAGCGTGACCGTAGCCTTAGAAAAGATCTTGTAGTCATGGTCTCTGTACTTGATTCTGATATTGTGACAACCATATTATGTGCTACAATGTTCAAGAAAAACTATGAAATACTACAAAAAGTTTGTATTTAATGTATTAAATCGTAGTCAAATTGCATGTGGTGCGTTACAGGGTCAACAGATGGTTCATGGTTGGTTGACGGAGCGACGACGCTAACCACGGATTAGTACGTGACCGAACTGACACACAACTCCCAACATCTGCTGCATACCCAAGCTCGCTGCATACCCATACTGCACCAAGCTCGCTGTTCAATTTACCCTTTATACTTTGGTCAAAAATGAGTTGCAAATGCTACAAGACCAACAGCTGATATGTGGTTAGTTTACAGAGGACCACTAATTACAGATTAATACGTGACCAAGCTGACACACTAACATCTGCCGTATTCTACAACATGCTCATTTTAACATGTGCTCTTTACATTGTAAAAGGTCCTGAGTTGCAAATGCTATGTTAATACCAACAAACGGCACACGGTTGATGGACTGAGCGACGCAAAACACACATCGGTATATGACAAAACTGTCACACAACTTAAATGTCTGCAACATACTGCATTACGCTTGCTGCAACCTTTATTTTAATTAAAACCGAAAATGTTAAAAACAATATTTTATATCTATTAGTATATTATATATAGTTTTAGAGAGAATTAATCCTAGACAACAGATATTGAGATTACCGTTTTCACTGATTTTCATCAGTCCTAATGGCAGAATGTCAAAATCAGTATCAAAATTTAAGTTTCAGATTATAAATTCAAATTTTTTTAATATAACAGTTTTTTAAAAGATAAACGTCTAACTTTATAACAAAAAACATATACATCTATGAAAAATTTTAAAGTCGTACCCTCTGCGTACTTGTTGTAAGATTCAGATTGAAGGCAAATCTCAATCCTCAACAATAGCACGAATATAAACGAAATATAAACGACAAACGCGATGTGGAAAATTACATGTAAAACACCGTCTTCTACATTGCACGACAATATCCACAACCGATATAGCTCATTTTACATTCCCCTCTAATGTACATCATGTCGTTGTGCCAGTGTACTAAACACATAACCGTCCAAAGAGAAGACGTGGTTCTTTTAGCAAGTTTTACACAGCTAGTTTATTAAAAATTATTAACGTCTGATGATATTTTTGTAAATTATGGAAGATGTTTTACATTTTAAATTAAACAAACAAGCGTATAGTGTTAAAGAGAAAAAATCCTTTTGTATTTGGTACTTTGATAATTTAAACATTCAAGAAACGGAATTTCCTAAGTACCAATAAATGATCATTAACAGTACAAAAAGGTTTCATAAGGAGTTTAAATTAAAATCTGCTAATTAATTTGACTTAACAATTAGCGTTAAATACACTAAGGAGGAATACTATTAGGTGAGTGTAATTAAAAATAATTACTTTGAGGAAGACGGGTGTTCCGTAATTGTAATAATGTTAGATGGGTGGGAAATGAAGGATATGTCTCGCTCCCAGAGCTTGCCAAACCACGTAAATGGACACTTAGACTTTTCTGAGGTGTGAATTTCCCTTAAACTAAAGAGTTCCAAATACACAGTTGGAACTCTCAATAGGTATAGTTATAACTGCGTCTGTGTGGTATACCATAGACAGTTGTTGTTGTTGTTATTGGCGGATTAGGAAACCCCAGCTTTGCTGCTAGTCACCTCTTCCACAAGCGGGAATATTGCGAAGGTTGCCGGAAAGATAGGATATAGCAGGAAAGGAAAGGGTGGGAAGGGACGGCAGCCAAATCGACCCCTCAGAGGGCCAATTTCCGTGCCCCTGTGATAGCTGGGATGAGGCTCTCAACAGGGGACCCTCATTTTGCCCTCCAACAGGTCAACTCAACTGACAGGGTATCCATGTACAACAGCCAGGGACCATTCATTCTCAGGTTGGCAGGAGGGACCAAACCCGGAGACTCTGTTCCTAGCCGCTGCAAATGGAGGGACCAAAGGTGAAAGGGAAGTTAGTCATAATGGACAGCCAAAAGACTTACCATATGTAATGACAACTTCATTTGCTGTACCCAATGTCAGCCTCAAAACTGGTATAGACCAGTTTTAAGGTAGTCCTGGGACACCATAGACAGTACTATAGCCATGTGGAAACATACGCCCCCAAACAGTCAGTGTTTCGGTAAACTGCATCACGCACTGTCTGTTAGTATTACAATATGTTTCTATATTATAATACATTTACACTAGACTGTATAGTTTATACTCTTTAAAAATTAAGGAGGAATGAGTATTTTTCAGTTAATATTGGTAGTATGTTTTTCGTAATAGTACTTAAACTGTTGTTTCGCATTATATATTAAAAACACATTGAAAATGAACTAAAATAGTTGTTTGAAGCTGTATGTTAATGATTATAGTCATGTTAAAATTTACTACACGATGTTTTCTAGCTCTGAACATACAATTATTCGGATGTTGTTCTAGGGTGCAGAAAAAAATAATGGCATGCAAACCTAAGGTAGCTAATAAATTTATCGTTGTTAGACAACGGTCGATGTTATCTAAAGAAATTGAAAATTGTTTAACTAATTTTTACAGCATTAATTCTCATACATGGAAGTATAAACATTGTGAAGATATGAACTCTACACCTTTTAGAAAAAAACAAGTAATTGACTAAGTAACTATTTTATTAATAAATGCCGCATGAATTGAGCGGATATCATAATTCATTTTACAGTACTGAATTCTTCAGTTATTTTTTTAACTTTTTACATTGTTATACAATTTAAATTTATTAACAAAAGAAAAAAAATTACAAATGTATTTACTAAAGAAAAAATCACAGTCATCATAAAGCAGCAAAAGTTATAAACTTTAATCAACACAACAAATGATAGAGATAAGAATTAGTTAGTTGAATCATAAACATAGTTCAATACTTAAGCTAGTTCAAGCTTCTATTTAAAGAAAATTATGCATGACGTATTTTTAGTTTCGTAATTGACAAGTGTCTTCATTGTTACAATGCTAGGTGGGTGGGGAAGGGCCCAGATGTCTTGCTCCCGGATCCACACCACAGAAATGTCGAAGGGGAACTTTACGTAGAGTCGCACTGCGCCTGTGCGCCGCATGACAATACAAGCATGAGGTGGAGCCATATGGCCCCACATAGCCTTTGTACCGCATTCTTCATAAAATGGCCACGTTTTGTTCATAAAATCTGCAATATCTCAAAATTTAACTATTATTTTATCTTCCAATTTTTATAATATTGGTATTGGTTTACCGAACTAACGTACTAGAGGCACACATTGCGCTTCGGCTGACGTATGGGGATCTCTGAATCCGCCCCTTCAACAACACAACAAGAGTTATAGTAAACCATTAAATACACTAAACTTTAAAACTATTTTTATAATATAATTTATAAACAAGTTATAGTTTTATTATTTTACCTCTTTAATTTTTGATTCAATAATTGATACGAAATGCTGTTATTTTGAAACAACAAAAGTTAGATACTTTAAAACCACATACAAAAATTGGATTAAATAAATAAAACAATGTTATGCCCTAATGTAAGCCTAAATAATTAACTATTTACTATACTAATTATTGGTAACAAATATATATAACTCTAAGTAAGATTGTAATGCAAACAGAAATACAGATAAGGGTGTTGGACAGACCATATTTTAATATATATTAAGTTTGTTATTTAAGATATTTTCGATCAATTTCACTATCACTAAGTGATGGAAAATTTCTTCAACCATTTCATAAATAAAATTAACACGCCATCACCAACAATGAATTTTAAATAAATAATATATTACATTTGACTATACGTTTAGGATGTCTTCCTGAAGTTGTATACAGAGTTTGAAAACATCCTTTTACTTTCTCCCCCTATACATAGTATATGGAGAAAGTATTGTTTTCGTAACAATTTTCGAATTTGAGTTGTTAGTGGAAATCTTCATTTTGGTGCTCCCTGAACCCAAAAAAGTGGTTTTTACGTGATGTCTGTGTGTGTGTGTGTGTGTGTGTGTGTGTGTGTGTGTGTGTGTGTGTGTGTGTGTGTGTGTGTGTGTGTGTGTGTGTGTGTGTGTGTGTGTGTGTGTGTGTGTGTGTGTGTGTGTGTGTGTGTGTGTGTCTGTGTGGATGTGTACAGAGCTAGAGACCTAACCTATGGGCCGATTTTTATGAAATTTGGTATGTAGGTACTAATCCACGATATCTCCAGGCGTATTTTTAATTTTTTTTTTTTATTATTGATTTTTAAGGGTAATTATCCCCCAAAAACCACCAAAAAACATGAAAAATCCAAATTTCTCAAAAACGGGTCTAACGATTTCGATTAAACTTTAGTGGTTTGTAGAACTTTAGGTTTCCAACAAAATGACACCACCCGCATATTTGGAAAAATTCGGGTTCAGAAATTACAGGACTTAAAACATCAAAAATTCAGTTTTTTTAAATTTTTCATAAAAAACATAAATGTTAAAAAAGATTACTATTCACCATTAAAAAGAGCTCAAAAAACTAAATAAATTAGTATCTTCAATTACTATTCTAAGATTGCTAGTTGCGGAGAAAATTGAAATTTTCATTTAGCGGTAAACGCTGTACGTTGTCCAATGTTATTCTTATGGGGAATACAAAAATAACTATTTCTCTCTTATTTACTGATCAATTTCATTAAAATTTGATATGCAGGTCAAGTTAGCATTGACCAACAGAGGATGTTCGAAATGTCTTGCCCCTTAATAACCGTGGGGGGAATAGGGGGCATTTCCCCTCTTAAAACCACGAGTGAAGCAATGGATTCTGTAGTGCCTCCAAAGCAGGGATTTGGGTGGATGTTTTTTAAAACAACTTGTTTACAAGATTTTCTGTACATTCGACTGTGCTTTGTATTCTATATTTAGTAAATAAAAAGTAATTTATTCATTAAAGTTGGGCTAAAAGGGAGAAAGTATGTGTCAGTTTCCTGATACCGTTTATTTAATATATTGTATTGACTTGTATTTTTCAACATTAATAACACAAAGACAAATACAACAAACAGTATCATAATGGACAACACAGAAGAGACGTGGTACTCCTAGCTAGTTTTATCCTGCTAGTTTATTAAAAATTGTTAAAGTCTGATTATATAAAAAAATTATGACTTACAAAAGAAAACAACACCCAAACGTAAACAATACAAATACACCCCCGTCGCAGAAAACCAGCGTACTCAGCGAATTTCCAATGCATAATATATGTCTTAATACCACATAAAGCCGCAAACCAAGTTTCTTAAAAATATATTCACATATAAGCGATTTTAATTATTCTCCATAAGAATAACATTGGTAATTAGTATGTAGGTTTGCTGAAACAAGGAACAGAAACAATTCGTTTTCATGCAAATATAAATAGAATTTAACTAGGCAAAGCCACATACTAAGTTTCATCAATATTCAATCATAAATAAGCGCTATATAATATTACAGTTATTCTCCATAAGAATAACATGGGGCTGAGAAAGCAGGTTTGCTGCAACAAGGAAAAAATGGGTTTTAATATATTTATCAATATAACTCAACCAAGTGAAGCTACATACCAAGTTTTATTAATTTATGTTCATTATTATGGGAGTCATTACATTTTACTTATACTCCATTAGAATAACATGGGGGCTGAGTACGCAGGTTTGCTGCCACGGGAATAATCAACAAAAATCAATTTTTTGTGCAAATTTCAATATACCAGTACTAGGTGAAGCCACATTCCAAGTTTCATCAACATACATTCATAAATAATCGAGATATCAAATTTTATTTATTCTCCATAAGGATAACATTGGACAACGTACTGTGTTTAGCACTTTGAATATCTCTGCAACGGTTGGGCGTAGAATCACAATTTAAAAACACCAAAATGATTTTTTTGTGGAACTGAACTGATTGATAAAAGCAAATGTGAAGTTTACATTAAAATACACAGAGGAAAAGCCAAAAACCTTTTTCCCATAAGATTAACATGGGCGATTTTATGAGTAGGTTTTTTTGATTTTTCCCGCAACCGCTTAACCTAGGTTAATAATTCAAAATTCTATATTATTTGTTTTTTTAAGCTTTATAGCATGTTCAAAACCAAAATTATGTTTTTTAAAAATTGTAGGGTGAAAAATACAAAAAACTGATTTTTGGAAAATTTAAAACCCCCATAAACCCCCCTTCCCATTGTCAGATTTTTCTGGTTTTCGAACTTACAGTCATGAATGTCATTTTACACATTTGAGCCAAATTTCATGAAAATCGGACGTTTTTTACTCAAGTTATCGTGTTAACGGACACACACACACACACACACACACACATATATATATATATATATATATATATATATATATATATATATATATACATATATATAAATTTGAACGAATAGTGTTTTTGGCATCTGGGAACCTCAAAACAAAAAGTTATCATGGTCTCGGACTTAAGTCTTACCATAAGACCTACGGTAATAGCTTCTTCCTTATAGGGGAAATTCGCTAAAATTACCCAACCATACACATAAACCTAGAAAATGCAGATCAGTATTTCCTAACTATTACATTAAATAATATATCTCTTATATTAGTTCTCTATTTTAGTTAAGGTTAATTTTCTTATTTTTAATCCAGGCGAGTTATTGTGTGTGTTTTTTATGTGGTATTTGTTCATATCTACGTTATATGGCTTGGATATCTTATAGTGTGTAGCTTAAACAGTTTTATTAAACACTTTTTTGTTTAGTGTAATAGCCTTTTAGTTATTTGTAACTTTACTGTAGTCTCAAACACGTAAAGAGTTTATGATCCAGCCACGAGTCTACAACGGGCTTTTCGTCTCATAAACGTATGGTAAAGTTTGACGTCCCACAGGAGCGCTTATATTGCAGATTAAACTTCTCAACTTGGTTTCCGTTCCAAAGTCATTCTTTGTTTACAATTATTACAACTGACAAGACCACTTTATTGCATCTAACGGTGTGAAAATTCGTTCATGTCTACATATCAACAAAGGCAAGTTTTGTAAGTGACCAAGAAAAAAGGCTTACTGATTAGTTGCATGTTGTAAGTTATCTGGAAACATAATTTTAATGTTCAAATTTTGCATTATTTAAAAGGCATTACATGCTTGAAAAAGGATCATTCACAGGCTCTGTTTTGGCTCGGGAATAAGTGATGGAAAAAATAAAGACACCAGTTTCTATAACGGAAATATATTCTTGATTTTGAATGAATATAATGAAAATTAAACTTCTTGAATTAAAATTATTAGGCTATCGATTTATAGTTTTATATTTACGAAATTGAATTTATAACACATTTTTACAATAAATTATTTTGAAGTATTCCTGAAACATAATTGAGTGAAAAGTACCTTTTTTCTTGAATGAAAGTGACGATCATGAATGATAGTAAGAGTTTTTGTCTTACTACTTGACGATGTTTGAGGCGAGCTGAGAACAAATTGAGAGTTTCGCTCTTCAGCTGCAACGTAGCAAATTGAGGAACGAAAAATAGCTCAAGCTTCGTTGCTGATGAACTTAGGAGCTTTAATTAGGACGTTTAAAGTCAATAAACCAAGTTAAAATATTTAATACAGAAGACAACATCCTTTATGTTTTTTTATAGCGCATAGCTTGTAACTTTCAAATGGATACAAGCATTAAATGGTAAAGAGAAAATTGGATATTCAGTATTGGTGGTACAACTAACAGTAATTAGAAAGGTTTCGACCAGTCATTTCAACATTTAAAGAAATTGTAAACAGAGACCAGATTAATCATATTTAAAAAAAAACATGACTAGAATCATGGTTGGTAAAGTGACTGTACTAAGACACGTGGAAGAGGGGAAACATATCTGTACATGCGCCAATCAGGTGCCATGCACTGTGAAAGACATGCGCCAATCAGGTGCCATGTACTGTGAAAGAATCTGTACCATACTTAAACGTAAATCAAATAAATATTTTAAACTCTTGAACTATGATACATAAACTGTCCCTAAATTTATAACGTGTTTTAGGGGAATTAACGAATAATTCGACTAACCTTTTAGCTAATTTCCCCTATAGGGAAGAAGCTATTACCGTAGGTCTCATGGCAAGACTAAGCCCGAGACCATGATAACTTTTCATTTTGAGGCCTCCAGATGCCAAAAACACCATTCACCCCCCTCCCTTTACTCCCCCTCCGATTTTATACTTTTTTGCCCTCCCCCGATTTTATATTTTTGCTAACCCCCCCGATTTTAGCGAATTTCCCCTATAGGGAAGAAGCTATTACCGTAGTCGGCATGGTAAGACCTAGGCCCGGGACCATGATAACTTTTCGTTTTGAGGTCCCCAGACCCCAAAAACACCATTCGTTCGATACTGTATATATATATATATACACCATTCGTTCGATACTGTATATATATATATATATATATATATATATATGTGTCCGTGAGTACGATAACTCTCGTAAAAATGATCCGATTTTGATGAAATTTGGTATAAACGTGTAAAGCAACATTTATGACTTTAAGTTCGAAAACCAGCCAGATCGCTCTACCCGAAGGGGTATTTTGGGGGGGTTTTGTACCCCAAAAATGGGTTTTTCGAATTTTTCACATATAATTTTTGAAATATTCAAATTTTAGTTTTCACTATTGGATTCAGCTTAAAAAACACAAAATTTGGTATTTTGATCATTTCTCTACGTCAATTGGTTACCGAGATATTGAAAGTGCTACACACAGTACGTTGTCTAATGTTATTCTTATGGAGGAAAAAGAAAATTTTTATATCTCGCCTATTTATCAACGTATACTGACGAAACTTGGTATACGGCTTCATCTGGTTGTGGACCATTGATATTTGCTCAAAAAGAAAATTTTTTACCCAAGGCTCCCGTAGCAGCAAACCTGCGTACTCAGCCCCATGTTATTCTTATGGAGAATAAGTAACGTGTTATCTGCCTTCATTGTGAAAATAAATTAATGAAATTTGGTATGTGCCTTTACCTACATGATTTGTATTGATATTTGTATAAAACCGCATTTTTTGTGTTCCTTGCTTCAGCAAACCTGCATACTCAGCTGCCATGTTATTCTTATGGAGAATAATTAAAATGTCATAAATCGTTTATTTATGAATGTATATTGATGAAACTTGGTATGTGGCTTTATGTGGTATTAATATACATATATATGCATTGGAAATTCGCTGAGTACGCAGGTTTGCTGCTACGGGGGTATTTATCTTTGCCCCAACTCCTCTTAGAATTTTTATTTTTATTTTATGTCCCTCCCAATTTTATATTTCTGCCCCCCCCGATTTTATATTTTTGCCACCCTCCAAGTCTATATTTTTTTGCTCCCCCCATTTTATATTTTGCTCCCCCCGATTTTATATTTTTGCTCCTCCCCATTTGATATTTTTTGACCCCCCCGATTTTTATTTTGCCCCCTCATCGATTTTATATTTTTATTTTATGTCCGGCCCATTTTATATTTTTGCACCCCCCTCGATTTTTTGTTTTTGCCCCCCTCCAAGTTTATATTTTTTTATCCCTCCCCGATTTTATATTTTACTCCCCCCGATTTTATATTTTTGCTCCCCCAATTTATATTTTTTGACCCCCCGATTTTTATTTTTCCCCCCTCTTCGATTTTATATTTTTATTTTATGTCCGCGCCATTTTATATTTTTTCCCACCCCCCAATTTTATATTTTGCTACCTCCTTTCCCCAATTTTATATTTATGCTTCCCTCCCCCCTCCCGATATTTTTTATATTTTTTTACTTGAGTTCCTTTATTTCTAAAAGCGAATCCGAAGTGTTACGTGTACCGATTTGGAGTCGCAAACCACACGCCGTTTACTACCCGACAGAATTTCTCGACTTAGCAACAGTACCCGAACTATCTGCCAGTATATTTCGTTAACTTTGATTTAATTGTACATTAAACGTGTAAAATGTAATTTTAACATTATAAAATAATGTGGATTGTTATTTGCTTTAGTTAATCTACTATTTATATACAACCCGTACAAAGGACGTGTACACAGTTAATGGAGAATAAGTCAAATCTTATGTCTCCCTTAATTATGACATAAATTAATTAAATTTGGTATATAGTTTCATCTCTTGTTGAGTTATACTTGCATCGAAACCCATTTTCTGTGCTCCTTGTTGTAGCAAACCTGCGTAGTCATCCCCCATGTTATTCTTATGAAGAATAATTAAAATATGGTGTACATCGCTTATTTATGATGGTAGATTGATGAAAATTGGGATGTGGCTTCACCTAGTCGAGTTAGTTTGATATTTTAATGAAAACCTATATTTTGCGTTCCTTTTGCAGCAAACCTGCTTACTTAGCCCCCATGTTATTCTCATGGAGAATGATTCTAATGTTATATATCGCTTATTCATAAATGAATATTGATAAAACTTGGTATGTGGCTTCATCTAGTTGATTTGTATTGATATTTGCATCAAAATTGTCTCAGCAAACCTACATACTCATCCCCAATGTTATTCTTATGAAGAATAATTGAAATATCGCTTGTTTGTTAATATATTTTTATGAAACTTGGTAAGCAGCTTTATGTAGTATTAAGACAAAAATGTGCATCGGAAATTCACTGAGTTCACAGGTTTTCTGTGACGGGGGTATTTAATAATGTAATATCCAGGAAAATAAAATATACAAGAGGATAATTTCCAACGGAAAATATATTCTGTGAACAAAATGTATTCAAATAATAATCTTATCAATGTAAAGAATTGAAAGGTAAATAGTTGTATTAAAACTTAGTATTATTCTTCATAAGCTTTAACAAAACATGTTATACAATAGTAAAGAAACATAAAGTAAAGGAGGAAAATGTTCAAATTTTTTTATCCAACAATTTATTCTGAGACATAGCGTGGCGGTAGTTAAAGTTTAGACAGAAGTTTATTTAACTTTCTGTTTCTCTAACGAACGAAAATATCACCTAAATTAGTTCAAATAATTGAAACTAAAAGATAGCTTTTGTTTTAAATTCGGCAACACTTTGTGGCTTATTGAAAAACGTAAACTGTAAAGAGGCTACAACACAACCGCTGAATTTCCGCGAGTCGTCGGTCTTCATAATTCAGCGACACTTCACAGTTCCAGAGGGCCACTCACGCTGCAGATCAAACTGTACACCTTCCCCAACTGTTTGCAGGTCTAACTTGTGTTTGAGCTGCACTAAACAATGTTAACTGTAACTAAGTGAACACACACTAAGTTGGATAAAGCAGTTTGCGATTCTTTGTGTGATGATAATTTAATGGATTATGTTTTATAAATCCACACGAAACATTAATATTCTGGACCAGTTAGGTTAGGTTTTATGTATAAATAATGTTCTCTAACACTTATTTGTTTTAAATTCATCAGATTGTGAGTTTATAATATTTGTTAAGAATTTATTGCGGTTTCATCACTGATTAGTAAAACCGAGTTTCACGGAGTTTTAGGGTTTAGAATCTGATCCCATCATCAGGTGAGAAGAAACCTACAAATAACAAAATTAGTAGACAAGCCTGGCAAAGCTAGGAAAAAAACCATAGTCAATCGGCATTCTTTTGACTGCTTTCTCAGTTCTTTGTTTAGCTTTCCGGTGATTTTTCCAGATTTGCTTGGATTGTGCTACTAATTTTGACATGTTCTAAGTTTATTCTCATCTGTTTCGTCATTAGATTCCAGATCCGAAAGTCGTGAAACTTTGATTTACATTAGTTTCATTTGAAAGACTGGCTAAGTCTTAACATTATGTTGTAAATTTTGCTAGTCAAATCGCAGATATTGCTTATCTTATACCGTTTAAAATTTCAATCGTTTAATTAACAGATACGGACATTATCCACCACTGATTACAAGATATAACTAACCATTAAGCCTGATGCTAACAGCTTAGAAACAGCCAATTCAAATAAACATATAATGTATTTTAAATAGCAACTGGCCAAGCTTTGCTAAGATTAAAATACTTTTTAATTTACGACGTGAGTGTTACTTTGATACCCCACTGATTGTTATTGTTTGGAAGTTATTATTACTTTGTTATCATATGAAACTGCATTAGCTCATTGTTAAAATTTTCTATTTTCAATAGGGTTTTCCTGGTATTAAGGATTTTATAATTTGATTTCGGATCCCAAAAAAGGTTTTGTGTTCAAAATAATTCTGTTTAATTCCAGTATACATGTTTCAAACAAGCATTACTCGTATTTGAGTTCGTGTATTTGTTTCCATGAATGAATAACAAAGATATATTTACATTATCCTAATACATCAGCATAATTTACTTCTGTCTCTTAAAAATTACTGTACACCATATCAGGCACAATACTACAGGTTTAGAAGAGTATTTTGTTCGGAAAAGTAATATATATTATATATTAAATATAAACCACATCATAAGAGATTCTCGTCATTTTGCACACATCCACTTTTATTTTTAACTTCAAGCCAGTTTTTTCAGCAGACCTAAACTGCAGTTTCCACAATTAATTACTAACACAGGAGCCAAACAATTTCTAATTGTAAACTTAGATAATGCAGGAAAATTTTATTATTGATAAAATTATTTAATTTTAAATAAAAACTAAAATATAAATTGTTTTTAAAATAGTAAGAGAATTAAAGAGTATAACTGAAAAAAACAATTTTAACCCAATTTTGACATGTTAAACTTTCTGGATTAAATTCGCATAACGTCATTGGGAATCCCCAGAGCGCCCTCGACCTTTAAATGGTCAAATATTCCTTTCAAAGTCGACTAAACAGCGTAAAAATCTTCGTGAACCTATACTTTTCACGTAAATAATTCTGTTTTGCAAAAAATTAAATGTTGCTGTCACTGTTTTCAGCTGTCGCGAGCACCCAGAAACCTCGTACCCCCTCGTACCCCTCATCGATGAGCTCGTACACCCTCGTACACCCTCGTACACCCTCGTACACCCTCGTACACCCTCGTACACCCTCGTACACCCTCTTACACCCTCGTACACCCTCGTACACCCTCATACATCCTCGTACACCCTCGTACATACTCGTACACCCTCGTACACTCTCTCACACCCTCGTACACCCTCGTACACCCTCGTACACCCTCGTACACCCTCGTACACCCTCGTACACCCTCGTACACCCTCGTACACCCTCGTATACCCTCGTACACACTCGTACATGTCGTACACCCTCGTACAACCTCGTACACTCTCGTACACCCTCGTACACCCTCGTACACCTCGTACACCCTCGTACCTCCTCGTACACCCTCTTACACCCTCTTACACCCTCGTAGACCTTCGTAACCATCGTACACCCTCGTACACCCTCGTACACCTCGTACACCCTTATTGTTGGTGAATCGGCACAATACTACAACTTTGCATTCTTCGCATAGAGAATTTGGTTTCATTCCGTAACCGGAATTGGATAATATTAATTCAGAATTATTTCATTACCATAGGCAGTTAACAAAACACATTTCAAGCACAAATTACTCTGTAGTACATTTTCATCTTCAGTATTCTTTTTCATTTTCAGTATTATTTTTCATTCACAGCTACCTGATTCGAGTTAAGAATGGATGACTTCTTCTTTGCTGTGATGCCTCTATGAAGGAAACCGTATAGATTTCACAAAAATATTCCAAAGAAATTTTACAAATACTGACAAAAGTAAACGAACCAGTTACATTGTACAGAAGCATAAATATCTATACAGGAAAGTAAAATTATTTTATTTAGTTAGATGTTATCTGTAAGACAAGACCATGTGTTCCTAAGTTTGCCTCAATAAAGCCATATTTTCATTTCATTTAAGCGAAATAGAAAAGTGTTGAATTATGTAAATTAAAAGCTTATGACAAACTCATATTAACAAATTATTTGATACATAATTAGTTTCTATATTTATAAAACTCTGTGAAAAATAGAGATGACAAAGTGACACCGATTGTAAAGTGAGTGACTGATTCACACAACATCAACTCACATATGAGACTGGTGGTGAGTTGGTTGAGAGTAATCTCCAGGGATTGGCTGACGGACAAACCTGATTAAACTGTAATTGGATCAGTCCGGAACTGAACTGGCTCTGTTTTGGAAGGCTCTGTTTTATCACTCGTGTCTGCGGAAGTTACTGGAGTGATACTGATGGCTCTATATAAGTGATTATGATAAAACTGTATTAGTAACCATCTAGCCTATTCCCAACATCCTACAAGCTCCTCAGTTAACTACTGTAAGATGTTTGAGTGATTTTTAAACGGAAGTATTAGGAACGTATAAATAAATGCTCCATAGCGTCATGCAATAACTCAAGGAACAAAAAAACGAAATTAGTGCATGCTACGTTGACTACTTATTGATTTACTTGGGAAGTTGAAAGGCGTAAAATATGAGAAGATGCTATTACAGTATATATATTTTACAGGGAATACTACTTGTGTAACAGTGTAGCGAATCATAGATTGAAGACTTGCCATCAATGATAAAGTGAGAAAGGGCTATTCTGTATTGGTACAATCATCTGCAATATTGGTAGTCGATATTGCTCACGTTGCTCCTATTCGAATTTGCCTTGGACGTTAACCGTTCTAAGCATTTCTCTTATTTTCTGCAGAATATTATACGTATTACGGACTTATGCATGCAAGATTAGACGTGGGTAAAGAAAATATCACAAACCTTAAAACTATTACACGTATCCCTTTTAGATAACAAATGTGACCCAGAGAAATAATATTATGAAAATAGTATTATCAATAGCATCATTACCAATAATTTGGCTTTTAAAATATAAAACAATAATATAATAAACTTTAATAAATAAGTGTATTGCTAAAACATTTTTTATTATACGTTAATGTAAACATCTGTCTAGTTTTATAAACAAATTATTTACTTTTACACCAATAAAAATCAAGAAATCACCAACTAATAAGAATGGAAACAATTTTAAATAAGAATAAATCAATAGTTTTTAAAAATATTTTATACTTTGTTTAAAAGTTTTTACTTAAATTAACATTTTTTAACTGTTGATACCGTACGTAATTTCAGGCTTGAAGAGATAATGACTTAATTTATCGCAATTTAAGGGTCGGAAAGAGGATTAAATTCTGTGTAAATACCAATCAAATCTGAACGCTGACTTCTGCGTCTTATAAATTTTCCATTATTTCAAGACCCATGCAAAAGATTAACCATAAATAAGTTACAAGACCATTAGTGCACTTCAGTGAGTCATTGGTCTTCAATATTCAGCGACAACTTCTCAGTCCCAGGTCGCCCATGCTGCCGATTAAACTGTACACCTTCCCCAACTGCATTTTGATCTACATTGCACACTAATAACAAAAACTAAATACGTAAATACTTTTTTTTATAACGGGATGTTTCTATGACCAAAATAATATGTATTAAACTTAATTATTAATGCAATCACACTTTTAAAAAATTTTAAAAAATATTTAAAATTATCTCTATAAAATTTGAGTCCAGATTTTAGAAAATAATTATGCTTCCTTTCTCTATAATATAATTTACAAATTCGGGTTTTAATTCGAGGTTTAAAGTTCCAACTGTTTTACAAACATTGATCGAATATTATAATTGAAGCTAAGAACAACTATTAAGCTTTATGAAATCACTATGAATATTTTTTATATTATTTACGTTAGCTACATTTCTAGACTCATAACTATACAAAGGTTTTATAAGGCATGTAGTCGTATGAATTTATAAAGGTTTTGTAATTTGTAATTTGTTAAGTAAGGTGAATCCTTACTTCTTACCAATTATTAATCTTCCAATTCTAAAGCAAAAGGGAAAACCATCTCCGCTATTCCAATGATGTTATGTGTATTTGACTATGTGTCAAATAAATAAACAAAGGGTTAAAAAAGCAATAATGTTTTTTATATTTTGTGTATAGAGGTACATCCTTTATACCTTATACCTTTTAGTTTCAACAAAAATTAAAACGGCGTGGATCAAGTATCTACTGTTATAATTTAAAGGTGTTTAAATATTATTATTACAAATAATATCAAGTTAACTAAAACAATTTAGTTATAAAGTTTCCCACGCGATTATCTTGTTATTGTAAGATGCAACCTATCTAATATTGCATTATGCCACGAGAAGACTCGATTAAGATGTATATAGTTCGATCGTTACCGACAATGTGGCGCTAACCACCCTAACCCAGTTCTTGAGGTTATCTTCGTTGTAACGATAATTGGTTAGGATATACAGTCAAAGTAAATAAGTAATATAGTATAACTAAAAATGTGCAAAACCGAGGACGTAGCTCAAACTAACATTTTATCAGTAAGAAAGAGACGAATATTTAAAATTAGAGCTAGTGAAATTTAAATATTAAAATTGTGTTTAAGTTACAATGTTGAAACGATAAAAAAGTATGGCGTTGCGTTGGTGTGAAATCCACGTTGCATTGTTTTATGTGATTATACAATAGTGGCATTCATCGTGCAAATAATGTAGCTTCATTCCAAACCCGCAATTGGAAAATATCAATGAGAGAACTGCAATTCTTTATTATCAATAGGCAGTTATTGAAAACGTATACATTTAAAATAAGGATTATTTCTTATACATTTCTTTCCTCAATAGCCTTTCCTTTATAGTTACCTCAATATAACCTGTTACAGTAAGTTAACTGAAGATTAACTACTTCTTAGACCGGAACTTTATCTGTAGGAAATCGTAGTGGAATGTTATCAGCTGCCTATATGACACATTGACTTCACATGTCTAAAATCTTAGCATTAAAACAGTTTAAACACTAAAACAAAACTAAAATAGTTTTGATATAAATTATTGTTGTTTTCCAAGTACACAAAACACAACTTAAAAAGATGATTTAGGGTGCTATGTAGTAATTAAACTAAGGTGATTCAGCAAGTCTCGTGCATTTGCATTCTTAGGAGTCTTTATCCTACTCTTATTAAAATCTTAGTTTTATTTTAATCATTCTATAGGGTAATTAACGTCAAATAAATATGCTTTTTTGTTGAACTTACCACCAAACTTTAGTATAAAAAAGGGCTTTCTTACTATTCGTCTTTGATTCTTATTTTGTTTTGTTTTAGCGAATTTCCCCTATAGGGAAGAAGCTATTACCGTAGGTGTCATCGTAAGACTTAAGCCCGAGACCATGATAACTTTTTGTTTTGAGGTCCCCAGATGCCAAAAACACTATTCGTTCAAATTTATATATATATATATGTGTGTGTCCGTTAATACGATAACTTGAGTAAAAAACGTCCGATTTTGATGAAATTTGGCTCAAATGTGTAAAATGACATTCATGACTTTGAATTCGAAAACCAGAAAAATCAGACTATGGGAAGGGGGGTTTATGGGGGTTTTAAATTTTCAAAAAATCAGTTTTTTGCATTTTTCACCCTACAATTTTTAAAAAACTTAATTTTGGTTTTGACCATGTTATAGAGCTTAAAAGAACAAATAATTTAGTATTTTGAATTATTAACCTAGGTTAAGTGGTTGCGGAGAAAATCCAAAAAAACCTGCTCATACAATCTCCCATGTTAATGTTATGGGAAAAACGTTTTTGGCTTTTCCTCAGTTTATTTTAATGTAAACTTCACATTTGCTTTTACCAATCTTTTCAGTTTCACAAAACAATCATTTTGGTGTTTAAATTGTGATTCTACGCCTAACCGTTGCAGAGATATTCAAAGTGCTAAACACAGTATGTTGTCCAATGTTATCCTTATGGAGAATAAATAAAATTTGATATCTGGATTATTTATGAATGTATGTTGATGAAACTTGGTATGTGGCTTCACGTAGTACTGGTACATTGATATTTGCACAAAAAATTGATTTTTTGTTGATTATTCCCGTAGCAGCAAACCTGCGTACTCAGCCCCCATGTTATTCTTATGGAGAATAAGTAAAATGTAATGTCTCCCTTAATTATGAACATAAATTAATAAAACTTGGTATTTAGCTTCACTTGGTTGAGTTATATTGATAATTTTATAAAAACCCATTTTTCTGTTCCTTGTTGCAGCAAACCTGCTTTCTCAGCCCCATGTTATTCTTATGGAGAATAACTATAATGTTATATAGCGCTTATTTATGATTGAATATTGATGAAACTTAGTATGTGGTTTCGCCTAGTTAAATTCTATTTATATTTGCATAAAAACCAATTGTTTCGGTTCCTTCTTTCAGCAAACCTACATACTCATTACCAATGTTATTCTTATGGAGAATAATTAAAATCGCTTATATGTGAATATATTTTTATGAAACTTGGTTTGCGGCTTTTTGTAGTATTAAGACATATATTATGCATTGGAAATTCGCTGAGTACGCAGGTTTGCTGCGGCGGGGGTATTTGTTTTTATCTTTAACAATCAGAGATGACAAAGTGACACCGATTGTAATGTGAGTGACTGATTCACACAACATCAACTCACATATGAGACTGGTGGTGAGTTGTTGAGAGTAATCTCCAGGGATTGTCTGACGGACAAACCTGATCAAACTGTAATTGGATCAGTCCGGAACTGAACTGGCTCTGTTTGGAAGGCTCTGTTTTATCACTCGTGTCTGCGGAAGTTATTGGAAGTATTATTGAAGTGTCTAGCACAAGTGATTGTGGTAGTACTGATGTCACTTATTTAAGCCGTAGTAATTATTATATTAGATGTGTTCGTAGTATATCCTCCATGTTAGTAAGTTAAAGGTTTTAATTTAAAACGACGAATAGAAAGACAATTAAAGAAATTCCTGATATCTAATTCTACATATATTTCTGTCTATATTCATACTCGGAGGGTTGACATTGTGATTTCACAATGCTGGTTTCCCTCAAGGATTCCAGACTTCGCTTAACACATCAAACCGAAGGGCTTTAATTACAAATTTGAAACTGGACTGGGCTGAACCTAACTTGTTATTATAAAGTACAAAAGCACAAATAATGTGTTATTCGCTAGAGGAACAATAACAAAAAGAATTCAATAAGAAGTGCCAGTCAAACTAACGACACAAAATTACCAACTAGTGTTTGTGTTAGGTACAAAGTCATATGGTTAAAACACACTCTGCTCGAAAGACATCATTAGTATGACATTTAACCTACTCAAGAGTTCTTTGGTAGAACAGTCAAGTTTAATTTGTAGCGAGATACAGTTGTTACAATTACACAATGTGTGTTAAGCTCGAGACAAAGTGGATTTAGCTGTGTTTGTTGTCGTGATCAGGTAATTAGTCATACCGGTAATGAAGGGAGATACAGTTGTTACAATTACACAATGTGTATTAAGCTCGAGACAAAGTGTATTTAGCTGTGTTTGTTGTCGTGATCATGTAATTAGTCATACCGGTAATGAAGGGAGATACAGTTGTTACAATTACACAATGTGTATTAAGCTCGAGACAAAGTGTATTCAGCTGTGTTTGTTGTCGTGATCAGGTAATTAGTCATACCGGTAATGAAGCACCTGTGCAGCTCCTTAGAGTGACGAAAGACGAATGTTCTCAGAGTTTCTTGTAAAAACATAGTCACAGTGTTTAATTTGATCATTACAATTTAAAATTGTTTTATGGCCAAAATAACCATAAGCTGTTTATTTATGTTTATGCCACTTAATTGGCTGTTTGCGGTATGTTTGCTCACAACTGTGTATAATATCCAACCAATACTGTCTCCTAAATTGTATAGTTTATGTTTAAGTTTAATTAGAACTCGTACTCAATAACAACATCATTGAACTACATTTGTTAGCACATAAACTGTTTTACTCGCGACAGATCCACTAGTTTCAATGTTACCGGTTACAAGTACTCACACTTTAGGGATGGACAATAACTGTTGAAGAATAAAGAAGACAAAAGAGTTTAATTTCAAATGTATAAGAGACTCCGACTAATAGAATTTGGCCCTGTATGCAAAACTGTAGAAATACCTTTTCCTGTCTCTTAGACTATTAAGAATTTTTTTATTTTTAGCGAATTTCCCCTATAGGGAAGAAGCTATTACCGTAGTCGGCATGGTAAGACCTAGGCCCGGGACCATGATAACTTTTCGTTTTGAGGTCCCCAGACCCCAAAAACACCTTTCGTTCGAAACTGTATATATATATATATATATATATATATATATATATATATATATATATATATATATGTGTGTGTGTGTGTGCCCGTGAGCACGATAACTCTCGTAAAAATTATCCGATTTTGATGAAATTTGGTATAAACGTGTAAAGTAACATTTATGACTTTAAGTTCGAAAACCAGCCATATCGCTCTATCCCAAGGGGTATTGTGGGGGGGTTTTGTACCCCAAAAATGGGTTTTTCGAATTTTTTATTTATAATTTTGGAAATAGTCAAATTTTATTTTTTCCCATTGGATTCAGCTTAAAAAACACACAATTTGGTATTTTGATCATTTCTCTACGTCAATTGGTTATCGAGATATTGAAAGTGCTAAACACAGTACGTTGTCTAATGTTATTCTTATGGAGAAAAATAAAAATTGTATATCTTGCTTATTTATGAACGTATTCTGACGAAACTTGGTATACAGCTTCATCTGGTTGTGGACAATTGATATTTGCTCAAAAAGACAATTTTTTACCTAAGGCTCCCGTAGCAGCAAACCTGCGTACTCAGCCCCATGTTATTCTTATGGAGAATAAGTAACGTGTTATCTGCCTTCATTATGAAAATAAATTAATGGAATTTGGTATGTGGCTTTACCTACATGATTTGTATTGATATTTGTATAAAACCCCATTTTTTGTGTTCCTTGCTTCAGCAAACCTGCATACTCAGCTGCCATGGTATTCTTATGGAGAATAATTAAAATGTCATAAATCGTTTATTTATGAATGTATATTGATGAAACTTGGTATGTTGCTTTATGTGGTATTAAGATACATATATATGCATTGGAAATTCGCTGAGTACGCAGGTTTGCTGCTACGGGGGTATTTATTCATGCAGTAATTTTTATTTTTGAAATGTATATAAAAAATGTACTTTGAAAAATCAAATACAACAAATGCTGACCATTTACAGTGCTTTTTGAATAGTTATTTAGTCTCCATATGCATAAATTTCAACAAAAAAGTATTCAGTTGATATATTTTTCTAATCTTGTGAAGAAAATAACAACCCCCATACTCTGAAAAGGACTGATGCTGATGTAATTTGAATTAAATTTAATATTAAACCGCGAAGTTTATTCAAATTTAATTTTTATATTTCATAGTTAAAATAACACCCCTTTCAATTACGATTTCCTATACATAATGTTTGTTGTACCAAAAAAAATGTTTCTTTTAAAAACACCACATATCGTATGCTTTCAAATTTGAAGTATAACTCTTACATTTATTTCTTTATTTCCCCCACTTATTAATTGACTACGTTTAATTTGTCTATAGATGCGTTCTTTTGACAGTTCATGATTCATTAATAAATACCCCCGTCGCAGCAAACTTGCGTGCTCAGCGAATTTCCAATGCAATGTCTTAATGCCACATAAAACCGCATACCAAATTTCATAAAAATATATTCACAAATAAGCGATATATACAATTTGAATTATTCTCCATAAGAATAACATTGGGGATGAGTACACAAGTTTGCTGCAACAAGGAACAGAAAATATGCGTTTTCATGTAAATATCAATATTACTCAACTAGGTGAAGAGCCACATACCAAGTTTTATTAATTTATGTTCATAATTAAGGGAGACATTATATTTTACTTATTCTCCATAAGAATAACATGGGGGCTGATTACGCAGGTTTGCTGCTACGGGGATTATCGGTAAAAATTGCTTTTTTGTGCAAATAACAATAGACCACAACCAGATGAAGCCGTATACCAAGTTTCGTTAGTACACGTTCATAAACAAGCGAGATATAATTTTTTCTTATTCTTCATGAGAATAGATAGAATTGGACAACGGACCGTACTGTGTTTAGCACTTTCAATATCTCTGTAACCAATTGACGTAAAGAAATTATCAAAATACCAAATCGTGTGTTATTTAAACCTAAATCCACTAGTGGAAACTAAAATTTGACTTTTTCAAATATAACGTTTAAAACTTCAAAAAACCCATTTTTGGGTACAAAATCCCCTCAAAATACCACTTCGGATGGGTCGATCCCTCTGGTTGTCGAACCTAAATCAGACCTTTTTTACTAGAGTTATTGCACCCACGGACACACACATATATTATATATATATATATATATATACAGTTTCGAACGAATGGTGTTTTTGGGATCTGGGGACCTCAAAACGAAAAGTTATCATGGTCCCGGGCCTAGGTCTTACCATGCCGACTACGGTAATAGCTTCTTCCCTATAGGGGAAATTCGTTAAAAATAAACTATACAATTTTATGTTTATGAACGATATTTATGTATAGTAATTACAGGTATATACAGGGTGTCACAAAAATGCGTAGCGCGCTATGCAGAACCGGATTCTACATACAAAAACAAGTCGAAAATGTACAGTAACATTTTTGCGATTTCGGATTAGTTTAGTCGTAATCGGCCATTTTGTATTTTTTTGAAAATAATTAATAATTCAAAAACCCTTCGAGATATTTTTTTGAAACTTGGTATAAACTTTAAGTTTCTGGTTTTTAACATTTTCAAAAAACAATTTTTATTTAACTTATCAAATTTTAAAATGGCGGCCATTTAAATATTTCAAAGTCAAATTCCATGAAAAATAGCAACTAAAACAAAATTTTACAAGACATAAAATTTAAAGGACTTGGTCAAATGCACTAGGGAATTTGACTTTGAAAATGTTATGTGGCCACCATTTTGAAATATATTATAAAAAATTGCCATAACATTTTTGTTTATTAACCGATTTTTACAGTAAAAATGTCATTGGATTTGGATTACAAAGCGCTTTAAAATGTATGTCTTGTAAAATTTTGTTTCAGTTGCTAGTTGTCATGGAATTTGACTTTGAAATATTTAAATGGCCGCCATTTTGAAATTTGATAAGGTTAATAAAAATTATTTTTGGAAAAATGTTAAAAACCAGAAACATAAAGTTTATACCAAGTTTCAAAAAAAATCTCGGAGGGTTTTTGAATTATTAATTGTTTAAAAAAAAATACAAAATGGCGGATTACGCCTAAACTAAGCCGAAATCGAACAAATTTTACTCTACATTTTCAACTTGTTTTTGTATGTAGAATATGGTTCTGCAAAGCGCGCTACGCATTTTTGTGACACCCTGTATATATGCCTACATGCGATTAATACTGGCCAAAATGTATTGCTCCATCACAGATTGATAAACAAGTTTAACACAGCTTCTCTTTATGCCAGAGATAGTAACAAAATGGCCAAACCGAATGTCATAAAATATGACTGGCCGCAACTGATAACAAAGAGGAATGGCGGTAGTGGAAAGGGGGGAAGGGGGTGAAACGGAACTGGAAGGGGATGAAAAGGGGAAGGGATGAATTTCATATCTGATGTGAAATATCTACCTTCATTTGAAACTTTTGGAAATGTTTTTCTCTTATTTTGTTTAGTACATAAAAATAAAATAATGTAAACAGTTATTTATAAACGTCACTTAATTCGTTGAAAATAAGTTAAAATTAACATTAACGGATGGTATTGGTATATTAAACTAAATTTATATATTAACATCCGCATTAGTGCTAGTCATAATTTTTTACTTTTCTGTATAAAGTACTTAATATTGTAAAAACTCCAATATTTTCTTCCGTTTATTAATGTTTGTGAAAAGTCAATTAAACATATATTTCACTGCGTTAATTCAAAAAGTAATTATTTTGAAATTAGTATATCTAAGTAGAGAAGAACTGAGGGTTTAACCCCGTAATCGGCGCTTTTTTCCCATGTTATTCTTATGGGGATCAGTTTTTGCGCCGACGCCCGATCCCGCCTTACACAAGTTTCCTTGTTAGCCTATACTAATGTCCAACCCTTGCCTATATTAAATATATTTTCCCAATCCCCATCCCTCCTCTATATTTTTTAAAATTAATTTTCAAATTCAGGCTAAAAAACTATCTTTAGTGTTTATAGTCCGATTTGTCTGCAATTTGGATATGTTACTGTCCTAGGCAAGTGTTTTAATAAATTCCACTTACATTTCCCAAATTCACTATAACGGTCAAATTAAAAAATATTTTTGAAAAATACTATAGTGCCAATTGCCACCTTCTTTATTAACTGTCCGATTTGTCTTCAATTTGGATATGTTATTGTCCTAGGCAAGTGGTTTAATAAATTCCACTTACATATCCCAAATTCACCATTACGGTCAAATTAAAAAATATTTTTGAAAAATACTGCCAATTGCCAACTTTTTTATTTACTGCCCGATTTATTTAAAATTTGGATATGCTATTGACCTAGGCAAGTGTTTTAATAAATTCCACTTACATATCCCAAATTCACTATTACGGTCAAATTAAAAAATATTTTTGAAAAATACTGCCAATTGCCAACTTCTTTATTTACTGTCCGATTTGTTTAAAATTTAGATATGTTATTGTTATAGGCAAGTGTTTTAATAAATTAGCCTTACATTTCCCAAATTCACTATTACAGTCAAATAAAATAATATTTTTGAAAAATACTGCCAATTGCCAACTTCTTTAATTACTGTCCGATTTGTTTAAAATTTGGATATGTTATTGTTGTAGGCTAGTGTATATGCACCATCCACATTTTACAAATATTGCGGTTAAATTTTAAAAAATTTGGAAAAATACTGCCAATTGGCAACTTCTTTATTTATGGTCTGATTTGTTTAAAATTTATATATGTCATTATTCTAGGCTAGTGTATATGTACCATCCACATTTGACAAATTAACTATAATGGTCAAATTTAAAAAATATTTTGAAAAATATACTAACAATTTCAAACTTCTTTATTTACTGTCTGATTTATTTTCGGATATGTTATAGCTCTTATATAGGTAACAAGACCACACTACCACACGTTCCACTACCCCCTATAATACAGTATTTTGTCTTTTTTGTTTGTTTATTTTGCTGTAATCCCAAAACTGACTTTGCTGTTTATTGTCCGATTTGCCTACACTTTGGATATTGTCCTAAGCATTTATTGTCTGATTTATTTTTGGATATGTTATAGCCCCCAACTATTATATCTAAAATTACAATATTATTTCCACCTATAATACAGTTGATGTGTTGTTTGTTTTGCCGCAACCTAAAAACTAACATTGGTATTTGTGTTTTTACAAAACTATATTTTGTAAATTACTACCAATAACTCCTTTATTTACTTTTCGACTTGTTATATCCCCTTATATCTAAATTTACCGTATATTTTTTCCCTTTTAGTGCTGTTTTGTCGTAACCAAACTTTGGATATGACTGCAATATATTACTGGCCATTGCATAAGTAAATACCCCATTTCCAAATTCACTATTACGGTTGGATTAAAAAAAATAAATACAAGCTTATTATATACATCCAGCTGATAAGTAATATATATCTACAAAATATTTATGGTCAGAACTGCCTAAATTTTGGATATGTTTTAAGCCAATGCGATAGCAAAAAATAAATTTTTAAAACCCAAAACAACTAAACACAAAACACTAATCTTTCTTTGTGCTTGTTTGGAGTAGTCTTTATTTTATCCAACTTAATTTTAATTTTGCAGTTAAAATCAAACTTCCCACATTCTAGCTCCCTTTCCAGCCAGTGGTTGGAGACATAAAGGTTACGAATATTTTCAAACTGTACAATATATCTTTTTCCACCCCTATGTTGGACTTGTTTAATAGCGCTTATTAATAATTCCGCACCATATTCCAAATCCTCCAGTCTACTACATTCTTTAAATTTAACATTGCCTTTAATATCTTGCATCTCTATGTCTTCTTGTCCAACATCATCCCACTCATTGTTACGGAAACTTAGGTTTTCTATTTTTGGAAAGGAATTGCCATAAAATGTTGCGGTTCCGTTAGTGTTAAAGCTTGCAAGTGGCTCGTTGGTAGGTAGATAAATAATGTCCAAATAACCACTGTATGGCAACACGCTATAACCTTGCCTATTCTTATTTATCTCTATAAATACAGTTTTACAGACACCTTTAACATAGTATACACCCCTCCGTCCATCCTTTTCTGCCAACACTCCCACAAACTTGTTGTTTACTACAAACGCATACACTATATAATGTCCATAATGCTCTAGATCCTCCCAACGTCGCAGGAAGTAATCTTTTAATTTATCCTCTCTTTCCCTTCTTTCTTGTTCTTTAGCCAACTGTGCTTTGTATTCCTCTGCAACAGTATTTTCCACATATTCCAATTTACGCTTATTACTGTCAATGTCTTCTAATTCCAATTTCCTCTTTTTGGAACAACTCTCTAAGAAAGGCTTGGAAAGTGGCTCTATTTCTTTAATAGTGTATGGGTACAGTTTATTGGTCCGGCTTCTTAAAACGTAGGGAGTAAGGTTAGGACTTTCCACTAAGCCTAATTCTTCTAAATTGATGTGTTTAGGTATAGTGGAGAAAGGTGTATTTGATTTTGTAAAACATGTGCCCCCAGATTTGATGTAACACTTATGCTTTACACTTATGGCATCAGGAAACTCCTCTATTACCTCCACATAGTTAGTTGGTAAACAGTTAAAGCTAAATGCAGATAGAGCATACTTTATTAACTTTTCCCTTTGTGTACTATCTTTTGGCAGTTTTAGTTGTACTCCAGTTATCTTTTTCGTATTACTACTACCCCAATATGCGTATTGTAATAAATCGTTAAACACTAAACAACAACTGTTTTGTAATTGATTGGCAACTTTCACCCACATCTTATGCAGAGGTACAGCATAGAATGGAGCATTTTGGAAGTACCTTTTGTTGTCTTCTATTAGACTTAAACAATCTCTTAAAGGTTCAAACCCTTTACCAAAACCTCTACAATAGTTAAAGATTGTTGCCTCTAACCTTGTTATTCCATTCTCTTTAGATAGTTTAGACGAGAACGTTTCTTTTAGTCTCGCATCTGGACAGTTTACAAAGTTTATTATATGGTTTCCTATACTTTTAACTACTCCAGGGCTTGTAATCTGGCATATAAATTTATTATATATTTTTACCCAGCTATTTACATTAAACCATGTTAAACAGTCTTTACTAACATGGAAATTATCTACAATAACATTATATCCATTCTTGTACTCCCTTGGTAGCAAAAGTTAAAGTTTTCTGTAAGATATTGGCACATTTCCTCTTTATTAAATATTCCAGCCAAATCTAGTGTTATATCGAAATCCATAAGATAGTACATTTCTTTTTCCAGATCTTGCAGTATCTTTGGAAGGTCTTCCAACAAATCCTTAATTTTAACATTTGCAAGCTCTATTTTATAGGGAATTGCTATAGGATCATCGTACTTTTGTTTAATTTGGTCAATATCCTTCTTTATTATTTGTAACACACCCTCGCTTTGGACCCCAGAGGACCTCTCCAAGGAGAATGGTAGTTTGGCCACAACACCATGTCGAGCTAAAGAGAACTTTTTAAATATTCCTCGTAAGTAGCTATTAAACGAGCCACATATTTCCTTCTTAACTTTAAATTTATTCCGAACGTCCCCATCACAATCCGTAACATTGGTTATCTTAACTAACATTAAGTTATCACAAAACGCATCCGTTATAGATGTTAAGTTATTTAATTTTGGTTCGCCCTCGCATTAGTTTATATTACCTATGTCTGTAAGAAGGTTATTATTACGGAGATTTTCTAATAAAAACCATATACCGAATCTTTCGTTAGTAGGTTTAATACAATTTCCCAATAAATGGCTAACAGAGTACATTTCTTTTATACAAAAAAAGTAGCGGAAACATGTAAACAGGACAGATTACACTATAGGTATATATGTGTTGTAAATATATGGATATTGTATATAAACATAGGCGAGCGGTAAGTGTAACATGTACGTGGACACTTAGACCCATGTGCAAATACAGATACGCACATTCTACAAGACCTGTACATAGATCTGTTGTATAAGCAGCAGAATAGACGTCTCACCCATTGTGTTGTTGTAAAGTAAAACATAAATGTAACTTGTGCTGGATACAACCGGCCAAATATTAGACAGGAAATGTGTTGGAAGTGTATTGCCAAATAGTAAGACAAATCACATAGTGCAGCATGTACGCAATCCATTACTATTTAGACAAAGGTCAGTATAGGTACAACATCCGATATATTAGCTAAATCCACAATCAAACTTGGAAAACAAACAGTAACAAATTAATATTATAGTAACAGAAATAATAAGAGTATAAGGACAGTAATATTTAAAGTTTATAAAACAACACGAATGCAGAGACACAATAAATAACACACTCCAACACATTTGGACACAGGCACAGATACTGGTTTACAGCCATTTAACACAACTTTACAGGTTCTGTTAACTGACACAAAAACAGTTTGTAAATTATGTAAGAAATATATGTAATATAAACAAATTTAACACAATCATAACATTTTGAGGACACAATGTTTGGACTGGGTTTAGCTAATATATCGGATGTTGTACCAATACTGACCTTTGTCTAAATAGTAATGGATTGCGTACATGCTGCACTATGTGATTTGTCTTACTATTTGGCAATACACTTCCAACACATTTCCTGTCTAATATTTGGCCGGTTGTATCCAGCACAATTTACATTTATGTTTTACTTTACAACAACACAATGGGTGAGACGTCTATTCTGCTGCTTATACAACAGATCTATGTACAGGTCTTGTAGAATGTGCGTATCTGTATTTGCACATGGGTCTAGGTGTCTACGTACATGTTACACTTACCGCTCGCCTATGTTTATATACGATATCCATATATTTACAACACATATATACCTATAGTGTAATCTGTCCTGTTTACATGTTTCCGCTACTTTTTTTGTATAAAAGAAATGTACTCTGTTAGCCATTTATTGGGAAATTGTATTAAACCTACTAACGAAAGATTCGGTATATGGTTTCTATTAGAAAATCTCCGTAATAATAACCTTCTTACAGACATAGGTAATATAAACTATTGCGAGGGCGAACCAAAATTAAATAACTTAACATCTATAACAGATGCGTTTTGTGATAACTTAATGTTAGTTAAGATAACCAATGTTACGGATTGTGATGGGGACGTTCGGAATAAATTTAAAGTTAAGAAGGAAATATGTGGCTCGTTTAATAGCTACTTACGAGGAATATTTAAAAAGTTCTCTTTAGCTCGACATGGTGTTGTGGCCAAACTACCATTCTCCTTGGAGAGGTCCTCTGGGGTCCAAAGCGAGGGTGTGTTACAAATAATAAAGAAGGATATTGACCAAATTAAACAAAAGTACGATGATCCTATAGCAATTCCCTATAAAATAGAGCTTGCAAATGTTAAAATTAAGGATTTGTTGGAAGACCTTCCAAAGATACTGCAAGATCTGGAAAAAGAAATGTACTATCTTATGGATTTCGATATAACACTAGATTTGGCTGGAATATTTAATAAAGAGGAAATGTGCCAATATCTTACAGAAAACTTTAACTTTTGCTACCAAGGGAGTACAAGAATGGATATAATGTTATTGTAGATAATTTCCATGTTAGTAAAGACTGTTTAACATGGTTTAATGTAAATAGCTGGGTAAAAATATATAATAAATTTATATGCCAGATTACAAGCCCTGGAGTAGTTAAAAGTATAGGAAACCATATAATAAACTTTGTAAACTGTCCAGATGCGAGACTAAAAGAAACGTTCTCGTCTAAACTATCTAAAGAGAATGGAATAACAAGGTTAGAGGCAACAATCTATAACTATTGTAGAGGTTTTGGTAAAGGGTTTGAACCTTTAAGAGATTGTTTAAGTCTAATAGAAGACAACAAAAGGTACTTCCAAAATGCTCCATTCTATGCTGTACCTCTGCATAAGATGTGGGTGAAAGTTGCCAATCAATTACAAAACAGTTGTTGTTTAGTGTTTAACGATTTATTACAATACGCATATTGGGGTAGTAGTAATACGAAAAAGATAACTGGAGTACAACTAAAACTGCCAAAAGATAGTACACAAAGGGAAAAGTTAATAAAGTATGCTCTATCTGCATTTAGCTTTAACTGTTTACCAACTAACTATGTGGAGGTAATAGAGGAGTTTCCTGATGCCATAAGTGTAAAGCATAAGTGTTACATCAAATCTGGGGGCACATGTTTTACAAAATCAAATACACCTTTCTCCACTATACCTAAACACATCAATTTAGAAGAATTAGGCTTAGTGGAAAGTCCTAACCTTACTCCCTACGTTTTAAGAAGCCGGACCAATAAACTGTACCCATACACTATTAAAGAAATAGAGCCACTTTCCAAGCCTTTCTTAGAGAGTTGTTCCAAAAAGAGGAAATTGGAATTAGAAGACATTGACAGTAATAAGCGTAAATTGGAATATGTGGAAAATACTGTTGCAGAGGAATACAAAGCACAGTTGGCTAAAGAACAAGAAAGAAGGGAAAGAGAGGATA
Source organism: Allygus modestus (assembly GCA_963675035.1). Classification (NCBI taxonomy): domain Eukaryota; kingdom Metazoa; phylum Arthropoda; class Insecta; order Hemiptera; family Cicadellidae; genus Allygus; species Allygus modestus. The sequence continues at coordinate 427,019,349 of OY776111.1, forward strand.
AATTAAAAGATTACTTCCTGCGACGTTGGGAGGATCTAGAGCATTATGGACATTATATAGTGTATGCGTTTGTAGTAAACAACAAGTTTGTGGGAGTGTTGGCAGAAAAGGATGGACGGAGGGGTGTATACTATGTTAAAGGTGTCTGTAAAACTGTATTTATAGAGATAAATAAGAATAGGCAAGGTTATAGCGTGTTGCCATACAGTGGTTATTTGGACATTATTTATCTACCTACCAACGAGCCACTTGCAAGCTTTAACACTAACGGAACCGCAACATTTTATGGCAATTCCTTTCCAAAAATAGAAAACCTAAGTTTCCGTAACAATGAGTGGGATGATGTTGGACAAGAAGACATAGAGATGCAAGATATTAAAGGCAATGTTAAATTTAAAGAATGTAGTAGACTGGAGGATTTGGAATATGGTGCGGAATTATTAATAAGCGCTATTAAACAAGTCCAACATAGGGGTGGAAAAAGATATATTGTACAGTTTGAAAATATTCGTAACCTTTATGTCTCCAACCACTGGCTGGAAAGGGAGCTAGAATGTGGGAAGTTTGATTTTAACTGCAAAATTAAAATTAAGTTGGATAAAATAAAGACTACTCCAAACAAGCACAAAGAAAGATTAGTGTTTTGTGTTTAGTTGTTTTGGGTTTTAAAAATTTATTTTTTGCTATCGCATTGGCTTAAAACATATCCAAAATTTAGGCAGTTCTGACCATAAATATTTTGTAGATATATATTACTTATCAGCTGGATGTATATAATAAGCTTGTATTTATTTTTTTTAATCCAACCGTAATAGTGAATTTGGAAATGGGGTATTTACTTATGCAATGGCCAGTAATATATTGCAGTCATATCCAAAGTTTGGTTACGACAAAACAGCACTAAAAGGGAAAAAATATACGGTAAATTTAGATATAAGGGGATATAACAAGTCGAAAAGTAAATAAAGGAGTTATTGGTAGTAATTTACAAAATATAGTTTTGTAAAAACACAAATACCAATGTTAGTTTTTAGGTTGCGGCAAAAAAACAACACATCAACTGTATTATAGGTGGAAATAATATTGTAATTTTAGATATAATAGTTGGGGGCTATAACATATCCAAAAATAAATCAGACAATAAATGCTTAGGACAATATCCAAAGTGTAGGCAAATCGGACAATAAACAGCAAAGTCAGTTTTGGGATTACAGCAAAATAAACAAACAAAAAAGACAAAATACTGTATTATAGGGGGTAGTGGAACGTGTGGTAGTGTGGTCTTGTTACCTATATAAGAGCTATAACATATCCGAAAATAAATCAGACAGTAAATAAAGAAGTTTGAAATTGTTAGTATATTTTTCAAAATATTTTTTAAATTTGACCATTATAGTTAATTTGTCAAATGTGGATGGTACATATACACTAGCCTAGAATAATGACATATATAAATTTTAAACAAATCAGATCATAAATAAAGAAGTTGCCAATTGGCAGTATTTTTCCAAATTTTTTAAAATTTAACCGCAATATTTGTAAAATGTGGATGGTGCATATACACTAGCCTACAACAATAACATATCCAAATTTTAAACAAATCGGACAGTAAATAAAGAAGTTGGCAATTGGCAGTATTTTTCAAAAATATTTCTTTATTTGACTGTAATAGTGAATTTGGGAAATGTAAGGCTAATTTATTAAAACACTTGCCTATAAAAATAACATATCTAAATTTTAAACAAATCGGACAGTAAATAAAGAAGTTGGCAATTGGCAGTATTTTTCAAAAATATTTTTTAATTTGACCGTAATAGTGAATTTGGGAAATGTAAGTGGAATTTATTAAAACACTTGCCTAGGACAATAACATATCTAAATTTTAAACAAATCGGACAGTAAATAAAGAAGTTGGCAATTGGCAGTATTTTTCAAAAATATTTTTTAATTTGACCGTAATAGTGAATTTGGGATATGTAAGTGGAATTTATTAAAACACTTGCCTAGGTCAATAGCATATCCAAATTTTAAATAAATCGGGCAGTAAATAAAGAAGTTGGCAATTGGCAGTATTTTTCAAAAATATTTTTTAATTTGACCGTAATAGTGAATTTGGGATATGTAAGTGGAATTTATTAAACCACTTGCCTAGGACAATAACATATCCAAATTGAAGACAAATCGGACAGTTAATAAAGAAGGTGGCAATTGGCACTATAGTATTTTTCAAAAATATTTTTTAATTTGACCGTTATAGTGAATTTGGGAAATGTAAGTGGAATTTATTAAAACACTTGCCTAGGACAGTAACATATCCAAATTGCAGACAAATCGGACTATAAACACTAAAGATAGTTTTTTAGCCTGAATTTGAAAATTAATTTTAAAAAATATAGAGGAGGGATGGGGATTGGGAAAATATATTTAATATAGGCAAGGGTTGGACATTAGTATAGGCTAACAAGGAAACTTGTGTAAGGCGGGATCGGGCGTCGGCGCAAAAACTGATCCCCATAAGAATAACATGGGAAAAAAGCGCCGATTACGGGGTTAAACCCTCAGTTCTTCTCTACTTATCTTTTACCAAAAAACATGTTTTTGTTATTTATATTTGATCTTATATCAACTGTAGGTAGGTGAGAGTTTAAATACCTGGCAACAACAAAGAAAATAGAGCGTTCTTTTTAACAGACACAATAAAATGGGAATCACTTTGCATAAAGCGATGAATCAAGATCTCAGAGAAGGTGGAATCTTTCTATCTGCTTTATAAGTAGTGGTGAAATGATGGTTTAACCCCAGAATCGGCGCTTTTTTCCCATGTTATTCTTATGGGGATCAGTTTTTGAGCCGACGCCCGATCCTACCCTACACAAATTTTCTTTTTGGCCCCTGCCTTATTTTCCCCCATTTAAAATTTGCATTAATTTTAATACATCCTTTGCAGAAATCCACGAGTTCAAAAATAACTCCACACTAAATAAACAACACATGTAAACAACTTAGAAGTTATTGTATAGTAGTGGAGAAACAGGAAAGAGGCCCCACAATCGGCGCTTTTTCCCCATGTTATTCTTATGGGGAGCCGTTTTTGCACCGACGCCAGCTCCCGCCTATAGAGCTCCCGCGCGTTGGCCAATACTAATGTCCAACCCCTGCCTATATTAAATATATTGTCCCCATCCCTCCTCTATATTTTTAAAAATTAATTTTCAAATTCTAAAAAACTATCTTTGGTGTTTACTGTCCGATTTGTCTGCAATTTGGATATGTTATTGTCCTAGTGTTTTAATAAATTTCACATTTCCCAAATTCACCATTTCCAAATGTGTGTTAATACCTAAAATGTGTATGTAAAAAATAATATTGCACGACCAAATTGGAAATTTTTTTAATTTTTGCAGTAATTAAACCGCAAAAATGTCTTATTTTAGAGTTAAAAAATATGTTTTTATTATTTAAAAAAGATAAAATTTTAAAATTTTCAACCAAGGATATATATAGAAGCCCCAAAACCACCACCCTCATTCCAACAAAAAATGTTGACCTGTGCACAGTGCTCCACGTCTTACTCCAACAGAAGCAATTTATTACGCCATTATCGACTTGTTCACAAAGTTATTCCTAAAATTTGTAAAATATGTCATCAAATATTTGACAATAGCAATTTTAAAATGCATATGCTAGAGAACCACAATACTTGTAATGTGTGTAAGAGAGTCATCACCCGCGACAAGAAACGCCACCACCTACGATGTGACAAGCGACCCTATAATGTGTTTAAGTTTTACGGCGAGTCCGCGGATATATTAGACACTCTCCAATCTTGTCCTCTACCCATCAAATGGATTCTTATTAGGAGAGTAAAATTCATCAAACACTCAGTGGACAATAATGGTGATTTAATCATTGACAAAGAATGTATTGCTGATTTTCGAAGTTTAACTAATTTGTCAATTGAGAAAGCACAGCTAAAGACTCAAATTGAAAATTCACTTTTAAAAATCGATACCTCCATGCACAAGTATCAAGCTCAAGGCAGTGGATGGATATATGACCGCACCAAATACTGGCAGTTGCATGTTTACAAATATAAGCCCCTAACTCCCAAATCATACATTCCCACGCCAGAAAATATAAAATCAAAACATGCTGTTTTAAATATTAAAAACACCGATAATAAATGTTTCACCTGGAGTGTTTTAGCAAGCTTAAGACCAAGGAATAGTAAACATGCAAATCGAGTATTTTACTACGAACCCTATGAGGGCCAGTTAAATATGACAAATATAAAATATCCAGTAAAAATATCTGACATTGATAAATTTGAAAAACAAAATAACATAAGTGTTAATGTATATGGAATTGAAGGAAAAACAATATATCCACTGAGAACAACTAAACTAAACGGCAATACTCACGTCAATCTGCTGCTTCTAAAACACGGTCAGAAATCACATTACTGTTTAATTCGTGATTTTGACAAGTTAATGTTTAATTCTACAAAACACGCCAATAAGAAATATTTTTGCAAGTTCTGTTTGCAACATTTTGGCACCAAAGATAAATTGGAACGTCACATAACATATTGTAAACCCTTTGATGCCCAAAGAGTACAAATGTCTAAAAAAGATACACTACAATTTACGAATTACAAATATCAACTTAAAGCTCCCTTTGTGATTTATGCAGATTTCGAATGTTTTATAAACTGCGGCAAACACACGCCTTCTGGATTTGCTTATGTTGTGGTGAGAGACTCTAAAATTATTTACGAAGAGTTGTACAGCGGTGAAAACGTGATGGATGTATTTTTTGAAAAGTTATTTAAAACCTATGACTTTATTAAAAGTCAGATGGAAGTATATGTTCCCCTTGTAATGACTCCAGAGCAAGAGGCATCCTTCAAAAACTCTAAATACTGCCACATATGCCAACAGCTGTTACTGGGTGATAAAGTGCGCGACCATTGCCATCTAACAGGCAAATTCCGAGGACCCTCCCACAACGCTTGCAATTTAAACTATAAAGTAACCAAGAAAATTCCAATATTCTTCCACAACCTTAAAAACTATGATGGTCATTTAATAATGCAACACTTGGGAAAACTCAATCGCAAATTGAATTGCATAGCCAAGGACATGGAAAAATATATATCGTTCTCTGTTGATGATTTGGTATTTTTGGATTCCTACAACTTTCTGTCTCTTCCCTTAAGCAAATTAGCTTCCAATTTAAATACATTTAGATTTATAGACAATCCACTACTACAACGCAAGGGCGAATTTCCATACGAATACATGACAGGACCAGAAAAGTTTTTAGAGACCCTACCACCCATAGAGGCATTTTACAGCAGCCTAACTAAAGAATGTATATCTCCTGCGCAATATGAACATGCTAAAAACGTATGGAATCATTTTAATATAAAGAATTTAAAAGAATATCACGATTTATACCTTAAAACAGATGTGTTGTTATTGGCTGATGTGTTTGAGACATTTAGGGACTTGAGTTTAAAGGATTATAAACTCGACCCTGTCCACATGTACTCACTGCCTGGACTAACATGGGAGGCGTGTCTTAGAATGACCGGCATAAAATTACAGTTATTTAGTGACACTGACATGCATTTGTTTATAGAACACGCCATTAGAGGTGGTGTAAGCATGATTTCCACGCGCTATGCTAAAGCCAACAATAAGTACATGGGCGAACATTATGACCCAAATCAAGAAAGCACCTATCTTGTATACTTAGACTGCAACTCGCTATACTCTACAGCAATGTGCGAGTCGTTGCCCGTTGATGGCTTTAGATGGACAAACGAGAAAGATTATAAATCCAATAAAAATGAAAACTTTGGATTTATTTTGGAAGTTGATTTAAAATACGATAAAAGTTTACACGACTTGCATAATGACTACCCGCTCGCACCAGAAAAAATGAATGGAAAATTAATACCAAACTTAAATGACAAAACCAAATATATTCTACATTATAAAGCACTAAAAAAATACGAAGAACTGGGTTTGGTAGTTACAAAATACCACAGAATCTTAAAATTCAGACAATCAAAATGGCTCGCACCCTATATTAATTTTAATATTGAAAAGCGACAAAAAGCTGAACATGATTTTGAAAAAGACTTTTACAAACTGTTAAATAACAGTCTCTTTGGTCGAACAATTATGAACCAACGCAAGTTTCGTGATATACATCTTGTAGACGAGTCTAAGTTAACAAAGTATGTTACAAAGCCAAGATTTGACTGCAGCAAAATGTTCGATAACAACTTGCATGCTGTGCATTTAAATAAATTAATTGTAAAGTTTGATAAACCAATATATTTAGGAATGACCATTTTGGATATCAGCAAAGTAATCATGTATGATTTCCACTATAATTATATGTCAAAATTTAAGAATAAAAAGTTCTTAATGACAGACACGGACAGCCTTCTTTATTCTATAGTAACAGAGGACTTTTACAAGGAAATACAAAGCGACTTGGACCGTTTTGACACCTCTGCATACAGTAAAGACCATTTCTTATACTCTGATAAAAACAAAAAAGTTGCGGGCAAGTTTAAAGATGAATTAAATGGTCAAATTATGTATGAATATTGTGGTTTAAGGCCAAAATTATACTCTTTCATTCCTCTACAGTGGTTATACGAAAAAGAAAAGCAGCTAGAGGTTAAGAAGGCAAAAGGAGCTGACGGCGCTACAGTTAAACATCTCTTAAGACACCAACACTACTTACACTGTCTTGCAACCGGAGAAGATTACTACGAGAATGTTACAAGAATTAAATCCACAAACCACCATCTGCAAACATTAACGATGAACAAAAAGGTACTCTCTTTTGATGACGACAAGAGGTTTATTGTGGATGGCATCAACACCCTTGCCCTTGGTCACTATAAAATTGGTCAAACATAAATCTGTATTTGCCATTATTCTTTGGCCTTTCCTTGTCTATTACAATAAAGCCATATTTAGACCTATCCCAGCACTGATGGCAGAGATTTCTAAATTGGTTAAATGAAAAATCATTTCCCACATGATTGTTATACACATGTTTTAAATTTAAATCGTCTTGTTTAAATAATATGTGCAGCATGTAATCAATCCATTACTATTTAGACAGCATTGGTACAACATCCGATATATTAGCCAAACCCACAATCAAACTTGGAAAACAAACAGTAAAAGATAAATATTATAGTAACAGAAATAGTAAGAGTATAAGGACATAGTAATATTTAAAGTTTATAAAACAACACAAATGCAGAGACACAATAACACACCCCAACACATTTGGACACAGGCACAGATACTGGTTTACATCCATTTAACACAACTTTACACGTTCTGTCAACCGACACAAAAATAGTTTGTAAATTGTGTAAGAAATATATGTAATATAAACAAATTTAACACAATCATAACATTGTCCCAATGTTATGATTGTGTTAAATTTGTTTATATTACATATATTTCTTACACAATTTACAAACTATTTTTGTGTCGGTTGACAGAACGTGTAAAGTTGTGTTAAATGGATGTAAACCAGTATCTGTGCCTGTGTCCAAATGTGTTGGGGTGTGTTATTGTGTCTCTGCATTTGTGTTGTTTTATAAACTTTAAATATTACTATGTCCTTATACTCTTACTATTTCTGTTACTATAATATTTATCTTTTACTGTTTGTTTTCCAAGTTTGATTGTGGGTTTGGCTAATATATCGGATGTTGTACCAATGCTGTCTAAATAGTAATGGATTGATTACATGCTGCACATATTATTTAAACAAGACGATTTAAATTTAAAACATGTGTATAACAATCATGTGGGAAATGATTTTTCATTTAACCAATTTAGAAATCTCTGCCATCAGTGCTGGGATAGGTCTAAATATGGCTTTATTGTAATAGACAAGGAAAGGCCAAAGAATAATGGCAAATACAGATTTATGTTTGACCAATTTTATAGTGACCAAGGGCAAGGGTGTTGATGCCATCCACAATAAACCTCTTGTCGTCATCAAAAGAGAGTACCTTTTTGTTCATCGTTAATGTTTGCAGATGGTGGTTTGTGGATTTAATTCTTGTAACATTCTCGTAGTAATCTTCTCCGGTTGCAAGACAGTGTAAGTAGTGTTGGTGTCTTAAGAGATGTTTAACTGTAGCGCCGTCAGCTCCTTTTGCCTTCTTAACCTCTAGCTGCTTTTCTTTTTCGTATAACCACTGTAGAGGAATGAAAGAGTATAATTTTGGCCTTAAACCACAATATTCATACATAATTTGACCATTTAATTCATCTTTAAACTTGCCCGCAACTTTTTTGTTTTTATCAGAGTATAAGAAATGGTCTTTACTGTATGCAGAGGTGTCAAAACGGTCCAAGTCGCTTTGTATTTCCTTGTAAAAGTCCTCTGTTACTATAGAATAAAGAAGGCTGTCCGTGTCTGTCATTAAGAACTTTTTATTCTTAAATTTTGACATATAATTATAGTGGAAATCATACATGATTACTTTGCTGATATCCAAAATGGTCATTCCTAAATATATTGGTTTATCAAACTTTACAATTAATTTATTTAAATGCACAGCATGCAAGTTGTTATCGAACATTTTGCTGCAGTCAAATCTTGGCTTTGTAACATACTTTGTTAACTTAGACTCGTCTACAAGATGTATATCACGAAACTTGCGTTGGTTCATAATTGTTCGACCAAAGAGACTGTTATTTAACAGTTTGTAAAAGTCTTTTTCAAAATCATGTTCAGCTTTTTGTCGCTTTTCAATATTAAAATTAATATAGGGTGCGAGCCATTTTGATTGTCTGAATTTTAAGATTCTGTGGTATTTTGTAACTACCAAACCCAGTTCTTCGTATTTTTTTAGTGCTTTATAATGTAGAATATATTTGGTTTTGTCATTTAAGTTTGGTATTAATTTTCCATTCATTTTTTCTGGTGCGAGCGGGTAGTCATTATGCAAGTCGTGTAAACTTTTATCGTATTTTAAATCAACTTCCAAAATAAATCCAAAGTTTTCATTTTTATTGGATTTATAATCTTTCTCGTTTGTCCATCTAAAGCCATCAACGGGCAACGACTCGCACATTGCTGTAGAGTATAGCGAGTTGCAGTCTAAGTATACAAGATAGGTGCTTTCTTGATTTGGGTCATAATGTTCGCCCATGTACTTATTGTTGGCTTTAGCATAGCGCGTGGAAATCATGCTTACACCACCTCTAATGGCGTGTTCTATAAACAAATGCATGTCAGTGTCACTAAATAACTGTAATTTTATGCCGGTCATTCTAAGACACGCCTCCCATGTTAGTCCAGGCAGTGAGTACATGTGGACAGGGTCGAGTTTATAATCCTTTAAACTCAAGTCCCTAAATGTCTCAAACACATCAGCCAATAACAACACATCTGTTTTAAGGTATAAATCGTGATATTCTTTTAAATTCTTTATATTAAAATGATTCCATACGTTTTTAGCATGTTCATATTGCGCAGGAGATATACATTCTTTAGTTAGGCTGCTGTAAAATGCCTCTATGGGTGGTAGGGTCTCTAAAAACTTTTCTGGTCCTGTCATGTATTCGTATGGAAATTCGCCCTTGCGTTGTAGTAGTGGATTGTCTATAAATCTAAATGTATTTAAATTGGAAGCTAATTTGCTTAAGGGAAGAGACAGAAAGTTGTAGGAATCCAAAAATACCAAATCATCAACAGAGAACGATATATATTTTTCCATGTCCTTGGCTATGCAATTCAATTTGCGATTGAGTTTTCCCAAGTGTTGCATTATTAAATGACCATCATAGTTTTTAAGGTTGTGGAAGAATATTGGAATTTTCTTGGTTACTTTATAGTTTAAATTGCAAGCGTTGTGGGAGGGTCCTCGGAATTTGCCTGTTAGATGGCAATGGTCGCGCACTTTATCACCCAGTAACAGCTGTTGGCATATGTGGCAGTATTTAGAGTTTTTGAAGGATGCCTCTTGCTCTGGAGTCATTACAAGGGGAACATATACTTCCATCTGACTTTTAATAAAGTCATAGGTTTTAAATAACTTTTCAAAAAATACATCCATCACGTTTTCACCGCTGTACAACTCTTCGTAAATAATTTTAGAGTCTCTCACCACAACATAAGCAAATCCAGAAGGCGTGTGTTTGCCGCAGTTTATAAAACATTCGAAATCTGCATAAATCACAAAGGGAGCTTTAAGTTGATATTTGTAATTCGTAAATTGTAGTGTATCTTTTTTAGACATTTGTACTCTTTGGGCATCAAAGGGTTTACAATATGTTATGTGACGTTCCAATTTATCTTTGGTGCCAAAATGTTGCAAACAGAACTTGCAAAAATATTTCTTATTGGCGTGTTTTGTAGAATTAAACATTAACTTGTCAAAATCACGAATTAAACAGTAATGTGATTTCTGACCGTGTTTTAGAAGCAGCAGATTGACGTGAGTATTGCCGTTTAGTTTAGTTGTTCTCAGTGGATATATTGTTTTTCCTTCAATTCCATATACATTAACACTTATGTTATTTTGTTTTTCAAATTTATCAATGTCAGATATTTTTACTGGATATTTTATATTTGTCATATTTAACTGGCCCTCATAGGGTTCGTAGTAAAATACTCGATTTGCATGTTTACTATTCCTTGGTCTTAAGCTTGCTAAAACACTCCAGGTGAAACATTTATTATCGGTGTTTTTAATATTTAAAACAGCATGTTTTGATTTTATATTTTCTGGCGTGGGAATGTATGATTTGGGAGTTAGGGGCTTATATTTGTAAACATGCAACTGCCAGTATTTGGTGCGGTCATATATCCATCCACTGCCTTGAGCTTGATACTTGTGCATGGAGGTATCGATTTTTAAAAGTGAATTTTCAATTTGAGTCTTTAGCTGTGCTTTCTCAATTGACAAATTAGTTAAACTTCGAAAATCAGCAATACATTCTTTGTCAATGATTAAATCACCATTATTGTCCACTGAGTGTTTGATGAATTTTACTCTCCTAATAAGAATCCATTTGATGGGTAGAGGACAAGATTGGAGAGTGTCTAATATATCCGCGGACTCGCCGTAAAACTTAAACACATTATAGGGTCGCTTGTCACATCGTAGGTGGTGGCGTTTCTTGTCGCGGGTGATGACTCTCTTACACACATTACAAGTATTGTGGTTCTCTAGCATATGCATTTTAAAATTGCTATTGTCAAATATTTGATGACATATTTTACAAATTTTAGGAATAACTTTGTGAACAAGTCGATAATGGCGTAATAAATTGCTTCTGTTGGAGTAAGACGTGGAGCACTGTGCACAGGTCAACATTTTTTGTTGGAATGAGGGTGGTGGTTTTGGGGCTTCTATATATATCCTTGGTTGAAAATTTTAAAATTTTATCTTTTTTAAATAATAAAAACATATTTTTTAACTCTAAAATAAGACATTTTTGCGGTTTAATTACTGCAAAAATTAAAAAAATTTCCAATTTGGTCGTGCAATATTATTTTTTACATACACATTTTAGGTATTAACACACATTTGGAAATGGTGAATTTGGGAAATGTGAAATTTATTAAAACACTAGGACAATAACATATCCAAATTGCAGACAAATCGGACAGTAAACACCAAAGATAGTTTTTTAGAATTTGAAAATTAATTTTTAAAAATATAGAGGAGGGATGGGGACAATATATTTAATATAGGCAGGGGTTGGACATTAGTATTGGCCAACGCGCGGGAGCTCTATAGGCGGGAGCTGGCGTCGGTGCAAAAACGGCTCCCCATAAGAATAACATGGGGAAAAAGCGCCGATTGTGGGGCCTCTTTCCTGTTTCTCCACTACTATACAATAACTTCTAAGTTGTTTACATGTGTTGTTTATTTAGTGTGGAGTTATTTTTGAACTCGTGGATTTCTGCAAAGGATGTATTAAAATTAATGCAAATTTTAAATGGGGGAAAATAAGGCAGGGGCCAAAAAGAAAATTTGTGTAGGGTAGGATCGGGCGTCGGCTCAAAAACTGATCCCCATAAGAATAACATGGGAAAAAAGCGCCGATTCTGGGGTTAAACCATCATTTCACCACTACTTTTATATCCAACCCTACACTTCTTGGAACTTCTGGGGAAGAGTATTTACATCGGCCAAATTTATCAGTTGGATACTAATTGATGCAACATAGGAGCAATAAATGTATACTATCTCTTTAAATCCTCTAAAAAAGTAAAGTAAAACTACTTGCTTCAAAACATTTTAGAAAAAATATGACAAATCGTATCAGTTTGAAGTTGCACTAACATTAATTCTTACCACAAAACGTGAGTGGGCAATGGTATAATATTATTATAAAACTGAAGTAAGACTTTACTTAAATTTTGAAAGGTTGAGAAAGGAATGTCTTAAGTTGTTATCCTCAATTAGTTCTGGAGAAATAACAAACAAATTATTATTCTAAATTATGTGGACGGTATTTTATTAATAATGCTCTATGAATACAATATTTGTACTGGTAGTGAATTAAACCATGAATACTTTGATCGTTCCTTGTTTTCATCTTTTCTTCATGGCAAATTTAACATTGATTTATATATTAAAAGTTAAAAACCAATACATTAAATTAAATAAAACTTAATTTTTGCAAAACTTTACTAAAATAATAGACAGCGTGTAATTGCAAAGTTTAAAACGTGCCTAAACGTTATGCCTAAACTTATTTAATTTGATGAAATTGTAAAATATTGTTTATTTTGGGATCTTTGTGAAACTTCTTGGCACACAAAACCACCTCAGTTGATTATTTAAAACTACATTTTGGGGAATATTATGTTTCTTTTGCCCCTAAATAACGTATAGATTAATACACGAACAGACCAGAATAGACCAAATAGGCCAATACCCTTTAAGACACGCATAGTGAAAAGTCGCAATAATGCGTCATCAAAAGCGTTTAATTTTACTGCAGTTAGTGACAACCACACAGATAAGCTTGGATCTAAAATGCTGGCTAAGCACCACAATTGTGGAATGGATCATAAAGAATCTTTTAGAAGGATGAAAATTACCTTCGTTATACCGGACGCTGCCCCTAAAACCTAGGCTTGGTTATTGAAAACCCGGTGAAACAAACTTTCTCTGCCTTGTTCAAAACACGGATTTGTTCATATTTTTCACCTGGTCAGTGACTGAGTCCAATTAAGTACTTTACAAAGAGTAGTATACAAATATTATGAGTCTAAGCATATTTTGTCTCACTATACGGACGCATAAAATTCCTCAATCCTACAAATAAATCTTTAATAAAAAAATTTAACTATATTTTACTTACGAAAAAACTAAAAAATATTGTTGCAGCTTCATACAACGAAAATTAAGACCAAGTCATTTAGAAAATAAAAATTGCAATTGAATTATTTATTTTCATTTTAACGCAAAGACAATTTGTTAGAAGCACATAAATGGTTTTAGGGGAAATCAGGCCAAACCCCTCAACATGTTCAACCCACAATGATTTTCCCACTTCAAAAAATAACACAACTATCATAAGAAAACAGACCTTTAAAAGGAAACGCTCGTAGGAAACCGTTTATACAGAATAATTTAGAAAATGAATACTAAAGTTAAAAACTTGCAAAAACAAAAGTGTTTGCAAATATTTCTAAATAACGTAATTTACACCGTACTGGATTGGGATTGGCTGAAGTTCCATATAGCACAGAGCTGGGACTGATCCAATTACAGTTTAATCAGGTTTGTCCCCAGGACTATGCGGTTTCATCTGTGAGGATGACGTCTCCAGAACACTGAACCATAAACTATAATATCTTCAGGAATTATTTAATTAAACTTAATTGTTGGTTGGGGCAAGTTTAAATTCTGTAATAAACTATTATTTTCCGAGCAGTCGAGCTAGATTTATCTCTGCGTGCGTGTTCTGCGCTATATCGCTTGAGTCCCTTTTGCGTTTGGATTAGATTTTATTTTTACTGCTTTTAGAGACCTCTGTTCTAGTTTATTTGTCTAAATAGTAATGGATTGCTTACATGCTGCACTATGTGGTGTTTGTCTTACTATTTGGCAATACACTTCCAACACATTTCCTGTCTAATATCTGGCCAGTTGTATCCAGTCTTAGCACAATTTACATTTATGTTTTACTTTACAGAACACAATGGGTGAGACGTCTATTCTGCTGCTTATACAACAGATCTATGTACAGGTCTTGTAGAATGTGCGTATCTGTATTAAATAACATGCATAAATTACTCTACTGCACAGGATAAGAATGTAGGGTTTAATAGTACAAAACCTAATATTATACAAGGACTAAGAATAGACAGTAAATTATAGAATTTGGACAATTTGGGTACTAATGCGGGATGGCACCGTTAGTTAATATGTTAATTATATTGAGACTATAAACTTCTTTAGTCGAATTTGGAATTATATTAATAGTGGGTATTCCATATTTGCACATGGGTCTAGGTGTCCACTTACATGTTACACTTACCGTTCGCCTATGTTTATATACAATATCCATATATTTACTCCACAACACATATATGCCTATAGTGTAATTATATCTGTCCTGTTTACATGTTTCCGCTACTTTTTTTTGTATAAAAGAAATGTACTCTGTTAGCCATTTATTGGGAAATTGTATTAAACCTACTAACAAAAGATTCGGTATATGGTTTTTATTAAAAAATCTCCGTAATAATAACCTTCTTACAGACATAGGTAATATAAACAATTGCGAGGGCGAACCAAAATTAAATAACTTAACATCTATAACGGATGCGTTTTGTGATAACATAATGTTAGTTAAGATAACCAATGTTACGGATTGTGATGGGGACGTTCGGAATAAATTTAAAGTTAAGAAGGAAATATGTGGCTCATTGAATAGCTACTTACGAGGAATATTTAAAAAGTTCTCTTTAGCTCGACATGGTGTTGTGGCCAAACTACCATTCTCCTTGGATAGGTCCTCTGGGGTCCAAAGCGAGGGTGTGTTACAAATATAAAGAAAGATATTGACCAAATTAAACAAAAGTACGATGATCCTATAGCAATTCCCTATAAAATAGAGCTTGCAAATGTTAAAATTAAGGATTTGTTGGAAGACCTTCCAAAGATACTGCAAGATCTGGAAAAAAGAAATGTACTATCTTATGGATTTCGATATAACACTAGATTTGGCTGGAATATTTAATAAAGAGGAAATGTGCCAATATCTTACAGAAAACTTTAACTTTTGCTACCAAGGGGAGTACAAGAATGGATATAATGTTATTGTAGATAATTTCCATGTTAGTAAAGACTGTTTAACATGGTTTAATGTAAATAGCAGGGTAAAAATATATAATAAATTTATATGCCAGATTACAAGCCCTGGAGTAGTTAAAAGTATAGGAAACCATATAATAAACTTTGTAAACTGTCCAGATGCGAGACTAAAAGAAACGTTCTCGTCTAAACTATCTAGAGAGAATGGAATAACAAGGTTAGAGGCAACAATCTATAACTATTGTAGAGGTTTTGGTAAAGGGTTTGAACCTTTAAGAGATTGTTTAAGTCTAATAGAAGACAACAAAAGGTACTTCCAAAATGCTCCATTCTATGCTGTACCTCTGCATAAGATGTGGGTGAAAGTTGCCAATCAATTACAAAACAGTTGTTGTTTAGTGTTTAACGATTTATTACAATACGCATATTGGGGTAATAGTAATACGAAAAAGATAACTGGAGTACAACTAAAACTGCCAAAAGATAGGTCACAAAGGGAAAAGTTAATAAAGTATGCTCTATCTGCATTTAGCTTTAATTGTTTACCAACTAACTACGTGGAGGTAATAGAGGAGTTTCCTGATGCCATAAGTGTAAATCATAAGTGTTACATCAAATCTGGGGGCACATGTTTTACAAAATCAAATACACCTTTCTCCACTATACCTAAACACATCAATTTAGAAGAATTAGGCTTAGTGGAAAGTCCTAACCTTACTCCCTACGTTTTAAGAAGCCGGACCAATAAACTGTACCCATACACTATTAAAGAAATAGAGCCACTTTCCAAGCCTTTCTTAGAGAGTTGTTCTAAAAATAGGAAATTGGAATTAGAAGACATCGACAGTAATAAGCGTAAATTGGAATATGTGGGAAATACTGTTGCAGAGGAATACAAAGCACAGTTGGCTAAAGAAAAAGAAAGAAGGGAAAGAGAGGATAAATTAAAGATTACTTCCTGCGACGTTGGGAGGATCTAGAGCATTATAGACATTATATGGTGTATGCGTTTGTAGTAAACAACAAGTTTGTGGGGGTGTTGGCAGAAAAGGATGGACAGAGGGGTGTATACTATGTTAAAGGTGTCTATAAAACTGTGTTTATAGAGATAAATAAGAATAGGGAAGGTTATAGCGTGTTGCCATACAGTGGTGATTTGGACATTATTTACCTACCTACCAACGAGCCACTTGCAAGCTTTAACACTAACGGAACCACAACATTTTATGGTAATTCCTTTCCAAAAATTGAAAACCTAAGTTTCCATAACAATTTGTGGGATGATGTTGGACAAGAAGACATAGAGATGCAAGATTTTAAAGGCAATATTAAATTTAAAGAATGTAGTAGACTGGAGGATTTGGAAGACGGTGCGGAATTATTAATAAGCGCTATTAAACAAGTCCAACATAGGGGTAGAAAAAGATATATTGTACAGTTTGAAAATATTCGTGACCTTTATGTCTCCAACCACTGGCTGGAAAGGGAGCTAGAATGTGGGACGTTTGATTTGAACTACAAAATTAAAATTAAGTTGGATAAAATAAAGACTACTCCAAACAAGCACAAAGAAAGATTAGTGTTTTGTGTTTAGTTGTTTTGGGTTTTAAACATTGATTTTTTGTTATCGCATTGGCTTAAAACATATCCAAAATTTAGGCAGTTCTGACAATATTTTGTGGATATATATTACTTATTATATTATTACAATGAGAGGTAGTTGAGAGGGTCACAACAATATTGGAAATGTGGCAAATATAACAGCTGGATGTATATAATAAACTTATGGCAAATATAATAAGCTTGCATTTATTTTTTTTAATCCAACCGTAATATTGAATTTGGAAATGGGGTATTTACTTATGCAATGGCCAGTAATATATTGCAGTCATATTCAAAGTTTGGTTACGACAAAACAGCACTAAAAGGGAAAAAAATATACGGTAAATTTAGATATAAGGGGATATAACAAGTCGAAAAGTAAATAAAGGAGTTATTGGTAGTAATTTACAAAATATAGTTTTGTAAAAACACAAATACCAATGTTAGTTTTTAGGTTGCGGCAAAAAAAACAACATATCAACTGTATTATAGGGTTAATGGAAATAATATTGTAATTTTAGATATAATAGTTGGGGGCTATAACATATCCAAAAATAAATCAGACAATAAATGCATTAGCTTAGGACAATATCCAAAGTGTAGGCAAATCGGACAATAAACAGCAAAGTCAGTTTTGGGATTACAGGAAAATAAACAAACAAACAAAGACAAAATACTGTATTATAGGGGGTAGTGGAACGTGTGGTAGTGTGGTCTTGTTACCTATATAAGAGCTATAACATATCCGAAAATAAATCAAATCAACAGTAAATAAAGAAGTTTGAAATTGTTAGTATATTTTTCAAAATATTTTTTAAATTTGACCATTATAGTTAATTTGTCAAATGTGGATGGTGTGTACATATACACTAGCCTAGAATAATGACATATATAAATTTTAAACAAATCAGACCATAAATAAAGAAGTTGCCAATTGGCAGTATTTTTCCAAATTTTTTAAAAATTTAACCGCAATATTGAATTTGTAAAATGTGGATGGTGCATATACACTAGCCTACAACAGTAACATATCCAAATTTTGAACAAATCGAACAGTAAATAAAGAAGTTGGCAATTGGCAGTATTTTTCAAAAATATTTTTTAATTTGACTGTAATAGTGAATTTGGGAAATGTAAGTCTAATTTAATAAAACACTTGCCTATAACAATAACATATCCAAGTTTTAAACAAATCGGACAGTAAATAAAGAAGTTGGCAATTGGCAGTATTTTTCAAAAATATTTTTAATTTCACTCTAATAGTGAATTTGGGAAATGTAAGTGTAATTTATTAAAACACATGCCTACGACAATAACATATCCAAGTTTTAAACAAATCGGACAGTAAATAAAGAAGTTGGCAATTGGCAGTATTTTTCAAAAATATTTTTTTAATTTGACCGTAATAGTGAATTTGGGAAATGTACGTGGAATTTATTAAAACACTTGTCTAGGACAAAAACATATCCAAATTTTAAATAAATCGGACAGTAAATAAAGAAGTTGGCAATTGGCAGTATTTTTCAAAAATATTTTTTAATTTGACCGTAATAGTAAATTTGGGATATGTAGGTGGTATTTATTAAAACACTTGCCTAGGTCAATAACATATCCAAATTGAAGACAAATCGGACAGTAAATAAAGAAGTTGGCAATTGGCAGTATTTTTCAAAAATATTTTTTTAATTTGACCGTAATAGTGAATTTGGGAAATGTAAGTGGAATTTATTAAACCACTTACCTAGGACAATAACATATCCAAATTTTAAACAAATCGGACAGTAAATAAAGAAGTTGGCATTGGCACTATAGTATTTTCCAAAAAATTTTTTTATTTGACCGTAATGGTGAATTTGGGATATGTAAGTGGAATTTATTAAAACACTTGCCTAGGACAGTAACATATCCAAATTGCAGACAAATCGGACCATAAACACTAAAGATAGTTTTTTAGCCTGAATTTGAGAATTAATTTTAAAAAATATAGAGGAGGGATGGGGATTGGGAAAATATATTTAATATAGGCAAGGGTTGGACATTAGTACAGGCTAACAAGGAAATTTGTGTAAGGCGGGAGCTGGCGTCGGTGCAAAAACGGCTCCCCATAAGAATAACATATGAAAAAAGTGCCGATTACGGTGTCTCTTTGCCAGTTCTCCTCTACTAATGTCCGCAATAATTAGTTAAATAACATATTTAGGGATGGCATACTCTATTTATGCTTGTTTATAATAAACCTAACCTATTAAAAGTTCTACAAACAAAGCAAATCCCAAACAATTTTAGACCAACACACTTAACAGTAAACTATTCCTTGAGTAACAAGATAGTGTTATATCTTTTATTCTGTGAAACTGTTTACAATGTCTGTAACTGTGGAACTGTGTGCTGGCTACAAAACCACAATAAATCCTCAACTATATTATGCACACTACCGAATACCCAGAACAGACGAAAACATCCATAAGTTAAGAAATGATAATTATTTATGTACTTTAGATTTATTTAAGGCTTATCTACATGTAACTGTTGACGACGAAAGTGCGCATGTTCAAGCTATTTCAACACACAAAGTACGTACAAGGTCAATCGTCTATCCTTTGGAATAAAAACAGCTCCTAGTATATTTAACCAAATCACTGAACAGATATTAGGTGATTTACCAGGAGTAAGCACCTACTTTGACGACATTATCGTTTATGGTTCCACTGTAGAGGAATGCTACAACAATCTATGCTCTTGTCTTGAACGACTTAAGACTTAAGAACAATCTTCACTTGAATCACAACAAATGTTTATTCTTTCATAAAAGCATTACATGGTTTGTTGTTGATCACAACAAAATTTCAAAGTCTCCAGCTAAAGTTTCATCAATACTTAATTCTGAACCCCCGAAATCAGTTGATGATGTACGAAAGTTGTTGGGTCTCGTAAAGTATTATTAAAAGTTTATACCTTCAGCTACCACCTATTTCTGCAGGTCGATTATAACGCTATGCTGTTTTTTCTCAGAGATTTTGAATACAATATCAGACATAGAAAAGCTTCTGAACACACAAATGTTGACTTCCTCTCAAAGTCGACAGTAGCAGAAAAGAGTACCAGGGAATTGATACAGCAATTAATAAAGAAGTAGAAGAAATTGAAAAAATCTCTTCTAGTATATTTGTAAGTATCTTCAAATATCTTAAAGTCTTTGCAAGTATCTTCAATCGACATCTCTAGCAAATCAATTGCTCACGAATCGATGAAACAATGAAACCTATTCTTAAACAACTTAAGGATGGTACAAATGATCCAATGTATTCACTTAATCAAGGAGGAGTCTTCAGAGGAGAACGAGTATATATTCCAGTACCGCTGAGGCTGCACATTCTGCAAGAACTACACTCTACTCATGTTGGAATAGTGAGAATGAAGCGACTAGCACGCAGATACTGCTATTGGCCTGGAATCGACAAAGACATTGAACACCAAGTCCGTTATTGTGTTCCATGCTCTTTAAATCAAAATCAACCAACGAAGATATCTTATTCCTGGGAAACACCAACCACAACTTTTGAAAGAGTTCATATGGACTACGCAGGACCGTTCAATGGACATCATTTCCTTGTGGTTGTTGATGGGAAGTCTAAATGGCCCTCAAAAATGGTTTGATCAGCGCAGAACCTTAGGTGTAGTTAAATTTATTGTTCGTTTATGTTGTTTTGTACATTTTTAGGACTGGAAACTTGTATCCCATATATTTATTAATACATGGAAAGTTTCAAACTGTAAGCACATCAACTAATTGCTAAAGGTTTAAAACAATTTTAAATTACGATGGAGTTTACTTAACAAAATCACTTTGTCGTGTTACATAATATTTTTCTTTGTCAAACAAGTAATGATTATTCTAAAAAGAAACCTTAGTACTCGAAGGAAGGCGAAATACTCACTTTTATAACGGACACAATAAAACTAGAGCCACTAAGCGTCAAGTGATGTACCAGGCCGTCAGGGGAAGTCGCTGAGAGTGCTGATGTTTTGTGTTCGTCTCTTCGTCGTTTTGCAACATTCTTTTATGTTCCATTCACATGAACGTTGTTTGATAATTTTTACTTATAGTTGGATATTTTTAAACTTGCTTATGCAGCTACATTGCGAAAATTGTTAAGATTTATGACCGACTAATAGTTGAACAATGTAAAAGTAGTTGACATGTTTCGTTTTATGATTGATATATTTTTACTGATGTGGATACCCTAAAACAATTTGTTTTTAATGTAACCTACAAAGGGAAAATATTTACTTCAATTAAGATCTTAATAATTAGTTTAAAACCCTTTTAAATTGAAAAGCCAAATGTCAGATGATTTAATTTTTTATTAGTGAATTTACTTAAAACTATTAAAACTTACATATTCATTTTATAATGCACAGTTACATCAACCTATGAATTTTCATAGACAACATTATCTATAGGTTAGATAATTAACCTATAAATAAAATCTATGCATTTGCTTACAGTAAATCAATAAGTGTCTCTGTTAGTGGTAAAAAGAGTTACCACAGGTCTTATGAAACATTTGTCACAATAGACACGGTGAAACATCAGCTGAGGCATCATGTTACTGTATCAGAATGTTATTGCTGTGTTCTGCTTGTGACACTGACAGAACAGTCCACTCCACTGACTATGGTGATAACAAATTACAGAGTCAAGCAAATATTGAAGGTAAGACTATTTAATATTTTATTCGTTTGATGTTATTGGGAATATTGCAAACTGTAAATTATTAATTTTAAACGGTTTAGTAGGGTTTATCTTGGAACGTATCTAAAGCCGAATTAGTTAATAACTTGATGAGAAACACATTTTTTATTCCATAACATATTACTTTGGGGTAACATATGTTATTACTGTAGATATATAGTTTTACCAGTAAAATACATAACACGAGAGTTATTGCTAAACCTTATGTATGTGATAAACATACATAAACAACTGTTAGAAATACATTTACTCTCAGGTGAAACCATTACAATCCGGCAAAAATCCGTTTTATACAATTAATGAATTTTCAGATGTACCAATGAATAGTTTAAATGCAATTTATGATGATTAAAATTAATTTAATATTTCTTACAACTGTCTATAAGTATGTTTTAAGCTAGTTCTATACCTTTCCTTTCAATGTTTTGCATTTTTGTTGACGTCTATTTCCAATTGTGATCAATAGTAATAAAGTTTCTTATTACTAACTAATTTTAATAAAAGACATATGTGTTTATACTATTTGACAGTTATATTAATATTCAGGAGGAAAGTCAACAAAGCTGATCGTAAGTTAGGTTTACAACAAAGAAATAACAAGTCTAACATATATACAGCCGCTTGTGTAACTGACTGACTCACTGAGGTATACGAATTCTAGACCACTTCTAGAAGAGCTAACGACATGAAATTTTCCATGCGGGTAGATTTAACCTTGTAACCCCCAGAAAAATTGCCAAAACTCACAATTTTTATTTATTAAATATTTTTAAAAGAATATTTTAAAATATATTAGTTACGTAGACTACGTTACCGACATGCATTATTTCGATATTGTAACCGTTTTGGTAATGTAGTTTAAAAAATCTAAATCGGCTTTCTCGTGTAAGCGTTATGTGGCAATCCAGTCACAAAAAATGTGTTTATTATTAAATATTAATAATTTTAAACTTAACTAAATATGTTTACATAAACTCATGATTGCTTATTGCTCAACATCGAAATATATAAGTTAGGTTCTCGCTGGTAAGAAAACTTGTTGTTTCAACCACACCCTTTGATGATGTTTTGTTCAGTTTTATCGTATTTTTGATAGTCATGGTATTTTCTTGAGTTACCCGCGGATCAGTTTACTAGGCCTAGGGTAATTCTCAGCTAGTTTCTTTTAGCAACTACGCGCAGTGCATGGCGAATTCTGCTTGTGCTTGGGGGTGAGTGGTGCCATAAATTAAACGTACTCCTTAGGGATATGCTCAATCTATGGTTGTGCGTGTGCGCCATTGACGAGATTCTCGTAGCTTGCGACCAGTTGTATACGAGCTCTGTGTAACTGACTCAGTTATACGAATCTTACCCCACTTCTAGATGAACTAACCAGGGAGTGACATTTTGTACACTTTTGCCTTGGCCACTTACGGATGAGCTAGGAACGTGAATTTTGGCATACAGTGTAGCTTGTAACTCCCAATGTTTAATTACTAACCTTAACAAAGATATAGAAATCTATTAGTACGTAAACTACGTTATTTAAATGCATTATTTGGATTTCAAAATGTTTTCGGTAATATCGGTAATGTAGTATGCAGCTTATGCTGTAGTAACATTTTAACTCTTTTAATATTAAACCTATTATTTTTCTATTAGACGTATTTATTTTTAAACATTTCAAAAGAATTGGTAGTCACTAAACTATGTTCTAACTTAAGATGGTAACTGATGGTTTTATCCTTTAAGACTATTTATTCTATTTCATTATATATTTTATTCTATTTTCATTATTCACAAGCCCTTAATAATATATGGGTGCATATACCTATTCAGTACACACAATACGTCTGCATGCCAGGGCCAACAACAGTCATAGAGACAATTTTATTTATCATAACCCATAAGAAATGTCTAAATTGTTGTGGATTTTTTGGTCTTTTGGTCATAACAGGTGGGAAAAGCCCCACTTGAATTAGGTTATATTTTTTACAGATTACTTTTATTCGGCACGAACATAATATTTTATGTTATTATAGTGTTTTCGCCTTTAACAACACAAATTTTGTCAAATAAGGACAGTTAAAAGTAAGGATTTAAATTATTTCACACACTTGCATAGTGTCTGGCGCCGTAACAAATTGCATACGATGTAGCCTTAAACTGTAACCTGGAATATCATCATTTCATATCCGATTTATGAATACTATGACCTATACGTAGTATGCAGCATGCATATGAACAATTTGTATGATTTAACCCTCTATAAGAAAGCTAAGCCTTAAAATTTGTGTACTTTTAATACATTTACCTTATTAAATAGATCCTTGAGGAACTCTGTATTTTATTTATTCAAGTTGTATGACGATTTTTAAAATGTTTGCTAGTAATTTATTTATTTCTTTGTTTTATTTCCACATATTCTGCATGATTTTCAGGATTGGTTTTGACCGAATTTAGAGAATTTTCAAGGTTTCAGGTTCTGAAATCGTGTTCTCCTTCAATATTGTTCTGAGGCCTAATTTTTTGCACATAATATTTGCAGATTTCACTATATGAACTAAAGATTAAAGGTTTTTGTACGATTTTTTAATTACGTACATAAACTACAACTTATCGATGGTTACCACATTTCCTAGGTTTTTAGTTGTTTGTGATGATTTTAACCCTTGGAACTTAAAAAAAATATATTTATAAATCTTGTTTGACAGAAGAAGAGTTGTATTTTGGTACAACTAGATTTTTCAAATTTCGGCATATTTTCGAGATTTTGTGGTGGTGTTTTATTTTGTATCATGTTAATATAATTGATGATGGCCTAATATTGGGCACGAAGTATGTCTATAAAATATGTCTTAGTAAATAACAGCAGTAATTTGACCAGTCTTGATTAATTAAACCTGTCGGAAAATCAAAAACTGTAAATATCTTAAATTTGACCATTTTCTTCGTATAAGTAGTAATGCTATGATGGTTCTATGCCAACTGACATGCACGTGACACCATTTATACTTGAGCTATGAACTTGATATTTAGCATGGTGGTGTTTTTTCACCTATTAACCCCAGAGAAAATTTCCAAATTTTAGTTTTGTCAGTTTAAATTCCCTTAATAAAAATTAATAATGGCAAATTAAATTAAAAAAGTGTCGTTTTATTTGAGTTCTAGCGGCCAAACAGATTTTAGGCGATCTACAATTTTCTTCCTATGACTTTTTGCCGTATCTCGACCCCTTAACCCTTAGATAGCGCTATATTTGTTAAATTTCAAGATTTTTACGTGGTTTTCAATGGTTTGCCGTTCTAATACAGAACTTAGAGGCCTAGTATTTGGCACAAAGAATTCCTATATTACAATTAATTAGTATTTAGAACCAGTCATACGCCCAGATTATATCACTTAAACACCCGAAAGAAAAAAGACTTTGAACTTTAGTAAATTTATTTGTGTTTTTAGGTGTATTTTTTATGTAGCGCTCCAGCAAGGGTAAAAACCCTTATAAATAATGTTATATTTGTTGCAGAATGCTTATTGTTGACCAAATACACAGCAATTTAGGTTTTTAACTTTGTTTTTCCCCCTTAAAAGGTTTAGGCGACGTAAGGCTATATCACAAAATCCAGTGTAGGGTTTCAATTTTCTTTCCAAGGTAATAAATGGAGACTTAAATGTAACATACAATACGACCTGGGGGCGAGGCCCCCCACAGGGGTCTGGGGGCGGAGCCCCCAGCGAGCGAAGCGAGTCTTCTTCTATATCCTTACTAATAAAACAATTGTGCGTGTATGTTTGTATTCCAGGTGATCTCGAAAACAGCACTTCATAACTGTTCCCGGACCGTACCACGTTGTAGATAATCAAAACATTTTAGTTACGTATTTTTTTGTTTTGCCTTCAGACCTCAGGGCTGCGCCCCAGTAGCATCACAAGCTGCCATGTTATTCTTATGGAGAAAAGGTTTTTCCTAAATGGCTCGAAAATGGCTCTTAAAATCTGCTCCCGGACTAAAAGTCTTTGTAAAATTTGTTTCGCGGCCTCAGGGCTCCGCCCCATTGACTTCATCTATCACTTACCGACGTTCAATTTGGACGTGTTACGGTTCTTTGGATTAGTTTTACAAATCCACATGTCTTGAATGATGTCCTAACGTTAAATACGTCCCCCCCATCTCCTGGCAAAATTATCGTGTCAGTTTTTCCGTTTTTTGCGTGATTTTAGCCAATTTTCATTGCTCCGTATTAGGTAGGTTTTTTGTGACCCTGACCTTAAGGCTCCGCCCCGTAGGCTAAAACTTTGCGATTTTATTTTTAGACATTAAAGGCTCAAGGTGATTCCAGGTGATTGTGAAACAGCCTCCTCTTATCTGCTCCCGGACCTCACTAGGTTGTTGGGACACAAAACAAACTTCGGATAATTTTTTTCCGTCCACAGGGCTTCACCCCATTGGCTACTTCCATCACTTCTTGAATTTGAATTTTGATATATGATGGTTCTTTGGATTTGTTTTACAAATCCACATGTCTTGAATGATGTCCCAACGTTAAATAGACCCCCCCACCAACCTTAGGGCTCCGTGAGACGATAGAATTGGAACAGTCCGGACCTCCCGCAGCGGCGTCCTCGCACAGTAAAACTGTTTCGTGGGGAACTGACGCTGTCCCCCCACCGCGCCACCACGAGTACTACACCAAGGAGTCACGCCCTCGTTCCCACTCCATACATAACAACAGCAGTTCTGCCAACTTCCAGCATCCAGCGTAAAATTATGGGACCCTCAGAAACAATCGTGTTGTGCACGGAAATTATAGTTACCTAACCTAACCTAACCGCCGCAGCACGCTATTTAATTTTTCAGCCTAAACGTTTCCTCCCCCATACGAAAATGTTTTATTTTATTCAGTACAGTCTTTTTTTGTGAAACGTGGAACAAATTTGGCTTGTAAATGTACAGGCAGGTAAACAAATGTTAACACGAACGTCAGGCTCTATACCTGCTGAATCCCCATGCGGAGAACAGAACATCTGCTAGTTTAAATTATTGTGACTTTTGATGAATACAGATTATTGTTTGTTTTGTATTATATTTTAAAAGAAAATTGGAATATCTTAGGTACTCTAATCGTTAAAATCGGTTCAGAAATAACGAAGGAGTTCTCCTAACAAAAATCGCCTTAGCGTCTTAATAGATACGATTCTGGAAATGACAGGAGTTGTGGTTTGAAATTGTCGTATTTCGGGAGTATACGACAATTCTGATGTTCATGTCAGTTGGCAGAACTGCTGTGTTTATGTATGGAGTGGGAACGAGTGCGTGACTCCCTATTGTAGTACTCGCGGCTGCGGGGTGCTTATCTACTCCCGGACCTCACTAGGTTGTTGGGTCACAAAACAAACTTTGTTTTTTCCAGACCTTAGAGCTCCACCTCACCGGCTACTTCTATCACTTCCTGAAATTCAATTTTGATGTGTGATGGTACTTTGGATTCGTTTTACAAAGTCACATGTATTGAATGATGTCCCACTGTTAGATACGTCCCCCCCACTAACATTAAGGCTCCGCAGCCCTGGCCAAATTGTCGTGTTATTTTTCCCTTTGTTTTCAGTGATTTTAGCCAAGTGTCATTAATCCCGGACCATACCACGTTTTAAAGGACCAACACATTTTAGGAACGTATTTTTTCATTATTTCCGCAGACCTCAGGGCTGCACCCTAATGGCACCAAAAGCTACCACGTTATTCTTATGGAGAAAAGGTTTTTTCTAAATGGCTCGAAAACTGCTCTTCAAAACTGCTCCCGGACTAAAAGTATTTGGAAAATTTGTTTCGCAGCCTCAGGGCTCCGCCCCAATGACTTCATCTATCACTTCCCGACGTTCAATTTGGACGTGTTATGGTTCTTTGGATTTGTTTTACATGTCTTGAATGATGTCCCAACGTTAAATACGCCCCCCCCCACCAACCAGTTAGCGCTCCGCCCTCCTGACAAAATTATCGGGTCATTTTTTCCGTTTTTTCAGGACCCAAAAACACTGAATTCATTGTCAGTCTGAAATAATGTGTATAATAGCTGTTTATTCAAATAAAATGAATTAAGATAAAAACAAGTGAACGAGATAAATTATTATTTCATTCTAGGAATAACTTTGGGACCTTTAGGTCCAGTGGGTCAGTGGGAGGGGATCTAACAACTGAGGGGAACATAGATTTCTTTAAAATAAATCTTAAGGGAAATTCCTTTAATTTAATCGATCAAAATTGTTCATAAAATAAACACGTGGCTGACCGTACATAGAGTAAGGAGTGAGATTCTTACTCTCAGGGCAAAGAACATTTCACATCAGTGGCAACACTGTACCTAACTTAAATAGTCAACTGAAAATTCCATTGGTTTCGTGATACTTTAACTGTGTGTTTTAGCGAATTTCCCCTATAGGGAAGAAGCTATTACCGTAGGTCTCATGGTAAGACTTAAGCCCGAGACCATGATAACTTTTCGTTTCGTCCCCAGATGCCAAAAACACCATTCGTTAAAATTTTGATATATGTACATATATATATATATATATATATATATATATATATATATATGTGTGTCCGTAAGCACGATAACTCTCGTAAAAATAGTCCGATCCTAATAAAATTTGGTACAAAGATGTAAAGTATCATTTATTTAAACGAGTTCGAAAACCAGACAAATCGCATCATCCGAAGGGGGGTTTTTGGGGGGTTTGTGCCCCTAAAATGGGTTTTTTGGGGTTTTCACATGTAATTTGTATTTAAATCAAATTTTAATTTATACCATTGAGTTAAGGTAAAAAAAACAAACAATTTGGTATTTTGATCATTCTCTACGTCAATTGGTTACTGAGATATTACAAGTGCTAAACACAGTACGTTGTCAAATGTTATTCTTATGGAGAAAAAGAAAAATTTTATATCTCGGTTATTTATGAACATAAACTGACGGAACTTAGTATATCGCTTCATCTGGTTGTGGTTTGTTGATGTTTGAACAAAAAACCAATTTTTCGCCTATGGTTCCCGAAGCAGCAAACCTAGGTACTCGGTCCCCATGTAATTCTTATGGAGAATAATAAAAATGTTATATATCGCTTATTTATGAATGAATATGGATGAAACTTGGTATGTGACTTGACTTAGATGAGTTCTATTGATATTTCTATAAAAATCCATTATTTTTTGTTCCTTTTTGCAGCAAACCTGCGTACTCATCCCTAATGTTATTCTTATGGAGAATAATGAATATTTTAAATATCGCTTATTTATGAATATATTTCTTATGAATTCTGGTAAGAGGCTTAATGTAATATTAAGACATATATATTCATTGGAAATTCGCTGAGTACGCAGGTTTGCTGCGACGGGGGTATCATTATTTTAAGGTTACACTATCATGGAAGTTGCGTTAGCAGCTATAATTAACTTACAATGATTCTTATACTTTTGTATACATTCATATACATTTTTTAAGAAACCTAAATATACGGTTATAGTAGCGTAAGAAGAGCTAGGGTTTTATAGACCGATTACCGAGAAACTCACTATTCTGATACAGAATTTGGCGCAAAAACCAAACCATAAGCATGGCCTTTCATCGAGCACTCCTGCAGCAGCGCCTGGACATTTCTGCTATGTCTAGCACTAGGAAACCTGAAGGACAACTTGAAGAGGAAATTATCGCTTCGTACCTGCGTCATTTAACAGCATCAACTACAAAAATTGCGTACATTCATCCGCTATACACTGCAAACTTTTATGTAATGCACAAAGATGTCCTTAATCAGATCAAAATCAATAGTGCTTCATAGCCAGCTGAGGATTTTTTACAATGTGACCCAGACTTTGACGTTCTTCTAATTCCACTTCACCAGAGACAACCCGACGCGTGGCGAGGTGGAGACCATTACGTGTTGGGAGTATATGACAAAGCAGGTGACCGATTTAATGATATTGGTACATTACTAGGTGCATTACTTTATGACAGTTTACATTACAAACACCTTAGTTTTTATCTGCTCCTCAACAATTGTGTTTAAACTTTGTCAACTACAAACTGATTTATCTTTTTTGCTAGTAAAGCTATCTATTAATGCGATGAAATGAAGAAATACATTAAAAGTTACTTCCATTTTATACCATGCAACAATTTCCAGCGAAGCGAGATGACATCGGAGTTATTAACTTTGATGATGCTCGTAAACTTCGAGTGACCCAGCTGATAACAGAAAGTTGGAGGGGGTAGGGGGTTTCACTTACCATGTCAAAACGGAAATATCTGAACCAGTAGTGTAAGATATAGATCAGTAATCTACCATAAATTTATTACTAATAGCTCAATAATAACTTTCAACAGTGTTTATTTTTTCATAATATAACTGATGGGGTTATGTCTGGCGATCAGTTCATGTATGTCCTATCGACATATTTTTGTCAAAAAACTAGGTTGATACCCATTTAGGATAGCCCCCGTCGTTGTCTCTTTGGGTTAATGTCTCTCAGTTAGATTAATAACTAAAATTGTTGTGTCTGCCAGTTTAATGTCTCGTTATCAACATCTTTTGGGATAGTATACCTTTTGATTGATTTGCCATGTTTTAAAATGAGTTAATTTGTTCTAAGTAACAAGGCCACTTTAAAAATGGCAGCAAATAAAAACTGCATATGCATAAAGTAACGTCGTATAATCCTTCTCCTGGAAGTGTTATTTTAGATAATTCCAGAAACTATCCGAAATCAATTAATTTTTAAAATGAAATATATTATTTCACTTTATAATCCGATAAAAGTAGTTAATCAGAAAAAAGGGTATAAGAATACAAGGAAGTTTAGGATACAATAATTATCAAGTTGGATAAGTTAAATTTACGATAAGAAAAATTGTCAGTTGTGATGTAATTTAAATGTAGTTCAATTTGTATAAAAAATGTTTAAAATATGCATTGAATATTAATTTTAAAAAGTAAACAAAACACCAATAAAAAAACAGTGACATGAGTGGTACTGAGAATATGAATCAACTTTATTTTTCGTTATGTTGATCGTTTAATTTATCAAATCAGGTGAAGACCAAGCGTTAAACGATTAAATACTTCCACATGCCTTTCTACAACACTTGTGCAAGCGTTTTATTATACCTTATGATTGTTCTACCTGAGATAACTTTAATTTATTTTTCATCATTGCACTAGCAAATAATTTAACAAATATTTTGCGTAAATCTTTCTCAGTATGAAAGTTGTTTCTGCGTATTACTCTAGACGATCCAAACGCATAAATAAAAATTCTCCTTTCTCATTAAGTTGTTATGTATATTTTATACCCGCTTCGCAGAAAACCGGCGTACTTATCGAATTTTCAATGCATATATATATGTCTCACTACTACATAAAGCCAATAACCAAGTTTCACAAAAATACATTCATAAACAAGTGGTATATAACATTTTATTTATTCTTCATAAGAATAACGTTAAAGTTGAGGACGCAGGTTTGCTGCATCGAGGAACGTAAAGTATTTTTTTTGTTGCAATTATCAATATAACTGAACCAGGTGAAGCTACATACCAAGTTATATTAATTAAGGTTCAAAAGCAAGGGAGGTATACAACTTTACTTATTCTCCTCATGAATAACATGGGGGCCGAGTATGCAGGTTTGCTGGTTCGGGGACTATCAACAAAAACTTTTGTTGTACTAATATCAATATACCACAACTAGTTGAAGCCACATACCAAGCTTTATAAATATACATTAAACAAAATAAATATAAATAATGGAGATATCAAATTTTATTTATTCTTCATAAGGATAACATTGGGCAACGTACTGTGTTTAGCACTTTGAATATCTCTGCAACGATTGGACGTAGAACAACAATTAAAACACCAAAATGTTTGTTTTGTTGAGCTAAACATATCGATAAAAAGAAATCGGACATTTTTATTCAAATTATCTGAGAAAAATCTCCAAACCTTTTTCCCATAAGATTAACATGGGACATGTTCTTTGATTACCTAGGTTAATGATTCAAAATACTAAATTATTTGCTTTTTAAGCTCTATAAAATGGCTATAACCAAAATCGAGCGTTTTCTTAAAATTTTAGAGTAAAATGTTCAAAAATCTTATTTTTGGAAAATTGTAAACCCCCATAAAAACCCCCTTCCCAAATCCGATCGA
Organism: Allygus modestus; assembly: GCA_963675035.1. Lineage (NCBI taxonomy): Eukaryota > Metazoa > Arthropoda > Insecta > Hemiptera > Cicadellidae > Allygus > Allygus modestus. The sequence continues at coordinate 427,051,234 of OY776111.1, forward strand.
TCTGGTTTTCGAACTTAAAGTCATAAATGCTACTCTCCACATGTGCTAAATTTCATCAAAATTGGGCGTTTCTTTCAAAAGTTATCGTGGTAACGGACACATATTGTAAATAAATATATATATATATATATATATAAATTTGAACGAGTAGTGTTTATGGCAACTGGGGAACTCAAAACGAATGGTCTCGGGCTTAAGTCTTACCATGCCACCTACGGTAATAGCTTCTTCCCTATAGAGTAAATTCGCTAATAGTAGAATAAAAAAAGTATTTGAGACAGATTCCATTATAAAAGAACCACTTTGCAAGACTAATACAACCAGAAGCCTCTTCAAGTGCTGCAAACTCAGCCACCGTTCTATTCTTGTTGCATATAAAATTAGGGGATGATTGTCTTAGATTTATCATAGTTTTATGCAATTTCTTTTATTCGTAGCTTTGTTTTTACAATAAGGTAAATCAATGAGTTTATAATTAGCAAAAATTATTACAAAATACTCAGTAACATATTCTACAGCAGTTGTAGATGATAAGTAGATACTTTTAAGATTTATAAATTACATGATTTATTGATGTATTCAATTAATTCCTTAAGTAAGACTACTTTAACATACACACCACGTTTCATAAACGGATACAGTGTAATACGAGAAGTACTTGTGGTCTGATTCAGTTAACGATGAGACTATAGTGTTATACCAGTCAGCCCTTGATGTAACTAGTGTAAATTGTGACACTGTCAATAACAATGTGGGTCTGGTGACTACTGATATTATATTGTTACAAGTTGCTGGTGTTGATGCCTGATTCAGTTAACGATGTGGACATTGTGTTTGCCAAGCAGCCCTTTGTACAATTAGTCTAACGTGTGTCACAGTAAGCAATAATGTGGTGCTGATTACTACCACGTATTATGTTCTTATATGGCAATGGTGTTGTGGTCTGATTCTGATACAGTAAACGATGTGGACATTGTGTCATACCAAGCAGCCCGTGATAACATTAGTGTAATGTGTCTCTGTCAATAACAATGTGGTGCTGGTGACTACATGCTATTATATTGTTACATGTCGCTGGTGTTGTGGGCTAATTCTGATACAGTGTACGATGTGGACATGTGTTATACCAAGCAGCCCGTGATAACATTAGTGTAATGTGTCTCTGTCAATAACAATGTGGTGCTGGTGACTGCATGCTATTATATCGTTACATGTCGCTGGTGTTGTGGGCTAATTCTGATACAGTGTACGATGTGGACATGTGTTATACCAAGCAGCCCGTGATAACATTAGTGTAATGTGTCTCTGTCAATAACAATGTGGTGCTGGTGACTGCATGCTATTATATTGTTACATGTCGCTGGTGTTGTGGTCTAATTCTGATACAGTAAACGATGTGGACATTGTGTCATACCAAGCAGCCCGTAATAACATTAGTGTAATGTGTCTCTGTCAATAACAATGTGGTGCTGGTGACTGCATGCTATTATATCGTTACATGTCGCTGGTGTTGTGGTCTAATTCTGATACAGTGTACGATGTGAACATGTGTCATACCAAGCAGCCCATAATAACATTAGTGTAATGTGTCTCTGTCAATAACAATGTGGTGCTGGTGACTGCATGCTATTATATCGTTACATGTCGCTGGTGTTGTGGTCTAATTCTGATACAGTGTACGATGTGAACATGTGTTATACCAAGCAGCCCATAATAACATTAGTGTAATGTGTCTCTGTCAATAACAATGTGGTGCTGGTGACTGCATGCTATTATATCGTTACATGTCGCTGGTGTTGTGGTCTAATTCTGATACAGTGTACGATGTGGACATGTGTTATGCCAAGCAGCCCATAATAACATAAGTGTAATGTGTCTCTGTCAATAACAAAGTGGTGCTGGTGACTGCATGCTATTATATTGTTAAATGTCGCTGGTGTTGTGGTCTAATTCTGATACAGTGTACGATGTGAACATGTGTCATACCAAGCAGCCCGTAATAACATTAGTGTAATGTGTCTCTGTCAATAACAATGTGGTGCTGGTGACTGCATGCTATTATATCGTTACATGTCGCTGGTGTTGTGGTCTAATTCTGATACAGTGTACGATGTGAACATGTGTCATACCAAGCAGCCCATAATAACATTAGTGTAATGTGTCTCTGTCAATAACAATGTGGTGCTGGTGACTGCATGCTATTATATCGTTACATGTCGCTGGTGTTGTGGTCTAATTCTGATACAGTGTACGATGTGAACATGTGTTATACCAAGCAGCCCATAATAACATTAGTGTAATGTGTCTCTGTCAATAACAATGTGGTGCTGGTGACTGCATGCTATTATATCGTTACATGTCGCTGGTGTTGTGGTCTAATTCTGTTACAGTGTACGATGTGAACATGTGTTATACCAAGCAGCCCATAATAACATTAGTGTAATGTGTCTCTGTCAATAAAAATGTGGTGCTGGTGACTGCATGCTATTATATCGTCACATGTCGCTGGTGTTGTGGGCTAATTCTGATACAGTGTACGATGTGGACATGTGTTATACCAAGCAGCCCGTAATAACATTAGTGTAATGTGTCTCTGTCAATAACAATGTGGTGCTAGTGACTACATTCTATTATATCGTTACATGTCGCTGGTGTTGTGGTCTAATTCTGATACAGTGTACGATGTGGACATGTGTTATACCAAGCAGCCCGTAATAACATTAGTGTAATGTGTCTCTGTCAATAACAATGTGGTGCTGGTGACTGCATGCTATTATATTGTTACATGTTGCTTGTGTTATGGTCTAATTCTGATACAGTGTACGATGTGGACATGTGTTATACCAAGCAGCCCGTGATAACATTAGTGTAATGTGTCTCTGTCAACAACATTGTGGTGCTGGTGACTGCATGCTATTATATCGTCACATGTCGCTGGTGTTGTGGTCTAATTCTGATACAGAGTACGATGTGAACATGTGTTATACCAAGCAGCCCGTAATAACATTAGTGTAATGTGTCTCTGTCAATAACAATGTGGTGCTGGTGACTACATGCTATTATATCGTTACATGTCGCTGGTGTTGTGGTCTAATTCTGATACAGTGTACGATGTAAACATGTGTTATACCAAGCAGCCCGTAATAACATTAGTGTAATGTGTCTCTGTCAACAACATTGTGGTGCTGGTGACTGCATGCTATTATATCGTCACATGTCGCTGGTGTTGTGGTCTAATTCTGATACAGTGTACGATGTGGACATGTGTTATACCAAGCAGCCCGTGATAACATTAGTGTAATGTGTCTCTGTCAACAACATTGTGGTGCTGGTGACTGCATGCTATTATATCGTTACATGTCGCTGGTGTTGTGGTCTAATTCTGATACAGTGTACGATGTGGACATGTGTTATACCAAGCAGCCCGTAATAACATTAGTGTAATGTGTCTCTGTCAATAACAATGTGGTGCTGGTGACTGCATGCTATTATATTGTTACATGTTGCTTGTGTTGTGGTCTAATTCTGATACAGTGTACGATGTGGACATGTGTTATACCAAGCAGCCCGTGATAACATTAGTGTAATGTGTCTCTGTCAACAACATTGTGGTGCTGGTGACTGCATGCTATTATATCGTCACATGTCGCTGGTGTTGTGGTCTAATTCTGATACAGTGTACGATGTGAACATGTGTTATACCAAGCAGCCCGTAATAACATTAGTGTAATGTGTCTCTGTCAATAACAATGTGGTGCTGGTGACTACATGCTATTATATCGTTACATGTCGCTGGTGTTGTGGTCTAATTCTGATACAGTGTACGATGTGGACAGGTGTTATACCAAGCAGCCCGTAATAACATTAGTGTAATGTGTCTCTGTCAACAACATTGTGGTGCTGGTGACTGCATGCTATTATATCGTCACATGTCGCTGGTGTTGTGGTCTAATTCTGATACAGTGTACGATGTGAACATGTGTTATACCAAGCAGCCCGTAATAACATTAGTGTAATGTGTCTCTGTCAATAACAATGTGGTGCTGGTGACTGCATGCTATTATATCGTTACATGTCGCTGGTGTTGTGGGCTAATTCTGATACAGTGTACGATGTGAACATGTGTTACACCAAGCAGCCCGTAACAACATTAGTGTAATGTGTCTCTGTCAACAACATTGTGGTGCTGGTGACTGCATACTATTATATCGTTACATGTCGCTGGTGTTGTGGTCTAATTCTGATACAGTGTACGATGTGAACATGTGTCATACCAAGCAGCCCATAATAACATTAGTGTAATGTGTCTCTGTCAATAACAATGTGGTGCTGGTGACTGCATGCTATTATATCGTTACATGTCGCTGGTGTTGTGGTCTAATTCTGATACAGTGTACGATGTGAACATGTGTTATACCAAGCAGCCCATAATAACATAAGTGTAATGTGTCTCTGTCAATAAAAATGTGGTGCTGGTGACTGCATGCTATTATATCGTTACTTGTCGCTGGTGTTGTGGTCTAATTCTGATACAGTGTACGATGTGAACATGTGTTATACCAAGCAGCCCATAATAACATTAGTGCAATGTGTCTCTGTCAATAAAAATGTGGTGCTGGTGACTGCATGCTATTATATCGTCACATGTCGCTGGTGTTGTGGGCTAATTCTGATACAGTGTACGATGTGGACATGTGTTATACCAAGCAGCCCGTGATAACATTAGTGTAATGTGTCTCTGTCAATAACAATGTGGTGCTGGTGACTGCATGCTATTATATCGTTACATGTCGCTGGTGTTGTGGGCTAATTCTGATACAGTGTACGATGTGGACATGTGTTATACCAAGCAGCCCGTGATAACATTAGTGTAATGTGTCTCTGTCAATAACAATGTGGTGCTGGTGACTGCATGCTATTATATTGTTACATGTCGCTGGTGTTGTGGTCTAATTCTGATACAGTAAACGATGTGGACATTGTGTCATACCAAGCAGCCCGTAATAACATTAGTGTAATGTGTCTCTGTCAATAACAATGTGGTGCTGGTGACTGCATGCTATTATATCGTTACATGTCGCTGGTGTTGTGGTCTAATTCTGATACAGTGTACGATGTGAACATGTGTCATACCAAGCAGCCCATAATAACATTAGTGTAATGTGTCTCTGTCAATAACAATGTGGTGCTGGTGACTGCATGCTATTATATCGTTACATGTCGCTGGTGTTGTGGTCTAATTCTGATACAGTGTACGATGTGAACATGTGTTATACCAAGCAGCCCATAATAACATTAGTGTAATGTGTCTCTGTCAATAACAATGTGGTGCTGGTGACTGCATGCTATTATATCGTTACATGTCGCTGGTGTTGTGGTCTAATTCTGATACAGTGTACGATGTGGACATGTGTTATGCCAAGCAGCCCATAATAACATAAGTGTAATGTGTCTCTGTCAATAACAAAGTGGTGCTGGTGACTGCATGCTATTATATTGTTAAATGTCGCTGGTGTTGTGGTCTAATTCTGATACAGTGTACGATGTGAACATGTGTCATACCAAGCAGCCCGTAATAACATTAGTGTAATGTGTCTCTGTCAATAACAATGTGGTGCTGGTGACTGCATGCTATTATATCGTTACATGTCGCTGGTGTTGTGGTCTAATTCTGATACAGTGTACGATGTGAACATGTGTCATACCAAGCAGCCCATAATAACATTAGTGTAATGTGTCTCTGTCAATAACAATGTGGTGCTGGTGACTGCATGCTATTATATCGTTACATGTCGCTGGTGTTGTGGTCTAATTCTGATACAGTGTACGATGTGAACATGTGTTATACCAAGCAGCCCATAATAACATTAGTGTAATGTGTCTCTGTCAATAACAATGTGGTGCTGGTGACTGCATGCTATTATATCGTTACATGTCGCTGGTGTTGTGGTCTAATTCTGTTACAGTGTACGATGTGAACATGTGTTATACCAAGCAGCCCATAATAACATTAGTGTAATGTGTCTCTGTCAATAAAAATGTGGTGCTGGTGACTGCATGCTATTATATCGTCACATGTCGCTGGTGTTGTGGGCTAATTCTGATACAGTGTACGATGTGGACATGTGTTATACCAAGCAGCCCGTAATAACATTAGTGTAATGTGTCTCTGTCAATAACAATGTGGTGCTAGTGACTACATTCTATTATATCGTTACATGTCGCTGGTGTTGTGGTCTAATTCTGATACAGTGTACGATGTGGACATGTGTTATACCAAGCAGCCCGTAATAACATTAGTGTAATGTGTCTCTGTCAATAACAATGTGGTGCTGGTGACTGCATGCTATTATATTGTTACATGTTGCTTGTGTTATGGTCTAATTCTGATACAGTGTACGATGTGGACATGTGTTATACCAAGCAGCCCGTGATAACATTAGTGTAATGTGTCTCTGTCAACAACATTGTGGTGCTGGTGACTGCATGCTATTATATCGTCACATGTCGCTGGTGTTGTGGTCTAATTCTGATACAGAGTACGATGTGAACATGTGTTATACCAAGCAGCCCGTAATAACATTAGTGTAATGTGTCTCTGTCAATAACAATGTGGTGCTGGTGACTACATGCTATTATATCGTTACATGTCGCTGGTGTTGTGGTCTAATTCTGATACAGTGTACGATGTAAACATGTGTTATACCAAGCAGCCCGTAATAACATTAGTGTAATGTGTCTCTGTCAACAACATTGTGGTGCTGGTGACTGCATGCTATTATATCGTCACATGTCGCTGGTGTTGTGGTCTAATTCTGATACAGTGTACGATGTGGACATGTGTTATACCAAGCAGCCCGTGATAACATTAGTGTAATGTGTCTCTGTCAACAACATTGTGGTGCTGGTGACTGCATGCTATTATATCGTTACATGTCGCTGGTGTTGTGGTCTAATTCTGATACAGTGTACGATGTGGACATGTGTTATACCAAGCAGCCCGTAATAACATTAGTGTAATGTGTCTCTGTCAATAACAATGTGGTGCTGGTGACTGCATGCTATTATATTGTTACATGTTGCTTGTGTTGTGGTCTAATTCTGATACAGTGTACGATGTGGACATGTGTTATACCAAGCAGCCCGTGATAACATTAGTGTAATGTGTCTCTGTCAACAACATTGTGGTGCTGGTGACTGCATGCTATTATATCGTCACATGTCGCTGGTGTTGTGGTCTAATTCTGATACAGTGTACGATGTGAACATGTGTTATACCAAGCAGCCCGTAATAACATTAGTGTAATGTGTCTCTGTCAATAACAATGTGGTGCTGGTGACTACATGCTATTATATCGTTACATGTCGCTGGTGTTGTGGTCTAATTCTGATACAGTGTACGATGTGGACAGGTGTTATACCAAGCAGCCCGTAATAACATTAGTGTAATGTGTCTCTGTCAACAACATTGTGGTGCTGGTGACTGCATGCTATTATATCGTCACATGTCGCTGGTGTTGTGGTCTAATTCTGATACAGTGTACGATGTGAACATGTGTTATACCAAGCAGCCCGTAATAACATTAGTGTAATGTGTCTCTGTCAATAACAATGTGGTGCTGGTGACTGCATGCTATTATATCGTTACATGTCGCTGGTGTTGTGGGCTAATTCTGATACAGTGTACGATGTGAACATGTGTTACACCAAGCAGCCCGTAACAACATTAGTGTAATGTGTCTCTGTCAACAACATTGTGGTGCTGGTGACTGCATACTATTATATCGTTACATGTCGCTGGTGTTGTGGTCTAATTCTGATACAGTGTACGATGTGAACATGTGTCATACCAAGCAGCCCATAATAACATTAGTGTAATGTGTCTCTGTCAATAACAATGTGGTGCTGGTGACTGCATGCTATTATATCGTTACATGTCGCTGGTGTTGTGGTCTAATTCTGATACAGTGTACGATGTGAACATGTGTTATACCAAGCAGCCCATAATAACATAAGTGTAATGTGTCTCTGTCAATAAAAATGTGGTGCTGGTGACTGCATGCTATTATATCGTTACTTGTCGCTGGTGTTGTGGTCTAATTCTGATACAGTGTACGATGTGAACATGTGTTATACCAAGCAGCCCATAATAACATTAGTGCAATGTGTCTCTGTCAATAAAAATGTGGTGCTGGTGACTGCATGCTATTATATCGTCACATGTCGCTGGTGTTGTGGGCTAATTCTGATACAGTGTACGATGTGGACATGTGTTATACCAAGCAGCCCGTAATAACATTAGTGTAATGTGTCTCTGTCAATAACAATGTGGTGCTCGTGACTACATTCTATTATATCGTTACATGTCGCTGGTGTTGTGGTCTAATTCTGATACAGTGTACGATGTGGACATGTGTTATACCAAGCAGCCCATAATAACATTAGTGTAATGTGTCTCTGTCAATAAGAATGTGGTGCTGGTGACTGCATGCTATTATATCGTTACATGTCGCTGGTGTTGTGGGCTAATTCTGATACAGTGTACGATGTGGACATGTGTTATACCAAGCAGCCCGTGATAACATTAGTGTAATGTGTCTCTGTCAACAACATTGTGGTGCTGGTGACTGCATGCTATTATATTGTTACATGTCGCTGGTGTTGTGGTCTAATTCTGATACAGTGTACGATGTGAACATGTGTTATACCAAGCAGCCCGTAATAACATTAGTGTAATGTGTCTCTGTCAATAACAATGTGGTGCTGGTGACTGCATGCTATTATATTGTTACATGTCGCTGGTGATTTGGTCTAATTCTGATACAGTGTACGATGTGAACATGTGTTATACCAAGCAGCCCGTAATAACATTAGTGTAATGTGTCTCTGTCTATAACAAAGTAGTGCTGGTGACTGCATGCTATTATATCGTTACATGTCGCTGGTGTTGTGGGCTAATTCTGATACAGTGTACGATGTGAACATGTGTTATACCAAGCAGCCCGTAATAACATTAGTGTAATGTGTCTCTGTCAATAACAATGTGGTGCTGGTGACTGCATGCTATTATATCGTTACATGTCGCTGGTGTTGTGGTCTAATTCTGATACAGTGTACGATGTGGAAATGTGTTATACCAAGCAGCCCGTAATAACATTAGCGTAATGTGTCTCTGTCAATAACAATGTGGTGCTGGTGACTGCATGCTATTATATTGTTACATGTCGCTGGTGTTGTGGTCTAATTCTGATACAGTGTACGATGTGAACATGTGTTATACCAAGCAGCCCGTAATAACATTAGTGTAATGTGTCTCTGTCAATAACAATGTGGTGCTGGTGACTGCATGCTATTATATTGTTACATGTCGCTGGTGTTGTGGTCTAATTCTGATACAGTGTACGATGTGAACATGTGTTATACCAAGCAGCCCGTAATAACATTAGTGTAATGTGTCTCTGTCAATAACAATGTGGTGCTGGTGACTGCATGCTATTATATTGTTACATGTCGCTGGTGTTGTGGTCTAATTCTGATACAGTGTACGATGTGAACATGTGTTATACCAAGCAGCCCGTAATAACATTAGTGTAATGTGTCTCTGTCAATAACAATGTGGTGCTGGTGACTGCATGCTATTATATTGTTACATGTCGCTGGTGTTGTGGTCTAATTCTGATACAGTGTACGATGTGAACATGTGTTATACCAAGCAGCCCGTAATAACATTAGTGTAATGTGTCTCTGTCAATAACAATGTGGTGCTGGTGACTGCATGCTATTATATCGTTACATCTCGCTGGTGTTGTGGGCTAATTCTGATACAGTGTACGATGTGAACATGTGTTATACCAAGCAGCCCGTAATAACATTAGTGTAATGTGTCTCTGTCAATAACAATGTGGTGCTGGTGACTGCATGCTATTATATCGTTACATGTCGCTGGTGTTGTGGTCTAATTCTGATACAGTGTACGATGTGGACATGTGTTATACCAAGCAGCCCGTAATAACATTAGCGTAATGTGTCTCTGTCAATAACAATGTGGTGCTGGTGACTGCATGCTATTATATTGTTACATGTCGCTGGTGTTGTGGTCTAATTCTGATACAGTGTACGATGTGAACATGTGTTATACCAAGCAGCCCGTAATAACATTAGTGTAATGTGTCTCTGTCAATAACAATGTGGTGCTGGTGACTGCATGCTATTATATTGTTACATGTCGCTGGTGTTGTGGTCTAATTCTGATACAGTGTACGATGTGAACATGTGTTATACCAAGCAGCCCGTAATAACATTAGTGTAATGTGTCTCTGTCAATAACAATGTGGTGCTGGTGACTACATGCTATTATATTGTTACATGTCGCTGGTGTTGTGGTCTAATTCTGATACAGTGTACGATGTGGACATGTGTTATACCAAGCAGCCCATAATAACATTAGTGTAATGTGTCTCTGTCAATAACAATGTGGTGCTGGTGACTGCATGCTATTATATCGTTACATGTCGCTGGTGTTGTGGGCTAATTCTGATACAGTGTACGATGTGAACATGTGTCATACCAAGCAGCCCATAATAACATTAGTGTAATGTGTCTCTGTCAATAACAATGTGGTGCTGGTGACTGCATGCTATTATATCGTTACATGTCGCTGGTGTTGTGGTCTAATTCTGATACAGTGTACGATGTGAACATGTGTTATACCAAGCAGCCCATAATAACATTAGTGTAATGTGTCTCTGTCAATAACAATGTGGTGCTGGTGACTGCATGCTATTATATCGTTACATGTCGCTGGTGTTGTGGTCTAATTCTGATACAGTGTACGATGTGGACATGTGTTATGCCAAGCAGCCCATAATAACATAAGTGTAATGTGTCTCTGTCAATAACAAAGTGGTGCTGGTGACTGCATGCTATTATATTGTTAAATGTCGCTGGTGTTGTGGTCTAATTCTGATACAGTGTACGATGTGAACATGTGTCATACCAAGCAGCCCGTAATAACATTAGTGTAATGTGTCTCTGTCAATAACAATGTGGTGCTGGTGACTGCATGCTATTATATCGTTACATGTCGCTGGTGTTGTGGTCTAATTCTGATACAGTGTACGATGTGAACATGTGTCATACCAAGCAGCCCATAATAACATTAGTGTAATGTGTCTCTGTCAATAACAATGTGGTGCTGGTGACTGCATGCTATTATATCGTTACATGTCGCTGGTGTTGTGGTCTAATTCTGATACAGTGTACGATGTGAACGTGTGTTATACCAAGCAGCCCATAATAACATTAGTGTAATGTGTCTCTGTCAATAACAATGTGGTGCTGGTGACTGCATGCTATTATATCGTTACATGTCGCTGGTGTTGTGGTCTAATTCTGATACAGTGTACGATGTGAACATGTGTTATACCAAGCAGCCCATAATAACATTAGTGTAATGTGTCTCTGTCAATAAAAATGTGGTGCTGGTGACTGCATGCTATTATATCGTCACATGTCGCTGGTGTTGTGGGCTAATTCTGATACAGTGTACGATGTGGACATGTGTTATACCAAGCAGCCCGTAATAACATTAGTGTAATGTGTCTCTGTCAATAACAATGTGGTGCTAGTGACTACATTCTATTATATCGTTACATGTCGCTGGTGTTGTGGTCTAATTCTGATACAGTGTACGATGTGGACATGTGTTATACCAAGCAGCCCGTAATAACATTAGTGTAATGTGTCTCTGTCAATAACAATGTGGTGCTGGTGACTGCATGCTATTATATTGTTACATGTTGCTTGTGTTATGGTCTAATTCTGATACAGTGTACGATGTGGACATGTGTTATACCAAGCAGCCCGTGATAACATTAGTGTAATGTGTCTCTGTCAACAACATTGTGGTGCTGGTGACTGCATGCTATTATATCGTCACATGTCGCTGGTGTTGTGGTCTAATTCTGATACAGTGTACGATGTGAACATGTGTTATACCAAGCAGCCCGTAATAACATTAGTGTAATGTGTCTCTGTCAATAACAATGTGGTGCTGGTGACTACATGCTATTATATCGTTACATGTCGCTGGTGTTGTGGTCTAATTCTGATACAGTGTACGATGTGGACATGTGTTATACCAAGCAGCCCGTAATAACATTAGTGTAATGTGTCTCTGTCAACAACATTGTGGTGCTGGTGACTGCATGCTATTATATCGTCACATGTCGCTGGTGTTGTGGTCTAATTCTGATACAGTGTACGATGTGGACATGTGTTATACCAAGCAGCCCGTGATAACATTAGTGTAATGTGTCTCTGTCAACAACATTGTGGTGCTGGTGACTGCATGCTATTATATCGTTACATGTCGCTGGTGTTGTGGTCTAATTCTGATACAGTGTACGATGTGGACATGTGTTATACCAAGCAGCCCGTAATAACATTAGTGTAATGTGTCTCTGTCAATAACAAAGTGGTGCTGGTGACTGCATGCTATTATATTGTTAAATGTCGCTGGTGTTGTGGTCTAATTCTGATACAGTGTACGATGTGAACATGTGTCATACCAAGCAGCCCGTAATAACATTAGTGTAATGTGTCTCTGTCAATAACAATGTGGTGCTGGTGACTGCATGCTATTATATCGTTACATGTCGCTGGTGTTGTGGTCTAATTCTGATACAGTGTACGATGTGAACATGTGTCATACCAAGCAGCCCATAATAACATTAGTGTAATGTGTCTCTGTCAATAACAATGTGGTGCTGGTGACTGCATGCTATTATATCGTTACATGTCGCTGGTGTTGTGGTCTAATTCTGATACAGTGTACGATGTGAACGTGTGTTATACCAAGCAGCCCATAATAACATTAGTGTAATGTGTCTCTGTCAATAACAATGTGGTGCTGGTGACTGCATGCTATTATATCGTTACATGTCGCTGGTGTTGTGGTCTAATTCTGATACAGTGTACGATGTGAACATGTGTTATACCAAGCAGCCCATAATAACATTAGTGTAATGTGTCTCTGTCAATAAAAATGTGGTGCTGGTGACTGCATGCTATTATATCGTCACATGTCGCTGGTGTTGTGGGCTAATTCTGATACAGTGTACGATGTGGACATGTGTTATACCAAGCAGCCCGTAATAACATTAGTGTAATGTGTCTCTGTCAATAACAATGTGGTGCTAGTGACTACATTCTATTATATCGTTACATGTCGCTGGTGTTGTGGTCTAATTCTGATACAGTGTACGATGTGGACATGTGTTATACCAAGCAGCCCGTAATAACATTAGTGTAATGTGTCTCTGTCAATAACAATGTGGTGCTGGTGACTGCATGCTATTATATTGTTACATGTTGCTTGTGTTATGGTCTAATTCTGATACAGTGTACGATGTGGACATGTGTTATACCAAGCAGCCCGTGATAACATTAGTGTAATGTGTCTCTGTCAACAACATTGTGGTGCTGGTGACTGCATGCTATTATATCGTCACATGTCGCTGGTGTTGTGGTCTAATTCTGATACAGTGTACGATGTGAACATGTGTTATACCAAGCAGCCCGTAATAACATTAGTGTAATGTGTCTCTGTCAATAACAATGTGGTGCTGGTGACTACATGCTATTATATCGTTACATGTCGCTGGTGTTGTGGTCTAATTCTGATACAGTGTACGATGTGGACATGTGTTATACCAAGCAGCCCGTAATAACATTAGTGTAATGTGTCTCTGTCAACAACATTGTGGTGCTGGTGACTGCATGCTATTATATCGTCACATGTCGCTGGTGTTGTGGTCTAATTCTGATACAGTGTACGATGTGGACATGTGTTATACCAAGCAGCCCGTAATAACATTAGTGTAATGTGTCTCTGTCAACAACATTGTGGTGCTGGTGACTGCATGCTATTATATCGTTACATGTCGCTGGTGTTGTGGTCTAATTCTGATACAGTGTACGATGTGGACATGTGTTATACCAAGCAGCCCGTAATAACATTAGTGTAATGTGTCTCTGTCAATAACAATGTGGTGCTGGTGACTGCATGCTATTATATTGTTACATGTTGCTTGTGTTGTGGTCTAATTCTGATACAGTGTACGATGTGGACATGTGTTATACCAAGCAGCCCGTGATAACATTAGTGTAATGTGTCTCTGTCAACAACATTGTGGTGCTGGTGACTGCATGCTATTATATCGTCACATGTCGCTGGTGTTGTGGTCTAATTCTGATACAGTGTACGATGTGAACATGTGTTATACCAAGCAGCCCGTAATAACATTAGTGTAATGTGTCTCTGTCAATAACAATGTGGTGCTGGTGACTACATGCTATTATATCGTTACATGTCGCTGGTGTTGTGGTCTAATTCTGATACAGTGTACGATGTGGACAGGTGTTATACCAAGCAGCCCGTAATAACATTAGTGTAATGTGTCTCTGTCAACAACATTGTGGTGCTGGTGACTGCATGCTATTATATCGTCACATGTCGCTGGTGTTGTGGTCTAATTCTGATACAGTGTACGATGTGAACATGTGTTATACCAAGCAGCCCGTAATAACATTAGTGTAATGTGTCTCTGTCAATAACAATGTGGTGCTGGTGACTGCATGCTATTATATCGTTACATGTCGCTGGTGTTTTGGGCTAATTCTGATACAGTGTACGATGTGAACATGTGTTACACCAAGCAGCCCGTAACAACATTAGTGTAATGTGTCTCTGTCAACAACATTGTGGTGCTGGTGACTGCATACTATTATATCGTTACATGTCGCTGGTGTTGTGGTCTAATTCTGATACAGTGTACGATGTGAACATGTGTCATACCAAGCAGCCCATAATAACATTAGTGTAATGTGTCTCTGTCAATAACAATGTGGTGCTGGTGACTGCATGCTATTATATCGTTACATGTCGCTGGTGTTGTGGTCTAATTCTGATACAGTGTACGATGTGAACATGTGTTATACCAAGCAGCCCATAATAACATAAGTGTAATGTGTCTCTGTCAATAACAATGTGGTGCTGGTGACTGCATGCTATTATATCGTTACTTGTCGCTGGTGTTGTGGTCTAATTCTGATACGGTGTACGATGTGAACATGTGTTATACCAAGCAGCCCATAATAACATTAGTGCAATGTGTCTCTGTCAATAAAAATGTGGTGCTGGTGACTGCATGCTATTATATCGTCACATGTCGCTGGTGTTGTGGGCTAATTCTGATACAGTGTACGATGTGGACATGTGTTATACCAAGCAGCCCGTAATAACATTAGTGTAATGTGTCTCTGTCAATAACAATGTGGTGCTCGTGACTACATTCTATTATATCGTTACATGTCGCTGGTGTTGTGGTCTAATTCTGATACAGTGTACGATGTGGACATGTGTTATACCAAGCAGCCCATAATAACATTAGTGTAATGTGTCTCTGTCAATAAGAATGTGGTGCTGGTGACTGCATGCTATTATATCGTTACATGTCGCTGGTGTTGTGGGCTAATTCTGATACAGTGTACGATGTGGACATGTGTTATACCAAGCAGCCCGTGATAACATTAGTGTAATGTGTCTCTGTCAACAACATTGTGGTGCTGATGACTGCATGCTATTATATTGTTACATGTCGCTGGTGTTGTGGTCTAATTCTGATACAGTGTACGATGTGAACATGTGTTATACCAAGCAGCCCGTAATAACATTAGTGTAATGTGTCTCTGTCAATAACAATGTGGTGCTGGTGACTGCATGCTATTATATTGTTACATGTCGCTGGTGATGTGGTCTAATTCTGATACAGTGTACGATGTGAACATGTGTTATACCAAGCAGCCCGTAATAACATTAGTGTAATGTGTCTCTGTCAATAACAAAGTAGTGCTGGTGACTGCATGCTATTATATCGTTACATGTCGCTGGTGTTGTGGGCTAATTCTGATACAGTGTACGATGTGAACATGTGTTATACCAAGCAGCCCGTAATAACATTAGTGTAATGTGTCTCTGTCAATAACAATGTGGTGCTGGTGACTGCATGCTATTATATCGTTACATGTTGCTGGTGTTGTGGTCTAATTCTGATACAGTGTACGATGTGGAAATGTGTTATACCAAGCAGCCCGTAATAACATTAGCGTAATGTGTCTCTGTCAATAACAATGTGGTGCTGGTGACTGCATGCTATTATATTGTTACATGTCGCTGGTGTTGTGGTCTAATTCTGATACAGTGTACGATGTGAACATGTGTTATACCAAGCAGCCCGTAATAACATTAGTGTAATGTGTCTCTGTCAATAACAATGTGGTGCTGGTGACTGCATGCTATTATATTGTTACATGTCGCTGGTGTTGTGGTCTAATTCTGATACAGTGTACGATGTGAACATGTGTTATACCAAGCAGCCCGTAATAACATTAGTGTAATGTGTCTCTGTCAATAACAATGTGGTGCTGGTGACTGCATGCTATTATATTGTTACATGTCGCTGGTGTTGTGGTCTAATTCTGATACAGTGTACGATGTGAACATGTGTTATACCAAGCAGCCCGTAATAACATTAGGGTAATGTGTCTCTGTCAATAACAATGTGGTGCTGGTGACTGCATGCTATTATATTGTTACATGTCGCTGGTGTTGTGGTCTAATTCTGATACAGTGTACGATGTGAACATGTGTTATACCAAGCAGCCCGTAATAACATTAGTGTAATGTGTCTCTGTCAATAACAATGTGGTGCTGGTGACTGCATGCTATTATATCGTTACATCTCGCTGGTGTTGTGGGCTAATTCTGATACAGTGTACGATGTGAACATGTGTTATACCAAGCAGCCCGTAATAACATTAGTGTAATGTGTCTCTGTCAATAACAATGTGTTGCTGGTGACTGCATGCTATTATATCGTTACATGTCGCTGGTGTTGTGGTCTAATTCTGATACAGTGTACGATGTGGACATGTGTTATACCAAGCAGCCCGTAATAACATTAGCGTAATGTGTCTCTGTCAATAACAATGTGGTGCTGGTGACTGCATGCTATTATATTGTTACATGTCGCTGGTGTTGTGGTCTAATTCTGATACAGTGTACGATGTGAACATGTGTTATACCAAGCAGCCCGTAATAACATTAGTGTAATGTGTCTCTGTCAATAACAATGTGGTGCTGGTGACTGCATGCTATTATATCGTCACATGTCGCTGGTGTTGTGGGCTAATTCTGATACAGTGTACGATGTGGACATGTGTTATACCAAGCAGCCCGTAATAACATTAGTGTAATGTGTCTCTGTCAATAACAATGTGGTGCTCGTGACTACATTCTATTATATCGTTACATGTCGCTGGTGTTGTGGTCTAATTCTGATACAGTGTACGATGTGGACATGTGTTATACCAAGCAGCCCATAATAACATTAGTGTAATGTGTCTCTGTCAATAAGAATGTGGTGCTGGTGACTGCATGCTATTATATCGTTACATGTCGCTGGTGTTGTGGGCTAATTCTGATACAGTGTACGATGTGGACATGTGTTATACCAAGCAGCCCGTGATAACATTAGTGTAATGTGTCTCTGTCAACAACATTGTGGTGCTGATGACTGCATGCTATTATATTGTTACATGTCGCTGGTGTTGTGGTCTAATTCTGATACAGTGTACGATGTGAACATGTGTTATACCAAGCAGCCCGTAATAACATTAGTGTAATGTGTCTCTGTCAATAACAATGTGGTGCTGGTGACTGCATGCTATTATATTGTTACATGTCGCTGGTGATGTGGTCTAATTCTGATACAGTGTACGATGTGAACATGTGTTATACCAAGCAGCCCGTAATAACATTAGTGTAATGTGTCTCTGTCAATAACAAAGTAGTGCTGGTGACTGCATGCTATTATATCGTTACATGTCGCTGGTGTTGTGGGCTAATTCTGATACAGTGTACGATGTGAACATGTGTTATACCAAGCAGCCCGTAATAACATTAGTGTAATGTGTCTCTGTCAATAACAATGTGGTGCTGGTGACTGCATGCTATTATATCGTTACATGTTGCTGGTGTTGTGGTCTAATTCTGATACAGTGTACGATGTGGAAATGTGTTATACCAAGCAGCCCGTAATAACATTAGCGTAATGTGTCTCTGTCAATAACAATGTGGTGCTGGTGACTGCATGCTATTATATTGTTACATGTCGCTGGTGTTGTGGTCTAATTCTGATACAGTGTACGATGTGAACATGTGTTATACCAAGCAGCCCGTAATAACATTAGTGTAATGTGTCTCTGTCAATAACAATGTGGTGCTGGTGACTGCATGCTATTATATTGTTACATGTCGCTGGTGTTGTGGTCTAATTCTGATACAGTGTACGATGTGAACATGTGTTATACCAAGCAGCCCGTAATAACATTAGTGTAATGTGTCTCTGTCAATAACAATGTGGTGCTGGTGACTGCATGCTATTATATTGTTACATGTCGCTGGTGTTGTGGTCTAATTCTGATACAGTGTACGATGTGAACATGTGTTATACCAAGCAGCCCGTAATAACATTAGGGTAATGTGTCTCTGTCAATAACAATGTGGTGCTGGTGACTGCATGCTATTATATTGTTACATGTCGCTGGTGTTGTGGTCTAATTCTGATACAGTGTACGATGTGAACATGTGTTATACCAAGCAGCCCGTAATAACATTAGTGTAATGTGTCTCTGTCAATAACAATGTGGTGCTGGTGACTGCATGCTATTATATCGTTACATCTCGCTGGTGTTGTGGGCTAATTCTGATACAGTGTACGATGTGAACATGTGTTATACCAAGCAGCCCGTAATAACATTAGTGTAATGTGTCTCTGTCAATAACAATGTGTTGCTGGTGACTGCATGCTATTATATCGTTACATGTCGCTGGTGTTGTGGTCTAATTCTGATACAGTGTACGATGTGGACATGTGTTATACCAAGCAGCCCGTAATAACATTAGCGTAATGTGTCTCTGTCAATAACAATGTGGTGCTGGTGACTGCATGCTATTATATTGTTACATGTCGCTGGTGTTGTGGTCTAATTCTGATACAGTGTACGATGTGAACATGTGTTATACCAAGCAGCCCGTAATAACATTAGTGTAATGTGTCTCTGTCAATAACAATGTGGTGCTGGTGACTGCATGCTATTATATTGTTACATGTCGCTGGTGTTGTGGTCTAATTCTGATACAGTGTACGATGTGAACATGTGTTATACCAAGCAGCCCGTAATAACATTAGTGTAATGTGTCTCTGTCAATAACAATGTGGTGCTGGTGACTGCATGCTATTATATTGTTACATGTCGCTGGTGTTGTGGTCTAATTCTGATACAGTGTACGATGTGAACATGTGTTATACCAAGCAGCCCGTAATAACATTAGTGTAATGTGTCTCTGTCAATAACAATGTGGTGCTGGTGACTGCATGCTATTATATTGTTACATGTCGCTGGTGTTGTGGTCTAATTCTGATACAGTGTACGATGTGAACATGTGTTATACCAAGCAGCCCGTAATAACATTAGGGTAATGTGTCTCTGTCAATAACAATGTGGTGCTGGTGACTGCATGCTATTATATTGTTACATGTCGCTGGTGTTGTGGTCTAATTCTGATACAGTGTACGATGTGAACATGTGTTATACCAAGCAGCCCGTAATAACATTAGTGTAATGTGTCTCTGTCAATAACAATGTGGTGCTGGTGACTGCATGCTATTATATCGTTACATCTCGCTGGTGTTGTGGGCTAATTCTGATACAGTGTACGATGTGAACATGTGTTATACCAAGCAGCCCGTAATAACATTAGTGTAATGTGTCTCTGTCAATAACAATGTGTTGCTGGTGACTGCATGCTATTATATCGTTACATGTCGCTGGTGTTGTGGTCTAATTCTGATACAGTGTACGATGTGGACATGTGTTATACCAAGCAGCCCGTAATAACATTAGCGTAATGTGTCTCTGTCAATAACAATGTGGTGCTGGTGACTGCATGCTATTATATTGTTACATGTCGCTGGTGTTGTGGTCTAATTCTGATACAGTGTACGATGTGAACATGTGTTATACCAAGCAGCCCGTAATAACATTAGTGTAATGTGTCTCTGTCAATAACAATGTGGTGCTGGTGACTGCATGCTATTATATTGTTACATGTCGCTGGTGTTGTGGTCTAATTCTGATACAGTGTACGATGTGAACATGTGTTATACCAAGCAGCCCGTAATAACATTAGTGTAATGTGTCTCTGTCAATAACAATGTGGTGCTGGTGACTACATGCTATTATATTGTTACATGTCGCTGGTGTTGTGGTGTAATTCTGATACAGTGTACGATGTGGACATGTGTTATACCAAGCAGCCCATAATAACATTAGTGTAATGTGTCTCTGTCAATAACAATGTGGTGCTGGTGACTGCATGCTATTATATCGTTACATGTCGCTGGTGTTGTGGGCTAATTCTGATACAGTGTACGATGTGAACATGTGTTATACCAACCAGCCCGTAATAACATTAGTGTAATGTGTCTCTGTCAATAACAATGTGGTGCTGGTGACTGCATGCTATTATATCGTTACATGTCGCTGGTGTTGTGGTCTAATTCTGATACAGTGTACGATGTGAACATGTGTTATACCAAGCAGCCCGTAATAACATTAGTGTAATGTGTCTCTGTCAATAACAATGTGGTGCTGGTGACTGCATGCTATTATATCGTTACATGTCGCTGGTGTTGTGGTCTAATTCTGATACAGTGTACGATGTGAACATGTGTTATACCAAGCAGCCCGTAATAACATTAGTGTAATGTGTCTCTGTCAATAACAATGTGGTGCTGGTGACTGCATGCTATTATATCGTTACATGTCGCTGGTGTTGTGGTCTAATTCTGATACAGTGTACGATGTGAACATGTGTTATACCAAGCAGCCCGTAATAACATTAGTGTAATGTGTCTCTGTCAATAACAATGTGGTGCTGGTGACTGCATGCTATTATATCGTTACATGTCGCTGGTGTTGTGGTCTAATTCTGATACAGTGTACGATGTGGACATGTGTTATACCAAGCAGCCCGTAATAACATTAGTGTAATGTGTCTCTGTCAACAACATTGTGGTGCTGGTGACTGCATGCTATTATATTGTTACATGTCGCTGGTGTTGTGGTCTAATTCTGATACAGTGTACGATGTGGACATGTGTTATACCAAGCAGCCCGTAATAACATTAGTGTAATGTGTCTCTGTCAATAAAAATGTGGTGCTGGTGACTGCATGCTATTATATCGTTACATGTCGCTGGTGTTGTGGTCTAATTCTGATACAGTGTACGATGTGAACATGTGTTATACCAAGCAGCCCATAATAACATAAGTGTAATGTGTCTCTGTCAATAACAATGTGGTGCTGGTGACTGCATGCTATTATATCGTTACTTGTCGCTGGTGTTGTGGTCTAATTCTGATACAGTGTACGATGTGAACATGTGTTATACCAAGCAGCCCATAATAACATTAGTGTAATGTGTCTCTGTCAATAAAAATGTGGTGCTGGTGACTGCATGCTATTATATCGTCACATGTCGCTGGTGTTGTGGGCTAATTCTGATACAGTGTACGATGTGGACATGTGTTATACCAAGCAGCCCGTAATAACATTAGTGTAATGTGTCTCTGTCAATAACAATGTGGTGCTCGTGACTACATTCTATTATATCGTTACATGTCGCTGGTGTTGTGGTCTAATTCTGATACAGTGTACGATGTGGACATGTGTTATACCAAGCAGCCAATAATAACATTAGTGTAATGTGTCTCTGTCAATAACAATGTGGTGCTGGTGACTGCATGCTATTATATCGTTACATGTCGCTGGTGTTGTGGTCTAATTCTGATACAGTGTACGATGTGAACATGTGTTATACCAAGCAGCCCGTAATAACATTAGTGTAATGTGTCTCTGTCAATAACAATGTGGTGCTGGTGACTGCATGCTATTATATCGTTACATGTCGCTGGTGTTGTGGTCTAATTCTGATACAGTGTACGATGTGAACATGTGTTATACCAAGCAGCCCGTAATAACATTAGTGTAATGTGTCTCTGTCAATAACAATGTGGTGCTGGTGACTGCATGCTATTATATCGTTACATGTCGCTGGTGTTGTGGTCTAATTCTGATACAGTGTACGATGTGAACATGTGTTATACCAAGCAGCCCGTAATAACATTAGTGTAATGTGTCTCTGTCAATAACAATGTGGTGCTGGTGACTGCATGCTATTATATCGTTACATGTCGCTGGTGTTGTGGTCTAATTCTGATACAGTGTACGATGTGGACATGTGTTATACCAAGCAGCCCGTAATAACATTAGTGTAATGTGTCTCTGTCAACAACATTGTGGTGCTGGTGACTGCATGCTATTATATTGTTACATGTCGCTGGTGTTGTGGTCTAATTCTGATACAGTGTACGATGTGGACATGTGTTATACCAAGCAGCCCGTAATAACATTAGTGTAATGTGTCTCTGTCAATAAAAATGTGGTGCTGGTGACTGCATGCTATTATATCGTTACATGTCGCTGGTGTTGTGGTCTAATTCTGATACAGTGTACGATGTGAACATGTGTTATACCAAGCAGCCCATAATAACATAAGTGTAATGTGTCTCTGTCAATAACAATGTGGTGCTGGTGACTGCATGCTATTATATCGTTACTTGTCGCTGGTGTTGTGGTCTAATTCTGATACAGTGTACGATGTGAACATGTGTTATACCAAGCAGCCCATAATAACATTAGTGTAATGTGTCTCTGTCAATAAAAATGTGGTGCTGGTGACTGCATGCTATTATATCGTCACATGTCGCTGGTGTTGTGGGCTAATTCTGATACAGTGTACGATGTGGACATGTGTTATACCAAGCAGCCCGTAATAACATTAGTGTAATGTGTCTCTGTCAATAACAATGTGGTGCTCGTGACTACATTCTATTATATCGTTACATGTCGCTGGTGTTGTGGTCTAATTCTGATACA
This sequence comes from Allygus modestus, assembly GCA_963675035.1. Classification (NCBI taxonomy): domain Eukaryota; kingdom Metazoa; phylum Arthropoda; class Insecta; order Hemiptera; family Cicadellidae; genus Allygus; species Allygus modestus. Next base: position 427,074,359 of record OY776111.1, read on the forward strand.
GTGTACGATGTGGACATGTGTTATACCAAGCAGCCAATAATAACATTAGTGTAATGTGTCTCTGTCAATAACAATGTGGTGCTGGTGACTGCATGCTATTATATCGTTACATGTCGCTGGTGTTGTGGGCTAATTCTGATACAGTGTACGATGTGAACATGTGTTATACCAACCAGCCCGTAATAACATTAGTGTAATGTGTCTCTGTCAATAACAATGTGGTGCTGGTGACTGCATGCTATTATATCGTTACATGTCGCTGGTGTTGTGGTCTAATTCTGATACAGTGTACGATGTGAACATGTGTTATACCAAGCAGCCCGTAATAACATTAGTGTAATGTGTCTCTGTCAATAACAATGTGGTGCTGGTGACTGCATGCTATTATATCGTTACATGTCGCTGGTGTTGTGGTCTAATTCTGATACAGTGTACGATGTGAACATGTGTTATACCAAGCAGCCCGTAATAACATTAGTGTAATGTGTCTCTGTCAATAACAATGTGGTGCTGGTGACTGCATGCTATTATATCGTTACATGTCGCTGGTGTTGTGGTCTAATTATGATACAGTGTACGATGTGAACATGTGTTATACCAAGCAGCCCGTAATAACATTAGTGTAATGTGTCTCTGTCAATAACAATGTGGTGCTGGTGACTGCATGCTACTATATCGTTACATGTCGCTGGTGTTGTGGTCTAATTCTGATACAGTGTATGATGTGGACATGTGTTATACCAAGCAGCCCGTAATAACATTAGTGTAATGTGTCTCTGTCAACAACATTGTGGTGCTGGTGACTGCATGCTATTATATTGTTACATGTCGCTGGTGTTGTGGTCTAATTCTGATACAGTGTACGATGTGGACATGTGTTATACCAAGCAGCCCGTAATAACATTAGTGTAATGTGTCTCTGTCAATAAAAATGTGGTGCTGGTGACTGCATGCTATTATATCGTTACATGTCGCTGGTGTTGTGGTCCAATTCTGATACAGTGTACGATGTGAACATGTGTTATACCAAGCAGCTCATAATAACATAAGTGTAATGTGTCTCTGTCAATAACAATGTGGTGCTGGTGACTGCATGCTATTATATCGTTACTTGTCGCTGGTGTTGTGGTCTAATTCTGATACAGTGTACGATGTGAACATGTGTTATACCAAGCAGCCCATAATAACATTAGTGTAATGTGTCTCTGTCAATAAAAATGTGGTGCTGGTGACTGCATGCTATTATATCGTCACATGTCGCTGGTGTTGTGGGCTAATTCTGATACAGTGTACGATGTGGACATGTGTTATACCAAGCAGCCCGTAATAACATTAGTGTAATGTGTCTCTGTCAATAACAATGTGGTGCTCGTGACTACATTCTATTATATCGTTACATGTCGCTGGTGTTGTGGTCTAATTCTGATACAGTGTACGATGTGGACATGTGTTATACCAAGCAGCCAATAATAACATTAGTGTAATGTGTCTCTGTCAATAACAATGTGGTGCTGGTGACTGCATGCTATTATATCGTTACATGTCGCTGGTGTTGTGGGCTAATTCTGATACAGTGTACGATGTGGACATGTGTTATACCAAGCAGCCCGTTATAACATTAGTGTAATGTGTCTCTGTCAACAACATTGTGGTGCTGGTGACTGCATGCTATTATATTGTTACATGTCGCTGGTGTTGTGGTCTAATTCTGATACAGTGTACGATGTGAACATGTGTTATACCAAGCAGCCCGTAATAACATTAGTGTAATGTGTCTCTGTCAATAACAATGTGGTGCTGGTGACTGCATGCTATTATATTGTTACATGTCGCTGGTGTTGTGGTCTAATTCTGATACAGTGTACGATGTGAACATGTGTTATACCAAGCAGCCCGTAATAACATTAGTGTAATGTGTCTCTGTCAATAACAAAGTAGTGCTGGTGACTGCATGCTATTATATCGTTACATGTCGCTGGTGTTGTGGGCTAATTCTGATACAGTGTACGATGTGAACATGTGTTATACCAAGCAGCCCGTAATAACATTAGTGTAATGTGTCTCTGTCAATAACAATGTGGTGCTGGTGACTGCATGCTATTATATCGTTACATGTCGCTGGTGTTGTGGTCTAATTCTGATACAGTGTACGATGTGGAAATGTGTTATACCAAGCAGCCCGTAATAACATTAGCGTAATGTGTCTCTGTCAATAACAATGTGGTGCTGGTGACTGCATGCTATTATATTGTTACATGTCGCTGGTGTTGTGGTCTAATTCTGATACAGTGTACGATGTGAACATGTGTTATACCAAGCAGCCCGTAATAACATTAGTGTAATGTGTCTCTGTCAATAACAATGTGGTGCTGGTGACTGCATGCTATTATATTGTTACATGTCGCTGGTGTTGTGGTCTAATTCTGATACAGTTTTCGATGTGAACATGTGTTATACCAAGCAGCCCGTAATAACATTAGTGTAATGTGTCTCTGTCAATAACAATGTGGTGCTGGTGACTGCATGCTATTATATTGTTACATGTCGCTGGTGTTGTGGTCTAATTCTGATACAGTGTACGATGTAAACATGTGTTATACCAAGCAGCCCGTAATAACATTAGTGTAATGTGTCTCTGTCAATAACAATGTGGTGCTGGTGACTGCATGCTATTATATTGTTACATGTCGCTGGTGTTGTGGTCTAATTCTGATACAGTGTACGATGTGAACATGTGTTATACCAAGCAGCCCGTAATAACATTAGTGTAATGTGTCTCTGTCAATAACAATGTGGTGCTGGTGACTGCATGCTATTATATCGTTACATGTCGCTGGTGTTGTGGGCTAATTCTGATACAGTGGACGATGTAGTGTAGTAGATGTGAAATGAGGGTTTAACGCCACTTTCGGCGCTTTTTCCCCATGTTATTCTTATGGGGATCAGTTTTTGGACCGACGCCCGATCCTGCCTTACACAAGTTTCCTTGTTAGCCTATACTATTGTCCAACCCTTGCCTATATTAAATATATTTTCCCAATCCCCATCCCTCCTCTATATTTTTTAAAATTAATTTTCAAATTCAGGCTAAAAAACTATCTTTAGTGTTTATGGTCCGATTTGTTTAAAACTTGGATATGTTATTGTCGTAGGCAAGTGTTTTAATAAATTACACTTACATTTCCCAAATTCACTATTACAGTCAAATTAAAAAATATTTTTGAAAAATACTGCCGCCAACTTCTTTATTTACTGTCCGATTTGTCTGCAATTTGGATATGTTATTGGTGTTTTAATAAATTCTACATATCCCAAATTCCAAACTGCCAATTTTGACCCTATTTTAAAATTCATTTTAACACATCCTTTGCAGAAATCCACGAGTTCTGGCTACTTGGGAACCCGAGCCATTTGACATATAATAAATCACCCTTCCTCCTAATTACCTTCTCTACCAAATACATGTCTTTATATTTAGTTTTTAACAATTCTTCTGTATAAAATCCTCCTTTGATTATATTGCCATTTTCATCTTTCAAAATATAAGTCACAGGCTTTGTTTTCTTAACTTCTGCTATTGTAAAAAGCTCTCCCGTCCAGTTAGGGGTATATCCTTTACTAAATTCGTGTTTATATTTAGATATCCTTACACTATCCCCCACCTTATATCTTGGCTTTTTAACTTGTACTTTAGATGCTAACCTTTCATGTACATCTTTAGAGTTCTTAGCACTTACTTGGTTAGGCTTCATCCCTATGGATCTATGTACTTTATTATTATATATCCTTATTAACTTTGGAAGTAAATCCAACCACTTGTAACTCCCTTGTGCACTAAACTCTCTATACAACCAATTCTTTAAAGTTCTCTGGAACCTTTCCACAATAGCCGCCTTAGTTGTAGAGTAAGTGTGGTAGTGATTAATATTTAGAATTTTCATTAGTTTGGTAAAATGTTCATTAAAAAATTCTTTTCCGTTATCAGATTGAATATTTTTAACTCCCTTTGGGAGAATAGTTTTTATAGCTTCTGTGACTACTAATCCAGTTTTATTCTTTAGTGGAGCAGCATAAGCTTTTTTAGAAAATGTGTCTATTAAAGTTAAAATATATTTATTCCCAGAATTCTCTCTAGCATAATTCCGCATATCTATTAAATCTATTTGAACAGTTTCGTTTATACCCAACACCTTAAAAGACCTTCTAACAAAGTTCTTTCTCGCGGGCTTATGCAATTCGTAAGCAATTTTTTCCATTTTTTATTCTTTATTTTTAATTTTAACGTATCTGCCAGTCTCTGTCGTTTCAAAAACACCTCCATTGCTACCAATTAACATACCATTACTCATTCTTTGATATACATAGTTTTTTGGCAAATATGCCTCTCCATCTAAAGTCTTAAATCCGCTTAAAGATGTAGGGTCTGCAACCAACAATTTAGGATTGTACATCATCAAATCGATTTCATTATTGTCTTGCATAAATTTATTAGTTTTATTGTTAAACCTTAATGCATGTGATTTTAAACAAATATCAAATTTAATATTGTCTTGTCTAAAAGTTTTAATATTATCGTCATACCTCAAAACCTGCGACATTAAACAAACATCACTCCTATCTTTGCCTTCAGGTACATTCTTTATTAATTTGTCCTCTGCATCCCACATATCGCTATCTAATGTTAATACATTATAATTTTTATCCCCCTGTTTTATTATGCTTTTCTCACCTTTTGTTAATATTTGATTAACAACCGCCACATCATTTGGCAATGTTCCAGGTAAAATGTTTGTTAATTGCTTATTTTTACCATCAAATTTAAAACCGTCTAAAGTCACAGTCTGATGTTTTGTAACACAATCGTTCTCATCAACAGCGGGTTTAACACGAACTAGCCTTTTATTATTAAAATCCCAAAAGTTTAGATCCATTTTTGGTACTTGAGAGACGTTTACAACATCATCGCTTTCTTTACCAGCCAACAAATTACTTATTTTTCGCTTTTTGGCATTCCAAATACCATTCTCCGATTCCAAAAATTCATAATTATTTTTGTCTTGTACAAAGACACCATCTTTTCTTATTAAAGTTTGCTCTAATGTGGGTACATCGGTTGCGCTTTCACCTCGTTTAACATTAGTAATTTTGCGTTTATTAGCGTTCCAATTATTATTCTTGGATTCTAAAAACTTATATTTAGTATTACCTTGTACAAAAGCATCACCTTTCCTGGTTAACGTCTGCCCCAAAGTCGATACATCGTCAGTAAACTCCCCACCCTTAACATTACTAATTTTATAATTTAAAGCATTCCAACCATCATCTTTTAGATTTAAAGTAGTTTCTTTAAAACTTCTAGCTTCTGGTTTACTATACGGGTTATATACGCGATAAAATTTATCTATCATCTTTTTATTTAATAAACAATTCCACTTTACCTCAATTCTTCTATGATAGAATCTATCTCATTATCCACTCCAGAATTTCCCGCCAATCGGCTTAACCAAAGCAGTCTTAACCTATCTACAAGCTCATTAGGATCGTCCCAATAAACATAGTCTATTTTATTACCAGTTACCTGCCTTAAACCTTCACCAACAGTCTTAAACAGGGGTTTAATTATATTAAGATATTTAGTGTGTTTATTGCTTGACATCGCCGCACCTGGTTTATAACCCTTTAAATGTGCATTTGTAGCTTCCAAAATCTCTTTATAATTTTGCAAATCAGCCTGACTATAGTTTACGGGTTCTTTTAAAGTTAACAATTCCCACAATCCCTTTGTCCCTTTATAAATTGTTTCTCCAACTGTAACATCATCATTGGCAATTTGAACTTCCTGATTCCCAATAAAAAATTTATTTCCTTCTCGCCTAATACCATATGTGGTGTCTGTCATACTACTTCTACTAAGGTAATTTCCTAAATAGTCTGATGCTAAAAGACCAAAATCTAATTTGTGCGGTGTTATCTGGGTTATTCTTGGTATTCTAGACGGGGTCTTTTCTAAAATCATTGGGAGAACTGGCCTCTCTGTTTTTGTGGCTAAATTTTTTAATTCTTGCAAAGGCTCTATTAACGGTTGGAATGTTTGGAACCTCTCTTCAGCCTCTAGAAATTTACCACGTTTTAACGCCCTATATTTTTCTCTTATTTGTTTTGCAGACTCTACCAATTCTTGTTGAATATTTGTTTTCATTTTATTTACATTTTATTTATCTCATTTGTCAAAGGATTATACTCAAACACTTTATCGTGTATTATTAGGCAATATGCAGATGTGTTTGAAGGGACATTTTCTGCAGTTTCAATTTCTAATTTAATATCTACAACCCCCTCTTTGACTGATTCATTCTGCCTAGAACAATCTATTACAATTAGAGGATATTTCTTTATAAAGTCAGCTCTGTTAAACATAGGATCGGGGACGGTGTTGTAGTAACTCTCCCTAAACCTCACAAACATCTCATAAGCTTTAGAGGCATCTCCATTTTCAAAATCGAGATTTAAATCACTATAAGGATAATATTCAGAGTTTAAAAACACTTTGATATTTTTCAATTTACAGTGATCAAATTCATCAGTTCTTTTTCGTGCACTGTTGTCCCTACCTGTTTGGAAACCAAATATAATATACCTGGGCTTCTCCAAACTCGAAGACGTCTTAACTGACCATGTATGTCTCTTGGTTTCGGGGTATGATGGGAGTTCGTGTAGCTCCAAACTTCTAAATGCAATTTGCAAATTTTTATTTTGCAATAACATCTTTTGTAATTGAAGCCTCTCCCCATCAGATGGTACCACGTGCGGCATCACCCACTGAATAGATTTAAGTGTAATTTTAGGAATAGGATCGACACCAGATGTTGTTAATATACAATTTAAGTCGTTTTTGGATCTTTTCAACACCAATTCTTGTTTAACATTTACTAAAACCTTATTAAAATCCTCAAACACACCCATTAACAGCTCTAACGGGACACAAGTACTAAACTTGCCGCCTTTATGGAACTCCTTTAAATTTTCATCAGAATCAAACGCTACATTTGACAATTTAGTTGTTTTATTGTAAGAGCACAATATTTTCATAAGACTGGAAATTCCCGGATTTCTTACAATATATATTTCTTTACCAGCAACTTCGTATCTAATTTCGTCAAATAAGAATGCAAATGCATTATTTATAAAATGTCCTTTATCATGATTCTCTATTTCTCCTTTAATATACAGATAACTCCTACAAGGGAGTGTTAGTAAATCTTGATTATTTATGCATATTCGAATTTCATCGGAATTATTTATTGCCAAAGTGTTGTGTGGAACATAGGAGTGATTTGTAATTTTAACCAGGCTATCATCGTATTGGAATTTTCCTGTAACGTCTAGAAAATCTTCCATTTTTATTAATAGAAAATTTTAACTTCAACCCAATTGATCGCAGAAACCTGGCATTTTGTAAACTCAGTCCGTTCTTGTAAATTCTCATATATTTTTTATATGACAAGTAATTGTAGTTTCTTCTTTATTAAAGTCAATTGGCTTGTCGTGTTGATCTGCAAACGTAATGCTAACAACATCTAAACTTCTCTTATTTACAGGGAAGTATATAATATTTCTGGGAACCTCAATAATTTTGTAGCCGGGAGGAGCTTCTGGGTAAAAACTGTGTATGGTGTGTGATTTGTCACCATTTAAATAAGACCCATTCGCAATATTACATTTTACTCTAATCACATTTACATTATTTATGTTGATTTTATTTACAGATTTAAACGCAATATCTGGAGTAGAAAATCCTTTAAATCCCAACAATTCAGACCCTAAACACGGTTTTGTAAAATCAAACACATGGCTAGAATGTAATGTGGCTTTCATAGTTTTATTATCGGCTATAAGTACAAAATCTGGGAGTTGCTTTTGAATTTCCTTCGCAAGCTCAAACACTTCGTATGTACCTTCAGCAATTTCAATTACATTTGGAGCTTTGTGATCGTAATAATACACATCCTCACCCTCGTCTATAGTTAATTTTGTGTCTTTAAGTTTATTTAATTTTGGAACTAGCCCTTTGTAAAATATAAGTTTGACTTTTGTATTAATTAATGCTACTTTATTTTGTATAATAACTTCAACTTTACCATCTAATGCCCGGTTTAATTCGTCAATTGTGACCTCCCCTTTTGGGGTTGTAATTTTGTGCATTTTGTAATATGTCAAAGTATTTAGAGGTTTTTTAACATTAAATATAGAATTATAACTTTGAAAATCTACCAGTCCAATTACATAATCACCATTTAATTCTATAGGAGGAAAGAACACAGACTTCAACTCTGGCTCTGTACCCGTAAATGTTATAGTAAATGAATCCATTTTTATAAACTAAAATTTTTTCAGAAATGATAAACATAAAATTCCACAAATGGAACTGTTTAAATCTTGTATTTGATCAGTTGTATGGTAAATTTTAGATGGTACAAAATATTCAATTACCTCTTTTGGAGGCTGTATTCCGAAAGGGTCAAAATATATTACAATATCTTTATTTTTACGATATGCTGTCCAATGTGTGCCCCTGTCACTGTCTAAATTAATAATTCCACATTCTCTTACTTTTGGTCTCAGTTTTCTTAGCTCGTTTTTTAGGTACACTCCTCGAAAGTGAGGCACGTCTCTTGCGGCCTCTAACAGCTGAAAGTTGTCCATCTTTTTTATTAAATTTTAATCCCATTCCCATTTTTGCCTTAGCCTTCATCAAATTTGTCACTGCATAAGCTGCTGCTTTTTCGGCCAGACTGGCGTCCTTTGCCGAAACCCTAGTCCAAGCCTGGTCCGCTAATCTCATATCTGCCTTGTTCCGGGCGGCTGTATCAGGATTATTCATGTAGAATATGTCGTGCTCTTTACAATAAGAGTCTAGCTTATTTTTTGGAGGTACATTTCTGGCTAAATTTTCACGCACGTTAGTTCCGGGTCCGCACCATTTATAATTTCCAGGCAGGTGGAGAGGGAAAGGAAGGTTGTTTATAAGGGTATTTAACAAGCCACGGCCTCTATATGGCTTTAAGAATAATCCCTTACCCTTCTTACACTTTCTCTTTGCCATTTTTATTATATAAAAAAATTATTAAACAAAAGATTTAACACATAAAGAAAATACACCATTTATTCAAATTTAACACATAAAGAAAATACACCATTATATAAAAAATGTCATTTATTCAACAAAAGAACAAATTTAAAATAGCACATAAAGAAAATACACCAAAGAAGTTGGGTCTATTTCCTAATAATATTCGCTGTCTTATAATAGGGCCCAGTGGTTCGGGGAAGACCGTTGTAATTTATAACTTAATTGTAAAAAAACAAGGATTAAAGTTTACAAATTTATATATAATATCCAAATCTTTAGAACAAGAAAAATATAAAAAAATAATTGAAATATTCCGTCTGTGTGATGAAGTTAAATTACACACATATTCAAACTGTGAAATCACACCAAATGATGTAGAATCACACTCAATAGTTGTATTTGACGACATAAATAGTCCAAATATCACACAATTTTTCTCAATGGGCAGACACAAAAATATTAACAGTTTTTACTTGTGTCAATCTTACAGTAAAGTAAACAAACATTTACGTGACAATGTTAATTTTCTAATATTATTTAAACAAGACGATTTAAATTTAAAACACGTGTATAACAATCATGTGGGAAATGATTTTTCATTTAACCAATTTAGAAATCTCTGCCATCAATGCTGGGATAGGTCTAAATATGGCTTTTTTGTAATAGACAAGGAAAGGCCAAAGAATAATGGCAAATACAGATTTATGTTTGACCAATTTTATAGTGACCAAGGGCAAGGGTGTTGATGCCATCCACAATAAACCTCTTGTCGTCATCAAAAGAGAGTACCTTTTTGTTCATCGTTAATGTTTGCAGATGGTGGTTTGTGGATTTAATTCTTGTAACATTCTCATAGTAATCTTCCCCGGTTGCAAGACAGTGTAAGTAATGTTGGTGTCTTAAGAGATGTTTAACTGTGGCGTTGTCAGCTCCTTTTGCCTTCTTAACCTCTAGCTCATTTTGCTTTTCTTTTTCGTATAACCATTGTAAAGGAATGAAAGAGTATAATTTTGGCCTTAAACCACAATATTCATACATAATTTGACCATTTAATTCGTCTTTAAACTTGCCCGTAACTTTTTTGTTTTTATCAGAGTATAAGAAATGATCTTTACTATATGCAGAGGTGTCAAAACGGTCCAAGTCACATTGTATTTCCTTGTAAAAGTCCTCTGTTACTATAGAATAAAGAAGGCTGTCTGTGTCTGTCATTAAGAACTTTTTATTCTTAAATTTTGACATATAATTATAGTGGAAATCATACATTATTACTTTGCTGATATCCAAAATGGTCATTCCTAAATATATTGGTTTATCAAACTTTACAATTAATTTATTTAAATGCACAGCATGCAACTTGTTATCGAACATTTTGCTGCAGTCAAATCTTGGCTTTGTAACATACTTTGTTAACTTAGACTCGTCTACAAGATGTATATCACGAAACTTGCGTTGGTTCATAATTGTTCGACCAAAGAGACTGTTATTTAACAGTTTGTAAAAGTCTTTTTCAAAATCATGTTCAGCTTTTTGTCGCTTTTCAATATTAAAATTAATATAGGGCGCGAGCCATTTTGATTGTCTGAATTTTAAGATTCTGTGGTATTTTGTAACTACCAAACCCAGTTCTTCGTATTTTTTTAGTGCTTTATAATGCAAAATATATTTGGTTTTGTCATTTAAATTTGGTATTAATTTTCCATTCATTTTTTCTGGTGCAAGCGGGTAGTCATTATGCAAATCGTGTAAACTTTTATCGTATTTTAAATCAACTTCCAAAATAAATCCAAAGTTTTCATTTTGATTGGATTTATAATCTTTCTCATTTGTCCATCTAAAGCCATCAACGGGCAACGACTCGCACATTGCTGTAGAGTATAGCGAGTTGCAGTCTAAGTATACAAGATAGGTGCTTTCTTGATTTGGGTCATAATGTTCGCCCATGTACTTATTGTTGGCTTTAGCATAGCGCGTGGAAATCATGCTTACACCGCCTCTAATGGCATGTTCTATAAACAAATGCATGTCAATGTCTTGAAATAATTCTAATTTTATGCCGGTCATTCTAAGACACGCCTCCCATGTTAGTCCAGGCAGTGAGTACATGTGGACAGGGTCGAGTTTATAATCCTTTAAACACAAGTCCCTAAATGTCTCAAACACATCAGCCAATAACAACACATCTGTTTTAAGGTATAAATCGTGATATTCTTTTAAATTCTTTATATTAAAATGATTCCATACGTTTTTAGCATGTTCATATTGTGCAGGAGATATACATTCTTTAGTTAGACTGCTGTAAAATGCCTCTATGGGTGGGAGGGGCTCTAAAAACTTTTCTGGTCCTGTCATGTATTCGTACGGAAATTCGCCCTTACATTGTAGTAGTGGATTGTCTATAAATCTAAACGTATTTAAATTGGAAGCTAATTTGCTTAAGGGAAGAGACAAAAAGTTGTAGGAATCCAAAAATACCAAATCATCAACAGAGAACGAAATATACTTTTCCATGTCCTTGGCTATGCAATTCAATTTGCGATTGAATTTTCCCAAGTGTTGCATTATTAAATGGCCGTCATAGTTTTTAAGATTGTGGAAGAATACTGGAATTTTCTTGGTTACTTTATAGTTTAAATTGCAAGAGTTATGGGAGGGCCCCCTGAACTCGCCTGTTAGGTGGCAGTGGTCGCGCACTTTATCACACAGTAACGGCTGGCTGCATATGTGGCAGTGTGTAGAGTTTTGGAAGGAAGCCTCTTGCTCTGCAGTCATTACAAGGGGAACATATACTCCCATCTGACTTTTAATAAAGTCATAAGTTTTAAATAACTTTTCGAAAAACACATCCATCACATTTTCACCGCTGTACAACTCTTCGTAAATAATGTTAGAATCTCTCACCACAACATAAGCAAATCCAGAAGGAGTGTGTTTGCCACAGTTTATAAAACATTCGAAATCTGCATAAATCACAAAGGGAGCTTTAAGTTGATATTTGTAATTCGTAAATTGTAGTGTATCTTTTTTAGACATTTGTACTCTTTGGGCATCAAAGGTTTTACAATATGTTGTGTGACGTTCCAATATATCTTTGGTGCAAAAATGTTGCAAACAGAACTTGCAAAAATATTTCTTGTTGTTGTGTTTTGTAGAATTAAACATTAACTTATCAAAATCACGAATTAAACAGTAATGTGATTTCCGACCTTGTTGTAGAAGCAGCAGGTTGACGTGCGTGTTACTATTTAGTTTGGTTATTCTCAGTGGATATATTAATTGTTCTTCAATTCCATATACGTTAACACTTATGTTGTTTTGTTTTTCAAATTTATCAATGTCGGATATTTTTACTGGATATTTTATATTTGTCATATTTAACTGGCCTTCATAGGGTTCGTAGTAAAATACTCGATTTGCATGTTCTTTACTATTCCTTGGATTCAGGCTTGCTAAAACACTCCACACGAAACATTTATTATCACTGTTTTTAATATTTAAAACAGCGTGTTTTGATTTTATATTTTTTGGTGTAGGAATGTATGAGCTGGGAGTTAGGGGCTTATATTTGTAAACATGTAGCTGCCAGTATTTAGTGTGGTCATATATCCATCCACTGCCTTGGGCTTGATACTTGTGCATGGAGGTATCGATCTTAAAAAGTGCTTCTTTAATTTGAGTCTTTAATTGTGCTTTCTCAATTGATAAATTAGTTAAACTTCGAAAATCAGCAATACATTCTTTGTCAATGATTAAATCACCATTATTGTCCGCCGAGTGTTTGATGAACTTTACCCTCCTAATAAGAATCCATTTTATTGGTAAAGGACATGATTGAAGGGTGTTTAATATATCCACGGACTCACCGTTAAAAATATACAACTTGTAAGGTCGTTTGTCACATCGTAGGTGGTGGCGTTTCTTTTGACAGTTAATAGCCTTCTTACACACATTACAAGTATTGTGGTTCTCTAGCATGTGCATTTTAAAATGATTGTTATTATCAAATATTTGATGGCATTTTTTACAAATTTTAGGAATAACTTTGTGAATGTTGCGATAGTGTCTGATTAAATTGCTTCTGTTGGAGCAGGGCACGGAGCATATTGCACAGGACAACATTTTGTGTTGAAATGACTGTAGAGATGTCGTGCTCTGCTTTTTATAAACAAGAAATTACCATTTTTAAATTTTTTAAATTTTTAAATTTTTTTAAATTATTTAACAGCGGTTTTTAAATTATATTTTACAAGTTTACGAGAGTTCAAAAATTGCCATAGTGATGGATATGTCTCCCTCCGTTGAAGACAGATTACAACTACCGTCGCTAACACTCACAGCTAACATAGAGTCCTAGGTGGAGAGGCCGAGAGAGGTGGAGAGAGCCAGAGTGCGGCGTGGTGACGTCATCTGGTGCCGGTGCCTTGTGTCGCTGGTGGCGTGTGTGGTGCCTTGTGTCGCTGGTGGTGGAGGTCACTGTTGTGTGTGTTGTCGGTGGCGCCTTATATACACATCGGATTTTCAATTTAACCAGGAAATGACGTTGGCTGGACTTTCTATGGTAGGTGGAAATTCTGGTCAATGTGACGCGTGCTTGCGCATGACCGACTTGGTGTGTTAGTATGTCAGTGTGTCGGTGAGCGGTGGATTGTTGTGTGGGCAGCGATGCGGATCGTTGCGTGTGCAAGCGGCGGATGTTTTAATCAGTTGGCAGTTCGACCGTAGTTGGGATTAAAACACTACGACAATCAAGAAGTTGGCGGCAGTATTTTTAATTTGGGGGAATTTATTAAAACACTAGGACAATCACATATCCAAATTGCAGACAAATCGGACAGTAAATAAAGAAGTTGGCGGCAGTATTTTTCAAAATTTTTTAATTTGACCGTAATAGTGAATTTGGGAAATGTAAGTGTAATTTATTAAAACACTTGCCTACGACAATAACATATCCAAGTTTTAAACAAATCGCACCATAAACACTAAAGATGGTTTTTTAGAATTTGAAAATTAATTTTTAAAAATATAGAGGAGGGATGGGGATTGGGAAAATATATTTAATATAGGCAAGGGTTGGACAATAGTATAGGCTAACAAGGAAACTTGTGGCTTATTAGTATAGGCAGGATCGGGCGTCGGTCCAAAAACTGATCCCCATAAGAATAACATGGGGAAAAAGCGCCGAAAGTGGCGTTAAACCCTCATTTCACATCTACTTGTGAACATGTGTTATACCAAGCAGCCCGTAATAACATTAGTGTAATGTGTCTCTGTCAATAACAATGTGGTGCTGGTGACTGCATGCTATTATATCGTTACATGTCGCTGGTGTTGTGGTCTAATTCTGATACAGTGTACGATGTGGACATGTGTTATACCAAGCAGCCCGTAATAACATTAGTGTAATGTGTCTCTGTCAACAACATTGTGGTGCTGGTGACTGCATGCTATTATATTGTTACATGTCGCTGGTGTTGTGGTCTAATTCTGATACAGTGTACGATGTGGACATGTGTTATACCAAGCAGCCCGTAATAACATTAGTGTAATGTGTCTCTGTCAATAACAATGTGATGCTGGTGACTGCATGCTATTATATCGTTACATGTCGCTGGTGTTGTGGTCTAATTCTGATACAGTGTACGATGTGGACATGTGTTATACCAAGCAGCCCGTAATAACATTAGCGTAATGTGTCTCTGTCAATAACAATGTGGTGCTGGTGACTGCATGCTATTATATTGTTACATGTCGCTGGTGTTGTGGTCTAATTCTGATACAGTGTACGATGTGAACATGTGTTATACCAAGCAGCCCGTAATAACATTAGTGTAATGTGTCTCTGTCAATAACAATGTGGTGCTGGTGACTGCATGCTATTATATTGTTACATGTCGCTGGTGTTGTGGTCTAATTCTGATACAGTGTACGATGTGAACATGTGTTATACCAAGCAGCCCGTAATAACATTAGTGTAATGTGTCTCTGTCAATAACAATGTGGTGCTGGTGACTACATGCTATTATATTGTTACATGTCGCTGGTGTTGTGGTCTAATTCTGATACAGTGTACGATGTGGACATGTGTTATACCAAGCAGCCCATAATAACATTAGTGTAATGTGTCTCTGTCAATAACAATGTGGTGCTGGTGACTGCATGCTATTATATCGTTACATGTCGCTGGTGTTGTGGGCTAATTCTGATACAGTGTACGATGTGAACATGTGTTATACCAAGCAGCCCGTAATAACATTAGTGTAATGTGTCTCTGTCAATAACAATGTGGTGCTGGTGACTGCATGCTATTATATCGTTACATGTCGCTGGTGTTGTGGTCTAATTCTGATACAGTGTACGATGTGAACATGTGTTATACCAAGCAGCCCGTAATAACATTAGTGTAATGTGTCTCTGTCAATAACAATGTGGTGCTGGTGACTGCATGCTATTATATCGTTACATGTCGCTGGTGTTGTGGTCTAATTCTGATACAGTGTACGATGTGAACATGTGTTATACCAAGCAGCCCGTAATAACATTAGTGTAATGTGTCTCTGTCAATAACAATGTGGTGCTGGTGACTGCATGCTATTATATCGTTACATGTCGCTGGTGTTGTGGTCTAATTCTGATACAGTGTACGATGTGAACATGTGTTATACCAAGCAGCCCGTAATAACATTAGTGTAATGTGTCTCTGTCAATAACAATGTGGTGCTGGTGACTGCATGCTATTATATCGTTACATGTCGCTGGTGTTGTGGTCTAATTCTGATACAGTGTACGATGTGGACATGTGTTATACCAAGCAGCCCGTAATAACATTAGTGTAATGTGTCTCTGTCAACAACATTGTGGTGCTGGTGACTGCATGCTATTATATTGTTACATGTCGCTGGTGTTGTGGTCTAATTCTGATACAGTGTACGATGTGGACATGTGTTATACCAAGCAGCCCGTAATAACATTAGTGTAATGTGTCTCTGTCAATAACAATGTGATGCTGGTGACTGCATGCTATTATATCGTTACATGTCGCTGGTGTTGTGGTCTAATTCTGATACAGTGTACGATGTGGACATGTGTTATACCAAGCAGCCCGTAATAACATTAGCGTAATGTGTCTCTGTCAATAACAATGTGGTGCTGGTGACTGCATGCTATTATATTGTTACATGTCGCTGGTGTTGTGGTCTAATTCTGATACAGTGTACGATGTGAACATGTGTTATACCAAGCAGCCCGTAATAACATTAGTGTAATGTGTCTCTGTCAATAACAATGTGGTGCTGGTGACTGCATGCTATTATATTGTTACATGTCGCTGGTGTTGTGGTCTAATTCTGATACAGTGTACGATGTGAACATGTGTTATACCAAGCAGCCCGTAATAACATTAGTGTAATGTGTCTCTGTCAATAACAATGTGGTGCTGGTGACTACATGCTATTATATTGTTACATGTCGCTGGTGTTGTGGTCTAATTCTGATACAGTGTACGATGTGGACATGTGTTATACCAAGCAGCCCATAATAACATTAGTGTAATGTGTCTCTGTCAATAACAATGTGGTGCTGGTGACTGCATGCTATTATATCGTTACATGTCGCTGGTGTTGTGGGCTAATTCTGATACAGTGTACGATGTGAACATGTGTTATACCAAGCAGCCCGTAATAACATTAGTGTAATGTGTCTCTGTCAATAACAATGTGGTGCTGGTGACTGCATGCTATTATATCGTTACATGTCGCTGGTGTTGTGGTCTAATTCTGATACAGTGTACGATGTGAACATGTGTTATACCAAGCAGCCCGTAATAACATTAGTGTAATGTGTCTCTGTCAATAACAATGTGGTGCTGGTGACTGCATGCTATTATATCGTTACATGTCGCTGGTGTTGTGGTCTAATTCTGATACAGTGTACGATGTGAACATGTGTTATACCAAGCAGCCCGTAATAACATTAGTGTAATGTGTCTCTGTCAATAACAATGTGGTGCTGGTGACTGCATGCTATTATATCGTTACATGTCGCTGGTGTTGTGGTCTAATTCTGATACAGTGTACGATGTGAACATGTGTTATACCAAGCAGCCCGTAATAACATTAGTGTAATGTGTCTCTGTCAATAACAATGTGGTGCTGGTGACTGCATGCTATTATATCGTTACATGTCGCTGGTGTTGTGGTCTAATTCTGATACAGTGTACGATGTGGACATGTGTTATACCAAGCAGCCCGTAATAACATTAGTGTAATGTGTCTCTGTCAACAACATTGTGGTGCTGGTGACTGCATGCTATTATATTGTTACATGTCGCTGGTGTTGTGGTCTAATTCTGATACAGTGTACGATGTGGACATGTGTTATACCAAGCAGCCCGTAATAACATTAGTGTAATGTGTCTCTGTCAATAACAATGTGGTGCTGGTGACTGCATGCTATTATATCGTTACATGTCGCTGGTGTTGTGGTCTAATTCTGATACAGTGTACGATGTGAACATGTGTCATACCAAGCAGCCCGTAATAACATAAGTGTAATGTGTCTCTGTCAACAACAATGTGGTGCTGGTGACTGCATGCTATTATATTGTTACATGTCGCTGGTGTTGTGGTCTAATTCTGATACAGTGTACGATGTGGACATGTGTTATACCAAGCAGCCCGTAATAACATTAGTGTAATGTGTCTCTGTCAACAACATTGTGGTGCTGGTGACTGCATGCTATTATATTGTTACATGTCGCTGGTGTTGTGGTCTAATTCTGATACAGTGTACGATGTGAACATGTGTCATACCAAGCAGCCCGTAATAACATTAGTGTAATGTGTCTCTGTCAACAACATTGTGGTGCTGGTGACTGCATGCTATTATATCGTTACATGTCGCTGGTGTTGTGGTCTAATTCTGATACAGTGTACGATGTGAACATGTGTCATACCAAGCAGCCCATAATAACATTAGTGTAATGTGTCTCTGTCAATAACAATGTGGTGCTGGTGACTGCATGCTATTATATTGTTACATGTTGCTTGTGTTGTGGTCTAATTCAGTTAATGTTGTGCACATTATCTTACACCTAGCAGCCAATTATAAAATGTTTGAAATGTTACTAACAATCTGGTTTTAGGTTCTGTTTTTATATCATATTGCTACATATTGCTGGTGTTGTGGTCTGATTAAATTAATGATGTGAACATTGCGTTATACCAAGCAGCCCTTGGAATAGCATTAGTTTAAAGTGCGACACACTGTTATCAGTAATCTGGTACTGATGACTGCTTTATGTTACATTCACCAACCTGTAAAAGTGGAGCGGGCCGGCATGTTTCGGTAAGGTAGTACGGTGCGCCTCACCAATACGTTGAAGGCTCCAGAGTCATTCTCATCGTCTCATTCTGCAACAAAAACAAAGTCTTGGAATTTTCGATGTGGATAGATATGCTTGAATTTTTTACTTTCTCCCCTTATACATAGTATATGGAGAATGTATTGTTTTCGTCAAAATTTTCGAATTTGAGTTGTTAGTGGAAATATTCGTTTTGGTGCTCCCTGAACCCAAAAAAGTGGTTTTTACGTGATGTCTGTCTGTTTGTGTGTGTGTGTGTGTGTGTGTGTGTGTGTGTGTGTGTGTGTGTGTGTGTGTGTGTGTGTGTGTGTGTGTGTGTGTGTGTGTGTGTGTGTGTGTGTGTGTGTGTGTGAGTGTGTGTCTGTGTGGATGTGTACAGAGCTAGAGCCCTAACCGATGGGCCGATTTTTATGAAATTTGGTATGTAGGTACTAATCCACAATATCTCCAGGCATTTTTTA
This sequence comes from Allygus modestus, assembly GCA_963675035.1. NCBI lineage: Eukaryota > Metazoa > Arthropoda > Insecta > Hemiptera > Cicadellidae > Allygus > Allygus modestus. The sequence continues at coordinate 427,093,308 of OY776111.1, forward strand.
ATTTTTTTAATTTTTTATTTTTAAGGGTAATTATCCCCCAAAAACCGCCAAAAAACATGAAAAATCAAAATTCCTCAAAAACGGCTCTAAGGATTTTGATTAAATCTTAGTCGTTTGTAGAACTTTAGGTTTCCAATAAAATGACACCACCCGCATTCCTGTAAAAAATCGGGTTCAGAAATTACAGGACTTAAAACATCAAAAATTCAGTTTTTTGGATTTTTCATAAAAAGAAATAAATATAAAAAAATATTACTATTCACAATTAAAAAGAGCTCAAAAAACTAAATAATTTAGTATTTTGAATTACTATTCTACGATTGCTGGTTTCGGAGAAAATTGAAATTTTCTTTTTGCGGTAAACGCAGTACGTTGTCCAATGTTATTCTTATGGGGAATACAGAAATTACTATTTCTCTCTTATTTACTAATAAATTTAATTCAAACTTGATATGCTTGTCAAGTTAGCATTGACCAACATAGAAAATTCGAAATATGATGCCCCTTAATAACCCTGGGGGGGAATAGAGGGCATTTCCCCTCTTTAAACCACGAGTGTAGCAATGGATTCTGTAGTGCCTCCAAAGTAGGGATTTGGGTGGATGTTTTTTAAAACGCATTGTTTACAAGATTTATGTACATTCGACCGTGCTTTGTATTCTATATTTAGTTAATAAAAAGTAATTTATTCGTTAAAGTTGGGCTAAAAGGGAGAAAGTATGTGTCAGTTTCCTGATACCGTTTATTTATTAGGAGAACAACCATACTGTGGTTTTTTTATTGTTTGTATGATACTCATTCGTGTAAAGACTGCTAAGTCAATTGTAATAAAAACCATACAAATTTACTGTATGAGTCCTTCTACCCTTTGGGAAATAAAGCTTGTTTAAGCTAAGGCCAAATAAAGTGAAATAAGGAGTAAACATAGTGATGTGTTACGAAAAAAATTAAATGTGATAGTAATAGTTATAAAGTTGGGATATTGATGATGATGATGGTTGGTTAACTATCATAATACGGGTTGTGGTAAAAAAAGTCTTATGATACTTTGAACTATTTTTTACACTACTATCTGTATTAACTAAATATACATAAACGTTGGTAATTAATAGATAAAGATGGAAATATTTTGTGATTGATTATTTCTTAATACGTCACAAAATGACGGGAAACTATGAAATTATACGTTAAAGGATAAATAATCTAACTTTATTTTGCTTTTACAACATAAGCTAAGAACTTAAAACCTAACCGAGGTATTATACATTTGCGTTCGGTTGACCGATTTAATTCAAACGAACAAATTTATAATGTTTTATCAAACCGTTAGCTAATCAATCAAGGCATAGATGTATTTATAGTTTATATTTTTTATATGATAAGTGGGTTTTTTAAATAGCTTGACTGTACAAAAATAAATAGAACTTATTAACTTTATTAACTTGGTTTATATATGCTTATGTATGTATGTATGCATACAACTATTGTTTCATAAATAAGATCATATTGCGAGGTGAATAAATTTTGAAGTGCACTTAATTATGTTTAATTATGAGTGATAACCGAGCCGAGAACACTCCAGCTCCAGCAGTATCCTCAGAACGCTCGGTCCACGAGGAGGAGGCGCCTCTCGTGCTTTAATGAGGCTGCTGAGGAAATTACACTTTTTTATTTTTTCGATCGATTGTCAAGAAACACGTCTAGTTTTAAATCAAATGTTTACTGAAAGTTCAAAATTAAACACAATATTGTAAGAAGCTTGATTATTTAGTTTGTTTTAGAAAGTATAATATATGAAAAAATAATAAAATGAGAAAAACTATAGAGCAATTAATATTAGAATGGGAGTATTATGCAGATAAATGCTTAAACAAGGGTTTTAAACCAAAAGCATACTGTCGAAATTTTATTCGCAGTTCGATGCAAATATATACTTCATAAAAATCATTAAACTAACAACAAAAATCCTTACTTTAAATTCTATTGTACTTAGGAAAATTAACTTTTTAGGGGTTCAGTACACCAAACATGGAAATTACCTGAGTCACTTGGGTTGGGGTGGACATATTTAATCATTAAAATGAAAAGTGTTTCACTTAATTAAAAACAAGTTTCATAATTTTAAAAAGTAAATGCTCACTAGTGTATAAGTTTACAGCTAGTTAAAATGTTAGTTTAATTACCTTTTCTATTCCAGACTTATTAAGGATTACCCATTATAGAGCTACACATATTTACTGCGCGTGCGTATATTTAAGGATATAAAAACACTCCCTTGAGGAAAGGTAAGGTGAGGATTTCACGTCGGAATAAGTTTTATGTGGTCAGTGGGACGCTGATAAACTGTAGACACGTCCCTGGGGAACGCCGAGCTTTTAAACCCCGATATTGCAAATGTGTTTATGTGTGCTTTTACTCTAATCCTTTTCCGAGTAAACTTAATTTAATCAAGTTTATTTTTTAATAGTTGCCAAATGCAATCGCTTTTTTATTGTTTAGAATGAATATTGCTTACTGGTGTGGCCTTTTACTTTTCGGACGTATTGCGTCACGTATAAATATGTTTCTTAGAGTAGAATGCCAAGACTATTAGTAAGTCACATATACAATTAAGGAAGCAAGACACGTGTTGGCAGATGGTTCTTTCATTACTGATGAAGAATTTATTAAGTGACAGTCATAGCTGAGTAGGTTGAGTACTGGCCTACCACCATAAAGATCACTGTTTCTCTGTTGTGAAATGAATATGACTTTTGAAACTCAAACTACCACTGTGCTTTAAAAGGTCATTTTAGCCGTTAGACCCGGCTAAATAAAGTTGTCATCAGGTCGTATCAGCGGTTTCAGGGCGACATGAAAACTCTGCTAATATGCCGTAGCCAGAAGGAACATTGTATTACTTGTTAAGAATTTATTAAACATTTGAAACTGAGTTTGTTATAAAATTAAATAAAGGATCAGGTGGAACATACAGAGGACATCCTAGGATCCTAGGATGGTTAATGACTGTCACCTGCAAGCGTTATATGGTTGCTACCACGGCCCTATACTGTTATCGGATATGTGACTGTCGGGTATGGAGGTGAAATTTAGCTCCGAGATTATCACATAAAAGACTATGTTTCAAAATCAGTCACAAAAGTTGTTCTCAGTAACTCATTAAAGATTTGATTAGGCTATGATTAGTGTTACAGTTAGGTATTAGTGTTTTTATTAATTGCATAGGCCCTACATGTTACAATAAATATAAATAAGTAAGCGCCCGCCAGCAAAGCATTAGGTTATACTTTGTTGCCTAACCATACTAATTACGTTATTAACTAGACTGAATTAAATATGTTTATTAAATAATTTTAATTTACAACAGATTATAGGGTTTTTAATATGTATTAAAAGTTAAACTGCTATTTTTTTAAGATAAATGTTTTATTTTTGATGTATATTTATTATTGATTAGAAAAAGTTTAATTTGAACACATGGATAATTTAAACAAAATGCATCTTGCATCTTTAAAAGAGAACAACAAAAAGTCTCCAAGTTACAAAAAGAACAATAAAAATACTATTAATAGTAGTACTCTTGTAATTAAACAATATGACATAACTAGCACTCCCATCGGTGACAACCACAATCAACCACTGTGCTGTGCAGATTCTGTAGTTGAATTATCAATGAACGACTAAGTATTCATTGTGACATAACTAGCTCCCCCAACGGTGACAATCACAATCAACCGCTGTGCAGATTCTGTAGTTGAATTATCAATGAACGACTAAGTATTCATTGTGACATAACTAGCTCCCCCAACGGTGACAATCACAATCAACCGCTGTGCAGATTCTGTAGTTGAATGATCAATGAACGACTAAGTATTCATTGTGAAATAACTAGCTCCCCCAACTGTGACAATCACAATCAACCGCTGTGCAGATTCTGTAGTTGAATGATCAATGAACGACTAAGTATTCACTGTGAAATAACTAGCTCCCCCACCGGTGATAACCACAACCAACCGCTGTGCATATTCTGTAGTTGAATGATCAATGAACGACTAAGTATTCATTGTGATATAACTAGCTCCCCCACCGGTGCCAACCACAATCAACCGCTGTGCGGATTCTTTAGTTGAATGATCAATGAACAACTAAGTATTCATTGTGATATAACTAGCTCCCCCAACTGTGACAACCACAATCAACCGCTGTGCAGATTCTGTAGTTGAATGATCAATGAACGACTAAGTATTTATTGTAACATAACTAGCTCCCCCACCGGTGATAACCACAACCAACCGCTGTGCAGATTCTGTAGTTGAATGATCAATGAACGACTAAATATTCATTGTGATATAACTAGCTCCCCCACCGGTGACAACCACAATCAACCGCTGTGCAGATTCTGTAGTTGAATGATCAATGAACGACTAAGTATTCATTGTAACATAACTAGCTCCCCCACCGGTGATAACCACAACCAACCGCTGTGCAGATTCTGTAGTTGACGACTAAGTATTCTTTGTGACATAACTAGCACTCTCTCCAGTGACAACCACAATCTACCACTGTGCAGATTCTGTAGTTGAATGATCAATGAACGACTAAGTATTCATTGTGATATAACTAGCTCCCCCACCGGTGCCAACCACAATCAACCGCTGTACAGATTCTGTAGTTGACGACTAAGTATTCTTTGTGACATAACTAGCACTCTCTCCAGTGACAACCACAATCTACCACTGTGCAGATTCTGTAGTTGAATGATCAATGAACGACTAAGTATTCATTGTGATATAACTAGCTCCCCCACCGGTGCCAACCACAATCAACCGCTGTGCAGATTCTGTAGTTGAATGATCAATGAACGACTAAGTATTCACTGTGAAATAACTAGCTCCCCCACCGGTGATAACTACAACCAACTGCTGTGCAGATTCTGTAGTTGAATGATCAATGAACGACTAAGTATTCACTGTGAAATAACTAGCTCCCCCACCGGTGATAACCACAATCTACCGCTGTGCAGATTCTGTAGTTGAATGATCAATGAACGACTAAGTATTCAATGTGATTCAACTAGCACTCCCACCGGTGTTAATTACAATAAATTTCTGTACAGATGTGTTGATGAATAAGTAATAAGCAACTCTACGACTAAATATTCTATGTGATTCAACTGGCACTACCACCTGTGTCAACTACAGTTAACCGCTCGGATCTGCTGTTAAATAATCAATCTGCAACTGTATGACTAAATATTCAGTGTGATACAACTAGCTCCCCCACAGTGACAACCACAATCAACTCTGTTCAGATCTATTGTGAATACCAATGTGCTACTGTAAGACTAAGTATTCAATTTGATTTAACTAGCATTCCAACCGTTATTAATTTTACAATCAATCGCTTTTCAGATGTGTTGATGAATACGTAATAAGCAACTGTACGACCAAGCATTCAATGTGATTCAACTAGCACTCCCAACAGTGGTAATTGCAATCAAACGCTGAGATGTGTTGATGAATAAGTAATAAGCAACTGTACGACTAATTGTTCAATGTGATTCAACTAGCACTCCCATCTGTGACAACTACAGTTAACCGCTGTGCAGATCTGCTTTTGAATAATCAATCAGGAACTGTATAACTCAGTAAACAATGTGATTCAACTAGCAACGACAAGGTGTTCAATGTGACGCAACCATTAATCCTACTGGTGACAAACATAATCAACCGTGTGTTGATGAATAAGTAAAAAAAAACTCTACTACTAAATATTCAATGTGATACAACTAGCACTCCAAGTGGTGTTAGTTAAAATCAACCGCTGTGCAGATGTGTTGATGAATAACCAACGAACTACTGTACGACAAAGTCTTCAACATGATTTAAGTAATAAGTATTTTTATATAATATTTTTGGGCATCTCGCTAGCCTAACAGTTAGGTTCTTGGGTTTCGGTTCAAAGGGCCACGGGTTCAAATCCCGGGATGTCCACAACAATTTTAAGGGTTTGGACCGCTTTCCCTAAAAGCGTTTGTGTACTCTAATAACAAAAATGCTATTGGTGTTGAAATACCCCCCCCCCCAAAAAAAATACCCCCGTCACAGCAAACCTGCATACTCAGCGAATTTCCAATGAATATATAACATAATATATTATAACACTTAACAGGATTCATAAGAAATGTATTCACAAACAAGCGATATTTAAAATATTAATTATTCTCCATAAGATCAACATTGGGAATGGGTACGCAGGTTTACTGCAACAAGGCACACAAAATAATGGGTTTTTATGCAAATATCAATAGAACTCATCTTAGTGAAGTACCAAGTTTCATCCATATACATTCATAAATAAGCGATATATAACATTTTAAGTATTTTCCATAAGAATAACATGGGGACCAAGTACCTAGGTTTGCTGCTACAGGAGCCATAGGCGAAAAATTGTTTTTTTGTGCAAACAACAATAAACCATAACCAGATCAAGCCATATACCAAATTTCGCCAGTTTATGTTCATAAATAAGCGAGATATATAATTTTTCTTTTTCTCCATAACAATAACATTAGACAACGTACTGTGTTAAGCACTTTTAATATCTCGGTAACCAATTGACGTAGAGCAATGATCAAAATACCAAATTGTTTGTTTTTTTAAGCTGAATTCAATGGTATAAATTAAAATTCGATTTAAATTAAAATTAAACGTCAAAAACCCAAAAAAACACATTTATGGCGCACAAAACCCCCGAAAACCCCCCCTCGGATGGTGCGATTCATCTGGTTTTCGAACTCGTTCAAATAAATGGTACTTTAACATTTGTACCAAATTTCATTAAGATCGGACCTTTTTTACGAGAGTTATCGTGCTTACGGACATATATATATATATATATATATATATATATATATATATATATATATTGCTTGACTTGTATATTAGGGCTACTAATATTATTATTTTTAAAAACATTATTAACGAGTACCCTTTTTTTGAAACATTTTTATTTTGACTGACTAGTTTCAACCATAATGGCCATCTTCAGAGTCACATAACCTCAACAAATTTTCTTTTATATTAATTACAAACATATGTTAAAAATAAATAATATATGATCACTAATTCTAAAATTGTGTATATAAATATAAAGGTAAAAATAAAATAAAATATTAATTTGTATATACTATATAAATTTACTTTCTCTGAGTTCTAATTTCATCAATTTTTTCAAAGATAGGGTGTTGTTGACTGACTTGCATAGTATTTAAAATATTTAGTGGATCTTTCTTATTATTTAAATATATATGCATCTCTTCTTTGACGTTAAGTTGTTCTTGCTGTTTTTCGTACTCTAAAACTGATAAGTTTTCTTCTATGTTTTTATATTTATGCCCTGTATTAATTATGTGTTCTGCATAATTGGATCTCATAGTTGTGTTATTTCTTGACTTTAGGGCTTGTAAATGTTCTTTAAATCGAACTCTAAAGTTTCGTCTTGTTTGGCCAATGTAATAGCTATCACATTCACTACATGTAATTCTATATATGCCAGACTTACTGTATTGATCTTCTTGAATATTTTCATTTTTTGTTACTTTAGAGTTGATAAGGTTAAATGCATTATTTTTTGTTTTATAACTTATTTGCATGTTTGAGTTTTTGAAAGTACGTCGTATCGCTTTTTCCATGTTTTAGTTAAATGGAACGCACATATATTTGTTGTCATCATTCGTTGTAGTCATATGGTTTCTTTTTTGTTTTCTTATCTTCCGATTTATCATTCTTTCGATTGTCTTTTTCTTATATCCATTTTTTATAGCTAAATACTGTATTTTTTCTTTTTCCTTTTTGAAATTTGAGCTATTTAGTGGCAGGTTTATTGGTCTATGTACCAAAGAATGGAATACAGCCATTTTTTGGTGCCAGGGATGGTTAGAGTTCGATGGGATTATTATGTCAGTAGTGGTTGGTTTTCTATATATATCGAAAGAATGTTTGTTCTTATTTTTTGATATCTTAATGTCCAAGAAGTTTATGGTATCTTCTTCTATTTCTTCTGTAAATTGTATGGACTTATGTATTGAGTTGATATATGTTAATAAGGTTGTTGCTTCTTCTTTAGTGCCATCAAACAGACATATAACATCATCCACGTATCTATACCAATATATTATTTTGTCACGAAGAGGGTTTGAAACATTCATGATTTTTGATATTTCCATGTTGTGCATAAAAATATCAGCAAGGAGTCCTGACAATGGAGAACCCATAGGTAAACCGTCTTCTTGTAAATAGAAAGAATTATTGTAACTAAAATAGCTCTGTTTTAATGTTATTTCTGTTAATTTCATAACGTCTTCTGTTTCATTTTTTGTGATAATATTACTATTGGTTAAATCTCTTCTTAGTATTGTAAATGTTTCATTGTTGGGGATGTTTGAGTACATGTTATTCACGTCAAAAGATATAAGCAATGCATTTGGTGGGATGTCTATATTTTTTATTTTACTCACCAAATCGTATGTGTTCTTGATATTATATTCAATTTCCCACTTAATGCTATTATTTATTTTGTTATTTAGATATTTTGATAGCTTATATGTTGGGGAATTAATAAAATTAACAACAGGACGAATTGGAATATCTTGTTTGTGAGTTTTAGGTTGACCACGTAACTTAGGACTATTCGAATTTGTTGTTTTCAGTTGTTTCTTGATTTCTAGGGTCAAACTTCTGCATTTTGTTATAGTTTGGTTTATCGTTTTAGCAAAATTGTCAGTAGGGTCTTTAGTTAAAATCTTAAAGTTGTTATTCTTGATGAATGATTCAACCTTGTTGTTGTATTCATTTTTACTTATTACAACTACTGCGTTGCTTTCAGCCTTAGTTATCATTGAATTTATTAATGATAACTCTTTTAACTTATTCGTTATGGAGTTCAAAATTGTTAGGTCTTGATTTGTTTTCTTAATTGTATCTTTCTTTATGGAAGTTAAGTTTAACTTATTTAATTCATGTGTAAATGTATACCTTATTGGATCTTGGATGTTGGTCTTAGTTTTCTTTATTGCTACTTCCATGTTTATTAAATCTTTTTCAATTACAACTGTCTTATGGTCTAGGTTAACGTTGTATTTTATTGATTTTCCCAGAAACGATGTCTCTTCACTCGTAAAATCAATAGAAGTGAGATTTTGTATTGCGGGACTGAAGTCTTTTTCAAATGAGTTGTTGGTTGTTTGTTTTTGGGAAGAAATCAGTGACTTTAGTTTCTTTTTATGCAAATCTTTCTTTTTTCGTATTATGTGTTCTATCCATTGTGATATCATTTGTTCGATTTCTTCGATACTTTCATTATGATATTTTGATTTTATTTCTTCAAATATCAATTGTTTGGAGTCATTCACTTTATGTAATTTTGAATATAGAAAATTGACTTCTTCTTTAAGCCAAATCTTTTTCGCAGTTTCAATGGTTCTTAAAGCAGCTTGAGTTCTTGATTTTGTACAAATTTGTACAAAGTTTGGCGTTATGCTGTCTAATAGGCATGTTTTATTAAAGTGGATGTCTTCCTTTATCTTTGCTATTTTCAGCGTGAGGTATTTATAGGAATTAATCATTTTTTGGTTGTTATCCATTTTAAAATTGCTTGACTTGTATATTAGGGCTACTAATATTATTATTTTTAAAAACATTATTAACGAGTACCCTTTTTTTGAAACATTTTTATTTTGACTGACTAGTTTCAACCATAATGGCCATCTTCAGAGTCACATAACCTCAACAAATTTTCTTTTATATTAATTACAAACATATGTTAAAAATAAATAATATATGATCACTAATTCTAAAATTGTGTATATAAATATAAAGGTAAAAATAAAATAAAATATTAATTTGTATATACTATATAAATTTACTTTCTCTGAGTTCTAATTTCATCAATTTTTTCAAAGATAGGCCAAAAATTTTTTCAATTTATTACATTGGCCAAACAAGACGAAACTTTAGAGTTCGATTTAAAGAACATTTACAAGCCCTAAAGTCAAGAAATAACACAACTATGAGATCCAATTATGCAGAACACATAATTAATACAGGGCATAAATATAAAAACATAGAAGAAAACTTATCAGTTTTAGAGTACGAAAAACAGCAAGAACAACTTAACGTCAAAGAAGAGATGCATATATATTTAAATAATAAGAAAGATCCACTAAATATTTTAAATACTATGCAAGTCAGTCAACAACACCCTATATTTGAAAAAATTGATGAAATTAGAACTCAGAGAAAGTAAATTTATATAGTATATACAAATTAATATTTTATTTTATTTTTACCTTTATATTTATATACACAATTTTAGAATTAGTGATCATATATTATTTATTTTTAACATATGTTTGTAATTAATATAAAAGAAAATTTGTTGAGGTTATGTGACTCTGAAGATGACCATTATGGTTGAAACTAGTCAGTCAAAATAAAAATGTTTCAAAAAAAGGGTACTCGTTAATAATGTTTTTAAAAATAATATATATATATATATATATATATATATACATATATAACAATTTGAACGAATGGTGTTTTTGGCATCTGGGGACCTCAAAATGAAAAGTTATCATGGTCTCGGGCTTAAGTCTTACCATGAGACCTACGGTAACAGCTTCTTCCCTATAGGGGAAATTCGCTAAAACAAACAAAAGAGGTTTATATGCAATTTAGAAATTAAATCCTTTTTTGTGTTAAATTTAGTTAGATCTGTAACAATTATTATTATATTTGTTGCTGTCATAAAATAAAATGTGTAATACGTGAGCAATACATGTGTGTTACATTAGTGGAAGCATTAATGACAGAGTTGTAGCACTCCGAATAAACACTTTAATTTACTATTTATTTTTTATTATTTGTTAAAAAAGCAAACTTAACTGAAGCTGTTTTTCTAATTATGTTTAAAGTCCATGTACAACAATTGTACCATGCATTCAGTTGTTTTAATTAATAAGAAATATAACTTCCTTAAGTGATAATAAATTATATAACAAAATTATACGCATTTCGTTGCCTGAACAATTTATCAGAAATTTTAATTTTAAAATGTTATACATACAAATATTGATCATGATTACATAATTATTTCAATGATACCGTTTTTAAACGGATGCTAACAAACAACTTCATGCAGGAAATGTAATTGCAGTAGCGTTTACTACAAGTATGCCCTTCCAGTTACATTTGTTGTCAAATAGTACTAAGCTCAAAAGTAGATCTCCCAGCTTTGACTAGGTAGATCATTGCCGAGTACCCAATACCAACAGTGAGCAACGTTATACCACCGTTATCGGTCCACACACAATCCGTCATCTGTGCTGATGTGTTATTGAATAATCAATGAAGTTCCGCAAACTGATGCTGAGCGGCTTTGTCATCAGCTGGGACACATGCTGACTGTCCCACACCTCGCGATGTTTGTTATAATTCAAGTTCTTTTATTTTTCTATTTGCGTCAGTATTTCTACAGTTGTTGACGTATAAAATTTAGTTTCAACTAATAGTCATGCATCGGTACGTACATGTTGATTTGTTGAGAAAATCATCAGGTATGCTGTAAATTCGACATATCTAATTAATAGTCAAAAGACACAAAAAAGTCCACTATTATAAATCCATGCTTAATTCAAATGTAGGGATTTAAATCTTCATTTAGCGTTGCTTGATTTATTTAAAACTATTTCAACAATAATCCCTTTAGGCCTTTGATAAATCCATAATCTTTCGTAAATATAACACCGACATACATACATTATCAGCATAGGATTACTACGATGGTTAAATATATGCATAGTTTGTTTAGATTTCATTTATAAAGAGTATCCTGTATGGTTTAAACTAGATATACTTTGCTATCAAAGATAATACAAAACGTATACTATAGTGGCAAATGCTGCAAGATTAAACATGAAATGAATATTCAATAGTCTAAAAATACTGTAACGGTTGTTTAGTCTACACATTTTTATTGCTAATTTATATCAGGATTCTAGCCTAGTAATATATTTTTTTTAATTATTCAAGACCTATAATACATACTTATATTATTTATACAGTAACTATTTTTTTTGTGGTTGTGACATACGGACTCAACAATGTAGCATTGCTTGTAATATTTATGCGATTATCACTCTCTCTAACAAATATTATTCAAGTATTTAAAATTACTCGGAGAAATATGACATTCTTATATTTTTCAGTACTGACCATATATTATTCTTCCTAATTGTATTTTACATAAGAAAGCTGATAATCGGTAGACCAAGTCTATTCTAATCAAGATGTCACGGGAACCCAACACTAACACAGTGCAACTGTTGTAACACTCCATCATCTGTGCTGATCCGACTGATGCTGAGTGGCTTTGTCATCAACTGGGCCACAGGCTAGCCAAATACAATCTGTTATCCATGCTTATGTTTATTGGATGATGAATGAAGTTCTGCAAACTGATGCTGTGTGATTTGTCATCAACTGGAACACAAGCTAGCTGTTCCACAGTGAACGCCATTTTGGGGCCAAACACAATCTGTCACCTGTGCTGATGGATAATCAATGAAGTTCCACAATCTAATGCTGAGTGGCTTTGACATCAACTGGGGCACAGGCTAGCTGACATATACAGCGCCACTGACTAGCCAAATACAATCTGTTACCCATGCTTATGTTTATTGGATGATGAATGAAGTTCTGCAAACTGATGCTGTGTGATTTGTCATCAACTGGAACACAAGCTAGCTGTTCCACAGTGAACGCCATTTTGGGACCAAACACAATCTGTCACCTGTGCTGATGGATAATCAATGAAGTTCCACAATCTAATGCTGAGTGGCTTTGACATCAACTGGGGCACAGGCTAGCTGACATACACAGCGCCACTGACTAGCCAAATACAATCTGTTACCCAAGCTTATGTTTATTGGATGATGAATGAAGTTCTGCAAACTGATGCTGTGTGGTTTGTCATCAACTGGAACACAGGCTAGCTGTTCCACAGTGAACGCCACTGTTGGGGCCAAACACAATCTGTCACCTGTGCTGATGGATAATCAATGAAGTTCCACAATCTAATGCTGAGCGGCTTTGACATCAACTGGGGCACAGGCTAGCTGACATATACAGCGCCACTGACTAGCCAAATACAATCTGTTACCCAAGCTTATGTTTATTGGATGATGAATGAAGTTCTGCAAACTGATGCTGTGTGGTTTGTCATCAACTGGAACACAGGCTAGCTGTTCCACAGTGAACGCCACTGTTGGGGCCAAACACAATCTGTCACCTGTGCTGATGGATAATCAATGAAGTTCCACAATCTAATGCTGAGCGGCTTTGACATCAACTGGGGCACAGGCTAGCTGACATATACAGTGCCACTGACTAGCCAAATACAATCTGTTATCCATGCTTATGTTTATTGCATGATGAATGAAGTTCTGCAAACTGATGCTGTGTGGTTTGTCATCAACTGGAACACAAGCTAGCTGTTCCACAGTGAACGTCACTGTTGGGGCCAAACACAATCTGTCACCTGTGCTGATGGATAATCAATGAAGTTCCACAATCTAATACTGAGCGGCTTTGACATCAACTGGGGCACAGGCTAGCTGAAATAGACAGCGCCACTGACTAGCCAAATACAATCTGTTATCCATGCTTATGTTTATTGGATGATGAATGAAGTTCTGCAAACTGATGCTGTGTGGTTTGTCATCAACTGGAACACAGGCTAGCTGTTCCACAGTGAACGTCACTGTTGGGGCCAAACACAATCTGTCACCTGTGCTGATGGATAATCAATGAAGTTCCACAATCTAATGCTGAGCGGCTTTGACATCAACTAGAACATATAATTCTAACTTACTACATGCAATTTAAAACCGGTTAATAACTCTGATTTGATCACAAAATAACTTTAGTATCGCTTTAAGGTACACTGCAGGTTATTAAAACTCTAATGACTTTTTTACTTTCTGATTACTAAACATGTACATCAGCATAATAGCATAAAGTGTTTCAAAGGTCTGCATATGTTCACATTCTTTTCCACATGAAATAGGTTTTTCGAGAAGCGTCGTAATAAATACCACACACAAGTCTTTTCGAAGTTCACTATCTTTCATCGATCCATAAAAACATTTAATTAGTTTCTAAACTTGTTTAAATTATCGTTAAAAATCAATTTTTGTTTGAAGTATTGCAAACAAGTGTACATATAGAACATATAGAATATGTTATTTGTTAAAATAAGAAACTTTGAAATCATAGTTTCAAAATCAGTTGATTATTTATCAATATAAAAGAATCATATATTTCAATTTTATCTTCTCCAATAACTGTCACAGGAGCGGTAATCTGTTCAACTTTTATTTATTCCTTGAACAGTTGGATATACCACTGAAATTGTTTTACGCCTTAATGTCCATTGCTACGGAATTTCAATACCGAAAATCGTGGTTTAGGATATTCTACGTTTACTGGAAAATATGCATTAGGCTTCATTTCAATAAAATAATTCCTTCATTTCATCTTATCTTTTTTTTCTAGGAGAAAAATCTGACCAATTTATTTTTATAGATTTTTAATTAATTTTATAATGAATAAAACTAAATCACAGACGCAAAACTGTATTTATTTCAAAGTTGGTTTATAAAATATTTATATTAAATTAAAAATAATGTATCACATGTATTGGAAAGCATATATTTTATAATGCTACATTTCCACAAATGCATTCAGCAGGATCTGTAACAGCGTAGAGGGGGAAATGGAATCTCCACCCACGTGCTGGGGGCTTCTAGAGATTCACAGTCACGGACAAATCCTTACGACTCTAATGATGACGTCATTAATGCGAGAACGTGTCCCAAGCGAGGTTTTCTTTTTACGATTTTGTATCTATTTAATATTTTCTAAAAAAACATTGGAAGACATCTTAAGTTGTTAACGACCTAAGTTATTTTTTATATACGCAATTTTTTATTTGATTTAAAAGAGAACGATTCAAACTGTGATGTTGTATTTAAGTTCGACGACCTTTTCATAAAGCATAATTATTTGATAACTCAATTGGGTCCAGTAAAGAACCTTGACATACTTTAGATTTTGTACTGAAGGTGAAGATGGCAGATCTTCAATGAAATAAATTTTTAAGTAAGTGTAAAAACCTGTTTTTAAATTAATTTATATTACAATGTATGGAATTCGTATTAATCCATTTTAAATAGTTTTTAAAATATACATTTGTTTTCAAATCTCGTATGTCGCATCCATTCTTGTATATAGATTTGTCTTTTAATCTTGCATTTGAACATGATTGTTTTAAAGTTCCAGTAATTCCCAAGTTCGCTATAGGTCTGTGAACCGTGTTCATATTTTACTATTTTTTAATGAAGCTTAATATATATATATATATTATGTGTAATTTGACTATTTAAACTAAAAGAGCTTTCAGTTCGCCCAGTGCACTCGATCGTGTTGCTTTTTGCAAATGGATTTTAAAATACATTTTCTTGTCAAAGGGCATACATTAATCCCTATCCCCTAAAAGACTGCTTTTATTAAATGTTTGAGGCTAATGGGAGAATATTTATAATTCATTTGAACCATCTCAATGGGTAGATTGATTGGCCCCGTCTACCTGTATATTAATTCCAAATTAAAACCATTATAATAAATTACCTAACTACGATTTTTTAAATATTTTAATGCCACGTTATTGCTGATATGTTATAATTATTGCTGATGACAAGACAGTAAAAAAACAACTTCATACATTAATTTGATATAGGATATAAACTTATATAAATTTTTAAGACAGGAATAAAAAAGCCTAGAGTATTAAATTTTAAACGTAAGTTTTAGGTTAAACTCATTATAGACATGATTTACCAAAGGATTTTTATTTTTGTTCATTTATTGTGTTCTACTAAAGACAACAACATGATTTTTCACTTTTGACTTTTGCTTTTTTTCTGTTCATAAGATGTCATTTTTTCTGTTATGATGATGTCATTTTTTCTGTTATGATGATGTTATGTATAAACATAACGACATCATCTCTAAAGAGATAATTTTCTTTATTAGAAACACACACGTTTTAATTTAATAGTCTCTGTACATGTATGTACGTAGTGATCACATAATTACGACACCACATTATTCATGAAGTGATGTTTGTAAAATGCTCCCTATTTCCGCAACCGGAAGTACGTAATACGGAAGAGCACGTTACTATTTTACCGTGAATATATAACGGACGTGGTAGACGCTCATTGCACGGAGTCTCACATTGCTGGTCCTCGTTTCCTAACTGCATTACCCATCCCACGGACTCGAGAGATTTCTAGAAAATACATTTCCTGGCTTCGGCCACCATTTTATTTATTTCCTCTAGGTAATGGAACTTTTTCACGTTGTTCTGCTTGATGATAAAATCCTTTAAACTTTTTAAACTGTATTTTTAGGTAACAGCTTTTATTTAAAATACTAACATTAAATTTATTTGGGAGTTATTGCCCTAGTTTTACTATAGGAAAAGTGAAGTTTTTTAAGCCCTTAATAAATGCAAATACATTACGGTATTATTTCAGGGTGTGGTTTTTGTCAGGACATTTATCATTACTTTAGAAAAATGAAAACCTACAGATATATAGTGTTCATATTAATTTTGATTTCCTCATCTAGACATTATTAAAACCATTTGCCAATAAACCCCCGGTGTACGCTGGTATCGTGAAGGCTGCCATGTGTCAGAAACTGTCGGCGTGCGTTGTCTGTTGACTGGCATCTTATTTCCGCTTATCACGTGCGTGCCTTATTCAATACAATCTAATAATTAAATCTCAGAAGCTGTTATGTCTTATGTATTATTTAACAGGGAATAGCCTGTATTTAAAAGTGTAAAATGAGGTTTACAATTTAATACAATTTATTACCTAGTTGATGTCATATTCATTTTACATTACCATTTTTTGAATGATTCCTTTTAGTATAATACGTAGTTTAAGTCAGAAATTTAGTCATGAATTAACATAGTTCATAAAAGACTTGTGATTATTTTTACAGAGTAACCTCGTAAACATAATGAAATCAATAACTTTGTGGAAGCCAAAAGATTCAGAAACAATACAAACCTTTTTCACCTTTTCCTAAACGTGAAAATTGGTTAAAGCAAGCGTTTTAGCAGTCTTCACTCATGTTTAAGTTTCGTAAAACCAGCGATCAAAATCAATAGGGATTATCAGGATAACGATGCTTCCTACTGTATGGCACGGTAATACAATAGATGTAATCCAGTATGATAAATACAAAGTAGGGTGACTGTGTATCTAGGTCAAACCGATAATCTGTTGACGCAGGTTCTATGCATACACCGCTGACTTGATCCAAGCTTAAATTCTGTTTGAAACGGCGATAGATAAACTTATTTTTCTTAGGTAAATTGGTTTATAACATTAATTTGATGATGTAAATAGGAAATTAATGTAGTGTTTTTTTATCTAAATTTGTTTTTTTGTATGCCTTTAAACCTGTGAGTAGTCAGATGAGGCATAATCTAAAGACTCTAACTTCTGATTTGTAAATTGGGTTTTCAATACAATTTCAGCGTGTAAAATATGCGTTTGGACTAATTTAAATTTAATAGCTTTCGTGAATGCTAAAGATATAATAGTAAAGTTGTAGACTCTACATTCAATAAGAAGAAAAGTGCTAAGCCTGCTAATTTCTGAAAGTTAAAGAGCGTTCTTAAATAATAAGTCAAGATCATTTAAAGATCGTTAGACCTGTTTTGAGCATGTGTAGTAATGTATTTCCCTTTCCACGGCTTCAGTACCGTCACCTTACCAACCTTAATTAATAATTCAGATTAGTAATGGTTATTTTATAAACAGTAATGATCCAGTTATGACCATTTGCTTTGCAATTATGACGAAATAACGTTAAAATAGTTAGCTTTTTGAGAATGAAATAAAAAAACCTTTTAACTTGTATTTTCATCATAAATTGGCTTTATTAAGCTGGCTTATTATTAATACAACGCGCTTACATGCACTTTTCCCGTTGTCTAACTCTTGTTGACAAGGAGTGCGTCATGAAATGAAGTATCCTGCTCATTGGGAATATTGATTTGTCTATACATAAAACTACGTTTGGGTAGCTTGCATCTCATACAATGCTCAGGTTAATGAGATATTCCTCGAGTTAGATTTTAAAACCGTTCAAGTTTTCGATCTTTTATTTTTAGTTTCAGGTGTCATTTTTGCAGGTTTTTCGTCTACGCACTATTAAGTTGGTATGTTGGTTGGTTTGGATGGTGTTAACAAGATTTTAGGTTGCGGTCCACTGCCAACCCATCCTATCCTCTAGTGTTGTACCCATTTACTCTACTGGCATAAAACCAATTTTATTGACGAACAGTCAGTTCCAAAGCATATAGGCCGCGTAGTGTAAAGATTTTGTGTTTTTAACACTTCGGCGTATTTGGGGTTCCTGATACATATCAATACTCCATCAATAAAAAAGTAGTCAGTTTTTTTATTGAAGTTCTAAAAGGGGAGACGTGAACTTAAAATATATTATCTCACGTGGACGGGTCATATGTTGCATCATATTTTTCATAAGCTAAATACATTTTTAATTCATTTTGCTCGGAAATAACCCACTACATAAGTAAATATTCATATTTGAGCGAAGAGGAAATTATCACAACGCAGGAGAGAATACAAAAACTTATCCGATAAAGCGAATTATTATTTTACCGTAAATAGGCAGTATATTAAAGACGTGGTTAGGCGCTGCGTGGCGCGGAACCTAGCCATTGCTGGGCCTCGTTCCCTAACTACATTATCCCATCCCGCACAGACTCGAGAGATTTCTGGAAAATAAATTTCCTGGCCGCGGCCGCAGTTTATTACATTTCTCCGATGAAATGAAACTTTTTAACGTTGTTCTGCCTGAGAAATCTGTACTATTTTACAAATTTTTCCACAGTTTTTGAAAAAAATATTATTATAAGAAAAGGAATAAAAAAACGACTTCACAGCAGTTTAATGATTTTTTTTAGCTGTACGGTGGGCAATGAGAAATGGAAAATGTATTTTTAATTTCCAACAGGAAAGATTTTTAGGCTACTTCTAATGCGGATATACCTGTAAATATGTTGGGTCATTTTAAAATTCTTAAAGTATGCTAAATTGATTATATTTCAAGGAAATTGTTCGATACTTTGTAAACTTTCATTAATACTAATGTTTATATTTTAAAGTTTATTGAAATAATTTACAAGCTAAATATATGGTGTAACACTTTATAGATTAGTCTTACACCAAATGAAATTAGGAAATATGTTACGCACAAATAACAAAGCAGTATATTTCTTACATAAATAAACATTTCATAAAGTTTGTTACAAAATGTGTGTTTTATGTAAGTTTTGATACAAAATTGCATAACATTTTATTAGGTTCGTTTTTGTCCTACGTTTGTTGTTTTAAAAATGGCAGTTAGATATTAAAATAAAACAGTTATTGTCAAAGATATTAAAATTGTTAGATAAAACATGTTTAACTGATAGTAATATAGACTCATAACCTTATCCCAATAATACTTAACAATTTATTGAAACAATTTCATATGAGTTAAAATTACAAAAAGTCAAAAATTGAGTGTGAATTCAGCATCCGCTGACGGAAATCCCTCGGGAAGACTTAGCCGATCACTGACGCTGAATAATCTACCCCAGTGACAGATTCGAACTGGCTAATCCAACAAACGTCCGTTAGGGCTGAATCTATCTAGAGTTACTAATAGTGAAAATAAATGGTATCAGGAAACTGATACATACTTTCTCTCTTTTAGCCCAACTTTAATGAATAAATCCATTTTAATTTACTAAATATAGAATACAAAGCACGGTCGAATGTACAAAAAATCTTGTAAACAAGTTGTTTTCTAAAATATCCACCCAAATCCCTATTTAGGAGGCACTACAGAATCCATCGCTACACACGTGGTTTTAAGATAGGAAATGCCTCCTATTCCCCCCCCTCAAGGTTATTATTGGGCAACATATTTAGAATTTCCTCTGTTGGTCAATAATAACTTGTCAAGCATATCAAGGTTGAACAAAATTGATTAATAAATAAGATGGAAATAGAAATTTTTGTATTTCCCATAAGAATAACATTGGACAACGTACTGCGTTTACCGCAAAATGAAAATTTAAATTTTCTCCGCAACCAGTAATCGTAGAAAGTAGTTCAAAATACTAAATTATTTAGTTTTTTGAGCTATTTTTAATGGTGAAAAGTAATATTTTTTATATTTATGTTTTTTGTAGAACTGAGTTTTGATATTTTTTCTTGTCATTTCTGAACCCAAATTTTTATAGAAATTCGGATGGTGTCATTTTGTTTGAAAACTAAAGTTCTACAAATGACTAAAGTTTATTCAAAATCGATAGAGCCGTTTTTGAGAAATGTTGATTTTTCATGTTTTTTGGTGGTTTTTTGGGATCCTTAAAAATTAAAAATTGAATAAATGAAAAAAGCCTAGAGATATCGTGGATTAGTACGTACATACCAAACTTCATAAAAATCGTACTATTGGTTAGGGCTCTAGCTCTGAACACATCCATACAGACAGACAGACAGAGAGACACACATACATCACGTAAAGATCACTTTTTTGGTTTCAGGGAGCATCAAACGAATATTTCCACTAACAACTCATATTAAAGAATTTTGACAAAAACAATACTTTCTCCATATGCTATGTATAAGGGGGAGAAAGTAAAAGACAAATTATTAACGGTTAACAAATACATAAATCGATATTATGGTAGTCATGTTCATGAAGGTTAACTGTTGTATCGTCAGGTTATATGTTATTTTCCTATTAAGAAATACAATGTAAAGAGCGCTAATACAAAACGATGTGTGACTTATGTAAAGGTTACTTATTCAAAATAGGTTTTACAGTTTAACGGAAACAACGACTATTTCAATATGGACCAAGTTTCTCTTCTCAACAGTAATATTTGTCTTTGGAAGTTATGATTTGAAAAGTTTCAATGAAAGCTTGCAAGCGGAAACACATGTCGAATCTAGGTAAAGTATGTAGGCTTAAGCGTTATTTGTACAGACTTGTTTTGTCAATGCGTTAGTGAATCATCAAGGTTTTTACCATATTTGTCTAGATTTTTTTTATTGGCTTTATGTTAAAATTCATGTACATATACAGCAGAGGAATCTAGTGTTAAACTGACATATTTATACCAAAGGAAAATGCAATAAACGATTACATCCATTTTTAGATGAGGACACGCTACAAACCAGCTGCTGAACAAAAGGTTTTGCTTTAGAGACTGCTCACATGGTCTAATAAAAACATAAGGATGAAATTCTCAGATGTGCTGTAAATGCCAAACTGAAGGTGGTTATCTGGGATAGTGATATGAGATTGAATGTCCTAAGAATTAAACTGTTTCAAATGTTACGTTATATAATTAAAATATTTTTTTTCAGGTTGTGTCAGTAAAAACGTTATTTTGACTATAAAAGGTAATTAAACAATTAAATTAAAAGAATTATCTCACGGAGAATAAACTAGGTACATAAGCAAAACTGTTTGTGCTTTGCCCATCTTTCTATTCATACTGATCCATTCAATTGGTGTAAACGGGGGCAAGCTGTCTGATGACTGGTTACCAATACATTTTCCGGCAGATGAGAGCTAGATATTCGATATGGCTTGCTTTTAAGAATGGTGAAAACAGTCTCTATGCTACATACCCAATGAAGTATGAGCATAAGAGGAAGATGCCGTTTAGATCAGAGTTCAAGAAATGCCGTCTAGGAAGGGGTATGAGGAAGAAGAAAGGAGACAGGAAGGTAGGTAACGAGGGAAGTGATGTGGGCCAGGGATAGGGTGTTTTTTAATTTATAATGGAATACAAATTCTAGAGTAAGAATTTCCTGAGTATTTTCAATCATGTAATAATTTAATATCTTAAAGTTATTTTCAGGATATCAGAATGTAAATTGTAAGTCTTTATTTTCCAATATAATATTCAAAACATAAATATTACTAAATTCCTTTCATTTGTTGTTTTGTTAAATATACAAGTGAAGAGACAAACAGTAATTTTTAATAAAAGTAACTTCAAATGTGAGTCTTATATCGTTTTATTTCATTGTATAGATTTTGTGATTTCCGTAAGCTAAAACATATTCTGCTGGTTTTATGCAGTTCTCTTTTGGTTAACAGTATTGTGTTTCTCTTCATGTTTATCTTCGCTCTAAGCCCGCGAAACTATTTTTATACCAGAGAGACAAAGGAGTCCCACGACATAAACGATGTGTTATTGTTTATTTAGTGAACCTGTCTTAATCAGCTAGTACAATATAAAAAATTCAACAATATAACAATAATATACCTAATATAATAAATTATGCACAGTTTATATCTTTGGAAGTATTTGTTGCAGCAACAAATTAGTTATGGGTGCAGGAACTCTTAACTTTTACCTAGGGAGTCAATCCAATTTTGTAATTAAAAATGACAGTAGCACAGAATAAGATAGGTAAGAAAATGTGCATATAATTATTATATTTGTAATTATTATTATTATAAAATAGTAAATAGGTATTATTATAATGTTGTAGAGGTAAGGTTTATTGTACATGTATTTTTTATTGTACTGATTATTAAATTGTGTTGGCATTATTATAAGGCATAATCAAGTTTAGCTTTTAGATATATTTTTCATAACATGTTAAATATCTAGTTATGTTGGTCATATTTTAAGTGATAAAAGAAACTAATTACTTAATGACAAAACAAATTTTTAACATAACAACATAAATCAAAATAATCAATATGAGTTAAAAATGTAATAATACGGAACGTTGTTGATAAGAATGAACCCAGAAATATTTTAAGTGGGAAGTCTAATAAAAGGTAAATTCATATTTTCATCCCAATGGGAAGGAACTTTCTGTTTGACAAACTTCCGCTACAGTTATTACAACATTCTTTAAATAGCCATTTGTCTCTGGTCTCTTGAAAATAAAGTCAATAATGGTACTTTTTTCGTTAATCTTTTATCAGTCTCAAATACTACAATTGAATAAATAAATGATGTATTTTATTTCCAGGCGAACTTCAGTTACAAATACAACTGATTTAAAAATTGACCCATGTCAGAATATTTACAATAGGATTTCTAATAACTAGCCAATAACTAACCAAATAAACTAAAACCACTTCTTCACTGCATATTTAAAGTAATACAATGTTTTGTATAGCAGAGGGCAACACATTGTATTGTTTAGGACCAAAATATGAAAAACCTCTCAAATTAAACAAAACATTCTGTCACGTACAAGTTTATAGTTAACAAATCAAAAGTAAACGAGTTCGCACGCAGCACGCTGACGTGGGGGAAGTGAATTTCCACATAAAAACTTGTAAAACTCAAAATCAGTGTAAAAACATCCATTTGTCCAATTTTTATTGAAATCTGAAAACATTGTTTTTTTGGCTGTTTTGATACTCCTGGTATCATTTACTTGCAAAGCTGGGGTACAATTTTACGCATTATAAGGTTAGGAGAAGGTAAAGACAGGCTTGAAAGTAGGCGTGAGGTTGCTGGGGATAATAAAAGTACTCTAACAAAGGAATAACAGGCTTTTCTAGGGTAAAACCCCCATAAGACAACGTACTGTGTTTACCCGATACACATTTTCTTTAATAACTCGGTAAATATTTATGCTAGAATGACGGGAGGGGGCTTAAAACTTTCGCCTTTCTAATTCCCATCTTTTAACATGCATTAATTTTACATCTGGGGCTTTTCTGACCGTTTTTGGGCCCAAAAACTCAAAATTTGAAAGATTAATCCCCAAAAAATGGGTTTAGAGTTTTCCGATTGTTTTGCCCAACGAACTTGTCCAACAGGTTATAGAAAGGAGCGTCCCTACCAAATTTGAAGTAAATCGGACAAAAAATGCGACCGCTAGAGTGCATACACATATATATATATATATATCTATTATATATATATATATATATATATATATATATATACATATATATATAAAATTTTGAAAGACCCCCCAAAACGTGTTCAGGGGGTCACGTTAGGAACTTCTATGGTGGTCCCGGGCTTAAGTTTCACCGTGCAGGTCATGCTAATAGTTCACTTTCCAAAGGAAATTCACTAATAAAACAATTTAAATCAAAAGCGTTCATTTCACAAAGATAATACCACTACAAAATTAACCATACAAATAATACTATCAATACGTAATAAATAATAGGCCTACTACAAATACATTTCTATAGGCACTAACCCTCATTAATTGTGATACGATCCTGAAATAAAATACTTGAGGGTGACATAAAACTTTGAAATGGCTGTTGGAATACCGTCTAACTATTCATTGGTGAAGATGATCCTATAATTTTCAAACCTGTAAACCACTGCCGCACGCTCTCACGTAAACAGCCCCGCTTCACTAGCTGTCTGTTTGATATTTCGATAATTTCGGGCTGGGAGTACAGTATTGCAAGAATATACCTCCCTGAACTGTAATAACAATGACTACATAAACTACAATTGTAGTTTATGTAGTCATTGGTAATAATATCATAAATAACATGAATTAACATAAAAATGTATTCTCAAGTAATTAGGAAGGTTTACTCCTGCCTTCATCAAACAAATCATGCTGGACCGATTGAAGGAAGAAAGTGTTCACCCTCAAATACCACATAGTGTATTCCTGCATGTGTTTAAAATAGCTTAGGGCTCCTCTCCAACCCCCTCAAAAAACAATTTTAAAGTTATTGTAATTTATTTTTATTTAGTCAGATGGTTTCTTAACTTAGAATGTACCAAGAACGCACCTAATCTATTGTAGATGGCACGAGCTGGGTACTGCATATAGTTGTCAATCAAATCTGCTGAAAAAGTGTGTTAGGTGACAGATGTTATCGTAAAATCGGAAAATACCCCCCGTCGCAGCAAACCTGCATACTCAGCGAATTTCCAATGAATATATATGTCTTAATAACACATTAAGCCTCTTATTAGGATTCATAAGACATATATTCATAAATAAGCGATATTTAAAATATTCATTATTCTCCATAAGAATAAAATAAGGTATGAGTACGCAGGTTTGCTGCAACAAGGAACCCAAAATAATGGGTTTTCATGAAAATATCAATAGAACTCATCTACGTGAAGTCACATACCAAGTTTTATCCATATACATTCGTAAATAAGCGATATATAACATTTTTATTAATCTCCATAAGAATAACATGGGGACCGAGTACCTAGGTTTGCTGCTACAGGAACCATACATGAAAAATTGATTTTTTGTAAAAAAAAGAACAAACCACAACCAGATGAAGCGATATACCTATTTTCGTCAGTTTATGTTCATAAATAACCAAGATATAACATTTTTCTTTTTCTCCGTAACAATAACATTGGAGAACGTACTGTGTTTAGCACTTTTAATATCTCAGTAACCAATTGACGTAGAGCAATAATCAAAACACCAAATTGTTTGTTTTTTAAGCTGAATTCAATGGTATGAATTAAAATTTGATTTAAATAACAATTACATGTTAAAAACCCAAAACCCCCATTTTTGGGGTACAAACCCCCCCAAAACCCCCCTTAGGATAGTGTGATTTGTCCGGTTTTCGAACTCGTTCAAATAAATAGTACTTTACATATTTGTATCAAATTTAATTAAGATCGGACCTTTTTTACGAGAGTTATTGTGCTTACGGACACACACATATATATATATATTATATATTATATATATTATTATATATATATATATATAAATTTGAACGAATGGTGTTTTTGGCATCTGGGAACCTCAAAACGAAAAGTTATCATGGTCTCGGGCTTAAGTCTTACCATGAGACCTACGGTAATAGCTTCTTCCCTTTAGGGGAAATTCGCTAAAAGAGGAAAGTATTTTTTTTAACTTGAACCCAGTTTGGAAAGGAAACAACGTTTTCGTGTTCAACATTGATAAAACTAAGTTTTGCTAATCTTGATCAGTCAGTTCGATATCATACCTGTACTTCAGAACGAACTAAAGGGTATAATTGGTAATGGAGTAATTTCACTTCATTAATTATATACTTTTTTCACTTATACTGTTCAGCAGTTTGTAATGATAATATAAAACATTGATGCTTAACATTGGATAACAATTGATATTTACTAAACTACTGAAATGCGTAACATTACTGTTCCACTTTTAGAGTAGCAAAATCTGTATTTAGATACTAAGCATGTGGTCAACTTTTATTTCCTAGAACAAGATACATTGCATCAAACTATAATGTCTCACTAACTCATTTTAAGCTCCTGAGTAAAATTGTATGAATAATTTTGAACTGAGGTTCAGTGGTTACAAAAAAAAATAGTTTCAATTGCAAATTTTGAGTACTATACATTCCTTTAAACTGGTTTGAAATTACTTGAAACATAACATTTTTATTTGGCAAAATTATTTGTGTTCTTTCGCCGAGAGTTTTTCATCTTGGCCCTCATTCAGTTATTTGCAGAACGGACAATGTTTATCAAAACAAAATAAAATAAAAACTCAATTTTTATGGAATTATTACTAGATGCTTGCTTTCGGTAAGCTAAATCGAATAAATACTAGACGTGACCTGCCGTGCCGTGATACGTTTTTTGTATGACCATTAAATGTTTTGTTTTGTTATGTTCGTCCGTTCGTCCGTTTGTTCGTATGTATTTTGATCGATGTGTTTAAAGACTTTTAACGACCTCTTCGTGAGTGAAACTTTACGCCTGGCCTGATAATGACCCCCTAGCTGGGTCGAAACCGGTCGCCCACAAGAGCGACGTTGGATCACTTGGTAGTAAAAGGTAATTTAACCTCTTGATTAATTTCTGTCAGAGATCCGGTGGCAAATCAATATGAAGTAAATCAAAGAGAATAAAACTTTGAATTATCGTATGTTTAATGTACTCCGATTAATTTATAAATACCAATAAATCTTTTATGATAATTCTTGAAGGAATTTCTCAGCCGAAGGCTATAACTCTTGGAGGTGATTCATAAGTGATTGTTTTTGGTATTAAGTCATAGGTTTTTGTGTTATAATTTATGTTTTGTTAAGATGTGCATCACGCAAACAATAATAATTTAAAGGAACTTCTCTCATATACAAAAAGAAAATGACAAATGCATGGCAATTTAAATAGAAAACAAATTTGTCTATTAAGAAATTTTTGGCAATATTTGTAATCTACGACTTATTTACTTAGAAAACATTAAAAAAATACATTTTATAAAACCAGTTTGAAATAATTTTCTCTCTATTTTATAAAACTAGTCCACATGTTAATCAATTGGATTCTACATCAAGAATATGTTTATTCCAATAGTTTAAGAAACCAATATAAAAATGCTGCATAAAACTTATCTTTGCTATTACAATAAAGAAAAACAAGCAAAGCAGAATAAGCTTTGAGAATAATCAACACTTAAATTTACTTCTTGAGTTAGTTTGACGTCAACTCTCGACTCTCTTCTAAGTACTCGTTTGTATACATTTCGCATGAGTTACTCTTAAACAAGGAGTTTTATTTACAATGTTCAAATGTTTCAAACTGTTCACTTTAAATCTTAAATTCTTTAAGTCCTTTACACCTTTAAACATTAAAAAAATAAAAAATCATTGAAATGTAAAAACCTTTTCAACTTAAAACCTTTAAAGTATTTTACTTTAACTGTAAACCACAAATCAAACATAAATATATTTTTGTTCTCTTGAATTGCGTAGCTCTAAGTGGGTTGAGTGATCTCCCCTAGGCTGTATGCATATGTGAGGTATAGGATGTATGTATGTAGGTGATCCAATGTTACAAAACCAAGTAATAATAACATTATAGTGTTACTCTCTTGACTTAATTTGAATGACATGAACATGTCTGAGGTATACAAAGCAAAGGTATTTTTTAAGTTCTAATCAAAAAGTATTTTTATTTTGACATTGAACAAGCACAACATAATTCTTCAAGAAAGCAACAAACCTGTTTTTGACCGTGTTTATCTATTTGTGGCGAGAACTACTTCGTAATCAGGAACTCTAAATTTTTTAAGTCTATATGGAATAGGTTTTTCCAGGTTCCTGTTTGAAGATTTTTTTTATTTCCTTAGATTCACAGACACTATTAATACTGGATTTAATTAAAACTATGATTGTATTTTACAAGCGTTAGGAAATTTATATTAATTTTAGTTGTTTAGTTTTTAACTGTCGATGATTTTACCATATCACATAAAACTTTTAAGATCTATATAATATTTAGTTTTAGAAAAAAAGGGTATGCATTGAGATTAGAAAATTGAAACTAGTTAAAATAAAAAGCTGTTACAATATTTAATTTTACTTTTAAAATGCTGAATAAACACTTTTAATAAGCTTGTGTTAACGCACACTACTATTACACAGTTATAGTCGTAAACTCAAGGGTTATATTTATCGTTTTTTTTTTTTTATCCTATTCAGTTTTTTAATGGACATGTATTTTTGTATTTATTTACAAATAAGACAAATATGCACATAAGTCATTAAAAAGGAGGAGATGTATTTTCATGTGTTTTTGGGATCTAAAGAAACAAATATTTTCTAAACCCTAGGAAAATATAAAAATCGAAACTTCAACTTTAACTTGGTTAGATTGCATATTTATTGGAAAAGGTATTACTTAAAACAATTTTAAATTTTTTTAAATTACAAAAAGTATCGTATTACCAACAATACTCGTATAAAATTAGTTATTGATGTAAAGTGAAAAAGGAACCAAGGAAACAAGGAATCCAAGGGTTAATGAACACATGGAAAAAAGAAAGACACACAAATAGAAAGGATAACAAGAGTGATTTAAGAGATGGCTAAAAACTTTAATATATGTAAAATATTGGTTAATATCATCGACTGAGGCAAATGGAATGCTTACAGCTTGGAAGAATCTCTGGGCCTCGTTTTCTAACGTTATTATCGGACGAGTCTGCTCGGGCCCAGTAACACCAAGTTATATTATAGAAGGAAAACTGTGTTAAACTTTTTCTTTTAGCGAATTTCCCCTATAGGGAAGAAGCTATTACCGTAGTCGCCATGGTAAGACCTAGGCCCGGGACCATGATAACTTTTCGTTTTGAGGTCCCCAGACCCCAAAAACATCATTCGTTCGAAACTGTATATATATATATATATATATATATATATATATATATATATATATATATATATATATATATATATATATATGTGTGAAATTTGTATTCGATTCACTGCTAAGGGCTACTATTATATTAAAAATTAATAAAATAAAAACTGAGTACCCTTGTTTATTAGTTTTATATTTAAACCTAATATAAAACTAATAAACAAGGGTACTCAGTTTTTATTTTATTAATTTTTAATATATATATATACATATATATATATATATATATATATATATATATATATATACATATATATATATATATATATATATATATATATATATATATATATATATATATGTGTCCGTGAGCACGATAACTCTCGTAAAAATTATCCGATTTTGATGAAATTTGGTATAAACGTGTAAAGCAACATTTATGACTTTAAGTTCGAAAACCAGCCAGATCGCTTTATCCGAAGGGGTATTTTGGGGGGGTTTTGTACCCCAAAAATGGGTTTTTTGAATTTTTTACATATAATTTTGGAAATAGTCAAATTTTAGTTTTTACCATTGGATTCAACTTAAAAAAATACACAATTTGGTATTTTGATCATTTCTCTACGTCAATTGGTTACCGAGATATTGAAAGTGCTAAACACAGTACGTTGTCTAATGTTATTCTTATGGAGGAAAAGAAAAATTTTATATCTCGCTTATTTATGAACGTATACTGACAAAACTTGGTATATGGCTTCATCTGGTTGTGGACCATTGATATTTGCTAAAAAATACAATTTTTTGCCAAAGGCTTCCGTAGCAGTAAACCTGCGTACTCAGCCCCATGTTATTCTTATGGAGAAAAAGTAACGTGTTATCTCCCTTAATTATGAAAATAAATTAATGAAATTTGGTATGTGGCTTTACCTAAATGAGTTATATTGGTATTTGTTTAAAACTCCATTTTTTGTTTTCCTTCCTTCAGCAAACCTGCATACTCAGCCGCCATGTTATTCTTATGGAGAATAATTAAAGTGTCATAAATCGTTTATTTATGAATGTATATTGATGAAACTTGGTATGTGGCTTTATGTGGTATTAAGTTACATATATATGCATTGGAAATTCGCTGAGTACGCAGGTTTGCTGCTACGGGGGTATTGTTTTACTTAAACTTCTTTTATTCTTTATGTTTGATCGTTTTAAAAACTGAAAAACAAGTAATAAGCACAAACCAATTTCAAGTATTGCACATGAACATTCGCGATCTACGCATAACTTACATTTCCTAGCAGATAATCTTTCAACGAAGTTTGAGTCCCTAGCAGCGGGCTTCGTCTGAGGAAACCAATAGTTGTGTATGCTGTATTGAGCAGTTTATTTATCAGCTGGTCAAATTGAATAAATTCCCAGAAGAACCACATTGTCTCTTTAAGGAACCATAGGACGGAGCCTTTGGAAAAACGAAATAAAACCTTAAGGGTGCGCCGTACCTCCCTTCCGCACGCTCAAGTTATGAGGGAGGTTTGCATCTCCCTCATTGTAGGCTAAATTGTTAACCAATTAAAAATAATTTGATGTTATTTAATTCAATAAATGTTTATCTAGAGATCATACGATTTAAAAAACGTGATTTTAATTCAAAATAAGTGGTAGGCCATTAGTAATGTTCTCAAATTAAGCGTTTTTCTAAAGATTCCTAACGTATGGAGAAAAATTATTTTGGAGAAAAGGAACCGTATGATCCCTAGATTGGAATCTGAAAAGTGTGAAACCGCAAATAGTTTTGTAGAAATCTGTAAAATAACAGTGTGATCGAGGAGAACAAAATGGTCTTCAAGCGTAAATATGCATGGCCCTGCTTGTTGGCGGCGCCGGCGCGGCGCTAAACAACAATGAATTCAATCTGGGTAGGGCGCACCCTTAAATTCTTCTTATTTTAGACCTTAAGAATCACTGTACCAAATTCAACCTTTTCAGCATACCAGCAAGTTGAAGAACTAGAGATGAGCAACTCACCTATATATTAAGAAAGGAAAAGTATCTATTTTTATTCATTTCTGACGAACACAGGAAAGTTCCTGCAAAAAGTAACCAAGCACTAGGTCTAATAACTAGTACTTTTATCTAAATACAATAATCCTTAAACATTGTGAATATGAGAATCCTGTTAGGATTGAAAACAAACTGCAAACTTATGGATTAACTTTTAACATTGACAACTTTGTAGATGGCCAGTAAGGGGGCAAACAAGTGAGGGGAATGTTACTCCCTCCGGTGCTCATACTCTACTCTCGTTGTCACGGCCAATTGAGAAACTATAATTTAAGTATGGTGTTTAAACATGATGACTAATGAGATCAGCTAAAGTATGTTATAATATTGATATCAACAACTAAAAAATAAATCCCTCCAAACTGGGCAAAGCAAAAAAGGATTGAGGTTGTGGCAATTTCCCATAATCCCTATTTTCCCCCAAAGAGAATACTGTATAGTAAACCCCAGTAAATATATTAATCATTACCATTGATATTTTCACGAAAAAAAATATTCTCAATGAAAAAGCCCCTTAAATGAAATGCTTTATTGGTTAAAAACTTCATGTTTACATACACAGTCTGGTATGTGTTTAAGTATTCTATATTATAAGCTATATTTCAAACTAACAAATTTTAGTAGTGGTAATATTAATAAAACGCTACTATTGAGAAAATTGCTTAAAAAATAATTTTAATTAATTTCTTTGAAAAAGTTTTATTCTTTTTGGTTAACGTAGTTATTTGGTTTCTAAACAAATGAGGTATAGAATAGAAACGTTTAAATTAAAAAAGGAAAAGGAAGACATCATTATTTTATAGGAAATGGAAGAAGACGTGACCTTTTATGAGACTCTTCTGCTTTCGTTTTCGTATCACTTTTATCTATTGAGGTAATCTTTTCTTCATTTTATTAGGAAGGCTCTAAGTTTAGAAACACTCTTTTCACCAGAATCACCCTGAAAGACCCTTATCACCACGCCTAATCCGTCTGAGAAAATAATTACGTATACACAAAATGTACATGAATGTCACAATTGTTTTCTTAAATAGCCTATACACTAATTATACGACAGTAACTAAATTGAAACTTACACAGTTTTAAACCTAATGCCAACGGCAGTTCAGTTGTAGCCGTGACAAACCGGTTCAGACATTTCACATGTGATTGATAGACAAACCTCGGTTACTGTGCTATCAATCACCTCTTTGCAATAAATCGAAGTGAACAGTTAACTTTGAACTCGTGAAACATCATATCGTCCTCGGACTGATAATTAATTTAGTAAATTAAAAAATAATTTAGTTTGTTTTGAGAAGTTAATTTCTTAAATTTTATATTTCCAATTTAATAAATTTACCTACAAAATTATTAGGTGAAAGTCAAAAAAGTAACTTAAGATCTTATATAATCCTGGTAAGAGTATTATTAGCACCATTGTTCACACCGAGCAAGTTCTAACACAGATGAATACAAAGAGTAACAATGAACTATTGATTCATGCTCTCAATATCGGTTGGTAGCCGTAACAGTGTAACATTCTATGGTTGGGTTTTGAATCAAATTTCGAATATGCATAGTTTATATATTTGAGTTAATTTCAACAATACTCCTGGATTGACTTTATTTTAGGTAACACTATACACATTTATAGTAATGTTTGTTCATAACGTAGATATAAGCTTATACAAAATCAAAAGGTATTTACGGATATTAAAACTGCCCGTCGCTGTGGACCAGTAGACGGAGACGTATAGACATCAAAGTGTTGTAACGCAATAGTTAATGGGCAAGCCAGTAGTGATAGCTCGATAAAAGATATGTCAGTAGTTAACTGCCAGGCTCCAGCTAGGTAAATAATTACGATGTTTATGTTAGACCTAAGAATTTAAGAGGGACCTTTGAGCTCCGATGTCGCACGGTCTGTACCTTTCCCATGGTTAAAAGCGAAAATTAATTTCTTAAATAGAACTTCTTAAGCGGTTTAAGTAATGTCGAAACGGGGTCAACGTTTTTATATTGGCCTGGTCAACAGAAATTTGTCATATCTGATATTACAAACTAAGGAAAACATTAAAATTTATTTATTTAAAAAAAAGTATTATTTTAATTCTTAAGGGCTAATAATTACAAGAACGTCCACACTAAACTTATTATAAAAATATTAGACTGTATTTATTTTGTTTAATATTTAGAGTGTAAAAGTAAGCTTAAAGGAACAAAAGTTTGCAGAGCTCCCTAAAAGTAGCGTTAAAGGCAAAGGGTGGATTGTTAATTTTGTTAAAGATAGCGGAACAGATGGTTTCATTTTATCAAACAAAGAGGAACATGTGAATACTTAGGTTGGCGTCTTCATACAATTCTGATTTTGTTGTGAATTTTCAGCTTTTTAAATATATCTCATTCTAACATTAAAAATCTTGTAAGTATATACATAATTTGTTCAGAGTTTGTAATATTTAATAGTAAAAAAGCGTGTGACTTATGAATTATAGTAGTAGATTTTCTCATTACTCTAGTCTGGGATCTTATCCTGTATTCTATGTTCAGTAGATTATGCTAATAATACTTTTCTGAGAAGCATAAAACAAATAATAATTGTCATTTTCTATCTCATAAAGGTTGAAATAATATTATTGATAGAGTGTTTACCCGAAAATCAACTTGTTAAAGTTGATGGGGCTAGCGTCTTATTCAGTTATATTAGATGGTTTTGTCGTTAGAAGAATACAGTTGTGTAGCCAGAAATATGTTTTAAAGGGGTGATATGGTTAACAAGGAGGGAGGAAAGGCAGATCAAGTTAAAAATTGATTAAGGTAAAATTACGCTAACTTAGGTTATAGGTATTTCTAAACTACTAAGAAAATCTTTTTAACTAACTTTATTTCTGACATTACTGACATAAACTTATATGTCAGTACTAAATATTTATGTTCATATTCAATCAATATGACCAGACATGGTCTGATTTGTATTGTAAGTGTGTATGGTATGTAAGTATGTGTATGTAAGTGTATGGTAAGTGTGAATGTATAATAACCAAATAAACCATAACCCGTATTTTTTTAACTATGCTATTAATGCGCCTTAATTTGATAATTGGTTTATCTTAAGAAATGTTAAAATCCGGGGGAAACTAATTCTTAGAATATAACTTAAAACTAAAGTATGTTACTGGCTTATACAATTTTTCCCTAAATTTTTCAGATTTATGGGGGCTATATCCCCCCAGGGAGGAATATTTTCAATTTCAGTTTGAAACAAGCTTAGCTAAATAAAAATGTAAAAATACGTGTGGCATATTAGGTTATGTCAAAATATTGTTGTTATTTATATTGGTTTTTATTCATAGGAATGAAAGCAATATACGTATGAAATATAATTATACTTCCAAAGTTTATTTGTACCTC
This sequence comes from Allygus modestus, assembly GCA_963675035.1. Taxonomy (NCBI): domain Eukaryota; kingdom Metazoa; phylum Arthropoda; class Insecta; order Hemiptera; family Cicadellidae; genus Allygus; species Allygus modestus. Next base: position 427,128,066 of record OY776111.1, read on the forward strand.
TGTTTATATTTTATTTAATTTTTACATTTAACAGAAAACTAGTTGAGGTGGCTACATAATTAATTGTGCAAAATGTCAACTTGAACTAAATCCAAACCAGCTGGAAGTCCTGAGTCACCTGAGCAAAGGAAATTAGTTATTTTGTAATTGAGAGTCTGTAAAACGTATAGAATACTGGAGGGTATTTGAAACAAAAACATCAGCATAAAGTAACCAGAAAGTTGTTTCTACTGGAACACATTTATTTCTTTGGTTTGACAACGGAGATTCTTTTGAACGTTATCCGCCGATATTTAGCTTTTGCCAGTCTTTGGAAAAAAAACATTTCATGTCTTTGTATACAATTATTTTAATTGCTTTACCTAAAGCAAAATTGAAACAAAAAACAATGTTTCTGTGAGCTAATTATTGCTGAACGTGATTGTATTAGAACAATTACGAATAAATATTTTAAAAGGTTTATCTTTGATATTTCGTGGTAAAATTCCGCCAGATTACTATTTCATCATATCATTAGTTAAAAGAAACTTTTATTGTAAATTTTTAGGGCTTTCTTCGAACTTGCCACATATATTATCTTGACAATGCATGTTTTACAGATTTTTTTCTATATTTTAATTTCTCATTTTCTTATTTTTAATATTTCAGAATGACTGTGTTTCCTTCGGGTCAGCCTTTCAAATATAAATGGCATCGTCATACATTAACTGACTTTATATAAATTGACGGATTCAGAGTAAAGTTAAAAACTATGAAAAAATAAAATATGATAAGATTAATTATAGGCATACCAATGATGTAAAAGTAACCAAAATCTGGATCCTGAAAGCATTATTTTCGTTTTTTTAACGTTCTCTCACTCAAAATGTACACAAATTTCACAAATGATTCGATAAAGTCTCTATTGTACATAGTCAATTTGTTTCTGCAAGACTAATGTATGTATTATACATATAACAGTTTTACATATAAATGTCAACGGCAGTTCAGTTATAGCCGTGATAAATACGGTTCATACATTTCACATGTGATTGATAGACAAACCTCGGTTACTGTGCTATCAATCATCTCTTTGCAATAAATCGTAGTGAACAGTTAACCTTTTACTATCAGAACACATATTGATCTTTCTGACATTCGCTACAATTGTTGATTTGGTTTGCCTTATAAAATTAATTGTTTTAAATGAATAAAGCGAGTAACCTTAAAAAATAGTACGCTCTTCAAACTGTCCATAAATGGAGTAAAAGTGCCTGAAATAAATAATCGGTTCCTGGAGTCCCATCTTTGTTCGGAGAAGGTCAATCAGTTTGTTAAATAGGATCAGAACATTTTTCACCACGGCCCCTTCCCGTGAGAACATATTGCTTTTCTTATATGCTTTTTTCTGCATGGTGGGACAGCTCCAGATATAATAGTATTACGGTAGTTTGTTTTTGTGAGCTGGAGTCACTCAATGCTCCTTCAGGCTGTATTTTGTTCATAATCTACACTCAGTGGTTCTAGTCAATATTCTCAAAGAAATCCGTATGCCGGTATGTTACCAAGAGTAGACCTTGACAGTTAACTGGTTGGTTTTTAACAGCTGTGTCAATTCCTTAAAAGGTATTTAAAACTCCATAAGTCCAATATTAAAATTAAAGTTATTAGGTTTTAAACATGTTGTTCAACCTATCTAAAACACATATTTGAGCGGCCAATGTAAACAATTTCCAACATTTGTAGGACGTGCTTACAGCCTTTTTGAGATAATTCCTCAAACAAGCTAACCTTACTCACTTAGACGTTCATGATATGAAGTCTCTTTTTACATATAAAATAAGAAATAAACCTATCATATATTCAGCATCAATAATAATAACAATAGCTTTTATTATTGCTTAAAAGATTCTGATACAATTGGAATAATAAATATAATATCCGGAAGTAGGTCAGTACCACAATTAGGTTGCACTTTGTACGAGTCTTATTCTAAGTAATGTGGTCTGGAAGTCAATTAATATAAAAAAGAAAATATAAAAAACACTATGCAACTAATACTTTCGAGGTATATTGTTTTCAGTTTAATGAACTAAAGCCTCCACTTAAGTTTGTTAATATTGCATGCTATACAATTGGCATTACCATTATAGGCGTGCATTAAAAGTTATAAAAATAAATGTTGAATGTTAAAATAAAAAACATCTGTTTTATAAGTTAGCAACAATTCATAGAGCTAACATTTGTGATTAATTAGTGCTATTAGTAAGTCTATTAGTATATCTGCACATTTTACTGCATTAGTACATACAAATAAAAGTTGTTGCCTTAAATTGGGTCAATAGTGATTGAATTTGTAGTTTTACCAAAGATATTCTAGTATCCTTTAGTGGTAGAATATCATAACCAAATATGATTCACTTGAAGTAAAACATAGTTTATTAAATATCAAAATGAGGCAGCATTACAGTGTGCGAAGCACATGTAGACCGAATAATCTATGATTTCGTTGTTTCAACGATGTAAAATTAACTTCTCAGTAGTTTTACAAAAATATTTTCCAGTGAAAAGTAAGTTTAGATGAACTTCAGTTTCAGAGCTTCCTGAAAGTAGCTTTGGGGGCAAAGGGCAGCTTGTTAACCTTGTTAAAGATAGCGGAAGATATGGTTACAGTTGAGCCAACAAGGTGGAATGTGTGCAAATACTCGGGAGCGCCTCTTCATACAACGAGTATTTCATTTCACTGTTTGCTTATAATATAATCCTTAATTCTAACACAAATTTTTTACTGTTAAATTATGACTTAAAAATAATATTATAGTAGAATATAGAGATTTATAGTTATTTAATATTTTATGATATGGTTTTCCTGGATTAAACACAACAATATATTATAATCATGTTAAATTTAATAATTCTATGATTAGTTTTTTTTTCTCAGTATTATTCTTTTACAATCTCAAAAAGTTGTCAAGAATAAATCAATGGTACATGCCTAAGCAATTGCTATCTAAAAGGCGTATTACTGTACAATCGTTTAACGACTTGATGATTGGTGTCGTTACGAACATCTCAACAACAAGGCAACGTTTTTATGTTTGATTGGTTGTTTTTGACGTATAACAAGGTTATAAAAATTAAAGTTGGAAAAATAAGAAACAAAGAATCTAGTCTCCTCAGACCTGTATAGTTTGGCTAGGGATGCTTTTGTTTGTCAGCCGTTGTTATTTAACTTTTTCCTTTTGATGAACAGACATATTTCCTATCTTTAACCAATTTTCTTGATCACAGATATATAAATAATTTAACAGTTTTTAAATTATAATAAATATTACTTACGGGGATATATGTTTTTATATTTATACACAACCGTTATTGCATGACAAACGTAACACAATGTGGACAAAATATTATCGTCACTGTCTTAAAATCACACATCTGTCGATAAATTTGTATTATTTCAATCTACACTTATTAAAAAACACTCGTTGTTTTCAGTACATAGACTAATTGTGTTCATTCAAAATTATTGCTTTTTTGTCCTCGGCTACTGTAGTTGAGATTACTTTGCGAAATTTCGACCGTTGTATTTTTGATCTATTTCAGCTAACTTAAGATAAGTGTTTTTTCCTGACTGTAATAAAAACCAACCAGCGCAACTAAAAAAAATCATAATTTTTTTATTTAATTTTTATTGTATCCTTAGTAGGTTGTTAGCTGAAAAATTTAATTTAATGTATTTTTGGCCTGCATAGCGAACGTGTAGCCCAAGTTTGTAGACGTTAGACCTCCAAATATAGATTGGAGTCTCCCTAACCTAAAAAGGTGCATATAATCTGTCAAGTGGTTTGAATGTAATAATCTGAAAGTATTTTAAAATGTAACTTGCTATCAAAAATTCTAAAATACACACTCTTAAGTGTACAAACGAATGAATTAACCTGAAAAACTTAATCCAGTCTATAACAAATAACCCATAAACCAACTATACTCAATAAAGACAATCATTACTCAACAAAACACTTTTTTGTGAAAAAGACCAGCCAAAAGTTAACTCACACCTAGTATATAACTTAAATGTTATACTAAATAAACTGGATTGCTATACATATATTTGGAACACCTTTCGCTCCGCATTAGAAGCTAATAGGCTGTAAGAATATAACACATATTGTAAATAATTCGATCGTTCCTTACGCATACACTTGCTAGCTGTCACTTATAATAGCACAATCCCTTCCACCGACTTGCCAGCACTAACAAGCTCCTTTGCAGACATGAAACTTGGAGCAGCAGAATAATTCGCTCGGTCGCTATTCAACTCAATAGCGTAGTAGCTTTGCTGGAATAAAATGTATTTCCTATTGTTTGGTAAGATTTAAAATTAACGTAAAAAATCGTGTTTTATTTGCTCTGTTTTTTTAGTTTACAATTGATATTTTAGATCAGATAAAACAGGGGAGTAAAAAGTATTTGTTATTTCAATACAAACGTTCCATCTTTTAGATAGTAGTATCATTTACCTTCTACGGAATTCAGGATGTTTAGTTAATGGTAGTATGGTTGAATAAATAAATATATAAACGTTTTTGTAAATACAAAAATATTCTGTGCAAAATAACGTGTAACAGATTAGTATTCAATTTATATAATAAACCAAATTAGTAGAATTCTGGCAACTTAAATGATAATCCCCTAATAATATGCCAAAGCGTTCAGTATGGATTAACAACTATCGTAGAATCACCACCTAAATATATTTTCTAAATAACTGTCCATAAAATATAATCAGTGATCCAAATTTGTAGGGTAAAAAAGTAAAGTGAAGATGGGGGTTATAAAGCATTTTTATAAGCAACGGTCCTAAATATTTGTTACTTTTTGACCATTTTAATGTCAAGATTTGTTAAGTCCTGATATGTCAAATCTAGCCTGATGGCAAAAGGTCTCTCGTCTAATCTTCTCTAAAGATCGCAAAGGTCTTCAATTTGAAGTCTGCTCTGCCTCAGAGTGAGCAAAGGCAAATTACACCCTCCAGCCCTCCAACCCCTACGAGCATCCCAATATGCAGCTTTCCTTGCCAACACAGTCACTCATTTGACTCAAACAGCTTGGGTGGATTACGTAATTTTGAGGTAATGCTCTGATCTTACGTTTGATTCTAAATTTTGCTTACCATACACTTTTGCTTCTGATCGAAGCGTTGGAGGAAAGAATACAAATACTACATGATAATACACAAACAGGATTTTTATAAGAACGAAATGTAACAGACTACTGAATAGATTTTTATGATTTATTGGTGATTAAAACAGCTCAAAGTGTAGATTTTATGAATCACCTTATAATTTACACTCGGCTTTAAGGCTCTGTCCAAAAAGCCTTAAAACTTCAATGCAAACCTTATGGAACAGTAGAAATAAATCTAATTGCATCTGTAGGCATTAAAAAAACACAGCTCAACAGCAAGAAAAGATGTCATAGACATTATATAAATAATTACTACTGGTAATGACAACACATTATGCCCAATACTTTTTAAGGAGTGATGTTAATTCAGAAGTATGAGATGAACATTTATTTGTGTTCGAGCGGCAGGTCCTACTACACATAAATACCTTATTAGACGTTGTTTTGTATACAGTATGTTACCAGCTGATTTTGAACTTATGCATTTAGTGAGCTCTTTTGGAGTTTGACAAGAGGATAGTTTGCTGAAAAACTCGAAATGTCAGACAGTAGTGTAAACACAGTTTACAAGGGCTTACTTTACAGGATAGTTTCATAAATATGAACCAGAAGATATTTTAATTATTTAATAATAATATACTAAACAAACCTATAGTACCCAAACAAGGAATACAAAATTTGTAATACATTCTACTTCAAAATACATTAAAGTTATTGGATCTGGAGATGGAAATACCGTGAAGTTATATTGAACGTTCAAGCGATACTGCAATATCAATATCAATTTCACAAAGTACTTGCGTGCTTGGAGCACCGCCCCAAAACTTCGTAACTTTATTTTATTGATCCACTTTCAGATTGTTGGTATTGGTTTGAACTACTTTTAAGCACAACTCTTCAATTGTTTATGATACACAATTCTTATTAATTTAAATTTAAGCTACTAATTTGATAATACAAATTTGTAATTGGTGTTATTTAAATTACCATTATTATAAGGACTGGAAATAAACATTAATTTATAAATAAAAACTTCCATATGGAAACAACACATTAAAATAGTGATTTATTTTATTAAATCATATAATAACTATTGCTGGCATAGAGTAATTAATAGTTTAATATGCTACATGCAAATACACCCCGGTATTAGATTTTCTACCTAGTGTCAGTATAATTAGTGTAAGCGGTTGCAGTTGTAGAATTAGTGTTTTGACCCAGAAACGTTTTACATATCACAGTTAAGGGAAGAGATATTGTAGAGCCATGCTGTATTTTTGGGGGGAGAGGGAAAAGGACTAGTTCTTCTCACAGTTACGTGATACTTTTTACAATTTTCGTAAAAATTTAAAGATTTTTTTTGTTTCGGTGTGGATTTTTAGTGAATTTCCAATGGAAAAGTGAACTATTGTTATGACCTGCACGGTGAAACTTAAGCCCGGGACCACCATAGAAGTTCCTATCGTGACCCCCTAAACACGTTTTTAGGCGTCACCAGCAACTCTATATATATATGTGTGTGTGTGTGTGTGTGTGTGTGTGTGTGTGTGTGTGTGTGTGTGTGTGTGTGTGTGTTCGCACTCTAGCGGTTGCAATGTTTTGTCCGATTTACTTAAATTTCGTAGGAACCTTCCTTTCTGTAGGTTGGGTAAAACAATCGGACAACTCTAAACCCCTCTTTTGGTGGTTTTAATTTTTCAAGTTTCGTCGTTTTGGACACAAAAAGGGTCATCAAAGCCCCGAATGTAAAATGATTGCATATTATATTACTGTACGTAAACAGCCAACAAATTTAAGCCTTCCCTCATTATTTTAGCACAATTATTTACCGAGTTATTAAAGAAAATGTTAATTGTCCTAACACAGTACGTTGTCTTATGGGGATTTTACACTGGAAAAGGCTGCTTTCCATATCATGATGTAGTTGTATCACCCCCAATATACCAACTAGTTATCTTGACTATACCTCCCTCTAACCTTATAGTGTACAACATTGTCATTCTATTAGTTAATTTAAATAAATCCAGGAGTATCAGAATAGCCAATAAATAACATTTTTAAATTTTAAAAAAACTCCACCAATGTTGTTTTATTATATTTTGTTTAGGTTTTAATGCGGAAATTCACTTTCCTCACATCAGCGTGCTGCACGCGAACTCGTTTATGTTAAGATATTCTCTAATGTGTCACTTTAGTAGTATGTTTTAAACATATACAAAAATATTTCGGCTTTTTTAATGTACTTCAGCGTTTTTTAGAGAAGGTTCACTATATAATACACCCTCTTGAAGTTGTATATGTAACATCCAGAATATTTAGTCTGTTTAGTCTTAAACATATTAATCTAATAGTAATTTTCACATATTTTAAACTTTACAAAATTAATGACGTAGATTTGTCTTATGCAATCTCTGTAATTTTGGAGTAAATCTCTTTGAAATATAATAATACCGGAGATACAAAAATGTATATATACTATGAATGAAAAATTAAGAGAAATTATTTTCTTCTAATGAACTAAAATGTCTTCTCATAATTTACTGCTATATTTAATTGTTTGTAAAATTATGGTTTATTATAGTTTTTCATGGTTTAGCTCAATCCGAGGAAAAACTGTGTTTTGTAACGTTAAAGACTTGGAAATATTGTGTGTCACGTTGTGTTATAAAGGTAGGGTTTAGGTTACGAAAAAATCCGTGACGTAATCCCTACTGTATTTTTTAAACTCATAATAGCGATGGAATTGAATTTATTTTTTGATTTATTTGGACTTTACCTATCGCTTTTAGTGTTTAAATACACAAATGTTTAGTGTAATCCCTACGTTACGGACTTCAGAACACTGCGACATAGAGGAGTGTTCAAACTGAAGTCAGAGTATGTAAATTATATCTGTAATCTATAATTACAGCTCATCCTTCGCTTTGATGTGTTTGTTCTTCACACTCCGGAGGGAGTGGCATTGTCGCAGGGAGAGCGTGTGGCTTTGGTTCGCAAGGTACCGGGTGCGATCCCTGTCAATCACCAACTGACATTAGCAGTGTGATAATGTTAGTTTCCGGTGGTTCGGAAGCCAAATTAAGCTGTAGGCCAAACTACTGTTTGCAGAAAACAAATTCGATAAATCTCTGATGTTTTAATTTGAATTACCTCTGTATTAGGGATCTCTCTCCAATAAAATCTATTAAGTAGGCCCTAAATAAATATATTCACACACACCTAAGGAAAATCTAGATGGTCAAAGCAGAAATGAAGAAATGTCATAACTCTTAAAAAAAATACCTACACCGCTTTCTTTTTTTAAAAATGGCATGCAAATAAATGTTTTTGAAATAGCTCATATAACATCGCATGATCAATATTATATAGGATACAGTAGAAAGTTTTAAGATTTTAAGGACATTAGATCCCGGAAAGAACGCTGACACGTTGAGGGATTTCAAAAGACGGATTAATGGTCATTAACCAGCTAATAGTTTAACCGGCAGTCTACACTAAGTTTTCCTTATCCTTAGTAATACTTCTAAGATGACTAAAGAGGGTGTAAAATGTTGAATCAAACATTTGATTGAAATTATTTAATGCTCAGAAATATTTTTATTATATTACTATTTTCCTAAATTATAAAACTAAATCATTGTCAGGAATATAATGTTGTAACGGATACGTTTACAAGAAAAATAATAATTTTAGAAACCGTTTTCAATCGACTAATGCTATAGAAAATAAAACTAAAATACGTTTTAAAACTGTAGTACTAAGATTATGTACAAATTGTAACATTTACGTAATTCACTTATATATAAAATATCAGTGGTATATCCTTCTCGAATCACCTGATTTAAAACCAGTCATGTTCAGGACTTCAGTGTCATCGGAAAAATAAACCTTGACTACAATTTAGAAATTCTAGAATTGAATCAGAGTGAAGAGATAGTTTTCGTTTTAAACAGAAAATCTGTTTTTTCCAAAGTATGTTTTAATTACTTTAACCTAATTTCTGTTTAACATACTTTTATCTCAAAGAAACATTTTCATGCAACCAATATGGTCCAGGGCTATTCCACTAACCACAATACCTCCTTACTTGTTCTTTCTGCAATCGCTAGTCTAACAGTAGATACTACACCTCTACTCTATCCCCTTACCAGTATCCATGCAGCACGCACCACACTCACTACACTATAGTCAGCACCTTGCACCCCAGTGACGTCACTGACACCCGCGCCGCGACAATGCTCGATGCTACTGAGCTGTCAGTGGCGCCCTCGCCATGGCTGCCACCCTTGCAAACCCACATTTCCCTCCCGCCCCTCATTTTCCCCGATACTTACCGGAACTGAACAGGACAGGTGTTGAGGGCGCTTTCACGGTATTGTTTATTGATTCCCGCTCGTGAAATGACACACAACGGTGTTAATTAGATCACCAACGGACCAAGTTACGGTGTTAACACCTCGCTCTCTCATTCTCTCTCCTCTCTCATTCTCCCGCTCTCTCTTTCTAGGTGTAACAGTATGTATCGAAATGACATATTCCGATGGTTGAAATAAAGTTACCCTCTTCACATTAGTTTTTTTGAAAAACCACAGCTCAGTAATTTTTACAAATTATACTAAAATTGTTTTTTTAACACTCTACAAAAAGTACAACTACTTGGCAAATAAATAAATAAATATTTTTCTTATACAATAAATAATTGTTGTGTGAAGTTAAGACTGTAAGTATGTTATAAGTTATAATGAAACATCGGTTAGAGATTGATTACAACTTCAACACTAAATTATACTATAAATATGATTGACAGTTAAGTCTAAAAAGTCTGAACAGTATTACATCTGTTTCTTTAGGTTTAAATAGTTATATTTATGGCAAAACCAATCATAACATAAACAATGTGAAACTCAGATTTCTAACCTGTATTATGAATATAATCGTGAAAAGTCTATGATTTAGTGTTTAAGGAAAAAAATACCCGGATAAGTAATGGAAAAAAATAGTTATTAGCAAAACTTAAGTGAAAATTATATCTAAACGAACAGTTAAACCCTAGGTACTTACATATTTTCTTTGTCGTGCAGTGATCAACGAGCTGTAAAAGTTGACGGGGATGAAGACCTTCAATCTCATTCTTTGGTCTTCAACAAAACAAATGGGACACATTGTAAGGCTTCTTGAATAGGATTTGTTCAATGGATAACTTCATTGTTGAACGTTATATCGCTCACAGCCATACACTAAGGCAGACAATATAGATTACATAGAGAGAAGAAAAATTCCGTTTTTTCACTAAATAGGGCCTACTAACCCCAACCCTGTAGGGCGGGTTGTTTTCATTACCTCAATAGTGTTACAGAGAAGTTTGACCTTCCAGGATGCGAATATGAGACTATTTCAACAATCTGAGCTTTTTAGACAACCTGATACTTTGATAACCTACATGTACATACATAAGAGAATAATAATAATCCGTACCCAACAAGTTTGGTATCCATCATATTCATATTTAATTTGTGAGATTCTAATAAAGAATGCGTTATTACTAAAGCACAGAGTAATAACTAATTACAAATATTGCATATACATAACTATTTGTAGGTGTTGAATAGAATATCAAGTTTAATGGATACATTGGATCTTCGATAAGTCAAACCTCAGGGAGAACGGAACAAATTCGAGTTATCGAAGTTCGCTTTATCAACTTGATTTTTCACAGGCTTCGACTTATTGAGAATTAACGTGAGGGTAATAACGTTATCCCAGTCGATATTCAGGAAGTATAGAAACCTTATATCATACGTGTTTTGTACGCAATGATCGTAATTAATCTTACCGTCATAGTTATAATTAAAACTAATTTTGTATTTAGAGCTAACTAGCAAAAATTTCGAGTTAATGAGGTGCAGCGGAAGGCTAAAATACCGCAAAACGCGTTATGGAGATGTACTCCGCCAACCCTTAGACTCACAGTATTACGTAGGCAAGTTCAAGGTAAATGACAAAACTGCGACTTATCAAGGAATTCGAATTACAGAGGATCACGTTGTTGAAGTTCCACTGTACCTAATATTTTTGACACTTTTAACTGCATCCTTCATTGTCTGGTGTATTTTGTCTATGATAAATGTAATCGAAGTCATTCCTTATAAGTACAATTTATAGGATTCAAAATCTTACTTAATTTGATAGAGTCTTGTCTCTTGCATATCATTTTGATGAGTAGCTTAAATTTATTATTCCTGGAAGCTGCACAAGGAGATCCCCAAAAGTCTTATTAATTTAAAATCAACCAACATGAAATACTACTTCTATGTGAATGATACAAAAGTCTACAGCCCGCATCGTTTATAGAAGATTAAAGACATTATTCCTTAATTACCTTTAAAATAATTAGTTTCACGTTAGTATGTTGACTCCCCCTTCAATTCCCCCTCCACCGTGTACCACTTGCCAGTTTGCATATTCGTTAAAGGCCCATCCCCCACCCCCACCCCCACCCCTACCCCTCACTCCTTCCTCCCACTTGAGAAACGTCGGTGTATTCGCAACGTAAGGGCCGCTCAAGATTGTTCTTTTAACGCACGCACAGTTAAACCACAAAATTGGTTGCCTGTTTCTGTTTCAGCGCCCTGATACGCGTGCAAGTTGTTCTAAGCTCAGAGTCGCGTTTTAACATCGGTACCGTTTGATTTCTGTTGTGAATAATACAGTTTTTTTTTTATTTAAATTTTCTCATTAATTAGTAACATTCTGAAAATGACAAAATATGTAAAAATTGTGTTGGTTCACAAAAATTCAACTTGAAAATATGAAGTTTTGCATTACTATTTCAGAATATTTATTTATTGTTGAGATTATTTTGGACAAAACGGGATTATTAACATGATTATAAACTCAATTATTGTTGTAAAGTACCTGAAAATGTTAATAATAAATCAATGAGATTAAATATGCTCACATAGACTCAAAGTTTAAAACATCCATTTACTGTATCAGGACCGACAAATACAACTAAAAACACGCAAACGTGAATAAAGATTATTCAATAATATTCTATAGCATTTCAAGATTTAAAACTCTTTATGAAAAATGGGTACCTCAAATATAACGCATATACAGTATCTGATTGACACAGAAAAAATGACCAGATTAAATTTTATGGATGAATCGTTCCGACCTATATTATTAAGAAAGGAAAACTCTGCTAGTTAAAAGTACGAGATCCAAACAATAATTTGGATCCTTAAAATACTGGTTGTATTTTAAATATGATGGATCGTAGACGAGACATGGGTGATGTTGTTACTGATTCATCAAGGGTAAAAAATAAGAAGGTATTTATGTTTGTTAAAAACTTCTTTTGCTCATGACACATTACGTAACTTATTTCTGTTTCGATTACACATCAGACTAAAAATACTATGCATTAGCTGCGGAATATGTGAATCTTATACCCATTTAGTTTTGAAATATACAAGAATGTATACTTGCCTATTAAGCGGTTGGAAAGTTATTGCGTTTTTAATTGTATACGGACGTTCATAACAAAATTTCAAAAAAGGAGGACGTGGTTGTATTCCTATAAAAAGATCTTCTTGTAAACAAAACGAGCGAGTAAAAGAAAAATCCAAAAGTTGTAGTGAAAACAGTACTTTAAATCTTATATTTCGTTATACAATAAACTTGTTTAATATTTCCTAAAAACATGTTTCGAGATAGTAAATGTTCGAGATAGTAATTTACTGTAAACCTTTTACATGTTGTCAGAAACCTCCATATCGCCCATATTTCGCTCAGCTACTTTTATTTTCAGTTTAGAACTATTTTAGGGAAACATATTTTACCCGATTGAAGATTTAGCTTTTACATCACCTGAGTATCTCCCAGCAGAAACTATCTCTCAAGCATTCTCCTAGATTTAAAGACATTTTTGTCCAGTTCCACAATTTAGGTACAACTAAAACGTAAAATAACTTTTATATTCAATTCTCACTTGCAATTAAACTAATAAATCGTAAGAAAAAGTGATGATAAAAACCCGGTCCGAGTTCAGGCCAGCGGATATTTTCCACCAGAACTAAACTTTAGAAATGTGCATCTATTATACAACGGTTGTTGAGCGGTGACAGTTGCGTTTTAAGAGAACTGGTTTGACCATTTGACGAGAACAGTTTAGAATTATCATCAAAGCAATCTCCCATCCGAATGTTTGACTGTTTGGTGTAACATTAAACGCTTTATGCATTCAAAACTATTCGCATACGTCGTTTCCTGTTATTAAAGTGCTGCCCATATTTACTGGGATTGCAAACTACTCGTTATTTCAGTTTCCTAAATAATTAGAACTCCTTTAAAATGTCAGTTTGTATATTAAATGTAAAACAATTTCGTATTTTACGAGCCAGTGTGTAAATTGTTTGAAAACAGTAATTATAACAATTTATTACAATTTTTTTAATATATGCTCCTAACTAAAAATATACTTTTCAAGAATGTGTCATATACGACATGATCCTTTCCAAAAAGTGGTATTGTCGAAAAATCGTACGTGTTTATTCGTAGAACAAAAAGTCTTTTCTATCATACTGCATAACACATATATGTTTACTAATCAACGTGATCCGTAAATAAATAGACGTTTATCATTATTTCTTGTTAGAGCATCGAAAATTCAGCTGACGTACAATTCAAGTTTTCGATTTACGTTAACCTCAACATTAGTACTAAACAACAATGCTAGGTATAACTATTAACACAGTTGACGCGTTATTTTTCTTTAACAAAATATAAACAATTTTGTTTTTGATTTTAATATATTTTAATATTTTGATTTTATATTTACAATTTAGAAGACATTTGTAGAATAATAAAAACGTTTATGATCACAGTAGCAGATGTGTCCTTCGGATCTTAAATGGAAAAGATGATCTTTCGCCGAAAACTTTCACTGCGGCTCCTAGTGATGACACAGAGTGCCCACTCCATACGATTACATTTTGGAAGTTTGAAATAAATAAATATAAACATGATGATGCTAATTAATTTTCCAGTTTCATAATACTACATGCAGTCTACGTTTAGTGGGTGTTATTGGTTTCATATTTAACAGTTAAATAAAGTTATATATGAAAAGCTATAGTTTAGTTAAATAAAGCTATTCCAAACTGTATTCCAAACACTTATTTCCTTAGAAATTCAGAATATAGATAACCTCAAAAGTTTAACTTTGATTCCCTAATTTCAAAAGTTAGATTCAATAACATAAAATTTCTAATGGCGTTTGATTTGTTCCCTTAAGGGTTTGATTACACTTTGGGTACCTTTTTCAGAGTGTAAACTGATTCAATATCTTTCTAAATGTTAATAGTGCCAATATGTATGCTTTTAAAATTGCTGGCAGTATTATTCTTCAATATGTAAATATGGTTTTTAATTGTATAGACAATGCAGCACACAACTGTTCGGGCTGTATACTGTATTGTGTAGCCCATTCATTCAGACACAGTGTATAGTGTGTGGTAAGCGTGCGCGTTGAATTATTGATTACAACCAGTCCTGCCAACTTAAACGCTAACTTGAGAATTCCCTTTGTGATTCGCTACGAAAAAAATGTATTTAGGGCTCTATTAGAATAAAAAGTGCAGGCAAACTATCCATACATGTAAGAGCAAAGTGTAAGTATTGTTAATTAAGGGTAATAAACTCTGTAGTATGCAATGAACTAATGTATTAAAATAATCATAGTGTATTTATTTATAACATTGAAAATATTACTGTATTAATCAATTAAATTTACCCCACCTTATCGTAATAATTTTTCTGTGTTTGTTTTCGGAAAATGTTAATATAATTATTACTTTTTATATGTATATTATAATTAGTTAAAAGAATTAAACAAAACTAAACCAGACACATAACTTTAGATGTATAATGAATACTTGACCCTTTTACCCCTAAAATCCCTTGTCTAACATTACTTGTCTCTCTCAAGAAAATTACTTCTCCCATTGAAGCTCGGCCTTATTAAGAAAAAACATTGTCATTCAAGTATGATCTCTTTTACGTTTCCTTATACTGATAAGGGTCAAACCACGTTTGGTAATCCTTCATTATAGCTAAGGTTTGGTCTTATTTGATCGTTAAAATATATATTTCTATTAAAACTCGCTCCCCTGGTAATTTCCACCTTCACGCAATTGAAGCGATAAGTTTTGCTTTTCATTGTCATTTTCAATGTGCGTAACTTTCGTCTTCAGCTAGAGCTGTACAACGAACTGTAAAATTGTCCCCTGGTACTAAGATGAATTTACATATTTGTATTAATTTAATACTATGTTCTTGCAGCCAATTTTTAAAAAGTCGCAAATTTAATTGAATGTTAATTGCAGGATATTCGATATTTTATTTTTAGTTTATATTATACAACACTTGCAATCTACAAAACTCGACAACTAGATGCCCTTTTTGTGTAATTATTTTAAGGTATGACAAATTATCAGCGCGAAAAGTAAAACGAAAACTAAGCTAATTACTAAGGTTCTAAGCTTTATTGTGCTTTACTACTATGACGTTTATCCGTTTTTGTAAAGGAGTTAATATATATTTAAAATATAATCTAACAAATAAATTAAAATGTTTGTCTTCCTTTTACTTAAAGAAATTCATCAAAACAATTCCATCTGTTCACATTAATATTTACATACCGTACGAACTATAATATTTTCCTGTAATAAATTGTAATTTTTATTTTCAATTGACCTCTTAAAAGGTGGTTCAGTAGATTAAAAACTTATCACTAAATGAAAGATGAAGATTAGTAAAACAAGACTGAGTAAATTAGAGCCAAAAATGGCGTAGCGTGTGAGGCCGGTATAAATACGTTAGTGGATAATCTGATTCGCCTCTAGGGGTGTCTCCAGCAATTAGCTGCTCTTTTCTGTTCAACCACTTGTTAAACTCGGTGTAGATAATGCAGGTGTCACTTACGCTCAGGCCAGGCTCAGTTACCTTTATGAAGACAGTTTAAACCCCAACTTTTAAGTTTCAGTTTTGGGTGAATATATTTTTGCATTATTTTATATTTATTCTAAGTATTATATCTGGGAAAATACGGTATTGGAAAACGGATATAATTTATCCTTTTTAATTCCAACAAACTAAGACAAACATTCCTTTGTATTTAGTGTGTATTAGACATAAAGCGAAGCAGTGTATACACAAATATAGTGCGAAACAGTATATACAAATTCTACTAGTAAACTTTTTTTTTCAAAAGTGTTCACCCAAATTTCTATATTGAAGGTATTAAAGGGTCATTGGCTATGTAGTGGTGACTCCCCATGGTTGTCCCCCCAGGGTTAACAATTTCCGACCATCCACTAGTGGTCCGTGTTATCTCATTAATAAATCTTGGAATTTAGATTAAGATGACATGTAGTTACCCACCTATATTGTAAGTTTTAATGAGATTTAATGATTTTTTGTATCAAGTTATCATAAGTAAGATACAATTGACAATTATTGATTCTCAACAAGAATAACATTGGCTAATCGTTAATTGAAAATAAACATTTTCTCCGGAACAATTAGTCGTAGAATAATAATTAAAGATACTATTTTTGGGGGTTTTATTATCTCAACAACTAATAATCTGATTTTAATTTATTCTTTATTACTTAAAGCATCACATAAGGTGCCATTTATGTTGGGGTGGATGGAAAAAGAGTATGAAATGGTGGGCTTACATTGAACTCACAAAACGTGTTCCTCCAGTGAGGATAAATGATTCTCGCTAACTGCACTTTTAATTAATAAATATGTGCTAACTTTAAAAAACTGCACTCTTTTTATACCATGTATAAGTGGATAAAGTAGATGAAATAGCTGCTCAAAAGCGTTGCAAGTTGAAATAGAATTCGGCTTTAAATTTGAAAATAGATTGTGTAATCATGAAGCCGCAATAGAGTTCTGAATAAACTGAAGACGGGATATACTGATTTTTATAGTAAAAGTCTGTGAAACCCTGAATAGAATCGAAATATGTACAGTATAATATATCAACATGCTTGAAATATAAATTGCGTGTTAAAAATAGGGGATTTTGGAGGCGGCTCGAAATTTTTAAATATAAACCCCTTTGAAGGAACCCTTTATTTAAAGAAATATATGAAATGATATATATGGTGAAATCTAGAGACCGATATCTCTTCCCTAACTAAAATGACAGCCAGACAAAATTCCGAATATACCTTGTATTACAATCTGGAAGGCAACATTTTCCGTTTTATCTTTACCTTTACTAAGTTCAAATAATTGATTCCCTATGCGTTGGAATAACAACTTCAAGTGTACTACCGTTCGACGCTGTTAAAAATGTTGAATATCCCCAAGCTTTGCCTTCCAGATTTGAATGCAATTTTAGTGAATTTTGACTGGCTACCATTTTGGTTAGGGAAGAGATTGAGTTCTATAGTTTTCATCATTTTAAAGGTCACTCCATAGGGGTTTACACTAAACAATTTCGAATAGCCCCCAAAATCTGGTGGGACATTCAAAATTTTGTGTAATATCAAAAGATACTACACCTTTAGTTACAATCATTATTCAAAAGATATTAGTTTATATTTACAAATAACAAATAGAGGGGGATCCTGACTTTTATTCACCCTGCATTATAAAACTGCCTTAGTATGCTGCCATTTTCATTTCATACTATATACGAGCACTTTGAGAAAATGACTGACGGATTTAATCGGCATTTCGGGAACAGGGATTAAAAAAAAACTCTACTACAAGGAGCCTGTGTGTGTACTTCACAGAATATTTCCCTTGATTTCCCTTAACAATATATCCCTTAATTGAACTGGTGCATTCCTTTTAGAAATTTTGAAATGGTTTGCAAATTGGCCTTACCTGCACTTTCATCGACCGCTTTTATTGCACGTGAGGTTTTTATAATAACCAGTACTGACTGTATAATATTCAGCAGATGGTTTATATTTGCACAGACGCTGCAGCACACAGCAGTATGAGCTGTATACTGTATGCTGTAGCCCATTCATTCAGGCACAGAATGTAGTGTGTGGTAAGCGTGCGCGTTGAATTATTGATTACAACCAGTCCTGCCAACTTAAACACTAACCTGAGAATTCCCTCTTAGATTTGTGTACAAAATATTGGATTGTGTAATTAAAATACAAGGAAATTAACTATGATATATTTCATGTTTGTGCACATTTTAAACAAGCAAAAACATATTAATTTTAAAATTCTAATATTTTATACACAAATATAAAATTCATCCGTACGAAAAAGTAGATTAAATAACGTTTTATAAATTTAATGGTTCAATTAATAATGCGAGGTGCAATTAAAAACTGTCGATCACGAATTTATTTATTTACAACTTAACAGCTCCTCTCCTCTCTCTTATAACAAATACTTAGTTATGACTATTATAACTAAGTACAATATTATTATAACAGTTAAAAATTACAATAATAGTGATTAATATAGTTATTGGAAAACATGTAGGTGAAAAAATAAAAGCACTTAAATAACATCGTTTATTTACTATATTATATATTTTTATATGTATATACTTTTAAATAATTGTGAGTTAATGGCATAAATTAAATATTTGTATCAGCTATTTACTCCCTACAAGATGCTGCATATTGGCAAAATTCTTATAAGTGTCTATGGCAGATTAAAATCTGAAATTACATTTCCTCAATAATGGAGGATTTGTGTACCAGTGAAAATAAACTGTGGAATAATGAATCACTCTTTGATTAATTTATTTCCAATATTTCCATAATGACCATTCGTATACAATTTATAATAAATTTATATATACCTTTTGTGCAAAGGTAATCTCGCTAAAAATTTTATCCTACACTCCCTAAGTAGCCGAAAGTAAAATATATGTTTTAACGTAGTATTTCCTTTCGCCATATTAAACATGAATATTTCTCCGTTCGAATTATATGCATGTGTATCTGGAGAAATCGTCGTTGAAATCATTATGTAACAGATTATATAAGAGGAAGAGACGGTTATAATACTTTCTGGAAAATAATATAAAATAATATAAAATTTTTCTGGAAAAATAGGTGATTATTTTAGAGAAAAATTAATAAATCGGAACTTTTTATAGAAGAAAATCAGTAAATAAATCACTTGATTAAAATTCTCTAAAACGCTGGTTGTAATTATAAACCTTAAACATGTTGTGCTTACCATCTAATTGTATTACATTTAAAAATTAGCAACTCGGTTCATTAAAATTAAGGTGAATTATTAAACGAGTTCGCACGCAGCACGCTGACGTTATGGAAGTGAATTTCCCGAATAAAAACTTTAAAAAATCAAGTAATGGGTTTAACAAAATATTTGTAACATTTTTAGTAAATTGGAAAATATTCAGTTTTTGGCTGTTCTGTTTAAGTGGTTGCGGAGAAAATCCAAAAAACCTACTCATAAAATCTCATTTTAATCGTATGGGAAAAAGGTTTTTGGCTTTTCCTCAGTTTATTTTAATGTAAACTTCACATTTGCTTTTACCAATCCATTCAGTTCCACAAAACAACCATTTTGGTGTTTAAATTGTTATTCTACGCCCAACTGTTACTGAGATATTCAAAGTGCTAAACACAGTCCGTTGTCCAATGTTATCTTTATGAATAATAAATAAAATTTGAAATTTCGATTATTTATGAATGTATGTTGATGAAACTTGGTATATGGCTTAACGTATTAATGGTATATTTGCACAACAAATTTATTTTTTGTTGATTATTCCCGTAGCAGCAAACCTGCGTACTCAGCCCCCATGCTATTCTTATGGAGAATAAGTAAAATGTAAAGACTCCCTTTTTTATGAACATAAATTAATAAAACTTGGTATGTAGCTTCACTTGGTTGAGTTATATTGATAATTACATTAAAATCCATTTTTTCCTTGTTGCAGCAAACCTGTTTACTCACCCCCCATGTTATTCTTATGGAGAATAATTAAAATGTTATATAGCGCTTATTTATGATTGAATATTGATGAAACTTGATATGTGGCTTTGCCTAGTTAAACTATATTTATATTTGCATAAAAACCAATTATTTGTGTTCCTTGTTTCAGCAAAGCTACGTACTCATTACCAATGTTATTCTTATGGAGAAAAATTAAAATCGCTTATATGTGAATATATTTTTATGAAACTTGGTATGCGGCTTTATATGGCATAAAGACACATATATATGCATTGGAAATTCGCTGAGTACGCAGGTTTGCTGTGACGGGGGTATTATGGTCTATTACCTATTATCCATTAATCGTACATTTAGGACATAACTGACCCTTTTTTGGCCAAAAAATTCAAATTTAAAATTTAAAATCCCCAAAAAAAGAAATTAGAGTTTTCCGATTGTTTTTCCCAACGAACTTGTCCAGCTTATTACAAAAAGGAATGTCCCTACCAAATTTGAAGTAAATCGGACAAAAAATGCGACTGCTAGAGTACAAACACAAATATATATATAATTTTGAACGACCCCCCAAAACGTGTTCAGGGGGTCACGGTTAGGAACTTCTATGGTGGTCCTGGGCTTAAGTTTCACCGTGCAGGTCATGCTAATAGTTCACTTTCCATAGGTAATTCCCTAATAAAAACTTGCTAGAATGAGGTTTATATCGGATTGGTATATCACACTCTCTATAAAACGAACACTCTCTATAAAATGTGCTAATGGCATATTTTAACGATTTTAAATGGAACGGTCCAAACTTTGGTCTTATTACCAACTGTCTAAGATCGACCTGTTCTTATAGAGTAATTATAAGCCCACTGACAAAGTTCAGTATCGCCCATTTTTTTAGATTATGTTAAGGATTGTTTGTATACAAATGAATATTAAATAAGGGTGAGTTTACAGTTTTAACAAACGATCGTTTTACATTCATCCAAAAACGAGACTAAAACAACGTGTGTAAATATATACATAACTTAATTTGTTTTCAATAATTAAATTACTCTAGTTTGTTTTGTGTGACAAAGGGAATACAATTAAGTTACGTAAACCGCATGTTGTCAAAGAGACACAAAGCCTGCCAGAAGCATTTTGTCAAATTATTTTTCTGATATTTAAACTACAGTTGCAGATTTAACTCGTATGCCTTTAGGTGATAATTAAATTACTTTGCAAGCAAAATATTTCAATACAACTAATTGTAAAATCAGAATAAATTAATCTCCTAAAATGTTGTCGACAAATTGAGAAATTGTCAAATTTTATTCTTCATGGGTAGGGTTGATGATTTTACATTTTCGTTTTAAATAGAAAACACTTTATGACTATTTCATAATCATATTTCTGAGTAATAGCGTTATATTTTGTATTATTATTAATAGGTATTATATATTAGGTGTATTATAAGTAATCAAACAACATTCTTATTAGCATGGTACGTGTTGTTATAATTTCAGGATGTAATTTAAAAAATTCTTACAGCACTTAAAACTGTATTCAAGCGTATTCTGTATTTATATACGCAACATAAAATCAAAAGTTTTAATTTTGTAATTTTCTAATTGGGCTTGATCATGATCCGTGTGCAAGGTCAAAATTAATTACTCTGAACTATATGTTTCGTTTATTTACTGTTTTGTATATATGAATAAAGTGTAAGCGTACAAGATTGAAATTATATCTCATTATAATTATTTATAAAACTGCACAAAAATAATTATAACAAATAATTAAGGTTTCAAACAAGAATCACAGTTGTTTTTTACAATTATAAGTTTTTAAAGATAGTTGATTTTATTTATGATCCAATACGTTGTCACGTAATGCCATTTAAACTATTTTAATTTTTAGTAACACCAAGTAAAAACCTCCTTAAAATCTGGGAGTTCAGTTGGAAACATTATTAACTCACCCAAAAAGCTAATAAGTGATTTGTAAAATGTATAGTAAAAATTGGCAGTTATTACATTTTAACTGTCCATAAATATGTATACAGTTAGTAAAACAGCTTAAGATAAAAATTACTTTTACTTCCTGTGAAAAAATCTTATTTTTAAACTTAAATTTTTAGTTTAAAATACAGAAACTTAAGTCGATGTTATCTTTTACAAGCCAAGTAATAAAATAGTTGTTTAATCTAAATGAGATAAAGGACAAAATTGAAAAACGTTGCCAAAAATAGACGAGTGAAAAGAGAGAATGATGGAGGGATAACGATGATAAAAGAGGCCATCCAAAGGCACTGAGAACAAATAAGCCGGCCCCGTAACGACATACAACCCAGAGAGAGTTTTGAAAATTGAAATAAAATGTCTTATCTATTTACAGTTTAGATTTGTAATGAGGTACCGAGGGTAACTTTTACCAGCCAGGTACTAAGTATATGTTGTAATATGTCAATACAACGTAAGTTTATTATTATAATTATTTACAAAAATATAAATTACTATAATACCACTTCTATTGTTTTGTGATTTTTCCCAAGTTTGTTCAGATTACGCCTCCAACTTTTGTTATGTTCTATGTATTCTTTTTACCTGAAGACGGGTTCAGGTTTCAAATACCGAAACGTTGTGACACTAGGTTTTCTTTAATCAGAGATAAAAAATATAGAGGAAATTTCTAAATGTCGTCTTATAACGTTTAAGACACCATTTACTCATCCAGATGTTTAAATTAACTCTTGAACTATTTCAATGCAAATAGAAGTTTCATGGTGTACTGTTTATGTTAGGAATCTGTCTATGCGTTATAGTTTACAATTAAAAGCTTGTTAATCCTTATCAAAAACTGGATTTATTATTTCGTTAATGTCGCATTATTTTATCTTACCACGCGTTTGTTTAATAATGTAAAATACTCAAAGAAATAAGGATGTTTCGCAAAGTCTATAATAAATGTAAACGACTAAGACTCATTTTATAATGTTGTAAAAACCGACTGCCGATACGATACTAAAATTATTTTACTATTCTTTTAGGTAATATAGGCAAATACAAGCTAATGTAACAGAATATATAATAAATAATATCAACGCAATAAAGTGTGCAATTAAAACATACGGAAAATAAAACAAATATTATAATGTTAACTTATAAATTGCGAAAACAATGAAGGAAATAAAATGATATCTGTCCCACATAAGTCACAGGAGAAGCGTGTGTGACCCATATAATAAATTTGTTGGTCACTGGACACAATATACGAGTAGTTTGGCGTTATTTTAAAAACAATTTAAGAACTTTAAAAACGTTTCATTTTAGCGAATTTCCCCTATAAGGAAGAAGCTATTACCGTAGTCGGCATGGTAATACCTAGGCCCGGGACCATGATAACTTTTCGTTTTGAGTTCCCCAGACCCCAAAAACACCATTCGTTCGAAACTGTATATATATATATATAGATATATATATATATATATATATATATATATATATATATATATATATGTGTCCGTGAGCACGATAACTCTCGTAAAAACTATCCGATTTTGATTAAATTTGGTATAAACGTGTAAAGCAACATTTATGACTTTAAGTTCGAAAACCAGCCAGATCGCTCCATCCAAAGGGGTATTTTGGGGGGGTTTTGTACCCCAAAAATGGGTTTTTCGAATTTTGTACATATAATTTTGGAAATAGTCAAATTTTAGTTTTTTCAATTGGATTCAGCTTAAAAAAACACACAATTTGATATTTTTATCATTTCTGTACGTCAATTGGTTACCGAGATATTG
The DNA here is from genome assembly GCA_963675035.1 of Allygus modestus. Taxonomy (NCBI): domain Eukaryota; kingdom Metazoa; phylum Arthropoda; class Insecta; order Hemiptera; family Cicadellidae; genus Allygus; species Allygus modestus. Next base: position 427,151,995 of record OY776111.1, read on the forward strand.
AAAGTGCTAAACACAGTACGTTGTCTAATGTTATTCTTATGGAGGAAAAGAAAAATTTTATATCTCGCTTATTTATGAACGTATACTGAAGAAACTTGGTATACGGCTTCATCTGGTTGTGGACCATTGATATTTGCTCAAAAAAACAATTTTTTCCAAAGGCTCCCGTAGCAGCAAACCTGCGTACTCAGCCCCATGTTATTCTTATGGAGAATAAGTAACGTGTTATCTCCCTTAATTATGAAAATAAATTAATGAAATTTGGTATGTGGCTTTACCTACATGAGTTATATTGATATTTGTATAAAACCCCATTTTTGTGTTCCTTGCTTCAGCAAACCTGCATACTCAGCCGCCATGTTATTCTTATGGAGAATAATTAAAATGTCATAAATCGTTTGTTTATGAATGTATATTGATGAAACTTGGTATGTGGCTTTATGTGGTATTAAGATACATATATATGCATTGGAAATTCGCTGAGTACGCAGGTTTGCTGCTACGGGGGTATTATTTATTACTTACGAAATACAATTCCGTGCAGGATCTGACAGTAAAGTAAGTATTGGTTTGTTATTGTTAATCCAAAACCCATATTAACACAGGTAGCTTCATTTGCGTTATTTGCAAAACATGGTTCGGCTAGAAGATAGAAGGTTTTAAAATCATAAATAAAAGCGCTAGATTAAATAATAAATTACTTTTTTTCATATATACAGCCATAACTCCAAATACATATAGCTTTTTTATTATTTAGTTATGTTTTTTAACTTCAATGTATTTAATTTAGATGAATATAGCTAGATTTAATAAACTGTATTTGAATAAATGAACTATATACCTTAGTTACCACACGATCATATGTATTAAGTATTTTTTTTTCTATTGAAGCTTAACTTGTTTAGCAAAAAAACAGTTTTGAATACAAATAAGTAGTTCAAATTATAAATTAACTGAATAAATGTAATTATTTCTTTAAAACTCATGGTTGGTGATGGCGAGTTTATGTTATTCAAGGAATGTTTGCGGATATTTTCCATCACTTTTTTACTAATAGGCGATGGAAAATGTCCGCAAAAATTAATTGAATAACAAATATAATTAATTTTGTTGAGGTAACATTAAGGTTTACTATTATGTGTGAGAAATTATCCTTGGTTTAAGTGGTTTTTGTTCAACCCCAACAGTATTTTTGTTATGTGAACACACAAACGCTTTTTCGGAAAGCGGTCTAAGCCCTAAAATGTTTGCACGCCGCGGGATTTGAACCCGTGACCCCTTGAACCGAAGTAACGCGCTAACCGTCCGTCTTCTAGTTAAATGTTATATTTTGAGAGTGTAATACTGATTATGCCTATGCGTAGGTAAATGTAGCCTCTATAAAACTGAAGTATCCAAATAATAGCCTAATAAACAAAGGAAACACCATTCGCTTGAATTATGTAGGCTACATATTTTGATTACAATTGTTATTGAAAGTATGTTTAATATACTAATATGTTTTTATATACAAAATATACATACAATAATTATAATTCCTAAAACTATTTTCATTTCTACACATTGTTAGGATTTTCAAACTTTTTTTGTTAAACCTTTCCTAAATGCTGATACAAAACAGCATCAACATTTACATTTAATCTGTACATTAAATCTTACTTGTTGATACTGCAGTATGTATATATATATATATATATATATATATATATATATATATATATATATATATATATATGATATGTTACGTAAAGACATGTAATGCGTAGCCATTAACCTTTGGTGGGGTAAACGTTAAGTAGCTTTCTGAGCAGAAGGTAAACCAAATCAAAAAGATCATGAACTTGGTAATTGCTGTTAAATTGTTTAGCTTATTTTGTAAGATATGTATATTAATAATTTAAGAGTACAAAATTAAATATGCGTATTTACTATGTTGAACTATTGATAATGTATTTATTCAACTTTTTTTACTAATTATTGTATACTCTTTCCCCAAAGATGCCATAAATGTTTTTACTTTTAAACACCATTCTAAACCCATGCATTACGTATTGTTCCCAGCTGAAGGTTTCCATTTTATGTTACAACGCCATAACAAATTGAACTCACCTGTTCGTGACTCAATCCCGTTATCTCAGAAATAACACACTACCTTATATAATCATGTGCGTTGGGATCTGATAACTTATTTTTAACAAAATTGAGTTTTGATTTATTACCATAGGTTGCATGTTCACAAATTGTTACTAGACAATGTAATGTGTTATGTTTTTAAATAAAATAGGTAACAATCACATTTTCCATAATAGGATTTTATGCATTTAATCCCTTTTGCAAGCATGCATTCATAAACTAATCAATACTATCTTGGTTATACATTTTAAATATTAATAAGAGGTTTTTCTAATGTTTTTTTACGAATTCAGATAAGTAATATTTATCGAACATTTTATAAATAATTAAGGTGTTTTATTTGTTAGTTATACAACACCTATTCGCATAAAACACTACCATTACACACAAATTACTCATTACTCTAAAAAAATAAAATCCTATTATAATAACATATGATTAACCAGTTTAAGCTTGATACACTGCAAACAAATATTACTATCCATCTAAAATGGAGTTAAAGCTCTGTTTCAGACATAATTTCGTAAAATAAAAAGCAATATAGTAAACGACTTTAATAAATCATATCTCTTAACGGTACAAAAGTATATCAAACTTATCTTCAATGGCCCAACCATCTCTACAAGTGCCCACGTTCAATGCCACATTAGCGTAGAAGAGTGGTAGAATGACAAGATTCAGTTTTTACTTTGCCCTTTTGCAATCTCGTCAATTTTTTTTTGAACCACTGTTGTAACCAATTTTTTCTTTGAAGTTTGTTATGACAAAATTACTATTACGAAATTCCAAATACTATGGTTGAACCATGGAGGAATTACGGAGTCGTTTAGTATTTAAATTATGATTGTAGAAATATCATTGCATATTATTTACTTCTTAATAATGTACAAGTGGATTTTAAATGCGTTTTAAATTCATAATAAAACCATAGTTTTCTTCTGCTGAATTATTTTACTTGTTAGCTGCAGAAATAAGAGAACAAAGTTATCGATTTATTAAAAAAGCCTTTTTAAAAGGCCTATTTAAATTGATTTTCCACTACAGAACTGTTTTCTGTACAGTAAGGTGCACCAAGAGCAGATATTGGGAGATATATTTTGTTTCATAATCATTACTAATCTCGCAAATCTTTGTAAAGCTTATTTTGCCCGCCAGAGAAGCTTATGTGCCATAAGACATTGTAATGTGAGCTAAGGCCCGCGTGGTGGCCATAATGTGATGGTGATAAGAAGTTATTACTCCATGCAACAGAGAGTAACTATATTAGGCGGTTTATTTTCTTCAGCAAATAACAAACCCACATGTTTACTATCGTTGTTGTGGTTAAGCGTTATCGTATTTGTAAACTAATTGGTTACTAATCTATGTCTTTATTTATGATGCCAAACTGTTGTTTACTTTACAACATGTCAGTAACAAACCCCTGAACAGATAAAATTCACGGTTTCTTTAGATTACTTCTTCTTCTTTTGGGATTAACAAAAAATATTTTTATAATGAAGTCAAATGTACAGTATTGTTTTCGGATTACTTTATACAATGTTAATAAATCTTTCTGAAGACACATTTAAATGTGTTACCTACACATAAAACTACACAAATACTACACCGGCAATCCCAAAGATAATTGTTCAACATGAATTGAATAACCAAAGTGGAGCTAAGCATGACAAATTTAGCTGTGTTCATTCAATCATATGTAATTATAACTTTAACAACATTGTACTCAAGAGAAATTTAATGAAAAATCACATGAAATAAAATCAATTGTTCTATAATTGGGGAGATTGCATCTTGGAATCTATATATACATATTATGTCTTACCGAAAGTATGACAATCATTTCAACTAGTAAATATTCATCGGAATTCCAAAAACAACCAAATTTATTATATTTTTATCAACGTAATAGAAGTTTTTCTTTTTTTGTCTCACTCTTAACACATGTTTAATTATTGGTAAAAATAAAGTTACCATATAAACTAAAATCCTACAGAGAAAATACTAAACTTTATTTGAAAACCTTAAAGATGGGAACTATAAATGCAAATAGTTAAAAATCCTCACCCATAAACAAAAAGCTTACCTTGAAATTGCCTCTAAGAAAATTAAATTACAAAAAATAGAGTGGTTTGAAATAACGCGAAAGTTTAATTCTATTTTTTTATTTGACCAAATAAAAAAATTTTGTGCTTATTGTTTTAGTTATTTTTACACTTTTCTCTAAATATATAAAAATACTAACAAAATATACTCAATTTTAAAACAAATTTCATAAGTAACAGGAAAGAGAAAGTGGAGGTAATGCATAAATATTACAGACGATGCATTAAACATTGGATCTCGACGGGGACAAATTTCCTCGTGATCGGTTTTCCTAAGGTATCAAAGAAATTGACTGAATATGTTCTGGCTTTTGGAAAATCGTCAAAGCACATTTAGCTTCTAAACGTGCAATCATATCTTTGCCACGGATATCAAGGAACTCTTTGAACAGTTTTAAGGATCCTTTACCTTCTCCTAATAATATCCTTTCCTCAAGTATCAAAGAAATTTACTAAATGTGTTATGTTTATTTATCGTCTAAGGGAATTTTCCAATCCACATCTGAAATTTAACCTCTTGTAGGTGAATATAACAATTTGCAGTTTAATATGAGAAGCTAAAAATGGTGAATATGTGCTATGAATCCATTTTGTCAAAAGCAACACATAGAATGCAAATAATTTACTTGTGACTTCCTGGTTAGTTATATAAACTATTCCTAATTCGTTATCGGTTTCCGGAATTATTTGAATCTCTACTGTATACATGTAACAATGTAAGTTGTAACAACCATAATTTTTCTATCTGCGAACACCAATTTATATTACCAAAAGAATATAATACAAAACATTAATTAACACTATTAACATAAAGTGTTAAAAAACACTATTGTTTTCTGAGCAGGTATAATATTAGTTTTATTGATATTATTACGCTATCTGTTAAACACTTTGTTTATTAAAGGTTCAAATGTAATTGAAATATTTTAACTACAATGGTATACAACAATTGTTTTTATGGTTTTAATTAGTTACTTTAAGATTAAGATGTACTGTATTTTTGACATTTATGTGAATTTATAATTATTGTTGGTATAAAGTTTAGGATATTTACTTCTTCAATATATTTCTATGGCAAAATAAGGCTAGCACACTATTTGATCGCTAACAGAGTAATATATTTAATATATGTTAACATTTACTCAATGCGTTGATTTCCATCAAGTGTTTTTGTTATTTTGACTAGGGATATTTTAAATATATTTTAATTATTTATTGAAAATCGTTTTAATACAGTATTGCAATAAAAAAGAAAGCTCCACCACATTGTTATCTTACAAGGCAGCAGAATTATATTGCTGTCACACCAAGAATTGCTCTGGTCAGGGGTTGGTGTATTATTAAACCAGGGCCTAGCACCCGCATATACCCCCGTCCCCAATTTCCCTTGTCAGCCCATCTACATACCTACAACCTCTGGAGTTAATATCTCTTAGCATATTATAATGTTCAAAATAATTGTTCAAAAATACTAATTTTACGTATAATGCAGATATGGTTTTTTACCGTACAATTAGCTGTTTATATTCCGTGGAAAATGCTGATGTTGTGTTAAATGGTCAATGAATGTTTAAGATAAATCATGGTACTACTTTAAAAATGCTTGGTTTATAATTTTAATCGGTGTGTAGAACCGACCAGTCACAATTGGTAAAGATCAAAACCACATTAATATAAAATCTAATTAAATTGAAAAATAAATAAAAAATAAAAGTTGCAAGCAGACTGAGTAGGACTTAAATAAATTGCTAAATACAAACATATATATTTATGTGCGTCATTGTAATAAGTAGTGTGCATTTACCTATGTATAGTCAATCTTGTTATATAGGTGCAACCTTGTAGCTGATCCTTTAGTTTAGGTGCATCCTTGGAAGGTCCTTCACTGTAGATGACTATCATTTAAGACTGTTAAGATGACTGTCATTTAGATCGACACACTTCTTATCTTTAATATGTAATGTTTAGTACATCGTTTAAAAACTATAACTGAGCAAAAACAATAGTCGAATTTTTATTTTATAATTAATTTAAATTAAATATCCCTGTTAGCACTGTGAGACGTAATACGAACAACAAACATCCAAAAAAACTACTTATCGGAACCTAGCAGAAAATATGCTACAGTTTGTTATTATAAAAAAATAATCGTAACATTTCAGAGGAGCAGGTACTAAAATGTAATAAATAAAAATGTGTGTACGTATTTTGACATGACTGTTTTTTTAACTCGTATTAAAATCTATTAGATTGTTTTCAAATCTTATATAACATTTTCAAACGAAAACAAAAATTAAATTTCAAACCATTACAAATATTATTTAGTATATATTTATTTTTGTTAACCTTTTTTCGTAAATTATTTAGACAAATAACTGTAATATATAGCATGTATATTGTTAATCAGGACGAGGAGGGATGAAAAGCCAAAAATGTGAATATGAGAAACAGTTGTGCCTTCGAGCATTGTTTTCAGTCTGAAGGTGTGGAGATTTTTCACTTGTGGTTTACTGTGAGGAGGATGAAGATTTATTTCGGTCCGAAACAAAAGAGGGTTTCTTAATGTTCTTGTATACTTATCTTTCCCCTTTAAATCTTACGTAGTGTGTTGTGGATACGGAATTAACAGGCTCTTGTGTTATTAATCGTTTATTATTTGTTATAGAGTGAACATTTATTTAAGTCAAAATATAACATGTAAAAACAGCATCAGTATCAAAATCCTAATTTTGAGGAAGGTATTAAAGGAAATAAATAAAAACTGTATGTACTTAAAGTCAAATTGCTGTTTACTTGGTGTAATGTTGCATATTACAGATTTGGTTATTTTATATTTTATATTTATGTTTTTTTTCAATATATTCAGATATATTTATATTTTTTAAATAACATTAATTATACTTATAATTATTCTCTTTGAAATGAAACTCTGTAAGTACAGTAAAGTTATTTTCTATAAAAGGTTATCAAATGTACATTATATATAAGCGTATAACTGAATTTAATTTTAATTAAAATCAATACACAAAAAATTTATTTCCTCCAAAAAATTGTTGTCTGTAAAAATCTTTTACATACTTTTTAATATGAATTTATTTGTATGATTTATTAAGAAGATTCTCACATAGCTTACAATATGAGTGAGATCACAACTAACCTAAAACGTCTCATTCATCAGTACCATTATTTTATTATGAAAAGTAAATAAATTTAGTTTTACTCTGTATAGAAGTTCCGACCAAATAAAAGTAAAATGAAGTAATTTCTTAAATTACAAAATAAAAGGTCGGGCTGATTTATAATTATTTGTTGCTCAAACAACTTATTTCATTTTGTTGTTTTCAAAACGCTATAGCTACCTCCTAACCACCGAGCCTGGCTTCGACTGGGGAGTTGTATTGCCTCTAAGTACGTTTGTAACCATCACATTTAATTACTTTCTTGCCTGCAGTAAAGTAAAAGAATATTTTAAAATACACCATTTTTATTAAAAGCCAACTCAGCACTTTTACAATAAAATTTTATAAACGATATTTTATTTATCCAAAACCATCTGTTTATTTTCTACCTAAAATCACATGATATATACATTTTAAATAAATTATTATCAATACATTTTTTGATACTAACTTTGCCCAACCAGCAGCTTCGCTTGTTCAACCTGATTTCAGTTGTGTAGAGACAAATCAAATCACACAGCTGATCAAAATCCAATATCAGAAAATGTAATTTAGCTTGACGCTTTTGTTTAATTTAAGAGAGGGGTTGTATCAAAAATCCCGTTTTTCTCAAATTTCTTCACTAATACCTTTCATTCAAGAATCTTCATAGCTGTCAGACTTATAGTTTTAGCGAATTATCCCTATAGGGAAGAAGTTATTACCGTATTCGGCATGGTAAGACCTAGGCCTGGGACCATGATAACTTTTCGTTTTGAGGTCCCCAGACCCCAAAATCACCATTCGTTCGAAACTGTATATATTTATATATGTGTGTGTGTGTGTGTGTGTGTGTGTGTGTGTGTGTGTGTGTGTGTGTGTGTGTGTGTGTGTGTGTGTGTGTGTGTGTGTGTGTGTGTGTGTGTGTGTGTGTGTGTCCGTAAGCAGGATAACTCTTGTAAAAAAGGTCCGATTTTGATGAAATTTGGTACAAACGTGTAAAGCAGCATTTACGACTTTAATTTCGAAAACCAGACAGATCCACCCATCCAAAGTGGTATTTTGAGGGGGTTTAATACCCAACAATTTTTTTTTAGTTTTATACATATAATATTTTAATAAATCTAATTTTGATTTTCATAATTGGATTTGGCTTAAAAAAGAATAATTTGGTGTTGTGATCATTTCTCTATGTCAATTGGTTGAAGAGATATTCAAATTGCTTAGCACAGTACATTGTATAATGTTATTCTTATGGAAGATAAGAAACATTTTATATCTCGCTTAGTTATGAACGTATCCGGACGAAATTTGGTATAATCAAATGGTTTCATCTCGTTGTGGTCTATTGATAATTGTCCAAAAAAACAATATTTTCCCGATGGTCCCCGAAGCAGCAAACATGCGTACTCAGCCCTCATGTTATTCTTATGGAGAATAAGAAAAAGGTTATGCCTCACTTAATTATGAACATAAATTAACATAACTTGGTTTGTAGCTTCACCTAGTTGAGTTGCATTGATAATTGTATAAAAAGCCATAATTTTTGTTCCCTGTTGCATCAAACCTGCGTACTCAGGCCCCATTTTATTCTTATGGAGAATAAATACATTTTTTAAATTGCTTATTTATTAATGGATACGGATGAAACATGGTATGAGGCTTCACCTGGTTGTGGTCTGTTAATATTTGCATTAAAACCTAATATGTTGTGTTACTGGTTGCAGCAAACCTAAGTCTTCAATACCCATGTTATTCTCATAGAGAAAAATTGGTATATATATATAAATAAATATATATATATATGCATTGGAAATTCGTTGAGTATGCAAGTTTGCTGCAACGGGGGTATTTTCAAATGTCCCTGGTACGATTTAGCTTTATAGACTCACTTTATAAATTATCAGCTCTGCTGGGATACAGAATAGTTTTATTTAGTTGTAACTGTAATAAATTATGCATTTCTGAGAAGTAGCAGTTTCATGTCCTACTATTATACACTATGATGTTATGTTATACACTATTCATTGACATTTTTTGAATTAGTGAACACAAGTTACAGAACTAATATTATTTGGTCACACTTTCCTTGAATGCGTAAAGAGGTGAAACTATACATTTCAACTATCCAGCTTCTATTAATGAGTCCGTGGTTTTTACAAATAAATAACATGGTGCAAGGTCGTGATTTCCAATTATTTATTGGAAACTAGCTGTGTACCCGTCCTTCGTACGGGTTGTATATAAATGGTAGATTAACTAAAGCAAATAACAATCCACATTATTTTACAATGTTAAAATTACATTTTACACGTTTAATGTACAATTAAATCAATGTTAACGGAATTTTTTATACTGGCAGATAGTTCGGGTCTTGTTGCTAAGTCGAGGAACTCTGTCGGGTAGTAAACGGCGTGGGTTTGCGACTCCAAATCGGTACACGTAACACTTTGGATTCGCTTTTATAAATAAAAAAAACTCAAGTACAAAATAATATCGGGGAGGAGGGGAGAGGGGGTATAAATATAAAATCGGCGGGGAGGGGGGAGCAAAATTTAAAATCGGGGGGGGAATTTAAAATGGAGGGGCCATAAAATAAAAATAAAAAATCGAAGAGGGGGAGAGCAAAATATAAAATTGGGGGTGGGGCAAAAATAAAAAGGGGGTGAGCAAAAATATCAAATCGGGGGGGCAAAGAAATATAAAATTGGGGGGGCAAAAATATAAAATTGGGTGGGGAGTAAAATATAAAATCAGAGGGGGCAAATATAAAAATCGGGGGGAGCAAAAATATAAAATAGGGGAATATAAAATCGGGGGGGAGTTAAAATATAATATCGGGGGGGCAACAAAATATAAAATTGAGGGGGTGGGCAAAAATATAATTTTGGCGGGAAGGAGCAAAATATAAAATTTTGAGGGGGCAAAAATAAAAATCGGGGGGGAACAAAATATAGAATCGGGGGGGGGGAGTAAAAATATATAATCGGAGGGGGGCAACAAATATAAAATGGGGGGCAAAAATATAAAGGGGGGACATAAAATAAAAATAAAAAATCAAAGAGGGGGAGGGCAAAATATAAAATCGGGGGAATTATCGGTATAAATGGTTTTTTTGTGCAAATAAGAATAGACCACAACCAGATGAAGCCACATTAATATTTGTTCATTAATATTAATCAATAGCTAGCTGACGTACAGCGTATAGCCCGTTCTTCGCACAGGGGCTTTCTCTACCCGTTCTTTAGTCAACGCAATTTGCATTTTAGTTAGCTTGAAACAGCTGTTCTTGCTTCTGCTCTTTAAGCTGTCAAATTGAAGTATCCACAGATGTTCACATTACAGATTCTGAATGTTTACTTTATTCTGAAATGTAACCATTGAAACTTAGGATGTTCACAGGCCTAGCCCGAGAGGATTTTAAGGAAGTGAATAGGCCTATGTGTTGTATGGGTTCACCTTTATGTAAAATTTCAGCCCAGTCGGTTCAGTAGTTTTTGCGTTCACCCGGAACATCAGACAGACAGACAGACAGACAGACAGACAGACAGACAGAAACCACCTCTTATTTATAATATTATAGATTTGATACAGTGCAATAACCAACCATAATTGGGACATGGAATCTATGTAACACACTATATTGTGGAATGTTGTTGGGATCTGGTGGTTTTGCTTTATATTAGTTTTTAATCATATATTAGAGTACTAGTACAATAGTTTAGTGCGAGGTTTGATTTAGATAAAACGATTTGTTTCCGATAATAAATACAAAAGTGTTTTTTTTTTTTTATAATTCACAATAATATCTAACATCCTAGTTAATTTCAGTAGACCGATAAAAACCATTGTCACAACGAAAGCTGCTGTCAGAATCTGTCAGTAGGCGCGGCTAATTGGCAGCAGATAAGAATACTTAATTGGAAGTAATTCATGCGTACTGAAAATATGGTAATTTACCTACCTCAAACATTTAGGATATTAATTAAAATTATAACACTCACTAATATTTTTTTAATTTGTATATTTAGAAAAATTTTAATAAAATAACGTGCAGTAGAAGCAGTGTAGTGTGTGGCAGTACAAGATGTAGTAAAAGATTCATACGTGCAGTAGAAGCAGTGTAGTGTGTGGCAGTACAAGATGTAGTATAAGATTCATACGTGCAGTAGAAGCAGTGAAGTGTGTGGCAGTACAAGATGTATTATAAGATTCATACGTCCAGTAGAAGCAGTGAAGTGTGTGGCAGTACAAGATGTAGTATAAGATTCATACGTGCAGTAGAAGCAGTGTAATGTGTGGCAGTACAAGATGTAGTATAAGATTCATACGTGCAGTAGAAGCAGTGAAGTGTGTAGCAGTACAAGATGTAGTATAAGTTTCATACGTGCAGTAGAAGCAGTGTAGTGTGTGGCAGTACAAGATGTAGTATAAGATTCATACGTGCAGTAGAAGCAGTGTAGTGTGTGGCAGTACAAGATGTAGCATAAGATTCATACGTGCAGTAGAAGCAGTGTAGTGTGTGGCAGTACAAGATGTAGTATAAGATTCATACGTGCAGTAGAAGCAGTGTAGTGTGTGGCAGTACAAGATGTAGTATAAGATTCATACGTGCAGTAGAAGCAGTGAAGTGTGTGGCAGTACAAGATGTATTATAAGATTCATACGTGCAGTAGAAGCAGTGAAGTGTGTGGCAGTACAAGATGTAGTATAAGATTCATACGTGCAGTAGAAGCAGTGTAATGTGTGGCAGTACAAGATGTAGTATAAGATTCATACGTGCAGTAGAAGCAGTGAAGTGTGTGGCAGTACGAGATGTAGTATAAGATTCATACGTGCAGTAGAAGCAGTGTAGTGTGTGGGAGTACAAGATGTAGTATAAGATTCATACGTGCAGTAGAAGCAGTGTAGTGTGTGGCAGTACAAGATGTAGCATAAGATTCATACGTGCAGTAGAAGCAGTGTAGTGTGTGGCAGTACAAGATGTAGTATAAGATTCATTCGTGCAGTAGAAGCAGTGTAATGTGTGGCAGTACAAGATGTAGTATAAGATTCATACGTGCAGTGGAAGCAGTGAAGTGTGTGGCAGTACAAGATGTAGTATAAGTTTCATACGTGCAGTAGAAGCAGTGTAGTGTGTGGGAGTACAAGATGTAGTATAAGATTCATTCGTGCAGTAGAAGCAGTGTAATGTGTGGCAGTACAAGATGTAGTATAAGATTCATACGTGCAGTAGAAGCAGTGAAGTGTGTGGCAGTACAAGATGTAGTATAAGTTTCATACGTGCAGTAGAAGCAGTGTAGTGTGTGGCAGTACTAGATGTAGTATAAGATTCATACGTGCAGTAGAAGCAGTGTAATGTGTGGCAGTACAAGATGTAGTATAAGATTCATACGTGCAGTAGAAGCAGTGTAGTGTGTGGCAGTACTAGATGTAGTATAAGATTCATACGTGCAGTAGAAGCAGTGTAATGTGTGGCAGTACAAGATGTAGTATAAGATTCATATGTGCAGTAGAAGCAGTGTAGTGTGTGGCAGTACAAGATGTAGTATAAGATTCATACGTGCAGTAGAAGCAGTGTAGTGTGTGGCAGTACAAGATGTAGTATAAGATTCATACGTGCAGTAGAAGCAGTGTAATGTGTGGCAGTACAAGATGTAGTATAAGATTCATACGTGCAGTAGAAGCAGTGTAGTGTGTGGCAGTACAAGATGTAGTATACGATTCATACGTGCAGTAGACACAATGAAGTGTGTGGCAGTACAAGATGTAGTATAAGATTCATACGTGCAGTAGAAGCAGTGTAGTGTGTGGCAGTACAAGATGTAGTATAAGATTCATACGTGCAGTAGAAGCAGTGTAGTGTGTGGCAGTACAAGATGTAGTATAACATTCATACGTGCAGTAGAAGCAGTGTAGTGTGTGGCAGTACAAGATGTAGTATAAGATTCATACGTGCAGTAGAAGCAGTGTAATGTGTGGCAGTACAAGATGTAGTATAAGATTCATACGTGCAGTAGAAGCAGTGTAATGTGTGGCAGTACAAGACGTAGTATAAGATTCATACGTGCAGTAGAAGCAGTGTAGTGTGTGGCAGTACAAGATGTAGTATAAGATTCATACGTGCAGTAGAAGCAGTGAAGTGTGTGGCAGTACAAGATGTAGTATAAGATTCATACGTGCAGTAGAAGCAGTGTAATGTGTGGCAGTACAAGATGTAGTATAATATTCATACGTGCAGTAGAAGCAGTTTAGTGTGTGAGTACAAGATGTAGTATAAGATTCATACGTGCAGTAGAAGCAGTGAAGTGTGTGCCAGTACAAGATGTAGTATAAGATTCATACGTGCAGTAGAAGCAGTGTAGTGTGTGGCAGTACAAGATGTAGTATAAGATTCATACGTGCAGTAGAAGCAGTGAAGTGTGTGAGTACAAGATGTAGTATAAGATTCATACGTGCAGTAGAAGCAGTGAAGTGTGTGGCAGTACAAGATGTAGTATAAGATTCATACGTGCAGTAGAAGCAGTGTAATGTGTGGCAGTACAAGATGTAGTATACGATTCATACGTGCAGTAGAAGCAGTGAAGTGTGTGGCAGTACAAGATGTAGTATAACATTCATACGTGCAGTAGAAGCAGTGTAGTGTGTGGCAGTACAAGATGTAGTATAAGATTCATACGTGCAGTAGAAGCAGTGTAGTGTGTGGCAGTACAAGATGTAGTATAAGATTCATACGTGCAGTAGAAGCAGTGTAGTGTGTGGCAGTACAAGATGTAGTATAAGATTCATACGTGCAGTAGAAGCAGTGTAGTGTGTGGCAGTACAAGATGTAGTATAAGATTCATACGTGCAGTAGAAGCAGTGTAATGTGTGGCAGTACAAGATGTAGTATAAGATTCATACGTGCAGTAGAAGCAGTGTAATGTGTGGCAGTACAAGATGTAGTATCAGATTCATACGTGCAGTAGAAGCAGTGTAGTGTGTGGCAGTACAAGATGTAGTATAAGATTCATACGTGCAGTAGAAGCAGTGTAGTGTGTGACAGTACATGATGTAGTATAAGATTCATAGTTAACGAATATATACATTTACACATATTATATAGTAATAATCATATTACGTCTATACTAAAATATCTTTATAATTATTATGTAATGAAGTTGAATAGAATATTCCATCCCATGAAAGAAAGAACAATATAAATTTAATATTTTTTTGCAACATGGAAAATTTGGTTAAAAATGAATATCAGTTGCTAAAGTAGTCGTAAAGTTACTGGGTCCACCTTTGTTTACGGTGGTTTTGAGATTTATCGATTTTTACCAACAATAGCTGGTTGAAGCCTAACTCAGTGCAGAGGTTATGAAAATTTGAGCCTAAAATCAACCTGTTTATCTAATGCTTAACCATTTAAACCAGTTAAATTTTACTTTATTTTTTTCTTAACTGGAGGACTCTATTAAATATATATAATTCCATCAAACGAATATTTTAACTATATATTTATTACTTAAAGGTTTTGCTACATATATAATAAAACAAAAATTAAGACTAACATCACTTAGTTTCTTGAAGATGGTAGCAAAGACCACAGACACCGATCAACTTATAAAAAAACTATATATTTAGTAATTAATTCTTGACAAATGTCAATATTGTTTGTTATTTGGCTGCTTATCACAAAATAAACCAACTTTGGAAAGATATTTTACTGAACCCATGTCAAGATTCGTCACCATTATTGTCAATAAAATAGTTGACTATTGTTAGAACGATCAAACATATTTACTTATGTTGGTATTTTTAATCACATTTAATAAAATATTAAGAAGAACTATATTGAACAAATTAATGACTATAATACAAAATAAATAAATCTTATCAATGGTTTTCTCTTTTGCCTTATTTTGCTCGTCCACATATACTCCAGATCTGTAGTCCGGATCACGTAGTCCGCTTAGTAGTATCCAGCAAAGCTAGAGAGAGGAAAGAACTAGGATTTGAACCCTCTTTTAACCAAAATATGGTTTTAAATATGCAAATTGTTTATTTTAACATAAATATAATTAATTAATGCAATTTGTTTAACATTATAACCATTAATAAGGGTTTGTGATGTTGTAAAATTTATTAATCAGTTAGGTAGTTTCCATAACTTTAATTGCATAGTTATTTTTAACACATTATAGTAACAAACTGTCAAAATTATAAATGAGATGCGTTTAACTAATTTACATCGGATCGTTTAGTTTCTGCTACTGCAATTGTGTGCAATGAACGTAAACGATCGCCTCACTAATGGATCTGCCGTATTAGCCGCAGCCACCACATAGATCGTACTCACACTGTGCAGAGCCGCCATGCCGATTGGTCTAGTATCCTAGTATTTTTAGTTGTGATTTTCCGAAAGCGATAAAGACACGTTACACTTGAATATAAACACAACTATTCCTAGAGCTGCAATTTTGGATACCACAAAATATTCAAAATTTAATCATTTTGGTTTAATTCACGATATTGGGGTTATAAACAATGATTCAATTAGCTTTTTCCAAAAAACAATGAATTATGAACAATGAATGAATCTGTCTATCATTTCTGCTAGCGGAAAAGGAAGGCGCAGCAAGCGAAAAAGACTTTAGCTCGCTAAACAGAAAACTGCAGTTTTAAGATGTGTTTTTAGATCGTAAACGAGCACTTTAGAAGTGGTTGTAGAAAAATATACTTGATACAGTTACCATATATATTTTATATAAGGAATACAATATTTTAGGTAAATGTCTTGTAAAAAAAGGACTTTGACACTGGTTTCAAATTGAACCAGTGAATTGAGGTTGTTACGGCGATGTGGAGTATCACACAATTATAAAAAATATGTAATTCCTTCTGAAACGCCTTCAGTTTCTTCGTTCGTGTGTTTTTGCAATAGTATAAATATTCATGAAAATTCAAATTCAAAGGCTCCTTTGAATGTTACAGGTTTTAAAAGGAATTATAAAGGTGGATCGTTCAATATTAGGGTGGAATACTCAATTGTTTGTGGAGGCAGGCCTGAGTATTTCTACAGATAAGGATAGTTATGAATTATTCGACATCACCGTCGTAAACATATCGTGAAACATATACTACATTACATTCTAATTACATTAGAATTTACATTCTAATTTGTTTGTAAAAACGTCGCCTTTGGTTTATTGGGGGTTTCAATTTAAAATAGCAGCTGTACTACACAACTTTATTTACTTACGTATTTTTTTAAATATTGAATTATATTTAGCAGCGTGGCTTCAGTAAACTAAATGACATAGAATAAGTTCCCATCTAAGAATAATGTTTGGTTTTGTATACAGGACTTAACAAGAAACCGATGACCGAGTCTCTGTTGCAGAAAACCGAGGACTACCCATATCGAAAGTGTAAATCAATAGGTCATTGTTTCACTTTGTGTTCATGTGGTGTGATACAGTTCACCGTGGGAACAATAGTCGTATGTTTCAGCTGTAAAAGTAACATGTTGATAGTTAATACATTTATTTTATACCCCCTCAAATACAAAAATACATAGTATACGCCGTAATTATGTTTTTATTAATTAATAGTTGGAGCACAAACAGATAATATCTACGTATAAACTTTAATTGAAAACATTTGCCGTTGAGAATTACAGTTATTAAGCTGGATAAAATAAGTGAATAGTATTACTTGAAGAATAAGTATACTAAAAGTTGAATTTGAGGTTATGTATGTGTGTTGGTACCAGGGTAACTAAGATGATATATTTTGCGATCAAGTAACGAACTGAACCACAAATCGTCTTCAACATTTATGCAAGGTTCTTACGCTCAATATAAATTATTGCAAAAGTTGGATTACAAAAAGATCCGTTCGACTGTGTACTAGCACATGATTTATATTTGAAAATGGTTTATGTTTCGCATTAGAAATGTTTGGGCTATGTGATGTATATCAACTTCTAATTTATTATAAAAATCTGTTTATGTTCGTCTTAACAGCGTGAACCTATTGACGTAGCATATAAACTATGTTTATAGTTGATTTTATAAAGTACTTATATGTTTTTAAACAGTTATTATAGAAGAAAAAACAAATATTTCCCAACAGAATGTATTGACAAACAAAGCCAATAAATATGTTGTTAGCTAAGCAGATTTAGTAGATAACTGCTATAAAGATTGAGCGGAGGGCAAAAGGCCAGCCTGTGACGTCACAACTAACTGTTTATCAATGTCGTCAACAGAATTCCATCGCCCCTCCCCCACACATCTCCCACTGCTTCTAACTCTTGCTTCGCCTAGCTACAAAATATATGTGGGATTTGCAATAATTTGGAATTTGACTGATTATCTTTAATTTAAAAATAGCTACTTAATGACAAACACAAATTTAAAGTAAATAAATAAGTCAACATATAACCAGCAATGAAAAGACAATATGAAGAGAATATTTGGAATCGTCTGTTAATACTTTATTTCTTTACATGTCATCTATATTATAACTTCATTGAATTTCTGACAAGAGAATTCGCAAATATTGTTATAGTAAATTAATTTTTAAAATGTTATGCTATAAACCAGTTACCTTAAAAAGCAGTCACTTCAAAACATTTATTTTAATTAAAATAAATGTGCAATTAGTTATTTAAGCCCAGCTTGAACGTGATTAAATCATAAACTCGTTTGACTGACATGAAAATCAAGTTTGATGTCAGGAAGGTCAGTATTCCACCCTAATTTTGAATCTTCCTATCAAAACCCTGTTATACTTTAAGGAATCTTCTTATTTTAATTATAAAGAATATGTATATTGGCAAATAAACTAAAGGCACTTCAGGTTTTATAAATATATATTGTTTATATCCCAATTATACTCCATATAACCGTAACAACCTGCGTTTGATTTTTTCATACGATGCGTGAAGCAAATTTAATTCGAACCCAGTGAATGCTCCTTCACAAGTCTAATGTACCAACAATATTTTATTCTTTACATAAAATATGTAACTATATAAAATAAATTCCCCTACCACCGTGCCTAAATGTTACTTCTTTACGATTAAAACCCTTCCTAAAACTGCTGTTTTCGGTTTAGCAAGCGAATGCTCGATTCGCCTTACTTTTCCGCTCTTTGACAGCTAATAACTGATTTTTGCTTTGCCAACCTCGTGTTAAAATTGTTGTTTCATATCATTTGAGGTATACAAATCCAAATTCTTGTCATACACTCACTGAATTTTCAACTAAATGGAAGCATTTGCTGTGTTTGTAGAATCTAGGGATATTGAGTTTTACTTGGAATCATTATAAAATAATCTAATTAAAACAATAAATTAGTCTAAGCGAGTACTTTCTAAACTACAAACTTTGGTCGAAATCAGCTTTTTGATATATAAATCGTATCCATTGAGTATAAATATTCAAATACATATTGTTAATCATTCAATAATTGTCTTCAATCATAAATAAATTTTACGTGGCATATGTGCAGTGTAATTGCTTAAACAAATTAAAAAGGCGTTATTATAATTGTATAGATTAATGAATTCTGCTAAGAATTATACTATTCCATACAGAAACTTCTGCACTGCGATTCTCGTTACATATTTTGCTGAACCTTGTGGCAATATCTTCTAGGGAAGCACACATGGTGCTGACATCACGTTTATGCCTCAATTTAGAACAACGTCACGGACACAATGTTTGGTAATTCTGTGTTGCTTAATTTAAAACGCACTATCGTTTAGTTTTATCGCAGGCTAATACACTGATTGGATAACTTTCTAGCTTGATCAGCATGAAAATTAAATGATAGGTAATAAAGCATGATAGATAGAAACAAGATTTTACTTGTTTAATAAATAAGGAACGTACTGGTTTTTGGTAAAATACTTAATATATTTAAATTTGAATATAATTGAGAACAGTATTTAGTCATTTAGGAAGTCTTAAATTGATTTTAGCGAATTTCCTCTTTAGGGAAGAAGCTATTACCGTAGTCGGCATGGTAACCGTAGTCACCATTTGTTCGAAACTGTATATATATATATATATATATATATATATATATATATGTGTGTGTGTGTGTGTGTGTGTGTCCGTGAGCACGATAACTCTCGTAAAAATGAATCGATTTTGTTGAAATTTGGTATAAACGTGTAAAGTAACATTTATGACTTAAAGTTTGAAAACCAGCCAGAATGCTCCATCCGAATGAGTATTTTGAGGGGTTTTGTACCCCAAAAATTGTTTTTTGAATTTCTTACATATAATTTTTGAAATAGTAAAATTTTAATTTTCACCATTCGATTTAGCTTAAAAAAGGCACAATTTGGTATTTTGATCATTTCTCTACGTCGATTGGTTACCGAGATATTGAAAGTGTTAAATACAGTACATTGTCTAATGTTACTCTTAAGGAGGAAAAGAAAAATGTTACATCTTGCTTATTTACGAACGCACACTGACAAAACCTGGTATATGGCTTCATCTGGTTGCGGTCTATTGGTATTTGCTAAAAAGATTTTTTGCCAAAGGCTCCCTTAGCAGCAAACCTGCTTACTCAGCTCCATGTTATTCTTATGGATGATAATTAAATACTATGTCTCCCTTAATTATGAACATAAATTAATAAAAACTGGTATATGACTACACCTAGTTAAGTTATTAGCATAAAAAAACATTTTTTATGTTCGTTGATGCAGCATACCTGCATACTCAGCCCCAATGTTATTCTTATGGAGAATAATTAAAATTTGTATATGTCGCATATTTGTTAATATATTTTTATGATACTTTGTAAGTGGCTTTATTTAGTATTAAGACATTTATATGTCCATTGGAAATTCGCTGAGTATGCAGGTTTGCAGCGACGGGGGTATTAATATTGCGTTGAGATTGTATATATTAAAAAAATAATTAATAGCCGTTACACTTCCTATAAATTAACAAAACGTATACTGCCGACTGTCGTAGTCAAAACGGTTCACTCATTCTTGATCATAGCGTCGTCAACACGATTAGATTTGTCAGTCATAACTATTTTGTACTGTCATTATAATTTCTGTAACAAACTAGTATTGAGTCATTTTTAGTTGAGTAGCCGGAGAAGTAGATGATAAATAAATTTGTATTAAGTTCTGTTAAAAAATAGGATAAACCAGAGTTTTGTTATGCACTTTCCCGAAGACGGTCAAAACCCAAATAAAAAAAATATAACAAAAATCAAACACAAAAGTATTTTCATCATACTGCTTCAAAAACATCTGTTTTTGACACATGCGTTGAGATTCAAAAGTTCTTCTTTTTAGTCTTTGAATAATAACATATGTTTTGATGATCATTATCGTACTAGTACTAAAAAGATCATTGTTGATGATACTTTTGATTTGAGGTCGTCATTAATCGATTAAAATTCATTCGATTATAAATAATCGAAACATTCATTGTTATTATCGAAACATTCATTGTTCTATTGTTATTTGAAGAACAACCGATTGATTCGAACCACAATGATTGGTTTGAAGTGATCGACTCAACAACCGATAGATATGAATGAACCGAAATTATGCATGTGCAACAGCTGATTGTTTCAAGAGACAATCTGAAAGAAACATTTGAGGTTATGAAGACAAAGTACGTAAATTTTACTTTTGTTTTTATTTAAACCTTAAGTTTTTTGGCAGTATGACGAAAAATATAGTTCGTCACTCGGATCAAAAGTGTCTTTTTAATACTCGCTCATTTCCCAGCCTCGGCTTCGCCTCGGCAGTTAAACTGGAGCTCGTATTAAAAAGATCCACTTTTGATCCTAGTGACGAAATATACTATTCTAGCTCACTGCATCATCCATCGCTATTATAAATTGTATAAATAGGCTAATTATGCTTGGTTTTACATGAATAAGACACTGCATAATTTACATGTATGTAATAGCTAAATAAATCTTAATGAAAATATAAGTTTATAAATAGTAGAGTAGCTCAGGCTTTTGAAATAACCACCGAGAGTTGGAACAAAGTTTGATTTGTTGTGTTTTGAAGGGTTTGTTGTTTAGTGTGACGTTGCTAAAATATCTTTGAAGTCTTCGTTTGCATTTGTTTCTTCATGAATTATTCATAAAGTAGTGGATCCTTTTCCTTTAAATTCCAAGTGTATAAATTGACGCACTTTGATTTCTTTGTGAAACTTTGAATAAATGCAAAAGTATATTATCTGGCCCTTTATATTACAATTAATATGTGGTATGAGTTATAAGAAAATTTTATATAATTGTAAACTTTACCGGTCGGGTTTATAGTTACGGGTTTTCTTGCATAGTGTTCTCTTGTAAGCAGGAAATATAAAGAATGAATGTCTAATGCAGCAATGCAGCTTCAACAACTTTTGGTATTTAGTCTTTCAACACAGTTATTTACTTAAGTACCTACGGTAACTGCAGTATTAGGATTAACCCTGTATACAAATAACGGACCACATTGTATGGTGTCTCTAACAGCTACAAAATCTAACTATAGCCTTTTGAAACCTTTTTGGTTAATTCACAGTAAATGTAAAACTTGTTCAAGGTACAAAGTAGGTAACATCTCTTACTTACGGTTTTATTTTGTTTAAAATACACAACCAAACAACATTATATTAAAAGTTTTAAAAAGTGTTTACTGTTTTAATTATAATTTCGTTGATTATAATTACCGTGATTAAATCTTAGTTTAATGTAAGAATACAAATTAATTACACATCAACTTTAACCATAACTTTATTTTGTATTATGAATCAGTGTTTCAAAGTAACGCTGTGATCATCAATTTTGAGATTAAGTGGAAACTAAACTAATTTAACTTTTATTCGAGATGGTTTTTGACTAATCTAAGGATTAAGAGGACAGATATATGGGGAAACAACAAATAATAAATGTCTTCTTATTTTGCGTATCTTGTGTTTTGTTGTGAATCTTGTTACTTGATCATATTTGATGTCAAAACTTGATATGTGATGCAATTTAAAGCCATTTACTATTAATACTTTGTAAACTGTACTCATTATTCGTGACATAATGTAATAAGTCTCTAAATAAACTCAATATCATATCTAAATTTAGTTTCTTAGTTGCTTACTTTCTTAGTTTTTTCTCGTGTATTTCATTATAATCCTCACTTACAGTTAGTTCATCTAACTTATTTCAAAGTACATACACCAGTTATAAAAGTGCAGTTTATTTAGTTAACTTTCAGATAAAGGATCATTGAAATAACAGCTACGGCAGTTTTCGAAGCATAAACGTTTTTTTGACGAGATAAAAACTTTAATTCCTTTTTGCTACTTCAGTCTCCACTTTGGATTTCGTCCTGTCACCCTCTATTTTAAAAAAGAGTCAATGGTTATCGTTTATAGGTCTGAAACGCTCAAAACAACCTAAAAGAATTTGATTTAAGCTTTTTATTGTTTACAAGTTTACAAACAAAATATTTTTTAATTAGGCTTACACTTTAAACTATAAATACTAGGTTATACGTAGCAAATAAAACACCTATGATTAATTTCAGTGGTAGGCCTACTTTTAACCACTATATATAATATTAAATGGGACCTTTATTAAAACCATAAGGTATCTTCTTCTATCGGAGCAACAAAAATTAAGAATTGTGAAATGTATATGTTACTTCATCTCAGATTGAACTTTAGGATTGCACCACATCTTATTAACAGTCACCAGGTTAGATTCCGCAAAAGTCGAGCAGGTTTTGTGGTGGGTAAACTACGTCAGGTAGAGGTTTGTCCACCGTTTATCCACCCCCCCCCCTAAAGATATCTTCCACCTAAACCAAAGTTTGGCCGTTACATACCGCTACCTCATGTTTGTTCATTTCTTCAGTTCCCATAACCCTTATGAACTTTTTTAATAAACACCTAAGCAGTTTGAGTGTTTAAGAGGCCATCTGTTATTAAACTGAACAGCTGAGTAGGTTTACTTCCGGTAAAATGTTTTCCGGTATTTATATTTTTAATGTTCTTGTCAGAAAAGAAATTCGTCGTCCTCTTTAGTAAAAATGTTACGTATGGCTTGATAGTTAAATATAGAAGCAATGCGAGTTATATTATTTTGTTTTGATAAAACACCAAATGTATTATTTGGTGAGACACTTGTATTTAATTGTTGATTTAGTTTAGAAATTGATTGATAATATGTCGTTCTATGTTATATTTATGCTTTATTTATATATAAAGCAACCCATTACAGGAACTTTTAAGAAACCACTAGCCTTACACCAATGAACTATACACTTACATGAAAGAATAACAGGTTTAACTTTTGAATTAAACAATTCATCCCTTTCATTGTCCAACTCAAACAAAGTCATAATTCACGACCTAAGTTTCAGTATATGTCTGTACTGTTTTCAGGCTCCAGCAGGGAAAACTGAATCAGTCCTTGGAATTTTGACTAGTAGAGATATAAAAACTATAAAATAAAATATTTGGTAAGAAAATCTAAGGAAATATACTTCTTGATACAACATTACATTTATGCTATGTTAAACAAATTTAAAACAATTGAATTTGATCAACTGTGTGATTTGATTGACGATGATATTGAAATCAGGTGAATATGTGAAGCTGTTAAACAAAATTAGTTAAAACTAAACAATAATCGGTCCTAAATCATATTGGTATATAATTAAAGTAAGTGTTATTAACAGAAGAGTAGCTGCAAGAGGTATTTAAAGCAGATTATAACGCATTATCAAAAACAATTAAGCTAAATGGAATCATTCATTTCATCAGATTAACCTAAAATCATAGTATATACTTATCTTTATCGCTTATTATTACATACTTTTTAAACATACAGTTTTTTAGGCAATACAGTTTAAAATTAAAAAGATATACTAATTATATAATACAAGTTCATAAATGGAATACCCCACTTCCTTTACATCCTTCTGTATCAGCTGGTTTACAATGTTGCATTGCACTTATTGTTTTGAAGATATTAAACTAAAATTAATAAAGGGTATCAGGAAACTGACACATACTTTCTCCCTTTTAGCCAAACTTTAATGACAAAAATATTTGTTATTTACTAAATAATATAGAATATGAAGTATAGATAAATGTACAGAAAATTGTCTAAAATAGTTGTTTTCAGAAATATCCACCCAAATTGCTTTTTTGGAGGCACTATAGAGTCCGTTGCTACACACAGTAGTTTTGAGAGGGGAAATGCCCCTTGCCCCCCCAGGGTTAAATAACAACACATTTCGAACATCATCTGTTGGTCAATGCTAACTTGACCTGCATATCAAATGAAATTGATCAGTAAATAAGAGAGAAATAGTTATTTTTGTATTCCCCATAAGAATAACATTGGACAACGTACTGTGTTTACCGCTAAATGAAAATTTCAATTTTATCCGCAACTAGCAATCGTAGAATAGTAATTTAAAATACTATTTTATTTAGTTTTTTAAGCTCTTTTTAATGGTGAATAGTAATCTTTTTTAACATTTATGATTTTTTATGAAAAATCCAAAAAACTGAATTTTTGATGTTTTAAGTCCTGTAATTTCTGAACCCGCATTTTTCCAGAAATGCGGGTGGTGTCATTTTGTTGGAAACCTAAAGTTCTACAAACCACGAAAGTTTAATCAAAATCGTTAGAGCCATTTTTGAGAAATTTGGATTTTTCATGTTTTTTGGCGGTTTTTGGGGGATAATTACCCTTAAAAATCAAAAATTCAAAAAAATGAAAAAAAACACCTGGAGATATCGTAGATTAGGACCTACATACCAAATTTCATAAAAATCGGCCCATAGGTTAGGGCTCTAGCTCTGTACACATCCACACAGACACACACACACACACACACACACACACACACACACACACACACACACACACACACACACACACACACACACACACACACACACACACACACACACACACGGACACACACACACACATAGACAGACATCACGTAAAAACCACTTTTTTGGGTTCAGGGAGCACCAAAACGAATATTTCCACTAACAACTCAAATTCGAAAGTTTTTACGAAAACAATACTTTTTCCATATACTATGTATAGGGGGAGAAAGTAAAAAATGAAACTGCATATTTTTCGAAAAAAGTAAGTAATACGTTGTTGTTATTGAAGTGTAGCATAACGCTAAAAAAAATGGTTTTGAATCATGAGTTGGTATGAGGTGCAAAAATAAATAGGAACAGAGGCTAAATTTGCGTTGTTGTTATTTACAAACAAAAATGTTTTGTTATTTACTCAATCCCTTATTTGGAAGCAAAACATTTATAAAATAATACGTATTTTTATTTTATTTTAGTATGCAAATAATTCCCAAAGATTCATAATTAAATTTTGTTCTCTTAGACTGTACTTTAAAAGATAACCTCAAAAGTTTTTGCGGCATTCCACGTTCTTCCAAAAATGTACAAAACCATATTTGTGGTTTTCATGTACCGGCTTTAAAATAACAGCAAATAAAATAAATAAAAATGTAACAATGTAGACCAGTTTATAGGGAATAAAATAAATTAATCCTTACTAATATATACAAATGGGGATGGTGTGTGTCTGTCTCTCTGCTCTTTGTACCTCAATCACTCAAAAACTACTAAACCGATTGGCATGAAAATTTACAGGAATTTTCATTATATACAAAATAAACACATAGGCTGTCCCAGGACTACCTTAAAACTGGTCTATACCAGTTTTGAGGCTGACATTGGGTACAGCAAATGAAGTTGTCATTAAATATGGTAAGTCTTTTGGCTGTCCATTATGACAAACTTCCCTTTCACCTTTGGTCCCTCCATTTTCAGCGGTAAGGGACAGAATCTCCGGGTTTGGTCTTCAACCTGCCAACCAGATAATGGATGGTTCCTCGTTGTTGTACATAGATACCCTGTCAGTTGAGTTGACCAGTTGGAGGGCAGAATGCGGGTCCCCTGCTTGAGGGCCTCATCCCAGCTGTCACAGGGGCACGGGAGTTGGCCCTCTGAAGGGTCGATTTGGCTGCCGTCCCATCCCACCCTTTCCTTTCCTTCTATATCCTATCTTTCCGGTAACCTGTGCAATATTCCCGCTTGTGGAAGATGTGATTAGCAGCTATGCTGGGGTTTCTAATCCGCAACAATGATGATGATAATTACATAGGCCTATTTTCGTTGTGAAAGTCCTATAGGGCTTTTCCCCACGGGAGTTCAAAGTTCCTGTCTAATCCTTATGGACATTAATTTTTGTTTGAGCTGATAAAAATTCAAACAGCTGATCTTGATTCGTAGTAGTTCCACGGGCTAACCACAGAATGCAGCACACATAATTGCTGTATTCCAGAATGAAACCGGGTACGACGCGACGGCAGCTAGTTAGGGTATAAACCTACAAAGTGAATTTTGGTATTAGTAAATAACAAGGGATCCAAAACCATCGTGACACTAGTTTGTCCAGCTTTGAATACAGAGGCTTAACTGGTTTGAAAATGTTCTTGATCAATATTGCATTTGTTTAAGAATTGTAAGTTGAGTAAGAAGTATATCACGATTTTCTAGCCATGTACTAAGGTAATAAAACCCCCGTAGCAGCAAACCTGCGTACTCAGCGAATTTCCAATGCATCTATATGTATCTTAATACCACATAAAGCCACATACCAAGTTTCATCAATATACATTCATAAATAAACGATTTATGACATTTTAATTATTCTCCATAAGAATAACATGGCGGCTGAGTATGCAGTTTTGCTGAAGCAAGGAATATAAAAAATGGGGTTTTATACAAATATCAATATAACTCATGTAGGTAAAGCCACATACCAAATTTCATTAATTTGTTTTCATAATGAATTTGTTTCCATGTTACTTATTCTCCATAAGAATAACATGGGGCTGAGTACGCAGGTTTGCTGCTACGGGAGCCTTTGGTAAAAAATTGTTTTTTTGAGCAAATATCAATGGTTCACAACCAGATGAAGCCGTATACCAAGTTTCGTCAGTATACGTTCATAAATAAGCGAGATATAAAATTTTAATTTTCCTCCATAAGAATAACATTAGACAACGTACTGTGTTTAGCACTTTCAATATCTCGGTAACCAATTGACGTAGAGAAATTATCAAAATACCATATTGTGTGTTTTTTAAGCTGAATCCAATGGGGAAAACTAAAATTTGACTATTTCCAAATTTATATGTAAAAAATTCGAAAAACCCATTTTTGGGGTACAAAACCCCCCCCAAAATACCCCTTCGGATAGAGCGATCTGGCTGGTTTTCGAACTTAAAGTGATAAATGTTGCTTTACATGTTTAGACCAAATTTCATCAACATCGGATAATTTTTACGTGAGTTATCGTGCTCACGGACACACACACATATATATATATATATACAGTTTCGAACGAATGGTGTTTTTGGGGTCTGGGGACCTCAAAACGAAAAGTTATCATGGTCCCGGGCCTAGGTCTTACCATGCCGACTACGGTAATAGCTTCTTCCCTATAGGGGAAATTTGCTAAAAACATCCTCTTTTTCTAATTTACGAAAGTGATATTTATAAAAATACTGTACCATTAACATGATGTTGATCAACTTTGCACGGGTCCACAAAAGCAATAACGATCCACCACTTTTCTAGTCGCATACATGTTTGCCTTTTGAAACTGTAGCATCGTCCAAACTTTTACAATAACTGCTGAAAATCCCAAACTTAGTGTTTTACTACTGCTCTTATATGTTCCTTATTTTCATCAAATTGAAAAGCGTAATATGCTCCCATTGTTTTCATAATTTCAATGAGATTTTATCTCTTTCAAATTAAAGAGGCAATGTATTTTTTAAAGGTAAAGATAGAAATATAGATATTGTATTTATCATATCATAAACACTCTAAAAACTATTTGTACATAGAATTAAATAAAACTCCAATGCCGTCACATTCAAATGATTACCCGTCGCTCTCGATTAGTATTAAATAAATACTGATTAAATGTTAGAACAATATACTGAGTAAAGTATAGTTAACAGTTATTCAGGATATAGAAGATGTTACTGTTAACCGAAAACATTTCTCAGTTCCGCAATAATGATATGTAAAAAGCAATGTTGTCTAAAGTTTAAACAATATTTTACCCACATAAAATGTGAACAATAACGGATACAATGTGAATATTAATAACGGACTTTTAAGAAACGAGTGTTTAACATGTTATGTGAACACTATTTTTTTAATTGTTTGCATTTCTGAGAGTTTATCTATTTTTACTTCTCAAAAGGATTGCTTCAAACGTTATCGATTTATAACGAAACTTACTGAAATATAGAGACTGTCCATGAACGAAACTTGCGTAACTATTAAACTAAAACTACTGTACTTTGACTTTTATACTTATTCTGAGTAGAACAATAACTGAATCGTGATTATGTCAATAAATATCGGAATAATGTGTAATAGAAACAACAGCACTACACTAGTTCGACCCACATTCAAATGTAATCCAAATAGTGGTGTATATTAGCAGCAACATCCTAGCATACTGCTCTATCCTGCGGCATTGTAGCTAATGCATTACTGGTGCATTCACCAAGTTAAGATCTGGCCACACGATTGTGTGCTTAGATACATTAGTGTGCGGTGATAACCAATTTAGTTTCATAACATGAGGTTTTAGGATTAATTTTTCAATAATATTCAACCTAATATAAATTGTTGACAAAATTAAACATTTCATAATCTGTACTATCAATTTAATTTCATTAGGGCGATTTAAGAGTTGAAATGTATTAGGGTTTTGAAATTTAGTTCTGACTTTTCTTTGTATTTATAGTTTTATTTGTGTGTATTATACGTAGTTTTTATTCCCTATTCAATTTTCCGTGACATGACTTCGGTAATTTTGGTCATATTCTCTAATTTATATGTTTGTAAGGGTATTTTAGTTTAACAATTCAAAATTATTGGTGAAAACGAATAGGGCCAACAAATTATTTGTAATAAGGTAATTTAACAGTTAACTTTGAAAAGTTCCTTTAGTAATATTTTTGTAGTTAGCCCACAAAAGTTGTATTACGTATTTGGGAAAATATATAAATGTTTCCGAACAATTGTATTTGAACTCTTACAGGTTTGAATTTTAGAGATATTTCTCAACTTACCTCGGGTGTTTTATAACAGCTGTCTATAAATGTAAAGGTAATCGAGCGTTATTCCCATTAATTGCCGTTTTATTATATCGTGCATTATTTTGGTCGAGGTTTATTCAGGAGGAAACCACACATAAATACATATATGTAATGTAAATAACCCAATATTACGTCGAATAAAAAACAACCAATTCGAAACTACTTGTTAAAATGTAGTGGATGGGTTAACTTTAGTACTGAAGAAAGTTCTTATAGAATTATACAACACTATTGGCTTGTAAGGGTTATATAGACCCTTTAAAAATTTTTTAAGAATGTGGATATTATATTTACTGTTTAGATGCTGAGAAAAATTAATCGATATAAAATATTAACACATCTTAATACGTGAATAAAGCAGAAGCGTAAATCACATTATACATCATTTCTTGCCGATCATTAGTTTATTTAAAATTGTGTACAATTTTTTTTACTTTAAGTACATTTTAAATTAAAAATAATGACAATAAAACAAAATTCAGGTTTGGTAAGGTCCCCATCTAATTTTCTAAGAATGTACCAATTTTTTTCTTCTAAGTCTTACGGCGGCTTCAGAAACATGCGCAAAGACAAAAATGTATTTATATTTTCCTTATACATATTGCATTAGGTTCTGCTTACCATTACACAAACTCCACTCGGACGTTCGGAGTCGCGTCAAGGCGTTCCAAGCGACTCCGTGGCCCTCTACATCTTCCCCCCCCTACATCTTCCGACCGGTCTTGAGAAAGCGAATGTGTTTTTTTCATTCGCGAAAAGTCACCAAGTAGTAGACAGTGCGTTTTATCCAGTAACTTTGTGTCGTGTATTTGTGTGTGTTTTATTTATCTCCTGACGACTGGGTCCAGCACTAATAACTGTGGTGAATTTTTCCCAAAAATAACTCTGGAATTTTCCAAACTGTACTAATTACATACTAAACTATAAACCAATAAGCTGTTTTAAATGTCAATCTTTAAAACGAACAAATAAACATAAATATAAATGACAAATTGTATTTGAATTGTGTCAGTTTTACTATCTATGTTCACGTTTGCGTAATATGTTCTGGGGTAGTTTGAATAAATGTAAATTATACTTCTGTGATTAGTTGCTGGGTAAGATATAATTATTAGTTTTTATTGAACGAGGAATGCTAGAGAGGAGCGGAAATAAGATGCCAGTCAACAGACGGAACACGCCGACAGTGACACATGTATTTCACCGTGGACTGTTGACACCTCCGATATCGTTTTATATCTGAACCTAAATTATTACAGAGGAAATCGAAATACTTAAATATTAATATTATTTGTAAAACGCTGCAGACATTTCCAATTTATTCCCTACTTAAACTATTAGACGATAATACGAATTCGTAATTGTATAACAGTTATATTGGTATCTAAATGTGTAAACCTTTTACAGATTATTTTAAAGTTTTTAAACTCAGCTCTAACGTACCAAGAAGGAATAAAAAACTACCAAGCAAACCTTTATTTATTACAAATGTCATTACTGTTGTGTGGAATATATATTTTGTAATTTTATTTCAAATATCAAATAACAAAAACAGCAAGGTAAAAAAAAAGTTAAAAAGTACTAAATT
Source organism: Allygus modestus (assembly GCA_963675035.1). NCBI lineage: Eukaryota > Metazoa > Arthropoda > Insecta > Hemiptera > Cicadellidae > Allygus > Allygus modestus. The sequence continues at coordinate 427,183,195 of OY776111.1, forward strand.
TATTTTATAGTAATTATCTGGGGACCAAGTTTTGCTTGCTGAGGGGCACTCAATTTGTTTTCCATTAACTCATTCTATGATGTACACTTTTCCTCAAAAATATACATGAATACTTTATGTGTATGTCACTTTGACAGTCCACTGGTGCAGGTGCTATCCTTCTTTTGTTTTATAAACAAAACTAAAGTTTTTAGGTTTAACAAAATTCCTCATTGTTTTTTGAAAAATCGATTTTGCACGGGGACATTGCTTGTATTACAGTAAAAATATTGTTTCAAATTATTTCTTTGAGAAATGTATTTAATATTTAGGTGTCTTTTTTTACTTTGAAAACTTGATAATCAAAAAAACTAAATCCGCTCCCGAGGTCAAATGGTGAATTTTTTTCAAAGACGTGATGTGTGTAAAATATGTGTGTAAACTTTAGACAACATTGCTTTTTACATATCATCAATGCGGAACTGAGAAATGTTTTCAGTTAACATTCTTCTACCTCACATAATACTATCTTCTATTCTTATTTAAATATGAATAGAATACAAACAAATTTACAATATATTTTCACACACGCGACATATTTGTAAAGCACGAAGTCTGTTTCAATTAATAATTTAAGAAACACGTCCTGGGGATGTCGTCTACGACGTTGTTGTATGTTTCTATTGACTATTTATTTATACGGGTGACAATACAAATTTGTGATACTCATAATGTAGTATTGTTATGGTTATAATGCAAGACTTTTAGTTGATATTTTTCTCAATTCTATAGTTTGTAAAATTAATAGATTCATTTCGAGAATTTTTTAGGAATAAAGTGACAAATAAAATAAAAAAAATTGACATGATTACTTTTTAAAACGATAGTGCTTCTATTAGATGATTCAGATAAACATTTAGCATACTGCAATTACATTAAATTTAGAATAACCATTTAGCTACCTACCCATACATAGACCATTTTAAGGTGGTCTCGACGATTTCAGATTATAAGAAAGCAGCTACGGTTAATATATTTCCGACAGTGGCCGTGTGTACAAAGACTGTTTGTAAAGAAAACATCTGGCTGAGGGAGACCTGCCGCTGATGATGATAAACGGCCCACGTCAAACCGCGTCAGCGGTCACAACTTTTTATTAGAAGAGTACGTGAAATATATTTCTAGCACATGAAGAAAGATTAATCTGTCTGTTTACCTGTAAGTTAAGAATTTGTGTTGTATAGTAAACCTATTTTATGGAAAGTTTAACAAGTTTTCATTATTACGAAGATACTTTCATATTCCCCATAGAAATATTTTTAGAACACAAAGTTTTGTAATTGAATCTCAAACAATCAAATAAATCGCATTTTTAATTAGTAAAGAATGTGAAACTAAAATAGTCCATCTTGTATTTATCCAGTTATACAAACGCTTTACCTCCGTGTTTTAAAGCCCAGCTGATTCATCGTTTTATTTTAGATGTCGTAATAAGTTACTTAACTTACTCAATTCAAAAAAACTAAAATATATCCTTACAACTATTTCATTGCATGCTGCTCCTCAAGAAATATATTCCTCAAACCAATTGTAGAAGCTCACACATGAATCCAACATGAGCTTACATGATTCATCACGCATAGTGGAAGCTGATTGTTGTGGGGTTGTCTAGTTGCGACAACCGTTCACATTTTTCAAGTTTGGAAACACATATATTAAAATACTATTTATATCTCGTCATAGAATATCACCTTTACAAACCGTTTGATATGTCTAATTTTATATGTTTTTAATTTATGTTTAAATAGTTTAACATTAATACTTAAAACTGTTTAAGTTATTGAGTTTTTTTATATTTCAAAAATTATAAATGTAGAAACAGTTAACCTATGTTATACTGATTGGGCTGAGCGTTTTTTTTTCTTGGCTAACAGAGCGGTTTCAATTGAATGTAAATTTGGACAGTGATTTTATCGTAGATTTTCAAGAGAACCTAAGCGGGCTGTCCCTTGAAGTGATGTAAACTTTAAAGTAATTTGAAGTTATTTCCTTCAAAAAGTGCATTTTTAGTTTCTGCGATGGATAGTTAAAATAAATAAATGTATTCATCTCTCTACGTGTAAATTATATTAAACTAATAATTTCCTGATTAATGTACAGACCAATGCTGCTGTTTACTACGGCAAAGTAACATTATGTGGTATTAAGTTTGTTGAAATAATAATATCCAATGGTATATTACAAAAAGTGTTTTTGAAACCAATAATAATACTATTAAATTAAATTATCGATATGATTTTTTTAAGCTTTTAAATATTACGAATATATTATTTAAATTAAATTATTAAATATACTACTGATATAATTTATATGGATAATATATTTTCATAACATCTTTCAATCACTAATTCCAATATCAATGAATCAAATATATGTCAAAAACAACAGTTTTATAACATGAATGTTAGATTTTTTTACTACTGTAAGACTGTTTAAATAGTATTATGTATAGTATAATGTATGTATGTATGATTATGTATTTTAGTAGGCAACACTAATTGTATCAAGGGATTCTCTGTATAACACAATGCTCACAATGCTCACTGAATCAGATATAAACTCCAGAATCATTTAACAATATAATATCAAGCAGTCACCAGGACACATTGATGTTAACAGTGTCACACGTTACACTAATTGTATCAACGGCTGCTCGGTATAACACAATGTTCACGACGTTGATTAAATTAGACATCAACATCAACTACATGTAACAATATAATATAAAGTAGTCACCAGACCCAAATTGTTGTTGACAGTGTCACAACTTACTCTAATTGTATCAAGGGCTGCCTGGTATAACACAATGTTCACATCGTTAACTGAGTCAGACATCATATCTACAGCTTCAGTTTAACAATTATTTTATTAATGAAATTCGCTAATTGTATTAATGAATGAAAGAATATTCAAATAGGTTGAATATTTAACAGTGCAAGATTTATTCCTTTGGCAACTTTTTACCTTACTTGAAAATACCATTCTTTATTTGATGTCTTCTAATGCATTAACTCTTTTTTAAGAGGATAGTATAAACTTTTACTGAGATGTGTATGTTATACGAATGAAATGTACAGTAGACGTTATTAAAATTAAATATACTACCAACAAATATTAAGTGCTTCACTTTGCGTAAACAAAACGTGATATGCAAGGGTTTGTGAATGTATTAAAATATTTGTTGTTTACTTACAAAAAGTATAATAAAATACACCTTACAACACTTTTATAAGTTGTTAGATTATATTGTTAGACTTTAAATCTGTGAATCCATCTGAAGGACGATTCAGTCCGACGAAAACTCCGACGGATGATTTCATAAAAAAATAACTGAGCTTAGATTAAATACAAGCGTAAAACAAAATTCGGTGCAGCAGAACGACACAGGTCAAGCAGCCTTCCCGGCAGGTGTTAGTTGCATTGCTCATGGCAAGTGTCGCTCATTAAATCTAGTATGGTTAAAATGTGGTTCCCACCAAATAATTTGCAGGTGATTCTTTAATCTTCAAATTAGTTTTGGTAGTAAATATAAAGTTTATGGAAATTCAAACCAAATTAAATAATTGTTAGCGTAATACTCTGTTTTACACAAAGAGATGTATTGTTTCTCTCTTGAGTTCAGTTGTTATAATTGTCCCTACTGTATGTGTACATTTTTCTTATACACTTATAAAATACATGTTATCTCTCTTTTACTTGAATAGTCAAAAACGCAGATACATAATGTCATTGTACCTAATTATCATAACGTACATTCTTTTTGCGAGTAAAGCAATGTATTAACTCCTTTCCCATTGAAGTGAAAGTACATATTTATTTGTTGTAATTTACTTTTCGTTAAATAACACAAAACAAAGTATTTATAATTTCTGAATTTTCGGCCGCTTCTATAAGTTTAATCAACGGCAATGACGTATTTAGACTTGACTACAGGTCATCTAAATTAAATTATGGGTATAATAATATCTATGGTTTTTATCATGTCAATATGCCCAACATCCAGTCAGCCAATTAGCCAGTTTAGGGCAAAGTGAATATAAGTGGTTACGTATATAATGGTTATATGGTGAACCTTCGTTACTCATACTTCAATAATTCTCTATCCTCCTTCATTATTATTTATGACCAAGGCCTAGTGTAAGCTCCTTACATTCATTATGAAATAAAACACCCCCAGTAAATACAGATAATTCTCCGTTTTAGAATCAATATTGGACAAATTGTGCCCTAACTGCAACAAGCCGGACAAAGGCAAAGCAATTAATTACTTTGTGATAGCCCTTTGCCCCACCCGCTAATTCTCAACAACGATAACAACATTCCCTAAACAAATAATGAAATCGTATTTTTACCACTTAAAGTTTATAAAGCTTATTTTATTAGTGAAAATTAAAAACCTGCATGTGTTTTAAGAATATTATTTTGAACGTTAACTAATAAACTAATGTTTATTAATTACCTGAATTTATATAATTGTATTCCAAATGGAAATAAATAAATTCATTTTTCAAACTAATTAATTATCTAAAAAGGAAAAATCTTCAACATATCTAGAGATTTATTTTGGAAACAAAAGATGTAAATAATAATGTTTTAATGTAACAGGAGGAAGGATGCAGAAAAAGGAAAGGCAAGAATTAATCTGAACTGATGAAGAAAGATTATGGTCAACTTTAAAACGCCTCTAGGCTATAAAAGTATAATCGCATGAATAACATAACGTGAGAATAATTATCAGGGGTTTCTTTCTCAAGGTTGAATGTTTCCTGAGGCATCCAGACACCACGGGATCAGTATAATAAGGATTCACTATGCTCCTGTCCAGCACTGCCCCACAGCTTCGGTTACCAGACACCCAGTGGCCGCAACATGGGAAGCTATCTCTGTTTCTAAACTCTCTGTTGGATAAAATATTAAAAATGTAATTAAAACTATTAAAATATACAAATACTAGTGGATTTTAAGGGCTATAGCACTTAATATTTGTATTTGTTTACTGTTTACGTGCTAAGTAAAATAAATCAATATAAAAGTATGAAGATCTGTTAATATATAAACAAAGCAGAATTTAAAACATTTATCAATAATTACAGCTGATCATTCTTTAGTTTTAAGGTTTTCTTTTTGTTACTTTAATAACGTTTTTTAAGGAAGATAAGGGCACGGCAATATCGTACTCCAATTGGTTCTCCCCAACACATTTTTTAAAAATCTGCGCAAAGACATAAATATATATTTTTTTATTTTAACCAATTTTTCCTTTAACCAATTTGTATTTATATTTAGGATATTTTATACCACAATCAACCAACTTAGAAAACTTTAAGCTTTTACCCCAAATGGTGTGGCTAATGTGATAACTGATATGTAGATTTTTCTAGGAACAAAACCACAGAACGTATGAATGCATGACAGCTTGCTTTGTTTTGTTATGGCTACATGGACCACGCGGGGGTGACAACAGCGTTGGATTGGTGCTGCTTCCGTCCATAGAAATGTATAACGCTCTCACGATTTATTACTACATTTGAATACTAGCTTTTGTTGCGTTTTTAAACATATTACCATGCAAATTCCATACCCAATAAATTGAAACAGACAAGAAACAATAGCTTTTGTGTATACCTTTGTAAGGAAGGACTTACATATTAGTTTTGGTCTCGCTTTGTTTAGTTCTGATTGATTTCCGCAATATTTTTTTTCAGACAATTCTGATTTTATTGTGGTTTCAAGGAATTTTATTTTGGTTTTTCATCTTTATGTTATAGGTATACTCAAAATGAAAGAAAAAAAATACATATTTACTCAATGACATTTTTTCTCGATTTACTGAATTCCACCATTTGTTACTGATTGGAAGTTTTAAAGTTAATTTTCGTTCTAAAAATATACTTTACTGAGAAGATAAATTTTATATCTGTAGTTTAAAGTGTTATAGAATTATTAATGATGACATTTATAATCAAGGAAAATAAGTGGATAAAAAAATATTTATTAGATTATTCAATTTAGGGTTACTAACTTCCAATACAGTACAGAGTAAATATCTGGTTTTGCTTGGTTTAGTTATAATTTATTTCTGCAATTTTTTTTATCGGAAACCCTGATTTGATTGTAGTTTTAAGGGACTTTATTTTGGTTTGTCATCTTGATGTTATAAGTATACTCAAAGTGCAATCAATAAAAATATTACTCGATGACATTTGTCCTGATTAACAAAATTCCACCATTGTTTACTGATTGGAAATTTAAGAGAATTTTCACTTTAAAAATATTTAAAAAAGTATACTTTTACTGGGAAGATAACTTTTATGTATGTAGTTTAAAGTTGTATAAAGTCATAAGTGATGAGTTTTATAATCAAGGAAAATAGGTGTATTAAAGTAATATTTATAAGATTGTACTAATAAAGGTTTTTAACTTTGCTTACAGCACAGAGTAAACATCAAAAACAAACGGCAGAGTCTACATGAGAATTTTTTAAAATCACTAATGTATTATAATGACGAGGTCACAGATATATTAATGCACTTTGAGGCCCTTTATCGCTCACAGTTTATTTATTATAAAGGTAAATGATTAAATTCAGGTATATCTTAAAATGTAATTTTTAAAGGGAGAAATAGTAGATTTTGTGTCTTTGCGTGGATTTCCGAAGCTCCCGCGTGACCTCGAAAGCTGAGATTTGTAACATTAATAAAAATATAGATGGGAAAGAACCATAAGGAGCCTGATATGTTTTTAGCGAATTTCCCCTATAGGGAAGAAGCTATTACCGTAGTCGGCATGGTAAGACCTAGGCCCAGGACCATGATAACTTTTCGTTTTGAGGTCCCCAGACCCCAAAAACACCATTCGTTCGAAACTGTATATATATATGTGTCCGTGAGCACGATAACTCTCGTAAAAATTATCCGATTTTGATGAAATTTGGTATAAACGTGTAAAGCAACATTTATGACTTAAAGTTCGAAAACCAGCCAGATCGCTCCATCCGAAGGGGTATTTTGGGGGGTTTTGTACCCCTAAAATGGTTTTTTCGAATTTGTTACATATTATTTTGGAAATAGTCAAATTTTAGTTTTTCCCATTGGATTCAGCTTAAAAAAACATACAATTTGGTATTTTGATCATTTCTCTACGTCAATTGGTTACCGAGATATTGAAAGTGCTAAACACAGTACGTTGTCTAATGTTATTCTTATGGAGGAAAAGAAAAATTTTATATCTCGCTTATTTATGAACATATACTGACAAAACTTGGTATACGGCTTCATCTGGTTGTGGACCATTGATATTTGCTAAAAAAACGTTTTTTGCCAAATGCTCCCGTCGCAGCAAACCTGCGTACTCAGCCCAATGTTATTCTTATGGAGAATAAGTAACGTGTTATCTCCCTTAATTATGAAAATAAATTAATGAAATTTGGTACGTGGCTTTACCTAAATGAGTTATATTGATAATTGTATAAAACCCCATTTTTTGTTTTCCTTCCTTCAGCAAACCTGCATACTCATCCACCATGTTATTCTTATGGAGAATAATTAAAATGTCACAAATCGTTTATTTATGAATGTATATTGATGAAACTTGGTATGTGGCTTTATGTGGTATTAAGATACATATATATGCATTGGAAATTCGCTGAGTACGCAGGTTTGCTGCTACGGGGGTATTTCTTAATATATTGTTTTGAAAATGGATGAAAAGGGAAGGAAGAAGTGATTCCGAAACACTCTGTAGATACTTTCCTCGTCATTTTTGAACATAGACGTTTCTTAATAATGGGCTTGACATTCTAATATATGCAAGTCTGAGTTAATATAAAAGACGTTTTGTAGACGCAAACTAAGATACATTCAACTGTTATATACATAAAATGCTAGTCTTATCATTTATAATATTAATAGGGTACGATATACTAGAATTGCCCATTTAACCTTTTTCGTTTTGATTTGCTTGTTATTCGAAGTTTTTTATTTAATGGTGAAGGTAATCTTCAAAACTATGATTCTTTTATTGGTTTTGACGAAGTTAAGGAAGATATGGCGTACATACAAAAATACCTTTATGAATAATATATAAAGATAACTTAAATCATAATAAATTAAAATTATTACGAAAATCTCTTTCACAACAGGCTTGGGGCCAGCAGTTCTAGATTAAGTTCTTCGTAAAGCTTTGGTGTAACTTTGGAGGACAAACTTGATCAAACTGTAATTGGATTAATATGCAACTGAGTTGTCTCCGTTCTAGATGTAACTTCAGTCATGACTAACAGAACTCTGTCTACGCTCACTTCAGTCATTGGTATTGGGTTTTACATTGGGGCTAGAGAAAATTCAGCACTAAAGACATAGCTAATTATAGCTATGTCAGCTAACATAGCTAACCAACACAAAATATTGTAATCAAATTTTGTTTTATCAATAACTGTTCTACAAAGCAATTAAATTCTAAGTATTTATATGTAATGGTTATAATGTTAAGATGTAAATCATATAACCCTAAAATGTATGGACTATATTTCTATAGACGAACTTGAATTATATTTTTTACAAAGGTATTTTTTTGTAAATATGATTGAAATATAGTAAATTAGCTTGTTCTGAAATATCAACAGAAGTATAAAATCGATATAAATTATTTTATTGGTTTATTTGACGTGACACACTTATTGTTTTAAACAAGACGATCTACAGAACCAGGCACTAACATTGACCTGTATTACGAAAGGGATTCATTGATGATATTACTAAATTTGTTTGAATTCCAACATTTTATATCTAAACTCTCAGCTCATCACATTTTCCTTTGCCAAATAATTATAGACTACTGTTAATATATTCAAAATACTCTATAACATTTAACTATGATACATTTGGGAAGTACTGAGCTATTTGTTACAATAAAGTATTATTGTAGGATGTAGGATTGTCCATGTGCATTGACCCACCTGTATTGAGTTAGATGAACTTGTCGTGGTAAGATGGTCCGACCGCTACGTTGAAAAATAAATTAGTGCTGATATCTGCCTATTAAATTATCATTTTTATGTTTTTGGATTTGTTTGATTATTTTTCGTTTTTAGCTGTGAAGATAACCTTAAAAATGATTGCTAAGTTATTGGTTTTGATTAATATTAAAGGATATTTTTCTTTTCAAATAAATATATCTTGAGAGACAATATTTAAAGATGCTTATGATACCAGAGGACTGTATATCAGTACAGTATATCATGACACGTATAATTGAAGATATGCTACTTTGACGATAGCCAAACTAAGTTTATTCAACCAGTTTTAAACCAAGTTAGGCTTATACTTATAATTTATACAAAACAATGCAATCGATTAATCAACCCAACCAACCCTGGATTAATTAACTCCTCGATTAAGAGGATACCAAAGAACTTTTAAGAATTCACTAAAGGAAATTCAAGGGTTATTATATATTGAAAAAACTAACCCAACATTTATCATTTACAGTGATTAACTGAAAGTTTAAGAGTAAATAAAATTTAGAGTTTTGTTAAAGTGCTGTAGGATTTACCGGTGGTCCAATTCATTCTTTTCGGATCGCAGGCCATCCATCAATCCCTTGTCCCTTGCTGGGTTCAAGACCCGGATGCGTCATAGTGTTTCTATAATTCCAGTCCTATTTAAAAACATATGTTATTAGTGAAGTAATTCAAGGGAAAAAATCGTGGGTTTTACATTGTGAATTTTAATTAACAAGCTACAGTTTTAAGGGTGCATCTCCTGTATTATTGGCTATTCTTAGCAATAATGCAATAGTTTTATCATTATTTATTAATATTAATATATAATTACTAAACAATTTATATGTTCTACTGGTAATGATCTTACAGCTATATAAATAGATTAAACTTTTTGTTTGATTTTACCGCAATGAATCCCGTCAAAAAGTAAAGAAACCAAAGGTTTTTATCTGAGTTATTAAACCTTCAGGCGGGCAATAACGTTTTAATCACGTAGCTTTGTGAAACTGAAGCTTTGCAAACTAAATTTGATGTCCGTTCCCTTTAAACAAAGATCAATTGAGAAATACCAATACGGTTTTATTACAGGACTAAAACAGTTAGAGCCACATCCAATGATTGGGGCGGTCGAATTACATTTACTTTTTTACACACCAATCTGGAAATAACTGAATAACACTTGCACCATGCTTATGCATTTCTTCTTTATAATACCTTTTAGTCTGCGTCCTGTTTTCGTAATATTTTACGTATTTTATTTGATCAATACGTTTACAATACAAAACCATTCTATTCCAGTCATATAAGTAACGTATTATATTTGTCTAACCTCATCATTTATTCTTGATTTTACTGAAAATTCCAGCTCGTGCATTAAAACAACAAATAACACATCTTAAAACATGTCCACATCATCCCTTACAATATTAATATTGGTAATAGTTTTGCCAATACTAGCGTCAGTTGGAGTTGGGCAGGAGTAGACGATGTTGGATCCAGAGGATATCCAGTTCAGCTTCGCCCTGATCCAATTACAGTTTAATCAAGGTTTTGCCGCCAGTTGTAATTTTGTCACCATCCAGGGGCTATAATAATAAATTAAATTGCTAGTGAATGTGTAACACAATGAGCCAAAATAAATATCAATAAAATAGTCTTATCAAATATATTTTTGAACATATGTTTGCTGAAAAATATTGTTCTTTGTTGTTTGTTTACACAAATATCTTATAGTAAGGATTTTTCACCTCAGATGAGCACTTTGTAATCATTTAGCTCGTTGGATACAACATTGGAACTATCAAACAACATTAAAGTATTACGGAGACGTCCACTCTCATCACTCTGGTCTTAACCATGTCGAGTCATAACAGTCAAACAAATGATACCGACACAGAGTGACTCACGAAGCTATGCAGAAACTTCCGGAGCTTATTCTACATGTAATATTAAATAAAAAAGTTACATAAACATAGGTCCGAAAATGCTTCGTTTTCCGTCTTTCTGTATGTTTTTGTTTTTTACTTTATACGTTATTTCCTAGGAACATCTGAAGATATAAACTACACACTTGGTATATGTATTACACCTAACAAGACCCATTTTGTTTTGGAAAATAAAATTTCTACTTTGTATTATTTAAATAAGGTGGTCATTTTTTTCGAATCTAAATATCTTAAAAACCGTAATATTTAGGAAAGAGCTGTAAGTATCAAAAACGTTGTGTCATTATGCCCTAAAAAAAATTATATAACAATTTTTATTAGAGGATTTTTAATAACTGAGTAACTGTGATTTGTACATGCACATGTAGAATGAGCTCCCGAAGTTTCTGCATACCTTCGTAAATCACCCGGTATAATCAAATCATTCTGAAAACTACGCAGTTTTAATTGTATACACCATTTAAATACTTACTGTAATTCCTACCCTGAACCTTTAGGGTAATTTTAATACACTATCAATTGTTGTAACTGTAATACATATTATACTAGTCGGTTTCAAACAATCGTATACCTACTGAACGTGTATGCTATTTAATAGTTTTTTTATTTAATATTCCATTATTTGTCATTGTATTAGTTTATAAATGTATTTGATGTTCCATTTGCATTTCGTTAAAAACTATTTATATTGGCGTTAGTTAACAACAGTCACTAATATATTTACTCAAAACGTTATGTTCTCTACAAAATACATTAACGTTTTTTCAAAAGCGCACGATAACAACTCCAACTCCCAACCCCTATGTATGAAAAATAAAAACCCTAACGAATTAAAAATAAAGTCTTTCCTTTAGGTTATGTAGTTTTAAGGCTCACAATATAAACATTTCTGTAAAAAATTCTCATAAACTAAACGTACCAGAAGGTGTTCAATACGAATAAAACAAAATATTGCTCCAACATACTAGAGGCATATAATGCACAGACATAATGCCGTAAAATCAGTAAACAGCATCTCATGTAAGATCAGTAAAAAATAACACAAATAGTTTCTGCAAAATATTATTGAGACATCGCTAATTGAGTTGACAGCGAACTTTTAACGAATGAACTTTGATGACTAAACATGTATTTTTTATTTCTAATTTAAAACGTACATCCATAAAACATGGAAAAATTTCAGATAAATTATGTAAAACCACAATGAATTTGCTAATATTGGTGGTACTTGTGGAAAACATTATGAATTTATTTTATTATATATTTGACAATATTTCCCGCGAAAACAAGTTAAAACATGTATGGTGGATTTGCCATTTCAAAATATGTATTTGAAATTAGTGATTGAAAAAAGGCACGGCTCAGTAAAGTGTTAAAACATACTTCTTGAATTTATAACATAAAAAAACTACAGCGATTTTATGTACAACTGATTCTATTAATAGGTTGAAGATTAATCAAGATCCAACTATATTATCAATCAATTTGTTCGGTAATGGCGCGTATATAAAGAAGATTTTATTAGAGGTTATTTAAACTCGCAAAGCAAAGAGGTGTACAGTTTAATTTGCTGCATGAGCACCACCGTGGGACACTTACACTGTCATTGAATTATGAAGAAGAACGACTTACTCAGGTGATGCGGTAGTCATATAACTTCTTTATGGGTTTAGTCTTTGAGTTTAAGAGTTAATTAACACTAAAACCTATTAACCTAATGTAAATTTGATATTTCTTAACAGTGCTCTCCACTGCTAAAATATTCAGGTTTATTACATATAATATGAGAAGCGTACGGTGCAATTGTTACAAAGTGCATTTGCTCGTAAGTCGTTGGTTCCTTGTTGGTTTCTGGCTGGGGGTAGGAGTGTATGGTTGCCTTAGACGGTTCTTAAACTGGTCTAAGCCAGATAGACATTGGGTACAACAAAAATAAATTTTCATAATATTGGTAAGTCATTTTGGGTGTCCAGTGTGACCAACCTCTCTTCACCTTTGTATCAACTTAGTAGTATTCGTATAGTAACTCGAAATAGTATTCTGGAGCCGGTTGCGTTGAAGGGTTTACTAGGAGTGGAGGACATTGCTTGAAGGGTCCAAAGGTCATCTGGTTTAGAGAGTGACTAGGGGTCGCCCAGCCCAGAGCCTGGGAGCTGAAAAATTTGAGGTGTCTCTCAAATTTGAGATTGAAAAATTCCTATATCCTTTTTGGGTTAACTCGCTACACCCTTTCTCTGTCCTGTACCGCCTATCCTAAATATGCAGATTCCTTCCAGTGGCTGTACACTATCGCAAAGGAAGACGTGTCTAGCGGGCTCATTCTGGGTCATCCTAAAACCTCAAATCTACTACCTACCATCTAAGACCGCGATTCTCAATATAGGTAAACGTAATTCACACGGTACGCTCTAAATGACGTTGACGAACAACACAACTATACGACATAAGAGCATACAATAATTCAATCTAGTCGTAAACAGAGTGTACAACACTTTAAAAATATTAATAGGATCAATTACCGCTGTATTTTGTGACAGTTCTCGCTGTTTGAATATTCATACTAGAACTAACTATAAGTAACCAATTTTATTTCAAAACCATTAATTTTTAAGGAATTTTTATCAATTTTATAAAGTAAATAAACAAAAATCTTTGTTACTAATCATGTGTTTTGTCCATTTTCTTCACAGGCATTTTGTCTGAGAGAATATAATATGAAAGATTTTTAGGAAAGGCAATCCAATCCCTTATATTAATGGACATCCTGGGAAACATATTTTCGTGCCTTAATGCTTCCAATTCTCCCGGCAGTATTTAATACTACGTAATTAAATATACTGTATAATAAGATTGTATGCTGCTAGTACAAATTTGTAAAATTTTCGAATGTTCAAAATAAACTGTCCCTTAAACACCGAGGACCAAATAAGCTATATCTATTCTCTATATCTATAATACGCTAAGCCGATTTGTGTAAACAGCACTCCTCCTTATTAGATTAGATTATTAGATTATTCCTTAAAAATGTAAATTTAATAAAAGCTGTTGTAGTGCTTATTTAATGGACTGAGTGAAGATTTGTAATGAGTAATAGAAGCATATAGAGAGGATATTCCACCTCATTGGCACTTGGAGTTATTCTTACTATCACATAACTAATACTGCTGAAATTCGGTGTGAAGGAAGGTACGTGAGAATCAAACATACCTTCCCGTACCAGACCTACTCCCGTACTAAAAGACCTGCCGGGTCTCCGCTCCGTGTTATTGGTAATACAAATTGTTATGTTAACAGTGTTACCCTTACGGAGTAATGGTTTCATTTTACTTTCCATAAATTAGTTATAATATGTTATTTGTAATTTAAATATTGTTAGAGTAATAAAGTATATTTCTTTATTTTTGAGCCAATCAGGTTTGTTTAGTTGTATGACTTTATTTTACCTGCAATCATCAATAGTTGTATTAAACTTTAATAAATAGATTAACTTTATACAAATTATTTCCAATTTGCATTATCAAGATGTGTAAATTGAGGATATAGTAATAAAAGTGAGAAAAGAGAACTTTTTACTTTCTCCCCTTATACATAGTATATGGAGAAAGTATTGTTTTCGTCAAAATATTCGAATTTGAAGTTGTTAGTGGAAATATTTGTTTTGGTGCTCCCCGAACCCAAAAAAGTGATTTTACGTGATGTCTGTTTGTCTGTCTCGATGTTCACAGAGCTACAGCCCTAACCAATGGTCCGATTTTTATGAAATTTGGAATGTAGGACCTGATCCACGATATCTCCATGTTTTTTTTAAATTTTGATGAATTTGGATTTTTAAGGGTAATTATCCCCCAAAACTGCCAAAAAACATGAAAAATCAAAATTGTTCAAAAACGGCGATAACAATTTTAATTAATCTTTAGTGGTTGGTAGAACGTTAGTTTTCCAACAAAACTACATCACCCGAATTTCTTTAAAAATTCTGGTTCAGAATTTGCAGGACTTAAAACATCAAAAATTCTGTTTTTTGGATTTTTCATTAAAAAACATAAATATAAAAGAATATTACTATTCAAAAATAAAAAGAGCTCAAAAATCTTGATAATTTAGTATTTTTAATTACTATTCTACAATTGCTGGTTGCGGAGAAAATTTTAATTTTAATTTTGCGGTAAACTCAGTACGTTGTCTAATGTTATTTTTATGGGGAATACAAAAATTACTATTTCCTCTTATTTACTTATCAATTTCGTTCGAACTTGATATGCTTGACAATTTAGCATTGAGTAACAGAGGCAATTCGAAATATGTTGCCTCTTAATAACCCTGGGGGGGAATAGGGGGCATTTCCGCTCTTAAAATCACGTGTGTAGCAAAAACCACGTGGTTTCTGTAGAACCTTCAAAACAGGGAGTTGGGTGGAGGTTTTTGATAACAGCTTGTTTACAATATTTTCTGTACATTCGACCGTGCTTTGTATTCTATATTTATTAATTAAAAAGTAATTTATTCATTAAAGTTGGGCTAGAAGGGAGAAAGTAGGTATCAGTTTCCTGATACCGTTTATGTATATATTTGTTAAGGTTTAATAATGGATTATGAAACATATAATAGTAAAATGATTATTCCTGGCTACAACACTATGTACGCACATACTAGTGTAACAGCTAAGGCTTAAACTGGGTGTTGATTTAGTTTGTGATGTAATAAGTATAATCATCACGTCACAGCTGTTTGTAGAGAACTAAAATGTGATTTGTCTGGTTTACAGATTAAACTATAAATATTACTAGCGGTCCCGTTGCTCTAAATAGAGCAATCAGCTGTTCTTACTGTTTACCTATATTTTACTGTTTCACCTGTTTTAGAATGCAACTGAATTCAAATTATTCCCCATGTTAATCTTATGGGAAAAAACGAACATTGAGGGCGGCCCGTGTCTTCATATTAAAAATATCGGAAATTGATTACCACTTTGCACAACTACGAATCTGGGCCATTTTTTTACACCTTAATCATCGAAATTGGTTAAAAAGTAACGTAGGAGTTATGTTTATAAAAATCGCCTTAGCGTATTATAGATGTAGATACCAGTTCAGGACTGACGATCAATACACTTTTCTCAAACCTGTATTCATATATATAACCAATTACAAATTTTCCCCTAGACAAAATAAACACTATATAGTCATTTAAAACCATTAATCTCTTGCTTTTTACATTAAAACAATTCTATTGATCACGATGAGGTCCTCAAGATCGATAACGTAATTTGAATATTAATTTTCAATTGTATAATTCAGAAAATATTTGTGTAAAGCAATACAATTTTTTAAATATAAACAGAAATGCGAAATTTTATCGAGAGTGACGCAGTGTGCGGCAGATGTCGTGATTTTTGTTCGATCACGTCACAAACTGTGGTTAGCGACGCTTGCAAGTAGCATCTGCAGACCACGTGCAGTTGGGTGGGATTTGTTTAACAATAGTTTATTTTATTTGTAGCGTCAATTAATTTGGCATCATTTTGTTTCTCTAGAAAGATCTGGTCGACAGCCAAAAGTATGTATGAACAAGTAAACACAGGTTGGTTTTTCGTATGTTGGGTTTTTTCACCGGCATTAAAGTTATGTGGTTATGGGTAAAGGATAAAACAGAAACATTATTAGAAACATTTATTTTCAGTAGTGAAAATAAAGCTACTGCTGCCAATTCATCCAAATTGTTTATCATTTTATTTATTATACTATTTAGGTTATTTTTATCATGCATAGAAGTTGTTTGTGGATTTTGGCAGAGTACGCTTACCATATGTGACTTATATTTTCTGTATTCATGACATCGAAGCCCACGGGAATTGACACTTGCCCGTAAAGAAAATGAATGTAAATAACCGCTCATTTATATTAGTAACCTATCATTTAATAGTAAAGTTTACGGTATATGGTAAATTTAGACAGTAAACTAATGTCATGATACAATTAGAGACAATTTTATGGTATACAGTTTACATTTAAAAGAGTGATGGAGTATAAAATATATTAAAGCATTGGCTCATTTTTCAGGTGTTTATGAAAAAAGCTAATGAACCAATTCTCTTATTACTAATATTAGACAAACTCTGAATGAAAAAAAACCTTCACAACTAGCGGGGAAATATAAAATATGGTCTGTACAAATTCATAGGAAAATTGATTAAATGCGTTGTGGATATACAGACTGCTGATGGATAATAATCATAATATTTTAATCTGGCATAACAATTTCTGTTCCTTAACCCTTTTATATTTTATAGTTCGTTTAACAAATATTTACGTAAATTCATAAAGTTAACGATTAGCGAATTCTTTATAATCATTTACGTAATCTTTTGAATATATTTTCTCTTAGTTTTTATATATAATTTTGATGTTTTTTAATATAAAAATATACCAATTTTTACTTTGAAATTCAAGTACATTGACTAACATTAATTGTGTATTAATTATGTTTAACAATTTAAATATATTGTTATATTAAACAAACGTTCGAAATTTCATAATTAATTTAAGAGCAGCATGTCTTCGTCAACATCAGCACTAATAAAAATGGGGCGCCGGCGCTTGGCAAATATTTGTTGAGCCGCTAATATTGAATCTGCTCTTGAGCTGGTGTAAGATCATTTATTCAGTGAGATCTGGCTGAATTTCACTTTAAGATTATTTATTTTTGCTTCAAGGATACAGAATTCATAAGGAAGAGAATATAAAGAAAAATATATATTTTAAAATTTGTTAAATGTTTTGCAACGGGTATTTTAAAAACTCCAAGGATTTAAAAACAAGTTTTTTATTATAAAGTCAGTTTCAAATCTAAGTAACTCAATGTACTTTAACAACTATCTTGAATTTACTTCAAAACCAACACGAGCCCATGGTCAAGGTGTTTAAAATGGTTTTAACTTGTTTAAAAACCATCCGAACATTTTAAACCTGAACCTTGTCAAAGATTAAAATGGATACATTTATATTGTTATTCTAAACTCTTCTGTTACCTGAACAAATGTATATAAGTACAGTTTTGGTCCTATCTATAATCATGGTTTTATTTCGATATCAGATTGCGAAAAACTTTCTAAAAACTTGTCTCAGATAAAGGATAAAGCTAAAGTATACACTGAGAGATAGAAATAGCATTTTATTGTATTTCAAAATCTATTTTAAGCCAATGAATGTATCCTCAGCTGATCCTTTCAGCCTTTAAAATGGATTGATTGCATTATGAGTGGAGTATCGAGCTCACAGGATACAATTGTTTGAACAACAAAATATTCTTTGTTTGAAATTCATGGCTTACGATGGTGAGTTTATGTTACTTGAATAACTATATATTCTCACGTTTCCAAGAGATTATATACTTAAAGTTTTATTTTTCTATATAAATCATATCATCTCCTCTAAGGAAATATAGCTAAAGATCCGTACAACACACCAACCTACAATAAAAGTGTGGCATGTCCATCCAATCCTTGTATTGGCACTCAGAGAAAAGGGTATCCATTATTCTACTCGTTGACTGTATAACGCGCTGTCCCGGCACGTTGAAAAAACATTTCCCAACTCTGACATTTTTCATAAAAACCTTAAGTTTTGCTTGAAAGATACAGTTCGTTAAAACCCGAAAAAGAGCACGTAAATGTGGAGTGAATCGTGTGGCCTATTATAATTTCAGATAAATTAGAAATGATTTGTAAATTGTAAATATTTAAATTGTAAAACTGCCATGATTCATGTTAACAATTTACCAATTAAAAAATAATGATGGAGTTTGATTATGAATACGATTTTGGACCTACATGCTAAAATAGAAAGAATGAAAAAAACCGTTCTTTTGATAGAGTGAATCAGGTATTCACTCCAAAAGAATTAATATCCACTCTCAATAAATGACAAATTTCATCTTCATCTTTCATAAAGAGTGAAAACTTTGTTCATTTAAAGATGAAAAAATCATTCTTTCATTAGATGAGTGAAATGCACTTCTATAATTTATGCACTCTTTTAAATAACTATTTTCTCATATTTAAAGGAATATTTTCACCCCCAGATATTTGGTTTTAATATTTTTAATCAGTGGCGACTTCACTCTTTTGTAAGATGAGAAGATTATTTGTTCACTCCAAGATAGTTGGTTTTATTATTTTAATATACGGTGATTTCATTTTTTATAAGATGACAAGAAACAATTTCACTCCAAGATAGTTGGTTTTTATTCTTTGGTTACTCCACATTTTTATAATATGAAAAGACCACAATTCCATTCTTTCAATGAGTGAATTCCACTCTTTCACGAGCGCATTCCACTCTTCGAACGAGTGAGTTCCACTCTTTCAACGAGTGGATTCCACTCTTTCAAGGAGTGCATTTCACTCTTAAAAAACGGGTGCCCCTCTTTGAATGAGTGGGAATCTTCCACTCATTCAAAGGATGACTCAGTTCACTTTTCTAAAGAGCACTCATTTCACTCAGTTCACTCTAAAAGATTGGCTCAATTTTCTTAACACTAAAGAGTGGAAATATCAGTCTAAAAGAATGAATATGCATTCTTTTACTTTTAGAGAGTATCAACTATTAGAGATATATTAAAAACGAACTAACACAGTTACATAAAACCTTCATCAGTGACTAGCTTCAATCTAATACAAATAATTACCGCAGTCATATCAGATTGACAAGCTCGATAAGATAACTTTTATTAAAATTTGTACGATGTATCATTTATTAGTTTCACAAAGAACGGTTATCAGGTTGAATGTTACTAGGGGATCAACTTAATTTGTCCATTTTCCAAAATCTTCCTGATGCTCTATATATTTTTTATGATGATTCCGATTTTCCTCATTGTTAGCTTATCCTCAAATTGATATACTCTTGACAAGGTGTAGTAGGTTCTTTTTACCTTCAAATTACCTTAACCGGTTACATAACCTCGCCTTAATTTAATGCTTATGACATATTAAACGATGAAAAGATTAAAATCTTTTGGTTTTTAACAATAAAACCTCTTATGATATTATTGCTTACCAAAATCAGTACACAAAAACTACAAAAGTTTTTATTAAATAACCAAAAAGAGCTGTGAAAATAGGATGTTAATAAAAACGATAAATGTATAGGTTCAAACGTAAGAAAATCCAATCGCTATCAAACGTTCCCAGAGGTTCATCTCCTAACTCGTAGCATGGCAGCTCTTGGGACCTTAAACTCACCCACTGAATTATGTACACCTCCCAACTCTCAGGAGTACTGGTTGCATTATAAACTGCTCATTTATATTTTTCATGATCTTACATGTAAACTGGTGTGTGCTCGTAGAACCGAGCGTTGAAACAAAATGACCGAGGCATTTATAATAACAGTGTTGTATTCTACAAGTTAAAAAAAAAACACTTGATCGCTATGTTTCAATTCACGTGATGAATATTTCTTAATGTATAGGGGCTTCAAAAAAGAATGTTGCGGTTTTGACATTAGATATTGAGAGGGTATAATACAAATAGTAATTTTATTGAAATTTTTATAAGAGGCAGTTTAATACAGATGACTAGTAGGTTTCAATATATCATTTGTAGCTCTACAGACATCTAAAAGGTGGTGTAGCTAAACCAACACATAGTGTAACATATCCCTTGTTAAAGAGGATCTCATATATTATTTCTCTTAAATTAGCCGCATTACGATTTGTGTGTGCTAAAACTATGTTTATTCACACATCCTCACAAAAAATTACTAATGGAGTCAGGTCTGTGCTCCTAGGAGGCCATGATAATGGTACCACCTCCACCTATTTCACTTTGAAATATATCTTGAAAAGGTAAAAAACCTAGTAAATATTTTTACAAAGAGATATTTTTACAGTAAATTAAAACTAAACTATTTTAACTATAGAACCCAATGCTACTAACCTAGACTTTCTAATTTGTCTTGTTTTTTTTGTAAGCAATCAAAACCACACAACTCTTTTATGAAAACTCTGTATTTCTCAAATTTAATTTTTAAAGATTTGAAATACATAACTTACATTAATGTCTTTTAAATATAGGCTCAATATGTAGGAATAATATATACATTAAACTGTTTCCTGTTTTACGTTAATCTTTTAATTTTCTATTTTATTAACTTGATGTCACGTGCAAGAAAATTAGGGTTTGAACAACAACAAAAATAGTTCAACCTAGGAATTTAGCACACATGTTAGGTTGTATACTTTCTTGTTAAACATACTAAAAGCTCACTAAAACTGAAGCTTTGCTGCTAAGTTGGCGGTCGATTTCCACTTGTTTATTCCATGATTACTTCACTATTGGAAATGAAGAAACAATTTTCAAGTCAAATATGAGGTACTCATCTTCAATTTTTTTTAAATATGTTCGATCAAAAATACAGTAAAAGCAAGATTTGTACTAGGTTTCTGGATTTTAGTCTTAGAAAACAACTTGATTGAAAACCAAGGTATTATTTTAGAAAGATTTACTATTACTACAAGACTGCGAGATTGATTTGAAAACCAGAACTTCTAAAAATATTATAAATTAATAGTAATCAAACAAATTGAATAGGATTTAAAATAGAATAACTGTACTATTAAAAGAATGTATTTTTATCCCCTCGTTTATTAGTAGAGTAAATAGGGTGAATCCTCACAAATATAAATTATTTTATTGATAAACAAAGTCCAACATTATCATTTATAACTAATTAAAACAACATGAGCATTCATGAGCAATTCAAACCCAGTTATAAACGGTTTTTAATTAGTTATGAGTCAGTCATTTCAAATAAAAGAGCAAAATACTTTAACATAATATTTATGATAGATATCTTTCATAACGAATATCAACTGGATCCAATTTGTGAAACTAAAGCTTAATGTCAAAGTGTAAAAATGTCAGTTAATTAGCATCGCAGTGATTTCTACTTAAGGTATCTCTTATTTCTTTCTACTTTTAGTTAAATTATTTCAGTATATAAAAATTATAATGTAAATTGTTCTGTGAAGCTTTAAATAAATATATGAATAGTTATGACTACTGTGTTTCAAACTAAATTATCACTAATATTAAAAGAGTTATTAGTTATTGGTGATTTTATTAAAACTAAATAATATTTTACTGTATTATTGGTTGACGCAAAACTGGATGCTGGATTTTACTGGTTGAGTAATTAACTCTTCGTCTTAAAATTTCAAATAAAATCGTTAATTTGAAAAACTATCTCGAACTTTTTTTACCTATTTTTAATAAATATAAGCATAGGATGCAACAGAAATATGAATAACTGTATTAATATGTTCAAATAGTTACATTCTTGCAATTCGAATAAAGCTAGAAATCTAATAACGCACGTGGATATGAGAAAGGCCCTATATGACAGTATCACAATAAAAGGGGACCTTTCTGAACCTTTCTCGTTATTTTGACTTCGGGAAAATATGACATTGCTTTAGGTTATTTACAGTCCTCAACTATTCATGGTTAAAAAAATCATAAAACTTGTTATTCAAAGTTATTAGACATTGGGTATTTATTCAATAAGCCTACACATATTTTCAACTTACCTGTGTAATTTTAAGTAAAAATGCTTATTAAACTAATAATAAAAAAAATAAATTTCTCGCAGTGAGTGTCTCAAATTTGTTATATTTTTTAATATGTTACATTTTAAGTTTAACATTCACTTTTTAGATGTTCTTTTGAACATCTAAAGTAGTTTTTCAAATTATTTTGAGTTTGGGTCACAAATTTAAAAATTAATTACATGTTCTTGGTAATAAAGGCCACTCAAAAACTTAACCTTAAGACCTTATATAGATCTATTTTTTTCAATTATAAACATGTTTATCATTAATAGGAGCTAATCTAACGTTGAATGAAGAATACATATGTTGACTGTATTGCTTTATAAAAACGCGACAAATCCGAGCGAGTCTGAATTTCCTAAGGGACCTCAAGATTTCCTGTGCTGCGGGCAACTTTACTTTCTTTCGAATCCTTAAACGGATTTACCTGAAGGTAAAAAAGCATAATATATATTTACAGGAGAACTAGGTAAAGATAAATTTCGATTATAATTTAGTTATTCAAAGTATTTTGTTTGTATGAAACTTATGGGATGTCCATAGGTGTTCAATTAAAGCTTTTATTTATATATTTGCTAAACAGCGGAGATTTTAAAATCTATGGAACGCTTCAAAGGATCAACAAAAATCTAACACCGCAATGTCACCGTTTTAATTAAACCACGAAAATAACACCAGTCTCCCTGAATTGTACAAATACACCACCAATATCTAGATCAGCTTTACTTGCTCAGACTTGACAGTATGTAAAATAACTAACTAAACTGTAGTTAGATTGACTCTAATTACAATTGTTAGCCGTTTTATAAAACTTTAATTCTGGTTGTCCTTTAATATCTTTACTCTATATCCTTTACACTTGATCTTCAAACAGTATGTAGCGTAAACAATCGTAAATCACGTAGGTTAATCTGATAATATAAGAATGAACAAGTTTTATAAAAATAAATACAATCTAAATCTAATTCATAAATGGCACTTTTTATGCAGTGTATAATTGAAAAATTAAGTTAAGAAGAAAGTTTTCAAATGCAGTTTGGTTTTATGTATATGAAGAAAGTGTAGAACAAATTAATGTAATAGGATTTATTGTTCCAGCTTTATTGAACAAAACCAAGTATAGTATATATACTGACTATCTTTGCTACTAGATACTGATCCATGTAAACAATATAATAGGGTTGACCATTGACCATTCACAGGAATTTCATATTGGGATGGGAATAATTAGGTTTCAATTTCGACTACCCCAAACCACTAACTAAAGTATTCACGTTCAACCAAAACTATCGTTGTAGATGGTCGCTTGCTAACAATTCAGATCCTTTTTGTAATCATGGTCGTGCTTTATTGATTTTTTAAATTCAAATTATTGAAACATGCATATATACAGATACTGTAAAAATATATACTATACACTTCAGAAACAAAGTCTGAATTTTATTCCTCCATAAAAAATATATACCGTGTTTAATGTTGTACATAGAGGCTTGTCAAAATAAACAACAATATGTACAACGATAACTAAGCCTAACTAGATTTATAAGTATAGAGTACTGACCCTTAATTTAGATCAACTTACAAACGACGCGACGCCGATAGTTTTGAGTTGTAACTGACATGCTAACCTTTCTCTACCCTATGTGTATAAAATTACTGATTTCAAGTGTTTAGGTGGGCCGGTCCCGGCGGTACTGCAATGCCGGGTCAACCCGTGACAGATGTGGAGCAAACTCCTAGCTCTCCGTTATTTCCCAAAAATCAGTTTAACACACTGGTCCCTCGATGAGGGACGTATCAGATGTTAAGCTGATAAGAACAGATATTGGGGGCAATTTGCATTTATTGTTTTTTACATAAAAGAGAGATTAATATCAGATGGTAGGTACAGTAATCAGTGGTAGGTATAGTAGTCAATTCTTAATATAATACATTACATAATAATAATAATAACAATAATAGTAATAATACAGTAACATATAAAAGTACAGTATAAATATAATTACAAAGAGAGAAATATTGATAAGGGTATTTAACTTAATAATATTGGATAAACAACAGTAATTTGTAACTTAATTTTAGTGTTGCATCACCCCAGTGATGTGGTTCACATAGATGTCCCGACTCCAACTGATTGCCGTCGAGACGCAGCGGCGAGTGAGGGTTGTGGCGTACCGCTTTGTTTCAATTAATGTTCACAAAGAATGATCCCAGTGGTTTAAACAGAATGGTTGAGTTGCCACGCGCGGGTGGGAAAAAAACGTAATTGGTTAATGAGAAAAATTACAAGCAAGTTTAACAAATAATACAATATGTCTTAAATTACAGAGATGGTGTCGAACGCCTTGTCCCCGTCCTTGGGGAGCCACGAATTTCCCCGACTCGCCGCTGCACCTCGTCGTAGTGACCTTGTTGCATTTTTGGAAAATTTAATTATCCACTGCCTCCTGGATGGCATAATACGCATCGGTCCACGTGGTGTCGTGATTAGTGGGCAATAGCTGGACATACTCCGTGATCTCAAGGAATTTCTCCGGGTCGGCATCCTGGTGGTCTTGACTAAGGAGCTCAGCCCACCCGTCTACAAAATTCCCATCTGGATCGAAGTACTTGGCACACTTCATCCTCAAGGCCTCTAATCTCTCCCGGCGCACCTTGGTTAGCGGGGGTGACGCCCAATCATCTACTTCATCGTCAGATGATTCAGAGGTCTCATCATCAGAACCCCCATGCAGAGAGTATGGTGGATCCGGTGATCTTACAACAGGCGCAGAAGGAGTGCCGTTAAGAGGGTTAGAGGCCTGAGCCTGAGGAGTTTCAAGAGCCGATGCGGCAGGGAGCTCCTGGGATTTTGGTGGGCTCGTGACAGGGCGGCCTGAGGGGCAGAAAGAGGCAGAGCCAGGGTCGAGGCTGGGGCCGGGTCCGAATTGAGGGCCGATATGAGCACCTCAGATGGCTGGGCGGTGGATAGCACCGTGGTAGTGGTGTAGGGGTGGCGAACAGCCTCAGCTTGGACCAGGTTATCGTCAGTGGTAGCTTCGGCTCCTTCTTTGGTGCAGATTTAGTCTGAGGAGCATGGGGGACTCGAAGCAACTCTACCATGAGGTCTCCAGATGATTAGGAGCGTGAGCGGCTGGAAGGTGGGCTCAACAGTGGAGTACAAGCCACCTCACCATAGGACCGCCGGCGTTCATGGCCAGGCTGACGGGGATGGTGATCACTCCTCAGAAGATGGGGGGATGATGGCTCAGCTGGGGGGGGGGGGGTTGGCGGATCCTTGGCACTGGTTGAAACATGGAACAGCCGCCGTACGTCCTGGAATGATGACCAAGGAATCCACAGTCCTGACATTGAAGTGTTGCCAACCCACTCCCACCGTTCACCCTCACCACGGCCCGGATACAGATGGTCCAGACTTGAGTAGACCCCTGAGCTCTCCAACGAGTGGCCCAAGTGAATCCTCCGTGTCAAGGGTGACCAGGGAGAATGACTGGGAAACGGTCTTCAACATTGGCCTGAGGAGTATGGTTAAAAATGAGAAGTTAAAAAAGACAAACGGACTTCAGACAGAATTTACTTCAATGTCAAAGATGACCGTGGGACGTGGAAGGTAAAAGACGAACGGACGTGAGACAGAAGTGAAAGTGAGAGTCAAAGATGAAGTCAAAGTGACTTGAGGCTCAGGTGAAAGATGAGCCTGAACCTTAGAGTGAGGCTCAGGTCGAAGCTGAGAGTGAAGCTCAAATGGACTTGGAAAACATTTTGAAAAAGGGAAAAGCGAACTAATTGTGCAGAGCCTTGAGAGCTAAGGGTGTTGGGATCACGGCAGCGCAGACGGTAGATCAGCTTTCTAATACATTGAACACTGCCGCGGAGGTCTTCCTAGGCTCGACGCCTTATGAGGGAGAGCTGTTGCCTCAAACAGCCCCACCTGGGTCCCCGTCACCAATAGGTGCGTCCCACCATCTACCGGGGAACGCCGGAGTCTACTACTCGCTTCCTCTGCACACTTTGATCTTAGCCAACAGGCCGAGAAGCGATAACTGGAGAAGGTTTGGTCTAGTGTCGTATTAAAACATTTAAATAAGAAGATAATCGAGAAACAATGGAAAACATCCAACGGCAAAACTAACGTTGTTGTTATACATTGCACATCACCACAGTTCCGAGTGTGATACGATTTTCACCATCGGACACCGTAGTAAACGGGCCAGTAGGGTGCGGTCAATCGATTTACCATTCGCCATGGGACGTTTCTACTTGTGGAACGCGAAAAGGAACGTGTCCGGAACGAAGCGTATAAAATATGAAATAAAGTAATAACATCGATCGACGCGGTACAAGTAAAGAGGACACCGGGCGACGGCAGCCAATCGCCTCGACGGTGATGGCGAGAGGCGGTACGGGCGAACAGGGTAAAAACAGAGGAATAGTCAGTAGTCAGATAGTCAGATCGCTCGCTAGTCTCGTATCGGAGCGAGATGAGGTGAGAGCTGAGCCGGGCCCGGTGACGGCAGCAGCGCTCGGTGGTGGCGTGGCCGCTAGCGGTACTACACCTCAAGCCTGACGTGAGCGCGCGAGAGCCGGTCTGAGGTGTCCGCGGGGTTAGTTAACGTGCGAATAAATGAGACCGATATTCCAACTTAGATTCGTTGACGCGCGTTTGGCCAGCTAAAACGGACGGGAACAGAAACGACTGCAAAACAAGGCGTTACAGTAGGAGATACGAAATTCCTTAATTTGTTTGCCTTTTGTAAACTAAGTATACAAAGACAATCTGTATAAGGACGATCTATTGTAGTAAGAGTAAGAGTAATAAAATAGAGCTGTTATAAAAGCGGGGAGAAATATTATAAGAGAGTTCTTGCCATAAGGCCCTGGTTATTTTATAAAGATAGTAAAAGCTAAAGCTTTTTCTAAACCATTGGATGGATTTTATGACGTAAATTGGTTGTATGGATTCTGGCAAAATAGTAATATTGTCTAGTTGTTTTTGATCACGAATTAAAAAGCAACTCTCCCTAAACTGTTTTACTATTGTCTTAAATTTATCTTCAATATGTTGCATTAAACTGCGTTTTCCTAAACAATAAACTAATTGAAGGATTCAATAGCCGTTAAGTCTAAGTCTTGTGTAACATATGATTTTCAAAACATACAAATATTTAATTCAATTTTCTTAAGCAGAAATATTTTTCCTATAATGAATAGCAGGGAAGTAAGTTTTATTATAGTAGTGATGCTAGTTCTTGGTAAAAATTAGCTTCAATTGTGCACATCTTATGTTAAGGGATAGATCGTGTGTTATTTTAAATAATTATATCACAAATACTTGCATAACCGCAGATAATATTTAACTGAAAAATCTGATATTGCTTTAGATTATAACATGAGTATTCAATATTTGAAGAAACTGTTGCCGAAAAAAATACGCTTGGTACTTGAGTTTAGCGAATTAAAAGTTAAAAAACTTGACAATCCACCGGAGAGAATTCTTACTATTTACCCGCAATTTTAATCGAAAGCCAAATCGTTTGAGCTGCATATAACGGCGAAACTGATGACTGCTAATAAATACTGCTATGCCCCGAAATAGCAGTCATTTTATAACACAAAGCCTTCATCCATATTAGGCACCTAAATCAATGGATGGAATCCTAAGACGGTTTCGGGTGTATTTCTAACCTTGATACCTGCAGGAACCATCACGATCATGTCGGTATGTTATATACGATATGATATATGGACATCAACAGGATCCCACTTCTTATTTCCATGGATTTTTTATCTTGTAAGCTTCACAGTGATATATTCCTACATCAGAATCTGCTTCGGTAAGGGGTGAGTGTGTAATATTAACCCGACCTCTCTGCCCGCATATTATCCTCCCTCCCCACCACCAACCCTTATACATCACCACAGAACTCGGGATCAGTATAATTCAATATTTCCTTGTTGAGTTGCCGAAAGGTACATAGGGTAAAATATACCCTGTTTGGAGCTTTTAGCCTTCATTTTACATTTTTTGTATAAGCCTTCTCTAGTCCAACAACTATAACGAAAGTTACCAACAAGAAATATTGTGAAGTGTTTTTTTACATAGTAACATTTAAAAAAAAACTAATGATTACTTTTGGGAAATATAACCTAAGATTTAGATGGTCATGTTGTGAAGTACTGATATAACGACAGTATTCTGCATATTTTTTCTGTGGTAATTCATGAAAATAACAGATTAGAGTAATAGAAAATAGGGAATTGAATACGATTTTAAATAGCATACATTTACTAAACTAATCGGTAACGATTCTGGTATTGGATGCTTTACCGGATTAAATACGACTTTTCATACCATGACTGATTCAAAAATTAACTTTTATGACTCCACATGTTATTTTTAAACTATTTTTTCGAAAAGAGAAGTAACTATGGATTATTAAGGAAATTAAGTCCTTCCCTAATTATTTATACCATTAAAAACTATTGTAAGTATTGAAATCATACGTACTTATTTGTCAAAACTGGATACTTTTTATCTTTATGTATTATCTGAAAGCTTCTTAATATTGATAACAATGGGTCAGGTTTAGCAGGCTTTACGAAGAGGATTTTCATATACAATGCAGTGTCATATATCACAGTTGTATCCCTTGTTGTCATTTCAAATCCTTATGTTTTATCCTTGGAAAATACTATTTGGACCCCACCATTCATATAATGAGTTATCACGTATTAAATGTTTTAAATAACAAACATTAGCCAAGTATCTAATATATTAATTAGCTTAGGAATATCGTTTTCGGTCTACTACGTCGTTATTTCTGAACCGATTTGGACAATCGATGTGTCGTTTTAAAGCTTTTAAACTGCGATTAACAAAAAAATACCGCTTTAGTTTTTAAAATATTGACATTTAAAAAACCGCTCCCTGTTATTTAAATGGGAGAATATTTTTGAAGGAACTCGGCCGTAGTTTGAGAATATCATGCACCGTGTGGTCATGGAATTTGTACCAATTTGAAGCTTACACATTCTGGTATTCCCCGGAACTAAAATATTATAAATGTATTTATATAGCAACATTGTATTGACAATATTATATAGCACATCAATATGTTTACTATTATTCCTAGATGTATGACAACGCTGATTATTTTGGATTTTAAATATTTAGTTTTAGCGAATTTCCCCTATAGGGAAGAAGCTATTACCGTAGTCTGCATGGTAAGACCAAGGCCCGGGACCATGATAACTTTTCGTTTTGAGGTCCCCAGACCCCAAAAACACCATTCGTTCGAAACTGTATATATATATATATATATATATATATATATGTATATGTCCGTGAGCACGATAACTCTCGTAAAAATTATCCGATTTTGATGAAATTTGGTATAAACGTGTAAAGCAACATTTATGACTTTAAGTTCGAAAACCAGCAAGATCGCTCTATCCGAAGGGGTATTTTGGGGGGGATTTGTACCCCAAAAATGGTTTTTTTGAATTTGTTACACATAATTTTGGAAAAAGTCTAATTTTAGTTTTTCCCATTGGATTCAGCTTAAAAAAACACACAATTTCGTATTTTAATCATTTCTCTACGTCAATTGGTTACCGAGATATTGAAAGTGCTAAACACAGTACGTTGTCTAATGTTATTCTTATGGAGGAAAATGAAAATTTTACATCTCGCTTATTTATGAACGTATACTGACGAAACTTGGTATACGGCTTCATCTGGTAGTGGACCATTGATATTTGCTCAAAAAAACAATTTTTTACCAAAGGCTCCCGTAGCAGCAAACCTGCGTACTCAGCCCTATGTTATTCTTATGGAGAATAAATAACGTGTTATCAGCCTTCATTATGAAAATAAATTAATGAAATTTGGTATGTGGCTTTACCTACATGAGTTATATTGATATTTGTATAAACCCCCATTTTTTATGTTCCTTGCTTCAGCAAACCTGCATACTCAGCCGCCATGTTATTCTTATGGAGAATAATTAAAATGTCATAAATCGTTTATTTATGAATGTATATTGATGAAACTTGGTATGTGGCTTTATGTGGTATTAAGATACATATAGATGCATTGGAAATTCACTGAGTACGCAGGTTTGCTGCTACGGGGATATTTATTTCATATAATATAGTTTTAAATATTTTCAGAAAGTTTTTTGCTGTTTAGTTGGATGAGTTCAGAACAATTAATTAGAAAATATTAAAATTACACGGGTTTGAAAAAGAGGTTCGGGCATTAACAATGAAAGTAATAAATTAAAATATTTTATAGGGTGGCATTTTTGTCTATAAACCACACACAGTTTTTGCTAGGATTTTTCAACGGGAAAATGCAGAGATCTCATTTTCTAGAAGACAGAACAACTCTGATTTACCCAGGATAGAAAGCCCTTTGTTTTAGAAAACATTGTTTCCGTATCCACCACCCTCGATGACGGACCACGATTCCTTCTTCTTCCCTCTCTATAAAAATTATAAAATATTTGTTGCAAAGGATTTGTATGTTCGTTGCTTGTGTTTAGTATTGATAGGTATGCATATTTATTTACCGTTCTACCTGAACTGGCTTCACAGGACTACATAACTGGTATTGCTTTCGTAACTTGTTTGGCGAAAAGGTATTTTTTACCAGATTTGGTACAGAAAATTTTAGGTTTTCAAATAGTTTACATATTTCAATTCTTATTATATCGATATTTAAACACAATGTGCCCATAATCTTGTCCGTAACCGCGTAACGTGGGTAGCTGTGAGCAGCTATAATCATAAGAATGTACTTATAAACACATTCTGAGCAATGACAGACATTCAAACTTAATTTTTTTGGTGTTATTAAACGTTTACGCAGTACAGTGGTTACTTATATAAATATATTTACATTTTATTTTTCCATGAAGGCGTAAGAATGTTAAATACAAGGCTAGTATTACATTTACTAAACAACTACCTATTGGAAACTATGTCAAAGGATAGTTCATTATGTCCTTAACAAATATATTGCATGGCAAACATGAGTTAATGAATATTATATGTACTAAAATATATAAAAAGGTCTAATGACTAAGTATATTTAGTTTATTAGACTTATTTTATCCCACTCACCACTGAAAAATATTATATTATTTTTATTGCATCAATAATTATTTCTCATGAAGAGTTGTTTTTATGAGCAATTTATTTTAATATATCTTTAGCGGAGAAACCTATAAATATAAATACAACTGCTCGTTTTGCTTTTGACGGGGCAGTGTTTTCAAACTACTATAGAAGGTGTTATCGTATGCCTTATAGATAACACATGGGCTATAGTAGAGTTATTATAACGTTATGCCTGGAGTGGCATCTAACTGCATGCTGTTATCTTGCAAGCGCAACAGTTGCTAAAGTCTAAATAACCTTACTTATATTCAAGAACGTCAAGTATCTCCATTGGATAGATGTCTGATTTAACTTAGTGCAGTAATTTGTGGCACTATAACGAAGTAGGCGGATTTTGTTAAAATTTAATTAATAAATACAACATAAGTGGTAATAATTGCTTGTTAAAAACCATTAATTCATATCGAAAATATAAAAAAACGTTGCTATGGGTTTATAATATTAATTAATTAATTTTGTATTGTGTAAATTGTTTCTATTGAAATATGTTTTTTTATGTTGTACTTCAAAAGGAATGTTGTGTTATCTTAAAGATTATTGAGGTAATTTTCAATCTCAGATCGAGAAAATAATCCTTGTTTTTCTCAATGATAGAAAATATCCGCAATAATTTCTTAAATGACATCGACTCACCATCACTAAAAATGAATTTCAACACGGAATTTTGCGACTAATTTTCAATTTGAGTTTGTAATGTTACATAATTTATATTGATGAAGGACAATTAATATTAGAAAATATAGTATTAAATTCTTACTTACCAGAGTGCTGTATATTTACAAGAATTGCGTATAGCGCTAAGGGTGATAAGACCTCCCTGTTGTATCGGAGAAGTAACAAATCTTTGACCCCGGAGCAATAAAACTCGAGTGAAAAACCTTTACAGCCTCTAGATAAAAAACAAAGGCGCCGTACCGCCAGAGTTCTGGGTTTTACAAAAAAATGGATGCAATATTTGAGTTTTCCATTATTTTTTCCTTTTTCAATAATAAAGGTTTTAGCATGATTAATAATGTCCCATATACACATATATATATATATATATATATATATATATATATATATATATACACCTACTCATTAACTTTAAAGAAAGCTATAGTTAACATCTTTGTAAACATCGTAAATAAATTATATGTTTCACCATAAATGTCCCCACTATAAGCCCTGAATGGCATACATAACGTACGCGTAGATTAACTGCACCACCTAAAAAAAGGAATAACAGGAATACGAGTATAGTGGATTTTTATACACGTGTTTGGTCGCTTTCAGTGGCCTATTATCGGGAGGAGGATAGATGACACAAGAGCTTCCAGCCAATAATAAGGTTCCACACTGTCACTGTTGCCATTTTGCCGTATGACATATCACTCGAATTGTATCAGCTGGTGTGCAGTTTGGAAATGCAGCACAACTACTATTGGCTAGTATCGGTTGATATACCTGTAAACCACGCCCTTAACTGCCTTCTCTCTTGCTCGTGGGAATAGAGACTATTTAAGCATACCCCTAGTAGGCACAGAGTTATCTAGCGTACACAATAGACCACTCAACCACTCTCACAAGATTGAACCTCCAACACCTGACTGGGAGTGTTGCTGGTATATTAATGGTCTAAGAAACCTGAAAGGAGTGAATGGAAACAATATCAGTTCGCAAAGGGTTAAGTATTGAACTGAGGTCCAGTGCGTTCCTAATTTGATTTAGTTAAATGACCTCAAATTCAAAATGAACGACAGTTTTAATAGTATGATATCAGACTTTTTTTATAAATGTAAATATTGGTTTTTAAATCGCGTAGAGAACCCATATGTTTATATTGTTAATTGATATTTATTTATCCGTTTTCAATTCGTAATTATTGTACAATTGAATACGATACACAGTAGCTAATTACGTTAACTTCAGTCCCTTTTTACGTTTCACTGTAAAGCCTTAGTTTAACTTGGAAATCAACCACTAAGAAACAGGTCAAAGAAAACCTAGAGATAATTTGCACCTCTTGATAAAAAGCTAGCAGACAGTTTGAAGAGTCGCAGCAATAACATGCAAATACGCGTCACAGCCTGAGTGGAGCTGTGAAATATCGCCTCCGGGTGTCGTTACCTGCTCATTGCATTTGGTGGTTTATCTTTATAATATTTGTATCATACAATGTGTAGGTTGTAGAATACATATACAGGGTGTTACAAATAAGCGTCACAGCCTGAGTGGAGCTGTGAAATATCGCCACCGGGTGTCGTTACCTGCTCATTGCATTTGGTGGTTTATCTTTACAATATTTGTGTCATACAATGTGTAGGTTGTAGAATACATATACAGGGTGTTACAAATACGCGTCACAGCCTGAGTGGAGCTGTGAAATATCGCCACCGGGTGTCGTTACCTGCTCAGTGCATTTGGTGGTTTATCTTTACAATATTTGTATCATACAATGTGTAGGTTGTAGAATACATATGCAGGGTGTTACAAATACGCGTCACAGCCTAAGTGGAGCTGTGAAATATCGCCACCGGGTGTCGTTACCTGCTCATTGCATTTGGTGGTTTACCTTTACAATATTTGTATCATACAATGTGTAGGTTGTAGAATACATATACAGGGTGTTACAAAAAAGGTGAACTGGCTATATATTTTCGGATTTTACACTAAAAAATAAGCAAAAAAAATCGGAGTTAATTTTTTCTAAATTCCGCTCCGTTTAGCGTCAGTTGGTCTGTTTGTGTTTTTTACTAAATTTAGTATATCTTTTGAACCATTAATGGTACTGTTTTTAAACTTGGCATGCTTCACGCCTATACGTAATAATATTTTTGGTATTGAGTTTTAGGTTTCTATCTTTCACTGTTTCGAAATGGTGGTCATTTTTGTTTTTAAAAGCTAAATATCTTAAAAACCTTAATAATTAGCAAAATCCAGTAAGGATGCAAAACGTTTTCTCCTTTTGTTCCAAAGATAAAGATTTAATGGTTTTAATAATAGAATCATAATAACTGAGATATTGTGATTTTTGTAAGTTAAAACCTGTTTTTTCCCATTTCTGGACTAAAACATAATGTTTTAACTGATAAAAATCACAATTTTATTGTTACAATCCTTATACCATTATTTTTGGGAGAAAAATTCAAAATCTTTTGAATTCCTACTGGTTTTTGCTGTTTATTAAAGTTTTAAAGATATTTAGCTTTGAAAAACAAAAATGGCCACCATTTTGAAACGGTGTAAGATGGAAACTTGAAATTCAATATCAAAACATCATGAAGTGTAGGCATGAAGTATGCCAAGATTCATAACAGTACCATTAACTGTTCAAAAAATATACTAAATTTAGTAAAAACACAAACACCCAGACTGGTGTTAAACGGAGCGGAATTTAAAAAATGTCACTCTAAATTTGTTGCTTATTTTTAAGTGTATAATCCGAAAATATATAGCTAGTTCACCGTTTTTGTGACACTCTGTAGGGATACAAATGTAATGTAAATAACCCAAAATATTTAATTTAAGAATATACATGTCTTTAAATGTTTAAAAGTAATCTTTATGCATTATTTATCAATCAAGGGTAATTTGTTTCGGTAGGCTTACACCCTACCCTTGTCGGTAGGAAAATATTAAGCTTGTCTCTTAATTCATAATCAAAACCACACAAATTATAATTTAGTGAACGACAATCACTTATTTATTGGTCGACGTTGACTGGTGGCACCATCTTACAGCGACATGTTTAACTAACTGAAAATAGGTGTTTCAAGGTGCAAGCATGGGTAAATCTAGTTAAATGTAACTCTATTGAAGTATATTCTGTAATTACAACCACAAGTGAACTAGGCGCTCAATTAAAGAATTCAATGTGTGATTGATAAAAGCATTGTATTTTCCAATTTTTCCCATTATTTATCAAACATCTGAGAGAATTCTTTTTTTTTAGAGCTTCAAATCGCCTTTGTATAACCTTACATAATAATGAATACAAACTAGTTTTTCAGTTTCCCATGAATACTGTTTCCTAAGTTTAATGATTTAATTTACTAAAGGTTTCACAACAACAACCTCAAACACGTTTTAGTTTTCTTTGACTGGCTAATGTATTCAGGCATATACCATTTTACAAGTTGTATATTACTTATGTCCATTTTTGAAATATCAAAAGTGAAAGTGAATATTATACATTTTGACCAAATACACATATTTAATTTCAACCCCCATTTTATAATAAATGTCGAATTAGTTTTATGGGTTGCTCAATTGTTATATGTATAAAGAAGAGTATTGCAGAAAGTACCCTTCCCAGCAGCAGAATATATTTCCATCCGTCCCATATTGATATTGATAAAATACACTAAGCCGTGAACAATGTGTGTTTGAATTTTGTTGCAAGCTACAAAACAATAAGCAAAGCGAGTCTGGGGATGAGTCAAATTAATCCTAACGGACGAATAAAATGTTAACTCGGACGGATATTGTTTTTGTATTTGTTTCGATTTATAACGACTACATTAATTACAATGTCATGTTTATTACAAGATATCTGTAACAAATAGATACAACATTTTAATCTCATAACCTTTCTTTGATTAAAAATGAAAGGGATACCTAATGACCTGATAAAAGGTACTGGTCGTAATAAAAGAGATTATGCTTTATTGATTAAATCAGTGGCAATCTAATGGTAATTCAATGGTGTACGAACACCAATTAACTGAGAGGTTTCATGCTGATTTTCAGTAATTTTGTGACTAAAAATTGTAAATCCAAACACTCCAGCTGAACGCAAATTTGGCACATTGGGGCGAGGGAACAAATAATAACGTCTCAAGAGCAGTTTCCTGAGAGAGTAGTGTCTCAAATTCACTTTCCAAATCCTCCAAGAAGCCCTAATCTTTCACTTTTTGACACATTCTTATGGATTCTTAAGGATCAATTCTTCAGGCTGGTGCCTCGAAGTCTAAAGGATCTGGAGCAAAACATCACATATTCTGATGGATATAATTTCAGAATAATATTCAAGTTTGGTTTTGATAATGATCGAACGTGTAAATTATGTAATAAAATATTTTGGTCAACTTGTAGTAGATGAGATTTAATGATTGAATAGTTTTTGTAGACAATATTAATAGTAAGTACTATTAAAATATGATAACCTGTTTGGGACATTCTATACGCTGTAGGTAGTTGGTAAAATAAGGAAATACTAAACATTTTATTATATTTTATAACCCAAATAATTATTAATAAACATTATTATGCAACTAAGACTCTATCCCATGTCATCCTCTTCAGCCATGAATGTGTGGTCAATAAATACTTTATGCGACTCTCCAGCCAACATGGATGATGGATGCAGTGTTTGTTTGTGATAACATCCGCTGATAGCCTTATCATACTGTCGCTTTCAAACAATTATTGAAAACAGTGATAGTTTTATAAATAACGCAAAATACTAGTGTATATACATTTTCCTACAATAATTTTTTGTACAACATTCAAGTCAAGGTTAGGATATATTAAAAATACACTGAGGTGTTATGAGTTTGATGAATTTGAAAATAAATTAGATTATCCTAATGGTAAGTGTCATAATGGTAAACTTAAAGCGTTAGCAGTTGCAATTCCAGGTTGTTTACGAATCAAATATTAAGTTAACCTATATACAAATACTTAATTGGAGAAAGTATTTTCTTCGTCACGATTTTCGAATTAAAGTTCTTTGGTGAAAGTATTTGTTTTTATTCTCTCTAACACCCAATTTGTGTATGTCTGTCTGTCAGTTTGGATGTTTAGAGTCGCTTAAACTCCACTCTGAGCTTTAACTAGGCAAGACGAGACCTAATTCAAAGCTGTAAAGTTGTGCGAATAAATTATTCAAAAATGTAGTATCAAACCATCAGATTTACTTTAGGGTACTTCCTACTGACCTATAACTACTGCAGTGTTTTACTGATCATTTAGGATTTAAATAGGAGAATGTGTGTCAGTTTTCTGATACCGTTTATGGTGATACTATGATAAAGTTCAAATAAACAGATTCTTGATATGACCTTGAAGATTTGATCATGACATTTGGCCATGATCCACTTTAATGCCATATAAATCACCGGCTTTTCTATAAAACTGTATTTTTTTAATTAGCATAAAGCCTCTATTATTTTAACTATTATAGTCTCGATTATAAATGTTCAAGTCCTCTCGACAAATCCTATAACGTCAAAACGTTAACTGAAGAAGGATCATAATGTTATTTAATCCTTAAATTCCACCAAGAATAAAGGATAAAAAAAGGTTGCCGTCCATTGATGGCCCGGGTATCGTGGTATACTGATTGTGTGAACAAAAGGGCTGTGGATACAGTCCTAAGCTATGAAATTCTCCCAACATTTCAATGTGATATTCTCCCACTGAAAAGTTGTAAATCAAATATAGTACAAAGAATTGATTACATTTTGTTATTTATTTTTTGAGAGTTTAAATTGCTTCAAATGTTTTACGTTTACTTAACTTTAAACGCTGTATTTATTTATTTTGATTGTGTTTTTCTTAGTTAACGTTTTAGAACTTCTAAATCATTTGGATATAGGGGATGTGTGTTAGCTAGTTACCAAAGGTAATTTATAAACGTTTTTCTAAACGAGAATGGTAAAAATTAAGCGTTCTTTTAAACTAACAAAACTCCTACTCTGATTTTAAAATAAACAAATGCAACATCTAATATATATAAAATATTCCCTTTCATATTAACGCACAGTCTCAGCACAGGGCAACTGATGAAAACACATGTAATAACACCCATAAATGAAACAAATCCAAGCAGTACACTAGACCCGGCAGCCGCAGTTAACTTTGATTACAATTCTAATGCGTGTAGGTTACTTATTGTCCGAGCAGTGATACAATCGAGGTCAATGAAGCCCTTCAGTAACCCCTACAGTGTGTACAGGATGTATTAGAAAAGTGTACTGTAACTTTGCCAGCGAGTTTGTTACAAGCAATACACTAGACCCGGCAGCCGCAGTTAACTTTGATTACAATTCTAATGCGTGTAGGTTACTTATTGTCCGAGCAGTTTTACAATTGAGGTCAATGAAACTCTGCAGTAACACCTACAGTGTGTACAGGATTTTTTAGAAAAGCGTACTGTAACATTGCCAGCGTGTTTGTTACAAGAAATACACTAAGCCCGGCAGCCACAGTTAACAGCGTTTACAATTCTAATACGTGTACGTTGCTGATTGCAAGAGCAGTTTTACAATTGAGGTCAATGAAACTCTGCAGTAACACCTACAGTGTGTGCAGGATGTTTTAGTAAAGTGTACTGTAACTTTGCCAGCGTGTTTGTTACAAGCAATACACTAAACCCGGCAGCTGCAGTTAACTGTGTTTACAATGTTTACAGGATGTTGAAGAGATGTGACCTGATACTTTAACACCGTGTTTGTTACAAGCAATACATTAGAAACGGCAACCGACCGCAGTTAACAACGTTTACAATTCTAATGCGTGTACGTTGCTGATTGCCCGAGCAGTTTTACAATTGAGGTCAATGACGCTCTGCAGTAACCCCTACAGTGTGTACAGGATGTTTTAGAAAAGTGTACTGTAACTTTACCAGCGAGTTTGTTACAAGCAATACACTAGACCCAGCAGCCGCAGTTACCTGTGTTTACAATTCTAATGCGTGTACGTTGCTGATTGCCCGAGCAGGGATACAATCGAGGTCAATGAGAAGCCCTTCATTAACCCCTACAATGTGTACAGGATGTTTTAGAAAAGTCTACAGTAACTTTGTCAGCGTGTTTGTCACAAGCAGTACACGAGACCCGGCAGCCGCAGATACCTGTGTTTACAATTCTAATGCGTGTACTTTGCTGATTGTCCGAGCAGTGATACAATCGAGGTCAATGAGAATTCCTTCAGTAACCCCTACAGTGTGTACAGGATGTTTTAGAAAAGTCTACAGTAACTTTGTCAGCGTGTTTGTCACAAGCAGTACACGAGACCCGGCAGCCGCAGATACCTGTGTTTACAATTCTAATGCGTGTACTTTGCTGATTGTCCGAGCAGTGATACAATCGAGGTCAATGAGAATTCCTTCAGTAACCCCTACAGTGTGTACAGGATGTTTTAGAAAAGTCTACAGTAACTTTGTCAGCGTGTTTGTCACAAGCAGTACACGAGACCCGGCAGCCGCAGTTAACTGTGTTTACAATTCTAATGCGTGTACTATGCTGATTCCCCGAGCAGTGATACAATCGAGGTCAATGAGAAGCCCTTCAGTAACCCCTACAGTGTGTACAGGATGTTTTAGAAAAGTCTACAGTAACTTTGTCAGCGTGTTTGTTACAAGCAGTACACGAGACCCGGCAG
Source organism: Allygus modestus (assembly GCA_963675035.1). Lineage (NCBI taxonomy): Eukaryota > Metazoa > Arthropoda > Insecta > Hemiptera > Cicadellidae > Allygus > Allygus modestus. Next base: position 427,223,341 of record OY776111.1, read on the forward strand.
CCGCAGTTAACTGTGTTTACAATTCTAATGCGTGTACTATGCTGATTGCCCGAGCAGTGATACAATCGAGGTCAATGAGAAGCCCTTCAGTAACCCCTACTGTGTGTACAGGATGTTTTAGAAAAGTCTACAGTAACTTTGTCAGCGTGTTTCCCCTACAGTGTGTGCAGGATGTTGAAGATAAGTGGCCTGATACTTTTTCAGGGTGTTTGTTACAAGCAATAAACTAGACCCGGCAGGCGCAGTTAACAGCGTTTACAATTCTAATGCGATTACATTGCTGATTGTCCATTACAGTGTTGCAATTGTCGTCAATGAAGTTCTAAAATACACCCCTTTATGTGTGTACAGGATGTTGAAAAAAATAACTGATACTTTCCCAACGTGTTTTTTAAATCATTGAAAAACGTGCCCTTTAACCAAAAGTTCTAAAATTCTCCGGTTCCCATTGCGAACTTTGTTTCCTTTAAGCAAATTATAACTCTGGCGAATTTTACCTTTCACAATATACACTAATGAAGACAAATCTTGTACCGGCAGAAAACTGTTATCCTCAAGATATGTGCTTTTATGTAACCTATCAACGCAAATCCACTCCTCCACAGATTTTCAAATTGCCATTGTTAATGTTATGGAGTTACAGATTGCTTTATGGGCACCTGATATTTTTGTCGGAGAAAGCTGTACAAGTATTTATTCTCTTACATGCCATTATACTTATTAGCATTTTTATACTGTCAATCACTTAACTATATCGCACTCTTAGAAGGTTTGATGGTCGAATTGAAGTTTCGATTACCGCGCTTGACATTTCGAATTTTTTGAAAGCGACTTAGACACTTCACGATAGAATTACATACAGACTCGGTCTTAAAACCAATTCTGGATACCACAAACATACAAAAATTCACTTTAATACATTTTAACTGAATTCACGAGGTGGAGTTTATACGCCGAGTCACTTAGCTTGGTCCAAAGCAATAATCAATCAGCAGTTTGTATTACTAGTTCAGTGAGAAAAATAATACTTTTGCGCTCACTATTAGAGATCAGTTGTTTTACAATGTGTTTTTAGATTGTAAAGAAACAATTTAGGCGTTGTTGTATGAAAACATTATTTTATTCGACCAATATATTTTTATTTGTAACCGGAATGCAGAGAAAGCATGGTAACAATTTATAATCATCTTTCACCTGAGCCGCTAAGAAACATGTTCTGGAGAGTTATTGAAACAATCCCTAACGAAAACTAACGGCAGAAGCATTTAATGGGCACACAAGGCGGTCCATTAGTCCATTAGTTGCCGGTCCACAACAATCAATTGCCCTTCCACTGTTGTAATACATGTTGATTGTTGAGTGGCCGTGCAATAGACACTCGTAGAGATTGATGAAGCCCAACAGAAGACGCCTCTTATTACGTAAGTGGATAACACATATACAGTGGAACAACCAGTCTTGTTAGTTAATGACATACAAAATTGTAGCTTGAAGATGAAAACAACCTCGAACCGGCCGTCTATATTGAGGACGAATTGGATCACTGACGGAAAAGTAATTTAAACCATTTGTCAAATTACCTAAGAATGCAGTACAGAATGTATTTTTGAGTGTCAGACATTTTCCGTGGTTAATTCTTGAACCACGAACACACCTTAGCCCTTAACTCAAAAATATTGCTCGGTATGATTTTTATAAACCATTGGACCACCACTCTTGGTACTCTTGGTTATTCTTTCGTCTAATAATGGAACTGGATCTCGAAAAGAAGCCTTACTCAGCGTTTATTCTGGAAATACCAACAAATGTATTTATATTTCATGGCACATAAAATCAAAACATCTAATATTTAATAACATAATATTGTGTAGGCCTAGAATGAAAATTAAATTATTTTTGACAAAGGATTCACTAATAATAATACGACTTGTTTTAAATAACTAATTAAGCTTAACCTGCATTCTTAAACGATTGGTATTATTAATGAAAGCAAAAACATAATCCTCTTACAACTGGCAATATAACACCTGAGTATTAATACATAATCATAACAAATATTTAGTTATTTAAACTGATGTCAATAAAATTTAATAAATTTCATCTTTTAAATTTATTTTACTGTTTTTAATTAATTTAAATCATCAATTGTGTTTTATAATATTCAAAAATCTTCTTTATATCACTATTTCGACATATTATCGTATTCCCGAGGATTGATAAAAGATGAAATTCGATCGGGATACCGGCATACGGGATCCCGGGATTGGATTCCCTAGCATGGAGCCTGCCTTGAATAATTCCAAAGTATAATTGCAGAGAAAATTTTGTAAAGGTTTAAGTTGTTGATTTTGGTTCTATTAAGGTTATATAAATAAGGAGAGTTCAGGAAATGAATTATGGGAAAGACTTAATTTAAAAAAATACTTTAACCTACTCAATAGTTCTAGATTTTGCTGAGAATCAATATGGTTAACCTCAAATTATGGGGTAATTATGGGGGTAATTACCACAATACCTCACCAACTGGATATTTCTGGTTATTTTTGGTATGTTTGAAGATTTTCTAATTTTTCGTAGGTATTTTTTTGTGTACGGTTCAGTATCACAATAATAATCGTAGTAATTTGTCACAAATGATATGATCAGTATTATGTCATCGTAAGAAGATATGCTTGTAAATCGTCTAAGTTTACATGCCAGTGTCACATGTCGCACAGGCAAGTAGTTTATTAAGCCTAAATATAAACAGCCAAATACAATAATTATAATATTGTGGGATATCAATTACGCTACATAAACTAGACATGTTATCATGTAATTACGTTCTTGTATAATGTCATATAGAAAAACAAATTTGGAACATACAATCTCTTATTTGCCTTTATCTTTCTGTTAACACTTGCAACAGAAAAGCTTCACCTGTTTGTTGGTCGGGATACGAGGGCGGAAGCGATGTTTCTTCAGACAAAGAGGCTGCAGCCCGGATAAGAAGATTTTATTCTTTCTTGTTACGACATTAATGCACTCTCAGAAGATTTGTGCTTGTTCTTTGTTACTGTAAAGCTGAAAATGCCTAAAAATAGTGTTGCTAAAAATAGTCAGTGCAATTACGAACACGTTCACTGTTATGGCTTAACACGATAAATTTGTCCAACCATCTACAACTCTTATAATTAATTATTAATACGTGCGATTTAAAAATACTGGAACGTGAAGGACATTGTTTCATCGTGCTTCAGATCAACGAACAACAGCATAAATTAATTAATGTTTTATTTTTATATAAGCTATAGGTCGAGGACCACAAAACTATCTTATCTGAACAGTATTATAAGTTAAAATTTTCAATCAATATTGAGCCTTCAAATTGTTTAAATAAACATAAACAGATGTTACTTTTTTGTCAACAATCATTACAACAATTTTCCATCCAAGGCTTTCGTTACTTTGATAGGTATAAATTTGTTTGGAGTTTATAGGCGGAAATACATACTAATCCAATATTTTTTAATTTAAATAAACTCTTTTAATTGATTAAATGTATCATATTAATATTAATTGTTCAAATTTCCGTGGAGTGGTAGGGGTTTGAAATACAAAATAAATATAAACATATTTTTGCTTAATTCAACCCTACTAATACTTCTAATAACAATACTTAATACACTATTATTATTTCAACTACTAAAACCACTTTTTAATTTTATTTATAAAGTTAGGTTTTAGTAATATTATTTCTCCTTCGAACAATAAGAATGATAAATAATCTGGTTTACATTGGGTTGTATAATATTCAAACGACAAATCTAGATACCGCAGTTTGTCATTGTCACAGCCAACTCTCTGTTACTGCCTCTGGAATTGTCGTCTTAATTTATGAATACATCTTTCAAACTTTTTTAAGCTAAATCATTTTGAAGATTATATTTTTGTAAGTGGTTTTACAGCCGGTGAGACGAAAACTGTGGAGTGATGGTTTTGTTGCTAAAACATGTTTTATTTGGTTTATTATTACATGTTTTATTTTTATATCCAGCCCTTTAGATATTTTTAATCCAAACCAGTTTGTTAAAAGTTTGTTTGTTAGCCAAACAACTTTTATGGCAACATATTAAACCATAAAAGCAAAATTTAATTAAGTTATTCAGTTAAAACAGTTAAATATAAGGTTAGGACTAAAAAAACATTTGCTTTATTAGTTTCATGGTATTGTATTTTTTCCCAACAAAAATAGTTTAACGTTAATATTTAAAAAACAATCAATTTGATTATAACCTAAAGACGTTTTTAGGACTTCGTTAATTATAAGTTTTATGTATTTTCGTTTTAATAACAGGGGATATTTTCCTAAAGCAGACATGTTTCTAGTGAGATTAATAGAATGATAAATTCTATTAATCTTCACCTAACCCTTTCCAACTTTATTTTATACTGGCAATTCTCTTGGTACAATTTAAATACCTATAATATATTCCCCTTATAATATTAATATAACCTAACTTTATAAATAAAATTAAATGTGATTTTAGTTGTTGAAATAATAATAGGATAGGCAGTATTGTCATTAGAAGTATTAGTAGAGTTGTATTAAGCAAAAATATGTTTAGATCTATTTTCTATTTCAAAACCATGAATTCACTCCATGAAAATTTGAACAATTAATATTAATATGTTACATTCAATCAATTAAAAGATTTTAGAGGCGGAAATACATACAAATCCAATAATTTTTTAATTTAAATAAACTCCAAACCAATTTCTACATATAAAAGTAACGGAGGCCTTGGATGGAAAATTGTTGCAATGATTGTTGACCAAAAAGTAATATCTGTTTATGTTTATTTAAACTATTTAAATGCTCAATATAGATTTAAGATTTTAACTTACAATCCTATTCAGATAAAATAGTTTTGTGGTCCTCTTATGTGTATCGCTTATTTTTATTCGGGATAAAATTAGAGAACCAGATTGAAAAAGATCGCCTTGTACCATACCTTTTCTATATTTACCGTCATAAGGGTACATAAGAGTATTAAATTTTGTAGTAGTAATGTTATCCTGAGTAATTGTAACAACACGTTTCATGCTACTCAAGAAATTATTCATTTTATTCATAATTCTATTTTATTTACAGTTAATTTATCGAAGATTTGTATACGAGTATCACATTAAATTCTGATATTCACTGGGCAGGGCAAAGCCTATAATACCGAAATGGAGTCATAAAGAGACACATCCAATGAGCGATACTCATCACGGCAAACCGCGCAGAGCCAACATTCAGTTTTACACGAAATAACGCTTTTGTTTGTTTATCGATGTGATAAATTACGACCTATCAATTCAAATATGCGTCATTAAACAGCCAACGATAACACAAGAGGCGGTAAATATCACTAAATTGGCATTGGCAATGACGCAAATTTAGGCTTGTTATTAAGTTTAGGTTTGAAATAGCTCATGACTCATTCTTCGTATGGGACCTCGAAGTCATAAACAAAAATTCAAATTTTATTTACTGTTACCGAACTAATCATCAATGATTCTGTATATAATATTAACATGGGGTTAGAACTTTCGATCGTCAATCTTGTACTTTATTTTTAACAAATGTATTTCTGTAAATAGATTAGAATATAGTAAATTGACTTATTCTGAAATTTCAACATAAATATACAAATTTTATAAATTTTGTTATAACTTATAAGTCAGGCTTTTCGTTACAAGTCGAGCTTCATTATAACCAGACACTAACATTGGCCTGTAAGACGAAGGGATTAATAGGTAGTATTTCTAAATTTGTTTGTGTTCCTACATTTTATACCTCAATTCTCAACTCATCACAGTTTCCTATGCAAATATAACTATAGACTACAGTTAATACATTCCTAAACCTTAATAACGTTTAACGATGAGGGCTATGAAACATACGAGAAGTACGGAGCTATTTGGTATAAAATAAAAACACAAGTATTGTAGGATATAGGATTGTTCGTGTGCATTGACCCGCCTGTTTTAAGTTGGTTGAACTGGTCGTTGTAAGATGGTACCACCACTATGTTGTCAAATATGTTAGCGAGATTTTCCCATTAAATTTACATTTTATGGTTTTTAATGGTTTTCCTTAGCTTTTATCAGTGAGGATATTATTCAAATTGATGGCTCAGTTACTAGTTTTGATAAAGTATTAGTGGGTATTTGGCCTACCAATAAAATATATCTTTCATATATAATATTTAAAGATAGTTAAAATACCAGTGGACTGTATTATACAGTATATCCTGACATGAATAATATCAAAAATTATAATATGATATGATAAATATGATATGTTAGCTTTGACCTAAGCCAGCTATAGCCAAACTAAGTTTATTCAAACAGTTTTAATTTAAATTAGGCTATGTATCTATAGTCAATGCATTTATCATTTATACAAAAACATGCAATCGATTAATCAACTATAAAAATTAGTAAATAGGATACTTACGAATTTTTATGAATTCACGACAAGTAAATTCACGGGTTAATCTATATTGAAATAACTAACCCTACAATCATCATTTACAGCGATTAACTACAGAAGGAATGAATTAGATTTAGAGTTCTTTTTAAGTACTGTGGAGTTTACCAGTGTACCAATTCTTTCTTTTCGGATCCCAGTCCATCCATCAATTCCTTGTCAGACAGGTTAGCCGAAAGCGCTACGGCAGTGTGTGTACAGTAATCCCAAGGTTGGGTTCAAGGCCCGAGTAGGGGTCATAGTACCACTATAACTCAAATCCTTTTTAAAAGCATATATTATTGTTTAAACAATAAAATAATTTTTCAAGTGGAAAAACTGTTTTTTTATTAAGATTTTTAATTAGTCATTTTTAAAGGTGCACACCCTGTATTACTGGGTATTATTAGCAATCAGGAAATATTATTATCATTCAATATTATTATAAATCTATAATGCCTGTGACAATTTATATATTCTAATTGTATTTATCAATTACAGCTATATAAATAGATTAAACCTTTCGCTTGATTTCTCCACAATGAATTCCGTCAAAAAGTAAAGGTCCTGGAACCAAAGGTTTTTATCTGAGTTATTAAACCTCCAGGCGGCCAATAACGTTTTAATCACGTAGTATTGTGTAATTGAAGCTTTGCAAACTAAATTTTATGTCCGTTCCCTTTAAAAAAAGATCAATTCAGAAGTACTAATACTGTTTTATTACAAGATTGAAAAAATTAAATCCACAGCAAATGACTGGGGCGGTCAAATTATATTTACTTATTTACACACCAGTTTAGAAGTTTAGAAATAACTGAATAATGCTTATCTCTTACTTTTGTATTTTTTCTTTATAATACATTTTACTGTGTGTCTTGTTTTCATAATATTTTACATATTTTACTTAATCAATACGTCTACTATCCAACACGATTCTATTCCAGCCATATAACTAACACATTATATTTGACTAACCTCATCTTTTATATTTTACTGAAAATTTTAGCTTGTGCATCAAAACAACAAATCAAAAATCTTAATATTAATAGTTTTTCCAATACTAACGTCAGTTGGAGTTGGACAGGAGTGGACGATGTTGGATCCAGAGGATATCCAGTTCAGCTTCGCCCTGATCCAATTACAGTTTAAACAAGGTTTTGCCGCCAGTTGTAATTTTATCACCATCTACGAGATATAATAAAAAATTGTTAGAGAATTTGTAACACAATTAACAAAAATAAACATAAATAAAATAATTTTGTCAAACAAATTTTCGAACACATGTTTGCTGAAAAATGTTGTTCTTTGTTGTTTTTTTACAAAAATATCTATTTTAATTCTTACCCAAAACATTTAGGGTAATTTTTGATATACTAGCAATTTTGTAACTGTAATATATATTATACGAGTCGGTTCTAAACAATCGTATACCTACTGAGCGTGCATGTTTTTTTATAAGTTTTTTTATAAATATTTTAAAAATTCCATTATTTTTAATCGTATCAGTTTATAAATATATTTGAAATTCCACTTGCGTTTTGTTTAAAAATATTTGTATTTGTGGCATTTAAGAATTGTCACTAATATATTTACTCAACAATTTCTGATCTCTACAAAATACAAGTACGTTTTTATAAAACACACGATAGGGCATAACAACTCCACCTCCCAACCCCTATGAATGAAAAATAAAAACACTAATGAATGAAAAATAAAGTCTTCCCATTAGGTTATATAAATTTAAAGCTCACAATATAAACATTTCTATAAAAAATCATCATAAACCAAACGTACCAAAAAGTTTAAAACACGAATAAATCCAAATATTGCTCCAACATATGGTATCAGTGGCGTATAATGCACAAATATAATGTTAGAAACAAACCCTTTACCAGTTGTAGGAAACCAATACTAGCTAGACTACAGGGTGCAATACTACCTCAGCTCATATTACATACCGATATTACTGCAAGTGCAGATGCAATTGTGAGACACTCCCCAGACTCTACTTCCTCGTACGGTTAATATAATATGTTTTATTTGGTTTTGTTTATATTGAGTTACATCCTAGTACCAAGTAAACGTTAGCGAAGTATTTTCCAATCTAAAATGTTCTTGGTTATTGTTATCGCGTTCAAGATATCCTGGATTTTTACAGCTTAATGCAAATTAATCGTACACAATTCCTTATTTATTTATTATAATACAAATATTTTCTGCATAGTATTATAGAGAGATTGCTAATCTAGTTGACAGCGAACTTTTAACCAAGGAACTTTTACGACTAAACTTACATTTTGAATTTCGAATTTAAAACGTCCATCCATTATGTTAACATTACAACCTTTAAGATAAATTATGTGACACCCCCAAGTAATGTCCTAATATTTTTATTACTTGCGGAAATTATAACAAATATATTCATTCAATATATTTGAAAGGGTTTTCCCGCATCAACATATTAAAACGTAGATGGTGGATTTGCCATTTCAGTAAATTCATTTGAAATTAGTGATTGAAAAAAGGCACGGTCCAGTAAACTATTAAAAGATACTTCTTGAAGTTCTAAAATTAATAGATATTACAGTGGCTCCTTGTACAACTGATTTTGTTAATAGGTTAGAGATTAATCAAGATCCAACTATTTTTCAATTCAATCAATTTGTACGGCAATAGTGCATATTTAAAATAATTTCAATAGAGGCTTTTATAAAATCGCAAAGCAAAGAGGTGTACAGGATAACCTGCTGCATGAGCACCACCATGGGACACTTACACTGTCATTGAATTATGAAGACGAACGATTTACTCAGGTGATGTGGAAGTCATATGATCTCTTTATGTGTTTAGTCTTTGAGTTTAGGAGTTAATTTTCACTAAAACCTTTTAATCTTATGTAAATTTGATATTTATTAACAGTTCTCTTCACTCCTGAGATATTCAAGTTAATTACATAATATATTATATGAGAGGGATACTAGGACGCGGTACAATTATTACAAAGTGCAATGGTTCGTATGTTGTTCGTTTGTTGGTTTCTGGCTGGGAGTAGGAGTGTCTTAGAATCTTCTATTCCCTCTCATAGAATCATATCCTATCCCTCTCATATTATATATTATGTAACTAACTTGAGTACCTCACCAGTGAAGAGCACTGTTAAGAATTATCAAATTTACGTAGGATTAAAAGTTTTTAGTTAAAATTAACTTGTTTAGTTATTGTCAACTCTATGCCAAATTGATTCTATGCCAAATTGACTCTATGTCAAATTGATTATTGATTCTATGCCAGATCGACATTGGGTACAACAAATGTAAGTGTTCACAAAATTGGTACCGGTAAGTCATTTTGTTTCCAGTACGACCAACCACTCTTCACCTTTGTACCCACTTGTTTTTCTGAGGGCTAGATTCTTGAGATCTGAGACTTCCGGCAGAGTCTGGACATCCATTCAAGTATGAGTCCTTTGACGAAGTAATAGAATCCTTGCCTGTCCTATGCCATCTGGGGGTGCCTGGGAGGAAGGGCTCTTACCCTTCCAGGAGTTACTGGGGTTACTGGGAGGCAGGTTTGGGGTGTATTTAATGAACTATTGTAGTCTTATTATTGTAGAGGGCACACAAACAGAATCCCTGGGGACTCTCAATAATACTATAATACTAATAAAAATCCTGAAAGCGGAATGGGTTGAAGGGCTCCTTAGGAGAGGAGTTCCTTGCCTGATGGGTCCAAGGGTCATCCAGGTTAGAGAGAACCATGGATAGCGCGCAGCCTAGAACCGGGAAGCTGAACAAGGTTGATGAGTCTCTCTCTCCATCTCTCTCTTTTTCATCTTTAACCCCCTATCTTTTTTTTTGAACCCTCTATCCTTGTTGGGTTGACTTGCTTTCTCTGTACCATATTTCCTTTTCCTGTAGTTTTCTTTCTTCCAGTGGCTGTGCAATATAACACTGGGAAACATGCATTGTAGGGTCCTGCTAATCCCTCAAATCTCATCTAACATCTATTAGTGTATGACCACAATATAGATACACGTAATTTACACGCTACGCTCTACATTTCTTTGACAAGAAAACAAGGAAACTTAGCGTACGAGTAAACAATATTTGAATTCAGCAGTAAACAGACTGTACAATACTAAAATAAATATAAAAGGATCAATTATAGCTGTACGTAGTAATTTTGTAAACATGTTTAACCATTCATACCAGAACAAACTATAAGTAAATAGTTATATACAAATTTAATTTATTAACATCTTTTTCCATTAATTATTTTTATTAATTTTATAAAGTAAATAAACAAAAATCTTTGTTGCGAATCATTTGATTTGTCCATTTGCCCCAGAGGCATTTTGCCAGAGAGAATATGATATGAAAGCTTTTCAGGAAATGCAATCCAACCTCATATATTAATGGACAACCCGGGAAACATATATTTTCGTGGATTACTGTATCCAATTTTCAAAACAGTATTTAATACTACGAAATTAAATATATATTAAGATTGGATGCTGCTAGTTAAAAAATTTGAAAAATTTAGGGTCTACGAATGTTCAAAATCGACTGTCCCTTAAACACCAAGACTGCGATAAGTTTAAGCTGTAATATTCTTAGTTTAATATTTCCGACTTTTATGCAACAAAGACTTAATATATCATAAATCACTATTTCGCAATATCACTATCACAATATAGAGCAATGTGCAATATCATAAACCAAATAATACACCTCGAGGCACAATGTAATGAGTTTTGGGAGGAGACTGTCACACGGCCAATATCGGTTACGGATATTGCTTCGCATTGCACGGGGTGATATTGCAAACGTCATTCCCTCCATGCTCTTGGTACACATCCGTTCTACTTCTGAATTTGTTAAAGTATTCCAAGTATCCATGGCGTTTCTAGGCGTGCCCCTAAGTAGTCTATGCTTACCTCCAGCCCTGCGCTTAGTTTTAACATAGGCAGTCTATAGTTTTAACCAAGGCCAATTGGTGTTACTAGAGGCGACACTGTTCAAAAATAATGCGCTAGATTTTCTAAGTTCAAAATTTGGTACACTGGTCAGAGGACGACAAACCGAATGATGAGTCAACAAAAATAACCATATGAATAAACTATTTTGTTGCAGTTAACTGTCATGTAATTATTCTTTAATAATTATAGTTTGATTATTTTGTATCGGGTTATAACCACCATATATGTATGTTTGAAAATGTAAACCGGCTGTACCTGAACCTGATCAAAATAGTTTGATAGATTCAACGAGTTTAATATATCTAGAGGTCTTGTCTGGGTGAAAAAGTGAGGCTTTTTTGTTGACCGTCATTCTCTTCAGGTACTCTAAGGCTGTCTTCTCACTAGGTCGAAGCGCAGATAGAGAGAAGAAAGAATCAGAGATCGCTTTCTTATGGGAGTAGCTTACGCCTCAGTGGCAGTTACAATTCTCTCCGGTAGGCAGCGCTGGTCTTTAAATGCTCCTTGTTCGAGAAGGGAAGAAAGTTAGTAACGTACAGAGGAATGTCTCATCCCCCTGCCCCTCCCGAACAGTTCCGCTTGCAATCTGGCTGACTCAAAAATGAGCAGAAAACTGATCCATCAGGCTAGACCAAAAGTGTTGGACACGGCAGAAGAGAGAGTAATCCCGAACGGTGAGCGCGCTGTCGTTTACACTCTCCTAAACCTCTAAAGAATAATAAAACTACAATTAAACTTATACATTCCTTTTCTGCATAAGTTGCCGCATATAAAGGTATCAATATATATTAGTTTAAAATTATGTTTAACTTTTAATAATGAAACATATTAAAAAGTTGTAAGAGCGTGACATGAAATTTTCAGTAAGCGCGAACTTTTTTATTTTTAGAGGTAGATAAAAACCTCTAGCAAGAAAGCTGTAGCCAATTAGTTGGTATGCAAAAGTTACTGGAAAACATTTTCTATAGACCTTCTAGTTTGTTCAATAATCCGATGTAAATAACCGGATTAGATTAGTTGGTTATATCAGTTTATAAGACATATAAACTCATGAATTAGTGTTTTCTCTTTCTTTCATGAAATAAACAGAATATCTTACGGTAAGTACAGTAATTGGTTTTGTTTTAAACCCTTATAATGTTCACTAAGGGTAGCTTCAATTTCATTTTATTCATAGCAAAAATGTTGTCCATAAATAATTTAAATTTTCAAGTGCAATCCCCCTCCTCAACAAATTCCTAGATCCACCCCTGGCTTATTTAAAGAGCTGAAAGAATGTTGGAAATAAATAACAGAATCGTATATAGTGGGCAGTCCACATCATTGGCATTCGGAGTTGTTTTTACTAACACAACTACTACTGCTGGAATTCGGTATGAAGAGGTACATAAAAATCAATCATAGACCTACTCCCGTACTAAAAACCCTTTCGGGACTCCGTGCTATCGGATTGTTCCGTGAATTCAAAGTTTTATGTTAACAGTGTTACCCTAGCGGATTAATGAATTCATTTGATTTACCGCAGATTATAGTTATTCTAGTGTATTTGTAATTATTGGAATTACTGTCAGAATAATAAATAATCGTTATTTATTTTTAGCGTACAACCTAATTTTAAAATTCAACCAGTTTTTGTTTGTTATTTTTTGTAAAAAGTTATATTTTAATTGTATGACTGCCTTTTAAATGCAATCAACGGTAATTGTATTACACCTTACTAAATAGATTAACTTTGTCCATGAGAGTAAAAATAAATAAAACTATTGTAAGTTGGTTTAGGCCTGCTACAAAAAATGACTCTCAATTGTTAAACTGGTTACGATTAATTTAATGTATCATTATTGCATTTGCCAACAGCTGTAACGGTTTCACTGAATAATTATTGAGTTATTAACAACTTCATCAAATATTCATGTTTTTAACGTCCTCAAACAGTCTTAATTATGTGGAATTTTATTACCGAGTAAATAAATTACTTTTAATTTTCAGTGTCGGAATGTGTAAACTGAGGATAGTAATAAAAGTTGTAAAGGAGTGTTTTTACTTTTTTCAATATTTTTTAATCATGCACAACGATTACTCCGTAATCCAAAGATTTACAACAAAAGTTATGTGGTTACAATACTATGTACGCACATGCTTAAATAGTGTAACAGCTAAGATTATCAATGTGTAATAGACTGGTTTGTAATGTAATAGATAGAATCACCACTTCACAGCTGTTTGTAGAGAGCCACAATGTGATTTGTCTGGTTTACAAATTAAACTAAAAATATTTTACCAGTTCAGGACTGACAATCAGTACACTTTTCTCAAACCTGTATCCATATATAACTGATTAAAAATTGTGCGCTAAACAAAAACAACACAATATACAGTGTTTTAAAAATATTAATCTGTTGGTTTTTACATAAAAATAACTCCATTGGTCACGATTAGGAACTCAAGATAAAAAAGTGAATTTTAATATTAATTTTCAATGTTATAATTCAGAAGATGTTTGTATAAAGCAATACAGCTTTTTTATATATAACAGGCATGTGGAAATTTATCGAGAGTGACGCAGTGTGCGGCAGATGTTGAGAGTTCTGCTCTATCACGTCACAAACTGTGGGTAGCGACGCTTGCAAGTAGCATCTGCAGATTACGTACGTTTGGATGGGATTTTATCTGTAGTAAGTACATTAATATGGCTTCATTTTGTTTCTCTAGAATAGGTTAATTAACGATCAAGAGTCGGCACAAACAATAATTAAATACAATGATTTTCTTTCAAAAAAATATAGCATTTAAGTTATGTGGTTTTGGTGTATTAACAAGAAAAAGCAGAGAAATATTTCACTGTAGTAGGTGGCAATAAAGCTCCTACTGCAATATTTATATATAAAACGCAAAATGAATACTTTAGTCTGAGACTTCCACTTGGTCGATTTATAGTTAATTACAAATTACTACTCATCTAAATTATTAAACTTTTGTATTTATATTACAAACGATGTTAAGCCCTTCTTAACATCAATTAATTAAATTAATTAATTTAGTAATATGATACGTGTTGTTACAACTAAACAGGATAAATAAACTAAGCGTACGTCCCAAAACACTACAAAATATATTTACCCTTATAATTTACTTAGATACAAGACGGTAAATATACACAACTGATGGTACAAGGCGATTGATTTCAACCAGTTGCACTGTTCGTCATCAGCCCTATCTTTTGATGCGCAAAATGATGATTGGCTAATCTGATCTGCACTACGATCATTCTGATTGGAGCACCGAGATAGAAAATATTGCCCGTCCAAATTCAAAGGAATGAAATACTCAATTGCTGTCAGATTATAATCATGATATGTTAATCTGGTATAGCAATTTCTGTTTCTTATCTCCTTTAAATTTTAAAGTTCTTTTAACAAATATTTATGTAAATTCGTAAAGTTGTCGATTAGCAATTTCTTTATAATCATTTACGTAATCTTGTGTATATTTCTCTTAGGTTTTAATATGCCATAATCGGACTATAATCTTGAATTTCAAAGGAAAATTAGTATATTTTTTTTATTTTGAAAGGACGTTCAAGATTTTTAAATTAATATTTGTTTGAAAGCAGCATTTCTTCATCAACATCAGCACTAATCAAAAAGGGCGTGCCGGCGCTTGGCAAATATTTGTTGAGACGCTAATATTGAATCTGCTCTCCAGCTGGTGTAAGACCATTTATTCAGTGAGATCTTGTTGAATTTCACTTTAAGATTTATTATTTTAGCTTCAATGATACGAAATTCACAAGGAAGAGAAAATAAAGAGAAATATACCTTTTAAAATTTGCTTAATTCTTTTCTACAGGTATTTAAAAAAAAAACAAGGTTTATAAATTATATTATCATTTTCAAATGTAAGTAACTCATTGTACTTCACAAACTATTTTCATGTTCCTTCAAAACCAACACGAGGCCATAGTCAAGGTGTTTAAAGTGGTTTGAACTTGTTTAAAAACAATTAAAACGTTTTAAACATTAAATATTTGGGGAAGATTTACCTGGATCCATAAATCATATTGTTATTATAATTATAAACTCTTCCGTTTACCAAACAAATGTATATGAGAACGGGTTTAGTCCAATCCATAATCATGGATTTAGAATTAGACCTATCTATCAGTACAGTTTTAGCTACCAATGAAGGGAATTAATTATACTTTCAAGGCCAAATAAAGATGTTGGAAATTAGTTTGACCGATTTTAATCAACGAAATTCAAACTAAAGATGACGTTTTCAGTATTTTGATATCAGACCTCAAAAACGTTATCATTAAAAAATAAAGGGGTACTAAGAGTTAGAAAAAAATATTGTTGGATTTCCAACAACCGTTTTAAGCCAAGGAGTGTATCCTCCGCTGATACTTTTAGAATTAAAAATGGATTTCTTGTATTATGACCAGAGTATCGAGCTCACTGGAGGCAATCTTTTCAACAGTGGATTTTTCTTAGTTTAAAATGCGTCGTTTGTGATCGCGAGTTTATGTTACTTAAATAACTATATATTCTAACGTTTCCAAGTAATTATATATTTAAATTTTTATCTTTCTGGTAAATAACCCCATCTCCTCGAAGTAAATGTAGCTGAACATCCGTACAGCACACATGATAAGTGTGGCATGTCCATCCGATCCTTGTATTGGCACTCAGCGAAAAGGCAAATCCATTTTCCACTCTTCGACTTTATAACCCGCTGTCCCGGCACCTTTAAAAAACCTTTACCAGTTCTGACATGTTTCTAAAAAAAACTTAAGATAACTTTGCTTAAAAGGTGTCCTTATATTTTGGTCAAAACATTACTGTCTTAGTGCACCTAATGTGAAAAGAATTGTGTGATAGATTATAATATCAGAATAATTGGAAAGGATTTGTAAATTTTATTTTTTAATTTGTAAAACTGCCATATGTTTTATCTCAAAATTTTTATTTTCAAAATAACTATTTCTGAGTTTGATTATGAATATGGGTTTGAACCTATGTACATTTAAAAATATACTAAAGCTACCTAATACGTCAGTTACATAAAAGTGACTACGTTAATTAGTGACTAGCTTCAATTTACTACAACTATTTGCCGCAGTAACATCAGCTAGTGAAGCTCGCTAAGATGATATTGTATCCACTTTTTTTAACGTAACATTTGTTAGCTGAATTGCGAACAATTATCAGGTTGAATGTTATTATGCAATTTAAATTGTCCAATTTCCAAAATCCTCCTGATGCTCTATACATTTGTTATGACGTTTCCACTTTTCCTAATAGTTAGCTTATCCTCTGAAAATTTTGGCTTTTTACAATAACACCTCGTATGAAATAATTGCTCACCAAGATTAATACAGAAACAATTAGAAATCATTTTTGTTAAATAATCAAATAGAGCTGGGAAAATAGAACGTTCCTAAAAACGATAAATGTATAGGTTCAAAAGAAAATCCAATCGCTATCAAACGTTCCCAGAGGTTCATCTCCTAACTCGTAGCATGGCAGCTCTTGGGACCTTAAACTCACCCACTGAATTATGTACACCTTCCAACTCTCAGGAGTACTGGTTGCATTATTAACTGCTCATTTATATTATGTAAATTGCTTTATACTAGACAGTATGGCATATTCGTTATAATACAAACAAACAGTATATTAGTTACTCTGTTAGATAATTTAACACGTAAATATCATGGGAACAGGTGAATGTCATAAAGATAGTTTTCATTAAAAAATATATTCTCTGAAACAATATTTTAAAATGGAGAAATATCTACCCTCTTGACCTGTTGTAAAATAGTTGCATTTGAATTTTGTATGATTATAAAAACACTTACCATGTTTTTTTAACCAGCTAATTATCAAAAGTCAAAATAAGTAATACAAAAGAACGGCTAAGAAACAACTTCACTTCTTGAAATTGTTTATTGTATTTTCATCAACTATATACTTAGCTAGTGTACTACCTGTGAAATGGTTATATCCTGCAGAAAAACAATAAATAACAGAACCATGCGTTGAGACAAAATGACGGGTTCATTTATAATAACAATAACGTATCCTCCAAGTTGTTAATAAGTTCTCAATAAACTCTTGATTACTATGATTAAATTCACGTGATGACTCTTAATGTATTGGGATTTCATAAAAGAATGATAAGGTTTTGACATTAGATATCAAACAAACCAAGGAATATGCAACACAAATATATATTTTATTGAACTCATTTTATGAAACAGTTTAAAACAGATGACTAGTAGGTTTCAATATACAATTTATATCTCTACAGACATCTAAACGATGGTGTACTTAAACCGACTCGTAGTGCAATATTCCCTTGTTAGAGAGGATCTCATATACTACTTCACTTTAATGAGCCGCATTACGATTTGTTTGTGCTAAAACTTTGTTTTTTACACATCCTCACAAAACATTACTCATGGAGTCAGGTCTGTACTCCTAGGAGCCTATGATAATGTTAACATCTCCACCTATTTCACTTTGAAATATATCTTGAAAAGGTAAAAAAAACTAATAAATGTTTTACAAAGAGATATGTCTACATTAAATTAAAACGAAACTATTTGAGCTATAGAATCCAGTGCTACCAACCTAGACTTTCTAATTTGTCTAGTAGTTTTTTGTTGTTTTTTTTTGTTGTAAGCAGTCAAAACCTGACAATTCTTTTATGAAAACCCCGTATTTCTCTAATTTAATTTTTAAAAGTTTTTAAATACCTTTCTTACATTGATGTCTTTTTAATATAGGGTCAATATGTAGGAATAATATATACATAAAACATTAATTGTTTCCTATTGTACGTTTATTTTTTAATTATCTATTTCATTAACTTGATGTCACGTGCAAGAAAAGTAGGGTTTTAACAACAACAAAAATAGTACAACCTAGGAATTTAGTACAAATGTTAGGTTGTATACTTTCCTGTTGAACACACTAACAGCTCCCTCAAACTGAAGCTTTGCTGCTAAGTTGGCAGTTGATTTTCACTTGTTTACTTCACTATATTGGAAATGAAGAAATAATTTTCAAGTCAGAAATGTGGTACTCATCTTTAATTTGTTTAAATATGTTAAATCAAAAATACAATACAAGCAAGATTTGTACCAGGTTTTTGGATTTTAGTTTTGTTTGTTTGTACTAATTTTACTACTCTAGTCTTAGAAAACAACTTGATTGAAAACCAAAGTATTTACTATTACGTCAAGACTACGAGATTAATATAAACACCGGATCTTCTAAAAAAATATTATATATTAATGGTATTAAAACAAATTGAAAGGGATATTAAATTATATTAACTGTACTACGAAAAGAATGTATTTTTATATAGTGTTTGGATGTAGAATAAATATGGTGAATCCTCACAAAGATAAATTATTTTATTGATAAACAAAGTCCAGCATTATCATTTATAACTAATTAAAACAACATGAGCATTAAATCAATTCTAACCCAGTTATAAAAGGTTTTTAATTAGTTATGAGTCAGTCATTTCAAATAAAAGAGTAAAATACATAATATTTATGATTGATCTCTTTCATAAAGAAAATCAACTGTATCCAATTTGTGAAACTAAAGCTTAATGTCAATGTGTAAATTTGTCAATTAATTAGCATCGCAGTGATTTCTGCTTAAGGTATCTCGTATTTCTTTCTACTTTTAGTTAAATTATTTCAGTATATAAAAATTATATAAATGAGTTTCTTGTACGCTTGAATTTTGTACACTGTAGAGTAACAGTAGTAGAGTGAAGAAGGTTATATTAGATCAGATAAGACCCATACTGAACTCACAGGGTACATGGTAATACACTCTACTGTTCATTTACATACTAATGAGTTTCTTGTACGCTTGACTTTTGTACACTGTAGAGTAACATTAGTATAGTGAAGAAGGTTATATTAGATCAGATAAGACACCATACTGAACTCACAGGGTACATGGTAATACACTCTACTGTTCATTTACATACTAATGAGTTTCTTGTACGCTTGAATTTTGTACACTGTAGAGTAACAGTAGTAGAGTGAAGAAGGTTATATTAGATCAGATAAGACCCCATACTGAACTCACAGGGTACATGGTAATACACTCTACTGTTCATTTACATACTAATGAGTTTCTTGTACGCTTGACTTTTGTACACTGTAGAGTAACAGTAGTAGAGTGAAGAAGGTTATATTAGATCAGATAAGACCCATACTGAACTCACAGGGTACATGGTAATACACTCTACTGTTCATTTACATACTAATGAGTTTCTTGTACGCTTGACTTTTGTACACTGTAGAGTAACAGTAGTATAGTGAAGAAGGTTATATTAGATCAGATAAGACCCCATACTGAACTCACAGGGTACATGGTAATACACTCGACTGTTCATTTACATACTAATGAGTTTCTTGTACGCTTGACTTTTGTACACTGTAGAGTAACAGTAGTAGAGTGAAGAAGGTTATATTAGATCAGATAAGACCCATACTGAACTCACAGGGTACATGGTAATACACTCTACTGTTCATTTACATACTAATGAGTTTCTTGTACGCTTGACTTTTGTACACTGTAGAGTAACAGTAGTATAGTGAAGAAGGTTATATTAGATCAGATAAGACCCCATACTGAACTCACAGGGTACATGGTAATACACTCTACTGTTCATTTACATACTAATGAGTTTCTTGTACGCTTGACTTTTGTACACTGTATAGTAACAGTAGTATATTGAAGAAGGTTATATTGGATCAGATAAGACCCATACTGAACTCACAGGGTACATGGTAATACACTCTACTGTTCATTTTCATACTAATGAGTTTCTTGTACGCTTGACTTTTGTACACTGTAGAGTAACAGTAGTATAGTGAAGAAGGTTATATTAGATCAGATAAGACCCATCCTGAACTCACAGGGTACATGGTAATACACTCTACTGTTCATTTACATACTAATAAGTTTCTTGTTCGCTTGACTTTTGTACACTGTAGAGTAACAGTAGTATAGTGAAGAAGGTTATATTAGATCAGATAAGACCCCATACTGAACTCACAGAGTACATGGTAATACACGCTACTGTTAATTTACATACTAATGAGTTTCTTGTACGCTTGACTTTTGTACACTGTAGAGTAACAGTAGTAGAGTGAAGAAGGTTATATTAGATCAGATAAGACCCCATACTGAACTCACAGAGTACATGGTAATACACGCTACTGTTAATTTACATACTAATGAGTTTCTTGTACGCTTGACTTGTACACAGTAATTAAAACTATTTGAGCAAACCTTTGAACGTGCTGAAACGCAAATTCTCGTTGTACATATTTCTGAATCGAACTTATGATCATCATTTAGTGTTATACTTTTTTCTTCATTTTGGCAAAATATTCTAGATTATTAAAGGATTTTTTCCGAATACCCTTTTTATGTAAGAATATATTTTCTACGTAGTATGAGTCGTGTGTTTGTGTTCCACCTCACCATTCCGTTTTTTAACTTATCAAGATTTATTATAAGATACTTTTAAATTTGTTTATTAAAAATAATAATTATTTGACTTATGTTTAACACAAGACCAATTTCAACTAAAGGCTCAGAGGAAGGCTGTTGTATAATCTTGCATTCTACTTCAAAATAAATAATTGTTCATTTCTTATAGTCAGATTTAAGTATAAAATTAACCGGCACAAGTAAAGTTTAATTATACCAATTGTTTTCAGTTCGCTACAACAGTTCCAGACTTTTCCGCATTGACCTTTGTTTTAAAGGAACGGATATCAAATTTATTTTGCAAAGCTTTGGTTTCACAAAAACACGTGGTTAAAACGTTATTGCCCACCTGGAGGCTTAATAACTTAAATATATATTATTATCTTTGGTGTCAGGAAAATTATGCTTTGCAAAAACTCAATATTAGGGATGTCTTCAAACATTAACTAGTATTATAGTAGTTTAAATTAGGGTTATTGACGATAGATTATAATAGATTGATGGGGGATCTTTGGCCCGGCTTCCAATAATTATGTGTTCTGCAATATTACAAATATTTATTACAATTTATTTAAACTAAACACTTTTTCTTTAAGGTAGTTTATGTCCCTAACCGGAATGCTAACGATTTTTTAGAGGGTTTTGGTTGTTCTGAACCTGGTTATATTTTCCCGCCCTGGATTAGTATCAACACTGTAAATAAGGCTAATAAATTACGGTGGCAAATTCGAGAACAAAATAATATTTTAAAAACTATCAGTAACACTGGTAATAAAACAACAATATCAGAAAACAACATAGATTTAGTTGTTACAAAGAAAAACCTTGAAAATTAAAATACTTTAAATTAAAAATAAATGTTTCAAATTTGTAATGAAAACTCTCACAGAAAAGTATAACAATATCGAGAAAAGACCGTATCTTAATACTTCTAAATTAAAAATATCAAATGTACTGTTATTTTTTCAGTTTATTTCAAGTTTTTAGTTACAAAATTAGAACAGTTTTAGTTTAAAATAGTTATAGTATTCGATGCTACGATAGCAAAGGGCAATCGATTTCAATCATCAAGATGATAACGAAGTGACTGATTGAAATCGATGGTTTTTGTACCATCTTTTGTGTATATTTACCGCCTTGTATGTAAATACAGTTTCAGTTTAAATCTGTTGAAGTGTTGTGAGATGTAGTTTGTTGTATCTTATTCATAAATAGTAACAGTCGCAGAATAACAGAATAATTGAGTCGTCTGGTATCAAAATGGTCTACGTCACTATTTTGCCCATTTTTAGTTCTCAGCGGATTTTACAAGTCCAAGTCATCCTTTACAAGTGGGAAAACGTTTAAGGTTCAAAACAAGCTATTTCATGCTGTTTTCTTCATATAAAGTATGTGGTTGGTTTCAAAATGAACCAAGTCATTAACTTAGTTTCAAAACGCACTACGTCTAATAGGGTTAGTTTCAAAATGAACCAAGTCATGGAATGAGTTTCAAAACGGACTACATCTCCGACATGGCCTACTGCGCACTGGTCTTGCGCATCAGCTGTCTGCCATGATTCAGTGATTCGTGAAAAGTAAAAGGAGAGGAACACTATAGATTTGACTTTTGTAAATATAAAAGGATTTGCAAGGCTGGATTGCAATTCAAGAATATGAACATGCCTGAGAAAATTCCTTCAGGAGTTCCTGTAACAAATGTTAAAGTAAAAGATGTAACAAAGCTGTTGGCGAAACACTTCGGCCCTGACTGGAGGTCTTTGCAGTCGTTGCAGTTCTACAGAGATATTGAACAGAATAGCAATAACCCTGCTGAAAATGACCCTGCTGAAAATTATGAACAAAAAATGGACATCCCACTTTGTGGGCATGAATCTGAGGGCTCAGCGTTGGTGGTGTAAAAATATTTTAGCAGACTTTGATAAAGCATTGTTTTTTAATATTAATTTTTAGATTTTATAACTTTTGTAACATGTTTTATCTCATTGACAAGGCTTTAGCTTTTCCTATTCAAATTTTATATTAAATATTACAATTTTTTGTAATAATTAAAAACCAAATTTAAATACAATTTTTTTATTTATTTCAAAACCAGCTACATCCAAAAGTTATTTTCAAAATGAACTACATCCAAATGGTTATTTTAAAAACGGTCTACATCACTGACAAAATTTTTAAGTTAGTTGCAAAAATGAACTACGTCCAACAGGTTTGTTTCAAAACCAGCTATATCAAGATTTAAAATGCTTATAATTCAGAAAATAAAAATGCTATAGCATAGTCACTTTCAGGGGTTCTTTATATATCTCTGACAAAGTTAAAACCAAAATATAGAATTTTATTATCAATAAACTCTGAAGTTATTCAGTTTTTTGTGATTCCTGAAAAGTTGCATCGAAGTGACATAGACCATTTTGATACCAGACGACTCAATTATACACTTTATTTTTTGATTTATTTGGACTTTACCTATCGCTTCTAGTGTTTAAAGGTAAAGAAGCGATAGGTAAAGTCCAAATAAATCAAAAAATAAATTCAAATCCATCGCTATTATGAGTTTCAAAAATACAATTATACACTGTTGAAAACAGAAAAGTGGCGATTTCAGCATATCATCAAAAGCAATTATATAATTGCCTCTATATAGAGGCTATTGAGTTATGTGACAAAGCAAAATGTGAGGTGAGCAATTAATTCATTCACACTCGATTATGATATTTACTAATAAATCTGTTTCATAAATATTTTCTGAAAAGTCCGATTTATGTTTTTAAATATGGCAGTGTTAATACTGATTCCAATTACAAAACATCAATTATGAGTTTCATCACCAGTGATATCGCAGCAGATTAGTAACTAACAAGTTCGATAATTAAACACTAACCAGCAAATGATGTGTAACATCGATGTGATTATTAACCAAACAAATTTAAATTGAATATTTTTAATGCATCTACAGCAATTTAAAGATTAAGGAAAATTAAAAAACAACAAGTTGCATTCCATGTTTTATTTTCACTGAGACGCTCTGGGGATCTCTATAGCACCTGAAAAAACGTTGGGTGAACCTTGACTGAAGGTTTGGCGTATTTATAATTTAAAAGATTACTGTGTTTTTAAATGTTCTGTTTTATTTTAATTACTAGGTTAGATTAAGGTCTTCAAGCTCTTAAATATTACAATCAAATGTTTTTCCCCTGTACAAAACTTGCCCTGTAGAGTTATTATAAAGAGCATTGTTATTCCGATTATGTATTAATATATTCAACCACATGTCTGCTCCAGTACATATATGAGAAATAGTGCTCCTATCCTTTTTGTATTCTTACTTACAACGTAAGAAACAGTGATTAAACTTTCATAGATTGTTATAACGTCCCACTTGTCACTTGGAGCAATAGTAATCACCTCCTAACTATGAATAAGTATTGTTAATGGGCAAATATTCGAATTGATTTGCAAAATTTTAAATATGTGTTTAGATATTACTTAAGTGATTCACTTTACATTTATAAAATAAAACATTAGCAACATATTTATAAATATTAAATTAATATACGAACAAAATAGGACTACCCGAGTCATATTTACAAACATAAAATGTGGTAAAGGTGGGAGTGTGTATGTGTTATGAACATAATTGTCTTAGGCTCAAAAGAGAAATGTATATCGGGTTAGTAAACAGTGTATTGTTATAGTGACAGAAAGAGGGCGTATACCAGATATTCTAAGTTGGGTTTACTTCATCTGATTAAAATATAGTTAAAATCCGTTCCAGAAGGTAGATTTTTCAAATTTTGAAACATTAATTGACCTCATTTAAAGTTCACTACAAGGTGATGTGTAGGAGGTCCGTACGTCATCAGACAGTGCAATGCAACTTTCCAAAGGTCAGAGGTCAGGGAATTTGCGTCACACAACAATGTGATTGCATGAGAAGCTGCAATGAACGATTATGTCTTTGAAGTAACGCTTCGTTGATAAATAACATGAGTCGCTTCAGACACTGGCTGCTTTGGAAGAGATACATACGCAACACTTTAGTTTATAAAATAGTTACCTTGATAGTTCTGTTTATTTTAAATGAGTTTCAAAATCTGTCATCTCTAAATGATCGAAGTCAGATAAATAGTAGTCAAGTAAAAAGATAATAGTAGACTTATGGAGTTTAAAATAAAAACAAAAGAATAATAATAGATATTTAAAATCAATCAGCGAACGTCAAAGTAATACTTATTTTTTTACCATGTGGATTCTTGAAAACAGTGTCTAAAACAGTTGAATGCAAATTATAATATAGCGTAGTTATATCCAAAACAAATCGAATGTGTACAGTGTGTCTATTGTTGGCGTTTCAAATTAAACTTTGCTCATGTTTTCAGTCCATATAGAGTTGGTGACCTGCTTTGAATGTGTCACGGTTTATCGTTATTCTACATTTATAAATAACCGGAAACTATTTAAAATTCTATTTTCAAAAGTGTTTATTTTTATTTTGGGTGAAGCAGTATCCTCCCATCCTCCTCCCAACATGTAGACAGGATCATTTAATCTAATAAAAATAATGTTAACATCCATTAGGGTGAACAAAAATGTCCATAGAGACTTTGAACACCCTTAGTATATAAGAATATTTTATAAACTTTTTCTTTTTGATAGCTATAAGAGTCATTTTGGGGAGTTTTATGTGCTAGATAGTATGGTCTGGTAACAAAAAAACTTTGAAATTTGGATTTCCCATTTCCTTAATGCGTATCAAAATTCCACTCCAAAATATATAAAGTTCATGCAGTAAAAAGAATAAATGTTTAAAACTTCTAATACAAACTATGAGAGACCAACTACATCGGATCAGCGTGACATTTAAATATTACAAATATTTCCCTGTAGAATCATTAATTCTCTTCTAGTGCCAATAGCGTATAAATATAAACCGGCCAGACAGTTGATGTTTATTACGGGTGAAGTTTTCATCACTTTAGACAGGATCATTTCATCTTGTGAAATAACAATGTTTTGGCTTTAGCATGTTTCAGCTTGCGACAGATAAAAACAGTTACTTTGAAATACTTCTGTTCAATTTCGTAATAATTAAATTCCAAGGTTACGAATTTACGAATTTCTAAGGTCCAGTACTCTGTTAGCTACGGTGTCGTAAAAATCGTATACAACAATTATAGACTGAAAACCTAAGAACAGAGGGAGTATAAAAAAAAGAAAATGCTTTATCGCTTAGTCACAATTTTCATAAGATATACATTTTAATAAACTAATCATATGTTTTTATGTTTATTGAGACTATCCTAGTGTTTAAACGTCTTCTACACCAAATTCGATGGTTCTATTGGTGATTGCGCTTCACAAATATGAATTTGAATATTAATTGTCCGTCGCTGCACGCTGTGGGCCAATAGGCCCGTGCCCAATCTAAAGACAGCGAGTTACCGTAACGACATTAGCTACATGAGAAATAGTGTGGTACTTGAATGCTAAAAAATATTTTGACGATCAACAATATCAAATATTCACTTGATTACATAAATGTTCTTATGTAGTTTCAATCCATTTGATTTTAGTAAGACAGTTTATTCTTATATTAGTTTATGATGAGACTGGTTTGATATAAATATTCAATTGACCCAATAATTTGCGCCAAAAATATCCATATAAAACATGGAAAACCGTTCTGTTTTCTGTTATTAGACCTAGGTAGTTCTGACACCTAACTCTAACAGTTACTCATCCTGCCAGTCTCTGAAACAAGGATAAGAGTTGTTAAACTCTGATAACAAAATAGATGTGATAACTGAGAATGATGACAACATAACGATGATAAAACAGGCCATTCAAAAGCACTGAGAACAAATACTCTTGACCTAGTATGAAGAAGTGGCTATAAGTTTGAAGAAACAGTAGACATAAATATTTTAGTTTTGACCATTACATCATGTTGCAATCAAAACGTTGGGACTGTACTAAAATTATTATACTGTTGGTTAAACATAAATTTAAGTTTGTTTTAGCGAATTTCCCCCATAGGGAAGAAGCTATTACCGTAGTCGGCATGGTAAGACCTAGGCCCGGGACCTTGATAACTTTTCGTTTTGAGGTCCCCTGACCCTAAAAACACCATTCGTTCGAAACTGTATATATATATATATATAAATACATATATATATATATATATATATATATATGTCCGTGGGTGCGATAACTCTTGTAAAAAAGGTCCGATTTTGATAAAATGTTGTACAAACGTGTAAAGCAGCATATATGACTTTAAGTTCGAACACCAGACAGATCGCCCCATCCGAGTTGGGAGTTATCGGAGTTATTTTGGGAGGGTTTTGTACCCCAAAAATTGTTTTTGTGAAGTTTTTACGTGTAATATTTATTGAAATCAAATTTTAGTTTTCACCATATGATTCAGCTTTTAAAAGCACAAAATTTGGTGTTTTGATAATTTCTCTACGTCAATTGGTTACAGAGATATTGAAAGTGCTAAACACAGTACGTTGTCCAATGTTATTCTAATGGAGAATTAGAAAAAGATTATATCTCGCTTATTTATGAACGTATACTAACGAAACTTGGTTTAAAGATTCATCTGATTGTGGTCTATTGTATTTGCACAAAAAAGCAATTTTTAAGGATTATTCCTGTAGCAGCAAACCTACCTAATCAGTCCCGATGTTATTCTTATGGAGAGTAAGTAAAATGTAATATCTCCCTTAATTATGACCATAAATTAATAAAACTTGGTATGTGGCTTCACCTAGTTGAGTTATACTGATGTTCATATAAAAACCCATTTTTGTGTGACTTTTTGCACTAAACCTGCGTACTCATCCCCCATTTTATTCTTAGGGAGACTAATTAAAATTGTATAAATCGCTTATTTATGAATGAATATTAATCAAACTTGGTATGTAACTTCACTTAGTTTAATTATATTTATATTTGCATAAAAACCAATTGTTTGTTATCCTTGTTTCAGAAACCTACACACTCATCCCCAATGTTATTCTTATGGAGAATAATTAAAATTGTATACATATCGCTTATTTATGAATATATTTTTATGCAACTTGGTATGCGGCTTTATGTGGTATTAAGACATATATTA
This sequence comes from Allygus modestus, assembly GCA_963675035.1. Classification (NCBI taxonomy): domain Eukaryota; kingdom Metazoa; phylum Arthropoda; class Insecta; order Hemiptera; family Cicadellidae; genus Allygus; species Allygus modestus. The sequence goes on from OY776111.1 coordinate 427,251,477, forward strand.
TGCATTAGAAATTCGCTGAGTATGCAGGTTTGCTACGACGAGGGTATTTAATAGTTAACTTGATTATCTTTAAAAGTCACGTAAGGACTTGACGGTGGGCAAAAAGTTACGGATAAAAGGGTTTACCTAGTGTTAGTTTGTTATATATATATATTAAACTAAAACTTTGGATCATTTTACCCAAAGTAAGTTAGTACTTTATAAAACACCTTTAATTAACTACTGTCGTGTGTGAAAAATTTGATTATTCTTCAAACTTCCATCGAAAAACTTTCAATCGTTAAATTTTAGTTGATGATATGATGGTAAGCTTCATTAGTTATAATGAGCTTACTGGCTCACTCAAGAGCGATTTTTGTATTACATGATGCTTAAACATGGATACTTGGACATTGGTCAAATCGATGACCCGTGATGAGCATACGTTCACGCTTTTCGGTGTTTATATGATGAGTACTTATCATGAGCTTTTCTGGTAAATAGAATAGTTTATTCATTATCTTAGTAGAGAGAAACTAGCAAAGAGGGGCCACTTTCGGCGCTTTTTTCCCATGTTATTCTTATGGGGATCAGTTTTTGGACCGGCACCCGATCCTACCCTACACAAGTTTCCTTGTTAGCCTATACTAATGTCCAACCCTTGCCTATATTAAATATATTTTCCCAATCCCCATCCCACCTCTATATTTTTTAAAATTAATTTTCAAATTCAGGCTAAAAAACTATCTTTAGTGTTTATGGTCCGATTTGTCTGCAATTTGGATATGTTATTGTCCTAGGCAAGTGTTTTAATAAATTCCACTTACATTTCCCAAATTCACTATAACGGTCAAATTAAAAAATATTTTTGAAAAATACTGCCAATTGCCAACTTCTTTATTTACTGCCCGATTTGTTTAAAATTTGGATATGTGATTGTCCTAGGCAAGTGTTTTAATAAATTCCAATTACATTTCCCAAATTCACTATAACGGTCAAATTAAAAAATATGTTTGAAAAATACAATTGCCAACTTCTTTATTTACTGCCCGATTTGTTTAAAATTTGGATATGTGATTGTCCTAGGCAAGTGTTTTAATAAATTCCACTTACATTTCCTAAATTCACTATTACGGTCAAATTAAAAAATATGTTTGAAAAATACAATTGTCAACTTCTTTATTTACTGTCTGATTTGTTTAAAATTTGGATATGTTATTGTCCTAGGCAAGTGTTTTAATAAATTCCACTTACATTTCCCAAATTAACTATTACGGTCGAATTAAAAAAAAATACTGCCAACTATTTACTGTCCAATTTTTGCACCCGCCCTAATTTCCGTTTTGACCCTTGCCTTAAATACATTTTCCCCCTATATTTTTAAAATTTGCTCTAAATTCATTTTAATACATCCTTTGCAGAAATCCACGAGTTCTGGCTACTTGGGAACCCGAGCCATTTGGCATATAATAAATCACCCTTCCTCCTAATTACCTTCTCTACCAAATACATGTCTTTATATTTAGTCTTTAACAATTCTTCTGTATAAAATCCTCCTTTGATTATATTGCCATTTTCATCTTTCAAAATATAAGTCACAGGCTTTGTTTTCTTAACTTCTGCTATTGTAAAAAGCTCTCCCGTCCAGTTAGGGGTATATCCTTTACTAAATACATGTTTATATTTAGATATCCTTACACTATCCCACCTTATATCTTGGCTTTTTAACTTGTACTTTAGATGCTAACCATTCATGTACATCTTTAGAGTTCTTAGCACTTACTTGGTTAGGCTTCATCCCTATGGATCTATGTACTTTATTATTATATATCCTTATTAACTTTGGAAGTAAATCCAACCACTTGTAACTCCCTTGTGCACTAAACTCTCTATGCAACCAATTCTTTAAAGTTCTCTGGAACCTTTCCACAATAGCCGCCTTAGTTGTAGAGTATGTGTGGTAGTGATTAATATTTAGAATTTTCATTAGTTTGGTAAAATGTTCATTAAAAAATTCTTTTCCGTTATCAGATTGAATATTTTTAACTCCCTTTGGGAGAATAGTTTTTATAGCTTCTGTGACTACTAATCCAGTTTTATTCTTTAGTGGAGCAGCATAAGCTTTTTTAGGAAATGTGTCTATTAAAGTTAAAATATATTTATTCCCACAATTCTCTCTAGCATAATTCCGCATATCTATTAAATCTATTTGAACAGTTTCGTTTATACCCAACACCTTAAAAGACCTTCTAACAAAGTTCTTTCTCGCGGGCTTATGCAATTCGTAAGCAATTTTTTTCCATTTGTTATTCTTTATTTTTAATGTTAACGTATCTGCCAGTCTCTGTCGTTTCAAAAACACCTCCATTGCTACCAATTAACATACCATCACTCATTCTTTGATATACATAGTTTTTTGGCAAATATGCCTCTCCATCTAAAGTCTTAAATCCGCTTAAAGATGTAGGGTCTGCAACCAACAATTTAGGATTGTACATCATCAAATCGATTTGATTATTGTCTTGCATAAATTTATTAGTTTTATTGTTAAACCTTAATGCATGTGATTTTAACAAATATCAAATTTAATATTGTCTTGTCTAAAAGTTTTAATATTATCGTCATACCTCAAAACCTGTGACATTAAACAAACATCACTCCTATCTTTGCCTTCAGGTACATTCTTTATTAATTTGTCCTCTGCATATAGTAAAGACCATTTCTTATACTCTGATAAAAATAAAAATGTTACGGGCAAGTTTAAAGACGAATTAAATGGTCAAATTATGTATGAATATTGTGGTTTAAGGCCAAAATTATACTCTTTCATTCCTTTACAATGGTTATACGAAAAAGAAAAGCAAAGCGAGCTAGAGGTTAAAAAGGCAAAGGGGGGCTGACAATGCTACAGTTAAACATCTCTTAAGACACCAACATTACTTAAACTGTCTTGCAACCGGGGAAGATTACTATGAGAATGTTACAAGAATTAAATCCACAAACCACCATCTTCAAACATTAACGATGAACAAAAAGGTACTCTCTTTTGATGACGACAAGAGGTTTATTTTGGATGGCATTAACACTCTTGCCCTTGGTCACTATGAAATTGGTCAAACATAAATCTATATTTCCCATTATTCTTTGGCCTTTCCTTGTCTATTACAAAAAAGCCATATTTAGACCAATCCCATCATTGGTGGCAGAGATTTCTAAATTGGTTAAATGAAAAATCATTTCCCACATGATTGTTATACACATGTTTTAAATTTAAATCGTCTTGTTTAAATAATGTTAGAAAATTAACATTGTCACGTAAATGTTTGTTTACTTTACTGTAAGATTGACACAAGTAAAAACTGTTAATATTTTTGTGTCTACCCATTGAGAAAAATTGTGTGATATTTGGACTATTTATGTCGTCAAATACAACTATTGAGTGTAATTCTACATCATTTGGTGTGATTTCACAGTTTGAATATGTGTGTAATTTAACTTCATCACACAGACGGAATATTTCAATTATTTTTTTTATATTTTTCTTGTTCTAATGATTTGGATATAATATATAAATTTGTAAACTTTAATCCTTGCTTTTTTACAATTAAGTTATAAATTACAACGGTCTTCCCCGAACCGCCAGGCCCTATTATAAGACAGCGAATATTATTAGGAAATAGACCCAACTTCTTTGGTGTATTTTCTTTATGTGCTATTTTAAATTTGTTCTTTTGTTGAATAAATGACATTTTTTATATAATAAAAATGGCAAAGAGAAAGTGTAAAAAGGTCCAAGGTAAAGGATTATTCTTAAAGCCATATAGAGGCCGTGGCTTGTTAAATACCCTTATAAACAACCTTCCTTTCCCCCTCCACATCCCGTCATATTCATATTGTGGTCCTGGAACTAAGATACGTGAAAATTTAGCCAGAAATGTACCTCCAAAAAATAAGCTAGACTCTTATTGTAAAGAGCACGACATATTCTACATGAATAATCCTGATACAGCCGCCCGGAACAAGGCATATATGAGATTAGCGGACCAGGCTTGGACTAGGGTTTCGGCAAAGAACGCAAATCTGGCCGAAAAAGCAGCAGCTTATGCAGTGACAAATTTGATGAAGGCCAAGGCAAAAATGGGAATGGGATTAAAATTTAATAAAAAAGATGGACAACTTTCAGCTGTTAGAGGCCGCAAGAGACGTGCCTCACTTTCGAGGAGTGTACCTAAAAAACAAGCTAAGAAAACAGAGACCAAAAGTAAGAGAATGTGGAATTATTAATTTAGACAGTGACAGGGGCACACATTGGACAGCATATCGTAAAAACAAAGATATTGTAATATATTTTGACCCATTCGGAATACAGCCTCCAAAAGAGGTAATTGAATATTTTGTACCATCTAAAATTTACTATACAACTGATCAAATACAAGATTTAAACAGTTCCATTTGTGGAATTTTATGTTTATCATTTCTGAAAAATTTTAGTTTATAAAAATGGATTCATTTACTATAACATTTACGGGTACAGAGCCAGAGTTGAAGTCGGTGTTCTTTCCTCCTATATAATTAAATGGTGATTATGTAATTGGACTGGTAGATTTTCAAAGTTATAATTCTATATTTAATGTTAAAAAACCTCTAAATACTTTGACATATTACAAAATGCACAAAATTACAACCCCAAAAGGGGAGGTCACATTTGACGAATTAAACCGGGCATTAGATGGTAAAGTTGAAGTTATTATACAAAATAAAGTAGCATTAATTAATACAAAAGTCAAACTTATATTTTACAAAGGGCTAGTTCCAAAATTTAATAAACTTAAAGAAATAAAATTAACTATAGACGAGGGTGAGGATGTTTATTATTACGATCACAAAGCTCCAAATGTAATTGAAATTGCTGAAGGTACATACGAAGTGTTTGAGCTTGCGAAGGAAATTCAAAAGCAACTCCCAGATTTTGTACTTATAGCCGATAATAAAACTATGAAAGCCGCATTACATTCTGGCCATGTGTTTGATTTTACAAAACCGTGTTTAGGGTCTGAATTATTGGGATTTAAAGGATTTTCTACTCCAGATATTGCGTTTAAATCCGTAAATAAAATCAACATAAATAATGTAAATGTGATTAGAGTAAAATGTAATATTGCGAATGGGTCTTATTTAAATGGTGACAAATCACACACCATACACAGTTTTTACCCAGAAGCTCCTCCCGGCTACAAAATTATTGAGGTTCCCAGAAATATTATATACTTCCCTGTAAATAAGAGAAGTTTAGATGTTGTTAGCATTACATTTGCAGATCAACACGACAAGCCAATTGACTTTAATACAGAATAAAAAACAATTACTTGTCATATAAAAAAGATATGAGAATTTACAAGAACGGACTGAGTGTGCAAAATGCCAGGTTTCTGCGATCAATTGGGTTGAAGTTAAAATTTTCTATTAATAAAAATGGAAGATTTTCTAGACGTTACAGGAAAATTCCAATACGACGATAGCGTGGTTAAAATTACAGATCACTCCTATGTTCCACACAACACTTTAGCAATAAATAATTCCGATGAAATTCGAATATGCATAAATAATCAAGATTTACTAACACTCCCATGTAGGAGTTATCTGTATATTAAAGGAGAAATAGAGAATCATGATAAAGGACATTGCATTCTTATTTGACGAAATTAGATATGAAGTTGCTGGTAAAGAAATAGATATTGTAAGAAAACAAGGAATTTCCAGTCTTATGAAAATATTGTGCTCTTACAATAAAACAACGAAATTGTCAAATGTAGCATTTGATTCTGATGAAAATTTAAAGGAGTTCCATAAAAGTGGCAAGTTTAGTACTTGTGTCCCATTAGAGCTGTTAATGGGTGTGTTTGAGGATTTTAATAAGGTTTTAGTAAATGTTAAACAAGAATTGGTGTTGAAAAGATCCAAAAACGACTTAAATTGTATATTAACAACATCTAATGCTCCATGTGGGGTCAATCCTATTCCTAAAATTACACTTAAATCGATTCAGTGGGTGATGCCTCATGTGGTGCCATCTGATGGGGAGAAGCTTCAATTACAAAAGATGTTATTGCAAAATAAAAATTTTCAAATTGCATTTAGAAGTTTGGAGCTACACGAACTCCCATCATACCCCGAAACCAAGAGACATACATGGTCAGTTAAGACGTCTTCGAGTTTGGAGAAGCCCAGGTATATTATATTTGGTTTCCAAACTGGTAGGGACAACAGTGCACGAAAAAGAACTGATGAATTTGATCACTGTAAATTGAAAAATCTCAAAGTGTTTTTAAACTCTGAACATTATCCATATAGTGATTTAAATCTCGACTTTGAAAATGGAGATGCCTCTAAAGCTTATGAGATGTTTGTGAGGTTTAGGGAGAGTTACTACAACACCGTCCCCGATCCTATGTTTAACAGAGCTGACTTTATAAAGAAATATCCTCTAATTGTAATAGATTGTTCTAAGCAGAATGAATCAGTAAAAGAGGGGGTCGTAGATATTAAATTAGAAATTGAAACTGCAGAAAATGTCCCTTCAAACACATCTGCATATTGCCTAATAATACACGATAAAGTGTTTGAGTATAATCCTTTGACAAATGAGATAAATAAAATGTAAATAAAATGAAAACAAATATTCAACAAGAATTGGTAGACTCTGCAAAACAAATAAGAGAAAAATATAGGGCGTTAAAACGTGGTAAATTTCTAGAGGCTGAAGAGAGGTTCCAAACATTCCAACCGTTAATAGAGCCTTTGCAAGAATTAAAAAATTTAGCCACCAAAACAGAGAGGTCAGTTCTCCCAATGATTTTAGAAAAGACCCCGTCTAGAATACCAAGAATAACACAGATAACACCGCACAAATTAGATTTTGGTCTTTTAGCATCAGACTATTTAGGAAATTACCTTAGTGGAAGTAGTATGACAGACACCACATATGGTATTAGGCCAGAAGGAAATAATTTTTTTATTGGGAATCAGGAAGTTCAAATTGCCAATGATGATGTTACAGTTGGAGAAAAAAATTATAAAGGGACAAAGGGATTGTGGGAATTGTTAACTTTAAAAGAACCCGTAAACTATAGTCAAGCTTATTTTTGCAAAATTATAAAGAGATTTTGGAAGATACAAATGCACATTTAAAGGGTTATAAAACAGGTGCGGCGATGTCAAGTAATAAACACACTAAATATCTTAATATAATTAAACCCCTGTTTAAGACTGTTGGTGAAGGTTTAAGGCAGGTAACTGGTAATAAAATAGACTATGTTTATTGGGACGATCCTAATGAGCTTGTAGATAGGTTAAGACTGCTTTGGTTAAGCCGATTGGCGGGAAATTCTGGAGTGGATAATGAGATAGATTCTATCATAGAAGAATTGAGGGAAAGTGGAATTGTTTATTAAATAAAAAGATGATAGATAAATTTTATCGCGTATATAACCCGTATAGTAAACCAGAAGCTAGAAGTTTTAAAAAAACTACTTTAAATCTAAAAGATGATGGTTGGAATGCTTTAAATTATAAAATTAGTAGTGTTAAAGGTGGGGAGTTTACTGATGATGTATCGACTTTGGGGCAGACGTTAACCAGAAAAGGTGATGCTTTTGTACAAGGTAATACTAAATATAAGTTTTTAGAATCCAAGAGTAATAATTGGAACGCTAATAAACGCAAAATTACTAATGTTAAACGAGGTGAAAGCTCAACCGATGTACCCACATTAGAGCAAACTTTAATAAGAAAAGATGGTGTCTTTGTACAAGACAAAAATAATTATGAATTTTTGGAATCAGAAAATGGTAATTGGAATGCCAAAAAAAGAAAGATTAGTAATTTGTTGGCTGGTAAAGAAAGCGATGATGTTGTAAACGTCTCTCAAGTACCAAAAATGGATCTAAACTTTTGGGATTTTAATAATAAAAGGCTAGTTCGTGTTAAACCCGCTGTTGATGAGAACGATTGTGTTACAAAACATCAGACTGTGACTTTAGACGGTCTTAAATTTGATGGTAAAAATAAGCAATTAACAAACATTTTACCTGGAACATTGCCAAATGATGTGGCTGTTGTTAATCAAATATTAAAAAAAGGTGAGAAAAGCATAATAAAACATGGGGATACAAATTATAATGTATTAACATTAGATAGCGATACGTGGGATGCAGAGGAAAAATTAATAAAGAATGTACCTGAAGGCAAAGATAGGAGTGATATTTGTTTAATGTCACAGGTTTTGAGGTATGACGATAATATTAAAACTTTTAGACAAGACAATATTAAATTTGATATTTGTTTAAAATCACATGCATTAAGGTTTAACAATAAAACTAATAAATTTATGCAAGACAATAATCAAATCGATTTGATGATGTATAATCCTAAATTGTTGGTTGCAGACCCTACATCTTTAAGCGGATTTAAGACTTTAGATGGAGAGGCATATTTGCCAAAAAACTATGTATATCAAAGAATGAGTGATGGTATGTTAATTGGTAGCAATGGAGGTGTTTTTGAAACGAAAGAGACTGGCAGATACGTTAACATTAAAAATAAAGAATAAAAAATGGAAAAAATTGCTTACGAATTGCATAAGCCCGCGAGAAAGAACTTTGTTAGAAGGTCTTTTAAGGTGTTGGGTATAAACGAAACTGTTCAAATAGATTTAATAGATATGCGGAATTATGCTAGAGAGAATTGTGGGAATAAATATATTTTAACTTTAATAGACACATTTCCTAAAAAAGCTTATGCTGCTCCACTAAAGAATAAAACTGGATTAGTAGTCACAGAAGCTATAAAAACTATTCTCCCAAAGGGAGTTAAAAATATTCAATCTGATAACGGAAAAGAATTTTTTAATGAACATTTTACCAAACTAATGAAAATTCTAAATATTAATCACTACCACACTTACTCTACAACTAAGGCGGCTATTGTGGAAAGGTTCCAGAGAACTTTAAAGAATTGGTTGTATAGAGAGTTTAGTGCACAAGGGAGTTACAAGTGGTTGGATTTACTTCCAAAGTTAATAAGGATATATAATAATAAAGTACATAGATCCATAGGGATGAAGCCTAACCAAGTAAGTGCTAAGAACTCTAAAGATGTACATGAAAGGTTAGCATCTAAAGTACAAGTTAAAAAGCCAAGATATAAGGTGGGGGATAGTGTAAGGATATCTAAATATAAACATGTATTTAGTAAAGGATATACCCCTAACTGGACGGGAGAGCTTTTTACAATAGCAGAAGTTAAGAAAACAAAGCCTGTGACTTATATGTTGAAAGATGAAAATGGCAATATAATCAAAGGAGGATTTTATACAGAAGAATTGTTAAAGACTAAATATAAAGACATGTATTTGGTAGAGAAGGTAATTAGGAGGAAGGGTGATTTATTATATGTCAAATGGCTCGGGTTCCCAAGTAGCCAGAACTCGTGGATGTCTGCAAAGGATGTATTAAAATGAATTTAGAGCAAATTTTAAAAATATAGGGGGGAAATGTATTTAAGGCAAGGGTCAAAACGGAAATTAGGGCGGGTGCAAAAATCGGACAGTAAATAGTTGGCAGTATTTTTTTTTAATTCGACCGTAATAGTTAATTTGGGAAATGTAAGTGGAATTTATTTCACTGACCGCCCCCTCAACTGACCGCCCCCTACACTGACCATCCCCTCCACTGACCATCTCCTCCACTGCCATCCCCTCCACTGACCACCTCCTCCACTGACCATCCCCTCCACTGACCATCCCCTCCACTGACCACCCCCTCCACTGACCGCCCCCTCCACTGACCATCCCCTCCACTGACCATATCCTCCACTGATCGCCCCCTCACTGATCATCTCCTCTACTAACCATCCCCTCCACTGACCGCCCCCTCCACTGAACGCCCCCTCCACTGATCATCCCCTCCACTGACCGCACCCTCCACTGACGGCCCCCTCCACTGATCATCCCCTCCACTGACCATCCCCTCAACTGACCATCCCCCCCACCGCTCCCATGGCCGTCTACGGGAATGTCTTTGTTACAGAAATACACAACCAATATTTCTGTTTCACATTGGATACCATATATTTCTTTATAATAGTGTATTACGATCATGTTTAAAAACTATTGAATGAAAATCGCTTTTACCAATAGGAAAAGAAATTGCGAGGGGGACTTATTTTTATTTATTTATACTGTAACTTGCAAACAAAACACCTCCGAAGAGCTATTAAAAGAAGTCAGCGCTGCAAAATGTATTTAGCCCTGCGTGCTGCGATCCACAAAGTAACTATGCCTTTGAGGCACCGCTTATTCAGTTATCAGTGACAGTTCTGGATACTGTAGATGGAATGCTTTGTGGTTTCAACCACAGACACAGCTGTCTGTGTAGTTTCACCTCTGCTCTTAGTTCATAATAGTTTGAATTAAATTCCGAAATGTCTTATTAGGGTTTATAATATTTATTTATTATTATTGAATTATTTGTATCAAGGTTATATATTTAGCTTACTAAATTTGTTGAAGCTATTGAATTATGATTTATATTGTATTAAGGTACAATTATTGTAATTGTATATTATTGAAAATCACAGGCGTTGGTGTTTTATATATATCATGTTACTTATTTTTCATCTAAATATATATATATATATATATATATATATATATATTAGATAATCAAATTCACAGAATAGGGATACTATAAGATAAGTATAAAAACATGAAAATAACCATGAGTACCCTGTTAAAAACATTTTTTAATTATATTTTCACTAACATGTTTCGACTTAAAGTCATGATCACAGTGCTAATATTTATTTGGTTAACCTAACTCTGGTGTTATCAACAAATCATAAATATACAGGTTTTTGATAATAAACAGCTGATCTATTTTTCTTTTTGGTGCAATCGTTTTGAGTTTGTTCTTATATTTATAATTTTATTGAAGATCGGGTTGCTAGATTGAATTTTCATTGTATTTAATATATTATCTTTGTCATTCTTTTGGCTTTGGTATATATGAAATTCTTCTTTTATGTTCATTTTATGCCCCTTGTTAATAATCTCTAGAATTGACATGTTTTCATTGCAGTTCTTGTAACTATGGTCTGTTTTTAAGATGTGGTCAGCGAAGGCAGATTTTTGGGTTGTTTTGTTATTTGACTTTATTGCCTGTATGTGTTCACTGAACCGACGTTTGAAGTTTCTCCCAGTTTGGCCAATATAGTATTTTGGGCAGTCACGGCAGATGATTTTTTATATGCCACTTTTTTCATACTGATCTGATATATTTTGATTATTTGTATTAGAGAGCTTATTAATAAGGTGAAATGAATTATTTCTGGTTCTGTAAGCCAATTTGTAGTTTGATTTTTCAAACGTTTTTCTAATGGCCTTGTTCATAGTAACACTGTATGGTAAGCATAAATATTCGTCTTTGGACTTTCGTACTTGTTTGTTTTCTTTTCTTTTCTTTATTTGCTTCCTTATCATGTTTTCTATTAACTTGGCATTGTATCCATTTATCTTGGCAGTTGATTTGATTCTTTCTTTTTCTTCCTTGTAGTCTTGTTCATTCATAGGTATTCTTAACAGTCTATTAATCAACGTATGGAATGTTGCCATCTTGTGTTGCCACGGATGATTAGAACTTGCTGGAATAATGAGGTTTGTTTGGGTGGGTTTTCTGAAAATTTTAAAAGCATGATAATTGTTTTCTTTCTTAATTGAAATGTCTAGAAAGTTTATTTCAGACTTCTGAATTTCCATTGTGAACTTAATAGATGCAGAGATAGTGTTTTTTCATGGTACTCATGGTTATTTTCATGTTTTTATACTTATATATATATATATATATACAATTTTAGAACTTGCTGCATCAATAATTCGTTTGCTGTAATAGATTATAATAGATTTGTTAATAATGCTGATAGAGGCATGATATCTGTCCTAAGAATGAGAAGAAGAAAACAAAAGGAATACATGTATAGATAAAACCATTACCGATAGAAAATTTTCAAATTCTCGTAAAACATTTTCCACAACATATTTTTACCAAGATTTATCATATAAATTATATTCTGCTAAAATAAACTATTCATCATGTTAAAATGTATTGCATACAAATATTTATGTAATATTCTAAAACCCTTATAACAAATTTACACCATTGCAGGATGTCATCATATCTTTTATCACATGAATACAAGATTAGTTAACCGCATTGGAATTGTGGTCCCATGATAGCAAAGCCCAGTAGTAATCTGAACCAGCCACTCCCACACTATAGCTGGTTCATGTTGCCGATACACGACCGACGAGCGATTTCTACACGAACAAAATCTATATCTCTCTTCACTGACCTGCCACATTTGACACTGAATAAACCAAATTCATTGATTTGTTTGCCTTTTGTAAACTAAACATACAAGGCACTCTGTAAAAGGACGATCTACTGTAGTACTAAGATTAATTAAGTAGAGATTTTATAAGAGCGGGGAGGAATCTTATAAGAGAGTTCTCGCCTTAATACCCTGGTTATTTTATAAAGATAGCAAAAGCTAAAGCTTTTTCTAAACCATTGGATGGATTTTATTACGTAAATTGGTTACACTCTTAGATAACGTAATTCTTAACACTCTTAGATTCTGACAAAATAGTAATATTGTCAAGGATCATAAGTTGTTTTTGATCACGAATTAAAAAACAGCTCTACCTAAACTGTTTTACTATTGCCTGAAATTTACCTTCCATATCTTGCATTAAACTGCGTTTTTCTACACAATAAACTAATTGAAGGATTCATTAGACTATTTCTTGTGTAACATATGATTTTCGAAACCTACAAATATTTAATTCAATTTTTTTAGCAGAAATATTGTTCCTATAATCAATAGCAGGGCATTAGGTTCTATTAGAATAGTGATGCTAGTTCTTGGTACAAATTAGCTTCAACTGCGCACATCTTATGTTAAGGGATAGAACGTGTGTTATTTTAAATAATCATATCACAAATACTTGCATAACAGATAATATTTAAGTTAAAGAACTTATATCTTTAGATTATAACATGAGTATTCAATATTTGAAGAAACTGTTGCCGAACAAAACACACTTAGTACTTGAGTTTAGCGAATTAGAAGAAACAAAACTTGACAATCCACTGGAAAGAATTCTTACTATTTATCCGCAATTTTAATCGAAAGCCAAAAACGTTTGTACTGCATTTAACGGCGAAACTGATGACTGCTAATAAATACTGCTATGTCCCGAAATAGCAGTCATTTTGTAAAACATATGGAAAGTCATCATCCATATTAGGCAGCTAAATCAAAGGATGGAATCCTAAGACGGTTTCTAGTGTGTTTCTAACCTTGATACCTGCAGGAACCATCATGATCATATCGGTAGTTTTATACGATATGATATATGGACATCAACAGGATCCGACTTCTTGTTTCCATAGATTTTTTATCTTGCAAGCTTCACAGTGATATATTCCTATGTCAGAATCTGCTTCGGTAAGGGGTAGGTGTGTAATATTTAACCCGACCTCTCAGCCCGCATATTATGTCCCCTCTCCCCCTCACAAGCCTTGAAAGTAGGTGTGAAGTTGCTGGGGATAAAAAAAGTACACCAACAATTGAATAACAGGCTTTTCTAATGTAAACCCCCATAAGGCTACGTACTGTGTTTGGTCGATATAATTTTTCTTTAATAACTCGATAAATATTCATGCTAAAATAACGAGAGAGGGCTTAATAGTTTCGCCTCTCTAATTACCATCTTTTTACATGCATTAATATTACATCCGGGGCTTTTCTGACACTTTTTGGGCCCAAAAATTTGAAATTTGAAAGATTAATCCTCAAAAAAGGGGTTTAGAGTTTTCCGATTGTTTTGCCCAACGAACAAAACAAAGGAAAGTCCCTACCAAGTCTGAAGTAAATCGGACAAAAAATGCGACTGCTAGAGTGCAAACACACACACACACACACACACACACACATACACACACACACACAGAAATATACATATATGTCTATTTATATATATATACAATTTTATATATCCATATATATATATATAATTTTGAACGACCCCCAAACCCGGGCTTAAGTTTCACCGTGCGGATCATGCTAATAGTTCACTTTCCATAGGAAATTCCCTGAAATCTAATTCATTCGTTTTTTAGGGTACAGGTTAAAAACAAAACTTAGAAACGACGTTAGACCGGTAGATAAAAGGAACATCATGCCGGTAGAGGGCATCTAATTACTATTATCAATTAACCTATTTAAAGGGAAGAGTCAAGACAATCCTTATTTGTTACAAGGCATCCTAACTAAATTGCACGATAGGTTACTCTGATGAAATACCAGAACAGTTGAGGTTAAGGCTCCTATCTAACCAATTGAACAATCTGTGTTGCCAACTGAAAATACGTTGTTGGCATAGGGAAGAGGAGCGTTGCAGAGGTCCACAGACATGGCTTCGACGGTTAAATCATCACCATACTCTGGACGGAATATAAAAAAATAAGGTCAACGCCAATGAATTTCCATCAAAGTTAAAGTTTTCTTAAGTCAAGGATAACAGGTTTTCATGTATTTTTATACGTATTAAATAAACTGTAAATGGCCACAATAACAAAAATAAAAAATTTTAAACTTCATCATATAAAGTCTTTATATAGTTTTCGTCAAACATGAATAAGCCAATTCTTTTATTTTTTATATTTTTTACGATTTTAATACACACGTGGAAGAAATTAGGAGCAAAACTCTATTCAAAAAATGCTATATAAATCACAATGATAAAACATAATTTACAAAAATGTTTACATAGCTTCATAAGAAACTGCTAATAGAGGCTTTATAGTACGTACTCGAATATTCATTTCATATCTGTCCTAAGAATATGAAGAAGTAAATACAAAGAGTGCATTCATAAAAAAACAATTAGATACAACTTTTCAAATTCTCGCAAAACATTTTCCGCAACACTTTTTAAGAATTCACATGTAAATTATGTTCTGCTAAAATAAACTATGCATCATGACTAAATCCATCGTATACAGATATTTATGTAATATTCTAAAACCCTTATAAAAAATTTACACCATTACAGGATGTCATCAAATTGTTCACCACATGAATACAAGATTAGTTAACCGCATTGGAATTGTGTTTCCAAAATAGCAAATCCCAGTAGTAATCTGGATTCAGGTACTACCGCATTTTAGCTGTTTCATGTCATTTGTTCGCGATTTTAATTTAGCGAACTGTCTGTAGTGGACTGTATTTATGTGTAATAGTCACTGATTGTAATTAAAGCACTGGTAATGAACTTCCGACTATGAGGTACTAATAAATTTAATAAAAATCGTTTATGTAACTGTAAATCTGTTGTTTATTGTGATGTTAAAACTATAAAGTACAAATAGTCTCCTAGAACATAATGTGCGACCTGTTCGGCCGTGGGCGCGCTCGCAACTCCCCGGTTACCCCTTCTCCTCGACAATCCCAAAAAGAGGGGATGACGAGACATTGTAAAGGCCCCAACATGCCGCCCGCCTTGAAAGGTTACTTTCAAAACGAGAGACAACAAAAAATGATACTTGGAAATGTTACTCAATAAGTTATTTACAACATGGTAATGTAACATAAAACATATTAGAGGAATAAACAATACAAAAATTAAAATTAAGATCTCTCGAGGATCAAAGTAATTAACTGTACAAAAACACAAACAATATAACATGTCAGTCAAATGTCAACAACAAAAATGGGAAATATACACAGTAATTTAATTGGTAATTGGCAATAAAATAATAAAATATAATATTTCTCAATGTAGAAGTTAAGAAATTGTAAGATAAATGAATCGATAGTTACAAGTTGAACAAATGTATCGAAATTATATTACAACCGAAGATGTTAGAAATTGCTATGCAAACAAATTCATATGTACAAACAAATCAACTAAATATGAAGCTGCGTTAGTGAATGCAAGAGAAAAGAAAATTGTAAATATTTGTAAATAGTATAACTCATACAACACACGACAGTAAATAATTACCCTTTCACTTCACTTGTAATACCTTGAGTGGAATATTTACACTTAGACATTGGTCGGTAAAACACAAAGGCGATTTACCAGTCGCTTCATCTGTCCCTTGGTCGTTTGCACCGTTGCTACTCTGGTGTGTCCATCGGATCCAGGGTGAAGTTCCTTCACAACAGCTGTCACCCACTTGAGCGGTGGTAAGTTGTCCTCCCTCACCACCACTACTTGGCCCGGTTGGATGTCGACTGTTCCCGAAGACCACTTTGGACGCTGCTGTAGTTGTGTTAGATACTCGACCGACCATCGCTTCCAGAAGTGTTGAGTCAGCTGTTGGATGCGCTGCCAGTGTGACAGGCGGTTGGTCGCAATGGAAGTGAAGTCGGGCTCTGGCAAGGCGGTTAGCGCATCTCCTGTGAGAAAATGACCAGGTGTCAATGGCATGGGATCGGTAGGATCTGTGGAAAGAGGTGTAAGAGGTCGGGAGTTAAGACAAGCCTCTATTAACGTTAACGTTGTATAATATTGTTCAAATGTTAAGTTAGCGTTAGCAACTACTCTTCTTAAATGATGTTTGACTGACTTGACTCCAGCTTCCCAAAGACCACCAAAATGTGGTGCCTTTGGCGGCATGAAATGCCACTTAGTTTGGTGTATGGAAGTTGCATCGATAATTTTCTTCTGGTGACACTGATCGAGAAATAGTTTTCGTAGCTCTTGTAGTTCATTATTTGCTCCAACGAAGTTAGTGCCATTATCGGAGTACACATTCATGCATATACCTCTTCGGGAAATAAAACGCTTGTAAGCTGCTAAGAATGTTTCAGTAGTCATATCTGATACTAACTCTAAGTGGATGGCCTTGGTGGCAAAGCAAACAAATATAGATATGTAGCCCTTCACAATTTTGCTATTTTTCATTAAACCAGATTTTATGTACACTGGGCCACAGTAGTCAATTCCCGTATTTGTGAAAGGACGAGAAGGAGTGGTCCTACTATTTGGGAGGTTTCCCATTTCTGGCTGTAGCCATTTGGGCTTGGCTTTGAAACATTGCACACATTTGTGTACAATTCTTCGTGCTATGTTTCTAGAGTTAAGTGGCCAGTATTGGCGCCGTACCGCTGCTAGAAGGGCTTGAGGTCCAGCGTGCATTTTGCGAATGTGCTCACTTCTAATAATTAGCCGTGTAAGATGAGAATCTGATGGTATCAGTATGGGGTGTTTTTGATTGAAGTCTACTTGTGCGTTTTGAAGGCGTCCTCCGACACAAATAACGCCATCCGAATTTAGAAATGGTTTTAATGTAACTAGTTTACTTTTCTTTTTAACTTGGTGCCCTGTACGTAAGCTTAGCATATCATCCTTGAGAAATGTTTGTTGTTCCTGTCGTATTAGTCGTAGAAGTGATGATGAAAGCTCTTCTGGTGTTAACGGTCCTGTTCGTTTCTTGTGTGAAAATCTGCAGTTGTGTATGAACCGTAGGCAATGAGCCATTATCCGTTGAAGGCGTTGTAAAGTGGAATGCTTGTTAACTAAGGAAGTAAAAATATTTTCTTCTTTTACTACAGGAGCGGCTATTTTAGTGGTACTCTTTTCTTCTGGAATTATGTCTTGATCAAAATGAGGAAACATCGGCCAGTGTTGCTCGTCCCTTACTAGCCACTCTGGACCTGACCACCACAGCTCTGATGTTTTCAGTTCGGTGACATTTGCACCACGAGACACTAAGTCTGCTGGGTTGTCTTCACTTCTTACGTGTCTCCAATCTTTTGCTATTGTTAAGTCTTGAATTTTCGCAACTCTGTTTGCAACGAATGTCTTCCATCTTGATGCATGTGAGTTTAGCCAAGAGATAACTATACTTGAGTCTGTCCAGTACACTGTTTTGGATATGCTGTGTTTGATTGCATTTTTGACATAATCCATAAGTTCGGCCAACAATAAAGCTCCACAAAGCTCTAATCTAGGCAGTGATACAGTTTTTACTGGCGCTACCCTAGATTTTGAACATAAAAGACGGACAGTTACTGTTTTGTTGTTCGTAACGTGTCTAATATACAGTGCAGCACCGAATGCTCTCTCCGAGGCGTCTGAAAAACCACGGATTTCTAATGTACCCTCTGACTCGGTTTTTACGCTTCTAGGTACTTGTATGTTGGTGATGGTCCTTAAACATGTTTGAAAGCAACGCCATTCGTTTTCCAGGTGGGCTGGGATTTTCTCATCCCATGTTATTTCAGACTTCCACAATTCTTGAAGAAAGATCTTAGCTCTAATAACAATAGGTGATAATAAACCTAAAGGATCAAATAAGCTTGCAATTTGTGACAAGATGGTTCTTTTTGTTGTTAATTTCTGTTGGTCGTTATTGAATGTAAATTGTAGGCTGTCTTCCGTAGCGTCCCACAGAATGCCTAGTGCTTTCTTAGTTGAATTCTCTGTTGGTACTGTTTGTGGATGTCTCTCTCTCATATCAGGAGGCAGATTTTGTAACAAGTTGTCATGGTTTGCATTCCATTTCCTTAAGTTGAAACCTCCTCTTCCTAAAAGGTTGATTATATCAGTCTGAAGTTTTATGCACTCATCGAGGCTTTCTGCTCCACTAAGCAAATCATCGACGTAAAAGTCGGAGAAAACAACATTTGCTGCTTTTGGGAATATGTTTTGCTCGTCAATGGCAAGTTGGTTTAGTGTTCTGGTGGCCAGGTATGGAGCACATGCCGTGCCGTATGTTACTGTTTTGAGCCTGAATGTTTGAAGTTCTGAAGCGTCATTTTCTCTCCAAATTATTTTTAGGAGATTTCTTTGTGATGGGTGGACCCATATTTGTCTATACATCTTCTCAATGTCAGCTGTCATGACGTATACATGCATGCGAAATCTCAAAAGTATGGAAACCAGATCATCTTGTACGGTAGGGCCTACCATAAGTGTATCATTTAAACTGAATGACGTTGATGTCTTGGCCGAAGCGTCAAACACAACTCTCAGTTTGGTTGTAGTGCTAGACTCCTTTAACACTGGATGGTGGGGCAGGTAGAATTCAGGCGTGCTGGCAGTATTGTCTACTGGTTCCATATGTCCAAGCTCTTCGTAGTCGTTTATGAAGGTTTTGTAGTCTTGTTGTAGTTCTTTATCTCTGGCTAGTCTTCTTTCCACTTGAAGAAAGCGTTTGATAGCTGTTTGTTTAGAGGTACCTAGTTGCTCGGCATCTTTCTTGACTGGCATTTTTACTATATACCTTCCATCGTCACCTCTTTGCACTGAGTCAATGTACTGATCTTCACAACTTTGGTCACATTTACTTAGAAGCGGCCTCTTTGGCGTGGGTTCTTCCATCTTCCAAAACTGTTGAAGTTGGTGGTCCAGCCTTTCCAAAACGCTCAAGTGACATGAGGTGCTATGATTGAGTTTCGAGTCAGTTACTCGACCACCAATTACCCAACCTAATGTTGTGTTTTGCAGGATGGGCATACCATGTTTGGTGAGTTTCCCTTCTGACAAAATGTCAAAGAAAAGTTCCTGACCTAATAAAATGTCGATTTTATTGGGCTCGTAAAATTTAGGATCTGCCAGTTGTACGTGGTTAGGAATGTTCCAAGAATTTGTAATAATGCGTTTTGGAGGGAGTAAATTTGTTATTTTTGGAAGAACAAAAAAGTCTACGGCTACGTTGTAATCAGTGGTTTTGGACTGTAGTGTTGCGTTGACCTTATGTCTTATATGTGTTGAGGTCTGTCCTATGCCAGTGACTAAAAATGATGTCTTCTCCCTTTTAAGCCCAAGTTTTTGGCAAGCAGCCTCAGTTAAAAAACTACTTTGGCTACCGTTGTCAAGGAAAGCTCTGCATGTTAATTTATTTCCTTGAGGGCTAATCAGATCAACAACAGCAGTTGACAAGAGTACGTCTGATACATCCTGAACACTACTGGAAGCTACCGTGTAGGATGATTGGGATGTTGAGGCATCTCTAGTAGGTACAGAGTTTTGTTTTGTTGTATGTTGTATATTAGCAGGCTTGCTAACGATATGCAACAACGTGTTGTGCTTTCTTCCACAAGTTTTACACCCTTTGGAGTAGCAATCTTCCACCTTGTGTCCATAACTTAAACAGTTAATGCAAATGTTGTTTTTTGTCAGCTTTGCGATACGTTCACCGGAGTGTGCAGACTTGAGGTTTTCACACTGAAAAATCAAGTGTTTCCCGTAACAGAAACCACATTGTTGTTCTTGCCTGGAGAAATGTGATTTTGCTCTAAATGTGTAGTTGGTGTGATGTTTATTTTGTGTATGTGCCGTTTTGTCGTTGTGAGGAGTTGACTGGCGGCTGTGTGCCTTTTGGATGTTTTCAAGAACTTGGACTCGGTTTTGTAAAAAATCAGTTAATTGTTTGAGAGTAGATAACTCGTTTGGAGTTGTGGTTAGCTCCCATTCTCTGTGTGTTGAAGTGTCTAATTTAGTTGTGATTAAATGAATGATTACTTGATCCCAATACTCAGTGTGTTGACCTTGGCTCTCAAGCGCCCGTAGATTTGTTTGAACTGTATTGACTACCTGTTTTAAAATAGCAGGTGAATCCTTCTGCAATTGTGGTAGATCAAACAAACACTTAATGTGGTTCTGAACTATTAATCTGGTGTTTTCATACTGTTCCTTCAAAATATCTATTGCTATTTTATAGTTGGTGGATGTGAGTTCTAAATTGGAAAGAACCTTAGCTGCGTCGTAAACTAGAGAAGCCTTTAAATAATGTAATTTTTGCACTTCACTTAAATTTTCATTCATGTCAATTAGAGCGTTGAATGTGTCAAAAAAGGACACCCAATGTTCATATTTCCCCGAGAATGTTGGCAGATTAATTGTTGGTAACTTAACAGAAATATTGTTTGATTGAGAATTATTAGAACTCGATGGGTTTGAAACAGAATTGGACGAATTGTTCGAGGTTGTCTGTGAATTGTCCAGAATATGCTGTTGCACATTGGAAAGCAAACTGAAATACTGTGACTCAAATGAGTCACGTTCAATGCTATGGTCTACATCTTCGACCATAAGTTCAATTTTTTCCTGAATTGATTCAAATTTTCCCCAGCATTCCTTTAATTTGCTCAATCGAGCTTTGAGCTCTGCAATATTCTGTTGATTAGTGGGATTATCAAAGAATGTTTGAAAACGAGTTATTTTTGCCTTGATCTGTCCCCGCTTATTAGTCAAATGTTTTACTTCTTCTGTAATTTTTATTCTTTTATGTCATATATTCTTGTAATTAAATGAGGCTACGGGAAAAATTAGATAATGAGTAATAGTGATTTAGAATAATATCAGGACATGTAGTATGGAATGAATGAAGGTTTGTTTGTAAACAAGGACTATCGGGGCAGTGAGAAACAGCAGGGCCATTGACAAACTGGTCACTCACCCTCGCTATTGTTGTCAGCTGGGGCTGTTGTCTTGCGTCACTTGGGCGGCTTGGCTGAGGGGCTGGCACCGTGACGAATTGACGGATGTCACCCTTTGTCCTAAGGGCTGGGCTCTGCACCTCCTCCAAGATCGACTTTGACCGGTGCGAAGTTCCAGCTTCAAAACTTCCACTGAGCAATCACGATATTTGGCACTGCACTGTTAATATAATGAGTACGTGTGTTACTACTTTTCGCGGTTGTATCCGGCTCGTGTGGATCAATTTTATGTTCGCGATTTTAATTTAGCGAACTGTCTGTAGTGGACTGTATTTATGTGTAATAGTCACTGATTGTAATTAAAGCACTGGTAATGAACTTCCGACTATGAGGTACTAATAAATTGTAATAAAAATCGTTTATGTAACTGTAAATCTGTTGTTTATTGTGATGTTAAAACTATAAAGTACAAATAGTCTCCTAGAACATAATGTGCGACCTGTTCGGCCGTGGGCGCGCTCGCAACTCCCCGGTTACCCCTTCTCCTCGACAATCCCAAAAAGAGGGGATGACGAGACATTGTAAAGGCCCCAACATCATTTGATATTGAATATACCAAATTCATTAATTTGTTTACCTTTTGTCAACCAAGTAGGCCTATAGAAAGATAATTTGTTTAAAAACGATCAACTGTACCAAGTTGAATTAAATAGATTTGTTATAAAAGTTGAGAGAACTCTTTAATATAAGAGAGTTCTCGCCCTAAGACCCTTGCTGTTTTATGAAGAAACCAAAAGTTGAAAGTTTTTCCAAACCATTGGGTGTTGTTTATGACATAACTGCTAATGTAAATTGGTTATAATTATTAACAATATTAGGTTATGTTGAAATAGTAATATTGTCAGTGATCCTAATTTTTGTTAATCATGAATTAAAAAAAAACTATTCTCACCTAACTGTTTTGCTAATGTCTGAAATTTACCTTCCATATCCTGCATTTCAGAGCGTTTTTTCATAGCAATAAACTAATTGACGGATTCAATACACGTTAAGCTTAAGTCTTATGTGAGATATAATTTTCGATACATTAAAAAGATTTATTGAAGGAGCTTGAAGGAGCCAAAGCCCCTAACATTGTTCCAGTACTCTGCCTCATCTGATCTGTTTTACACTTTGCATGCTGACTAAATCAGAACAATATACATAGGCACATGTCAGATAGAAAACTAAGAAATCACGTGTTTTAATGTAAACAAAGCAGACATTTTCAAATCGTTTTCTTTAGGGCGATATTTATGTTATTTCTTGCTTTCTGTAAATATTTGAAAGAAAAAAACCTGTATTACTTGATTTTAGACAAATATAAGTAACAAAACCTGACTAACTGCCATAAAACCCAAAACTTTTGGTTTGTGTTGTATTTTAGTACGAAACTGAAGACTACTGATAAATACTGATATGTTCAAGTAATCATCTGATAAAATAAAATCATCATATTACGCAAATATTGACATGCCAAGGGTGGAATCTTAAGACGGATTAGAGTGTTTTAGCGAATTTCCTCTTTAGGGAAGAAGCTATTACCGTAGCTCTCATGGTAAGACTTAAGCCCAAGACCATGATAACTTTTCATTTTGAGGTCCCCAGATGCCAAAAACACCATTCGTTCAAATCTGTATATATATGTGTCCGAAAGCACGATAACTCTCGTAAAAAAAGTTCGATCTTGATGAAATTCGGCACAAATGTGTAAAGTACCATTTATTTGAACGAGTTCGAAAACCAGACGTACCGCACCATCCAAAGGGGGGTTTGGGAAGGGGGGTTTGTACCCCAAAAAAGGTTTTTTTGTGGTTTTCACATGTAATTTTTATTTAAATAAAATTTTAATCCATATCATTGAATTCAGCTTACAAAAAACAAACAATTTGGTATTTTGATCATTGCTCTACGTCAATTGCAAGTGCTAAACACAATACGTTATCTAATGCTATTCTTATGGAGAAAAATACAAATTTTATATCTCGCTTATTTATGAATATAAACTGACAAAACTTGGTATATGGCTTCATCTGGTTGTGGTTTGTTGTTGTTTGCACAAAAAACAAAATTTTCACATATGGTTCCCGTAGCAGCAAACCTAGGTACTCGGTCCCCATGTTATTCTTATGGAGAATAATTAAAATGTGATATATCGCTTATTTATAAATGTATATGAATGAAACTTGTTTTGTGGCTTTACTTAGATTTCTATTGATATTTGCATGAAAACCCATTATTTTGTGTTCCTTGTTACAGCAAACCTGCGTACTCATCCCCAATGTTATTCTTATGAAAAATAATTAAAATTGTATTCATCGCTTATTTATGAATATATTTTTATAAAAATTGGTATGCGGCTTTATGTGGTATTAAGACATTGGAAATTCGCTGAGTACGCAGGTTTGCTGCGACGGGGGTATCTTATTTTGTTTTTTTAGTGAATTTCCCCTATAGGGAAGAAGCTATTACTGTAAGCTCAAAAACATCATTAGTTCAAATTGCTATATATGTATATATATGTATATATATATATATATATATATATATATATATATATATATATATATATATATATATATATATATATATGCATTCAACAGATTGTTGAAATACAATCGCTAACAATCTGAAACAATAAGCTTGAAAATGCATGCAACCATGTTTCAGTGGAGTGGTCGGTGTTTTGTCGGGCGGGATTGGTTTCTTATCTCCCCCTCTCACTGGGATCTCGACCTGCAACTCCCCATAGTCACTTGGTGACAACACTATCCTCTCTCGTGATGTATTGTGTCAAACACCAACTACGTAATAGTGTGTCTTTCTTGTATGTGAGTCACCATTAAATAAACAAATCCATCCAAAGTGCGATGAATCGTATAAAACCAAATGTTAACAATACTGAAGCTCATCATTGCAGCGGGCATCGCAAGAAGCAGATTTTCCTTTTTAAAAAGAAATATCAAGTTGAAGATCAATTAGCTTTTATTTTCGATAACGCGAAATTTAAGCATGATAAATATTGCAATCATTTTTGCCTTGCAAACATTGGAATCATATTGATCATACAATTTTGTTTGTCTAGTGAAAAGTAAAAAGAAATAATAAAATCTTAATTTTTATTTCTTAAGGGTGCGCCCTACCTGCCTTCCGCACGCTAAAGTAAGTAGGGGGCATTGGAGGGTTCAAAACCAGCAAAGGCGTGCGAGGAGGAATGAGGAATCGCCCCCCCCCATGACGTCAGCCCCCCCCCGTGACGTCAGGCCCCCCCCATGACGTCAGCCCCCCCCCGTGACGTCAGGCCCCCCCCATGACGTCAGCCCCCCCCCCGTGACGTCAGGCCCCCCCCCCCCGTCACGTGACCCGACATAAACCTAACATAGGCTTTGTCCACCAGTTGTATTATAAATTTGTTTTGTTTGTTTTTGTTGTTGTTTCTTTTTTTGTTTTGTTTAGTTTAATAATTTAATATAATATTATAAAATACGAATATAAAAGTACAAATACGAATATAATAGATTATTGAAGTTGAACCCTTCGATAGCTTATGACAGCTGTGAAACCATTGGAGAGGAAGCCGTTAACCCTCTCTTTTACTAGGCTCAGCTCCACCGGCACATTAGCAGTGAACCAACGGGGGAAGAAGTGTACTCTTCCGTCTTCTTCTACCCAGCCGAGGTGGAGGATTATTAATCCATGAAACATTTCTTCTTCTATTTTTTGAAATGCAATGGCCACAGTGCAGGGGCAGCACAAGACGTACATGGTGTCCGACATGGTGTTCCGTTGATCGTCAACTGAAGAATGAGGGTTCGGCTAACAAACAAGCCATTACCACGTCGTAAACAAGTGGAACGTTCCAGAAGCCTTTTACCGCTCCGTTGGAAAACCCTTTTGAAGTAAACAAGCTATAACCGTATTGAGCGTTTCCTCCAATATCCTTTATTTTATTCAGAAAAAGCAATACCCTAACCTACCCTCCGTTTACTACAACTCTCACATATATCGGAGGATTAATCTCCCGAAGGAGCCAAAGTATGGCGTTGCGGCATAAGACGTGTGTCGGTATCACATTAAAGTCTCCCAGGTCAGCCCTGAGTTGCCGACATTTGTGTGGGGTCAACGGTCTTTCTAGCCAAAATTCAACATGTAATTTTCCGAGGAAGCATCTCGTATAGTAGTACACCGTTTGTAGAAATACCTCCGCGTCTATTGAATCCACCTCTGATATCGTGGAATGTATATGGAAAGGCATTGTCGCTGGATAGGTCCCTACCGGTTCCGAAACCATTGAGAATAAATGAAACATGGTGCACCACTTGTCAATACTGTTAGAAGGAGACTAACGAGTAAGACCGAAGGTGTAAACAACTCGGAGGACAACTCGGAGGAAACTGCCATGACGTCATCTTCCACCTACGTGACCGCCACAGTCGGTTTACCCATTAGTGGTTCCAGTGGAAAGTCCCACGACCGATTTCTCCGAAACTGCCATGACGTCATCCTCCGCCTACGTGACCGCCACAGTCGGTTTACCCATTAGCGGTTCCAGTGGAAAGTTCCTCTTCCCGACCGGAGTGCTATTTATGAGCACGTCTTCAGAGGTTTCACCAGTTTGTCTTTGGAGCTCTTACTGTGCGGACGAAGTAGTGCTGCCTCTGCGGTATACCTACACAACTTGCTGTTCATTGCCTTTGGATTCCCATAACAGTTAACGTAAGTAACATGTAATTTACTTTTTCATCAGAAAGTTTACCAATGCTCTAAAATCTTATTAGTTAAATTAATATTTAATGTTTTGAATATCTCGGTACACTGAGTCTTGTCCTTGTCTCTTTTCAGATGGAGATGAGTGAAACCGTAATGACCTTGGAACAGTTGTGTTTTCTAACGATTAAAGTTAACGAATCAAATTTAAAAAGTAAAATAGACTCGCTTCCACTCCTTTTTAAAAACGTTTTGAGTGAAATAAAATTTGGTTTCGCTTTTAAATCGAACTTTCAAGTGCCTAGTGGAATTACAGACGAGGGCGAAATCGCTATGTGTGAGCGTAACAAAGACAAAGACGTGTACCAGTGTTGGGAATGTCATACGAGCGATTCATGCCATCTATTTCTATCTAACATTATTAAAAGGGTTAGACTCGCCTCGTTCCCAGGGGTATCGCTACCAAAGTGTTTTTGCTGCGACAATTGTGCCTTTGTAGCGGACGGGGAATACAGATACCCGATGTTTTTGTAGATGGCTGGTCCCTGCATGTGTGTGGTCTGCGGCCGCGTGTTCGCAAACGCCGGAAACCTGACTCGCCACACGAGAGCCGCTCACAGTGACCGCCATCTCAACTGCGACGTCTGCGGTAGACGCTTCGGGCGAAGCGATAACCTGCAACGCCACCTCGCCACAGTTCATATTCTCACTCCTCACGACCAAGCGCCAGGTACGGTTTTTATGTTAAACAAGAATAGGTGGATTGCTAGCCTCTGTGTAATTCCTCACCCTTGTATTTACTGGACCTAGGTAAACTGGCGATTGTGATGAGGAAGAGGTCGTTAGTTCTCTATACAGTTCCTTACTCATCCTCACGATCAAGCGTCAGGCATGGTTTTTATGTTAAACAAGAAACCGCCAGTACTAATGACTTGTTTTCGAGAGAGAGTAAACGGCTTTAGTCGAGTAAACAGATTCAAGTAGTAAACAAGGGGCTGCCAGCCTCTGTGCGATTCCTCACTCTTGTATTACTGGGCCCGGGTAAACTGGCGCTCGAGATGAGGAAGAGGTCGCCAAGCCTCTATATAATTCCTCACCCTTGTATTTACCGGGCTCAAACTGGTGATTGAGATGAGAAAGAGGTTGCCAGTTCCTCACCTTCGTGTTTATCGGGGTCACTAATAGGACTTGTTTTCCTGTTCGCAGGCCATCCGTGCCCGTTGTGCTCCGTCGCCCTGGCGGGTCCCGAGGATCTTCGCCACCATATGGAAGCGGTCCACGGTGCGAGCCCGTCTGCTTCAACTTCCTCCTCCTCCTCTGCAACGCCACCCTTCAGAGACCCACGGCCCGAGTGCGACGCGTGCGGGCGGCGATTCTCCCGCGGGGACCTGCTCCGGCGTCACGTGCAGCTGGTGCACGCCAACGAGGTCCGCTGTCCCGATTGCGGCGCCCTTTTCCACAGGGCCGCTTTTCTCCAGCGGCACATGGAGAGCGCCCACCGCGGCATGAGGTTTGCGTGCGCCTACTGTGACCGAGGCTTCACCCGGCGCTACAACCGGGACCGGCACGAGGCCCACAACTGCCCCGTCATGAGGAACCTCGTTGTGGACGAGATGCCGCGCCTGCCCGTTCTGTCACCCGAGCCCCGGCCCAGCCGCGAGCCCCAGCCTGGACCCAGCCGCGAGCCCCAGCCCGGACCAAGTACGGCACCCGACGGGATGGTGGGTGGTGGTGGCGGACTACCCACGTTTCGCCCCATCCAACGGGCGTTCCGCGGACGGCTTCTGACCTTCGGCCTGTCCCGGCCCATGGAGGACTTCTTGGCCGTGGAGGACGCGTTGGTGCTGCTGTTCGACAGTTTCCTGGAACTGTTGGCCGACGTCAGGACTCGACACCCTAACATCAAGGTCAACATGTTCCTGGAATGTGAATTCGCCAACGTTCACGGAGCCACCTGTCTGCGGGCCTTCAAGACGAAGAACGTGCCTCTCACCGCTGCGTCCAACTTGGAGGACTTCCTGTCAGCGTCCTTCCACAAGTTGGAGGAAGAGAAGGAGCAGTGCTTGCTAGTGGGTAGCGGGTGGAGCTATCTCCGGATACGCGACCTGGAGATCCGCGTCAACCTCTACACCCCGTTGGGAGAACGCGGAGCCAGGTTCGTCCAGCTTCCTAGGACCATCTGCGAGACGCGTGCCGTTATCAACGTGCAAAACGTCGATGACATGTGCTTCGCGTACGCCATCCTGGCCAAGTTCGTCGCGCAACACCCGGAGAGGCCCACATCGTACACACCGGACGTCATGGCACGCTACGACTGGGTCGGCCTACGCTTCCCCGTGGCTGTGAAGGACATTAAGGTCTTCGAGAGGAGGAACGCCATCAGCGTCAACGTGTACGGGATCGAGCGTGCTATGGTGGGGAGACGCCCTGACGGATCGCCAAAGTTCCAGGACCGCGTGTTCCCGCTGAAGATCTGCAAGCGGGAGTTGGAGGATCACCGGGACCTGCTGTACGTGACTACTGGCGGGGACAGTCACTACGCCTACATCACAAACATGAGTAGGCTAGTGCGAGCCCAGCTGACGTCCCGCAAAAGCGCTATCTACGTGTGTAAGCGATGCTTCGCTTACTTCGACAACCGGCCCAACAAGCTGCAACTGTCCGGTGCTGAGCGTCTGGAGGAGCACATGCGAGACTGCACCGCCAAGGCTCCCCTCCGCTTGGACTTACCGAAGAAGCAGCAGATCCGCTTCGCCCACCCCGAGTACACTCGGCGCGAGCGCTTTTGCGTCTACGCCGACTTTGAGTGTGCTCTGCAGCCCGTCGCCGCTGACCCTGCGGAAGCGCCGCCTGGCACAAGGCCCCTGCAACTGCACGTCCCGTACGCCTTCGCTTACCAGATCGTGGACTCGCTCGGCCTGGAGGAGTTCGAGCCCCGCGTCTACTTCGGGGCTGACGCGTCCAAGGTCTTCATGGAGAGGCTCAAGATGGACGTGCTGGCGCTGTGGGAGTTCCTATTCAGCATGAGAGCTCTGCACCCTTCTCTGACCCGGCAGGAGATGGACGAGTACCTGGCAGCGACTCACTGCTACCTCTGCGGGAAGGAGTTCACGGACCAGGACGTCAAGGTGCGGGATCACAATCACGCCCCGCCCTACGAGTTCCGAGGAGCCGCCCACCGCTCGTGCAACCTCAGGTACCGGGAACAGCGACACATCAACTGCTACTTCCACAACCTGTCCAACTACGACGCCCACTTCGTAGTGCGCGAGCTGGCCATCGACCCCGGCGACGTGGACGTGTTGGCCCACACGGAGGAGCGGTACATCGCTTTTACCAAGCGATTCCACTTTGGTCAGCCCGGGGACAACCAACGACAGAGCAGTTTCGCGGTGCGCTTCCTAGACACCTACAGGTTCCTGTCCATGAGCCTGGCCAACCTGGCGGCGGGACTCCCCACGGACAGGATGCGCGAGACGAGGAAGCGCTTCCCCGACGACCGGCTGTTCGACCTGGTGCGCAGGAAGGGCGTGTTCCCCTACGACTTCGTGACGTCCTACAACACGCTGTACAGGACCAGGGAGTTGCCGCCCAAGGAGGCGTTCAGGAACTCCATGACCCTGGAGGACGTCAAGGACGAGGAGTACGAGCACGCCCTCAACGTGTGGCGAGCCTTCGAGTGTCACAACCTCAAGGACTATGCGGACAAGTACCTGCGATGCGACATCGCCCTGCTCACCGATGTCTTTGAGCAGTTCCGCGACACCTCGCTGGCAGAGTACGGGCTGGACCCCGCCCACTACTACACCCTGCCGTCCTACGCCTGGGACGTGATGCTCAAGACCTGCGGTGTGGAGCTGGACACGCTGCAGGACTTTGACATGTACCTGTTCGTGGAGCAGGGGATCCGGGGAGGCATCTCACAGGCCATCACCCGCTACGCCAAGGCCAACCACGACAGGTGCCCGGACTACCGCCCGGACGAGCCCACGCGCTTCCTCCTGTACCTGGACGCCAACAACCTCTACGGCTGGGCCATGTCCCAGCGCCTGCCGACCGGAGACTTCGAGTGGCTCAGCCGTGAGGAAATACAGGCGTTGGACGTCGCGGCGCTGGACGCAGAGGCCGATCGAGGCTACATCTTGGAGGTGGACGTCCACTACCCCGCGCGCCTACACGACCTGCACAAGGACCTTCCCTACTGCTGCGAGACGAAGCGTCCGCCAACAGGGAAGTTCCCCAAACTGTTGACGACCCTGGACGACAAGACGCACTACATCTGTCACTACAGGGTCTTGCAGCAGGCGCTGCAAAACGGATTGGAGCTGGTCGCGGTGCATCGGGCGATCTCCTTTCGCCAGTCGCGGTGGTTGGAACCGTACATCCTGATGAACACGGAGCTGCGGAAGAGGGCCAAGACCAAGTTCGAACAGGACTTCTTCAAGCTCATGAACAACGCAGTCTTCGGCAAGACCATCGAGAATGTACGGAAGCGCCTCAACGTGAAGCTGGTGTGCACCCCGGAGAAGTTTTCCAAGTACGTCGCCAGATCCAACTTCCTGGACCGGACGTACTACACGGAGGACGTGGCCCTGGTGCATCTGTCCAAGGTCAACATCGTGTTGGACAAGCCCGTCTACGTAGGCATGACAGTCCTGGAGCTGAGCAAGTGGCTCATGTACGAGTTCCTGCGCAAGATGAAGGAGCGCTACGGTGACCGCCTCACCGTGGACTACATGGACACGGACAGCTACGTCTTTGACATCGTGTCCCAGGACGTCTACGCCGAGATGAAGGAACACCTGGACGACTTCGACACCAGCGGCTATCCGAGGTCCCACCCCTGCTACAGCCCCGTCAACGCCAAGGTCATTGGAAAGTTTAAGGACGAGTGCAACGGCCTGTCCTTATTCGAGTACCTCGGCCTGCGGTCCAAATTATACTTTATGGACATCGAGGACGCGGCGACAGGCGGCAGCAAGGCTCTCAAGCGAGCCAAGGGGGTGGCGAAGGGCGTTGTCAAGAACGTCCTCACCCCCGACGACTACAGAGAGTGCCTGTTTGACGGGGTCCAAAAGCACACCACCAACGTCCGCTTCCAGTCTCACTTGCACCGGGTCTACACCGTGGAAGTGGACAAGCTGAGCCTCAGCCCGACTGATGACAAGCGGTGTGTCCTCCCCGACGGCATCCACACTCTGCCGTGGGGACACAAGGACGTCCCGCCGCTACCAGCCAGGAGAGGAGATCGACGGATGGAGGTGGATGGTGAGGAGGAGGAGGGACAGCCCCAGGATGAAGACGAGGAAGAGGAATTCCCAGTTTAGTTTTAATATTAATTTTAAGAAAAATTTGTATAGTATTTGTAAGAAAATATAATAGCTTTATGTACAGCACGAACCTGAGTTGTTTATTTCCTCCCCTTTGCTCACTCAAAAGCCGGTAGGCTTAGAAAAACTAAAGTGAAAGGCGTTATGGGCCGTTTGGCCCGAGCCGTGCAGCTTAAAAAGCCCCCGCCAACCGGGAGCGGTTGGCGGCGCGTGTCGGGGGGACGGCCCTGAAGGAGTTGCCCAGGAAGGAATTACTCAGCGGTCTGCTGACGCTCGAGGTTGCACCCTCGAATTGCTCAGCGGTTTGCTGATGTCCGAGGGGTCTCGTGGCGCGCCCTCTTTGGCGGCCTTCACTGCCGCTTGGCGGGGGCTCAGCCAGTGACACGCGCCGCTGGTATATAAACCTGAGGTCCAGCCCCGCTGCCTCAGTTTTGATAATTTTTTAAAATTTAGTAAGGAGAAAGGAGAAATGAAAACATAAGCTTTATCATTATGAGGCATGTATTGTACAGTAATAAGGTTACATACACATACTACAAAAACCTTACAAACTAGTTTTAAGCGAATATGGAGTGAAAGAGCCTGCGGACGAGAGCGTCGTTGGCGGCGGGAGCGGCAGGGTCGAAGAGCTGGACGTAGTCGCTGAGTGACGTGCGGAGAACAGCCCGGCAGTACAGGTAAGTGAGGCAGTAGTAGCCGCAAACAGAGGTATCGTAGCCTTGGAGCCGATACCTGTTGTAGACATAGTGGCGGTGATGAGGATTGCGCCTCAGGAACATTTGAAAGTCGGCCTGGTATGGCGGCCTTCCGTAGCTGTCCAGGTACTCGAGTCTGTCCTCTTCCGAGCAGTAAAACGCCACCCAGTGTTCGCCTCCCTCGGTGTGTGCTACCGTGTTGGACACGATGGCGGTGAGAGGCTTGACCGGCACGTCCGGTAGTTGGTCAGAGGCGTAGACCGCAACGTTCCTCAGTCCGGGGATCTTCGCCAGGCATTCTCTGATCTGGACGGTATTCATCGTGGGCGGAAGCAGCACAGGCAGCTCGAGGTGGACGAGTCCAGTGTGTCGTTAGCCACGAGCCAGTCCCGCAATACTATGCAGTTATGAAGGGCGCAACGGTTGTGGGAGCTCTTATGGTGGCGACAGCGCAGGGTCCGGTAGGTGGGTGGACCGTTGAGCGACCCACAGCCCAGATCCTCCATGTCCTGAGCGGTGGTGGCGGCGGGCTCGGTTATGAGGTGGCGTTGTACAAAGTCCCACTTCTGCAATCCTTTGACGTAGACCAGGGGACGGTGGATGAGGCAGGAGCGCAGCTTGTCCAGCAGGGCGACGTACGCGATGTCCCCCTGGTCCCACTCCAAGCCGTGGCAGTGGCGAGTGACCCAGACGCTCTCGCGCTGTTTCTCGGAAGTCAGGAGGTCCTTACTGAAGGGCGGGCGGGCGATGTGATGTAGGAGCAGCGTGCCGGTAGTCACGTCCACCACGCAAACCTCTTTCAGTAGAAAGTCATTATCACTGTCTTTAAAACACTGCATATCCATCACCACGCTTCCGTGATGACAGCGCGCTGGCGGCGGCTCGTTGTAGATCGGTGGCGGCACGTCCATCCCGTACGGCTGACTGAACTCGACTGAGCGCTGGCGGGAGCGCGCCTAGCGGGTTAACCTTGGGTGCACGCGCCGCCATCACCTAACGGTCCGCGCACGGTGACCTTGAGCGCGCGGCAACT
Organism: Allygus modestus; assembly: GCA_963675035.1. NCBI lineage: Eukaryota > Metazoa > Arthropoda > Insecta > Hemiptera > Cicadellidae > Allygus > Allygus modestus. Next base: position 427,284,770 of record OY776111.1, read on the forward strand.
CGTTTACCCGCCAAAACCTAACGGTGCGCGCGCGCGGTGACCTTGAGCGCGCGGCAACTCGTTTACCTGCCAAAGTCGACTGTGACGTTGCGATGACGGTCCACCTCCACGACGTTGTCCAACTCGGCGTACACTATGCAGTTGAACGCCTCCACCAAAGCTTCGGAGAACCCAATCTCTATGCGCAGGTTACCGTTGCGCACCAGGTTCCAGTGGCTGGATTGAGAGGCCGCCATATCGGGCGTCAGATCAAACGCCATCAGGCAGTATCCGTAGGGGTACTCGTTGCGACTGACTTCATTACCACAGTCTGAGAAATTGATGCCGGTGCCGGTGTACAGCGTGTGGTAGGCGAGCACGCACAACTCATGACCGAACGTGTAATCCGGTTGAAGCGGCTTACATGGCACTTGCTCACCGTCTATGTACAGCGCGAAGAAGTTCACGTGGCTGTGGGTGAAGTTGAACGGGTTCTTCTTGTAGTCCCCGTTGAACGCCTGATTGCTGACCAGGCCAACTATAACGCGTTTCGGCAGTTGTCCCAGAAACACACTGTCCAGAGTCTTGCTGCTGATACCGGAGGGTAGCGTGAAGGATTTGACTTCCACGCGCGTAATGGGATATTTGGCTGTACCCGACTCCAGCGTCCTGCTGTGAGCCAACAGCACGCTCGGGTTGATCTTACAGCGGCGCATGAACAGGTTGACTTCGGCGATGTCCACTTTGTAGTCTATCACGGTTTTGGACATGATGGAGAATGAGTTCTTTGACCTGATCAGGCGAAAGCGCATCTCCACGCCGTTTAACATGAACTTCTCCTGGTTGCACAGGTCGACGTGCAGATGTCCGACCATGTCCGCGTACCGGCTGCCCTTGACAAACTCCCTCCGGTTCTTGAGCCCGGCATTATCCTCCTCAGTATTGTCCATGTACCCGGCATAGTCCTCGTAGAACAACTCCGCGGTGAGGTGCGATGTCTTGGCATCACCGCCATAGGACAACAGGTTCTCCAGGTAGGCGCGATAGGCGTACGTGTTGTTCTGAGGAGACACCAGTTTGTTGTTCAGGTACAGGTCCACTTGACTGAACAGCGAGTGTAGCCAGTTGTTAATCGGACCCACCTCTTTTATCGCTTGATCACCCGTTACAGCGCCTCCGTTAGCCGTTCTAATGGTAGCCTTCACATGCAGTAGCGTCTGTGACAGATCCGTGTACTCGTCCCCGTGACCCGGAACTATGAACTCCACGGGCGAGTCGTCTGTCAGGGAGGAGATGGGCTTGTACTGCACCCATTTACCGCTCTCTATACTGGTCTGCGTGGGCGGTAGCGAGAACAGGTCCAACTCGGTCTTGACACACTCGCACGACTTCTGATGTAGAAACGCCATTATGCAAAAATGTCCTTCACGGTACTCTTGCTCTTCTTGCTTCTCCTCTTCTTAGCGACACGTTTTGCGGGCTTCCTCTTGGGGGCAGCGCTCTTCTTCCTCGCTCCGAGGAGTTTCGCTAGAGACTGAGGAGTAACCTGCTGTACACGCCTCTTCTTATAGGCACCACCACCGCTCAGCACGCGATCCAGTTTTTCATCAGCCCTGCGTTTCAGCGACCCGGTAAACTGTCTGAGTCGGGCGTTGGCTGCGACTCGGGGGTTGGCTGTGCCCGCCGCCACGTCGCCCAAGAAGCCCACACCGGACCTCAGCGCCTCCTTGCCCAGCGCCGATGCGCCGGATCTGATCAACGGGACCACTGTACGCATCAGCCCGCCTAGGAAACTGCCGATGCCGTGTCCGCGTTGGAAAGCGGCTCCTCTGAATGCGGAGGATACGCCATGGCCCGCCTGCTGGTGGCGGTAATACGCCAGATAGGGATCGCTCGGATTCATTGCCGCTGCCTCTCTTTCCTGAAATGAAGCTTCATGCACGTGGTCCCGAAGTGGAATGGCAAGTGTCGCCCTTGGTTGTCCCTTAAATCGATTTCCACGCTCTCGAATGAGGTTTTAATCACCGGCACGTAGTGCGGGTCTATTATATACACTGTCGTGTTGGCACCGTACGTGTAATTCCTGATGTCGATGTTGAGGATCTTCAGTAGTGGCGCCACAGCGTCGCCCACCAGTTGGGGTTCCACCAGGTCACAATACACGTACATGTGTGATGGTAGACCGGCGAAGAGGTTAGTCGGCCTCACGGACCTGTGACGCTTGACGATATCCGTATCCACCTCGTAGCCAAACTGTAGCGCCAAACTGGGGCTCAGTTTGAGGCTCTGAACGGCTGAAGACGTCGACATCAATTCCACCCTGGAGGACCTCTCGTCATACGAGAAGGCGCACAGGTTACTCTTCATTTGAGGGTGGTTGTTGATTGCGTGCACGAGTTCCTCGGTACTACTGTAATTGCCCGGCTCCACTTTGATTAACAACTTGTCCACCACGGCCAACCCGCCTTTCGAGTCCCTCATTCCCAGCACTAGTTTGATGTAGGTTCCCTCACCGACGGTCAGAAAAGAGAAGGGGTAGTGCGCCTCCGCCAGAGCGACCTCCCACTCGCCGTCTGACAGATCAACGGTCGAGGGTAGATGGGTCGTGTAGTTTGTCACCATGTTGTTGGGATAGTAATTCATTGAACTGTTACTGGGCAACGTCAGGTAAAACTGGTCGTGCCTCGTCATCGCAGCTGTTGCACGTCCGCTGCGGGTACCCACGAATTGAAGTCCTCTCCGTAACCGGCCCACTTGACTAGGTAGCGCTTACTGGAGCCTCGCCCTTTAGTGTCCAGTATTTTATCTATTTGATACAGGCGGTCCGGGGCGATCGTTACCTTTTGCATCTCATGCTCGTAAAAGCGCCCTTCCAGCGGCGTCCCGTTCAGGTCTCGCAGCACGTACAATGGTAGAGGATGCGACCCGTATACGTGGTCCACCACGAACAGCTCCTTACTCTAGTTGGTCTCGTAACCTTTGGCGAACGTGCCCTTCTCCTTGGCTATGCGCACCGTGTCGCCCGGCTCGAACCTGGGCTTGTGTCGTCGGATCGCCTTTCCATACATGTGACGCCAAACCTTGTACACCGTTTTTCCATCGCCGCTGTCCGCGTCCACGGGTCGTAGGCCACCACCCAGGCTCTTGTGCGGACTACGGTTGTAGGCGTCCACAAGCCTGTCCAACACGTCCACGTAGCGATACGTGTTCTTGTAGGTCAGGTAGCGCCACATGCGGGTCTTGAGCGTGCGGTTGACTCGCTCCACCACCGCCGCCTTCACGTCGGGGTTCTGCGTGGTGAAGTAGTTTACACCGTGACTCTTGAACACTCGCTTGGTCGCGGCCCCGGTGAACTCCGTCCCCTTGTCGGTCTGTAGGCAGCGGGGAGTCGCCTCAGCGAATATCCTCTCGAACGCAGCAGCCACCTCAGGCCCGCTTTTCCTCTTCAGTGGTACCGCGAACAGCCGCTTACTGAATACGTCTATCACAGTCAGCAGGTAGTTGACTCCGTCGTTGTACCGGCTCAGGCCGCGCATGTCGTTCAGGTCCGCCTGCCACAGCTCCCGGGGCCCGAACACGGCGTAGCGGTTGCGGGGAAACCGCTTGCGCGCAGGCTTGTGCAGCGTGTAGGTGTCCTGGGCGCGCAGCCAGTCGGCTACCCGACGTTTCGGTAGGTGCGCGGCTCTGGCCAGGGCGGCCACCCCGCCGAGGGAACCGGGCTGGCTCGGGTCGTAGTACAACTTCTCCATTACAGTGTGAACAGCTCCCAGTTGTCCAATGACGATTCCCGGTCGGGTTCCTCGGTTATTATCCTTCTTCGGGCCGCTGGGGGCCGCGGTCTCAAGCGGTCCAGTATCGGCGTCAACCTCGGTGAGAGGGGTGTCGACGAGGCTGTCGTCGTGTCTCCCCAGGGGCTCGATGCCGAGTCCAGTCCCACGCCTAAGTAACGCAACGCCGTGGGATTGCTCACGTATTCTTTGGGCACGTTCATGTCCTTCAAGGCGGCCATCACTTGATGCCAGCCGGTAGGCAATCGGTCCACCCTTCGCGCTCTCACTATGCTGTGCGCGATGTCCACTATATTGGAATCGGGGATCTTCACCTTGTTCACGTACACCGCCCCACTGGCGTCCCAGGCGATGGGGCTGCCTTGCCGGGTCATGAATCGCAACAAGTTGCGCGCCACCGACCTGTAGATTTTTGAGAACGATTCCACAATGTCCTCCTCCGCCGAGGCGCTAGACTCGCGCTTCATCTGACTCGGACCTCCCGCCGCTTCCTCCTCCCTCTCCTCACCCTCGATGATTGACAGACCTATGGGTTGACGTTTAGCCGCGGAAAAGTGCAGGAACCGCTGGAACACCTGCTGATATTGTTTCCATTTCTCCGTATCGTCCAGCCGCTTGTCGCTCAATATGCGATGCATCTCAGCGTCCAGGCTGGCTGGCTTATTGGCGCTACCTGCTCCTCCTCTTGGCTCCGGCCCTGGTCCCGGTCCTTCTCGCAATCTCTCGATGAGCTCCTGCGGTACAACCACCATTTTCCTAGCGTACTCCATGTCCGATTAGCTTCTGCGCTAGAACGGGCAGAACAGCGTTCAACAGCAGAGGTAGGAGGATCCCTCCGCCCCGTTGGACGAGGTAGTGTCACTTCTTGGTCCAACCCTCGCCGCGTTTCACCAGCCGTCTGAGCGCCTGTTTGTGTTTGCTCAATTTGCGTTTGAGGCAGGGAGAAAGCGGTACGTTTCCGCGTAGCACGTTATACGCGCACTCGCACAACGACTTGATGCGACTCTTGTCGCACACTTTTAACAGGGCCTTGCGTTCTTTGGGCGTAGCGTGTATTAGGGCCCTCAGCAGCGCCGCGTCCTTCTTCACACGGTGTGACATGATGACTGACGCTGGCGCGCGCTCGGCCTATTTATCACTTCTTCTTGGGCAGGTACACGTAGTTCACCGGATCGTCTGGGAAAATGGTTGAACGTACGCGCATCTCTTCAGGCGTGGACTGTTTCAAGTCTATGAGCAGGTAGGCGTGCGGATCACGCGTGGCGTCCGCGTAAGCCTCCTCCACGAATTTGGGGTTTTCCGGGTATACTTGGCGAGCCAAGTGTTTGATCTGAGAGCGATCCCTGGGATTCTTGAAGCACACTATGTAGTGGGCGTTCAGCGATATGTCGCGCTGGCCCCTGCCCTGGTGAAACAGGTTGAAGAACACGCTCATGTTGCGGTGGTGCGAGCCCTTGGTGAACAGGTCCGCCACGCCGGAGCCAGCCTCGCGCATCATGTCATCGACGATGACCAGGGTGGGCTCGCTACCGTCATAGTCGTCCAGGTCCGGCAAGCCGGCTACGTAGCGCACGGCAGAGTCCGCACGGCTCTTGCCGCCACCGCTGCCATAGTGCCAAGTGATGCGGGCGAACCGCGTATCGCACATGCGGTCGGCGTGCTCTATGAAGCGAGCCACGAAGTGCGACTTGCCGCTGCCCGAAGGCCCGGCCACGATGGCGGTGAACGGGTGTTTCCACCTCAAGTCCATGGCGTCTACTGACCGCCGTGCACCACCACCTCGGCTCTTGTAACTAAAGGTTCTTTTCTTGCTCCTTTTTATTTGATTTTATTTTTTCAATTTTGGAAGGAAATAAGGGAATAGGAAATACCGTTTATTTTATACAAATTCCAGGAAAGGAGATTTGCTGCCAGGAGGGAATAGCACTCCGGTCGGGAAGAGGAACTTTCCACTGGAACCGCTAATGGGTAAACCGACTGTGGCGGTCACGTAGGCGGAGGATGACGTCATGGCAGTTTCGGAGAAATCGGTCGTGGGACTTTCCACTGGAACCACTAATGGGTAAACCGACTGTGGCGGTCACGTAGGTGGAAGATGACGTCATGGCAGTTTCCTCCGAGTTGTCCTCCGAGTTGTTTACACCTTCGGTCTTACTCGTTAGTCTCCTTCTAACAGTATTGACAAGTGGTGCACCATGTTTCATTTATTCTCAATGGTTTCGGAACCGGTAGGGACCTATCCAGCGACAATGCCTTTCCATATACATTCCACGATATCAGAGGTGGATTCAATAGACGCGGAGGTATTTCTACAAACGGTGTACTACTATACGAGATGCTTCCTCGGAAAATTACATGTTGAATTTTGGCTAGAAAGACCGTTGACCCCACACAAATGTCGGCAACTCAGGGCTGACCTGGGAGACTTTAATGTGATACCGACACACGTCTTATGCCGCAACGCCATACTTTGGCTCCTTCGGGAGATTAATCCTCCGATATATGTGAGAGTTGTAGTAAACGGAGGGTAGGTTAGGGTATTGCTTTTTCTGAATAAAATAAAGGATATTGGAGGAAACGCTCAATACGGTTATAGCTTGTTTACTTCAAAAGGGTTTTCCAACGGAGCGGTAAAAGGCTTCTGGAACGTTCCACTTGTTTACGACGTGGTAATGGCTTGTTTGTTAGCCGAACCCTCATTCTTCAGTTGACGATCAACGGAACACCATGTCGGACACCATGTACGTCTTGTGCTGCCCCTGCACTGTGGCCATTGCATTTCAAAAAATAGAAGAAGAAATGTTTCATGGATTAATAATCCTCCACCTCGGCTGGGTAGAAGAAGACGGAAGAGTACACTTCTTCCCCCGTTGGTTCACTGCTAATGTGCCGGTGGAGCTGAGCCTAGTAAAAGAGAGGGTTAACGGCTTCCTCTCCAATGGTTTCACAGCTGTCATAAGCTATCGAAGGGTTCAACTTCAATAATCTATTATATTCGTATTTGTACTTTTATATTCGTATTTTATAATATTATATTAAATTATTAAACTAAACAAAACAAAAAAAGAAACAACAACAAAAACAAACAAAACAAATTTATAATACAACTGGTGGACAAAGCCTATGTTAGGTTTATGTCGGGTCACGTGACGGGGGGGGGGCTGACGTCACGGGGGGGGGCTGACGTCATGGGGGGGGGCCTGACGTCACGGGGGGGGGGGCGATTCCTCATTCCTCCTCGCACGCCTTTGCTGGTTTTGAACCCTCCAATGCCCCCTACTAAAGTAAGGGTTTTGAATCTCCCACATTGTAGGCTCAATTGTTAACCAATTAAAAATAATTTGTTGTTATTTCTTTCATAAAATGTTGATATAGAGATCATACGATTTAAAAATCGTTTTTTAAAATTCAAAATAAGCAGTAGGCCATCAGTAAAGTTTCAAATTAAGCGTTTTCTAAAGCTTCCTAACGTAAAGAAAAAAATTATTTTGGAAAAAATGAATCGTACAATCTCTAGATTGAAATCTGAAAAGTGTGAAACTGCAAATAGTTTGGTAGAAATCTGTAAAATAACAGTGCGATCGAGGAGAACAAAATGGTCTTCAAGCGTAAATATGCATGTCCCTGCTTGTTGGAGGCGCCGGCGCGGCGCTGAACAACAATCATTCAGTCTGGGGTAGGGCGCACCCTTAATCATAAACTTAAGTTCACCATCGCTAGCTAAAACTATTGAAAATAACTAAAATCTCAATTTTTAAGTTGTTTAACATATCATATTGTGATTTATAGTTATATGAAAATATTTTACTGTTTTACTCTAATTCTAAACGCAGTAAAATCGAATATTACTTTAAATGTTTGCTAACCATCGTTTTAATTCTGTTGTACATTTTATAACTTTTGTTTTGAATTGGCTGTCAGACAGTTACAGGGTGTCTGTTAAGTGCGTTCCCAAATTTTAAAATATGGTTATTTAGATCAAAATGAGTCATAAAATTCCCATAAACATGGGTCCTAAAGTGCCTCGTTTTCCGTCTATCTGTCTGTATGTTTTTTACATAATCGACCATATTGTATTTGCCACTTAAGTTATCAACTTTAAACTACATGTGTTAAAGATTTTAACCATACGATTTTGAATAACTGAGAAATTGCAATTTTCACAAGTTAAAACCTGTGTTTTTGCCAATTCCGGTCTAAAACATCGTATTTTAACTCATAACAATTACAATTTCTGAGTTAAAATAGTATAGTTAAAATCTGTTTATTATTATTTTTAGGACTAAATGACACAACCTTTCTGACTCTTACGTGTTTTTCATAATTATTACGGTTTTTAAGATATTTAGCTTTGTAAAACAGAAATGGCCGCCATTTTCAAATGTTATAAATTAGAAACTTAATATTTCAAACCAAAATGGGTCTTATGAGATGTAACATATATACCAAGTTTGAAGGTTTGAAGGCCTTAATTGGTTAATAAGATATGGTTGATTATGTAAAAAACACATATATACAGATAGATGGAAAACGAGGCATTTTAGAACTAATGTTTATAGGAACCTTTTTACTCATTTTGACCTAAATAACCATATTTTAAAATTTGGGAACGCATTTAACAACGCCCTGTATATGCCTGCCCAGTTACTCTTTGTTGATTCAAATCTTAAATTAATTTCTCAGAAAGAGGAATAACTCATCAATTACGGCTCTTTATTTCTAGGGCGGTAAGCTGTGAGGAGATATGTTTTAACTCTTGTCAGTGATTACGGGGGCAGTTAGCTTTCTGAAAACAACCAGCAATTATTAAAAACCTTTCAAAACAATTAAAAATAATTACCTTATTTAAATAATACACATTTTAGGTTTTTGTTGATCAGATATATATTTTTTAAATGCAGTTTACAGTGATTTTACGAACGTAAAATAAATAAACCCTTTTAATGGGAACCTCTCTTTGGATTAGGGTGGAATTACTTTGAAGATTGCCAGAGAATGGACGACATTAATTTTAAGGAAACCTTATAAACGCTCCATCACTGGCTGGAAACAGCTGCTTAACAGACAATTTGCTTTAAGCAATGAATAGATACAATTTACAGTTTAGACGTCCACTCTGTTCGTTAAAAAAGGTGATTTATACAGAATGTAATCAAATGCTTCCAACAAAATTGGATACAACTTGGCAGAAAACCGTGGTATTCTAAGTTTGATCTTGAAATGTTAAGGTTATATTCCAGTTACGGTTTTCGTACACCTTTTCCTGTAAGGTGTGTGAGTACAATGGAACTTAAGATATCTATGGAACTTAAGACTTATTTTACACCAACGAGGTACTAGTTCACACTATTCACTTGTGGGAACAACTAGTTCAGATAATACTACAAATTTGTTAAAATTAATCAAGTAATAAATTATTTATTATTAATTGTAAATGTGTACGATTAAAAAATATTAATTATTATCCATTTTCAAATATAATATTTGCATTCTGTAGATCATTAATCTGGTTAGTAACAAAAATAATACAAATACCTCTTCAATTTCAGGTATATCTCTGTATTGTACTGTAAATGTATTTCAAGCACTCTATTAGTGCCAAAACTAATCAACAGTAGCATGTGTTCTGTACGATTTGTATAGGACATAAGGCTTCGGCAAACATTTTATCAATTTGGGTAAATACATATCAGACTCGTTTTTATTGGAAAGTGTTTTTATTTATTACTTTAATAAGAGAATATCTTTAAAAAACATTCATTTTGATATAGGATTTATTGATAAAAGGTACAATTAACAATGAGGAGTAGTTGTAGGACTTTTTGATAGTTCCAAAACACCGTTTAGTTTTCAATAAAGACTGGACAATTCATTTAACTATCGTTATGTACTTATTATAGATAATAGAGTGTGTACTAGCAAGACGTGCATGATGACAGATTTGGAGAAGATATAAACATTTTTTGAGTATCTCAAGAAAGACTTAAAATGTATGCTCCAGTGACAATACAATATATCGCTTTGTTTGCCTCCACGTTGTTGCTTTATAAACCCTTAAGAAGCCAAACCATAATTCTAAGCCTTCTCGTTGTAATAGAACACATTTGTCTGAGTACACCTTTGCCAACAATTCAAAAACCTTTGTACTACAGAATGCAACCTGTTTTCGGTATCTGAATAATTTATACGTTTGGTTAATAACTAAAATATTATATTCGTTTGTTTATTTATTATTACTAATGTACTTTAATTCATAAACTCAGGGTATATTTTGTAGCGGTATTTATTGCGCTTTTCGTTTTGTTATTAAGTTTTTGTTCAGTTAATATCACACAATACGTTATTGCTAGAGAGATTGCACATAATAATGTTTGAGGTTCGAGCGACTTTCAGATAAACGCTTGTCATTCGAGAGAGTTTTCCTAGTAAACGATTTCAATATATATTTCTCAATTCACAGGGCTTTGCAAAACTCTAAAAATCGTATTATTTGATAACGTTTTCAGGCCAATTCGATATAACGTCTGTACTGATGTTTTGACCTTTAATTTTCACTTATCAAAATAGTCAATTAACTTATCTATACAGGCTAAAAAACTTACAGTTTGTTTTATAAATAGTGAGTTAGGTTATTTAAATATTGGTTAAGGCCTGCAAATAGCATTGAAAGCACATTACTACACATTATCTTTGAAAGTATTAGCAATTAATACTTAAATATCTTCTTGATTAGCATAGGACCTGTTATTATTACCTACGGAATGTTAATAAAATACGTAATTCAACACTTAAAAATATATTTACACTTATACTGGAAAGTATTCACATAAAATAATGCAAAATAAAATATGTTTCAAGGCTAAGTCCCAATAAAATATCAAGCCCAATGAGGGTGGACTGGTGGGTCATACATTGTTCCTCATGATAACTGGTGTGACTGGTCGAAATCGATATTTTTTATCATATTCTATATATGTTTATTGTTTGATATTTCATAACAGTTTTCAAGTGTTGTGACACGTATTTTAATCCATCCTGTCAATTAATACATATCATAGTTAATATGTGTGAGCCTAATACGCTTACGACAAAATCATTAAAATATAATACCTTACCAGTAGGTAATGTAACACAACAAAATTGTTACTCATTAAAAGGATTTACTAATTTCTTTTGAGGACTTTATGATGTAAAATATTCAAATAATAATGGTAACTTGTTTCAATAGAAAAATTATTTAATATTTATTTTCGTAGATATATATTCTTACTATTTATAAGTTATACTTATGCAAAGATATATATAATCTTACATCTTACTTTAATTAATTAAACTATAATAAAAAACATGATTATTTTATAATCAGGTATAAGATTTTGTTATTCTAAGAACCGTGTCTTTAAAAAGTGGGTGAAAATGTGTTCCGTGTTCGAGTTTTGTAATTTTCATCCAGGTTGCAGCGAATTACAGAGCAATTAGGGCCCACCAGGGATGCGACGAGCTTAGGAGTAATACCAGGTGAAAATGCGGTATAGGAAGATGTTGTTAAAATGAGCAATATTTTAATAAAATCTAAATTTTTCTATGAAGCAAAATTAATTAATAGCCTACTGAAAAATAGCTAGATCGAAAGTTTAAAAAAATTGTAATGTTTTGTTCAGGATCTATCTGGCAATATTCAGCTTATGAAGCAAGCACTCTAACACTTCAACATGTGTTTGCCAGTTTAAACATTTATTTGATATATTTAATGCAGAGACTTTGTACGAAAATATACCTACAATACATTTAATACAGAGACTTTGTACGAAAATATACCTGCGATATATAAGAGTAAATTAAGTATTATTATAATAACTGCAGACGCTGATGTAGTGGCTTGGATTTTGTAGATACAGAAACATTTTAAGAAGCTCAGAAAAAAGATATGCATCAATTCAGGTCCATTTACATGCGTTTCCTCCAGAATTTTAACTTGTAAAACTCCGTTGTTTGCTCAGCTGATAAACAGTTGTAGTACTGTAATATAACCAGTGAAAACACAGTTTGTGCATGGGAAACACGGTTTCTACAGAAGCTGCTAGTCCGTGGCCGCCCATGTTTGGTCCTCATTATAAATTCAAATATTAAATCTCCAGTGTCACCTGCAGAATTATCTTGATATTCAATTAATTTCAATTTACTGTATGTGTCTAAAAATGGTTTACAGTAGTTGGCCCTGTTAGTCAAGAACTTGTTATGAAAATTCATAAAAATATTTCAATAAGTGGGATTTCATTATTTCAGTCGTAGCACAATCCAAAAGCATTTTTAACCTTGAAATTTAATGTTTTTCATTTTATACGTATATTAAAATTATTATTTAAAAAATAAATTCAACTACAATAGGCGTTAGGTAGACCAGGGATATTTATCTTCCTTATGTGGTGTACCCTTCTATGCAATAAAATAAGTTTTTTTTTCATTTAAAGGAATCGTGTTTACGTAAAGGAAAGTGAAAATTGCTTCTCATACTCAAGCGTAAGCTGTTTTGTAATATATTTACAATTAATGTACGTTAAAATGCTCGATAAAAACATTACTCTATGCATAGTACTTTACATCGATTTACTACAAATTAAGGATATTTTCAGTTCACACCCAAAGTAACCACAGTATTTATAATTGTTTATGGCTTAAGTTTATAAAATAAAAAAAATATTCTAAAATAAGGAAGGTATTCAACGATTTAATGAAATGTATGCATAAAAATAGTTTTCCAAAACTCAATTCAATATAAACTTGGTTCTTCTCTCACGCTGGGACCAGATCACAGCTGTTTCCCTTTACATATTTCCTCGGCTGACGTCTTCCGCGAATGGTTTACAACTCTTTATTTAAGTATCATATTTATATTCTGACTTTCATTAATTGTAATACATTCCTTGAGTTATTTATATGGAAAGTGACAGATCTTGGTATTCTTAGAAAAGGGGACACAATAATTTAAAAATAATTTGTTTATAAACAGTCAACCGAAATCCCTTTGTAATTCTATCGCTAGAGGGGGAACGGCGTCTTTATAACTCTAGACCAATAAGCGATACTTATACCTTCTAGATGGCGGCGGAAAAATAATTCATCATGTGACGAATCAAAAGGTCACTTCGCCACAAACCTAATTTACAATGCAAATTCTAATTGAACTGAGCAGGCATCACGATTTTCCCTATATTTCCTATGTTAAACAGGAGCGTCACATGATGAATAACCTCAGATGGCCGCCATCTTGTTTTGGGTCCTGAAGTTAAAAAACTGGCTTCACCCCCCGTAGTAAATTTATATCAGATGTGTTATATATGTTAGTCTTCTATGATCACTGAACTCTACACATAATAGGAAATATGTATGCAGTCAAAAGTGTATATTTATTTGTTCCTCTACTGCTGGAGAATGAACGGTTTCACTATAGCTCTACACACAATAAGAGATAATTATTCTGTCAAATATTATAGATCTCTTTGTTCTTCCACTGCTGGAGGATGGACACCGTATCATGCACTAATGTCGCTTTGAAAGGGGAAGCTTTTAGTCCAATAACTCTCAGCCTTAACCACTTACACTGAGATTTTCTCAGAACCTTTGCAGGAAATGTGTTTCAACATCCAGTGATTTTTAAGGAAGGCATAGTGATGTAAGATTATCCATGAGAAAGACACATACAAGAACTTATGGATTTTTCACTATTGAACTTTCATGTAAAAAACTTAAAATAAAAAATAGCTAATTAGAAACAATCATAACGCAACTTTTATAAAGGTGTATTATGTTCCCGTAATTATTCTTTAAGAGCTTCAATTCAGTGACTAAAAGTTCTTAATACTATACATCAATATATGGAGCAATAAAATCTTATCACCTCCAGTTTAGAGTGGAAATCCATCAGCAGTGACGTAATCCTAGGCTTAAGCTCTTAAGACGTTACTGAGTCTAAATTACACCTTGCAGTCGTGCGCGCTCAGACATTATTTGACAGAATACTTTTTCTGAAACTATGAATAAAATTGCAGTAGTGGCCATATTTCATCAATGAATAATACTTAATAATTAATTATTTAATTATATTTTCTTATTTTTGTAGTTTTTTATGCAGAATAATATTTTAATAAATATACTATTTAGATTATACTTATAAATTATTTAAACGATAAACATGATAGAGATATATAATATATATACTTATACTTGAATTCCTACTCCACTGCTTTTACCTAAGTATTAAAATACGATTTTTAGGTGGAGGTATCCTAATCTGGCATTATTACAAGTTGGAACGGAAACAAAATCCACCAAAAGTACACTTGTTATAGGACTAATAAATTTACTTATTGGGCGAACGGAGAGGATACTATTACTCAGGGCGATGGGGATTGTCTGTGGTGGCTGACTCGTGAAGCTTGTATGCGGCTGCACTGCCCATCTTCAATTTTGTAAACCCTCTTGTTCTAGCTCAGTTGAAATGACGAGTTAAAATATTAATAAAACCCTTTCATTAGGCTCCACCCTATTTGTTTTCCTTATTCCAGTGTAATCTTGTGTAACAAATTGTCAAAATTCTTTGCCACATACTCATTTAAATCATGCAAACAACTGTTAAATTAAATATAGTTTTACGTTGGGAGAAGGAGGGTTTAAACGCTAATATATAGAGTACAGTTATTAAGCTATGTATAAAGAAAATTGAACAGTTAACAATAAGTATTTTTAATTTGTTTGTATATTTTAAAAATTTTAAATAGAATTTCCATAGATATTGCATTTATTTGTTTGATTAGTTTTCATATAAAATATCTGTTTTCTCTTCGTTCATCCTCTTACAGGTAGAATGAGCGAAGTAAAACTACTCTTCATTTTCAAAACCCAGGTGAATTTCGAAATTTAAAATAATGCTTAATAGGTATAAAAGTAATTGCGTCGTATCATAACGACATTAAAATTGAAATAGTTTTTTCATACAGTATAATACAGTATTACATTTCTTGTATGTGTTCATGACACGAAAGACTGACACGATATGTCAGAAGGATGTTTTGTTGGGTCTCAAAGTGTCTATGGGGAGTTGCAGTTCGCGATCCCAGAGAGAGGGGAGATAAGAAACCAATCCCGCTCGACAAAACACCGACCAACCACTTCGGTGAATCGACGTTGTATTTAGCCAGCAAGTTCTTTATTCAGAGTTTTAACTGATTATTCATTGTGGCTGTGTATTTAAAAATTCCTGTTCACAATGTTGGTTATTAAAAGATTTTTAACAATTGCTAGGATTAAATGTGTGTGTACATGTGCTTTTAGGTGTGTACAGAACCAAGTTTTAATACGTTCGATTCAAATGATTATAATGTATCAGTGTATTTCTTATTAACAAAATGAATTCATAAATGTTGTAATGTAAAAGTTTGAACCTTTGGTGTTATTTGTAATAAATAGCATAACATGAAAGGGTCCAGGATATAATATAATCAGAATATAATATTGATATTTTGAAATATTAATATTGATATTTTGAAATATTAATATTGATATTTTGAAATATTAATATTGAAATAAATTACTTTTTGTCTTAGGTCAAACTCGAAACGAGTAGCAATTCCGCATTGTACTTTGCTTGCATTTTCTATTTAACTTGAAATAGGATTGCACTTATGTAGTAACACTTTTAACCTTACTCTGTATAATTATAGTACACAGTACACCTATGGTCCTAAAATGTTATTTTATCCGTCAGTATGTCTCTTGTTCTTCTTTATCAATGCATCTTATATTGTAAACCCCTTGAGGTAATTACTTGAACTATTGCACAAGGGTTTTATGCTTACTTACAGAGCTTAGTCGATTTTAAATCTGACGTGTCTAACGTTTCCTGTTTAAAAATGGTAGTCATTTTAATTTTTAAAACCTTCATATCTCAAAGATACCATTTTTTTAGAAAGCTTTCTTGGCATCAATAGATTTGTAATTAATGCCAACAAATACAATACAAATATTTCAAAGTTCAATAAACGCCTATATCAGCAGTTGAAGTATTCATGAGAAAAATCATGCAAATTCTCTATAAATTTGGCTTTATTTGGAAAAATTACAATTACTCTGCTATGGGTTGAAGAATCTTTAAAATATTTATGCAATAATTTTAATTACATTTTACATCTTTTAATGTCTTGACACACTTATGAAAAATGACCGGTTGCAAGATTAAGCTTTGCCAAATTGAAATGGTTAAAACTAGAAACGTAAAATTCGATAAAAAAATTATCCCTGAGCAAGTATAACACCAGTGTTAAGTTTCAAAACAGTACCTTTAGTAGTTCCTAAGACTCGATGTATTGATTATAATCACAAACAGTCTAACAGGTTATAAACGAAACATTTTAGGACTTGTATAACATGGTAATAACATGGTAACTGTAATAACATGTTTTTTTCTTATTCTAAACCTAATAACTATATTTTAAAGTTTAGGAATGGTACACTCTGAATATTGTAAAGATTTTTTAGTAACGGGGAAGGAAATGGTTCAGCGCCCGTTTATCGTATGGTATCTTAAAATAACATCGTTAGCTAATTAATCTACCCCTAAGGCTATCAATTCAGTCTTACCTTGAAAGATGGAATTAAGTGCGCAAGAAAGAGGTGAAAAACGGATGAGGAATCCGTTCAAGAGCTAATAACACCGACCTTTTTTCGTTGAAGGTCCTGACATTCCCGGTGGGCTCGTCACTCGAAGGAACCTTAAGGAACTGTTACAGCTACTCTATGTTTACGATAATGGTAATGTGTTCCTAAAACCAAAAGTTAAAATACCGTCACCGTCTTGCAAGACTAAGAGTTATCGTCTTAGTTCCGGTGAAAGAAGAAGGGGTAAATGAAAAAACCTTACAAGGAGGTATATATTATGATCGAATCGTATGTAAATGTAGTGTATATTTAAAGAGGCAAATGCGAAAGAAGATTTTTTCATTTATGTAACATAGTTCTATTTTGATTCATAAAATTTCCAATCAAGAACATCTCTACAAAATGAATTTGGAAAATCACATTTTCTTAGCAACTAAGTAATTTTTATAAACAAATTTTTGTTAGGATTTCCTGTGTTAAAGAAACAAAAGCGTTCAGCAATAAAACAAGACGACCTTAAGAGTTTTGAGAGTGCTTGACTTTAATTGAATTTTTCTCTTTGTGAGTCTCAAAACGTTTCTCCCCTCTAAAACGCGAGATAAGCTGACACTGTTATCTTTGAGAAAACTCCACCTTCGTTGTAGAAGCAATTATTTGTTACTATGCAATATCTTCTCAAAAGCTCATTCGGAACAAGTATTATTAGTGTGTTGTGACCGTTTATGAATCATAAATGTTTACACTATTATTTACATTCTAACTCATTAAAATATCTACAACATATTTTTTTAATGCATTATTTATATTGATCTGTATAACTTTGGATACGATATATTACAATAGTTATACGCCAATCAATGTAATTTACCTTATTTAATTAACTTAGCTTGGTGAAAGATAATAAATCTTACAACAATTAGAAAACATTTTTGAATATCTATTTTCCAGTAATTCCGTGTTAAAATTAAGTACCATACGTTAGAAAATGATGTCTCTTTGTAATTTTTCACAATCTTCTGTGAAAAAGTAAATTATTTAAGTAATTTTAACTCTTTCAGTGCAACGCATTGAACCAATAATGCATACTGATTGAATAAAACAATATGTTTTAAGTTTATGATTTAAGTAATGTTTATACAATTCTAAAAATAATTTTGTGACAAATTTTAGACAAATCTAAGACTTTTAATCCATGGGGAATCTCATGGGGTTTATATAGTGTACGTAAAGTTCCCCCGTTTATTATGAGGCGTGTTTAACATTACAAACTGTTCAAACTTCCCACTTAAACTCCCTGAGTACAATTGTTTACAGAAGAAATGTTTCTATCAACATTTCTGAACTTGAGTTATTAATTGACATATTTATGATCCTTGAACCGACAAAATTCCAGAGTAGAAAGGTGACCAGACTACACATTTGTTTTTTATGAAGTTTGGTGTGCAGGAAAAATCCACTGGTATCTCCGGTTTTTTGATAATTTTGTTTAATGTCAATATTCCCCAAAACCAATAAATATGTAAAAAACTGGTAAAAAAATACATATAATACGATTTTAATTACAATTTTGTTTATGAGAGATTCTGGCACATAAGAAAATGCTATCTGAATTTATGGTGCAATTCGGGGTCAAAAATTAAAGGACTTTACATTATGATGTTTTTTGGATTATTCCCGAAACCACTGACTATTATTGTACTTTATACAATTCATATGTTTTAAATACGAGGATAGGCCATAAATAAAAGAAAAGTGGGTATGAACAAATTATTTTATCACCAAAATAAAGGTTCCCTTAGTCCATGCTTACCTTTCGACATAGTCACCGTAACGATTGAGGCATATTTCGTACCAGAGTACTAGATTTTCAATACCCTCTTCAAAGAATGTTGCCGTCATTAAATTAAAGTGTGTCATGACGTTGTCTGTACGATCGCACAACGGAAACGCAGGACAAGCATTAGGTGGGTATTGTTTACATAATTGAACAGCGCATCCCCCCCACCAAACGTTCTGACACTTTCGAGCTCAAAACCTGGGTATTGGTACATAGGTGCGACAATGCTTCAATCGTTAAGGTGACAATGTCGAAAAGTAAGCAAAAGTGTACCTATCTTTTGGTAATTAAATCATTTTGCTATACACACTTGTCTTTTATATATGGCCTATTGGAGGTTGATAAATAACGACCCTCGTAGAAAGAAATTTATTGATTAATAAGAGATTAAAAAAGAGAAAGGATATGTCAGTTTTCTGGCATCGTTTATTCTCACGGTTCCAGTAGAAGGTTGTTCATTACATCGCACAACTTTAAAAACCACAACCACTTGGAGTTGAGGTTGACAGCGTCTTTGTCTCTCTAGTTAGCTACGATGTTTATTTGTTTGATATTTTACGTAACTTCATTTTATGTAATCATAACAAAAATCATACAGATTATTTTATTTATTATCTTTCTCAAAGAGGTTTTTACATTTTTACACTTAGTCATGTTTGTAAAGTAACTTGTGCCGTGTCAATGACCACTTTAACTATAAATAATACTTGAATATTTCAATCTTGCAACAAGATAAATTAATCTGTGAAAAATATCGATCTAAAATCAATTAATATCTTGGTCTTCTGATGGGTTAGTGCCCGACTTTATCTAAAACATATTTTTAATCTCAGCGTTCACTTGAACAAACGATTTGATAATCTTAAGCAAAAGTATGGTGCAAAACTTTACATTCTGGCCAATTTAACAAAAAATAATATAATTTATACTGCTAAATTTGATTTTCCTTTGTATTTTACACTAAAATTGAATCAAAACCAAATTTTTAATAAATCAATTTATAAATATAATCTACAAATGTTTAAATTGTTTTTTATTCATATATAAAATACCTTAATTAATTACTATTTTTTATTCGCATGGGTTTAGCTTTAATTATTTTTAACTACCTTCTTTGTGTCTTTATGTCTTTGTATAATCCATATTAAAAGTAAGTTGAATAAATATAAAAGGGGTCCCATTTCAGTTCTATTAAATTTTGTTTTTATATCTTTATTATACGTCTGTGGAAAAGCTATGGTTATTTTCGTTTTTAAACTATTTACGATTACTTTAAATTTATGTTGTAATACATTAACTCCTTATATTTATTACACGTATCCATTGGGTAGGTTGATCATGCCCTCATATAAGGGCCAGTACGCAGGTGTTCTGTTTTTATATTTTCTTTTCGGAATAATTTTATAACTTAAACGTTTGATTTGCAGTTTCTAAACATTTTTATTCATTGTTTACCTCTTTTAAGGAGATGGCTTTTTTTTAGCTTTGGATGGTTGTATCATAGAGTGTATATATTTTGTTGTACAAAATATTTCATTAATTATTTCCACTGTCGAAAAAAAACATAAAATATGTACTAACGTAGTTACCATTCAAGTTTATTAAATAGAGTGACGTTTTGACGACATAATCGATCAATACATTGGATTATTACTATCATTTTATTACGATAACGATCTCGCTGGTTGGGCCGAATTCCAAGCGGCACCATTCTAACTGCTGATGGTTTGGTTCATCTTTCATTCAAATTAATAGTAACGTCACCTTTGCCAAACCGGAATTGCAAATCATTGGTTAGAGTAGTTTTAAGGATTGGCGTTTACAAAGCTTTACAAAAGGATAAATGTATAATCTTTGTAATGGATTAAGTGAAATATCGTAATTTTTATAAACGCTGACATTGTGTAATGTCATCATGTACATATGTCATGCACGCTGTTGTCATCATGTAAAATATATCTGTAGGATGTAAGTTTTACTATTGGATAGCCATTATCAAGTATTGATGACATGTATTCAAACAATTATATCCGACCTCCTTTATTTGTATGTGTTTATTTGTGAATCCGTATTTTAATATTTAAAATAGTTTTCCCGTTGTAAATTCAAGTAGGCATTCTGTCTGTCAGGTTTAGTAGGCCGTTTTGCTTATAATTAATTTGTCTTTCTCCCCCAAAACATATCAAGACAGGTTTTTTATATGTTTCATTGTTCCCAAAAAAGCATTTAAATAATCTGAAAAACAGTTTAAAGATTCAGATTAATGTTTGGTAGTTTACAGTAGTTATTAGGGTTCTAGTAAAATTATATCAACCGCATTTCTTGGAGTATTTAGGGTGAAACATAACGGGGCTTATTTTTTTTATTTAGCACAAAACCATTAACTTTTGTCACAACAAATGTTTCAACAAAATAAGAAATTTCCGTTTGTTTATTTATTATTTGTTCAAACATTTCATTGTGACGAAGAAATTGACTTTTCTTGCCTAAAGATTAGAGACCAAAACTGGAGTAGACAGTTGGATAATTTGAAACCACTTGACTGAATACAGGTAAAACGAATCTTTTTGTTTAATAAGTTATTAATCTTTCTGTTGTTTTCTAATTAAAACTTGGTTTATATGTTAAACTAACATTGACCAAGAGGGAATATCCGGAATATGTTGCCACCTAATCACAGTGGAGGAGGGAGGATTTCCTCTCTTAAAACCACTGTGTGAGTATTTACTCTGTTATGCGTTCAACAAAGGGATTTAGGCGAACGTCAAAAGTGTACATTAGGAAACTTCGCATATAGGCTACCAAAGTTTGTATTTTATATTTATTAGATATAAAGGAATTTATGATTACATAAAATGGTTAAAAAGGTGAATGTATGTGTAATTTTTTTGGTATAATTTATTTTAAATTATATTTATGACCATTTGTGTAGAACGAGGAGTTGTCAGACAGTTGTTATTATATGTATATATAATTAATATTATATTTTATTATTGTTATTATTATTATTATTGTCATTTTTCTCAAGATTCTGTGCTTGTGAATAAAAAATTTCACATTTTATTCTCAGAGAAGATTTTATACAAATGATTCCTTAAATGTGAACAAGGTTAATTACCCGAGACGGCTCAATAGGTAATAACACATGTTTAAATCACATGTTATAACACATGTTTAAATGTTTAAATAATTTAATAACAAATATTTAAATCAAATTTCGTAAATTTATAATAAGAATTGTGTGTGACACATATTTTATCTACAAGCATTATAAACATTTTATAGGATTGCATAAATTGTTCTGCTCTGTTTTCCGTTTTTAAAAAAATGTTTAAGGAAAATAGTCAACATTGTTTTGTTAGGACGTCTATTTACTTATACCATCATGGAAAAATTTTAAAAACGTACTTTGAAAATGTAAATCGATACTGATAATTTGTTGAGAATACTGACAAAATATAATGATATAAAGCAAATAACACTAACTCTTTAAGTCAACGCTCCATTAAAGATTAAAAGCAATCTCCGACAAAGTTTGCTTTAATATCAAAGTTGTGAGAGTCTCAAACTTATTTCCAGCAATGTTTCGACAAGAGCTCGTCAACGATAATATAGCTCTAGACATAACAAATATTACTACAAGAAACGCTATATTACTTTAAACATACTAAAACATTCACGTGTGCGTCTCAGTTATATACTTGACTTTTGATGAGTTTAACTTCGTATATTTAGAAACTTTGGGCAAAATATGAAGGAGAAGATTATTAAATCTGTTGGGTACAATTTTAAACACATTACGACGAAGGGAGTACCGTTAAGGGTTGAAGAGCTGCTCCCCAGATTGGCTATTGCTACTTAAAGTCGCTCTTTTTATTACATTCAAATTTATCTCTGAATCAAAATGACTGAAGAATTTGACATTTACTTCACCAAAAAATATGTTTAGAGGGTTTTTACTCAGCTTTCACTTTTCAGAGAGTTTAGGTATATTTTCCTAGAAAAGAATTATTGACCCACTTTTAGCATAAGTTTTTGGAAGGTTATTTAAAAATAAGATCTTGTTGTCCAAATTTCATGCAACGCTATTTAAATCATAATGTATAAACAATATATAAACATTTGGTTCTATGCTGTTTGCACAATGTGTTGTGTATTTTATAATCAAACAAGTGCACCAACATCTTGAACATTGTATTACTTCAAACTACTATAAAGCGAAAGTAGTTAAGGGTCTGTACTAAAGTCGCCACTTGTTTACCCCTACACTCTAAGCGACTCACTGTAGTGCTCCAATACATCAGTGTTGTGTTTTATTCTCGCCAGTTTCTCATACACTGAAAGCCTACGCTCCCTTAGGGCACAATATGACTTCCCCAGCTGACAGAGAAATACAGCTTACAACAGTCTTGAATCACGAACTAAAAAACAGAACTTTAAGAAAAACTCATGAACTACATAAAACTCATGTATTTGCAGAATGTGTAGTTTAGATTGCTCTTGGATTCTGATTTGGCTTTAAAGTCAAATTTAAAAGTTCAATTTTATATTACTTAATTTTATTATAGTTGTGTGTACTTTGGTGATAAACTAATTCCACGCAATCAATAAATCAATATATTACAAAATGTCAAATTGTTTAAGTACTATAGCGCTTGTATTAATTTTTAAATTGGGTTAAAAATTAGGGATTAAATTAAAAACCTATATTATAATTGAGCAAGAAATCAGGCGGTGCTATGGCAACGTATTAAATGGAAGTATTCGTCTAGAGTTGTAAAGTTAAAGTATTCGTGTTAGCGATGGAAATGTTGTTCAAATTAAATTGAGTGTTGTTTATGAAGGGTTTAACTTTACCGCTCTGACAATAATTGGCTCTATTAGGTATGAGCGGTGCATTTATTATCTTTAAAAGCTAGTTAAACTGTTATCAGGCTCTCAGTTGATTACAGTTGATACACTTTCGTTAGTTATCATTAGAGATCTAAACAAACCCTAGCATAACATTTAACTTTTATTGGACTATACGAAATCAAAATATTTCTGTATATAACTAATTAAAAAATATACCGCTTGAAGTAAAATATTTTCGACAATAGTTTAAGTTTGATATCTATAATATCACTAAAGATAACATTGGATACGAATCTAGGACCCTGTTTTTCAAAGGGATGTAAGATCAAGTTTACGACGCTATAAACTCCCTCTGCTCTGTTTTTATTACTGGAATAAGTCTCAGCTCGTCGTACTCAAATAATGGTTTGGTAAATTACCAGTTAATAGAAATAAACAACAGCTGTTTCAAGATAGCTTTAAGAGATATGCGATCAATCACAACACAATTACCTTGTAAATTTGAGGTTTGAAGTTTTTAGCGAATTTCCCCTATAGGGAAGAAGCTATTACCGTAGTCGGCATGGTAAGACCTAAGCCCGAATAACTTTTCGTTTTGAGGTCCCCAGACCCCAAAAACACCATTCGTTTTAAACAGTATATATATATATATATATATATATATATACATATGTGTGTGTGTGTGTGTGTGTGTGTGTGTGTCCTTGGGTGCGATAACTCTCGTAAAAATGGTCCGATTTCGATAAAATTTGGTACACACGTGTAAAGTATTGTGTAAGGTATTTATTAAGTTCGAAGACCAGACAGATCGACCCATCCGAAGTGGTATTTTGGTGTTGTTTTGTACCCCAAAAATTGGGTTTTTGACATTTTTACGTGTTATATTTTAAAAAGTCAAATTTTAATTTTTACCAGTGGATTCAGATAAAAAAAACACACAATTTGGTGTTTTGATCATTTCTCTACGTCAATTGGTTACAGAACCAATATTGAACGTGCTCAACACAGTACGTTGACCAATGCTATCCTTATGGAGAATAGGAACAAAATTATAGCTTGCTTATTTATGAACGTATACTAACGAAACTTGGTGTGCGGCTTCATCTGGTTGTGGTATATTTTTATTTGCACAAAAAACACATTTTTTACCGATAATTACCGTAGCAGCAAACCTGCGTCCTCAGCCCCATGTTATTCTTATGGAGAAAGAGTAAAATGTAATGTATCCCTTAATTATGAACATGAATTAATAAAACTCGGTATGTTGGTTCACCCAGTTGACTTCCATTGATTTTTGTATAAAAACCCATTTTTTGTGTTCCTTGTTGCAACAAACCTGCTTACTCATCCCCCATGTTATTCTTAAGGAGAATAATCAAAATGGTATATATCGCTTATTTATGAATTTATAGTGATGCAACTTGGTATGTGGCTTCACCTAGTTAAGTAATATTGATAGTTACATGAATCCCCATATTTTTGTTCCTTTTGCAGCAAACCTGCGTACTCATCCCCAATGTTATTCTTATGGAGAATAATTCAAATTTGATATATCACTTATTTGTAAATATATTGTAATTAAAATTGGGTTGCTGCTTTATGTGGTATTAAGACATATATTTTACATTGGAAATTCGCTGAGTACGCAGGTTTGCTGTGACGGGGGTATTTTATTAGTTCAGTTAATGACCAGTTATTACAAATCAACAACAGCTGTTAAAACATAGATTTAATAAGAAACATGCGATCAATTATAACAAAGAGAAATAATAGAATGTAATAGAGCTTTGAATAGAGCATTACAAGGAGCTTTAGATTGGTCTTTTGATGGAGATTTGGCTGGATCTGTTGTTGAAGATTTGTACAAAGCAGCCAAATTAAATTGTTGATTTTGTTGTTGACTAGTGTGGACTACTAGTGTTGGTTTAACTGTCAGAAGACGGGGAGACACTTAGTAGAGTTGTTCTTATTTTGTTTTTGGTGACCAGGCAATAGATGAGAACAACTCAACTATATCTGAAGAATGTTAGAGTTGCCATCCATCGCCAGCCATCTACCAACCTAGCACTGCCCGCTTCATGGAGGAACCACGGTTGAAAGCAAGCTTGACTTTATGCACGTCTAAAAGACAGGAACTTCCCCCTTAACATTTCTAAATGACGATAAATTATAATACATATAAATGCACTTGTAATATTTTTTCTCCATTATCTATTTTATTTACACGCAAATTTATTCAACATTCAATTCCTAAGCATTTCCTATCTTCAAAACGTTAAACATGTTTAACATATATAAAAAGAATATAAAAAGAATTACTCCGAGTGTTACATGCATAAGAGATGTATTTTTGTATACGGTTTAATTGTCATTAAATATAAGTACTAATTAATTTGTTGTGTAAACCGTGTGTGATTATCTCACATTTAACTATGTTAAAAAATGATTAACCTCCGAGTTTAAACGCAAAATGTATGTTTTGTTACTCAAATTTAAGCAAACCCCTAACTTTTATTCTTGAACATTTAATTAAATCCTGAAAGAAGTCATCTTGAGATCAATTAGTTAAACTCCTTGATGTTTGAAAGTTTAACAGTAACTTTTAAAATTTGTTATCGTCAGATAATTTACAGATTTTCAATCAAATTCGATATTTGTTGCAATGATACTAAATCAATATTTACAAGTGAGAGAAATGACACTGTACATCAGTCAATGACTGATGTATAGCTTTGAAAACTATAAGTGTTTATAAACTTATCATTAAACTTTAAATATTATTTTTTAGTTTATTGCAATCCATAGTAATAAAAGTTAATGCCTTTTTTTATTAATTTAATTAATTAATATATATATATTATTAATATATATATATATATATATATATATATATTATATATATATATATATATGTGTGTGTGTGTGTGTCCGTGGGTGCGATAACTCTCGTAAAAAACGTCCGATTTTGATTAAATTTTGTAGAAACGTGTAAATCAGCATTTATGACTTTATGTTCGAAAACCAGACATATCGGCCTATCCGAAGGGGTATTTTGGGGGGCTTTTGTACCCCAAAAATGGGTTTTTTGAGTTTTTTACAAATAATTTTTGAAAAAGTAAAATTGTATTTTTTTCCATTGGAATCAATTTAAAAATACGCAAAATTTGGTGTTTTAATCATTGCTCTACGTCAATTGGTTACTGAGATATTGAAAGTGCTAAACACAGTACGTTGTCCAATGCTATTCTTAAGGAGGATAAGAAAAATTGTATATCTCGCTTATTTATCAACTTATCCTGACGAAACTTGGTATATTGCTTCATTTCATTGTGGTCTATTGATATTTGCACAAAAACCCATTTTTGGCCTATAGTCCCCGTAGCAGCAAACCTGCATACTCAGCCCAATGTTATTCTTATGGAGAATAAGTAACGTGTTATCTCATTTAATTAAGAACATAAATTAATAGAACTTGGTATGTGGCTTTACCTATTTGAGTTATATTGATATTTGTATAAAAACCCAATTTTAGTTTCCTTATTTCAGCAAACCTGCATACTCAGCCACCATGTTATTCTTATGGAGAATAATTAAAATGTCATATATCATTTATTTATGAATGTATAGTGATGAAACTTGGTATGTGGCTTTATGTGGTATTAAGATAAATTCATATGCATTGGAAATTCGCTGAGTATGCAGGTTTGCTGCTACGGGGGTATTAGTTGTTGTGGTATTAGATATTCATAGTAATTTTTGTATTTTGTACTCCACTCAAGTGGATTGTGTATACCCATATAGTAGACACTGTACACACTGTGCAGTGAACAGTGTACAATGAACTGTACACACTGAAGAATATTCATAATGTCAGAAGGGTACAACATGGTTTTTAATCATTATACGTTCAATTGGCAATACTGATTTAATCGAAAATATTTTACATCGTTTGACAAGTTAAAAAAATTCAAAATAATTTGGGATATTTACTTTTGTAAATGTAACAACTGTCATTGATCACAAAATTAATATATGATTAAATGTTGACACCCACTATACCTTTCTTAAACATTTCTTATTACTTTTCTCTATGAACTCTATTTGAAAAACGATATGTTGGAGAGTTATTATGGTGATAAACTCAGAAGATAGGAAGTTTACAACCTCATAAACTTTGGATCATGTCCATATAAGAAACACGAAACTGGTTTAGTATTAATATCTTTAAAAGAATCATTAAAAATGCATTCCGTTTCCATTTCATAGAACATTAATTTTCTCTGAACTCATGATCAGCACAAAACTAAATGATATATTTGTATTAGTTTATGTTTTAAAATGAGACTTTTAGTAAAATAATTGTGTCAGACTTGTAGTTGCAAATTTGTTTCAAGCTAATTTTCTTCCCACGCACAATAGCAAGTTTTTGTTTAGGTCGTACACCAAAATACGTACTATTATCTGTAGTTACATTGGTACGGTGATGTTTTTATTAATTTTAAAAATTTAAATTATTGCTGTGGTTGACTGATATTTACATTTGACTTTTAAAATGTATAAAGTATTTCTATAAGTAAAATATATAAATTATAACGACGTAATATCTTTAATACACAAACATCACTATATACTACTATATACTTATACACCAATGGCATGACAATGCTATGGTGTATATACCAATTATTCTCTTAATTAGTATAAGTCGGAATATATCTGAGCTTTGACTGTCAATACGCGTTCGGCAATGATCCCCCACAGCCCCGTCCGGTGTAGCAGCTGATAACCAATAACCAGATACTTGAGAAACTAGTTGTAGGTAGGGAACATGTGAAGTTGGTCGTTACATATAACTTCAAAACTTTCAGGAGCTATTATGTTTCATCGTATTTTGGTATTTTCAAAACAATTCATAAAATAGGCGATGTGAAATAACTGACATTTAGTTTCTACTTTCCAGCCCAATTTAATTAATAAATTATTTTATATTTAAAAAATATATAATACGAACTGCCTTAACACCCGGTTTCACCCGTTCACCCGGGAATAAAACCTGTGGTGTGTGCTGCATTCTGTGGTTAACCTGTGGATGCATACAAAAACAAAAACGGTCACCATTTTGAAATGGTACCATGCAGAAATTTGATATTCCATACCAAAATGGATTTTATTATATGTTTTAATAACCAAAGTTACCAAATTTTTAAGTTTAAATCTTTAGATGTTCCTAAGATATAACGTATTATGTACAAAACACATAGACAGAGATAGTCGGAAAACTAATCGTTTTAGAAAATACCTTCATATGAACTTTTTCTTCATTTTTGTTTGTGGAACAAGCTCCCAAAGATTTTAAAAATATTTCAGAAACACCCTGTATTTCGGTCAGTAGTACGTCACGTAGATGATAACATAAAAAAGTATACATTGTTTTTCTTTCAGAATAGTAAATTACTTAGTTTCCATATTCAGTCTTGCGCTTATTTGTTGTAAGCTTATTATTTTTAGCAAATTTCTCCTATAGGGAAGAAGCTATTAGCGTAGTCGGCATGGGAAGACCATGATAAATTTTCGTTTTGAGGTCCCCAGACCCCAAAAACACCATTCTCTCGAAACTTTTCGATATATATATATATATATATATATATATATATATATATGTGTGTGTGTGTGTCCGTGGGTGCGATAACTCTCGTAAAAAAGGTCCGATTTTGATTAATTTTGGTATAAACGTGTAAAGCAGCATTTATGACTTTAAGTTCGAAAACCAGACATTTCGCTCTATACGAAGGGGTTTTTTGGGGGGGTTTTGTACCCAAACAATGGGTTTTTTGAATTTTTTACATATAATTTTTGAAACAGTCAAATTTTAGTTTTTACGATTGGATTCAGGTTAAAAATCACACAATTTTGTATTTTGATCATTCCTCTACCTCAATCGGTTACCGATATATTGAAAGTGCTAAACACAGTACGTTATCTAATGTTATTATTTTGGAGATTAAGACAAAAATTATATCTCGCTTCTTTATGAACGTATACTGACGAAACTTGATATACTGTTTTATCTGGTTGTATTCTATTGTTATTTGCTAAAAAAATTGTTGCTAAAGGTTCCCGTAGCAGCAAGCCTGCGTACTCAGCCCCCATTTTAATCTTAAGGAGAAAAACTAAAATGCTATGTCTCCCTTAATTACTAACATAAATGAATAAAACCTTGTATATGACTTCACCTTGTATTTGAGGTATCAAAATGAGTTAAATTTATATTTGCCTGAACATCCATTTTTTTGTTCCTTATTGCAGCAAACCTGCGGTCTCATCCCCCATGTTATTCTTATGGAGATTAACCAAAATGGGATATATCGCTTATTTATGAATGTATATTGATGAAACTAGGTATGTGGCTTCACCTAGTTGAGTTATAATGATATTTGCACGGAAAACAATTGTTTATGTTCCTTTTTTCAGCAAACCTACATACTAATCCCCAATGTTATTCTTATGGAAAATACTTAAAATTGTACATTTGTAAATATATTTTTATGAGACTTGGTATGCTGCTTTATCTGGTATTAAGACATATGTTATGCATTGGAAATTCGCTGAATACGCAGGTTTGCTGTGACGGGGGTGGTATGTTATTACAAAAGGTGTCTAACATAATTTACAGAGCTTAAGTTACAGTAACGAAGTGAGCTATAAACCTTCCACCAGATTGATCGAACGGGGTCCGGGCCTGTTTCTGCTAATCCAACCACAGACCCGCTGTACCAACAACTCAATATAGATTGTTTCTTATACAAAGGTGATATAAATATTTATTTCTTCATAACAAACTATTTTTAGAATTACATCTACTTCTAACTTATTTAATCCTAAACTAAATTTGTGTTTTGTTGTACATTTATTCTAAATTGGAATAACCATCAAACGTAATAACAATTATAAATTATAGTTTTTATTTTGTTTCACAGTATTGACATTGTCGTATATGCCTGCCTAGATAGGTTAATTGAAGTTCAAAATTTCAGTTCGCTCAAAAACTGTAATATATATCAAACACAACTCTTGCAGTTTGATTTGGCTGACAAAATTAAAATTAGTGATGTTCAACTTTCATTTAGATTGTTCATAGATTGTGCATCCTCCAGAGAGAAGTTGTATCATTGTTTTGATTTGTTTGTCTGTGGCAGTAACAAACATCGGTTGGTTATTGGGTACAGGTGTTTTAGCTAAATGTTTCATATATATGAAATACTAGCTGTTCCCACAGGCTTCGCCCCACGAATAATCATAATATTATATAAAAACTGACAGTTGTGTGTGCTACATTCTGTGGTTATCCCATGGAACTACTACGAATCAGTTGTTTGTATTTCCATCAGCTCAGACTTATAGTTAATGTCTATAAGAATAACACAGGATTGGAACTTTGACTCCCCGTGGGGCGGAGCCCTATGTAAAACCCTTTCTTAGTGAGCACCTAAGACCCAAGAGGAAGGTATGTTCCAAATTTCATTGCAATCTGTTCTGTGGTTTTTGACAGTTCGAGATGAGTGAGTGAGTGAGTCAGTCAGTCAGTGGTATTTGGATTTTTTATATATTACGATGACTACTGATCAATAGTAAAACTAAACTTGTCTATCAACTTACTACTCACCCCAAGATCCTCAAGAGCGATAGGTGAAGCGACGCGGCGCCAAGTAACAAGTTGAAACCTGAGCTGAAACTGAGTTTCCCATCAGATACCGCTGAATGACCTGTGGTCTTCTCATCATGAAATTTCAGATGAAGTTTCAAACTTTTAGAACTTAAAATATGTACTTCAAATTAATTAATTTGTTACTGAAGACTTTACAAAATATTTTTAAAATGCACTATGTTTTTCTTCTGGTTATCAGCTTTTAATTTGCAGTTTCCTTAATTTTTTCTTAAATTAAAGTGTGTTGCTCGTATTTTTCAAAAACATTGACTTGTAAAACATTCATGCACCATGATCAGTTTAAAATCTTACACTTTGTGCTATAGTTTGTGTAACTCGTAACTTCCAGTAACCTCCGGTTATAAGGAATAATTTGTAACTCCTTATAACAATTAACGTAACTAGCACGGACATATAGTTCCCGTCTTTTTTTGTTTTAAGGGCTCATAGGATGGCAACAGAAAGTATTAGTTTATACCACGTTGAGCGCTTTAGATATCCTCTCAAAATAAACGGTATCAGGAAACTGACACATACTTTCTCCCTTTTAGCCCAATTTTAATGGATAAATTACTTTTTATTTACTAAATATAGAATACAAAACAGGGTCGAATGTACAGAAAATCTTGTAAATTTTGGGATGGGGATGTTTTCAAAATCATCCATCCAAATCCCTGTTTTAGAGGCACTACAGAATCCATGTCTACACACGTGGTTTTATTAAGAGGGGAAATGCCCCCTATTCTTCCCCAGGGTTGTAAAGGGCAACATATTTCGAATTTCCTCTGTTGGTCAATGCTAACTTGACAAGCATATCAAGTTTGAACGAAATTGATCAGTAAATAAGAGAGAAATAGTAATTTTTGTATTCCCCATAAGAATAGCATTGGACAACGTACTGCGTATACCGCAAAATGAAAATTTAAATTTTCTCCACAACCAGCAATCGTAGAATAGTAATTCAAAATACTAATTTATTTAGCTTTTTGAGCTCTTTTTAATGGTGAATATTAATCTTTTTAATTTTTTTTATAAAATATCCAAAAAACTGAATATTGGATGTTTTAAGTCCTGTAATTTATGAATCCGAATTTTTACAGAAATGCGAGTGGTGTCATTTTGTTGGAAACATAAATCTCTACAAACGACTAAAGCTTAATTCAAATCGTTAAATCCAGTTTTGAGGAATTTTGATTTTTCATGTTTTTTGGCGGTTTTTGTGGGATAATTATCCTTAAAAATCAAAAATTCAAAAAATGAAAACTCCCGGATATATCGTGGATCAGTACCTACATACCAAATTTCATAAAAATCTGACTTTTTTTAGGGCTCTAGCTCTGTACACATCCATACAGATAGACAGACAGACACACAGACATCACTTTTTTGGGTTCAGGGAGCACCAAAACGAATATTTCCACTAACAACTCAAATTCGAAAATTTTGACGAAAACGATACTTTCTCCATATACTATGTATAAGGGGGAGAAAGTAAAAATGTTATCGGAAAATACACCCAGGTAAAAATGAGGTAGTATTGCTTATGAAAGAGATAAATGAAAAATAAATTACATCTCAATCCATTTACTTTAATACATTAAAATACTACTCTTACTAAGCATAAACATTTCACGTTTATGCTTGCATACGTCTATAATATCTAACAGTGAAAATAATTATAATATTTTCGCTAGCGGACCTGTTGTTCGAAATCTAGCTAAGTTTTGCCGTCTTGCTAATACAAACTCTGTTCAGATTGTGTAATAATTTAAGTATTGTTATTATTTATACTTATATTGTTCAATTAGCATTGTTAATGTTGTCAAACTGTGTTTTAAAGCATAAATAAGCAGCTGTTCAATTTAAATTGATCCCACGTTATCCTTGTAGTCCGAAAAGGAAGTCTGTTGGCTGTTTTTGCCCTGTATTGAAAATTGCAAAACTTCTTTGCTCAACTACACATTGAGCCAATTTCCTTCTCCTCAATCGTCAAAATAGGTACAGAACAAAGGAGTTCTATTTACAAAAGACGCCTTAATGTATTTATTATCAAGTCATAAATAATAATTATAAAAAGTAGCTCAAGATGCTTTCAAGGGTAAAGGATAAGAGCATGCTAAGGCAAGATGTGGTAAAATATAATCTGAATCACAGTTGCCTTACAAAAGTGTGCTAAATTTGATGTTCCTTGGGTAAAGTTTAATAATTTGTTGCTTCCCTGCTTAAAGGTAAAACTTGAGTTATTTTAAAAACCCTGGAGTCAGAGTAATATATTTGGCGGAAACTATACTCGATTATTAGCAAAAGATATTTGATTCACATTCGAGTGTCATGCATTAGTTATACGCAAAGTCTCTAAATACAATTTACAATTAATTAATAATAAATAAAACAACTATAAAAATAATTTAACTAAAAAAGCAAAAGAATCGTCCTTTACAAATTGGTACACATTTAATGTCATATGTAAAATAATTGATAACAAGGAAATTCTCATTGTACGCAGATTAGCCAATCACGACAACATGCAAATTCAATTAAACGACGAACACAATTAAAGTGACAGCCTGGCAACCCGTCTGACAGGATCCAGTGAATCTGAACCAATTAACACAATTTCTGGACAACTGGAAAATTCATATGTTCTTATGACGGTCCCATCTGCCTCAGGTACGGTTTGAAATTGATTAATGAAAATTATGAATCAAACCATATCGTCATCGTAGAGTATCACGTGGTGGAATAAACCATGAACATAGGATATTTATTTAGGATTTAAGTAAGTATTGGGTATGATTGACTTAATCACATATTACACATTAGTGTACTCACATTATGCACACATTATGTAAATTATAAATGATTTTTATAATTTACAGTTTCGGGTCCGAGCTTTGAATGGGATTGTGAATTAAATCACAACAATCAATATTTCAATCGAAAAACAAAACATTACTAGGCCTATTACATATAACGCCAATATTTTTAAAACCCATAGGGCTGAGATATGCAGGGTTTGTTGCAACGCTGATAGGCCAATATCGAGCCCGCATCTATTACCCACCTCCATGCAAATTGTCAGGCCAACGGTTTAGTTTCTGAGATTTGAGTTGGGAAGATATTATGATGTGTATAAATTAGGATTTTATTTTCAATTGAGCTAATGAATGCAAATGCATAGCGATATAATACGGACCGACAGCCTGAGACATTAGTGTCAGTGCTGTTGTTAGTCTATGGTAGTACTTAAAGCGGATTCTTCCCAAAACGTAAATATTTTTATATGTTAGAATGTAAGGTGCACAGAATAATATAATATAATATAATATGACATAAGACACCGTTGTTTATTATTTACATAAATTAACATATATTTAAATATACTGTCGTTTATCACAACAAAATATTATTTCAAGACAGATATTCATTTTTTTACAATTCTTTCACTATAAAAAAGTATTGAACACTATTTTGCATGACCAAATAGAAGAAGCGTCAGGTAATTAGAGCCGGTTCCAAAAACATTCAGATTTCCTAATCATTCATATTGTTAATTTAGGCTATTCCAACTGTAGGACCGTTTTTACAATAGTATTACAAAATGGTCGCAATAAGAGTGCAAATGGGAATAATTAATGAGTCATCCCATAGGATGCCATTTACTAAATGATCTCTGTTTGGCATAATTCCCTCATTTGCCAGCGAGAGTTAGCTTTCAAACAATTACTGGAACGGATCTTTTATAATGGTAAAACAGTTCTACTTGTATCTCGACATCATTCTGTAACATTTCTGTAACACTATAATATCGTGTAATGTCAAGTGTGTACTAGTACACACATAACATAATACTTAGACAACTTAGTAAGCTGTATTAAAAATGGCATACAATTTATGTTCAAAATCTACGATATGAACACAGTTATGAACAAAAAATAAGATGAAATGTCGATACATTACAATTACCCTATTGTGTGTGGAAATATTCCTCACAAGACTACTGGTCTGAGAGTGGGGAAGTGTTCACTAATTATTCACCTAATTCCAAGTTGAAAATGGGAACGAAGCTATTATAATATATTAGTATCTAAGGTTCAGGTAGAAAAATATCACTAGATGGAGGAGGAAAGGAGCAAATTGTTTGTTGGTATAATAACTAACTAGGGAAAGAAAAGTATCAGGGGAAATCATGACCAAAGTATATAAAAAAGTCAAAGCCCTCCTCTCTGTGAAATTACTATCTTGGAGTACTTGAAACAGCTCCTCGCACCTCTAGCACTCCCGCGCTGCAGAATTAAGTCATTCAATTTGTATCACGACAACTTGAAGTCACGTAGCACACCGTGACATTATCTTTTCAAAGATGGTACAAGGCTTTAGATTTTGATCGGTCATACTTATCATTACTCCAATAGAGAATTACAACTCATACTTCGTTAATTCAAACTGCATTTTTTATATTATTAGGTTATACTTACAATATTAATGTAAGAAAATGCGTTTTGCAAACAAAGCAGTTACATAAATGACCGGTTATCCAGTGGTACTCGTATTAAGCTCTCGATGAAATAGTTGGTACATCATTAAACTGCTCAGTGAGCGGCGGCAGTATACAATGTGCAACCGTGAGTCATTCTCTCACTTGGTCTGATGATGGTCGGAGTGACAGATCAAAATCGATAGCCTTGTGTCATGTATAGTTACCATCTTGTATGTAAATAAATGATAAGTATAAATGTGTTTGTAAATTTTGAAAGACGACTTCAATTATATCCTTTAATTATAACAACACTGTCATTGCAATAAAATATTGATTAAAACCTGTAGCTTAAACCTTTTTTTATGGAAATTAACCTTTGGATCTTAATATTTTTTCAACATAGTACCAAATAAGTACATAGGATACTTATTTATATGATATCTGAGTATGTAAACTTGTTATATGAGAAACGTGAGAAACATGATATGAGTATTGTAGCAGAGGTGGCGCGTGCTTTCCCCATATACCAAAGAAGTAGGGAATCTCCCCTACTTCATTCTTCACTATGCCCTTGTAAAGCTTACCTAGCAAAACACAGCCTCTCGATAGTAGGATGGCAAAAAGACCAAAGAATGTTCCTCTTAATTATACATTTTACCCTGACCATGATTGCCTGTTTATGAAAAATGTGTCAGTTACTGTTAGATTTGCCTAAATCGTTTATAATAGTGGTGAAAACTAATTTAAATTGCATTCTATAGTATTTGTTACAGGTATTAGTACTGTTCATAAACAAGTAATAAACTATTAAATACAGTTTAAAGAAGTTCAATTTTCTGTAGGAAGAACCTGCGACTTCGAATGGATTCCGAACCACCGGTTTCCAGGGTTATCACACAGTTAAACACATAAGGGGATTGGTGCTGGAATATAAATGTATACTTGGGTAAAAAATGTATGTAACAAAGAATATTAATTCTTTTTGTACTGTATTACTTTTTGTATTAAGTCTGTTAGATTGTTTAATCGCTGAACAAATTTAACAGCAGATGATTCCGATGCTTGCGAAAGGTCTTTGTGCTAATAAACTAACCTAATTATTAAAACATTTACTACAAAGGAAATAGAATTTTTTCTTTCCAAGTATAAGACTAATGCGACTTCTGTTCAGTTGACTATCTAAACTTGCCAGTGAAATTGCAACAAAACAATAGAGGGTCTGGGTATTGTGTTACAACTTCGTAGATTATACTGTTAATTATTCGAGGACTCGCCTTCTAGATTGGTTTACTTACAAATTTTTAAACGTTACTTAATTGTGTCTAGTTTATTAATTTAAATGGAACCCGTATTCAATTATACAAATTATTGTGATTATTATATAAATTGAGGTTCCATGTGGTTAAGGGGAGAAAGGAGTACCATATATTTATTTTAAGTTGTAATATTTTTAAATTTCAATTAATGTATTTTACCAAAATAAACAATTCATAATACTACTTCACTATTACTCTACTTATATTGTTTCTAAATGTTATGCTGGAAGAGTGTCAAGTTGTTTGTGATGCAGTTGTTTGTAATTCATCTTAAATTGTTTCAGAGCGTTTTGGAAAAAAGTCCACAGTTTTAATACAGATCACGTAATTACCCCATAATAAATTGAATACTCTCTATTTCCAAGGTGAAATAACTTCCAAAATGTAAATTTATTACACCTTTAAATACAAAACGAACGCTTCAACTGGACAGACAAAGTTGGGGGATGTTTTCAAGAAACTCAATAACTTACAGTTGATATTATTTATTAATCTAATATATCCAGTAACATATACCTTTAACGATGGATATCACTTCAGATGAAAAATTAGCAAGATTAGAACAAACTGTCTATAATCAATTACCACCTTCATCAGGTGTACGAGTATAACCAATAATTTCAACCATTACTTTCAGTTTCCTTACATTGATTGCTACTGTATTCTGTAAATATATAATACTTACTATTACAAAAGATAAATGTAACACCAAAATATTTCAACAATCTCAACATAATAATTACCTGATTTTGACTAAGAATAATTACTTTGTATTAATTTCCGAACGATTTGATACTACAACATAGGGACTGTTAATCAGTTCATCCACAGATAAGACTTTACTATCTTATTGTACTTTAGAACTACTTGATTACATTTCCTGTAGAACCTAAAAGTTATTTGTGTAAGGTATATAATGAAGAACGTCAAATGATACGTCAAATGTTCCTACAGCTGATGTTACGAATGTGAAAATTAATCCGTAAAGTATAAATTTAGTATTTCAGTAAATTCAGTCATAATTTCAGTATTATGAATAAAAATCTAAATCATTCAAAGAAGTATACTGGCCTAACCAAATAAATATCTTAGACAAGAAGTGTGTGGAGTAACTCCATGAGAAGGGTCAAAGCTTGGCTGAAAGATGTAACTAAATGTAAATCCGAGTTTCCGAGTTTACTAAATGTAAATCATACCGATTTAAATTTTGTGTAATATTTTGATTTTTATTGAATTAAAACCATGTGAGTTAAACTTAAGGGTGCCAAGAGTAAGGATGTTTCCTAAAATGAAAATCTCCGGACCAGACAATCTAACTTGTTTTAAAGCACTCATTCTACTTATCCATTAAACAACAGATGTAGAAGTTCTTTTAATCTTTTTCTGATTTCCCATTGATTGATTTTTCAGACTTCTGCGTAGGGCATTGGTTGCTAACAGCACAGAACAGAATTTCCTCCTGAAGATGTTAAGGGAAAGTCCGTCAAGGATCCTTTAGATTTATAACAACAGTCTCAGTTAAATTAAATTTAGTTAGACAGGGCACGCATTCTTTCTCTTAGACCATTACTCAACCACCGAAAGGAAAGGTTTGCAGGAATGGAAATGCAGAACTAGGGCAGCAAATAACCCCTGAAGGGAAAGATAGTCACTATTTGCTATTCGTCTCTAGGCTAAAGCTAGAATTTCCATGCCCAGCTTGCACTTTGAAACACCTGTTTTTAAATTATTTGTAATAATTGTCGATGTTAGATGGTACCTACAGGACGTTAAGAAACTAATAAGTGAGAATCCCCACGTAAGGAATAATGTTTATGGTTTCAAATTGTTTGTTTATTTTTCGCATCTAGCGGTGGAGTTAATCTTCAAAATGATTGCTCAATTATTTGTTTTGATGAAGAATTAAGGGATATGTAGTCTTTAAACAGAACCACCCCTGAGAAATGACGTAAAAAGATTGTGGTAAGGGGAACATTTATTTATTTTTCCAATAAAGGTGGCTATCTTAAACTATTAAATGTAGTTCCTTTTTTCTGTTATGGATTGGAAAATAAACGACTTGAAATATTAAATAACCATAAATTTATATGTATATTCTACTATAGTATTATTGTTAAGTCATAATTTAATAGACAAAAATGTATGTTTTTATTTTATGTTAGAATTAAGGATTATATAAGCAAACAGTGAAATGAAATACTCGTTGCATGAAGAGACGCTCCCGAGTATTTGCACACATTCCACCTTGTTGGCTCAACTGTCTCTTCCGTTATCTTTAACAAGGTTAACAAGCTGCCCTTTGCCCCCAAAGCTACTTTCAGGAAGCTCTGAAGCTGGGGTTCATCTAAGCTTACTTTTCACTAGAATATATTTTTGTAAAACTACTGAGAAGTTAATTTTACATCGTTGAAATAACACAATCACAGGATATTCTGACTACATGTGCTACGCTCACTGTAGGTGCTGACTCATTTTGGTATTTAATCAAATATGTTTTACTTCGAGTAAATCATATTTGTTTATGATATTCTACCACTAAAGGATATTAAAGAATATCTTTGGTAAAACTACAAATTCAATCACTACTGACCCAATTTAAGGCAAAAACTTTTATTTTGATGTACTAAAGCAATAAAATGTACAGACATACTAATAGCCTTACAAATAAACCAATGAATAGTTGCTAACTTATAAAAAAGATTTTTTTTTATTTCAAGATTCGAAATTTATTTTTATAACTTTTAATGCACGCTTATAATGGTAATGCCAATTGTATAGTATGAAATTATTAACAAAATTTATTAACAAACTTAAGTAGAGGCGTTAGTTCATTAAACTGAAAACAATATATCTCGTAAAATATTAGTTGCATAATATTTTTTCTATTTGTTTATAGTAAATGACTTTCAGACCACATTAGTTAGAATATTAAGACCCGAACAAAGTGCAACCTAATTCTGGTACTGACCTACTTCCGGATATGATATTTATTATTCTAATTGTATCAGAATATGTTAAACAATAATAAAAGCTATTATTATTATTATTGATGCTGAATATATAATAGGTTTTTATCTTATTTTATATGTAAAAAGAGACTTCATATAATGAATGTCTAAGTTAGTAAGGTTAGCTTGCTTGTGCAATTATCTCAAAAAGGCGTAAGCATGCCCTACAAATGATGAAATTTTGTACATTTGCCGCTCAAATATGTGTTTTAGATAGGTTGAACAAATGTTTAAAACCTAATAACCTAAGGTTTTAACATTGGACTTATGGAGTTTTAAATACCTTTTAAGGAATCGCAACAGCTGTTAAAAACAAACCAGTTAACTGTCAAGAGTCTACTCTTGGTAACATACCGGCATACGGATTACTTTGAGAATATTGACTAGAACCACTGAGTGTAGATTATGAACAAAATACAGCCTGAAGGAGCATTGAGTGACTCCAGCTCACAAAAACAAACTACCGTAATACAATTATATCTGGAGCTGTCCCACCAGGCAGAAAAAAATCAAACGAGTAAACCAATATGCTCACGAGGGAAGGGACCGTGGTGAAAAATGTTCCGATCCTATTTAACAAACTGATTGACCATCTCCAAACAAAGAAGGGACCCCAGGTATTATTTATTTCAGGCACTTTTACTCCACTTATGGACAGTTTGAAGAGCGTACTATTTTTTAAGGTTACTTGCTTCATTAATTTAAAAGAATTAATTTTATAAGGCAAACCAAACCAACAATTGTATCAAAAATCAGAAAGATCAACATGTGTTCTGATAGTAAAAGGTTACCTGTTCACTACGATTTATTGCAAAGAGATGATTGATAGCACAGTAACCGTGTTTTGTCTATCAATCACATGTGAAATGTCTGAACCGTGTTTGTCACGGCTACAACTGAACTGCCGTTGACATTTATATGTAAAACTGTTATAAGTATAATAATGTATTTGCACATTAGTCTTGAAGACATTAGTCTTGTAGAAAGTCTTAACAAAAGTTTTGTAGTCTTGTCTCAAGACATTAGTCTTGCAGAAAAAAATTGACTATGTACGATACAGACTTTATAGAATCATTTGTGAAATTTGTGCACATTTTGTGCGAGAGAACGTTAAAAAACGAAAATAATGCTTTCAGGATCCAGATTTTAGTTATTTTAACATAATTGGTATGTCTATAATTAATATTATCATATTTTATTTTTTCATAGTCTTTACTCTGCATCCGCCAATTTATATAGTCAGTTAATGTGTGACGATGCCATTTACATTTGAACGGTTGACACGAATAAAACACAGTCATTCTGAATATTAAAAGTATCTCATAGAAAATGAGAAATTAAAATATCTACAAATATGAAATTAAAATATCTAAAAAAAATCTGTAAAACGTAAATTGTCAAGATAATAAATGTGGCAAACATGAACAAAGCACTATAAAAGTATCTTTTAACTAATGATATAAAAAAATAGTAATCTTGCGGAACTTTCTCACGAATTATCAAGGATAAACCTTTTAAAACATTTTTACGGTAATTGTTTTAATACAATCACTTTCAGCAATAATTAGCTCACAGAAACATTGTTTTTTGTTTCAATTTTGCTTTAGAGAAAGCAATTAAAATAATTGTATACAAGGACATGAAATGTTGTTTTTCAAAGACTGGCAAAAGCTAAATATCAACGGATGACGTTCAAAAGAATCTCCTTTGTCAAACCAGAAATAAATGTGTTCCAGTAGAAACAACTTTCTGGTTACTTTATGCTGATGTTTTTGCTTCAAATACCCTCCAGTATTCTATACGTTTTACAGACTCTCAATTACAAATTAACTAATTTCCTTTGCTCAGGTGACTCAGGACTTCCAACTGGTTTGGATTTAGTTCAAGTTGACATTTTGCACAATTAATTATGTAGTTTTCTGTAAAATGTAAAATTAAATAAAATATAAATATAGGTACAAATACACTTTGGTAGTATAATTATATTTCATATGTATATTGCTTTCATTCCTGGGTCCATTCCTATGAACAAAATCGAATATAAATAAAAAAAAGGTTTTGACATAACCTAATATGCTACACGCATTTTTACATTTCTATTTAGCTAAGCTTGTTTCAAACTTAAATTGAAAATATTTCTCCCTGGGGGGATATAGCCCCTAAGAAATCTGAAAAAGTTAGGGAAAAATTGTACAAGCCAGTAACATATTTTAGCTTTAAGTAATATTCTGAGAATTAGTTTCCCCCGGATGTTAACATTTCCAAAGTTAAACCAATTACCAAATTAAGTCGTATTAATAGCATAGTTTAAACAAAATTGCAGGTTATCGTTTATTTGGTTAGCAGACACTCACACTTACACACACTTATCACAGATCAGACCATGTCTGACCATATTGATTGAATATGAACATAAATATGTAGTACTGACATATCAGTTTATGTCAGTAATGTCAGAAATAAAGTTAGTTTATAATATTTTCTTATTAGTTTATGAATACCAAAAACCTAAGTTAGCGTAATTTTATCTTAATTTTTGTTTAACTTGATCTGCCTTTCCTCCCTCCTCGTTAACCATATCACCCCTCTAAAAGATATTTCTGGCTACACAATTGTATTCTACTAACGTCAAAACCATCTAATATAGCTGAATAAGACGCTAGCCCCATCAACTTTAACAAGATGATTTTCGGGTAAACACTCTATCAATAATATTATTTCAACTTTATGAGATAAGAAATGACAATTATTATTTATTTTATGTTTCTCAGAATAGTATTATTACCATAATTTACTGAACATAGAATACAGGATAAGATCCCAGACTAGAGTAATGAGAAAATCTACTACTATAATTCATAAGTCACACGCTTTTTACTATTAAATATTACAAACTATGAACAAATTATATATATAATTATAAGATTTTTAATGTTAAGAATGAGATATATTTTAAAAGCTGAAAATTCAAAACAAAATTAGAATTGTATAAAGAAGCCAACCTAAGTATTCACATGTTCCTCTTTGTTTGATAAAATGAAACCATCTCTTCCGCTATCTTTAACAAAATTAACAATCCACCCTTTGCCTTTAACGCTACTTTCAGGGAGCTCTGCAAACTTTTGTTCCTTTAAGCTTACTTTTACACTTAAAATATGAAACAAAATAAATACAGTCTAATATTTTTATGATAAGTTTAGTGTGGACGTTGTTGTAATTATTAGCCCTTAATAATTAAAATAATATTTGTTTCAAATAAATACATTTTAATGTTTTCCTTAGTTTTTAATATCAGATATGACAAATTTCTGTTGACCAGGCCAATATAAAAATGTTGACCCCGTTTCGACATTACTTAAAACCCTTAAGAAGTTCCAGTTAAGAAGTTAATTTTCGCTTTTAACCATGGGGAAGGTACAGACCGTGCGACATCGGAGCTCAAAGGTCCCTCTTAAATTCTTAGGTCTAACATAAACATCGTAATCATTTACCTAGCTGGAGCCTGGCAGTTAACTACTGACATATCTTTTATCGCGCTATCACCACTGGCTTTCCCATTAACTATTGCGTTACAACACCTGCTGTCTATACATTTCCAACTACTGGTCCATAGTGACGGACAGTTTTAATATCCGTAGGCACCTTTTGATTTTGTATAAACTTATATCTTCGTTATGAACATACGTTAATATAAATGTGTATAGTGATACGTAAAATAAAGTCAATCTAAGAGTATTTTTGAAATTATCACAAATATATAAACTATGCATATTCGAAATTTGATTCAAAACCCAGCCATAGAGTGGAGGCACTGTTACGGCTACAACAGTACCAACCGATATTGAGAGCATGAATCAATAGTTCATTGTTACACTTTGTATTCATCTGTGTTAGAACTTGCTCGGTGTGAACAATGGTGCTAATAATACTCTTACCATGATTATATAAGATCTTAAGTTACTTTTTTGACTTTCACCTAATCATTTTGTAGGTAACTTTATTAAATTGGAAATATAAAATTTAAGTAATTAACTTCTCAAAACAAACTAAATTATTTTTTAATTTACTAAATTAATTATCAGTCCGAGGACAATATGATGTTTCACGAGTTCAAAGTTAACTGTTCACTTCGATTTATTGCAAAGAGATGATTGATAGCACAGTAACCGAGGTTTGTCTATCAATCACATGTGAAATGTCTGAACCGGTTTGTCACTGCAACAACTGAACTGCCGATGGCATTTAGGTTTAAAACTGTGTAGGTTTCAATTTAGTCACTGTCGTATAATTAGTGTATAGGCTATTTAAGAAAACAATTTTGACATTCATGTGCATTTTGTGTATACTTAATTATTTTTTCAGACGGATTAAGCGTGAAAAGGGTGTTTCAGGGTGATTCTGGTGAAAAGAGTGCTTCAAGGTGATTCTTGTGAAAAGGGTGTTTCTAAACCTAGAGCCTTCCTCGTGAAATGAAGAAAACATTACCTCAATAGATAAAAGTGATACGATAACGAAAGCAGAAGAATCTCATAAAAGGTCACGTCTTCTTCCATTTCCTATAAAATAATGATGTCTTCCTTTTTCCTTATTTTAATTTCAACATTTCTATTCTATCCCTCAATTGTTTAGAAACCAAATAATTACGT
The DNA here is from genome assembly GCA_963675035.1 of Allygus modestus. NCBI lineage: Eukaryota > Metazoa > Arthropoda > Insecta > Hemiptera > Cicadellidae > Allygus > Allygus modestus. The sequence continues at coordinate 427,329,037 of OY776111.1, forward strand.
TGACTAAAAAGAATAAAACTTTTTCAAAGAAATTAAATAATATTATTTTTTAAGCAATTTTCTCAATAGTGGCGTTTAATTAATATTACCACTACTACAATTTGTTAGTTTTAATTATAACTTATAATATAGAATACGTAAACACATATCCGACTGTGTATGTAAACATGAAGTTCTTAACCAATAAAGCATTTCATTTAAGGGGCTTTTTCATTGAGAATATTTTTTTTCGTGAAAATATAAGTGGTAATGATAAATATATTTACTGGGGTTTACTATACAGTATTCTCTTTGGGGAAAAGGGGGATTATGGAAAATTGCCACAACCTCAATTCTTCTTTGCTTTTCCCAGTTTGGAGGGATTTAATTTTTAGTTTTTGATATCAATATTATATCATACTTTGCCTGATCTCATTATTCATCATATTTAAATCATAGTTTCTCAATTGGCCGTGATAACGAGAGCAGAGTATGAACACTGGAGGTGGTAACATTCCCCTCACTTATTTGCCCCCTCACTGGCCATCAAGTCATCTACGAAGTTGTCTATGTTAAACGTTAATCCATAAGTTTGTAGTTTGTTCTCAATCCTAACAGGATTCTCATATTCACAATGTTAAAGGATTATTGTATTTACATAAAAGTACTAGTTATTAGACCTTGTGCTTGGTTCCTTTTTGCAGTAACTTTCCTGTATTCATCAGAAATTAATAAAAAATATTTTTTTCCCATCTTAATATATAGGTGAGTTGATCATCACTATATCTTCAACTTCCTGGTATGCTAGAAAGGTTAAATTTGGTACTGTGATTCTTAAGGTCTAAAATAAGAAGAATTTAAGGTTTTATTTCGTTTTTGCAAAGGCTCCGTCCTACGGTTCCTTAAAGAAACAATGCGATTATTTTGGGAATTTATTCCATTTGACCAGCTGATAAATAAATTGCTCAATACAGCATACACAGCTATTGTTTTCCTCGGACGGAGCCCGCAGCTAGGGACTCAAACTTCGATGAAAGATTATCTCCTAGGAAATATAAGTTATGCGTAGAAGGCGATTGTTCATGTGCAATACTTAGAAATTGGTTTGTGCTTATTCCTTGTTGTTCAGTATTTAAAACGATCAAACCTAAAGAATAAAACAAGTTTAAGTTAAAAAAATGAAAAGTTTAACACAGCTTTCCTTCTATAACTTGGTGTTACTGAGCCCGAGCAGACTCGTCCGATAATAACGTTAGAAAACGTGGCCCAGAGATTCTCCCAAGCTGTAAGCATTCTGTTTGCCTCTGTCGATGATATTAACCAATATTTTACGTCTATTACAGTTTTTAGCCATCTCTCAAATCACTCTTGTTATTCTTTTCATGTTTGTGTCTTTCTTTTAAATATGATATTCCATGTGTTCACTTTACGTCAGTACCTAATTTCGTAAGAGTATTGTTTGTAATACGATACTTTTTGAATATAAACAAAAATTTAAAATTGTTTTAAGTAATACCTTTTCAAATAAATATGCAATCTATAACCAAGATAAAGTGGAAGTTTCGATTTTATATTTTTCTTTTGTGATAGAAAATACTTGTTTCTATAGATCCCAAAAACACATAAAAAATACATCTACTCCTTTTTAATGACTTATGTATAAATAAAAAATACATGCCCATGAAAAAAACTGTATAGGTTTCTTAAGAAAACGATAAATATAACCCTTGATTTTACGATTATAACGTAATAGTATTGTACGTTAGCACAAGCTTTTTAAAAGCGTTTATTCAACTTTTTAAAAGTAAAATTATATATTGTAACAGCTTTTTATTTTAACTAGTTTCAATTTCCTAATCTCAATATATAAATTTTTCTAAAACTAAATATCACATAGATCTTAAAAGTTTTATGTTATATGGTAAAATCATCGACAATAAAAAAATAACAACTAAAATTAATACAAAATTTCGCAACGATTGTAAAATACAATCATCGTTTTAATTAAATCCAGTATTAATAGTGTCTGTAAATCTAAAGAAATTTTAAGAAAATCCTGGAAAAACATATTCCTTATAGACTTAAAATCCAGTGTTTCTGATTGCGAAGTAGTTCTCGCTACAAATAGATAATCACGGTCTAAAACAGGTTTGCTGCTTTCTTGAAGAATTATGTTGTGCTTGTTCATTGTCAAAATAAAAATACTTTTTCCTTAGAACTGAATACTTTGTATACCTCGGACATGTTCATGTCATTCAAATTAAGACAAGAGAGTAACACTATAATGTTATTATTCCTTGGTTTTGCCACATTGGATCACCTACATACAATCATCCTATACCTCACATATGCATACAGCCTAGGGGATATCACTCAACCCACTTAGAGCTACGCAATTCAAGAGAACAACAATATATTTATGTTTGCTTTGTGGTTTAAAGGTAATGTAAAAGGCTTTAAAGGTTTTAAGGCGTAAAGGCTTTAACATTTTAATGATTTTTATATATTTTTAATGTTTAAAGGTTTAAAGGTCTTAAAGAATTCAAGATTTAAAGGGAACGGTTTTTAAGGCCTTAAAGATTTGTATCAAAGGTTTACAAGTCACTGTACCATGAAAATGTTTAAAATATTTCCGACACATTTATGCAATAAAAAAATTACATTTGCAGATTTTCAATTAGATCTATATATCTTTATAAACAGTTATAGAAATATCAGAACATTTGAAACTTCATTGTAAATAAAACTCCTTGTTTAAGAGTAACTCATGCGAAATGTATACAAACGAGTACTTAGAAGAGAGTCGAGAGTTGACGTCAAACTAACTCAAGAAGTAAATTTAAGTGTTGATCATTCTCAGAGCTTATTCAGCTTTGCTTGTTTTTCTTTATTGTAATAGCAAAGATAAGTTTTATGCAGCATTTTTATATTGCTTTCTTAAACTAATGGAATAAACATATTCTTGATGTAGAATCCAATTGATTAACATGCGGACTAGTTTTATAAAACAGAGAGAAAATTGTTTTAAACTGGTTTTATAAAATGTATTTTTTAATATTTTCTAAGTAAAGAAGTCTTAAATTACAAATATTGCCAAACATTTCTTAATAGACAAGTTTGTTTTCGATTTAAATTGCCATGCATTTGTCATTTTCTTGTTAGTATATGAGAGAAGTTCCTTTAAATTATTATTGTTTGCGTAATGCATATCTTAACAAAAAATAAAATTATAACACAAAAACCTATAATATTACCAAAAACATAATATTACCAAATACAATCACTTATGAATCACCTTCAAGAGTCATAGCATTATGTTGAGAAATTCCTTCAAGAATTATCAGAAAAGAGTTATTGGTATTTATAAATTATTCGGAGTACATTAAACATACGATGATTCAAAGTTTTATTCTATTTGATTTACTTCATATTGATTTGCCACCGGATCACTGACAGAAATTAATCAAGAGGTTAAATTACCTTTTACTGTCAAGCGATCCAACGTTGCTCTTGTGGGCGACCGGTTTCGACCCAGCTAGGGGGTCATTTTCAGGTCAGGCGTAAAATTTCACTCACGAACAGGTCGTCAAAAAGTCTATAAACACTTGTTTGGTTTAAAACAGTCTTTAAATACGTACGGACGAACGGAGGAACATAACAAAAGGAAACATTTAATGGCCATACAAAAAACGTATCACGGCAGCGTGGCAGGTATGGGGTCAGGTCTACTATTTATTTGATTTAGCTCACCGAAAGCACGCATCTACTAATAATTCCATAAAAATTAAGTTTTTATTTTATTTGTTTCGATAAACATTGTCCGTTCTGCAAATAACTGAATGAGGGCCAAGGTGAAAAAACTATCGGCGAAATAACACAAATAATTTTTCCAAATAAAAATGTTATGTTTCAAGTAATTTCAAACCAGTTTAAAGGAATGTATAGTGTTCAAAACTTGCAATTGGAACTATATTTTATAACCACTGAACCTCAGTTTGAAATTATTCATACACTTTTACTCAGGAGCTAAAAATGAGTTAGTGATACTTTATAGTTTGATGCAATGTATCTTGTTCTAGGAAATATAAGTTGACCACATGCTTAGTATCTAAATACAGATTTTGCTACTCTAAAAGTGGAATAGTAATGTTACACATTTCAGTCGTTTAGTAAATAACTATTGGTAGCCAATGTTAAGCATCAATGTTTTATATTATCTGTAAAAACTGCTGAATAATATAAGTGAAACAATGATATCATTAATGAAGGGAAATTACTCCATTACCAATTAAACCCTTTATTTAGTTCTGAAATACAGGTCTAATATCGAACTGACTGATCAAAATTAGCAAAGCTTAATTTCAACGCGAAAACATTGTTTCCTTTCTAAACTGGGTTCAAGTTTAAAACAAATTTTCGTCATACTGCCAAAAAACTTAAAGTTTAAATAAAAACAAACGTAAAATTTAGTACCGTGTCTTCATAACCTCAAATGTTTGTTTCAGCTTGTCTCTTGAAACAATCAGCTGTAGCACATGCATAACTTCGGTTCATTCATATCTATCGGTTGTTGAGTCGATCACTTCAAACCAATCATTGTGGTTCGAATCCATCGGTTGTTCTTCAAAACAAACATTCGATTTGGGCACGGTTGTCATGGAAAATGATAACCCTAAATTTACCTTGAATATTTCGATACGAAATCATCAAAACATATGTTATTATCCAAAGACTAAAAATAAGAACTTTTGAATCTCAACGCATCTGTCAAAAACTGTTGTTTTTGAAGCAGTATGACGAAAACAAATGACTTTCCTCTTTTTCCCGATTTCACGATAAGATCTGACACCTAACACACTTTGTCAGCAGATTTGATTGGCAACTATCTGCAGTTGCCAGCTCGTGTCATGTACAATAGATTACATTCTTGGGTGCGTTCTAAGTTAACACTTTTAGATGATTAAGAAACCATCTGACTCAATACAAATAAATTACAATAACTTTAAAATTGTTTTTGTGAGGGTTGGAGAGGAGCCCTAAGCTATTTTAAACACATGCAAGAATAAACTCTGTGGTATTTCGAGGGTGAACACTTTCTTCCTTCAATCTGTCCAGCATGATTTGTTTGATGAAGGCAGGAGTCAACCTTCCTACTTACTTGAGAATACAGTAAATCATGTTAATGATATTATTACAGTTCAGGGAGGTATATTCTTGTAATACTGTACTCCCAGCTCAAATTATCGAAATATCCAACAGACATCTAGTGAAGCGGGACTGTGTACGTGAGCACGTGCGGCAGTGGTTTACAGGTTTGAAAATTATAGGATCATCTTCACCAATGACTAGTTAGACGGTATTCCAACAGCCATTTCACAGTTTTATGTCACCCTCAAGTATTTTATTTCAGGATCGTATCAAAATAAATGAGGGTTAGTGCCTATATAAATGTATTTGTAGTAGGCCTATTATTGATAGTATTGATAGTATTATTTGTATAGTTAATTTTGCTGTGGTATTATCTTTGTGAAATGAACACTTTTGATTTAAATTGTTTTATTTACCTTTGATTTGTCAACTATAAAGTTGTACGTGACAGCATGTTTTGTTTCATCTACCAATGAGTGGAAATCAAAACAAAAAAGAGGGGGTTTTCATATTTTGGTCCTAAACAATACAATGTATTGCCCTCTGCCTTAAAAGCATTGTCTTACTTTAAACATGCAGTGAAGAAGTGGTTTTAGTTTATTTGGTTAGTTATTATAAATCCTATTGTAAATCTTCTGACATGAGTCAATTTGTAAATAAGCTGTATTTGTAACTGAAGTTTGTCTGTAAATAAAATACGTCATTCATTTATTCAATTGAAGTATTTGATACTGATAAAAGATTAACGAAAAAAACATTATTGACTATTTTCAAGAGACCAGAGACAAATGGCTATTTAAAGAATGTTGTAAGAACTGTAGCGGAAGTTTGTCAAACAGAAATTTCCTTCCCATTGGGATGAAAATATGAATTTACTTTTTTATTACACTTCCCACTTAAAATATTTCTGAGTTAATTCTTATTAGCAACGTTCCATATAATTACATTGTTAACTCTTATTAATTTTTTTTATTAATGTTGCCATGTATAAAATTTATTTTTTTGTTAAGTAATTAGTTTCTTTTAACACTAAAGTATGACTAACATAACTAGATATTTAACATGTTATGAACAAAAATCTAAAAGCCTTATAATGCCTCATAATAATGCCAATACAATTTAATCATCACTACAATAAAAATACATGCACAATTAACCTTACCTCTACAGCATTTTACAATAATACCTATTTACTATTTTATAATAATAATAATTGCAAATATAATAATTATATGCACATGTTCTTAGTTTATTCTGTGCTTCTATCATTTTTAATTACAAAATTGGATTGGCTCCCTAGTTAAAAGTTAAGAAGAGTAAGACATAAACTGTGAATAATTTATTATATTAGGTATATTATTGTTATATTGTTGAATTTGTTATATTGCACTAGCTGATTAAGACAGGTTTTCTAAGTAAACCATAACACATCGTTTATGTGGCGGGACTCCTTTGTCTCTCTAGTATAACAATAGTTTCGCGGGCTTCGAGCGAAGATAAATATGAAGAGAAACACAATACTGTTAACCAAAACAGAACTGCATAAAACCAAAAGAATATATTTTAGCTTACGGAAATCACAAAAATTATACAATAAAAGAAAACTTCATAAGACTCACATTTGAAGTTACTTTTATTAAAAATTACAGTTTTTCTCTTCATTTATATATTTAACAAAACAACAAATGAATGGAATTTTGTAATATTTAATTGTTAAATTTTATTTTGGAAATTAAAGAATTACAATTTAAATTCTGATATTCTGAAAATAACTTTAAGATATTAAATTATTACATGATTAAATATACTCAGGAAATTCTTACTTTACAATCTGAATTCCATTAATAATTAAACACACCCTATCCCTGGCCCACATCACTTCCCTCGTCACTTATCTTCCCGTCTCCTTTCTTCTTCCCGATGCCCCTTCCTAGACATTTCCTGGATTCTGTCTTATCTTCCTCTTTTACTCATACTTCATTAGGTGTGTAGCATAGAGACTATTGTCACCATTCTTGAAAGTAAGCCATACCGAATATCGCCTAGCTCCCATCTGCCGGAAAAGTTATTGGTAACCGATCATCAGACAGCTTCCCCCCGTTTACACCAATTGAATGGATCAGTATGAATAGGAAGACTCAATGTAAAAAAGAAGACTGCATTATTTCATACAAGCGTGAATTTAGTTGTGTACTTAAATTACAGTTGCTGAAAAACCTTTAAAATTAATACTACAAAATCCTTAGATAACCTCAGATGATTAAGTGCGGAGTGTCAGGGTCGAATTGATGGTGTCGCCTCTGCGCAACTGTCACCAATGTTAATTCGTATAGAATCAAACGGTGTGGCGGTTGCACGGGCAAAGCACAATGCAGTTAGCTACATGCATATTGTTTCTTCTCTAAAAGAAATTTTTTTATTATTTTTTTAAGTAGCCTTTATAGTCAAAGTAACGATTTTACATAAACACCCTAAAAATAGATGTTTTAATTTATAGTGAATTCTGACTACTACTAATTCCACTACTGGTTAAACCATGTGGACAGCAGCTGGTTCTGAAGCGTGTTCTTGTTTTAAAATAAATGGAATTGTTTATTGTAGTTTCCCTTGATATAAATATGTATAAGACTAAATGCCTCTTATGTATATGGATATGATATAACTTAAGTAAAATATAGACTAATATGGTAAAAACCTTGATGATTCATTAACGCAGTGACAAAACAAGTCTGTACAAATAACGCTTACGCCTAGATACTTTACCTAGATTCGACATGTGTTTCCGCTTGCAAGCTTTCATTGAAACTTTTCAAATCATAACTTCCAAAGACAAATGTTATTGTTGAGAAGAGGAACTTGGTCCATATTGTAATAGTTGTTGTTTCCATTGACCTATAAAACCTATTTTGAATAAGTAACCTTTACATAAGTCAGACATCGTTTTGTATTAGTGCTCTTTATATTTTATTTCTTAATAGGAAAATAACATATGACCTGACGATGCAACAGTTAACCTTCATAAGCATGACTCTACCATACGTATTCGTTAATCGTTAACAATGTGTCCTTTACTTTCTCCCCCTTGTACATAGTATATGGAGAAAGTATTGTTTTCGTCAAACTTTCCGAATTTGAGTTGTTAGTAGATATATTCGTTTTGGTGCTCACTGAAACAAAAAAAGTGATTTTTACGTGATGTCTGTGTGTCTGTCTGTCTGTCTATATGTATGGATGTGTACAGAGATAGAGCCCTAACCAATGGTCCGATTTTTATGAAATTTGGTATGTAGTTACTAATCCACGATATCCCCAGGCATTTTTTTTTAATTTGTAATTTTTAAGGGTAATTATCCCCCTAAAACCACAAAAAAACATGAAAAATCAAGATTTTTCAAAAACGGTTCTGAAGATTTTGAATAAACTTTAGTCGTTTGTAGAAATTCGGGTAATTTCTGTAAAATTTCGGGTTCAGAAATTACAAGACTTAAAATATCAAAACTTAGGTTTTTTGGATTTGTTATAAAAAAAAACATAAATATAAAAATATTACTTTTCACCATTAAAAAGAGCTCAAAAAACTAAATAATTTAGTATTTTGAATTACTTTCTACCATTACTGGTTGGGGAGAAAATTTAAATTTTCATTTTGCGGTAAACGCAGTAAGTTGTCCAATGTTATTCTTACGGGGAATACAAAAATTACCATTTCTCTCTTATTTACTGATCAATTTTGTTCAAACTTGATATGCTTGTCAAGTTATTATTGACCAACATTCGATAAAGGTTTAAAGGCATACAAATAAACAAATTTAGATAAAAAAAACACTACATTAATTTCCTATTTACATCATCAAATTGATGTTATAAACCAATTTACCTTTGAAAAATAAGTTTATCTATCCCAGTTTCAAACAGAATTTAAGCTTGGATCGAGTCAGCGGTGTATGCATAGAACCTGCGTCAACAGATTATCGGTTTGACCTAGATACACAGTCGCCCTACTTTGTATTTATCATACTGGATTACATCTATTGTATTACCGTACCATACAGTAGGAAGCATCGTTATCCTGATAATCCCTATTGATTTTGATCGCTGGTTTTACGACACTTAAATATGAGTGAAGGCTGCTAAAACGCTTGCTTTAACCAATTTGCACGTTTACAAAAGGCGAAAAGGTTTGTATTGTTTCTGAATCTTTTGGCTTCCACAAAGTTATTGATTTCATTATGTTTACGAGGTTACTCTGTAAAAATAATCACAAGTCTTGTACGAACTATGTTAATTTATGATTCAATTTCTGACTTAAACTACGTATTATACTAGAAGGAATCATTCAAAAAAATTGTAATGTAAAACGAATATGACATCAACTAGTAAATAAATGTATTAAATTGTAAACCTCATTTTACACTTTTTAAATACAGGCTATTCCCTGTTAAATAATACATAAGACATAACAGCTTCTGAGATTTAATTATTAGATTGTATTGAATAAGGCACGCACGTGATAAGCGGAAATAAGATGCCAGTCAACAGATAACGCACGCCGACAGTTTCTGACACATGGCAGCCTTCACGATACCAGCGTACACCGGGGGTTTATTGGTAAATGATTTTAATAATGTCGAGATGAGGAAATCAAAATTAATATGACCACTAGATATCTGTAGGTTTTCATTGTTCTAAAGTAATGATAAATGCCCTGACAAAAACCACACCCTGAAATAATACCGTAATGTATATGCATTTGTTAAGAGCCTTGAAAACCTTAACTTTTCCTATAGTAAAATTAGAGCAATAACTCCCAAATAAATTTAATGTTAGTATTTTAAATAAAAGCTGTTACCTAAAAATACAGTTTAAAAAGTTTAAAGGATTTTATCAACAAGCAGAACAACGTGAAAAATTTCCATTACCTAGAGGAAATAAATAAAATGGTGGCCGAAGCCAGGAAATGTATTTTCTAGAAATCTCTGTGGGTGGGTAATGCAGTTAGGAAACGAGGACCAGCAATGTGAGGCTCCGTGCCACGAGCGTCTACCACGTCCGTTATATATTCACGGTAAAATAGTAACGTGCTCTTCCGTATTACGTACTTCCGGTTGCGGAAATAGGGAACATTTTACAAACATGACTTCATGAATAATATGGTGTCGTAATTATGCGATCAATGCGTACATAAATGAACAGAGACTATTCAGTTAAAACGTGTGTGTTTCTAATAAAGAAAATTATCGCTTTATAGATGATGTCGTTATGTATAAGAACGGAAAAAAAGTCAAAAGTTAAAAAAATTATGTTGTTGTCTTTAGTAGAAGTCAATAAATGAGAAAAAATAAACAGCCATTGATAAATCATGGATATAATGAGTTTAACCTAAAACTTGCTTTTAAAATAATTTTTACTCTAGGATTTTATATTCCTCTCTTAAAAATTATCATACAATTTATATCCTATATAGAATTAAGATATGAAGTTTTTTTTAGCGAATTTCCCCTATAGGGAAGAAGCTATTACCGTAGGTCTCATGGTAAGACTTAAGCCCGAGACCGTGACAAATTTTTTTTTAAGGTCCCCAGATGACTAAAACACTATTCGTTCAAATTTATATATATATATATATATATATATATATATATATATATGTGTGTGTGTGTCCGTGAATGCGATAACTTGAGTAAAAAACGTCCGATTTTGATGAAATTTGGCTCAAATGTGTAAAGTGACATTTATGACTTTAAGTTCGAAAACCAGAAAAATCGGACTATGGGAAGGGGGGTTTATGGGGGTTTTAAATTTTACAAAAATCGGTTTTTGCATTTTTCACCCTACAATTTTTGAAACACTTAATTTTGGTTTTGACCATGTTATATAGCTTAAAAAAACAAATAATATGGTATTTTGAATTATTAACCTAGGTTAAGTGGTTGCGGAAAAAATCCAAAAAAACATGCTCATAAAATCTCCCATGTTAATCTTATGGGAAAAAGGTTTTTGGCTTTTCCTCAGTTAATTTTAATGTAAACTTCACATTTGCTTTTACCAATCACTTCAGCTCCACAAAACAATCATTTTGGTGTTTAAATTGTGATTCTACGTCCAACGGTTGCAGATATATTCAAAGTACTAAACACAGTACGTTGTCCAATGTTAGCCTTATGGAGAATAAATAAAATTTGATATCTCGATTATTTATGAATGTATATTGATGAAACTTGGTATGTGGCTTCATGTTGTACTGGTATATTGATATTTGAACAAAAAACAAATGTTTTGTTGGTTGTGCCCGTAGCAGCTAACCTGCATACTCAGCCCTAATGTTATTCTTATGGAGAATAAGTAAAGTTTTATATCTCCCTTAATTATTAACATAAATTAATAAAACTTAGTATGTAGCTTCACCTGGTTGAGTTAAATTTATAATTGCATAAAAACACATATTTTGTGTTCCTTGTTGCAGCAAACCTCCATACTCAGTCCTATGTTATTCTTATGGAGAATAAATAAAATCCTATAGATCACTTATTTATTAATTTATTTTTATAAAACTTGGCAAGTGCCTTTATGTGGTAGTGAGAAACATATACATTCATTGGAAATTCGCTGAGTACGCAGGTTTGCTGCGACGGGGGTATTTTTTATTGTCATGTCATCAGCGGTTTTTTGTATCCGGTCCTGGTCTTTGGGAATACGACATTCTAAAAAAACCTCAAACATATGGAACGCTTTGGAATCATTTATGAACTGCAGTATGTTGACGGTGGTATTTAAATATCCATAATATATATAAATATTGCATCCAATAACTTAAAATTATGACTTTTTCCTTTGGTGAGCACAGTTCTATATTTGATGTAACCAAAAAACATGGTCCCCTATGTCTAATTACCCATCCGACATATCCGTTCTTATCCCTTATCATTTCATATCCGGCGGCCATTTATATAATTACTTTTGATTGAATTAATTATACAAATAAATAGGTTTCCCACACATATACTACAAAATCTGGTATGAATAATAAAATATTTATCCTTACTACGATTTACTCGTTTACAGTAGGTCAAAAATAATGCAGAATTCGTATTGGTATTTATATAACATTTCATTTAATTTATTTTTATTTAAGAAATTAAAAACATAAATTTATGATACATATTGTAAGGTAAGGTAAGGCAGGATTCAATTGGTTGTAAGGTATAACTGAATGTAAGGTTTATACATATTATGTGGCAGGCACACATATCGGTTGATCATCTTACTTATCGTATAGTTCAGGATATAACAATTAAATATAAGATTCATCAGAATATGTTTTATATAACATGTTATTTTCACCTATAACAGGCTTTCTTACTTGATAATAAATTTATTATTTTCAATAATCTAAACAGGATGTGCGTCAAACCCCTTCCACAATTAAGGAAGTGATTATTCATAGGAGAATAAAGAAAATGTTCCTCTAAATGAATGTTATAAAATTATCAGCTTCCCAGTTGTCTGTATGACATTTTCTTTTTACTGTACTAATCCAGAACCACTGAGAATACAAAGATACAACTTTGCACACATTGTCCTTCCTAAATGTATTGCTTGTTAAATAAACAGTGTTTATGCGTAATCTAAATGTTGATATATTTTACGTCCCCTATCACAGAAAAAAAATAATATTTCACCCAAATGCTGTCACGAATAACATAAGTGAAAAGTTTCACTGTTGTATTCTTAACGGTTCTGCAGTAATAGACTTCCAGTTAAAAATTGTATGCAAACAGATAATTGGAAAACTAAGTATTACAGGATATAAAATTTTGGTACTTCATCATTTTTACATGAATAATCATATCCTGGAAACCCTAGATTTTGTATGCCCAACAAATGACTTTAATATGAATAAATATAAAAAACCTGTAATTAATGGACATTTAAAATTGGCTGGTAAAATTCGCTTCTAATTATAACATATCAGCAATAAGGTGTCATTAAAATATTTCAAAAATCGTAGTTAGGTAATTTATGCAAATCTATTCATTTGGAATTGATATACAGCTAGACGGGGCTAATCAATCTACCCATTGACACAGTTCAAATGAATTATAAATATTCTCCCATTAGCCTCAAACATTTGATAAAAGCAGTCTTTTAGGGGATAGGGATTAATCCCTATCCCCCTTTGACAAGAAAATGTATTTTAAAATCCATTTGCAAAAAGCAACACGATCGAGTGCACTGGGCGAACTGAAAACTCCTTTAGTTTAAATAGTCAAAGTACACATAATATATTAAGCTTCATTAAAAAACTATTAAAATATGAACACGGTTCACAGACCTATAGCGGACTTGGGAATTATTGGAACTTTAAAACAATCATGTTCAAATGCAAGATTAAAAGACAAATCTATATATAAGAACGGATGCGATATAAGAGATCTGAAAACAAATTTACATTTTAAAAACTATTTAAAATGGATTCATGTGAATTCCATACATTGTAATGTAAATTAATTACAAACCGGGTTTTTACACTTACTTAAAAATTTATTTCATTGAAGATCTGCCACCTTCACCTTCAATACAAAATCTAAAGTATGTCAAGGTTCTTTACTGGACCCAAATGAGCTATCAAATAATTATGCTTTATGAAAAGGTCGTCGAACTTAAATACAACATCACACGGCTGAAGAGGTCCCAAGCGCCCTAAAGCAGCCTCAGTGGGCCAGGGACTTTCCCGCCCACTGGAACCTCACAAAACAAAACAACATCACAGTTTGAATCGTTCTCTTTTAAATCAAATTAAACAATTGCGTTTATAAAAAATAACTTAGGTCGTTAACAACTTAAAATATCTTCCAATGTTTTTTTAGAAAATATTAAATAGATACAAAATCGTAAAAAGAAAACCTCGCTTGGGACACGTTCTCGCATTAATGACGTCATCATTAGAGTCGTAAGGATTTGTCCGTGAATCTCTAGAAGCCCCCAGCACGTGGGTGGAGATTCCATTTCCCCCCTCTACGCTGTTACAGATCCTGCTGAATGCGTTTGTGGAAATGTATCATTATAAAGTATATGCTTTCCAATACATAAGATATATTATTTTTAATTTAATATAAACATTTTATAAAACCACTTAAAAAAATACAATTTTGCGTCTGTGATTTAGTTTTATTTACATTATAAAATGAATTGAAAATAAATCAAAATAAATAGGTCAGATTTATCTCCGATAAAAAAAGATAAGATGAAATAAAGGAATTATTATACTGAAATAAAGCCTAATGCATATTTTCCAGTAAACGTAGAATATCCTATGCCACGAGTTTCGGTATATATGATTCTTTTTATATTGATAAATAATTAACTGATTTTAAAACTATGATTTCAAAATTTCTTCTTTTTAAAACAAATAAAATATTGTATATATATATACACTTTCTTGCAATACTTCAAATAAAAATTGACTCTTAACGATAATTTAAACAAATTTAGAAAAACGAAATAAATGTTTTTATGGATCGATGAAAGATAGTGAACTTCGAAAAGACTTGTGTGAGGTATTTATCATGACGGTTCTCAAAAAAACCTATTTCATCTGGAAAAGAATGTGAACCTTTGAAACACTTTATGCTATTATGCTGATGCACAAGTTTAGTAATCAGAATGTAAAAAGGCCATTATGGTTTTAGTAACCTGTAGTGTACCTGAAAGTTGCGATACTAAAGTTATTTTGTCATAAAAATCAGAGTTATTAACCGGTTTTAAATTGCATGTAGTAAGTAACAATTATATGTCCTAGTTGATGACAAAGCCACTCAGCATTCATTCATTATCCATCAGCACAGGTAACAGATTGTGTTTGGTCCCAACAGTGGCGTTCACTGTGGAACAGCTAGCTTGTGTTCCAGTTGATGACAAACCACACAGCATCAGTTTGCAGAACTTCATTCATCATTCAATAAACATAAGCACGAAAAACAGATTGTATTTGGCTAGCCAGTGGCGCCGTCTATGTCAGCTAGCCTGTGCCCCAGTTGATGACAAAGCCACTCAGCATCAGTCGCATCAGCACAGATGATGGATAGTGTTACAACAGTGGCACTGTGTTAGTGTTGGGTTCCCAGTGACAACTTGATTAGAATAGACTTGGTCTATCGATTATCAGCTTTCTTATGTAAAATAAAAGTAGGAAGAATAACATATGGTCAGTACAGAAAAATATAAGAATATTACATTTCTCCGAGTAATTTTAAATGCTTGAATAATATTTGTTAGAGAGAGTGATAATCGCACAAATGTTACAAACAATGCTACATTGTTTAGTCCGGATGTCACAACCAATACATACTAGTTACTGTATAAACAATATAAGTATGTATTAAAGGTCTTGAATAATTAAAAAAATATATTACTAGGCTAGAATCCTAATATGAATTATCAATACAAATTTGTAGACCAAACAACCGAGTAGGGGGCATTGGATGGTTCAAAACCAGCACAGGCGAAGTGAGGACGCGAGGACGCGAGGACGTCCCCCCCCCCCCCTCCACCCCCGATGACCTTGACCTTGACCCCCAAGGTCACCCCCGAGGGCACGCCTGAGGGCACCCCCCCCCCCCCCCCGTCACGTGACACATTAACCTAACTTAAACATGGCACCTGGCGTGAGGATGCGAGGAATCACCCCCCCCCCCCCGTCACGTGACCCATTAACCTAACTTAAACCTGGCACCTGGCGTGAGGATGCGAGGATGAAACCCCCCCCCCCCCCCCAGTCACGTGACCCATTAACCTAACTTAAACCTGGCACCTGGCGTGAGGATGCGAGGATGCAACCCCCCCCCCCCCCCCCCGGTCGTCTGCAGCACTTTTCGTGATGAGGAAAAAACTTTCGAAAATTAATAACTAGCCTATTTACTCACCGATTCCCACGGGACTTTTTCCAGAGTGTAGGCCTATCCCAGAGGAAGCGAATGACGAAAGAACCCCATAGATCCGCCATCAAACAAGGCCGCTATTAATTTATAACCGCGTTTTCCTTATGGGATCTCAGCTGTTTACCGACCGATTTTGACGAAACCTCACCACATGTCGGGCGACGGCCTAAGTAAACCATCGCTTAAAGAAAATTGAAAATCAACCGTTAAACGGGCCCGCTATTAATTTTTAAACGCGTTTTCCTTATGGGATCTCAGCTGTTTACCGACCGATTTTGATGAAATTTCACCACATGTCAGGCGGCAGCCTAAGTAAACCATCCCTTAAAGAAAATTGAGAATCCACCGTTAAACGGGCTCGCTATTAATTTTTAAACGCGTTTTCCTTATGGGATCTCAGCTGTTTACCGACCGATTTTGACGAAACCTCACCACATGTCGGGCGACGGCCTAAGTAAACCATCCCTAAAGAAAATTGAAAATCAACCGTTAAACGGGCCCGCTATTAATTTTTAAACGCGTTTTCCTTATGGGATCTTAGCTGTTTACCGACCGATTTTGATGAAATTTCACCACATGTCAGGCGGCAGCCTAAGTAAACCATCCCTTAAAGAAAATTGAGAATCCACCGTTAAACGGGCTCGATATTAATTTTTAAACGCGTTTTCCTCATGGGATCTCGACTTTTTGCCGACTGAATTTGATGTGACTTCACTACACGTTGTATGCCGGCTTGACTAAGCCAAACTGCGAGCGGCTCCACGGAGTCACGTGTCGAGGCGCGTGCTAGGGCCTACGTGACTGCCTGGGGCTGTTTACTCATCAGCGACCTCCTAGAAGCTTCCAGAGTGTCGTGGACGTTATCCATCATTTTTCTTTTTTATTCTTTAATATATTTATTTTATTCATAAAAGTTATGCTTAACCTACCCTCCATTTACTACAACCCTCGCATATATCGGGGGATTAGCTTCTCGAAGGAGCCAAACTATGACGTTGCGACATGAGACGTGTGTCGCTATTGAACTCACGTCTCCCAGGTCAGCCCTAAGCTGCTGACATTTGTGTGGGGCTAACGGTCTATCCAACCAGAAGTCAATATATAATCTACCGAAGAAGCATCTCGTGTAATAATACACCGTTTGTAGAAACACCTCAGCGTCTATTGAATCTACTTCTGTTATTGTGGAATTGATGTGAAATGGCTTTGTTACGAGGTAGGGCCCGACTGGCTCTGTAACTATCGCAAACAAGTGGAACATGGTGTACCGCTTGTCAGTAATGCTAGAAGGAGACTGGTGAGTAGGACCGAAGCTGTAAACAACTCGGTAGAAACCTCCATGACGTCATCCCTATGCCTACGTGACCCCCCCCCCCCCACCCCGTTGACGGAGAGTATAGATACCCGATGTTGCAGATGGCTGTTCCTCGTATGTGTGAGGTCTGTGGACGCGTATTCGCGAACGTTGGAAACCTGGCTCGTCACGCTGCATTCCTCACGATCAAGCGCCAGGCATGGTTTTTATGTTAAAAAAGAAACTACCAGTACTAATGACCTGTTTTCGAGAGAGAGTAAACGGCTTTAGCCGAGTAAACAGATTCAAGTAGTAAACAAGGGGCTGCCAGCCTCTGTACAGTTCCTCACCCTTGTATTACTGGGCTCAAACTGGCGATCGAGATGAGGAAGAGGTCGCCAGGCCTCTGTACAATTCCTCACTCCTATATTACCGGGCTCAAACTGGTGATCGAGATGAGGAAGAGGTTGCCAGCCCTCTGTGTAATTCCTCACCCTTGTATTACCGGGTTCAAACTGGCGATCGAGATGAGGAAGAAGTCGCCAGCCCTCTGTGCAATTCCTCACCCTTGTATTTACTGGGCTCTGGTAAACTGGCGATCAAGATGAGGAAGAGGTCGCCAGGCCTCTGTACAATTCCTCACTCCTATATTACCGGGCTCAAACTGGCGATCGAGATGAGGAAGAGGTCGCCAGCCCTCTGTGCAATTCCTCACCCTTGTATTTACTGGGCTCTGGTAAACTGGCGATCAAGATGAGGAAGAGGTCGCCAGGCCTCTGTACAACTCCTCACTCCTATATTACCGGGCTCAAACTGGCGATCGAGATGAGGAAGAGGTCGCCAGTTCCTCACCCTCGTGTTTATCGAGGTAACTAATAGGACTTGTTTTCCTGTTCACAGGCGGTGCATCCTCCCCGACGGCATCCACACTCTACCGTGAGGCATAAGGACAGGGCCAGCGACATACTGACTCGACCATGTCGGAATTTCCATATAAGAATATGTAACTATCTAGTTTCAAGAACCCACTGTGTCTTCGCTGGTTTTGAATCGGCTACTGGCAAAATGCATATAAAACCCAGTTAACCATTTAATACCTCCAATAAAAAAAAAAATCAGTACCTCGTCTGGAACGGAGGTAGTTGCATTCAATGAGTAACTAGACATTTTCGTTCTCTGGGCAAGTACGGTTCACTTTTACCTAGTTAACAAAGCCGAGGATAGATGATATTTATTTTCATCATGAACTTTAAACGTGTTTCATAACAGGCAACATTTTAATTTAAATTTAATATTTTGTTTGAAAACATTGAGAACAGTGTTTAATCCATGTACTAGAGAAATATAAACACCGCTGAAATTAAAATAACAACTCGAGGCGTGAACGAAAACAATTAACGAGTGGAAAGTGACTTTGCCCTAGAGGAATGGAATGTCTATTCTCCACCTACAGAAAGTTTCACTTGCCTCAAGGCATTGTCATTACCGTCGCTATGTATAACCCGCAGTCCTTTAGTAGACGGTACATTAACCTTTAACGGTTTAAAAACGTTAAAAACAAAACATAACCACCTCAAAATGAAATAAATAAAAAGCTTTATTCCTTTATCCTAATCAATACAAAATAAATGAAGCATCTTAAATTCTCTGAGTATGTAGGTTTGCTACAACGTTAAAAACAAAACATAGCTTCGACCTCCTCTTCCTCCGCTGCGACGCCACCCGCCAGAGACCTGCGGCCCGGGGTGGACCTACCTCCGTATACGCGACCTGGAGATCCGCGTCAACCTCTACACCCCGTTGGGAGAAGGCGGAGCCCGGTTCATCCAACTTCCCAGGGCCATCTGCGCGAGGCGTGCTGTCATCAACGTGCACAATGACATGTGTTTCATGTACGCTATCCTGGCCAACTTCGTCCCGATGAACCCGCAGAGACCCGCATCTTATACCTTGGACATCATCGCCCGTTACGACTGGACCGGCCTGCGCTTCCCCGTGGCGCTGAAGGACATCGAGTCCTTTGAGCGCAAGAACGCCATCAGCGTAAACGTTTACGGGATCGAGTGGGTGATGGTGGGGAGGCGCCCCGACGGGACGCCAGAGTTCAAGGACAAGGTCTACCCGTTGAAGATCTACAAGCGGGAGTTGGAGGATCACCGGGACCTGTTGTACGTGACTGCCGGTGGGGAACAGTCACTACACCTACATCGTAAACATGAGTAGGCTAGTGCGTTCTCAGCTGACGTCCCACGCCAACGCTATCCACGTGTGTAAGCGATGCTTCGCTTACTTCCATAATCGACCCAACAAACTGAAACTGTCCGGTGCCGAGCGTCTGGAGGAGCACAAGCGATACTGTACCGCCAAGGCCCTCCCTCCGCTTGGACATGTCCGGGAAGCAGCAGATCCGCTTCGCCCATCCCGAGTACACTCGGCGCGAGCGTTTTTGCGTTTACGCCGTTAAGCTGGTGTGTACCCCGGAGAAGTTCACCAAGTACGTGGTCAAGTCCAACTTCCTGGACCGCACGTACTACACGGAGGACGTGGCCCTGGTGCATCTGTCCAAAGTCAACATCGTGTTGGACAAGCCCGTCTACGTAGGCATGACAGTCCTGGAGCTGAGCAAGTGGTTCATGTACGAGTTCCTGCGGAAGATGAAGGAGCACCTGGAAGACTTTGACACCAGCGGCTACCCGAGGTCCCACCCCTGCTACAGCCCCGTCAACGCCAAGGTCATCGGAAAGTTTAAGGACGAGTGTAACGGCCTATCCTTATTCGAGTACCTCGGCCTGCGGTCCAAGCTGTATTTCATGGGCATCGAGGACGCAGCGACAGGCAGCAGTAAGGCTCTCAAGCGAGCCAAGGGGGGTGGCGAAGGGCGTTGTCAAGAACGTCCTCACCCCCGACGACTACAGAGAGTGTCTGTTTGACGGGGTCCAGAAACACACCACCAACGTCCGGTTCCAGTCCCACTTGCACCGGGTGTACACCGTGCAGGTGGACAAGCTGAGCCTCAGTCCAGCTGACGACAAGCGGTGCGTCCTCCCCGACGGCATCCACACTCTGCCGTGGGGACACAAGGACGTCCCGCCGCTACCGCCAGCCAGGAGGAGAGGAGAAAATCCGCAGCGGATGGAAGTGGACGGTGAGGAGGAGGAGGAGGGACAGCGCCAGGACGAAGACGAGGAAGAAGAGGAATTCCCCGTCTAGTTGTATATATTAGTTATAAGAGAAAAAAAAATTGTAAATAGTATTTGTAAGAAAATAAATAGCTTTATGTACAGCATGAACCCGAGTTGTTTATTTCCTCCCTTTGCTCACTCAAAAGTCACAAGCCGTTAGGCTCGGAAAGGCGTTATGGGCCGTTTGGCCCGAGCCGTGCAGCTTAAAAAGCCCCCGCCAACCGGGAGCGGTTGGCGGCGCGTGTCGGGGACGACCCTGAAGGAGTTGCCCAGGAAGGAGTTGCTAAGTGGTTTGCTGATGTCCGAGGGGTCACCCTCGAATTACTCAGCGGTTTGCTGATGTCCGAGGGGTCTCGTGGCGCGCCCTCTTTGGCGGCCTTCACTGCCGCTTGGCGGGGGCTCAGCCAGTGACACGCGCCGCTGGTATATAAACCTGAGGTCCAGCCCCGCTGCCTCAATTTTGCTAATTTATTTTTTTTTATCAAAATTTAGTAAGGAGAAAGGAAAAACACAAGCTTTATCATAATGAGACATGTATTGTACAGTAATAAGGTTACATACACACACTACAAAAACCTTACAAACTAGTTTTAAGCGAATATGGAGAAGCAGTCCGCACCGGTTGTGCGATACCTTCATTACCACCAGTTGCACACTTTATCACCACCGGCTTCACTGTGTGTGTCAAACCAGCGACTCTGGGGACTCCTGAATAACGGTTCACCCAAAGGTTTTCCAATCGCGTTATGATGTCCATAATCATAATGTAGATTTCACAGTCTTTATTTTCATCCAAATATAAGTTGCAACCATGTGTATGCTGACCTCTATGATGTAACTGGATGTCCAAGAACACATTACCCTGATTGGCGGGATTTTGCACCGTATGTTGATAACCGGAATCGACCCAACTGACAGTGGGTGGTGAATCGTTTGAATCTTTTTCCACAAGCTCCAAGTCTCCAGGTAGTTTCGGGGGATTGACACTTCTACTGTTGTCGTTCATGCAACTGCTATCGGCACAAATGCTGACGTTCTTGGAACCTCCTCCTTCGGATATTTGGTTGGATGATGGTGATGCAAAGTCTTCAGATATCTCCGGAGCATTGCCACTTTCAATGTCGTTTATGCAACTGCTATCAATACATGTGTTGACTTTCTGCGGACCTCTTCCTGCTAAGGTTTGTATGAATGATCTCGGTTGTGAGGAACGATTGTTTCTTCGCTTCCTTCTAACACAGAGGTGGTGCTGACGATGATGGAGACGAAGTCCATCTCGCGACGTGAACGACTCCTCGCAGTATGGACATTTCCAGGTCGCCAGCTTCGATGGCGTGGCGACTGACCGTTTCAGTGATGGTGCTGGCGGTGGTTGTTCAGGACTTCGTGGAGAAAAGTACATGGTGCTGTAGCCTTCCATCGCTTCCAACTCCTTCAACAACGTCTGGACTGATTCATCCACTTCGATTGCACTAGCCATGTTTGTGTTTACTCTGCAACATCACTAGACAAACTGAAGGTGCGCGTCTGCATTTATATTCACAAAATCCATCTCAAGAAGTGTTTCTTTAATTCGACCAATCGTAGGGCAGAACGTCTAATTTTAACCACTCAGAGGGCAGGATATTTCCACCAATCACAGTACCCGCATTTGCTTACACGATTTAGGGTAGGTCAAGAGTCAGCAGACAAGTGCACGCAGGTATAAGTTAGGTTTGAGGATGCATAAACGTCGCGCGAAGTGATGACAATCACTGAAGTAACAAAGCTACGTACCGTACAGTAGAAGGCGGTGGACAATTCTCGAAATCGCGGCAATTATCGCTAATGAGTAAACAGCCAGGGGCAGTCACGTAGGCACGGGGTGATGACGTCACCGCGGTCCACGACTACACTATTTAAGGTAGGTCAATGCGTGCGTGCGTGCGTGCGTGCAGGTTTTAGTTAGGTTTACAGACGCAGGTTTAGGTTAGGTTTACAAACGCAGGTTTAGGTTAGGTTTACAGACGCAGGTTTAGGTTAGGTTTACAGACGCAGGTTTAAGTTAGGTTTGAATATGTATCTTGCGCGCGCGACGTTGCCTAACCTAACCTAAACCTGCGTTTGTAAACCAAACCTAAACCTGCGTCTGTAAACCTAACCTAAACCTGCGTTTGTAAACCTAACCTAAACCTGCGTCTGTAAACCTAACTAAAACCTGCACGCACGCACGCACGCACGCATTGACCTACCTTAAATAGTGTAGTCGTGGACCGCGGTGACGTCATCACCCCGTGCCTACGTGACTGCCCCAGGCTGTTTACTCATTAGCGATAATTGCCGCGATTTCGAGAATTGTCCACCGCCTTCTACTGTACGGTACGTAGCTTTGTTACTTCAGTGATTGTCATCACTTCGCGCGACGTTTATGCATCCTCAAACCTAACTTATACCTGCGTGCACTTGTCTGCTGACTCTTGACCTACCCTAAATCGTGTAAGCAAATGCGGGTACTGTGATTGGTGGAAATATCCTGCCCTCTGAGTGGTTAAAATTAGACGTTCTGCCCTACGATTGGTCGAATTAAAGAAACACTTCTTGAGATGGATTTTGTGAATATAAATGCAGACGCGCACCTTCAGTTTGTCTAGTGATGTTGCAGAGTAAACACAAACATGGCTAGTGCAATCGAAGTGGATGAATCAGTCCAGACGTTGTTGAAGGAGTTGGAAGCGATGGAAGGCTACAGCACCATGTACTTTTCTCCACGAAGTCCTGAACAACCACCGCCAGCACCATCACTGAAACGGTCAGTCGCCACGCCATCGAAGCTGGCGACCTGGAAATGTCCATACTGCGAGGAGTCGTTCACGTCGCGAGATGGACTTCGTCTCCATCATCGTCAGCACCACCTCTGTGTTAGAAGGAAGCGAAGAAACAATCGTTCCTCTCAACCGAGATCATTCATACAAACCTCAGCAGGAAGAGGTCCGCAGAAAGTCAACACATGTATTGATAGCAGTTGCATAAACGACATTGAAAGTGGCAATGCTCCGGAGATATCTGAAGACTTTGCATCACCATCATCCAACCAAATATCCGAAGGAGGAGGTTCCAAGAACGTCAGCATTTGTGCCGATAGCAGTTGCATGAACGACAACAGTAGAAGTGTCAATCCCCCGAAACTACCTGGAGACTTGGAGCTTGTGGAAAAAGATTCAAACGATTCACCACCCACTGTCAGTTGGGTCGATTCCGGTTATCAACATACGGTGCAAAATCCCGCCAATCAGGGTAATGTGTTCTTGGACATCCAGTTACATCATAGAGGTCAGCATACACATGGTTGCAACTTATATTTGGATGAAAATAAAGACTGTGAAATCTACATTATGATTATGGACATCATAACGCGATTGGAAAACCTTTGGGTGAACCGTTATTCAGGAGTCCCCAGAGTCGCTGGTTTGACACACACAGTGAAGCCGGTGGTGATAAAGTGTGCAACTGGTGGTAATGAAGGTATCGCACAACCGGTGCGGACTGCTTCTCCATATTCGCTTAAAACTAGTTTGTAAGGTTTTTGTAGTGTGTGTATGTAACCTTATTACTGTACAATACATGTCTCATTATGATAAAGCTTGTGTTTTTCCTTTCTCCTTACTAAATTTTGATAAAAAAAAATAAATTAGCAAAATTGAGGCAGCGGGGCTGGACCTCAGGTTTATATACCAGCGGCGCGTGTCACTGGCTGAGCCCCCGCCAAGCGGCAGTGAAGGCCGCCAAAGAGGGCGCGCCACGAGACCCCTCGGACATCAGCAAACCGCTAAGTAATTCGAGGGTGACCCCTCGGACATCAGCAAACCACTTAGCAACTCCTTCCTGGGCAACTCCTTCAGGGTCGTCCCCGACACGCGCCGCCAACCGCTCCCGGTTGGCGGGGGCTTTTTAAGCTGCACGGCTCGGGCCAAACGGCCCATAACGCCTTTCCGAGCCTAACGGCTTGTGACTTTTGAGTGAGCAAAGGGAGGAAATAAACAACTCGGGTTCATGCTGTACATAAAGCTATTTATTTTCTTACAAATACTATTTACAATTTCTTTTTCTCTTATAACTAATATATACAACTAGACGGGGAATTCCTCTTCTTCCTCGTCTTCGTCCTGGCGCTGTCCCTCCTCCTCCTCCTCACCGTCCACTTCCATCCGCTGCGGATTTTCTCCTCTCCTCCTGGCTGGCGGTAGCGGCGGGACGTCCTTGTGTCCCCACGGCAGAGTGTGGATGCCGTCGGGGAGGACGCACCGCTTGTCGTCAGCTGGACTGAGGCTCAGCTTGTCCACCTGCACGGTGTACACCCGGTGCAAGTGGGACTGGAACCGGACGTTGGTGGTGTGTTTCTGGACCCCGTCAAACAGACACTCTCTGTAGTCGTCGGGGGTGAGGACGTTCTTGACAACGCCCTTCGCCACCCCCCTTGGCTCGCTTGAGAGCCTTACTGCTGCCTGTCGCTGCGTCCTCGATGCCCATGAAATACAGCTTGGACCGCAGGCCGAGGTACTCGAATAAGGATAGGCCGTTACACTCGTCCTTAAACTTTCCGATGACCTTGGCGTTGACGGGGCTGTAGCAGGGGTGGGACCTCGGGTAGCCGCTGGTGTCAAAGTCTTCCAGGTGCTCCTTCATCTTCCGCAGGAACTCGTACATGAACCACTTGCTCAGCTCCAGGACTGTCATGCCTACGTAGACGGGCTTGTCCAACACGATGTTGACTTTGGACAGATGCACCAGGGCCACGTCCTCCGTGTAGTACGTGCGGTCCAGGAAGTTGGACTTGACCACGTACTTGGTGAACTTCTCCGGGGTACACACCAGCTTAACGGCGTAAACGCAAAAACGCTCGCGCCGAGTGTACTCGGGATGGGCGAAGCGGATCTGCTGCTTCCCGGACATGTCCAAGCGGAGGGAGGGCCTTGGCGGTACAGTATCGCTTGTGCTCCTCCAGACGCTCGGCACCGGACAGTTTCAGTTTGTTGGGTCGATTATGGAAGTAAGCGAAGCATCGCTTACACACGTGGATAGCGTTGGCGTGGGACGTCAGCTGAGAACGCACTAGCCTACTCATGTTTACGATGTAGGTGTAGTGACTGTTCCCCACCGGCAGTCACGTACAACAGGTCCCGGTGATCCTCCAACTCCCGCTTGTAGATCTTCAACGGGTAGACCTTGTCCTTGAACTCTGGCGTCCCGTCGGGGCGCCTCCCCACCATCACCCACTCGATCCCGTAAACGTTTACGCTGATGGCGTTCTTGCGCTCAAAGGACTCGATGTCCTTCAGCGCCACGGGGAAGCGCAGGCCGGTCCAGTCGTAACGGGCGATGATGTCCAAGGTATAAGATGCGGGTCTCTGCGGGTTCATCGGGACGAAGTTGGCCAGGATAGCGTACATGAAACACATGTCATTGTGCACGTTGATGACAGCACGCCTCGCGCAGATGGCCCTGGGAAGTTGGATGAACCGGGCTCCGCCTTCTCCCAACGGGGTGTAGAGGTTGACGCGGATCTCCAGGTCGCGTATACGGAGGTAGGTCCACCCCGGGCCGCAGGTCTCTGGCGGGTGGCGTCGCAGCGGAGGAAGAGGAGGTCGAAGCTATGTTTTGTTTTTAACGTTGTAGCAAACCTACATACTCAGAGAATTTAAGATGCTTCATTTATTTTGTATTGATTAGGATAAAGGAATAAAGCTTTTTATTTATTTCATTTTGAGGTGGTTATGTTTTGTTTTTAACGTTTTTAAACCGTTAAAGGTTAATGTACCGTCTACTAAAGGACTGCGGGTTATACATAGCGACGGTAATGACAATGCCTTGAGGCAAGTGAAACTTTCTGTAGGTGGAGAATAGACATTCCATTCCTCTAGGGCAAAGTCACTTTCCACTCGTTAATTGTTTTCGTTCACGCCTCGAGTTGTTATTTTAATTTCAGCGGTGTTTATATTTCTCTAGTACATGGATTAAACACTGTTCTCAATGTTTTCAAACAAAATATTAAATTTAAATTAAAATGTTGCCTGTTATGAAACACGTTTAAAGTTCATGATGAAAATAAATATCATCTATCCTCGGCTTTGTTAACTAGGTAAAAGTGAACCGTACTTGCCCAGAGAACGAAAATGTCTAGTTACTCATTGAATGCAACTACCTCCGTTCCAGACGAGGTACTGATTTTTTTTTTTATTGGAGGTATTAAATGGTTAACTGGGTTTTATATGCATTTTGCCAGTAGCCGATTCAAAACCAGCGAAGGCACAGTGGGTTCTTGAAACTAGATAGTTACATATTCTTATATGGAAATTCCGACATGGTCGAGTCAGTATGTCGCTGGCCCTGTCCTTATGCCTCACGGTAGAGTGTGGATGCCGTCGGGGAGGATGCACCGCCTGTGAACAGGAAAACAAGTCCTATTAGTTACCTCGATAAACACGAGGGTGAGGAACTGGCGACCTCTTCCTCATCTCGATCGCCAGTTTGAGCCCGGTAATATAGGAGTGAGGAGTTGTACAGAGGCCTGGCGACCTCTTCCTCATCTTGATCGCCAGTTTACCAGAGCCCAGTAAATACAAGGGTGAGGAATTGCACAGAGGGCTGGCGACCTCTTCCTCATCTCGATCGCCAGTTTGAGCCCGGTAATATAGGAGTGAGGAATTGTACATAGGCCTGGCGACCTCTTCCTCATCTTGATCGCCAGTTTACCAGAGCCCAGTAAATACAAGGGTGAGGAATTGCACAGAGGGCTGGCGACTTCTTCCTCATCTCGATCGCCAGTTTGAACCCGGTAATACAAGGGTGAGGAATTACACAGAGGGCTGGCAACCTCTTCCTCATCTCGATCACCAGTTTGAGCCCGGTAATATAGGAGTGAGGAATTGTACAGAGGCCTGGCGACCTCTTCCTCATCTCGATCGCCAGTTTGAGCCCAGTAATACAAGGGTGAGGAACTGTACAGAGGCTGGCAGCCCCTTGTTTACTACTTGAATCTGTTTACTCGGCTAAAGCCGTTTACTCTCTCTCGAAAACAGGTCATTAGTACTGGTGGTTTCTTTTTTAACATAAAAACCATGCCTGGCGCTTGATCGTGAGGAATGCAGCGTGACGAGCCAGGTTTCCAACGTTCGCGAAGACGCGTCCACAGACCTCACACATACGAGGAACAGCCATCTGCAACATCGGGTATCTATACTCTCCGTCAACGGGGGGGGGGGGGGGTCACGTAGGCATAGGGATGACGTCATGGAGGTTTCTACCGAGTTGTTTACAGCTTCGGTCCTACTCACCAGTCTCCTTCTAGCATTACTGACAAGCGGTACACCATGTTCCACTTGTTTGCGATAGTTACAGAGCCAGTCGGGCCCTACCTCGTAACAAAGCCATTTCACATCAATTCCACAATAACAGAAGTAGATTCAATAGACGCTGAGGTGTTTCTACAAACGGTGTATTATTACACGAGATGCTTCTTCGGTAGATTATATATTGACTTCTGGTTGGATAGACCGTTAGCCCCACACAAATGTCAGCAGCTTAGGGCTGACCTGGGAGACGTGAGTTCAATAGCAACACACGTCTCATGTCGCAACGTCATAGTTTGGCTCCTTCGAGAAGCTAATCCCCCGATATATGCGAGGGTTGTAGTAAATGGAGGGTAGGTTAAGCATAACTTTTATGAATAAAATAAATATATTAAAGAATAAAAAAAAAGAAAAATGATGGATAACGTCCACGACACTCTGGAAGCTTCTAGGAGGTCGCTGATGAGTAAACAGCCCCAGGCAGTCACGTAGGCCCTAGCACGCGCCTCGACACGTGACTCCGTGGAGCCGCTCGCAGTTTGGCTTAGTCAAGCCGGCATACAACGTGTAGTGAAGTCACATCAAATTCAGTCGGCAAAAAGTCGAGATCCCATGAGGAAAACGCGTTTAAAAATTAATATCGAGCCCGTTTAACGGTGGATTCTCAATTTTCTTTAAGGGATGGTTTACTTAGGCTGCCGCCTGACATGTGGTGAAATTTCATCAAAATCGGTCGGTAAACAGCTAAGATCCCATAAGGAAAACGCGTTTAAAAATTAATAGCGGGCCCGTTTAACGGTTGATTTTCAATTTTCTTTAAGGGATGGTTTACTTAGGCCGTCGCCCGACATGTGGTGAGGTTTCGTCAAAATCGGTCGGTAAACAGCTGAGATCCCATAAGGAAAACGCGGTTATAAATTAATAGCGGCCTTGTTTGATGGCGGATCTATGGGGTTCTTTCGTCATTCGCTTCCTCTGGGATAGGCCTACACTCTGGAAAAAGTCCCGTGGGAATCGGTGAGTAAATAGGCTAGTTATTAATTTTCGAAAGTTTTTACCTCATCACGAAAAGTGCTGCAGACGACCGGGGGGGGGGGGGGGTTTGCATCCTCGCATCCTCACGCCAGGTGCCAGGTTTAAGTTAGGTTAATGGGTCACGTGACTGGGGGGGGGGGGGGGGTTGCATCCTCGCATCCTCACGCCAGGTGCCAGGTTTAAGTTAGGTTAATGGGTCACGTGACGGGGGGGGGGGGGGGTGATTCCTCGCATCCTCACGCCAGGTGCCATGTTTAAGTTAGGTTAATGTGTCACGTGACGGGGGGGGGGGGGGGTGCCCTCAGGCGTGCCCTCGGGGGTGACCTTGGGAGTCAAGGTCAAGGTCATCGGGGGTGGAGGGGGGGGGAGGGGGGGGGGGGGACGTCCTCGCGTCCTCGCGTCCTCACTTCGCCTGTGCTGGTTTTGAACCATCCAATGCCCCCTACTCAACCGTTATAGTATTTGTTGACCATTGAATATTAATTTCATGTTTAATTTTGCAGCATTCGCCACTATAGTATACTTTTTGTATTATCTTTGATAGCAAATTATATCTAGTTTAAACCATACAGGATACTCTTTATAAAACGAAATCTAAACAAACTATGCATATATTTAACCATCGTAGTAATCCTATGCTGATAATGTATGTATGTCGGTGTTATATTTACGAAAGATTATGTATTTATCAAAGGGCTAAAGGAATTATTGTTGAAATAGTTTTAAATAAATCAATTAAGCATGAATAGATATATAATAGTGGACTTTTTTATGTCTTTTGACTATTAATTAGATATGTCGAATTTACAGCATACCTGATGATTTTCTTAACAAACCAACATGTACGTACAATTTTATATGTCAACAACTATAGAAATACTGACGCATATAAAAAAATATAAAAAACTTGAATTATAACAAACATTGCGAGATGTGGGACAGCCAGCATGTGTCCCAACTGATGACAAAGCCGCTCAGCATCAGTTTGCGGAACTTCATTGACTATTCAATAACACATCAGCACAGATGACGGATTGTGTGTGGACCGATAACGGTGGTATAACTTGCTCACTGTTGGTACTGGGTACTCGGCAATAATCTACCTAGTCAAAGCTGGGAGATATACTTTTGAGCTTAGTACTATTTGAAGACAAATGTAACAGGAAGAGCAAACTTGAAGTAAAAGCTACTGCAATTACCTTTCCTGCATGAAGTTCTTTGTTAGCATATGTTTTATGAAAGGTGATGTATAAAATTATGTAATCATGATCAATATTTGTATGTATAACATTTTAAAATCAAAATTTATTATAAATTGTTCAGACAACGAAATGCGTATGATTTTGTAATATAATTTTTTTTACTTAAGAATTTTTTATTTCTTATTAATTAAAAGAATTGAATGCATGGCACAATTGTTGTACATGGACTTTAAACTTAAGTAGAAAAACAGCTTCAACTTAAATTTGCCTTTTAAAAATATACTAAAAAATAAATAGTAAATTAAAGCGTTTATTTAGAGTGCTACAACTCATTGTCATTGCTGCTTCAACTAATGTAGCACACATGTATTGCTCACGTATTACACATTTTATTTTACGACAAAACAAATGTATTAATAATTGATTCAGATCTAAATTTACCATAAAAAGGATTTAATTCCTAACCTGCATATAAACATCTTTTGTTTGGGTTTTTTTTTGGGGGGGGGATTTCAAAGCCAATGGCATTTTTGTTATTAGAGTACACGCTTTTAGAGAAAGCGGTCAAAACCCTTCAAATTGTTATGGACACCCCGGGATTTGAACCCGTGGCCCCTTGAACCGAAGTCCAAGAAGCTAACTGTTAGGCTAGCGAGATGCCCAAAAATATTATATAAAAATACTTATTAGTTAAATCATGTTGAAGACTTTGTCGTACAGTAGTTCGTTGGTTATTCATCAACACATCTGCACAGTGGTTGATTCTAATTAGGACCACTTGGAGTGCTAGTTGTATCACATTGAATATTTAGTCGTACAGTTGCCTTTTACTTATTCATCAACACACGGTTGATTATGTTTGTCACCAGTAGGATTGCTGGTTGTGTTACATTGAACACCTTGTCGTTCAGTAGCTCATTGACAATTCAAGAGCAGGAATGCACAGAGGTTGATTATGGTTCTCACTTGTGGGAGTGCTAGTTGAATCACATTGTATACTGACTCATACAGTTGCTGACTGGTTATTCAACAGCAGATAACCACAGCGGTTAACTGTAGTTGTCACAGGTGGGAATGCTAGTTGAATCACATTGTATACTGACTCATACATTTGCTGATTGGTTATTCAACAGCAGATAACCACAGCGGTCAACTGTGGTTGTCACAGATGGGAGTGCTAGTTGAATCACATTGAATACTTAGTCGTACAGTTTCTTATTAATTATTCATCAACACAACTGCACAGCGTTTGATTGTAATTAACACTGGTGTGAGAGCTAGTTGAATCACATTGAATACTTAGTAAAACGGTTGCTTATTACTTATTCATAAACACAACTGCACAGCGTTTGATTGTAATTAACACTTCGGGAGTGCTAGTTGAATCACATTGAATACTTAGTCGTACAGTTGCTTATTACTTATTCATCAACATACCTGAACAGCGTTTGATTGTAATTAACACTGGTGGGAGTGCTAGTTCAATCACATTGAATACTTAGTCTTACAGTAGCATATTGGTATTCACAATAGATCTGAACAGAGGTTAATTGTGGTTGTCACTGTGGGGAAGCTAGTTGTATCACACTGAATACTTAGTCATACAGTGGCTGATTGATTGTTCAACAGCAGATCCGCACAGCGGTTAACTGTAGTTGACACAGGTGGTAGTGCCAGTTGAATCACATTGAATATTTAGTCGTAAAGTTGCTTATTACTTATTCATCAACATATCTGCACAGCGATTGATTGTAATTAACACCGGTGGAAGTGCTAGATGAATCACATTGAATACTTAGTCTTACAGTAGCACACTGGATATTCTCAATAGATTTGAACAGAAGTTGATTGTGGTTGTCACCGTTGGGGGAACTAGTTATGTCACAATGAATACTTAGGTGTTCATTGATCATTCAACTACAGAATCTGCACAGCGGTAGATTGTGGTTGTCACCGGTGGGAGTGTTAGTTATTTCACAATGAATACCTAGTCGTTCATTGATCATTCAACTACAGAATCTGCACAGCGGTTGGTTGTGGTTATCACCGGTGGGGGAGCTAGTTATGTTACAATGAATACTTAGGTGTTCATTGATCATTCAACTACAGAATCTGCACAGCGGTAGATTGTGGTTGTCACCGGTGGGAGTGTTAGTTATGTCACAATGAATACCTAGTCGTTCATTGATCATTCAACTACAGAATCTGCACAGCGGTTGATTGTGGTTGTCACCGGTGAGAGTGCTAGTTTTGTCACAATGAATACCTAGTCGTTCATTGATCATTCAACTACAGAATCTGCACAGCGGTTGATTGTGGTTGTCACCGGTGGGAGTGTTAGTTATGTCACAATGAATACCTAGTCGTTCATTGATCATTCAACTACAGAATCTGCACAGCGGTTGATTGTGGTTGTCACCGGTGAGAGTGCTAGTTTTGTCACAATGAATACTTAGTCGTTCATTGAACATTCAACTACAGAATCTGCACAGCGGTTGATTGTGGTTGTCACCGGTGGGAGTGCTAGTTTTGTCACAATGAATACCTAGTCGTTCATTGATCATTCAACTACAGAATCTGCACAGCGGTTGATTGTGGTTGTCACCGGTGGGAGTGCTAGTTTTGCCACAATGAATATTTAGTCGTTCATTGATCATTCAACTACAGAATCTGCACAGCGGTTGATTGTGGTTGTCACCGGTGGGAGTGTTAGTTATGTCACAATGAATACCTAGTCGTTCATTGATCATTCAACTACAGAATCTGCACAGCGGTTGATTGTGGTTGTCACCGGTGAGAGTGCTAGTTTTGTCACAATGAATACTTAGTCGTTCATTGATCATTCAACTACAGAATCTGCACAGCGGTTGATTGTGGTTGTCACCGGTGGGAGTGCTAGTTTTGTCACAATGAATACCTAGTCGTTCATTGATCATTCAACTACAGAATCTGCACAGCGGTTGATTGTGGTTGTCACCGGTGGGAGTGCTAGTTTTGCCACAATGAATACTTAGTCGTTCATTGATCATTCAACTACAGAATCTGCACAGCGGTTGATTGTGGTTGTCACCGGTGGGAGTGCTAGTTTTGTCACAATGAATACTTAGTCGTTCATTGATCATTCAACTACAGAATCTGCACAGCGCAGCGGTAGATTGTGGTTGTCACCGGTGGGAGTGCTAGTTTTGTCATATTGTTTAATTACAAGACTATTGCTATTAATAGGATTGTTATTGTTCTTATTGTATCCCGGAGAATTTTTGTTGTATCTTTTTAAAGATGCAGATGCATTCTGTTAAAATTATCCATGTGTTTAAATTAAACTTTTTCTAATCGATAATAAATAAACATTAAAAATTAAAAATTAATCCTAAATAATATCAGTTTAACTTTTGGTACATATTAAAACAACTATAATTTGTTGTAAATTTAAACTATTTAATAAACATATTTAACTCAGTCTTGTTAATTACGTAATTAGTATGGTCAGGCAACAAAGTATAACCTAAAGCTTTGCTGGCGGGCGCTTACTTATTTATATTTATTTTAACAGATATACAATTTATAAAAAAGGCAATATCAAACTGTCACACTAATCATAGCCTGACCAAATGTTTAATAAGTTACTGATATCAACCCTTGTGACTGATTTTGAAACATAGTCTTTTATGTGATGATCACGGAGCTGAATTTCACCTCCATACCCAACAGTCACAGATCCGATAAAAGTATAGGGCCCGGGTAGCCACCATAAAACGCTCGCAGGTGATAGTCATTAACCATGTGATCCTAGGATGTCCACTGTATCTTTCACCTGATTCTTTATTTATTTTTAGAACAAACTTAGTTTCAAATGTTTTAATAAAGTCTAAAACAGTCATGCAAATTTCTTTCTGGCTATGGCATATTGGCAGAGTTTTCATGTCAATATGTCATATTCCATATGGAGTTGGTTTCAGTGGCACGACTGAAACCACTGACATGACCTGATGAAAACTTTATTTAGTCGGGTCTAACGGCTTAAATGACCTTTCAAAGCACAGTGGTAGTTTGAGTTTCAAAAGTCATATTCATTTCACAACAGAGAAACAGTGATCTTTATGGTGGTAGGCCAGTACTCAACCAACTCAGCTGTGACTGTCACTTAATAAATTCTTCATCAGTAATGAAAGAACAATCTGCCAACACGTGTCTTGCTTCCTTAATTTTATATGTGACTTACTAATAGTCTTGGCATTCTATTCTAAGAAACATATTTATACGTGACGCAATACGTCCGAAAAGTAAAAGGCCACTCCAGTAAGCAATATTCATTCTAAACAATAAAAATGCGATTGCATTTGAAAACTAATACAAAATAAACCTGATTAAATTAAGTTTACTCAGAAACGGATTAGAGTAAAAGCACACATAAACACATTTGCAATATTGGGGGTTTAAAAGCTCGGCGTTCCCCAGGGACGTGTCTACAGTTTATCAGCGTCCCACTGACCAAATAAAACTTATACCAACGTGAAATCCTCACCTTACCTTTACTCAAGGGAGTGTTTTTATATCCTTAAATATACGCACGTGCAGTAAATATATGTAGCTCTATAATGGGTAATCCCTAATCAGTCTGTAATGGAAAAGGTAATTAAATTAATATTTTAACTAACTGTAAACTTATATACTCGTGAGCATTTACTTGTTATTAATTATGAAACTTGTTTTTAATTAAGTGAAACACTGTTCACTTTAATGCTAAAATGTGTCTACCCCAACCCAAGTGACTCAGGTAATTTCCATGTTTGGTGTACTGAACCCCTTAAAAGTTAATTTTCCCAAGTACAATAGAATTTAAAGTAAGGATTTTTGTCGTAGGAGTATGTTAATGATTTTTATGAAGTATATATTTGCATCGAACTGCGAATCAAATTTACACAATATGCTTTTGGTTTAAAGACCTTGTTTAAGCATTTAGCTGCATATTAATCCTATTCTAATATTAATTGCTCTATAGTTTTTCTCATATATTTTTATATATTATAGTTTCTAAAAAAAACTAAATAAACAAGTTTCTTACAATATTGCGTTTGATTGTTGAACTTTCAGTAAACATTTCATTTAAAACTAGACGTGTTTCTGGACAATCGATCGAAAAAAATTAAAAAGTGGAATTTTCTCAGCAGCCTCATTAATGCACGAGAGGCGCCTCCTCCTCGCGGGCCGAGCATTCTGAGGATACTGCTGGAGCTGGAGTGTTCTCGGCTCGGTTATCACTCATAATTAAACATAATTAAGTGCACTTCAAACTTGATTCACCTCGCAATATGATGTTATTTATGAAACAATAGGTGTATGCATACATACATACATAAGCATATATAAACCCAGTTAATAAAGTTAATAAGTTCTATTTATTTTTGTACAGTCAAGCTATTTAAAAAATCCACTTATAATATAAAAAATATAAACTATAAATACATCCATGCCTTGACTGATTAGCTAACGTTTTGATAAAACATAATAAATTTGTTGGTTTAAATTAAATCGGTCAACTGAACCCAAATGTATAATACATCGGTTAGGCTT
Source organism: Allygus modestus (assembly GCA_963675035.1). NCBI lineage: Eukaryota > Metazoa > Arthropoda > Insecta > Hemiptera > Cicadellidae > Allygus > Allygus modestus. The sequence goes on from OY776111.1 coordinate 427,364,713, forward strand.
TACGTTCTTAGCTTATGTTGTAAAAGCAAAATAAAGTTATTTTATTTATCTTTCAACGTATAATTTCATAGCTTCCCGTCATTTTATGACGTATTAGGAAATAATCAATCACAAAATATTTCCATCTTTATCTATTAATTACCTCCATTTATGTATATTTAATTAATACAGTAGTAGTGTAAAAATAGTTTAAATTATCATAAGACTTTTTTTACCACAAGCCGTGATATGTTAGTTAACATTAATCATCACCATCAATATCCCAACTTTATAACTATTACTATCACAATTTTCACATTTACTTTTTTTTCGTAATACATCTCCATGTTTATTCCTTATTTCACTTTATTTGGCCTTAGCTTCAACGAGCCTTATTTCCCAAAGGGTAGAAGGACTCATACAAAGGTTTTTATCACAATTGACTTAGTAGTCTTTACACGAATGAGTATCATACAAACAATAAAACAACCACAGTATGGTTGTTCTTCTAATAAAATATTAAAGCATATTTATTGAAAATGAAAATTCCGAGACTTTGTTGTTGTTACAGAATGAGACGATGAGAATTACTCTGGGGCCTTCAACGTATTGGGGAGGGGCACCGTACTACCTTAGCGATACATGCCGGCCCGCTCCGCTTTTACAGGTTGGTGAATGTAACACAAAGCAGTCTGTATTAAGTAAAGTACCAGATTACTGATAACAGTGTGCCGCACTTTAAATTAATGATATTCCAAGGGCTGCTTGGTATAACGCAATGTTCACATCATTAATTTAATCAGACCACAACACCAGCAATATGTAGCAATATGATATTAAACAGTCACTAGAACCATATTGTTGCAGAGTGACATGTCAAACATTTTATAATTGACTGCTACGTGTAAGGCAATGTTCACAGCATTAACTGAATTAGACCACAACACCAACGATATGTAGCAATATGATATTAAACAGTCCCTAGAACAATATTGTTGCAGAGTGACATGTCAAACATTTTATAATTGGCTGCTACGTGTAAGACAATGTTCACAGCATTAACTGAATTAGACCACAACACCAACGATATGTAGCAATATGATATTAAACAGCCCATAGAACCATATTGTTACAGATACATGTCAAACATTTGATAATTGGCTGCTACGTGTAAGACAATGTTCACAGCATTAACTGAATTAGACCACAACACCAACGATATGTATCAATATGACATTAAACAGTCCCTAGAACCATATTGTTGCAGGGTGTCATGTCAAACATTTGATATTTGGCTGCTTCGTGTAAGACAATGTTCACAGCATTAACTGAATTAGACCACAACACTTACGATATGTAGCATTATGATATTAAACAGTCCCTAGAACCATATTGTTGCAGAGTGGCATGTCAAACATTTTATAATTGGCTGCTACGGGTAAGACAATGTTCACAGCATTAACTGAAATAGACCACAACACCAACGATATGTAGCAATATGATATTAAACAGTCCCTAGAACCCTATTGTTTCAGAGTGGCATGTCAAACATTTGATAATTGGCTGCTACGTGTAAGACAATGTTCACAGCATTAACTGAATTAGACCACAACACCAACGATATGTAGCAATATGATGTTAAACCGACCCTAGAACCATATTGTTATAGAGTGACATGTCAAACATTTGATAATTGGCTGCTACGTGTAAGACAATGTTCACAGCATTAACTGAAATAGACCACAACACCAACGATATGTAGCAATATGATATTAAACAGTCCCTAGAACCATATTGTTTCAGAGTGACATGCCAAACATTTGATAATTGGCTGCTACGTGTAAGACAATGTTCACAGCATTAACTGAAATAGACCACAACACCAACGATATGTAGCAATATGATATTAAACAGTCCCTAGAACCATATTGTTTCAGAGTGACATGCCAAACATTTGATAATTGGCTGCTACGTGTAAGACAATGTTCACAGCATTAACTGAAATAGACCACAACACCAACGATATGTAGCAATATGATATTAAACAGTCCCTAGAACCCTATTGTTTCAGAGTGGCATGTCAAACATTTGATAATTGGCTGCTACGTGTAAGACAATGTTCACAGCATTAACTAAATTAGACCACAACACCAACGATATGTAGCAATATGATGTTAAACCGACCCTAGAACCATATTGTTATAGAGTGACATGTCAAACATTTGATAATTGGCTGCTACGTGTAAGACAATGTTCACAGCATTAACTGAAATAGACCACAACACCAACGATATGTAGCAATATGATATTAAACAGTCCCTAGAACCATATTGTTTCAGAGTGACATGCCAAACATTTGATAATTGGCTGCTACGTGTAAGACAATGTTCACAGCATTAACTGAAATAGACCACAACACCAACGATATGTAGCAATATGATATTAAACAGTCCCTAGAACCATATTGTTTCAGAGTGACATGCCAAACATTTGATAATTGGCTGCTACGTGTAAGACAATGTTCACAGCATTAACTGAAATAGACCACAACACCAACGAAATGTAGCAATATGATATTAAACAGTCCCTAGAACCATATTGTTTCAGAGTGACATGTCAAACATTCGATAATTGGCTGCTACGTGTAAGACAATGTTCACAGCATTAACTGAATTAGACCACAACACCAACGATATGTAGCAATATGATGTTAAACCGACCCTAGAACCATATTGTTATAGAGTGACATGTCAAACATTTGATAATTGGCTGCTACGTGTAAGACAATGTTCACAGCATTAACTGAATTAGACCTCAACACCAACGATATGTAGCAATATGATATTAAACAGTCCCTAGAACCAGATTGTTGCAGAGTGACATGTCAAACATTTGATAATTGGCTGCTACGTGTAAGACAATGTTCACAACATTAACTGAACTAGACCACAACACTAACGAAATGTAGCAATATGATATTAAACAGTCCCTAGAACCAGACTGTTGCAGAGTGACATTTCAAACATTTTATAATTGGCTGCTACGTGTAAGACAATGTTCACAGCATTAACTGAATTAGACCACAACACTAACGATATGTAGCAATATGAAATTAAACAGTCCCTAAAACCATATTGTTGCAGAGTGACATGTCGAACATTTGATAATTGGCTGCTACGTGTAAGACAATGTTCACAGCATTAACTGAATTAGACCACAATACTAACAATATGTGTCAATATGATATTAAACAGTCCCTAGAACCATATTTTTGCAGAGTGACATGTCAAACATTTGATAATTGGATGCTACGTGTAAGACAATGTTCACAGCATTAACTGAATTAGACCTCAACACCAACGATATGTAGCAATATGATATTAAACAGTCCCTAGAACCAGATTGTTGCAGAGTGACATGTCAAACATTTGATAATTGGCTGCTACGTGTAAGACAATGTTCACAACATTAACTGAACTAGACCACAACACTAACGATATGTAGCAATATGATATTAAACAGTCCCTAGAACCAGACTGTTGCAGAGTGACATTTCAAACATTTTATAATTGGCTGCTACGTGTAAGACAATGTTCACAGCATTAACTGAATTAGACCACAACACCAACGATACGTAGCAATATGATTTTAATCAGTCATTATAACCATATTGTTGCAGAGTGACATGTCAAACATTTGATAATTGGATGCTATGTGTAGGACAATGTTCACAACATTAACTGAATTAGACCAAAACACCAACGATATGTAGCAATATGATATTAAACAGTCCCTAGAACCATATTGTTGCAGTGTGAAATGTCAAACATTTTATAATTGGCTGCTACGTGTAAGACAATGTTCACAACATTAACTGAATTAGGCCACAACACCAACGATATGTAGCAATATGATATTAAACAGTCCCTAGAACCATATTGTTGCAGAGTGACATGTCGAACATTTGATAATTGGCTGCTACTTGTAAGACAATGTTCACAGCATTAACTGAATTAGACCACAACACTTACGATATGTGGCATTATGATATTAAACAGTCCCTAGAACCATATTGTTGCAGAGTGGCATGTCAAACATTTGATAATTGGCTGCTACGTGTAAGACAATGTTCACAACATTAAATGAATTAGACCACAACACCAACGATATGTAGCAATATGATATTAAACAGTCCCTAGAACCATATTGTTCTGTGTGACATGTCAAACATTTTATAATTGGCTGCTACGTGTTAGACAATGTTGACATCATTAACTGAATTAGACCACAACACCAAGACATGTAACAATATAATAGCATGCAGTCACCAGCACCACATTGTTGTTGACAGAGACACATTACACTAATGTTATTGCGGGCTGCTTGGTATAACACAATGGTCACATCGTATACTGTATCAGAATCAGTTTACAACACCACTGCCATATAAGAACATAATATGTGGTAGTAATCAGCACCACAGTGTTGTTTACACTAATTGTACTAAGGGCTGATAGGCAAACACAATGTTCACATCGTTAACTGAATCAGACCACAAGTACTTCTCGTATTACACTGTACCCGTTTATGAAACGTGATGTGTACGTTAAATTATTCTTATAATGGAATTTATTTTTATACATTAATAAATCGTGTAATTTATAAATCTTTAAAGTAACGACTTATAATCTACAACTGCTGTAGAATATGTTACTGCGTATTTTGTAATTATTTTTGCTAATTATAAACTCATTGATTTCCCTTATTGGAAAAACAAAGCTACAAATAAAAGCAATTTCATAAAACTATGAGAAATCTAAGACAATCATCCCCTAATTTTAAATGCAACAAGAATATAACGACGGCTTGGTTTGCAGCACTTGAAGAGGCTTTCTGGTTGTATTAGTCTTGTAAAGTGGTTCTTTTTTAATGGAATATGTCTCAAATGCTATTTTTATTCTATTAGCGAATTTCCCCTATAGGGAAGAAGCTATAACCGTAGGTGACCTGGTTAGACTTAAGCCTGAAACCACGATAACATTTCGTTTTGAGGTCACCAGATGCCAAAAACACTATTCGTTCAAATTTATATATATATGTTTATTTATATATTTATAATATATGTCCGTTACCACGATAACTTAAAAAACGCCCGATTTTCATACAATTTTGAAAAAATGTGGAGAGTAGCTTTTATGACTTTAAGTTCGAAAACCAGATCAATCGGACTTTCGGAAAGGGTTTTATGGGGGTTATAACTTTCCAAAAATCAGATTTTTGCAAATTTTACCCCAAAACGTTAAAAATACTCACCTTTGGTTATAGCCATTTTATAGAGCTTAAAAATCAAATAATTTAGTATTTTGAATCATTAACCTAGGTTAAGTGTTTGCGGAGAAAATCCAAAAACGTGTCCCATGTTAATCTTATAGGAAAAAGGTTTTTAGATTTTTCTCAGATAATTTTACTAAAAACTTCACATTTATTTTTATCAATATGTTTAGCTCACAACAAAACAAATATGTTGATGTTTTAATTGTTGTTCTACGTCCAACCGTTTCAGAGCTATTCAAAGTGATAAACAAAGTACGATGTCCAATGTTATCCTTATGTAGAATAAATCCAATTTGATATCTCCATTATTTATAAATGTATATTTATGAAACTTGGTATGTGGCTTCAACTAGTTTAGGTATATTGATATTAGCGCAAAAAACAAGTTGTTCTTTATATTCCCCGTAGCATCAAACCTGCATACTCGGCCCCCATGTTATTCTGTGGAGAATAAGTAAAGTTGTATACCTCCCTTAATTATGAACCTAAATTAATAGAACTTGGTATGTAGCTTCACCTGGTTCAGTTATATTGATAATTGCATGAAATACTTTATATTTCTCATTGCAGTAAACCTGCGTCCCCAACTCTAATGTTATTCTTATTATATAAATATATTCTTATATAAATCAAATGTTATATATCACTTGTTTATGAATGTATTTTCTTGAAACTTGGTAATTGGCTTTATGTAGTAGTGAGACATATATATGCATTGGAAATTCACTCTAAGTACGCAGGTTTGCTGCGACGGGGGTATAGAATATATTGATTTTGTATATAACAACTTAATGAAAAAGGATAATTTTATTTATGCGTTTGGACCGTCTAGAGTAATACGCAGAAACAAGTTTCATCCAGAGAAAGATTCATGCAAAATATTTGTTAAATTATTTGCTAATGCAATGATGAGAACTAAATTAAAGTTATCTCAGGCAGAAGAATCATAAGGTATAAGAAAATGCTTGCAAAAGTATTTCAGAAAGGCATGTGGAAGTATTTAATCGTTTAACGCTTGATTTTAACCTTCGCGTTATTAGTTAAATTAAACGATCAACATAACGAAATGTGCAGTTGATTCATATTCTCAGTACCACTCATATCACTGCTTTTTATAAGTGTTTTTTTTTTACTTTTTCAAATTAATATTCAATGTAGAATTTAAACATTTTTTATAAAATTTAACTACATTTAAATAACTTCACAACTGACATTTTTTTCTATCGTAAATTTAACTTATCAAACTCGATAATTATTGTATCCAAACCTTATATCCTTATACCCTTTTTTCTGATTAACTACTTTTATTGGATTATAAAGTGAAATCGTATATTTCATTTTGAAAATTAATTGATTTAGGATGGTTTCTGGAATTATCTAAAATAACACTTGCAGGAGAAAGATTATACGACGTTACTTTATGCATATGCATTTTTTATTTGATGCCATTTTTAAAGTGGCCTTGTTACTTAGAACAAATTAACTCAATTTAAAACATGAAAAATCAATCAAAAGGTATACTGTCCCAAGAGATGTTGATAAGGAGGCATTAAACTGACAGACACAACAATGTTATTTATTAATTTAACTGATAGACATTAAACCAAAGAGACAACGACGGGGGCAATCCTAAATGGGTACCTAGTTGTTTACAAAAATATGTCGATAGGACATACATGAACTGATCGCCAGACATAACCCCATCAGTTATATTATGAAAAAATAAACACTGTTGAACGTTATTATTGAGCTATTAGTAATAAATTTATGGTAGATTACTGATCTACATCTTACACTACTGGTTCAGATATTTCCATTTTGACATAGTTAGTGGACCCCCCTTCCCCCCTCTCTCACTGTTATCAGCTGGGTCACTCTAAGTATACGAGCATCATCAAAGTTAATAACTCCAATTCCATCTCGCTTCGCTGGAAATTGTTGCATGGTATAAAATGGAAGTAACTTTTAATATATTTCTTCATTTCACCGCATTAATAGATAGCTTTACTATCAAAAACGATAAATCAGTTTGAAGTTGACAAAGTTTAAACAAAATTGTTGATGAGCAGATAAAAACTAAGGCCTTTATAATTTAAACTGTCTTAAAGTAATGTACCTAGACCGAGCGCCTTTCGTCGCTCCAATATCATTAAATCGGTCACCTGCTTTGTCATATACTCCCAACATGTAATGGTCTCCACGTCGCCACGCGTCGGCTTGTCTCTGGTGAAGTGGAATTAGAAGAACGTCAAAGTCTGGGTCACCTTGTAAAAAGTCCTCAGCTCGGTATGAAGCACTATTGCTTTTGATCTGATTAAGGACATCTTTTTGCATCACATAAAAGTTTGCAGTGTATAGCGGATGAATGTAAGCAATTTTTGTAGTTGATGATGTTAAATGACGCAGGTACAAAGCCTCTAACAGTTAATAATTTCCTCTTCAAGTTGTCCTTCAGGTTCTCTAATGCTAAGGTCAGGGTCACAAAAAACCTACCTCATATGGATCAATGGACATGGGCTAAAATCTGGCAAAAAAAAGGAAAAAATGACACGATAATTTTTCCAGGAGGGCGGAGTCTTAAGGTTGGTGGGGGGGACGTATTTAACTTTGGGACATCATTAAAGACATTTGGCTTTGTAAAATAAATCCAAAGAACCATCACACATCAAAATTGAAATTCAGGAAGTGATAGAAGTAGCCAATGGGGTAGAGCCCTGAGGTCGGGGAAAAATTATCCGAAGTTTGTTTTGTGACACAACAACCTAGTGAGGTCCGGGAGCAAATAAGAGGAAGCTGTTTCACAATTACCTGGAATAACCTTGAGCCTTTAATGTCTACGAATAACATCGCAAAGTTTTAGCCAACGGGGCGGAGCCCTAAGGTTGGGGTAAAATAAAACCGACCTAATATTGTCAATGACAATTGGCTAAAATCACTCAAAATAAAACCGAAAAAAATACACTATAATTTTGCCAGGAGGGCGAAGCCCTAAGGTTGGTGGGGGGAACTTTTTAACGTTGGGACATGATTCAAGACATGTGGCTTTGTAAAACAAATCCAAAGACATAACACGTCCAAATTGAATGTCGGGAAGTGATGGATGAAGTCAATGGGGCGGAGCCCTGAGGCCGCAAAACAAATTTTCCAAAGACTTTTAGTCCGGGAGCAGATTTGAAGAGCCGTTTTCGAGCCATTTAGGAAAACCCTTTATTCCATAAGAATAAAATGGCAGCTTTTGATGCCACTGGGGCGTAGCCCTGAGGTCTGAGGGCAAGTAAAAAAAAAATAAGTAACTAAAATGTTTTGATTCTCTACAACGTTGTACGGTACGGGAACAGTTATGAGGTGCCGTTTTCGAGATCACCTGTGACACACACACACACACACACACACACACACACACACACACACACACACACACACACACACACACACACAACTGCTTTATTAGTATGATTTAGAAGAAGGCCTTTTAATTCTTTGTTGTAGACCTAACTTATTATCAGCTTTGTTGACTTGCCTCCTTAATATTAATATAACTGTCAAATAGTATAAAACCACATGTATTTTATTCAAATTAGTTAGAAAGAAATAAGAAACGTTATTACTATTGATCATAATGGGAAATAGACAACGTCAACAAAAATGCAAAACAATGCAAGGAAAGGTATAAAACTAGCTTAAAACATATTTATAGAGGATCAGTTTATAGACAGATGAAATAAATGTTAAATTAATTTTAATTGTCATAAATTGCATTTAAACTATTGACTGGTACATCTGAAAATTCATTAATTGTATAAAACGGATTTTCCCCGGATTGTAATGGTTTCACCTAAGAGTAAATGTATTTCTAACAGTTGTTTATGTATGTTTATCACATACATAAGGTTTAGCAATAACACTCATGTAATGTATTTTACTGGTAAAACTTGATATATACAGTAATAACATTTTTTACCCCAAAGTAATATTTTATGGAATAAACAATGTGTTTCTCATCATGTTATTAACTAATTCGGCTTTAGATTCGTTCCAAGATAAACCCTAATAAAGTGTTTAAAATTAATAATTTACATTTTGCAATGTTCCAATTAACATCAAACGAATAAATTAAATAGTCTTCCCTTCATTATTTACTTGGCTCTGTAATTTGTTATCACCATAGTCAGTGGAGCGGACTGTTCTGTCGGTATCACAAGCAGAACACAGCAATAACATTCTGATACAGTAACATGATGCCTCAGCTGATGTTTCACGTTCTCTATTGTGACAAATGTTTCATAAGACCTATGGTGACTCTTTTTACCACTAACAGAAACACTTATTGATTTACTGTAAGTAAATACATAGATTTTATTTATAGATTAAGTATCCAATCTATAGATAAAATTGCCTATAATTCATAGGTTGATCTAACTGTGCATTATAAAATATATATGTAAGTTATGTATGGTTTTAAGTAAATTCACTAATAAACAATTAAGTCATTTGTTTGTTTACTTACATTTGACATTTGCCTGCTTTTTAGTGAATTTCCTTTGGAAAGTGAACTATTAGCATGACCCGCACGTGAAACTTAAGCCCGGGACCACCATAGAAGTTCCTAACGTGACCCCCTGAACACGTTTTGGGGGGTCGTTCAAAATTTTATATATATATATGTTTGCACTCTAGTGGTCGCAATTTTTGTCCGATTTACTTCAAATTTGGTAGGGACGTTCCTTTCTGTAATCAGTTGGACAAGTTCGTTGGGCAAAAAAATCGGAAAACTCTAAACCCCTTTTTTTCAAATTAATCTTTCAAATTTTGAGTCTTTGGGCCCAAAAAGGGTCAGAAAATCCCCGTATGTAAAATGAATGCATGTAAAAAGATGGGAATTAGAGAGGCGAAAGTGTTAAGCCCTCTCTCGTCATTCTAGCATAAATATTTACTGAGTTATTTAAGAAAATGTGTATCTACCAAACACAGTACGTTGTCTTAGGGGGACTTAACATTAGAAAAGCCTGTTATTCATTTGTTGGTGTACTTTTATCATCCCCAACAAACTCCGGCCTACTTTAAAGCCTGACTGGACCTTCTCCTAACCTTATAATGCGCAAAATTGTATTCCCAGCATTGCAGGTAGCATCCCAGCATAACCAGGAGCATCAGAACAGCCAAAAAAACCAATGTTTTCAGATTTGAATAAAAGTTGGAATAAATGTATGTTTTTAACTGATTTCGAGTTTTTATAGTTTTTTAAGTGGAAATTCACTTCCCTCACGTCAGCGTGCTGCGTGCGTACTCGTTTAAATTTAAAAGGGTTGTATACTAATTTATTAATATCTTAATTGAAGGAAATATTTCCCCTTTGTAGGTTACATCAAAAACAAATTGTTTTAGGGTATCCACATCAGTAAAAATATATCAATCATAAAACGAAACATGTCAACTACTTTTACATTGTTCAACTATTAGTCGGTCATAAAACTTAACAATTTCCGCGATGTAGCTGCATTAATGTAAGCAATTTTAAAAATATCCAACTATAAGTGAAAATTATCAAACAACGTTCATGTGAATGGAACATAAAAGAATGTTACAAAACGACGAAGACACGAACACAAAACATCAGCACTCTCAGCGACTTCCCCTGTCGGCCTGGTACATCACTTGACGCTTAGTGGCTCTAGTTTTATTGTGTCCGTTATAAAAGTGAGTATTTCGCCTTCCTTCGAGTACTAAGGTTTCTTTTCAGTATAATAATTACTTATTTGACAAAAAAAGGTATTATGCAACACGACAAAGTGATTTTGTTAAGTGATTTAAAAATCCATCTTAATTTAAAATTGTTTTAAACCTTTAGCAAATAGTTGATGTGCTTAAAGTTTTAAACTTTCCATTTATTAACAAATATATGGGATACAAGTTGCCAGTCCTTAAAATGTACAAAACAACATAAACGAACAATAAATTCAACTACACCTAAGGTTCTGCGCTGATCAAACCATTTTTGAGGGCCATTTAGACTTCACATCAACAACCACAAGGAAATGATGTCCATTGAACGGTCCTGCGTAGTCCATATGAACTCTTTCAAAAGTTGTGGTTGGTGTTTCCCAGGAATGAGATATCTTAGTTGGTTGATTTTGAATTAAAGAGCATGGAACACAAGAACTTGGTGTTCAATGTCTTTGTCGATTCCAGTCCAATAGCAGTATCTGCGTGCTAGTCGCTTCATTCTCACTATTCCAACATGAGAAGAGTGTAGTTCTTGCATAATGTGCAGCCTCAGCGATACTGGAATATATACTCGTTCTCCTCTGAAGACTACTCCTTGATTAAGTGAATACATTGGATCATTTGCACCATACTTAAGTTGTTTAAGAATAGGTTTCATTGTTTCATCATTTGCAGATTCGTGAGCAAGATATTTGCTAGGGATGTCAATTGAAGATACTTGCAAAATAGATATTTGTTCAATTTCTTCTACTTCTTTATTAATTGCTGTATCAATTCCCTGGTACTCTTTTCTGCTACTGTCGACTTTGAGAGGAAGTCAACATTTGTGTGTTCAGAAGGTTTTCTATGTCTGATATTGTATTCAAAATCTCTGGGAAAAAACAGCATAGCGTTATAATCGACCTGCAGAAATAGGTGGTAGCTGAAGGTATAAACTTTGAATAATACGTTACGAGACCCAACAACTTTCATACATCATCAACTGATTTCGGGGGTTCAGAATTAAGTATTGATGAAACTTTAGCTGGAGACTTTGAGATTTTGTTGTGATCAACAACAAACGATGTAATGCTTTTATGAAAGAATAAACATTTGTTGTGATTCAAGTGAATATTGTTCTTAAGTCTTAAGTTGTTCAAGACAAGAGCATAGATTGTTGTAGCATTCCTCTACAGTGGAACCATAAACGATGATGTCGTCAAAGTAGGTGCTTACTCCTGGTAAATCACCTAATATCTGTTCAATGATTTGGTTAAATATACTAGGAGCTGTTTTTATTCCAAAGGATAGACGATTGACCTTGTACGTACTTTGTGTGTTGAAATAGCTTGAACATGCGCACTTTCGTCGTCAACAGTTACATGTAGATAAGCCTTAAATAAATCTAAAGTACAGAAATAATTATAATTTCTTAACTTATGGATGTTTTCGTCTATTCTGGGTATTGGGTGTGTGCATAATATAGTTGAGGATTTATTGTGGTTTTGTAGCCATCACACAGTTCCACAGTTACAGACATTGTAAACAGATTCACAGAATAAAAGATATAACACGTATCTTGTTACTCATGAAATAGTTTAGTGTTAAGTGTGTTGGTCTAAAATTCGTTGGTATTTGCTTTGTTTATAGAACTTTTAATAGGTTAGGTCTATTATAAACAAGCATAAATAGAGTATGCCATCCCTAAATATGTTATAACTAATTATTGCGGACATTTGGCAACACTGGTTGAGAGAAAACACGTTTCATGACGTTTAGGGATCTGGAATCCGATCCCGTTGTCATGCGAGAAGAACACCTGAACAACAGAAACAAAGGAAGAGGCAGAATCCAGGAAAAGCTGATAAAAAATAAACTAGATCAGAGGTCTCTAAAAGCAGTAAAAATAAAATCTAATCCAAACGCAAAAGGGACTCAAGCGATATAGCGCAGAACACGCACGCAGAGATAAATCTAGCTCGAATGCTCGGAAAATAATAGTTTATTACAGAATTTGAACTTGCCACCACCAACAATGAAGTTCAATTAAATAATTCCTGAAGATATAGTTTATGGTTCAGTGTTCTGGAGACGTCATCCTCACAGATGAAACCACATAGTCCTGGGGACAAACCTGATTAAACTGTAATTGGATCAGTCCCAGCTCTGTGCTGGATGGAACTTCAGCCAATACCAATCCAGTACGGTGTAAGATACGTTATTTAGAAATATTTTCAAACACTTTTGTTTTTGCGAGTTTTTAACTTTAGTATTCATTTTCTTTATTCTGGACAAACAGTTTCCACCGTGCGTTTTCTTTTAAAAGTTTGTTTTGTGATGATAGTAGTAGGGATAAATGGACATTCCTGGCTCAGGAGGAGCGCCCCCACCCCCGAGGAGCCCCCCCCCCCTAATTAATATGCAATTTTTTTTTAATTACCCTAATTAATATGCAAATTTTTAATTACCCTAATTAATATGCAAATTTTTTTTTAATTACCCTAATTAATATGCACATTTTTTTTTTCATTTCAGGAGGAGCCCCCCCCCCGCGGTACATCAATCAGGAGGAGCCCCCCCCCCCCCGGTACATCAATCAGGAGGAGCCCCCCCCCCCGAGGACTCGTCTGTGACACTTTACCCCCCCCCCGAGATCAGGAGGAGCCCCCCCCCAGGTCTCGTCTGACACTTTACCCCCACCCCCCCGAGGCCTCGTCTGTGACACTTTTGTCTAGAGCCCCGCACCAACACTTAGAAGAAAATCTCCTCTAAGATTTCCTTCTAATCCCTAACATGAAAAGCTTTTGTGGCCTTGAAAAAGGCCGATTATGATGGTGGGATCAGGTGGAGGCTAAGGTGTTGGGAAACATTTATTTTTTATTTATGAAAAACTTTGTTATTTCATCTGGGTGGAGTTCATCCGTTCGCCGATTCCACCACATTTCAACAAGCATCATGTACTTCTGCTCAAGTTCAATGGCGTAGATGTGCTCCTCTTCAATAGGGTAGAAATTCATCTTGTAGTCCATGTCCCGCTGCCAATATTCCCATTCCAAGTCGTCCAGCGGGCAATGGTTCCACATGCTGTTGATTCCCCGTTGTTTGGAGTACAGAGCGTCGTCAAGATCTTGGGTAGTTGAATACATTTTTGGCTCATGAACGTGCTTGAACTTTTTGTCATTGCGCCATAGCCTCTTCTTATGGAAATGCTTCAAAGTGCAATCATCGTCGTCTTTTCGGTTGTAGAACTCATCACCTTCAAAGTAATCATCTTCATCGTCAAACGGCCTCTTCTTATTATTGCTATTCATTGACGTTTCCGCCGCAACACATACATCCTCCAACTCGACGTCTGTGATGTCACATTCCCACTCGATGTTGGCCATGATCTCTTCGTAGCTGTTGACGCTTCGAAACTCAAGACTAAACTAAACTTTGCTGCTAGGGCCGCGCCGTGCGTGGTGGGCTGTTGATCGCAGGTGTTCAAACAAAAAACCCTGCGAGTCGAGACCGGTCTGGGATGCAGCTGCGCCCGACCCTTCCAGGAACCCATTATAGTCCACCCATATCTAATTCCAATAGAGGAGGGTTGCTTTTACCCCTGACAGTGGATGTGATTTATTGCCGAGGCGGCAAACGTCGACAAAGGACCCAGCACCCTGAAAGCTTTTAACGGAAATTCCCCGAGGCCTGTCTGGGAAGCAGCTGCACCCGACCCTTCTAGGAACCCATAATTATAGACCACCCGCGTCGAACTCCGAGCAATAAATCACCAGTTGGTAAACACCCCTGCTCTCATTCTTGTTCTAGTCTTCAACAATTCCTGAAGTATGGGGGAGCGAAAATCTCCCCCCTAGTAATTAATTAAACAGAACACCAGGCGGACGAGAAATTGGAACGCGTACTGAGCGGTGGTGGTTATAAGAAGCGGGTCGCGACACGCCACAGTCTCTCGATAGACTTCTTCGAAGACGGACGTCTACCGGACGTATGCAAAGACAAAGGAGAACTATAAAGAGGGTAAGTAGGTGGAAAGTTTAAACGAAGAGCCATTACAAAGAGGATAAGGACCAACAGAAGGATAACATCGTTAGACAAACGTCGTAGAACTGTAACTAAACGACGTAGGAGAACAAGGGATATTTTCAATTAATTCGATAACAATGTCGTTTATTCATCAGAAATCGTGTGAATGTGTGAAGATTGAACTGGACTTGTTTTCGTTACCGCCTACGCAGACCAGTATCGAGAGCGGTAAATGGGTTCAATACAAACCGGTCTCATCGCTAACGGACGATTCGCCAATAGAGTTTGTAATACCCGGTCACGGTGACGAGTACACGGACCTGACACAAACGTTATTACACGTGAAAGCCGCTATTGTGAAACAGGACGACACTAAAGCGGACGGTGGGCAACCTGCTAAAGAGGTGGGCCCAGTGAACAATTGGCTCTACTCGATATTCAGTCAAGTGGATCTCTATCTCAATCATAAACTGGTGTCCCCACAAACTAACACATACGCTTACCGTGCCTACTTGGAAAACCTATTGAACTACGGATGTAGCGCGAAGAATTCGCACCTGACTAGCGAGCTGTTTTTTGAAGATTCGGCCGGACAAATGGACGATTGCGACGAATTGAATGAGGGATTGAAAAAGCGTCGCGATCACACGAAAGAAAGTGATGTTTGCGATATGGTCGGTCGATTGCACATCGATCTGTGCAATCAGAACAAATTCATGTTGAACGGTGTCGAGATGCGATTGCAACTTAACAGATCCAGAAACTCGTTTTGTATAATGTCCAAAACGCTAACTACCTACAAGGTGACAATTAAAGAGATTAGTCTTTTCGTACGTCGATGTAAGATCAATCCGCGCGTATTGTTGGCGCACAGCAAAACTCTCGAGACCGGCACGGCCAAGTATCCGATCACGCGTGTAGAAGTGAAATCGTTCACACTACCCTCCGGCATAATGAGTAAGGCTTTAGACAGTGCATTTCTCGGTCAGTTACCGAAACGTGTGATAATTGGACTGGTCAGTAATCTTGCGTTCAACGGAGATTTCAAGAAGAATCCTTACAACTTTCAACACTACGATATGAATTATCTCGCATTGTACGTGGACGGTGAACAAGTACCGGCCAAACCGTTACAGCCCGTTTACACATTGAATAGTGAGACATATATACTCTCTTATTACACATTGGTCACCGGCACCGGAATCCAGTTCTCCGACGCAGGTAATGAGATCAAGAGAGGTGACTATCCGTACGGTAAATGTCTTATGGCGTTCGACTTGATACCGGACATGTCCGCGGCTGAGTCGAGTCACTGGAATCTCCTGCGCAACGGTAATCTACGTATCCAAATTGGATTCTCCAAAGCGTTGTCCGAGACCGTCAACTGTATAGTGTACGCCGAACTGGACAATGTCATCGAGATCGATCGTCACCGTAACGTAACAGTTGACTTCAGCGGGTGAATAAAAGCGATCGCCAAACAGAAATATTGTCTGACAGCGAGTGCGTACAGTTTACTTCAAGGGTGAGCAGACGCACCGCCAGTCAGTAGTACGGTCGAAGTCACACGGAAAGGACGTGAACATGGACGCTTACGCTTCTGCGGACGACTATATCAAATCGTTTATTCAGGAGATTGAGGTTATGAACAATAATGCTAGTGATCAGACATTGGCATCACCTCAGACGTCATTTGTAAAACCGACCACTGCCTGCAAGAGACGAAGGAGGGCAACTCCCATCGAAGTGGAAACCAAGAAACCAGGATGGGTGCCGAAACCAACAGATGATTGTCCCATAGTGTCATGGATGGACGATGGGAATTCTTTTGCTGTTCAAAACCCGGGAAACAAAGGACAAATGTTATTGAAAATGGAAATGTACGATGGTACAGATATGGTGTTCATGTGTGGTTTATTTTTGGACAAAGATGGTGAAATGCACCAAAGTGTTAAACAAGTAGTTGATAAAGTGGAAAACATGTGGATCGATAAATCAACAGGAGTACCGAAAATTACAGGCTTAACTCAAACTGTTACACAACGCAGTGCAGTTTCGCAGCCAACGTCGAAGAAGCGAGCTGTGAGGAAGAAACAACGAGTGGCGCAAGCATTCAATTAGAGCAGCTGCATCCCAGACCGGTCTCGACGCGTCGGTTTTTTGTGTGAACACCTGCGCCCGACCCTTCGGACCCCCCACTTAGAAGAAAATGGCGGCGAGGGTTTATAAGGCGGAGCCCCGCCCGATTGAGCATCATTCGCCACCAGACCGCCACCTCACATAGACCTACTCCAACTACTACTAGAGATGTCGAACAGCAGCAGCACTTTCAAGCTAGAGTTTCCGAGCGTGAACGGCACTGCAACAACCGCGGGCCTGAGAGCTACCCTCAACAACTGCAAGTCCGACTCTCCGCTCTACACCAGGATAGCCGATCTCCGAGAGGAATGCGGCTATCTCATCACTGCGATGGAGCGAGCCACCACACCCTTTGGCGAGACGATCATCGTGATCCTGGAGGGGCAGGTCGGGGACGACTTCTTTCTGCGAGTCTACCTGCCTAGGCGCTTCAACGAGGCCCTGAGCAACACCGACATCGAGCGCTACAACGGCGGATTTGGAGAACGCCTTCGCTTGGTGAAACGCAGCCCGAGGGGTTCCAATAGCAGATTCACACCGTTGGAGTTTATGTAAAGCAAGACTTGAAGATTACGTTAATACCTTTGTAAATTAGTTTTCGTAGTCACGTTCAGAACACAACCACTGTGTTATTTATTTCACTTAACCCCAAAAATGTCCTTTAGTAGTAAGTTTAAGAGTGTGAGTATGGTAACTGTGAGGTGTTTAGCTCAGTAGTAATCATGAGCTTGATGTGGAAACATCCGTTCTCAGCCATTGTGGCGGGACCTTCGGGTTGTGGCAAGTCACAGTTTGTGTCAAAGTTTATAAAGTACATTACAGAAATGTGTGACACACCATTTACCAGTATAAACTGGCATTATGGTAGTGGTGGTGGTGGCGGTGGTAACTCGAAAAATGTCACCATTAACCACATAGAAGGTCTACCAAACTTGGAGGATTTTTCTGGTAACGAGCCGATACTTGTGATTATAGACGATATGATGCGTGAGGCCGACAACCGTGTGGTGGATCTTTTCACAAAAGGTTGTCATCATCGCAACATTAGTGTGTTTTTCATTACACAAAATTTGTTTCATCAAGGACGCGGGCAGAGGGACATCTCATTGAATGCGCATTACATTGTGTGTTTTAAGAAT
Source organism: Allygus modestus (assembly GCA_963675035.1). Taxonomy (NCBI): domain Eukaryota; kingdom Metazoa; phylum Arthropoda; class Insecta; order Hemiptera; family Cicadellidae; genus Allygus; species Allygus modestus. The sequence continues at coordinate 427,383,033 of OY776111.1, forward strand.
CCTAGAGATAGAGTTCAGATTAGGTACTTGGCCAGACAAATATATCCAGACAGCCCGAAATTCATCGAGGAGGCGTACGCTGACGCTACGAGGAATCCACACGGCTACCTACTGATAGACTTGAAACAATCAACAGACGAGAATATGCGAATACGAAGTTGCATATTACCAGACGATTCTACCAACTATGTGTACTTGCCAAAGAAAAGGTAATTTCGCCATCAGTAGTAATCATGTCGTGCTTGCGGAAGGACGCAGCTCTGCTTACGGCTTTCATACACGCAACACCCAAGGAGCGGAAGGCACTGTTAAAGGTGTGTGACAAGAGCCGCATTCGCTCAGTGTGTGAGTGCGCATACAACGTGTTGCGCGGTAACGTTCCTCTGGCGAAGAAGAGTAAAAGTCAGTTAAGCAAACACAAGGCGACGCTACGTCGATTGGTGAAACGCGGCGAAGGCTGGGCAAAGAAACGAAAGTATCGCATACAAAAAGGCGGTGGAATCTTTATACCATTACTTTTGAGCGCAGTACTACAAGCAGCATTGAGTAGATAAAAATGACTGGCATCAACAATCAGCTCTATTTGACGCTGCCCAGCAACAGTTCGATGCAGTATTATCCGAAAAATACAGTTGCAAATTACATAACACATTTGCCGAGAGCTATTCAACTGGACGCTGGCGACTGGGAAATTGCACTTGTGGAAGCGCACTATCCAATGACATTTCTATCAGTCGGTAATGACGAAACAATTGACATTTGCATACAACCGCAAGAGGAAGCAAAAGTGAACATAGAAGTGTTGGCGCGGGTTATGGACAGCACTGCCGATGTAACGCCAGTAGTATCGGCTACTCCAAAACAAAACCACAGAATTAAATTGAAGACTGGTGATTACGCAAATATTCAAGAATTGTGTGATCATATCAATTCGCAAGAACTAGCGATTACTTTTGGTGTAAAGTTCACCGTTGAAAACTCATACAACAAATTCATTGAAGTATCGATGGGAACTGATGTTGTAAAAATTACATTAAGTCCAACGTTAGCGCTTCAATTGGGGTTCGATCCGAATGAATTGACGCTGGAAGGTGATGCAGTTAACAAAAGCATCCGTTCGCCCAACATTCGTCTTGGCTTACCGTCACACATGTACGTGTATTGTGATTTAGTCGAGCCGCAGATGGTCGGCGATACAGTCGCACCGTTATTGAAAATTGTCAATATATCCACGTCTACTTATGTATACGGTTTGCATAAATCAACATCATTCATCGATCCGCACTATGTGCCTGTTATGAATAGATCTTTTGACAGTGTGGAAATTGACTTAAGAGATAACATTGGTAATCATTTGCCATTCCACTTTGGAACGTCGTGCGTGAAGTTACACTTTAGAAAAGTAGCTAGTCATTAGTGAAAAAAAATGGAACATGCAAAGAAGATGGTAGTTGTGCCACAAGAGTTGATTGATCGACTGCAATCAAATGCTACGGATAACAGACCGACTAATCTATCCAGTGAAAACAGCCTCGACGCGGAGATGCAGCAAATATTGAAAAACAAACGCATGGACGATAGTGAAAAGTGGAAATTGTACAAACAAGCGTTACATCGCTTCTTGCATATTGCAGAGAATAGACGTCAACCGATTAGCATACCAATCATGGAGACGGGTGGGAATGAGCATAGTCGACGATCGCACCCCACTGCGGAAGGTGGTCCAGTGGAAGAGATTGTGGAAACGTTTTCCAAAACTTACAGATCTGATGCCCGCAATCTTTTACGTTTCATGAAACGTGATGGCAGCTTAATCAGTTGGGACAGTGGCTATTCAGTGTACATCAACGGTGTAAAAATCCCAGACTCAAATCTAGTGGATATCTTAAATTGCATAGTAAAGGTGCGTATGCGTGATTACACACCGCCAGGATGGCGGGAAGTGCTCAACGCATTGAAAGCGATGAACGTGCCAAAGGACTATATGAATAATCTAAGAGCGCTTAAGGAAATAAATGCCGAATATCGATCATCATTCACAGGAGGAGAAGGATCAGACGATGAAGTGGACACATCAACTGAATCAATACTGAGAACACCGCTAATAAATCGGCTTCGATCGGCAAGAGGAAAACGTGTAACATCTACACCGGCGCGAGCGACAGAGCAGTTTGATTTTTCAAATAGAAACAAGCAGTCGTCAAATTTGGACAATTGGGAACCGTACACAGGATAGGTTTTCAGTATTATGAAGCGTTTGTATTACAATCCCATCGAACCTTCGTCGTATGGCGGTGTAGCTCCTTTAACGCGAGCTGCAAAACCAGTTTCAAAACGCAAAGTGATTGAATGGTTACAAACACAGGACACTTACACATTGCACAAACCGGCACGCAAGCGTTTCCCGCGCAATCCTTACATAGTGTATGGTCCATTTGAATTGTGGCAAGCGGACTTGAACGATATGCGTGGTCTTAGTAAACACAACGACGGCGTCAACTACCTACTGACTGTAATAGACGTGTTTAGCAAACACCTGTATGTGCGAACGTTGAGGCGGAAAGAAGGAGCTGAAGTGACCAACGCTTTCGAGGAGATATTTGCCGAAGCGACCGACACACCACGCTGTTTACAAACTGACAAAGGTACTGAATTCACCGGTGCCAAGACGAAAAAATTATTCAAACAATACGGAATCATCTATGTCACTACACAAAACCCGGCCGTAGTGGAACGCGTGAATCGCACTTTGAAAACACGCATGTGGCGATATTTGACTTACAAAAACACATATCGTTATGTAGATGTGTTGGACAAACTGGTTAGTGCATACAACAACAGCGCTCACAGGAGTCTAGGCAATAGAATACGACCAGTCGATGTGACTGTCGACAATAAGCGAATAATGCATCAGGTATGGCGTCGCATGTTTGGTAAGATACCGCGTCGTGTTAAGCCAAAACTGAAAGTTGGCACCACAGTGCGCATATCTAAGGAGAAGGGCACATTCGCAAAAGGTTACGAGACTAATTGGAGTAAAGAAGTGTTTGTGGTGCGTCGTGTAAACACATTGATGCCTCTACCAATGTACACTTTGTCGGATCTCAAAGGTGAACAAGTGACTGGTCAGTTTTACGAATACGAATTACAAAAAGTGACAATATACAACGACCATCTGTTCAAGATTGCTGAAATATTAGACGCTAAGGGTCGCGGTCGCAGTAAGCGTTATTTCGTCAAGTGGGAAGGTTACGGAGACGAGTTCAATTCTTGGGTAAGAGCGCAAGATTTGCAAAATGCCTAATAGCAACCAGTTCTATTTGACATTGCCCAGCAACAGCTCAAAGGATTATTTTCCAAAAAACACAGTGTCCAAGTACACTACACATCTGCCGAGACAAATTCGATTAGAAGGCGATGGCGAGTGGGAGATGGCTTTGGTCGAAGCGCATTATCCATGTTCCTTTATGACTGTGGACGAGGAATCGTGTATTTGGCTCGACTATAAACTCGTTCTGCCAAGTATTCCCGTCACACTCAGTGTCGAGCACATTATGCTAAAGATGAAACCCGGTTATTACAAGAACATAACCGATTTATTGAAAATGATCAATAAAGCGAAGGATGTCACCCAGTACTTGTACTTTGAGTATGACAAAGAGCAGGACAGAGTCAAGATCACGACAATGGTGGACGGTATAAGCAAAGTAAATTTCACCGAAGCGCTGTCTCTCCAGTTGGGTTTCGATCCGTACGAGAACGTTTTGTCAAATGACCTCACAGCGATATGGCCACCTAATCTGACTATGGGACTGCCGACACACTTGTACGTGTATTGTGATCTGATTGAACCGCAGCTGATTGGTGACACTACAGCGCCGCTTTTGAAAATTGTCAACATTGACAGAGAGAACTACACACACGGCGCGCATAAGACTGTGCATTTCATCAGTCCTCATTATGCGCCAGTTATGAAAGGAACATTTGAAACGATCGATATTGACCTAAGGGATCACGCTAGTAAAAAAGCGTCATTCCTCTTTGGGACGTCGTACGTGAAGCTTCATTTCAAAAGAGGAGCTCAGCAATGATGAATACAAACGATCCCTACTTGGCGTACTATCGCCGCCAACAATTGCAGCAGACCGGCGGCAGTATCGAAAGGGTATTTCGCGGTGCACCCTACCAGCGCGGACATGGAATTGGCAGTTTCCTAGGCGGTATGTTCCGCACCATCACACCGCTACTCAAGTCGGGAGCCTCTGCTGTGGCCAAAGAGGCGTTGAAATCCGGTGTTGGATTCTTGGGCGACATGGCCATGCACCAGCGGGACCCCAAAGAAGCCGCTAGAGATCATTTCAGCCAGTTTACAGACTCGCTAAAGCGCAGGGTGGACGGCAAACTTCAACGTGTGCTAAGTGGTGGCGGCGGTGGCTCTCGCGCGAAACACCGTCGCGTAACGCGAAAGAATACCGCGAAACACCGGCGCGCTACTCCTGCGCAAAAGACTAACGCGATACTCTCGCGTAAGAGGTACGCGAAGCGCGCCATGTCCGGCGGCCGTCGTGTCACACCTCAGTCTTTGGCGAAACTCCTTCGAGGAAGGTCGTCGTCGTCATCCAAGAAGGGCAAGAAGAGAAGGACAGTTAGAAAGAAGAAGAAGAAGACGAGGAAGACAAAGACGAGGAAAGCAGTGAGGAGAACGTCTATACGCGATATATTCAATTAACACACACGCTAGCAATGTCGTTTCTACATCAAAAGTCGTGTGAATGCGTCAAGACGGAATTGGACTTATTCTCCCTACCCCCGACGCAGACCAGTATCGAGAGCGGCAAATGGATTCAGTACAAACCAATCTCCACACTGACTGATGATTCGCCCATCGAGTTTGTTGTGCCCGGCAACGGCGAAGAATACACCGATCTTTCGCAAACAATGTTGGAAGTTACAGCGTCTATTGTCAAGTCGACGGGAGCGGCAATCGCAGATGTCGAAGAATCGAATAAAATTGGCCCAGTCAACAATTGGCTGCACTCGTTATTCAGTCAAGTCGATATGAGTATGAATCAGAAACTGGTCACACCACAAAACAACACTTATGCATATCGAGCGTATATCGAAACATTGATGAATTACGGCTATGATGCTAGGAAATCACATTTAACATGTGGACTGTGGAATGCGGACGACGCCGGCTATATGGACAATACTCTGGACGATAACGATGGACTAAAGGCGAGACGAAAAATGACAAATAAAAGTCGTGAAATCGATATGCTCGGTCGCCTACATGTGGACATGTGTAATCAGAACAAGTTCCTGTTGAACGGTGTGGAACTGCGTTTTAAACTGATCCGATCAAAAGATTCCTTCTCCATTATGTCGGATGATGGTGACTACAAGGTGCACATTGTTGATGCGAATCTCTGGATACGAAGGTGTAAAGTTAGCCCCACGGTACTGTTGGCGCACAGCAAGACGCTTCAGACCGGCACAGCTAAATACCCAATCACCAGAGTGGAATTGAAAACATTCACACTGCCGTTTGGAGTGAGGAGCAAAACTTTGGACAATGTCTTTCTAGGTAAAGTGCCGAAAAGGATTATTCTCGGACTGGTCACCAACGCCGCTTATAATGGCGATTTAAAAAAGAATCCATTTAACTTTCAAAATTTCAAAACCAACTACTTCTCGCTGTACGTGGACGGTGAACAAGTGCCGTCCAAACCGCTACAACCACACTACGAAACCGGCAAGGGAAAATACGTGATGGCGTATCACAGTCTGTTTTCAGGCTCCGGCATACACTTTAGCGATGCTGGTAATCTCATAAATAGAGACGATTACGACGATGGATACTGTCTGATGGCATTCGATCTAACACCTGATATGTCAGCAAGCGACACAACTCATTGGAACCTAGTGCGCAACGGCAGTGTGCGTATGGAGATTGCTTTCGACACTGGGCTCACAGAGACTGTCAACTGTCTGGTATACGCAGAGTTTGACAACGTCATAGAAATCGATCGTCATCGCAACGTGTCTGCGGACTTTGGCGGTTAGATCGTCGGCGGCGGCGGAGGCGTCATCGTCCTCAGTCAACATCCAACACTCGCACAAGATGGATCGTTTATGCAGAGCACAGCGTACAAATTTAGCATCTCCAATTATTGTGGATTTTCAATGTTTCAAGGACAACTCAAATGACTACATTCTGAAGGAAGTGTGCGTCTTGGAATTGGCCAGTGGAACACTGCTAATGCATCATATCGCCAAATCACCATTCAGGCGAGATTTCCTGTCACAAGAGAAACTGCGTGAAAGCTATTGGCTCACAAAACACTGTCACGGATTGGAATGGGACCAAGGTGATATCTGGTATCATGTGCTAGAGGAAAAGCTACGTGCATGTATCGCCAAACGACCGATTGTCTATGTCAAAGGTTCTGAGAAAAAAGAGTTTGTACGATACAATTTCATCACGGATCACTGTACTACTAATGTCATCGATATCAACGATATTGGCTGCGGATCACTATCGTCAATCAACAGTCTACTATCAACAAACTTAGTGCGATGTCGCCACCACAGAACAGCTCACACACGATGCGCTCTAACCAATTGTATCACATTGCGTGGTTGGCTACATCTAAGTACAAATATCGATGACGCTGATGATAACGCTGACGATGATGAGAGTGATACCAGTTCCTGCTTTTGTTTCGCTACTAGTACTACTCCTACTACTGACTGTGGCGTCGACACAGTAGAATGAATACCTTAGAGATACAAAAGTGTATGGCTAAACTGCCCGTACAGAATGTTGGTGTCTACGCTGCGGATCAATTGCCCCATTATATTTCACCATGTACTGCTATGATTGTGAACACTGATCCACACAATGAAGACGGCACTCACTGGGTCGCTTTCTACCTTAACAAAGGAGGAGGAATAATTGAATTCTTTGACAGCTACGGTCAACCGCCACATCTTCAATTCTACCAAGGATTCCTGAGACGCAACGCTCGTCGCTACCTGTACAACGAGCATCGCATTCAAAGTGACAACACTCTGGTCTGCGGTCAATACTGCCTTGTATTCCTGTACTGCCGCACCCACTACGGTATGAAGATGACGGACTTTGTGCAGCTCTTTGAACACTCATCTACTGGCCACAACGACGCACTGATCAGAAGACTCTTTGCACAAATGTATACCAATTGAATTTTGAAATTTTGCATTTTTTTTCTCAATAAACTAGTTGTGTACTCAGAATAAAAAAGAAATATTCTTATTATTTCCCATCCTCTCCTCCTTTACCCCAAAGTGGGGCAGATCTCTCATACAATGGCATTAGCAGGTTCATTCTTGTCTTCAACAATTCCTGTAGTATGGGGGAGCGAAAATCTCCCCCCTAAGCCATTATGTGTTCGGGGGAGCGAAAATCTCCCCCTGGTAATTAAACCAATTGAACAACAGTTGTCAACCACCTGAGGTCTCATAGGTCTATCCCACTTTTGGGGTAGACCTAACGTACAATTATAGGTCTGCTCCAAATTGGGACAGACCTATCATACAATGATTCTAAAGTAACATTCATATCTGAACCTGGTTTATATGAATTAACATATTCCTGAATATTTTTTTTTTTTTTTTACTTTTGTATCTTAAGACTATGTGAGGGAAGAAAAAAAAGACGAATGTATATACAAACAATTTGGCTATTTATTTACACACTTTAAATATATTTTACATCGAGTATGTGCTCCTGAACATTTGAGATTGACTAGCAAAAACGAGACTCGACACAAACTAATGACTAGAAAAAAGGAGCACATTTCTAAGTTTTACGAGACTCGATACAAACTAATGCCTACATTTTTCAAAATAATATACAAGTCAGGGTCTTTGGTAATATGTCACAACCACTCAACGCTACTCATCCGCCGCCTCTTCATCGTCTTGAGGGATGTCTTCGGGCTGAGGTGGTACGTCAATATGTCCCCAAGGCAGTGTATTTACACCGTCCGGAAGGATGTAACGCTTGTCATCATTATAGCTCAAGGATAGCTTGTCGACTTGAACTGTGAAGACGCGGTGGTTTTGGGACTGGAACCTGGTGTTGATGGTTCTCTTCAACACGCCGTTGAAGAGGCATTCCCGATAGTCGTCAGAGGTTAAATTGTGTTTTACAACACCTCTAGCGACTCCCTTGGCGCGCTTCACTGTCATGACCTGCAACTCGTCATCTTCGGTCCTCTCCTCGAACTCGACAATGTCCATGAAATAAAGTTTCGAGCGAAGACCGAGATACTCGAGCAGCGGAAGTCCATTCGCTTCATCCTTAAACTTTCCGATGACTTTTGCATTGATGGGGCTGTAGCAGGGATGGTTTCGGGGGTACGCACTGGTGTCGAAATCATCCAGATGCTCCAACATGTCCTTATAAACATCTTCAGTCTGGACGTCGAACACGAAGCTGTCAGTGTCCATGTAGTCAACCTTCAGACGATCACCGTAGCGGTTCTTCATCTTCCGAAGGAAGTCGTACATGAGCCACTTGCTCAGATCGAGGACACACATTCCGACGTACAGCGGTTTGTCCAGGACTATATTGACTTTCGACATGTGAACAATGGCGACGTCATCGTTGAAGTAGGTTCGGTCCAGGAAGTTTGACTTGGCCACGTACTTCCTGAACATCTCCGGCGTACACACCAGTTTAGCGTTCATTCGCTTGCGAACATTCTCGATCGTCTTGCCGAAGACCGCGTTGTTCATAAGCTTGAAAAAGTCTTGCTCAAACTTGGTCTTGGCCTTCTTCCTCAGTTCGGTGTTCATTAGGATGTAGCTCTCTAACCACCGAGACTGACGGAACGAGATGACGCGATGCACGTTCACAAGCTCCAGTCCGTTTTCCAGCGCCTGTTGCAGGATTCTGTAATGACAGATGTAGTTCTTCTTGTCATCCAGAGTCGTGACGAGCTTCTTGAATTTCCCTCCTGGCGGACGTTTGGTCTCACAGCAGTAAGGGAGATCCTTGTGAAGGTCGTGCAGGTGGGCGGGGTAGCGAAGGTCAACTTCCAAGACGTAGCCCGTGGGTCCTTCGGGGTCCAACGCTGCAATGTCCAGGGACGCGATCTCCTCGCGGCTGAGCCATTGGAAGTGTCCCTGTGGAAGACACTGGGACATGGCCCAACCGTAAAGGTTGTTGGCGTCCAAGTATAGCAGGTGATGCGTTGGCTCTTCAGGTCGACGATCTTCAGGGCGACATCCGTCATGGTTGGCCTTGGCGTGTCTGGTGATCGCCTGGGAAATACCTCCTCTGATGCCTTGCTCGAAGAAGAGGTACATGTCAAAGTCCTGTATCGTATCATGCTCCACTCCACAGGTCCTTAACATAACATCCCAGGCGTACGACGGTAGGGTGTAGTAGTGTGCAGGGTCTAGTTCGTATTCAGCCATCGACGTGTCCCTGAAGCGTCCAAAGACGTCAGTCAACAGCGCAATGTCACAGCGCAGGTACTTCTCGGCGTAGTCCTTGAGGTTCCTACAACCGAAGGTTTCCCACACGTTGCGTGCATGCTCGTAGTCTGCATCCGTGATGTCCTCCAGGGTCAGGTCGTTGTGAAAATCTCGCTGCAGAGGCAGTTCCGTAGTATCTTCCAACACGGCGTTCGACGTTACAAAGTTGTACGGGAACACGCCTTTCCTACGGACTAGATCGAAGAGGTGGTCTTCGGATAATCTCTTCCTCGTCTCCAAGAGTTGAGCTGGCGGAAGCGCTGCGGCGAGGCTGGCGAGGCTCAAAGCCAGGAACCTGTAGGTGTCGAGGAACCTGACTCTGAATCCTGGCTGTCTTTTTCCACGCCCTGGCATCCCAACCGGTGCCGCTGCTCGGTCGAACAGGAACCGCTTCGTGAAAGCGATGTACCGCTCTTCCGTGTGAGCCAACACCTCAACATCACCGGGGTCGACCGCCAACTCCCGCACTATGAAGTGAGCGTCGTAGTTGGAGAGGTTGTGGAAGTAGCAGTTGACTACTCTCTGCTCCCTGTAGCGTAGGTTACATGATCTGTGTGCAGCGCCACGGAACTCGTAGGGCGGCGCGTGGTTGTGATCACGAACCTTTGGGTCTTCGCTTGAAAATGGCGATCCACAGAGGTAGCAATTCGCTGTCGAGTTGTACTGCATCGTTTCCGCTGGGGTCAGGACAGGGCGCAGATTTCTTGCTTCGTACAGGAAGTTCCACAATCGCTCAACATCAGTTTTCAACATCTCCATAAATGTCTTTGACGCATCATCTCCGAAGTAGACTCGAGGCTCAAACTCCTCAAGTCCGTACGAGTCGATGATCTGGTACGCAAAGGCGTATGGGATGTGAATGTGGGTGGCTACTCCTCCGTGCGGTTCATCGACTTGTTCATCCATCTCCGCGGTCGGCAGTAGAGCACACTCAAAGTCCGCGTAGATGGTGAAACGCTCGCGTCGGGTGAACTCTGGATGGCTGAATTTGATTTCAGTCTTTCTCGGCGTATCCATGCGAATAGGGGCTGAAGCGGAGCAGTATCGCCTGTGCTCCTCCAGACGCTGAACACCCGTCAGACCGAGCTTGTTCGGACGGTTGTCAAAGTGCGCGAAGCACCGTTTACAGATGAATATGCTGCCCATACGTGCTGTGAGTTGGGGACGGATCAGTCGGCCAAGGTCTTTGACGTAGGCGTAGTGACTATCACCGTCCGTTGTCACGTACAAAAGGTCGCAATGGTCTTCGCGCTCCTGCCTACAAATCTTCAAGGGAAAGACGGTGTCCTGATACTTTGGTTGTCCGTTAGGTTTCTGACACACGCGCGTCTGATCAATACCATAGACGTTGATGCTGATGTTGTTTGTCCGCTCAAACGTCTTGATACTCTTCAGAGCAACGGGGAATTGAAGGCCGGTCCAATCGTATCGGGCGATGATATCGTCGGTGTACATTGCCGGTCTATCGGGGTTCTCTTGAACAAACTTGCCCAGGACAGCATACATAAAACACCGCTCATCGGTGTTCGATACGTTGACGACTGCTTTGGTGTTCTCCAGAGACGTAGGCAGTGGGAGCCAAGCTCGACCATCTTCACCTAGAGGAGTGTACTCGTTGATACCGACATCCAAATCACGAACGCGAAGGTATGTCCACCCGGAGCCGATATGATCACACTCAGCCTTCTCTCTGATAAGCTTCGCAAAAGCTGTTGTGATGTACTGGTTCAGGTCCGAGGTCACCGTCAGCGGAGTCATCTTCGTCTTGAAGTTGCGCAGGCAGGTGTTGTTGTGAATATTTTGGAATTCACACTCCAGCTTCAAGTTGACCTTTATGCAGCGGTGTTTCGCCAAGGTGATCTCAAGCAACTCCGTAAGGCTCACAATCAACAACGCCATCACTTCTCCGATTGTGACGAGATTCTCCATCGGTCGCTGCAGACGGTAGGTTAGGAGGCGGTTGCGGAAACCCCGTTGAATGAGTGAGAACACGGGGCTTGACTGTCCTGCTCCAGTCATCTCAACATCATCGGGTTGTTGGTGTGTGCTCGTACCGGGTTGTGGCTCCGTGCTCGGACCTGGCTGGGGTTCATCCTGTTCCATGGCTGCTCGGTTCCGGATCAGGTCCTTCATGATCGGGCAAGAGATCCGCTCATGATGGTCCTTGTTGAACAGCTTGTTGAACTCCTGACCGCAGTATGCGCAAGGGAATCTCCGTTCTTGGCCATCACCGTGAAATTGATTGGTGTGGCGACGAAGGTTGTCTTCCCTCTTAAACTCGGCGCCGCATGTGACGCAAAGGAACCTGCGGACTCTGCTGTGGGTTGATTCCACATGTCGACGCAGGTTTCTTTCACGACGGAAACGGCGACCGCATTCATGGCAGGTGTGGTGGCCAGGACCCGGACCTTCATCTGAAAATAAAAATAAAAACAAATTAGGATAAATGAAGATACAAATTCCCCTCTCTCTCGAGAATCACATTTCAAAGTTAAGTTTGTTAAATCAAAATAGCAATCATTAAACAGGGAAGAAGTAATCTTCTGTACTGTTTGTCTACATTGATGATCCTGGGTTCAAAGCAAAGGATGTAGCTGCAATAATGAGCTACGCCAACCCTAAAGAAGCCTTATGTGTTAGGGGGAGCGAAAATCTCCCCCTAGTAATTAAATCAATAGTACATCAGTTGGCAAACACCCGAGGTCTCATTCTTGTTCTAGTCTTCAACAATTCCTTAAGTATGGGGGAGCAAAAATCTCCCCCTAAGCCATTTTGTGTTAGGGGGAGCGAAAATCTCCCCCTAACAATTAAATCAGTTGAACACCAGTTGTCACGGTCTCATTCTTCTTCAGAAACCTAGTTAAATAGTTAAAAAAGAAGGTAAATAGTCACTAGGGGGAAAAAGTTATTTTAAAGTAGATTCTCACCATCATCGGAGTGTTGATTGACGACGGCAGTCGTCTGCGGTGCAACAATCGTCTCCCGGGGCGGAACGACGAGGTGATTCGCTCCCATGTGCCGCTCTAAGGCCCCCTGGTCTGCAAATGTGGCTCGACAAAGCCGACATGCAGCTTCTCCATCTGCAAACGCACAAAACGATTAGATTGAGAAATGATTAGCACCTGTCGTATTTTAGTGTACTTGATGGGGGTTGTATCGATACACCCCCCTTCAAGTGCTCCAACCCAAAGCACTTGAAAACTGGTAGTTAACTTGTCCGCAGGCGCTGATGGGCTAGCTCTGTTGGTTGTAGCGTTACCCTGCTCAACTCTTGTATTAATTATCAAAAGTACGTCATGTGGGTACTCAAAATACTCGGCTTGAAGAGGGGATTCCGAAAATGCATTAAAAAAGAGGGTCAAGTTCAAGGTCATCATCAGGTTAGCCCAAAGTGGTCGATGTGGGTACTCAAAATACTCGGCTTGAAGAGGGGATTCCGAAAATGCATTAAAAAAAGAGGGTCAAGTTCAAGGTCATCATCAGGTTAGCCCAAAGTGGTCGATGTGGGTACTCAAATGACTCGGCTTGAAGAGGGGATTCCGAAAATGCATTAAAAAAAAGAGGGTGGGGTTCAAGGTCATCATCAGGTTTGCCCAAAGTGGTCGATGTGGGTACTCAAATGACTCGTCTTGACTAGACGAGCAAGAATCTGCAATCAGAATTCAGATCCGACCTATGGTAACCCAGACTCATTACCTCCCCCCCCGGGGTCTCGTCTGTGACACTTTCCCCCCCCCCCCCGAGGTTAGGGTCATACTCGGGGGGGGGTATGAAGTATGTCATATGGGTACTCTGATGACTTGACTTGATGGTTCGAACAATAGCATAAGTTATTAACATTATATAAATATAGTCATGTAATTTTAATTTTTTTTTTACACAGCTCTATATTCGCACAGAATAACTAAAGCTGTTAAATAAAAAGAATACTTTTATCACACTCCGGTTATACTGCATAACATATTCCTATATTACTAACATTTAAGTCTGATTAAAACAATAATGCAACACACAATGACGTACCTTGCTGGGGTGGGACGAATCCACCGTGGAATTCTGCGTAGTGCTTCATACTGTGTCTGCGCGGGAACGTGCTGCCGCAAATGACGCATTGGTGTGAGTCGTTCATCTTGAATATGTATTATAAAGTTTCGATAATCGCAAACAATACGGCACAACACAACCGTTTTAAATAGTTCAAAGATGCTGGACGAATATCACAAATGAAATTAGCAACTAACAAAAATCGCGTAGAACGGAGCAGGATCGGACTAACACGTCTACACGCACTGAACTCTCGAACTGAACTGACGGAGGGCTGGCGATGTGGGGTGACGCTCTCCACTAATGGATTTCGGAGAAGGCCGGGGCAATAAATCTCAACCGCTGTCAGGGGTAAAAGCAACCCTCCTCTAATTGAATTCGATACGGGGGGACTATAATGGGTTCCTAGAAGGGTCGGGTGCAGCTGCTTCCCAGACCGGTCTCGACTCACCGGTCTTTTGTGCGAACATCTGCTGCGTCGACGTTTGTCGCCTAGACAACAAATCACGACAGCTGTCAGGGGTAAAAGCAACCCTCCTCTAATTTAATTCGATACAGGCTGACTATAATGGGTTCCTGGAAGGGTCGGGCGCAGCTGCTTCCGAGGTTAGGTTAGGTTAGGTTAGGTTTGGGGGGGGGGGCAAAAGAGTCACAGACGAGACCTCGGGGGGGGGGGGTGTCACAGACGAGACCTCGGGGGGGGGGGCTCCTCCTGATTGATGTACCGGGGGGGGGCTCCTCCTGAAACGAAAAAAAAATTTGCATATTAATTAGGGTAATTAAAAAAAATTTGCATATTAATTAGGGTAATTAAAAATTTGCATATTAATTAGGGTAATTAAAAAAAAAATTGCATATTAATTAGGGGGGGGCTCCTCGGGGGGGGCGCTCCTCCTGGCTCCTCCTGAGCCAGGAATGTCCATTTATCCCTACTGATAGTTGTGTTATTTTTTGAAGTGGGGAAATTATTGAGGGTTGTTCATGTTGAGGGTTTTAGGCTGATTTCCCCTAAAACCATTTAGTGCTTCTAACAAAATGTCTTTGGCGTTAAAATAAAAATAACTAATTCAATTGCAATTTTATTTTCTAAATGACTTGGTCTTAATTTTATTTGTATGAAGCTGCAACAATATTTTTTTAGTTTTTTCGTAAGGAAAATATAGTTCAATTTTTTTATTAAAGATTTATTTGTAGGATTGAGGAATTTTATGCGTCCGTATAGTAAGACAAAATATGCTTAGACTTATAATATTTTTATACTACTCTTTGTAAAGTACTTAATTGGACTCAGTCACTGTCTAGGTGAAAAATATTAACAAATCCGTGATATGAACAAGGCAGAGAAAGTTTCTTTCACCGGGGTTTCAATAACCAAGCCTAGGTTTTAGGGCAGCGTCCGGTTTAACGAAGGCAATTTTCATCCTTCTAATAGATTCTTTATGATTTATTTCACAATTGTGGTGCTTAGTCAGCATTTTAGATCCAAGCTTATGTGTGGTTGTCACTAACTGCAGTAAAATTAAACGCGTTTTGATGACGCATTATTGCGACTTTTCACTATGCGTGTCTTAAAGAGTATTGGTCTATTTCGTCTATTCGTATATTTGGTCTATTGGTGTATTAATCTATACTTTATTTAGGGGCAAAAGAAACATAATATTCCCCAAAATGTAGTTTTAAATAATTAACTGAGATGGTTTTGTATGCCAAGAGGTTTCACCATCGAAACGTAAAATGTTTTACGATTTCCTCAAATTAAATATGTTTCGGCATACTGTACACGTTTAAAACTTTTCAATTATATGCTGTCTATTATTGTAGAAAAGTATCGCAAAAATTAAGTTTTATTTAATTTAATGTTTTTTTTTAACTTTAAATATATAAATCAATTTTAAAGTTGCCATGAAGTAAAGATGAAAACAAGGAACGCTCAACATATACATGGTTCAATCACTATTCACTACCAATACAAATATTGTATTCATATAACATTATTAATAAAATACTGTCTATATAATTTAGAATAATAATTTGGATGTTATTATATAACTAATTGAGGATAACAACTTAAGATATTCCTTTCTCGACCTTTCAAAATTTAAGTAAAGTCTTACTTCAGTTTTATATTAATATTATACCATTGCCCACTCACGTTGTGTGGTAAGAATTAATGTTAGCGCAACTTCAAACATATGATTTGTTATATTTTTTCTAAAACGTAGTGAAGCAAGTAGTTTTACTTTATTTGTTAGAGGATTTAAAAGAGATACATTTATTGCTCCTATGTTGCATCAGTGAGTATCCAACTGATAAATTTGGCCGATGTTAATACTCTTCCCCAGAAGTTCCAAGAAGTGTAAGGTTGGATATAAAGCAGATAGAGAGATTCCACCTTCTCTGAGATCTTGATTCATCGCTTTATGCAAAGTGATTCCCATTTTATTGTGTCTGTTAAAAAGAACGCTCTATTTTCTTTGTTGTTACCCGGTATTTAAACTCTCGCCTTCCTACAGTGGATATAAGATAAAATATAAATAACAAATACATGTTTTTTGGTTATAGATATACTAATTATAAACTAAATTATTTTTGAAATCAAGCAGTGAAATATATGTTTAATTTACTTTTCAAAAACATTAGTAAACGGAGGAAAATATTGGAGTGTTTGCAATATTAAGTACCTTATACAGAAAAGTGAAATATTATGACTAGCACAAATGCAGATCTTAATGTATAAATTTAGTTTAATATACCAATACCATCCATAGTTTAATGTTAATTTTAACTTATTTTCGACGAATTAAATGACGTTTATAAATAACTGTTTACATTATTTTATTTTTAAGTACAAAACAAAATAAGAGAAAACATTTCCAAAAGTTTAAAATGAAGGTAGATATTTCACATCAGATATGAAATTCATCCCTTCCCCTTTTCCCTCTTCCACCTCCTTTTCGCCCTTCCACCCCTTTCCACTATCGTCATTCCTCATTGTTATCAGTTGTGGCCAGTCATATTTTACGACGTACGTTTTGGCCTTTTTGTTACTATCTCTGGCATAAAGAGAAGCTGTGATAAACTTGTATATCAATCTGTGATGGAACAATACATTTTGGCCAGTTTGAAACACATGCAGGCATATTTATATACCTGTAATTACTATACATAAATATCGTTCATAAACATAAAATTGTATAGTTTATTTTTAGCGAATTTCCCCTTTAGGAGAGAAGCTATTACCGTAGTTGGCATGGTAAGACCTAGGCCCGGGACCATGATATCTTTTCGTTTTCAGCTCCCCAGACCCCAAAATCACCATTCGTTCGACGATATTTATGTGTCCGTGGGTGCGATAACTCTCATAAAAAAGGTCTGATTTTGATAAAATTTAGTACAAACTTGTAAAGCAACATTTATGACTAAGTTCGAAAACCAGAAAGATCGATCCATCTGAAGTGTTATTTTGGAGGGTTTTGTAACCCGAAAATGGGTTTTTTGAAGTTTTTACATGTCATATTTGAAAAAGTCAAATTTTAGTTTTCACCAGTGGATTTAGCTTTGAAAAACACACAATTTGGTGTTTTGATATTTTCTTACGTCAATTGGTTACAGAGATATTGAAAGTGCTAAACACAGCACGGTACGTTGTCCAATGCTATTCTTATGGAGAATAAAATACAAATGATATCTCGCTTATTTATGAACGTGTACTAACAAAACTTGGTATACGGCTTAATTTGGTTGTGAATTATTGTTATTTGCACGGAAAAAAACAATTGTTACCGATAATTCCCGTAGCAGCAAACCTGCGTACTCAGCCCCCATGTTATTCTTATGGAGAATAAGTAAAATGTAATGTCTCCATTAATTATGAACATGAATTAATAAAACTTGGTATGTGGCTTCACCTAGTTGAGTAATATTAATATTTACATGAAAACGCATATTTTCTGTTCCTTGTTGCAGCAAACCTGCGTACTCATCCCCAATGTTATTCTTATGGAGAATAATTCAAATTGTATATATCGTTTATTTGTGAATTATTTTTATGAAACTTGGTATGCGGCTCAATATATACACAGTTTCGAACGAGTGGTGTTTTTGGGGTCTGGGAACATCAAAACGAAAATGAAAAATCATGATGAGAAAATTATGGTCCCGGGCTTAAGTCTTACAATGCCGACTACGGTAATAGCTTCTTCCCTAGGGGAAATTCGCTGAAAATAACAAAGTCTTAATAGTCTATGAGACAAGAAAAGGTATTACTAAAATTTTGCAAACAGGACCAAAGATTATTAGTCGGAAACTCTCATAAAATTGAAATTATACTCTTTTTTCCTTCTTTATTCTTCAACAGTAATTTTCGATCCCTAAAGTGTGATTACTTGTTTTCGGTAACATTGAAACTAGTGGATCTGTCGCGAGTAAAACAGTTTAAGTGCTAACAAATGTAGTTCAATGATGTTGTTATTGAGTACGAGTTCCAATTAAACTTAAACATAAACTATACAATTTAGAAGACAGTATTGGTTGGATATTATACACAGTTGTGAGCAAACATACCGCAAACAGCCAATTAAGTGGCATAAAAATAGATAAACAGCTGATGGTTGTTTTGGCCATAAAACAATTTTAAATTATAATGATCAAATTAAACATTGTGACTATGTTTTTACAAGAAACTCTGAGAACATTCGTCTCTCGTCACTCTAAGGAGCTGCACAGGTGCTTCATTACCGGTATGACGAATTACCTGATCACGACAACAAACACAGCTGAATACACTTTGTCTCGAGCTTAGCACACATTGTGTAATTGTAACAACTGTATCTCCCTACAAATTAAACTTGACTGTTCTACCAAAGTACTCTTGAGTAGGTTAAATGTCATATTAATGATGTTTTTCAAGCAGAGTGTGTTTTAACCATATGACTTTGTACCTAACACAAACACTGTTTGGTAATTTTGTGTCGTTACTTTGACTGGCACTTCTTATTGAATCCTTCTTTTTATTGTTCCTTAAGCGAATAACACATTCTTTGTACGTTTCTACTTTATAATAACAAGTTAGGTTCAGCCCAGTCCAGTTTCGAATTTGTAATTAAAGCCCTTCGGTTTGATGTGTTAAGCGAAGTCTGGAATCCTTGAGGGAAACCAGCATTGTGAAATCACAATTTCAAACCTCCGAGTATAAATGTAGACTGTTAATCCAAGAATTATATGTGGAATTAGATATCAGGAATTTCTTTAATTGTTTTTGAATTCGTCGTTTTAAATTTAAAACCTTTTACTTACTAACATGGATGATATACTACAAAAAAATCTAATATAATAATTACTACGGCTTATATAAGTGACATCAGTACTACCACAATCACTTGTGCTAGACACTTCAATTACTTCAGCAATACTTCCAGTAACTTTCGCAGACACGAGTGATAAAACAGAGGCTTCCAAAACAGAGCCAGTTCAGTTCCGGACTGATCCAATTACAGTTTAATCAGGTTTGTCCGTCAGCCAATCCCTGGAGATTACTCTCAACCAACTCACCACCAGTCGCATATGTGAGTTGATGTTGTGTGAATCAGTCACTCACTTTACAATTGGTGTCACTTTGTCATCTCTATTTTTCACAGAGTTTTATAAATATAAAAAATAATTATGTATCAAATATTCTTTTTAATATGATTTTGGCATAAGCAAATCAAAAAAATTTCAAATCAAAAATTTGTTTGATTTACATAATTTTTCCATTTTGCTTAAATGAGATGAAAATATGCCTTTATTGAGCAAACTTATGACCACATCGTCTTGTCTTACAGTTAATATCTAACTAAATAAAATAATTTTGCTTCCCTGTATAGTGTATATTTATGCTTCTATAAAATGTAATTGATTCATTTACTGTTGCTAATTTTTTTTAAAGATTTCTTGGGAATATTTATGTTAAATCTATACGGTTTCCTTCGTAGAGGGATCAAAGCAAAGAAGAAGTCATCCATTCTTAACTCGAATTAGGTAACTGTGAATGAAAAAGAAAACTGAAGATGAAAATGTACTTAAGAGTAATTTGTGTTTGAAATGTTTTTTGCTGACTGCCTATGGAAAAGAAAATTCTAGATTCATATTTTCCATTTCCGGTTACGGAATGAAACCACGTTCTCTATGCGAAGAATGCAACTTTTGTATATCCATATGAAACAATGCTACATTGATTTCACACCAACCCCATTTATCTTGTTTTTCAGTTCAACTCTTTAAATCTATTACTATTTTAAAATCAATTTAGATTTTAACATTAATTTAAAATTAAATAATTTTATCAATAATAAAATTTGCCTGCATTGTCTAAGTTTACAATTAGAAATCATTTGGCTCCTGTGTTAGTAATTAATTGTGGAAACTGCAGTTTAGGACTGTTGAAAAAACTGGCTTGAAGTTAAAAATAAATGTGGATGTGTGCAAAATGACAAGCTCTAATAATGAGGTTTATATTTAATATATAATATATAAATTTTCCAAACCAAATACTCTTCTAAACCTGTATTTCTGTGGCTGATAATGTGTACAGTAATGTTTAAGAGACAGAAGTAAATTATGCTGATGTATTAGGATAATGTAAATATATCTTTGTTATTCATTGATGGAAACAAATACACGAACTCAAAAACGAGTAATGTTTGTTTGAAACATGTACATTGTAATCACACAGAAGGGTTTTGAACATAAAACTTTTTTGGGATCTGAAATCAAATTTAAAATCCTTAATACCAGGAAAACACAATTGAAAATAGAAAATTTTAACAATGAGCTAATGCAGATTCATATGATAACAAATGAATCATAACTTCCAAACAATAACAAACAAGTGGGGTAACAAAGTAACATTCACGTCGTAAATTAAAAAGTATTTTAATCTTAGCAAAGCTCGGCCAGTTCCTATTTAAAATACAGTATATGTTTAATTGCATTGGCTGTTTCTAAGCTGTTACCATCAGGCTTAATGGTTAGTATATCTTAGCCTCGTGAACTGTTTTAGAGCCACTTTGGTAGTAACGATAAAACTAAATGTAACTTTGAGTGAGTTTGTCCTTGATATAGTGCAACGGGTTTAAATCTTTCAAAAACAAATAAATTCCATTAAAAGTTTTGTTAATACATATTTTTAGTTTAAGATACATATTTTCAACGAAAGCTGTTATTATTCAAATATGTGTTTAATTAAATCAAAATTATTTACGAACTTGAAACTCGTCTTTCAAGATACATCTCGGAATATTTTAGATTTTATGAGGATACAATCTAGTTATACCTGTAAAATGAGTAATATTAACTATAACCTTAACTACCTGTTCCATAAATGTTTGGGAATGTCCACTTTCAGTTCGTTATGACGAATATTCATAATATATGCTCAAAAAAGTTAAATTTGGTTTTGTAGTCTTCCCTGGTTTAGTTATAATTGTCACGTTAATGTTTTAAATGATCGTTTAACGTA
Organism: Allygus modestus; assembly: GCA_963675035.1. Classification (NCBI taxonomy): domain Eukaryota; kingdom Metazoa; phylum Arthropoda; class Insecta; order Hemiptera; family Cicadellidae; genus Allygus; species Allygus modestus. Next base: position 427,404,103 of record OY776111.1, read on the forward strand.
TAATAACTTAATTGATCAAAACAAATTGATTAGTAGTCAAACAGTTTAATTTTAAAGGATGGCTAAGTCTTGCCATTTTGTTGTAAATTTTACTAGTCAAATCGCGGATATTGCTTATCGTATACCGTTTAAAACTTCAAACGTTTAATTAGCAAATGCGGACATTATCCAGTAAATCAAAGTTTCACGACCTTCGGATCTGGAATCTAATGATGTCTTCAGATGAGGAGAAACTTAGAACATGACATAATTAGTAGCACAATCCAGGAAAACCTGGAAAAATCGCCGAAAAGCTAAAAAAAGAACTGAGAAAGCAGTCAAAAGAATAACGATTGACTATGGTTTTTTCCCAGCTTTGCCAGGCTTGCGCCACTAATTTTGTTAGTTCTAGGTTTCTTCTCGCCTGATGATGGGATCAGATTCTAAACCCTAAAACGCTGAGAACCTCGGTTAGCGATGAAAAATATCCGCAATAAGTTCTTACCAAATATTATAAACTCACAATTTGATGAATTTAAAACAAATAAATGTTAGAAGTAGATAAGAACTGAGAAAGAGACCCCGTAATCGGCGCTTTTTTCCCATGTTATTCTTATGGGGAGCCGTTTTTGCACCGACGCCAGCTCCCGCCTTACACAAGATTCTTGTACTAGTACCCTTGCCTTAAATACATTTTCCCCATCCTCTATATTTAAAAATTAACTTTGGATTTGTCAATTTATCTAATGCATTAATAAATCCCAAATTAACTATTACAGTCGAATTAAAACTGCCAACTTACTGATTAATTAAAACACACACGCAACGATCCGCACCGCTGCTTGCACACGCAACGATCCACACCGCTGCCCACTGACACACTAACCATGGCAAGGTCGGTCACGCATGTGTGTCAGTGGGCCACCAGCCTTGGCCAGAATTAGCTATGAGGTAATTTCCTGGTTAAATTGAAAATCCAACCTCTCGACGTGTATATAAGAAGCTACCGACAGCACACAGCTCTATTGTTCTACAAGACCTCTCAACAGCGACACGACCTCGAGGTGGCGAGCAACACCGGATGACGTCACCACGCCGAGCATTGGACCTGGGCGTCACGGCTCACCTAACCAACACCACCAGGTACGACGTCTTCGCATCTAGGACTCCGACTATGTTAGCTGATAATGAGGGAGTGTTAGCGACGGTAGTTAGTTGTAGCTAAAGTGTAGATGGTGTCTTCAGCGGAGGACAATCACAACTGATTGTTAATCCATCATTTTTTATAATAATATAATTTTATAATAGATTTTTATATTTAAATTCACATTTGTAAATCATACTTCCAATTCACCATTTCCAAATTAAATTTTAAAATAGATTTTTATATTTAAATTCTCATTTGTAAATCATACTTCCAATTCACCATTTCCAAATTAAATTTTAAAATAGATTTCCATATTTAAATATCCATTTATAAATCATACTTCCAATTCACCATTTCCAAATTAAATTTTAAAATAGATTTCCATATTTAAAATATTTATTTATAAATCATATTTCAAATGTAACAGCTGCATTTCCAAATTAGATTTTAAAATAGATTTTCATATTTAAATTCTCATTTGTAAATCATACTTCCAATTCACCATTTACTAATTTAATTCTCCATTTCAAAACTGTAATCGTAAAACACAACTATTGAATTGGGAGATACAAAATTACTAGTGATCTAACAGTCACTCCCAATCACCAAATGATCCTCTTAGGATGCTTTAAGGATATTAGGGCGCAACAATTATCTTACACTTCAAAGTTAAATGTGTTTTGAAAATTATTTGTACTTTGATCAAACTAAATATTAAAGTAAAATATGTCTTGAATTTTAGACTTTAAATATTAAATTATCTGTTCTAATTGAATATGTAGATTGATAGTTTCAAAATGGCAGTTTTATTTATAAAATTATATTGTACAATGTGAAGACGTATCCAGTCCAAACAAACAGTTCAGCTGCACTGACGTTGGTTTCACACATCTATAACTTTGTGTTTTAAATTAAACTTGTTAAAGTAAATATAATTTAAAACCAATGTTAAATGATTTTGTCTAATTTAAAATTAAAATGGTAATTTTTTGAACTCTCATATTCGTAAACTTGTTAAAGTATATAATTTAAAACCATTGTTAAATGATTTTGTCTAATTTAACATTAAAAATGGCAATTTTTGAACTCTCATATTCGTAAATTAAACTTGTTAAAGTAAAATATAATTTAAAATTGCTGTTAAATAATTTTTGTCTAATTTAACATTAAAAAATGGTAATTTTTGTTTATAAAAAACAGAGTAATGTCATCTCAAAATTTATCTACACCGAACATGTTGTCCTGTGCAATCTGCTCCGTGCCCTGCTCCAAAAGAAGTAATTTAATCAGACACTATCGTAACATCCACAAAGTTATTCCTAAAATTTGTAAAAAATGCCATCAAATATTTGACAATAGAAATTTTAAAATGCATATGCTAGAGAACCACAATACTTGTAATGTGTGTAAGAGAGTCATCACTCAAACAAACCCCGCCACCACCTACGATGTGACAAGCGACCCTATAATGTGTTTAAGTTTCAAGGTGAGTCCGTGGATATATTAAACACCCTTCAATCATGTCCTTTACCAATAAAATGGATTCTTATTAGGAGAGTGAAATTTATCAAACACACAGTTAGTAAGAATGGTGAATTATTAATTGATAAAGAAACTATTGCTAACTTTCGAAGTTTAACTAATTTATCAATTGAGAAAGCACAATTAAAGACACAAATTGAAAATTCACTTTTAAAAATCGACACATCTTTACACAAATTTCAATCAGAAGGCAGTGGATGGATATATGACCATACTAAATACTGGCAGCTGCATGTTTACAAGTATAAACCCCTAACTCCCAAGTCATACATCCCCACACCAGAAAATATAAAATCAAAACACGCTGTTTTAAATATTAAAAATAGTGATAATAAATGTTTTTTGTGGAGTATTTTAGCAAGCTTAAAACCAAGGAATTGTAAACATGCAAATCAAGTATTTTACTACGAACCCCACATAGGTCAGTTAAATATGTCAAATATAAAATATCCCGTAAAAATATCCGACATTGATAAATTTGAAAAACAAAATAATATAAGTGTTAATGTATATGGAATTGAAGGACAATTAATATATCCATTGAGAATAACTAAACTAAATAGTAATACGCACGCAAACCTGCTGCTTTTACAACAAAGCCGCAAATCACATTACTGTTTAATTCGTGATTTTGATAATTTAATGCTACGGTCTACAAAACACAATAATAAGAAATATTTTTGCAAGTTCTGTTTGCAACATTTTTACACTAAAGATATATTGGAACGTCACATAACATATTGTAAAACCTTTGATCCCCAAAGAGTACAAATGTCTAAAAAAGATACATTACAACTTACGAATTACAAATATCAACTTAAAGCTCCCTTTGTGATTTATGCAGATTTCGAATGTTTTATAAACTGTGGCAAACACACCCCGTCTGGATTTGCTTATGTTGTGGTGAGAGATTCTAAAATTATTTACGAAGAGTTGTACAGTGGTGAAAATGTAATGGATGAGTTTTTCGAAAAGTTATTTAAAACTTATGACTTTATTAAAAGTCAGATGGGAGTATATGTTCCCCTTGTAATGACTCCAGAGCAAGAGACGCTATTTCAAAACTCTACACGCTGCCACATATGCAGCCAGCCGTTACTGTGTGATAAAGTGCGTGACCACTGTCACTTAACAGGTGAGTTCAGAGGGCCCTCCCATAACTCTTGTAATTTAAACTATAAAGTAACCGAGAAAATTCCAGTATTCTTCCACAATCTTAAAAACTATGATGGTCATTTATTAATGCAAAACTTAGGAAAATTTAATCGCAAATTGAATTGCATAGCCAAAGAAATGGAAAAGTATATTTCATTCTCTGTTGATGATTTAGTATTTTTGGATTCCTACAACTTTCTATCCCTTCCCTTAAGCAAATTAGCTTCCAATTTAAATACATTTAGATTTATAGACAATCTACTACTACAACGTAAGGGCGAATTTCCGTACGAATACATGACAGGACCAGAAAAGTTTTTAGAGCCTCTCCCACCCATAGAGGCATTTTACAGTAGTCTAACTAAAGAATGTATATCTCCTGCACAATATGAACATGCTAAAAACGTATGGAATCATTTTAATATAAAGAATTTAAAAGAATATCACGATTTATACCTTAAAACAGATGTTTTGTTATTGGCTGATGTGTTTGAGACATTTAGGGACTTATGTTTAAAGGATTATAAACTCGACCCTGTTCATATGTACTCATTGCCTGGACTAACATGGGAGGCATGTCTTAGAATGACCGGCATAAAATTACAATTATTTCGTGACATTGACATTCATTTGTTTATAGAACATGCCATTAGAGGCGGTGTAAGTATGATTTCCACGCGCTATGCTAAAGCCAATAATAAGTACATGGGCGAATATTATGACCCAAATCAAGAAAGCACCTATCTTGTATACTTAGACTGTAACTCGCTATACTCTACAGCAATGTGCGAGTCGTTGCCCGTCGATGGCTTTAGATGGACAAATGAGAAAGATTATAAATACAATCAAAATGAAAACTTTGGATTTATTTTGGAAGTTGATTTAAAATACGATAAAAGTTTACATGATTTGCATAATGACTACCCGCTCGCACCAGAAAAAATGAATGGAAAATTAATACCAAATTTAAATGACAAAACTAAATATATTTTACATTATAAAGCACTAAAAAAATACGAAGAACTGGGTTTGGTAGTTACAAAATACCACAGAATTTTAAAATTTAGACAGTCGAATTGGCTTGCACTCTATATTAATTTTAATATTGAAAAGCGACAAAAAGCTAAACATGATTTTGAAAAAGACTTTTACAAACTGTTAAATAACAGTCTCTTTGGTCGAACAATTATGAACCAACGTAAGTTTCGTGATATACATCTTGTAGACGAGTCTAAGTTAACAAAGTACGTTACAAAACCAAGGTTTGACTGTAGCAAAATGTTCGATAACAATTTGCATGCTGTACATTTAAATAAATTAATTGTAAATTTTGATAAACCAATATATTTAGGAATGACCATTTTGGATATCAGTAAAGTAATAATGTATGATTTCCACTATAATTATATGTCAAAATTTAAGAATAAAAAGTTCTTAATGACAGACACAGACAGCCTTCTTTATTCTATAGTAACAGAGGACTTTTACAAGGAAATACAATGTGACTTGGACTGTTTCGACACCTCTGCATATAGTAAAGACCATTTCTTATACTCTGATAAAAATAAAAAAGTTACGGGCAAGTTTAAAGACGAATTAAATGGTCAAATTATGTATGAATATTGTGGTTTAAGGCCAAAATTATACTCTTTCATTCCTTTACAATGGTTATACGAAAAAGAAAATCAAAATGAGCTAGAGGTTAAAAAGGCAAAGGGAGCTGACAATGCTACAGTTAAACATCTCTTAAGACACCAACATTACTTAAACTGTCTTGCAACCGGGGAAGATTACTATGAGAATGTTACAAGAATTAAATCCACAAACCACCATCTTCAAACATTAACGATGAACAAAAAGGTACTCTCTTTTGATGACGACAAGAGGTTTATTCTGGATGGCATCAACACTCTTGCCCTTGGTCATTATAAAATTGGTCAAACATAAATCTATATTTCCCATTATTCTTTGGCCTTTCCTTGTCTATTACAAAAAAGCCATATTTAGACCCGTCCCAGCATTGATGGCAGAGATTTCTAAATTGGTTAAATGAAAAATCATTTCCCACATGATTGTTATACACATGTTTTAAATTTAAATCGTCTTGTTTAAATAATATTAGGAAATTAACATTGTCACGTAAATGTTTGTTTACTTTACTGTAAGATTGACACAAGTAAAAACTGTTAATATTTTTGTGTCTGCCCATTGAGAAAAATTGTGTGATATTTGGACTATTTATGTCGTCAAATACAACTATTGAGTGTGATTCTACATAATTTGGTGTGATTTCACAGTTTGAATATGTGTGTAATTTAACTTCATCACACAGACGGAATATTTCAATTATTTTTTTATATTTTTCTTGTTCTAAAGATTTGGATATTATATATAAATTTGTAAACTTTAATCCTTGTTTTTTTACAATTAAGTTATAAATTACAACGGTCTTCCCCGAACCACTGGGCCCTATTATAAGACAGCGAATATTATTAGGAAATAGACCCAACTTCTTTGGTGTATTTTCTTTATGTGCTATTTTAAATTTGTTCTTTTGTTAAATAAATGACATTTTTTATATAATAAAAATGGCAAAGAGAAAGTGTAAAAAGGTCCAAGGTAAGGGATTATTCTTAAAGCCATATAGAGGCCGTGGCTTGTTAAATACCCTTATAAACAACCTTCCTTTCCCTCTCCACATACCTGGAAATTATAAATGGTGTGGACCTGGAACTAACGTGCGTGAAAATTTAGCCAGAAATGTACCTCCAAAAAATAAGCTAGACTCTTATTGTAAAGAGCACGACATATTCTACATGAATAATCCTGATACAGCCGCCCGGAACAAGGCAGATATGAGATTAGCGGACCAGGCTTGGACTAGGGTTTCGGCAAAGGACGCCAATCTGGCCGAAAAAGCAGCAGCTTATGCGGTGACAAATTTGATGAAGGCCAAGGCAAAAATGGGAATGGGATTAAAATTTAATAAAAAAGATGGACAACTTTCAGCTGTTAGAGGCAGCAAAAGACGTGCCTCACTTTCGAGGAGTGTACCTAAAAAACGAGCTAAAACATCTAAGGCCAAAAGTAAGAGAATGTGGAATTATTAATTTAGACAGTGACAGGGGCACACATTGGACAGCATATCGTAAAAATAAAGATGTTGTAATATATTTTGACCCTTTCGGAATACAGCCTCCAAAAGAGGTAATTGAATATTTTGTACCATCTAAAATTTACTATACAACTGATCAAATACAAGATTTAAACAGTTCCATTTGTGGAATTTTATGTTTATCATTTCTGAAAAATTTTAGTTTATAAAAATGGATTCATTTACTATAACATTTACGGGTACAGAGCCAGAGTTGAAGCCGGTGTTCTTTCCTCCTATAGAATTAAATGGTGATTATGTAATTGGACTGGTAGATTTTCAAAGTTATAATTCTATATTTAATGTTAAAAAACCTCTAAATACTTTGACATATTACAAAATGCACAAAATTACAACCCCAAAAGGGGAGGTCACAATTGACGAATTAAACCGGGCATTAGCTGGTAAAGTTGAAGTTATTATACAAAATAAAGTAGCATTAATTAATACAAAAGTCAAACTTATATTTTACAAAGGGCTAGTACCAAAATTAAATAAACTTAAAGACACAAAATTAACTATAGACGAGGGTGAGGATGTGTATTATTACGATCACAAAGCTCCAAATGTAATTGAAATTGCTGAAGGTACATACGAAGTGTTTGAGCTTGCGAAGGAAATTCAAAAGCAACTCCCAGATTTTGTACTTATAGCCGATAATAAAACTATGAAAGCCACATTACATTCTAGCCATGTGTTTGATTTTACAAAACCATGTTTAGGGTCTGAATTATTGGGATTTAAAGGATTTTCTACTCCAGATATTGCGTTTAAATCTGTAAATAAAATCAACATAAATAATGTAAATGTGATTAGAGTAAAATGTAATATTGCGAATTGGTCTTATTTAAATGGTGACAAATCACACACCATACACAGTTTTTACCCAGAAGCTCCCCCCGGCTACAAAATTATTGAGGTTCCCAGAAATATTATATACTTTCCTGTAAATAAGAGAAGTTTAGATGTTGTTAGCATTACATTTGCAGATCAACACGACAAGTCAATTGACTTTAATAAAGAAGAAACTACAATTACTTGTCATATAAAAAAGATATGAGAATTTACAAGAACGGGCTGAGTGTGCAAAATGCCAGGTTTCTGCGATCAATTGGGTTGAAGTTAAAATTTTCTATTAATAAAAATGGAAGATTTTCTAGACGTTACAGGAAAATTCCAATACGACGATAGCGTGGTTAAAATTACAAATCACTCCTATGTTCCACACAACACTTTGGCAATAAATAATTCCGATGAAATTCGAATATGCATAAATAATCAAGATTTACTAACACTCCCATGTAGGAGTTATCTGTATATTAAAGGAGAAATATAGAATCATGATAAAGGACATTTTATAAATAATGCATTCGCATTCTTATTTGACGAAATTAGATACGAAGTTGCTGGTAAAGAAATAGATATTGTAAGAAATCCGGGAATTTCCAGTCTTATGAAAATATTGTGCTCTTACAATAAAACAACTAAATTGTCAAATGTAGCATTTGATTCTGATGAAAATTTAAAGGAGTTCCATAAAAGCGGCAAGTTTAGTACTTGTGTCCCGTTAGAGCTGTTAATGGGTGTGTTTGAGGATTTTAATAAGGTTTTAGTAAATGTTAAACAAGAATTGGTGTTGAAAAGATCCAAAAACGACTTAAATTGTATATTAACAACATCTAATGCTCCAACTGGTGTCGATCCTATTCCTAAAATTACACTTAAATCGATTCAGTGGGTGATGCCGCATGTGGTACCATCTGATGGGGAGAAGCTTCAATTACAAAAGATGTTATTGCAAAATACAAATTTGCAAATTACATTTAGAAGTTTGGAGCTACACGAACTCCCATCATACCCCGAAACCAAGAGACATACATGGTCAGTTAAGACGTCTTCGAGTTTGGAGAAGCCCAGGTTTATTATATTTGGTTTCCAAACTGGTAGGGACAACAGTGCACGAAAAAGAACTGATGAATTTGATCACTGTAAATTGAAAAATCTCAAAGTGTTTTTAAACTCTGAATATTATCCTTATAGTGATTTAAATCTCGACTTTGAAAATGGAGATGCCTCTAAAGCTTATGAGATGTTTGTGAGGTTTAGGGAGAGTTACTACAAAACCGTCCCCGATCCTATGTTTAACAGAGCTGACTTTATAAAGAAATATCCTCTAATTGTAATAGATTGTTCTAGGCAGAATGAATCAGTCAAAGAGGGGGTTGTAGATATTAAATTAGAAATTGAAACTGCAGAAAATGTCCCTTCAAACACATCTGCATATTGCCTAATAATACACGATAAAGTGTTTGAGTATAATCCTTTGACAAATGAGATAAATAAAATGTAAATAAAATGAAAACAAATATTCAACAAGAATTGGTAGAGTCTGCAAAACAAATAAGAGAAAAATATAGGGCGTTAAAACGTGGTAAATTTCTAGAGGCTGAAGAGAGGTTCCAAACATTCCAACCGTTAATAGAGCCTTTGCAAGAATTAAAAAATTTAGCCACAAAAACAGAGAGGCCAGTTCTCCCAATGATTTTAGAAAAGACCCCGTCTAGAATACCAAGAATAACACAAATAACACCACACAAACTAGATTTTGGTCTTTTAGCATCAGACTATTTAGGAAATTACCTTAGTAGAAGTAGTATGACAGACACCACAATGGTATTAGGCGAGAAGGAAATAAACTTTTTATTGGGAATCAGGAAGTTCAAATTGCCAATGATGATGTTACAGTTGGAGAAAAAAATTATAAAGGGACAAAGGGATTGTGGGAATTGTTAACTTTAAAAGAACCCGTAAACTATAGTCAGGCTGATTTGCAAAATTATAAAGAGATTTTGGAAGCTACAAATGCACATTTAAAGGGTTATAAAACAGGTGCGGCGATGTCAAGTAATAAACACACTAAATATCTTAATATAATTAAACCCCTGTTTAAGACTGTTGGTGAAGGTTTAAGGCAGGTAACTGGTAATAAAATAGACTATGTTTATTGGGACGATCCTAATGAGCTTGTAGATAGGTTAACACTGCTTTGGTTAAGCCGATTGGCGGGAAATTCTGGAGTGGATAATGAGATAGATTCTATCATAGAAGAATTGAGGGAAAGTGGAATTGTTTATTAAATAAAAAGATGATAGATAAATTTTATCGCGTATATAACCCGTATAGTAAACCAGAAGCTAGAAGTTTTAAAGAAACTACTTTAAATCTAAAAGATGATGGTTGGAATGCTTTAAATTATAAAATTAGTAGTGTTAAAGGTGGGGAGTTTACTGATGATGTATCGACTTTGGGGCAGACGTTAACCAGAAAAGGTGATGCTTTTGTACAAGGTAATACTAAATATAAGTTTTTAGAATCCAAGAGTAATAATTGGAACGCTAATAAACGCAAAATTACTAATGTTAAACGAGGTGAAAGCGCAACTGATGTACCCACATTAGAGCAAACTTTAATAAGAAAAGATGGTGTCTTTGTACAAGACAAAAATAATTATGAATTTTTGGAATCGGAAAATGGTATTTGGAATGCCAAAAAGCGAAAGATTAGTAATTTGTTGGCTGGTAAAGAAAGCGATGATGTTGTAAACGTCTCTCAAGTACCAAAAATGGATCTAAACTTTTGGGATTTTAATAATAAAAGGCTAGTTCGTGTTAAACCCGCTGTTGATGAGAACGATTGTGTTACAAAACATCAGACTGTGACTTTAGACGGTCTTAAATTTGATGGTAAAAATAAGCAATTAACAAACATTTTACCTGGAACATTGCCAAATGATGTGGCTGTTGTTAAGCAAATATTAACAAAAGGTGAGAAAAGCATAATAAAACAGGGGGATAAATATTATAATGTATTAACATTAGATAGCGATATGTGGGATGCAGAGGACAAATTAATAAAGAATGTACCTGAAGGCAAAGATAGGAGTGATATTTGTTTAATGTCGCAGGTTTTGAGGTATGACGATAATATTAAAACTTTTAGACAAGACAATATTAAATTTGATATTTGTTTAAAATCACATGCTTTAAGGTTTAACAATAAAACTAATAAATTTATGCAAGACAATAATGAAATCGATTTGATGATGTACAATCCTAAATTGTTGGTTGCAGACCCTACATCTTTAAGCGGATTTAAGACTTTAGATGGAGGGGCATATTTGCCAAAAAACTATGTATATCAAAGAATGAGTGATGGTATGTTAATTGGTAGCAATGGAGGTGTTTTTGAAACGACAGAGACTGGCAGATACGTTAACATTAAAAATAAAGAATAAAAAATGGAAAAAATTGCTTACGAATTGCATAAGCCCGCGAGAAAGAACTTTGTTAGAAGGTCTTTTAAGGTGTTGGGTATAAACGAAACTGTTCAAATAGATTTAATAGATATGCGGAATTATGCTAGAGAGAATTCTGGGAATAAATATATTTTAACTTTAATAGACACATTTTCTAAAAAAGCTTATGCTGCTCCACTAAAGAATAAAATTGGATTAGTAGTCACAGAAGCTATAAAAACTATTCTCCCAAAGGGAGTTAAAAATATTCAATCTGATAACGGAAAAGAATTTTTTAATGAACATTTTACCAAACTAATGAAAATTCTAAATATTAATCACTACCACACTTACTCTACAACTAAGGCGGCTATTGTGGAAAGGTTCCAGAGAACTTTAAAGAATTGGTTGTATAGAGAGTTTAGTGCACAGGGGAGTTACAAGTGGTTGGATTTACTTCCAAAGTTAATAAGGATATATAATAATAAAGTACATAGATCCATAGGGATGAAGCCTAACCAAGTAAGTGCTAAGAACTCTAAAGATGTACATGAAAGGTTAGCATCTAAAGTACAAGTTAAAAAGCCAAGATATAAGGTGGGGGATAGTGTAAGGATATCTAAATATAAACATGTATTTAGTAAAGGATATACCCCTAACTGGACGGGAGAGCTTTTTACAATAGCAGAAGTTAAGAAAACAAAGCCTGTGACTTATATTTTGAAAGATGAAAATGGCAATATAATCAAAGGAGGATTTTATACAGAAGAATTGTTAAAGACTAAATATAAAGACATGTATTTGGTAGAGAAGGTAATTAGGAGGAGGGGTGATTTATTATATGTCAAATGGCTCCCAAGGGTTCCCAAGTAGCCAGAACTCGTGGATTTCTGCAAAGGATGTATTAAAATGAATGCAAATTTTAAAAATATGGCAAGGGTCAAAACGAAAATTGGGCCGGTGCAAAAATTGGACAGTTGGCAGTTTTAATTCGACTGTAATAGTTAATATGGGATTTATTAATGCATTAGATAAATTGCAGACAAATCCAAAGTTAGATTTTAAATATAGAGGATGGGGAAAATGTATTTAAGGCAAGGGTACTAGTACAAGAAACTTGTGTAAGGCGGGAGCTGGCGTCGGTGCAAAAACGGCTCCCCATAAGAATAACATGGGAAAAAAGCGCCGATTACGGGGTCTCTTTCTCAGTTCTTATCTACTGTTAGAGAACATTACTTATTTATACATCAAACCTAACCTAACCGGTCCAGAATGTTAATGTTTCGTGTGGATTTATAAAACATAATCCATTACATTATCATCACACAAAGATTCGCCAACTCCTTTATCCAACTTCGTGTGTGTTCACTTAGTTACAGTTAACATTGTTTAGTGCAGCTCAAACACAAGTTAGACCTACAAACAGTTGGGGAAGGTGTACAGTTTAATCTGCAGCGTGAGTGGCCCTCTGGGACTGCGAAGTGTCGCTGAATTATGAAGACCGACGACTCACGGAAATTCAGCGGTTGTGTTTACAGTCAGCCTCTTTACAGTTTACGTTTTTGAGTAAGCCACAAAGTGTTGCTGAATTTAAAACAAAAGCTATCTTTTAGTTTCAATTATTTTAACTAATTTAGGTGATATTTTCGTTCGTTAGAGAAACTGAGAGTTAAATCAAACTTCTGTCTAAATTTTAATTACCGGCACGCTATATCTCAGAATATATTGTTGGATAAAATAATTTGAACATTTTCCTTCTTTACTTATGTTTCTTTACTATTGTATAACATGTTTTGTTAAAGCTTATGAAGAATAATACTTAGTTTTAATACGAAATATTTTTCGGTCCTAAGCAAAGCTCCTACGTTCATCAGCAACGCAGCTTGAGCTATTTTTCGTTCCTCAATTTGCTACGTTGCAGCTGAAGAGGGAAACTTTCAATTTGTTCTCAACTCGCCTCAAACATCGTCAAGTAGTAAGACAAAAACTCTTACTATCATTCACGATCGTCACTTTCATTCAAGAAAAAAGGTACTTTTGACTCAATTATGTTTCAGGAATACTTCAAAATAATTTTTCGTAAAAAAGAGGTTATAAGTTAAATTCCGTAAATATAAAACTATAAATCGATAACCTAATAATTTTAATTCAAAACTTCTAATTTCCATTATATTCATTCAAAATCAAGAACATATTTTCGTCTTAGAAACTGGTGTCTTCCTTTTTTCTACCACCTATTCCAGAGCAAAATAAAGCCTGTGAATGATCCTTTTTCAAGCATGTAATGCTTTTAAATAATGCAAAATTTGAACATTAAAATAATGTTTCCAGATAACTTACAATATACAACTAATCAGTAAGCCTGTTTTCCTGGTCACTTACAAAACTTTTCTTTGTTGAAATGTAGACGTGAAAGAATTTTCACACCGATAGATGCAATAAGATGGTCATTTCAGTTGTAATAATTGCAAATAAAGAATGAATTTGGAACGGAAACCAAGCTGAGAAGTTTAATCTGCAATATAAGCGCTCCTCTGGGGCGTCAACTTTACCATACATTTATGAGACGAACAACCCGCTGTGGACTCGTGGCTGGATCATAAACTCTTTACGGGTTTTAGACTACAGTAAAGTTGCAAATAACTAAAAGGTTATTACACTAAACAAAACAGTGTTTAATAAAACTGTTTAAGCTACATACTATACGATATCCAAGCCATATAAAGTAGATATGAACAAACACCACATAAAACACAAACACAAACTAAGAAAATTAACCTTAACAAAAATAGAGAACTAATATATGGGATATATTATTTAGTGTAATAGGAAATACTGATCTGTATTTTCTGGGTGTATGTGTATGGTTGGGTGATTTTTGTATTGTTTACGTCTGGGTGTTGTTTTCTTTTGTAAGTCATAATTTATCTATATAAATAAAATTATAGTTTTGTCTGTACATTGCTTGGAATTATGAAATTTATGTATATTTTCACGTTTTACACCCTCGGGAAGCCAAAACAAGTCTTATCTCAATTTCTGTCTGTCCGTCGGTATCGCTCAAGGATGGGTTTTTGTTCGCTTTTCACGGGAAAACGGGTGCACTGACATTGATGAAACTTTGTTTCTTTTTTCTGTACATTTGAGAAAGGGTTTAACACTACTTTAGACCACTTAAGCCTTTTTGAAAAAGAATGGCGGTCGATCAAAAACGTGATTTCGTGCGATTTTGGTCTCGTTTTGTTCGCTTTTCACAGGGAAACGGGCGCACTGATTTCGATGACACTTTTTTCTATGTTCTATATGTGCGTTAGAAAGTTTTAGGGGTTAATTGGATTTTTAGAATTTTTTTACACCTTAAGAATCTGCCCTACGGGGTTTTAAAGATCCTATGTTATTCTTAAGAACAAAGAATTTATTTACATTAAACCAGATGATGACTTAAGAATACTTATTCTGTAAACAGATGTTGTAGTTCTTATTCAAAACGTTGAGTGAAGATTGGTAATAAATTACATAAGTATACAGAGATTATATCTAAATAAAATACCCCCGTAGCAGCAAACCTGCGTACTCAGCGAATTTCCAATGCATATATATGTATCTTAATACCACATAAAACCAAATACCAAGTTTCATCAATATACATTTATAAATAAACGATTTATGACATTTTAATTATTCTCCATAAGAATAACATGGCAGCTGAGTATGCAGGTTTGCTGAATAAAGGATCACTAAAAATGGGGTTTTATACAAATATCAATTGAAATAATAAATATATAATACAACAAAGGGGGTGTGAGACAACTGACTGTGTTACTCAAATACCTTTTCCTCTTATGTTCTGTTCGCTGTTATACAACTACTTAACTTAGGTAAAGGAAACAGCTGTTAACAATGGGTAGATATATTGTTTATTAAAGGAATTTACATATGTTTGGACTATTAATTATGTGAAAGGGACTAACAATTATATATTACAATCATAGGGACTTTCTAAAATTTGAATTAATAATTGAATTACAATAATGGTGGCTTAGCTCAATTGGTATGCACAAGGGGTTCTGTCTCAGGGTGTAGTTGATCGTGCCGGCAAAATTCCATAAAACTCTTGATAATTGAGTAAATAAATATTATAAAATAAATTAGAATTGATCTACAAGCCAATGACAAACGAATTTAATATTAATAAAAGTCTAATTAGTGATCTCTAATGAATTTAATGAAAATCACTGCTGGTATAGTCTTTGAGATGCTATAGGATTCAAGATGGTTGCCAATAAACAAAAGTTCTCTAGGCTATATTTAATGTCCTGATATTCTTTCAAAGTTTATATATGGTAATTTTGATGTGCTGTAAAAGTAATAGCCTATTTCGGATTCAAAGTTTATGTCTAAATATTTTAGTAATTCTTGAAGTAATTTATATTGGTGAAGTCTTGAAGTTTGTAGTTAGGCCTACTAAATGAAACAATCTCACCACTTCAGCAACATATTTCTTCGCCCAGATATTATTAATTATTCTTGAGGTGGCCAAATAAGGGAATAAGTAACTGATCTGGGCTCCGGTGACTATAAAAATATTAGACTGTTGATGTCTAAATACTATTTAAAATGGGAAATTTAAATGAAATTTGGGACAGTGCCCTCCAAACATCTAACACAGGTCATGTCTTCTCCAGGAGTCTCATCACCAGGTGCTTTCTCTGTTGATTGTTATAGGGTTCACAAAACACTAATCTTGAGCCCAAAGTTACTTTCTCTGGAGGAATCACATGTTCACTTCTGGTTATAAAAGGATATCAATTTTGAATTTTAAATACTTAGGCTATATATATAAAATATGATCTGAGATAATTGTACAGGATGAATCTTTAAATTAAATAAATGTTAGGTAGGCTATTGTGACTTATAATGAAATATCTATTCATAGGATTAATGGTTAATAACTTAAGTGAAATATTCAGAGGGATGGAAAATTAAAACAATACATAATTATTATATTAAATTATATTGATACATCATTGGTAAAAGTAACGCATGGGGACGAACACGTATCTTAACATATTGAATAATTGGACAGGGCACATATGCAAAATATGATTATTTATTATTTACAAATGTATGAAAAATGTGATGAAAATGTTTACATAAAAAGTGAATCATTGCACAATATAACTCAAGTAGGTAAACCAACATGCCAAATTTTATTAATTTACGTTCATAATTAAGGGAGATAACACGTTACTTATTCCCCATAAGAATAACATGGGGGCTGAGTACGCAGGTTTTCTGCTACGGAACTATTAGCAAAAAATGTATTTTAGTGCAAATATCAATAGACCACAACGATATGAAGCAATATACCACGTTTCATCAGGATAAGTTGATAAATAAGCGAGATATACAATTTTGCTTATTCTCCATAAGAATAACATTGGACAACGTACTGTGTTTAGCACTTTCAATATCTCTGTAACCATTTGACGTAGAGCAATGATCAAAACACCAAATTGTGCACCTTTTTAAGCTAATTCGAATGGAAGAAACTAAAATTTGACTTTTTCAAAAGTTATATGTATAAAACTCAAAATACCCATTTTTGGGGTACAAAACACCCCCAAAATACCCCTTCGGATAAGTCGATCTGTCTGGTTTTCGAACTTAAAGTCATATATGCTGCTTTACACGCTTATACCAAATTTCGTCAAAATCGGATAATTTTTACGAGAGTTATCGTGCTCACGGACATATATATATATATATATATATATAATACAGTTTCAAACGAATGGTGTTTTTGGGGTCTGGGGACCTCAAAACGAAAAGTTATCATGGTCCCGGGCCTAGGTCTTACCATGCCGACTACGGTAATAGCTTCTTCCCTATAGGGGAAATTCGCTAAAATGAAAATTTTGTCTGTACATTGCTTGGAATTATGACATTTTTGCATATTTTCGCGTTTTACACCCTAGAGGAGCCAAAAAAGTCTATCTCAATTTCTGTCTGCCTGTCTGTCCTTCGGTAACGCTCAAGAAAGTTTTTCTGTTCGCTATTCTCGGGAAAACGAGTGCACTGATAAATCTTTGTTTCTTTGTTTTATACACCCTTGAGAAGGTTTTAGGCTACTTTAAACTGCATTACGCCTTTTCAAAAAATAATGGCTTCCGCTCAAAAACTCAAAAACATCCCTCCTTCACTCTGTTCAATCGATGAATAACAGGAACTGATCGACATTTTTTTCTCTGAGGTTCATAAACAGATTAATTTCGAAAGTGCCTTGTGCCATCCTCAAGTGCTTCAATGAAATATTGTAAAACTAATTCGGTTGTTATTATTTTCAAATTTATCTATTATTTAGACATACAACCCGTACGAAGAACCGGTTCACAGCTAGTAAAAAATATAATCAGACTTTAACAATTTTTAATAAACTAGTAGGGTAAAACTAGCTAAAAGAACCACGTCTCTTCTGTGTTGTCCATTATGAGACTGTTTGTTGTATTTGTCTTTGTGTTATTAATGTTGAAAAATACAAGTCATATATTAAATAGGATATTTTCAAACTCTGTATACAATTTCAGGACGATATCCTGGACGTAAAGTCAAATGTAATATTCTTTATTTAAAACCCATTGTTGGTGATGGCGAGTTAATGTTAATTAAGAGATTGTAGTTACCAGAAATTTTCCATCACATATTGATAGTGAAATGAATCGAAAATGTCTTAAATAACAAACTTAATATGTATTAAAATATGATCTGTCCAACACCCTTATCTGTACTTGTGTTTGCATAACAATCTTACTTAGAGTTATATTTGTTTACCAATAGTATTTTATATTAATAATTAATTATTAGTATAGTAAATAATAAATTATTTAGGTTTACATTAGGGCGTAACATTATGTTATTTATTTAATCCAATTTTCATATGTGGTTTTAAAGTATCTAACTTTTGTTGTTTCAAAATAGCAGCAATTCGTATCAATTATTGAATCGAAAAATAAACAGGTAAAATAATAAAACTATAACTTGTTTAAAAAATATATTATAAAAATAGTTTTAAATTGTAGTGTATGGTGTAATGGTTTACTTGATATGTTGTTGAAGGGGCGGATTCAGAGATCGTCACACGTCAGCCGAAGCCCATTGTGTGTCCCTAGTACGTTAGTTCGGTAAACCAATACCAATATTATAAAAATTGGAAGATAAAATAATAATTAACTTTTGAGTTTTTGCAGATTTTATGAACAAAACGTGGCCGTTTTATGAAGAATGAGGTACATTGGCTATGTGGGGCTCCACCTCATGCTTGCATTGTCATGCGGTGCACAGGCGCAGTGCGACTCTACGTTCCCCTCCGACATTTCTGTGGTGTGGATCCGGGAGCAAGACATCTGGGCCCTTCCCCACACCTAGCATTGTAACAATGAAGGCAAACTTGTCAATTACGAAAATTAACTGTTTGCATAAAACTTGACCCTCTAAAAATACCTCATGCATAATTTTCTTTAAATAGAAGCTTGAACTAGCTAAAGTATTGAACTGTATTTATGATTCAAAACTAACTAATTCTTAACTCTATCTTTTATTGTGTTGATTCAAGTTTATAATTTTTGCTGCTTTACTATGATGTCTGTTATTTTTTCTTTAGTTAAAAGGTAATAAATGTAATTAATTTAATTTAACTGTATAACAATGTTAACAATTTTAAAAAGGTAACTGAAGAGTTCAGTACTGTATAATGAATTATTATATCCGCTCAATCCATGCGGCATTTATTGATACAATAGTTATTTAATCAATTACTTGTTTTTCTAAAAGGTGTAGAGTTCATATCTTCACAATGTCTATATTTCTATGTATGAGAATTAAATGCTGTAAATCTCTCATGCCTTAAAAATAGTTAAAGAATTTTCAACTTCTTTAGATAACATCGACCTTGTCTAAAAACAGAAATTTATTAGCTACCTTATGTTTGCACGCCATTATTGTTTGTTCTGCACCCTAGAATAACATCCGAATAATTGTATGTTCAGAGGTTTTATAAACATCGTGTAGTAAATTGTAACATGACTATAATCATTAACATACAGCTTCAAACAACTCTTTTAGTTCATTTTCAATGTGTTTTTAATACATAATGCGAAACAACAGTTAAAGTACTATTACGAAACAACATACTACCAATATTAACTAAAAAAATACTCATTCCCCCTTAATTTTTAAAGAGTATAAACTATACATTCTAGTGAAAATGTATTGTAATATAGAAAAATATTGTAATACTAACATACAGTACGTGATGCACTGACTATGTGGGGGCGTATGTTTTCACACATGGCTATAGTTCTGTCTATGGTGTACCACACAGACGCAGTTATAACTATACCTATATAGAGTTCCAACTCTGCATTTGGAACTCTTTAGTTTAAGGGAAATTCACACCTCAGAAAAGTCTAAGGACCCATTTACGTGGTTTGACTTGCTCTGGGAGTAAGACGTTCCTTTCTCACCCATCTAACATTATTACAATTACGAAACACCCGTCTTCCTCAAAGTAATTATTTTCAATTACACTCACATAATAGTATTCCACCTTATTGTATTTAACGCTAATTTTTAAGTCAAATTAATTAGCAGATTTTAATTTAAACCCCTTTTGAGACTATTTTTTACTGTTAATGATCATTTATTGGTACTTAGGATATTCCGTTTCTTGACTGTTTAAATTATCAAAGTACCAAATACCAAAGAGGTGTTGAAGAGGTAGAGGGAGGGGTCTCTTCAACACTATACGCCTGTTTTTTTTTTTTAATTTAAAATGTAAAATATCTACATTATTTACAAAAATATAATCAGACTTTAATAAACTTTTTAATAAATTAGCAGGGTAAAACTTTCTAAAAGAACCACGTCTCCTCCTTGGACGATTATGTGTTTAGTACGTCAGCACAACGACATGATGCACATTAGAGGAGATTGTAAAGTGAGCTATATCGGTTGCGGATATTGTCGTGCAATGTAGACGACGGTGTTTTACATGTCATTTTCCACATCGCGAATGTCGTTTATATTTCGTTTAAATTCGTGCTATTGTTGAGGATTGAGATTTACCTTCAATCTGAATCTTAAAACAAGTACGCAGCGTACGACTTTTAAATTTTTCATAGAGGTAAACTTTTTTGGTTATAAAGTTAGACGTTTATCTTTAAAAACTGTTATATTAAAAATAATTTGGAATTTGTAATCTGAAACTTAAATTTTGATACTGATTTTGACATTCTGTCATTAGGATCGATGACAATCAGTGAAACCGGTAATCTCAATTTCTGTTGTCTAGGTTTAATTATCTCTAAAATCATATCTAATATACTAACAGATATAGAATATTGCTTTTAACATGTTCGGCTTTAATTTAAAGAATAAACGTTGCAGCAAGCGTAATGCAGTATGTTGCAGACATTTAAGTTGTGTGTCACTTTTGTCAAATACCAATGTGTGTTTTGCGTCACTCAGTCCATCAACCATCTGCAATATGTTGGTATTTTAACATAGCATTTGCAACTCAGGCCCTTTTACAATGTAAGGAACACATGTTAAAATGAGCATGTTGTAGAATACGGCAGATGTTAGTGTGTCAGCTTGGTCACGTATTAATCTGTAATTAGTAGAACTCTGTAAACTAACCACATATCAGCTGTTGGTCTTGTAATGCAGCATTTGCAACTCATTTTTGACTAAAGTATAAAGAGTAAAAGGAACAGCGAGCTTGGTGCAGTTATGCAGCAGATGTTGGGAGTTGTGTGTCAGTTCAGTCACGTACTAATCTGTGGTTAGCGTCGTCGCTCCGTCAACCAACCATGAACCATCTGTTGACCCTGTAACGCACCACATGCAATTTGACTACGGTTTAATGCATTAAATACAAACTTTTTGTAGCATTTCATAGTTTTTCTTCAACATTGTAGCACATATTATGGGTGTCACAATATCAGAATCAAGTACAGAGTACATGACTACGAAATCATTCCTAAGGTTACGGCCACGCTAGGCGACCTGCTCACCGCAACTGAGTACAAATTCAAGAGCGTAGAATCTAAAGGAGGCGGCCACGCTAGGTGACCCGCGACCAGCGGCAGCTAATCGAATGCGACTGGTAGCGTTTTCTGGTCGCGGCGACAAATACGTTCCCCAAGTTGACTTATGGAGCCGGCCCCACTTGACGGCAGGTCGCGCTACATGTCAATATCCCCCTTATTTTCTTTATCCATTTCCTTTGTTGTTTTTACGAACTAGTTCAGTTTCGTCAGTGTCAGTGGTGCTTTTTCTAGTTTACACAATTATTAACGAAGCCGTTAGACTCCGATAATTTTATCGACGAGGTAAATGTGCGAAGACTTCATTGGGATTCTTAGTTAAGAATTATTTTAAGACAATGGCATAGTAATATAACACTAGCTGGTACCCGACGCGACTTCGTTCGCAAGATCTTTCTTAATTATCGTCGATTCATGTTTTCCAGCTGGTAAAGATATTCTTACTAATGAAACTCTATACTTTATATTGTTACTTTCCTCCATAAGAATAGCATGTTAACTATGAAGTCCAGTGGCGCGAAGTCCATAAGTCCTATACGATTTTGATTAGTGGCTATAAATACTTCTACGGACATCCTGAACGACCATGCAAAGTGTCATCGCAATTGGATCAGTGGTATAGGAGCGCATAAAGAACAAACAGACAGACAAACATTGATTTGTAATATACAGATTACGGACTTGCCCTTCAAGTAACGGCTAGACATTCTACAGGTGAGATTGGAAGGTGAAATTTAGTTACCTTTTTAACTGTATCGTTGTTAGTGTACGACAGGAGTTCATCAAACAACACTGCACTCATACGAAAATCTAAAAAAATTACTTTATCATCTATGAGAAATGTCATTATAGTGTGAAACTGTCCGTGTTTTAAACGAATTGCGTTCATCGAATGAGCTCCGAATCAATATTTTCCCATTTTTGTTTTTCAACACTGCATTCATTAGCATCAAATCCTCCTCATTCACGGGAGACATCTCGATAACTGCGACTCTGTAGCTGTCGTCTTAATGTGGCACCTCCCCGCGACCTGGTCGCGAATAAAATAGGCGCGGCGACCATGTCGTGGCGTCCAGGTCGCCTAGCGTGGTCGTAGCCTAAAGAGCATATATATTTAGCGTGTTCATGAAAATATCAAGCCTGCGATTTTAAGGGAAGAATAACATGTGTTCCAAAAGCCACTGCAAAGCAGAATGAGGTAGACATTTTAGATTTTTGTGTAAGTCACGTCCAAGCCTGAGGTCAGGTATACTCTGCCTGTCTAATATTCACTGGCATTGTTCACTTTTCAGTATTTAAACGTAATCTATTTACTTAAATATTGTTCTGTAAGGGATCTGTGCCACGAAATATTTCGTGAAACAAGAATAGGTATATTAGGATCGGAACAAGGTTCGCCCTTTATTGTCAAATTAGCATACACATCTTGATGGAAAAATTTTTTAGGCAATATTAAATAATCTTGAAAATACTTACAACTGTTTCCACGTCATTTTATTCACAGTTTCACCCTCATTGAAACGTTGTACTGAGTTAGACAACATAGAAAATTCTTTTAAATCTTAAGATTATACCTTGTTAGTTTTTGGGAGTGACTATTTGTGTTCGAAATTGACGACCGACCTACCAAACACCAACTTAACCTGACAAATATTCTTTTATGACTTAGATAATAAGGTTACATATCTTGTCGTCTTCAATCAACTATGTTTGATTAGATTACTACTTTCGGGGCTAGTATTGTCCTTTATCAAATCTTCATATCAGCATAAAATAAAACATTGTCATCGTCTTGAAGTATTAAACGTTTTCAACAACAAACACAAACTTATACATAACAAGAAATATTAAAACATTTAACAATTTGTATACATTCATTTTCCATGTGTGGCCGGCCGAGCACAAGAGCAGACTTCCAAGCTTGTGTTTATTGTTGAAAACGTTTTAAACTTCAAGCCGACGTTAGTCTCCGTTGATTTGAAGATTTGATAATGGGACAGTACTATTCCTGAAACTAGTAATCTAATAAAACTAGTGGACTGACGACGAAAATGTATGTAGACTTATTTTATAAGTCATATATCAATCCAGGAGGCAAATAACATAAATAAATTCTTTGATGTTTTACTGATATTTAAATGTTAATAAGAATAATAATACATTGTCCGTAGTCTACTACAACCAAAATGATCCCAGGCAACTACTTTCTTGACCATTTTGACTTCTTTCTTGATTCAGGTTTCTTGACCATACACTTTAAAATCATTTTACAACATGTTGTTGCAAATAGTAAGCCACCTATGTTTTCCAGATGCTCTGCTGACATCGGTCTATCTGCTGCCCGTTATCCTGGGGTTCACCACGACCCCCACCCCCACACCCTCGCCCTGCAAGCTCTCGGAGTTCATCTGCAACAAAAACCAGCGCGTCCCCGCCACCGCCTTCTGCAACGCAGTCAACGACTGTGGGGACTCGAGCGACGAGCCGCGCCTCTTTAGTCGTACGTAGCTCTTGATCTTCCGCATGATATCGTTATATTATCAGTTGTTTTTTTTTATTTGTAAGGATTTATTTTATGTATGGAGGGAATTTAAAATGTTTGAGCCAAGCAAAGTATGAAAACACGGTTTTTTTAGGTGTGTATGACAGAAACGTTGGTTAGTTTTTGAGATTTGTTTTATTATTATTTTCTTGTAAAATTTATATTTGTAATTATATCAAGAAAGTAGCCTTTGCTTGTCAAATCCAGTTTTAATAAAAGCCTACCGATTTGTGTATAGAAACTGAAATTAGTTTTTAAAGCCAAAGTTGTTAAATATGAATTTTTACTATTTTCAAAATTACTTATACTTTAAATCTGAGGTTTAATATATTACAGTCTTCATTAAATCGCTGTACGAATTATATTAAATCAAATTTTACCTATGAAATATGTAAATATATTTATTATATTGTATATAAATTTATGTATTTTATAGGAATGAGAATTTTGCAGGAAGTATGAGAGATTATACTTTCGATGTTTGCAAGTGTTCGCGCGTTATGGCAAAGTTTAAATATGCACGATCAACACTTTTAATTTGCTTGCAGTACACTACCTACCTACTGATTTTCTTACTTACATTATGTATTATTGCCTTTAATTTTCTAATAGCAATATTTTTGTTCAAAAAAATTTTTTTTTAATTCTTATATATTATTTTGTTATCTTCTAAAACACATTTATATTTAAGACACGTATTTCGATCACCATTGCATGTCTTGTCTCGTTGTGTAGAGGTTGTGCATGGTTTTCAGATGGCGTACCGAGGTCTGAGGCCGCATGTTTTGTTGCAGCGTGCAACCGCACTTACTACGGCGACCTCGGTACCACGTACGAGCTGGAGCTTCACAGACCCAGGGAGGACAGGCTACCGTTCGTGTGCCACCTGACCATAACCGCGGGTTCCGGGCCGTTTGGGGACATCGTACAGGTGAGATGGGGGGGTGGTAGATAGGATGTAGGGGTCTTGGATCAGGAGGAGGAGTAAGTGGTAAGTGTAATGGGGAGGGACGAAGAGGGGAGGATGATAGTTGTGCGAGTGAAAAAACCTGACCCTGAACGCGGAGTCCGGGCCGTTGAGGGACATAGTACAGATGAGATAGGGCGGAGGGTAGGAGGTAGGGGTCTGGGATTAGGAGGAGAAGTGTAATGGGGAGGGGCGAAGAGGAGAGGATGATAGATGTGCGGGTGAAAAGAGGGTAGCAGTAAGGGGGTAGGAAGGGATTTTGGTGAAGAGGGGCGGACAAGGGGGTAGGACGGGGATCTGTAAACTATTGAGTTCCTGTGGGTAGACGAATATTGAGAAATTAATTAAAAAATAACGGAATAACGGAAAGATAAAATCAATATTTGAGAGAAATGTTAATGCTTGGATCTATTACACATGCATTAAGCTAATGATGTCTATAGTTTATTTTTTTCAAGATAAAACAAAATAAATGTGTTACAGGTGATGTAAACGAATTATATCAAACACAGACTTAACAAATAAATGTAATTGTTTTATCCTTTACTAAGTACTCGCACAAATATGCAAACAATTCCCAGTAATAAATATGTTTATATAAAAAAATCCTAACGAGACAATTTTTTTGTTTCAGTAAATATGATTCATAAAAGTTAACGTAATCTTAAAATTTTAGTATGTTTGGTAAGAATAATAGTTAACAACCGACTAACTCTCTAAACTCCTCTATCTCCCTCAACCCCAGGTGACGTTTGAGAGCTTCACCATCGGCCGCTTTACCTCCTTCCTGACCGCTGGCTGCCCCGACGGTGAGATGCAGCTGTGGGAGTGGCAAAGGCCCCGGATAGGTGGCACATGGTGCGGCACCTCCTGGGGGCCCTCGGTCTACTACAGCGAGACTCAGTCCGTCACCATCTCCCTCACACTGCGCCGCATCTCCAAGGACCAGGATGGATACAACTTCGACTTCCGGTTGGGTTATAAGATGTTGCCCAAGTACAACGCGATCGTGAGATACGGGGTCTCCGGTTCCTGGGTAGGTTGATAATCTGTAGTTGTGTTGTAGTAGCACATTTTTTTCATTGATTAGTTCTTAAACCTAAAAGAAAATTGGTATTAGGAGAGAAAAACTTGGAAATTGGAAGTAGAAAGTATAACATTAGTCAAAGTGTACCTGAGAGAAGAAAGAGCTTAATTTAAAGATTTGTAATACATTAAAACATATAAGTATGCATGCCATATCTTGCTGGTGATTTCTGGTGTTTGGATCCATCTCACAGTTGCTTTCATAATTTTCTTTTATTTCGTAGGCTTATAGAGAAAATTGATACAGAAAGGGTATAGCATATGTTGTAAGGGATAAGGTATATTTTATGTAGTAAATGCATTCATGAAGCAATACGTAAACGTAAACCCATGTAGCAGGTGAAGGCAAATCATCAAATAGAATCCACCATCCAATGGGATAGAGAGGAATGAGCAAAACGAATTGCTACTAATTATATCAACTATTAGAATTAAGGTGCACTTTCACACGCTCAGCCAACAAACACTACATTTAAGAATCGTGTGGAAAATTAAATCAGGATATTAAACCAGCAATCCGGCCTCCTCTGATAATGATTGTCTCTCTAGTACGAAATGGTGGTAGATATTATAGATACTTAGGTAAATTCACGTCACCTGTCATTTTATTAGTGCACTGATACTCAGTTTTCTAATAAAAAGTGTTCAATGGATATTAATTTCTTATCTAAGATTTGTTCTCAATTGATTTATCTCCAGAGATTACAGTATCTAACAAGGTTGATTGTATAACTATTGCATTAAAGTTTTACTTCTTCGATTAATTAATTGAAAACCCACGTTTAGAATTTCTATATTTTAAAGAAAGCATAACCACTCTTTTATTTTTTAAGTCTGACCCTGGAAAAGTTAATCTTAATGCATTTAATAGTGTACTATAAAATCCTCTATGTATGCCTGATAATTAAAAATATTTTAGAACACACATTATCATAATTTATATTTTTGTATACATTAATCTCAACTATACGAAAATCTACCACATTTTTGTCTCTTGAAGTATGCAATATAACTAAACAGTCACTGCCAAAAAAATACATTTAAACGCCGTCTGACTTGAGTTTTTAACGTAATTTGAAGTATACTTTTTTCAAAAATTAAAAAAAGTTAAAATATATCTGCACTATTAATGAAGAAACCCTGGTACCAAACAAAAAAACTGGTAAACTGGCTGAAAAACTGGTATTAACTGGTATTTATTACAGGTGCTTGGTATTAATCTGGTATTGTTAATATATAAGTAACGTACATTAAAACTACTATCAAGCATCTTTGTTGGTCGATAAGAGTAAAAGGAAGCTCTCTCGCAAACCCTCGCTAATTCCTTAATTGAAACTGAGCCACGAACCCTCAACAAAGGGCCTATTTATATTTAATTTGTAGTAAGAGTTATCCAAGGCCAATCGAATTACCTTACGGTTAACTTAGTCTAATCTCTCCTCTAATACGTTTGGTTGGCTCCATTAAATTGTGTTTAGTTAGTTTGCCATTCATACAGTTTTTGTTTTATATTTCCTTTTTACTTTTTTATTTATTTTTTAACCAGTTTCTTAAGGCTGGATTAAAAGCCCAGACGCAGACGTTTCTTTTGATTGATGTGATAACGTACACAGTAACGTAACGTAACAGCTTATATAACTCGTAACATATTTAACTAATCAATCAATTTTATTTATTATTTCTATTAAAATAAAATAAATTATAAAAACATAATTAATAATTATTTAATAAATGCCAACTATATACTAAGCTGTAAACCTAATATTTTCAGTAAGCTAACTTCTTAAATATGACGTTAAACAGTACAAGCTTTTGAAAAAGAAAAACAAAAAACTGCAAGTCCGTTAACCAAGTAAACTTACTTTTTCTGAAAACCAATGGTGAATATTTGTTTTTCATAGAAAATCCGCCTATAGTTATGAAAGCATAGCCATAGAGGTCTCGTATGAAAGCATGACATTTGTACATATTAGTAATATTCAGGCTTGACGGTGGTATAATTTTGTTTTATGTTTAGATTTAATAACGTAAAAAAGAGGATCTCACGGGCCTTTTTGAAAATAATTTCTTACCTAGGCACATTTCTAAAATAACTTCAATAAAAATATTAATACCTTAATTGAATAACGATAAACTATTGTTTTTTTCATTTTGTTAAGCCACGTGGATAAGTTAAATTTCTTTATTAGATACATCCTATCTATTTAGATACAGAATTATACTACTTTTCAATTACATATCTGATACTATGGAACCTGATCTTAAACTAGAACCAAATTAAATAGTATTTTGTGTTTGTTATTTTTTGAGCGATTTGTATTACCAGGCAAGGCAAGGTTTCTATCACCCAACGTGGCAACCTGGTGGGGGATAGATCTATGGAAAGTATCACAGCCTGTGCCTAGATTATGTGGGAAATCGGTAAAACTCAACTTATAACGGGCAGTCCGGGATTTAAACACGAGACTTTCCTAGTCTCAGTGTTGCGCGCTATCACTGGGTGATCTACCTCTTTGAGATTAAACGATCTATTCTTTCTTGATTAAACTATTTTCCTAGACTTGCTGCTCTAAACAGTTCTTATCACTTCCTCCTCAGACCCGTTCACCGACTTCACGAACGCCTCCCTTGCCCCGACGGCGACCCCCCAGCACTACCTGGGAGACCTGATCGGCGGCACCTTCTGTTCCCGGGTGTTCACCGACTGCAACCCCAAGGACTGCCGCCTCCAGAGCCCCAACTTCCCCGGCATCTACCCCCGCAACCTCACGAGCTACTATGCCATTCGGCATCAAGAGGTGAGTACATGTAAAATTAGTTGAGAAGCGAGTTTCAGAAGCCAGGGGTATATTTAAGAAACAAGTAATGAGGGGTTTACTTCTCACAATCACATTTACTTACTTACTCGAATTGGCGGTGAAACTCGTGACAAAATGGAGTACAAAGTTTAAAATGGCCAACGATATTTTTTTAGATCTTTGGTTTTTGCAAGGATTGAATGTCTATAATTTTTGAATTTTTTTACGAATCTTTATTATTTTTTAAACAAGATTGTCAGTAAACGTAACCTGATTATGTAGACACATGTAGTTCAATCAATTTATTCTCAGTCATTTCTATCGTTTACTCAACAAGTGAGAAGAGGTTATGTTTGGCTAAACCACTGGTTATTATTCACCATGTAAGAGTAAAATATGCATTATATAAGTTAGACGTCAATCTCTTGACAATATTTTAAGATTAGGCTAACTAATTGAACAGCTATTTAGATAAAAATTTACTTGCTATCAACTGGTTTTTTTTATTAACATGTTATATCCTGTCATACTAAGGTATATGGGGTTTTCATGGGTATTTTATTATTGATATTACTAGTCTGCCTAGTCATTTTCTATTGTATTATCATTGTCTTAATGTTCATAATGCGTTGTTGTTGTTATATTAATTGTTGCCTTTTATTGTCTATCTAATATGTACTAACAATTTAAATTGGTGAATGATGGTAGTACAAATAAACAAATGAGATATAGAAAAACACTGAAGTGAAACAAGACAAATGTCATTCGACGTTTTGTTGATTCCTACTTTCGTTAAGTGTAGTTAAATATTTAAACTGTCCATTATTTGTGGTTGTCGGACATAATCTACGCCTTCGTGCTCTAGGTCCCCCCTGGCAAGTACGCTCTTATATCTGTGAGGCAGACGAAGGGGCAACTGGTGAACATCAGGAGCCACGCCGCCTTGTACGCACGCGCAGGACAGCAGCCGGAACAGATCAGACACCTTAAGAGGGGGCCGGACCTAGCTCCGCCAGCCGCCCGCGCCGGTCGTCTTTTAACATGGGGCGCTACTACAAATGTTTTATTTTCTAATCTGTCTGCCTCGAAATTCAAAATTGATCGCAGGCCAAACAATCTGTTAGTTGTTAGCCGTACAACTGTATAATCTAAATGTATTGTTTAAAAAAAATAAAACCTAAAATATGTAAATTAACTTTAATTTTTCCCATAAGAAGTTGTGTATTTTTGAATCAATTTATAAAATGACACGTTTACTAAAATGTAAATTTGAAAATGTCATAATAATAAGCATGTTATCGTCAAAGTTCAACCTGAGTGTTTTTTAAATTTTGTTATTTGAATCAGTTCAAAAATAAAAGTTTTAAAAAGGCTTACAAAACGAGTAAGCCAACGGACTGCAACTGGGTTCACTGTCACCCCGACAGGTGGCAGCAACGTCGCTTACCGACCGAATACCCCGTTTCCGCAACTGATTTAGCGCGGCAGATTTGATTCCTCTTGAAATCACTATAAGTAACTAGCACAACAATTTGGTAGTGAATTTTACGTTTATAGCTTTAACCGTTTAAAAAGGGCGGCCATTTCAAGCTTGTAAAACTTAATTTCTTTAAAACAGATTTTTTAAATTATTGATCTGCATTTTAAACATGTTAAATATTAAGCCAAAAACTATGGTACTTTAAAAATTACACAACCCTTTGCAGAGCAATTGCAATTTATATTACTGTAGTAAAACCGTACAAACTCCGAGTAAAGACGATATGATGGTGTTGGAAAAAAGCTTGCAGTTGATGTCCTAAAATATATTTGTAAGGTGTTCTGTTTTGCAATATGTCACCTGTTGTTATCCGAGCCAATCCAATAATTTACGATACATCGTTATAGTAATGCGAAACAAATTATTATCTTGGTTTAAAAATGATCCGTAGGTTATAGTTATGTTTGTGGAGCACTCATAGAACTGTATTAATACACCTATGTGTATATGGTGTATTAATAGAGTTCTATGGGAGCACTATAAACATAATAGAGTTTCCTGCTCGAAGCCTCCCCAAATTGGTTTCGTGGAAAAATGACGTGCTGCTTTGACAACAGGTTATATTCCTCATGCTTCCGATGGTTGTTCGCCTTTATTCACTGGGTGAACTTCGTGTGGTTCGTTTCGTTGTTTACATAGTGAAGTCTCGTTGTGGTTCCGTTTACACCTAGTACGCGTTCATTGTTGGATTAACTATGGGTAAATGTCGAATACCGCTATCGAAGCCTAGGAAGAAACGAAGACTTGGAGTGGGACTCAAACGTCTCTTGGCTGAAAGAAGGTAAGATAACAGTTACCCTATGAACATATTTTAGTAATAAATTTCGGGCTGTCTGACATTTAACAAAAGTTATATATTATTGCTAACTTGTCTTAAACTTATCAGCACAATATAAGAACCCAGAAGACGGGGTGGTTTTGGTATTGTACCTATTTTGCATATTTGAACATTTAACTAATCGAGTAATCCAAAACAAAATGTTGGCCATTTATTCATACAAGAATTGCAAACATTAATTTAGTCATTTATAGTCATAAACGTAATGTTGCTAGACTGTTAGTGTTGTAAACAAATGGAAACGCAAAGGAACCCGCCTTCAAGTTTTTCCTTTCGGCCCACATCATGTATCAGACGACCTATCAGTTATTCGATCATTATAGGTCATAGGTTTAAAACCTACAATTCGCACATTGTGAAAACAATGACACCTGCCCATCAAACAATAGGGGACACACGTCAAAATTGGGAAAAACTGTATCAAAGGTGATTTAATTAATACTAGATATATGATCTGTTACAATAACTCGTTATACATAATAGTTGTTTTTGTTTTTAGCGAATTTCCCCTATAGGGAAGAAGCTATTACCGTAGGTGGCATGGTAAGACTTAAGCCCAAGACCATGATAACTTTTCGGACTGTTGACGTTGCACAACTTGGCAACCCTCTGCACAGAGCGGCAACGCAGGGGTTTTCCCTAGAAAGAAGTATTCAGGGTTGATTCGCGGGAGGAGGGAAGTACTGTACCGCAGTAACACGGCACGGCAGGGCACAATCATTTGGCCAATATCCTCAATGGCTAAAGGTTCAGTCACAACCCATTAGTTGTTGTGGATCGTTATTTGTTCGACTACTCAATCAAATAAAAACCAGGTGTGATCGAAAAAGAGCAAAGTAATGAATATTAAAGAATATACATTATGTGAACTATATGTTGATAAGCGTAAAACTGGTTAACTGCCCTAAAAATGTACCTACAATGTTTTATTTAAGTAGAAATAAAAACATGTTTCATTCGCAATTATTTTTATAAGTTTATAATTTGGAGAAAAAATAAGTAAAACTCGTTACATTCCTTTGCTTGGTTGCCTAATACATCTTTATGAGGAACTTGATTACCGTACTTACTATATTTACAGGACAAAATGTAATATGAGGTACTAAACAAATATTTTATTGTTTATAATAATTTGTTCTACATGCCAATGTAAAATATATTGACTCCTTTCAGGTTATAGCCTTTCAAAAATTATAGATATAATATATTACTTATATACAACTATTAATTACAAATCTTTAAAGCAAAACTGCAGTCAAACGCAAACCTATGAAATTTTTACCAAATACCGGTAAGGCAGATTGATCACGCAGTGGTTCGGCTGAACAGCAGGAGCGCTTGAGCTGAGAGTGGGGAGCCAAGGAACTAAAAGGTGATTTCACATCTAGGGTTAGTCCCCTCTTAAGGTGGGTTTTAAATTAAACGTTATATATATATGTATTTCCAATATAGTACAGTTGTTACATTGTATAGACGGAAAATTTCCCTCACAGTACTAAACGACTGTGCCCGAGGAAGAGTAAATCAAACATAGAAATCCAAAATAATAATTCTTTGTTTGAATATTTGAATTAAAATATATTATATTATACAATTAAATTAGATAAAATTGGACTAAAACCACTATACAAATGGTAGCGGACAAGAGGATTGATGATGCTGTACAAGTATACATAAAGTAATAGATGTAGGAAGGATAAAATTAGTTTTCAAGATTGTACTTATTTCATGTTTAACAAAATAAATTAACAATAAAAAAACCTGAACAGTAAAAATAAATTCTCAGAAAATTTACAATACAAATATGTTCATAAATATTCTAATGTGAGAAGATAGAATATCCAGAGAGAAAATAAAAAATAAAGAATATTGAAGTGTCTGGCAAATGAGTTCGGAGCTTCAGAAGTACATATAACTAAACACTAATTTTCATATACAATCATTGTGACAATGTGACATTTTTATTGCAAGAAAAAGAGAAGCACATGTCTTTCACATTTTAATAACGTCATGCTACAACAGTAGTTATGTAAGTGTAGTGTTTCATGGTTATTTGACATGTTAGTTAAAATTTATTTGTAGGTGTAAATTTCGTCTCTTATTGAACTGGTTCTTGTATGGTAAGTGAACGATTCATTGTGAACGATTCTGTGATTGAACTAGTGGGTGTGTGTGTATGGTTGTGGGGGGGGGGGGTTTGTGTAAATTATGGGTTAAGGGTATTATATAGTTTACTTGAATAGGGGTATTGTAAGATTACTTGGCTAAGGGTATGACAGGGTTACTTGGAGAGGTGTGTGATGGTGTGTTGGTTTTTTGATATGGTATGTGACGATGGAGGGTAATGAGGGAATAATGTGATTTTAAGAGGATATGTTAGTGTGTCCCCTACCTGTAAGAGAAGACTATGCGGAACGTGGAAATGTGTGGGTGCTTTTGTAGGAGCGTTGTGTCTATGTGGAGAGGAGTAAATAGACGTGTACATCACTAGAAAGAGAAAGTAGTGTGGGGGTATGATTTAATTGTATGTATATTTGACCCTAACTTAGTATTCCAATGTTGTGTGAATTTTTGTGTGAGGATTATATAATGAACAAACTCTGTTCACTAGATATTGTGGAGGATAATGGACAGTTCACATTATTCTAACGTGTATACACTCATTGTTCATTTATATTTGCCAATATAACATCTAGGTGATAATCTATATATTTTAATGTGTATAAAATAGTTTTATAACTGGTTTTATATGGGCTGTGAACCCCTTATTGTATCCGTTTGTATCCGTTTGTATCCGTTTGTATCCGTTTGTATCCGTTTGTATCCGTTTGTATGATGTTTTTGGGGTCAACGTTTTTGAAACGGCCGATAGCAGTTGAATTTCTAACTTGTGGGCCACCTTGGATTCAACACCAAGCGAAACCCGCGGGTGACGGCAGGTGGCAGGTGGCGGGTTTGGTTTGTGTTGGGTTTCGCGAAACCTGCGGGTCACTTTGGCATTAAAACTTGTTTGAAAGTGGTTTTATAACAACCAGACGCTTCGTTTGGAGATCCTGGAGTCAAACATATTATTCGTTCAAGATTGTATATTTTTACAAAATAATATTGGGGGTTTATATATATATGTGTGTGTGTGTGTCTGTGAATGCAATAGTAAATACAGTACGTGTATTACAAGACTATATATTTTGAAAACGTGGACAATTAGTTATTAATTCTCAAATTTAAGTATTTATCTAATTTGCTTAGTTTTCTTAAGTTTGTAATACAGTATCATTATACATTTATACTATACCGGGGTTTAAATAAAATCGAATACAGTATACAGCAGCAAACCCGCGTACTCAGCGAATTTCCAATGCATATAAATGTATCTTAATACCAAATAAAGCCACATACCAAGTTTCATCAATATACATTCATAAACAAAATATGACATTTTAATTATTCTCCATTAGAATAACATGGCGACCGATTATGCGGGTTTGCTGAAGGAAGGGACACAAAAATTGGGGTTTTATACAAATATCAATATAACAACTAGGCAAAGCCACATACCAAATTTCATTGCTTTATTTTCATAATTAAGGGAGATAACACGTTACTTGTCCTCCATAAGAATAACATGGGGCTGAGTACGCAGGTTTGCTGCATACCAGTTTTTATTCATTTATGTTCATAATTAAGGGAGACATAGCATTTAATTATTCTCCATAAGAATGGGCTGAGTACGCAGGTTTGCTGCAACAAGGAATAGAAAAAATGGATTTCTATGCTAATATCAATAGAACTTAACTAGGTAAAGTCGTATACCAGTTTTTATTCGTTTATGTTCATAATTAAGGGAGACATAGCATTTAATTATTCTCCATAAGAATGGGCTGAGTACGCAGGTTTGCTGCAACAAGGAATAGAAAAAATGGATTTCTATGCTAATATCAATAGAACTTAACTAGGTAAAGTCGTATACCAGTTTTTATTCATTTATGTTCATAATTAAGGGAGACATAGCATTTAATTATTCTCCATAAGAATGGGCTGAGTACGCAGGTTTGCTGCAACAAGGAATAGAAAAAATGGATTTCTATGCTAATATCAATAGAAATTAACTAGGTAAAGTCGTATACCAGTTTTTATTCATTTATGTTCATAATTAAGGGAGACATAGCATTTAATTATTCTCCATAAGAATGGGCTGAGTACGCAGGTTTGCTGCAACAAGGAATAGAAAAAATGGATTTCTATGCTAATATCAATAGAAATTAACTAGGTAAAGTCGTATACCAGTTTTTATTCATTTATGTTCATAATTAAGGGAGACATAGCATTTAATTATTCTCCATAAGAATGGGCTGAGTACGCGGGTTTGCTGCTACGGGAGCCATTGGTAAAAAATTGTTTAACTACCCATTTATTATACGAATAACTAGGAAATTAGCATTTACGTAAAAACAATTTCCGACACATTGAAGTACAAAAATATTGTACATATTATTTTAGGCCAAATATATTTTAAACACGTTGTAGTAAATTCAATTCCCTACATAGAAATGTATAACACATGGGGAAAATATTTTATTGTACATGTGTTATGTAATAAAATACGAAAAATCGCAACTTTTGTCGAGTAAGACGAATAATTAGTGAATCGGAGATAACTCATGTAAGGTAATTATTTATAATAATATTGTACATATATTTTTGTAGGTTATGAACTAAGGAAAACAAATATGTAATATTGTGGGGAGTAAAAAATTATTACTACCCATTTATTATACGAATAACTAGGAAATTAGCATTTACGTAAAAACAATTTCCGACACATTGAAGTACAAAAATATTGTACATATTATTTTAGGCCAAATATATTTTAAACACGTTG
Source organism: Allygus modestus (assembly GCA_963675035.1). Taxonomy (NCBI): domain Eukaryota; kingdom Metazoa; phylum Arthropoda; class Insecta; order Hemiptera; family Cicadellidae; genus Allygus; species Allygus modestus. The sequence continues at coordinate 427,440,133 of OY776111.1, forward strand.
TAGTAAATTCAATTCCCTACATAGAAATGTATAACACATGGGGAAAATATTTTATTGTACATGTGTTATGTAATAAAATACGAAAAATCGCAACTTTTGTCGAGTAAGACGAATAATTAGTGAATCGGAGATAACTCATGTAAGGTAATTATTTATAATAATATTGTACATATATTTTTGTAGGTTATGAACTAAGGAAAACAAATATGTAATATTGTGGGGAGTAAAAAAATTATTATTACCCGTTTACTATACAAATAACTAGAAAATTAGCATTTACGTAAAAACATTTCGAGAAACTGAAGTACAAAAATCTTGAACAGATTTTCTTAGGCCAAAAATATAATAAACATGTTGTAGTAAATTCAATTCCCTACACAGTAATGTATAACACATGGGAAAAACATTTTTATTTACCTGTCTTATGTATATAAACAAATATACACGCGATACTATGAATGATAGGCCTAACAATCGTCTAACATTATGCTAAAACACTCAAAAACATTAGACTCACTTTCACTTCACCAATTGACTAATTTATCCCTTTCCAGTAATATTTATGCATAAAGATTACTGTTATACACAACCACTACACTGTCACTATAAACTCCGAATTTAGAACAATTTCTGAAATAATCGCGGATAAAAATTCACTTACAAAGATGTAGGTTATACTTGAGGTTCATCTGACAACAGCAAGAATCGGCCAAACACCTGCCTAACTGATATTTACTTGCGTTGCTCAAAGTAGTAATAGTGACCAGTGATGCCATTTGTCAAAACAAAATTATTCTACGTTTCTTCTGCTACAATTTGACACAACTATTGACTAGTTATAAAACTTCCTATATATATATTTACAGCGTTTCATAATGGTCGCCGGGCGACCATTGGCCATTTGTCAGTTTTGGCAAAAACTCCTGTTTTATAAAAATCATATGCTCTTTGTTATCAATGTATCGTTCAAATAATTAATACGATAATGTACAGCCACTCTTCTGCTGTCCAGTGGTACCAACCGCAACTCCATAAGACGAAATTTACCCCAGTTCTGTTATTTTGTCCCAGGCCATGTTTGACGAATTTCTACGAGTCAGTTGTAGGTATTGATTTGCACTAAAAAAACCATTCACTTTATATAGTCGTTACGTTCTTATACAACTGCTATATGGTTCATTTATATAATAAAATGAAAGTTCAGAATGTCATCTTTCAAATGGTATATAACTTGTCCACTTTCGAGTTAATTATAAATTACTTTTTAGCATTGGAAAATTCTTGGACCTTAATAGTTGCCCGGCGACCATGGCCATTTTAAGGGTAAGATTGAAATGGTCGCCGGGCGACCATTGGCCACGGCTAGGGTTAATTTATATTCATAAATAAGTGAGACATAGCATTTTAATTGTTCTCCATAAGAAGACAGTGGGGGCTGAGTATGTGGGTTTGCTGATACGGGAGCCTTTGGCAAAAATCTTTTTTGAGCAAATATCAATAGACCAGATAAGGCCGTATACCAAGTTTCGTCAGTATACGTTCATAAAGAAGCGAGATATAATTTTGTTCTTATTCTCCATAAGAATAACATTGGACAACGTACTGTGTTTAGCACTTTCAATATCTCGGTAACCAATTGACGTAGAGGAATGATCAATACACCAAATTGTGTGTTTTAAGCTGAATGTAATGGTGAAAACTAAAATTTTACTATTTTAAAAATTATATGTAAAGGGTTCAAAAACCCCATTTTTGGGTACAAAGCCCCCACCAAAATGGTATCAATATTTTAAAATTACTCGAGTCACTCTAACGCCAATTTTAAACCAGCAGGTGCGAGGCCAGCCGTGGTGGTGGAAGGAATCTATTATGTAATCCACTCTAACCATTCTCAGAAGTGCGCCTAATGTGACCCAGTGTGACCGCCAAACGCCAAGCAAAATCGCCGTCGGGTGATTAGTTTTAGAGTACAGTATTATATAATCATATTTTGTCTGTCGTCGGCCGCTGTGAGTCGGCTGCCCGGCCCGTGTGAGTGGGGGGGGGGCTTGTAAACCCGTTTCCAGTTTCCAGTGGGTTAAAAGGGGCCCCACAGTTTGGCCAGTTCTCACAGTTAGATAATACCAAACCATCGTCGGCGCCGTGGTGAAGATTGCGCCAAGAACATCAAATTGACCTCGCTGCGGTTAAATAGGGTGAGTTATTTTAATTTTGTTAAGGCCTTGTTACACATTTTCACAGAGTTAATACTCTGAGAGTTAACTTAATACATTCTTTAAGTCAAGGTAGTATAATAACAACCAGCAAATTGTGTTGAACCTATTAACATTTATTACAAAGGAGTTCTGTGTACTGTACCGTAATTACATTTGATACATTAATTTAATTATTATAAAATATAGAGTTTTAATTTAATTTTTGCCAATATTTTAAAGGTTCAAGAAAACTCGGTAAGCCAGCAACGTATGCAAGACTGAATGATTGTGATACGAATGATTGTATGAATGTAGACTAGAAATGTCAATATTTAGAAGTGTCGTGGCTAAAGAATCAGTCTTAGTAAGTAATAAGGCTGGAGGGTCCGTTACGTCATAGTATTAATTTTTTGTTATCCTCTAAAAAATGGGGCTGAACGTTGAACACTGTAAAATCGTTAAGTTGGTTTTTCATAGAATATATTAAGTGTTAGTTAAAAATAAATTAAACTGATCTATAATCACAACTATTTTACAGCTTTTAAATATGAAATACGATAGTATAAACTAATCATGACATATGATAATACTGTACTATTCAAAAGAGTCGTTCCAATTCAATTTGGCTTATATAAAATGTACTATTAAAAGTAATAATGCATTAAATCATTTTACATTGAACTTATTGTTAATAACATTACCAGTGCTTTTGAGATATATAACATTTTAATTATTCTCCATAAGAGTAACATAGGGACTGAGTACCTGGGTTTGCTGCTGCGGGAACCATAGGTGAAAATTTTTTTGTGGAAACAACAATAAACCACAACCAGATTAAGCCATATACCAAATTTCGTCAGTTTATGTTCACAAATAAGCGAGATATACATTTTTTCTTTTTCTCCATAAGAATAACATTAGACAACGTACTGTGTTTAGCACTTTCAATATCTCGGTAACTAATTGACGTAGAGCAATGATCAAGATACCAAATTGTTTGTTTTTTTATGCTGAATTCAATGGTATAAATTAAAATTTGATTTAAATTAAAATTACATGTGAAAACCCCAAAAAACCCATTTTTGGGGTACAAAACCCCCCAAAAATCCCCCTCTGGGTGGTGCTATTCGTCTGGTTTTCGAACTCGTTCAAATAAATGGTACTTTACACATTTGTACCAAATTTCATTAAGATTGGACCCTTTTTACGAGAGTTATCGTGCTTACGGACACATTTATATATATAAAAATTTGAACGAATAGTGTTTTTGGCATCTGGGGACCCCAAAACAAAAAGTTATCATGGTTTAGGGCTTAAGTCTTACCATGAGACCTACGGTAATAGCTTCTTTTATTTTTTTATAAATTGCAGGATATATAAGATCCGCTATAGATCTATATATCTCTAAATAATTCAATTATAATTTAATTAATTATTTTAAATTACTTGTCTTCTGGAGTAGTTCTCCCATTTGTATAATTCAAGTTACAAACCCAACATGTCAACCGTTGAGGAAGCTATTTACAATCGCCACTATGGAAAATTAAAAAAATCACATTGGGCTTTTGTAGATTAAAATAAAAGCAAAAGAGTCATAACAGCTGTTCAAAATCTTTCAGCGAACTCTTAAAGTTATACTCATATAGTTTAAGTACTACCTGGGACTGAGCTTTGCTAGGGAAAGGTCAATCTTGTTTATGACTTGGAGTAGTTTTTCACCATGTACCTAACGAGCATTTTTGAGGTCACAACAGTTGTTATTATAATGTACCTTTGAGTCATTCTGGATATGACCACTCTACATGTAATCTTCATTCAAAGGTTTTATTATCTGATTTTATGGAACCACATGGAACTCATGTTGTTTATGATTATTAACATGTGGTTTCCTGAGAGCAGAGATTAAAAGATTTGAGAGAAGATTACATATAGAGTAGTAAAATAAATCAAAGGGATATTGAGCTATAAATAACAACTGGAGTGACCGTAAAAATGTAGAACAGAGGCAAATGAGTTATACAATTCTGATTATCAGTAGGGGGAGGTGGTGAAATATGCTCCAAGTCATCTAAACAAACTGACTGGCCTTCCCCCGAGCAAAGCTTGGCCCCCGGGTATCATATACTCTAATATGAGTAAGGTTTGCTTGTATGTTTGCTTGCTTGCTTGCGACACCGATCTCAAAAACGGCTCCAACGATTTCCCTCAAACGTTCAAAATAACTAATTTCTGGGATAAAAATAAGTTCTAGACAGGCCTCATTCCCGGGAAAAATCAAATAATGTAAAAAAACTAAAATGAAAAGTTAAAAAAATTAACATTGGGCTTAAGGAGTTTTAAATCAACACAAAAGAATTTTAACAGCTGTTCATAATCAACCAGGGAACTGTCAAAGTAATACCCATGTTTTTGTTGTAATCTTAAAGCCTAACCACCAATATATCCCTCGTAAAAAATGTATAGAGAAACTTTAGAACGTTATACACAATCGTGTATTTATTAGTTTTTATCTTCTTCAAGTTTTGAGTAATTTTCCATACTGGTACCCAAAGTTTGGAATATGATATATAGTAGAGGGGGAGCCTGGGGTTGATAAAGGTCCACAATTTTAAACAATTTAAATTAAAAATAGGGTTTGTCAAACACAGCTGGCCAGAAATGCTTTCGGTTGAACGGTTGCATTGTTTTAATATGTTCGGCTCCCAGAGCCAGAAGCGGGTCTGCAGTGAAAGTTATCTGCCCGTATACTAATTAAAGATAGGGTGACAGCCAATGCTACAGCCACGGAGAGGCGTGTTGAGGCTTATCAATCAGCCGTTTGTTATCACTCTTATCACGCCCAGCTTCGTCGGAAGTGTGGAACAAGTTCAAACATTCCCCCGCCCTTCGCGTGCCCTTCACATTGGGTTTGGCGAGGTGAACTCATCGTAATGGTTTTTGTAAAACCTCATAGCATTGTTTGTATATAGTGCCCATAAAATTCATATTTTTATTGTTACATTGTTATTGTCACCTTAGCTAAATACCCAAGTAATGAATAGGCAGAGGTTTGTACAGTGGGGCAATCACTGTCTAATTAACCGGCACTGAGAGTGGGGCGAATACTGGAATATAGTCCCGGCCGTTCATACATCCAGTCTCGTGGGAAACGCCGCTGTTTTGTGATTCGTCAGACCGAAATAATTAAATTCGCCAGTGCCAACCTGATTCGCTGCCGTGCTCGGCAGCCATTGTTGGGCAGGTGGAGTGAGAGGGGAGAGAGAGACAGCTAGGCGGGTGTCGGCACGGGTCCAGAAACAAAGGGGAGTTTTTTCTATACCCCCATCTTGTCGAAACGTCGCCGCCATGTCCGGTCCCCCATATTCTGGAATGGGCGCTTTTGTAACCAGTAACCATTGATGTGGGATGTGGGACTGCTGCTCTTAAGAGTGATTTAGTTCCTTCTGTCTTCAACGCCGTTCAAGAAATCCCGTGTTGAGAATCAATATTAAACGTGTTATTACTGTAGGCATATAGAAAAAGAGCGTAATGGAATATGGTGCACTAATTAAATTTGATTTATCTCAACCAACCTCATATTAAACCATTCCTAATTAAAAAGTCCACTTTTAGTAAGTACGGTACTTTAAACGTTTGGTGTATGTTTTATAAATTTAAATATAAAAAACCGGCACAGTGTTCGGTACATGTTGGGTAATGAGGGGTATTTTATTCCCATATAAATAACGTAAGGGGGCCATACACATGTTACGTAACACATTTTATCGTCATTTAAGACCCCCCCCCATGTTATGCACCACAACGCTTGACCACACCCCCCCACTATGAGTTACGCGCAAGATTTAAGCATGTATTGTTGATTTTGGTACGTTTTCTGAAAATTAAAGTGATCACGATTTGTCTAAACTCTGTGAATAAGGTCTTAAATAACCTTTGGAGTATTCCGTAAATGTTAATACTCTTCGCAAAAATGGCCGCCACTTTGAAACGGTTAGAGATAAGTCAGTCCTGTTTTCACCACGATGTTTGTCTGTTAAAGAGCTTTAAAATGGTATAACGTGACCCATGTTGACACTTGAAAATTCCGAGATTCGAACTAGCGACCCCCAGTTTTTGGTACACGCCGTATTTTAAACAAGTTAAAACTATTTTTACGTTATTCCTTGGGGTCTATTTAGTGGGAAATAATTTTATTTCATCCTTCTAGGTTAAGTGGTTCGTCTGTAATTGGTTTGAGACACCTTACGTAAGACCCCCCGTATTTAACGTACGTTAAAGCTAGATTCGGAAATGCTTAATCTACACAATAGCTATAATAATATCCTAAATTTAGCGAATAATAATTACTAACTCAATATACTAGAGACGTAAAATCAAGCAAATTTGCGGAAATAAACAAAAATACCCCCGTCGCAGCAAACCCGCGTACTCAGCGAATTTCCAATGCATAATATTTGTCTGAATTCCACATAAAGCCGCGTACCAAGTTTCATAAAAATATATTCACATATACGCGATTTTAATTATTCTCCATAAGAATAACATTGGTAATGAGTACGTAGGTTTGCTGAAGCAAGACATAAACAATTGTTTTTTATGCTAATATAATTTAACTAGGCGAAGCCACATACCAAGTTTAATCAATATTCAATCATAAATAAGCGCTATATAACATTTTAGTTATTCTCTATAAGAATAACATGGGGGCTGAGTACGCAGGTTTGCTGCTACAGGAATAACCAACAAAATATCAATTTTTTGTGCAAATATCAATATACCAGTACTATATGAAGCCACATACCAAGTTTCATCAATATACATTCATTAATAATCGAGATACCAAATTTTATTTATTCTCCATAAGGATAACATTGGACAACGTACTGTGTTTAGCACTTTGAATATCTCTGCAACGGTTGGGCGTAGAATCACAATTTAAACACCAAAATGATTGTTTTGTGGAGCTGAATTGGTTGGTAAAAGCAAATGTGAAGTTTACATTAGAATTAACATAGGAAATACCCTTTCCCCATAAGATTAACACGGGTGATTTTATGAGTAGATTCTTTTGGATTTTCTCCGCAACCACTGATTCAAAATATTAAATTATTTGTTTTTTTAAGCTCTATAACATGGTCAAAATCAAAATTAAGTTTTTAAAATATTGTAGGGTGAAAAACGCAAAAAAACTGATTTTTGGAAAGTTTAAAACCCCCATAAACCCCCCCTCCCATAGCCCGATTTTTCTGGTTTTCGAACTTAAAGTCATGAATGTCATTTTACACATTTGAGCCAAATTTCATCGAAATCGGACGTTTTTTACTCAAGTTATCGCATTCGCGGACACATATATATATATATAAATTTGAACGAATAGTGTTTTTGTCATCTGGGGACCTCAAAAAATTATCACGATCTCGGACTTAAGTCTTACCATGAGACCCACGGTAATAGCTTCTTCCCCATAGGGGAAATTCGCTAAAAACTGAGTTTTACTGCACAGCAATTTAAGAAATGAATTAAAATTTAGGCCACGTTATCCTTTGAGGCGGCCAGTTCTACGCAATGGAACTTACAAGTAATGAAATCCACTTTACACAAATATGGATCGAGGACATATTTTTAACTCCTCAATCATCAAAATAAGTTAAAAAATAGTGGAAGAATTATGTTTATATAAAGTGCCTTAGCATATTACATATATAGATACCCCCGTCACAGCAAACCCGCGTACTCAGCGAATTTCCAATGCATAATATATGTCTTAATACCATATAAAGCCGCATACCAAGTTTCATAAAAATATATTCATATATAAGTGATATTTTAATTATTCTCCATAAGAATAGCATTGGTGATGAGTACGTAGGTTTGCTGAAATAAAGAAACAAACAATTGGTTTTGATGCTAATATAATTTAACTAGGCGAAGCCACATACCAAGTTTCATCAATATTCAATCATAGGTAGGCACTATATAACATTTTGTTTATTCTCTATAAGAATAACGCGGGAGCTGAGTAGGCAGGTTTGCTGAAACAAGGAACACAAACGGTTGTTCTTTGTGCTAATATAATTTAACTAGGATAAGCCACATACCAAGTTTCATCAATATTCAATCATAGGTAGGCACTATATAACATTTTGTTTATTCTCTATAAGAATAACGCGGGAGCTGAGTAGGCAGGTTTGCTGAAACAAGGAACACAAACGGTTGTTCTTTGTGCTAATATAATTTAACTAGGATAAGCCACATACCAAGTTTCATCAATATTCAATCATAGGTAGGCACTATATAACATTTTGTTTATTCTCTATAAGAATAACGCGGGAGCTGAGTAGGCAGGTTTGCTGAAACAAGGAACACAAACGGTTGATCTTTATGCTAATATAATTTAACTAGGAGAAGCCACATACCAAGTTTAATCAATATTCAATCATGGGTAGGCGCTATATAACATTTTAGTTATTCTCCATAAGAATAACATGGGGGCTGAGTACGCAGGTTTGCTGCTACGGGAATAATCAACAAAAAATCAGTTTGTTGTGCAAATATCAATATATCAGTACTACGTGAAGCCACATACCAAGTTTCATCAACATACATTTATAAATAATCGAGATATTTTATTTATTCTCCATAAGGATAACATTGGACAACGTGCTGTGTTTAGCACTTTGAATATCTCAGCAACGGTTGGACGCAGAATCACAATTTAAACACCAAAATGATTGTTTTGTGGAACTGAGTTGATTGGTAAAAGCAAATGTGAAGTTTACATTAAAATAAACTAAGGAAATACCCCTTCCCCATAAGATTAACACGGGTGATTTTATGAGTAGATTTTTTTGGATTTTCTCCGCAACCACTTAACCTAGCTTAATAATTCAAAATACCATATTATTTTTTTTTTTAAGCTCTATAACATGGTCATAATCAAAATTAAGTTTTTAAAATATTGTAGGGTGAAAAATGCAAAAAACGATTTTTGGAAAATTTAAAACCCCATAACCCCCCCCTCCCATAGCCCGATTTTTCTGGTTTTCGAACTTAAAGTCATGAATGTCATTTTACACATTTGAGCCAAATTTCATCGAAATCGGACGTTTTTTACTCAAGTTATGGCATTCACGGACACATACATATATATAAATTTGAACGAATAGTGTTTTTGTCATCTGGGGACCTAAAAAACGTTTTCATGGTCTCGGGCTCAAGTCTTACCATGAGACCTACGGTAATAGCTTCTTCCCTATAGGGGAAATTCGCTAAAACTAAACATATTTGATTTTAGTCCCCCCAGATCGTGAACACATCACACTGTGCGACGGTGCGAGCGGGGGGCAGGTGCGCGGGGAGATTGGCCGCGCGGCGTGACCAGCTGGCCCGGTTGTGTGCATCTCATTACCGCCCTCTGGTGGCTGCCGCGCCTCTGGACTGAGATTGCTGTCACTTCCCCGTTTGGTCGGCGGCGAGTCGTAGTAGACTTATATTTAACGGACAATGCCGGGTTATGCCTCACGTTAAGGTTTTGAAATTTTTAGAATAATCTTTGTAAATAAACTGATCAAATAACCCGCTCACCAGATGAGGCCATTTGCTCATTGATGCTCCACAACAGTATTAACCAAACTACGGGTAATAGCGCTACACATTGCTAACGATCATTGGTTGGTAGTGGTAGAATCAGAAACACGATGTATTAGCGTTACTGATTGGAGCCGCGCGATCACCCGACCCGTCTGAGCGTTGCGCAGTGGCACTACGAACACGCCTAAGAAAAGATGCACCAATTGGTCCCAAAACAAGATATGCAGTATAAGACCCCATGAAACTAATAACACTGTTTGAATTAATTAAGAAACTGTCGTAATTAGATTTATTACTCATTATTACTTCGTTTATCACCAATCTTGTTATCATAGAAGCGGTATATTTTCCGTTTAAATCTAAACACATCTTTAAGCTTGACTGAAAATAATAACGTGAATAAAATGTGTAATACGTCTGGTTGTTTAAGCAAACTGAATCTGTATTGAATTATTTGTAACTCATTCGGATATTGACCATTTTAATATTGTGCTTTTGACAAGATTCTACATAGAGTAAATCGCACCCCTCACTCCGTCATAGCAATGACTACATATACAATAAGACGCGCAAGCGCCAAGCGGTAACTCTGCGACCCGCCGCTCACAGCGCTGCATGTATCAAAACGGTCCGGCTAGTCGCTAGGACACGGCAAAACTGAGTAATTCCGAGCGGTGAACGCGTTGTCGTTTACACGCTCATGTACATTCTAATAATAATAAAACTACAATGAAACATATATTCCTTTTCTGCATGAGTTTCCGCATCCAACAGTATAAATATATTTTAGTTTAAAATTATGTGTAATTTTTAATAATGAAAATATTAGAGAGTTGTAACAGGATGACATGAAAAATCAGTAAACGATAATTTTTATTATTTTTGAGGTAGAAAAAAAATTCCACCGAGAAAGTTGTAGCTAATTAGATGGTGTTAAATTTTCATTCAAAACAATTTTCGATATAATTTATAGTTCGTTCAATAATCCGATGTAAATAACCGCCATGTTCAGTTCTACGCGCACCGCCGTCCTGGACCACATCCAGCATAGTTAAGTGCTCCTCATTTGATTTATATCTTCACCTATAAACTTGAATACGAAGGATACTTAAATATAAATTAAATTAAATGGAATAAACGTTTTTATGTCAAAACTCAAAACCAAGCCTCTCCAAGCACCTGTGTAGACCTAACTTATGAACTCGGTGTCTTCATCAAAATTATTCCGAATAAGATGTACAATTGACTTAAGCCATAGAACAGGCTTTCCGCGACCTTTAATGGTTAAGGTACCGTATTTGAAATGACCACTTTACTCACACTATAAGCGAATGACGAGGCCGTTGACTGTAATTATTGACTGTTGACCGTACGGGGCCTAAGATAATAAACTTTAAAATATATTTCTGCACCCCAGGTTATATTCCACTCGGTTTCTGTTGTAAACTGGCCAAGTCCAAAATTTTTAATGCAAGTATAGTGTATTATTTATTTATATTTTAAAGAAATGTTTTTCCTGATTAAATTAATACCTCATAACAGCCATTCCAAGTGCCGCATGGGACATTTTAACCCCGTTTTCATCATTATATAGGGTTTAAAACTATTGGAGATTATCCTGGATTTGTAAACGTACAATAAGCTCGATACCATGCCTACTACTTGACACGAAAGGGCCGTGCCGGGTCTAGATATTTGTATTTTAGGAGATTTGAATGTTTATTTTAAATCAAAATTTAATTTAAAACAATATTCTTATTTTTTACTTTATAATTCAAATCAACATTCTGAGGATAAATAATTTACGCAATATTTGAGCTAATAAATTTTAAATGATGTATCTATAATTAGTCATTATTTGTATTTAATTTAGGTACCTTTTGTTGTAACTAAAATAATTATGTTATATACATATACACTTCCACCCCGCCATCCTTATACTCTATAGGGATAGCCAGATTTGATAGCTTAGGCACAGAAGGTAAACATCAGAACTCATATTTATTGGAGGTTATCTGCCTGTTGACATACACCTGAATAATGCCCGTATCCATTTCATGCATACACGCTTACTGCCCACTGCCATGCCGCTGGTACGGCGAAATAGAGAGAGAGAGAGAGAGGGTACTCGTACAGTCCGCGCCAAGAGATCAGTAGTACAGTCAACGCCCGTCGCCACTAGCGCCAACTGGCGGCGGGTCGCTGAAGCAGTCTCTCCGACTTCTCAACGGGCGTTGAGTTATTTCCATATGGCTTGCCTGTCTTATTGTATATGTAGTCATTGGTCATAGCGTTCATGGGGATTGACCGCGACTCCAGAACGAAGAACCTTCAATATTTGCTTACCTCGTGTTTTTACGTTTTACAACATTTAAATAGGATTTTCTCAACACAATGTAAGTCATACTTTGGCTCGCACTTTCGTTGACGGGTATTTTTTAGAATGAAAACTATAGCCAGGCTAACATTGCCACTCCAAATTCAGAGGCATTTTAGGTTGCTTGAAAGAGGAAACTACTGGGGCATTTCACCATTTCTGCTATTATTAAATTGAATACAGATAAAGCAGTAGTAATGTTTGCTATAGGTACTAATCTATGATAACTTATCTCCAGTTGTTTATTTTTTATTTTCAAGGACAATTCCCCCGAAAACCGCAAAAAACACAAAGTAAACGTTTTTCAGAAACATATTTAATTAAAATTTGGTGGTTATAGTGATTCGGGTCAAATGTTTTGAATTATTGTTATTTCATTTGAAATATAAAAAATAAACAATAGGCAGTCATATAAAGTGAATATTATCTGTAATAATTATTGTGATGTCACGAGGAAAATCCAAAACCCCTTTCCCATAAGATTAACATGGACAACTTTATGGACGCGTTTTTTACTTTTCTCTACAACCACTAAAATGATTCAAAATACTAAAGTATTTGTTTTTTTAAGTTCTATAAAATGGCTATAACAAAAATTGAGTGTTTTTAAAATTTTAGGGGGAAAAATTCAAAAAACTGATTTTTGGAAAATTTAAAACCCCCATAAAACCCCCTTCCTATAGTCTGATCTATCTGGTTTTCGAACATAAAGTCATAAATGTTACTTTACACATTTCTGCCAAATTTCATCAAAATCGGGCGTTTATTTCAAAGGTTATCGCGGTAACGGACATATATATATATATCCGTTACCTCAGGACCTCAAAACAAAAAGTTATCATGGTCTCGGGCTTAATTCATACCATGCCACCTGGGTAATATTCGTGCTACTCTGTGAGGAAATTTATTCTAAATAGGGTTTCTTGCTAAGGTTTTTTTCACAGCATCATCGCTTAATTATTTTACTGTATCAATATTAATTTAATATTTTTTATTTGTTTGGTTATTTTCCTAGGAATTACATTAAAGCAGTTCCAGCTGCAGCGACACGCCTCTAGTGTGTTTAACAACATGGAACCCCCCAAACAGCAACTTGGTAAGCGTGAATTATTATCTCGAGTGTTGTAATTTAATGCTATAACTTCACCCCGTATTTCATTGCTTTAAGCCAGTGACTCTTCTTACCTAACAAAAAGAGTGTATTAGTTGTTCCACTACACTTTTGTATAGGGAAAATGTTAATTCTGGGTAGATGCCCACAAAAAAGCTATCACTTGGCCACCGCATTTTGGAAAACTAAATTTTTTAAATTGTATCACATGGTTCTCAATAATGTCAGTCACAGCCATATGTTTCTGAAGTTCTTGTAGACACCGTCACTTGTTTTAAACGCTTGTACTATATCAAATTGAATTTGGAATGAGATCAATTTTGAAAAATAAATAAAATAAAATAATTTGAAGCAGTTTACATGAATGAATATTACAAGCAATAAATTACAAGTATAATAAAGGTTTATTAACATTTTAAAACTACGATATTGTGTTTTAATGTCATTTAAGAATATTTATGTAATAAATACTTTTGTGATAAAATCAACAAACAATGAAGATAATAATAGTTAATACTAGCAATGGCTGATAGCAGTAAATACTATCCAAAACACATTTGGACATTTTTATCTCTTGCTCTTCCTCGGTTTGATGGAAAGGTTGGTTTTCAGCCCCCCCCCCTCCCCAAGGAAGGCCGGGTTGTGCCAGAGGCTGGTGCACAATCAAAGAAGAAGAAGAAGAAGAGTAAACACAGATCTTCGTCTCGGTCACCCAAGAGGAAGGCGTCTAGTTCATCTACCAGCTCCCGGTCTCTCTCCCCAGTGGCCCGGCAGAGAGGGTGAGTAGTATTGTTTACTGTCCACCTAGCAATGCAGGGATTCCGTTGTAACGGGTGTTACACTTTGGACACTTTAATTGTAAATTACATACAAAAAGAATGATTGAATCTGAATTATTAAACTGGCTCTAATAAGAACCAATCAATCTACATTATATTTGATATTAACAATTTTTTGTTCCTTGTTGGTTAGCCTAAAATATAGAAAAAATAAGCGTACTATAATAGTAGAGATAACATATTATTGTTAACCTTTTTAGGTGTTATTACCAAAATTAATAAACTCTCAATAGAGCTATGTATTTAAATTCTAGTTAAAATTAATATAAATATACCAAAAACTGAATGGTTGTGGGTTGTGTTGATTGTAACACACGTTACATTAAATTATGTAACACCCGTTACACAAATTACTCCTTAAATTATAAAACTAAAATTCAAACAATAATACCAGAGCATTAGGGAAACCCATAATCTCACTTTTACAGTAAAACTATTTTTAAAAAGGGTTTGTTCATTTTGTAATACTAACTTTTGTTAAAAAAGTGTAACGGGTGTTACATCCCGAAAGGCAATTTACAAAAGAACAAAATAATACATTACCTTAAGGTAGTCTTCCGGGAATCTTCTGTAGCAACTTCAATAACTACATCAGCTGTTCGTTATTTAATGCAGTGCTGCCAAGTTTACAAATCCACCCCTGACCAAATTATGATATATTTATAAAATAACAAAACAGTATTTTAAATTGTGTTGTTGCCCCTGTTGTTAAAACCTCTGTATTGTAAAAAAAAATATTATAAAGCCCCTGTTTTTTAATGAAAATCCTTATTTTATTTGTGGAGGGGGATAGTCATTAGTGTACATGCACAATCTACCCACTGAGCATAGAGACACGATGTTCTAACCCACTTGTACGAACCCAGTGATTTTTGAGGTATCCTGCTTGTGAAACATGATTATTTTCGCCCCCTGGTGTCAGATTATTTGAACTTTTTTCAGGCCGTCTCCTGGGCCAGGGCCCTCGACTCCTCGTTATCTGCCCCACGAAGTGATGTCGCCTCCAGTCGGGGTGCCGGAATGGCTCAACTCATCCCAGGAAACCGAACTCCTGAACCGTTCCATGGCGCTGATTGGCTCAAGCCAACTGACAAAGGAGTCAATTAGAGAGTTTTTTTCAAAATGCGATGAAGAAAATTGGGAAACGAGGATCCATGATTGTTGTCCTTACCTCACTACTAATTGCCCCCTAAAAGAGGCATTAAACAACGATGAGGTATTCTATGATCTCAGAAGATTCTTCACCGTATTATGGGTAAGAGAGAAAATGGTGCGAGGAAACGGGTGGACAATCGAACAATTGGATATAGCCAATCCTAAATTTAGGAACATGGCTAGAATAATGGAGACGGGCCGCATCTGTGTTGAGGTGTGCAGGCCGCTGTGCCGGAACCTGGTGGAGGCCATGGTGCTTTGTGCGCTGGATGACTTCCCCCAGACCGAGGAGATGACCGAGGAGGAGATTATGGTCAGTTGCCGAGGGCTGGTCAACCTGAGCAACTGGTTGCACCTCATTTGGACTTCGATCCCGAAAAAGACATAAGACGTTTATAATAAATATAATAATTAAAACAGTTTTTTGCATTTTTCACCTACAATTTTTAAAAAACTTAATTTGGGGTTTGACGTGTTAAAGAGCTTAAAAAAAAAATAATATAGTATTTTGAATTATTAACCTAGGTTTAGTGGTTGCGGAGAAAATCCAAAAAACCTACTCATAAAATCTCCCATGTTAATCTTATGGGGAAAAGGTATTTCCTCAGTTTATTTTAATGTAAACTTCACATTTACTTTTAGAAATCTTTTTTCAGTTCCACAAAACAATCATTTTGGTGTTCAAATTGTGATTCTACGCCCAACCGTTGCTGAGATATTCAAAGTGCTAAACACAGTACGTTGTCCAAAATTATCCTTATGGAGAATAAATAAAATTTGATATCTCGATTATTTATGAATGTGTGTTGATGAAACTTGGTATGTGGCTTCACGTAGTACTGGTATATTGATATTTGCACATAAAATTGATTTTTTGTTGATGTAGCCATTTGTTCAATATTATTTTTGTACTGTACTCATAAACACATAACAAAATAGGCCTTGGTTATTCCTGTAGCCATTTGTTCAATATTATTTTTGTACTGTACTCATAAACACATAACAAAATAGGCCCACGTATTCTGATATCTGTTTTAGATTTCCTTCAAGTTAGGCATAGATTTGTAACGGTACTGTTACACTTGTTCACGGGGAAAGACTCAAGGTTACTCGGGTGCTGGGGGTCGGCTGATCACGGAACAGTCAGTGGGCGGCTCGCAAGCTCTGCTGTAGATCGCTGTGCGCTCGGGACTGTCACTCATCTTCGCTCGCGGAACATCCTACATCCTGCTGGTGGGGCTCTACATCTACAAACGCCGGAAGGAGCCTCTCTCAAAGGTACATAAACATCTGCTCTGACTCCTCATAAACTGCTATTAATTCCAAGAAACAAGCGTCATAATTTTAATGAATGCTTATATCTTGCATCTTGCATTGACATTTTAAATGGGAAAAGTATTCCTGGCTAAACAAATAAGTCCCTTGTTATAAGGAAGATTTTAATTTAATACTATTGTAATGTTTTACATCTTAATCAGGAAACATACTCAGAGCTGTTGTCCGTAAGTGAACAGCTTGCTCTACATTCCTTATTTCTTCATTCATTTGGAGTTATGTTTTGTGAACAATTGATCAGCTACATTGTAGGGGTTTTATATATGATAACACCTTAAAATTTTTTTTAGCTTTTTATCCCATTTGACTCCATATGCTTCAGGCCTTAAAATATAAGTGTATCCCTAAAGCCAAAAATCACTGCCTCTTGTAAATGCCTATGGTTACTAGACACTAAAACTATATCTCCTCATTTGAATGTCTAGAAAAATGTGATATGTCTGTTTTAAAATAAAACACATATTTTTTTGGAACAGTGGTGCATTTACAATAGTTTCAGAGCTCTTTCGTGGGATCCATAGGAAAAAGCAATAGGCAGAGATCCTTGGCTAAAGGTATATTGCATATTTAAACTATAAATTGTCACTTTCGTTATCGTTATACTCCTTAAACCAAGAATGGGCTGGGGTAGTGTTCAGTTATAAGTTATATTCTATTAAGAATTTGAGTTAGCACTTAAGGAAAACAGTCCAAAACAAGATTTTTAAATAATTTGTTATTTGCAAATTTTAAAAATATATAACAAATAAATCTGTATTTAAAGCACTGATTTTGGAATCATATGGGAACCCCACTGTGCCAAATTTGAAAGTGGTATCGTGGTATCGTGGTAAAACTCCAAAATGTTTTTATGATTTATATATCTGTCAACATTCGGGAAAATCTCAACTTCCCTCATTGGTATTAAAAGTTCCAATTTTTATTTTGCAGATATGGTTTGGTCAAGTGATTGTAAATCTAAACATGTAAGCATGTGCTAGCCGTAAGTTCATCACTTCCTCCACAAATTTTTCTCCCACTCTATGAATTTTCTCAGTGTAACTAATAACGTTGAAGTTCTATTATTTTTTTGTATTTTCACTAAAAATAAAATGCTTTTGTCTTAACTTTAGTGTGAATTTTTCATAAAAGTGTTTGTTAATAAACTAATAAAAGGGGGGAAATAGATGTGGTAATATTTCAGTATCATATATCTTTAAGAAGTTTTTTTTTAGTAAAAGGTTTTTTTAGAAAACAATAAAAATTATCTAGTACATAATTGGAGCACAGCAAATGTTTCCGAAATCCGTGGGCATAGTTAATTTGGAATGTAATGAAATTGATAAATGTTGATGAAGAAGACAAGTGTAAGGCTATAAATATACTCTCTAAAGGGGGGTGTATCGATACACCCCCCTTTAACTTCCAATATCAGTCTAACTTCATCAATGAATCTGGTTTGTATTCTCTTATTTTATTTGCCTAGGATTATTAAAATTATCCCCTAAATTGGGTTTATTATCAAATGATTATGTACATGTTCAACATAACTGTAGAAATACAGTTTTCAACGTTTTATTCCTACCCATCTTACAAAAGCTATTGTTTGCGAAAACTTGTTTAAAGTATTTATGTAGCAAATCGAGATGTTGTATCTTAGATCTGATCTGATCAGCGAGAAATGCACTTTAGAGGTAGGAATATTTGGCATCATTAATGTGGGAAGGGAGCATATTTCGTCCAATTATGTAGTGGCAATGTGTTGCAAGCCTGCGGGGATAGACTTAACCATGTCCTACAATTTTCAATGCAGAATGGTTCTAATGATGATCATATCTCCCGATTCACCAAACATGGTTTCAATTAGTGATATGAAGCATGCACTGTGTTGATAATCAGTTATCAATTTCATCAGTCGTTTACCACGTACCTATTACCTAAGATGGGAGGAAAACGCTATGTCCATGTTACTCTTATCGGCAAGTTCAATAATGGTTTCATTGGAATGCATGATCTGTGCTGACCACAAATATATTAGTTGGGATAACTGCTGATAGAACAAGGCTTGAAACAAATTTAATTTTCTAGTATGCCTTTAATGTATCATATTATGCTCCTATTTTGTTGATAATCTATAAAATCTATTGACAGTAATATTCTTGTTATGACTGTCACAAGTCATTAAGATGCTGCAAGAAGGAAGTTGTAAAAGACCTCTAGGCTTTATAATGTTCATTTTGAAACATGTTTTAAAAATGTAAAATAAATTATATTTATAACGAGAATTCTTTGGTTTCAATTTAAAGATTATAACTTATCATGTTTGGTAGTGTAAAGTGTATAACATGAAGATTTGTTAACACTTTTACAATTTTTTTACAGTAATGGGGTAGATTTTAAGATTTTAAACATTTTAACATGAGTTAAATTTGTTACCCAAATTTCCCCGGGTTCATAAAAATTTTAACACGTACATATTGCAAATATATGTGACAGGCTGAACAACCCTTCAGGCGAGAATTACGGGAATTCTGCAATTACTTTCTGGAACAATTTTATTTATCACTCTCTTATAACGAATCAACAAAAATGCTATACAAAAATATAAATGAACAAAAGTTTGGTTTCGTTTGCTCTCTTATAGTTAAAAAGGTATCCAGATTATAAGAGAAGGATCACGATTTTGGATTTGCATCATACTGATCTGACTATGTTTTGCAGCCTACATATCCAGCCTACATATTGTTCTCCCCGGTACTGTTCCTTACTATCGAGACACCAGTCAGATATCTCATCAAGTATATGGTTACAGGTAAATGTGCATAATGTTTCATTTACTGTCAGATGTAGTTTACTGGAGAGAAAGTTATAAATGTTCAAAAACCCTTCAGGACATAGTGTAGTATAAAGGGGGGTTGAGTACGAAGTTTTGCTGCAACAAGGAACACAAATTATGGATTTTTATACAAATATTAATGTAACTCGACTAGATGAAGCTACATACCAAGTTATATTAATTTATGTTCACGATTAAGTGATGCATAACATTTTTCTTATCCTCCATAAGAATAACATGGGCTTTGAGTATGCAGGTTTGCTGCTACGGGAACCATGAGAAAAATATTGGTTTTTTTGGAAAATTATCAATAGACCACAACGAAATGAAGCCATATACCAAGTTTAAAAAATAATCGAGATATAGAGATTTATCTCTATAAGGATAACATTGGACAATGTACTGTGTTTAGCACTTTGAATATCTCTGCAACGGTTTGACATAGAATCACAATGATTGTTTTTTAGAGCTGAATTGATTGGTAAAAGCAAATGTGAAGTTTACATTAAAATGAAGAGAGGAAAATCCAAAACCCCCTTTCCCATAAGATTAACATGAGAGATTTTATGAGCAGGTGTTTTGGATTTTCTCGGCAACCACTTAACCTAGGTTAATAATTTAAAATACTAAATCATTTGTTTTTTTAAGCTCTATAAAATGTTCAAAACCAAGATTGGGTGTTTTGAAATGATTATCTTCCTCGTTGCAGCAAACCCCCGTCCTCAACCCCAATGTTATTCTTATAGAGAATAAATAAAATGCTATATATCATTTATGGATGTATTTTTGTGAAACTTGGTATGTGGCTTCACCCAGTTAAATTATATTTATATTTAAACCAATTGTTTGTGTTCCTTGTTTCAGCAAACCTATGTACTCATCACCAATGCTATTCTTATGGAGAATAATTAAAATTGTATATATCGCTTATATATGAATATATTTTTATGAAACTTGGTATGCGGCTTTATGTGGTATTAAGTCATATATTATCTGATGTACTGATGTACTTATGTACCTGGTTCGATCCCGCCTTGAAAATATTGTTAAGCTTTGCCACCATTGTTGTAAGTAGTTTGCCACCTCACATAATTAGTCTATTGTATATTATTTTTCAAAAAAAATACAAACATCTCTGTGACACCTCACGTCCTGTTGTTGTAGGTCCGGCGTCCTCTGATGTCCTCAGAAGATGGACCCAGAAGATGTCCTCCTTCTGATCGGCCCACGGGGTAATGGGCGTGTGGGTGACCGTAAGTTATTTTATCAGCATGCTTGGATCGTGGGGATTGTTTGATTTTCTTAACGAAAACAGCCGAAGTCGCGTGCTGCCTTTGTGTCGGATGTCGGATGCCATCATGCCATAACACCCCGGCCATCACAGCTGGCTCCAGTGTTGCAACAGATGACAATACGCACTCTGCATCGACAATCACTCGGGGGAAAGCCGCTTGCCCAATGTGCAACATGTTCCACAGATTCTATCGATGTTGCACAACGCACTGGGGGCTCTCCACTCTGAAGTGCGAGTACTCTCGCCCACGGGGTGAGGTAATGGAGCGGCCAGTGACCTTGGCACCGATCGGTCCGAACAGTTCGTACCGGCCGATATCAGCGATTGTTTGTTTTATCAATCCCGTGGGAGCGTAATGATTTGATTCGATTTGTCTCTGCTTTAATAATTATTATTTTAGAGTAAAGGGAGTAATTATGTTTTAAATTTTATTCTATAATTTCTTTAATTAATTATATACATTTGCAAGGTACTACTTGCAAATAGGGATTGACGAACCTAAGTTTCATCCGCAAACTATTTACTTAAGAAATTGTTTGATATGTTAAATACCCCCCGCGTACTCAGAGAATTTCTAATGCATATATATGTGACTCACTACGAAATAGAGCTATTTACCAAGTTTCACAAAAATACATCCATAAATAAGTGATATATAGCATGTTATTTATTCTCCATAAGAATAACATTGGGGTTGAGGACGGAAGTTTGCTGCAACGAGGAAGATAATCATTTTTTGCAATTATCAATATAACTGAACCAGGTAAATCTACATACCAAGTTCTCTTAACCCTAGCAGTGGCCTAATGTTGAAGTGGGAAATGGCCAAGCAGATTTGACGATTTTGCAGACCTTTTTTTGAAAATTTGTATAAATTCAGCCGTACAAGTAAACCTAGCCAACCCCATATTCATTTTGACCAGAAAGAACAGGAAAATCTATATATACTAAAATAATAAAGATTCAGGAAAATAATTTTTCGATAAAGTGAAAAAATAAATAAATAAATTGTTTTTATAAATTTCAAAAACAGCCTCAGTGAAATTTTTTCTACGGATTTTTTATGGAAAATTCATTATATACATTTTGTAGACAATCTAATTCCCTACATAGAAATATATAACATGTTGGGAAAAGAATTTTTTTTTCTAAGTATTAGGGGCATAATATAATAATAAACGGAAAACCGAAAAAAGCATAAACTGTACAGTGTTATACTGTGTTGTAAATAAGTCATATAATATATGTATATACTAATATATATATACACATATTTGTAAAGCTAATGAAATAAGAAATCCAAAAAAGTCATATAGTTGATGGTAAAAAATTATTATCATTTATAAATACGTGTAAATAAAAGAATGTTTCGCTATTTTTACGTTTTTTGTAAACAAATATTTCACAATATTTCACAATATTTAGTATATAACCCTTTTACCAAATTGTTTACCCCTAAACTATTATAAACATGTTGTAGTACATTCAATTTCCTAAATATAAATGTATAATACCTAGGGTAAAGGTATTATTTGTATATGTGTTATGTAGCAACAAACAAACAGTCGCAGACTTGGCAAATTTGTGAAAAGTAGTATTTTTCAATGAGATCTTTGTAATTTGTATAAACATAAATAATGTCATATTATATCTATTTATTATTACTACAGGTATTTATAAACAATCAAATATATAAAAGAGGGGGATAACAATATAATCTCTGTAAAAGAGGGGGATTTTTCATTTTGATCAATAACAGGATTAGGCTCCTCTACAGCTTCGGGCTCGTCTACAGCCTCCTCATTCTCACTAAAAGGTTCTAAATCAAATGTTGGGAGAACTCAAGTCCATCTCCAATAAGTTCTGGATATAGTCATCATTATCTCGAGACAAAGGATACACAACACTTTATAACACAAATTTCTAACACTTCAGTAATATTTATGCATAATATAATGCATAAAGATTACTGTTATATACACACAAACACTTCACTAACACTAAAACTCTGAAATAATACCTAATTCATAAATGATTCGCAGATATAAATCATCTAATGCTTAGAAATGCATATACGAATACCGCAATGGCGAACAACTGATCAAAACATATGACGAATTGTTGAGTATCTGACAGGTGTTCTGCTAGGAACAGTGCCGCCAACGGCAAAACTAAATTACTCTACATTTCTTCCTCTTCAAAATAACATATTATTTGACTAGTAACTATATCATACAATGCATATAAACACGATTTTATAGTTCGACCAATTTGGTTGAATTGGTTGAATTGGCCATAACACAAAAAAACCAAAAACACCTGTTTTCAGAAAATCATATAACCTGTCCAATCAATATTTAATTCTAAAAATTAATACCAACATAAAGCGCAACTCTTCAGCTGTGCATTGGTACCAACCGCATCTTCCTGCGAGAAAAATTGCCCGATCTGCGTAATTTCAAAAATATCGTGTTTTGCCAATGTCAGAGCGTCGGCTGCAGCAATTGCGTGGTGCCAAAACTTCATTCAATTTCTAATCGTCGTAACATTGTTATGCAGCTGCTACACGGTTCATTTATGTAATAAAATGAAAGTTCAGAATGTGATCTTTTGAATGATATATATATTGATGACTTTTGAGTTTATTATTGTTGGTTTATTAACGTTACAAAAATTTTTGTAGAGTTCGACCAATTTGGTTGATGGCCAAAACAGACGACATAAAAGTTCGACCAATTTGGTTGATGGCCAAAACAGACGACATAAAAGTTCGACCAATTTGGTTGATGGCCAAAACAGACGACATTCGACCAATTTGGTTGATGGCCAAAACAGACGACATAAAAGTTCGACCAATTTGGTTGAATGGCCACGGCTAGGGTTAATTTAGGTTCACAATTAAGGGAGATATACAACTTTACTTATTGTCCATATGAACAACACGGGGCCGAGTATGCGGGTCTGCTGCTACGGGGACTATCAACAAAACCCCCTTACCCCTTGTTTTTATTTTGTTTTTTTTTATAATTACGCTTGTTATGACAGTTCTCTTACTATGGAATTTACAAACAATGAAAAACTTGACATGGTCGAAGTGTATTTTCTGTGTAACAGAAACTGTAGTGCAGCAAATATTGCACATCAAGAGGGGTATCCTGATAGGCGAGTACCGAATTGTAGGTATTTCAAACAACTTATTGTAAACTTGACAGCCAATGGTTCTTTTGCAAAGCCGCGTCAGAGAGTAAGCACGGTTGTTACTGATGAATTTCAAATTGGTGTTTTAACATACTTTGAGGCTTTTCCTAATGCTTCTATTAGAGAAGTTGCATCCATTTTGCAAACTTAAACCCCCTCAATTTTTAAAGTACTAAAAACAAACAAGTACCACGCTTATAAGTATGCGAAAGTTCAAGCTTTGATGCCGGGTGATGAAAATAGGAGGCTAAAGTTTTGTGGATGGTTAGCTAGGGGGGCTGTAAATACACCAGGGTTTTTATCGAACATTATATGGATTTATGAAACTAACTTTTCAAATAGGGGAATGTGGAATAGGAAGAACAGTTGGGCTAAAGTAAATCCGTTAGTAGTGAGAGAAGGACACGACCAAGTTCGATTCTCGATAAACTGTTGGTGTGTTGTGTTGAATAATGCAGCAATAGCACTACACTTTTATGGGGGGAATTGAAAAGACATATGTATTTACAGTTTTTAGAGAACATTTTGTTGAACTCAATTGAGGGTGTATCTTTAAATGTAAGAACCCGGTTGATATACCAACAAGACGGTGCCCCGGCGCATAACAGTGAAGTGGTAGTGCAGTTCTTGAACATTCACTTTCCCGGAAAGTGGCTTGGTACAAATGGCCCATTACCACGGCCAGCGAGGTCCCCAGACCCGACACCAATGGATTTCTTTGTTTGGGGTTATTTAAAAAACAATTTGTACAAATCCCGATACAACACTGTTGCAGATGGAGTTCACCACAACACAATCAATAAGGCCGTGAATGGTGTTTTAAAAAGGGCAACTGCTTGTATTTATACAGATGGTGGCCACTTTGAACACCCGTTGTAAATATATTTCTTGTATCAAAAATGAAATTGTTATAATTAAAAGAAATCTTTTATGTGTGTCCTGTAGATAATTTTAATTATTTTCTTATTATAAGCAACAAGTAAAATATGAATAAGCCACTAGCTCACTTGAAACTAATACACCTAGGCCCGCTTGAATTAAATTTTTATCTCTCTGAATCTCATAAACGGTTGAGTATATCAGAAATTACTCTAGAATAAAAAACTCTTAGATTCTCATTTGCTAACCGAAATCACCATAAAATACAGGGTGTGTCATAAGAAAACATGAGGTTGACCGCCATATTGAAAAGTGGCGGCCATTTACAAAAGTTTTATCTACTTATTTTTAAACCTCTTTAAAAACGGGGGAATGTTCCCCATTTAAAGTTTACTGTATGATGTACAGTTTACAAGATCCCAATGGTGGCACAGTTAAAAAACAAAAAAACAAAAATGATTTACCTTTATCTCACGGTTGAGTATATCAGAAATTACTCAAGAATAAAAAAGTCTTAGATTCTCATTTGCTAACCGAAATCACCATAAAATACGGGGTATGCCATAAGAAAAAATGAAGTTGGGCGCCATATTGGAAAGTGGCGGCCATTCTCCTATTGGCTTACCCAGGCCCGAAAGCGTGTATAATTAGTATACAAACCAATAAATCAGTGTTTTGAAAGATCATAATTAATCAGATTAAAGTAGTTTTACGAATATGAATAAAAAAGCAATCAAGTCTTTCAGGTCGATGCATTAACAAAAGAGCTCTTCAATTATTTAATTAATCCAACGTGGGAAAACTGAGCAAGAGGGGGGGGGGACAATGTAAGCAATTGTCCAACTTAGCAACGTGGGCCCAGCATTATTAATCTCCTGAAAAACAATAGCTTCGTGTACAACTTTTATATATTAGTCTGTTCTATATTTTAACGTTCCAAAAATGTCTTAACAGAATAGAATATTTTTATTTTCTCATAATACATAACAAAAATACATAGTTGTAACTTTATTTTTAATTACACAGCTTGTAACACACAACTCAAATAAAGTTTTGATTTATTTAAAAATACAACAATGAATTCAAGTCTGGAACAGTTAATTAGCAGAAATTTAAAATACTTAACTCCTCAGAGTATAGTAGATGAATTGAATTATGTAAACAAAATTTACAACTTGTATTTATCCGAGGTTGATTATTATATAAATTCGATTGACAATACAATAAGAGAAGTGGATATGTTTTATAAACATATATACAATTTGTGTTTGCAAAACATTAACGGATTCACATTTTTATCAAACGTGGGTTATATATTTATATTCATTATTAGGTATTTGGAATATTTAAAACAATTATGGCACTTTTACGTGTTAAGATTTAAAATATTCTTTAATACCATTAACAAATATACTTCACAATTTATTTTAAAAGTAAATTTAGATAATTGAAAACAAAAATTTCAATACGATCAGATAGATCCAGATAGGTCCGAATAGGTCCAAATAGGTCCAAATAGGTCCAAATAGGTCCAATGACCTAAATGAGAGCCTTTATGACCTAAATTTACCTTTTTGAGAGCCTATTTAGAGCCCGTTGAGGTACCAAAAAATTTACCAAAAAATGTACCAAAAATAACCTAAAATTAACCTAAAATTTTCCAGTCGATCCAAATCCTTTTTCGTTTCTTTCGGTGAAATCAAGTGACAAAGCCTGTTTTAAAACTGGAAATTCCACCTTTTCACAAATCAATTGAACGAATCGTTGTCCCTCTCGTATTATGATGTGATTTGGTCCTGAATTTTTCAAAACGACAACAACATTGCCCCTAAAGTCTGGGTCTATCACCCCGCCTAGAACTTCTAGACCGTACTTCGCCAAACTGGACCTCATTGCCAGTCTACCATACGTTGATGGTGGGAATTTAAATGCCAAATTTGTAGGAATAGTTATAATTGATTTCGGTGGTAGTTCGTAATTGGCTGGACTGTGTAAATCAAACCCTACACTATTTCGGCTACCTTTAAAGGGACTCCGAGCGGATTCACTAAGTTTTACGTAGAAAAGACACGCGTCTGACATGTTTTAAACACTAACAAAATGCTTGATTAGTCGCTTTATATAGAGGTGAAAAGTGATTTTTTAAAATTTAAACCCGCGTGTTTTTTTTTTAAATTTTAATAAAACCTTTTAACTATCCCAATGTCCCGGTTAAATCATATCTATAAACAACTATTAAACAACTATAAAAAACTATTAAAAACTATCGGATGTGAGTCGCGTATTATTTCAAAAATCAAATAAGTTTTATAACAAGAATTGATAAAACTATTAATCCTAGAGCGATTCTGTAAAATAAACTCAATTTATCCGAGAAAGTATAAACACTAAACACAATTAAGAATATAAACACATATTTTAAAGACTGAATAAAAAAATTACCTAAAGTATTTGAAAATTGTTTAGTGACAACACTGACGACGTCATACCAATGTAACTGAACACAGACGTACTTAAATTTGTCTGTCGTACGTTTCATACAATTCTCACCACAAATATCCGGTAGACAAGGTTCGTCACAGAATACTTTATTAATTGAGGAATGTTTTTCAATATTAAAACCGCAATCGTTGACTTTACAGAGCAATTTGTATTTTCCAGAGGGTGTGATTTGATATCTATAACAACCGGAAAGATTTTTAGCCGCCTGGAATAAGTAATTTCCTGCTGAACCTAGTGTCAGGGTAATTAACGATAACTTTATTTTATGTTTATTTATTAATTTTATAAATGATTGTATTTTATTTTTTAAATCGCCATTTGTCTTTATTAATTCGTTCAGTTCATCAGCGTCCTTGGGTAAAACGTCCAGTTTCAAAGTCTCCAGTATGTCGGATTTATTTATATAATCTTGAACAACCATAACTTCAGCGATGCCCTTAGATTTCGTCAGCTCATTTTGAAACAGTTTAATTTCAGAATCTGAAAGGTTTGTTTCAGTTATTAGTTTTCTTAAAGCACTATCAAAGCTTTTACCACTTTCAAGATCTAGAATAAAGTGTCTAACGCTATTTTCACTCAAACTTTCTTTAGATAAAATTTCATGAAAATTTGGACTTAATATTTTCAATTCTGGAGAAGAGGACCCCCTGAGAGATTTTACCAAGGCTCTAAGCATTGTTAATTTGTTTTTCTATTAAGTAAATAATAGTTAATCTTTATGTGATTGTATAAAATAAACAACTCCATTCCGGTCAGAATACAGAGTACAAGCACTCTGGCAGCAGAACATTCAAACAAACCCACTATTATTAAGTGAATTATTAAGTGAATTATAAAGTATAATAAGAATAATATCGCTAACTGCATTTTTAATATTTTTTAATATGATAATATTAATTGTGGAAACAGTTTCAAAAATAACCAATCCATCTATAGCTTTAGATAACTATTTTGGTTCAAATCAATATGAATTAAAAACTTGGCTGAAAAAACTTGCATACTCGTACTTTATGTCAAAAGAGGATTTCCAAAAAATCGGGATACAGAAAACAGATTCCACGGTGCATTTAGTTCTCGTAGGAGTCAACTCACTATATCTTGAGAATATTAACGCAATTGTGTATCCCTTTGACAAATCTAGTATTGTAAAAAACGAACTTATAAAAGAGATTTTATCCAACCAATTGTCACTCCATGACTAACAGTGCCGTGATATATAAACATATACAACAATTTAATAACGACTTTAACAAAGAGATTCCTAGAATTATTGAAAATATTAAGTACCAATATAGTTTTAATAATCTTAACTATAAACTTGATGAATCCATCGCGGTTTCAAATGTTTTAAATGATATAAATATAATAATCGGCAGTAAAAAAAAACTCGTCGAGGATAATACTGTTTACATAAACATAAATCCATTGTCTCTAAGTACCGGTGACTGTTCTTTTTATGAGACAATTGTAATAAATATGATTAATAAACATATTTGGGTTTTGTTTTATAAATACTATGAAAGGTTAATAATTGATTTATGTGTAAGTAATATTAAAAAGATAATTATGTTTGCAAACAGTTTTACAAAAGAATTAAACATTTACCCGTAATGGGTGCACGCAAACCCATTTTTTAAAGAACACAACGGATGTTGAATATTTTTATTCATATACCATTTTGCTGTGGGTTTGAAGTTTAAAGACGTGTTCAGCGGCACACACGAAACCGTTAAATCTATGAACAACACTTACCATATTATGGGCCTAGCTGTATCGTGTTTTCATAATAAAAATGAATAAAAATGTTGGATAAAATGTTAACAGAAGTTTTACAAAATTTAATTTACTCAACGGTTTTATGGTGCCAATTTCATAAAAACTTACAGCAAATATTCACTGCTATATTTTCAAATATGACAAAACTGAAAAAACATCTTACAGAAAAATTTACTGAGAACAAACATTTCACGTATGAAACAAGAGGTGGCTTGGAATATTTACTATGGATTGTTACTTTAATATTTAATAGTACAGAGTGTATGATTAAATATGAAAGTCGCCTTTTAAACTATATCTCAACATTAACAAACAACATTAATCAAATTCCTCAACATATTACTGGGGTTAGATTTGTTTGGAAACCAGAGAGGAGTAAACATTTATTTGACATATTGGATGTTTGTCATGACATAAAACAATTTATATTAAAATACTAATCTAAGATGTCATCAGCGTCTTCCTCCTGGTCAAGTGAAAAAGGGGTTGATATTTCTGAAACGTTGCTCAGCAAGTGTGATGATTGGATAATGCACCACAATTTCATCGTATCGCTCAGAACAGAATCGTCTTTGATGTATACGCCAGTAATAAGGATGTTTACAAGACCGGATAACTTGTTTGAGTATAGTAGGTAGATGTTCTCGTCGGGGTGGATTCTTGGAAAATGGTTAATTGTGAATTTTCGTTCATTCGATTCCTCATGATTGTACATAGTATATTTCCCCGTAGTCTCGTCACAGTAATATTTTATTTTGTTAAAGTCTTTGTGATCGTGTACAAAATTGTTATACAAACAGGGGACTAAGAGTGAATTTGGCTTATTAACACACAGTTGAGTAGAATAAACATCTTCAAACAGTTTCTTGGCCTGAGAGCACTTCAAATGTATGCTTTGATATTTAGAGCCATCCTGATTTCCCGCACAGGTGCTTATTCCTCCAAATCTGAGGACCAATCTACAATCTTCTGTGAAAAGGTGCTTTTTTAAAGTTTCATATAAGCTGGATTTAATTTTTTGAGTAAGCACGTCTCTTAAATTGTCATTCTGAATATCAGCATGGCCCCGAAAATTACATTTCACCACGCTGGAACTATCTGTCCCGTAATTCCTTTCGAAAAAAGACATATTTTCAACATAAATACCGTTTATAGTATTGCTGTTAAATCGCTGAAAACCGAATATCAATCCGTTTTTTACATTTGCCGATGGGCGGTTATTAAATTTGAATAAGCGCCCGGAAACGTCATTGGCCAACAATTCCTGGTATTCAAGACTGGTGGAAGACATTATTATGAAGTTAACGTAGGAATTGCTCACATATATATGCAAAACTATGTAAATATATAAAAAATGGAAAAGGTTGTTAAATACTGTCAAAGAACAGCAATATGTAATCAAATTATAAATTTAAAAAATGCAAATCATTTTTATTTTAAAAACGTGATAGTTACAAAAAAGCCATGGAATTATATAGAATATGGTGGACCCCCTACAAAGAGTTTCTTGAAACATTATCCAAACGATTATACGTTTTCATTTGATGAAAATGGATGCAAAAATATCGCAGCGTTTTGTGTGGAGGGTGTTGTAAGATCCCATTGCCAGTTTCCCCATTTGGATGGTAATTTAATATGTAAATCAAATTTTAACGAAAGGGTTCAAGTGGACTTTTGTCAAGATAATTGTTTTAAAGCGAATGAGCCACTGGACGTGTATTTTGATAAGAACTTAAAATGTTGTAGGTTAATCAACTTACCTAAGAAAATATTTTGTTTAAAGCCCAGTGATGATAAATCTATACCCCCCCTGCTTTGGGATCAGAATTTGAATAAATGTTTTATGTCGCCAGAGTACTGTCAATATTTTGGTTTATCATTTAACGCTCAAAATAACGAATGTTTTCTTCCCAGCGTGCAAAGTTTTTTCGAAAAATATATGTTTGGTAAAACTTTGATACGTTCACTATTACACCCAAGTTTGATATTCAATCATGAAATAACTGATCACGTCATATCTCCGTACTCTTGTAATAAAAAAAGTTCGGAATATAAAATTTCCAACGTTGAAAGTAAACTTGTCGAATTTACAAAAGACTTTATAGTGGGTTCAACGCCAGAAATCTCCCTTTATGTTAGTAACCTGTCTATTCAATACCTTTACAAGTTTACGAATAACCTAAATCAGCACATATCTAAAAGTATAATTTTACTAGAAATAAACAATATAGTCACCGATTTGTTAATACTAAATACTTTGAAAGTTCTCACTGTATGTGCAAGAGTAGCTGGAAACTGGGAATTGTTTATAATATATTTTTTAGGTACGGTATTAGATATTGTGGATACGTTAAAGTTAAACAAAGCACTGACTTCCCTAGAGTTTAATACTTTGATGAATAAGTTTGATACAACTTTTAATGATAAAATCAAAGTACAAACTATCACTCCCGAAACAATTTTAAATTTGGAAGTAATGAAGTTAAAATTAAAAAAGAAAGTTTCTAATGCATATGATTTGAAATATGGGGGCATAAAAAACCTTCTTGATATAATAAAATGTTATATGGAAGATTTATCAACCGAAAAAATCGACATTTCTTATAATAAGATATTTTCCCACATTAAAACTGCGGATCGAAGCCCAGAAATAATTAAATATATATTTATTACTTTGATAATAGTAATTCCATTAGTAAATATTTCACTAACTCTTGTCCTTATTATATTTCTTGTAATGTTTATATTTTTGTATATAAAGCTAAATCTTAATAACCGTACAGCCTGATGTAATTTAAAATCTCATTTACCGTGTTTTGGTTATCAAACATATTCTTGGCATCTTCAATCGAATTCTTATCGTATTCTCCATTGACTGTAATTAACGGCACTCGAAGAGTGGTAACACTTTTTTCATACAAATCTTCAAGAGACTGTAAATACGATTGGTCAACTGAATCAATCTCTTCGGGTCTCGCCCTTTCTTTTAACCTCTTGTAACAAATATCAGAAGTTGTTCTGATGTAAATGTAGAGGATTTTATTATAATAATCTATTATACTTGAATATTTAGTTTTAAAATCCTCAATTATAGCAGATTCTGCTGAATTAAACACGTTTTCCCTCAAGTACTTGCAAAATATTTCAAAAATGCTAAACGAAGATCGCTCCATGATAACAATTGAATTGTTTAAAGAATGTATTACCGCACTTTTTTCAATATCTGCAACACTTAACAGCGCGTTAATTTGAAATGTTAGAGCCCATCTTTTGGAGTCGTTGTAAAATAATTCCAACAAATTTAAACCCCCCACATTCCGCCACTTGTCTAGAGGTTCTGTAAATAGTTTAACATTATAGCCTCGTGTTGTTAATAAATCACAAAGACTTTCAGTAAAAGTAGACTTGCCGCTAGCAATATTACCATCAACGCATAAAATCATAAATAAAAATGCGTGAAACGGTCGAGTCTCTTATATTAAAAGCCGTTCTTGATAAACAAAATAAAAAGGCAAAGTCTTTGTTTAGTAAATTGTTAAAAGATGTATACAACAACCTCTACTTAATTGAACCGAAGAAGGTACCCCAAATTGATTTGTTTACAATAATAACCGATGCAATATTCTACATGTTGACAAATCAAAATAGCTACTTTACATGGACGTCCTACACTACAGAATTGCAAGAATGTTTAAATGATATAAAGTTTCCCAACAGGCTAAGGAGTATGGTCACCACTATAAGTGGTTATCATGACACATCGCCTATAATGACTAGACATTCGAACGAGAAACTGTTATTTAAAATTGTACAACAATTATTAAATCTGCTCCATCCGCAAAAAATGGAAATCGATTTCACACAAGACGATGACTGTCAAAATAAATTAGAAGCATTAAAATCTTTTACACATCTAAACGTTGATTCGAGCCTGGACGATTTTAAAGAATTTGCCACTAGGTTTAACGATAGCTTGGTAGTTTTAAACGAAATTGGATCATATTTTTCAACAAGCCGTCAAGATGATTTGAGGCAGCATTTGGAACAGATAAAATCTAAGATTGAATCGATATTTAATTTAGTGGGAATAACTTCGTTTAGTGAACTAACGTTGATAACAAAACGGGTTTATGAAACGTTAAGAATAAAAAAACTAGGTGACCTAATACTTCTTGAACAGGATTTTCAAATCGTGGTAATATTCAAACAACTACTTTCCAGTAACAAAATTACCGAAGTTGGTAATCTGTCGGCAGAACAATATATTCAATTATATTCCCGAATATATTTTACATCACATTTAAAACTTCCCGGATCAATAGACGTATACAATGAATGGACCTGTTTTCAATCGATTCAAAATTATATTGATTCTCAACAAAACAATACAGAATTAATACAGTTTAAAGTGGACACTCTAACCTTGATTGGAGCAGAAGATTTGGGGACTCTCTCAGAATATTTAAGAGATTTTGGTTCATTAAATATTGTGCAAGCGTCGCGGCAGCTTAAAACGTTATACAACAATTGTGGAGAATCAGGCATAACAGTTTTAAATAGTAAGCTATCAATATACAACGAACGTTTCAACAACACTGTGATTAACGTGTTTGAAGAGGCGGAATCCCTAGTCAATATGTTTGGAGTAAATTCATTAAATCAAGTTTCCGGATTTTTAAAACGAATATATGACTTTACCGGCGTGACAAATTTTCAAGATTTTCAAAGCCAGATTGATACGTTAAGCCGCGCTTATATTGAATCGTTTGATGGAAAATTCTCACTAAATGATATAACGACACTAATTACCTCACTAAAAGAAGTTCAAGCAAATTTAGAATTTGTATATGGCGACACTTTCAATGAAAAAATAAAATTCCTCAATGAGCATTTAATGACCAAGCTAAATAGCTTATGTCCTAATATTTCTTTTGATAATTTGGTAAATTTTTTAATTGAAATCTCAAAAAACAGCGGGCAACTAAATGAAACATCGATGCAAAATATTTTGGACAAAATTAAAAATTACAGTACTCTTAAGTCGCAGGTTGAAACTCTTAAAGAAACCAATTCTTCAATAACACAAGAACTGAATGAGTGCGAAGAACGGGGGTTGAATTATTCGCGGGAAATTGAAACTCTTAAAAAAACTAACGAGTCGTTATTAGAAACAAACGACAAACTTAAAAATACATTATATGACTTTGAAATTAGTGACACAGATCGCGCAACAGAGATTGAAAAATTAAAAACACAGTTTAATGAGTTACACAATGATCACAATAGTTTAGAAGAAAAATATAATAAATTATTAGTAGATTATAATGAGGCTGTAACTACTAAACGAGTAGGGATCACACTCCCGCGGGTTAAACGGGTCCGCGTAGAATCACCACCAACTAAATCACCACCAAAAAGGCAAAGGGGTGACGAATCAGATTAAGGTAATATCAGTGGATATCGGGTGATACCCACTCTGGGGTGAAAATAATCAAATTGTATTTAAATTAAAATTGTATATAATTGTAAACCTTAATTTTGGTGCGAGATGGTAAGATTTAAAACAGATCTCAAAGTTAACAATCGCGTGATCCCAAATCGGTAACCCGCAACTTGATAACTCAGTCAAACCAGAATGCCAGCGTGAAAGTATTATGAAAATTTTGTAGAATGGTCCCAGTACTCACCTTTTGAAAACCAACACAGTGAATACCCAACTTCACTCTCATAAATAAACCAATCCACTCTCTCTACACAGCCCGCATTTTACACCTATTAATTTGGAACACTTGTGGCATATAACGTGTCCACATTGTATATGAGTTAAGATGTTATACTCTAAACAAATTGGGCAATTTCCTTTAATATGATTTGCAAAAGTTATCTGTATTAATTCGTTCAAACGATAATTTTTAAAACAAATCAAACCAAATATTCGTTTTTTTAACATTTGTTTTTTATTTTAATTTGGTTTAGGATAAATAATAACAAGTAATGAGTTGTTTCAGATGCTATATTATCAAGACATACATTTTAAAAATGTGTAAATTACAAAAAATCAAACTTGAGAAACGCAAATTCTGGGATATTTGATAACTCCTTATACTATTGGCCAGTGCGTTTACGCTTGTATTCCTCCATTGTCCAAGACATGCTCAACTATATTTACAAAATTGTGAGAAGTTAGGATGTTGTTGTATGCAGAGTTAAAGTGCATACCACTACTCTTCATTAATTCTTTCGCTTTGTTAAGTACATTAATCCCATTAGGAACAGGAGACTTGATGAAACAAGGTACGAAACCTTCATTTTTGGCTTTATTGAGAGCTTGGTTAAATTTTCTTTTTTGTATGCGAATACATTTGTACTCGCAGACCCCGTAGAGTTCCAGAAGAGTTTCTTTAATAAGGACACATAAAACATGATTTAGTCCATCGCCGCCCGACATCACAGCAACCCTCGGTGCCTGTTCAGTCAACAACTCATTCAGTGACCGGTTCTCTTTACACAATATGTCGTTTTTAGTTTTAAATTCTGAGTTAATTTGAGTGAGCTGTTGGTTAGTTTCCAGTGATTTTGTAAGTGATTGTAACAACTGATTAATTTCTTGTTGAATTTTATACATTCCATTCTTTCTAATGGAAGGCAGGACTTCTTCAAAAACCCAGTATTTAAATGTTTTAGCAACTGGTAGTTTAGAGGAAAAAATCAACTCGTATAAACCCGGTTCTGATATAAAAACTACTTTAGAATCATGATAATTGAGTTGGGACCCATTTTGGGTCCCAACTACTTCCGGTTGAGTTGATTTGTATATTTCACTGATATGTGCTAGAAGAGCTTTTTTAGGGTTAGAGTAGCCCAGGATTTGAGCAACATCTTTTCCTTTGAACCAAGGATTATTTTCTCCGTCAAACAGTACAGCAACGGCCTGGTTATTAAATATATAAGAGGTTAAGTTAGACATTTTATATCAAGTATCGTGCAATAGAACAGATCAGAGCAACGTAAGGTCTTACCTCAAAAGTGACCGAGGTAGAGTGAAGTTAACGTTTAAGAATAAAGAGCGCTAAAAGTATCGTCAAATAAATGTTATATTCTAATTCATCGTGGAGAATTTAGCTACTTTTTTTATAACCATTTCTTTAGAGAATCCGCTATTTAGCATAGCCTTACCGCTCAAAAATTCAACTTCTATCCTGTCAAAGTCTGCATTTGATTTTAAGTTCAATTTTAATGGCTTTCCTTCGAACAGGTCTTCCCTCACAAAATAGATTTATAAAAATCCAACCAATATTTTGTTCCCAAACTTCCTCCCCCTCCATTTCAACGGGTACAGCAAACAAATTTTGTAATAGCACAGATCAGAGCTACGTAAGGACGTCAACAACTCATTCAGTGACCGGTTCTCTTTACACAATATGTCGTTTTTAGTTTTAAATTCTGAGTTAATTTGAGCTAGCTTTTGGTTGTTTTCCAGAGACTTTGTAAGTGATTGTAACAACTGATTATTTTCTTGTTGGATTTTATACATTCCACACTTTCTAATGGAAGGCAGGACTTCTTCAAAAACCCAGTCTTGAAACTTCTCAGCAATGGGCAATTTGGATTTTAAAATTAATGAATAAAGACCAGGCTCGTTTAGAAAGATTGTTTGGGAATGAAAGTACAAGGGGGGCGTTTCGTTCCTCCCTTCTTCGGGCATTGTTTTACGATATTTTTCTCTGACGTCCTTACGTAGCTCTGATATGTGCTATTGCAATTTGTTTGCTGTACCTGTTGAAATGGGGGGGGGGGAAGTTTGTGAACAAAATATTGGTTGGATCTTTATAAATCTATTTTGTGACGGAAGACCTGTTCGAAAAATAAAATTGGACTTAAAATCAAATGCAGACTTTGACTCTGCCTTGGTCACTTTTGCCACTCCTCCTGCCCGAAGAAGGGGGGAACTTTTCGTTCCTCCCTTTGAATTGTTGATGAAGAAGATACGTGTAAGGCTATAAATATACTCTCTGAAAGGGGGTCTATCCGCGCCTTGGACAATGGAGGAACACAAGCGTAAACGTACTCACCAATGCTAGAAGGAGTTATTAAATTTGCGTTTCTCAAGTTTGATTTTTTGTAATTTACACAGTGTGTCTGTGAGATGGAGTTTTAGGGTGTAGTGTTGGGGCGGGGGAGCCCGGGGTCCAGGGCCGGTTAGGTCTCGGATCCAAGTAAGTTTTATAGTCAATAGTCTTTTTCTAAATTAATATCTATACTTTCCAGGCTACTCGCCCTAGAATCTGGATAATTAGTTTTAATATATTAAAGTATTTTCATTGTCATCACATTGATATTTTACGATTTAAATGTGATAACTACTTACTTTGAAAAATATATTTTTACTAAACTCTAAAAACAACTTAGGATCAAGACTTTCTTAGGCGAGTTGAGTTGTTGAACTGACTTCGGCCTCTTCAGAGACTAAATAGACTATCTGCTATCTCTTTCCAAAAGATTTTAAAATTGTTTTTATTAAAAATACTAAAAAGTATATAATAAGTATAATCAGAGACAATATCAAAATTGGAAATTCAAGAAATGCAACAAAAACAACCTCCATTTTTAAATATTTATGTACCCGGTAGCTCCGGGTCCTCGATTGTGTAGTTTCGGTCCCTTGGATTTTATAATCTATTACTTATAAAGAAATTAATAAATTGCATTTACATTTGTAACTATGTTATTCAAAGGGATACCCGAGGGGAAGGTTGGGGGGGGGTTAGTCAAAATAGAATCATTTCCCCTTCCTTAAGCAAAGGCGCTTGAGAGTTTGGTTTGGAAAATGAACAATAGTCAAAGAAACAATACCTCCGGTGTACATTTCCTAACAGTTTTTGTTCTAAACTCTAAGGCTTGGGCTGATTCTGTGAATCCACAAACATAGTATTGTACAAGAGAATTTATCCAACCAATTATCACTCCATAACTAACATTGCAATGATATATAAACATGTAAGGCAATTTAATAACGAGATTCCTAGAATTATTGAAAATATTAATTACCAATACAGTTTTTATAATCATTACTATAATCTTGATGCAAGATAATTAAGTTTGGGTGCACGCATTAAAGAACACAATAGACGTTTAATATTTTTATTCATATTCTCTTTGTTCCAAGTAGGTTTGAATCTTATAAACATTTTCAAGAGCACACACGAAACTATTAAACCTATGATAAGAACAATAATTATTTAGATACTTAGATTTTAGTTTTTTAAGTGATGGCATATCGTCCAAATTTTCAACCCTGGTGTTCTTAAAAAGTCTCTGGAGGAACACTTGTTTCTCCTGACCCTTTACGTAGACGGTGGTGTTTTGTGATATTAGCTCCGCCAGTTGTCTCTTGACGTAGTTGAAGGACGTGGTTCCTTCCTGCCATGGAATTCCGTGGTAATAGTTTGCGTTGAAGATCGCCTGTCTTCTGTATTCCGGAGATAGTTTGTCAAAATTGTACGGCGATTTTACAAACCAGTGTCTCAGAAACCAATTGCCGCTGGTTTTTGTAAGTGCAATTTCTTTAATAATAAAATTATTGTTATTATCTTTGAATCCTTGAAAATCGATAATATAAGCGTGGTCAGCCATTGAGATGTCCTTAGATATCGGAATCAGCGAGGTAAATAGAGCTCTTTTCGGTTCCGAATCACAAACTCTGAACAAAACACTAGACCAAACACTAGTGCAGGAGTTTGGCAACTACTGGTATATTAGGGGAACCGTTCCTTTATAAAGCCTCGGAATTTGTATTATGCCCTTATTTCAAATGTTGTTTTACATGCCAAAGTTTTCACATTTCTTGTTAATTCTCAAATACTGACTTTGGGTTAAGAAAATAAAATGCTACACCCTTTGAATGTTAGTTTTATTTACATTCTAAAGGGTAAAACTTCTCTATAAATATACAGGACGGGTTAAATTTCTTATGTTCTAAGAAAGGAATGTCACCCCCTTTCCAAAACCCAATTTCAATCCCACAATAAGCGCATCTAACATAATCATTAACACGTAAATAATAAAAACCAGCTTTGGATAAATCTTTGGGGCTTAAAAATGTAACTGGCCACTCCTTAAAACTATGAAGTCTTTCGGTCTCGTAATGAAATCTAGGAGTGTTTGTTTCTTTCGTAAAATTATAATTTAATCCCACAGACACTGGCGAATGGTACATTTTAATACCACAACACGGGCTAGCGCGATCCGAGTCTTTCTTCTTTCTGAGAGATGCACCATCTCCCCGGCCGCTGTATTCCACACCGAGCGTGGTGTTGTATTCTGTAGAGAAGGCTGTGAAGTTTTTACATTTACAAATGCAATAACCAAAATGGTGACATTTCCTACAAGCCCTCCCATCAACCTGGTCACCAGGAATTTTAAAACATCTCTGCTCGCAACAATACTCCATAGTTGATCATATGCTGTAAATCTCAACACTGACTTAAATTGCCTCTTCGGGAGTTAAATAGACCCCCTTCTTTTCAAAAGATTTAATTTTTTTTAATTGCTTTAATTATAAATACTAAAATACTAAGTTGTGAGGGAAAAAATTCCCCCTAATTTGCCCCTATAAAGCGGATGCTTTAATACCCCGAAGACGAGAAACGTCTCAATAAAAAGTTTTGAATATGGGTAATCTAAAATGGTTTGCATTTCCTACAATTTAACCCATTTGTGGTTTTGTAAATCTCAAATCTGCAAAATCTGCTCATAATAAAATTGAACAACAAATGCCAGAATAATATAATTATCATTGAATTGAGTATTTAAACTTGAAAGGTTTTTTATTTAAATGAGTACTTAAACTTGAAAAGGTTTAAAAGTTAAATGTAAAGACCACAG
Organism: Allygus modestus; assembly: GCA_963675035.1. Taxonomy (NCBI): domain Eukaryota; kingdom Metazoa; phylum Arthropoda; class Insecta; order Hemiptera; family Cicadellidae; genus Allygus; species Allygus modestus. The sequence goes on from OY776111.1 coordinate 427,480,083, forward strand.
TATCCGTGAAAACGCTTTGTAATTAAAATATTATTGAAATCACCTTCAATACAAATGACACAAATAGAATAATTTATTTTATGGTTTCCAAAAATAGAAAACAAAAGAATTGGTTATTTGAATAACTTCTTGATTATTACAAATGTTTGGAAGATTTTAAAGAAAAAAACAACAATGGGGGTTAAATTATTTATTACGTGATATATATGATACATATGATACAATTGTATATGACTAAGTACTTGATGATACAAGATTCACAAATATTTTAAATACTTGAATAAACATGTCAACATTATAATATTTTCTTCTAATCAGATGAAGACGCTGGTATTTGCAGGTAGTTTTAGAGATTTTCTCTTCCATCTCTGATATGTTGTTGGGGTGAACCGCAGGAAGTAGTATAAATTTCGGACGATTGGTGTATCTTAATCCTTCAATCACACAGCTGTGCGAATTTCGTCCTAAACACAAAATAGGAATCGGTGATTCAAAGTCGTTTGCACTTGCACGCATTATTATTTTAAAAATGTGCCCAATGACGGGATGAAAAGCTGTAATCAACTCTCGAGTCTTCTGTTTATCAAAACTGGCAATCATCGGGATGCGAATCCAAAGAATATTTTTTTTTTCAGATATTGTAGATAAGTTATGTATCATTTCTCTTCTTAACTCAGACTTGCTCGTTTTATGTCCGGTGCTAAGGTACAAATCTTTAGTTTTTCTTGACGGAGAATTGATCAGGCCTACGACAATCCCGCGAACCGAACTTGGAGTTGTTTTTAATAATTCCGTGTCAAACACGTTTATAACTTGTTTGTAGAATCCTGGAGACTTGTCTGCTGTGATTTCTTGCACCTTCTTCAAATATTCACTAAATATCCCGTCCATTTTAAGATTTTTAGAACTGTCGGTGGTAGACTGATTGCTCAGGAACGCTGGTCACTGTTTTATAGCAAGGAGCCAGTATTCGTAAATTACGTAAATTATTTTGATAATTTATAAGTTGATATAAGCACCAATTTGTATGTTTGCAAAATGGGTGCTTGCAATCATAAATAATCAGGCTGGAGTCCCAACTTTCGGACATTGACCCGCTTCCTTGTTCCGTCGTTTAACGTTATACGTATTGTCCTCCGTTTTATCCGCGGGTTTCTAACGAGTCCATGTGGTTCGTGTTCCCCTTGACCTCTGGATGAATATCCGGCGGAGTTCTGGTAGAGTCCGGTGCTTGTTGAGTTTTTGGAGGGTTGAATTAAACGCGGAGGTGGGGGGCAGAGTGGTGGACAGTCGTCTGGCGATGCGACGGGTGTTGCTTCTATCCCCCCCTCCTTTTCTATAGAGCCCGTGTTCTTGTCCTCTTGATCGCTGACCCCAATGATGTCCGTCGCTCCCGTACCCTCGTCCCGCCCGGTGTTCACATCCATAGAGACATCTTCTCCGCCCACCACGAATTCCACGTTGGGGTAGGCTGGTGATGTTGGGGGGGTATCAGCATAATCAATAGGCTGAAGCGCTCCAACCATATCCCACATCATACCATGTATAGCTCTCTGCAACTCCTCTTCGGTGTAGGTTGGAGTATGCCCTGGAAATAGGTTTTCTCGGTTGGCCTCAAGGAATTCATCGAGGGGTTCTGCTCCCCCTTGTCGCAATACCCGGGAGATGAGTTTCCTCAGGTCCATGCTTGATGGTAATTTGACAGTTGAAGGGTTTATGCCCCTGGCAATACAACCAGCGTATAAGCATAAACAGAAACCACAGTCAACAGTATTGGTCTGAAGCTTAAGACCACTAGGATTCCCCTTTAAGGACCACTCTTCCCGGTTGATTTTTACACCCAACCGGCCCATTTCCCACTCGATATACTTTAAACATTCTTTTAATCTATCTGGGTACTCATTTCCCAGTGAGTCGTAGCTCCGCACGAGCCTATCTTTTAAAAAGGCGGCAATTAGGTACCAGTGGGATACACCAGGCTTCCCATCCTTCCGGATTGGTGCGGGGATGTGTACTGGGAACAGTAAGATGTCATAATCATAAATTTTTATTTTATTGGTCCACCTTTCCACCCGCAGGAAACCGCCCCGGTCAATTGCCGTGAAAAACACTGTCGGGAAAGCATATAATTTCAATCCGTCAGCGCGTTCTTCATTTTTTTTACATAAAATAGAAATGAAGTCTTCAATGATCCCTTCGCCACACAAACCCTCCGGGGTGATACGGTGTGGCCCCATTCTTCTTCTTGTATCCACGATCCAGCCTATAATACTTCCTACTATATGATGTGTATATGTTTTATCTTTAAAAAATTGAAAATCACAAGGACGTGAAACTATGCAATAAATAGTCTGTGATGCCCCTAGATATCCCGGGTGGCAATATTCAAATCATATATATATATTCGCCAGAGCCCCGTTTGTTCAAAGCCCCATTACCGGCGCCAAGGTTGGGGTTGACTTGACTGGGAGAAGCTTTAAGTTCCGCATCCACAGTCCTTAATAGGGTCCCTAACTTACTAACTAAATATATTCTAAGTTTTTTTTTTGACCTTTGGAGGTGCCCCGTCTAAGTTGTCAGAAAAGTCAGTCGTTATGTCAGTATTTCACTAAAGTGGATAGTGTGTCCGCAGCTTACGAACTTAGAGCTTCAGAACCGTGTCCGTATTTCACGTACTTGATCGGTTCTGTATCCGTATTTCACGAACCAAGCTCTCACTACCGTGGCCATATTTTTAGTCAGTAGTATGTCAGTATTTTATGAAAATTCCCCCATCTACAACTTACCCAAGCTCTATATAACCCACCTAACCCACCCAACAGACGCATAACTTAAAACTACCCACCCGAGTGGTAAAACATTCCCCCTATCTAACTTAAAAACTAAGTTGTCAGAAAAGTCAGTCGTTATGTCAGTATTTCACTAAAGTAGATAGTGTGTCCGCAGCTTACGAACTTAGAGCTTCAGAACCGTGTCCGTATTTCACGTACTTGATCGGTTCTGTATCCGTATTTCACGAACCAAGCTCTCACTACTAAACTATTCTAAGCTACGGGTGAGGGACAATTGGGAAATTGGAAGGAGACCCTCTGCGTGGATTGTAACCGCCAGCGCAAAGAGCCATAAAGGAAAGGAGGTTTGGAGGGTTTAGGATATGAAAAGTTTTGGTGCTGGAAGGGAATTGCTCTTCGTTAACACCGCAAGGCAACCGGAGCAATTCGATAGGACTTATAACTACGAAGAGAGGACTTACCCAACCTCTGTGTAACCTACCTAACATATGCATGCCTTAAAACTACCTATACCACTCAGTAGATAGTGTGTCCGCAGCTTACGAACTTAGAGCTTCAGAACCGTGTCCGTATTTCACGTACTTGATCGGTTCTGTATCCGTATTTCACGAACCAAGCTCTCACTACCGTGGCCATATTTTTAGTCAGTAGTATGTCAGTATTTTATGAAAATTCCCCCATCTACAACTTACCCAAGCTCTATGTAACCCACCTAACATATGCATAACTTAAAACTACCCACCCGAGTGGTAAAACATTCCCCCTATCTAACTTAAAAACTAAGTTGTCAGAAAAGTCAGTCGTTATGTCAGTATTTCACTAAAGTGGATAGTGTGTCCGCAGCTTACGAACTTAGAGCTTCAGAACCGTGTCCGTATTTCACGTACTTGATCGGTTCTGTATCCGTATTTCACGAACCAAGCTCTCACTACTAAACTATTCTAAGCTACGGGTGAGGGAAATTGGGAAATTGGAAGGAGACCCTCTGCGTGGATTGTAACCGCCAGCGCAAAGAGCCATAAAGGAAAGGAGGTTTGGAGGGGTTTAGGATATGAAAAGTTTTGGTGCTGGAAGGGAATTGCTCTTCGTTAACACCGCAAGGCAACCGGAGCAATTCGATAGGACTTATAACTACGAAGAGAGGACTTACCCAACCTCTGTGTAACCTACCTAACATATGCATGCCTTAAAACTACCCACCCGAGTGGTAAAACATTCCCCCTATCTAACTTAAAAACTAAGTTGTCAGAAAAGTCAGTCGTTATGTCAGTATTTCACTAAAGTGGATAGTGTGTCCGCAGCTTACGAACTTAGAGCTTCAGAACCGTGTCCGTATTTCACGTACTTGATCGGTTCTGTATCCGTATTTCACGAACCAAGCTCTCACTACCGTGGCCATATTTTTAGTCAGTAGTATGTCAGTATTTTATGAAAATTCCCCCATCTACAACTTACCCAAGCTCTATGTAACCCACCTAACCCACCCAACAGACGCATAACTTAAAACTACCCACCCGAGTGGTAAAACATTCCCCCTATCTAACTTAAAAACTAAGTTGTCAGAAAAGTCAGTCGTTATGTCAGTATTTCACTAAAGTGGATAGTGTGTCCGCAGCTTACGAACTTAGAGCTTCAGAACCGTGTCCGTATTTCACGTACTTGATCGGTTCTGTATCCGTATTTCACGAACCAAGCTCTCACTACTAAACTATTCTAAGCTACGGGTGAGGGAAATTGGGAAATTGGAAGGAGACCCTCTGCGTGGATTGTAACCGCCAGCGCAAAGAGCCATAAAGGAAAGGAGGTTTGGAGGGGTTTAGGATATGAAAAGTTTTGGTGCTGGAAGGGAATTGCTCTTCGTTAACACCGCAAGGCAACCGGAGCAATTCGATAGGACTTATAACTACGAAGAGAGGACTTACCCAACCTCTGTGTAACCTACCTAACATATGCATGCCTTAAAACTACCTATACCACTCAATTATTAAATTACTAAGAGAGAACAAACCTAACAAACTCCTACATACTACTTAACCTACTTCGCCAGAGCCCCGTATGTGTAAAGCCTCGTACACCACGTCACGGTAGGGGTTGACTTGACCAGGAGAGGCTATGTTTTGCGCCGTTGCCTTGGTCCTTGTACAAGGTTCGCGGTCCTGGACTTAATGCCCAGGATCGGGCTGACATCCTATTTATAACCGGTATATTCTTTTTTAACCATACATTTAAAATTAAATTAAAGTTTGACAAATTCAAAATTACCTTTACAGAGCCATTTATCAAAGACTTCAAATACAGAAATAGCAAAAAGAATTTAACATTGTTACTTTTGGTGATTTCCCCTAAGGTATTGTAATATTTTATGTTGAAACACTGAACAAATTCTTATGTTTTTCTAAAGGAGACAAAATGAGTTTTATAACCAAGAAGAAGTCTAATGGACTCGTTTTTCAAAGGGTTTTCTGGTAAATTATATCACGCGAAAAAACCTCAATATTGCCAATGTTAATTAAAATATACTGATTGTCTTTAAACCACACTGCACAACATTCAAATAGACTAATGATTAACCTCTAGAGACCGGGTCTGTTTTAAGTCATGTAAATAAAAACACAATTTGAAATTTTTAAATATGATTTATTTTTCACAAGTTTTACAAATGAGTACAAATATGTGCAAATATGTGCGGCGAGTTCTATTTTATACCCAACAGTAGCCTGGCAAGTGAATTTTAATCCTACAAAGAGGACATGATTTATTTACTTTAAGCCATTTAAATATACACGTTGTACAAAACACGTGTTGACAATCCTTAAGACTGATACAATCTTTTTTCGTGTCAAGGCAAACTGGACAATCGGTTTCAGATTCTACTTTTGTAAATGGATTGGGCAGATTCCTCTTCACAAATTCAGAAATTTGTAATCCTCGCGACGTATATGTTTGAAAATCGATTAATTTGCAATATTTAATAATATCTTCATCGCTGAGCGTTTGATGTTTTGAGACGGACCACCAGCACAAAATATTTTTAAACGTATCCAGAAGAAAAGAATCAAGAGTTTGACATTTACTTATTAGCGAGCCAAACAGTAGTTTTAAAAGATCGATTTGATTACCCACTTTCGAGAAGTAAATGTAGCATATTAGATTTTTACTTAATGATTGGTGTTTTATGAGATATGGCCATAGAACCATTTTATAATACTCTTCTTCGTCTGTATTGTGAAATTTACACCGTGGATTAACCCCATCCACCATCCACAACATAAAATCTTGAGTCAGCTTCATGGATTTTATTATGACAATTGGATCAATCTTATGGTAAAACTGTCTAAGAATCCACTCCGGGACATTTTGGTGTTCCACAACTGCATTCCAGTCGAACTTGTGATTGAATTTGACCAACACTGCTTCAGAGAGATTTTGGTACTTAACCAAAAGCGAAAAGTTAATTTTTGATTGAAAACTTTCTATATCTTTAGTCGTCAGTCTTTGGTGGATGACAATTTCGTTAAAATTTAAAACTTCTTTAAACTTCAACATGAACCCGTGCGTGAACTGTTCTCTCCGGTATAGTATTCTCCAAAGGTTGACTGGGAGTTGATGAATTTTTTCCGTAATTTTTTCCAATTTAGTGAAGTGTAGGAATTGACTGCTGTTATCTAACGTCTCCTGTTCCAATGAAGTATACAAACTGTACAAGTCAGAAGGATCCGTAAGTTTGTCTATAAAGGCGGTAACACCATCAGCGCTTTTAATAGAATTTAAAATCTTCCACAAAATCTTTTTCCTAGTTAGGTGGGTTGACTTGATACCCATACTTTGGCAAATAGCTTTGAGTTCGTAAAATGTAATTCTCTCCACCATGGTTCTAGTTACCTATCACAAATCAACTCAAAAACAAACAACAACTTTACCGAACACGCAGGAGTTCATTACAGGAACTACTGGTATGTGTGGAGAACCGTTCCCTTATAAACCCTCAGAAAATAGAATTCGCAAAGTATTTGTGTATTTATTTCAAATGTTGACGGGGGTGGGGGAATTTGTTGAAACCGTTTCTTTGAATTTTATACGCGCGGGTGTGTGTAGAAATGAAGCGTATTCTGTTGGTGTTTGCGTGCGGCGGGGGACTGAGTCTGAGTGGAACGATCACATCACCAATAATCTAAAATTATTAAAATTAAAGCAATTAGAATTCAATTCATAAATGGAACTTTGAACAAAACAGTTTTAACTGTTGTAGTTAAATTTAACTTAGTTTTTGATTTAGCGAAATAACATTGTTGACTCGGATAGTACTCATGGAGACTTGTCGGTTAACACTAGTTAAAAATCACAAGTGCCAAGCCGAAAAATAAGATAAAATTTAAAAATCCCGATTCACAGAATTAACCCAAGTCTTGGTCTAAATGTTAGGAAACACTGACCCAAGAGGGTGTTGTCGTGCTAAAATCTCGCGGCGTTGTGGCGCGGGTGTGTGGTGGGTTCTGGGCACGGGTTAGTCTTGATAATTGCAACATTCTCATTTGCAAATAATAATATTTCAAAAGATAATTTTAAAATTGAATTTTGAATTGTGTCGCCTTGATGAGACAGACACTAGAATCAGTTGTTAGTTAAATAGCGGCGAGTGCGAATGTTTATATTTGTCAGTACTCCGCGATTCCCGTTAAATATTACAAGTCCCGAGAGTCAAAAATCCACATAATTCAAAATATTTCAAAATAATTTAAAGTCCCCAGATTAAAAGTTTGAAAAAATCACAAGTGCCGAGCCGAAAAATAAGATAAAATTTAAAAATCCCGATTCACAGAATTAACCCAAGTCTTGGTCTAAATGTTAGGAAACACTGACCCAAGAGGGTGTTGTCGTGCTAAAATCTCGCGGCGTTGTGGCGCGGGTGTGTGGTGGGTTCTGGGCACGGGTTAGTCTTGATAATTGCAACATTCTCATTTGCAAATAATAATATTTCAAAAGATAATTTTAAAATTGAATTTTGAATTGTGTCGCCTTGATGAGACAGACACTAGAATCAGTTGTTAGTTAAATAGCGGCGAGTGCGAATGTTTATATTTGTCAGTACTCCGCGATTCCCGTTAAATATTACAAGTCCCGAGAGTCAAAAATCCACATAATTCAAAATATTTCAAAATAATTTAAAGTCCCCAGATTAAAAGTTTGAAAAAATCACAAGTGCCGAGCCGAAAAATAAGATAAAATTTAAAAATCCCGATTCACAGAATTAACCCAAGTCTTGGTCTAAATGTTAGGAAACACTGACCCAAGAGGGTGTTGTCGTGCTAAAATCTCGCGGCGTTGTGGCGCGGGTGTGTGGTGGGTTCTGGGCACGTGGTAACCTTGAGAATGTTTCATTTGCAAATAATAATATTTCAAAAGATAATTTTAAAATTGAATTTTTAATTGCGTTGCCTTGATGAGACAGACACTAGAATCAGTTGTTAGTTAAATAGCGGCGAGTGCGAATGTTTATATTTGTCAGTACTCCGCGATTCCCGTTAAATATTACAAGTCCCGAGAGTCAAAAATCCACATAATTCAAAATATTTCAAAATAATTTAAAGTCCCCAGATTAAAAGTTTGAAAAAATCACAAGTGCCGAGCCGAAAAATAAGATAAAATTTAAAAATCCCGATTCACAGAATTAACCCAAGTCTTGGTCTAAATGTTAGGAAACACTGACCCAAGAGGGTGTTGTCGTGCTAAAATCTCGCGGCGTTGTGGCGCGGGTGTGTGGTGGGTTCTGGGCACATGGTAACCTTGAGAATGTTTCATTTGCAAATAATAATATTTCAAAAGATAATTTTAAAATTGAATTTTTAATTGTGTTGCCTTGATGAGACAGACACTAGAATCAGTTGTTAGTTAAATAGCGTCGAGTGCGAATGTTTATAGGTGTTAGTCTCCAGATTAAATGTTTAGAGCCCAATAGTTGGTTTCTAAGTGTTGGGAAATCACTGTGTTGGTTTCTAAGTGTTGGGAAATCACTGTAAAATTTTACAAGTCCAGAGCCCTAAAATTAAATAAAATTAACTCATTGTAGAATCGTACAAGTCCCGAATCTGCCTAAATCTTAATAATTTAAAACCCCAGAATCGGTATAAGTGATACAGGAACACTCACCCAAGAGGGTGTTGTCGTGCTAAAATCTCGCGGCGTTGTGGCGCGGATGCGTGGTAGTTTCTAGGCACATGGTAACCCTGAGAATGTTTCATTTGCAAATAATAATATTTCAAAAGATAATTTTAAAATTGAATTTTGAATTGTGTCGCCTTGATAAGACAGACACTAGAATCAGTTGTTAGTTAAATAGTGGCGAGTGAACTTGTGAGAGTGTTTATAGGTGTTAGTCCCCAGGTTAAAAGTTTAGAGCCCAATAGTTGGTTTCTAAGTGTTGGGAAATCACTGTAAAATTTTACAAGTCCAGAGCCCTAAAATTAAACAAAATTAACTCATTGTAGAATCGTACAAGTCCCGAATCTGCCTAAATAATAATAATTTAAAACCCCAATTTCAAAATTGCATTTTGAATTGTGTCGCCTTGATAAGACAGACACTAGAATCAGTTGTTAGTTAAATAGTGGCGAGTGAACTTGTGCGAGTGTTTATAGGTGTTAGTCCCCAGGTTAAAAGTTTAGAGCCCAATAGTTGGTTTCTAAGTGTTGGGAAATCACTGTAAAATTTTACAAGTCCAGAGCCCTAAAATTAAACAAAATTAACTCATTGTAGAATCGTACAAGTCCCGAATCTGCCTAAATAATAATAATTTAAAACCCCAATTTTAAAATTGCATTTTGAATTGTGTCGCCTTGATAAGACAGACACTAGAATCAGTTGTTAGTTAAATAGTGGCGAGTGAACTTGTGCGAGTGTTTATAGGTGTTAGTCCCCAGGTTAAAAGTTTAGAGCCCAATAGTTGGTTTCTAAGTGTTGGGAAATCACTGTAAAATTTTACAAGTCCAGAGCCCTAAAATTAAACAAAATTAACTCATTGTAGAATCGTACAAGTCCCAAATCTGCCTAAATAATAATAATTTAAAACCCCAATTTTAAAATTGCATTTTGAATTGTGTCGCCTTGATAAGACAGACACTAGAATCAGTTGTTAGTTAAATAGCGGCGAGTGCGAATGTTTATAGGTGTTAGTCCCCAGATTAAATGTTTAGAGCCCAATAGTTGGTTTCTAAGTGTTGGGAAATCGCTGTAAAATTTTACAAGTCCAGAGCCCTAAAATTAAATAAAATTAACTCATTGTAGAATCGTACAAGTCCCGAATCTGCCTAAATCTTAATAATTTAAAACCCCAGAATCGGTATAAGTGATACAGGAACACTGACCCAAGAGGGTGTTGTCGTGCTAAAATCTCGCGGCTTTTTAAAGTTTTTGAGTTAGCGAATTAACCCACAAGACGGTTTTACTTCTCCATTTTAATACTACTCCTCAACATGAATAATATGGGGACTTTTAAGACCCGTAGGACGGGGCCGTGATATTTTATCGGGCCGAAACCTTGCACCTGGCGTGCGATTTGGCAACCTTGGACAAGAACGCTCGGTTTGGCAACGCCCGCGCGCCCCGGATGCGAACATTCCACGTAGCCCACTTTCAAATTTTGGTAACAAATGACGCATGCGTGGAGGCCTCTCAAAAGGTGGAAACGGGAGTGGTCCGATTTCACCATATTTCTGTCTCACTCGCACACCTCTTTACTCTCTCACACTAAACTGCATCGGCCCGCCACGCCGACTGATTCAATTGTATTTTATACTGGATCTTGTTAAAAACCGTTATCATATGAACTGTATTAATTCAATTTTTGTAAACAAATATTTTGATTAAAATTATCTGTTGTTTAATTTAAATAAAAAATACTAAAAAATACTAAAAAATACTCTTTTCAGTTATTTAAAGTGATCATATTTTAGCGAAACTTTGGTATGTGAATTGACCCAATTCTGGCCTATTTATATGCTTTGCGAGCGAATGTTAAAACTTAAATCTGTTAAAATACATTCTGGAACATACTAATAAATTATATCAAAAATAATTAAAAATAATTATGATATATGAGTTGAGCTAGGCACATTTTAGTTGTATATTTGTGTTTATTATTCCTCATTTGATAATGTGTAAAATATAATACAACAAGTGGGACAATTTAACTTTAAATCTTACTATTAAACAGGAACAACTTTACAAGTTAAAATACAATCATAAAAAATACCCTTAAAAATGATTTGAGCTACAACGTAATAAAATATTTCGTATAAATATTCATAACACTTAAATTTCCACCGACAAGACCACACCACAAATAATTCTCAGAACACCATACGTAACAACACAAGCACATTATACTTTAGAGTTCATTTCAGCTGATCGCGGTTGAGGTATTTTTCAAATCGTGACATAGTTTGAAGACTCATCTTTTGATACCGACGAATAAGATTCCAATAATGGTTTTTTAATGAATTGCTTGTATATTTAACTCTGGTATTGTAAATTATAGAAATTAATCTCTCCGACATATCTTGTGTTTGGCAAATTAAAGGCCAATATGATATGTTTAAGTAAGATTCTATATCAATATATGAAATATAACACAGCTCTCATTCACTGGGCGTCGAAATCAAAAACAATAATAAGTCTTCGGATAAATTCTGCATACGTAGAAGTTGTTGTATGTTGATTGCAGTATACTTTTTAAAAATGATATCTTCTGGTATGAAATAGCCCCTTTTTACAATAATGTCCAAATCCAGATAATCTTGAAACCTGTACAGAATATCAGCTGTTAACCTAATGTTTTGAGAAAGAATTACCCAGTTAATTTTATGTCGGAATTCCATCAAAAATGGCGTTTTCAAATTATTTGAAAGAGAAATCATGTTCCAACTGTCGGTTGGGAAGTTTAATAGTTTGTTTCTCAATATTTCCAGCACAGATTCATTTCTTACTTTGATGTATAAATGTAGCACTTCTACGGTTGATAGATTCGATAAATTCCCGTACACATTATTGTTTTGCTCTAATAATGCAATTAATTTGTTCATCTTCTCCATATTTAGTTATATTTTAAAACTTACCAGGAAAAACTATTATTTTCACTAAATAAAAAGTATAAAATTACTAGCCACATCTAAACTGTAACAACAATACATACGTGCACGCGGATAACAAAAGGCCACCGCGGCTTCCTGTGTTTGTTTATATACCACTTCCTTGAGAATTTTAAAATTCTCGAGGTTGCGAAGGCTAATGTAGTTCTGTTGTACAATTGCGTGTTGCGCAACTGGGTCACGGTGTGAGTACAATTGCGTGTTGCGCAACTGGGTCACGGTGTGAGTCGCCGGTCACTATTTACACAAGATCCCCGAGCGAGTTTCCGTGTTCTGCAACCGGATTTCCGGGCTGGTTTGTCCCCGAGAGAGTGTCTAGAATCGTTTCTTGGTTCGAAGTCAGTCAGTTCAACAACTCAACTCGCCCAAGAGAGTTCTTATGATCCTAAGTTGTTTTTAGAGTTTAGTAAAAATATATTTTTCAAAGTAAGTAGTTATCACATTTAAATCACATTTAAATCACATTTAAATCACATTTAAATCACATTTAAATATATCATACAACTGAAAGTGTAAACAAATGACTTTTAGACATCTTTAAAAATTTAAAAGTAAATAACTAATTTCACTTAAATATATCGTGAACTTGCAAACGCGTCATTTTGAAATGGAGAGCGTGTATACACCCCAGCAAAAGAAGATTGTTACACGCATTCTAAGATTTCTGATCATGCAATCCAAATTCACCCTATTGCAAGAAGATTATCATCACGAATTCCAACATTTAATAAACAGATTATTATTTAAATTTCCGCCCGACGAACAACAATCAATTATACACAAGGTTTCTCAAAAGCGACAATATCGCAAAAAAAACTCAAAACCACCTTCAGTAGATAATAACATACAGCAGTGTTCCGCCACGAATCAAGAGACGACAGAAGTGCGTAACGACTCAGATAGTTTGAACTTTGCAGAAGAAGGAAATTTAATTGGATTAATTCAAGTTAGACAAGCGGATGAAGAATCTATTGTTGGTGTCACAGATGACTGTATACTATTTCCGGAAAATCCTAACAGGATGGTGATCACGGCCCCAGAACTATCGTTAGAAGAACAAGAATATTTATCGACGTTATCGACGTTTTAAAACGGCTTGACAGAAAACAGGTTTTAAAATGTGTATAATTAAATAGTATATAAAAATATCTCTATAGTCCTCAGCAACCCGGCACCTACAACCCGGCCTTACTAAACCTTCTTCCAACCCTATAATAGTATAAGGCATAGTCTTTTGGGGTAATACCCATGAGTCATATACTAAACCATTATATTTGCAGCAGAAACATATTTTAAGATTGATTTTATACAAAACCAGATATGAATGATCAAAACCCCTTTTCATAAGTCAGAGAATTTTTTCGTTTAAATATATTTATGTTTATAAAGTTCTAAAACTAAAACTTTTCTAAAACTTTTCTACAATAAAAGTGGAAATATGCCCCAAAATGAGAATGAGTATAGAAAAAAATTAAGGAAAGCTAACCAGTTTTTTATTCCCAAGCCAACCAATACATTTTTTACAAAAACTTTCAATTTTATAGCTCCGAAACTGTTTAATAAACTTCCTGAAAATGTTAAGATTGCATTTAATATTAATTTTTTTTATGTAGATTAAGGAAATGGTTATTTCAACTAGAGAATACTGATTGTTATTTCAAATTCAGCAATAGTTTTATTTTTGATATTATAGCTGGGGGTTCACACGGGGACTATGCATTGCATGCAATGAGCTTCGACGGCACCTGGGGAGACCAACCCCAGAGGCAAGTCTCTGGAGAGGTGCCATAAGCCGCCCGAAAGAGTAAACCTTAGAATATTATAATACGTGTATAATTTATATGATAGACTATATGAATCTACAAATACAGTTTTATTTATTTTCTGTAATTAGTTTTTATGCACTGAGCACACGCTGAATTTCAGTGTTCATGAGAGAAATAAGGCGCGTCAAATATTTAATTTTGTATTTTTCTTAACGTTTAATTTTAACGCTAAATTTACGTTTAATTTTTGTTTAATTTTTGTATATACATGGGTTGTCTGAGACAATTGTGTTTATTATATTTCGATCATTTCTGTTCGCCTACTTTACATTATTTTTAATTTAAGTGATGGAACCCTATAGCAGGCTTTGTCTTAAGAGGACCTATTGTTTTTTCATTATTTTATTTTTATTTTTATGCCAGCCCGACAAGTAAAATGTACATTATTATTTATTTAAGTTACAAACAAGCTGTGTAATTAAAAATAAAGTTAATACGGGTTGAGTTGTGTGTTTTTTGTGTGTTTTTTGTTATAATTTTGAATTTTTAAAATTATTATTCTGAAACCAATATTACCCCGATTGTAGAGTGCGCCCCGGGGAAATTTAAAGTAAATAATCTCAAACGAAGAACTAATATTTCTAATCACTCCCCCATTTATATATAGAATTCCTTGCAGCATTCTAATACTTCTAGAAGATGGTTGGCACCACCGTGCGGATTTTCTAGTGATCAACGTTGGAGGAACACATCGCAACTGGGGTAATCTCTATGATTGTAGTGCATGATCAGTGCATGATCAGTGCATAATCACTCGAGAGTTTATTATTTTTACATATTTTTTTGTTATAAATAAAATCATGAAAAAGTCTAAGAAATCTCAAACTGCTGTGTGCACTTGTATGAATATTAAGAGAAAAAAACGTCCCACTATTGGTTATTTTAAATATTCTACCGCAAAAGGACCAAAATCTTTTACCAAGCTTAGAAATAAATGCCCCAAAAGGTCTAGATCGCGGTCTAGAACTAGACGATCTAGGTCGCGAAGTCGTTCTCGGTCGAGAAGTAAATAAAATTATATAAAAAATGTCTGATTGTATTTTCATAAAGTACAGAGACGTATTGAAATTTGAAGATTTTCATTTAAACCACCCTGCTACTTATTTGCCCTTTGTTGTTTATAACTGGTTAGCTCTTGGAATACTGCCGAAAATCTACAGTCACGAGGAATGGGGTGTTGAAAATAGCAGAAAAGAGCTTTTACAAAATAAAAATCACCTCTTGGATGTTTTGGTTGTAATTATCAATTGTGTTTTGGGAATCAAAATAAAACTTAATGATGAATTGTACAGAAAAAATGTGGAATACTTGAAAGGGGTTGAACATCTTTCAAAAGACGTTGTTCTTCCGTTTATTACAATTGAGAATTACATGTCTATTAAGGACTCCAAGTTATTTATTGATAGCATTTCAAAATTCTTTCCGGTGGGGTCCATTAAGAAATCAACAGACGCTATACCGTGTTCTAGGCTTTATGAAATAGTTAGTGGAATGATCGCTTGGGGTAGTTCGTACTGGGTAGTAATACATTTCACAACATTGGTTATAGATAAAATGGAGGAATCTAAACTTAAAGAAGAATGTCAAGAAGCTTTATGCAGTTTAACGGGATTTTTTGATCTTTTATTACCATGTTCGATATGCAGATATCACTATTCAAGTTTGTTTAAGTTCAACGAAGAAGAAGATTTTGCCCGGCCGTTTCAGTTAACTCTTCCATTTGAATCAATGATGTACGCCAAGAATAACGAACTCTTTGAGTTTTATAGTATACTTCACGACAACTGTAAACCCATGGACAGGAGGGAAAGATTAGGTGTGGAATATCATAAAAAACAATATGAAAAATTTTACAATATTGTTTTTTATCCGCGACTGTCCAAGGAGGAGGGAATACATCAAAAATCACCAAGAGACTAAGTGTTTCTCAGTCTAGATTTTTCCTCTTCTAAATTACTTTGAATCTACATATTCCATTTTTGTATTAGTGGAAAACGCTCTGTGTTACAAAATTTAATCTAAATTTTATTTTTTTTTTCTTCTTTTCTCAAATATTAATGCAATTTTGTTATTTTTTTACATTAATTGAATTAATAAATAAACATTAACTTTAAACTTTGCTTTAACGAAACCTGAATTTTCCCCTCTGATTTGATAAAAAGATAGTCTATTTAGTCTCTGAAGCGGCCGAGGTAAGTTCAACAACTCAACTCGCCTAAGAAAATCTTGATCCTAAGTTGTTTTTAGAGTTTAGTGAAAATATATTTTTTAAAGTAAGTAGTTATCACATTTTTACTGGAGTGCAACATAAAGAGAATAATTTAGTGTGAAAGAAACCTATATGACGGAAGACCCGTTCGAAAAATAAAATTTGATGGAAAGCCATTAAAATTGGACTTAAAATCAAATGCAGACTTTGACAGGATAGGGGTTGAATTTTTGAGCAGTGGGGCTATGCTAAATAGTGGATTCTCTAGAGAAAGGATTATAAAAAAAGTAGCTAAATTCTCCACGATGAATTAGAATATAACATTTATTTTGACGATACTTTTAGCGCTCTTTATTCTTAAACGTTAACAGACAAAAACACCGCAAAACAAGACTGGAAGTACGAGGGGGGTGAAACGCCCCCCTAACCCATAATGAGAAACATACAATCTTTCTTAGCGAGCCAGGTCTTTATGTTTTTGTGGGTTAGTCAAATGACGAAATATTTTAACAAGATAGTGATAACTTGTACAACATTAAAGATTTTAAGTTTTGGAGTTGGTAAACTAAAACCTTAAAATAATAATAGTTGATAAACTCTGAAACAATGCCGCTTGTGTGTGAACGCTTATGATAACATCCATAGTCCTAAGCTACCCTCTTCCTCTTTTAATCCAAACTTCTCGTATTTTTTTTCAATCTCCTCCCCCGTCCAACTTGCAAGTCGATTGCAAACTCGATCCTCTCCTCTCCCTCCTCATCTGAAGAGTCATCATACTTTGGGTTTCTAAATTTAATGACCACGTAATCTACCTCTTCTTGTTTAAATTCTCCAAACTCTTTGAGGCTAGTATATGGACGATCTGTTTCATCACAATCATCCTCAATCCAAAATGATTCGCGCTCATGCCATTTGTCTTTGGTATAAATGTGGACGTCCAATTTGTTATACTTTGAAAAAAAATCTGCTTTTTGAATAATCTGCTTCTCTGAGAACCCGCTAAGGGACATGGCCTTAGTATCTATAAATTCGAATTCTATTCTGTCAAAATTTCCATTAGATTTTACTTCCAATTTCAAAAGTTCCCCGTTGAAATCTATTTTGCGAACGAGTCTCCCGTCCTTCATCAAATTTATAATGATCCAGCCAACTCCACTGTCCTCCGACGCGCCCGCGCCCCGAGCGCGTTGGTGGCGACATGCTTGGCAAATGCTTTCGCCTAGGTAACAGACATCATCATCATCACACGAATCGCTTTCGCTTAGGTACGAGACATCATCACACGGATCCATGTTGAAGACTGTGTAGGAGTTTGAAACTACAGTATGTATGTAAATGGTAGGTATGTTTTGTTTCACACGGAGAAACTATTATATTCCCCTGCTTTCAACAAATTCTCCCACCCCCGTCAACATTTGAAATAAGGGCATAATACAAATTCCGAGGCTTTATAAAGGAACGGGTCCCCCCAATATACCAGTAGTTGCTGAACTCCTGCACTGGTGTTTGGTCTGATAGAGAACCGAAAAGAGCTCTATTTACCTCGCTGATTCCGATATCTAAGGACGTCTCAACATGGCTAAACATGCTTATATTATCGATTTTCAAGGATTTAAAGACAACAAAAACAATTTTATTATTAAAGAAATTGCACTTACAAAAACCAGCGGTAATTGGTTTCTGAGACACTGGTTTGTAAAATCGCCGTACGATTTTGACAAACTATCTCCGGACTACAGAAGACAGGCGATCTTCAACGCAAACTATTACCACGGAATTCCATGGCAGGAAGGAACTACGTCCTTCAATTACGTCAAGAGACAACTGGCGGAGCTGTTATCACAAAACACCACCGTCTACGTAAAGGGTCAAGAGAAACAAGTGTTCCTTCAAAGACTTTTTAAGAACGCCAAAGTTGAAAATTTGGACGACATGCCATCACTTAAAAAACTAAAATCTAAGTATCTAAATAATTATTGTTATTATCATAGATTTAATAGTTTCATGTGCGCTCTTGAAAATATTTATAAGATTCAAACCTACTTGGAACAAAGAGGGTATGAATAAAAATATTAAATGTCTATTGTGTTCTTTATTGCGGGTAAATGCCTAATTCTTTTGTAAATCTGTTTGCAAACATCTTGCATCAGGATTATAATAATGTTTATAAAAACTGTATTGGTACTTAATATTTTCAATAATTCTAGGAATCTCGTTGTTAAATTGCCTTATATGTTTATATATCATTGCAATGTTAGTCATGGAGTGGTAATTGGTTGGATAAATTCTCTTTTATAAGTTTTTTTTACAATACTATGTTTGTAGATTCACAGAATCAGCCCAAGTCTTATTTAGTACTTAAAATAATTTCGGCTAAAATATGATTTTTTTACTCTGAACTTAGAAAAATTTAGTGATTAAAATAATTTCGGCTAAAATAAAGTTTAGAACAAAAACGTAAGTGTTCAATCGAGGACCCGGAGCTACCGGGTACATAAATATTCAAAAATGGAGATTGTTTTTGTTGCATTTCTTGAATTTCCAATTTTTATATTGTCTCTGATTTTACTTATTATATACCTTTTAGTATTTTTAATTAAAACAATTTTAAAAATCTTTTGGAAAGAGAGAGCGATGAAATTCCCCAAAAAATTCCCCAAAAATTTCCAAATCAAAGTCTACACGTAAAATCCTAGCGTGAAGATATTATATTTTGTGCTATTTTGTACCAGCACCTTGGGAGATGTTTACAAATAAAATACATATCAAAACACTTACAATAAATGAAATTAAATTTGAGCTTGTCCTGAATGGGATATTCCCCTTATTTGAGTAGTATACTAAATCAAATGCGTATTTGGAAAATATTGTATGTTTAGTAACCCTTTTCAGTTGAAAATTGTATTCAAATGTTACGTTACTCGGATTTTGAAATTCGTGGTCTGCCACCTTATAACACATCGGAATCCAATATATAAGGTGAGGGTTTTGGAATAATAAATTTAATCCATATCTCTCACCCTCAACAACAGCACTGGGACCGTCAAAACGACGTGTCAACATTTTTATTATAAAAATGAGTGTGAGATTTTATGATTTGGTTTACGTCATAGATTGCGGATCTAATTCAAATGTTACATTTTTAAAAGATAAATTAGATGATAGGTCTCTGTTACAGAGAAGAGCCGACAGGGAGAGATTCAGAAGAAATAAGATAGACGCGTATAGTGAAAAACTGAATAAAGTCATAACACACAAATTACAAGATTTCTATGAGAGGGAAAACTGTTTGAATAAACTCTGGCAAATGTTTCGAATTTCTAGTTTGCCCGAGGACAAAAAGGATTTTTTGAGGATAGTGAAATTTTTTGAACTCTACGAATTAATAAAAAATATAAATCTGTATAAAAAAAAAGAAATTAATAAGGAATACTTTTTAAAGGCTTTAGATTTGTTGAAGAGTTTAGAATCTTAAAATAAAAAGTATGCAGCTCATTACGGGTATTGAATTATTACAAAGTGAAAAAATAACAAATAACCATTCTGTAATTGATAGGTTTAAATTGTTTCATAATAATATATTATTTGATGAAGTTGAAGACTTAAAATATTTACTTTATTGTTTAGAACTCAGAAAAGTATTTTATTGGTAAACCATTCATTCAACAAACTTTTTGTACATCATATATAGTAATACGCCTATGACAATACCTACTGCCGCTCCGAGACCCAATGACATAATATCGACCATGTTTTGTATTTTTTATAAATGAAAAAAACGTGTAAGATATACAATCGCCCGTGTTATTTTATTAATGTGTTATTATCCACTTTGTCCTGATTTTTTATTTCCACTCCCCCCGCCACCCGCCGGAGGAGTGCCTCCGCCACCCGCGGGAGGAGTGCCCCCGCCACCCGCGGGAGGAGTGCCTCCGCCACTCACTGGAGTAGTCCCTCCGCCACCCGCTGATCCACCTTTAGCTTGTTTGCTCTCACTTTTGTCCTTTGAATCATCACCCTTCTTTGATTTATATTTTTTGTAGAAGTAATACACGCCGGCGCCTAATAAAATTACCACAAAAATAATTGCGTATAATGCCATGTAGTTTATCATTGGTTATTTTTATTATAATAAAAATATGATTTTCAACAAAACATTCATATTTACATCGGTTGGATTTATTTTACTTTTCATAATGTATAATAGAAAAAAGTCTCCAACCACTCACGATTATGATAAAAATAATCTATCAGTTTTAGACGAGATTTTACATAGTGAACATAAATATGAACTTTCAGATTGTTTAAGAAAGAAATTTAACTGTAATACTGATAAAGAATGTTTAGACATTTGCAATAAGGGATTACCCTGGATCTGTTTGGAAAGTCAATGCACTGTTAATACCGATACTTTAAAACCAAATTGTATTTTTGGTAAATTAACGGCTATATACGATTCCAATAAAAAAGAGGTGAAATATCAATGTGTTTGTAGTTCACTTTATTATGGCAAAGATTGTTCAAAAACGATACATTTTTGCGACGATGTCAAAGAAAACAAATGTGTTTGTAATAGCAACAGTGTGTTATTTAAGTATTACGACGAGTTTGATGTGTGTATTCCTCTGATTCACCGTATACTGTTCTCAAGTCAAGATAATTTTAAACAAGTATGAAGTCTAAACGGTACGGGATAATACTTGTAGATAGAAATTTAAAAAATACACTAGTCCTAAGTAGAATTAACTACGCGCTTTATAACCGATTGAATAACAACATTATACCCTATGAAAATGCTAGCACCGACATGGCTCTTAGCATGTATTTTGGTTGTAATACGATTTACGAATTTCCAAAGGGTGTACGAGAGAAATCTGAAACGCCTTTTAACTGTGCCGTAAGAGAATTCTTTGAAGAAACTGGTATTTGTTTGAATGCAAATTCAGTCAATATTTTGTCAAACATTGACTACACTTATACCGCTAAAAACAATAAAACATACTCGTGCTTTTACTATGTAGTTGATATTCCAATTTCCAGATACTCAACGACAATTTTAAAAACACCAGATTTGCCACTTGTAAGTGACAATTTTAATATTGTAATATGTACTTGTTGGTACAAAATCAGAAATTACTTCCTGAACATAAATCTTTTTGAATTGGTTGCGAAATTGGACGAAGTCTTTGCATAAAATTGTATAAAATTGTATAAAATTGTATAAAAGGACACTCGCATGGCTAAACCAGACAGTTGCACGATGATTGCATCCAATATTACTGCCTGGAGTTTAATATCTCAAGAGCCGAGGTTCCCGGAAGGAGTGTTGACAGATAGTTTTGTTCAACGGTTTGATAGTTATATGGATTGGGAACAACTTTCCATACATTATTTTTTTACGGTGACCATGTTAAGAATGTATTTTCATCAAGTTAACTGGATCCATATTCTACAAAGACAACAGTTTTCTGAAGACTTTCTTGTGGAGATGACATCAAATTTTAATAACTGTTGGGAAGTAGTAAGCAAATATCAAAATCTATCTGAGAATTTCATCGACAGGTTTAAAGATAAGCTGGATTGGGAAGTGTTATTCGAACATCAACGGTTAACTGGCAAGTTCATAAGGGAACATAATAACTACTTGAGTTTTGTCCACTTTTATGACGACAACACCACCAGTGCTGACATATCGGGGGCGTCTTCAATTACAGCTTATATCTCTTTTTACTACTTTTATTTAATATGTCTGTTAGTGCACAATCCATTGTTTTATTTATTTGAAAAATATATAGAATATATTTGTTCGTAATATAACAGTTTTTTTATTTAACATGTTATTCCGGAACGATAACGACGCAATCATCGTAAAGTGTGATACTAATAGAGAGAACCTACCCACACGCCATTTAATTACGACTCTAAAAGTTGATAACATATACTACGGGTTTTACTTGAATGAAAAAGATATTGAGCAGTCCAAAGGTACGCTTTACATTGGCAAACATGTCGAATTTCCCGAGTCATGTGGACAACAGTTTAATTTATTACGAAACATCCGCAAACTTCCTGCTCGGAAAGGAATGATTGCAAAGGTTGCAGGGGTTGCAGGTGGGATGAGGAATACTATGGTAAAAGAATATTTTAAAACCGAAGATGATATTTTTAAGACGTGTTGCGTTTTTCACACCGATAAAAACCCAAGCATGAGTGTAAATTTGAAAATTGGTGTTTTTTATTGTTTTAGCTGTAAATCGGGAGGCTCGATTACAAAACTTTTGAATCGAATTCGCAATTAATTCACAATTAATTCAAATTAATTTGCAATTAATTCGCAATTAATTGGCAATTAATTTTCAATTAAACTACAACATTCTCTTTTGGAATCCAGGAATTCCACCGTTCCGAGTCAAACCCAAGCCATTTCACGTAAAGGTGAGGTTTATTCCGAATTTTCTTCTGTTTGATTACTTTTTCGACAACATAAGTTAAGCCGTGCACGGCTAATTTTAACTCTTGTTCATAAAACGTTCCCTTGATGGGTTCCCTACTACCCTCTGTGTCTCTGAGTCTATAAGTCACGGGATTGTCCTCTAACACTACTTTTCGTACTTGAAATACCAGCGGTGTAAAATTAAAAGTAGATTTTTCAAAAACGTGCTTGGATTTCGATATATGAACATAATCACCAACTTTAAATTTAGGTTTCCCTCTCTTGGGGTGTTTTTTCGGAGCCAGTCGTCTGAGAATAATTTTTTCATGCGAAAATGACACCTCAGAGGGTTTGAATTTAGTTACGCTGTGAATTGTGTTGTTGTATCTATCTAAGACATCTTGTAAAAAATCAATCCATTTGGGGGAGTTTCTCTTGTAAGTCTCCTTTACAAGCATTTTCCTAAATGTTCTATGAAACCTTTCAATAAATGATGCTTTGATTTCCGTATAGACAGAATACATGTTAATGTTATATTTTTTCATCAGGGCTTTAAACTTATCGTTGTAAAACTCCCCACCGTGATCTACTTGTAGGTTTCTAACCATCGGAAAAACTCGTAGTAATATTCTACTCATGGCGCTTGTTACTTCGTCACCCGTTTTTGTTTTTAATGGCTCTATATATGCAAATTTTGTAAAACAGTTAATTGCGGTCAGTATATAGATATAACCATCGTTGAATTCTTCGTATTTTTTTAAATCCATAATGTCCCCCTGAATTAGATCATTTATACCCTTCAACACGTAACGACGTCTAGGAAACCGCTTTCTCACATCAGCAAAATAAGTATCAATCAAGTCGTTTTTTACAGATGATTCCATTTTGTTTTATTATACATAATAAATCACATCAAAAAACCCGTAATCACATATCAACGGTTTACGTAGTAAAGGAGTGTCCATATCAAGGCAAATATCATTATCACAATATATTTTATCCATAGTAGTAGTAATGCCGCGCGCTTTGGCCCCAACATTGGTCTTATGGAGAATAGAATAACATGGGGTCTTATGGAGAATAGATTAACATGGACTCTTATGGGGGAATAGAATAACATGGACTCTTACGGAGAATAGAATAACATGGGCTCTTATGAGGAATGGAATTAGGGTGTAATTGCCTCCCTCTGTGGCTCTTTTGCTACCCTCTGTGGTTGATTTTCTGACCCTCTATGATTAATTATCTACAGTTTTTGGTAATTATTTAACCCACGTGTCCTTCTGTTGTTAATCATCTAGCCTTCTGTGGTAATAATTTGACCCTCGTGTCATTCTGTTGTTAATCATCTAGCCCCCTGTACATCTAACCTCCACATCCTTCACCCCCTTCTGCGTATCTAACTACAACTCCTGTTCTCTTAGCGTACAGTAGCTGGCGGGTGTAACGTGAAAATTTTAAGTAACCTGATTGGCTGGTATGTTGATTCGCGTCCTTCTGTTGTTAATCATCTAGCCTTCAGTGGTAATTATTTGACCCTTGTGTCCTTCCGTTGTTAATCATTTAGCCTTCTGTGGTAATTATTTAACCCACGTGTCCTTCTGTTGTTAATCATCTAGCCTTCTGTGGTAATTATCTGACCCACGTGTCCTTCTGCTGTTAATCATCTAGCCTTCTGTACATCTAACCACAACATCCTCAACATAGTCTCTATCAGCAAACTCGTTGTAACTAGTTGTTACCTGTGGGCTCTGTGATTGAAAGAGACGTGGCCCCCACCACAATACCTGCTATCTTGCCGCGCGCTTTCTCTCTCTCTTTGCTCCCTGCTCCCGTTGCGATCGGACGTGTCTCTCCGTTCGTTGCGTTTTGCAAAGATTAAACTTGAGCGTTTGCTTCCCATAGCGGCTTCACTTTTCCTAACCTCACTTTTTGCTTTGTATTTTACATAACCTCACTTTTAATTTGTTTTATTCTGTGTAACATAACCTCACTTTTATTATAGTAATCTTGCGTGTCGTGTGATTTTAGCGTTATCTGACTTGCTAGTGTACAATAACATCAGTTTCTTGTTTGTTCTGGCTAAAGTAGTGTTGTGTTGACTAACATAACCTCACACCCAGTAACCTCAGTTTCTTGTGTCAAGAGTTGTGTCGTACTTGTATTTGTTGACTGACATAACCTTATATCTGTAACCTTTGAGAGTTACCATAACCTCACCTCCTTGTTCTTTTATACAGTAACTTCACCATTTTGTTTTACTTGGTAGTGCTGTGTTTGTATGTGTTGACTAACATAACAGTAACCTTTGAGAGTCACAAAAGCCTTATTTTCTTGTAAGAGTAGTTTTGTGTGTTGTATTTAATTGTTTGATTTGGCTAGATTAGTGTTTGTATGTGCTGACTAACATGCCGGTAACAGTAATCCCACTTCCTTGTGTCAAGAGTTGTGTCGTACTTGTATGTGTTGACTGACAGTAATATCACTTTCTGTCCTTGTTCTTTATTAAGTAACTTCACCATTTTGTTTTACTTGGTAGTGACGTACTTGTATATGCTGACTAACATAACCTCAATCTCAACCATTTTCTTACCATAACCTAATATAACATAACCTCACTTTTAATTTGTATTTTACATAACCTCACATTGTATTATAGTAATCTTGCGTGTCCTGTGATTTTTAGCATTATCTGACTTGCTAAAGTAACCTACTTTTTCTAACCTCGCCCATTACACTCCAACCTTACTGTATTATATTAATTTTACGTGCATGTTGTACTTCATTTTATTTTTGTGTTGTATGCGTGTTTATTGTCTTGGCTAGAGTAATGTTGTGTTTATATTTAATTGTTTGATTTGGTAGTTTACAGTAAAGAAAGTAACATAACCTCACTTCCTCGTGGCTAAAGTAGTGTTGTGTTGACTAACATAACCTCCAGTAACCTGATTTTTTGCCCTGGTTCTTTTGTACAGTAAATTCACCTCAACAACCTCACACTCTATTCTTGTTCATTAATTTAGTTTTGGTTAGAGTAGTGTTTGATACCTTTATTAGAGTTAACTTTCGGTAACCTGTAGTTCTGGTTTGACTTTCGTAGTTTGTGTGTTAGTGTTTTTCTGACATGCGTAGTAATGCAGAGGTACTGTGCTCTTTTGTAGATCCTCTGTACCTGTTCTTTTAGAGAACCTGATCGGTGACTTTAAAGTATCAGTTCCAAGTGTTACAGTTACATCATCTATATTGTTCATTTAATATCGATGAAGACTGCCACAAAGTAACAGTTCCAAAAGTAACCGTTCCAATAAAGTAACAGGTCTTACACTACCCATTCCCATTCCCACAGTTTTCAAGGTAACAGTTCCAAAAGTATCAGTTTCATTAGATCAAACAGTGAAAAAGTAACAGGTCCACTCTCTATATATATATATCTTACAACAAGCTCTAGTTCTTCAGTCTGATTCCAGTCGTGACGCTGATCAGACGTGTTTTGTGCTGCTCTTGCGTAAGTGTTCTCTTGCACAGATTATTATTGATTCTGCGTAATTCAGTTGTATCCGTGTGAGTTTGACTCTGTTCGGGGTACTTGCTCTTTTAAGCGTTAGCACAGTTTAGCTTGTGTTCAGTATTTAATTCTCTGTTGAATGATGGACGTTTCTAAAAAGGACCCTCAAAACCCCGTAGATTTAATTAGTAAAGATGAAACCTATGTTAGACACTTTAGGCTTTACGGGACTAACACTGTTTTCAAATTCACTAAACCTCCCAAGGGTATCTCTGAGTTTGATTGGATTCGTAAAGGTTTTAATCAAATTGTAGAGACATCCAAAGCCAACGTTGCACCTACCGACTATCTCGGGTTTAAATTACAGTCTATAAATTTAAAGAGTGCTGAACCGGGCTACATATCTTTGAGACCGGTCTCTGAAGTTAGCGGTGATGTTCTCTGGGATATTTTCGGGGGCATAATTCAAAGTAACTCTGAATCAATTACTAGCAGTGACACGTTTAGAGTTGATGTTACGAGGATTAACGTCCCCGTAGGTAAAGGAAGGGCAAGACCCGACTTTTACAATACCTTTGATGAAGAATCTAAAGCTAGGAAGGGTATTATAGTAATTAATAACAAAGACAATTTATGTTTGGCTAGAGCGTTGGTAGTAGGCAAAGCACTTGCAAAAAATGATCCTCAGTACAAAGCAATACGTCAGGACAAGGGGAAAAGACAAACTTTCAGAGCTAATAAGCTCATAGCAAAGGCTCGCGTAGAAATGCCGGAGGAGGGTGCAGGAATCCCTGAGCTTGAAAAATTTCAGTCCCATCTTAAAAAATACAAAATTACCGTCTACAACTATGACAAAAAAGGCCGGGATGTTTACTTTGAGGGAGGTAATGAGAACGCTAAGTTAAAAATTAACCTTCTCTTTCACAACGGTCATTACAATGTAATTAGAAACTTAACTGCCGCATTTGTTTGTAATTTCTTTTGTGAAGCCTGTCATATTCCCTATAGCAACAGACATGAGCATCGATGCTCTAACAGATGCACCTCATGCCATACCATCTCCCCGCCCTGTAAACTAGAACACGGTGGCATCACATGCCGTTTTTGCAACCGTTTCTTCAAAAATGAGCGGTGTTTAGTAGCCCATCAAGGGCAAATTTGTAAAACTGTAAAACTCTGCCGTGACTGTAAGAAAATGATTTATCCAAAAAGACGTAAGACAGCTCATGTATGCGGAGAAGTTTTCTGTAAACCCTGCGAAGCGTTCAAAGACCCGGCACATCAGTGTTTCATGAGGGTAGATAGGAGAACACCGAAAGACCGTGACTTTTTGTTTATTTTCTTTGACTTGGAAACAAGGCAAGACGAGTCTCTCCCTTCTGACCCTGATAAAAAAGTACATCAAGTAAACTTGTGTGTATCACAACAGTACTGCTTTAAATGTATTAATGGGGGTGAGTGTGAAACTTGCTCGGAACGGCAAAGAGTATTTGAAAAAGAACCGGTAAAACACTTCATGGACTATATCATGGGAATTCGAAAAAAATTTAAAGATGTCTGTGTAATTGCTCACAACGGGCAGGGTTTTGACTTCCAATTCATACTACAGTATATTATGGAAGAAACTAAATTTACACCAAAAATAACTCCTCGGGGAACTAAAGCTATATTGATTGAAGTAGCCAACGTAAGGTTTGTGGACTCTCTTAGCTATTTCCCCATGGCTCTCGCTGCACTCCCTAAAGCT
The DNA here is from genome assembly GCA_963675035.1 of Allygus modestus. Taxonomy (NCBI): domain Eukaryota; kingdom Metazoa; phylum Arthropoda; class Insecta; order Hemiptera; family Cicadellidae; genus Allygus; species Allygus modestus. The sequence continues at coordinate 427,507,738 of OY776111.1, forward strand.
TTTGATCTACCTCCCGAGAAAAAGAAGGGCTACTTTCCCCACCTCTTCAACACCTTGGCGAACCAAAATTATCTAGGCCCTATGCCCGACAAAAAGTATTATTGTCCGGAATCAATGTTTGAGAAACCACACAAAGCCTTTGAAGAATGGTATGACGAACGAGTCACTGAAGACTACGTGTTTGATTTTAAGAAGGAAATCTTGGAGTACTGTATTTCAGACGTGGAGATTTTAGCTCAGGCATGTATTAAATTTAGAGCCTTACTTCTTCAAGAGTGTAACGTAGATCCTTTTCTCGAGGCTATAACAATCGCCAGTGCATGTAACTTGGCCTTCCGCCGTAACTTCTTAAAAGAAAATACTATTGGACTAATACCAAAATCAGGGTACCGACTTGCAGACAATCAGTCAGCCGTTGCTTTACAATGGTTAACGTGGGAAGAGGAGAAACGTGGAGTAAAGATTCAACATGCGGGTCGGGGCAGAGAAGTTAAAATTAATGGACTAAAAGTTGACGGGTTTGACGGGGAACGAATTTATGAGTTTCACGGGTGTTACTGGCACGGTTGCCCAAAATGTTATCAATACAGCAGAGAAGAACCTCTGCCGGATGATCCCTCAGACAGTTTGCATCTCCGTTACGAGAGAACCAAATCCAAAATGGCAAAATTTAATAGCTATGAAGTTGTAGAGATGTGGGAGTGTGAGTTTAGAGCTTTGAAAAAGGACAAAAAACTAAATCACTTGAACAAACTGTCCATTCTAAACACACTTCCGCTTAATCCTAGGGATTCCTTCTTTGGAGGCAGAACGGGTAATACTAAAACGTATTGTAAATGTGAAGAGGGAGAAACAATCCAATACGTTGATGTCTGTTCCCTTTATCCGTTTGTGAATAAATATTGTAAGTATCCCGTTGGTCATCCTACTGTTTACGTTGGAAATGACTGCCGAGAGAGGGGCCTTGAAGTAGAGGGCTTGTTGAAATGTAAGATTCTACCTCCTTACAACCTGTATCATCCCGTACTCCCCGCTAAAATGAATAATAAATTGATGTTTGTTTTGTGTAGAACTTGCGGTGAGACTTTAAACCAAGGGGAATGTTTTCATGATAGTGAGGAAAGGGCAATGGTAGGAACATGGACTATGGATGAAATTAGAAAAGCTGTAGAAAAAGGCTATGTGATCTTGGACATGTACGAGTTGTGGGAGTATGAAGTCGCCACATACGAGAAAGATGGACTTTTTACAGACTTTATTAATAAATTCTTGAAAGTAAAGCAGGAAGCCTCAGGGTATCCCGCATGGTGTAAAACAGAGGAAGATAAAGACAAGTATGTTTCTGATTTCTTTGAGCGTGAGGGTATTCAAATGGAGAAAGACAAAATTGCTAAAAATGGAGGACTCAGGTCAGTAGCTAAATTAATGTTAAATTCATTCTGGGGCAAGTTTGGTCAACGAGAAAACATGACAAAAACTGAAATCGTGAGGGACTCTAAAGAATTATTCAATTCGTTAACTCAACCAGGAAAGGAAGTAAAGTTTGTTGAAGTAATTAACCAAGAGGTTTTATTAGTTAATTGGCAGAATGTTGATGATGCCGGTGAGGCTCTAAAGACTGTAAATGTTGTTATTGCGGCCTACACCACTGCTCATGCCAGACTTAAACTGTATGAACACTTAGATGCCCTTGGAGGACAGGTCTTGTATTATGACACGGACTCGTGTATTTATTTATACCGGGAAGGATTGTACAGGGTCCCTACGGGAGATTACCTCGGGGAAATGACGGACGAATTGGCAAGTGAGTACGGGCCCGGCTCTTATATCTTAGAGTTTGTTTCTGGGGGACCAAAGACCTACGCATACCTTGTCTGGTCAACCAAAAAGCAAAAGCTAGAAACTGTATGTAAAATCAAGGGCCTCACCCTCAATATGAAGACTTCCGAAACATTAAATTTCGAACAGTTAAAAAAGATGGTCCTTAGTGAAACAGCTGAAATACTAGAAATTGAAGAGAGTAGAATCAGGAGAACAAAGAGACGAGAAGTCGTTACAGTAAGTGAAATTAAAAAGTTTAAAATCACAGGACCCAAGAGAAAATTTAATGATGATCACGACACCTTGCCTTTCGGCTTTAAAAAACAAAGAGTTGCTTAAAAGAGCTGTCACTCACACGGGTACTGAGTGCATATACCTCTAAACATCAGTTCTATTACTTCATTCTGGTCTGAGACGCGGTACTGAACAGACGTGCCTGTGCTGTTACTGTTTGTCTTTCCTTGTAGAATGTCTGTTGAATATATTACACCCGCTATTCAAGCGGTGTTTTTAAAGTTGATATCTAAAAGAAAGTTAAATGAAAATTCCAAATTTTGCATTACATCCTCAGAGTATGAGTTCTTTCTTACTGGGCCAATAGACGTATTAGAATGGCCTTTGATGTTCTCGGAGTACATAGTAGATAAAATAACGGAGAACTACTCATCAAACACCTACATCGGAGTATCAATAAAGCATGGCGATGTTTCGGGAAATATACCATTCTTTCCTATAGGGAATTTAACACCGTCAGTTTTTGATGATCACTTTGAACAAATATTTTGTAACGTTGAGAAACTATCTGGTGTTTTACGTCTTGAAGTAACACTTGTCTCAATTCCATGTTGCTACCTTCGATAAAGGGAGTACCTTTCCCTACGGAGCAGCGTTACTCTTGTATATACCACTTGTCACTAGTACAGTTACATCATTCTGCTCCAAGTCGTGGTACTGATCAGACGCTCTTTTGCGCTCCTTTTGCCTGTACTATTGAGTAAATTGTGACATGGCTGCTAAATACTATACATTCAATAACAAGCCGGTATTGGTTCTGTTTGATAGTGAAGGAAAGCCATGGTTTAAAGCTAAAGATGTAGCGTCTGCTCTAAAGCATGTTAATGGCTGGAGTGCAGTTCGGAAACATGTAGATGACAGTGATAAATTAACTGTTAGTAGTTTTACTGACACCCAAAAACAGGGCGTTGGACCGATTGAGAAAACAACAGTTTTCATAAACGAAGCCGGATTATGTTCTTTGATGTTAAAATCAAATACTCCTGAAGCAAGACTGTTAGTAAGAAGTCTGTTGCCGGAGAAGTTTTACCTTACTTACACAAATATGAAATATGAAAGTTCACTTTAAATGTTAGTTTTAAAATCACAAGTTCCCACTGTATGTATGTGTGTGTGTGTGTGTGAATGAAGGTCCCTGGCGCGGGTGACGAAAAGCCCCGTAAACCTGTATGAAGGTCACTGGTGTGGGTGACGAAAAGCCCCGTAAACCTGAATGAAGGGCTTAGTAGATTGAGGCGCCGGGCTAACACCCCGGCTACTCTTTCGAACAACCCGGTGTGAATGAAGGACTTTGTACATCGAGTAGTCTAGACTACTCCTTGGAACAGTCCGTACGGTGGGACTTGTAAAAAATAAAATAAAAATAAAAAAATAAATACAAAAAGTAAAAAAATACAAAATAAAAAACAAAAAATATAAAAAGGAGGTAGCATTTTGTTATGGAGTGGCTACCACAGTGAGAGGCGATGGTTGGGGCCTCTCACCCCAGAGGTTTAGGGCTCCTGGCGATGCTCTGGGTAACCAAAAAGAACGCGCCGAAGCTCCTACGGCCTAGCCTAAGGCTTACCGTGGTGTGGAAACGTGAGCGTTCAAAATTATTTCACCGGGGTTAGAAGTGTTTGGCCGGGAAATTCAAGAAGTTTTGGTCAAGTTAAATATAGTTGCTGACCAAGTACTTTCAGCGGAGGCAAGAGTAAATGACCGAGAAATTTAAAACACTACGGTCAAATTAATTGTAGTCCCCGTTAAAGTAACTTCACCGGACTTGGACATAATTGACCGGGAAACATAAAAAGACACTACAGTAAAGTTAAATGTAATCCCTGGTAAAGTATTTTTTACCGGACTCTAAAGTAAATAGCCGAGGAATTTAAGAATTTTTGGTCAAGTTAAATATAGTTTCCGACCAAGTACGTTCACCGGAGGCAGGAGTAAATGACCGAGAAAGTTAAAACACAACGGTCAAGTAAAATGCAACCCCCGGTAAAGTATTTTCAGCGGACGTGGAGACGTTTGGCCGAGATATTTAAGACATTACGGTCAAGTTAAATACAACCCCCGATAAAGTATTTTCAGCGGACGTGGAGACGTTTGGCCGAGATATTTAAAACACTACGGTCAAGTTAAATATAACCCCCGTTAAAGTAACTTCACCGGACTTGGACATAATTGACCGAGAAATCACATGGTGAAAGTACCTCACGGACCCCGGCAAACAGTTTAGCGGGCCTGGAATCCTTTGGCCGAGGGATTTCAGAGTTTCAGTCAATTTATGACACTGCCCTCTTAGAACACCTTCAAGCGGAATTTGAAGTATTTGACGGAGAAATTAAATTACACCGTAAAATTACAACAGACCCACCGTTTTACAAAACTTGGACGCATATGACCAAGGAATTACATCGTCAAAAGTAAATGCTGCCCCTGGTTTCATGGGAATCATAAATAAATTACCGAGGAGAAAATACCGTATAATTTACCATATTAAAGATCGTATTTCACAGTTGGTCGTCTTCTGATATGTACCCATGGTGTGTAATTTATGGCCAACTCTCCGATATTGGTGTTAGTTACAATCCTTTTACTGGTAAATTCAGTAAAATGATATATTTCTTTTTTGTTGGTGTTTCGTAACAGCGTTTTTCAGTAACTGATTTAATAAATACAACTACAACAAGAAGACAACTCTGTATTTGTTTAACTTTACAAAATACCCTACTGTCACATGCCTTTTTTTACACATTATTTTAAATTCATAAACAGAGGACTTGGCATGTAGCTAGGTCCAACACTTAGAATCATTGTAGGACAGGTCTACCCCACTTCGGGGTAGACCTACTTCCAGTGTAATGTTATGAAAGGGAGGCGTCTCGCCTCTCTTGGGTGTCGGTATAGCTTTTCTTGTCTGCTAGTTTTTACAAGCCTCTTCTCTCTTTTCAGTTAATATTACCTTGAGATTTCTAAACAGTTCAATACATGTAAAGTTTCCCAAAGTAATCCTGCTATCATAAGTATAAAGTTCTAAATATTCCTTTAATTTACATACACTACCCCATACACAACAACTAAAGCCCAGCTATTGGTCTATTTATCTAATAAACAAGGCAGATACATATCCCATTAGAACAGCTAAAAAGTCAACATATTTTAACAATAATTACCTTAATTGTAACAGTTAAAAAATAGCCATAGAGCCATTTTAGCAATGGGAGGTGTTTTGGTTCCTTTATTTTCAGTAACTTCTCGTTAAACAGTCAGTCAAAGTATAATTTATTTTGTGTTGGTTTATAACCAGTTTTCTTGTATGTTTAATATTTTTCAATCACAAGTATTTGACAGCAGTGATAATCCTTGGTTTAAAGCCAGGGAGATTGTTCAAATCCTGGGCTACTCTAACCGACGAAAAGCAATCCGTACCCATGTAAGAGAAAAACACCGCAAAATTTTACCGGAAGTGCAAGGGGGGCGAAACGCCCCCCTTGCACTTTCATTCCCAAACAATCTTTCTTAACCAGCCCGGTCTTTATTCGCTAATTTTAACACAGAGCTAGATTTCTTGTATGTGAGTGTTTGTATAAACTGCTCAACCATGTCAGTGGCATGATTAGCTGAGGTATTGGATGATGTAGAGAAAACAATACCGGAAGTACGGGGGAGTGAAACTCTCCCCCTAACCCATATTGAATAAACCAAGCCTTTACTCACTTAATTTTACACAACAAATAGAAGCAAACACCCTGAAAAAACTAGTACAACAGAGCTTGAGATATGGTTCTGTCCAGTTTTTGTGATGTTTCTTCTTTACAGAGTTTAAATTGTAGCGAGGGTTAACAAGTGCAAATTTCCATTACAATTGTCCCATCCGTTCTTAAGATATTGATTTTCTACCCCTTCAACTGTCTTGATACTTATCCACAGTACAGAGTTTAGATTTTGGTATGATGTAGAGGAGGAGGAGATGTACATACATTCCAAGTTTCATGTAAGTCGGTCCTGCCGGTCTCAATAAATTACATTTCAAAGTAGAGCTCCTGCAATTTTTTCGATGCTTACCTTGCAGTACAGGGTTTAGGTTTTTAATGTAGAGGAGGTTAACAGGTACCTATATACCGAGTTTCGTAAAAATCGGCTTAGCCGTTCTTAAGATATTTAATTTTAAATTACTGCCCCTTCATTTATTTTGATACTTGCCCACAGTACAGAGTTTATGTTTTTGTAAATCGTAGCGGAGGTTAACAGAGACATACATGCCAAATTTCATTAAAATCGGCCAAGCCGTTCTTAAGATATTGATTTTTAAAATTTTCACCCTCCATCATCCCCTAAACAACCCCTTTTCCACCCTCCAACAAAATTAAAAGTTAGAGGATGTTAACAAGTACCTACATACCAAGTTTCGTAAAAATCGGCTCAGCCGTTCTCGAGATATTAAAGTTTCTAGTTTCGGCGGCCATCTTGGATCCGCCATTTTGGTTAATATTTTAGTCATGTGGGCGGATGTCCCTCGCGCGCGCCTACACTACGTAGTAGGCGGATTCTGTTATCAGAATCGCTCTAGGACTTACCGTTTTCGAGATATTAGCGATTTTAGGAATATTTTTACTAAAAAAAGAAGAATAAGAAGAAAATTCTGAGATGGAAGGGTAAGGTGGAGGAAGGAAGGTGAGAGGGAGTCAACATAACATAAGAAGAAGAAAACCAGAACACATAACAGGCAGAAGGAGGAGTGAGGGAGAGGAAGGAAGGTGAGAACAACAGAGATCACAAGTGATAACAAGTGGAGTAGGGGTGGCGGTGATATAGCAAGCCAATCAGAAGCCAGCATTTTGGTCACGTGACATTAGGCCCCGCCCCCAAGATGGCGGCGCCCATGTTTCCCGCCAAATTTTCCCGCCAAATTCCCTAACCTCACTTTTCTCCCTCCAGATTCTCGTTACGTCATGGACGGTTAAACTTGAAAACCAAAGAGCGTGACAAATGAAAAGTCATTGATTTATGAATAATGGAGCCATTATGTCACGCTCATGGACAGTTAATTAAGAAAGTCATGGACATTCAAAAAGTCACATACATTTAAAATACAAAGGACTGCAAAAAAAAGATTGGCCAGCTATAATCACTGTCACCCCTACTCCACTTGTTATCACTTGTGATCTCTGTTGTTCTCACCTTCCTTCCTCTCCCTCACTCCTCCTTCTGCCTGTTATGTGTTCTGGTTTTCTTCTTCTTATGTTATGTTGACTCCCTCTCACCTTCCTTCCTCCACCTTACCCTTCCATCTCAGAATTTTCTTCTTATTCTTCTTTTTTTAGTAAAAATATTCCTAAAATCGCTAATATCTCGAAAACGGTAAGTCCTAGAGCGATTCTGATAACAGAATCCGCCTACTACGTAGTGTAGGCGCGCGCGAGGGACATCCGCCCACATGACTAAAATATTAACCAAAATGGCGGATCCAAGATGGCCGCCGAAACTAGAAACTTTAATATCTCGAGAACGGCTGAGCCGATTTTTACGAAACTTGGTATGTAGGTACTTGTTAACATCCTCTAACTTTTAATTTTGTTGGAGGGTGGAAAAGGGGTTGTTTAGGGGATGATGGAGGGTGAAAATTTTAAAAATCAATATCTTAAGAACGGCTTGGCCGATTTTAATGAAATTTGGCATGTATGTCTCTGTTAACCTCCGCTACGATTTACAAAAACATAAACTCTGTACTGTGGGCAAGTATCAAAATAAATGAAGGGGCAGTAATTTAAAATTAAATATCTTAAGAACGGCTAAGCCGATTTTTACGAAACTCGGTATATAGGTACCTGTTAACCTCCTCTACATTAAAAACCTAAACCCTGTACTGCAAGGTAAGCATCGAAAAAATTGCAGGAGCTCTACTTTGAAATGTAATTTATTGAGACCGGCAGGACCGACTTACATGAAACTTGGAATGTATGTACATCTCCTCCTCCTCTACATCATACCAAAATCTAAACTCTGTACTGTGGATAAGTATCAAGACAGTTGAAGGGGTAGAAAATCAATATCTTAAGAACGGATGGGACAATTGTAATGGAAATTTGCACTTGTTAACCCTCGCTACAATTTAAACTCTGTAAAGAAGAAACATCACAAAAACTGGACAGAACCATATCTCAAGCTCTGTTGTACTAGTTTTTTCAGGGTGTTTGCTTCTATTTGTTGTGTAAAATTAAGTGAGTAAAGGCTTGGTTTATTCAATATGGGTTAGGGGGAGAGTTTCACTCCCCCGTACTTCCGGTATTGTTTTCTCTACATCATCCAATACCTCAGCTAATCATGCCACTGACATGGTTGAGCAGTTTATACAAACACTCACATACAAGAAATCTAGCTCTGTGTTAAAATTAGCGAATAAAGACCGGGCTGGTTAAGAAAGATTGTTTGGGAATGAAAGTGCAAGGGGGGCGTTTCGCCCCCCTTGCACTTCCGGTAAAATTTTGCGGTGTTTTTCTCTTACATGGGTACGGATTGCTTTTCGTCGGTTAGAGTAGCCCAGGATTTGAACAATCTCCCTGGCTTTAAACCAAGGATTATCACTGCTGTCAAATACTTGTGATTGAAAAATATTAAACATACAAGAAAACTGGTTATAAACCAACACAAAATAAATTATACTTTGACTGACTGTTTAACGAGAAGTTACTGAAAATAAAGGAACCAAAACACCTCCCATTGCTAAAATGGCTCTATGGCTATTTTTTAACTGTTACAATTAAGGTAATTATTGTTAAAATATGTTGACTTTTTAGCTGTTCTAATGGGATATGTATCTGCCTTGTTTATTAGATAAATAGACCAATAGCTGGGCTTTAGTTGTTGTGTATGGGGTAGTGTATGTAAATTAAAGGAATATTTAGAACTTTATACTTATGATAGCAGGATTACTTTGGGAAACTTTACATGTATTGAACTGTTTAGAAATCTCAAGGTAATATTAACTGAAAAGAGAGAAGAGGCTTGTAAAAACTAGCAGACAAGAAAAGCTATACCGACACCCAAGAGAGGCGAGACGCCTCCCTTTCATAACATTACACTGGAAGTAGGTCTACCCCGAAGTGGGGTAGACCTGTCCTACAATGATTCTAAGTGTTGGACCTAGCTACATGCCAAGTCCTCTGTTTATGAATTTAAAATAATGTGTAAAAAAAGGCATGTGACAGTAGGGTATTTTGTAAAGTTAAACAAATACAGAGTTGTCTTCTTGTTGTAGTTGTATTTATTAAATCAGTTACTGAAAAACGCTGTTACGAAACACCAACAAAAAAGAAATATATCATTTTACTGAATTTACCAGTAAAAGGATTGTAACTAACACCAATATCGGAGAGTTGGCCATAAATTACACACCATGGGTACATATCAGAAGACGACCAACTGTGAAATACGATCTTTAATATGGTAAATTATACGGTATTTTCTCCTCGGTAATTTATTTATGATTCCCATGAAACCAGGGGCAGCATTTACTTTTGACGATGTAATTCCTTGGTCATATGCGTCCAAGTTTTGTAAAACGGTGGGTCTGTTGTAATTTTACGGTGTAATTTAATTTCTCCGTCAAATACTTCAAATTCCGCTTGAAGGTGTTCTAAGAGGGCAGTGTCATAAATTGACTGAAACTCTGAAATCCCTCGGCCAAAGGATTCCAGGCCCGCTAAACTGTTTGCCGGGGTCCGTGAGGTACTTTCACCATGTGATTTCTCGGTCAATTATGTCCAAGTCCGGTGAAGTTACTTTAACGGGGGTTATATTTAACTTGACCGTAGTGTTTTAAATATCTCGGCCAAACGTCTCCACGTCCGCTGAAAATACTTTATCGGGGGTTGTATTTAACTTGACCGTAATGTCTTAAATATCTCGGCCAAACGTCTCCACGTCCGCTGAAAATACTTTACCGGGGGTTGCATTTTACTTGACCGTTGTGTTTTAACTTTCTCGGTCATTTACTCCTGCCTCCGGTGAACGTACTTGGTCGGAAACTATATTTAACTTGACCAAAAATTCTTAAATTCCTCGGCTATTTACTTTAGAGTCCGGTAAAAAATACTTTACCAGGGATTACATTTAACTTTACTGTAGTGTCTTTTTATGTTTCCCGGTCAATTATGTCCAAGTCCGGTGAAGTTACTTTAACGGGGACTACAATTAATTTGACCGTAGTGTTTTAAATTTCTCGGTCATTTACTCTTGCCTCCGCTGAAAGTACTTGGTCAGCAACTATATTTAACTTGACCAAAACTTCTTGAATTTCCCGGCCAAACACTTCTAACCCCGGTGAAATAATTTTGAACGCTCACGTTTCCACACCACGGTAAGCCTTAGGCTAGGCCGTAGGAGCTTCGGCGCGTTCTTTTTGGTTACCCAGAGCATCGCCAGGAGCCCTAAACCTCTGGGGTGAGAGGCCCCAACCATCGCCTCTCACTGTGGTAGCCACTCCATAACAAAATGCTACCTCCTTTTTATATTTTTTGTTTTTTATTTTGTATTTTTTTACTTTTTGTATTTATTTTTTTATTTTTATTTTATTTTTTACAAGTCCCACCGTACGGACTGTTCCAAGGAGTAGTCTAGACTACTCGATGTACAAAGTCCTTCATTTACACCGGGTTGTTCGAAAGAGTAGCCGGGGTGTTAGCCCGGCGCCTCAATCTACTAAGCCCTTCATTCAGGTTTACGGGGCTTTTCGTCACCCACACCAGTGACCTTCATACAGGTTTACGGGGCTTTTCGTCACCCGCGCCAGGGACCTTCATTCACACACACACACACACATACATACAGTGGGAACTTGTGATTTTAAAACTAACATTTAAAGTGAACTTTCATATTTCATATTTGTGTAAGTAAGGTAAAACTTCTCCGGCAACAGACTTCTTACTAACAGTCTTGCTTCAGGAGTATTTTATTTTAACATCAAAGAACATAATCCGGCTTCGTTTATGAAAACTGTTGTTTTCTCAATCGGTCCAACGCCCTGTTTTTGGGTGTCAGTAAAACTACTAACAGTTAATTTATCACTGTCATCTACATGTTTCCGAACTGCACTCCAGCCATTAACATGCTTTAGAGCAGACGCTACATCTTTAGCTTTAAACCATGGCTTTCCTTCACTATCAAACAGAACCAATACCGGCTTGTTATTGAATGTATAGTATTTAGCAGCCATGTCACAATTTACTCAATAGTACAGGCAAAAGGAGCGCAAAAGAGCGTCTGATCAGTACCACGACTTGGAGCAGAATGATGTAACTGTACTAGTGACAAGTGGTATATACAAGAGTAACGCTGCTCCGTAGGGAAAGGTACTCCCTTTATCGAAGGTAGCAACATGGAATTGAGACAAGTGTTACTTCAAGACGTAAAACACCAGATAGTTTCTCAACGTTACAAAATATTTGTTCAAAGTGATCATCAAAAACTGACGGTGTTAAATTCCCTATAGGAAAGAATGGTATATTTCCCGAAACATCGCCATGCTTTATTGATACTCCGATGTAGGTGTTTGATGAGTAGTTCTCCGTTATTTTATCTACTATGTACTCCGAGAACATCAAAGGCCATTCTAATACGTCTATTGGCCCAGTAAGAAAGAACTCATACTCTGAGGATGTAATGCAAAATTTGGAATTTTCATTTAACTTTCTTTTAGATATCAACTTTAAAAACACCGCTTGAATAGCGGGTGTAATATATTCAACAGACATTCTACAAGGAAAGACAAACAGTAACAGCACAGGCACGTCTGTTCAGTACCGCGTCTCAGACCAGAATGAAGTAATAGAACTGATGTTTAGAGGTATATGCACTCAGTACCCGTGTGAGTGACAGCTCTTTTAAGCAACTCTTTGTTTTTTAAAGCCGAAAGGCAAGGTGTCGTGATCATCATTAAATTTTCTCTTGGGTCCTGTGATTTTAAACTTTTTAATTTCACTTACTGTAACGACTTCTCGTCTCTTTGTTCTCCTGATTCTACTCTCTTCAATTTCTAGTATTTCAGCTGTTTCACTAAGGACCATCTTTTTTAACTGTTCGAAATTTAATGTTTCGGAAGTCTTCATATTGAGGGTGAGGCCCTTGATTTTACATACAGTTTCTAGCTTTTGCTTTTTGGTTGACCAGACAAGGTATGCGTAGGTCTTTGGTCCCCCAGAAACAAACTCTAAGATATAAGAGCCGGGCCCGTACTCACTTGCCAATTCGTCCGTCATTTCCCCGAGGTAATCTCCCGTAGGGACCCTGTACAATCCTTCCCGGTATAAATAAATACACGAGTCCGTGTCATAATACAAGACCTGTCCTCCAAGGGCATCTAAGTGTTCATACAGTTTAAGTCTGGCATGAGCAGTGGTGTAGGCCGCAATAACAACATTTACAGTCTTTAGAGCCTCACCGGCATCATCAACATTCTGCCAATTAACTAATAAAACCTCTTGGTTAATTACTTCAACAAACTTTACTTCCTTTCCTGGTTGAGTTAACGAATTGAATAATTCTTTAGAGTCCCTCACGATTTCAGTTTTTGTCATGTTTTCTCGTTGACCAAACTTGCCCCAGAATGAATTTAACATTAATTTAGCTACTGACCTGAGTCCTCCATTTTTAGCAATTTTGTCTTTCTCCATTTGAATACCCTCACGCTCAAAGAAATCAGAAACATACTTGTCTTTATCTTCCTCTGTTTTACACCATGCGGGATACCCTGAGGCTTCCTGCTTTACTTTCAAGAATTTATTAATAAAGTCTGTAAAAAGTCCATCTTTCTCGTATGTGGCGACTTCATACTCCCACAACTCGTACATGTCCAAGATCACATAGCCTTTTTCTACAGCTTTTCTAATTTCATCCATAGTCCATGTTCCTACCATTGCCCTTTCCTCACTATCATGAAAACATTCCCCTTGGTTTAAAGTCTCACCGCAAGTTCTACACAAAACAAACATCAATTTATTATTCATTTTAGCGGGGAGTACGGGATGATACAGGTTGTAAGGAGGTAGAATCTTACATTTCAACAAGCCCTCTACTTCAAGGCCCCTCTCTCGGCAGTCATTTCCAACGTAAACAGTAGGATGACCAACGGGATACTTACAATATTTATTCACAAACGGATAAAGGGAACAGACATCAACGTATTGGATTGTTTCTCCCTCTTCACATTTACAATACGTTTTAGTATTACCCGTTCTGCCTCCAAAGAAGGAATCCCTAGGATTAAGCGGAAGTGTGTTTAGAATGGACAGTTTGTTCAAGTGATTTAGTTTTTTGTCCTTTTTCAAAGCTCTAAACTCACACTCCCACATCTCTACAACTTCATAGCTATTAAATTTTGCCATTTTGGATTTGGTTCTCTCGTAACGGAGATGCAAACTGTCTGAGGGATCATCCGGCAGAGGTTCTTCTCTGCTGTATTGATAACATTTTGGGCAACCGTGCCAGTAACACCCGTGAAACTCATAAATTCGTTCCCCGTCAAACCCGTCAACTTTTAGTCCATTAATTTTAACTTCTCTGCCCCGACCCGCATGTTGAATCTTTACTCCACGTTTCTCCTCTTCCCACGTTAACCATTGTAAAGCAACGGCTGACTGATTGTCTGCAAGTCGGTACCCTGATTTTGGTATTAGTCCAATAGTATTTTCTTTTAAGAAGTTACGGCGGAAGGCCAAGTTACATGCACTGGCGATTGTTATAGCCTCGAGAAAAGGATCTACGTTACACTCTTGAAGAAGTAAGGCTCTAAATTTAATACATGCCTGAGCTAAAATCTCCACGTCTGAAATACAGTACTCCAAGATTTCCTTCTTAAAATCAAACACGTAGTCTTCAGTGACTCGTTCGTCATACCATTCTTCAAAGGCTTTGTGTGGTTTCTCAAACATTGATTCCGGACAATAATACTTTTTGTCGGGCATAGGGCCTAGATAATTTTGGTTCGCCAAGGTGTTGAAGAGGTGGGGAAAGTAGCCCTTCTTTTTCTCGGGAGGTAGATCAAAAGCTTTAGGGAGTGCAGCGAGAGCCATGGGGAAATAGCTAAGAGAGTCCACAAACCTTACGTTGGCTACTTCAATCAATATAGCTTTAGTTCCCCGAGGAGTTATTTTTGGTGTAAATTTAGTTTCTTCCATAATATACTGTAGTATGAATTGGAAGTCAAAACCCTGCCCGTTGTGAGCAATTACACAGACATCTTTAAATTTTTTTCGAATTCCCATGATATAGTCCATGAAGTGTTTTACCGGTTCTTTTTCAAATACTCTTTGCCGTTCCGAGCAAGTTTCACACTCACCCCCATTAATACATTTAAAGCAGTACTGTTGTGATACACACAAGTTTACTTGATGTACTTTTTTATCAGGGTCAGAAGGGAGAGACTCGTCTTGCCTTGTTTCCAAGTCAAAGAAAATAAACAAAAAGTCACGGTCTTTCGGTGTTCTCCTATCTACCCTCATGAAACACTGATGTGCCGGGTCTTTGAACGCTTCGCAGGGTTTACAGAAAACTTCTCCGCATACATGAGCTGTCTTACGTCTTTTTGGATAAATCATTTTCTTACAGTCACGGCAGAGTTTTACAGTTTTACAAATTTGCCCTTGATGGGCTACTAAACACCGCTCATTTTTGAAGAAACGGTTGCAAAAACGGCATGTGATGCCACCGTGTTCTAGTTTACAGGGCGGGGAGATGGTATGGCATGAGGTGCATCTGTTAGAGCATCGATGCTCATGTCTGTTGCTATAGGGAATATGACAGGCTTCACAAAAGAAATTACAAACAAATGCGGCAGTTAAGTTTCTAATTACATTGTAATGACCGTTGTGAAAGAGAAGGTTAATTTTTAACTTAGCGTTCTCATTACCTCCCTCAAAGTAAACATCCCGGCCTTTTTTGTCATAGTTGTAGACGGTAATTTTGTATTTTTTAAGATGGGACTGAAATTTTTCAAGCTCAGGGATTCCTGCACCCTCCTCCGGCATTTCTACGCGAGCCTTTGCTATGAGCTTATTAGCTCTGAAAGTTTGTCTTTTCCCCTTGTCCTGACGTATTGCTTTGTACTGAGGATCATTTTTTGCAAGTGCTTTGCCTACTACCAACGCTCTAGCCAAACATAAATTGTCTTTGTTATTAATTACTATAATACCCTTCCTAGCTTTAGATTCTTCATCAAAGGTATTGTAAAAGTCGGGTCTTGCCCTTCCTTTACCTACGGGGACGTTAATCCTCGTAACATCAACTCTAAACGTGTCACTGCTAGTAATTGATTCAGAGTTACTTTGAATTATGCCCCCGAAAATATCCCAGAGAACATCACCGCTAACTTCAGAGACCGGTCTCAAAGATATGTAGCCCGGTTCAGCACTCTTTAAATTTATAGACTGTAATTTAAACCCGAGATAGTCGGTAGGTGCAACGTTGGCTTTGGATGTCTCTACAATTTGATTAAAACCTTTACGAATCCAATCAAACTCAGAGATACCCTTGGGAGGTTTAGTGAATTTGAAAACAGTGTTAGTCCCGTAAAGCCTAAAGTGTCTAACATAGGTTTCATCTTTACTAATTAAATCTACGGGGTTTTGAGGGTCCTTTTTAGAAACGTCCATCATTCAACAGAGAATTAAATACTGAACACAAGCTAAACTGTGCTAACGCTTAAAAGAGCAAGTACCCCGAACAGAGTCAAACTCACACGGATACAACTGAATTACGCAGAATCAATAATAATCTGTGCAAGAGAACACTTACGCAAGAGCAGCACAAAACACGTCTGATCAGCGTCACGACTGGAATCAGACTGAAGAACTAGAGCTTGTTGTAAGATATATATATATAGAGAGTGGACCTGTTACTTTTTCACTGTTTGATCTAATGAAACTGATACTTTTGGAACTGTTACCTTGAAAACTGTGGGAATGGGAATGGGTAGTGTAAGACCTGTTACTTTATTGGAACGGTTACTTTTGGAACTGTTACTTTGTGGCAGTCTTCATCGATATTAAATGAACAATATAGATGATGTAACTGTAACACTTGGAACTGATACTTTAAAGTCACCGATCAGGTTCTCTAAAAGAACAGGTACAGAGGATCTACAAAAGAGCACAGTACCTCTGCATTACTACGCATGTCAGAAAAACACTAACACACAAACTACGAAAGTCAAACCAGAACTACAGGTTACCGAAAGTTAACTCTAATAAAGGTATCAAACACTACTCTAACCAAAACTAAATTAATGAACAAGAATAGAGTGTGAGGTTGTTGAGGTGAATTTACTGTACAAAAGAACCAGGGCAAAAAATCAGGTTACTGGAGGTTATGTTAGTCAACACAACACTACTTTAGCCACGAGGAAGTGAGGTTATGTTACTTTCTTTACTGTAAACTACCAAATCAAACAATTAAATATAAACACAACATTACTCTAGCCAAGACAATAAACACGCATACAACACAAAAATAAAATGAAGTACAACATGCACGTAAAATTAATATAATACAGTAAGGTTGGAGTGTAATGGGCGAGGTTAGAAAAAGTAGGTTACTTTAGCAAGTCAGATAATGCTAAAAATCACAGGACACGCAAGATTACTATAATACAATGTGAGGTTATGTAAAATACAAATTAAAAGTGAGGTTATGTTATATTAGGTTATGGTAAGAAAATGGTTGAGATTGAGGTTATGTTAGTCAGCATATACAAGTACGTCACTACCAAGTAAAACAAAATGGTGAAGTTACTTAATAAAGAACAAGGACAGAAAGTGATATTACTGTCAGTCAACACATACAAGTACGACACAACTCTTGACACAAGGAAGTGGGATTACTGTTACCGGCATGTTAGTCAGCACATACAAACACTAATCTAGCCAAATCAAACAATTAAATACAACACACAAAACTACTCTTACAAGAAAATAAGGCTTTTGTGACTCTCAAAGGTTACTGTTATGTTAGTCAACACATACAAACACAGCACTACCAAGTAAAACAAAATGGTGAAGTTACTGTATAAAAGAACAAGGAGGTGAGGTTATGGTAACTCTCAAAGGTTACAGATATAAGGTTATGTCAGTCAACAAATACAAGTACGACACAACTCTTGACACAAGAAACTGAGGTTACTGGGTGTGAGGTTATGTTAGTCAACACAACACTACTTTAGCCAGAACAAACAAGAAACTGATGTTATTGTACACTAGCAAGTCAGATAACGCTAAAATCACACGACACGCAAGATTACTATAATAAAAGTGAGGTTATGTTACACAGAATAAAACAAATTAAAAGTGAGGTTATGTAAAATACAAAGCAAAAAGTGAGGTTAGGAAAAGTGAAGCCGCTATGGGAAGCAAACGCTCAAGTTTAATCTTTGCAAAACGCAACGAACGGAGAGACACGTCCGATCGCAACGGGAGCAGGGAGCAAAGAGAGAGAGAAAGCGCGCGGCAAGATAGCAGGTATTGTGGTGGGGGCCACGTCTCTTTCAATCACAGAGCCCACAGGTAACAACTAGTTACAACGAGTTTGCTGATAGAGACTATGTTGAGGATGTTGTGGTTAGATGTACAGAAGGCTAGATGATTAACAGCAGAAGGACACGTGGGTCAGATAATTACCACAGAAGGCTAGATGATTAACAACAGAAGGACACGTGGGTTAAATAATTACCACAGAAGGCTAAATGATTAACAACGGAAGGACACAAGGGTCAAATAATTACCACTGAAGGCTAGATGATTAACAACAGAAGGACGCGAATCAACATACCAGCCAATCAGGTTACTTAAAATTTTCACGTTACACCCGCCAGCTACTGTACGCTAAGAGAACAGGAGTTGTAGTTAGATACGCAGAAGGGGGTGAAGGATGTGGAGGTTAGATGTACAGGGGGCTAGATGATTAACAACAGAATGACACGAGGGTCAAATTATTACCACAGAAGGCTAGATGATTAACAACAGAAGGACACGTGGGTTAAATAATTACCAAAAACTGTAGATAATTAATCATAGAGGGTCAGAAAATCAACCACAGAGGGTAGCAAAAGAGCCACAGAGGGAGGCAATTACACCCTAATTCCATTCCTCATAAGAGCCCATGTTATTCTATTCTCCGTAAGAGTCCATGTTATTCTATTCCCCCATAAGAGTCCATGTTAATCTATTCTCCATAAGACCCCATGTTATTCTATTCTCCATAAGACCAATGTTGGGGCCAAAGCGCGCGGCATTACTACTCATAGTTTCTAATAAACACATTAAACATAACTTTCTGTTTATTTTGATGTCTTTTAAAAAATTATAATTATAATACAAATTACACTTTTTACAAAAATAAATCATTTTTATTTAAGAATATATTTTAACAATTTTGACATCATGTTCTTTCGATGCGACATACTCCTCCCCATCGGGACATTCTATTAAATAATTTGAAACCACGTCTTTTAAATAAGAATCCTTGTTGTAACAATTTATTATAAAGGGGGCGTTTTGATGAGTGCTCCGATGGCTCAAAACACAAGGCGTAGTCTTGTCACCACCGTCCAAGTTTCGAGTACCGTTAGTGCATTCACATAGGCCCGTGATGAAATTATAACCGCTGGCCGGATTGTTGGGTGTGTTGTTTAAACAATAATCCTTTACGCAAAAAGATACCCCGCGATTCAGAGTTGCTTTAACAAGTTTATTCCCATACTCATCGTATAACCCAGTACAATCGACTTTGTACTGTGAAGGATCATTATAATCCACGTTTTTTGCAATACTGTTGGCTTTTGAATATGGATATTTGCCCACTATCTGGTCCCCGGACGTTGTAAAAACACCGGGATACTTCGGGAGACATTTCCAAGTTCCATCAAAATCATAAGTCCCGTAATCCTGTTTACAGCCAAAGTAGTAATGGGGAATGTAGCAGTAATAGTTTTCATCTGTTTTCAAAATTTTGGCATCTTTACTTTTGCAATAGTTTTTACAGTCACATTTAATCACACCTTGTGGACATTTTTTGGGTTGAAACCTACAATCTGTTTCAATAGCTGCCGCTGGTAAATTTGAAAGGTTAAAATGTTTTGTTCTTTTCAAAATAATTCTAAGGAATACAAAAAAACAAACAACAACAAATATTATGAAATTCATATTTTATTTATGTTTGTAATATTTTATAAAACGTGTCACAAAAAAAGGAATCAAACACTTCGGGGTTTAATACTCCAACGCAGAGAATCTTCCCCTCTCAAATATACAGTCAGCATAGTGCATGAAGTATAATGAAGTATAAAAAATCTTTGGGCCAAGTACATCTAAATTTTGTAGATACTGTGAAAACGGGTTTTTCAGTTCCTTGGATTATTTTTCTTCAGTGTAACCGATTTGAGTCTCATCACACAGGAACGACAAAGTTTTGTATTTGATTTTCCAAATCCTCGATGTATCTGTTTCTTTCTATGTTGTATTGTTCAGCTAAGACAAGAGCGTTCTTGAACTGTTCGTGTTCCTTTTCCAACAGAGCCAATTGCTCGGAGCTCTGTTCATTTTCTAGCCTTAAATCTTGAATAATCTGTTCGCGCTCTGATAGTTTTTGATTGCAATACATGTTATCGGTTTTTAACTTTTGGTAATCTGACAATTCTTTTTCCAAATTGGTGACCTCAGCAGAAAGGCGTATGTTTTCGGATTTCAACTGAACACTTTCTTTTCTGACCTCCTCAAATAAAACTATTCGCCTTTGACAACTATTGAGGAAATTCTTTACATCTACGTTGAGCGGTTTTTGTTTATAAACACTATCTAGGAAATCCACGATATATGCAAGGTCTACACCCATTTCATTTTCCAAAACCAGAAATGGTTTTACATCTACATATAACCGGTTATAGGCGATAATTTTATTAGAGAGTTGATTCTTTATTGATTCCATATCCACAGTCAAAGATTTCAACTGTTTTAACATAATCCCAATATTTTCTAAAGAAAACAAACTGTTGAAATCACAATCTAAAAATGTTTTGTGTAATTCTTTAAATTCTTTACCAAATTTAATCAGGGTTGAGTTGTTGTTAAGATATAACAGGTTGCTGATAATTTCTTGTATGAGTTTATAATTTGTTTGATTTATATTTAGAGTCTTAACTAATTTATGTTGCTCTTCCAACATACCAAACAGCATATATTCATCGTCAACATTGAATAGATGAAATATTTTTTCAATCACCTGATTAATAGTCTGTATTTTTGTAACAGCAACCCGTGGTTCTAAAACTTTCAATTCGTCTAATATAATTGAAAATAATTCACACAAGTCTGTATATTTCAAATACATACATTTGATATCTGCCTCTGAGATATTTTCTGAAGATACCGTTTTCTTTAATCTGCTACGAACAAATTCATTTAAAATAGAGTTAATTTTACTGTGGGTTAATGTTTGGAAGTCAACATCTGTTAGACCTAAAATATCTACAACAGTCTCGGCAAACAATATTTTACCGTCATCGATGATTAAATCGTCAGTCTGTAAGGCTTTACTGAATTTTAGAGGCGTTTCTGTTGTTGTGTGTTTATCAGACATTTTTTCAACAAACTTATAAGGAGCTTCTAAACTTTTCCATTTAAACTCCCCACCGCCGAAAGTATTTACAACATACTCGATTCCGGCCTTTAGTTTAGATAGTGTAAAAGAATTTGTTTTAGACAGTATATCTTCAAATATACTTATTACATTCGATGGTGAAAAATTATCTTGTGCGCCGATAACAGTTAATCTTTTATTAAGATCTTGTAATAACATAATTTTTTTGTCAATTTTACAGCTTATCAATATATCCAAAACATCACTTCCACTTTTTAAAAAGGTTTCAAGCTCCGCGTCATCGTTAAAAACTAACTGATAACAGTTTAAAAACTCAAACATATTTGCACTTAAAAAACGGAGCATGTCTTTATATTGAGCTCTATAGTTTTCAAAATGTTCGTCATACTGGGCCTTGTGCAGTTTTGTAGATTTCTTTGAAAGTAAACTAAATATCAACGAACTTATACAGTCTTCGCTCGATTTCAACACTAAAACATTTTCACCCTGCTGAGACTGAAGAGTTTGTAAAAGGGTTTTTAAAAAAGATGACAGGAGTTTTTTAGCTTTTGCATATTGATAAGATTTTATGTAAAGTAAAACGTCGGTTTCACTAATCTCCATTATTTTTATTTTAAATTTTATCTACAAACCGCTTCAAGACGCGGTTGTAAAACCTATTGTACATAACGCCATACGTACGATTTGTCATATACATTGAATTGTTAATCATAAGGTCAACTCCTTTTCTGTATGCTGGCAATAAATCCACATGCGCCCTTTGACGAATCGTTTCAATTTCAGTTCGGACGTTTTGATTAAACTGGTTAAATCCCATTTCTAACATAACAGCATACAAACCAAGTTCAATTCTATTTATCAAACTAAAATCTGAGAGTTGAAGCAGGTTTGAGAATTGATTAGTATCTATCGGGTCTACGAAAACAACTTTTCGTCTCGCGTTTTCACTTCCTTTAAATGTGACTTTGATACCATCATTTCCATAGTAATTTTCATTTCCTGGTGCGTTTTCGTTTATTTCTCTCATAATGTGGTACATTTGAATAGTTAATTTGTCAATTAAATCATAATTTTGTGTATATTCTAACAAAAATTCTTTAATATTTTTTTGAAAATCTTCCTCATTAACTATTCCATCCAAGCGAGCAATTATTAATCCAGACAATCTAAAAAATAACGTCTTTTGTAAAGACTCAAAGTGTTTGGACTTTAGCTGTGATAATAAGTCTATCTGTTCCTCCCGTTCCTCCATATAGTCCCCAATCTGGTCTTCTTCAGCCCATAGATTAATTATATCGCCGGTTGATTGTTCGCTTTCCATTCTTATGAATGCTCCACGTCAGGGAACTCCTTTTATTAGACCCGATTGCTATTTTATTTTCCAAAAGTAGAATTTCAGTTGCAAATAGCCCGAATTTGTAAATTTTATTATATGACAAAGGAGAGAGGTTATAAATATCGGTAACGCACTCTTTCAAAGTCATTTTATCTTATGAATGATCTCATAGCACTTATATACAACTTTTACCAACTAAGAAATTTGCCTGGATTTTTAACAAAATCGGATGCAGATTACAAATGCGTCTCTAAATCTGATATTGTTTTAAAAATTCAATCGTTTATTTTTAAATGTAACGCTTGTATTTTAAAGCATTATAATCATGAAGTTATAGATTATATTTTATCTTTGTTAAATAGGAATATTGACTATTGTATATGCGTTAATTTAAACCATTTGGAGTTCCATCACGTTGTGATTGATGTAGATTTTAAGAAACTTCAAAATATAGATAGGACAATTGTAAAGGAGTTTTGTGATGATTTTTCAAAAGCCGTTAAAAGTATTTTAAACAATTTAATAAATGACCAAGAGTTTGAATTGACTTTGATGGTAAAAAAAAATCTAAACTTCCTAGACAACAAAGATATTTTCGAGAGCGCAACAAACGGTGTCCATTTTGAAATTAAAGATTTAGTCTTATACAGAGGAGATAATATCTGGTTTATTGAGGTGTTAAAGAAGCTTTTAATCGGTAAATACCCACACTTTATTAAAAACAACGTAATCGACCAACCCATCAACTGGAATTTACCCCTATCGAAAAAACAAAATAAAGACATTTATCTACCAGTTGGGTCCTATAATTTAACCGAAAACATTGAATTTTGGGAGTCTGGAAGGGAGTTATTGATAAATAATGAATTTGATAATTCATTTGTAAAAAACTATTCGGTGATAAAAAATTATGATCCAGACAGCGTACAAGCTTATTTCCCTTTGGATTTACTCAAACAATTTCAAGGATGTTACTTTGGTAATTGCAATAATGTAAAAGTCTACAAACATTCACAACTTGCGCTATTGGGTGATGACTTGGAGGGTGTGATAACAATAAACAAAAACGTACTTCCATATGCTGATTTTGCCGTGTCGCGGTTTTACAAAAATAATTGCTTAATAGTACTAGGCGAATCCCAAATTGAAAAGTCGCTTTCTCCTTTCAGTCTGTCCTATTTAAGGGAGGAACTCTTGGTTTTTTATACAGACCTAACAACTGGCGACACCGGAGGTAAGTCTCGAGCTATATTTAATATATTCGTGTTCTTAATAGCACTATATGATAGAATTTGTGAATCCAACACATCCTTTGCAGAAGAAATACTGTGTGAAATTCAAAACACAGACCTTGTGAACTATTTCACTAACATTTCGAGTAAGATTGTGCAGTTAGTCAAGGAAACTGTAAAATTGTGTGAAGATTCTGAAAAGTCATTTCGTAAACTAAACCCGTTGCTATTTTTAAAATGCCTCTTTGTTCAATCGTATACAGAGTCAAATAAAGTGGAATTAATTTTTGACGACTCTACTGATGAAAGCGTCTTCATATCGTCAAACATTTTATCGCTTGTCAACAAAAAGTCTTTATCTATTTTAGAACTAGTAAAGTTGATGTATCCCATATATGCAACTCAGAAGGACGGTTCCATATTTTATTACGAAAAGAACTCTTGGTGTATGTCCTTAAACAGGTTAGAGCACGTGTTTTTACCTTTGAAAATATTACATAAATACGGTTGTGATGATATAGAATTGGAAACCGAAAGTGGTTTGAAAAAGAGGCGAAAAAAAAATAAACCCGAAGAAAGCCTTCCCAAGATTTACACTTATTTAATCCAGTTCTGGGGCAGAGTAATCACGATTGAGTTTCCAACAAATGTTGTATCTTTTAAGGACGGTTTCGTGTTAATCAGTAACGAGTATCTTGTTTTTTCACACACACCTCTATTTAGAGGATATCCGTGCAGACTCAGTTGGAAGGGGATGAGGGAAAAGATTCAACACATCAGCAACCGTTCTTGCACGTATCAAAAAGTTTTCGATACTCTTAATGAAAACATCGGTGCAAAGTGCGAAAGTTCACTTTGTCCCGACGGAGTTATTGATTACTTCCGCTACAATTATTCAAAAGAAAATGGTCCCGAGCTTTGTATCAATGATTTAGAGAAGTGCAACAGCGAGGGGGAATGTCCGGTGTATAATTGTTTGCGCTATTTTCTTACATTGTTTTCAAAAGATGTAGAGCTGGTATTTTTCATGCTGTGGACGCTGCGATTTGTCCTATTAGGATTGAGCATCAAGAGAGCATTCATATTCTATGGCCAAGGCCAGAACGGAAAAAGCTCTTTGAGTTGTGTTATGTACGCGTTATTTGGTAAAGCCATGAGTTTCATTGGCACTGATACGATTCGTGGAAAAATATCAACTCTCGCTCCCGATTTATATAACGCAAAAGACGCAAAGATAGTATACGCAGACGATTTACAAAAGATAAACCCCACTACTCTAAAACAGATTGTTTCCGGAGCCCACATGTACCTGAGGACTTTGTACAATTGCGGAACCGATATTCAAATGAAGTGGCTGTTTACGGGCAGTTGTAATTCCTTGAGGTTGAACGCGGATTTCGCCACGATGAAAAGAATTTTGATGATTCCGTTTTTAAACTTTTTTCCAGATAATTCTGACTACTACTGTAACCAAAATACTTTTAAAATTATAGCAAGCGATATTTTAGCAACAATATTTTGGTTGGAAAAATACTATTTAGAAACAAATATTTTCTACAACGATAAATATGATATAGTTTACCCCCCAAAATCGGTGAAGTGGTACTCTCACGAGTTGATCTGGAAAAATGATTTGACGAGTGGTATCTTAAATGCTTTTAATATAATAGAATCTCCAAATCTATTCATAAGGATAAATGATCTGATTGCGGAAATTAATGCAATAAGGGTTTCAAATAAATGTTCTAAATTTCAAATGAGTTTTTTCAATGAAGATATAGAAACTATATTAAATTTATTGAAACACCGGTATTCTGTAGGCACGTGCCTCAACAAATCTAAGAAGATATATGAACAGGTTATTGTAGGTATATCCATAGACCGCTTTAAGATGTTATATGAGGAAGCGTTCGAATTGATATAATTGGAATTAAACTATTTAAAATTATTTAAAATTATTTAATAAAAATGACTGAAGATCCGTCTGAGAGCGTTTATCCGGTTGAGTTTATCACGACAACTAAAAAGAGTAGTCAGTTAAACGACTCTATCCTTCTTACTACGGTTGAATATTTATTGGGGTTGAATTGGCCGATTTGTCCACGGCCACCTCCAGCCATTGACATCGGTACTTCAATAGAAAACTTTCTAACAAATATAATTAATAAAAATAAATTAAACATTCAAACTGAGGAATTAGATCCTAGGTGTAAATTACCGGAGCATTTAGAGCAACCATTAAAATCGGGTCTAGACTACAACGAATTTCTTAAAATATTACAAAGAGTATTAGATCAATCAAAAACGAAGCCGGATTAGGTTGTAGATGGCATATTGTCTTAGAATATTCAATGGGTAGACGGGAGTATATAATCTTCTAAAATTCTGATAAGCTATTTGATCAATGCCGTAGTATACAATACCATCATTATCATAATACAGTTCGGGCAAGACGTAACTGAGTTTGTGCGTGGAATAACCCATCATTTCCACTCCCGACTTTGACAGAATGGACCGACTATTGAAAGATTCTTTCAAATATTCAATTTTATTTAAACCCCTCAAACACTTAATCATCAAGTGAAGATGTTGCTTTTTAAAACGGTTACTATTTGAAGTCATGTATCGGTTGAACAAAGTGTTTTTTGTAATGTCATTAGTCTCCCAAATGTTACAAAAATCCTCCTCGTCATAGCTGTGTAGCAAAAACAGTTTTAAAATGTTGTAAAATTCATGATAAGAAACTGTCGGTTTTACGATACAATTAAGTTTCATCAAGACACTTCTTAGCTTTTCAAAAATATTTAGTGCTGTATGAGAATCATACAATAAATATTTTGCATAAAGCCAATTATAGAGGTTTTGCTTCTTTATTTTAAAAAACGTAAACATAGTCTCCAGTTGTTCGTGAGTCAGATTGGGCCTGATTTCCCCCATCGCCACGAAAGAGAATTCGGGATTTAATAAAAAGTAGCATTCCGAAATAGACATACAACTATTAAGGGCATAAAAACTCAAAGTGTCCCCGTCAAAATCCAAATTGTTTTTTTCCGTGATCGAGGTGGGTAGGCCTACTACTGGTGCATTCCACGTACTTTTAACTCTATGGAAAGTAAACGCCCTGGTATCTAAAACTGGATACCTTATAGCCAAAACATATTTTGGATAGTTCATACAAGCCCAGATTTTTCTGTTTAGGATGATTTCGTTGGTTTTACAGTTTGGGGCGGGTGTGACGACACTACGTGCCGAGTAGTAGGATTTTTTACTTAAAAGAACTTTCCTAAAACAATTATTCTTACCCTGTCCAATGAATGTTAGGGGGTCTGGTTTTATATTTATCTGGAACTTTTGTCTTGGGTCGTAAGTCTTATTGTTCCTTAGGAGTTTGATTATTAAATCACATAGAGTGCTATTTGTGTTCCAAAGAAAAGCTGGGGGGTATGTACAATTTCCCACTTGAATTCGAAATTTAAAATTTTCAATCGGGTTTCCTGTATTTTTTTCAAATAATTTTAACTTATTTTTGTACGAATGCTTATAATTCAATAAAATACGTTCCATTTTATTTTTACATATCTTACAGCGAGATAAAATTTCATTTTTTATAATTTTTTTTAAAATAGCAATAAACTGTTCTCTTTGTACTATATAACGCGTTTTACAATTGTTGCAAAAATTGCTAGATATGTTACACGTACACTGTAAAAAGTAACAGTTTGGACAAATTTTGCTTAGCCTTAACGCCAAAGACTTTGGGATTTTTTTATAATTGGAGAGTTTAATTTTTTTACATTTTGCATAAGATTCAAGACAATCTTTGGTCACACAGATTGGGGCCAATCCATACACATTTTCGTTTGATTGTCCGGATTTAGATAGGAAACAAGTGTTGATAGTACCATGTTTCATATCGAAATAATGGTTATTCTTCAAACAGCTTATTCTTAACCGTGGATTTTAAAATGTTTATTTAAAACTATTAAAAACTATTAAAAACCATTAAAAACTATTTTCATCGTGATAAATACCAGTTGTTAACCGTGAACGGTATAAACATGGTGGATGTTACAGGATTAAAAAAATTCAAATGGAGGCTAATAGAAGAACCCTGCAATTGTTCCGGTAATGAAACTGTTTCAAATTTTGAATGGAATGTTCGCGAGTCTTTGACAAGAATTTTACGAGTAGAAAGTGAACAATTTGACTGTATTTTTAATAAATTTTCAAGTCTCGTGTTCTATCCTACGACTAAAAGCGTAGAATGTGCCATTAATAAGCGCGAAACGGTGGGTGTGTATACATACTATTTCGGTCACCAACTGTTTAACTGCCCCATTTTAGTGGGAAGTAAAATGTTTTTTTTTACTTTCAAACTACAATCAAATCGGTTTTAAATTATGGAGTGATATTTATTGGAAGGATTCGTTGAAATGTTTACTCTGTGGATACTGTGACGAGACGAAGCCAACAACGTTTGTTATTAAAGGTAAGTGTTATACGTTGGGACTGCTAGCGTGGACAAACTACGATAAAGTAGTTTGTCTCAGGAAAAAAAGAGGTATAACGCTGTTCAAAAAGAGGCCAAACATCACGATTACCGCTGAAGAGTTTCCAATTCTGAACGATTTTAATGACATCAAGCACTTGTTGGAATGTTGTATCGGGAATCGCAGGATTTTCCATGGGGGTTATATTTTTACGGAAATGTTAAAGCAAACATTAGTTGATGTGAATAAGGTTTTGAAACTACCCAAAAAGAATCTATTTATCAAGCAAATAAATAAAACACAAACAAAACGCGTTAATATGGGCGTTATTGATGCGATTATTGGTAGAAATACAGTTTTCAATATGCAGGACTGTCTGGACTCGTCCGGCACTAATCCGAAATACTATAGCAATAATATCGGCAGGTACAAAGTATTGACAAAATTAGACGTTACAACATATTCAAAAACCTTGCAGTTAGATATATTGACTACGTTGTATTCAAAAAAAATACCTATCGACTTTAAAATCGAAGATTGTGGATTTATTTGTATTACATCATCAAGTGAGAATTCCCCGGGTATGAACGGGCTGGAATCTGTTATTGGGACATTCATCTCCTCGGAAAAGGACTGTATGCCCCAAGATCATATAAAGGAGGTGTTGAGCAAATATGTAGATTTGAATTTAATTTCAAACGATTTACAAGATTTACAAGATTGCTGGTGGTACGTAATCATCAACCAATCTATATACAAACACTCCCCGAGAGATGTAAACATTGAACAGTGGACTAATTTTTTAAGACGTGTATTAAAATCAATATATCCGTGTATTGAGGTTTATCACATAAGTAGTAGACTGTATACAATATACTCCTTCCCGTTAACCATGTATAAGATATTACCAGACGGCTGTGCTTATTCTGCCATGGAAGTTTCTCGGTCAGAAAAATTAATGACGGAAATAATCTCCGAGGAATGTAACTTGCACGGTCCAACGTCTCTGTTGATTTTCAATCTAAACAGTAATAACTTGGTAAGGAATACAATGATCACACATGCGATAAAACAGTGTGTCAGCGGTGTAACAGCTTGGCCCTTTTTAAACAATGAAAGATTGCTACTGAAAAAAAACAGATATCAACTAATTAAAGGTGTTCCTTTTTATTGTTTGAAGGCGAATATTTTAATACTCCCCCTGGAATACAACATAGAAGACTCGTGTGTCTTAAACGCAAATTCTGTATATAAAAAGAAACTATTCACAACTGACAATATAGTGACTGTAACTTTGCATTTACAACAGGTTTCATTAATTCAAGTGTTGGTAAATGAATTTCCCGTTCTAATCAAACCCTATTTAGTTCTTTTAAAATTTAAAAGCGATAAAGTTATTCATTTGGGTAAAAATCTATCCATTAATCCCGACCCGCTGAACAAAGAAGTCATGAATTTAATTTGGACCCCAAATCCAGATTTGATAAAAACTAAAAAGATATTTCTAAATAGGATTCAACTTAATTACGATGACAATACAAATTTGTACTGTGACGTTTCAATTTCCTACCAACAAGACGGGTGTTTGGGAACAAAACTCTTTATACTGAACGGCGCGCAAAAATCCGTTGTTGGGCACATACTCAAAGCGAAATCTATGCCAAAATTACACAATACTTTATCGCTGGATGACGTCGCAGAGTGCGATATTGATATAATTCAGCACCCGTTTTCACTTAAAAGGTTAGCATTTAATTTTCTTTTTACTCCCGAAATATCAGCGTTATACAATGAATGTTTTCGGGTTACACCTTATGACAAATTAAAAGTTTTGCAAAGTAAAAAGGACTACTTTGTAAGCGATCCCGCCACAAAAAGTTTTTACGTCAACGGTAAAGACGGAAGCCCCGTTAAAGCAATTTTGTATGAGGGTTTTGTGGTTATAATGGGGAAACAGAACCCTTACGGATTAATACATAGTGCAGAAGCAGATTCGACACCCACGTCGGCTTTAACTGGACAACCGGAAGTAAGTTATCAAAAATATAGCAATAGAAATAATCACGCATTCGGGCTATCTGAGAGCGAACGAGAGGTTTTGATCGCACTTGGGCTGAACAGTTTCGTTGAGGAAATGTACGATTTGAGTGATTCAACAAACATAACCCTAGAAAATAATAGGGGCGAAAAGGTAAACATTCCATATTCAACCTCGGCTGCAAGGGTTCTGGACATGTTGTCACTAGTCGGAGTTGATGTTAATTTTTCCGTTGACATTGAATCTAATTAATTTCAAAGTTTTCTTTGAACCACACGTACAAGGCATCTAAATATTCGTTGAACGTGTCATAAGTAACGCAATATTCGTTGACGTTTATTTCTCTGTTGTCATTTAAATCGTAAATCTTTTCAACAAGGTCATTGAAAATTGGTTCTATTCCGTCAGCGTATTTCAATGTCGGTGCCAGCATATTAGTATTGAAATTGTCATTCTCTATTACTGAAATTATTTCTTTTATCCAGTCCGGGCATATTATATTTGTATTTACGAATACAACAAGTATAATATTTACAATAATTTTTTTATCAATATCTTTATTCGATATGTAGTGTAAAAACTCATTAATCTCATCAACAAATAGTAAATTATCAATGTCCTCATCGCTGATAAACATTTTTATTTAATATTTTAAAATTCTCCATCCATAAATTTTACAATTACTGTGGCGATATACGAAAATATAAACCACAGGAGTAACAGTATTATGTTAGTAAACGGCGAACTGCTCTTCAGAGGAGTGCTAAAATCCATTCCGAGGAAGTTTGTGCTTGATTTCGCTGTCATTTTTTTCTCATTTTTTCTTAAATGGGTTTCACGTTTTTGCATAGATATATTTTTAGAGACCAAGTAATATATCCGTTACAGAGTCATCCTAGAGAAAACAACAAGTGCAGCAGAATTTATTTTGATTGTACGGGTTTGTTGTATCAAATATCCTACGCCATACCCACCGGGGTTATAGTCGAAAACACTGATACTTTGTTAAATTTAATGGTGGAGAATTTAGTATATTATATTAAAATTGTCAAAGAACTATCACTAAATCCCACATCCATTTATTTGTTTTTCGATGGAAAATCTCCAGATCAAAAATTAAGCCTACAAAAGAAACGAGATGAAAGAATTCAACGGGCATTAACTGCTGGAAAAAAACTCTTTGGTCTGAGTTTAATTACAGATCGTAATAGAAGAAGTTCCATAATTTCATATATTGCCAATAATATTGTATGTAAAATTGGTCAGGAATGTGAAAATATCCAATTGTTTTCTACGGACCAACCCGGTGAAGCGGATATTAAAATTGTAAAAGCGGTTTTGAACTCAATAAATTCGACTGAAGTTATTGAAGTTATAATAACCGCCGATACAGACATTTTCATCTCTCTTAATTCGCTGAGATATAAAAATATCCTTATAGTAATTAGATTACCTAACGTGGGTTTACAGTGCCTTACGTCTTCTTCATTGAATAGTTGGTTAAATAGCAATTCATTATGCTACAAGAGGTTATTATTTTATTTCGTATTTTTTTGTGGGAACGATTACGAATGCCCCATAGTTTCTGGCACAAAAAATCAAATTTCTCAGATATACGACTTTGGAAAAAAACACAGTTTTAAAGTATCCATTGCAAACTTACTTAGACTCTGGTCAACGTTAAACATCAAACCATCAAAGTCGGTCGTCATTACGGGCTTATCACTCCGGGTTTTGTGTCGAATAACGCGCCTCAAAATGGAGTCTGTTACACAAACCATTAGATATTATAGTTTTGGATATGATTTACCAGATATAATGCTGCTGCCGATATGTGATCAATGGAGATCTTTATTTAAAAATATAAACCCCAAAGATATTAGCAAGTATTTAAGACAAATGCATAATAGCGAGACAGGACGGTTGAGACATGATAGACGAATACAGCAATAAGTATTTTACAGTGTGAAAATTAGATTCTGAATAATCCAGCAAGCAGTAGCACGATATTGTGATACAACTTATGTATAAAAGGAATTTAACCAATAATTTGTAAATCAACTTTCTTTTTAAAATCGTTTTCAGATCAGGGGTTTTTGTAGATTGCGGTTTATAGCGCAACATATTTTTTATATAAATAAAGAAGGAGAGTAAGCCAGCTCCTCATTCGTAATGAACACTTTACACGGTTTAAAGTTTGACCAACACATTTATAAGTATAATGGCGTTCCCGTAAATATTACAGAGAACGACACCTCCTACATATTTAAAAACATTGAAACTGATGAAATGGTATTCTTTATTGATTATAGCCAGCTGTTGTATAGAGTCGACAAAGAGGATATTATAAGGATAGCTTTGATGTCCCAAGATAAACAAGTGGTACCAACTGTGCTTTTGATGCCAGAAAATCTGGACATGTTTGTCCACACAAATGTAAAGTCTAGTTTGACGTCGTTAAAACAGCTCTATGCTTGGGTAAAGCTTATAATTGGAAAAATAAATGGAACAAATGTGGAATTTAAACCCTTTAATCAATTACAAATAGAGCAGATTTTTAAAAACTTAAATGTAAATGATATATCAGAAGAAAATAGAAAATGTTTTACAGACTCTGTGAATTTATTTGATTTCAACAGTAACATTAAGAAAATATTTTGGTTTAACGAGGTCATAGAAAAATACGCGATAATCATTCCTACTCTTGAAACCCTGTATAAAATTCATCCTCGTGACGTGTTTATGTTAGCCAACAACTTAATGAGATATATCTGCGTTTGGGAAGCGGCTGATAAAAACATTGAATATGTCATAGCCAGTAATATAATATTTATTCAATTTCTACAAGATACAAATTCTTCTACAAACAACTACTCTGCTCTACTGCCCTTTATGTGTGCCTTGGCAGTCACGTCTACTATGCCGACTTCAATACCCCAAGAAATATCCAGAGATCTAAATAATAAAGCGAAAACGTTGTTCAACAGGGCTAAATTTAATAGAGACGACAATTATGGATGGTACAGGTTTCAAATGAAAGTAAAAAATGCCCAGAACGTTTGTAGTCGCGAAGACTGTTTGGATATTTTACAATATCTGTTTTTTCAATTTAATATCTTCAAGGATCACGAGTTTGACGTAGTTTTAGCTTACATGAGAAAAGTATTCAACTTTTATAAAAAACCAGAACTTTATATTTACATTATAATATTTGGATTAAGCCTTTCGAGCTTACGCATTGCAAAACCAATTAAAAATATAACTGGGACAAAAAATTTGGCTAATTTTAATATAGAAAACATCGGTATTCGAAACGTTACCACCGAGTTGCGTCAGAATCTTTATAAAGAAATGAAAAATGACGTGGCGGTGATTTTTAATTTTGTTGATCCCCATAAAAAATATATGTTGAATTTACAAGAGAAAAACCCCTGTTTTAAAATAAACAACCTCACGGATGAGGTTTTGTTTTATTTTATGAAAACCGACCACTCCTTTTCTGAATTAGTAAACTATATATTAAAAACAATACTGCCACTGATTACTTCACAGCTAATTTAGATTCCCAAGGTAGCACTGCAAATCGTTTACATGTTTTATAAATTCAGTATAAAGAAATTTAGTTTTTTTTAAATTAATTGGTAAATTCACAAGATCTACACAAACGTAATTGTGAATCATTGTTTTTAAATTAACATTTGTATGATTTTTAGAATGTAAACATAGACCAACACACTTTTGATTTTTCTTTGCACCCAGTGTCCAGTGTTTTTGTAATTTCCACAGAGTTCCAATTGTTGAAAAATAATATATAATAGAGCTTAGAAGGTAAACTCGGTCATTCGCTGCGCTTCCCTCTATTACTCGAGTACAGATTTGTTTCATTTTTGAGGGATTGTACAAGCCGGTGTTGGCAACGTTATTTTTTAGTTTTAAAGTTTTCATATGTTTTGAAACGCTGGGGTGTAATTTGTTTTTGAAAACCATAAACAATTCTTCGGGAATAGGATGGGCGAGAGAAACTATATAATTATAAGATGGCAACAATATTTCTTCATTATTTCTATCTACCAATAGTAGGTTTTCTGAAAAACAAAATATACTTAAATGATATTTTAACAAATTTTTCAAACCATCTAAGAACCCGCAAATTATTTTAGGATTGTAAGTTTCAACTCTCATGT
Source organism: Allygus modestus (assembly GCA_963675035.1). Taxonomy (NCBI): domain Eukaryota; kingdom Metazoa; phylum Arthropoda; class Insecta; order Hemiptera; family Cicadellidae; genus Allygus; species Allygus modestus. The sequence goes on from OY776111.1 coordinate 427,541,763, forward strand.
ATTCAGATAGAGTCAGTAGACTATCCCCGTGTTTAAACTCATTAAAGTATAAACCGCTGTAAGAAAATCTAGAAATGGTCAATTCTTTTGGGAACAGATGTTTTAGGTACTTTTCATACTTTTGACTCCAGGGTTTGCCGTCTTGGTCATTTAAAACGTAGATTTTATTTGTTATGTACAGTATCTTTTTCCCATCGTCCGTGATATATAACGTTGTGATATTATTTTTACTCTTGTTGCTGTACAAGCTTACGAAATTACATTTTTCAATCCATTCGGGATTTATCTGATCAACTAAACACCTTATATAACAGGATTGAATGTTAGTATCTATCATTCCTTTTTTACATGGCGGAAAAAATAGTAATATTTAAGAAACAAACTTTACACATTCTAAACTACAGGTTGGAAATATTACCACCACTAATTCCTAATAGGTTTGTCTTGTTTCGATACAACAGGGTTGTAAATTTTCACGATTCAAACGTCATAGCGGATATTGACATGACAAAGAGTCATAGATGGAGTCCCGACGAGTTGTTTGAGCTCTTGATAGTGTCTATGAAAAGGTTAAATTTAGAATTTGTGATAGTGGATGATTTTAATGATTTTAATGCGGTGAAAGACTTTGGGGGTTTTAAAAAAATAAAATCTTGTGTTGTTAGGAATTACATGAAGAAATGCCCAATGTGGGCTTTGAATCACGAAACAGTTTTAAAAATACCAAAGGAACTAGAACAAGACATTTTAAATACAAGATTCAAATCTAAAGAAGAATATATATCAAAGCTTGTGGAGGTATCTTATAACATTAGAGTATTTTTATTGGACAATGCACGGTGGGAGTGTTAAATTAACAGATAAGTTGTATTTAGTCGGTGTTGACTTATATGGAGAGGAAGTTTTTAATGTAATGATAAATGAGGAGATTAAAAGAGTAAGCGCCAAAATGTGTGGTTTTCCGACTGGAAGGACTAACATCACGATTAATATGATAAAAAAATACCAACAGGTTCCAACACAAGAGAAATTAGATTCTGTGCACATTTTAAAGACGGAAAGGGTAAATTTTTATAACGAACACGATCTGCGCGATATCAATTTGTACAAACAATTGAGCGATTTTATTGACCTTTTAAAGCCGAAAAATATCGTGGTTATCAAATTTGACGGAGAACCGAATCCAATATTTTGTCAGTATAGAAAAACTCAAACGCAACAACTCCCTTGGCTCCGGACGTGGTACGATGATTTCCCCGAATGTTGTATTGAATATTGCACTGACATTCATAGCTATCTACGTATAATGGGCCCCCTCTGTTCTATGATTAACATTTCAAACCTTTTAAATAGAATCGAATCTAATGAGATTAATTACACTTTAATACTCTTAGCACTGGCAATATTTCCTAAAAGTGACATTTCTCCCATAACTAGGAACGCGACCATAGAAAGAAAAGAAATCCTCAAATCGGTTATGTACGAAGATGTTCAAAGAAAGATTTTACGGATTGATAACGAGGAAGATAGGTTAGTTTATTCGCGTAGTCGAAATATGTTTAATTTACCTGCACTATCTGGGACAAATATTTTTACTTAGATTGCATTAGATTGCATTAGATTGCATTAGATTGTTTTTCCATCGCCCCTATTTAGCAACGCAGTGATTGTGGCGACTACTTTCTTTTCAAGCGCATTAAATTGAGAGTCTACTGCTGTTATTAATAGATGATAATGTTCAAAATATGTCTGCTTATCTAATAAAGTCTCAACGGTTCCGATTCTGAGCTTCTCGACAATTTTTTGAATTTGAACGTCAATTTTCTTGTCCAATAAATTGATTATGTCTTTAAATGTATAATCAGCGTTCCAGGGAATGTTTAAATATTTTTTAAATTCCTTGTTGAACTCGTGACTCTTAAATATAATATCGATTACCCAACACATTTCAGCTTCAGAATAGTTGTTTCTTATATGATCCGCAGCTATAGCAACAGCTTTTGGAATCTTGTTTTCCTCTAATTTTTTTATGATAGTTTCTAAATTTTTGGGTATTTTATTTACAATACTTATCTGCTCGTGTACGGCACTTTTCATCTTCCTAGTAATTGCGTCGACGCTATGTTTGTGAACCAGGGTTTCTAAGATAATGTGTTCTATGTTACTAGGGTTGGTAGCTTTGTAGTGTTTTAAAAATATCGGACCATCAACCCTAGGAAATCCTAGTAATTCGCGAATGGGATTATCCATATGGAACCCCTGCGAATACTCCACTTCTACTAGACCATTTACCAATTGAATTTTAAACTTTTCTTGGTCTTTGGTTAAGGATTTCCTAATTTCACTTTCCAATTCCCCTATCCTATAAGCTGCGATTTTAATGTGAACAGAGTAATCTTGGTTTTGATCATCTTTGAAAATCAAAACACCGTCTCGCAGTAGATTACGCGCTCCTGGTTTTAAAGTTTTAATGACTCGTTCAAACGCAGCATGTAGTTGAGAAATATTATCTTTGACTTCTTGTAAAGGGGTCAAATCAAGAGTTTCAATTTTACTTTTAATGTCAGCTAGACTAAGATTTACTCGATTTACAAGTTCTTTATTCGCTAATACGTCTGTTTTAACGGCTTGCAAATTAGTGTTTATTGTTGAAGAGGTTTTTACCACATCAGAAATTTTGTTTATTTGATTTAATGGTATTTTTTCAATAAGCTCCTTAACATCCTTTAAACTTTTAACGACACTATCGACTCTACCTAGCGTTTTTGATAGTTCTTGCCAGTGAGAATTTATTTTACTTTCAATATCGTGAAGATTTGGACTGCATTTTAGAGATTCAATAAAGGGTTTTAAATCATCAACACTCGTTTTAATTTCGGCGCTGGTTTTTAAAATTCCGGGAAGGGGCTTTAGATTGTTTTCTATTTTGGAGACTTCATCGGAAATGTTTAATTTTTCTATTTTCATTAGTATTTTTATAACTTCTTTAACATCTTCGCTAGTCTTTCCTAAAGACTTTTGAAATTCTGTAATCTGACCTTTCAAAACTACCATTTCAGATTCTGGCAATTTGAGGGTAGAAATAAGCGACTTTAACGATTCAATACTCGTTCCTAATTCTGTTATTTTATTTGAAACATCTTCATTATTCATGATTTTTAATCCTTCCAATTCTTTTTGCATATTCGTGATTAGTGTGGACAACTGTTGATTTTCCAACTGCGTAACTGAGTTGCTAATTGTTTCCAATAGCGTTTTTAATTTCAACAACTCGTTTAATGGTGTATCCAATTTATCGCAACGTTCTTTAATGTCTTTAAGTATACCTAAAGAATTTTGAAAGTCCGTAATCTGACCCTTTAAAACTACCATTTCAGATTCTGGCAATTTGAGTGCAGAAATGAGAGACTTTAATGATTCAATGCTCTTTCCTAATTCTGTTATTTTATTTGAAACATCTTCATTATTTATGATTTTTAATCCTTGCAACTCTATTTGCATATTCGTGATTAGTGTGGACAACTGTTGATTTTCCAACCGTGTAATTGAGTTGCTAATTGTTTCCAAGTTTGATTTTAATTTCGAAAATTCATTTAATGGTGTATCCAGTTTATCGTAATGTTCTTTAAGGGTTTTAAGTAAACTCAACATTGTATTTATATTTTCGGTAGGCCCCCTCATATAACCCCTGAAATCTTCCAAATTGTCCACTTTAATAAGGGACAGTTTATCTAAAATTTGTTTTAAATCATCTTTGTCCTCTATTTGAGGTTTTTCGGCCCTTTCGGTTTTTTCGGGGCTTGCAGTTTTTGCGTAATACACCGAGTAAGTGGAAAGGCATATGATTAATATTAAAGCTAGATATACGTAAACCATCTATTTTATTTATAGTTTGAATAAAAATGAACTTGATTTTGGAATTGCTCGGGTATACAAATCATAATGTTGTAAGATGTATTTACAACAAAAGTCCGTTAGAATTCTATGCTAATATCAAGGATGAGGACATACTAAACCAACAATTACAAATTTTAAAATGTGCTTGGCCGAAAATAACAAGAAAAATATTTTTAGAAGACGTTTGCTCCTCAACTTTAGAAAAAAGAATTTGGTTAAATAGACGAGAATTGATATTGAAACATCGTCTTGTGTTGTTTATACAAAGTGTCGACGTTAGTGATATAAATAATATTCTAGAATACAGTATGATAAATAAATCGTTCAACAATATAAATGAGGCAGACGATTTTTTACAGTCTAAAATAACCTATCCAACAATTGCTATAGATTTTTTTCCTCTAATATTAAAGAAATGTGATCCGTACGCAGCCGGCTTGCAAAGCAACACACTGTACTACTTATCCAAAGCGCCTACATTTAAAACACCCTGATAAAATGTGCTAAAATGTGCAATTTATTCTGAAATAAAAATGTTGAAGATAATAAAATCCAAAAGAGTTGTTTTAGGAAAATTAAAATTCAATTCTCAGTGGGAACGTTCGATATACAAAAAGATTTATAAAATTCTTCCAAAATACTACCATCCAATAAAAATAAATCAAAGAATTGAGGGGTTTCGTTTTGAACTAGATATATACATTCCAAAACTAAAATTGGCTTTTGAATTGCAGGGTCCTTTCCATTTCCAATGTTTAAGAGTTATAAACCGCGATCTAGTTAAAGCTAGTATTTGTAAAAAAAATAACATAGATATTGTATATTTGTTTTATAACAAGAATTATAGTAATATTTTTTTACAAAAGATAATTTCGGCTAAACTGTATAAATACAAGCAAAATATGACCACCACTCATTATACTACGATGGGATACGACAGTGAACATTCCCTAGAACCGAGAGACCAGCAAACTACAATGCAGGAATTTGACAGCGATACCGCCTCAGAACATTCCCTGGCATTGAGTGACTCTTGTGAAAAGCCACCCAAAAAAACTAAAAGAGTTTCAACTAAACAGAATCAAGAACAATTAAGAATACATCGAGAAGAATTACAGAACCATTATAAATTCATTGATTCTATCAAAACTGAAATTTATCAACCTATTAGTATTGCAATCAAAGCTTTCAGAGACCAATGCCCCAGTATAACCGTCCACGACTCATCTATAAAGCGACACATAATCAAAAATTACACAGATATACTTGACTGCAAGAAGGTGAACAATAGGTGGATGTGCAGCTGTGAAAAAGTAAACCAAATAAAATTCGACTTAACAAGATATAAAAAATATATGTAAATGGACAACAAAAGATGAAAAAAGAAACTGTGCGCAGACTTGTAGCATACATAAAATATTTTGCGTGAAAAGCCACAAAAAAACTAAAAGAGTTTCAACCAAACAGAATCAAGAATGCATCGAGGGGAATTACAGAAACGTTATAAATTCAGCAATCAAAGCTTTCAGAGACAAAACTCCCAGACTCCACGACTCATCAAACACAGATAACACTGCGGGTGGATGTGCAGTTGTGAAAGAGTAAAGGAAATTCGACTTAACAAGATATAAAAAATATATGTAAATGGACAACAAAGAAGTTCTTCTGTACAACGATTTGAAAAAAGAATATGAGTTTTGTGCGCAGACTTGTAAAATTATTCTTAGAGCAAATCAGTTAAACATAAACGGTTTTGTATTTTATAGATATATTGATTTTGAAAGTATATTTCTACTAAGAGAAAAAAATAAATCGTTAAAAACAATCAAGTTAATAAATTTGATACACCCCTCATCAAAAGAATACTCTGAACGCCCCTATGAATCCCTTTGGATAGACAGTAATAATCCGACTACATTAAATATCGTGACGTCTTTTGCAATAGTTTACATTTCAAACAAGGTGTACATACACACGCTTCCGGCGTGGCAATCCTTTTTACGAAAGCTCATCAGATTGTTTAGGGGTATCAGAGTTAATAATGTCCGGTTTTGATTCGATCTCTTTTTCTTTAGCGGTAATTTGGCGATTTCTTTTGAGAAATTTATTTTTCTTAGAATTGCATTTAACGCACAAAGCTTTCAAGTGATGTGTTTCACGTTTAACCACCATCGGATCTTTGTTTGCTGTGAAATTTGTACATTTTATACAATAAATAGGAGTATCAAAACCATTAATAGGATTTGTATTTTCCATCCTTTTTTATTTATATATAAAAAAAAACATGAATAGTAAGAATTTGTACAATCAGTGGCAGCGATTTTGTGCGGCTTCGAATGTACCAAAAGATGAGGTCAAACGACTATATGAATCTTATAAAAGTGAAATAAAGACAACAAACCCGACACTGTGGTTTAACTTTTTAAAGAAAACTCCATTACAAGAAAGAAACAATTCCGATATTACAGAGGAAGCAACAACTGATACATCTGAAAAAACCCCCTACGAACAGATGATTAAAGATGTCTACGTTACTCTTACCGAGATTAAATCGTTTTTAATCTTTTTAGTGTCAGAACCGAGCAGACATGTAAAATCTTTTATTGATTTGGAGGAAAAGACCGACGTTAATATTATAAAAAAGTGGACCGAAGGAATATCTGCCATAATGAATAAGCTTAAAAACTCTGAAGAGTATAATAATAACAATTACATAATAGACTTGAAACAGGTTTATTCTTTAATCAGCGAACACCTGTTTTTGATACCTAAAATAGAAAAGATGGGCCAAGTGTCGTTTCTCAATGTTACTTATGAAAGTGACCTTAAAATAAAATTGCTCTTTGAATCTAAAAGAAAAAAATACACAAACGAATTTATCATTCCCGTTATTATTAAAAATGCTGTAGTTTTTTTTTACAATTCTAAAGAGTTATTGAATTTAATAGACAATAGATACAGATCAGAGATTTTGTACAACAACGATTACATAACCACCTCTCAAAATAAATCTGTGGAGGTAGAATTTTTTGTAACCCATATGGTATATGCCGTTTTACACGCCATGTTGCATCTATACTGTAGCGTTACATTCAATAACTCTTATATGAATCATGAAGATCATAATTATTATAAAACCGTTGAGAACATCATTCCAAGACCACTATTTAAATACTTTTTGACGCCCAGTCTGTGATTATTCCAAATCTATTATGTTTGCTAAAATTTTATAAATTGATTCGATATTACAGACGGTTTTATGGTGTCTATAATGCCACAGAATTTCTTTTATTCTTGGTATAAAAGAATTATCTAGCGGTAATCTCAAGTATTTAGACAGTTTATTTTGCAATTCAAGAGTCTCAGTCAAAGTTGACTTTATATTGTATAACTTGTATTCAGAACAACAATATCTCTTGTAATGTTTTATCATAATAGAGAAGAACTTCCAAGGCTCACACAATTCTTCTTCATTCTCGTTTGGTATTACATGTTCCATTATACTCTGGGGTGGTAGAGAAATGATATCTAACAAATACCAAATAATAATGAAATATTTTAAAAACAAACTTTCTATATCTCCAAATTTCTTAAATGCAAATTTTACATGCTTCAAAATATACTCCTTGTGATACTGAGTATTTTCAGAATTTTCATAAATATCATTATCACTATAGCTTATATACTCATCATCGTCATAGTCAATTCCACTCGTGCTTATATCACCACAACTGTTGTAATTATTATCACCGGAGCTGTACATTTGGTAAGAATTTACACTTCCTGACATTACAAACAAAACAGCGAGCTTTTAACTGCAACCTCTTATTCCCCCTAATATATATCAAAACCTTTTTTATATTTTCCGATTTTGTATATTTTTTACACTTTAAACAGAATAACCTCATCTTTTATTATAAATGAAATTTATACAATTGGACTTATTGGTGTTGGAACAAATCATTCCAAGTTATTTAAGTTTAAAAGACAAAGTAAACTATTTTAGAGCACTTTACTGGTCAACCCCCTTTCGTTTTTTTATTAAACATGTGAAAAAAACTGAAAAACAATTTAACAAGAAAAGACTGTTTCACGAACTATATTTTATCAAACACAACTTTAAAAATATGAGCAATGAATGTATGCGGTTTTTGACATATCAGCATTGGCTATATATCTCGGCGCGTATGCCGATGAAAAGAGATTTTATACTTGAGCATAGGGACAAACTGATCATACCGGCGTTAGTTAATAATAAAAACTGTTTTAGGGAAATCAACTTATGGTTAGTAGACAGGAGGAGTTCAGACACTTCGTTCAAAGTTTTTAATTGTTGGATGTGTGATAAAAAATTTACAACGTATAGAAGCAGGAGAATAAAAACACAATACTATGCACATTATTGTTACATTTATTATTTTCAATACTCTGATATTATTAACATTAAAGAGTTTTATATTATGTATATCTTATCCCACCGCCAAAGAAGACTTTTAAAACACTATGGAGTTTGAGTGCGAAATCCGGAGAAAGAGTCCTCTCGCGGTAGAGGTGATAAAAAAATCTCTAAAACCAATAGAGACTAATTTTATAATTTACTGGAACAATCTCAGAGCATACACGAACTGTAAAAATCCTCGCATAGAGAAAAAAACTCTCCTGAAAACTAAACCGATATTTTTAAATTGGACTACGTTGGAAATTTGCTACGAGTCGCAAGAAGAAATTATGCCAAGCTCGCTGTTATATGATATTATTAAAAACGGTCTTTTGGTAAAAAAAAAACATCTATTTAAAAGAGGGGGGTTTTATTCTGTACACTTTAGAAAATCTCGAGGTAAATATATACAGTCTCCAAAACAAATGTGTAATAGAGCTTGAAAACCCGCTGAGTGCGGACGAGAACTCGAGGAATTTGTATTTACAAACCGCTCTTACTTACGGTTTGCATATAGATGAACAGTACCTTACTTGTTCCATTGAAAATGTATCCCAAAATCCATTTATTACACCCACTAATGAATACCCAAAGGTTGACGGGGAAAGGGGTTTAGTGAACTTTTATTCCAACTATGAAATATTTACAAGCAATACTACAAGCTTTACTTTAAAACCCCCCCTTTACAAACAATGGGGACGGGAATATAGTTTTTACTTAAAAAACATAACATTCGTGGCGGAACTGGTGGGGAATGTTTTAATTTTTATAGACCTCGCTCACTCGAAACACTTTGGCGCTAGTGTGAGAATGGAGTTTATAGAACGCCTAGCAGAAAAGATTCGCAAAACTCATTCACCCAAAAATAGTACAATTCTATTTCAAAGTTTTGATGCGGAATATATCAAATCTAATATAAAAACCGATGGAAGTATCTTTATACACGGCGAAAGACTTTACAAAACAAAATACCAGTCTACCGTCGACTTGAAATTTACATCGAGCGAAATGGCCGATAGAAACGGCATTTGTTACAAGATATGCACACCAAGCGATAATTTAACTACCAACACCATATACGAGTGTTTGCTCGACAAAGATCAACGGGTTGTGTGTATCGTGAAGCCGCGCCATGATAAATTTTTTCCCAACACAAGGAAAGTGGTTTTATATACCCTTACGGTAGAACCCCCCCCAAAAAATGCAAATTCAGCGCATTAATATCGTTTTTAAATATTGAATCGTTTTTAATTTTAAAAGTGTTTAAAGATAAATCTCTATAAGATAAATCTTTTAGAATTTTCTTCTTTTTACAATCTATTGGAATATTGTAGTATGGGTGAACTCGATATTTTTTTAAATTTTTACAGAATTTATCTATTTTTATATTATTTTGGAGGATGTATTGTAAACGTCCCGTTTTTGAACAGAAACTTAAATCAAAATCATTCGTTATACCAACACCGGGTGATTTCAGAGGAATTAACCCGTCTGCATTAACACACTCGATGTTTTCCACACACGTGGGTATAAACTTATGGAGATGACCTTCGCAGATATGAATGTTGTGTTTTTTATCGGTGTAGGAGTTTTCTCCAAAAAAACCACGCCCCCAAAAACTAGGATTTTCATTTTGATCAACAACGAGTTTATTTACGGGTTTGCCGCATCTACACGAAAGAATTACATTGGAATACGCTACTGTTAACAGTCCCAAAAATTCACCGTTCGTATATTCTTGGTATTGTGAAAGACATTCCTCTTTGTCTCGGTCATTATAATTGTCATTTTCGTGAAGGTTGGGTATCGATTCTTTTTTCTTTGTAATTGAATTGTATACCACCGTGGGTAGAACATTACTGTGATCTAACATGAAAATGTCATTATACAGTAGAGGTATTTTACCGTTTTTATAATGTCGTGCATAATCAAAGGGAACACAATTCTGGACGTTCTCATCAAACACCGATACATCTAAATTTAGTGGACGATACAAGATTCCATCATCTAAAACATCTCTGATTTCCTCCAAAATTTTCGAGTAATTGGTGTTCTCAACCTTGGGACAGAATTTGAAATTCCAAAATGCGTCTACGCACTGCTTATACATGTCAGAGGAAGTCCACATGTCTGGTACGTTCACTGGGACGGCTTTGTGTGAATCACAATTTCCCCCGAGTTTATTCGTCACATCCTCCTTTGGTTTCAATGGTTTCAATGGTTTCAATGGTTTCAATGGTTTCAATAGTTTCACACCATATGCCGAGATTATGTCTCTTACTCCATTGTGACCATTGCATTTGTATAACATATTTTTATTCCGACTATCTGCTACTATTTCACCATCCCGCCTGTCTTGACATGCGTTTGTTTTGGAACAACCATTTTTTGTATAGTAAAATCCATTCAAACACTTTCTACTGATTATTAATTTATTATCTAAATATATTTTAAATCCGTCAGCATTCCACCCCCTTACCTCCAAAAGTACTTTCTTTGGTTTAATTAATTTGAAACTGTCAATCGTCAACGTATTGTCAAAATCGTAAATTGATTTGAATTTAATTTCTTTTGTATTTACGTTATTGGATATTCCAAGTATTTCGTTCAACTTTTCATTGACAAAATATCTATAAACAGTTTCAATTGATATTTTAAACAGAATAAATATTGATAAGAAAATAAATAACAGAGAAATCAGTTTAAAACTTTCATTCATTTTTAATTTTAACAGTTAATATATTAGTCATCGATTCATAAAACCCCAAGGCTTTGTCATAGTCGTCACCAGAGGAGTCGATCTTAACCCCCCTAGAAAATAAATCTTTCAGCCAGTCTCCGTGACTTTGCTCTATGGCCAGCATAAAAGCTCCACTGTCACCGTTAATATCGCTTATGCGTTTTGCAAATCTGGGACCGAGTGCTGACAGTGGGTACAAATGCGATATCTTCCGGCCATTTCCAGACTTCTCTAATAGAATTATGTGATTTGTAGACCACGCCTTTCCTCTGAGCACTTTTGTACAGCCGATTGTGCCGTTAACTAAAGCAATGGGGGCATAACCGTTTTCAAAATCGCACTTGCATGTGGTGGGTGATATAGCGTGTTGGTCAATTTTTTCCAGAGGGTTTAAAATGTCCCAGGAACAGAGTTTTTTCAAGCAGGTTTTATATTTATCATCAAAATAATATCCATCTTCGCACCTTTCCGGGATGCTCAACCTCATATTTAACTTTCTCAAAACACATTTACGACTCGAAACATCATAAGAATAGTATTTTCCACAGTCACAGAAACCCTCAGTGTAAGGATCTTGGATATTGAAGTTCAATAACTTTCCCCCCGAGTTGAATATTTTTATACATTTAATATCGACAACCCTATCGCAATTTCCGTTATAGTGGTTGTTTGTTATGAAATCTGGATGTTTACAAGTGCAATCTTCCCCGTCCCACGATCCTGTGAATTTGTCACAAAACTTTTTGTAATCATACTTTGGAAATGAGATTTGAATTGAATCTGGCTTTAACATTACAATTGTAACAATAATAAATAATACAAATATTTCAAACATTTTTTATTATATATAGGTTTTTTATAGGTTCGCCTCAGTCCGGACTAATGTTCGAAGAGGGAGATCATTTTATTACAAAGTGGACGAGCACCGAGGGTGATTACGTTGGATTTGACTTCAATTGTAATTTTATATGTGGAAAATTAAATTTAAATAGTGATAATTGTTATTATTTGCAATTATTAATTCATAAAAAGAAGAAGGAAGATTTTGAAAAAAAAGCTCATGATTTCTTTGGTAAACATATATATAAAATCACATACAATGACAGTTTGGCGAATCTGAGAACTCAGTCTCAAATAACTGTGGAAGATGTGGTTTACATAGATAGTCTTAGGGGTTTGTCAGCGTTTGTTCACGTTAATAGTGTTCACATCCTACCAGGTCTTGAAAAGTTTTTAACCTTCAACAAGTCGCTCTTTCATATTTTCGATATCAACTTCACCCCCTCTTCTCTGCAGAGATACTTTGAATTTGAAAAACGTAAAAACAAAGATTTTCTTTACTATGGAGTTTTTAAAAATACATTACAAGAATTATATGGTTTCGAGACAGTCCCAAATCAAAGGGTGTGTTCGTTCGACATAGAGGTGGTGAAAGGTAGAGAGTATGATGTTATACCCAATGGGGCAGCTCCCGATGAAAAGATTGTTTCGGTTTCTTTCGTTATAGGTACCGTCAGCGGTAAGAGATTTGATAAAGAGTTGGAAATAATTTATTTATTACTGCCCAATCCGAACATAAAAATAGACTCTACAGACGATAAGAGAATTTATAAGTGTTTTGTAGAAGAAAAGAAACTTGTAGCAGCACTATGTGACTTTTTTAGAATTGAATTAAAAGCGTCGTTTTTAATCGGATACAATATATTGGAATTTGATTTTCCTGTTATTTTAAATAGAATGATAATTTTAGGATTGGCGAGAAACTATTATTCAGTAGAAGAAATAAACAAAATGTTAATAGGAATTAAAAGTCCCTTGGTATGTTGTGAGCGTTTTCAAATCATCGACGTAATGGCTTATCTCAAACGCATGCACTCCAACGAATACAATTCATTTTCATTAAAAAACATAGCCAAAGTAGAACTGGGCAAAAATAAATTAGACATGTCTTTCATGAAACTAAACCAATACTATGCAGAGAGTGGGCAAGATTTAGAATTTCTTCAACAAATGTGCGATTACGTTGCACGCGATTCTGAACTGACAGTAGAAATATATGCGAAAAAGGAAATAATTCACCACTTACTACCTTTGGTAAGTATATGTTTTTGTGATACGGTTGACTACATGAGCAAAGCGACGTCCAAGATTATAAGTAAGTTCACGTCGATAATGTACCCCGCACAGGGCATGTGTGTACCATTTAAACTTGTAGAGGATCGTACATTTTCCGGAGATATGTTTGAGTCCATAGTTAACAAACAGTATCGCGGTGCAACGGTATTGAAAGCTCAAAGAACCGTCTATGTTAACAGACCAATTTCGGTAGTCGATTTTACTTCTTTGTATCCCAGTATTATTAGGGAATTTAATATAAGTTCCAATTACGTCATCGATAATCTAAATCAGAATTCTCCCCTTGCTAAAGAATTCCTGAGACGAACTAATAAAATGGACAGATTTTATACAATCAAAAGACAGTTTTTAAAAGCTCCGCTGTCTGTTATAGTGGAATATTTAATTGAGCAGAGGAAAAAAACAAAAAATGTCTATCTAAACAAGGCATACAAACTCATAGCCAACTCCATTTATGGGTTATTGGCGTCAAAGGGACGGATGCGTGACCTCCCCTGTGCGGCACTTGTAACGTCATACGGAAGAAAGATTCACTCATTAATCAAATCCTATATAGAAAAACAACTAAAGATGACTGTTGTTTACGGAGATACAGATTCTCTTTTTATTTTACAAGAGAATTTTGATATCGATGTGGCTAACGTCTTGAATAAGTACATAAGAGAGGGTTTGGGTTTAGAGACTATCTCTTTAACCCTAGATTATGAAGCAAAAACGACAATGTTTTTAGCAGAGAAGAAAAACTACATAATGAAGCTTAAGAGTGGGTGTTTAAAAATAGTGGGGGTGGCTAGAAGAATAAATCCAAAGTTTAAAGATTTTGTTGAACTCTTCTTTCGCCAATTTTTAGAAATGATTGAAAATTATTATGATAAGAGAGAAGAATTCAACCCACGTTATAACACTTTTATTGAGACGTTTTTTAAATATGTTTTGGAGAATACCTCAATAAACGATTACGCGTTTGTTTGTAACTCGAGGGTTTTTTATGAATATACAAATTTGAATTCCTTTAACGCCACATGCAGTTATAGGCGAAACGTTCTCGGAGTTGATGAACATTTTTCAACAAATGGTGAACTACTGCTGTCTTACGTTTTGCCAGTCTTTGATAAATTTTATAAAGACAAAAAAAGAAAAAAAAGAGATTCTGTAGAGTTCTATGAGAGGATAAATAAAGTTGGATTACCAATTGATAGAACGGAGGTGATAAAAAAAGTCTTTAATTTCATTTCCACAATAGAAAAATATATTTTAAATACAAACAATATTTTTACACGCTATTTAGATTCTATAAAGTGTAACGAAATAGATCGGTTTATTTTACCCTTCAAAGTAAATATTTGGATGCCAAAATATACAAAGAATATAATATTTTATTACGATGATTTATTTAAACGGCTATCAGAATACAGCATCCATTTTTGGGATTCCAGAGACGTAAAAAAGTCATATCAGACTATTATAGAAGTAAAAAACTGTGGCCGTTTAGGTCACATGAACGGGGACTATAGCGTCAGCGATTTAAATGAATTCCTAAAAACACATAAAAGCGTTCGAAAACTCAACATTTTACTCTTTCCAGTCGCAGATTTCGTGGTCAACAACGCGGACAGTTTAATTTGGTTTCTCGATTTGCTGTACAACAGGCCAACTAATTTCATCAGAAATACCAACTTTCATTACATACCAGATAAAAAATTGTTAATGGTCAACGAGTGTGGGGAAATTGAAATCAACGTCGCCTAACGCGGATGGGGCTTCCTCAAACACGCTTCTTACAACGTTTTCAGAAATAAAACATTTCGAGATGAACCTATTATTAACTCCTTTTATTTCAAACACCGAATCATACTTTCCACCACACTCTGTTAATGAATCTTTGTCATATATATACGGAATGCCATTGTAAATTACACCAGTTATACCCATAGGTATTTCTTTGAAATACATATATTTATTGTTGTATTTAAATATCTCAAAGGTTCTACTGGGGCGTTTGTAAATTACCATTATGATAACAAGTATAAAAATATAATAATATGAATATAAAAAATTCATTATTTTTATTATCAGTCTTATTTTTTATTGTATTTTCGATTATATTTCAGCCCTATAATATCGAAAGGTTATCATTCATTATTAAATATTTTTCAACTATGATTATTTCAGATTCACGCCATAAACCAATTGTGGTCAAAGAGTTGGTTTCTAAATTTATAGGAAACATTTGATTGCATTGTATAGGTGTATATCTGGACCGGAGTTTGGATTTTTATACGGCACAATATTAATTTTAAAATCGTACTCATTTGTTGTTTCGTTTTTTGAAGCTAAATCATCAATCAATATAAATTGTATATTGTACATTTCACTTTCCCTTTTCAATAAATTCTTTATAAAAAAACAAGATTTATTTTCACCGTATAGTTTAAAAGAAACCTCGCAGTCTTCTCTGCTAAGAACCTTTTTAAAATAATGACTCCAATTTAGTCTTATAAGTATGTTATGAACATACGTAAAATCAGCAGCCGACCATAAAATTAGCATATTACTCTGTGTTTTATTTAATGCTTGTAGAATAGATTCTGAGTACGGCCTGACAAAAATATCCTTTCCTTGTACGTAAACCAAAGTTTCATCCAAGTCAAACACAAAACATTGCATAAAAATCATTTTTTTCTTTATAAAAAATGAACACTATTTTAAATAACCCTCCCACCTTTTTAAATGCAGAGGATTTCACTTTACAGCGAGATATACCCAACCCGGAAATGTTAGATATATTCGCTGATTTAAATTGGATGGATGATAGTAATAATAATAATAATAATAATAATAATAATAATAATAATAACAGCAACAGCAATTCCCAACCACAGATAGTTCCATCACCAACACTCCCCCCGCCGCGGACACCGCCCCCCTCATCAATATCGTCCTCTGACTCGTTAAAGAAAGACATTATTAAATACTTGTACAACACGGGATCCTGCGCCTACTTACAGAGTTGTTTTGCAAAGCTAGAGGACATTGACGGTGTTAATGACAATATACTTTATAAAAAGTTTAAAATTGGACTCATAATTGATTCTGTTTTGGGTAAAAACAGTTCAGATAAAAACATGGCGAATTACGTGTTTACATTTTTTGAGGTATTACTGACCGAGGCAAAAAAGTTTACCCCTCCGGATATTCAAAAGTACATAGAAGTGTTTTCAACGTCCCTACAAAAGGATAAAATAACCATTTTAAATGATTCTGGATCGAACATCATCGCTAGAATATTAGGAGCCAAAGACGTCGACGAAATTCTCAGATCGGTTCAGGATAACGATTCGCCTTCATTGAAGGCGTTAAAATCGAGCCTGCAGAACATATCCCTTCTGGTCAGCCTTACACTAACGAAGAGGTTGTTTTCACCATATGTGGCATCGCTTTTTAAAAATGAGGAAGAACCACCAGCTAAGAAATTGAAAATGCAATAGCAAAATTAATTATCGGTTTTTTTTGGTAAATAAAAAAGAAAATGACAACCGGAATTTATACAACGCGAATAAAAAACTGTGTTGTTCCACACTACAAGAAAACTGGAGGAGATTCGGAGGAGTTGTTTAAAAATTTCATTATGAATACTGTTTTCGAGCGTGAAATATACATGTATAATAAGTATGGCAATAAAATCAGCTCGGCTATTTCCGGGGTGTGTATTAGCGACTTATTCACACAATATGGTCTTACACAGCGGGATGATTATGTAAAGACTTTGTTCAGCACCATCTCGTGTTATCAAGGAAAAGATAGTGTTATTTCGTATTTAATTGCTACCAGACCGTATAGAATCACACCAATTTCAGAAAATAATTGCCCCGATAATATCGTATTTGATAAAAACACTCTTATAGTACCCAGAGGAGAGATATTATGGTCTCTATTGGGAATACCGGGCGATAAAATTGGCGTTAGTAGTGACCCGAATAATTTTAAAATATTCATACAAGCGGTGGACGATGGAGAGAATATCTCAATGGTGGGTACTACTGGTGATGAGTTTAAAACGCATAGGGAACATTTAAAGATAACAAAAATTGAGCCCTACACAGCAACAGATGCATCAAAACCAGGACTATATTATGTTACGTTAAACCCCTACATTTATACAAGGATAAAAGCATATCGTTGTATAGATACAGAAGGTAGAAACTTGGATGAACAGTATTTCATGTTACACAAGATGAACCTTCTCTACTCGCAATCCATTGGCGCACTATCTGTTATACCAGTAGAAGCTAAGCGGCTTTTGCAATATCCGCCCGGTACAAGAGAAAGTATTTGTTGTAAGGAAGATACTCTTAATATCGGAGTGCCAAAGACGTATTGTGGTGATATAAGCAAATGGGCTTATAAAGATGACGATAAGAGGGGTCAAGCCTTCAAGTACACGGGAGATCTTCCAAAAAACACTATCGCATTTCCAGAATCTCATAGTTCAGACGTTTGTAAAAATAACCGCGACGGGTTCCATAACTTCATTCAACAATACGAAAACTCTCACATAGTGAAGATTAGAGAAGAATATTCCGATATTAAACCAGATGCAACTATTCTGGACTGCTTCGACGATAGCCACAAGGCCTACTGGTATAAGTTTATCAGAAATACCTACCCAACAGAATTGAAGTTTAAAAACGAAGCCGTGTCATCGTTTACTCCAAACTGCAAACTTACGCCCATCGGTGTAGTTGCAATAAGGCGAATATGCGAAGGCGACCCCTTAATTTTCGAAGGTAATAGTTTGGAAATAGATCAAATTCACTCTCCTCATACGAAATCTCTGTGGGATTGTGCAATTGAACAATTGGAAATTCCTGAATATAAGAAATTGGCAGACGAAGAGAAATCTGGAGAAAGTAGGAGTACAACCGCCAGGGTTTCTGCCAACCCCTTGAGTTATTCAGGAAGCGCCTTTGTGACATCATTAGGAACCAACATCACAATTCTTCCGAGACATTAAATGGAGTTTAGATGCATCATGAGCTTAGAAAAAGCTATAGTTTTTAAAAAATATCCAGAACTTCTCATACAGTTCTTAGAGCTCAAACATAGTAATAAAATTAATATTTTAAATATTTACTACAAGAGAAGTGATAAAAACTTGAAAATGAAATCTGTATTATTTTGTATAGAATATAATATTAATTAGAATAATTTTTTAAAATTAGAATTATAACAGAAATTATGAACAGTAATATAAGTAATGCGTTAATAATTCCGACTTTTACAGCTGAAATTGAAAAAATTATTGTGAAAACTACTCCAAGAAATGTCACCGTACTCAGTGAAGGTTTGTCATTCATTTCATTTTTTTCGATTCTATGGGAAGGACTATTTTGAATGAATTCCTTTAATCTTGTTAAAAAAATACTTTGTATTTTAGATTTTGGTTTTTCATTTTCGACCTCAACAATTTCCATGGAATATTTTTTATATATAATTATTTCATTTAAAATTTTTCAAATGTTTATTGTTTATAGTTTTCACTTGTTATTTTTGTCAGAACAAGACGAGTGCAACAGTCAGACAGTGGGTTTTTTAATTTCAAATATATATCATATGTTTTATTATCTGACAAATTAAATAATTTTTGAAGGCTCCTATCGATTCTCAAACATCCCAGACATTCTATATTGTTATGGTGAAATACAACTACATATGTTCGTATTGTTTCCTCAGTCTTTTGGGATATAAATTCCTGAAGGCTATCGCAGTTCTTCATTCAAATGACTGCAACCAACCAAACACCTCCTTTAAATAGATTAAAACTTTACTATGTAGACAATCTTCCAATAGATATAGAATTTAAAAAAGTTGAAGATTTTCTAAACCCTTACGATTGCGATGTCATACAAAGTATTTTAGAAAAAAATGACTACAGTGAGACAGCATTAATTTATACTCAACCAGATTTAGATGTAAAAGATGTCTATATTGAAAACGCATATGAGGTAACATATCCACACGCACTATTATTACTCTATAAGTTCCCCAAAGCGGGGTTGAATATGTTTATAACAAAAAATTCACCAAAACCACTCGTACCCAGTATAATTGATACCCACTTCCAAATTCTTAATGTTGAGGATTTAAGAATGATAAAAGTTCCAACTTCAAAAAAAAGAAAATTTGATGATTCTATAAGTTACATCGATGCAAAACAAATACTTGATAAATATATAACAGAAGTTGAAGACCACGAACTATGGAGAAATAAGTCTCAAACCAAATATTAAATATAAAAAAGAATATAAAACAGTTTACAAGAGGGGATCATATTGAGTTTTGGAGTAAAAAGAAATGTAAAATTTTAAAATTTTCCCAAAGGTATTTAATCCGCAATCAATCCCCATTTCCTCATTTTTCACGATGGACGTGCTATGTGAAGTATGTGGCGTTTTATATCCCGAACTTGACACGCACGAACACGTCACTTCATTTGAAAACCATTTCGTTCAAATTGAATCGGCTGCAAGGTGCAGACTCGTTACACTGAAGGCTGACAACCCCCTCGGGTTTTCTTGTGTTAAAACTTACATGGAGTGGTTGAGGGGGAATGTTATTTATTTATTGAAACACTACCAACAAATGCACGATAGCATAAAGTATAATATGTTGTTGGAGTGTAAGTTTTCAAAATCTAACGACGAATTGCAAACAAAAAGTTTTAAAACTCAAAATTTGACAGTTTTCAGTTTAACTGATTTAAATCAGCAGTACTCTTCCAGTATAAATAAATTATTATTAGAAAAATCCACTTTGGAGTTACGAGGTTCGGGTTGGGCTATATACACGATTGTCAAACTAGAGCTCCGTATCAACAGATACGAACCAGTCTGGGGTTCATCTACCAGATTCAAACTACCCCCCTTTCTTAGAGGAAAAAAATCTCTTGTAAATCCATTCCGCGGTAAGGGTAGTAGAAGAACGTGTTGCAACGATATCTGTTTCAAAATCGCCATAATGGGAAAAATTTTGGCTGATTCGGGAAAGAATTATCACAATATATTAAATTACTTCAAATACGTGCATTTGAACGATAAGTATAAATGGTCGTGCGTGTCTTTTCCCGTAAAACTAGACGAAATACAAACATTTGAAAACGTAAATAACATCTCCATAAACGTTTACTCTATAGAAGATAGAAATAGAAAAATCACTCCATTAAAAGTAACACCTCATAGAAAACCCGATCACAGAGATATACTGTTTTATAAAAACCACTATATGTGGATTAAAAACTTTGACGCATTTATCGGTAGACAACTGGTCAAAACAACTACTAGGTTATACGTTTGTCGGCAGTGTTTCAAACACTTTTATAAACAAGACCGACTCCTCATTCACGAACTCGACTGTAACAGTCACTCAATACCAACCGTCACCTTTCCAAAAGAAGGAAACAAGTTTTTGTTCTTTAAAAACTACAACAGACAGTTGAAAATACCGTTTGTCATATACTGCGACATAGAACAACAGCTAAACAAAGAAGATACTTGTGAACCAGATCCAAACACTTCTTTCGTTCATTGTATAGGCACATTCACTATAAAAAGTCTCACATACAATATCGTCAATGAAAACAGTAAAATAATTAGAACTAGAAATTTTTCAGACATTACAGCTTTTATGAACTCTTTAGAAAGAGAGTGTGAACTAATCGGTAGATTGTACAAGAGAAATATACCTCCAAAGGAATTTCCACATCCACCCATAGAAGGTTCCCCCTGTCACATCTGTGGTAAAGGTATGTTCAACGATTACGTTCTCGATCACAATCACTTAAACGGATCAATAAGAGGTTACGCCCACTCTAGTTGTAATATAAACTACCGATTACCATACTTTGTCCCAATAATTATAAAAGATCTAGGAATAGAACTGTTAAACTACTTCACTAGCGTCAATGCCAATATAAAATTCATACCTTTCAAGGGTCAAATAGAAAAGTTCCTATGCATTTCAAAGAGAATTAAAAATACTACAATGAAGTTTTTAGACTCTTCTCAATTCTATCCAGAAATTGATAAATTAGAAACTATAAGATCAATCTGTATTGAAAACTATAAACTCGACATGTTCTACTACCTGACAATAGGAGCATACAGTTTCGACGTCATGCTCAAGATTACAAACGCTCGCATAGAACTTTTAAACGATGATAAAATGTATAATATGATAATGAAAGGTATAAGAGGTGGATTTACACGTGCAGTAAAGAAATACGCAAGTTCCAACCACCCCTCACTCCCCAATTACGATCCCACTAAACCCGACTCACTAATTTTTTTTTATGACATTATCGGTCTTTACTCCGCTGTAATGTTGAAATGTCCACTTCCTCTGGACGGTTTCAAGTGGGTATCTCCAGACTCGGTTCATTTAGAAAGTAAACCAGAAGGTACGGGTTACATCTTAGAAGTGGATTTAAAATATCCATTTAACTCAGATCACAGGGACTATCCACTATGTCCTCATCACGTAGAAGGTAAATTAATATCTTCTTTTCAAGACAGAAAACATTACGTAATACACTACGAGACATTAAAACAAGCTCTCTCAATGGGACTCATATTAGAAAAAGTCCACAGAGCTATTTCATTTAACGAATCATGTTGGTTAGAACCCTACATAAAAATGAACACAGACTTGAGAATGCACTATTCCCAAGACAAAGCCCTATCCAATTTCTTTAAACTCCAATCAAACCTGATATATGGTAAATCAATAGAAAGGGTAACCGATAACTTAAATAAACACTTCCTGTACAACAACACTAGAAAACTTATGAGATTAATAAAACAGCCCACCTTTGTAGACAGATTAATATTAAACGAAAATAACTACGTAGTCTTTATGTCAAAAAGAAAGGTTCGTTGTAATAAGCCAATATGTTTAGGTTTTTCAATACTAGATCTAAGTAAGAGATACATGTACGACATGTACTACAATAAATTAAAGAAAACCTTTCCCCCCTTCGATCTCATATACACAGACAACGATTCCTTCGCATTGCACGTATTCTCTAAAACCGATTCGTTTACAAAACAAGATTTCATTCACCCTTCACGTCTAGGTTTATTCAAAGATATATCTCCCAATAACCCCATACTAGACTTTGCTACAGTAAGATGTAAAACATACGGTTACAAAACTCTAAAAGATTCTCAATTAAAAAACTTACCCCAATCATTTAGTTTTGAAAATTACAAAAATATACTATCCAGTATAGATACATTAAAAATATACGCATACTATAACAGAGTAATAGATAAAAGAGTATGTAAAATTACACAAAATAAATCTATTATATCCTCATCACATTAACCCCCCCCCCCCTCCACACTTAGCCCACACTTCTCCGTTACAAGCCGTGTGATTAAAAATAAAGTTACAACTATGTATTTTCGTTATGTATTATGAGAAAATAAAAATATTCTATTCTGTTAAGACATTTTTGGAACGTTAAAATATAGAACAGACTAATATATAAAAGTTGTACACGAAGCTATTGTTTTTCAGGAGATTAATAATGCTGGGCCTACTTATCACTATTAAACGAATTCCACGACCATCTGCCACGTTTGAGACCCCTCACACCCACACCCCCCGCTCCCGTTGAGACCACGAAGCAGGGGGCCTTGAGAGCGCCGACCAACCAGTTAGTATTTATAACCCATTTTCACTACCTAGAAATATTTACAATTATATTGAAAACGGGACCTGGCAAGACTGGTGATTTTAAAAGTGGTTATAACCCATTTTCACTACCTAGAAATATTTACAATTATATTGAAAACAGGACCTGGCAAGACTGGTGATTTTAAAAGTGGTTTGTCAATGTTTCGTTACATTACTATTAATTTATTGGAATGTAAAGATTAATGTATCAAAGTATTTAAAATGTTTAATTAAACAGGGTTAATATTTTGTTGTACTTTTATTTCGATAGTTCTTTTATTTCTAAAATCGAA
This sequence comes from Allygus modestus, assembly GCA_963675035.1. Taxonomy (NCBI): domain Eukaryota; kingdom Metazoa; phylum Arthropoda; class Insecta; order Hemiptera; family Cicadellidae; genus Allygus; species Allygus modestus. The sequence goes on from OY776111.1 coordinate 427,565,002, forward strand.
TCCAAGGTGTTCCGATTTGGAGTCGCAAAAACCACACCGTTCACTACCCGACAGAGTTCCTCGACTTGGCAACAGTACCCAGCAGTACCAGAACTATCTGCCATAGTATATTTCGTTAACTTTAATTCTACTTTAAAAGTGTAAAATGTAATTTTAGTATTGTAAAATTATGTGGGTTGTTAATATTTTTAGTTAATCTGCCACTTATGTACAACCCGTACGAAGGGCGGGTACATCTGCTAGTTTATTAATAAACATTAATTCGTCCATATGCATTACTGAACATTACTTACTCGTGTAGGATTGAAATAACCCAAGATAATTTACCATAAAAATAATTACCCGTGATTTTAATCAAACTGCTCCGATCTTTTAATTAATAACGGCCGAGTTACATTTACACCTCGGAAGCTAATTATCACATCCCCGAGTCCTGAACCTGTTGACCGACGTCAGGACCCGACACCCGAACATCAAGGTCAACACCCATAGTTTTGACAAACCATCTCCGGACTACAGAAGACGGGCGAACTTCAATGCAAACTGTTATCACGGAATTCCATGACAAGAAGGAACCACGTCCTTCAACTGCGTCAAGAGACAACTGGCAGCGCTGTTATCACAAAAAACCACCGTCTACGTAAAGGGTCAAGAGAAACAAGTGTTCCTTCAAAGACTTTTTAAGAACGCCAAAGTTGAAAATTTGGACGACATCCCATCAACTAAACAAAATATTTAAATAGTTTTTGTTTTATCATATATTTAACGGTTTTACGTGTGCAGTCATTGCGCACATTTTTAAAATTATTATGTTTGCAGGCTCAAATTATTTTGAATCGTCGGGGGTCGAATTGACGTTTGTAAAAGATGTTAATATAGTCTCCAACTACGGTAATAGCTTCTTCCCCGCAGATGGCATCAGCCAACAGCTTGCCACATGGGACAACCAGTTATTTTATTTACTAAGAATTTTTACAAATTTTTGATGGTATCAGATACAAATATTCTTCGGGGCTCTGCTCTGATTATATTAAAGAGTAGTCTTTAATATAATCATCACAAATAATCCTACTCGATTAATGGGGCTAAAATTTAGTGGTAAATTTAGTGGCCAATTTTATCTGTTGTTCCATATAAACAGGTGTATGCCTCTCTAAAAATATATTTTATGTAGTGGCTCGGCGCGGCAACGCGCATGAGCAGTGAAAGCGAGAGTGAACTGCGCGTTGTACCGCCGTAAGTGCCACTTTCACCCGATAGGACAGCTACCGTCACCGGGTTCCGTTACACTAATAGCGTATTGTGTCCCCTTTGTTTTTTGTGCAACTGTCGCATTTCTCCGATCCTGGGGCTGAGGATATCTTCAGCTTTTCCCTCTTTAATCTAGACACGCAAGAAATAAAACATGTGGCTCAACTTGAGAGTAATGAGTCATTTCTTTTTTAGATGTTTTATAGGTTTGCTAGTATATGTTAAATTTGTACACATCTTATTATCATATAATCATAAATTTATAATAAAACACAAATACATACAATACACGCACTTCCCCTCACAATCTGCTATATTTGGTAAGAGTAATATATTTTCTAATATATCAGTATTATTATAATAGTGCTTTTGTTTGTAATTCTCAAGTTATATATTACTCTTTATCCAGATGGTAGAAAAAAATCTGTCCTATTATCCGTGGCCACGGATAATATGCGGATTGGGAGGAAATCCACACAATATTTATTTATAAACAAACCCCATATCTAGGCGGGATTCGGCCCTAGAGGCGTTCCCCATAAAACAGCTGTTTAGAGTAGTGTAGAGAACAATTTTTATGAATATCCATTATTCCTATCAATCCCATCCCAGTTTTCTCACATCACTCATTTCAAACAAATGTGGATCGTTGGGCACCGCGGAATGTTTCGAGGTCGGCTATTAAAATTGTAATCATCAAAATAATATGTTGTAGAGTGTTTAATTACATAAGGCCTAATAATGTGTGTTAAAAATGGGGTTACTGTAATCTAGAGTATCACTTACTATTTATATAGTGATAATTTAGTGATAATTTTAATATTTTAGTAGGGTCAAATTTATAGTTTATCATGGGGAATTTTAATATTTTAGTAGAGTCAAATTTATAGTTTATCATGGGGAATTTTAATATTTTAGTAGAGTCAAATTTATAGTTTATCATGGGGAATTTTAATATTTTAGTTGAGTCAAATTTATAGTTTACATAGGGAAATTATTTCTAAGTATCAAACAATAGATATAAGATAGATAGTCGCGAAAAAATTTTTCCGTTTAACCGGGGAATATAACGGTAATATATAATACGTGCAGATAAGTGTTTACACCAGACGAAACTGAAGGAACCCCGTGTCAAGGCGGCTCACCCACTAACATCTGCCGTGATAAACGCCCGGCCGCCACAAACCACAAACCTAAAATTCTTTAAACGTGCAAGAAAAATCACAGCAGACGCGTTTCTGGGATTCTACAAACTCGCTACACATACTTTTGATTCAGAACGATTGAAAAAACTCCAATTGGGACCCCACCGGACATCTGAAAATACCGGCGTCTTCATCTGATCAGAAGAACATATTACAACATGGACGTGTTCAACCTACTTCAACGGAAAATCAAATTACCAATCCGCCTTCACTGTAATCATAACAGAATAGCTACCATTAATTTAATAAAATCAGTGAGTTTATTTTCTGAAATAAATTTCAAACTATTATTCCTCCTAGGGTGGTTTATTTAATAATCTATTTACTCATACACGTTTGTTTATTTTTTCATGGTCTACTTACGAACCCGTCCCCGGAACGGTGTGCATCGGCGTGCACCGGAAGCTCACACAACTCCACTGTCTGGAAGAACCACCAAGTCCACCGAGTCCCGACATCAGATAGATAGCGAACTCCCCGAAGGGTTGACCCAGGACCATGGACCAGACATTCCTCAAACGTTTTTTCTTGAACTAATTTTCTTTTCATTTTTAAATTGAGAAATTTAAAATAATATTTGTTATTAATGTGAAACATGTAAATTTAAATTTCAAACTAAAGTAACTGTTTATAAGTTCTTATGGAAATGTAATCAAACTAATTACACAATTTCGCTTTCAATGTTTATCAAACCAGTGAAAAAAGAAAAACCCCATTAAAGTTAACTTGAATAAATAATAAAATTATTATCCACAAAACTGTCTTACCATTATTAACCCGACTATATTAAGCACACTTTCACTATGTATAGATAATTTATTAAAAATTAACATATTACTCATTGTAATTTGCTAAATAATAAAGAATACTTAAAATTATATTTATATTGAAAGGGTTACACTCTAATGATTAATATTGCAATATGGTTTTTAATAATTTTTAATAATTATAATTGAAAATCTGATAAGAGGTTATTAAATAAATAGTTATCCAAGTGTAATTTGCTCCAGAAATCTTGGACTAGTTGGGGTATGCTTACTCTAAACTTCAAATTTATATATCTTGTATTTTTCCAAATAATAGTTAATAGTTGTTCATATTTATTTTTTATGTGGGATTCTGGGGTTGTTTTTTATTTTGCTTGAATCTCACTGTTGGATATAAGTACTCGGTTGTGTTTCAATCGCTGACTGTAATCTCGCTCTCGGCCAGATACGAGTCCAAATGGTGACGAGATGGCAAACACTCTTTCGGCTGTAAAAAAACACAGCCCCTTCTTTTGTTTTAGGCAAGTCCAAAATTAAGATACGCTCACTCATTTTCACTAGCACAAACGTTACTCAGCAAATAGCAGGTAAAAACTACACAGAGAAATGTGATTGGTTAATCCAAGTTTATAAGTTAGTTCAACCAGTGTCAGAGGTTACTATATGGACAATTATTTGTATGAGTTCATTTAACTAAGCTCAGAGAGTTAAAATATATATATATATTTTATAAGTTAAGTTAACCAATAAATTCATTGGTTAAAATAATTTGTTTAGAAGTAGTTGTTAAAACCCGAACCAAACGGCTTGACTGAAAATTGAGGATTTGGTTAATTTAACCAAAGTAGTTGTAATAACCCCATATTCTAGTTTGTTACAACCCATTTCATTTTCATTCATTTAGTTGTTAGCCTCAATGCTTAACCCAGACAGTCCTAGAACCCCGGGCTTAACTTAGCTCTCGGAGGAATAGCCAAAGTTGCCTTGAAACAACTACTACAAAAAGTTAAACTAACTGTTGTTTTGTTTACGATAACCCTTCCTGGCCAACCACTTTCGTTAACTAATCGTGGTTTAACTAATATTGGTCATGACAACCAATATCCATTTTTCAAATTCCATTTTTCTCTGTGTACTATTAGCAAAGACTGCTGTGGCAATATTACTGTGTGGCTACTGTGTGGCTACTGTGTGGCTACTGTGTGACTACTGTGTCAGACGCCCACCGACGACAACAGGTGGTGATAACGACAAGTATTGTTGCCACGCGGAGCACTGACCCTCCCCGCCGTCACGCACGCGCCCTGACCCAGTTGAAGGTGTACACCGCTGGCCTATTCTACATCGTAGGCAGTAAATAAACTTGATTTAATCATCGTATAAACTATTATTCGGGTGGCCTTCGTCAGAATATACCCAAATATTAAATACCAATAAACTTAATTAAAGCTGATACATTTTTGTTTTTTCTTTTACAATCGAATAAATGAAACATATATTGAGCTAAACGTATCGTAACTATATACAAATTAAAAATGTAAAATTTGGTGCTCTAACAGTACTAGCACAATTCAAGGATTAACAGTTTCTAACTTAAAAACAACAAACCCCCGAGTGACCTTTCATGTCCCCCGTTTTAATAATTGAAAATATTAAACCACGGTAAAATAAAACAATATTTATATTTTCGGATAGTTATATATAGAGCAAGTACAGTTACAGTACAAGTATAGTTATATATAGAGCAGCAAGGATTTTGAGACTCATATCTTCAAGTTTGTAGTTGTCTACAAAGCCACTTTTATTTTATCAGACAGCTTTTTCTCAACTTACAAATTAAGTCTGATAATATTAAACAATTATTGAAATAAGTCATTTCTCTGGCTCCCCTGTTGTTAGGCTCACTGGCTGTATAGTGTTGGGCGCGATAAGATAATCTTATCATATTGCCCCTATGTGCCTGTGTGTGACAGGACTATCTGACGGTCTACAACGCGACATCTACACCATTTACTCCTCAATTCCCTTATTATCACACAAACTATAATTCATAACAAAATACAATTTAAATAACTATCTCAAACTTCTCAGGTAGAAGTGCCTAGTGGTTCTCCCGGGGTCTCCTAATCTAGTACTCAAACTTAATAGCTTGATTGTGGCTAGGTCTAATAAAAGTGTGACACAAGGTGCAGGATTGTGTGACTACATCGGCTAGACGCCCTTCCTCTATATTCCCCTCACCTCACACAGACTAAAAATAGTTCAACTATAATACCGCTATATTAATGGAAAATTAATTCAAGCATATTATACCTCGGAGTCCAGGTTTGGGAGGAGTGTGACGAGGTCCAAGACTACGTGACAGTGTACGACGGCTACACCACCAGAGACCCGGTGCTCCTCAAGCTCTGCGGGGGCGGCGTCGCGGTGCCAGAGGCCGTCTCCAGCACCCACGAGCTGCTTGTGGAGTTCTCAACATCGCCCTACGGCACGTTCCTCTACCCCGCCCCTCCCATGCCACTGCACGGCTTCCAGCTGCAAGTACAGGTGAGCTGTTAAATTTTTATATTTTTAATTAGGTTAGGGGTTTAAACACGGAAAAATAATAAAACTGTTGTTTTGGGGAGGAAGTGTTCTTAATAATAAGCTGATTGTTCGATGATTTAGATTTTTGGTACGTTAAACAGGACTATATCTGTCATGTGTCTGTTTTTCTTTCTCATGCCTTTCTGTTGATATTTCCATTAAGTATCATTTAATGTTACGAACATAACAGTAATTTAAAAAACCAATTATTTTTCAGGACGCAAATTGTTTAAAACGTGTACTGTAACCATAAATCTATTTAGTAATAAACACATTTTAATTGAAGTCGTGACACTCTTATAATACTTACTTCCTTACGCGCCCTGGTTACTGTACTTTTCATATTTAATGGTTTTTCTAACAACCTTTATTCATTTGACAACGCAGCTTTACACTGCTGAAACATAAGAACTAAGTAAATAAACTTTTTCAAACTCTTTTCCTTACAAATCTGAGAAATAGTTTGTCATCCTCAAATAATTGCTACAACTTGGCACAGCATTTTCATTTTTCTAGCGATAGAAAAATAAAACCCCAAAGTTTCCAAACTGGTTGTTTTTACAGCGAATCCTTTTTACTGATGTGAACACTAAAATAAACTGTCCTCTGACCTCAGGTGAAGTTTGTAGACAAGGAGTCTCTTAAGTACGCTCGCAACAAGCGGTGTGAGTTCTGGCTGAAAGGCGCAGGGAAGGGAGTGCTGGAGAGTCCCCGTCACTCGCTAGCTGCCAACACGACTTGCCTGTACCATCTGCAGGTGAGGGGCGTCGTCTGTACTGACATAGGCAGCGCGTGAGGTATGCCTGTTATTGGAATTCATGAAAAAAGCTAAATCAACTGTAGGATTATAAAGATAACTATAAGATTACTTGTATTCAATAACCTTTTTACCCGTATGTTTAAGTTATCCCTAGTTAAATAACAGATTCAGCTTGTATCCATTTATTATGTATAGGAATAGTATTTCATAGTTTTATTTTGCTCTGAGCTAACATGAGTTATTTTTAGTACTGTTTTCTAAATGAGAAGTTAAGTTTCATGACGTGGAAGATAATGAAAGTAGAATTTTTCCCGCTGAAATCGTTTACAAACTCAATAGTTTTTCTTTTAGTACAATGCAATATATTCCATAAGAGTAATTGGGCATAGTAAACGAATAGTACCTCCTTTTTTGGACTATATTACAAATTATACTCCCCACTAAAGTATGATACACAATAAAATAATTTTTTTTTGAATTTTGTATTTGAAACCTTTATTGTTTAACAAGTGTAAATAATGTAATATTGAAATGAACAACTATTTCAGAATAATTAAAACTATTGCATATTGTGTGTTACTTTACAATATAAAACCTTTATCATCTTTGCTTTCTGATTTTTCTTCTTTCGGGGGCTCATTAAAGTTACGTCGTTATTATAAATAGCAACTACAGAACACAAATGGCTTTACGTACTAAAAATCGCTCTCCATTTCGCAGGCCAGTCTCCTTCCGAGCTATTTACGAGTTCGTGGACCTGCACCAAGACGGCGAGCCCTACGGTGGGGGTCCGTGCTCGCGGCGGTTCACCAGTAGATCGCAGCACTCGCAGGGGGAGCCGCAGAACTTCACGTCCCACAGGGATGTGTTCCTGTTTGGCCGCGGTGGAACGACTAATTTGAGGTAACCTTTGTTATTTTGATCTAAGAAAAATTACAAAAAAGTTCTATAGATGAAAAAATAGGAGACGATTTGGACCATAATTGATTATAGTACCAGAGAATTATTTAATCTCTTGCATACCTATGAACACTGCAAGAAAATGTTTTAGAAATGTTTGTCATCGGTAAATATTTTGTTAGAAAGTGTTATCCCAGAATTGTTGTTCTTGTGAACCATTGTAATTAATGTTGCGGGATTCTGTTTTTCTGTGTATGAAAAGATAGAATATGTATTCGGCAGTCCTCATTACAAGTTTGTTTCAATATATAAAGTTCGTAGTTTTAACAGTTTAAATCAAATAAACTTTTAAATCAATTTAACCTTAAGCGATTAAATTTAAATCATCTGCACATAGATAAAGTTATTTCTTATACTTTCGAGGTCCCTTAAAATTGGAAACATAGTTTTATATTAACAACGGATAAATAAATATCTTAATAATTGTTAAATACACAATCTAAACGCTTTCATTCATCATAGAATGAGCACTTATAAAACTTCATTTAGGAAAACCGAAAAGGGAGGCTCCCATCAAGAGGATTTGTTAAAATCTACATGATTGATCTTTATATTTTGTAACATTTCAAATATATACATCTACATAATCTAGTGATTTTGTTTTGAAATTGGATAAACCATGTGTAATTTATATTAGTCTCCCTAACAAACCTATAATGATGGTCGGGTTTGTACCTTAACTAGTGACCGTTAAATAGAAAACTGAAATAAAAAAACAATATTTTAAATTTATACTTATAGTTCTCTAAGTTTAACTATATATTTAAGATTAAAAAACAGTAAGAAATCACGAATATTACTATGACCATATAATATACTTTCCTAAATAGCCTCAAAAATGGTTTAGTTAAATATGTTGCAAAATATAAAATGCGCCAAGGTATCTGTGATAACCATAATAGAATTGGTCCATGTGTAAGCCAGTGGTACATTCGATCAATTATGTACAACCATTCACATATAAGAGCCATGCACAACTCATTCAGCCACTGTGATCTATGAAAGGCTATTTCTGTTCAGCTGCGTGTATCGGATCGAGGCCCAGCGGGGGAGAGTGTCCGCATTATAATCCACGGCCTCCAGACCGCCAACAGGACCAGCTGTGTGACCAGGAACAACACGGACTCTGGGAGACTGCAGTGTGCGGGCAATGCCACAGCCTTGCTGAGGATATGGGAAGTATGTGCCTTAGATGTCGCTCTGAAGGCCTAAACATTCTGAGAACGATCTGAAATATGCGATTGTACAGTTAAGGACAACCAATGGTTAACCTTTATTTCTATTTGTAAACTAGTAATCAAAATGACTACTATAGTAAATTAATAAAATATCGATTATTAAGTTCGAATAAGTACTTTCAAGGTTACAGTAAAAGGATATAGGATAGGTTAACCAACCTATATTGGAGGGCGAATAACTATCCAGTCAGTTAATACCTTCATTTAATGTATTAATTACTTTAATATGGTCATTTAAGCTTACAAGACTTCCATGGAAAATAGCATAATTAACCATACGTTTTCATAGTTTTAATTTGTCTCTAAGAAACTATAAGAATATATTATTATATTAGCTGTCTCCCCCCACCAATATAGTATTTACTCTGCCAAATTCACTCATTCCTCATATATCCTTTTGAAACATTAGGAAATATGAGTAAATTTTATATATTGTCATATTGTTCAAAATAGTACTGGAACGTCTGAACATGAAGTGAAATTGCTCTTGGAAGCTAGGGCGCAAATCTTAATTTAGTTATCTAAATTTAAACCGATTTACTTCATTGTTTACTTCTTTTTTTTAAGTGGTCAACTTAATTCATCTCCCCTTTCTTCTCCAGGTATCCTGGAGCACTGCTATCCCTCTAGGACGCGACTGCCTGTGCGGAGGTTTAGACCACTACCTCCCTTACACCTTCACTTCTTCTGCCCACATCGTCAAGGTCCACTTCACCACTCTCCACATATCCTCCAACGACGACTGTCGCTCCCTCAACTTCCGGGCCTCTTGGGAGTTCGTGCGCACTCCGGTCTGCCCCAGGAAGCAGAGGATAGCGGGCGTCAGTGCAGAGCTGCTGTTTCGTTCTCCAAGTCGGACTCCGGATGAGGTATTGTTATGTTAATAGTTAATTCTATGAAAGATTGTCTTGATCATAACAGTTAGTAAACGTTACATACATTCATCGTAGAATTTGATTTGGCCTAGGGTATGTATGTGGTACTTTTTTATGATACTAATAAATATGTAATTATCAACCGTAACTGCTACACGTACTTTAATTACTTAAAAACAAAGAATTTCAAAATTAATTAATATATTACTAAAACCCATAAAAAATGGTTTAACCGTTGAAAAATACTGTTTAAATTATACATAATGCAAGTTAAAATAATATAATATAGGATATCAGAAACACGGTTAAGGCCAAAATGCAATTGCAGCAATAAGGTATTCAGTTAGCGAGTTGATGAATGTGATTAAGGTCACTCTTTGATTCCAGCTTTTTTCTTTTGCCAGTTCACTTGATTCACTAATTGACAATTATTGCCTTTGGACGTAGTAGAAGAACAGCTTTTCAACTGGTGTTTGAAATTAAGTTTTCTTATGCCTTTCCTACAACTAGGAAATACCTATTTATATACCAATTTATAAACCTTTATGACGGATGAAAAACCCATTAAACAATCCATAACTTATTTTTATAAGATTGCTCATAAAATAATACTCTAATGTTATCGAGCACTACAAAAGGTGCCAGAAAAGTGTTCAGTTTGTTTTAGCATATAACTACTTGTGTAAATCTAGTATCATAGGATTTATATTTTTGTTAAATATTTGTGTACACTTTATATAAATTAATATGAATGTGACTCATTTATGGTGTTTATATATTAAATAATATTTATAAAATCAAGATTACAGTTCCTACAGTTGTTTTTAATAAAGAAGCTAAAATATTTCTGTTAACTGATTAATTTTGACTACCATATTATATGTTAAAATTCCTAAAGGTTTTACAAAGTGTTAACCAAACAAAACAAGTCAAAAAGAAAAACTGCAACAAATAATGATATGAAGAATATTTAGGTTTCATTTGTTTTGATAAGAAACATGTTTTGTACAAACACCTTTACCTGTACCTTAGTTTACCTTCGTTTACCTGGATGGAGATTTCACGAACATAATTATTAGTTTTATCTTATTTGTTTAAAGCCCCTTCACCTAGTGAAATAAAGCTGCGAAACGTGTTAACCTATCATTTTTTTATCAAAGGAAAGTTCAAAAATTCCAGAGGCTCACGAGATCAATGTTAAACAACAAAGCCATAGTTGTTTCAATGACTCGAAAGCATTTTTAGAAAGGATTTAATCCACAAAGCTGCCTAGCCTAATTTAAAAAAAAAACATTTCATGTGGCAACATTTATTTCAGTCAACTAAAAGATGGATAAAGATTAGATTTGTAATAGAACTAGTAACAGTGTATAATAACTATTCCGTTATTACTCACCAAATTTCATTACGTCCAGCTATTTGACCTCGATCCCCGCTGTCAACCACCCAAATCAAATGAGGTTCTAATGACTTTCCTTGACTCATCGCTCTGTTTATCTAAAATAAATTAGCGTCAGTTAACTCTTACAAACGTTTAAGGTGAACTGCGAAGGACACCCATGGGTTATCACGCCACTGGACGCCAGATTCCTATACGTACAGATCAGGGGAACAGTGATAAAAGACGCGGCACCAGTGGAGCCAAACTCCACTTCCGTTTCCTCACCCGGTCACCATTGTTCCACCCGGAACCGGATGCTGCTCCACACCGGAGGAGGTGCCCAGCAGGTCCTGGTCTGTCCTCTGGAACAGGATTCTTCTCGTGCCTCGCTGGTCTTTTACTTACTTCTGGACCGATTATATGAATTAAACATTAACATTAAACTTGGTTGCTTGAATCACACATTTAATATATATATATATATATATGTGTGTGTGTGTGTGTGTGTGTGTGTATGCACTCTAGTGGTCACATTTTTTGTCCGATTTACTTCAAATTTGGTAGGGATGTTCCTTTCTATAATCAGTTGAACAAGTTCGTTGGGCAAAACAATCGGCAAACTCTAAACACCTTTTTTGGGGATTAATCTTTCAAATTTCGAGTTTTGGGCCCAAAAAGGGTCAGAAAAGCCCCGGATGTGACATCAATGCATGTAAAAAGATGGGAATTAGTGAGGCGAAACTTTTAAGCCCTCTCTCGTCATTCTACATATATATTTACCGAGTTACTAAAGAAAATGTGTATTTACCAAACACAGTACGTTGTCTTATGGGGGTTTTACATTAGAAAAGCCTATCATTCATTTATTGGTGTACTTGTCTCATCCCCAACAACCTCACGCCTACTTTAAAGCCTGACTGCCTTATAATACGCAAAATTGTATTCCCAGCATTGCAGGTAAATAGAACCAGGAGCATTAGAACAGCCAAAAAATCAATATTTTCAGATTTGAATGAAAATTGGAATAATTGTATGTTGTTAACTGATTTTGAGTTTTTATAGTTTTTTATGTGGAAATTCACTTCCCTCACGTCAGCGTGCTGCGTGCGAACTCGTTATATAAAACATTTGTTATTAAGTATCAATTATTCTGAGATAATACACAATTTTTTTCTATTCACTGCTAAACAGATGGTAGCTTATACTTCAAACCATTCCTAGAAAACCGGACATTAATTTAGAAACTAGATTCATTTGGCTGAAAGGAGTGTTTTTATAATTCAATTCACCTTTAAACTGGAATCATTATTATAAGTGCTATAAATGTAAAAATGACAAATTGTATTTAATGAATTTTAGTATTGAAAGGAAAAGTGAACGGAATGTTTATTGAATTACTGATACAAAATCTTCAGAAATATTCTTGCCAAGATAAGAAATGAATTCTCAAATCATTCTATTCTTATTTGACAAAATCCAGTAATAATTGATTGACAATAGTACAATGAATCCGTTTTATAAATAATTTTTCTGTTTTAAAACTGTCCATCTCTAATACTGACAGGTACTGTTTTTAAAACACAAATAAGTTTACAAATTTACAAATATTTACAAATAAGTTTTAATGGATTTTGAACAATGTTTACTTAGTCAAGTAGCACTTTAACTCAAGTAGTGCAAGGGTTTTAATAAGACAATTTTAGTAGCGTTTGCTGATTTCTAACGCTTTTTTTATTTTCCACAAATGTACTACTCAACTGTACAAGCCGTACCGAATTGCGTTTTTGATTTAATTCTACTAAAAAATTATGAATAAGAATAAGAATAATTTATTTTCTCCAAAAAATATTACATTTTTGTACACTTTCAAATTTTGCACATAAAAATAATAGTCTAAAAAATGCCCATTCTTTTAGCAACAAAATTAAAAGTCCACAAAATGTCTATATATATATATAAATTAAGTCCAATGTTACTATTGTTATTTTATTTGTAAAATGAGTTTACATATCAAGAAGTTATTTGTTCAATTGCATAATGTTACGTGTTTTACTGAATAGAAATAGTTTTGTTTTTATATTCTAGAAAGTGTAGCCGTTTTTGGCGCAGCCCTGAAATTTTGGAAAACGTTTCGGTTAGTTACAGTATTTTTTTTTAACGACAAAACTTTAGTACAACCTAAAATTCCGTTTTATCAAACTTTAGACCAACTTTAATTACTTGAAAACCTACATTGGTTCAGATTAAGAAATACTATCAAATAGTTTTATCTTGACTGACCATCTTAATAGGTCCATAATTAAATAACAAATATTAAATACGCCATAGTAATCGAGACAATCTCAAATTTCAGGGCGTAGTCTTTCTTAGTTTCGTGATAACGTGTGTTAGGTACAACGGCAAAGTGTAGTGCCTATCTCAACAATCATAGAATATATTTTATATTGATTATGGTAGTGATATTACATCTAGTTCATGAACATCCTGTACATAATAAGGTTCTTATAAAGTGTTTACAACCAACTATTAATGTTAGACAAATAATAAAGTATTATAAATGCTCTATATATGCTACTAACCGAACTGCAAAAACTGTTTAGGCATGGCTAAAAAGTTACTTTTCTTTGGTTCAATGCGGTCTCTTTAATATTTTTTCAGCGATTTTTCTGTTTGTTTAATATACCTTGTTAGTTCTTATTTTTAAATGAAACAAAATGCCAATGTAAACTGAATGAAATTTCTGTTTCCATTTCAAAACAACAGTTTACAACTATACAAGGTCAAGGCAAAACTATTTAATCATACTCGTTATGGAATTTGGTATACATTGAAGTTATTGGTACTTATCATTGTTGATTTGAGTTTGCCTCTAATAACCACGGATTCATTTGTTCTTTTGCTGAGATTTCAAGTGAAATTTAGCATTAGTGGACATTACATGTTTTTAACATGTATTAAATGGTAATGTTGATTTTGTTCTGGATTATTCCGGGTTTTCAAAACGAAGTTGATGTCTTCTGCCGATGATTCGGCGAAGTAACAATCCTCCTTCTTTAAATGTATTAAGTAAACATTTTCTGACATAAGATTTCAGCCCATATATTGTAAAATTTTACTAATAATAAAACCGTGGAAATTACAGACGTCGAAGTTTAAAAACATTTCCTTTATTCGTCCACAACATTTTTTAGTTTAAACTTTCCTATCAAAAAGTCACCGAACAAAATTATTCCGCTGGAGTCAATACGATGTTCTATTATTTTTTCCACATTTTAACTTGTCAATTCTAAATCTTTGTAAAAAGTAAAACTATATTTAGAACGTTTCATACATTTTATACATAATTTTCTCTCATTCCTATAGATGATTGAAGATCTTTCCAACTCATTTTCCTCTACTCTTTGTTAGAAACGTAAATATACAGTTCCATCTTGAATACTTAAGACAATAAACTTATAAATCAGTTCCACCCTCTTTATAACTACATGTAAATAGCTTTTATTCATTTAAACATTCATGTGAATAGTATATTCAAATTTTAATCTAGTGAACGTTAATAATTAGATAAAATTGAGGTATACTGTTTTAATAACTATAGAATAAATGTATTATGTTGTTTTATGTCGTTGCGATAGTACTCTATTTTATAAAGGTACTACTGTAAAGTTACGTGACATTTTAGCCTTCCTATAGGAAAATAATAATAAAGTTAAGTTTTCTTAAAATGTTGTTCTGTTATTACTATCCAAAATTACTTTTAGTTAATAGTATTAGTTAATATTAACAACTAACTTTATTGCAGCAATTAAATATTACATTTTGCTTTCTCATTATTTTTTAACTCATTACAATTGCTTACTATTATTATTTATTTTAGAATATTACGCTGGCTGTTCTGTATTTAGTTTGTATAATTGACATATGTGAATGTTGAGATTCTAAATATTATGAAGGAATGTGTTCTACCCCTTGAAATGGACTCCAAAATCTCTAAAATAACTATAATAATAATAATTCTTTATTTGTTTCAACAACATACATACATTACAAAATTTAACATAAATATTGATCAGAGCTCAAGTACAAATTAAACAATAATTTACTTGGCTGCAAAGCTGATCAATGTTTACGTATAATATATAAGAAATCAGTGAATCAAAATCAAAGTACCCAACTATATGAAGAAACAAAAAAGTTTTCCTCTCAGGCATAGCCTGATTCAAAGTAACAAACAAATAACAAACCAAGGCAGACAAATAAACATAAACAAACAGATAAATTTAATACTTTTCCCCTATCTAAATGAACTCAGGTATAACTCTAATTCTATTATTGCTAATTTAAACAATGTGCACATATTTACACATCGTTTTTTGCTTCCTTCAACAAAAACCTTATAGTAAAAAATACAATTATTACAAAAATGCCGTTAAAATTTTCTCAATAATAGTACATAAGCAACAACAATAAAGTCCGTCCAGTTAGGGAAGGCGGGTAAGAGATTAAGGCCCCGCTCGGGCTCCCAACAATAGCTTGGGACCGGCCGTCGGCGGCCGACCACCCGCGCTAATCAGGCGTGAATCGCACACCACTCTAAAAAAATATCACATAAAAGTAAGCGTAATTTGTAGCTTTTTATTGCAGTTTTGATTTCTACGTGTGATTTTATGAAAAACTAGTCCAAACACGACGCAGTTATGTCAATTAGTAATTATTGGTTGTAAAAATTGCATTTTGCTTTATTTACCTTTGTAACTTTATTTATTGGTTTCAAATCAAACCAAATTAAATTAAATAAATAAAGTTTATTATCATAACACAGTATTGTTATACAGGATGTTAATAATCAAAAGTTATTTTTATATTTACAGAATATTTACAAACAGGATAAAATATTTTTACAAACTCAACTCTCTTATTCTCTCTTTCTTGTTTAATTTACAAACTAAGGCAAACACGACGGAGTTATGTCGACGGCTCTTAGCCACATATAGAAACGAAGTACGAAGTACCAACCCTCAACCAATTACTAACGTCTCTCCGACAATCAGGACTCTACAGCGGGTCGCGAGCGTCCCTTCATTTAGTGATACGAGACGTAGGTTTTACGTACAAAAAATGTAACAACCGTAAAGTAATCATGGAAAAACCATCAGTCGCTCATCAGAGATGTCGGTTTCTGAGAAAGATGTGCCAAGTTGACATTACGAAGGTAATATTTCTTGATGAAACCTGGCTGAACGCTAACGTCAGTCTGGATAGTGGTTGGACTGACGGATCGATAAAATGTGCTCCTGGTGCTCCTTTAGGTAAGGCGAAGCGGTTGATTATCTGCCATGCTGGTAGTGCCAAAGGCTGGATAAAAACCCCACCTCTCATATTTGAATCCAAAAAGACCGGAGATTATCATGAAGACATGGACGGTGATGTTTTTGAGTCTTGGTTCTTCGGTAAACTTCTTCCGGTGATACCAAAAGGATCCACGATATTAATGGACAACGCGTCCTACCACTCTAGGACACAAGACAAGGCTCCTACGTCTTCCTCGACCAAGTCGGTTATGGCCAACTGGCTTAAAGAAAAGCGCGTTCCTTTCCCTGATGACCTACGCAAACCGGAGCTTTAGCAGCTAGTTCGTCTACACAAACCACCGACACCCAGCTATGTGATCGACAAAAAGGCAGGTGAAATGGGCTTCAAAGTGATTCGTCTTCCACCATATCACTGCCAATACAACGCCATTGAAATGGTGTGGGCCAGTCTTAAAAAATTCGTGAAATCTCGGAACACAACATTCAAACTGTCAGATGTTGAGCAACTCTTTTGAGAATCCATCACAAACTATACGGCCGTCATGTGGAGCGAATGTGTCAATCACGTCAAAAAGGTCATCGACGCAGATTGGAAACACGAAAGGCTAGATGAAGCATCAGTAGAAGAGTTCATCGTCAGTTTGGCTCCTGACGACTCCGATGGACAAGAGGAATCCGACTACGACAGCGAAGAAGATGACTTTGGTTGTGCTACTCTGGAGTAAAAACGGAGAAAGAGAAGAGAAAGAGAGAGAGGGAATAATGAGTTAGGTTAGTAAATATCCTGTATGTAAATATCCTGTAAATAAATCAATTTTAATTATTAACATCTTCCTGCATAAAAATCGATTTTATTTCTAACCTGTATTTATTTCTATGTAAATATTCTGTATATATAAAAATAACTTTTGATTATTAAAATCCTGTTTCATGATGATAAATTGTATTGATTTGATTTGGTTTGATTTGAAACCAATAAATAAAGTTACAAAGTTAAATAAAGCAAAATGCAATTTTTTACAACCAGTAATTACTAATTGACATAACTGCGTCGTTTTTGGACTAGTTTTTCATAAAATCACACGTAGAAATCAAAACTGCAATAAAAAACTACAAATTACACTTACTTTTATGTGATAATTTTTTATAGTGGTGTGCAATTCACGCCTGATTAGCGCGGGCGGTCGGCCGCCGACGGCCGGTCCCAAGCTATTGTTGAGAGCCCGAGCGGGGCCTTAATCTCTTACCCGCCTTCACTAACTGGACGAACTATAATATATAAAATAGGAAAAATAAACACATGAGCATGACTTTTATTCAAGTTATTCATTTATAACAGCCTTTCCACATCTTCCATAGTAAAGAGCCAATTACGTACTAACCTTTCAAATACAGTTATATTGGTTGTTTCCTTTACTTTTTCCTTACTTAAGGTTGTTTTCCTTACTTTCTACTTAGGCAAGTTGTACATTTATCCTTTACCGGTTGTTCAAATATGAAATTGCTTCTCAAGAAAAAATTAATATACGACGTCTTTTCTGGGCTTAAAAACATGTTATTTGCAGCAAACCACCAACACAATGCTTCCAAATCGTAGTTTATTTCCTCATTAATCTGTTCCCAAGTATCAGCAACATAACAGAGTGCAGTGTCATCAGCAAATTTATTAATTAATAAATAAAGATAATAAAATAAGGTAATTTCCCTCTTAATCGCCCATTATATAGATCATTAACATATATCAAGAACAGAATTGCACCAAATACCGACTCTTGAGGGACTCCGATTTTAATTTGTCCCTTTTGACTAGTTTTATTATTTATTCTAACACACTGGGTTTTATTTTCAAGGTAGGACTTGAACCAGTTAAGTGCAATTCCTCGAACGCCACAGCTATTCAGTTTGTACAAGAGTATTTGATGATCTACGGTATCAAACGCTTTTTTAATGTCCAGACATAGCCCTGTTACTTTTCTATTGTCATATGAGGGTTCAGACGTTCATCTCATAAAATCATTCAGCACAGCCTCTGTATTTACTCCTGCTTGATTACTGCTAAAAAAATTTGTTTTATTTAGGTAATTAATAAGTTTTTTCTTCATGATTTTCTCAAAGATTTTTGCAAAACTTGATAGCAGGGATATTGGCCGATACTTACTGAAAAATTATGTAGATTTACCTTTGTGCATTGGTATTACCACAGCTTCCTTCATTCTCTCTGGAAATATTCCGGTACTGAAACTTAAGTTAACAATAAATGTTAGAACATCTGCTATTTTTGGGAATTTTTTTATTAACAGAGAACTCGTACAATCCAACCCTGGAGACTGGCCAGTCTTTAGAGACATAACTATACTCTCCACCTCCTCTTTCGGTATACAACTTAAAATCATTGACGTTTGATCATTTTTTGTAACGAAAATCTCACTGTATGGCATGTTTTCCAAATTAATCACCTTTGCTCCCATTACTAGTAAGCTTTCAGCTACCGATAAAAAGAAACTATTTAATTCATTTGCAATTATCTCATCATCTCTAACTACCACAATATTAGTGAATTTCCTTTGGAAAGTGAACTATTAGCATGACCTGCACGGTGAAACTTAAGCCCGGGACCACCATAGAAGTTCCTAACGTGACCCCCTAAACACGTTTTGGGGGGTCATTCAAAATTTTATATATATATATATATGTATATATATATATATATATATATATATATATGTGTTTGCACTCTAGCGGTTGCATTTTATGTCCGATTTACTTCGAATTTGGTAGGGACATTCCTTTCTGTAATCAGTTGGACAAGTTCGTTGGGCAAAACAATCGGAAAACTCTAAACCCCTTTTTTTGGGGATTAATCATTCAAATTTTGAGTTTTTGGGCCCAAAAAGGGTCATAAAAGCCCCAGATGTAAAATCAATGCATGTAAAAAGATGGGAATTAGAGAGGCGAAAGTTTTAAGCCCTCTCTTGTCATTCTAGTTTAAATATTTACCGAGTTATTAAAGAAAATGTATATCGACTAAACACAGTACGTTTTCTTATGGAGGTTTTACAATATAAAAGCATGTTATTCCTTTGTTAAAGTACTTTTATCATCCCCAGCAACCTCACGCCTACTTTCAAGCCTGTCTGGACCGTCTCCTAACCTTATAATGCGCAACATTGCATTCCCAGCTTTGCAAGTAAATGAAACCAGGGGTATCAGAACAGCCAAAAAATCAGTGTTTTCAGATTTCAATAAAAATTGTACAAATGTATGTTTTAACACTGATTTTGAGTTTTACAAGTTTTTATGTGGAAATTCACTTCCCTCACGTCAGCGTGCTGCGTGCGAACTCGTTAACTGTTAACGTCATAATTTCAACCAAACCCTTTGATTTTTACCTTTAATTTCGTTTAATACTTTTCACGTGTTTTTAGAATCTCCTCTGCAGTTACTAACTTGTCTGGTACAATAATCTCTCTTCAAATTTCTAATTTCTGTTTGTAATGTGTTCCCGAAGGTTCTAAACTGTTTTTTTTAACTCTAGATTGTTTTATTGATTTTTGGTTAATTTTAATAGGTTATTTCTTCTTTTATCTTGTTTACGAATATCGTCAGTAATCCACAGCTTCTATTTATTAATTTTGAAAACTTTATTTATCCTTTTACTTTTACTAATGTTAAATACTATGTCAATCCTGCAACATATCGCTAAATTTGTCAAATGCAACTGAAGGACTCGTAGAAGAGTATACCGCTGACCAGTCTACAATATCCAATAGCCAGCTCAGTCTATTATAATCTGCTGTATGTGTAAGGTTGGTGGCCCCATCTGAAGCTTCACTGTTAAGCTGATCAGAAACACGCATCCACACAGCTGTCATACAGTGGTCTGTTATTCGTAAATATAACACATTCGCGCATTAAACAATGTTTATTTTATTATTCATTTTAGCAAATACATGGTCTATACATGTATTCGTACTATCTGTTACCCTTGTTGGTGAATTAATTAGTGATTCTAAACCACAATTTGCCAGAAGTATTTTATAGTTTTCCACACGCGTAATATTTTCTAATAAATTTATATTTAAATCACCAATTAGGTAAACAATTGGTTCCTTAAAATAGCTATTGTCTTGTGCAAAATGCTGTTGTAATTCATCAGTAAACAAATCTGCAGTGTATTGATGGTGCATACATATACCAAGAATACAAATATTTAAATTTTGAAATCTCACACTTACTTTTAAAACATCCGCAGTTTTGAATTGACCACTGAGTATAACCTATGAGATACTTCCATTAAGAATATTTGAAGAATATTTCATGTTCAAACTACCAATCTTAACACAAATATAACATTTTTAAATTTTCATACATTTACATATGACTGGTAGTTCTAAAAATGTAAGCACACAAAAGCCTGACTATGAAATATTCCTCATTTATAATAAGAGAAACTCAAACTACAGTTTTTGTAAGGTTTTTGTAGCGACGTTACCGTAAGGAATACATACATAACCATACATAATTGCTAAAGTATATATTTAAATCGAAGTTGAACATCGTTACGTATACTTTTGGCTTATCAGCGTTGAACAAAGTTTTCGTCCTAATTAGTTTCGTACGAGTAGTATAATTAATTGTTGTCAGGAGATACAACGTAAAATCGAACATACTGATTAAACAACATTATACTTATCGTGGTTACGAATTTACTTAAACTACTATTGAAAAATATATAATAGAAGTAACAAGGGTTTACTTAGTTTTGAGGGAGATTCTGCGCCAGATTTATTCCGATTGACAATATTAGTACAATATTTACCGTTATATTTTTTTTGAATTGCAAATGGACACAGCTTACTGAAGCAAGCATGCTGCTAGTCAAATGATAATAATTAAGTATAGTTACTTAATTCACTATAAATCACTATAAATTACCATATAACTGTAATGATATTGCAACGACGAAATTGAAATATTGTTATTTTACATAAAAAAATCCACAATCAAACAAATCCGTTCACAGGATCAATAAAGGTGCTTAAGAAAAGTAAGGAATCATCTCGGTGATATATTCTTGTAAATGTGATAAGGGTTTAAAATGAATTTCACTAAATTGTTTTGCATGTTGAGCAATTTTACCGATGATGAATATTAAAGCATATCATGCTAGTCAAAACTACCTCTGTATTCAATGGTTGTCAAAGCAACTCTTTGATGCCACGTGATAATCTAAAAGTGCTACATATTTAGAACGCTTTGGACACTTTATTATCTTACTGCATGATAAAATCTTCTCCAGCTGAGTCCATGTTAAGGGGATGAGGGTTAAACGCGGCAGTGGTCAATGCCAACCCGGCGTCGCATCGGTCGACTTCACTGGTTACCAGAGTTTCACGGCACAAAGCTGGGATTCTTCACCTCGCCACTTTTTCCAAGGATTTGCTTCTATTGAAACTTGTGATTAACAAGTCTCCTGATAATATTGTTATACAAAGTTGTATATGATTCTGTACATGATTATCATAATAGTTTAATGCTGAATTAGTTTTAGTTTATTGTAAAACCATGCAGTAAACTAAACAAACGTTCTTTGATTATAACCTGTTAAAGTAAAAATATATTAGGGATCATTTACATAATTGATGGCCACTACATATAACTATAATATATTAGTGAACAACCTACAACTTCAAAGCATTTAATCATCTAATTCGCATACTAATTAGTAATGTCCAATGTAATATAAATTATGTTAATAATAATATCAATTTTATCAGGTAATTTAATTAGATTAGTTACCATATAGTTATTCCCAATCGAAATATAGCACTTAAATCATAACTAGGGTGCACTGTTTAAACTAGTTTTATACTGATAAGGTAACAAATCGCACAAACCAAAGGAAAAGTTAAATTATAGTTTATATTTTGTTATTTACTTGGGATTCATGAGTTTTAAAAATCGTTATGTATTTAGTCTTACAACATATTTCCCTTGAGCATGACTGTTTCTGAATACAAGCATCAGATCGGGTTCAAAATTAATTAATTCTGCAGCTTCGCCACCGCACACCGCCGAATACAAACATGCTCAAACGGGATTGCTCATAAGCGTATAAATGTTTGTTAATAGCCATAATGTTTGTTAATAGCCAATGCAATACAACAACTCTTCGGTCCGTTTCATTGCTTTACATTTAATATGATACTTTCAAAAGTAGATATAATTAATAACTTGGGTTTATCAATGTTCAGTTATTGAAATGTAAGGCAACTTTTGGTAAATATAAAACTCAGATATTAGTTATTTGACTAAAAACAGTATACAGTATTATCATGCGATTTCAAAAAATTTATTTAGTTTTAAATTCTTGTTTGTACTAAAACTTAAATATAATATATTATTATATAATGCAGAGATCACATCCCTGTTGTTAAGGAATGTGATTTGAGTACAATAATTCGACTTTATCAAATCTTTGTGTCACTGATTAGATCACTATGTCATGACTACTTGCTAATAAAATAGAAAACAAATACCAGTACGATACATGAAACAATTATAAAGTACAAACAAAATTTCTCACGACCTTGTTACGGTTTCTTCACTGCTCTCTTCTTATTACACATTAACTAACCTCAATCCACGCTAGTCCCAACGTATTATGTGAAAAAGTTTTATGGTTATTTAAAAAAATATTTATTTATTTCCTCTACCGAACAATAGAATCTTAACATGTGTTCGAGTATACACACGGTAAGGTTTTTGTTTTTATCAAGACATCAACTGATTTAAAAAAATTCATATTAATGTAGCTTAAAAAATAAACATTTTTATATTTGTTATTTTCTTTTTATATTTTACGGTTTTAAAGATGAAAGGAGAAAGTCTTGAATTAAATAATATGTTAAACTATATATCGTTATTAAAATAGTTATTAACTCGTAGAATACAATGCCACAAACCGACCTCTTAGTAAAAGATAACACTATGTGACACCTTTAGAATGTATCGCGTGACTTATGCCTACCTCAAGATATACAAGACTTCCTCTAATGAACTATCCTTAATCAGGGCCACCGAGACTTTGAATTCATGACTTTGCATCTATGCTCTTAATTTAAAATTTTTGTTCTCAAACTTTGTAGGCGGCTCAAATATAAAAAAATTACACCTATTGTTTGCCATTAAAAATAAAAACACTCCTGTTTAGCGAAAAATATATCTACATTGTAATTTAAACACTAAATTACAGTTAATGATGGATAATAAAGTATAGAGGATTAAATAGGTTTCTTACCTCCGACAATAATCCAAAATGGTTGACATATATAGGTTATACCAACATGTTTCGTTTCAAGTGCAATATTTTCAAGGCTTGCAGGTCGTCAAGATGTTAAAATTTAATCAAAACACAACACATACACGAACAAATTACGATATGAACGGATACAATTTAGATAGCGCTACCGCGGTCACGGACATCCCGACAAGTCTCAGAGGGGTAGCTATCAGCCGGGACTTGTGGTAGCGCTATCTAAATGTTTATTCGTTCGTATCGTAATTGGTTCGTGTATGTGTTGTGTTTTGTTTAAATTTTAAGATCTTGACGACTTCCAAGTCTTGAAAATGTTGCACTTGCAACGAAACATGTTGGCATAACCTATATATGTCAAACATTTTGGACTATTGACGGACGCAAGAAACCTATTTATTCTTGAACATAGTCCAGGGGCTAATAAAAATGAATTTGAATATAGAGGATTGACGAAAGCAATTAACATTTGATAACATTTTTATATAAGACTTACTCGGTCCCTCAAACTGAACTTTCATGGCAACAATTTTACAACTTGAAGAGTTAGTTTTCTAAGTATTTGTAAGAAATATTCCTATCAGCGACCGCAAAACCATTTGTTTTCAAATCGGTTAATTATAGCTTAGGAAGGACGATGACAAACATTGTTCCTGTTCTGTAATGAAATTTGTTTCTTAATTGCTATTACATAAACAACATATATCAAGGAACACTGTGACCGGTTACAAAACTGACTTCAACCAGAAAGTATTAAACTACTCTATAACTAATTTCTCACATCAAAATGTAGTTGTGTTTTGTAACGAGTTTACTTATGTGAATTTAGTATTTAATTATATGATTTTGATTTCATTTTATTACTTGGCTATTTAGATTGCAATAGGAAAAAGGGTGTAAATACTTTATTGATTTTAGTTTAGTTGATTCTTGGTTAGCTTTCAACGAAGACGGACCTTGTATATCTACAGTTTTATCTTTATTTTTATAAATTTTCGATTTTCATTGTTCAAATAAACAAATATTCTTTATTTGAAATGGTACAGAAAAAGAACGAAGATATTAAATCTGTTAGAAATATTTACACCTAACCATTGACAGATATATTTAATAAAGAGAGAAATTCTTTGAAAGCGTATCAAAGTTAAAAATAAAACGTAATGGTGGAACCGTGTGTTGCTGTTAATAAAGAAACGTGAGTGTGAGACAGAATTCGTTTCAAGTATTTGTACGACCTTTTGATCTAAAACGATGTTTCTTTTGAAGTATCAGTATTTCAAAGGTTTGTTCTTACAAAAGTTGTTCTTACTCTGTCAGCTCATCATACTGTCAGCTCAACAGCTCAGGCGGGGTGGAAGCCGTACCATCTGTATCGTAATCCTAGGCTTAACTATCTTACGCCATTGATATCAGTCTCATTACTCATCCTCACATACTAGCATCACTATCAAGATCATTTCCTAAGCTGATTGGCCCATTCCTTTGAATATAGTTCATATAAAGATTTTTCAAAAAAGTTCTAGCTCGCAGCTTCAAACTGTAGATATTTTGTTAGCATTAATCAAATACAATCTAAGCTCAAAGTTTATACCATACATGAAGCTGATCTAAGGTATATTTTCATGATGTGGCTATACTCGGCTTAACTTTTTCTAAAATAAAAATAAATCACCAAAGTAGTTATTTTCTTATATAGCGTTTTTATATTTTTTACATACATTTAATTTTTTATCATAAAATAACTTTTTGATTCCGTGCTCATCATTCCCGATAGTTCTGTATAGTTTATGTTACAAATTTTCAAGCAGTTTAAATGTTTGAAATAAATTATTTTTCAAAAGTATGCTTAAAATTGATTGTTATAAAGAATTGGCGGGGGGAATTATAGAATTAGAATAGAATAAAACAAGTTTAGAAATAATATTTTTAAACATGAAACCTTCCACTGCTCAACGAGCATTTCTGAAATTATTTTCTTGATATTATTAGTGAATTTCCTATGGAAAGTGAACTATTAGCATGACCCGCACGGTGAAACTTAAGCCAGGGACCACCACAGAAGTTCCTAACGTGACCCCCTGAACACGTTTTGGGGGGTCGTTCAAAATTTTATATATATATGTATAATATATATATATAATATATATATATAATATATTATATATATATGTCTATATATATATATAGACATATATATATATATATATGTGTTTGCACTCTAGCGGTCGCATTTTATGTCCGATTTACTTCGAATTTGGTAGGGACATTCCTTTCTGTAATCAGTTGGACAAGTTCGTTGGGCAAAACAATCGAAAAACTCTAAACCCCTTTTTTGGTGATTAATCTTTGAAATTTTGAGTTTTTGGGCCCAAAAAGGGTCAGAAAAGCCCCGGATGTAAAATTAATCCATGTAGAAAGAATTAGTAAGGTGAAACTTTTAAGCCCTCTCCCGTCATTTTAGCATAACTATTTACCAATTTATAGAAGAAAATGTGTATTGACCAAACACAGTACGTTGTCTTACATTAGAAAATCCTGTTATTCATTTGTTGGTGTACTTTTATCATCCCCAGCAACCTCACGCCTACTTTCAAGCCTGACTGGACCTTCTCCTAACCTTATAATGCGCAAAATTGTATTCTCAGCATTGCAGGTAAATGAAACCAGGAGCATCAGAACAGCCAAAAAAAATCAATGTTTTCAGAATTCAATAAAAATTGAAATAAATGTATGTTTTACACTGATTTTGAGTTTTAAAAGTTTTTTATGTGGAAATTCACTTCCCTCACGTCAGCGTGCTGCGTGCGAACTCGTTTACTTTTAATTTGAATCGTGTTTACACTTATAGCAAAACCAAAACTTGTTGGCAATGATACTCCAGTAGTAGCCAAATTTATTTATAAAGTCTCCAAATTAAATGCAATCCTTTTTGTAAGGTAAATCGTTTCACTGAGTCGTTTAAAAATAAAAAAGGCAGACATCAAATGTACATCAGCCCGGGCTGAGAGTTCGGGACTGTCCACCGTCCTCTTTTATTACAAGCCTTTTGTACTTGAAAGCTTTCATCAAGTAATATACATCAAACATACTTGCAAAGAAAAATGTTTTGCTCATATGATCGAAAATTATAGTTTTTGTGTGTATTTATTTGGACATTTCTTACCGCTCATTATGTTTAAAAGATGTGTAACTTTCATATAGTCAGAAAATTTAGATTAAGATGTTGGTTAAAAATAGCCGTTACACTAAGCACTATTTGCCTTGTTGATACAATTGTAATTATTAATTCACAGGGAAATCGTCCTTATAACTATGTTCATGAGTAATGTATATAATCGCTTTGCTTGCACGGTATTTAAAACACACAGTACAGCATTTATAATACCGATGAAATAAAAATCAAAAACAAATTATAGGTGTTTTCAAACAAACAAATGTTTTCCTTCAGCCGGAACTCAGTCTACAATCACGCCTCAAACAATAGTGTTCTAAGCACTTCATACAAGTTTCAAATAAATTCCAATAACTTAAATCCATTACTATTATGACAACAAAAATTGCCTAGAGTATTTAAATAATATTACTTCTGGTTCATAAGTGGTACTTAATCACCTAGTAGTATTAAAATAATACATTTAACGACCATGGTATAACTACTGATGGACTGGATAATTTTAAAACATTTACCAGAGAAACAATCCTCTAAACGTCGGTAGCCCTCACATTGGTCAGAGGGTTTTGTAAAGTCAAATTTGCATATTTATTTGATTTAAAAAATTCTGCGCAAAGTGCAGCACTAAAAAAATAAAAATTGAACTTTAGATTTTGTCTAATTTTTAGTCATAGTAATTTTGTTATTATTGGTTTCGGTCTATAAAATAAAAGTTTCAAAATAGTTGTAGTGTTAATAGTATTCTCTAAAAGTTGGTAGCCCTAAATATGTAATTGTACTTTACATTTAGCCTTCTTTTATCTTAATCAAAGTCTTTTTCATTATTGTTGGTTCCATTCTCTAAGATAGAATATTCACAATAGTTTTAGGACTAATGGTTTTTATACTCAGTTAATGTCCCAATATTAGGTATGTAAATTGGGTAAATCAGCAGAGTAAAGTTGGTTTGATTGGGTCACATCAACTTTTTTGAAGCACCCTACACACCTTGTGAAGTTCATTTACATATTAATGAACTTCGTGCACAAGGAAGCCATGTACTCATAGTAATAACAGTTATTTCAACATATGACTTTTCAATGTGAACATATTTTCATCACAACTTGGTATAAATGAGATTCATTTACAAATCAGGATCAGGAATGTAATGTAGTTTTAGTTTATGTATGGTTTATATTTTATACAGTATGTCCGAGGGACACAAATTCATAAAGTAAAGGTCAAGTTTTAGTTTTAGCGAATTTCCCCTATAGGGAAGAAGCTATTACCGTAGGTCTCATGGTAAGACTTAAGCCCGAGACCATGATAACTTTTCATTTTGAGGTCCCCAGATGCCAAAAACACCATTCGTTCAAATTTTTATATATGTATATATATATATATATATATATATATATTTATTTATATATATATGTGTCCGTAAGCACGATAACTCTCGTAAAAAAGGTCCGATCTTAATGAAATTTGGTACAAATATGTAAAGTACCATTTATTTGAACGAGTTCGAAAACCAGATGAATCGCACCATCCGAAGGGGGGTTTTTGGGGGGTTTTGTACCCCAAAAATGTGTTTTTTGGGGTTTTCACAGGTAATTTAAATTTAAATCAAATTTTAATTTATACTACTGAATTCAGCTTAAGAAAACAAACAATTTGGTATTTTGATCATTGCTCTACGTCAATTGGTTACCGAGATATTGAAAGTGCTAAACACAGTACGTTGTCTAATGTTATTCTTATGGAGAAAAAGAAAAATTGTATATCTCGCTTATTTATGAACATAAACTGACGAAATTTGGTATATGGCTTCATCTTGTTATGGTTTATTGTTGTTTGCATAAAAAAACAATTTTTCGCCTATGGTTCCTGTAGCAGCAAACCTAGGTACTCGGTCCCCATGTTATTCTTATGGAAAATACTTAAAATGTTATATATCGCTTATTTATGAATGTATATGGATGAAACTTGGTATGTGACTTCACTAATATGAGTTATATTGATATTTGCATAAAAACCCATTATTTTGTGTGCCTTGTTGCAGCAAACCTGCGTACTCATCCCCAATGTTATTCTTATGGAGGATAATTAATATTTTAAATATCGCTTGTTTGTGAATACATTTCTTATGAATCCTGTTAAGTGTTATAATGTGTTATGTTATATATTCATTGGAAATTCGCTGAGTATGCAGGTTTGCTGCGATGGGGGTATTTCTTGATGTAAGTGATTATTTCAAAAATGTAATGCCTTATCAAAAGTATAAGTGATTTCTACCGAATGTATGAAATCTAAATATTACGTACATAGAGGATACTATAGTAAGTTTGAAGTTTTTTTTCTCACGGCTATGTAAAATATTTCTTCTTTCGTTTTATATATTTTTTAAGTTATGCATCTGAAGACTACACCCAATATTTTCTATGGCAATTCGTATTTTAAATCAAATACAAAACTTTCTATAAGGTGTTAAAAACTACAATTTTTGAACATTTGTTTTTCTGCACATAAGTATGGTGGCTTTCTTATGAATTTCGAAATAAGGAGACCAGGGAAATAAGGAGTGAATAAAACCGTATTAATAGAAAATTCCATAAATAATGTATTGTCAATACAATTTCCAAACCTCGAACAATTTTGATTTTTTAGTAAAAACGGTATGTTTAGGACAATCAACATCTTCATAATTATGTAAATGAAATTTGTAAAGATAAATTATGGACGTTTGGTAGATTGTAGGATGATGGGAGATGGCGCAAATGACTGTTGCTGGCCCATGGGTCTTGGAAAAATATTTATCCTTTTTAAAAAATTTCAAATCAGCCAGAAATAAGGTCATGTTGTCTACATAATAAAATCACGGGGACTGTAGCTCATCCGTTTTGATTTAATTTCCACAATTGATTTTAAGTCTGCTTTGTTTGCGTATTAACATTGTGCATACTCTCATATTGATTTATCATTATTATCTCATCAGTTCAAATATTTGAGGTCACTATAGTAAATGTAGGTTCAACTAACGAATAGAAATTCAAAATAGATAGTTTTGATTTTAAATTTGCATACATTAAGGTGTAGTAAATTGTCATTAATGAGTTCCTTTCACGTTCATTATGTTCATTTCAATAAAATTGTTTTATTGGAATTGGAACATATCAGGGTAACTTATTTTACAATGTTCCCAGGTTGAAGGCCGTGATGGGAGCATTGATATTCAGTTCATAT
This sequence comes from Allygus modestus, assembly GCA_963675035.1. Classification (NCBI taxonomy): domain Eukaryota; kingdom Metazoa; phylum Arthropoda; class Insecta; order Hemiptera; family Cicadellidae; genus Allygus; species Allygus modestus. Next base: position 427,595,046 of record OY776111.1, read on the forward strand.
ACCAGTTACAGGGACGTGTTTGGCCTTCAATGTAAAAAATATCGGTCACATGTCGCTTGACCAGTTATTTTTTTGTCTAGGGATTTTTTGTTCTCACCAAATTCTTTATTTCAAAGAGCTAAAATTAACACAGTAAATCGTCAGCATGACTCACAGTAAAACAAAACTATTAATCCAACACACCAGGGAGTGTGCTTCAAGGGAAGAGACAGGGGTCGAGCTTTACCAGAAAAAGGGCTCATACAAATGTCATTGACATTTTAAGAATTTGTAAAACTAGGTATATTTTTGCAGTTCTACTTATTTGAGCTGTAAAACTTCTCTTATTTGACTCTAAAATTATCCACTTTGTTAATCTTTATGGTTGAGAACAGAAAGCCAAGTTAAAACTAGCCCGTGTTTTTTAAAAAGTTATTTTATAAAATGTTTTACTTTTTTGCACAACTAATTGGTTATTGTATGGTAAACCTTTGATACGTCAAAGGTTGAAATCGGTTCAGAAATAACAAAGGTTGAGGAGTCTTTAAAAAATGCCTCACGAGGTTTAATTACTTATAATAAAATGTCCTTTCAAGGTTAAACTACAAATAAATAAAAGTCCTCTAGAAGTTAAATGACTAATAACCAATCTTCCTATTGGTTATACAGAAATGTCCTCTCAATGTTAAACGACTAATAAAGAATAGTTCTCTCTAGTTTAGGGAAATAACATCTCGATTCGTTTAGAAATAATAAATAATTTAACTAATTGAACTTCTATGAGACACCGTCTAGACTAGTAATTAACATGAATGATACATGATTGTAATCAAGCACGAATGTATTAGCCAACGGCTTTGATGTACGGGATGGCGACGTAGTCAATCTACCATTACTATACGCCCATTATATGCGTCGTCTACATTATACGGCATGCCGTTACCTAAATAACTGTTAATCTTGATTTTTCAAAACATTTTTCATTAACTCAGTAAATGTACAAAATAAATAAATAAATTCTGGAGTAAATAGGTGTTTTTAGTTCTTTGTTTAGGGACCATGTTTAGGGAAATACCACCTCATATTTCAGAGCTTTTATAAATATCTATCTATACTTATTTAATAGGCGAGCAGGTTTTTTGTGACAATCACTCCTACTAAACTACTGAACCGATTTTCATGTTTTTGGTGTCATTGCAAAGAGCCTGACGTGAAGTTGTTCAGGAAACGTTTTGTATAAAGAAATAATTTGTGATTGAGGCCCTGGGGCCCCTTAAAGTTGAGTTTTTTCCCATAAACTTAACATTGGAAAATAACTATAAGTTTTAAGCAATCAGCTAGATAGAGTAAACACAGTTAATCAGCAGGCCATGTTGGCTTTGGAACGGTAACACAATATTTATACGGGAATGTCAGTATAATATTACGTTGTGGTAGCGAGCGAAGCCGCGACAGGCTACTAGTAAGTATAACTACGTCATATTATACTTGACAACTATAACTGACTAAACAATTTAATTTGGAAAATACGTTATTTTATTTAGTATGTAACTAACCTAATACTCAGTGTTCTCTTATTGCGAGTTTCCAATTAAATATTTAACTAAACTTGTGGAAAATAATGGCACAAAAAGCTACCTTACAATCACTTATGAATCTGCTAATTTGAACCAAAGCTCAACCCCTAGTAAAGTAACTAACAGTAAACGTTATCTTGATAAATGATGCTTATCTGGGAGCTAATGCAGCTTGAGCGCCCTGCTATAAATTCATCTCTATTTTAGCCAGTTTAATTAGTTTCACTTCCACTTGAGTATTTATTATTGATGCTATTTATGATTCTGTCTTTGAACTTACTAACAAACTATAAATCATGTCTGATATAGGGATAAATTAAAACATTATTTTCTAAAGATTTATGTGTTTTATTTAAATTACGTTTTTTCATTCCTCTTTCAAAGTTTTTCAACCCATTCAATGTGATGAATATTATATGTTACAACGTAATTTTATGAAAATATTCCCATACATATAAAAAAATACCCCCATCGCAGCAAACCTGTGTACTAAGCGAATCTCCAATGCATGCACATGTTTCTCACTACCACGTAAAGCCACTTACCAAGTTTCATAAAAATACATAAATAAATAAATTATCTATAGCATTTTATTTATTCTCCGTGGGAATAACATTAGGGCTGAGTATGCAGATTTAGGCCTACTGCTACTGGGATAATCAATAAAAAATAAATTTTGTATGCAAATATAATGTGTGCGTAATACCAGTACTACATGAAGCCACATACCAAGTTTCATCAATATACATTCATAAATAATAAAAATCAAACTTTATTTATTCTCCATAAGGTTAACATTGGACATCGTACTGGGTTTAGCAATTTGAATATCTCTGCAACGGTTGGACGTAGGATCACAATTTAAACACCAAAATGATAGTTTTGTAGAGCTGAATTACTTGGTAAAAACAAATGTGAAGGTTACATTAAAATGAACTGAGGAAAAGCCAAAAACGTTATTTCCATAAGATTAACAAGAAAAATTTTATGAGTAAGTTTTTTTTATTTTCTCCGCAACCACTTAACCTAGGTTAATAATTTAGAATACTATTTTATTTGTTTTTTAAGCTCTATAAAATGCTCCAAACCAAAATTGAGGGTTTTACATATTTTAGGGTTAGAAGTGCAAAAAACTGATTTTTGGAAAATTTAAAACCCTCATAAACCCCTCTTCCCATTGACCGATTTTTTGGTTTTTGAACTTAAAGTCATAAATGTCAATCTACACATTTGAGCCAAATTGTATAGAAATCGGACGTTTTTTACTCAAGTTATCGTGTTAACGGTCACACATAAGTCTCAACGGTCTATATATATATATATATATATGTGTGTGTGTGTGTATACATATATATAAATTTGATAGTGTTTTTGGCATCTGGGGACCTCAAAAAAAGTTATCATGGTCTCGGGTTTAAATTAGTAATAGCTTCTTCTCTATAGGGGAAATTTGCTAAATGGGGTCAATGTTAAATTAAAAAGGGGTTCTTGCAAACCTGTAAAATCCTTTTTAACATAATTCAACAAAACGCTGGTGTAGTGGTTAGAGCTCGAATGGTCACCGAGGTACTGAGATTGACCCCACCAATCATCAATCGCCAATCGCCAATCACCAATATTAGCTTTGTGAGAACATCGCTGCCCAGTGGTTCAGAGCCAACTCCATGTCCACCTATCTAGAAAACAAGATTGGATAGGTCTCAGAGGCTAGGAGAATTGTATCTGTGTTAAATGTATCCCTACTCTAACAGTCATATGAAATAGATAACCTTATAATGGGTTATGTGGTGAAAATCTTATACCAGCGGTTGATGTACGGACTGGTAAAACACAAAAAAAGAACCCCTGGGGGGAGTTTAAATAAATGTAGACAGTATAATTTACCAAACCATTTAGAGAAATACCATTTTCGTTATAATTCACCATTAGGTTGACATGTGATTGAAACCCTACGTCCTTATTGGAATGAGTCATCTGCGTAAAGTCCATGTATCAGGTGAGGAGACAGTACACAGGTCAGTACACACTAGATAGTATGTGTGTGGGAATTTACGTTTTTCTATGCACTACTACTACAATCCTTGGAAACAAAGGTAATAAAATAAGAAGTAAGTTAGCAACATTTCGTTATAATCTATACTTTTTTAGTTTTCAAAACTCTGAATACAATAGGAAAGTAAAAATTAAGTGTTTTTTAAAGTTGGCTGAAATCGTTGAGAGGCTTATTACTAAGGTAGATAATATTTGAATACCCCCGTCGCAGCAAACCTGCATACTCAGCGAATTTCCAATGGAGATATAAATGTCTTAATACTACATCAAGCCACTTACCAAGTTTCATAAAAATTAATAAAAATAATTTATGTTCATAATTAAGGGAGACATAGCATTTAATTATTATCCATAAGAATAACATGGGGATGAGTACGCAGGTTTGCTGCTACGGGATCCTTTGGCAAAAAGGTTTTTTGAGCAAATATCAATAGACCACAACCATATGAAGCCATATACCAAGTTACGTCATTATACGTTCATAAATAAGCGAGATATAATTTTTTTCTTTTCCTCCATAAGAATAACATTAGACAACGTACTGTGTTTAGCACTTTCAATATATCGGTAACCAATTGACGTAGAGAAATGATCAAAACACCCAATTGTGTGTTTTTTAAGCTGAATGGAACGGTGAAAACTAAAATTTGAATATTTCAAAAATTGTATGTGAAAAATTCAAAAAACCCATTTGTGAGGTACAAAACCACCCCAAAATACCCCTTCGGGTAGAGCCATCTGGCTGGTTTTCGAACTTAAAGTCATAAATGTTGCTTTACACGTTTATACCAAATTTCATCAAAATCGGATCATTTTTACAAGAGTTATCGTGCTCACGGACACACACACACACACACATATATATATATATATATATATATATATATATATATATCTACAGTTTCGAACGAATGGTTTTTTTGGGGTCTGGGGACCTCAAAACGAAAAGTTATCATGGTCCCGGGCCAAGGTCTCACCATGCCGACTACGGTAATAGCTTCTTCCCTATAGGGGAAATTCGCCAAAAAAATATGTACACATACGGATAAACCGCAAAACAGATTTTAAAATAACAAATAATTAATAAACAAAAACAACCTTGATACACATTCTTTTTTATTACGATAAAACTCAAATTATCGGCTTAAGCCTTCATCAGGAGTACAAATTTCTAAAAACTAAACTATAAACAAAAATAAAAGTAAAACAGATGACTTATTTAACTTATTTAAATGCCTCATATGATTTAGATAGTTAAGTTGTTATCTTTCTACATACATTTTATACCGTAGCAGGGTTTTGTATATAAACAAATGGACATTTACAATTAATGTTTGACAATAAATTAAACCTCATGGATTTAAAGCATTTATCAATAACAAGATAAAAATAAACGGTAGTATGAATAAATAGGATAAATAAAATACGTCTTACGACACTATAAAGTACATTTACACTTATACTGTTCTTACATAGAAGACGGTAAAATATACACAAAATATGGTACAAGGTGATCGATGTCAACCAGTTACACCGGTCATCATCAGGCCCAATCAGGGAATCTCTGATAGTCTTATCTGTCTATCTTGACAGTAGGTAGCGGTAAAATATACACAAAAGATGGTACAAGGCGATCGATTTCAACCAGTTACACCGGTCATCATCAGGCCCAATCAGGGCATCTCTGATAGTCTTATCCGTCTATCTTGACAGTAGGTAGCGGTAAAATATACACAAAATATGGTACAAGGTGATCGATGTCAACCAGTTACAACGGTCATCATCAGGCCCAATCAGGGAATCTCTGATAGTCTTATCCATCTATCTTGACAGTAGGTAGCGGTAAAATATACACAAAAGATGGTACAAGGCGATCGATTTCAACCAGTTACAACGGTCATCATCAGGCCCAATCAGGGAATCTCTGATAGTCTTATCCGTCTATCTTGACAGTAGGTAGCGGTAAAATATACACAAAAGATGGTACAAGGCGATCGATTTCAACAAGTTACACCGGTCATCATCAGGCCCAATCAGGGAATCTCTGATAGTCTTATCCGTCTATCTTGACAGTAGGTAGCGGTAAAATATACACAAAAGATGGTACAAGGCGATCGATTTCAACAAGTTACACCGGTCATCATCAGGCCCAATCAGGGAATCTCTGATAGTCTTATCCGTCTATCATGACAGTAGGTAGCGGTAAAATATACACAAAAGATGGTACAAGGCGATCGATTTCAACCAGTTACAACGGTCATCAGGCCCAATCAGGGAATCTCTGATAGTCTTATCCGTCTATCTTGACAGTAGGTAGCCAGTTTACATACCCCCTTTAGAGAATAACATTCTTGACAATTTTGTGAATGTTCTCTGGCAACAGGCTTTTCTATCGAAGGATGATTAACATCATGCCTGTTAACATGTTAATCATCCTTCGATAGAAAAGCCGGCTGCCATTCATGCAGAGAACCTTCACAAAATGTTCAAGAATGTTATTCTCTAAGGGGTTTATGTAAATTGGCTACTGACTGTCAAGATATACAGATAAGACAACTTGAGCAAGCCCATCAATTAGTCCTCAAATCCAAAACGTCATTTGAACTTAACTTAAGATAACCAACATTTATCATATTGTTTACTATTTATTTATACAGGGTGAGTTTCTACTGACGCCCATAACTTCGCCAGGGGATTCTAATGATAAAAAGGAACAAAAAAGTTCCAGTAAACGCTAGTCCGATTCCTAACCGTTTGGTCATAATTGAGAAATTGATGTTTCTACAAAATATTGGACTTTGTCCCACTATTTACTTTATAAAAATGAAACCGATTAACCTAGCGATTGATATTTAAAATAATTAGAAAGGGCATTAAATTTGCTATAAAACCAAGGTTGCATGTACAAATTACATTTCATACATCGGTTCCTTGCCAAATTGAAATGAAAAATATGCTATAGGCTAAGTTTAAAGACCCTTTTTTGTTACTTTAACCTGGTGCAACGCGATGTCCAACTAGATAAAAAGCTTTCTCCTTTAACAAGCTTTAAATTGATATGCTATTTTAAACTGTTGTAGGCGGGAATGACAGAAAAACTACTATCAACTTAAATAAAAACACGGTTTACGAGTGAGGGTATTCTTATTAATAGTACAATGCAAATGACCACAAAATTGTAATACGGTAACTCAATGTTTACTTTGCATTAACAAATTAATTACAAGCCTTCAGAATGAACAATATTGATTGCTACTTGAGTAAGTTTTCGAAATGACCACCATTTTGTCTGATGCAGATGCGGACACGTTTTCTCTGCTCTCTCACAGTAAATCAGTGAGTAGATTATTATTAGTAGGTTTGTTACCTTGCTAAAACCAAATCAGTAAACAGTGTTTTACTTTAGTTTGGTGGTAGTTTTTCTGTCATTCCCACCTACAACAGTTTAAAATAGCATATCAATATAAAGCTTATTAAATGCGGAAGTTTTTTATCTAGTTGGACATCGCGTTGCACCAGGTTAAAGTAACAAAAAAGGGTCTTTAAACTTAGCCTAAATAATTAATTATAGCATATTTTTCAGTTCAATTTGTCTAGGAACCGATGTATGAAATGAAATTTGTACATGTAACCTTGGTTTTATAGCAAATTTAATGCCCTTTCTAATTATTTTAAATATCAATCGCTAGGTTAACTAGTTTCATTTTATAAAGTAAATAGTAGGACAAAGTCCAATATTTTGCAGAAAAAACAAATTTCTCAATTATGACCAAACGGTTCGGAATCAGACTAGCGTTTACTGGAATTTTTTTGTTCCTTTTTATCATTAGAATCCCCTGGCGAAGTTATGGGCGTCAGTAGAAACTCACCCTGTATTATCACCTAAAAAATTCTTAATGCTATTTATTTTATGCTTAAATGCTTAAATTCTGAAAAGCTTTAAATCTATGAGGTTTAATTTACTGTCAAATTAATTGTAAATGTTCATTTGTTTATATACAAAACCCTGATACGGAATAAAATTTATGTAGATGGATAGCAACTTAATCATCTAAATCATATGTGGCATTTAAATAAGTTAAATAAGTCAACTGTTTTACATTTATTTTTGTTTGTAGTTTAGTTTTTTGTAAGTTGTACTCCTGATGAAGGCTTAAGCCGAAAATTTGAGTTTTATTGTAATGAAAATGATGTGTATCAAGGTTTTTTTTTTGTTAATTATATGTGCCTGTTGGTAACTGGACAAGGATATGTCTATTAAATAACAAATACTAATTACATTTGGGGGTTTATATTTTCTTAGGATTATTTTAAAGCCAAAGCAATTAAATCTTAAGAAGCCTAGAAGCGAAATAAGTAAATACCAGGTGGTTAAGAGTAAGAGACATCCAATTGGAAAAGCCATCGGGTTGCTCAATCCGGAACTTCCGGTCGAACATCTAACGCCTGGAAGGGCTGAACCTTTTTGAAATTTCACAGCTGACTTGACAGCTTTTCAGGTGAACTGTTGCATTTTTTTATAGCACAATAAGCTAGGGAAAACACATGTAAACAGCTAGGACAACATGTATTACAAATTGTATGACTAAATAAATTGGTAAATTGGACATTTGAGTTGTATTACTTGTCACAATATATATTCTAGTTCTAGGCCAAAATAAATTTTCTGTGACTGGAAAAACTTATTCTTTTCTTTTTTTAATCTTTATAATTATAATTTTTATATTCAAAACAATGGTTTAAATAGTCAATTTCATCATATACAACTCCCATTATGTTTGAATGTTATCACTGACTGACAAACCTAATAACACAAACAAACTATATTTGTTGTAAAAAATCAAAAATTGGCAATCAAAAAGAGTAACATTAATTTTTAGGAAAGCTGTTCCTGTATTTTTAATGCAAGGAAGGGGATTCTAGAAGGAAGGATTTTGAAAAATCCTTGAAAGACAATACTAGAATAATTGTAGAAAATTTTAAATTTAAAATTGAGTAGACCAACTGTATGTTTTATAAAAATGTCTTGTCTAGTACAGTAAGGTTTCCTTCAATGGTGCACTTTATACCCCTCAAGTCTCAGCCCCCTTCAGAAGTAATAATTTTAAAGTTTCGGGCTATCATAAGGATTTGTTGCATTTGCTTGTTAATCACTAAAAGAGGAGCATGCTGTACACAGTGTTTATAAAACTAAGCAATTTCCATAATCTTTCCAACATTCTAAACTTGAAACTGAAGTCACGTTTGGTTTTTATAGCTATGTTTACACGGTTTAATGGTAGCTTACGTTTTCAAAATGGATAAAACGTGGTAAATTATACCTTTGGTCAAAACGCTTTAGTACTTTACATATAGTGCACATTATTGGACTTTCTAAAGATATTCTAGGTGGACTTTTCCTTCAGCTCTTTGTGAGTATGCACTCGATGTATGTGAAATCTCTTTTAACCTTAATTTTCACAATAACTTAAGTAGATGATGATATTATTAACATAATGTAAACTACATTAGAGGTTTTTAAAACAACAGTTTATCGATTAAAAATGATTACTTAATTATTAATTATGAAAATTACTTCTATAAAAATAAAAATATCGCAGCACTCATAGGATATCTTTAATTTTTTTTTAGGAATTTTAAATTTTAAATTGGTCATATTGTTTTAAATTATACATTTAATTCAATAAACTTGCGATACAAACAATACTTATAAAGGTTATCTTACCTCCGTCAGTAGTCACAATGGGTCAAACAAAATTATGCTGACATGTTTCGTTGCAAGCGCAACATTATCAAAACTTGCAACTAATCAAAACATTACATTAAAAACTTTCACAACACATAAACAAGAACACCGAAACTAAAAAATTAATAAAAGCATTTCCAATAGCATTATCGGAAATGTTTTGATTTTATTCGTTTTTTCGTTTTGGTGTTCGTGTTTATGTGTTGTGAAAGTTTTTAATGTAATGTTTTGACGAGTTTCAAGTTTTGATAATGTTGCGCTTGCAACGAAACATGTCAGCATAATTTTGTTTGACCCATTGTGACTATTGACGGAAGTAAAATAACATATTTAAGTCTTGACTATAGTCCAGGGCCCTCGACATGAATTTTGGAAAACAATAAATGTATTTGTAGCAACTTTACAATCCAAGCTTTCGAAAAGTAACTATAATCAGTTTTCTAAAATATAAAAACTTTGCTGAAAATTTAAAATTATTGTTTGGATCAGTAACTGGTTTAAACCTCATCAAATCGGTATTTCTACAAGATCAACATTTTTTCGTAAATTACTAAACTAGGATTAAGTTATTTTATTGTGTTATGAGAAGAGCTCACAAAAACCATTAAGAACAACAATGGTTCGCGTTACAAGCAATTTATACAAAGTTAAGCAAGTTACTAAGTTAAGCACTTATACTATAAAAATAGCGAATTATTTCTATTATCATAGGTCTCAGGTTATAAAAAATTCTAGCATTTAAATCAAATATCATAAGAAAAAAATAAACTTATAATATCTGTAAATGTGACTATTAACTTTTTTCAAGCATTTTTAGTTTTTATAGTTTAAACCCTCAGGCACGGACCCTGAAATTCCAGAGTCAATATGGAGGATTTTCTTCTCTAAATCAATAAGCAAAAAATGGATTGTGTCCTTTAAGATTACATAAAAGCAATGAGCTTTCTTGAATGGCTTTCTTCATATGATATACTAAATAACATTATTGAACAATAACATAAGTCTAACTGTTCTTAGGCAACATGATGAATTTACGTGCCATCTTCATCCCAGTCATGCTGGTAGTTCTTCAAATACCCTCAGGGTGGTCTAGGCCCCGGTTCATGCCTAAACTTCCAGTCGAAGCTGAAGAACGGGAATATTCAGAATCATACGAGTCTGAAGAAACCGGAGAAGCAGAAGTATCATGTGACAGTAAAGTGGATAAGGCTGATTGTAAGTGTCACAAGAATAAGTGCAGTATTAAAACTCCAAAGTATTAAACAATATTGGACACTTGACAAAATATGTTATAGACCATAACTAATTAAGTACTGATATGCAAAGTGCTTTAAACTTTAATCTGTTGTTCCTTGCTATTAAATATTTGATTCTTTACGTCCTTGTGTTGATTAAACCTTTAGTAGTAGCAGTAAAACCATAGCTTCACAGTAATTTGTTTATACACTAACATAAAAATTAATAAAGAATAGCTTAAACAGAGAACCACTGAAATATCTGATTATGATAGCTTATTTCTAATATTTACATACAGAGTTAATTTTATAATAAAACTAATATATTACTTGGAAATTTTCCCCACAAGGAAGATTTTGTATGTGGGGGAGAGTTTATCTGAACATATCTGTAAAATACTTTGGTAAAAAACTATAATAATAATAAACGAGTTCGCACGCAGCACGCTGACGTGAGGGAAGTGAATTTCCACATAAAAACTTTTAAAACTCAAAATAAGTGTAAAAACATACATTTGTCCAATTTTTATTGAAATCTGAAAACATTGATTTTTTGGCTGTTTTGATACTCCTGGTTTCATTTACTTGCAAAGCTGGGAATACAATTTTGCGCATTATAAGGTTAGGAGAAGGTCCAGACAGACCTGAAAGTAGGTGTGAGGTTGCTGGGGATGATAAAAGTACACTAACAAAAGAATAACAGGCTTTTCTAGTGTAAAACCCCCATAAAGACAACGTACTGTGTTTAGTCGATACACATTTTCTTTAATAACTCGGTAAATATTTATGCTAGAATGACGAGAGAGGGCTTAAAACTTTCACCTCACTAATTCCCATCTTCTTGGATGCATTGATTTTACATTTGGGGCTTTTATGACCCTTTTTGGGCCCAAAAACTCGAAATTTGAAAGATTAATCCCCAAAAAATGGGTTTAGAGTTTTCCGATTGTTTTGCCCAACGAACTTGTCCAACTGATTACAGAAAGGAACGTCCCTACCAAATTTGAAGTAAATCGGACAAAAATGCGACCGCTAGAGTGCAAACACATATGTCTATATATATATATATATATATATATATGTCTATATGTCTATATATATATGTCTATATATATATATACATATATATATATAATTTTTAACGACCCCCCAAAACGTGTTCAGGGGGTCACGTTAGGAACTTCTATGGTGGTCCCGGGCTTATGTTTCACCGTGCGGGTCATGCTAATAGTTCACTTTCCAAAGGAAATTCACTAATAATAACAGTATCTTTAGTTATAAAATGTACTATAAATGGTGATTCAAGACTAGCCAACCGGCCAATTTCGTCCTATTCTGGGATTGGATTATCGCCTCCGCATCCACATCACTGAAGTCCAGCATGTTAATTAGACGGTTACATGTATGCGAGACCAATGTATGCTGCAGAAAAATGGGCATTATCTAGGGAAAGCTACCTTGCTTTACTCTTAAGTCACAATATAATATGCCCATTTTCTACAACTAAGTTACCTCCATTTGGCAGTATTATGGTTAAGCACCATTATTCTGAGGTGGGTTTATGGCCAGTTTAAGGGGGGGAGGGAGGGCTCCAATCCCAAATGCTTTTGCGCTCCAAAATGCTTCTCGTGTAGGTAAATTCAATATGTAAATCTTGTCCCTCTTCAACGTATTATCTAAACTCATTTATTTATGATAAATTTGCAAGAACTAAAATTCCTAGCGATGATAATGAGGAGAATGTATATAGTAACACATTGAACCTATATAACAAAAATGCTCAAATTTTTGAATTGTATTGAACCATATGATCTCAGAAGAAACAAAAGTCAGAGTGAACACATTGTTTATATGCGAGATGCAGGTAGAACCGTGACAAGCTCTTAGGCTTTACACTTAGAAGCCGCTTTAAAAGGTGACGCTTTTAGCAGGGCGACTCTCCTTCAGTCCCCACTCTCCCTGCATACGACTAAATACTGGGAAATGCGTGGTGGAGAGTGTTTCTAGCTTAGAGTCAGTGCCTTACAAAGTTTAAATGACGTAATTTTACAAAGTTAATTTAGGAAAATAATTGTAAGAGTAAAAATAAAAACTGTAAATATCTTTACATTTTTACAAATCAATTGCTAAACAGTTGTAGCATATTTAAATACATTTTGTACTTTTTGTTTGTTGTTGTATGATTAAATTATTGGAAACTCTGCTCAGTAACAATATTATAATAGGATTAGACAGCTTGCCAAATCTTGCTGAATTTTCTGGGTCCCAGAGAATGTTCCAGATGTTTTAAAATCAGACTAAAACACGAATTGTGAGCAAAGGTAAGGCTGTGTGATTGGTGGACGTCAATTGCTGCATCGGTGAAACGCTGTTTTGTAAGCCATACATAACGCGGGTCTACCTGGTATAAATACTTAATTTCGGAGTTTTTCGGTCTTTTTCAGTTGTGACTTTGTGCAAAGTAGTTCGTCATATTTTTGAGATTCAGTCACCCCAAAAATTGGGTAAATTTTAATTTATATATTTTTTTATTTAATTAGTTGATTTTAATTTGCAAAGTTTAAATTTACTGCATATACAAGTCTTACCTATTCCATTTTACAGGTTTTGTTATTATTTAATTCAAGGGTATTAAAAGTAGATTTATTTTTTATGACTCATGATTGCAGTAAATAATAGCCAAAAAAGATTAAAAAAATTGAGCAGCGCATTAAATGAATAAGTATTCAAGAGATTATTTTATTGCTTATAAGTAGAAGTGTTGCATGAAGAAAGGACGTTATATTTAACTTGATAATTTAAATGGCTATCTAACTTTAAAAACCCAAATTTAAATGGATAAATTCTCATTTCTAACTTGTCATATTCACCAGTCAGCTGAGGCAGTTCACAATTTTTAAAATTAAATTAAGTTCTACCGTTATCAAACAAGAAAGCATAGAATGCTACACAGTTAATAACCATTTAATATGATTGATTTACTTTATATATATTTTAAACTAAATAATATAGAGCTAAATATGAACATCAACAGCAACCGTTAAACTCAATAGCACACCCAAATAACAATAAAAAACAACCAAGCAAATAAATTAAAAAGGAGATCAAAATAATTGTGTATGTAAAATAAAACACATACCTAGTAAAACCAGATGTCCTTTGGCATTTTCTCTTTTCAAACTCAAACGTGTTTTATAATAAATGATGGTCGACCATTTTTGGTGGCTGATATCTTGTAGAGGTTAATATTCAACATATTAAATATATATTTTGAGAGATATTGCACGTTATAAGCTTATTACTTCATCTCTCTCATATCGTTATCAGCATGGAAATGGTCGGAACAGTTTTGTTCACAATGTTTGAACATTGTTATAATCTGTACTGCATAAATATCACGTAGATATTATTTTGTGTAAAACAAGGTATTTCTGTTAACACTGTGTTTTCTAAGCATCTCTTCATTAAGAAATTAGTTATTCCGGATAATATATACCTGTTTTAATGTAAACGTCTTTGCTTGGAGTGCCATAACTATGTAAAATAATAATTTTGAAATACATTTTACCCAATGTAAAATAGGAATTTGAATGTGTTATGTTGACAATCACCCATCAGATATTGAATGTAAATATGTACAATATAAATAATACGTGAAATATACTTTAAAAACATATTTGAAAATCCAATTAACCTACCAATTTACAAATTTACCTGTCGGACGCAAAAATTTAGTTTAATAAGTTAATTTTTACATATACAGGGTCTCCGAAAAAGAATGACGGGATTTCGAACGGCCGTTGCTTGGGGACTATTCAAGATAACTAAACGATTTAAACGTCAAATAGAAGAGAAAAGAACTAAGTTTTTTTTCATACCTTAATATGTTTCGATGTGAGCTCCATTTGTTGCTCTGCATACATCGAAGCGATATTCTCGCTAAGTGTTGTGAAGCATCTCTGGTGTCACAGTTGCGATCGCTTCCGAAATTCGCCCACGCAGATGTGGCAAATCACGAATTTTCTCAGCATAAACAATGTTCTTTAAGTAACCCCACAGAAAAAAGTCCAAAGGGGTCAAATCAGGACTCCTGGGAGGCCAGGGAATAGGCGCACCAGGGGGCGCAGGGGCCTATCCAACCATTTGGAAACTTGTTAAGTGTGTCGCGCACGTAGGGTGATAGGGCCTTTCTTTTTCGTCGAAAAAACAATTAATGGCATAATTTAGATATGCTAGAACAATTTTTGTTTCCTCAAATTGAAGAAATTGAAGAACAAGCCGGTGAACGAGTCATTTTGAGGCAGGACGGCGCCCCGCCTCATTACCTTCGGGAAGTGCGCGACACACTTAAGAACAAGTTTCCAAATGGTTTGATAGGCAGGGGTACGCCTATTCCCTGGCCTCCCAGGAGTCCTGATTTGACCCCTTCGGACATTTTTTTGTGGGGTTACGTAAAGAACATTGTTTATGCTGAGAAAATTCATGATTTGCCACATCTGCGTGGGCGAATTTCGGAAGCGATCGCAACTGTGACACCAGAGATGCTTCACAACACTTGGCGAGAAATCGAATATCGCTTCGATGTATGCAGAGCAACAAATGGAGCTCACATCGAAACATATTAAGGTATGAAAAAAAACTTAATTCTTTTCTCTTCTATTTGAGTTTAAATCGTTTAGTTATCTTGAATAGTCCCCAAGCAACGGCCGTTCGAAATCCCGTCATTCTTTTTCGGAAACCCTGTATATATAATAACCGTAAAGGATAATTTGCTTCACCACAGATTGCAACTTTGCTACGAACATATGTTTATTTACTCCCATGAAAACATAATAAAACTGATGGGAATGTTTATGGCGTAGCCAGGATCTTAAGAACAATAAATTTTATTAGCTAATTTTTATTAGTTGAAGGCTCATAGAGAATTTGTAATAGCCATAAGCACAAAATTAAAAGAGTTTACACCAACAATAAATTAAAATATGTTTATATATCACATTTTATGACAAAATTATCTGTATATTATCTCTAACAGTTGAGACAAAAACCTTTGAAAATCTAGTATTGTATATAATGTGAGGTAATACTCCAGGAAACTATAGTTAAATTTGAATTTAAAATTAAATCCTTAAAAATGCAATTTATAAACCTACATTACAAATATTATTCACATTAGTCGTTTCCATAAGCTAGAAAATAATGTCTACATCCGATCAAAATTGAT
Organism: Allygus modestus; assembly: GCA_963675035.1. Classification (NCBI taxonomy): domain Eukaryota; kingdom Metazoa; phylum Arthropoda; class Insecta; order Hemiptera; family Cicadellidae; genus Allygus; species Allygus modestus. Next base: position 427,610,859 of record OY776111.1, read on the forward strand.
GTTATGAATGAATGAAAGAATGTATTCTAGAAACAAAAATAATAACAAAAACAAAATCGTACAGCACTTATAACTATAAATATATATATATATATATATATATATATATATATATATATATATATATATATATATATATATTTATATTTATATAAATATAAATATTTATATATATATATATACATTCAACATTATTAAAGTAAGTTAATTTTTGTTTATTTTATCTTATTTCACAAAACAAGATCGATAATTACACTTGATTGAATCTCGGCCATTATATCGTAGCAAGTTTCCTTCTAACTTCTGGACCGAAGTTTCGAAAACGTTAATGACTTTATAATTGCCTCTGCTAATTTCTCTTTCACATTTTTGTTTCTCACTGAGATATAAATGTGACATAACATTCGTGAAACATACCTTTCGATTAAATATTCTTATTTTATTATTTGCGCGAATTTAACTGCATACTCTTTCAGCGTCGTATAGTTCTTTTGTTGAACTATTAAAACAATAGATAACAAAATATTATGACATCGGCTTATTATTATTATTATATTTATTATTATTATTATTATTATATTCATACCCACTCATATCTTAAGAGAGTTTAATTTAATCTTCATTTGTTTCTATTTATAGAAACAATTTATTGCCTAGAAGCATAGTTTATATGTTTTGATGTAGTCAAAATATAATTCTACATTTCTAAAAGCACATCATAAATAGTATGTTATAAAATTATATTTTATAAATTGTATAATCGTCTTAATTCACTAAAATTATGAAATGTTTCTTTGAACCATCAAAACAACACAAGACATTCGGTATGAATCTGTTTACTGCCTAATTGCACCAACCCTGAAGTATTTAAACAGTTATTAAACTAAAATGGAACTATCAAGGAAATCAATCTAAACCATGCTATAACAATCCCGATTTAAAAAATTTACATTTTTGGCGCTTCAGGAGTTGGAGATTTCAATGTTACTGTTTTCAAAATAACAGTTACATTAACATACTATCACTATCATAAGAATTTGGATACATTAGACCAGCAAAATACAAAAATGATTGAAATGTACAATCAGATAAATGACACAAGAAAGTACACTCTGTGCGAAGAAAAGTCAATTGTGTGAGAAAATTTATTTGTAGAGCGATTGCTAATAAAAACATTGAAGCAACTGCAAGTCACATAAATTTTTCGGTTAAATTTAATCAATGCCACATGCCAAATCCCAAAAAAACCGTTAAAACTTGATCTAGATTTACAAATAATTAAGCTTAGTGTTTATTATTTTTAAAATGGAATATATAAGAATGTTAAACAGGGATTTCATCTTAGTTTAGTACCTTAACAATTGATTGTTGTAACCAAACCATTATGGTATTTTAATATTTTCTCCTCTACAGTATTATTAGTTGATATAAAGTTTTAAACAGTTGTTCACTTTAATATATTAATTCATATTTTATTCTAATGCATACTGTATACTAATGCATCTTTTACCTCAGTTTGATGTATACAATAAAGTGGATGTTTATTTTCTGAACATAGTAATGAAGGAGGACGTAAGGGCGCTGTCTTAAGAGGTTTAGTTAAATCTTCTTATACAATTTAGATAATGGATACCTTATTAACTCTTTATGATAAAAGTCACATTTTACCAAGTTTGTGGGTCATACAACAACATTTTTTCTCACAAAAATGTTTTTCTGTTGGTAAAAACTTTGTTTTTATAGCAATATCCCTGTTTTGTTATTGTTTTTCAATGTGTTGTAAGTTTGAGTAGTAGTTCAATAAGTAAAGATTTGTTAATTTTGTTACATACCTAATTTATTTATTTCGTTGATCATCAAAATCCTTTGTGACCAACCCACATGCATTTACATATACAAAATATACTTTTAATGTTAAATTTATGATGTTTTTAAATAAACAGCAAGGTTATGAAAAATACCACTATAGTGTACCATAAGCTATTGAATTACAAAATGTTATTCATTAATTCTAAATATTTGCATATTCCTGATCCTGTAAAAATATAACTGTGGCGACTGAATTAAATATTACAGCCTTCTCAGTTTGAATACATTTAATTAAATGAAATTATTAAATATTATTATTATTATGCGTATATTTATGCGCTAAAGCGTGTCCTATATATAGTCATACAGTTTGGCTATTTCGTATTTATAACTGAAAACGATAACCTCAATACCACTGAATTATTTCCTTATTCAATGCCAGATGTTGGTACAGCATAACGGAGGTCAGAAAATTAAACATGGTCAGCAGATGTTTCAGATTTTTTGAAACATCTACAAATGGAAAACTGTTAATGTGTTTCAAGTTTTATTTCGTTTAATATTCACTATTCTTTATCGACTTTCTTATAAGTTCTGTTAAGGTCGTGCAATACTTATGCAATTTGGTAATTTATTATATTAACTTGCATTTTTACATTTTTTACCAAGAAAAGAAAATTGTAGTATTGTTGTATCGTCTTACCCTTAGTTTTAACATTCGTGCATGTGATCCATTGTTATCTGATGATTCTCTTTATACAGAGTACCTTACAAATGCGACATGTTACAAGTTAGAAGGTTATAAGGGACAGTCAAAAGTAGGAAGTTTGAAAGTGTCACAGTTCCAAGGTTACAAGTGACATAGTCACAAATAATGTAATATAATAATACATGTTTACATTATTAGTATATTCTCGCATATATAAACATGTTTTATCCTCAATGGCAATTTTTTTTAATGATTACTAAAATAAATTAAAATAGATATATGATATATGTGTATCTCTACTGATACCTTTCTTACCACTCTCCTCCAAAACCGGATTACTAACAGAATTATGTCATTAATGTTGAGTTAAAACTTACAAAATATATATCAATTTAAATTCTGTGAAACCTCTTTTATTCGTTTCTCGGATCAAATCAGATAATTCTAAAGGAGAATCTTAGTTGAAAGCGGTAATTAGCAAAATTGTTAGAATTAAATCACATTTTAAAGTTGAAGATTTTGTCCTTTAAAATTTTTTTCCCTATCATATAAAGATTTTCTCTAATTTAACTCAACTGCCAGGATAGTCTTCAAAAAATTAAAGCTTAGTTAATATTAAGGCGAGATGGTTTTGTTAATGTATATAAATGTCATAATGTATATAAATGTATATTTAAAAAATTAAAGTATACAAAAATGGGTGAATTTAATGGTATAAATTATAATATTGATGGCAATTTTGATATGTACAATTAAATATTCTTCAACAACTACTATTTTGTTGTTTTGTATTTTGTAAGGTATTTAAAATGGTATAATTGTTTAATAGTGCTTAGTTGTTAAAATACCAATTGGGAAAATGAATTTTGTATAAGATGCATGTTCCTTTTAAGAAGTAACCCAAGGAACATTGCATACGAAATTGCACCTGGAAGTCAGAAAATAATTTCTCGAATCGAAGTTTTTTTTACTTCAAATATATTTACTACGCCTCAAGATCCATAACTTTTTTTGATCAACATTATTTGAACTGATCAACATCTTTTGGCCAAAAACATTTTGGCCAACATTAATCAACTTTAAAATACATAGTTAGGTTAACAACAATTTTAAATTACTCTTTAAAATATCATTAAATATCAGCTTAATGTGAACTAGTTTTTGGTTAGTTAACAGGTTAATCTGATTATACTGAAAAAGTCAATTAAGTTATACTTTAAACTTTATAAAATATAATAAAATAGTTTGGGTGGAGCAGAAACAGTTAGTCTTTTGCAGGGATCGGGAAACCGGACGTAAAGTTTGCTGGAACTTGACTTACTTCATCAGAAACGTTGTCTTTTGTTCGCTGACGTCGCGTCGGGAGACAGATCGAACTGACGGTTTCCTTTGTCTACACTGAGCTTTGTATTTAACTTTGTTATAGAATCAACATTTTAACTGATATAGTTGAGAACTTGGAATGATTAAGTTAACTATACAACGGAGTTAAAGACAAAGCTCGCTGTAGGCAAAACAAACCGAAAGTTCAATACGTTATCCCGAGTCTAGGAATAAAATAATAAAAACCCCGTTGCAGCAAACCTGCGTACTCAGCGAATTTCCAATGCATGCATATGTTTCTCACAACGACGTTAAGCCACTTACCAAGTTTCATAAAAATACATAAATAAATAAGTGATATATAGCATTTTATTTATTCTCCATAAGAATAATATTGGGGCTGGGTACGCAGGTTTGCTGCAAAAAGAAAAATAAGAAATATTTGTTGTGCAATTATAAATATAACTCAACCAGATGAAGCTATATACTAAGTTTTATTAATTTATGTTCATAATTAAGGGAGATATAAAACTTTACTTATTCCCCATAAGAATAACATTAAGGCTGAGTGTGCAGGTTTGCTGCTACTAGGAATCAAAAAAATTTGCTGTGAAAATATCAATATACCAGTACTACGTGAAGCCACATACCAAGTTTCATCAATATACATTCATAAATAATCGAGATATAAGATTGTATTTATTCTCCATAAGGATAACATTGGACAACGTACTGTGTTTAGCACTTTGAATATCTCTGCAACGTTTTGACGTGGAATCACAATTTAAACACAAAAATGATTGTTTCGTAGAGCTGAATTGATTGGTAAAAGCAAATGTAAAGTTTACTTTCAAATGAACTGAGGAAAAGCCAAAAACCTTTTTCCCATAAGATTAACATGGGAGATTTTGTGAGCAGGTTTTTTTGGATTTTCTCGGCAACCAGTTAATAATTTAAAATACTATATTATTTAATTTTTTAAGCTCTATAAAATGCTTAAAACCAAAATTTAGGTGTTTTAAAAACCATTGGGTGAAAAGTGCAAAAAACTGATTTTTGGAAAATTTAAAACCCCCATAAACCCCACTTTCCATGGTTCGATTTTTCTGATTTTCGAACATAAAGTCATAAATGTCACTTTACACATTTGAGCCAAATTTCATCAAAATCGGATGTTTTTTACTCAAGTTATCGTGTTAACGGACACATATATAGATATTCATATAAATTTGAAATATAAATTTGAACGAATAATGTTTTGGCATCTGGGGAGCTCAAAACAAAATGTTATCATGGTCTCGTGCTTAAGTCTTACCATGAAACCTACGGTAATAGATTCTTCCCTATAGGGGAAATTCGCTAAAAATCCAGTTTAATGAAATACTTGGAAACTTGTCAAAAACTTGAGATCAACTCGTTCAACACCAAAATAGATGTTTATTAGACGTTTTAGCACAACTGTTTATGTTGGTATTTGTTTTCAACAGTTTCAGGATATATATGGTAGTCAACAAGCATTAATTAGTAAGGGACGACTGCATTGTAAATTAATAAAACAGTTGCAGAATACGACTACATGGCAAGCAGTGTTCTTTTATACAGATTATATTTTTAAGTAAACAATAACTTTTGGAACTTTGATTGTTTAGAGCTAATCGCTAAAATATAAATATAATCAATAATGGAAAAAATCCGAGGCAGTATGTAAATGTTTTCACACATATCTTTAAATTTCATATTAGCACTTTCAACTCTCGGCTGAAGAGAGCCCAAGCGCCCTAAAGCAGCCACAGTGGGCCAGGGACTTTCCCGCCCACTGGAACCTCACAAAAACAACAACAAGCACTTTCAAAACGGTTGCCTAAAATCGATATTGTTACGATAGTAATTTAAATTGTTTAACTTGTATTAAAATTAGTTTATTTGTCTCATATTTAAATTATAATTAACTATTAATTGTAATAAATTAAAAATCCCGTCACTAATTACTTATCGAAGCTGGTTAAATCGTTTATTGTTTATTGATGGCCATAAGAAACCCTCTACAACGTTTTCGCTACAGTATATACTCACATTAAGACCTCTACATTGACCAAATACAATAGGTTTCAGTAGTAAGGGCCCGCGCTTGGGGTCCAACATTGGTCTTATGGAGAATAGATTAACATGGGGTCTTATGGAGAATAGATTAACATGGACTCTTATGGGAGAAGAGAATAACATGGGCTCTTATGAGGAATGGAATTAGGTGTAATTACTACCCTCTGTCTTTCTTTTGCTACCCTCTGTGGTTAATTATTTATCTTTTTCATCCCCTGTGGTTAATTATATACCATTTTTGGTAATTGTTTCGCGTCCTTCACTTCCTTCTGTGTATCTAACTACAGATCCTGTCTCTCTCAACGTACTGTAGCTGGCGGGTGTAACGTGAACATTTTTAAGTAAACTGATGGGTTGAAATGTTAATTCGTGTCCTTCTGTTGTTAATCATCTAGCCTTCTGTGGTAATTATTTAGCCCTCGTGTCCTTCTGCTGTTAATCATCTAGCATTCTGTGGTAATTATTTGAACTACGTTTCCTTCTACATATTTATTTTTTTAACCCCAGTGCCCTTCTATACATCTAACCTCCACATCCTTCTGCGTATCTAATCTCACTTCCTTCTGCGTATCTAACCACAACATCCGCAACAAGTCTCTGTCAGCAAACTCGTTGTAACCTGTTAAAATACTGCTCTGTAATTGGTAGGGATTAGTCGTCCTGCGCTCTGATTGGTCCAGACGTGGCCCCACCACAATACCTGCTCTCTTGCCGTGCATTTTCTCCCTCTCTTTGCTCTCAGCTTTCATTGCGATCAGACGTGTACCCGTGTTGCTCCGTTAGCTGTGTCTTGCAAAGATAAACTTGAGCGTTTGCCTACCCTATCTTACGTGTAACATAACCTCACTTCCTTGTGTCAAGGGCTGTGTTGTGCTTGTATTTGTTGACTGACAGTAATACCACTTTCTATTCTTGTTCTTTATTAAGTACCTTAGCCATTTTGTTTTACTTGGTAGTCCTGTGTTTATATGTATTGGATAACATAACAGCAAACCTAGTTTCTTGCGTCAAAAGTAGTTTTGTGCGTTGTATTTGATTGTTTGGCTTGGCTAGAGTAGTGTTGTGCTGACTAACATAAACTTATTTCCCAGTAACCTCAGTTTCTTGTGTCGAGAGTAGTGTTTTGCGTTGTATTTAATTGTTTGATTTGTTTAGAGTAGTGTTGTATTGACTAACATAACCTCACACCCAGTAACCTCAGTTTCTTGTTTGATTTGACTGTAGTAGTGTTGTGCGTTGTATGTGCTGAGTAACATAACAGTAATATCACGGTATCATGCACTTGTCTTGTTCATGCCTGACTTGTCTATGTTAAGAGCGTTGTATGACTTGCTAGTGTACAGTAACATCAGAGTTAACTACATGTTTCAAGAGTAGTGTCGTGTGATTTTTAGCGTTATCTGAACTGCTAAAGTAACCTCACTTTTTCTGACCTCACTCTTTACACTCCAACTTTACTGTATTATATTCCGTGCATGGTGTACTTAATTTTATTTCTGTGTTGTGTTTATTGTCTTGGCTAGAGTAGTGTTGTTTTGTGTTTAATTGTTTGATTTGATAGTTTACAGTAAAGAAAGTAAACAAACCCTCACTTCCTTGTGGCTAAAGTAGTGTTGTGTTGACTGACATAACCTTCAGTAACCTTATTTTTTTGCCCTGGTTCTTTTGAACTGTAAATTCACCTCAGTAATCTCACCTTCTATTCTTGTTCTTTAAAACAGTTTTGGTTAGAACAGTTTTTGTATGTGTTGACTAACAGTAACCTCACTTTTCCGAGCCGCTGAGCGAGGAAAGAGTAAGAAGAAAATTTTCCCGCCAAATTTGCGCGCCAAAAAAAAATTGGCGCCAAACCTAACCTCACTTTTCATCCCTCCAGGTAGTGTTGTGTTTTATGTGCTGAGTAACAGTAATCTCACTTTCTATTCTCGTTCTTTTGGTTAGAGTAGTGTTTGAAACCTTCCTTAGAGTTAACTTTTGGTAACTTGTAGTTCTGATTTGACTCACGTAGTGTTGGTGTTTTTCTGACTTGCGTAGTACAGGGGTACCATGCTCTTTTGTAGATCCTCTGTACCTGTTATTTTAGAGAACTTGATCAGTGACTTTAAAGTATCAGTTCTAGACGTAACCGTTCCAATAGTAACAGTTGCCTTCTCTATCTTGTTCATGTTATAGCATTGAAAACTGCTACAAAGTAACGGTTCCAAATGGTTACAGTTCCAACAATGTAACAGTTCCAGCAGTACTCGTTCCAACGGTTCCAACAGTAACCGTTCCAAAAGTAACAGTTCCAGTAGACCAACCAGTGACAAAGTAACAGTTCCGTTCTCTATATAGCTCTTACAACAAGCTCTAGTTCTTCAGTCTGATTTCAGTCGTCACACTGTTCGGAAGTTCTTTTGCACTGCTCTTGCGTAGGTGTTCGTGTTTTAAACCTTCATTGGAGTTAACTTTCGATAACTTGTAGTTCTGGTTTGACTTGCTTAGTGTGTGTGTATGTTAGTGTTTTTCTGACTTGCGTAGTGATACAGGGGTACTGTGCTCCCCTACATACTATATATCTCTTACAACAAGCTCTAGTTCTTCAGTCTGATTTCAGTCGTCACACTGGTCGGACGTTCTTTTGCGCTGCTCTTGCGTAGGTGTTCTCTTGCACAGATTATTATTGATTCTGCGTAATTCAGTTGTATCCGTGTGAGCCTGACTCTGGTCGGTGTGTTTTCTCTTTTAAGCGTTAGCACAGTTTAGCTTGTTTTCAGTATTTAATTGTTTGTTGAAAGATGGACGTTTCTAAAAAGAACCCTCAAAACCCGATAAATTTAATTAGTAAAAATCAAACCTATGTTAAAAAATTCAGACTTTACGGGACTAATATTGTTTTTAAATTTACTAACCCTCCCAATGGTATCTCTGAGTTTGATTGGATTCGTAAGGGTCTTAATCAAATTGTTGAAAAAGCTAAATCTGACGCTGAACCTACCGATTATCTAGGGTTTAAATTACAGTCAATAAATTTAAAAAGTGCTGAACCGGGGTACGTAGATTATAGACCGGTCTCTGAAGTTAGCGGTGATGTACTTTGGCAAGTTTTTGGAGGTATTCTTCAATCAAATTCAGAATCAATTAAATCCACTGATACGTTTAAAGTAGACGTGTCACGAGTTAACGTTCCAGTAGGTTCTGGGAGGGTAAGGCCCGGCCTGTATAATACATTTGATGAGGAATCTAAAGCGAGACGGGGAATAGTTGTAATAAATAACAAAGACAATTTATGTTTGGCTAGAGCGTTGGTAGTAGGCAAAGCGTATGCAAAAAATGATCCTCAGATCTACGCTATTCGAAAAGACAAGGGGAAAAGACAAACTTTCAGAGCTAATAAGCTCATAGCAAAAGCCCGTGTAGAAATGCCGGAGGAAGGCGCCGGTATCCCCGAACTTGAAAAATTCCAGTCCCATCTTAAAAAATACAAAATTACCGTCTACAACTATGACAGAAAAGGCCGTGATGTCTATTTTGAGGGTCGGGTTGAAAATCCTAAATTTAAAATAAACCTTCTGTTTCACAATGGTCATTATAATGTAATTACAAACTTAACTGCAGCGTTTGTTTGTAATTTCTTTTGTGAAGCCTGCCATGTCCCTTACGAACACAAAGCTAGACACAGATGCTCAAACAGATGCTTGTCCTGCCATACTATCTCCCCACCCTGTAAACTAGAACACGGAGGCATTACATGCCGTTTTTGCTGTCGTTTCTTCAAAAACGAGCGGTGTTTAATAGCCCATCAAGGGCAAGTTTGTAAAACTATAAAGTTCTGCCGCGACTGTAACAAAATGATTTATCCAAAAAAACGTAAGACAGCTCACGTATGCGGAGAAGTTTATTGTAAACCCTGTGAAGCGTTCAAAGACCCAGCGCATCAGTGTTTCATGAGGGTAGATAGGAGAACTCCGAAAAACCGTGATTTTTTGTTTATTTTCTTTGACTTGGAGACTCGCCAAGACGAGTCTCTCCCCTCTGACCCTGAACAAAAAGTACATCAAGTTAACTTGTGTGTCTCACAACAGTACTGTTTTAAATGTATTAATGGGGGTGAGTGTGAAACTTGCTCGGAACGGCAAAGGGTATTTGAAAAAGAACCGGTAAAGCAGTTTATGGACTATGTAATGCAAGTTCGAAAAAAATTTAAAGATGTTTGTGTAATTGCCCACAACGGACAAGGTTTTGATTTCCAATTCATACTACAATATATTATGGAAGAAACTAAATTTACCCCAAAAATAACGCCTCGGGGAACTAAAGCTATTTTGATGGAAATTGACAACGTCAGATTCATTGACTCCCTAAGCTATTTCCCCATGGCCCTCTCTGCGCTCCCTAAAGCCTTTGACCTGCCTCCCGAGAAAAAGAAGGGCTACTTCCCGCATCTTTTCAATACATTGGCAAACCAAAATTATGTAGGCCCTATGCCCGACAAAAAATACTATTGCCCCGAATCCATGTTCGAGAAACCACACGAGGCCTTTGAAGAATGGTACGAGGAACGAGTCGCTGAAGACTACGTGTTTGATTTTAAAAAGGAAATCTTGGAGTACTGTATTTCAGACGTAGAAATCCTAGCTCAAGCGTGTATTAAATTTAGAGCCTTGCTTCTTCAAGAGTGTAACGTAGATCCTTTCCTCGAGGCTATCACAATAGCCAGCGCGTGTAACCTGGCCTTCCGCCGTAACTTCTTAAAAGAAAATACTATTGGACTTATACCAAAATCAGGGTACCGACTTGCAGACAATCAGTCAGCCGTTGCTTTACAGTGGCTAACATGGGAGGAGGAGAAACGTGGAGTAAAGATTCAACATGCGGGCCGGGGTAAAGAAGTAAAGATTAACGGGCTAAAAGTAGATGGGTTTGACGGGGAAAACATCTATGAGTTTCACGGGTGTTACTGGCACGGCTGCCCGAAATGTTATCAATTCAGCAGAGAAGAACCTCTGCCGGAGGATCCTTCAGACAGTTTGCATCTCCGTTACGAGAGAACCAAGTCCAAAATGGCAAGATTTAATAGCTATGAGGTTGTAGAGATGTGGGAGTGTGAGTTTAAAGGTTTGAAGAAAGATAAAAAATTAAATCACCTGAACCAACTATCCATTCTAAACACACTTCCACTTAATCCTAGAGATTCCTTCTTTGGAGGCAGGACGGGTAATACTAAAACGTATTGTAAATGTGAAGGGGGAGAAACAATTCAATACGTTGATGTCTGTTCCCTCTACCCGTATGTAAATAAATATTGTAAGTATCCCGTGGGTCACCCTACTGTTTACGTTGGAAATGAGTGCCGAGAGAGAGGTCTTGAAGTAGAGGGCTTGTTAAAATGTAAGATTCTACCTCCTTACAACTTGTATCATCCCGTACTCCCCGCAAAAATGAATAATAAATTGATGTTTGTGTTGTGTAGAACCTGCGGGGAAACTCAAAACCAAGGGGAATGTTTTCATGATAGTGAGGAAAGGGCGATGGTAGGGACATGGACTATGGATGAAATTAGAAAAGCTGTAGAGAAAGGATACGTTGTGCTTGATATGTATGAGTTGTGGGAGTATGAAGTCGCTACATACGAGAAAGGGGGACTTTTTACCGATTTTATTAATAAATTCTTGAAAGTAAAGCAGGAAGCTTCAGGGTATCCCGCTTGGTGTAAAACAGAGGAGGATAAAGAAAAGTACGTTTCTGATTTCTTTGAGCGCGAGGGTATTCAACTGGACACGGGCAAAATTGCTAAAAACGGGGGTTTGAGATCGGTAGCCAAACTCATGCTAAACAGTTTTTGGGGCAAGTTTGGTCAACGCGAAAACATGACAAAAACTGCAATCGTGAGAGACTCTAAAGAATTGTTCAATTCGTTAACTCAACCAGGAACAAAAGTAAAGTTTGTTGAGATAATTAACCAGGAGGTTTTATTAGTTAATTGGCAGAATGTTGATGAAGCTAGTGAGCCTCTAAAAACTGTAAATGTTGTAATTGCGGCCTACACTACAGCTCATGCGAGACTTAAACTGTATGAACACTTGGAGGCTTTGGGCGGTCAAGTCTTGTATTATGATACAGATTCGTGTATTTATTTATACCGGGAAGGACTGTACAGGGTCCCTACGGGAGATTACCTCGGTGAAATGACCGATGAATTGGCAGGTGACTACGGGCCCGGCTCTTATATCGTAGAGTTTATTTCTGGGGGGCCTAAAACTTACGCATACCTTGTCTGGTCAACCAACAAACAGAAACTAGAATCTGTGTGTAAAATCAAGGGCCTCACCCTCAATTTAAAAACCTCCGAAACGCTAAATTTTGAACAATTGAAAAAGATGGTCCTTAGTGAAGCTGCTGAAATTTTAGAAATTGAAGAAAACAGAATCAGGAGAACAAAGAGACGGGAAGTCGTTACAGTAAGCGAAGTTAAAAAGTTTAAAATTACAGGACCCAAGAGAAAATTTAATGATGATCACGATACCTTGCCTTTCGGCTTTAAAAAACTAAGAGTTGCTTAACGGAGCTGTCACTCACACGGGTACTGTGTGCATATACCTCTAAACATCAGCTCTATCAAATCATTCTGTTCTGAGACGCGGTAGTGAACGGACGTGCCTGTACTGTTACTGTTTGTCTCTTCCTGTAGAATGTCTGCTGAAAATAATACACCCACTATTCAAGCGGTGTTTTTAAAGTTTATATCTAAAAGAAAGTTAAATGAAAATTCAAAATTTCGCATTACATGCTCAGAGTATGAGTTCTTTCTTACTGGGCCAATAAATGCATGGGAATGGCCTTTGATGTTCTCGGAGTATATAGTAGATAAAATAACGGAGGACTCCTCATCAAACACCTACATTGGAGTAGCAATAAAGTACGGTGATGTTTCGGGAAATATACCGTTTCTGCCTTTAGGGAATTTAACACCGTCAGTTTTTGATGATCACTTTGAAGAAATATTTTGTAACGTTGAGAAACTATCTGGTGTTTTACGTCTTGAAGTAACACTTGTCTCAATTCCATGTTGCTACCTTCGATAAAGGTAGCACCTTTCCCTACGGAGCAGCGTTACTCTTGTATATACCACTTGTCACTAGTACAGTTACATCATTCTGCTCCAAGTCGCGGTACTGATCAGACGTTCTTTTGCGCTTCTTTTTCCTGTACTATTGAGTAAATTGTGACATGGCTGCTAAATACTATACATTCAATAACAAACCCGTATTGGTTCTGTTTGATAATGAAGGAAAGCCATGGTTTAAAGCTAAAGACGTAGCTACTGCTCTAAAGCATGTTAATTGCTGGAGTGCAGTTCGGAAACATGTAGATGACAGTGATAAATTAACTGTTGGAAGTTTTTCTGACGCCCAAAAACAAGGCGTTGGGCCTATTGAGAAAACAACGGTTTTCATAAATGAAGCCGGATTATGTTCTTTGATGTTAAAATCAACTACTCCTGAGGCAAGACTGTTAGTAAGAAGTCTGTTGCCGGAGAAGTTTTACCTTACTTACACAAATATGAAGGATGAAAGTTAACTTTAAATGTAAATTTTCTTTAAAGTCACAAGTTCCCACTGTGTGTGTGTGTGTGTGTGTGTGTGTGTGTGAATGAAGGTCCCTGGCGTGGGTGACGAAAAGCCCCGTAAACCTGAATTAAGGTCACTGGCGCGGGTGACAAAAAGCCCCGTAAACCTGAATGTGTGATGAAGGGCTTAGTAGATTGAGGCGTCGGGCTAACACCCCGGCTACTCCTTCGAACAACCCGGTGTGAATGAAGGGTCTTGTACACTGAGGCGCCTGGCTAACAACCAGGCTACTCCTTGGAACGGTCCGTACGGTGGGACTTGTAAGAATAAAAATGAAAACTGCGCCTTGATATCCGCGAAGTACTACGCTCAAAAAATATTTTCGAGTGGGGTCTAATAAAAAAAAGACCCGGCAGTCGCTCACCCATCAGGCAGGGCTAAACCCTTTGTAAGTCCAGGGGTGTGGGGAGGTTGGCGTAAAAAACCGTGAAACCGTTTGTTGTAATCCTCCGACTGTCAGGGAAAACCGGATGGAAAGGCGCAACAAAAAAAAGATAAAAATAAAAACCAAATAAAAAGTATAAAAGCAAAAAAACAAAAAAAAATAAAAAGGAGGTAGCATTTTGTTATGGAGTGGCTGCCACTGTGAGAGGCGATGGTTGGGGCCTCTCACCCCAGAGGTTAGGCCTCCAGGGGAAGCTCTGGGTAACCAAAAAGAACGCGCCGACGCTCCTACGGCCTAGCCTAAAAGCTTACCGTGGTGTGGAAACGTGAGCGTTCAAAATTATTTCACTGGGGTTAGAAGTGTTTAACCGATAAATTTTAAAAAGATCCCCGTTAAAGTGAGATGTAACCCATTATAATGTAGCTTCAGCGGAGGCAGGAGTAAATGACCGGAAAAATTTAAGAAGTTTCGGCCAATTTATGGCACTGCCCCCTTAAAAACACCTTCAAGCTGAATTTGAGGTATTTGACGGAGAAGTTACAGCGTAAAAATACGACAGATCCGCCGTTTTACAGGACTTAAATGCAAATAACCAATCAAGTTTAAATACTCGGAGCTAAATACTGTATAATTTCTGTCCTTCTAAAGAATGCATTTTATGCTTGTTGTCTTTTAATATGCACCCATGGTGTGTAATTTTTTGCCAACTCTCTGATATTGGTGTTGGTTACAATCCTTTTACTAGTATATTCAGTAAAATTACATATTGATTCAGTTTGTTACAGAGTTTTACAAGCAATCAACTACAACAAAAAGACAACTCTGTATTTTTTTTGACTTTACAAAATACCCTACTGTCACCAGCCTCTTCTGCATTAGTTTTAATTCTTAAACAGTGGGTCCTGAGGGTCCAACACTTAGAATCATGATAATTGAGTTGGGACCCATTTTGGGTCCCAACTACTTCCGGTGTAGGGTTATCAAAGGGATTCGTTCCCACTTGGAGTGGGGGTATAGTTTTATTGTCTGTCCATTTCTGCTAGTTTTTACAAGCCTCTTCTCTCCTTTTAGTTAATATAACCTTGAGATTTCTAAACAGTTCAATACATGTAAAGTTTCCCAAAGTAATTCTTAAGTAACACTTAATTTACAGGCATACACAACAGCTACAATTATTCAATCATGAAGCTAAAACCCAGTTAATATACTAACAATCTAATAAAAGACAGAGACATGACCCAAAATAACAGCTAAAATACACCATAAAAACAGCTAAAATACACAAAAAACAGCTAAAATGCACAAAAAACAGCTAAAATACACAAAAAACAGGTAAAATACACGAAAAACAGGTAAAATACACAAAAAACAGCTAAAATACACAAAAAAAAACAGCTAAAATACACAAAAAACAGCTAAAATACACAAAAAACAGCTAAAATACACAAAAAACCGCTACAAATAGCCAGAGAGCCATTTTAGCAAGGGTGAAGTATTGACCCCCTTTACCTTCACCTTAAAGAATCAGTCAAAGAATAGTTTATTTTGTGTTGGTTTCTCACCAGTTTTCTTGTAGTTTGTGTCAATCACATGTATTTTACATTATCATGATTTAAGAGTGGCTGAGGTATATGATAATGTAGAGAAAACCATACCGGAAGTGGGGGTGAACGTTTTGTTCACCCCTTTGAACTATCAATCCCAAATAGTTTAAATCAATGAACCATGGCTTTACTATATTTAACATAAAAAAAGAAGCAAACACCCTGAAAAAAACTATTACAACAGAGCTTGTAGTCTGTCCAATTTTGTGATGTTTTTTCTTTACATGGTTTAAATTGTAGCGTGGGTTAATAAGTAGCGAACTGCATTTCAATTGTCCCAAAAACTCTCAATATATTTAATTTTAAAGTATAGCTCCTTCAATTGTTTTGATACTTTCCCACAGTACAGAGTTTAAGTTTTGGTAAATCTTAGCGGAGGTTAACAGGTACCTATATACCGAGTTTCATTAGAATCGGCCAAGCCATTCTCAATACATTAAATTTTAAAGTTTTACACCCTCCATCATCCCTTAAACAACCCTTTTCTACCCTCCAACAAAATTTAAAGTTAGAGGATGTTAGCAAGTATCCACATGTCAAGTTTCAATTATATCGTTCCACCCGTTCTTAAGATATTGATTTTTAAAGTATAGCTCCTTCAATTATTTTGGTACTACCTGCAGTACAGAGTTTAGGTTTTTTTAATATGTAGCGGAGGTTAACAGGTACATACATGCCAAGTTTCGTGAAAATCGGCCAAGCCGTTCTTGAGATATTTAATTTTGAAAATTTGCCCCTTCATTTTTTGGAATGCAACCCACAACATTTTGGTTAAGACTTTTCATATGGGTAGATACCCCCCTGGAGTGCCTACACTACGTAGTAGGCAGTTTTCTGGGGTCAAAATGACCCTAGGACTTACCGTTTTCGAGATATTAGCGATTTTTAAGAAAATCTGACTCAAGAAAGAGAAGAAAAAGAAGAAAAAAGAGAGAAGTAGTGGCGCGGAGTGGTGAGGGTGAGAGGGGAAGGTGAGGGGAGTGACAGTAACAGAACACACAAGATAAATAAAACAGTGGATGGGTGAGGGGGAGAGGGGAGGGGAAGGTGAGGGGTGAGAAGAAGAAGAACACGCAAGTGCTAACAGAAGTGATCAGTAGGAGTCCCGAGAGATGGGTCCTAACATGGGGTCTTATGGGCTTAAAATCTGGCTTCTGATTGGTCTAATTAGGTCACGTGATTCAAGATGGCGGCGCCCATGGTGGCGTTCCCGCCAAATTTTCCCGCCAAATTTGCGCGCCAAAAAAAATTGGCGCCAAACATAACCTCACTTTTCTTCCCGCCAGATTACCTAACCTCACTTTTCTTCCCGCCAGATTCTCGTTACGTCAAAGACGGGTAAACCAAAGACCAAAGAAAATAAAGTCATTGATTTATGAATAATGGTGCCATTACGGCACGCTCATGGACAGTTAAGTAAGAAAGTCAGACATTTATAATACAACGGACTGCAAAAAATATATATGTTGACAACTTAAGAAAAAAAGCAACTGTTGCCAACTCACATCACGCTAACGTGACCATGTATGACCATGGACACTTACATTTACTTCAAAAACTATTCCCATGTTAGGACCCACTCCCTGCGAACCCTACTGATCACTTCTGTTAGCACTTGCGTGTTCTTCTTCTTCTCACCCCTCACCTTCCCCTCCCCTCTCCCCCTCACCCATCCACTGTTTTATTTATCTTGTGTGTTCTGTTACTGTCACTCCCCTCACCTTCCCCTCTCACCCTCACCACTCCGCGCCACTACTTCTCTCTTTTTTCTTCTTTTTCTTCTCTTTCTTGAGTCAGATTTTCTTAAAAATCGCTAATATCTCGAAAACGGTAAGTCCTAGGGTCATTTTGACCCCAGAAAACTGCCTACTACGTAGTGTAGGCACTCCAGGGGGGTATCTACCCATATGAAAAGTCTTAACCAAAATGTTGTGGGTTGCATTCCAAAAAATGAAGGGGCAAATTTTCAAAATTAAATATCTCAAGAACGGCTTGGCCGATTTTCACGAAACTTGGCATGTATGTACCTGTTAACCTCCGCTACATATTAAAAAAACCTAAACTCTGTACTGCAGGTAGTACCAAAATAATTGAAGGAGCTATACTTTAAAAATCAATATCTTAAGAACGGGTGGAACGATATAATTGAAACTTGACATGTGGATACTTGCTAACATCCTCTAACTTTAAATTTTGTTGGAGGGTAGAAAAGGGTTGTTTAAGGGATGATGGAGGGTGTAAAACTTTAAAATTTAATGTATTGAGAATGGCTTGGCCGATTCTAATGAAACTCGGTATATAGGTACCTGTTAACCTCCGCTAAGATTTACCAAAACTTAAACTCTGTACTGTGGGAAAGTATCAAAACAATTGAAGGAGCTATACTTTAAAATTAAATATATTGAGAGTTTTTGGGACAATTGAAATGCAGTTCGCTACTTATTAACCCACGCTACAATTTAAACCATGTAAAGAAAAAACATCACAAAATTGGACAGACTACAAGCTCTGTTGTAATAGTTTTTTTCAGGGTGTTTGCTTCTTTTTTTATGTTAAATATAGTAAAGCCATGGTTCATTGATTTAAACTATTTGGGATTGATAGTTCAAAGGGGTGAACAAAACGTTCACCCCCACTTCCGGTATGGTTTTCTCTACATTATCATATACCTCAGCCACTCTTAAATCATGATAATGTAAAATACATGTGATTGACACAAACTACAAGAAAACTGGTGAGAAACCAACACAAAATAAACTATTCTTTGACTGATTCTTTAAGGTGAAGGTAAAGGGGGTCAATACTTCACCCTTGCTAAAATGGCTCTCTGGCTATTTGTAGCGGTTTTTTGTGTATTTTAGCTGTTTTTTGTGTATTTTAGCTGTTTTTTGTGTATTTTAGCTGTTTTTTTTTGTGTATTTTAGCTGTTTTTTGTGTATTTTACCTGTTTTTCGTGTATTTTACCTGTTTTTTGTGTATTTTAGCTGTTTTTTGTGCATTTTAGCTGTTTTTTGTGTATTTTAGCTGTTTTTATGGTGTATTTTAGCTGTTATTTTGGGTCATGTCTCTGTCTTTTATTAGATTGTTAGTATATTAACTGGGTTTTAGCTTCATGATTGAATAATTGTAGCTGTTGTGTATGCCTGTAAATTAAGTGTTACTTAAGAATTACTTTGGGAAACTTTACATGTATTGAACTGTTTAGAAATCTCAAGGTTATATTAACTAAAAGGAGAGAAGAGGCTTGTAAAAACTAGCAGAAATGGACAGACAATAAAACTATACCCCCACTCCAAGTGGGAACGAATCCCTTTGATAACCCTACACCGGAAGTAGTTGGGACCCAAAATGGGTCCCAACTCAATTATCATGATTCTAAGTGTTGGACCCTCAGGACCCACTGTTTAAGAATTAAAACTAATGCAGAAGAGGCTGGTGACAGTAGGGTATTTTGTAAAGTCAAAAAAAATACAGAGTTGTCTTTTTGTTGTAGTTGATTGCTTGTAAAACTCTGTAACAAACTGAATCAATATGTAATTTTACTGAATATACTAGTAAAAGGATTGTAACCAACACCAATATCAGAGAGTTGGCAAAAAATTACACACCATGGGTGCATATTAAAAGACAACAAGCATAAAATGCATTCTTTAGAAGGACAGAAATTATACAGTATTTAGCTCCGAGTATTTAAACTTGATTGGTTATTTGCATTTAAGTCCTGTAAAACGGCGGATCTGTCGTATTTTTACGCTGTAACTTCTCCGTCAAATACCTCAAATTCAGCTTGAAGGTGTTTTTAAGGGGGCAGTGCCATAAATTGGCCGAAACTTCTTAAATTTTTCCGGTCATTTACTCCTGCCTCCGCTGAAGCTACATTATAATGGGTTACATCTCACTTTAACGGGGATCTTTTTAAAATTTATCGGTTAAACACTTCTAACCCCAGTGAAATAATTTTGAACGCTCACGTTTCCACACCACGGTAAGCTTTTAGGCTAGGCCGTAGGAGCGTCGGCGCGTTCTTTTTGGTTACCCAGAGCTTCCCCTGGAGGCCTAACCTCTGGGGTGAGAGGCCCCAACCATCGCCTCTCACAGTGGCAGCCACTCCATAACAAAATGCTACCTCCTTTTTATTTTTTTTTGTTTTTTTGCTTTTATACTTTTTATTTGGTTTTTATTTTTATCTTTTTTTTGTTGCGCCTTTCCATCCGGTTTTCCCTGACAGTCGGAGGATTACAACAAACGGTTTCACGGTTTTTTACGCCAACCTCCCCACACCCCTGGACTTACAAAGGGTTTAGCCCTGCCTGATGGGTGAGCGACTGCCGGGTCTTTTTTTTATTAGACCCCACTCGAAAATATTTTTTGAGCGTAGTACTTCGCGGATATCAAGGCGCAGTTTTCATTTTTATTCTTACAAGTCCCACCGTACGGACCGTTCCAAGGAGTAGCCTGGTTGTTAGCCAGGCGCCTCAGTGTACAAGACCCTTCATTCACACCGGGTTGTTCGAAGGAGTAGCCGGGGTGTTAGCCCGACGCCTCAATCTACTAAGCCCTTCATCACACATTCAGGTTTACGGGGCTTTTTGTCACCCGCGCCAGTGACCTTAATTCAGGTTTACGGGGCTTTTCGTCACCCACGCCAGGGACCTTCATTCACACACACACACACACACACACACACACAGTGGGAACTTGTGACTTTAAAGAAAATTTACATTTAAAGTTAACTTTCATCCTTCATATTTGTGTAAGTAAGGTAAAACTTCTCCGGCAACAGACTTCTTACTAACAGTCTTGCCTCAGGAGTAGTTGATTTTAACATCAAAGAACATAATCCGGCTTCATTTATGAAAACCGTTGTTTTCTCAATAGGCCCAACGCCTTGTTTTTGGGCGTCAGAAAAACTTCCAACAGTTAATTTATCACTGTCATCTACATGTTTCCGAACTGCACTCCAGCAATTAACATGCTTTAGAGCAGTAGCTACGTCTTTAGCTTTAAACCATGGCTTTCCTTCATTATCAAACAGAACCAATACGGGTTTGTTATTGAATGTATAGTATTTAGCAGCCATGTCACAATTTACTCAATAGTACAGGAAAAAGAAGCGCAAAAGAACGTCTGATCAGTACCGCGACTTGGAGCAGAATGATGTAACTGTACTAGTGACAAGTGGTATATACAAGAGTAACGCTGCTCCGTAGGGAAAGGTGCTACCTTTATCGAAGGTAGCAACATGGAATTGAGACAAGTGTTACTTCAAGACGTAAAACACCAGATAGTTTCTCAACGTTACAAAATATTTCTTCAAAGTGATCATCAAAAACTGACGGTGTTAAATTCCCTAAAGGCAGAAACGGTATATTTCCCGAAACATCACCGTACTTTATTGCTACTCCAATGTAGGTGTTTGATGAGGAGTCCTCCGTTATTTTATCTACTATATACTCCGAGAACATCAAAGGCCATTCCCATGCATTTATTGGCCCAGTAAGAAAGAACTCATACTCTGAGCATGTAATGCGAAATTTTGAATTTTCATTTAACTTTCTTTTAGATATAAACTTTAAAAACACCGCTTGAATAGTGGGTGTATTATTTTCAGCAGACATTCTACAGGAAGAGACAAACAGTAACAGTACAGGCACGTCCGTTCACTACCGCGTCTCAGAACAGAATGATTTGATAGAGCTGATGTTTAGAGGTATATGCACACAGTACCCGTGTGAGTGACAGCTCCGTTAAGCAACTCTTAGTTTTTTAAAGCCGAAAGGCAAGGTATCGTGATCATCATTAAATTTTCTCTTGGGTCCTGTAATTTTAAACTTTTTAACTTCGCTTACTGTAACGACTTCCCGTCTCTTTGTTCTCCTGATTCTGTTTTCTTCAATTTCTAAAATTTCAGCAGCTTCACTAAGGACCATCTTTTTCAATTGTTCAAAATTTAGCGTTTCGGAGGTTTTTAAATTGAGGGTGAGGCCCTTGATTTTACACACAGATTCTAGTTTCTGTTTGTTGGTTGACCAGACAAGGTATGCGTAAGTTTTAGGCCCCCCAGAAATAAACTCTACGATATAAGAGCCGGGCCCGTAGTCACCTGCCAATTCATCGGTCATTTCACCGAGGTAATCTCCCGTAGGGACCCTGTACAGTCCTTCCCGGTATAAATAAATACACGAATCTGTATCATAATACAAGACTTGACCGCCCAAAGCCTCCAAGTGTTCATACAGTTTAAGTCTCGCATGAGCTGTAGTGTAGGCCGCAATTACAACATTTACAGTTTTTAGAGGCTCACTAGCTTCATCAACATTCTGCCAATTAACTAATAAAACCTCCTGGTTAATTATCTCAACAAACTTTACTTTTGTTCCTGGTTGAGTTAACGAATTGAACAATTCTTTAGAGTCTCTCACGATTGCAGTTTTTGTCATGTTTTCGCGTTGACCAAACTTGCCCCAAAAACTGTTTAGCATGAGTTTGGCTACCGATCTCAAACCCCCGTTTTTAGCAATTTTGCCCGTGTCCAGTTGAATACCCTCGCGCTCAAAGAAATCAGAAACATACTTTTCTTTATCCTCCTCTGTTTTACACCAAGCGGGATACCCTGAAGCTTCCTGCTTTACTTTCAAGAATTTATTAATAAAATCGGTAAAAAGTCCCCCTTTCTCGTATGTAGCGACTTCATACTCCCACAACTCATACATATCAAGCACAACGTATCCTTTCTCTACAGCTTTTCTAATTTCATCCATAGTCCATGTCCCTACCATCGCCCTTTCCTCACTATCATGAAAACATTCCCCTTGGTTTTGAGTTTCCCCGCAGGTTCTACACAACACAAACATCAATTTATTATTCATTTTTGCGGGGAGTACGGGATGATACAAGTTGTAAGGAGGTAGAATCTTACATTTTAACAAGCCCTCTACTTCAAGACCTCTCTCTCGGCACTCATTTCCAACGTAAACAGTAGGGTGACCCACGGGATACTTACAATATTTATTTACATACGGGTAGAGGGAACAGACATCAACGTATTGAATTGTTTCTCCCCCTTCACATTTACAATACGTTTTAGTATTACCCGTCCTGCCTCCAAAGAAGGAATCTCTAGGATTAAGTGGAAGTGTGTTTAGAATGGATAGTTGGTTCAGGTGATTTAATTTTTTATCTTTCTTCAAACCTTTAAACTCACACTCCCACATCTCTACAACCTCATAGCTATTAAATCTTGCCATTTTGGACTTGGTTCTCTCGTAACGGAGATGCAAACTGTCTGAAGGATCCTCCGGCAGAGGTTCTTCTCTGCTGAATTGATAACATTTCGGGCAGCCGTGCCAGTAACACCCGTGAAACTCATAGATGTTTTCCCCGTCAAACCCATCTACTTTTAGCCCGTTAATCTTTACTTCTTTACCCCGGCCCGCATGTTGAATCTTTACTCCACGTTTCTCCTCCTCCCATGTTAGCCACTGTAAAGCAACGGCTGACTGATTGTCTGCAAGTCGGTACCCTGATTTTGGTATAAGTCCAATAGTATTTTCTTTTAAGAAGTTACGGCGGAAGGCCAGGTTACACGCGCTGGCTATTGTGATAGCCTCGAGGAAAGGATCTACGTTACACTCTTGAAGAAGCAAGGCTCTAAATTTAATACACGCTTGAGCTAGGATTTCTACGTCTGAAATACAGTACTCCAAGATTTCCTTTTTAAAATCAAACACGTAGTCTTCAGCGACTCGTTCCTCGTACCATTCTTCAAAGGCCTCGTGTGGTTTCTCGAACATGGATTCGGGGCAATAGTATTTTTTGTCGGGCATAGGGCCTACATAATTTTGGTTTGCCAATGTATTGAAAAGATGCGGGAAGTAGCCCTTCTTTTTCTCGGGAGGCAGGTCAAAGGCTTTAGGGAGCGCAGAGAGGGCCATGGGGAAATAGCTTAGGGAGTCAATGAATCTGACGTTGTCAATTTCCATCAAAATAGCTTTAGTTCCCCGAGGCGTTATTTTTGGGGTAAATTTAGTTTCTTCCATAATATATTGTAGTATGAATTGGAAATCAAAACCTTGTCCGTTGTGGGCAATTACACAAACATCTTTAAATTTTTGTCGAACTTGCATTACATAGTCCATAAACTGCTTTACCGGTTCTTTTTCAAATACCCTTTGCCGTTCCGAGCAAGTTTCACACTCACCCCCATTAATACATTTAAAACAGTACTGTTGTGAGACACACAAGTTAACTTGATGTACTTTTTGTTCAGGGTCAGAGGGGAGAGACTCGTCTTGGCGAGTCTCCAAGTCAAAGAAAATAAACAAAAAATCACGGTTTTTCGGAGTTCTCCTATCTACCCTCATGAAACACTGATGCGCTGGGTCTTTGAACGCTTCACAGGGTTTACAATAAACTTCTCCGCATACGTGAGCTGTCTTACGTTTTTTTGGATAAATCATTTTGTTACAGTCGCGGCAGAACTTTATAGTTTTACAAACTTGCCCTTGATGGGCTATTAAACACCGCTCGTTTTTGAAGAAACGACAGCAAAAACGGCATGTAATGCCTCCGTGTTCTAGTTTACAGGGTGGGGAGATAGTATGGCAGGACAAGCATCTGTTTGAGCATCTGTGTCTAGCTTTGTGTTCGTAAGGGACATGGCAGGCTTCACAAAAGAAATTACAAACAAACGCTGCAGTTAAGTTTGTAATTACATTATAATGACCATTGTGAAACAGAAGGTTTATTTTAAATTTAGGATTTTCAACCCGACCCTCAAAATAGACATCACGGCCTTTTCTGTCATAGTTGTAGACGGTAATTTTGTATTTTTTAAGATGGGACTGGAATTTTTCAAGTTCGGGGATACCGGCGCCTTCCTCCGGCATTTCTACACGGGCTTTTGCTATGAGCTTATTAGCTCTGAAAGTTTGTCTTTTCCCCTTGTCTTTTCGAATAGCGTAGATCTGAGGATCATTTTTTGCATACGCTTTGCCTACTACCAACGCTCTAGCCAAACATAAATTGTCTTTGTTATTTATTACAACTATTCCCCGTCTCGCTTTAGATTCCTCATCAAATGTATTATACAGGCCGGGCCTTACCCTCCCAGAACCTACTGGAACGTTAACTCGTGACACGTCTACTTTAAACGTATCAGTGGATTTAATTGATTCTGAATTTGATTGAAGAATACCTCCAAAAACTTGCCAAAGTACATCACCGCTAACTTCAGAGACCGGTCTATAATCTACGTACCCCGGTTCAGCACTTTTTAAATTTATTGACTGTAATTTAAACCCTAGATAATCGGTAGGTTCAGCGTCAGATTTAGCTTTTTCAACAATTTGATTAAGACCCTTACGAATCCAATCAAACTCAGAGATACCATTGGGAGGGTTAGTAAATTTAAAAACAATATTAGTCCCGTAAAGTCTGAATTTTTTAACATAGGTTTGATTTTTACTAATTAAATTTATCGGGTTTTGAGGGTTCTTTTTAGAAACGTCCATCTTTCAACAAACAATTAAATACTGAAAACAAGCTAAACTGTGCTAACGCTTAAAAGAGAAAACACACCGACCAGAGTCAGGCTCACACGGATACAACTGAATTACGCAGAATCAATAATAATCTGTGCAAGAGAACACCTACGCAAGAGCAGCGCAAAAGAACGTCCGACCAGTGTGACGACTGAAATCAGACTGAAGAACTAGAGCTTGTTGTAAGAGATATATAGTATGTAGGGGAGCACAGTACCCCTGTATCACTACGCAAGTCAGAAAAACACTAACATACACACACACTAAGCAAGTCAAACCAGAACTACAAGTTATCGAAAGTTAACTCCAATGAAGGTTTAAAACACGAACACCTACGCAAGAGCAGTGCAAAAGAACTTCCGAACAGTGTGACGACTGAAATCAGACTGAAGAACTAGAGCTTGTTGTAAGAGCTATATAGAGAACGGAACTGTTACTTTGTCACTGGTTGGTCTACTGGAACTGTTACTTTTGGAACGGTTACTGTTGGAACCGTTGGAACGAGTACTGCTGGAACTGTTACATTGTTGGAACTGTAACCATTTGGAACCGTTACTTTGTAGCAGTTTTCAATGCTATAACATGAACAAGATAGAGAAGGCAACTGTTACTATTGGAACGGTTACGTCTAGAACTGATACTTTAAAGTCACTGATCAAGTTCTCTAAAATAACAGGTACAGAGGATCTACAAAAGAGCATGGTACCCCTGTACTACGCAAGTCAGAAAAACACCAACACTACGTGAGTCAAATCAGAACTACAAGTTACCAAAAGTTAACTCTAAGGAAGGTTTCAAACACTACTCTAACCAAAAGAACGAGAATAGAAAGTGAGATTACTGTTACTCAGCACATAAAACACAACACTACCTGGAGGGATGAAAAGTGAGGTTAGGTTTGGCGCCAATTTTTTTTTGGCGCGCAAATTTGGCGGGAAAATTTTCTTCTTACTCTTTCCTCGCTCAGCGGCTCGGAAAAGTGAGGTTACTGTTAGTCAACACATACAAAAACTGTTCTAACCAAAACTGTTTTAAAGAACAAGAATAGAAGGTGAGATTACTGAGGTGAATTTACAGTTCAAAAGAACCAGGGCAAAAAAATAAGGTTACTGAAGGTTATGTCAGTCAACACAACACTACTTTAGCCACAAGGAAGTGAGGGTTTGTTTACTTTCTTTACTGTAAACTATCAAATCAAACAATTAAACACAAAACAACACTACTCTAGCCAAGACAATAAACACAACACAGAAATAAAATTAAGTACACCATGCACGGAATATAATACAGTAAAGTTGGAGTGTAAAGAGTGAGGTCAGAAAAAGTGAGGTTACTTTAGCAGTTCAGATAACGCTAAAAATCACACGACACTACTCTTGAAACATGTAGTTAACTCTGATGTTACTGTACACTAGCAAGTCATACAACGCTCTTAACATAGACAAGTCAGGCATGAACAAGACAAGTGCATGATACCGTGATATTACTGTTATGTTACTCAGCACATACAACGCACAACACTACTACAGTCAAATCAAACAAGAAACTGAGGTTACTGGGTGTGAGGTTATGTTAGTCAATACAACACTACTCTAAACAAATCAAACAATTAAATACAACGCAAAACACTACTCTCGACACAAGAAACTGAGGTTACTGGGAAATAAGTTTATGTTAGTCAGCACAACACTACTCTAGCCAAGCCAAACAATCAAATACAACGCACAAAACTACTTTTGACGCAAGAAACTAGGTTTGCTGTTATGTTATCCAATACATATAAACACAGGACTACCAAGTAAAACAAAATGGCTAAGGTACTTAATAAAGAACAAGAATAGAAAGTGGTATTACTGTCAGTCAACAAATACAAGCACAACACAGCCCTTGACACAAGGAAGTGAGGTTATGTTACACGTAAGATAGGGTAGGCAAACGCTCAAGTTTATCTTTGCAAGACACAGCTAACGGAGCAACACGGGTACACGTCTGATCGCAATGAAAGCTGAGAGCAAAGAGAGGGAGAAAATGCACGGCAAGAGAGCAGGTATTGTGGTGGGGCCACGTCTGGACCAATCAGAGCGCAGGACGACTAATCCCTACCAATTACAGAGCAGTATTTTAACAGGTTACAACGAGTTTGCTGACAGAGACTTGTTGCGGATGTTGTGGTTAGATACGCAGAAGGAAGTGAGATTAGATACGCAGAAGGATGTGGAGGTTAGATGTATAGAAGGGCACTGGGGTTAAAAAAATAAATATGTAGAAGGAAACGTAGTTCAAATAATTACCACAGAATGCTAGATGATTAACAGCAGAAGGACACGAGGGCTAAATAATTACCACAGAAGGCTAGATGATTAACAACAGAAGGACACGAATTAACATTTCAACCCATCAGTTTACTTAAAAATGTTCACGTTACACCCGCCAGCTACAGTACGTTGAGAGAGACAGGATCTGTAGTTAGATACACAGAAGGAAGTGAAGGACGCGAAACAATTACCAAAAATGGTATATAATTAACCACAGGGGATGAAAAAGATAAATAATTAACCACAGAGGGTAGCAAAAGAAAGACAGAGGGTAGTAATTACACCTAATTCCATTCCTCATAAGAGCCCATGTTATTCTCTTCTCCCATAAGAGTCCATGTTAATCTATTCTCCATAAGACCCCATGTTAATCTATTCTCCATAAGACCAATGTTGGACCCCAAGCGCGGGCCCTTACTACTGGTTTCTTTGTTCTCCCTACACTAATGAAAAACACAGCTCCAGTTTCACGCCTAAATGTAGCCTTAAAAGGTGAAGCTGTTAGCTTGATGAGCGCTCAAGCTGTTGCAGCTTTGGCTGAGACTTCATGGTACTCAGGTGACGTGGTATCAAAGTGTTGGTCATTTGCTTTAATTTTTTTAAGAAATAATATGAAATTTGAATACATTGAAAATATTTGTTTACTTTCGTGTACTAATAAAACGAACCAATAATGACTTTGCGGATTGTGACTTTGGTCTTTTTTTATTAGAGTGCTACAAACGGAAATAGTTACTAATCTATTAAAAGCGTAAAGCAGGGTTTTGTCGCTTGAGAGAAATCTGTTACCACGCGACGCGTTACGAGTCAGTTAGATTGGTCAAAAGCAACAATCAAACACCTATTAATTAACTGTCAGCGAGTAGTAAGTAAAGCGCGGCCAGCGAAAAAGACTTTTTCGTCATACTGAATCAAAAACAGCTGTTTTCATCACATGCGTTGAGATGCTAAAGTTGTTTTTTCTATTCTTCGATAAAAAATCATTGTTTTGATGATCTTTTTCGTCCTAGGACATATAAACATCAGTTAATGACACCTTTTCCTTGAGGTCATCATCAAGTTAAATATAAATTGAATGAATTATTCAACATGTGAACAATGAAAAACTTGTGTATTAGGTGTTTTTGTAGAGTTGCAAGATCAAGAAGGAAGCAAACTTTATAAGGTAAACAAATTTTAGTTTTTGTGGCAGTGTTATCAACACTAATAATAATAATAATAATAATAATAATGTTATTAATATTTAATATTAATAATATAATTTTTTAGTATAACAAAAACATAGTTCATTTCTAGGACCAAATGTGGCTTTTCGATCCGCGCTCATTTCCGACCTCGGCTGTTGAACTTGCTTTGACTTGAGGATTAGTATGACTAAAAGAAAAAAAAACTTAAAATAAAAAACATGGTGTATTATCTGCTTTTAGCGAATGATTAATTTAAAGTACTTATACCATTTCTGGACTGTTTGTCTCTATAGAACTAATAATTTAACTAGAGTGAAAGTATATATCGCAATTTTTACGGTCTGAAACCCCGTACACACAAATAAACATGTCGTTTCTGGTCAATTTGTTTGTTGTATGAATACATGGAATTAAATTAAAGTATTTCTAAAACTCCAAGGCACAATCTTGAACTACTACGCAATCTTAATAAATAGGTAAAAAATACCTATTTTTGATTTTAAGTACAATACTTTATTTAGAATCTATAAACTACATAATTTTTAATTTATTTATCTACGAATATTTCATACAGATTCATTTTTATGGCTTGTGATTCAAGATTTTGTAAGCCGAATGTCGCAAGTGGACGAGGGAGAGATATTGTGCCCTAAGGGCTTTCAGTGTATGAAAAAGGGTCAGAATAAACGACGCAAATACTGATGTGACTGATATACTACATTGACTCGCATAGAGACAAGCTGTGTCGTTCTAGCTAACTAGTATTAACTAGTATTTCTGTTAGTGGTCGCGCACATATATTTTAGATTTTGTTATATTTAATGATAACTGGAACAACAATAGCATTGCTCGGTTTTATACAATTAATACTACTCGTGAAATGGTGATGTTACATATTTGTTATGCCTTTGCATTTAAACAGGTTGTGGTTTTTGACATCGTTATAATTATTAATTAAATTTAAAGTTAGGATCGCGAAACCTTTTTTTATAAAGCCGCTCTCACCGCATTTATTATTTAATAATGGTAATACAATAGGGTTTTGCCTTGGGAAGTATACATATTACAGATTTGCTGGAAAATAGCCTACTGGATTTTCTTTTAAAGGAGTCAGTGGTAGAAGGTCTGTAACGTTTGAAAAGTTGCATAACAAGCATTGGAGTGATGCATTTTGACAATAATGCATTGAAGGGCGCAGCTCTGAAAATCTTGTCATCCCATTTCCTACCCCATTTCATACCTACCCAGGACTGCACCCTCGAGATACGATATGCTTTCTCTTTTCTACTTCACAAATGCAAAATAATACGCCAAAAAGTTGACAAATAAGCTGAAACCAACACACTTTTAATAAAACGCGTCGTATTTCTGAGGATTTTCTTGTCTTCAATTTTTATTTTTATTTGTTATCATTGGCTTAACAACAAATAAATATTCAACAATTACAACTGTTATTCAGATTGTTAGTGTCTTAGCAGCTAATTACTGTAATGATACTAGTTGTGTACAATTTAAGGATCATTTTATTTTTCTACTCCAACCGTCTTGTCTAAAGCATAAGCTAGAATAAAGCTTCTAGTAAAGAAACTAAAGAGTAAAACTTTTAAAACGTGATATTAGTATAAATACATCATCAACTACATAATTATTAATCAGGTACATCTGCTGCTGTAGTAGCAATACTAACACGATATTAACCCTTTCCTCCAAGAAGAATCTCATTATCGTTGACGTTGCCTAAACAATTCTGGAAATAAGTTTGAGCCTCTCGCAACTTCAATATTAAAGCAATCTTTGGCAGAGATTGCTTTTAATCTTTAATGAAGCATTACCTAGGAGTTGTGAAATTTTCTTTACAACATTATCTTTAACTTGTATTCATTGTAAAGCCCCCAGAATCGTTGAACATAAAAAGGTAAAAATAAAAACTGTACGTACCTTATAACTTTTATTCTGTTCTTAGAAAGTGCCTACTATAGAATCGGGAACTGCATACCATAATCATATTTCACTCAGTATAATGTAATTTATATTAAAATTAAAATAATATTTTCATTGATGATTTTATAACATGAAACGCAAAAAAACATATAAACGTAGTAGGTTGGGGGCCGATAATGTGCCCATATATTTGTTTGGATAAGCACAAATTTCAGACCACAACCTACTACGGTTATATTTGTTTGGTGTGTAATTTTATAAATTCGTCAATTTTAATACTTGTTTTCTTTATTAGTGAATTTCCTTTGGAAAGTGAACTATTAGCATGACCCGCACGGTAAAACTTAAGCCCGGGACCACCATGTCGTTCAAAATTTGTGTATATATATATATATATATATATATATATATATATAGATATATATAGAGAGAGAGACATATATATATATATATATATATATATATATATATATGTGTGTGTGTGTGTGTGTGTTTGCACTTCAGCGGTCGCAATCTTTGTCTGATTTACTTCAAATTTGGCAGGGACGTTCCTTTCTGTAATCAGTTGGACAAGTTTGTTGGGCAAAACAATCGGAAAACTCTAAACCCCTTTTTTGGGGGATTAATCTTTCAAATTTCGAGTTTTTGGGCCCAAAAAGGGTCATAAAAGCCCCAAATGTAAAATCATTGCATGTAAAAAGATGGTAATTAGTGAGGCAAAAGTTTTAAGCCCTCTCTCGTCATTCTAGCATAAATATTTACCGAGTTATTAAAGAAAATGTGTATCGACTAAACACAGTACGTTGTCTTATGGGGGTTTGACACTATAAAAACCTGTGATTCCTTTGTTAGAGTACTTTTATCATCCCCAGCAACCTCACGCCTACTTTCAAGCCTCTCTGGACCTTCTCCTAACCTTATAATGCGCAAAATTGTATTCCCAGCTTTGCAAGTAGGAGTATCAGAACAGCCAACAAATCAATGTTTTCAGATTTCAATAAAAATTGGACAGATATATGTTTTTACACTTATTTTGAGTTTTAAAAGTTTTTATGTGGAAATTCATTCCCCTCACGTCAGCGTGCTGCGTGCGAACTCGTTTTAATCTCGATTACATCATAGTGAGTGAAACATGATTATGGGAATTAATTCCTGAAATTAGAATAGTTACTTAGGCACTTATTGAGTTACTTACTTACTTAGTTACTTACTGAGAACCGAAGACGGATAATAAATTACGCAATCGTTTTTAAGTTATTATTTTAAAAATCCAGTATATCAGATTCATGTTTTTTTGCTGCAATTTTAAGTTTATAAATATACTCGATTACGAAAAAATACAAGCGCACAGTTTTGTTGGGAGTCAAGTCGAAAAGGTTCAGCAATCAAAGCAAAAGATGAATACAGCCCTACCTTTCTGATTCCACTTCGACGGTTGCTTACAATCAGTTAAACATAACAACAATTTTTAATACCAAAAAAAATTATCATATCAAATGTTCTTACATATAAGTGTATAACGGTAAGCTTGCTTTCAAGATGCGTGGAGGAGGAAAATCATTACTCCGCATGCTCAAACCAGGCGTCTAACTGTGAAAGGATCCGTAACTTTCACCCGGGGAAAACTGTTGTTTACTGACTGCAATATGAGACTAATATTTTGAACTACTTCAAATAATGAGCATATGCTTATGCGATCATAAGGTCAAATAAAATTAATGTCTATCGAATAATATTTGAGTTTTTAAGGTGTGGACTGGAGCCCTGATGAAATTTTGGAAAACCATATCTTGGAGAGCATCTAACATAAAGAGGAATATGCATGTAAAATTTCAATTTTCTAGGGTTTATTTTTTATCGAGATGTTTTGATCAGTTGGTTATTTTACTTTATTTAAATATTTCGGGTGTCTATTCATATATATTTACTATCTAGCGTAAGGCTTAGAATAAAGATACAACTCTTTCGATAAAGAGGGGAAGTATATAAAAGAAATGTTTTGACACAGGTGGAAACAGAACGCATAAGATGGAAAATTGATTCGGACAAGTAAATATGCAGAACTCAGCACCTGCGACCCAACCCTCGAGCTAAGGGATGATCCACTTCTAACTGAAGAGATATTGATGCATATCAGAAAAATGGAATATATTTATGGAAATAGTTTTGTACATTAGGGAAACTTGTGTAAACAATTCATATCGTTCACGTACGAACATTTAAGAGAATAATAAATTTCTTTTTAATATAGTGAATAAAAGTGTATTTTTTGAAAATAGGTGCATAGTAACTATAATATGATAGTAAATACCAAATCGGAGATACCAGTGTAATTAAATTAATTTATTATAGAAATTGTTCGAAAAAGGGAATACGGAGTATATAATATATTTTACCTCTGTTTAAATTTATTTGCAATTTTACCCGACAGCAGCCGAAAATATGTTTATTTCAATTTTAATTTAATGCCAATTTAATTATTTATTTTTAAAAAAATGTTTCTTTTTACTGCTTTGTTGATTGTTTACAAAATATCCTGACGTGTTAAAACCATTCTTTAGTTACTTGACATTTCTAAAAATTTACCATATTTTTTAAACTGCCTGGTTTAATAAAGACGAACCACGAAGGCTGGGACTGTGGGGGCAATATTTGCTTCGCTAATGAGGACCAAAGATGGGTAACCGCCGAACTGCCAACTGTGCCTGGAACTGTCACAGTGCTTCAACCTCCTCCCCCTTACAACATTGTAAGCGTTGGATGAAAATAAATAGAAAGATAATTTATTCGAGCGTACAATAAAACTTCATCCACGTATCAACAACACGTCAAACGTTTTAATAACTTTATCATTGATAAAAGTAAGGATTATGTATAGGGAAACTCATTCACTTGTCTTATTCTTTGAACTTTGAACTGCTTCAATTCACATTTAAGATCAAATGGGTAATCAAAAAAGAGTAAGAGTATAATTTTAATGATCACGAAACAAATGCATATGATATTAAAATTGTTCTCTTGTTCTGTGGTAATAGTTTTGAACATGTATTTCTATGGAGTCTATTTGTAAATATGAAACTAAAACCCAAGTTTTGATAACATTGGTTAGTAAATAAAAAACGTATTATAATTTATTAATCCTGTCTAAGAATAAAATTGTAGAATGAATAGAGTAATAGTTAAAGTCACTAATTTATCAATTTTATATATTACAATTTTAATTTAATAAAGTGTGATGGTTTTAGAAAATCTAAAATAAAACTGTTTTTAGAAGCTTTCACCATATAACCTTTTTACTTTAAGAAAGTGAGTACTTCCATTTTTTAGGGGTATGTGGCAATTTAAACCAACAAATTTTGAGTATATACGTCATATACTCAATACTCTGTATACTCTGTATATTCAATGATTTTAGTTAAATTCATTAAAAGTTTTTTTTTAACTGTCTAATTTTTGATGGTTTTTGGGGATTGTGACTCTTAAAAATCTAAATTCTAAAATGAACCAAACAAGTGGATAAACCGTGATTCAGTATCCACATACCAAAGTCCGTCAAAATTAGTCCATTGGTGTGTGGTCTCTAAGAATCTCTACACATCCAGACAAACACAAATACAGCTGACCGAAATACATCACCGCGAAACCACACTTTTGGGTTCAGAGAGCACCAAAGCTGTAATCTCAACAGATAATTCTAGGTTTTATTATTTGACGAAAATATTACTTTCTCCAAATGTAAACACATGTACTTATGTACGTAGATTACTTATAATTAAGTCAGTGTTGGGGAGAGCCCGGTTAGGGAGAAAATGTAACTGGGATAAATTTGTTCCGCTGGACAATAGGGAATACTTAATTACAGGTTATGGCAATAAAAGGATAAATAGCCTTATATTATAATTCAAAGGTACAGTTAAAAAAATTAATTGTTTTTCTTAAAAAAATAAAAACTCATTTTACCGTTTTATAGGTTAACGGGCTTTGGAGATTAAGCAGAGTTATCTCCTTACAGAGAACACCCTGCCTAACATTTCAACCCGTTTACCAATTCTTTATAAAGTGTTTTTACTACCTAAATATATAGGCATTAGAACGTCATTATGGTTCAAAATTGCCTTTGCAACATTTAACAATTTAAATATTTAAGCACAATTGTTTTCTTCAACTAAGGATATTGATACATTCCTACGTTATATAAATTACCAGTATTACCAAGTTTGAATTTTAAAATATAACCGTGTGATTTTTCCCCTCAGACCTAGTTTACCTTTAACGTTTTTTGGACGTTTTGTAAAAACAAAATGGTCTAAGCCCTAAGAACCTTAATGATGCTTGTAGTTTTTGGGGAGGAACTGTGAAAGAATAAGATATTTCTGCTAACGATTGCTTTATTTGAAACTTTCTGATTATTTTATTAACATTACGACTAATAATTTAAAAATCAACGTTATTACAGTTCATTATTAAAACAAAGTTGTATTGTATAACAGTGTGAATAAAAAGAGATTTCGTAATCCCATCGTGGATCCAACTTGGTATTAGTTTGAAAATGTTTGCCAACATTAGAGCACAGAGAAACAATTAACCAGATTACTCTGTGGTTAGAGTAAATAAACATAACCGTTATCCTTGTATCTTAAGACTAGTGTATTGTTTCTTGGATTTATTATTGTCAACTTTTGGCATGGATTTTTTTGCCAGTATATTTGTTAAGAAGTGAACTTCACTGTTAGTTACGACAACTATGTCTTGGTGTCCTAAAATCAAATTGGTTTAATTTTTTAATTCATTAAAAACTTTGTTTACACAAAATGTATTTACTTCAACTTAAGATCCAAACCTAAGATTCCATTTTCTAGAACGGTAATCGGAGTAAATTGAATTTTATAGAAGTATTTTAAGAAATTCAGTAAAATCTCTCTTCTTAAAAGGGTGTATTGAACCCTTTGTAAATTAATTCCCTTTTATTTTAAAACGAGACTTGTTATTAAAAAATATTCATACTGTTACTGGTTTTGTTAGAGCAAAGCCTGTGCAAGGCTTCTCCTACAAAATAAGTCTTGTAACAATACAAGGTAATAGTTGTAGTTAATACTTTTTAAAGTAGTTATGATCAGGATACAGTAAACTACGTCTCACAACACTACTTAATATGTTTACACTGTAGATTATTTAAATACAATACGATATCCCACACGTACAATACGGTATCCCACACGATGGTACAAGGCTTTCTAACTTGATCAGTCGCACCGGTCACCATCAGGCTCAATCAGAGAGTAACATCATCAAAAAATTACGACCAAAGCGTTAGTAAAATTAGTCCTCTTTTTTTACTTAGATCACATTAAATATTTCAGTAAGAGTGCCATTGAAAAAATATAACGCATGAAAACCTTTTCGAAAAGTTACCGAGGACCATTTTTATATTTTTGTGTACA
The DNA here is from genome assembly GCA_963675035.1 of Allygus modestus. Classification (NCBI taxonomy): domain Eukaryota; kingdom Metazoa; phylum Arthropoda; class Insecta; order Hemiptera; family Cicadellidae; genus Allygus; species Allygus modestus. Next base: position 427,646,825 of record OY776111.1, read on the forward strand.
TTTACAGTTTTATAATGACAATGAGAAACAATAATTATTAGTTCTGTATTATCAACACTTTTTAAATTTACGTAGAAATAGCTGCTTAAATAATTATATTAGTATTTTTTACCTATTCTTAGTTATTATTTGAATATACTCCATGATATGAGTCTTGTATTTATCAGACTTGCTTGCCTGATAATATTGTAATCTTTCAAGGACGACACCCGAGCTCACTGTGAACAATACAACTTGCAAACCATTTTATAATAATTTACGCCCTGAGTGTAACATCAGTTATTCTGCAAGCGGCCCTTTACAAAGCACTATCTAGAGACCCAGAACATTAAATTATAGTTATGACCATTGTGCTTCTCTTTCCTTATCTTTCTCTCTATTTCTCATTTGTTTTCTCGCCCAGTCTAGTATTTTATACTTGCTGGCAAAGAACTTGTATGCAATAATTTAACTTACGTTTTCACTCGCTAAATATGTCCGAAAATGAAGTCTAGAAATCGAAAATTGTTGCCCTTGTTTATAGTATTTTCCATTTGTACATTTTCAAATTGTAAGCATTTTAAATTAATACGGTTAGCCAGCTATGAAGTTACATTTACAGACGAATTGTTGGATAAATTTAAGACACTCCTCTATGACACTTACATACCAAAAATATACAAACTGGATTGATTGAGTAGTTTTTGGAAACATTTTTTATATTGTCTTTTAAGAGACCAACCACTTTTTGTGGGTAGTTAAACCCCAGGCGAGTCTGGCTGCGACCTTGTACGGATGCGGGTGCAGTATCCGGCAATGAAACTGCTAGACCCGTGCGACCGCAACTACATTGTGTTATTGGTTCTAGGTCATTTACAAACCCATGACGTAAAATTCCATGTGAAAATGCCTTTCCATTACATATTGTACTCCTATCAATTAAAATAAACTAAGTACATTGTAAAATGTTCTTCACCAATAAAATAAAAATAAATTAAAATAACATTAAAAAGCCAACTATTTTGTTGTAAAATTTAAATTTAAGATGCATATAGGTAGAATTATAATAGGTAAAAATCGTTCTCGCTTTTTTTTTGTTTACGATTCCTCTAATGACCTTGTAACAAAGACCTCAGCTATCTCACTATGACCCCGTATAAATCACTTGGACGGTTTTTCTTCTTCACTTTTTATACTGAATGGCTATAACAATAAAACATTTCAATTTATTTTACGAACAACAACTAAAAGTATAATATTTATACAACGTTTATACGATGAAATTTGTACATATTTACTCTGTAAGTGTTGTAACTAGAACTGAAAATCAAGTTCAATAATTGGGTGAGCAATCAATTAAACACAATTTAAACATGGTTTTGTCTAATTGTTTATTCTAACTAATGTATTTGGAAGGACGAATCAGCCTTTGTCAGGCAAGTGAATTTGATCAATAGTTTTTATATGTGAACGTAGCCAATATCCCAAAAAATTAAATTGACTCAAAGAGTAATTCGTTCACATTGCCAATTACAACTTCATCCAAGGGGCCAATTACAACTTTATCCAAAGGAGCCAATTGCGCCCTGCCATTCATCAAGTTCGTTAACCGTATTCTGTATTTTTTCAAGTTCGGCAAGATATGATTTTTATGAGTTTTATCAGCACAGATGTTATGGTTTATTAAAAATACTCAGCATTAAGAGGATGTAAAAGTTTAGTTTAAATGTAATGTTATGAACGATACAGTGGCTTGATAATAACAGTAGATGCATTGAGGTTCTGAATAATGAGTTTCAGTACTATTGTTTAGTCGCAATATATTTACTTGCTGAAGATAATTTACAACTATGACATAGACTAATGTATAGCTTATATGAATCTGTCTGAAATATAAATCAATCATCTTAAACGTTACCTTTGAAAAATAGTGACTCAAAAATGATTTCGTCATACTGCTTCAAAAACAACTGTTTTTGACAGATGCGTTGAGATTCAAAAGTTCTTCTTTTTAGTCTTTGGATAATAACATATGTTTTGATGATCATTATCGTACTAGTACTAAAAAGATCATTGTTGATACTTTTGATTCGAGGTCGTCATAAATCGATTAAAATTCATTCGATTATTAATAATCGAAACCTTCATTGTTATTATCGAAACATTCATTGCTGTTTTGTTAATGTTTGTTTTGAAGAACAACCGATTAATTCAAACCACAATGATTGGTTTGAAGTGATCGACTCAACAACCGATAGATATGAATGAACCGAAGTTATGCTTGTGCAACAGCTGATTGTTTCAAGAGACAAGCTGAAAGAAACATTTGAGGTTATGAAGACACGGTACGTAAATTTTACTTTCGTTTTTATTTAAACCTTAATTTTTTGGCAGTATGACGAAAAATATAGTTCATCACTCGGATCAAAAGTGTATTTTTAATACTCGCTCATTTCCCAGCCTCGGCTTCGCCTCGGCAGTTAAACTGGAGCTCGTATTAAAAAGATCCACTTTTGATCCTAGTGACGAAATGTACTATTTTTGTTGAGTAAGCTTTAGTAACTGAGAAGTCCTTAAAATAATAAAGGTTAAAAAGCTTCATTATTTTTACCTATTGCGTGCAAATTCAAGAACATCTTTAAAATAATCAAACAAACTTTTTCAAATCCAACTAAAGGTTGAATTGCTCCTAGGTAAAGCACAACAATGGAATTTCCCATGATTTAAAAATACCGATATAGAGGTAGTTTGTACAATGGATCAAAGATCAACTAAACCAATTTTACTGTAATTCTTTACTTTGTAAAGAACATAGCACATATCTTCACACTTTACTTTCTCTATGGCGAGAATCTGTTACGCTCGCAGGCGTTTCGAAGTTACTCGTAGATGGTCTCAATTTAATGATATAAATTTATATTACCATTACAGAACTCATACTGTCACTTAAAAATACAAGATCTACATACAAAAAATACTAGGAAAACTTTAATATATTACAAGATTAAAGTAATCTTGCATAAGATTAAAGTAATGACTAGTAAAGGCTAGTAATAGCACGTAATAGCAAGTAATAGATCTGTGTTGAGCTTGGTTACAGAGTTATGGATCATAACTTCCAACATTAGACTTCTGCGCAGCCGTTTGTTGTAACACTGCAGACAAAATGTTAGTTACAAAGAAGTATTGTAAAATATTTAAATTGTTGATGTAGTAAAGTTTACATATTTACCTATAGTCTTGCGCACATTTACTAGTTAAATGTAATAACTTTTGTTACCTTAATATACAAATAGTACATAGTAACAACACAATGTAGTAATTCTTAACTTTATGTCAGGGAACACATAAACTTTCAGAAGTTGTGGAATATTTAATAAATCGCTAATAATCTTTTAACAATATTAATTACTTCATAGTGGTTAATCAAGCCAGCGGTTTTCCTCTGGGTATAAAAAAGGTTTTAATAGCTGTTTATTAACATTAAAATTTAGCATATGGTTTATAAAAATAGCCTCGTTTATATGGTGTGTGTTTAATAAAAATACGATATTTAAACAAAACACAACCATGTCTAAATAAAGGTAAATGATGTTTCAATATCAATATCACTATTTTAATAGAATGCATGAGGAAAAATATTAACTTTTAATTTTAATGGCCAGTTCGTTAGTTGGTAAGTCTGGAACCGAGCTTTTATAATGGAAAGTCAGTTATTTATGTATTGGCCTAAGTAGCTGTTTAAACTTAACTGATTGAGCCTTTTTTATTTGTATGTTGCACCCCTTTAGGCCTTTTGTTTTTTTTTGTAATTTTTCTGTTGTTATCGTGTTTCTGGCGTTGATTGTGATACAGTATTATTGTTTTGATCTGTGATTCTCTCATAACCCAATTATGATGCTGTACAATTGATATAGCCTATTTCACATTATGAGAGACTAATGGTAATAAACCTTTCATTTCACATTCCTTGAACTCACATTTGAAGTGTATGATATCATAAAATTGCAGGTTTTGTGTTAAACTTTGGAACCATAAATCTTGAACATTATTTGTTAACAGCACTATTACATTTTGTGAATACGAGCATTATTTTTGCAATAATGTAGATCAAACTTGTTACCTTGGCACAGTGTCATTGTAATGATATTGAGTTACAGGGACCAATCGACGTAACGGGGTCCGGGGCCTGATTTAAATAATGTAGGTCAAACAAGGCACAGAGTCATTGTAATGATATTGAGTTACAGGGACCAATCGACGTAACGGGGTCCGGGGCCTGATTTAAATAATGTAGGTCAAACAAGGCACAGAGTCATTGTAATGATATTGAGGTACAGGGACCAATCGACGTAACGGGGTCCGGGGCCTGATTTAAATAATGTAGGTCAAACAAGGCACAGAGTCATTGTAATGATATTGAGGTACAGGGACCAATCGACGTAACGGAGTCCGGGGCCTGTTTTAAATAATGTAGGTCAAACAAGGCACAGAGTCATTTTAATGATTTTGAGGTACAGGGACCAATCGACGTAATGGAGTCCGGGGCCTGTTTTAAATAATGTAGGTCAAACAAGGCACGGAGTCATTGTAATGATATTGAGGTACAGGGACCAATCGACGTAACGGAGTCCGGGGCCTGTTTTAAATAATCCATCCCGGGAACAACCTGCATACTAACCATTCTGGCCGTTCTGCGACGAAGACAATAGAATAAATCTGTTACATAATTTGTATAACTCTTGTTATATACTTCAGCCGTCAAAGGTAATCGCTATGACCGATTTGATGCCTCATATACTTAAAATTTAAATACATATTCAGTATATTCTTTATAATACCTGCACATATTAAAACTATATTTATAAGGTGTTTTTTTTTCAATTTGTGCTGCCAACGTTTAAAACCGTACATTATTAAAATACCTAGATGATTTTACATTTAAAATCTACTGTAGTCAAGATATTAAACTTAAACATTTTAATGCCAACTATTTTGAAAATGTAAAAGATGGAAGCGTAGATTTGATACTAAATTACCCTTAATCTAGTGTTAAACAACTTGTTGAGTTTTAATTATTCTGGACTTCATTTGGTTCTTAAGGACGTTCTTAAGTCGTTCGTAAGTTGTTCTTAAAGAGTTATATAATTAAAAAAAATAAAAATGCAGACCCATTTATGGGCAACAGAGCGATATAATTCCAATGTTTATATAACGTTTCTGTTTTTTTTTGTCCCCAAGAACAAATTCCCTAAGTTTCCAAAGAGAGTTCGGCAACACCCTGTATTTGTTTGTAACGTGAGTTAACAGAGTTGGTACCCCGAGCAAGTAGCAAGTTTAGCTGATAAGAAATTCTCTGGAACCTCAACCCTAACTGAGTTAAGCCTGTGACCACAAGGCCAAGCTGTGGTTGGCTCCGTTTGGAGTTTGACTTACTAAAGAGTTTCAGTACCTCAAAAAGAGTTTGTTGTTAAATCTATTGATTAAATATAAACTAGCTATTATTATTTAAAGATTTAAGCGTTCAGTATTGTTTTACAAACACTCAAATCGTATTAAAATGTATAGTTTAGCTAATATCTAAAGGAGTAGGAAAGCTATTTTGTCATACAGTGTTGTCGTAACTCATCGCGTAGTTCTTACAATGTAGCAGCCTTTGAGTTATTGCAACACACTGGATTTTGTAAAAGAACTTGACAACTTCGACTAAAGCTAAATATTTGTTTTAATACCAAATCCTAGAACTTCGACATCTTAAAATATGTCAAACATTTTTACAATTGGTATATGCAACTGACTAATTTTTAACTCATATGCAGTTATAAAACCCAAAGTTTTTCAAAAGCGTCAACATATCCAATGTTACGGTCGGATGACAGAGAAAGACGGCTCCTAGAATTGCCGCTAGAGCACTCTAGCTGTAGGAACAGCTGTCAGACGAGATTGGGTGTTTAACACTCTGACTTTTCCCTCACAAGCTTCCGAGTCGGTAGCTCATTGTATAACATAATGGACCGTTTCTGGTTTCAGTTCTCAAGTTTAACTTAAAAAAATCTATTTTAAAGCAACTTAAACAGCAGTCTTTTAATTCTTTTAAGGGATCACCAGGATAATGATAGTCTATTTTAGTCTCTAGTAGTCACATTTATTTTCCGATTTACTTCAAATTTGGTAGAGACATTTCTACAATCAGTTGGAAAAGTTCATCGGGAAAACAATCGGAGTATCAGAACAGCTACAATTAAAGCTGCTTCCAGTTTCCATAAAAGTGTATCTCACAATATCGTATTTCATTTTTAGCGAATTTCCCCTATAGGGAAGAAGCTATTACCGTAGTCGGCATGGTAAGACCTAGGCCCGGGACCATGATAACTTTTCGTTTTGAGGTCCCCAGACCCCAAAAACACCATTCGTTCGAAACTGTATATATATATATATATATATATATATATATATGTGTGTGTGTGTGTGTGTCCGTGGGTGCGATAACTCTCGTAAAAAAGGTCCGATTTTGATGAAATTTGGTACAAACGTGTAAAGCAGCATTTATGACTTTATGTTCGAAAACCAGACGGATCGACCTATCCGAAGCGGTATTTTGGGGGGTTTTGTACCCCAAAAATGGGTTTTTTGAGTTTTTTACATACACTTTTTGAAAAAGTAAAATTTTATTTTTTTCCATTGGAATCAGCTGAAAAATACGCACAATTTGATGTTTTAATCATTGCTCTACGTCAATTGGTTACTGAGATATTGAAAGTGCTAAATACAGTACGTTGTCCAATGTTTTTCTTATGGAGGATAAGAAAAATTGTATATCTCGCTTATTTATCAACTTATCCTGACGAAACTTGGTATATTGCTTCATTTCATTGTGGTCTATTGATATTTGCACAAAAATCTATTTTTTGCACGATAAATCCCGTAGCAGCAAACCTGCATACTCAGCCCCATGTTATTCTTATGGAGAATAATTAACATGTTATCTCCTTTAATTATGGACATAAATTAATAGAACTTGGAATGTGGCTTTACCTAGTTGAGTTATAATGATATTTGTATAAAGCCCATTTTTAGTGTTCCTTATTTCAGCAAACCTGCATACTCAGCCGCCATGTTATTCTTATGGAGAATAATTAAAATGTCATAAATCGTTTATTTATGAATGTATAGTGATGAAACTTGGTATGTGGCTTTATGTGGTATTAAGATAAATTAATATGCATTGGAAATCCACTGAGTATGCAGGTTTGCTGCTACGGGGGTATTTATAGATATTAATGCGAACGTTATCCTCTTTCACATCAGCCTGCAGCGTTAAAACTTGGTTTAGGTTAGAATAGGTTACGTTATCATAGTTGTAACACTAATATATTCGATTATTAAATACTATTACTTCTTCGTCCTTCCAGTGCAAGTGCTTTCTGGCAACAATTCAAGGAACCAACTTGCTCTATAATTCGTCCATAACACTGAACACCTAGACGCTAGACGTTTTTTAATGATTACTTAAAATGTATTGTAATAATGCGAATATATAAATAAATATATATATAAATAATTAAGAAATTTAGAGTTTAGTTGGATTTTTTAACATAGATGTTTAGTTCTTTTGCGTAGAATATCTATAGATAACTTCAGCTGAATTGTTTCAGGTGTTTCTGAGTTCAAATGGAACAGAGATGACATTAAATACGGATACCCTTTGTACTCGTAATAACAATAGTTTTTCCTTTGGTAATATATATTCAAATGGTAATAGCATTGACTATAAATACTGAAGTAGACTTCTCATTTCCATTGTATAAGCTGTCCCTAGTTTTGTGTGAGCCAGGATTCAAAGAGGTCGTATTTACACTAATCACCAACAGAGTACACTTCTGTCAACTCTTACTTATCCTCTCAAGCCGGGGGTAATACAACAGTTTGGGTGTCAGGAAGCAAACATAAGTTGATTATCATTTGCTTTCTGAGGTGGAGTACTTTACAAGTTAACGTAAATAACTAAAATAAATATTTTACAGCAGCACAATCTGTCAGTGACCTAATCAAACTACGTCCACTTCAAATTCTGGCTAAAACTACAAGTGGGACAGCTGGGCTAAATTTATGGGATGTCTAATTCAGTATATGTAGTCAATAGTAATAGTAAAGAATTGCCATTGTTGGAAAGTTAACAGTTAATTATATTATATTTGCCCAAGCACAACATAATACAGACACATTCAGTTTGGTACAACCTAACTGTCTTTGTTCTTAACTTCTTCCTTGTTGTTAGCATTTGTAGCTGATAACTGGTTCCTCAATACCCACAAAAAATAACTTTATGAATCAGTATTTTATGAATATCAATTTCGTTTACGTTAATCCAGTGAAATCTTATAGGCCCTTATCATACTTTGATATTTTTAAATTTTAATTTAACAGTTCACTGGAAGTTTTTTTCAACAACTGTTATAATTGTTTTCCATAAGCCAATAGCTTTTTAATGTTCAGATTAATTTGTTTACGACATTCACAATGACGAAATTTGAAATTGTTTACAATATTTATTATTAAATTTATGTAAAACTCATATTTTACTATGACATAAGGTAATTCGAAATTTAATCATAATTTTCAATGTCGTTTTTGTGGGATTTGTCAAGCAAGTAAGCAAACCTTACTCATATATAGAACCTTACTCATAGAATATAGAATAAATTATATGTGAACAGTCTGTAGACCTATTGTTAGTAAATTTAAATTTCGTAAAGCATCATAAAGCTATACATAAAAAACACAAAATCTAAAGTAATCGTTTTCCCCATACTAACGGTTATAATACAAGTGTTTTTAAAGTAAAATTACTCATGTTATGAAGGTTTAAGGGTTTAAAAACCCTCCCTTAATTTTAATAAATCTTCCAGGGCTAAGTGGTCCAACAATACGTTTCACAAACAAGAGTAACATGTTGTTTTCTTCCTGTCATTTCTAGTTTGTATCAACTCTTTCCTTTTAGATCCTCTCTTTCTAAAGTTCTTTCCTTTCTTGGATTTCTTTTCTTTCTTCCCCTTTGGAGGTCGAGTCACAAATTATATTTGAAAACCTTATTTTTTCTCAAGAAGAAGAGTATATTAATGCTACTTATCTAAAATTGTGTTGTTCTTTAGTGAGACTATTAGCAACTAAATAATACGAGTACATATAATTATTTTACTTACCGATAAAAGTAAATGTTAGTAATAAAATGGTCAAAAGTTTCATGTAAATCATATTTGTTAGCTATACCTGACTTCGTCCGTAAAAATATTCTATATACATTTCCTACAATTATCTATGACTGTGGCGTAAATTGATGTCGGCTTGTTGTCTAGCTATTCATGATACACGAGCAACTGCTGATGCTGGGATATATATTGGGTTAGTATAAAATTCGGGGTATTTTAGTTTGTTTATCTCTAAAAAGGAATTATTTTTTTATAAGAGACTCGTAACTCAATTCTGTACATTAACCCGTAAATTTGTTTAGCCGTAAGTAGCATAACACGTTATCAAGTAATCAAAACATTAAATGATACTTTTACTCCATTCCAAATTTAAATTGTATATTTCGAAATAAGTTGTAAATTAAGTAAGTGTAAATTGTAATAAGTTGTATTTTGCCTGTAAAGAAAGTTTTCAATCAATAAAGCGAACCTTGGATTGTAGAAAAATGCACCATGTGTTAAACAAAATAATACAGAAAACTAATATTAATAATGTGTCAGTAGGTAATTTGAAAAACGTATAGCTCTAATGTACAACAAAACTTCGATATTTCTCTACCTTTGAAAACGTAACAGGTAACCTGAGACTTGACAACAGTATGACGTGACAAACACCAAACATTTACTCCACACGTACCACTACTCCGGTATCCACATGGAACGATCTCCGCCGAGGGATGGGTGTGCTGAGTGTTTGTGGGATTATTTTAAACATGCCCGACCCTTTTAGGCTGATCTGACGATTATCTAGGGTAATGTTGCCCAAAATACAGGGTGTTAAAAAAAAACCTTCAGTACTTTGTGATAAGATTCCGCATACAAAAATAAAGAAATAGGTTTATATAAAGGTATGTCCTAAACGCTTACTTTTCTGCCTATCTTTCTGTATGTGTTTTCTACTTAATTTACGCACATCTGAAGATATCAACTTCAAACTTGGTACATGCATTACATCTAATAAGATCCATTTTGGTATGACATATCAAGATTCTACTTCATACTATTTCAAAATGGCGGCCATTTTGGTTTTTCAAAGCTAAATACTTGTAAGTAAGAAAAAATATTGACCAATAATAATTAAACAGATAATAAATAAATAAATTCAACTATAAATAAATTCAACATAAATAATAATAATAATTATAATAATAATAATAATAATTTATTTACAGAAATAAATTCAACTATAATCTACTATAAATAATATATACCAACGGTTTATTTTTTGTTGAGCACTGAAAAACTTTGCATGTCAAAATTTTAATTTATGGGAATATAAAAGTAGCTTACAATTTGTAAAGGAAATTAAGAGAGTTTGCTAAGTAAGTTTAGAGTAAGCGAGCAAGTTTAAAGGTAAATTAATTAATTTGAAATCTAATCTTGGTGTTAAATATTACATAATTCATATTATTATCTACTTTAATACCTTTAAATTGAACAGTGGGATAATTTAACCTATTGTATATTATACTACTTTAACAGATATCCCTTTAAACTAATTGTTATACATCGTGCTGTAGAATTCCTGAGGTGGTGAACTAAACGAATAGGATAGTTACATCCCACAAACATTGTAATATAGCCATGTAAGGGACGAGGTACAAGTGACATTTACAGTATACATAAAACAGTAGTCACAAAAACATCGCATGACACAAAATTCATCAAAAAAGTCCTTAACTTGCTGAACAACTGTAAAAACATATATATTTTACTAAATTGTGTTTTACTTTGTATTTACGGAATTGGTGCTATTAGATATTAACAGAAAATAATGAGAATTCATCCAAGGCCAATAACATTGCTCATTTGACATTGGTATAAACATTGTTTAGCCATCAATTTATAATTTATATTTGAAAAGTAAAAAAATCTGTAAGTTGAACTGACGAAATAATTCCTTCAGCCTGTTAACACTATTTAATCTCAACACATTTCACGTTTACATATCTGGATAATATTTACCTCCTTGTTTAAACTTTTTTTATAGAAAATTTACAATTGAAAATGAGAATTTAAACTGTACTCATTTGTTTACTGATATCTTACAGATTCGGTTAGTGAAGAAATAATATAATATCTACTTCTCCCCTTATGTATAATTTTGAGTCACTGTAGATAACAGATATTTAGAATAAAAAATAAACAAATAAAATATTCGTCTGTTAAAAATCCTTTTATGTACGATGAGTTTATTCTGTTTAAGACATTTGTTTTCAAGCGGTAAACTAGACCATACACCGGTGTGTGCTCCACAGCGAACGTGTTAAGAAGTTGGTATGGACATTTGTTACAACTTATTCAAGAAAAACAAGATTTTAAACTTTCCTGATTAACATCCTACCTTCTTGTGCGAAAAATATCACAGACATTGGATTTGCAATATTTAAAGTAACAGTAAAGTTAGATTATTTGAGTTTTTACTGTGTACACTGTTTCTTAAAACAATGTTTTTCGCCAATATTCCTTTCTCCAATAGGGTGTTAAAAAAAACTTTCAGGACTTTGTGATATAATTCCAAATACAAAAAAAAACAAAAGTTCATATAAAGGTATGTCCTAAAACGCTGAGTTATCCGTCTGTATGTTTTTCTACTTATTACGGTATATCTTTTCAAACTCGGTACACTTATATTACATATAACAAGATCCATTTTGGTATGGAATATCAAGTTTCTACATTTTACTACTGCAAAATAGCGGCCATTTTCGTTTTTCAAAGCTAAATAGGCCTATCTAAAAACCTGTAATATTTAAGAAAAAGCTGTAAGGATCATAAAAGTTGTGTCATTTATTTCTAAAACAATGATATGAAGATATTAACTATAGGATTGTAAATAAGTAAGGAATTGTAATTTGTATAAGTTAAAACATTATTTTTCTAGTCCAGAAATGGCAAAAAGCATGTTTTAACTTATAAAAATCAAAAATACTCAGTTATTTACAATCATATAGTTAATATCTTCATGTCATTGTTTTTAAGACAAAATGACGCAACCTTCATGATTCCGAGTATTTTCCGAAATATTAAGGTTTTTCAAAGCTAAATTTCTTAAGAGTTACCAATGTCAAATGAGCAATGTTATTGGGCTTTGATTTATTCTCATTCTTTGCTGTTAATATTTCAATAGCATCAATTACGTTAGTACAAAGTAAAACACAATTTAGTAATATATATATATATATATATATATATATATATATATATATATATGTTTTTATAATTATTCAGCATGTGATGGACTTTTTGATGAATTTTGTGTCATGCGATGTTTTTGTGACTACTGTTTTATGAACAGTAAATGATACTTGTACCTCGTCCCTTACATGGCTATATTACAATGTTTGTGGGATGTAACTATCCTATCAGTTTAGTTCACCACCTCAGTAATTCTACAGCACGATGTATAACAATTAGTTTAAAGGGATATCTGTTACAGTAATATAATATGCAAAAGGTTAATTTATCCCACTGTTCAATTTAAAGGTAATATAATAGATAATAATATGAATTATGTAATATTTAACACCAAGGTTATATTTCAACTTAATTAATTTACCTTTAAACTTGCTCGCTTACTCTAAACTTACTTAGCAAACTCTCTCAATTTCCTTTACAAATTGTAAGCTACTTTCATATTCCCATAAATTAAAAATAGATATGCAATGTTTTTAAGTTCTCAACAAAAAATAAACCTTTGGTATATATATATATATAATTTATAGTAGATTATAGTTGAATTTCTTTTATTATATTTTTAATTTTTATTGGTCAAGGTTTTTTTCTTACGTTTATTGTTTCAAAGTAATTGATCGTAAAGTAATACAAACTCCACAAAATTGCCAGAAAAACATTTAATTGCAGTAAATCGTTGACAGAAAGTAATAAAAGTTCTTGTTAAACTTTCAGACAGCTAGGATCTTTAAGAAACGCTCTCATCAAGTTGTCATTCCCTAAATATTTGTTTAACACTCTGTTAAAACACACTGTTAATTTGTTCTTTGGCTCTTCTGTAGATAACTAACAATCTATTTCGCCTTCTAAATTTGGTTTTGTATTGTTGAGGTTAATTTGTAGCATCTAAATAAGTTTATACCCATAATTAACTAATATAACTGCTGAATCATTTTAATTATTGTATAAGATTCAGTTTGCTTCTCTGGGTATCGATTAACCTTGCCACAATAAATCACTAATAATCACTAACGGGATGTGATTATGTTGCACAAGGGCATAGGGTGTAAAATAATCTTTGTGTCAACGTATCAGTGCGCCCCGTAGCTCCCAGGCTAACAGCAAAGAAGTCAACTGACTGACATGAAACGTTTTATTAAACATTTTAATCAATTTTTATGTTATTACTATATTAGTTCAGAACATACAAATTGTTTATTTAAAAATTTTTCTAAACAGTTTTTTTTAGAGTAATAGTCTTGCATTAATACCATTGTACCAGTATTTCACACAAAATAGTCTTTGTAATAAACTTGTTTATGACAGTTATAACTAATTATCATAGAACAGCGTATTAATCGAATGTTATGCTAATTAGTAAACAAAAATAAAATACCGGAAAAAACTTGTTGTAAAAGTAAACCATAAAGCTCCGCTGGAGTAATCCATAGATTTATGACTTCAGCATCTGCGACTGATCTTTCAGATCTGGGATTTTATCACTTGTTGTAATAAAACTGGGATCATTTTAGCAATTTCAGCGTTTATTTGTTTATGCACTGTTGCAGACTAAGTAGGTGTGCTTTTATATTTAATAAACGAGTTCGCTGACGTGAGGGAAGGGAATTTCCACATAAAAAACTTTAAAAAGTCAAAATCAGTGTAAATACATACATTTATTCAAATTTTTATTGAAATCTGAAAACATAGATTTTTTGGCTGTTCTGATGCTCCTGGCATTGATTTACCTGCAATGCTGGGAATACAATTTTGCGCATTATAAGGTTAGCAGAAGGTCCAGTCAGCTTAAAAGTAGGCGTGAGGTTGCTGTGGATGATAAAAGTACACCAACAAATGAATTAAAGGTTTTTCTAATGTAAAACCCCCACAAGACAACGTACTGTGTTTGGTCTATACACATTTTCTGTAATTACTCGGTAAATATGTATGATAGAATGACGAGAAAGGGTTTAAAAGTTTTGCCTCACTAATTCCCATCTTTTTACATGCATTAATTTTACATTTGGGGCTTTTCTGACCCTTTTTGGGCACAACAACTCGAAATTTGAAAGATTAGTACGAAAAAAATGGGTTAAGAGTTTTCTGATTCTTTTTTCCAACGAACATGTCCAATTGATTATAGAAAGGAACGTCCATACCAAATTTAAAGTAAATTGGACAAAAAATGCGACCGCTAAGGTGCAAACACATATAAAATAACACAAACAACAAGATTTGGTATTGTGCTTTGTTGCTGGTAATTGTGTATATATACACATATACAGTATATATTACATATACTTGTGTTTATATATATTTGTGTATCAGGGGGTCAGGGGGTATTTGTGTGTTCAGGGGGTCACGTTAGCTCAAAGCGTGTTCAGGGGGTTGCTACGGTGGTCCCGGGCTTAATTTTCACCGTGCGGGTCATGCCAATAGTTCACTTTCCATAGGAAATTCAGTAATAAAAGCTAGGCTAACCACAAGAAGGTCACAGGGTCAAATAACAACCAAAACGCAAGATTAAAATATAAACTTTTTTTTCAACATCTATAAACAGCAGTCACGCAACAAGTAAATAAAAAAAACCATCATGCAAAACCAAAACTATGTAAGAGACTTAAATTGGGTTTTTTGCTGGCATATTTGTCTTCCTAAATAACGCTTTTAACGAATTTATTATTCCGTAATTTGGTAATGTACTTCATACTTTGGCATTTTTTAACATGTAATGTTGTAGGGTAAAATATAATGCTTATGGGATTAAATTATGGGGAATAATGGGTGAACGGCAATTATAAACCGCGATACGTTTTACACTTATTATCTAGAACTTTTTGTAGACTGGGTTTAGGAACTAGTGATTTAGGGTCTTTGATTAAGGATTATAACTAATCTATTTCATACATTTGAACAATTTCCATGTAATAAACAGAAACAGCTGTGAAGAAATTTAATATTTATAATCATTTTCAGATTGGTTTAATTATGTGAAAAAGTGCATCTTTTATTTTATCATACGACGCATTTGGCGTTCTTGATTTTGCTTTCGCATTCTACAAATCATTATGAAAATAAATATATTGCTCATAAGAAAAAATCGAATTATATACATTTGTTTTGAGAGTTTAGGTAATTTTCATTTTAATGTGAAATTCTAAAGGACGGTATACTAGTGAGAGCTTTTTACTCTCAGAGAGTTTGTGATGAACAAAGTGAGGGAATCTACTGAATCTAGTATTAGTAGAGCCAAAGGTTCTTGGTCCGTCAGTGTGTGTGAATTGTAATGCGTTGCGAAAACACACACACACACACACACACACACACACACACACACACACACACACACACACACACACACACACACACACACACACACACACACACACACTGACGGACAATGAACATGTAAGACCACAACAGAAACATTTATGCTTAGCATAACAGCTGTGTTGAAAGTCCAGTGTCCCGATGACGCTTTCAAAATTTCAAGAAAGCTCAAAGGTCAATGAAGATTAAATTGATTTATTAAGATTAACATCACTGTTTTGATAGGGATGAACAACACTGATCAACTGTAGTTTGATTAATACAAATTTATTTATTTCCAACAACAAATATTTACATTAAAATTCGGAAATATCGTCCCAACATAGGTTGATGTACTTAAAAACCCTTTTGGATCATATCTGTGTTGCATTATTACAAAAAGGTTATACTAATAATATTAAGAATATACAAATGTATTCCAAGTGACATTGGCATTAATTATATTAATTTTAAAAAAACTTTTAATAAAGGGAACTCTTTATTTTCATTGTGCCAAAATAAATTGATCTAGATAACAGCACTAATTCTGGCATTAATGCTAAGCGGGGGTTATCAAAGAAAACATTTTAAATATAAATGTTAATATAAATGTCCACCCTTAAGGTGTAAAGGTGAACAAAAAAAGTACGTTATCCAATCCAAACTTGTATTAACTACTATTAAAGCCAACACATATTATTACGTACGGTACACTCAGGACAGAGGAATAAATTAAATTTAAAACGTGATTTTAACATACTGTTTCTACCTTTTATTTTATTTTGTGTATACATCAATTACAAGTTTGATTTATAGTTTTAGTGTTTCTTTAATTATTCATAGTAAAAACGAGTTCACACGCAGCATGCTGACGTGGGGGAAGTGAATTTCCTCATACAAAACTTTAAAAAATCAAAATCTGTGTTAAATCACATATTTATTCCAACTTTTGTGGAAATCTGAAAACATTTTATTTTTTGACTGTTCTAACGCTCCTGGTTTGACGTACCTGCAATGCTGGGAAAACAATTTTTACATTATAAGATTAGGAGAAGGTCCATTCAGGATTGAAATTAGGCATGGGGATACAGGGGATGATAAAACTAAACCAACATAAAAGAAAAAAAACTCGTTGTTTATTCATCACTAGAAGCAATCTTCACAAATTTAAGAAGAATTAAAAAGTCTTAACAACATAAACTGTAAAATATAGAGATTATCAATTCATATTTATGCCTAAATGTATTTACCGTCGTCTCTTTAAACCAGCCATGATCTTCGATGAATATAGTTTACCATACTACATTACAGATATTATAGAGGTGAATGAAACCTATATTCACCTATGTATATACTTATATAAAACATGTAATATTTTAATATTATAGGATCACTGCACTTATTAGAAGGTGAATGCAACAAAATATATTAAAAGCGATGCCATGAAAGTTAAAAAATGTCAGAATGCATCCTGGTTACGGTCCTTCACAAAGTGGTATTGAGTGGTATTATTCACTGCACAAATCGAATAAAACAAATAACACTGAAAATATTGTATGTAGCTTGTAACGTGATATTCAGGTACTAATATTATAGTGGTAAGTTAATTCTCAGTCAACCTAATTTCAGTGCTTGTTTTTCATAAAAAGACGGAATTAAACAATTTATAAACGGAAATAAAAGATAACTAAAGTAATACTGTTTTAATAGGCACATTTCACTGCGAATCCTGGACAATCAAACAAAACTCAACACTGGGATATTGTTGGCTGGATAACCACATCTGAGAAGTGGAAAGTGTTAAACTGGTAAAGAATCGATGTGGGTGGATGGACTTCCCGAAAGAGACCATTTATCTACTCTATTCAGATATTAGAGGTTAGACTTAAGTAATCATGGGTAATATAGTATGATACTATAACGAGTTCGCACGCAGCACGCTGACGTGAGGGAAGTGAATTTCCACATAAAAAACTATAAAAACTCAAAATCAGTTTAAAACATACAATTATTCCAATTTTAATTCGTATCTGAAAATATTGATTTTTGGCTGTTTTGATGCTCCTGGTTCTATTTACCTGCAATGCTGGGAATACAATTTTGCGCATTATAAGCTTGGGAGAAGATCCAGTCAGGCTTTAAAGTAGGTGTGAGGTTGTTGGGGATGATAAAAGTACACCACCAAATGAATAACAGGTTTTTCTAAAGTAAAACCCCCTTAAGACAACGTACTGTGTTTGGTCAATACACATTTTCATTAATAACTCAGTAAATATATATGCTAAAATGACGAGAGAGGGCTTAAAAGTTTCGCCACACTAATTCCCACAGTTTTCCATTCGTTAATTTCACATCCGGGGCTTTTCTGACCCTTTTTGGGCCCAAAAACTCAAATTTCTAAATTTAAAATCCCCAAAAAAGGGGTTAGAGTTTTCCGTTTGTTTTGCCCAACAAACTTGTCAAACTGATTACAAAAAGGAATGTCCCTACCAAATTTTAAGTAAATCGGACAAAAAATGCGACCACTAGAGTGCATACACACACACACACACACACACACACATATATATATATATATACACAATTTTGAACGAACCCCCAAAACGTGTTCAGGGACACATTACATTAGGATTACATTAGGAACATTAGGAACTTCTATGGTGGTCCCGGGCTTAAGTTTCACCGTGCGGGTCATGCTAATAGTTCACTTTCCATAGGAAATTCACTAAAAACACTTTCGGAAGAGCAATATTCAGTCACATTTGTTGAGCCAGTGTTCCAAGTCTCAAGCAGTAGAATCCTTGGTTGCCTAAGGGTCCAATATTCCTCACTCGCTTGCTATAGAAATGTAGCTCACAATAGGGCAAGCTTTATACATGTAAAATCTTAGGTTCAAAAATCGTCAACTTAAATGCGATAAATTGTAAACAAGTATTCAGAATTGTTTTACCAATATTGTTATTTACAACTATTTGTATACAATAATTTGTTAAATAAAAATGTTCTTCTTAAATTTAAACCTTCTTAGGCTATCATTAAGTATTTTAATAAACACAAATTTCATGCTAAATCAATGTTTTTCAAATTGGCTTTCCTTAGAAATGTACAAAACTCATGATATCTATATAAAAAATGCTTTTATAAAGTTTTTTTCAAGAAAAAGGTTAAATGCAATATACGTATTCTGCTTACAATGTGGAGTTAAAAAACGATTTAGGAAAGTTAAAATGAAACTGCAATTTGCTGACGGAACCTTAACACAAGTCAGTGTCACTGTGTTCTCTCTCTCATTCTCTCCCCCTTCCCCTTTCTCATTGAAACGTTTAGTTCTAAATCTCCACTTTATTTACAGTTTAATGTAACTACACACAATAAGCTTTATATGTTTCGATACAAGGTAATCAGAATAGATTAGTTTACAGTGCTCGTTATCAGACTGTGTTACTATTATATAATTTAATTTTAGCGAATTTCCCCTA
This sequence comes from Allygus modestus, assembly GCA_963675035.1. Taxonomy (NCBI): domain Eukaryota; kingdom Metazoa; phylum Arthropoda; class Insecta; order Hemiptera; family Cicadellidae; genus Allygus; species Allygus modestus. Next base: position 427,666,014 of record OY776111.1, read on the forward strand.
TAGGGAAGAAGCTATTACCGTAGGTCTCATGGTAAGACTTAAGCCCGAGACCATGATAACTTTTCGTTTTTAGGTCCCCAGATGCCAAAAACACCATTCGTTAACATTTTTATGTATATATATATATATATATATATATGTGTGTGTGTTCGTTAACACGATAACTTGAGTAAAAAGTCCGATTTTGATGAAATTTGGCTCAAATGTGTAAAATGACATTCAAGACTTTAAGTTCGAAAGCCAGATAAATCGGACCATGGGAAGGGGGGTTAATGGGGGTTTTAAATTTTCCAAAAATCAGTTTTTTTCTTTTTTCACCCTAAAATTTTTAAAAAAACTTAATTTTGGTTTTGACCATGTTATAGAGCTTAAAAAAACAAATAATTTAGTATTTTGAATTATTAACCTAGGTTATTTGGTTGCGGAGAAAATCCAGAAAAAACCTGCTCATAAAATCTCCCATGTTAATCTTACGGGAAAAAGGTTTTTGGCTTTTCCTCAGTTTATTTTAATGTAAACTCCATATTTTCTTTTACCAATCTGTTCAGTTCCACAAAAAAATCATTTCGGTGTTTAAATTGTGATTCTACGCCCAACCGTTGCAGAGATATTCAAAGTGCTAAACACAGTACGTTGTCCAATGTTATCCTTATGGAGAATAAATAAAATTTGATATCTCGATTATTTATGAATGTATGTTGATGAAACTTGGTATGTGGCTTCACGTAGTACTGGTATATTGATATTTGCACAAAAAAAATATTTTTTATTGATTATTCCTGTAGCAGCAAACCTGCGTACACAGCCCCCATGTTATGCTTATGGAGAATAAGTAAAATGTAATGACTCCCTTAATCATGAACATAAATTAATAAAACTTGGTATGTAGCTTCACTTGGTTGAGTTATATTGATAATTATATAAAAACCCATTTTTCTGTTCCTTGTTGCAGCAAACCTGCTTTCTCAGCCCCCATGTTATTCTTATGGAGAATAACTAGAATGTTATGTAGCGCTTATTTATGATTGGATATTGATGAAACTTAGTATGTGGCTTCGCCTAGTTAAATTCTACTTATATTTGCATAAAAACCAATTGTTTCTGTTCCTTGTTTCAGCAAACCTACGTACTCATTACCAATGTTATTCTTATGGAGAATAATTAAAATCGCTTATATGTGAATATATTTTTATGAAACTTAGTTTTCGGCTTCATGTGGTATTAAGACATATATTATGCATTGGAAATTCGTTGAGTACGGTACGCAGGTTTGCTGCGACGGGGGTATTTAAATTCCTTATAATAATAATTTTAAGTTTCTGTTTCAAGGTCAAACTTTCGTTACGGTGACTGCCAGATACTAGTGACTATATGACCACCGGTTACTGCCGATAAATGTGACCAGATAGGCACATTTTTATTGAAATCTGTAAACATCGATTTTTTGGCTGTTCTGATGCTCCTGGCATTGATTTACCTGCAATGCTGGGAATACAATTTTGCGCATTTTAAGGTTAGCAGAAGGTCCAGTCAGGCTTAAAAGTAGGCGTGAGGTTGCTGGGGATGATAAAAGTACACCAACAAATGAATAAAAGGTTTTTCTAATGTAAAACCCCCACAAGACAACGTACTGTGCTTGGTCTATACACATTTTCTGTAATTACTCGGTAAATATGTATGATAGAATGACGAGAGAGGGTTTAAAAGTTTTGCCTCACTAACTCCCACTTTTTACATGCATTAATTTTACATTTGGGGCTTTTCTGACCCGTTTTGGGCACAACAACTCGAAATTTGAAAGATTAGTACCCAAAAAATGGGTTCAGAGTTTTCTGATTCTTTCTTCCAACGAACATGTCCAGTTGATTATAGAAAGGAACGTCCATACCAAATTTGAAGTAAATTGGACAAAAAATGCGACCGCTAAGGTGCAAACACATATGAAATAACACAAACAAAAAGATTTGCTATTGTGCTTTGTTGCTGGTATATGTGTATATATACACATATACAGTATATATACATATACTTGTGTTTATATATATATATATATTTGTGTATCAGGTGGTCAGGGGGTATTTGTGTGTTCAGGGGGTCACGTTAGCTCAAAACGTGTTCAGGGGGTTGCTACGGTGGTCCCGGGCTTAATTTTCACCGTGCGGGTCATGCCAATAGTTCACTTTCCATAGGAAATTCACTAAAAAAAGCTAGGCTAACCACAAGAAGGTCACAGGGTCAAATAACAACCAAAACGTAAGATTAAAATATAAGTTTTTTTCAACATCTATAGACAGCAGTCATGCAACAAGTAAATAAAAAAACCATCATGCAAAACCAAAACTATGTAAGAGACTTGAATTGGGTTTTTTGATTGCATATTTGTCTTCCTAAATAACGGTTTTAACGAATTTATTAAAAACGGTTTGCTGCGACGGGGGTTTTTAAACTCCTTATAATAATAATTTTAAGTTTCTGTTTCAAGGTCAAACTTTCGTTACGGTAACTGCCAGATACTAGTGACTATATGACCACCGGTTACTGCCGATAAATGTGACCAGATAGGCACAATAAGTGACTATAACAGCATAACAGCCACCGCTGGCTGCCCGATTACATTGCAACCATCAGTGGCTGCCCGGTAATAGTGATTGTACAACCACCACGGATAACTTCCCGATACCATTGACTATACAACCACTAGTGACTTACTGGTACCATGGAATCTTCATGGATAGTTTATTTTCTCCTCTGTACGTACCTTGCCTGTCTTTAAAATTGTACTTAACAATCAAATTAATTAATACTATTGAACATACAACAAACAACTGCACTTTACTAAAATTCTTTATGGGGGTAGAATCTAAAGCGGTGGGCTTTCTCAAAAACTGACTGCGACAGCCCGTTCTAAGACCATGATATAACAAAAGGAATGTGGTTTCGGTTCGTTGTCATGGATATTCCACCTTATCAACTCAAAAACTCACTTCACAGATTGGCCTGACATTTTTTAAGGAGATGAGTAATAGATTTGGGTAAAAAACAGCGTTTAGAAATATTCCTTAGTGCTCCGTCCTATTGATTTAAAATCTTTGATGTTATAACTAACGGTAATGTTTTTTGTTTTTTTTTCGACTATATATTTCTTTTCGTGACGACAAAATCACCATACGAAGTTTGGTACTCCAACCTGAAACTGTAAATAACAAACATAATTATAATTTACATAATTTATAATTTACGAGTGTATGTGTTTAAGTTAACCATACCACAATTCTTATTAAAATCATACAAAAATGTCCTAAGTTACATTTGTTCTACCATGTGATACTCTACGATGACAATATGGGACTCATCATTTTTATTAGTCAACTTCAAACCGTACCTGAGGCAGATGTGACCGTCACAAGAACAAATGAATTTTCCAGTTGTCAATTGTGTTAATTGGTTCCGATTCACTGGAACCTGTCAGACTAGTTGCCGGGCTGTCACTTTACTTGTGTTCGTCATTTAATTGAATTTGCATGTTGTCGTGATTGGCCGGGTCTGCACACTATGAGAATTTATTTTTTATCAACTATTATACAAATTACATTAAATGTGTACCAATTTTTAATGGAAAATCTTTTTTGCTTTTTGAGTTTAATTATATTTTTGAAAAAATTAAAATTATTACTTAATTGCAAATTATAATAAGGGGACTTGTCGTACAGTTTTCATTCGAATATGTATTCTAATGGTAGTAATGGCACTAATGACACTAGAAAAAGAGTCAAATATCTTCCGCTAATGATCGAGGATCGTGTTCGTAAAATATATTCAATTGACAAATTACTGGAGGGTTATAAAAAACTCACGATTTACCTTAAAGCAGGTAAGCAACAAATTATTACATTTTATCAAAAACATGAGTTTAGCACACTTTTGTAAGATAACTGTGATGCAGCATATATTTTTCCACATATTGCCTTAGCATGCGCTTATCCTTTATCATTGCAACCAGTTTGAGTTATTTTTTATAATTATTATTTACAACGTGAGAATACTCTATTATGCTTCAAGGTATTTTTTGTATAGATAACTCCTTTTACTTTCTCCCTCTATACATAGTATATGGAGAAAGTATTGTTTTCGTCAAAATTTTCGAATTTGAGTTGTTAGTTGAAATATTCGTTTTGGTGCTCCCTGAACCAAAAAAAGTGGTTTTTACGTGATGTCTGTCTGTGTGTGTGTGTGTGTGTGTGTGTGTGTGTGTGTGTGTGTGTGTGTGTGTGTGTGTGTGTGTGTATGTCTGTGTGGATGTGTACAGAGCTAGAGCCCTAACCAATGGGCCGATTTTTATGAAATTTGGTATGTAGGTACTAATCCACGATATCTCCAGGGGTTTTTTCATTTTTTGAATTTTTGATTTTTAAGGGTAATTATCCCCCAAAACCGCCAAAAAACTTGAAAAATCAAACTTTCTCAAAAACGGCTCTAACGATTTTGATTAAACAATGGTCGTTTGTAGAACTTTAGTTTTCCAACAAAATGACACTACCCGCATTCCTGTAAAAATTTGGGTTCAGAAATTACAGGACTCAAAACATCCAAAATTCAGTTTTTTGGATATTTCATAAAAAGACATAAATATAAAATATTACTATTCGCCATTACAAAGAGCTCAAAAAACTAAATAGTTTAGTATTTTGAATTACTATTCTACGATTGCTGGTTTCGGAGAAAATTGAAATTTTAATTTTGCGGTAAATGCAGTAGATTGTACAATGTTATTCTAATGGGGAATACAAAAATTACTATTTCTCTCTTATTTACTAATAATTTCATTCAAACTTGATATGCTTGTCAATTTAGCATTGACCAACAGAGGAAATTCGAAATATGTTGCCCCTTAATAACCCTGGGGGGGAATAAGGGGCATTTCCCCTCTTAAAACCACGACTGTATCAGTGGATTCTGTAGTGCCTCCAAAGCAGGGATTTGGGTGGATGTTTTTTAAAACAACTTGTTTACAAGATTTTCTGTACATTCGACCGTGCTTTGTATTCTATATTTAGTAAATAAAAAGTAATTTATTCGTTAAAGTTTGGCTAAAAGGGAGAAAGTATGTGTCAGTTTCCTGATACCGTTTATTTTATTTCTGTTCCAAATTTTGACGATTGAGGAAAAGTAAATTGGCTCAATCCGTAGTTGTGCAATTTTAAATACAGGGCACAAACAGCCAACAGATTTCCATTTCGGACTCAGTGAAAACATTGGATAACAATTTTAATTCATCAGCTGCTATTTATGTTTTAAAACAAAGTTTGACAACATTAACAATTGCTAATTGAACAATATAAATACATATACTATTGAAATTATAACACAGTCTGTATAAAGGGTTTGGTAGCAAGACGGCATAGCTTAGTTGGATTTCAAACAACAGGTCCGCTAGTGAAAATATAATGATTTTCATTGTTAGATATTATAGGCCCTACAGTCACCCTTGAATGAACCTAATTTTCTGTTAACAGCACTGCTCCTGATAAAAAACGGCTAAAACTCAGTACATTTTCGACATTAAAAACGAGCAGACATCACCTTTTAATATTTTTTTATTATTTGACATACCTAATTGAGTAAATGTGTCAAGAGATTTGTAAGTTCTCAAAATTTCTCAAATTCAATAGCTAAACGTGTTATATATATTCTCTAAAGCAAACAACAGCTTTTAACTATTTTTTCTTATTTGATATATGTCTTATTTTGCATATGAGACTTATAAGTTCACATAAATTTCTCAAATTCGATAACTAAACTTGATATATATTTGGTTAAAAAACTAATGGTAATTTCTAATGTTGTTATAAGGGGTTTTGCTAGTATGAACATAAAAATAACTAATAATTCTTTATTTGATTGTTTTATTACTTAAACATTTTGATGGCCATGAAAAATATTAATGTTGTAGTATTTGTGGAAGTCCAACGACGAGATGGAGGCCACGTTTTATGTCCGCGAAGAATTCCAAATGTAATACATCTGTGTTTGATTCCCCTAGGTGAAGTGTTTGTCTTCGTACATTGTAAAGTATATTTGTAAATCAAACCAGTTATCTCTTGATTACTGATCCATTTCATTAACCTGGAATGAAGTACAGAATATGATGCCACCCATCTCTGGGGTGGAAGCGGGCATTTCTCCTCTAAAAACTACTGTGTGAAGGAAAATACTCTGTACAAAAAGGTTTAACAAAAATCCCATTAGAATATTTTCTACACTTTATAATCTTCTTTATATTCTATATTTAGTAAATATAATGAAATCTATAAAATAAAATTGGATTTAAAGGAATAAGAGTTCGTTTTCTGATATCGTCTATTTTAAAAGTTGTTGTGAAGAACCAAAATTTAATTAAACTTAATTTTGTACTCACTTTGAAGTTATGTGTCAGAACCAACTTGACATGCCTCCTACGTACATCTAGTTTCTCAAGGACTATCTGGTTATTAGTTATAAGCTACTACACCAGATGGGACTGTGAAAGATAAATTTCCGTACGAAAATCGAAAGTCAAAGCTTAAATTATTCTGACTTACACATTGTACTGATTTTTGATGATAAAATTTCATTATTTTAGAAGTAACATTATTTTAGATAGAATGAATTCAAATCAAATTCAAATGTATAATAAATTCATATAACTGATTCATTATTGTTAATTAATTATAAGTATTTCATTTTACCTGTTGGCAGCTGTTGTGTTTGTAATTAAACTCAATTAGAATAAACTAGTTCATTAGATGGCTGATTCCCAACATGAAACTATCTCGTTGACATAGTAAGTTTCAAACTAAAATTATTATATTTAAATGAATTTGTATGTATTTGTATGTAAATAATTTCATTGCCAGATATATTATTATTGTTTTGTATGATCAATCTTTGATAATTTCAGATTGATAATGATGCAAATGTAAAGTAACCAATTGTGAACATTCCTGTCACTTGCATGTATAATTTTGCTCAAAAATCACATTTTTGCTAGATTTATAAACTTCGAGATTAAATTTTAAAATGATTTTAAATGCTACTAAAGATGTTTCAATATGTAAAATAATTAGTTTACCTGTTATTATTTTGTTTGGATTTGTTCCAGACGAGTTCAAGTAGTACGGATGGGAATCAGGCCGATAATCATCGAAAATTAAGATTTAATATACTGATATAGTATTATAACGTTGAAGTGTATAATTTCAAAAGGAAATAGATTTTTTAATTAAATAAAACACGATCTTACAACGGCAATGAACGTCTTCTACTCTAATCAGTTGCCCAATTACCATTTTTTTAGTGTTTCATAACATCAGATGGACCTCTATATCAGATGTATGCTCTATAGGCTATTAAAATAGCGCAGTTATCCAAATTAAATATATAAGTGCAGCGCTCCTGAAATTGGCCATACTGTGTAGGGGGTGTTGTACAACATCGAAGTAATCAGTGTGTACATCATTTATCAGCTTAATCATGAAATTAGTGTAGGGTTTATAACTAGTAGTTTTTTGTAGTAAAGATTTGGCGTAGTTATTATTTTTATCTTTTACTTCTAGACATACTTTATAGATTATAGAAATTAAATATAAATATCTTTCAATCATATTTATAATTTATATGTTAAAAATTAATAAAAATATCAATATACCAACAGAGAACTACATGATAATAGTACCTATCTTGGTATACGACCAAGGAATAACTAAAAAGTTCTATTGTGCGTGGGAATGTATTGTATTGTAATTCTATTGTATCATGAAACAAATTTACAACTACAAGTCTGGTAAAACTATTTTATTAAAAGTTTCATTTTACATCATGAAATAATACAAATATATTATTTAGTTTCGTACTGATCATGAGTTCAGAGAAAAGCAATGTTCTATGAATTAGAAATTTGATGGATTTTTAATGATTCTTTTAAAGATATCAATACTAAATCAGTTTCGCGTTCTTTATATGGACATGATCCAAAGTTTATGAGGTTGTAAACTTCCTATCTGCTGAGTTTATCACCATAATAACTCTCCAACATATCGTATTCCAAATAGAGTTCATAGAGAAAAGTAATAATAAATGTTTAAGTGGGTGCCAACATTTAATCATTGATTAATTTTGTGATCATTTAAAGATAAAAGTGATTAAAGTTTGAAGATTAGTACATTCACAATCCAGCCCATTAAACTGGCCACTCGCTCGCATCATTCAAGTTTATCCAGAAACCGATGGAGTCATTCGAGTCGCAAAAATCCAGACTGCAACAGGAACACTTGTGCGACCAGTTGTAAAATTATTCGCTTTACCAACCATGTGAATTTGTTGAAGTGACACTTCAAGGGGGCCGGTTATGTTGCATACAAACAGAGAGTGAAACAATCACAACTAAAATATATAGATTGCTTTTCCCTTCATCCTGCCCGAAATTACTATACTGTTTCTGCCACCTGGTTTATGTTTTATTAGTGAATTTCCTTTGGAAATTGAACTATTCGCATGACCCGCACGGTGAAACTTAAGCCCGGGACCACCATAGAAGTTCCTAACGTGACCCCTTGAACACGTTTTGGGGGGTCGTTCAAAATTGTATATATATATGTGTGTATGTATATATATATATATATATATATATATATATAGACCTGCATACACACACACACATATATTATATATATGTGTGTGTCTATATATATATATATATATATATAGACCTGTATATATATATATATATATATATATATAGACACACACATATATATAATATATGTGTGTGTGTGTATGCACTCTAGCGGTCGCAATTTTTGTCCGATTTACTTCAAATTTGGTAGGGACGTTCCTTTCTATAATCAGTTGGACAAGTTCATTGGGCAAAACAATCGGAAAACTCTAAACCCCTTTTTTGGTAATTAATCTTTCAAATTTCGAGTTTTTGAACCCAAAAAGGGTTAGAAAAGCCTCAAATGTAAAATTAATGAATGTAATAAGACTATATTAGTGAGGCGAATGTTTTAAGTCCTCTCTCGTCATTCTATCACCAATATTAACAGAGTTATTAAAGAAAATGTGTATCGACTAAACACAGTACGTTGTCTTGTGGGGGTTTTACATTAGACAAACCTGTTATTCATTTTTTGGCTTACTTTTATCGTCCCCAGCCACCTCATGCCTACTTTCAAGCCTGACTGGACCCTCTCCTAACCTTATAATGCGCAAAATTGTATTCCTAGCATTGCAGGTAAATGAAACCAGGAGCATCAGAACAACCAAAAAATCAATGTTTTCAGATTTAAATAAAAATTGGAATAACTGTTTATATTTACTCTGATTTTGAGTTTTAAAGGTTTTTATGTGGAAATTCACTTCCCCCACGTCAGCGTGCTGCGTGCGAACTCGTTTTAATTTGATGTATCATCTATTTTTATTTTATTGGTTCATCATCACTTTTTCAAAAACGACAACATTAGTTTATTAATATAATTTTGGATCCCTGAATAAAATTCTTTCATCTTATATCAGACCTTATTCAAAACAGAGCGGAACTACGTGAAGTGGACATTATACAACGCGAGTGACAGATGAACTTGGACGTGGAAAGTGTTGGTGAGTGGTTGCAATCTTTAGATTAATTTTGTGTGCACACCAACAAGTTTTATATAATATTTATTTTGAATACCATGTTATCAAATAATGTTTCCTTTTTTCTCTATTAACCGTATTTATTTTAATAAATAAATCACCTTCCCGTCAACACAACAAGTGTTTTATGTTTATGTTTTTTCTTTTTGGGAATTTATCTAAATTTCTTGGTCCTCCATCTATGTGAATTCGCTTTAATTTTAATTTTTTGCTTTTACCCTAAGCTACCCGGATTCCCCCAATCCCAGTTAGAAAGTAAAATTAGACCAAAACAGTCTAATTAGGGATAGAAGAAGAACTTAAACCATTTAACATTATCCTTTTTGCATAGAGGCACAGAAGGGATGGTTTCAGAGAAGAAATAGAGTTGGTATTCTCCTTCTGATTTATTGTAGCCTACCATCTTGGACTAATTCTTCCATCAGATTCTTGAGTGGATCGAGTAGCTTGAGTAGCTGTTGAACTAATTCGAAAGCTTTTCAAAAGAAGTGTTAATATTTTCTAAAAATCCTAAACTCCATTCATAAAAGCAGAAGCAGTATTAGCAAAATAATATGTAAGGAGAGTAGGCATTGTTGAAACTAGGCCAAAGCCATGTGTTCATGAGACCAACATAATTCATTGAATCATATTTAATATTTTCTAAATTCCTTATATCAAGCAAATTAAAGAAGGCTAAAATATTATTTTCGAAGAAAAAGGTTATTATATTTAAAGATTGGCAAGGATATTGAGAGAGAGAGAGAGAGAGAGAGAGAGAGAGAGAGAGAGAGAGTTCCCATCACGAGACCCCTTCCCTGAGATTAAGATTTTGTTTGTACTATCAACTTAAGCCGAGGACCTTGTATATATAACCATTCAAATAAAGTAAAGTCAGGAACCCATCCTTTGTAATATGCTTTGTAATAATATTTGTAAAGCCCTAGATTTTTCATGATACACAGTAATGTAAATTTAGTAATAAACAGGCCAAGTTTTGTTATTGTACAATTGTGTTTTCATTTCGTAGATAGCCAGGTAGCCATTATTACTATGGTAAACATGAAGATAGTAAGAACAAGGTAAAAAGAGTTAGTATAATAGTAAACAAATCAATACGAGGAATAGGAACAGTGTAAACTTTATCATTAATAAAACGAATGTTAAATAATTATAGTAAGAGTATATAAATATAAACAAGTATAAGTATATACAAATGAAACATACTTGAACGTTTCAGGGGTTAACAGCTTGTATACTAAATATAAAATATATGATATCCCTATTTAATACCGCAAAAACTAATATTAATAAAAAAGCGAATTCATTTAAAAAAAAAATAATATTTCAAGTTCAATGATAAGTTTATAAACAGTTATAATTTTAAAAACTATACATCAGCCATTGACTGATGTATTGTGTCATTTCTCTCACTAGTAAACATTGTTTTAGTACCATAGCAACAAATTATTAACTTGGCTGGGAATCCGTTAATTTATATTATCTATCGATGACAAATTTGAAAAGTTACTGTTAAAACTTTCAGACAACAAGGAATTTAACTAATTGATCCCACTATGACTTCTTTCAGGATATTCAAGAGCATAGTTACGTGTTTTTTCAAATTTGAGTTCTAGGCCAGTGAAAATAGGTTTTAAAAATTAAAAAATTGCAAGCAGAAATATTTTTGCTGGAAAATGTGCACTAAGGTCTTCTGATTCAAATTCCAAGTTTTCTACTTCGGGTCAAGTGAGCTTTCACCGCCATATTGGAAAATGGCGGACATGATTTTTTAACATTTTGTTCCATAAAAAGTTAACCTGTCATCCGATTTTTCTAAAAATTGGAATAAATATATAAAATTACCATATATTGGATCTCGTGAAGCCAAAACCCACAATTCAAGATTCTACTAGTATTTTTGTACGTTTTTCCCTTTAAAAATATGGCTTTTAAGTTTTTTGTCCGCGGATTTTAGTATATTTTTAAACATACTTGCCTTCATGTTGTAGAGCTTAAACAAACGAACATTTTAGTATTTTGAATCATGATATTATCTCAAAATATCATGCTTTAGTTGTCGAAATTGGATAAAAACTGTACTATTTACGAGCAATTTCATAAATAATATCATACATTTCTATGTAAAATTGGGGGAAAATCATATATGGCGGCGAAAGCTCACTTCACTCGAAGTAGAAAACTTGGTATTTGAATGAGGAGGGCTCAGGTAACATTTTCCAGCAAAAATATTTCTGCTTGCAATTTTTTTAATTTTGATCCAATTTTTATCCTAATTTCCCTGGCCTATTCAACAAAACATACATGTTATGGTTAAACTCGGAGGTTAAACATAGTAAATTTGAGATAATCAAACGTATTTTGCACAACAAATTAATTAGTACTTCTTTTTTATCACAGTTCAACCGTGTACCAAAATAGATCTCTCAATTATGTAACACTCGAAATAATGAAAACTCCTCCTTTTTTATAATAAATAAAAATAACATGTAAAGCTCTTTAAACGTTTTTAAGTGACGAAATGCCTCGGAATTGAATTGGAAAGACATATGCGTGTGAATACAATAGATAAGGGAGAGAAAAGATTACAAAAGTGCATTTATTCGAGTATATAATACTGTATGTATATATATATTATAATTTATCGTTAGTTCAAAATCCTATGGTGGAAGTTCCTGTCTTTTGGCCGTCCATAAAGTCAAACTTACTTTGAATCATGGTTCCTCAATGTAGCAGGCAACACTGGGTTGGTGGATGGCTGGCGATGGATGACAACATTCTACTGATAAAGTTGAGTTATTCTTATCTAGTACCTGGTCACCAAAAACAAAATAAGAGCAACTCTACTGTAGAAGTGTACCCGTCTTCTGGGCGATAACCCACAGTCCACATTAGTGAAACATAAATTAACATAAACAATTTAATTTGGCTGCTTAGTCCAAATCTCCATCAAAAGCTCCATCCAAAGCTCCTTACATATCTCTATCAAGCTCCATTCCACTCTAGTATTTTTATTTTTTTATAATTGATCGCATGTTTTATAAATCTATGTTGAAACAGCGGTTGAAGGTTTGTAATAACTGTCATTTACTAAACCAGAATAACAAAGAAAGTTATAACAAAAACTTCAAATCTCGAATTTACAAGTTAATTGTGTTGTAATTCATCGCACATCTCTTAAAGCTATCTTGTAACAGCTGTTGTTGATTTGCATTGACTAGTAATTTACTAAACCATTATTTGAACACGACAAAATGAGACTTATTACAGTAATAAAAACAGAGCAGAGGGAATTTATAGCGTCGTAAACTTTATCTTACATCCCTTTGAAAAACAGGGTCCTAGATTCGTTCTCAATATTGTAGTCAATATAGACAACAAACTCTAGGTATCGAATTAAACTATCGTCGACAATATTATACTTTAGGAAATCTATTTTTATTGATTAGTTATAATACAGATCTATTTGAATTTCAAATATCGTGTAGTCCATTAAAAGCTAAATATGTGATGCATATCAAACTTTGTTTGTTTAAATCTCTAAAGTTCAAGGGAAATAGACAACCCATATATCATCAGCTTACAAAATGTCAAATTGGTTAAGTATTTTAATGCTTGTAATCATTTTGAAATTTGGTTAATACACTAACGAAAGTGGATTAACTGTAATAGACTAAAAGCCAGTTAACAGTTTAAATAGCTTTTAAAGCCAATAAATGCACGATTGATACCTAATATAGCTAATTATTGTCATTTAGCGGTCAAATTAAACCCTTCCTAACCACACTCAATTTAATTTAAACAACATTTCAATTGCTAACACGAATACATCAACTTTACAACTTTAGACGAATACGTCTGTACAACAGGTTACCACAGCTCCGCCTAATTTATTGTTCAATCAGTATATTGATTTTAAATCTATTCCTTGATTTTTAACCAAATTTCTAAATGATTACAAGCATTCAAATACTTAATCAATTTGACTTTTTTGTAAACTTATGATTTATAGATTGTCTGTATCCATTGAACTTTATTTTACCATTAGTTTATCACAAAATTACAAACAACTATTACACAATTAAGTAATAAAAATACAAATCTTTAGTTTTAGTTTAAAGCCAAAGTAGAATCCACGAGGATCAGGATCAACAGTGATTTAAAAAGTAACAACATCAAAATACAACATAAAATACACATGAATTAACATGTGCTTTTGAGTAGCCCATGAGTGTTTCATGAAGTTGACACTTTTAGTTCGTGATTCAAGACTGGTGTAAGCTGTATTTCTCTGTCAGCTGGGGAAGTCATATTGTGCCCTAAGGGAGCTTAGGCTTTCAGTGTATGAGAAACTGGCGAGAATAAGACTCAACACTGATGTATGGAATACTACAGTGAGCCGCTTAGAGTGTAAGGGTAAACAAGTGAAGACTTTAGCACAGAACCTTAACTACTTTCACTTTATAGTAACTTTAAAATAATACAATGCTGGAGGTTTACTTATTAGCTGATTTGATTTTAATGCACAACACATTGCGTCAGCTGATTAAAAGTAGCATAGATCAAAATACTCATGTTTATCTTTAATTATCAGTCGAATAGTTTAAATTCAGCGATGTTTATAATCAAGACGAGAAAATATATATTTAGATAACTCTCCACAGACATGTTTTAACAATTGGTCGGTAATTGTTGTAGGGAAAATATATCTAAACTCACTGAAAAGTAAAAAGCTGAGTAAACATTCCATAAAAATATTCTCGCTGAGAAGTAACTGATTTATAACCTAGTTTTTTTTTTGTTTTAGAGATATTGTCAGTGTAATCAAAAGATGCATTTCAAGTGGCACTGGGCAATCTGGGGAGGGAGCAGCTCTTTAGCCCTTGCTGTCCACCACTTTCCTACATATGTGTTCAAAATTGTACCCGACGGGAGTGGTATTTATAATCGATTTATTTGAACTTTACCTCTAGCTTCTAGTAAGAAGCGATAGGTTAAGTCTAAACAAATCAATAATAAATTCAAATCCATCGTTATTATGAGTTTAAAAAATACGGGTGTGGTATTCTTCTTTTATTGTAACCTATGTTTCTAAAGATATTCATTATGAGTAATTTAAGTATGTAACTGAAGTATGTTGGTATTTGTTCTTGGAATGTTCGTTTTATTTGACAAATGTAAAAATAAAAACAGCTATTGCTTACTTGAAAATCCCGAACAACAACATATATGTCCTGTGCCTTTAATGTTTGATTATTAATAACACTTAATTTTAATTAACTAAAGTATAATGGAATAAGGAAGAAGAAACACCGTAAGACCTTTGGTACCACAGCTAAACAACTAAAGTTCAGAATATTTTTATTTTTAAAAGTTTAGAGCTATCAGTGCTTGATATTTCGTAAATTTACAATGTACTATAGCTAATACAACAATATAATTGTGGTATTTTGTACAACGATATATTAATTAACTTATTATGTAAACTAAACAAAAATAAATAATATTTCAGCTATCACCAAACTAAGTATTCTTAACTAATGTGGTCCATTTCCTGCCGCGGCATTAGAACTGGCGAGTCTGGGTATTAACACTTTCCTCCAGTTGAATCTCATTATCGTTGACGAGCTCTTGCCGAAACATTCTTGGAAATAAGTTTGAGACTCTCACAACTTTGATATTAAAGCAAACTTTGTCGGAGATTGCTTTTAATCTTTAATGGAGCGTTGACCTAAGAGTTAGTGACGTTTGCTTTACATCATTATATTTTATCAGTATTTACAACACATTATCAGTATCGATTTACGATTTCAAAGTCATAAACGTTTCCCATGATTTGTTAAGTAAATGAACGTCCTAAATAAATAAACTATTTAAACTTTCTTTCTTTAAACTAGTTTTAAAACGGCAAGAAACAGAGCGGAACACTATAGAATCCTATAATTTGTATAATGCTTGTAGATAAAATATGTGTCACATACAATTCGTATTCTAATGTTCTAGGTTAGCTTAGCACAATGTTACGTTCGACAAAATATTGCTATAAAAGTTATTAAAAAAATAGTGCGGAAAAACTATTAAGTTTTTTAATTAATTTTACTATTGGGAACAATGTTCATCGATCTTACCATCCGTAAGCATGAGACATATAAGTCCAAAATATTATTAATAAATACTTTCATGTTTTTTTCTTACTGGGCAGCACTCACCTTCAATTTAGTAAAACATGTTGTTCAAGATTAGAATAAACAGATTGTTGCGTACAAACAGAGAGTGGAGTAATCACATTTTAAATCCATCCTGTCTAATAATATATTCCTTTGTTTTGCACAACTTGTACTATCTGACTTTTCTTATTTTGATTTTATCATCTGTTGTTATTTTACTATTCATTTGTTTTTGTTTTCAAACAACGTCAACATGAGTTTATTAATCTAATTTTTGGATCCCTGAATACAAATCACATTATATCAAACCTTGATCAAAACAGAACGGAATTATGTGAATTGGACAATCTACAACGCGAGTGAAATATGAACTTGGACGTGGACAGTGTTGATGAGTGGTTGCAACCTTTAGATTAATTTTGTGTGCACACCAAGTTTTGTATAATATTTATATCCGTTCTGTTTTGAATATACTTGTCTCTTGTTCCTATATTAACCGCATCTAATTTAATAATTAAATCACCTTTCCTGTCAACGCAATATGTGTTTAGTTTTTTTTTTCTTTCTCTTGGGAATTTCAATAAATTCCCTGGTCCTCCATCTATATGAATTCACTTTAATTTTAATTCTTTGTTTTTCCTTAAGCTACCCATATCCCCCACAGATCGTTAATGATAAGTGTATTTACACTTGGCTCTTAGCATATGTTATTGCTGCAAAATTGAGAACAGCTGTTTTAGATTGCAATTTAATTCAAATTATTCTCCACTAACTGATTATACCGGTTTCACCCGGGTATAAAATGTGGTGAGCACTTTTTCACCTACAAAATTTAGAGGTTGTTTGGTCGATATCGAAAAATTTTACCAACCGGTTGTTTTATCGATTGGGAAGGCGATAATGATGTCACGACAAGATGAAACGGAACGACCAGAACCCCCAATCATCAACAGATTGTTTGTTTGTTTTATCGAATGAACTTTCAATTACGATTGTTAATGTTTTGTGGTGGAAAAGCATAAATGGTGATTCGATTAAAATTCAAGCAGATATAAGTTAAATCAAAAGTTGTGGATACAGTGTCAAATTGGATCTAAAAATGGATGTACGTGAACAAACAACTAGGTTGCAGTTCACGACAAAATTATAGTAAGCTAACTTAACCTAACTCCGCAGAGCGCTGTATGGTGGCTGTTAAATGGATCTAAAAATGGATGTACGTGAACAAACAACTAGGTTGCAGTTCACGACAAAATTATAGTAACCTATCTTAACCTAACTCCGCAGAGCGCTGTATGGTGGCTGTTCGTTGTGCAACATAATTACAAATAAAGGGATTAGTATAAGTTAATAAAAGTCAAACCTAAAAAAGTTAACAAAAAAGTGAGATTTAACCCCGAACAAATTAAAGTAATCTTTAAAAAACATTTCAGATTTCAAAAAGTAAACATCAAAAGTGAAATTTGAACACGGGACCGCACGATCGTGGATCTGACGCCGTATCCACTGGGCTACCGAGGCCTGCCGCCCTAGCCGAAAGTTACAATACATCAGGCAGTGAGCAACGATTCATTCGATAAAAAACAATCGGTTGGTCGGTTGATGATTCGGTGGTTCTGGTCGTTCCGTTTCATATTGTCGTGACGTCAGTATCGCCTTCCCAATCGATAAAACAACCGGTTGGTAAAATTGTTCGATATCGACCAAACAACCTCTAAATTTTGTAGGCGAAAAAGTGCTCACCATAAAATGTTGTTAAAAAAGTAAATTACTAATGCCAGCTGTTTATTTGAATAACATTAAATAAATAACAGAAAACTGTAACTGTATGGTATCATTTGATTAACATTGGAATGTCTCACGGAAGTAGCCCTAGAGGATTTAGAGGAAACTGAGAGTCAGGTACAACTGCTGTAACCTAAAGGAACCTACCCTTAAAATGTCATGCCTTAACAGTTTAGCCGTACGGTGATCCACATACGACAAGAACTCTGCTTTATTTATATGGATCTTGGTCTTATGTAGAAAAATGGTTATGCAATTTCAGTATTTTCTGTGAAGAATGGAAATTCTGCACAAATTTGTATCGAGGCTATTCTTTTGATAAGTTATAAGTTGTCAAAATCGGTTCAGAAACAACAGATGAGTTTTATTTCAAAATATTTGATTTATTTATTTTATTTTATTTTAAATGCTACAAAACAGAACAAATCCAATATCGTAGCATATATAACTAAATATAAATTAAAAAACTGGCAACACGCTGTTGCACTGCTCACTATTGTTCATACGTTGAATGTCAACTTAATTACATGAAATATATCACAATGAACACAATAAATATGTTGCTTTTAAAAGTGCTAATCATACTCTACAAGCAAATATTTATCATCATAACAATGACAGGAGCCTGTGTACCCAGGTTGGTGCGTGATAAATGTGGACTAAACAATGTGCGGACTCTGAACGAAGGACGGGGCACAAGGAAAGCTAACCACGATAAGAGCTCAACATTTTCGACCCTGCCATTTGTTAATTTATGAAGAAAAAGTAGCATTCCAGTATCACGTCGTCTCCTCAAACTATCCATTTCGAACTGATCCAACAAAATAGGGTAAGATACATGATGCGTATAGTAGCCAAACTTCCTAAAAAAACAAATACCTAAGAAACTTTAAATGATCTGTTCGATCATATCAATAAGATAAGCATGATGAGGGTGCTACACAGCAGCTCCAAACACCAGTCTAGGCCTTGCCAAGGCGAAAAATAGAAGTTTTAGTCCGAAAGTGCTGTTTAAAAAACTGCCTGATCAGAAAATAAAGCCAAGAGTGCGATAGGCCGATCTACAAGATTCAGTAATGTGATCATCAAAGAAAAATTTGTTATCTATAGTAACACCGGTAATTTTATATCTAAATTGCAAGCACACTCCATTCATAGAATATTGAAAGTTGATAAAATTCTGAGTGCGTTTAGTGTACCTTATAACAAAACATTTATCTGCATGAAATTTTAAACCACCATTGGTCCATACCACCAGTCGATCCAGATCATCCTGGAAAAGTTGACAATCATCAACTTCGTTGATTTCCTTAAAGATTTTAAAATCGTCAGCATATAGTAGAACTCTACTATTTAGTAAGCATTCAACGATGTCATTAATGAATATCAGAAACATTAAAGGAACAAGGTTAGAGCCCTGCGGCTAGGGTTCTCAATCCCGGGATTCGGGATCCCGGGATCCCGGGATCCCGGTCGCTTTTGGGTACCTGACAATCCCGGGATTAGAGCCTCTCAATCCCGGGATTAACGGGATTGCAAACAAATAATTGTTTCACAATTTTTGCGTGATTTGAATGTTTTAACTACTGCAAAAGTCGTCTTAACAAACATATAAACATAAAAATGTTTTAGGTAATTAATATTTCAATAATAATTAATAGCAAAGTTGTTTATTTTTTTAATTCACGTCCCTTAAGACTGTTATTTACCTTTCCCAAAGTTGACTTTGTCCTAAACCAAAATTCAATTCAACAATGACAACCTATTTCTGGAATATAATGGGACAGCAGTGAGACAGCACTGAATAGTTTCCTTATCGCTCCGAACTTCCGTTGCAGTTAATTCCCACAAATCGAGGTATCCCACGGCCACACGACACAGGCACAGGTGACTTTATTTTGATATTTTTTATCTTACTAAATTTTGTTTATCTTAGTTGCTATCGGGCTTTCGTGAAGCGAACATCTGTGCGAGTTGTTATTTTTATTAAACAATATATTATATTGTTAAAAAATATGTTTAATGGGGTTTTTTAATTAATTGTATTAAATAATTTGAAAAAATTATGATGTTTCAGTTATTTTTCACCTGTTGTTCAGTATTATTTTAACTTTTAAGCAAACACTATTTCTATTGCATTGGTGAAAACGATAAACTAATTATAATAATATTGTATAAAGCCAAAATCATCTGAGGTTTTTTATCTCTCTTTATTTGGGCTAAAATAAATAGTTTATCTAAGGAACTAAATACAAAAGGAGCAGAATGATGTCTTATCTTCCCCAGAATTGGAGGCGCGTGACGCGTGAGGTACAGTCAAAAGTGCACTGCCGACATGGTATTCGGCAAAACCGTCAATATCTGATAGCTGCAGCCTTCAAGACAATGGTCTAAAATACGTCAAGCTACCCAGATTTGACGAGTTTGTAAGATAAAATTATAGTTAGTTTAAAATTTTAATAAAAAATTCTATTAGCGTTGTCATCACACAACAATATATTCTAGATATGTATAAAACGGGAATCCCGGGACTGGTCCCGGGATCCCGGGATCAGCTTTTGTCAATCCCGAAATCCCGGGATTGAAATTTAGGTCCGGGATTGAGACCCCTACCTGCGGCACACCCGAAGAAACAACAAACTCAAAATAAGAATTCCCCTGGAAATCGACTAACTGTTTCCTAGCGAGTAAGAAGAGATTAATTTCAACCCCTGACTAGAAAATCCGAAGTAATTAAGTTTCGATAAAAGTTTAAGATGACTGACTCTATCGAATGCTTTTTCGAAATCGGTGTACACCACATCAACCTGTCCACTTTGTCTAAAGAGGAAATGCAAAAGTTGGAGAAGTTCAGAAGTTTAGTATTAATAGACCTTCATGGATAAAAACCTTGCTGATGTGGGGTTATGAAGTTCTTCATATGATAAAAAATTCGATTATATAATACTGATTCAAACAGCTTGGTAGGTGTGGATAAAATGGCAAAAGGTCTGAAATTTGTTATATCATTCCCCTTCCCCTTTTTATGAATGGGAACAACCTTTTTCAGCTTCCAACGACACGAAAATATGAGCTCCTCACATATAAATTGAAAATCTTAAGGAGAGGTCTGATTATAAATTCCACGCAACCATAAAAATTAAGGAAGGGACTCCATCAGGACCAACAAAGCCCATGGATTGAACTTTTTTAAATGATACAAATAGTTCAGCTTCAGCAGTATAATTTAAAGAACGACAACCAATGTTTACCGCCGGACCTTGTTATAAATATATACTATAATTCGCATTTGTCTGTGGCTCCGTGCGTCCGTCCATCCGCGGCTGTTTCTCGTGCTGTAATGGCTCCTAAGCTACGAAAAGATATTTTAGCGAATTTCCCCTATAGGGAAGAAGCTATTACCGTAGTCGGCATGGTAAGACCTAGGCCCGGGACCATGATAACTTTTCGTTTTGAGGTCCCCAGACCCCAAAAACTCCATTCGTTCGAAACTGATTTCCAACGAAAATGAAAAGCCACACGGCTTTCCGTTTCGAGTACGGCTGATTTCGTTGGATGCTGATTTTTTCGTTCTGTTTTATATATCGAAACTGTAGTATATATACACAGTTTCGAACGAATGGTGTTTTGGGAGTCTGGGGACCTCAAAACGAGAAGTTATAACTCTCGCACGCTAACTCTCGTTAAAATTATCCGATTTTGATTAAATCTGGCACAAACATGTAAAGCAACATTTATGACTTTAAGTTCGAAAACCAGCCAGATCGCTCGATCCAAAGGGGTATTTTGGGGGGGTTTTATACCCCAGAAATAAGTTTTTGAATTTGTTACATATGATTGTTTAAATAACCTAATTTTAGTTTTTACTATTGGATTTAGCTTAAAAAAACACACAATTTGGTATTTTGATCATCCCTCTACGTCAATTTGTTACCGAGATATTGAAAGTTCTAAACACAGTACGTTGTCTAATGTTATTCTTATGGAGAAAAAGAAAAAAATTATATCTCACTTATTTATGAACTGTAATGACGAAACTTGGTATACGGCTTCATATGGTTGTGGTCTATTTATATTTGCTCAAAAAAGTTTTTCCCAAAGGCTCCCGTAGCAGCGAACCTATGTACTCAGCCCCCATGTCATTCTTATGGAGAACAATTAAATGCTATGTCTCCCTTAATTATGAACATAAATGAATGAAAACTGGTATACTACTTCACCTAGTTGAGTTATATTGATATTAGCATAAAAACCCATTTTTTGTGTTCCTTGTTGCAGCAAACCTGCGTACCCAGCCCCATTGTTATTCTTATGGAGAATAATTCAAGTTTTATATATTGCTTATTTGTGAATATATTTTTATAAAACTTGGTAAGTGGCTTTATGTAGTATTGAGAAATTTATATCTCCATTGGAAATTCGCTGAGTACGCAGGTTTGCTGCGACGGGGGTGTTTTAGGGGTTATCGAGATCGGGGAAGCTGCACGTGACGTTTGTCTTTTTTAAAAAGCAACCTTTTTTGAGTTACGGTAGATTTAAGCCGTGCTGGTTTTGGGCCATTTTAGCAGTACTATTAGCGGAGCCAGGAGTATTCAGCTGTGGATTTCTATTCTATAAGCTTTGTTCCTGAACTGATGCTTATTTCCTGCGGTCACGATAGTTTCTGCCAATACTAGTAAATATACATTTTATTTTACAATGATTACCTCGCCAATTCGACTCTAACTATTCCAGAGTTTGTCCACAAAGAAGAAAGCTATTTTCTCTTTAAATTAGTGGGATATAATGTACAGTAACGAAATTTACCAATTGTGCAATTTAATAAGTGGGATACAAAACCTAAATAAGAACTTTGTCTAGGCATTAATTTTTCCATGGTAAATTTGTAAATAAATTTCCAAATATTTATTTTTGTTTCATTGTTACATTTTTGAGTACAATTAAAAACACTTTACTTCTATCTAACAATATGCAAATCCAAAAACGTAGAAAATTTGTTAGGCTCAGAGCTAATGGAAATTATATTATGATTAAGATAGCCTAAACAATAATAAGGCAGCATAAAGGCAATATGTGATGGAAATTATCATAAAGGCAATTATTCAGTGATGTTGAATAATTCTATTGTTCAATCATGATGTTTATGTTATTTTTTTAAATCAATTCAAAATATTAATAACGTCGGCATTTTTATTTTGTATATATATATATTAACTACAAATATGAATTAACAAAGTAAAACTATATGTTTAATAATATTTGCAGGTGTTATTATTTAAATATAAATTTAAATTATATTTATTAAGTTAAATTTACTTGATAAAAACATGTTAGAACACTTTATTTAATATATGTTTTTAAAGTGTTGATATTTATTATTTGAACTCAACAAACATCGACTTATAAATAGGTTGTCTTCTTAAACCTATATTTAAATTTCAAATCAAGGTTCGATTTGGAATTTTTACGTTCTGATTTACAATTCAAAATAAAGATCCTGCATTGTTTCAAGAACTTTATATATTCTTTTCGTCTTTCCCTGAATTTTGGTTTCGACTTTCATTTTCACTCGTACTTCATTTTATTCAGAAACATAATTATTCAAAATCTAGTTACAATTCTATATTTAGATTATCATTATTATTGCTAAGGTATTATTAGCATTATTAGTATTAGTATTATTATCAGCATTATTAGTGCTTTAATGCTTAAAAACATATTCGGCTTATATTAGTAAATTTTAAATTTAGCTGCATACAAATGGAAAATAGAAAACTAGTTAATGTTAACGTAATACTATAAAACACTTTTAAAAATAAATAAAAATAAGTGCATTATTATTATTGTTTACTAAAGCCCATTTCCATTTTTAAATATCTATTGAGGTGACTGAGTGGACAGTTTTAAGTTTTGGAACAAAGGGAAATTATGGTTCCAATTAGAAACGAGTTCACTTATTGATAAATGCCACAGTTTTGGCTAACCGTCGCGTTGGCTGTCATCCAGCAACAGATCATAAATTATGACACAGTTTGTCAAACTGTAGCTTACGTGTTACCTTCAGCAGTATTCTTGGTATTCTTGGGAATCCTACAGACACACTATCACAACACAGTAAATATCTCAGCTAGTGTCCCATTGGCATTTGATAAGCAAGAGCGAGTTTACATACCCTATGATTATTTTATATCTACTTTTATTGATAACCAACAACGAGAAAGAGTATATTTTCAACATCTATTTTCGTAGCTTGAATAGAAAACCACTATGATTCATGGTAGAGGTGTTTTCTCCCTTCTAGCTTATCACATAAGTGATAACTAATTATGTAATTCACTAAATAATCAAATTACCCATTCGATGGCAGTGAAGTTTTATATTCTGTAGCCTAAATAACACGTAAGCCTATCTTAACCTCACACTCGCCTCAGGGCTTCGCCCTACTGGCCGTTTCCTTTCAATTTCAGTCAGACTCAAGGGCAATGGGGATTTATTCCACTTTCGAAAATAGTTTGTAAAACTTTCTTTTAGACAAAATATACCAATCAGTAGCAGATTTTTTGCAGCTCTGATGTGACAGCATTCTAGTAGTCTAATATTTATGTTCTTTATTTTAAGTTTTACTTTCAGTTTTAATTTTTAAAGATTGTTGTATTGATAATTTGTTTAATAAATTATATTTTTATATGACTCTGTTTATACCACTTTGCGGGAGAAATACGAATAGGAAAGGTGTAAGGTATTGTTGAATGTTCATTTTTATCGATGATTTAAAAACGTATTGAAAAAATATTCATGACGAGATGCCTCCATTTGGCAGACACATTCTTCATGTAATATTGTGTCTTTCATGAATAAAACTCTCGCATCTTGATACGTTTGGTGAGGTTATTGATTTTGTGTAAAGTTTTTCAAGTATAAATTATAGTTGGTACAATTTAAATACCCCCGAAGCAGCAAACCTGCGTACTCAGCGAATTTCCAATGCATGTATATGTTTCTCACTACCACATAAAGCCACTCACCAAGTTTCATAAAAAAAACACGAATAAATAATGATATATGGAGTTTTATTTATTCTCCATAAGAATAAAATTGAAAGCTGAGTACGCAGGTTTGCTGCAACAAGGAGCACAAAATATGTGTTTTTATGCAATTATCAATATAACTTAACCAGTCGAAGCTGCATACAAAGATTGATTAATTTATGTTCATAATTAAGGGAAACATTGCATTTTACTTTTTCTCCATAAGAATAACATGGAGGATGAGTATGCAGGTTTGCTGCTGCGGGGAAAATCAGCAACAATTTGTTTTCTGCAAATATCAATATACGAGTACTAGGTGAAGCTACATGCCAAGTTTCATAAATAATTCTCAAATCAAATTTTGATAAAAAAATTCTCAAATTAGATATCAAATTTTAATTATTCTCCATAAGGATAACATTGGACCACGTACTGTGTTTAGCACTTTGAATATCTCTGCAACGACTGGACTTAGTATCACAATTTGAACACCAAAAAGATTGTTGTTTATAGATGAACTGATTGGTAAAAGAAAGTGTAAGGTTTGCATTAAAATTAACTGAGGAAAAGCTAAAAACGTTTTTCCCATAATATTAACATGGCAGATTTTATAAACACTTTTTTTGGATTTTCTCTACAACCACTTAACCTAGGTTAATGATTCAAAATACCATATTATATGTTTTTTTAAGCTCTATAAAATGGTCAAAACCAAAATTAAGTATTTTAAAAATTTCATGGTGAAAAATGCAAAAACTGATTTTTTGAAAATTGTAAACCCCAATAAAAACCCCTTCCCATGGTCCAATTTTTCTGGTTTTTGAACTTAAAGTCATGAATGTCACTTTTTGAGCCAAATTTCATCGAAATCAGACGTTTTTTCCTCAAGTTATTGTGTTAACGGACACACACACACACACACACACACACACACACACACACACACATATATATATATATATATATTTATATACACATATAAATTTGAACGAATAGTGTTTTTGGCATCTGGGGACCTCAAAACAAAAATCTGTCATGGTCTCGGGCTTAACCATGCCACCTACAGTAATGGCTTCTTCCCTAAAGGGGAAATTCGCTAAAAGCAATAATTCTAAGATTAAGTAATTATTCAAGGGAATTAGTTTTCAATTTTCGCTTTAATGAAGTAAGTGCCAGCAAGAAGGAAACAAAGATTGAGAAATATTTCGTGCCTTTCAGGAACGATTTTTCAAGCTATTTTGTTTTCAATCTCCAGCCAATTTTCTGTAATATGGTCTGTCACCTGTCTGTCTTAAGAAACCTCCAGTATTGATATATTTCAATGGAAACATAATTGTTTACAAATTACATTAAACAGTTCAATACACATATTTAATTTTTTTATATTTAGTATTCAAGTTAAGTTGAATTGTAATTCGTAGATAAACCCTAAAACTGATTAAAGCTTATGTAAACTGAATTATTAATAAATTGGTTTAAAGTATATTTCCCCTAATAATTGCAAAATAAATAAACCATGTTATGTCTGACCAAAAATACTCCGTGTAGAACAGTTGATGTTGTTTTATTAGAACAAAAAACAACTGTAAACCACCAATTGTAAACCCAAATTCAGTGTAAAACACGGTTTAGTCTGAATATTTTTAGCTGTTTTTCACAATCTTTTATTAGTGAATTTCCGCTATAGGAAAGAAGCTATCACCGTAGGTCTCATGGTAAAACTCAAGCAAGAGACCATGATAACTTTTCATTTTGAGGTCACCAGATACCAAAAGCACCATTCGTTCAAATTTGTATAAATGTATATATATATATATATATATATATATATATATATATATATATATATATATATATGTATATATATATGTATATATGTGTGTGTGTGTGTGTGTGTGTGTGTGTGTGTGGTGTGTGGTGTGTGTGTGTGTGTGTGTGTGTGTGTGTGTGTGTGTGTGTGTGTGTCCGTAAGCACGATAACTCTCGTAAAAAGTCCGATCTTAATGAAATTTGGTACAAATGTGTAAAGTACCATTTATGTGAACGAGTTCGAAAACCAGACGAATAGCACCATCCGAAAGGGGTTTTTGGGGGTTTTGTCCCCCAAAAATGGTTTTTTGGGGTTTCCACATGTAATTTTTGTTTTAAATTTTAATTTTTACCATTGAATTCAGCATAAAAATTGGTATTTTTATCATTGCTCTACGTCAATTGGTTACTGAGATATTGAAAGTGCTAAACATAGTAAGTTGTCTAATGTTATTCTTATGGAGATAAAAATTATATAACTTGCTTATTGATGAACATAAACTGTCGAAATTTGGTATTTGGCTTCATCTGGTTGTGGTTTATTGTTGTTTGCACAACAAAACAATTGTTCGCTTATGGTTCCCATATAGGGGTCTCAATCCCGGACCTAAATTTCAATCCCGGGATTTCGGGATTGACAAAAGCTGATCCCGGGATCCCGGGACCAGTCCCGGGATTCCCGTTTTATACATATCTAGAATATATTGTTGTGTGATGACAACGCTAATAGAATTTTTTATTAAAATTTTAAACTAACTATAATTTTATCTTACAAACTCGTCAAATCTGGGTAGCTTGACGTATTTTAGACCATTGTCTTGAAGGCTGCAGCTATCAGATATTGACGGTTTTGCCGAATACCATGTCGGCAGTGCACTTTTGACTGTACCTCACGCGTCACGCGCCTCCAATTCTGGGGAAGATAAGACATCATTCTGCTCCTTTTGTATTTAGTTCCTTAGATAAACTATTTATTTTAGCCCAAATAAAGAGAGATAAAAAACCTCAGATGATTTTGGCTTTATACAATATTATTATAATTAGTTTATCGTTTTCACCAATGCAATAGAAATAGTGTTTGCTTAAAAGTTAAAATAATACTGAACAACAGGTGAAAAATAACTGAAACATCATAATTTTTTCAAATTATTTAATACAATTAATTAAAAAACCCCATTAAACATATTTTTTAACAATATAATATATTGTTTAATAAAAATAACAACTCGCACAGATGTTCGCTTCACGAAAGCCCGATAGCAACTAAGATAAACAAAATTTAGTAAGATAAAAAATATCAAAATAAAGTCACCTGTGCCTGTGTCGTGTGGCCGTGGGATACCTCGATTTGTGGGAATTAACTGCAACGGAAGTTCGGAGCGATAAGGAAACTATTCAGTGCTGTCTCACTGCTGTCCCATTATATTCCAGGAATAGGTTGTCATTGTTGAATTGAATTTTGGTTTAGGACAAAGTCAACTTTGGGAAAGGTAAATAACAGTCTTAAGGGACGTGAATTAAAAAAATAAACAACTTTGCTATTAATTATTATTGAAATATTAATTACCTAAAACATTTTTATGTTTATATGTTTGTTAAGACGACTTTTGCAGTAGTTAAAACATTCAAATCACGCAAAAATTGTGAAACAATTATTTGTTTGCAATCCCGTTAATCCCGGGATTGAGAGGCTCTAATCCCGGGATTGTCAGGTACCCAAAAGCGACCGGGATCCCGGGATCCCGGGATCCCGAATCCCGGGATTGAGAACCCTATTCCCATACCAGCAAACCTAGGTACTTATAGAAAATAATTAAAATGTTATAGATCGCTTATTTATGAATTGATATGGATGAAACTTGGTATGTGACTTCACTAAGATGAGTTCTATTGATATTTGCATAAAAACCCATTTTGTGTTCCTTGTTGCAGCAAACCTGCGTACTCATCCCCAATGTTATTCTCATGGAGAATACTTAATATTTCAAATATCGCTTGTTTCAGAATATATATCTTATGAATCCTGTTAAGTGTTTGAATGCATTATATTATAAATTCATTGGAAATTCGCTGATTACGCAGGTTTGCTACGACGGGGGTATTTTTATTTTGGGCTCTATTTTTGAAAAGATTACCCTTGAAACATGCAAAAACCCTTTCTTCATTTTTATGTTTTGGGGTAAGAAATAAAAAGTAAGTAAAAGCTAACTGACCGACTATACCTGTCAGACAGACTGACTAATTGAATTCACTACGGAAAAACTATTGAAAATATGAAATTTAATGGATTCACAAATACACATATAAAACATATTAGCTTTGTATGTGGAAAATAAAAAACTACTGTTCTTTAGTTTATGCGAACTTTTTTAAATTTAGGAAGTACTTAGTCTCTTTAGGGGTCATACTTAATACGTCATCTCATTAGGTACATACTCAATTCGGGTCTGGATAATACAACGAAGTAAATTTAATTATCAACTTTAGGTTAATTCAAAACAACTAACCACCTTTTCATGTGAGTATGTGGTACCTAATTCATAATTTATTCAACGTAAACCTTAATTTATGAAAGAGTTGCCACTTTTAATTCACTGATATGCAAATATGACATTCATAAATCGATTTATTTTTAGTTATATAGGAGGAGTCATTTAAAATTATAACTTCGTAAATTTTTTTAATTAAAATGTATGTAGAACGATGTTTTGCGGATATTTCAAAATAAAATACCTTGGAATGATAGAAAATTCTTTGAACGCATGTCTTAGAGACTTCCATGAGTAAATTTTCCATTTTACCAGATCATTTTACATCTCAGCATCATTCTGCAATATGAAATGACAATGCTCATAAAAGATAAAAGGTGTCTTCATGCATTGTAAAGTTTCAAACATTTATCCTTAATTTGTGTGAATATTTTTAAATACCAATCTTTAGATAATATAATCAATGAATTTGCAATTCCGTTTTGGCAAAGGTGTCGTTACTATTCATTTGAATGAAAGATGAATCAAACCATTAGCAGTTAGAATGCTGCTCCTTGGGATTCGGCCAAACCAACGAGATCGTTATCACAATAACATAATAAAATAATAGTCATCGACCAAAGTATTGATGGATTGTATCGTCAAAACGTCACTCAATTGAATAAACTTGTTCGATTCCACTATGGTTAAACCCGCTCTTGTTAACCTAGTAGTTGACAATGTTGTTATATGTAATAATTTGTTCCAAAGTAAATACGTTAATACATATTTTATTAGACAGCAACTTATTTAATACAAATGTTAAGTTTTTTATCGACATGGAAATAATTTATGACATATTTTGTACAAAATAAATATACACTGTGTAGTACAACCATCCAAAGCTCCAAATAAAGATATTACATTTCCTTAAAAGAGGTAAAGTTTTAAACAAAGATGTTTGGAAACTGCAAATTAAACGGATAAGTTGGAGAAATTTGTATCCCTTATACGGGACATGACCAGCCTACCCAATGGTTAAAAATATAAAGTTTTGAAGTAGACTTTTGTTTAAGTTTATCAGATCTTGTGTTCACGGGAGCGCTGAAGTTCAAAACAACTTTTAGGTAAAGGCGGGCATTAACCCCTCGGCAGATTGAGTGACTAATTGATTTTAAAACAGTACTTTAGACTGGTTAATTTATTTATCTTGTTAGAAGATTGAAATATTCAAGTATATTTATAATTAAAGTTAATTTCGTTGACTCGGTACAAGTTACTTTACAGATATGACTCAGTATAAAAAAGGTACAACCTCCATGAAAAAGATAAATTATAAATATGATCATTTTTTAGTTACATAAAATAAAAATATCAAACTAATTACCATTGTTGCTAACGAGAGAGACAAAGACGTTGTCACCCTCAACTCCAAGTTGTTGAGGTTGTTCAAGTTGTGGGGTGTAATGAGAAACTTTCTACTGGAACCGTGAGAATAAACGATGCCAGAAAACTGACACATACTTTCCCTCTGTTAATCCTCTGTTAGTCAATACATTCCTTTCTATCATACAAATATTATAAATCTGAAGGATTGTAAGTTTGTTTGTTTGTTGGTATCCTAAATTACATAGGCTTAGTCGCGTTTTAAAATTCCTTTACGGCTTTGCCCCAGTAGCCACTATATTTCCCATATGAATTTTATGAGCACTTACATTTACTGGATCAGATGATTACCAAACAGGTGTTCTTTTTTGAGATTTACAGCATTTTTGAGTCATTTATTTGCTGACATTTTGGTTTACACTTTTTTTGTACGTTTAACCACGAAGGTACCTGTATCATAATAATGATGGGGAATCGTAAATAAAAGTTGTCTCAAAGTTCGGAAAATCCCAATTTAATTAAGTTGCTAGAGGTAAGGCAACTTCAGCACCAATAGAAATTATAAAGCTTCAACAAGCTCTACGGTGAGGTGCACACAGAGCAGAGAAACTTCAGGAGAACAGCAACGTCGACGTGACGAGCAGGCTCAGCGGCAGGCCAGTTTGAGAGCAACTGAAATGGCAAAGCAGTCTACAGGAACTGTTGGGGAAGCTGAAACTCGCAGACGAGCTATTGCCAAGGACTAGTGTAAGAGCTGCCCAACGGTGGCAAACGTTTACCAGAAATACGTGGGGCGTCTTTGAAAATTCTGCCTTGGAATACATCGCGATATTTAGTCATTTAAAATATATATTATAAACTCTGTGTAGGGATGCGGGTAAATACGCAACGGATAACAGCTAGTTTACAATATATGTTAAATTTAAAGTATTTTATTTATGGATAAGCTAGTGGTTTCAGGCAAAAAAAACAACAACAATTTCGGAAGCTTTAAACCTTACAACTTTTGAGCCCAGGTATGCTGATGTAATTTTTCTAGTGGCCAGAACTACAACAAACCATTCAGTTTCAATTAAAATCGAAATTTATATATTTTTGTGCAAATTTATAATATTACATTCATTTAGTGGTTTTGGGGGAATAATGACTCTTAAAAAATTAACGAAATTCTAGGGAAACCATGTTTTAATACACATGAAAATTCATGAAAATCGGGTTTTTGCCGTGGTCTCTAGCTCTGTCCAGTCCACATTCAAACTGACAGAAGGTTAGACAGACGGGCAGAAAATAAATAAATAAAAACAGAAAATTAGACAACAGCGCTTAAATTATTGGTTTGGTTCAGGGGTCATAAAATATATACGTCGACTCCTCATGTACCGGTATAGAAATGTTAAAGGAGACAATTTTTTCTCCAAATACTAAATTTAGGGAGGTTAACTCACCTCAATGGGAAGATTGAACTTTTTGTAATGTTTAAAACGCCTTATAATAAACGGGAAAACGTACACTATATAAACCCCCCATGAGACTCCCCATAAATCAAAAGTCTTAACTCTTTAGCTTGCCACAAAATTATATTTAGAACCGTATAAACACAAATTAATTTATAAATCTAAAACATATTGTTGTTGTTGTTGTTGTTGTTGTTTACTACCATATTCAGTATGTTGCATTGAAAAGTTAAAAACACTTCAATAATTTACTTTTTTACAAAAAGTATTAGTGGCTATGAAATTTATAAAGGGTCATAATATGCCAATATATTTGCTTCATTTTACATGGACTGATTTGAAAATCAGTCAGAAGGTTTTCAAAAGGTATTCAAAAGGTTTTCGAAGGCTTGTAAGATTTATTATTTGTCACCAGCCAAGTTAATTAAATAAGACAAATTATTTTAATTTGAGTATTACTATTGTAGTATATAATATCGAAAGTTATACAGTTCAATTTAAATACTGGATCAAAAAACAATTAGATATTTTAATGTGTTAGAATACAAATAATGATTGTTTGGAAAATATTATGATGCATACACAGTAAAAACATACTAATAATGCTTGTCTTGTTCCGTAATAGCTTTTGAGAAAATATTGTGTAATAGAAACTAATTGCTTCTACAACGAAGGTGGAATTATCTAAAATATAACAGTGTCAGTTTATCTCGCGTTTTAGAGGGGAGAACGTTTTGAGAGTTTACAAAGAGAAAAATTCAATTAAAGTCAAGCACCCTCAAAACTCTTAAGGTCGTCTTGTTTTATTGCTGTAAGCCTTTGTTTCTTTAAGACAGGAAATCCTAAAAAGAATTTGTTTAACAAAATTACTTAGTTGCTAGGAAAATGTGATTTACAATATTCATTTTTTAGAGATGTTCTTGATTGTAACTGTTTATGAATCAAAATAAAACTGTGTTACTTAGATGAAAAATCTTATTTTGCATTTGCCTCTTTGAATATACACTACTTTTACATACGATTCATAATATATACCTCCTTGTAAGGTTTTTTCATCTACCCCTTCTTCTTTCACCGGAACTAAGACGCTAACTCTTAGTCTTGCAAGACGGTGACGGTATTTTAACTTTTGGTTTTAGGAACACATTACCATTATCGTAAACATAGAATAGCTGTAACGGTTCCTTAAAGCTCCTTCGAGTGACGAGCCCACGGGGAATGTCAGGACCTTCAACGGAAAAAGGGCGGTGTTATTAGCTCTTGAACTATTACTCCTTATCCGTTTCACCTCTTTCTTGCGCACTTAATTCCATCTTTTGAAAGATCTTATAAAACAATAATTTTTGTTAAATAAAAATAGTAAAGATGTTCTTGATTAGAATTGCTTAGAAAAACTTTGTTACTTAAATTAAATAGACTATTTCATCACTAGGGCCAAAAGTGACGCTTTACGATACGAGCAAGTTTAACGACCGAAGGCCGAAGTTTAACGAGGTGAAGCCGATGTCGGAAAATGAGCAAGGATCGAAAGCCACTTTTTGCTCGTGTGATGAGTTATATTTTACTACACAATAACTACTAATTAGTTAGCTGTTGTTGTAAAGCTAACTACTTCTAAAAACTAAAATATTACAACTTGTTTACCTTTACAAGTTTTTTCCCAGAATAGATTCCATCCTATTGTCTTTATTTAAAACAAATAGCTGATACAATGTATATAACTATTGTCTGTTACGTTTGTGTTAGTTATACAGAGAGACTTGAGAAGAGACTTTTCGAATCAGACTTACCATAGTGATTGATACGTCAAACACTGTGGAGTATCATTAAACCGACAACAATGCAACAATTAATTAAATCGATAAAACAATCTATTAACAGCAATCGACGTACAAGATAGCTAAAAAGAACTACTTTAGCCCAACAATATTAAAATAATATAGAGCTCTAGTCTCACGTTAAAAAAGTGAAGCCTAGCTGGAGGATATTTTTGTAAACAAATCAATCGATCAAAGAGTAATAAAGACTAATATAACTTCTGAAGAGAGGATTTGAATGGTTAAAGATATTGTTGCCATGGATACCGGAGGGTATAGAAGGTCAAAATGATGGTCAGCATGTAGGCCGATGTGGGAAAATGAGCGAGGATCGAAAGCCAATTTTGGCTCGTGTGATGAACTATATTTTACTACACAATAACTACTAACTAGTTAGCTGTTGTTGTTAAGCTAACTACTTCTAAAAACTAAAATGTTACAACGTGTTTACCTTTAAACGTTTGGTCCCAGAATAGCTTCTCTATTCTCTAGTTATATACTTTCTCTATTTAAAACGAATAGCTAATACAATGTATATAACTATTATCTGTTACGTTTGTGTTAGTGTTAGGTTAGACTTGCCAGAACGATTGATATGTAAAACATTAGGTGCCCATTAGGTGCCATCCCAAACATTAAAATATGTTTTTTTTCAGTTCAGAATAAAAAAAGAGTTTCGATAAATATAGGTTAGAAAATTATTCGTTATCCATCTGTAAGTCTGTTTGTTTTTTTAATTATTCATCATATCTTAGGAACTACTAAAGGTAAACCTGAAACGTAGCAAGGATGTTGTTATACTTGCTTATACATTTTTATCGAATTTAATTTTTCTAGCTTTTACCATTTAAATTTTTCAAAACTTAATATCTTGCCATAGGCATTTTTTTATAAATATATCAAGACTTTAAAATATGTTAAATCTAAGTCAAAAAGATGGTTGAAAAATATTTTAAAGATTCCTAAACCCATAGCAGAGAAAACGTAATTTTTCGAAATAAAGACGTAGCAATTTCTCACAATTTACAGAGATTTGCATAAGTTTACTCATAAAAACTGCATTTAAGTGCAGTTATATTTGTTGAGTGGTCTTTAAAATCAATATACTATATGTTTTTAATAAAATATTTTTTTTTATGTCTAGAATATTTTCTAAATTAAATGGTATTTTCAAGATATTATGCTTAGAAAAACATAAATGGCTTCCATGTTGAAACAGGTAAAACTATCAACGTCAAATTCAAAATCGACTTAATCCTTATCAAGCATAAAAATTTTGCAATGTTTCAAACCAGTACCTTAAGTGGTTTACAACATATGGTGTATTGATTAAAAAACACTTAAATAGTCATACAGACGGATAACGAAATATTTTAGGACCCACGTATATAAGAACCTTTATTGTGCATATGATGCCATATAGTTTAAATCTGACTTTAATGGATGATAATAATGTTAAAACCTACGTATACTAAAACAAAATAACAATAAAAGTGTTACAACATAACTGCAATACTATTTCATTTATGCATTTGAAATAAAAACATACAAGTAAAGAGTAATTTATTTCAATATTAATATTACAACAAAGAATCATTATCTTTTGTTTCGATTACACCCTGGACCACTTATATCATATCACGCTATTTATTACACATAACCCTAACGCTTAGAACTGTTAATACAAAATGTTTATATTTTTCCATGATAAAAACGCTGAACAAGTTTAAAATTTGGTTCTGTAAACGGTTAAAAGTTAAACATGTTTAAGCTTAGCAATTGTTAAAAATAATATTTATATTTTAATAACCAACATTGTAAACAGTACCTTTTAAATAGACAGCCAAAATGACGTAAGAATCAGTTTAAAAATTGAATAAATAACTTGCTGGCTAAATACAACGTCGATTCATCGAAGTGGTTGGTCGTTGTTTTGTCGGGCGGGATTGGTTTCTTATCTCCCCCTCTCTCTGGGATCTCGACCTGCAACTCCCCATAGACACTTTGAGACCCAACAAAACATCCTTCTGACATATCGTGTCAGTCTTTCTCATACTGTTATGAATAAACTCAAGAAATGTAATGCTGTACTGTAATGAATTGAAAAAAAAACTAAATTTTAATTTATAACGTCGTTATGTTACGAGACTTTTACTTTTATACCTGCATTTTTAATTTTGAAACTAAACAACTTTTTTATTAGCATATTACGTGTTGTTATTACTTACGGGATGTAATAAAAGACGTCTTACAACACTTAAGATATATTTACACTTATACTGATTCACATACAGACGGTAAACATATATAAAAGATGGTACTAGGCTATCGATTTCGACCAGTCACACCAGTCATCATCAGGCCAACGAGTGAACTCTCATGCACTGACTGGCCTGAACTCTCATTGGCCTGATGATGACTGGTGTGACTGGTCGAAATCGATAGCCTTGTACCATCTT
Organism: Allygus modestus; assembly: GCA_963675035.1. Classification (NCBI taxonomy): domain Eukaryota; kingdom Metazoa; phylum Arthropoda; class Insecta; order Hemiptera; family Cicadellidae; genus Allygus; species Allygus modestus. Next base: position 427,702,056 of record OY776111.1, read on the forward strand.
TTATATATGTTTACCGTCTGTATGTGAATCAGTATAAGTGTAAATATATCTTAAGTGTTGTAAGACGTCTTTTATTACATCCCGTATTTCGAAACTAACCTGGGTTTTGAAAATGAAGAGTAGCTTTAAGTAGTGGGTGTTTGTAGGTTTTGGCTCACTTGATTGACAGCTTCCGGTCACGTGACTTTGATGACGTAGGAATGACGTAGTTGGCGACGTAGTTGGCGACGTATTAGTGACGTCATGGATGTTTGGAGTAGGTCAAGGTCGTCTGAAGTAGTTTTTAAAAAACTATCTTGCACAAGTTTTGATTCGATGGTTTCAAACTATCAAATTATTTGTTGCTAAACGTTTTACCCAAAGTATGGCATGTGGGTACTCTGCTGACGCGTCTCAACAAGACGAAGAAGTTGGTGCATTCATAATTCAGATCCGACTAAGGGTATAGCAGTAATAGCGAAAAAACAATATTTTGAAGGTTTTCCGCTATTGCTCCTAATTCCCTCGTCGGATCTAAACTCTGAATGCACAATCTTGTTCGTATTGTTGAGCCGCGTCAGCAGAGTACTCACATGCCATACTTTGGCTAAAAAGTTTAGCATCAAATAATTTTGATAGTTTAAAACTATCGAATCAAACTTGTGCAAGATAGATATATTTATGGAATGAAAACAATCAAATGAAACCTGTGCAAGATTTCTAACTTTTATTTTTATTTCTTTATTTACAATAATACACATCGAATAAAAAAAAAAAGTGCAAGTCAGTAGACTTAATTCTAACTATTTCTTTATTTACATTAATGTACACATAGGCAATGATTGTCAGAGAACCGTCGATCCTGCAGTGGCCGTTGCTTCTGTAGATGGGTAGGGTTCACATTCTCCACAATAATACTTCATTCTAGGCGCGGGTGGAAGTGATGTTGGTTGCCACGATGAAGTCTCCGATTCCTTAGAGCTGCCGACATTGAACGAGGCGAGAGGTTCATACTCTTCAAAATTATATCTATTCAGCTGTGTCGGTGGAAGTGTAGTTGCGGATGTTCTCCAGTGTTCTTGAGCTAAAGTGTTTGTTGCAAAAATATCCAATGTTACTTTGTAGCCGTTTACAATCAAAACTTTTAAGTCATCGGAAAGAAGTTGCAAATCATGAACTGTAGAAATATGAACAGTATTGTAGTGGACACATTTAATTTTGAGAGCCATGATGTTACCTCGTGTACGGCTACTCGCGGAGTGAGCTTCCCACCTCCTTGCCTTCGTTTTATACGCACCCCCCTCCATTTTTTTTCACATCTACGATATGAATATTTTCATCACGTAACCTATTGGAGTTCTGCATATAATGCAATGGTTATACATCAGTCCACAATCAGCGCATGTACAACAGTGTCTACAAGGTAAAAATAGTAAATTTTTCTCAGAGGACAAACATACTACACATTCGTTTCCTTCGCTCTTATTTTCTCCTGCTGGTGTTTTAACAGGATGAGGTTTATAAACTCTCCGATGGTTTTGTACAAACTCTCTACCTTTTTGAACTAACAGATAAGCACACCTGTCAAACCATCGTGCATGTTCTTCCCATGGGTTATCTGTCGCTTGCCAATCCTGCAATCCTCCTCCGCAATTGTAACATACGGTCTTATCATCTTGCCCCCATGTAAAAGAAACCAGCATCTGCAAACTCCATTCTAGACTTGTATAGAAACGAGTCTTTTAATGCTGCATCAAACGTATCCAATCTCGATTGTAACTGTGCATATTTAGGAAATCTCATTCTCCTTTTTACTACCACATGTTCCATTTTTGTTTTTGTAGGTTGTCCCAAGGCAAATGTCGGAGGTATACTGACACGGCGTAAGCGTGTAGGGCAGGTACCTACCCTTCCCCCCCACCACCATAATGTTCCCCCACCAACTCATTGTCAGTCTGTATGAAAGTGATAATCCTTTAACCAATACAGCGCATTTTATAAGTTCTAAATCTAGGTCAAGGTCACCAAAGAATGTTTTTTTAAAAAAAAAGATAAAATATCAGTACTTGGAGTTAATACTGATATTTTATCTTTTTTTTTTTTTGTCATCCGTTTGAATTTCAAAAAAAAAGCAACACAGCATTATATAAAATAATATACTGCTGTGTTGTTGTGTTTTTATTTCTTTTTTATAGTTTTCTTTTTAATTTTCTTTATTAAACAAACATCTTACAATACAATAAGCTTAAGTCTAACCTTGATGACTAGAAATACAAACAGAGAAATACAAATAGAGACATTATGTACAATGATGCGTGATGTGCAGAGTGAGTTCCGTCGAGTTGTTGCCGCTTACGCCGTGTGATACCAAATACAACGTCCCCGGTTGAATATCTCGCAAATCTTCATTTTGTAGCAGTTGAACAAATCGTTTTGGAAGAAATACTTGAAACTTCGGCTCATCTCCTGGAGTCATAGGTCCTTCGCACAATGATACTAGAATTGCTTCTCCATGTGTGGTTTCCACTTTCTTGATGCTATGAATAATGTAGTGTTTTTGTTCTTTTAGTTCTGAACATTTTTTAGTTAGCAGAAGGTTGGATTTTGAGTGAGTGTTGAATTGATCAACCAGTGTTTGTAGAAATTGTTGTGATGCCATCTTCGTCAGTGGTGGTGATGTCTTCTGTGATGTTGCCTCTTCGGAGTCTCGAATAATACTCGTGCTGGAGCGGTGTTGTCTCCTCGTATTTATAGGCCCCGCTACCCCCACCACATTTCTGTTCTCCGCTACCCCCACCACATTCCTGCGTTTGTTTCAAGTAAGCTGCCAAACGATATGCGTTGTACAATGCACAGTTTGTTTGACCGTGTTTAAGATCTTTTGCAGCGACACAAATATTACCGAGATTAATGTTGAAGTCCTTACTGATAGTTATATCGAAAACATCACCGTGCGTGTACTTTTGTATCCAGTTCTTTTTTTCTAATCCTCTTGTGTATATATGCGAATATTGTTTGCAAAAGTTAAACATAATACTGTGCAGATTACTGTAGCTTATAAATCCTTCATACCAGTGTATGTGATGAAAGTATTTTGTTATCCATTTGTTTGTACTTTTTGTTTTAGCGTTAAGTTTGTTAAAAGAAAAAGGAGCTTCAAACGTGAATGGGTAGGCTACAAATGTAAGCAAGTCTAAAATTACTAATTCCTTGATAATAAACCTATCATCATTATTTCGAAATGCTTGAAATTCTATTACACAAGGCTTTACACTCACTTCTTCATCCCCTCCGCTCATCATGGCACCTAGCGATCAGCTAAACTGTTTTCCACACCACGGTAGGTTAAATACCAGGCCGTACAGTTGCAGGCGCGTTGGTGTATATTTAACGTGGGCACCGTCCCCAATAGGCCTACCCCACGTGTGTTCTTCTTTACTAAGTCAAACTTTAGTCTTTTTTAACTTCTTCTTCTTGTGTTTCGTTTTCTTCTTCTTCTTGTTTCTCCGTTTCTTCTTCCTGTGTTGTTTCTTCTGTAGCTTCTGTAGCGATTTCTACAAGTGGTTCAAAATCCTTTAACTTTCTCCACATGCAAACTTCATGAGGTATTCTATTAAAAATAGATGTATCCACAGGTCCGTACACGATGGTGCTATCAGGTTGTTTCTCCAAAGTATCGTGCAAATATTCTTTAATAATAGCGCTTGCAAATACCAACTGTCTCATGTACCTTGTAATAGGTTCTGTTGCATAGTTTAAAACGTAGAATTCTTCACGTGATAGTAGAATCTTATTTTCATGTTGAGTCAAGTCTCTAATTCGCACTTGTAGTTGTCCGCGATGTTTAACAATATCGATTTCATTGTCACAATCCAAAAGTCGAATATGTGTTTTCCTTCCACACAAACTGTTAGTTAAATAATATTCTATTAAATGCACATGTTTCAAAAATGACTCCCAAGCATTTTGCAAAAATAAAACCTTTTTTGTTCCATGGTGTAGTAGTACTGTAGGGGAATAATCCAATGACTTCATCAATCCAACTGATACACTTTTACTGATGCATGCTGAGATGGGGTAAAAGATTCGCAAAAAACCTTCAGTTAAAATGTGAGGAGGAATATTTTCTTCAACTTTCTTCTTCCTCTTTGATACTACCTTCGATGGATCTGCATTACTTTCCTCCTCTCTATCTCTTTTACCAAACTTTAAAAAAGCAGTTATTTCCTTGATGATTTCTTCTTCACTAGTATTATCACGTTCCAATAACGGTGCTACCTCTGCATCACCTTGTACAACAGATGGAGAACTCATTTTGTAGAAGATGTTACCCATGCGACGATAGACGATCAACTGAAGACCTGCATTGTTGCTCCGCTATTTATAGGTTAGCGACAGTGGCGGTGCCGGTGGTAATACAACGTTTTACAATACTGTCTTTACAATACCGGTCAACGGTGTGTATGTAACAATTTTATCATGCAAAATTAAACAATACGCAGATGTATTTGCAGGTACGTTTTCTTGAAATTCCATTTCTATTTTTATATCAACACTAGACGATTTTACAGATTCATTTTGTTTGGAACAATCAATTACAACAATCGGAGCTTTCGATTCAAACTGTACGGGAGATAGTAGAGGTGTATTTGTTTTGCCGTAATATGAATTTTGGAACCTAGCGTACATATCGTATTAAACACTGTACCTTTTTTTATCAAAAGAAATATTAAAGTTGTCGTAGGGAAAGAATTGTGAATTCAGGAACACTTTACAGTTTGTTAATTTACAATGGTCAAATTCACCAGCATTTTCAGTTATTATACTTTTCTTCTTCGTTTGTAATCCAAATATTACATATCTCGCTTTTTCCAAATGAGTAGAAGTTTTTACAGTCCATGTATGCCGTTGTGTTGTAGGTAAAACGGGGTATTCATGAAACTCCCAGCTTCTGAATGGCATTACAATGTCTCGATCGGATTTTAACTTTCTTAATAATGTAATCCTGTGTTCATCATTTAGTCGCACATGTGGTACTCTCCAAACAATCTTGTCTAATGTTAATTTCCAGTCTAAATTGGCATCAGTTGTTCCAGTAGCTGCTTTAATAATATCATTATCGTTTGATGATCTTAATAAAACTAGTTCTTGTTTTACATTTATTATTATTCTTCTGTAGTCTTCAGCAAATCCTAGGAGTAATCTTAAAGGTACGTAGAAATCAAAGTTTCCCGAAGAGTCAGGAGCGATTGTACTTTTGTCAGGTGCAACCCATCCTGCAACAGCTAACAGATTCTTCTCATTTGGTGTTAAAGATGGTAATCCTTTCAATGTACTGGAAATTCCAACCTTTTTTGTTGAATCGACTGTAACTCCTGAAATTTCATATCTAATCTCGTCAAACAAAAATGCCATAGGATTATTTATGAACGGAACAGTGGTTCCAGCAGTACCATCAGTTTTTGTTACTTTTCCTTCAATATATAAATAACTTTCGCATGGAAGAGTATAAATGTCTTGTTGTTGTATAGGAATCCTAATTTCATCGTTATTGTTTAATTTGGACGAAGCGTAAGGGTTGTGCGTGTGATATTCCTTTTCCCATAAGGTCTCGTCGAATGTTGGACCCTGCGCTATATCCAGTATATCCATTGTTAATGACCTTTAATCCAATTTCTTCTAGAAAACGAATGTTGTCACTTGTTAATCCTTCTACAGCTGATGAGCTACTGACCTCTTTGCTGGTTGGCTCTCTCTTTTTAAATGATAACCCCATTGTCTAAGCGGATGATTTTATATGTATTCTTACAGTAATAGCTTCTCCTCTAAAGTCAATAAGGTTTCCGTCTTGATCCACTATGTTCAGCACGATGTCTGAAATGAAACTGGTGTTTAACGGTAGGTACACAAGGTTTTGAGGCTTTTCTACTATCTTGAAACCCGGTGCAACTGATGGGTAGAATGTGTGTAATATATGACGATTTTCTCCATCTCTGTAGGATCCTTGTATAATGTTACATGTAATGTCTATGCTATTAACTTTGATGATCGTCACAGTTTTATTCCCAGAATGAGTTTTATTAGGTTCTAATACTTTTGTTTCCTTAGAAAACCCCAATAAACTACCAATTGAATGTTCTTGACTAAAATCAATATAATACTTAGAAGTAATTTCGGCTTTCATTGTATTGTTATTGCCTTTTATCGTTATATTTTCTTTTCCCATATGTTTTTGTATAACTTCATTTATATTATCAATTTCATAAGCTCCTGTTGGTAAACTGAATTCTTCCAAAGCTGAATACTTTCCTTTATCATCTTTTGTCTTGTAATAATGTATTTTGTTATTAATTCCTTCACTAACGTTTGGAATAGAGTTATATGTTGTTAAATCCAATAATGCGGCTTCCCATAGTCTTCCTTTTTGCAAACGTAGCGCTGGAAACAGAATACTGCGCAAAGTACATGAGTTACCGGTTAATGACACTGTATACGAGGACATCTTAAAGTTGACTAACACTTTTAGCTAAAAAGTCTAAACATAAATGACCGCAAATGGATGTATCATCAGGTTGTTTTCTTGTATGATTGTTAAAAACATTTTCTGCCGCACGAAAGTATTGTTGAAGTACTTTCGGTGGTGGAAGGTCTCCAAAACTGTCGAAATAATAAATGGTTTTACCAAGTTTCTTGTAACACACCCAATGAGTGCCTAATCCTTCACTATTATCCAAATTTACAATACCAGTCTCATTTTTCCACATTTTAACCGGTAATTCATCTTTCATAAATACTCCTCTAAAAAATGGGATTTTCAAACAAGAAGCATATGTAATCAGTTCTTCATTGGTTAATTCTTTGTTTTTAATTATTAATTGCTCTTTCTTATTTAATACACACGATACGGTCTTAGGTATAATCCTCCTCCCTTTTTTATCATTGACCATATTGTTGGTTTCTTTTTAGCTTTACCACTGGTAGATCGACGTTTTCTTCTGATATTACCTCCTTGTTTCTTAGCGGGTTTTTTCCCACGCCTTCTTCTCTTTCCTCCTCCAAACGTAGTTTTTGCTTTCATTGCTGCTGTTACTGCTAAAGACGCTGCTTTTTCACCAATACTCGCGTCACTAGATTTTACTCTTTGCCAAGCTTTCTCAGCAAGTGTTCTATCTGCTATTGATCTATTTTTAGTATCACCAAATTTGGAATACGCTATATCGTGCTGTTTACAAGCCTGATCAAGCTTATTTATTCCAGGATCTCCTCTAGCAAGACGTTTCTCTAATTTGGTTCCAGGACCACAATATTGATATCCTCCAGGTAAATGTAATTCCACAGGTAATAAATCAATCGCCTTGTTAACTATAGCTCCAACCGGTTTACTTAATAGAGAAAATGCTGTTGATGCTATTCCCCTTCCTCTCTGTAATCTCTCTCGATTATGACTGATGCGTTTAACCCTCGACATGACTATTTATAGCAAAACCTACAATCAGTAGGTGCACTCTATAAATGTTTTACAATGAATGTAATATCAGTTTTGGTTTCTTGTATTATATACTGTTTAAAATCCATTTATTATATAGAAATGGATTTATTAATTAAATGTAGACATATTAAATAGAAGTAGTAAAAATCGAAATAAGGTGTAATTGAAGATGTTCCAGATGTTTCTCCGCTGGTGATGGTATTGTTGACTTCGGTAAAATGAATAAACTTTAAATAGTTGTCATGTTTCCTTAGAAACTTGCCACTAAATCGTTGGTAATTGAATAACACATCCCAGTCTAGTTTATCTTTAAAATTGTCAATGTAATTCTCAGAGAGATTTTGATATTTACTTATTACTTCCCAACAGTTATTAAAATTTGATGTCATCTCTACGAGGAAGTCTTCCGAAAACTGTTGTCTTTGTAAAATATGGATCCAGTTAACTCTGTGAAAATAAATTCTTAACATAGTCATTGTGAAGAGGTAATGTATGGAAAGTTGTTCCCAATCCATATATCTATCAAACCGTTGAACAAAACCATCTGTCAACACTCCTTGGGGAAATCTCGGCTCTTGAGATATTAAACTCCACGCAGTAATATTGGATTCCATCATCCTCTCTGTATCGTCTCTCGAATATGACTGAAGCTTTATCCCTTATCATGGGGGTATTTTAAATTCTTTTTTCTCTTATGTAATCTTCATTGTTTTCTGTTGGTTCATTAATCACATTCACTTTATCCTCCTTTCCTAATGTCTTGACTTTAGAAGGCTCAGACGGTTTATCTCGTTGATTAGGTTTCTCTGGATTGTGTATATTTTTCCAGTCTAAATAATTGTGACTGTCAACATCTGAAGCTGCATCTCTTCCTGAAGCCCGATGGATATAATGGAATAGAGCTGCACCAAACCTTTCCAAATGTTTTTCATATTCCGTAGTCCATTTCTTGTGTACAATATCAAACATTTTCTTATTTACAGCGTCTCCATCCTGCTCACAATCACCTACATTTGATAATTTTAATTTTTTTACATCATAGCTTGTATCAGTTTTATTCCTTTTGTAAATCGTTAACAATTTTAGAGTAGCTAAATTTACTGCTTCACCATCATAAACGGGATATTGTATATCGCTTAACCTTTTACCGGAAAACCCCCAATGATCTTCGTGTACAGTTGGGGTTCTTTTTTTCATGTACTGTACCGTAACCGCATCAGACGACATAAGCGGATCACCAACATTTTGAATTACTTTTCCTTCAAAATTATAGTTTCCGTCAGGTGTTAACGGAAACCCAGCTCTTTTTTCACTATATCCAGATTTTACTCCAAACTCGGAATACCGTCCAAACTTGTCCACACTCATGATGTAACTGAATCGCTATCGTTTAGGTTCTTATTATATATACGTCTACTGAACAATTATTCCTTGTTTTCGCAGTTCATCAACCAAAGCTACCCATTCGTTTTCTAAACCAGTGTGCCCGGCTTCCATAGCTTCATGTAATAACCTCATTCGATCAACTAACTTATTTATATCGTTGTAATATATTATATTAGTTTTATACAAATTTTTCAATAATCCCCTTCCAGATGTGGTAGGATCAGTTGTTTTTCTCTTTTTATGCAAAACATTTAATTCAGCAGAAGATAAAGCTCTTCTTTTAATTTGAGCTTTTTTTGATTTCGAGGGGAAAAGACTAGATATAATACTTGTATATTTTATTGACCGATTTCTATGAATAGGTAGGTCTTTGGAATACTTCTTTCTATGTGCATTTGTATACTCTAATATATTTTTAAACAATTGTAAATCCCTTTTAGTATATTTACCAGGATTATTTTTAAAGATAAGTTCAAACAAACCTTTTGTACCTTTATATTTCTTATCTCCAATAACTATATCATCATTTTCGTTTATATCTAACTTGCTATCTCCAATCATTAATCCTTTATCCTCTATTCTAGCTACATAGGTATGAAAATTTCGATTAGCATGTCCGGCGTGTAACATTTTTAACGTATATGTTCTTCCAAGAGTTCCTTTAAACATAATATCCGTGCCTAATTTGCTTAAGTTGGATGGGTTAATATCCTCTTCTTCTGCTCTTGTATCTTCTACACTTGTATCTTCTGTACTTGTATCTTCTGCAATGTCCTTTTCCTTTAAATCCTCTATATCTCCGCTTTCTTCATACTCGTCGCTTTCTTCAGATGTTTGTAACTGACCAAAACTTTCATCATTCTGAAATTCTTCTTCATATTTCGAAATTGGTAGAATTTTGTCTCCTTCGAAGCGAATTGAAGGTTTTTCCACATTTTGTGCTAATCGCTTTAAAGGTTCAGTAACAGGTTTGAATGTTGTTTCTAAAAATTGCTCTCTTTCATTTATACCTGATTTTAAAGCTCGGTTTTTTTGTCTAATAGAATCACTAAGTGATTTTATTTCCTTTAATAGCTTTTCCTGGTTAACCATCTTCACACCTTGACGACTTGTACAGTAATACCGCTAATCAGTGTATTAAAACAAATTTATCAAAACCTATTCTATAACGACCATCTTTTATAGCTTGATCTTTCATAATAACCAAAAATCCATACTTTTCCGCCCATGCTTTTCCGCAAAGCTCTTTAAACTTTTCAAATGGCATATCCGCATTCACATGATCGTTATATCGATCTTTATGGTGAATAATCTCCATCCTGCTCAAAGGTTAACGATGAAATGAGTTGCTTGCATTAAACCAAGTCCTTTATAGGTATCCATGAATCCTCAGTTTTGTTAAACCCTAACCACCGCACTTTAACTGCGTCCTTTTTTCTTTGTAACACTTTTTCAACAAGATATACATCACCTACTGTTGACTTTAAAATTTCATGTCCATAAAAAGCACCTTCCAACAAATCTCCTTTGTTATCTTTTAAGATATACGTTTCAGGTACAGTCGGTTGCACTTTATACACTGTAAAAACTTCATTCGTCCAATTGGGAAGGTATTTCTTGGTAAACACTCCCTTATATTTACTAATCCGTACTTTATCACTTACATTAAATTTTCTTGGCTGCATTTTTTCTACTTTAGGCTTTGTATTTTCTTTATGCGTTTTAATACATCTTTTGCATTTCTTCTATTTACTTTGTTAGGTTTCATACCGATAGTTCTATGAAACCTGTTGTTATAATCATTTATTAATTGTGGTAAAACATCATACCATACGTAAGAACCTCTTTTTGAAAATTGTTTATACAGTGCTCCTTTTAAGGTTCTATTGAATCTTTCTACAATAGCTGCTTTTTTCTCTGAATTTGTAGAATAATGATTTATTTTGTATTTATTCATTAACTGTGCAAAGTTTGTATTAAAGTATTCTGTTCCATCATCAGTTTTTAAATGTTTAATTTTGTTTTTATCTCTTTTTATGGCTATTTCCATGGCTTCTGTTACGCTTTTACCAGTCTTGTCCTTTAGAGGCAAAGCGTCTGCAACTTTTGTAAAACAATTAATAATTGTGAGTATATATTTAAATCCTTTGTTTATTCTACTATGCGGTCGCATTTAAATTAAATCCGCTTGATATAGATCATTTATCCCTTTTATAACAGTATTTCTTCTTGGAAACTTTATTCTTGCAGGTTTGTGTAGTTCATTAATAATCTTCTCCTTCAGGTCTGACATGATGGTTTCACGAAGGCAGCTGATATGGTATAAAAATATTCTTTTGTATAAATCTGCTTATATATACATATAGTTCAAGGTCATTCAAAACTTGTGTAAAAAAAGGGGAAACACAGCTTAACATTGCTGTGTTTCCCCTTTTTTACGGAAAGGAAAAGGATAGAGGATCTAGGACGATGAAAGGGTTATTAGTCAATAGGGTTGAGGGAATAGTGACCGAATGGTAAAGTGTGGATGTTGTCTGGAAGGGTTTGTCTTTTGTCGTCATTACAGGATAGCGCCTTTTTAACTTCAGTCACGCTGTACAGCTGATGGTTAAAACTTCTGATGGTGTTGAATTTAGCTGTAATGATGTTATCCTCAAATAAGCATTGCTTGTAATGTTCAAAATGCACTTTCTTCTTTAAATATAAACTCTTTACACCTTTAGCTTTCTTAATGTAGCTATTCTTATTTTCTTCTTCTTTTTCATTATAGAGTTTCAAAGAATATAGTTTAGACATCAGTGCAACAATCTCTTCAAGTAGAACACCATTAGCCTCATCCTTGAATTTGCCTAGTACTTTTTTGTGTCTGTCATTGTCGTAGTTTGGATGATCTTTTGGATAGTCGGAGAAATCAAAGTCGTTCTTGTGAATAAATGTACGTAAATCTTTATACATGTCCAATGTTAGTATGCGATATATGAAAGCGTCAGTGTCCATATATGTAATAGAAATATTCTCTCTTCCGTAGAACGCCACCATTTTGTTGTAGTGGAAATCGTACATGTGTGTTTTTGAGATGTCCAAAATTGACATACCTATATACAAAGGACGATCCATCTTCACACTCGTCTTCTTCATGGACACTGCTACAAGTTTTTCATTAATAATTATAGATGTTCCAAAATTTGGCTGCTGTACTAGTTTCTGTAGTTTTTTTGCGTCGGAAATAAGTTTAACATTTTTGTGTCTTCTTTTGTTTTCCAATGTTTTTCCAAATATCGCATTATTCATTAATTTAAAGAAATCTTTTTGAAATTCTGATGTAGCGGCTGCTCGTCTGATGGTATTCGAATCAATGTAGGGTTTCAACCAGCATGATTGAGAAAATTCCAAAACTCTATTAATTTTTGTTAGACGTAGTCCTAATTCGATAGCTTGTTGAACCACCCAAAAGTGAGCCACGTAGCGTTGTTTATTATTTAATGTCATCATTAATTTGGGGTGTTTTCCAATTGGTGAAATTTCTGTTTTAGCAAGAAGTGGAAGGTCATAATGAAGATCATGTAAATTTTCTGGGTATTCAAAATCGCAATCCAAAATATACCCAGTGTCACCATGTTTCGGAATTTGTAAAATATCGTCAATAGAGTCAGGATTAATCCATTTAAAGTTATCAAAAGGAAGTGGGTTTGACATAGCCCATCCGTACAAGTTATTTGCATCGAAATATCCTAAATAGGTTGATGGTTTGGTTTCATCGTAATCGGGAAGGTATTTATTGTTGGCTTTGACATGTCTGGTAACACTTTGGGTCAATCCGCCTCTTACTCCAGCTTCAACCATTAAAACCATGTCAATATCTGTTAAAAGTTGGAGTTTGCATTTTGTTTCTTTTAACATGGCTTGCCAAGCTAACCCTGGAGAAGTATACGAATGTAGAGGGTCCAATCCATATGCTGCAAAACAAGTGTTTCGAAATTCTTCAATCACATCACAAAGAAGGGTCACATCTAGTTTGACATAAAAGTCTGAATAATCCCCTAAGGTCTCCATATTCATATCGTTCCATACTCGAAGTGCATGTTGATAATCTTCGGGTTTTATTTCTTCATCATTAAGTTTGTTTTTGAATTTATCTGGTGTAGGAAGTGATGTTTCATCAAATCTATGCAGTCCATCGATGTAATCATAAGGGAAGATCCCTTTTCGAAGAGCTAAATCCATTTTATCATTAGGCACAATTTTGCTTGTTTCAATCAAATCTTGCCTTCTTAAATTTTCAGTTAATTTTGCAAGGCTAAAAGGCATAAATCTGAATGAGTCAACAAATCTTAGTTTTATTTTACCAACTTTTTTAGAGAAGCTTATAAATTTCTCCATGGTTGTTGCCAAGACATCTATTTCTCCATTATCTCTACCTAATTCTGGGATTATAAAGTGGGAGTCGTATCCACTAAGATTATGTAAAACAACGGGGATAAAATTTGGAAGTTTATAGTTTAGATTGCAAGAGTTACAGGCTGCACCTCTGTAAGCTCCTGTTAGATGGTCATGGTCTCGCACTTTACTGTTAGTCAGTGTAAAAGTGTTAATACACAAATAACATGTTGTTGCTGAATCGTGTCGTTGAATTTCATCTTCAGTCATAGGAATCATCGACACCACATTTCTGTACATTTCTTCAACTTTCCCAGCTATGTTATATAAGTCATCGACAAAGTTTCGAGCTGCTTCTTCACCGCGATATATCTTCGGTGTTGTTGTTAATTCATATCTTCGCAAATGTTCTTCAGATAGTGTTGATTTTATCATTAAACAATAGCTGTTTGGTGTGTGATGCTGGTATTTGCTTCTTCTTGTTACGTTTTCTTCTTGATGTTCGAGCGGAAGTAAAGACGCCTCAAAATCAGCATACACAACAACAGGTAAACGGTATTGTTGGATTACTTTGTCGAATTTTATCTGCGCTCTGCTATGATGCGGCAATTTAATTCTTACTTCATAGTTTCCACTACATAACCTTTGATGTTCTACTAGCCATTCTGAACCTCCTCTTCTTAATTCTTTGTTTAGATGACAAAAACATCTTTTACAAATTGTTTTCTTTTCTTCATGTTTAGATAATTGTTTAGAAACAAGAGCTTCAAACTTTTTAATATAGACATAGTGGGATATGTCCCCTTTAGTGATCAATAGCAAATCCGTATGATCTCTGCGCTCATTTGATGTTATACGCAAGGGGTACACATTGTTTGATGAATCCAATCCAAATAGGTTGACAGAAGCTGAAGGATTTTGTTTTTCAAATTTTGAAATGTCTGTTATAGCAACAGGGTAAGTCATCCCTTGAAAATTATATCTATGTTGTACTTCTTCATATTTGTGGCTTGGTCTTATCGGATTGTCTGTTAAATATTTGACCAACATGGCATATTTAAAACATTCAGTATCTTGATTTTGTACGTTGACGCAGGATAAGGTATTTCTAATCTTTGTTGGTAGAGGGATGTAGCTACTTCCTCGAATTCCATAGCCGTGTTTGTGTACCCTTAAGTCTAGCCCTGTGATGCTTAACAAACTCCATCCAGAGCCTCTTCCTTCATGTTCTTGTATTTTTATCATTAGCTCTTCAAAACATTCAGATACGATTGAATCAATATCTGACGAAAACATAATAGTTCGGTTTTTTGTTAAAAACCCTCTCGGTGAAGTTTCATTTTGAATGTTTGTAAATAAAGCATCCAGTAATAGTCCAAATTTGATAAAATTTAATCTTTTTAATTCATTTTGCAAAGTGTTGCTTACCAATCCTTTTGCGTTATTTAAAAATTCTTCGAGTTGTAATTTTGCATTGTCAATTTTGAAGTGGGTTACTACATTACCCGGAAGTGCTCGGGCATGTAGTTATACATTTACTGCTGTTGATGCTGAAGGACGGTGAAGTGTAGACAGAGCATGCGTAGAAGTCGATGCAGCTGATGATGTTGAAGGATGATGAGGTGTAGACAGAGCAGAGGTAGAAGTCGATGTTGATGCTGCATATTGAATGACACTTGGTCTGGAATGTTGGTGTTGAGCTAGCATTTGATCTATTGTTTCTAATTCTTCTTCATTTTGTTCAATTTCATTGATATTATGTTTTACTTCTTTATGAATGTTTAAAAGCCATTCGTCTTTAAATGAATCTTTGCAAATATCACAGCGGTGCATGTTGTAGTTGTGTCTTCCTCAAAGGTTAACCTGCTACAGATGAGACCAACGCTAATGCACCTCTATTTATACCTAATTACAAAAATGGTGGGGGTGAAGTTGGTAGGGAAGGGGTACATAACAATTTATATTAACCGAAGTGTTCAAAGTCTCGTCAGTGGGTCAAGGTCATCTGAACATATTGCCAGAACGGGGAATAGAGCAATAAGTGATTCTCACTTGGACCACAAACTGATCTATTCCCCGCTCTGTGTTTAAAGTTCAGTATTCAACAAATATTTTAATCAGACTCATCTGATGATGAAGATAATGATGAGGATGAGGTCATTTCGCAATAGAATAATTGACGCCGGCAACTAAATTCACCGCTGAAAACCAACCCATTGCTACTACCGCTTGGAGGAGTTTCAATATTATCAAAGTCTATATTCATGTCCTCCAAACAGAGCAACTGTTGATAAAGCTCTGTGGTATCATCGTCATCGTCCGTCAAGAGCTCAAGTTGCTCCATATCTCCACTGTGTGGTTCACTGGAGGCTACATCGCTTAGTAACTCAAGATCGCCAAACGAATCATCATCTTCAATCACTGAATCGTCTTCATCGACGTCGTTAATTTGTATTGGAATATTATGTAAAATTTCTAAGATATCATTTTTAGAAGGGAAGATGCTGTTTGTGGGCGCCATGATAGCAGAATGGTTTCCCCATTGTTGGGAAACCTCCTTTTATACCCGATTCAGGTGGTGGGGGTAAGCGGTGGGGCTGCAAGTGATAGGGAGGGGTGTTTTATTTAATAATTATATACTATCCGCAAATTGTATAATTCTTGTAAGTGGGTCAAGGACGCCTGAAAATACCACCAAAACGGGGAATAGAGCAGTAAGCGATTCTCACTTTGACCGCAAACTGATCTATTCCCAGCTCTGTATTTCAAAGGTCTTTAATTTTGTTAAACTGTTTATTCATCCTGATCCTCATCAAGAAGGAACAGTTGTTTATACGCTGAGGGTTCTTCAGCAAAGAAGTGGTGAACCGCCAAGTCATCCTCTTCCAGAAAGACCGATTCCAACGGTGGAGGGGTGTGTAATAGTTGTCTGAGAATTGAGAGAGCCTGCGGTTCTTCAAATTGTTGAGGTTTCGCTTCTTGGAGTTGTGTCTGAAGTCTTTTTATATACTTTATGGCCATATTTATAGTATCTATTTTCGATTCCTTTGGATGGACAAATGGTAATATATTTCTTAATTGTCGATAACCCTCATTGAGTCTCGCTCTTGTTTTCCGCTGTTTAGCAGTGTTTTTCTCGGTTTTAAGAGACCTCGAGTTGGATGTGCCTGCCGGAGTATCCATAGCTGACTAGTAACTATGTTCCGAAGCATCACTTATATACCCGCTTACCTCCACCATTTGAATCAAATGATTGACTTAATGTAACATTTCAAAGTTTAAATATTTAGGTCAAGGTCATTGTAATATGTTAAAAAAAGTGTGGACCACCTATTTTCATTCTGCAGCATATGCTGTAAAATTTCAATAGGTTGTCCACACTTTTTTTATTTTTAAACTTAATTTTGAACTTCGCTTAATCACCCTGCCATGGCTTGGGAATGGCTAAAATATCTTCAAAGCATGTTGTTTTACTAAACACTCTTCGAACATATTTCCCGGGGTTAGGCGTTATTTACAAGTGATTTAAGTCCTCGTTAAAGGAAAGAAACACATACGCAAATAACACCCCCTCCCCCTTTAGGTGAAGGTTAGTATTAAACAAACAGGAATTTAATTTTTAGCAAAATCTAACATCACTCTCAATAACTCCCTACTTATGTTTAATTTTTCAAATACTTAACCCCCCTTAGGTGAAGATTGGTACTAAAACAAAACAAAAATTTAATTTTTTAACAAAAATCTAACATCATTCCCAATTAATCTCTACTTTTTCCAAAATATTTAATATTTTTATGAACAAAATATATTTCTATATTGTCTTACTATGACATAATATGGCCACTATATGTATGGTAGAAAACAATATAGAAACATTTTAAATAATTAAGAGCCGGCTTCAATAATTTTAACAGTTTCCGGCGGGGTAAGCGCATGAGTTTTAACGAAATACACGTTATATGTTGGTAACAAAAACCTAACTTAATGGTTATTACCAACAAAATACCTTGTATATATACCTCAATAAAGGGGTTCAACAAGGTATTTTTCCCCGCCTTCAATACTTTTAACAGTTTCCGGCGGGGATACACGTTATATATACCTGGACGGTTTCAAACGTGTTTTGCTTTATTTACCTCACTTAAGGGATTCAAGCATTTTAGTGACATTGACCTCAATAAAGGGTTGTACACTAAGTATATAGCTTCGATATTTTAGACCTCACTAAAGGGATTCAATCGAGCTATCAGTAGATTCCCATCCACGTGGATTGTGGTGATGTTTTCCTGGACATCGGATCATCTGTTGGACTCCCTGAACGATCGAGTCATCTCCCTGGACCATCGAGTCATCTCCCTGGACCATCGAGTCATCTCCCTGGACCATCGGGTCATCTGATTGTAGAACTCCCCACTCGTACTCCTCCTGCGGCTGATACCTGGACGTGTTTTGCTTTATAGACCTCACTTAAGGGACTCAAGCGTTTTAGTGACATTGACCTCAATGGGTTGTACACTAAATATGTTTAAGAATAGCTTCGATATTTTTTACCTCACCAAAGGGTTTCAATCGAGCTAGGTGTTTAATATTAGTTGATTAGTAGCTAAATAAAATAATGCAAACATATCATGCTATGTTAATAATCATAAGTAACGCATACATGCCATGCACTCTCTACTGATGCCCACGAGCAAATGCGAAGGTGTTGGAGTGATTTTTCCTTTTATAGACGGGGATTGTGGTGGGGGAAAACAACGCTGCAAACTTAAAAATTACTTCTGTTGCAAGTGTGCATTTAACGCGTGATAAGCTTCAGTCAACGCGATATAATTCAAAACTGAGGTTCTACAAGAGATTAATAATTTGTTCAATATACCTCGGAGGTTTCAAACCAATTATTTAGTTAATATTAGTTTTGAGAACCGCGCAACGAACGAGCTCTGACTGAGGTTTCATTGAGAGTGACAGTGTGGATTGTGAGCGCGCCAATGCAGTAAATGTTAGCTATTAATAGCATTTATCGAGGAGGGGAGGCGGCTGTAGCGCGCCGGTGACAGATTATTCTTCGACACGCCTTAACTCCTATTAAAGCGTTATATTATAACTTGCGGATTGTTTTAATACAGAAATTTGTAAAATATATTATAGTGACATCCAGCAGGCAAAATTCACTTCTCATTAACATTATTGTTTTTAAGTGATGGTTTAAATGATTGCAACATCCTTTAGTTTCAGCTAAACTTAATAATTAGGTGTTTGGGTGAAATGAAATTTTTTGGAAGTATGTTTTAAACAAATATATCGCGATTAACAGTTTAGGAATATATATAGAGAGATGGTTCGGCAATTTATGCGTAAATGCATCGCGTCGCTGTGAGCGACGCTATGACACTCATAGGGTTTAAAAAATAATTATGAAAATTATTAAAAGACACCTTTTTCACAGTTGTGAATAACAAAATATAAACTAAAATCATATCTTTACAGTCTCTTTATTATAAGGATCAAATTTAAATGCAGACTGTTATCAGCTGTTTGTAAATACATTAGCTTTCTGTGAAATTGTTGTTTTGTTTATTTTAGTGGTTTGTTTACCATTGTACGTGAATGAAATGCCACGTTTACGGAGAGGAGGTGCAAATCTCGGTCGACGCACCGTAAATGCATCCCGGTGCCATCGTATGCTGAGAGACCCAAACACCTAATTATTAAGTTCAGCTGAAACTGAATAATGTTGCACAAATTTAAACCATCACTTCAAAACAATAATGTTAATGATAAGTGAATTTTGCCTCGTAGATGTCACTACCATATATTTTACAAATGTCTGTATTAAAACAATCCACAAGTTATAACATATAACGCTTTAATAGGACTTAAGGCGACGGTGTATAAGTTTAGTGCACCACATTAAAACTAGGCATACAATGCAGTTGTCTGCTTGCAATATTGAGCGGAGCGAGTATTTATTTTGCATTTTTGATACGCGAGGGCTTCCAAATTATGCCTAAACGATATGATATATTTTGGAAGTTTGTTTTAAACAAATATATAGCGATTAACAGTTTTAGAATATATATATATAGAAAGAGAGAGAGATTGAAACGACTAATCTAAAGAGATTGAGAGATTGAGAGATTGTTTCAAACTGATACTTTAAATATTAAAAATCAATAGTTTAATCTTAAACAATCCTGTAACAAATAATGAATATATAGTTTCAAAGTATGTTAGATTTTGTTTTGTTTAAATAATTATGAAAATTGTTAAAAAACACACCACTGTCACAGTTGGGAATGACAAAATATGAACTAAAATCATATCTTTGCATTTGATATGTTTTAGAACAATATTTTCCGGGCTTAAGTATTAACTAATAAAGACGTAAACCTTAGTACAGGTAATATCTTTATTAGTTAATACCCCCTCGCCCTTCAGGTGCAGCTGTACTTTAATAATTAGGGTTTGGGTAAACAAATATTTTTGAAAATATCTTAACAAAATTATATAATGGATAGTTTTAGGTCAAATGGATTGATAACAGTATATAAATCATTCATAACGGTTTGTTTGATGAAGACAATATGCCGATTGTAGAAAGTAAGGGAAAACTATATAAAGTCCCATTACCTGGCTACATGACTAATCTATTGTTTAAAGTTTCGGTTTTAGATGCTAAAGGTCAATAGTTTAAACACAAACACAACGGTTACAAATAATAAATATATACCGCTTCAGTAACATTTTTTATACTTCTTTCCATTCCATACGCGCTGTGACGTAATCACAAACAAGGCTCCATTTCCCGTTAGGACTTGGTCGTGTCGTATGCTGAGAGACCCAAACACCTAATTATTAAGTTCAGCTGAAACTGAATAATGTTGCAAAAATTTAAACCATCACTTCAAAACAATAATGTTAATGATAAGTGAATTTCGCCTCGTAGATGTCACTACCATATATTTTACAAATGTCTGTATTAAAACAATCCACAAGTTATAACATATAACGCTTTAATAGGACTTAAGGCGACGGTGTATAAGTTTAGTGCACCACATTAAAACTAGGCATACAATGCAGTTGTCTGCTTGCAATATTGAGCGGAGCGAGTATTTATTTTGCATTTTTGATACGCGAGGGCTTCCAAATTATGCCTAAACGATATGATATATTTTGGAAGTTTGTTTTAAACAAATATATAGCGATTAACAGTTTTAGAATATATATATATATATATATATATATATATATATATATATATATATATAAATCTCACTATCTATTCAGCTGCCATACGAATTTAGGTTATGTAGCTGCCACCTCAAAGGTTAGAGTATGTTTAAGTTTTAACGTGTATTGTTCCTCAAAATTACGTTATTAATATAACTATTAACTTATTTTCATAATTTTTTTATTGTAGCTATGTGTATCAAAACGCATGTAACTTGACTGCCCTAAGTTTACATTTGATTCGGCGCTCCATGTATGTCTAGCAGCCAAATGACTGCCAGCTATGATACTTCATAAATATTTCGCGTTATTTCGCTGCCACCACTGTTGCCAATTCGTCTTGACGATCTTCATAGAAACGTTACGAGGATAGTGGTCAAAATTATCTCTCCTCTCGCTGCTTTAACTTGTATTAATGTATTATTTCATATCTTAAATCTCCTAACTGTTATCTTTGTCCAAAGCACTGTAATGGCAGCACAAGAACGTCTTTCGTTATGGAAGTAGTTAGATACTGACACATTTCATTGCATCATGAACAATCTCAGGTCAAATAAAAATATATAACATTTTATTATTAATTTTATATTGATTTGTTCAACATTTTAAATTATATACATCATAACTAGAATGTTAGTCGCGTGAGTGGCTTTTTTACGTTGTCTGTTTACGTCTAACACCGATAACGGCACGGTCGGTAAGCGAGAAGTCGGACCATCTAAAGTCGGTTTAGTGTAGTTCTAATATAATTATATTATCTACTTATAAAACTAATCTAGGTATAAATAATATATAAGGGAGTAAGAATGTCCGAAAATAATAAATCTAATAATTACGGAAACATAAGGCCCTTCAGTGTTATTTTGTTGTAGATATGCTTTGCTTGTTTATCCCAACCAAGGTTGAAACAAAATCAATTTGATATATAATTTCTATTTCAGGGGAACGGAATAACATATTATTTCTTCAAACAGTGATGACCCTTTAGGCACATCGATTTTTGTACCTGCATTAATATTGCAATTCCATGGATTCCATAAAATTCTTGTGTTCGTTTTGATAGTTTAGAAGTAGGTTTTGAATTTTTACGCAATGAAATCCCCTCCATCTCGTATAGTGCCCATTTGTGTTTTGAAAGGCTAAATATCTTAAAAACGGTAATATTTAGGAAAAAAACTATAATAAAAACTTGGGTCATTCTGTCATAAAAACAATGGAAGATATTAGGTGTATGATAATAAATAACTGAGAAATCGAAATTTGTATAATTTAAAACATGCATTTTTGCCATTTCTTCACTAAAAAAAGTTTTAACTTATAACAATCACAATTCATCAGTTATTTATAATCCTATAGCTAATATCTTCATGTCATTGTTTTAGGACACGATGACATAGCTTTTTTATTCTTACAGATTTTTTCCTAAATATTACAGTTTTAAAGATATTTAGCTTTGAAAACAAAAATAGCCGCCATTTTAAAATAGTAAAAGTAGAATCTTAATATTTCATGCCAAAATGGGTCTATTATATTTAATATATGTACCAAGTTTGAATTTTATATCCTCAGACCTTCCTAATATATGCCGTATTAAATGGAAAACACATAACAGCAAGATAGACGGAAAACTAAACGTTTTAGGACATACCTTTATATTGAATTTTTTTATATTTTTTTATGAGAAACCATATCCCAAAGTCCTGAATGTTTTTTTCAACAACTTGTATACTTTCAACAGATAAGTAAAATATATGGTCTCGTCTCAATTAAGACAGAATAGTGAGAATAGTGAGAATGGTACAAATTAGCTTGTGCATATTTGTAATGTTGGGAAAAGTGTTCAGAAATAATTTGATTGATGCTAATTTTTAACCTACGTTGATCTATGCTCTAGTAATATTAAAGCAGCTATTAATGCGGGAAATTCGCAATCTTCTACATCGTAGCACTTTCTCAGAGAATTAATGATCGAAACCACTTTTGTTGGCAAGCATGACTGTTTGTTATGTGGATAAAAAGCGGTGTCTTCCCCAAAACCTTCTTCTAGATACTAACCCAAATTCATGATCTATCAACAATTTAAATAAAGCAAACGCTCCTTAATGCTTGTGATGATAGAGATTATAATTGGGCCTGTAAAATTATGGGCCTGTAATTAAGTCCAGGCTTTTATATGTAATTGATTTAATTGCGGCTGAGCCCGGTACCATGGGCAATGTTATAAGAACTTTAACGTATGCAAACCTAAACATATTGAACATATTGTGGCCCACAGAACCACAAAATAGAAATAGAGAGGACAGCGGGCACGGCAGGTGAAGCCACGCGAATATCGGTGGTGTGCCCCAATCAGTGGAGGGGAGAGCGGTGAGTCATCTGAGTCCCGCGCGTCTTGAGCATACAGTTGCATACAATACAATGTTGACTGTCCGGATCAAGCTTGTATAATCTAATGCTATCCGCTTACAGTCTAATCTACTTATAAACCTTAAATTAAAATTATGGCAATTAAGACTTGTACTATTAAAGAAACATATTTTAAAACTCTTTAACTAATGGCCTGCCCAAATATTGCCAATACCAGTTGGAAACCCCAAGTATTTAATCAAGGAAGTATTCAATTCTCTTATGTTGCTTGACAATTCTAACACTAATGTAATTTTCGGATGGACAATATTTCCCAAGACATTTTCTTGTCCTACAGACCAGAACGATAGGGATAAATAAACCCATTCGTAAGGAATAAACATCATATCAAAGTCAATCTTTCATATAACACTCCTTATTATCCACTTACACTAATGAATGACAGAGAGAGCACATTGCATTGTGTTGTGTTTACGTCGAAAAGCACGGGCGGAGGCGACACGCGGCAGCTCGTAGCGGCAGCGCCCGAGTGTCGCCGCGTTGCTACCTCTTCAAACTGTTTTTCCATTGATCGTAAATTTGTCGAAAAAATATATGTTATGATTTAACTCAAGCTCTCAAACTTTACAAAACTTTCCTGACCAAACAATAAAAATATTCCTCGATTACTCACTTTTCCATGTTTTCATAGTTAATTTAATAATTTCTTAAATATTATTAGTTATTACAAATACAATAGAATAGATTTAAAATTGTTATGCTTATCAAAATTGAGGAGTACTAACAAATATTATCTACTACAATGTGTGTCTAATCATCGTATATTTTGTTTTCTGCGGCTGTGTGCAGCAGTTCCCGGGACTTGCCCGCAAGAGCGGTAGGGAATTGGCTTCACTGCCCATAATGCTTGTTGGATAAACGTAGCCCCTCTATTTCTATTCTGTGCTCGCTGGGACGGCCATTATCATCCGAGTCTGTAGATTTATTCAATCTGCATACAAATTACCTTGGAAATGACAATGAGTGCCAGTATTCACTACAAGATTAAGAGAGATTGAAGTTGAATTAAGTGGTTTTGATATAGACTATAGTGATTATTATCTCAAGTCAAAACTTGTCGAGTTTTTCAAACATATAATTCCCGCCATTTTAATTTCTTACAAATAAATCACTTAAATTATTTCAATTACTAAACACTTGTTAGCTTGTTTTATTTTAATAAGATTAAACACTGTCCTGCTGTAGTTTGCTTGTTTTCAATGCTTAACATGTATACTTTCCTTATTTGTGTTGTTCAAATTATGAAAGAGTATGTTGTTAATACTTTTTTCGTTCCAAAGTATAGCTTATTCGTTTTAATTGAATTATTAAATACCAGTGGCTTGAAGGGGCCATTGTCCCTAACCTTTCTCCAGTATATGCCTTATTTGATTTTTTTTACTCTTTGAATGCTGAAGAAAATAAAAAATATGAAGCCGCATTTACACTATAAAAATGTTTTATAAAACTTTTTTGTAAAACATGTTTAATACAAATTTGGTTTTATTAAACTTGAACTTGTGTTTATAAAACTTTTGTCTTACAACATTAATTTTATGCACTAACAAATTATCGAACATGTTTCAATCACAAGCCCGTCCAAAAAGCTAAAGTCGCCATGATTGTTCAAGCGACGAGTGAAGTTTGTCCTTTTATTTGGGACAAAATTTGAAAAATCATTGTAAAATACAACGAGCTCGCACGCAACACGCTGACGTGAGGGAAGTGAATTTCCTTATAAAAAACTTTTAAAAATCAAAATCAGTGTAAAAACATTGATTTTACCACATTTTATCAAAATTTGAGAACTTTTTTTATGTTCTGATGCTCCTGGTTCCATTTACCTGCAATGCTAGGAATACAATTTTGCTCATTAGAAGGTTAGGAGAAGGTTCAGTCAGGCTTGAAAATAGGCTTGAGGTGGCTTTGGATGATTAAAATACACCAACAAATGAGTAACAGGCTTTTCTACTGTAAAACCCCCATAAGACAACGTACTGTGTTTAGTCGATATACATTTTCTTTAATAATTCGATAAATATTTGCGCTAGAATGATGTGATAGCTTAAAAATTTCGCCTCACTAATTTACATCTTATTAAATGCATACATTTTAAATCCGGGGCTTTACTGACCTTTTTTGGGCCAAAAACACATAATTTGAAAGATTAATGCCTAAAAAAGGGGGTTACAGTTTTCCGATTGTTTTGCCCAACGAACGTGTGTAACGGATTATAAAAAGGAATTTCCCTACCAAATTTGAAGTAAATCGGACAAAAAATGCAACCGCTAGAGTGCAAGCACATATATCTAAGGTTTATAAAACACACATTTCCTTTGATCTTTACCAACTCCGGTCGGGAAAGCTGCAACCTGTTGCAAAACACGATTTTTGATTGTAAATACGCTTGTTGTACAAATTTGTTTAATATTTTTCATTGCATTCTTAAACATGTTCAAATCAATTACTATAATTGGTTGTACAACACAAGTTTACAAAAAAAGTTGTATAGTGTAAACTCGGATTAAGAAGGGTCACATGTTAGTTCGTAAACAAAGACCACCCTTTATTAATGTAAACAAAGCAGACGTTTTGAAATCCGCATGCTCTTCTCATGGGGGGTATTTTATGTATTTTATCGTTCGCTGGTACGTTTTAGAAATACAGACAATATTTTTAAGAAATCACTATTAAACAGGGCGTAAACCATTAATGTATTTTTCATG
The DNA here is from genome assembly GCA_963675035.1 of Allygus modestus. Lineage (NCBI taxonomy): Eukaryota > Metazoa > Arthropoda > Insecta > Hemiptera > Cicadellidae > Allygus > Allygus modestus. Next base: position 427,727,649 of record OY776111.1, read on the forward strand.
TAACGCATATGGAACATTCATTTAAGTTTATGATACATTTTAAGCAAGCTTACAGTCAATTAATTATACTTCACCTTCGATTAACCAGACTAAATTAGTTTAAAATAAAACACAATGATATTGTAACAGATTTTTAGTATATTTAAAACTAAAATAATACATGGTTGAATAAAAATAGAATAAAAAGCACAAAAGTAAAAGATTAGCCAACTACCTTTTTTATTTTATATAAAATATAACTATTGAGTACTAATAGATATTCTGTTTACTTCTCATGGTCAAAATTAATACCTCTTAGTTAACTTTTTAAATCCTGAATTTACAGTTGAAAATATTTTTGAGAATTATGTATATAAAATAACAAAAGATCTAAAAAAAAACAAGCCATCAGTTGGCTGGGATTGAATTCCAGTAGAAATATTGAAATACAATGCTCTATTTTTGGCACCTGTTGTGAGAAACATTACCAGCCTTTCCATAGCAATGGTGTCTTCCCAGAAAAATTAAAATTTGAGAAATTTGTTCCAATTTATAAAAAGGGTTCCAAATTAAATAACTATCGACCTGTTTATATCAAAAATCATTGAAAGAGTCATGTATGACAGCCTAAGTCTATAACTTGTAAAAACTCTTTCTTCTATCAAAATCAATTTGGTTTCAGAAAAAACAAGAACACACAAACAAAATTTTCTGATTTTATAAATAGGACCCTGTCGGCCTTGGAAGGATAATGGAATGCAGCTGGTATGTTCTGTGATTTATCCAAGTCATATGACTGCATCAATAATGAACTGTTATTGCAAAAATAACACGTTGCGTTATTGCAACCCCTAACACGTTGCATATCATTTTAAAGAGAATAAAGAAAGGAAATGAATGCCGCAAACTAGACCTCTCTATGTTTATTTACTCTAATGCCAGCTAAAATTTTATTGATTTTGTTATTTAAACTGCTCAGATTTGCCTCCTTACCAAAAACCAGATACAAAGGGGGCAAATCAAACTTCCCCTTGATTATATCTTTGAACGAAGACCATTTAAAGTGCAAGAAATACATTTTAAAACCTTCTTTGTTTTTGCTAAGAGGTGAATGGAGTCCTTATCCTAATCATAAAATAAATAAATTAACATATTACCAATAATCATATTACCAATGTAGGTTGCGCTAGCACAAAGAATATCAAACAAATAATTTTAACTGTTGTTGTAAATTATTTCTTGGTATTTTTAGGAGTGGTATATAAATTTGATTGGTCTAGTTTGAATTTTTTACAAAAATCGTGAACGAAACTTGGGATTGTTCCTCTTGAACCGATGAGCAATCAAGTTACTTCAAAGTTTTCAAAGTAGACATTATCTGGCAAAGTTTGTAGCACCTGTACTAAATAGTCTTATCGACGATGTATGATAAAAGTAATCTGTATATGTAATTCTGTAAGCGAAACTTGTAGGTCAAAATTGTTGGAGTTTTGCAAATTACAGGGTGATCAGAGATGGCTCAAATTAAAGATCTCGATCCCAGGGACTTGGGAAAATAGCAGCATTTCTAAACAGTTATTAGCAAACGAGAAATCATGTAAACCATCCCCAATAAGAGAAGCATGGGGATTTAAAAACGTCTGCTTTGTTTATATTAAAACATGTTACTAAGTCCGCCTAAGTGTCTATGTTGCTTACGAACTGACACGTGTTCCTACTTATATTGTTTTACTTTCATTAGCATGTAAAGAGTAAACAAATCAGACGAGGCAGAATATTAGAGCAAGGTTTGGGGCCATGGCTGGGACCAACGATGGCCCTTTAAGCCACTTACAATATAGTAATTTACTTATTATATTATTTACTAGCTGGTATCCCGTCCTCCGAAGGGGGTTGTAGTGTAGTTATAAAACCAACTTACATTTGACTTACCATTACCATGGTAATCTCATACTATATTTAATATCATTATATCACTGTATCATTATATATTTCCCATAAGGTTAAAATTGGAACTATGAACAATAATGGAGCAAAATTCGAATTACAAAATACAACAAAATAAGGTTTAAAATAGCCTAAATATAGCTATTGCCAAATTTGCTATGCCACAGAGAAGTAATATGTTACTTCTCTGCGGCTATACTGTCTAAGGTTGTCGTTAAAACAGATAAAGCGTTACTAGGACTTTAAAATTGACGGGATTTCATGAAAAAGTCTTAAAACTAAATAAATGTATAGGCCTTATTATGCTTCTTCTTCGCTGTATGTTTATTCGGAACGTAAATTATTGTAGAGGCCAAATGTGAAAATCTCATTTTACCTAAGATTTTAAATTGCGCCTGATAACTTTCTCATGTTTTATTGAAGTCGATTGATTGCCTCGTATTACCTCGTGTACAGGGTGGTCATTAAAGAATGTCACAAACTTCGTGAGCCAATAGTACTCATCAATTTGAACAATAAATGTCCTCCTAACATATGTCGAAAAATCCTTCGTTTAGCTGCTAGCTGCCATTTTGTATTTTTTACCAAAAAAAAATATATCTAAAAAACTACTTTAGCTAAAATAACCAAACCTTGCACGGACGTTTATTAAACATCAAAGAAAATTTAGAAAATTTTCGTTTGATTTGCATTTTTATTTTCACAATGGCGGCCATTTAAAGTTTTTAAAGTCATAATAAAAAAACTGTACATTTTTCAAAACTTTACCTTGTAACGAAAATAAAATATTTTAATACTAAATCCAACGGTATTTTGTTTATCAAAATCGGACCACAAATAAGCGAGAAAATTAACTTTTTCGGTTAGCCCGCAGAAGCTCCAGTACAGTATCACTATCAGCTGACAGTCGCGCGGCGCGACTTTTTATTGTTTACTCCATGGCCCGGCGGCGATGTCCGGCCGGCACGGCGAGGCGCGTGGCGCAACAATGGGAAATGTACCGGAAACGGTAAAACTGGAAACCAGCTGATGTTTCTTCAACCTAAATTGCATGCCAACAATCAATTGAAGTAAATGTTTTGATTTGGTTGTGCAGTTGCTAGATTTAGTTTCAAAACGATTTTTTTGTTATTATTGCTTTGATGAAAGGAGACTATGGTTGAATACTCAAACAGGGATCTTACTGACATGCATTTTTTTCTACGGTAGAGAAAATGGGAATGATAGGGAAGCTCAGCGTCTTTATCAGGAGGCATTTCCTAACCGACCACAGCCCAGTTTTAAAATATTTGGGAGATTGCATGCTCGTTTAAGTGAAAATGGAAGTTTTAAACCTAATTTAAATGGCAAAGGTAGGCCTTCTGTTGTTGCAACTCTACAATTAGAAGAAAGAGTTTTAAACTTGGTCGAAGAAAATCCTACAGTCTCTTCTAGAAGAATCGCGAGACAAGTAGGAGTAAGATCGCATGCAACGGTTTTGAGAATATTGCATTCCCAACAACTTTACCCCCATCACATCCAAAGGGTACAGGCCCTACTGCCAGGGGATAATGAAAGAAGAGTTGAAATGTGTGCTTGGTTCCAGAACAAAATGCGAAACAACCAGGATTTTCTTCCAAAGGTTTTGTTCACGGACGAAGCATCATTTACCAGGGATGGAATTGACAATTTCCACATTAACCACAATAACGGTTGGGCGGATGAAAACCCTCATGCAACGTTTGAGAGCCGTCACCCACCAACAACGATTTTCTGTGAATGTTTGGGCGGGAATTTTCGCTGACAGACTGATTGGGCCTTATGTTCTTCCAAATAGACTCTCTGGAGCCAGTTATCTTCAGTTCATTAGGGAAACGTTGCCGGAGTTTTTGGAGGAAATCCCACTTGAAGACCGAACGAGCATGTGGTTCATGCACGACGGTGCTCCTGCGCATTTTGAACTAAATGTAAGGGCCGAACTGACCAGAAAATTCCAAGAAAATTGGATCGGCCGTGGGGTTCCTTGGATCGTTCCTTGGCCTGCTCGGTCCCCAGATTTAAATCCTTTGGATTATTACCTTTGGGGGCATCTTAAAAGCAAAGACTACAGTGTTCCAATCGAGAGTGTTGATCAGCTACGTGAAAGAGTTTTTAATTGTTGCCAAGAAATAAGAGAACTGCTGGGATTTTTGAGCGAGTGCGCTCGTCTTTTGTAAGACGCCTGGGATGTTGTATTCGGATGAATGGGGAGCACGTAGAGCACATGTTGTAAACCTAAAAAGGGAATATTTGTTTATGCTCTTATGCTTTTTTAGTCATGTCATGTTAGTATCTATTTTTAATAAATTTAAAAGCCAGTTATTGTGAATGTTTGGTATAAGGTCTGTCTTTTAATGTAAAAAATTTGTTTATTAAATTAATTAAATAATAAAATGTTTCTGATTGTGCAAAGTTCTAGTTTGCATCTTGCAAATAATAATTACTTTTTATCCTTTCAATTTTGTATTTTATTAAACGTTTTCATTGTAATTCACGTACTGTCCGCGAGAGTAACGAAGTCTCCTGAAAAAAGATGTCTCGAAATACAGCAAAGAACGAACGTTGCCGCGCGGTAATTGTAGGCGCTCCCACCTGTGCAAGGGGGAAGTGGCATTCAGCAGCGTATCGAATAGCGCCTTCATTTCTAGAATAGGCCAGAAAACCAGGAGACATCTTTCCTCTCGCGGACAGTATAGCGTTTCACTTAATACGATTTTCATTGTTGCGCCGGACCGCGCGCCGCCGCCCACGCTACTTGGGGCTACTGGTGGGACCGGAGCTTCTGTGGGCTAACCGAAAAGGTGAATTTTCTCGCTTATTTGTGGTCCGATTTTGATAAACAAAATACCGTTGGATTTAGTATTAAAATGTTTTTTTCGTAACAAGGTAAATTTTTGAAAAATGTACAGTTTTTTTTATTATTTGACTTTAAAAATTTTAAATGGCCGCCATTGTGAAAATAAAAATGCAAATCAAACAACAAATTTTCTAAATTTTTTGATGTTTAATAAACGTCCGTGCAAGGTTTGGTTATTTTTGCTAAAGTAGTTTTTTAGATATAATTTTCTTTGTAAAAAATACAAAATGGCGGCTAGCGGCTAAACGAAGGATTTTTCGACATATGTTAGGAGGACGTTTTTGTTCAAATTGATGAGTAATATTGGCCCACGAAGTTTGTGACATTCTTTAATGACCACCCTATACATTTACCGTAATGGAATTTCCTGTAAGCAATTTTCTCACACATCCCTTAGTAATAACAACACGCACTAAGGTAATGAAACAGAGTTATAAAACAATTGAATAAGTTGTTCTAACCATTAACACCTCAAAGCAAAAATTGACCCTCTTCAAATTGACACCATCCACCTGTGCAGGTGTAGTATGCAGTATGCACAAGGTAGAGTGTCGCGTCGGTCAGGTCCCAGGTCTTAGTGGAACATGCCCCCTCCTTGTTCAAACGGGCACCTACCTGATTCCGGTCGGCCTAGTTTGTGACACTTCAGTGGTTTCTTTTAAGGCCATAAACTTCTCTCTCTTCTTTGATACTCGAAGGTAGTTTATGGTGGCATCTCGGCCATTTGCCTTGCCCGGGAATTTGCCTTTTCTAACTGCACTTGCTTGCTATTTGCAGCCGTGATATGTAAATACAAAACGTGCTGATTACTATATCATTAACTCGAATGAAAACTATTACCATCATTGTTTGGTTATTGGAATGTAAACAAAAATTGGGAATTCGCCTTTTCTTATTGCACTTGCTTACTATTTGCAGCCGTGGTATGTAAATACAAAACGTGCTGATTACTATATCATTAACTCGAATAAAAACTATTACCATCATTGTTTAGTTAGTGGAATGTAAACAAAAATTAAGAGGAAATAAAATATAATACATCGTAGTAGCAGTACATGATGCTCAAGCATAACATGAACAGCGGTTGCAGAAAATGTTGAAAATATCAGTCTCCACTATTAGTTATACAACTTCGTAAGCCCGTAGGACAAAGAAAAAAACCGTAGGGAAAATAAGAAAAAAACTGAAACACATTTTAGAGTCATGGGTACAACTATACTGAATAGTTAAGATGTCCTGTAAATGTTATAACTAAACTAATTAGTTTTCCCTTATACAGTCAAGTTTTTATTACCGTTATTTCAAAATTTGGTTTAATTTTATATTTTCACAAACAAAAACTGCTTATTATAAAACAGAGACAATTTAGGACCGGGGAAACCGAGCTATGCTCGTTGATATTTTATTAGTTTCGTAGGTGAAACATATGTCCATAAACAATCTTAATTCAATGGGTCTGGTCAATGTTTTCAAGAAATCATGTGTTGATACTTTACCTTATTTAACTGCTACTTTGACAGTTTACTGGTTAATTTATTCCCAGCTGTTATGATTCTTTTCTTTTTATTTGAAACCCCATAAGTCCAATGTTAACATTTTCCATTTTCAAATGAGATTTTTAACCAAATATGAATTTCCCTGGGGCTGAAGTTTTTACCAACCGTACTTTTAGGTCCAAACGAACCTAATTCCAAAGTTTGAACAAATTGTTCCGCTGGATTCCAAGATAAATTTTGCAGCCAGACAGACATTGCTCATATCAGAGTAAAGGATAGGCCCTCGACATATCAGTTATTTGATAGTTTTTTTTTAATTCTGTATTATCATGTAGAATATTTTCAAATACATTTTATTATCCTCCACATTTATTATATTTGGGTGTAGAATCTTAAAATAAATAGCCAGTGCTACATTTTAGTTATACCTCGTACATCTAATTTGTTCCAAGGTTATTATTAATTTCAACAGAGCATAAATCGTTATATTATTGTAGAATGTTCGTGTATAAATCACTTAGAGTAATACAGTTGTTACAAATTGAAGTAAACGGTATCGTACCTAAAAATGTGATTGGTGAATCTACATTACCGATACAAATTAAGCAGGTTTAGTCGGAAACTCCAACGATTTGGAGCAAATACGTTCAACTTATATTGATTTCAACAGAACATAGTCAAGGAAAATAATCAAACTGCTCGAATTTGTTGTGTCTCACTGTGTGAGCAATAAGAACATGCAAATGTATGATTTATTTGGAAAGCGTTGAGTGGTCTAACCGATTCACAGTCAAGCGGGCGGGAAGTATGCAGGCTCGGAAATATCCTGTGCCTCGAGTGAGTACAGAAAATTATGATGGAAGATAACAATCTTTGAACATCTGCAAGTGAGTCAGGCCAGATGTGTTTTGGCTGCCACTTGCGCGGCAAAAATTTATAATCGGGATGCGTATTCATCTTAACAATGTTGCCACTTTTAGGCTGCCGAGTCCACGGCAATTATTTATAGGAACATACTCGTGGTGTATCCTTTAAAAGCAGCAGCGTTCCATGTGGTAGAATGGCGAACTACATTTTGTCATACACCTATCAAAAATACGTTATTTGGCTGCCTCTTCAAATGCTCAGGATTTCTTCTTGCCGGCTTCCTCAGTTGATTTAACATGTGATGTGCATTTGGCGGCCGGATACGGCAGCCAAGTGCACCGGCCGCCATGTTAAATGCAGTTTTCACCATGAAAGGCAGCCAAATGCCGTATGAGATTATATATATATATATATATATATATATATATATATATATATATATATATATATATATATATATATATATATATATATATATATATATATATAGAAAGAGAGAGAGAGAGATTGAAACGACTAATCTAAAGAGATTGAGAGATTGTTTCAAACTGATACTTTAAATATTAAAAATCAATAGTTTAATCTTAAACAATCCTGTAACAAATAATGAATATATAGTTTCAAAGTATGTTAGATTTTGTTTTGTTTAAATAATTATGAAAATTGTTAAAAAACACACCACTGTCACAGTTGGGAATGACAAAATATGAACTAAAATCATATCTTTGCATTTGATATGTTTTAGAACAATATTTTCCGGGCTTAAGTATTAACTAATAAAGACGTAAACCTTAGTACAGGTAATATCTTTATTAGTTAATACCCCCTCGCCCTTCAGGTGCAGCTGTACTTTAATAATTAGGGTTTGGGTAAACAAATAATTTTGAAAATATCTTAACAAAATTATATAATGGATAGTTTTAGGTCAAATGGATTGATAACAGTATATAAATCATTCATTACGGTTTGTTTGGACTAATCTATTGTTTAAAGTTTTGGTTTTAGATGCTAAAGGTCAATAGTTTAAACACAAACACAACGGTTACAAATAATAAATATATACCGCTTCAGTAACATTTGTTATACTTCTTTCCGCATGTTTTTCCTGCGTTATATAGCAAATGTGTGCATAAAATAAACCTGAATGACTAGTCCGACAATCTTGTACGCGCGATGCGCAGCCGACAATTTATTTTTTGCAGTCTGCGGGGGACATTTCAAGAGGCAGCTCTGGTACGCGCGATGCGCAGCCATCAATTTATTTTTTGCAGTGTGCGGGGGACATTCCAAGAGCCAGCTGTCGCCGTGTCTAGCACGCGTTGAACCATCGTCAATTTTTGTTTTTTAGTCTGTAGGGAGCTATCCTCATAGTCCAAAAAGTAGTAGCTAGTTGCTATTGGACTACTAAAGGACACCTTTCTCATATTCATGTAAAACTGTGACATTTTCATCCGAGGTTTTCAGCTACGATCCACACAGTCTAAGAGCTAAACCCTAACTAACACATATATTGAGGTTATTGTGCGATGTATAAACTTGGTGGGGGAAGGGCGGTTAGGTATCCTACATGCTTGTTGACACGTTATTAAACCTCCAGCTCTTGCCTAGTACACATGAACTCGCCAATCCAAGACGAAGCATTGACATGTAGAACAAGCTTATCCATCAACTTGATCCTGAGGTATTTTAAAACATTTTAAATTGGAGCTACGATCCTCACAGTTTAAGAGCTAAACCATTACTAACGCATATACTGAGGTTATTGTGCGATGTAAAAACTTGGTGGGGGGAAGGACTGGTACCTATACTACATGACTGTATCACATCATTAGACCTCCAGCTCGTGCCTAGTACACATGGACTCACCAATCCAAGACACTACTGTTTCTTCCACATCTTCTTATATTAATGAGCAAGCTGACACAAATGAAAATACAACTTCTCAAATACAAGTAAATGAAGTTTCTACAACAACTTCTGATGCGGAAGCAATAATGCTATCCTTGATGGGTTTTAATTAATGGTAATTTTCGTACACAATCATGGAGGAGCGCATTAACGGTGAAGGGAACTTTTGCTATTATAACTACTGTTTCACTGACTTGGAAACACCCGATCCAGATATTGTGCACTATATTTTAAGTTAGACAGCAAACACCAAGAACTCTGAGCAAACGTCATTTGAGGAAACTTCAAAAACTACACACAATTAAAATATTGTAAATTAAATGAATAATACATAAAAGTTAAACCCAACTATCTTGTCCAGGTTTCACAGCGAATAACACATTATTCGATTTGTATTATTGTAAATAAAGAAATAAAAATAAAAGTTAGAAATCTTTCACAGGTTTCATTTGATTGTTTTCATTCCATAAATATATCTATCTTGCACAAGTTTGATTCGATAGTTTTAAACTATCAAAATTATTTGATGCTAAACTTTTTAGCCAAAGTATGGCATGTGAGTACTCTGCTGGCTGCGGCTCAACAATACGAACAAGATGGTGCATTCAGAATTTAGATCCGACGAGGGAATTAGGAGCAATAGCGGAAAACCTTCAAAATATTGTTTTTTCGCTATTACTGCTATACCCTTAGTCGGATATGAATTATGAATGCACCAACTTCTTCGTCTTGTTGAGACGCGTCAGCAGACTACCCACATGCCATACTTTGGGTAAAAAGTTTAGCAACAAATAATTTTAATAGTTTGAAACCAACGAATCAAAACTTGTGCAAGATAGTTTTTTAAAAACTACTTCAGACGACCTTGACCTACTCCAAACATCCATGACGTCAGTAATACGTCGCCAACTACGTCGCCAACTACGTCATTCCTACGTCATCAAAGTCACGTGACCGGAAGCTGTCAATCAAGTGAGCCAAAACCTACAAACACCCACTACTGCTTTAGTTCGCTCATCTTTCCCGTAAGAGGATGAACGAAGAGAAAACTAATGTTTTTTTCTATGAAAACTAATTACACAAATAAATGCACAATATATGGAAATTCCATTTTTAATTTTAAAAATACATAATAAATTTTAAAACCTTTTTAACTACTCAATTTTACTGTTTTTTTCATAAATATCGTACAATACTTACTGTACTCTCCATAGATTTACGCTTCAAACCTTATCCTCCCAACGTAAAACTATATTTAATTTAACAGAAGTTTGCTTGAATGAAACGAATATGTGACAAAGAATTTTGACAATTTGTTAAACATAAGATAAACTCTAGAATTATGAAAACTAATAGGTGTCTAATGAACTAATTTTATTAATATTTGAATACGTCATTTCATCTGAGCTAGAACAAGAGGGTTTACAAATTTGAAGATGGTCAGTGCAGCCGCATACAAGCTTCATGAGTCGGCCACCACAGACAATCCATATCGCCCTGAGTAATAGTATTCTCTCCGTTCGCCCAATAAGTCAAATTATTAGTCTGATAACAAGTGTAGTTTTGGTGGAGTTTGTTTGCGTTCAACCTTGTAATAATGCCAAATTAGGACGTCTTCCACCTAAAAATCATATTTTAATGCTTAGGTAAAAGCAGTAGAGTAGGAATACAAGTATAAGAATATATATATATATATATATATATATATTATATCTCTATCATATTTATTCATTGAAATAATGTATAAGCCTAAGAATAATCTAGATAGTATATTTAGTAAAATATTATTCTGCACAAAACACTTCAAAAATAAGAAGATATATTTAAATCATTCAATCATTAAGAATAATTCATTGATGAAATATGATCACTTCTGCAATTTTATTCACAGTTTCACACCAAGTATTCTGTCAATGTATATATAACTTATATTGTCTCAGCGCGTAAGACTGCAAGGTGTAATTTAGACTCAGTAATGTTTGTAGCTTAAGTCTACGATTACGTCGCCACTGACGGATTTCCACCCTAAACACTGGAGATAAGAGTTCATTGCTCCATATATTGAGATATCAGACTAGGAAGAATTAAGTTAACAACTTTTTGTCATTGAATTGAATCTCTTAACGAATTACTGGAACATAATACACACTTATGAAAGTTGCATTATAATTGTTTCTAATAAGTTATTTTTTATATTTTTATTTTTATTATGAAAGTTCAATATTGAAAAATTCGTATGCAGTTATATGTATCTTTCTCATAGATAATCTTACATCACTTTCCTTAAAAAACCACAGGATTTTGAAACATATTTTCTGAAAAGGTTCTGAGAAAATCTCAATGTAATTGGTTAAGGCTGAGAGTTATTGGACTAAAAGCTCCCCCTTTAAAAGCGACATTAGTGCATGAGACTGCGTCCATCCTCCAGCAGTGGAAGAACAGATAAATATATAACACTTGACTATATGCATATCTCATATTGTGTGCAGAGTTCAGCGATCAAATAAGACCAATAGGTGGAGCACATCTGACATAAATTAGTCTACGGGGGGTGAAACCAGTTTCTGAGCTACTACAGGACCCAACACAATATGGCGGCCGTCCGGGATTATTCATCATGTGACGCTCCTATTTAACATATGAAATATAGGGAAAAACGAGATGCGTGCTCAGACTTTGAATTAGAATTTTTGTTGTAAATAATTGGTTTGTGACCAAATGACCTTTTGGTTCGACACATGATGAATTATCCTCGTCCGCCGCCATCTTGCTGGTTCCTGTCGCTTAAAAACTGGCTTCACATTTCGGGCCATATGTTCCATATATTGGTCTTATATGATCGGTGCAGTGGTAGAGATACTAAGAAACCGTTCTTTCTCCAGCGATAAAGAAACAAAGAGATCTATAATACTTGACTGTATAAGTATATCCTGTTGTGTGTTGAGTTATAAAGAACTGGGTTCATTCTCCAGTGGTAGAGGAACAAAGATATCATAATACTTGACTTTGTAAGTATCTCCTATTGTGTGTAGATTTATAATGAACCGTTCATTCTCTAGCAATAGAAGAAAAAAGATATCTATACTACTTGACTGTTTATACCAGGTGTCCCATAAAGGTCCCCCCTCTTAGTTTGTGAACGACTGCAAATTTTTAAACAATCTTTGGTAAATGTTCCTAGCATGAGTCAAAATATTTTTTTTATTTGGTTAAGGGTTTCATCCCTCACCCCTAAATAGGGGTCCTGGGGGTAGTTTTAATTTTTCAAACAGCAACCCCTATCTTAGGTTTAGCAAAGGTGGATAATAGCGAAACTGTAATAGCAGATATTCCTGGAATAATCGCTGATGCTCATCTTGGACTTTGACTGTTTATACCAGGTGTCCCATAAAGGTCTCCCCCTTCTTAGTTTGTGAACGACTGTAAATTGTCAAATAAACTTTGGTAAATGTTACTATGATAAATCAAAGTACTTTTTTAAGTGGTTAAGGGTTTCAACCCTCACCCCTAAATAGGGGTAGATTTAATTTTTCAAATAGCAACCCCTATCAAGTTGCATAACATTTTAAAGAGAGACAAAAAATTAATGCTGCAAATTAGACCTCTCTATAGTTATTTAATCTAATGTTACGGCCAGCGAAAAATGTATTAATTTTGTTATTTATACCGCTAAAATTCCTCTCCTTACCACAAATCAGATACATAATAGGACAATCCAACTTTCTTTTGATCATAACTTTGAAAAAATACCATTTAAAGTGCATGAAGGTCATTTGAAAACCTTCTTTATTTTTTCCAAGAAGTGATTGGAGGCCATGGCAAAAATGAAGACGGTTTTACTATGACTTTATTGCACTTGAAATGGTTTTTTTTTCAATGGTCTGATCAAAATAAAGTTGGATTGTCCCATTATTTATCTGAATTCTGGCAAGGAGGGGAATTTAAGCAGTATAAATAACTAAATTAATACATTTTCGCTGGCCATAACATTAGTAGTGTGGGTTTGCGGGTTTTGCGCCGGAAGTGACGTCACATCCGGTCAGTGACCGGATGCGCTGAGTGAAAAAATACGTCATCTGAGACTGAGCCAGTGACGTAGGCGGTTTCGTGACGTAATGAGGTAGTTCAAAGTTCAAGGTCACGGTGAAGTTTTTTAAAAAAAAAATCTACCTCGCACTCGTAAAATCGATTGTGATTCGATAGTTAATCGATAAGAAATATCGAATGAAGCAATCGAATGATACGAGTGCGAGGTAGTACTATTACAAATATTACTTTATTTTATTACTTTATTTTATTTACAATAATTCATGTTTACAATAGTTCCCCGTTGTTCGTTGTCATCGATGTTGTTGATCCGGACGAGTTGCGGCCATCACATCGCTTTCTGATGAAAGACGGTAGATACTTCGATTCCTGCGCAGAGTCCATGTTGTTTTTTGATGCGTAAAGTTCCAAAGATAAATCGTAGCCGGACGCAATGAGAAGTCTTAACTCTTCATTAAAAACCTCGAGGTCTTGGAAAGTCGCCAGATGAATAGATTCATAATGAATACACCTAATTTTGATGGACATTTCAACAGAGAGCTCGATGTACACTGGTCAAGAGCCGGAGGTGTACTGACTATTCGCTAGCTAGCGTTTTGGTATCAAACAAAATGGTGGGGGTAAAAGTGTGGTGGGGCGGAGCAGATGGCGGACGGCAGATGGCAGGCGGCAGGTGGCAGCTGGTGCGAGGCAGATGGTTGCTACTACATTCGCCGCCACAGTAATGCAATCCTTCGGCGTAATTCTTGTATTTTATCTTGTCGGTTCATTTGATACGTTTTACATCTACATATGCAATAGCTGAAACACTTGCACTTACGACAAGCTTTCCCGTCAACTTGATCGCCTGGTATTTTAAAACATTGTAACTCGCAACAATGTGTCTTCAAATTGTTATCGAAAAAAAAATTGTTCATAGGTGGCACCGACATGTTAGCTGCAGCGTGTGTTAGACAAGACTGAGACTAACTTCACTGCTCCCTCTCTTTTATACCTCTTCATAAGTTAACCCTGAATGAAAGTTCAAGGTCATCCATTTGAATTTAAAAAAAGCAACACAGCAGTATATAAAATAATATACTGCTGTGTTGCTGTTTTTATTTTTTTTTTATATATATTTTTATATTTTCTTTATTAAACAAACATCTTACAATAAAATAAGCTTAAGTCTAACATTGATGACTAGAAATACAAACAGAAAAATACAAACAAAGACATTATGTACAAGGATGCGTGATGTGCAGAGTGAGTTCCGTCGAGTTGTTGCCGCTTACACCGTGTGATACCAAATACAACGTCCCCGGTTGAATATCTCGCAAATCTTCATTTTGTAGCAGTTGAAAAAATCGTTTTGGAAGAAATAGTTGAAACTTCGGCTCATCTCCTGGAGTGAAAGGTCCTTCGCTCAATGAAACTAGAATTGCTTCTCCATGTGTGGTTTCCACTTTCTTGATGTTATGAATAATGTAGTGTTTTTGTTCTTTTAGTTCTGAACACTTTTTAGTTAGCAGAAGGTCGGATTTTGAATGAGTGTTGAATTGATCAACCAGTGTTTGTAGAAACTGTTGTGATGCCATCTTCGTCAGTGGTGTCTTCTGTGATGTTGCCTCTTCGGAGTCTCGAATAATACTCGTGCTGGAGCGGTGCTGTCTCCTCGTATTTATAGGCCCCGCTACCCCCACCACATTTCTGTTCTCCACTACCCCCACCACATTCCTGCGTTTGTTTCAAGTAAGCAGCCAAACGATACGCGTTGTACAATGCACAGTTTGTTTGGCCGTGTTTAAGATCTTTTGCAGCGACACAAATATTACCGAGATTAATGTTAAAGTTATATCGAAAACATTACCGTGCGTGTACTTTTGTATCCAGTTCTTTTTTTCTAATCCTCTTATGTATATATGTGAATATTGTTTGCAAAAGTTAAACATAATACTGTGCAGATTACTGTAGCTTATAAATCCTTCATACCAATGTATGTGATGAAAGTAGTTTGTTATCCATTTGTTTGTACTTTTTGCTTTGGTGTTAAGTTTGTTAAAAGAAAAAGGAGCATCAAACGTGAATGGGTAGGCTACAAATGTAAGCAAGTCTAAAATTACTAATTCCTTGATAATAAACCTATCATCATTATTTCGAAATGCTTGAAATTCTATTACACAAGGCTTTACACTCACTTCTTCATCCCCTCCGCTCATCATGGCACCTAGCGATCAACTAAACTGTTTTCCACACCACGGTAGGTTAAATACCAGGCCGTACAGTTGCAGGCGCGTTGGTGTATATTTAACGTGGGCACCGTCCCCAATAGGCCTACCCCACGTGTGTTCTTCTTTACTAAGTCAAACTTTAGTCTTTTTTAACTTCTTCTTCTTCTTGTGTTTCGTTTTCTTCTTCTTCTTGTTTCTCCGTTTCTTCTTC
The DNA here is from genome assembly GCA_963675035.1 of Allygus modestus. Lineage (NCBI taxonomy): Eukaryota > Metazoa > Arthropoda > Insecta > Hemiptera > Cicadellidae > Allygus > Allygus modestus. The sequence goes on from OY776111.1 coordinate 427,743,189, forward strand.
CTGTGTTGTTTCTTCTGTAGCTTCTGTAGCGATTTCTACAAGTGGTTCAAAATCCTTTAACTTTCTCCACATGCAAACTTCATGAGGTATTCTATTAAAAATAGATGTATCCACAGGTCCGTACACGATGGTGCTATCAGGTTGTTTTTCCAAAGTATCGACCAAATATTCTTTAATAATAGCGCTTGCAAATACCAACTGTCTCATGTACCTTGTAATAGGTTCTGTTGCGTAGTTTAAAACGTAGAATTCTTCACGTGACAGTAGAATCTTATTTTCATGTTGAGTCAAGTCTCTAATTCGCACTTGTAGTTGTCCACGATGTTTAACAATATCGATTTCATTGTCACAATCCAAAAGTCGAATATGTGTTTTCCTTCCACACAAACTGTTAGTTAAATAACATTCTATTAAATGTACATGTTTCAAAAATGACTCCCAAGCATTTTGCGAAAATAAAACCTTTTTTGTTCCATGGTGTAGTATTACTGTAGGGGAATAATCCAATGACTTCATCAATCCAACTGATACACTTTTACTGATGCATGCTGAGATGGGGTAAAAGATTCGCAAAAAAACTTCAGTTAAAATGTGAGGAGGAATATTTTCTTCAACTTTCTTCTTCCTCTTTGGTACTACCTTTGATGGGTCTGCATTACTTTCCTCCTCTCTATCTCTTTTACCAAACTTTAAAAATGCAGTTATTTCCTTGATGATTTCTTCTTCACTAGTATTATCACGTTCCAATAACGGTGCTACCTCTGCATCACCTTGTACAACAGATGGAGAACTCATTTTGTAGAAGATGTTACCCATGCGACGATAGACGATCAACTGAAGACCTGCATTGTTGCTCCGCTATTTATAGGTTAGCGACAGTGGCGGTGCCGGTGGTGGTACAACGTTTTACAATACTGTCTTTACAATACCGGTCAACGGTGTGTATGTAACAATTTTATCGTGCAAAATTAAACAATACGCAGATCTATTTGCAGGTACGTTTTCTTGAAATTCCATTTCTATTTTTATATCAACACTAGACGATTTTACAGATTCATTTTGTTTGGAACAATAAATTACAACAATCGGAGCTTTCGATTCAAACTGTACGGGAGATAGTAGAGGTGTATTTGTTTTGCCGTAATATGAATTTTGGAACCTAGTGTACATATCGTATTAAACACTGTACCTTTTTTTATCAAAAGAAATATTAAAGTTGTCGTAGGGAAAGAATTGTGAATTCAGGAACACTTTACAGTTTGTTAATTTACAATGGTCAAATTCACCAGCATTTTCAGTTATTATACTTTTCTTCTTCGTTTGTAATCCAAATATTACATATCTCGCTTTTTCCAAATGAGTAGAAGTTTTTACAGTTCATGTATGCCGTTGTGTTGTAGGTAAAACGGGGTATTCATGAAACTCCCAGCTTCTGAATGGCATTACAATGTCTCGATCTGATTTTAACTTTCTTAATAATGTAATCCTGTGTTCATCATTTAGTCGCACATGTGGTACTCTCCAAACAATCTTGTCTAATGTTAATTTCTAGTCTAAATTGGCATCAGTTGTTCCAGTAGCTGCTTTAATAATATCTTTATCGTTTGATGATCTTAATAAAACTAGTTCTTGTTTTACATTTATTATTATTCTTCTGTAGTCTTCAGCAAATCCTAGGAGTAATCTTAAAGGTACGTAGAAATCAAAGTTTCCCGAAGAGTCAGGAGCGATTGTACTTTTGTCTGGTGCAACCCATCCTGCAACAGCTAACAAATTCTTCTCATTTGGTGTTAAAGACGCTAATCCTTTCAATGTACTGGAAATTCCAACCTTTTTTGTTGAATCGACTGCAACTCCTGAAATTTCATATCTAATCTCGTCAAACAAAAATGCCATAGGATTATTTATGAACGGAACAGTGTTTCCAGCAGTACCATCATTTTTTGTTACTTTTCCTTCAATATATAAATAACTTTCGCATGGAAGAGTATAAATGTCTTGTTGTTGTATAGGAATCCTAATTTCATCGTTATTGTTTAATTTGGACGAAGCGTAAGGGTTGTGCGTGTGATATTCCTTTTCCCATAAGGTCTCGTCGAATGTTGGACCCTGCGCTATATCCAGTATATCCATTGTTAATGACCTTTAATCCAATTTCTTCTAGAAAACGAATGTTGTCACTTGTTAATCCTTCTACAGCTGATGAGCTACTGACCTCTTTGCTTGTTGGCTCTCTCTTTTTAAATAATAACCCCATTGTCTAAGCGGATGATTTTATATGTATTCTTACAGTAATAGCTTCTCCTCTAAAGTCAATAAGGTTTCCGTCTTGATCCACTATGTTCAGCACGATGTCTGAAATGAAACTGGTGTTTAACGGTAGGTACACAAGGTTTTGAGGCTTTTCTACTATCTTGAAACCCAGTGCAACTGATGGGTAGAATGTGTGTAATATATGACGATTCTCTCCATCTCTGTAGGATCCTTGTATAATGTTACATGTAATGTCTATGCTTTTAACTTTGATGATCGTCACAGTTTTATTCCCAGAATGAGTTTTATTAGGTTCTAATACTTTTGTTTCCTTAGAAAACCCCAATAAACTACCAATTGAATGTTATTGACTAAAATCAATATAATACTTAGACTAATTTCAGCTTTCATTGTATTGTTATTGCCTTTTATCGTTATATTTTCTTTTCCCATATGTTTTTGTATAGCTTCATTTATATTATCAATTTCATAAGCTCCTGTTGGTAAACTGAATTCTTCCAAAGCTGAATACTTTCCTTTATCATCTTTTGTCTTGTAATAATGTATTTTGTTATTAATTCCTTCACTAATGTTTGGAATAGAGTTATATGTTGTTAAATCCAATAATGTGGCTTCCCATAGTCTTCCTTTTTGCAAACGTAGCGCTGGAAACAGAATACTGCGCAAAGTACATGAGTTACCGGTTAATGACACTGTATACGAGGACATCTTAAAGTTGACTAACACTTTTAGCTAAAAAGTCTAAACATAAATGACCGCAAATGGATGTATCATCAGGTTGTTTTCTTGTATGATTGTAAAAAACATTTTCTGCCGCACGAAAGTATTGTTGAAGTTCTTTCGGTGGTGGAAGGTCTCCAAAACTGTCGAAATAATAAATGGTTTTACCAAGTTTCTTGTAACACACCCAATGAGTGCCTAATCCTTAACTATTATCCAAATTTACAATACCAGTCTCATTTTTCCACATTTTAACCGGTAACTCATCTTTCATAAATACTCCTCTAAAAAATGGGATTTTCAAACAAGAAGCATATGTAATCAGTTCTTCATTGGTCAATTCTTTGTTTTTAATTATTAATTGCTCTTTCTTATTTAATACACACGATACGGTCTTAGGTATAATCCTCCTCCCTTTTTTATCATTGACCATATTGTTGGTTTCTTTTTAGCTTTACCACTGGTAGATCGACGTTTTCTTCTGATATTACCTCCTTGTTTTTTAGCGGGTTTTTTCCCACGCCTTCTTCTCTTTCCTCCTCCAAACGTAGTTTTTGCTTTCATTGCTGCTGTTACTGCTAACGACGCTGCTTTTTCACCAATACTCGCGTCACTAGATTTTACTCTTTGCCAAGCTTTCTCAGCAAGTGCTTTATCCGCTATTGATCTATTTTTAGTATCACCAAATTTGGAATACGCTATATCGTGCTGTTTACAAGCCTGATCGAGCTTATTTATTCCAGGATCTCCTCTAGCAAGACGTTTCTCTAATTCGGTTCCAGGACCACAATATTGATATCCTCCAGGTAAATGTAATTCCACAGGTAATAAATCAATCGCCTTGTTAACTATAGCTCCAACCGATTTACTCAATAGAGAAAATGCTGTTGATGTTATTCCCCTTCCTCTCTGTAATCTCTCTCGATTATGACTGATGCGTTTAACCCTCGACATGGCTATTTATAGCAAAACTTACAATCAGTAGGTGCACTCTATAAATGTTTTACAATGAATGTAATATCAGTTTTGGTTTCTTGTATTATATACTGTTTAAAATCCATTTATTATATCGAAATGGATTTATTAATTAAATGTAGACATATTAAATAAAAGTAGTAAAAATAGAAATAAGGTGTAATTGAAGATGTTCCAGATGTTTCTCCGCTGGTGATGGTATCGTTGTCTTCGGTAAAATGAATAAACTTTAAATAGTTGTCATGTTCCCTTAGAAACTTGCCACTTAATCGTTGATAATTGAATAACACATCCCAGTCTAGTTTATCTTTAAAATTGTCAATGTAATTCTCAGAGAGATTTTGATATTTACTTATTACTTCCCAACAGTTATTAAAATTTGATGTCATCTCTACGAGGAAGTCTTCTGAAAACTGTTGTCTTTGTAAAATATGGATCCAGTTAACTCTGTGAAAATAAATTCTTAACATAGTCATTGTAAAGAGGTAATGTATGGAAAGTTGTTCCCAATCCATATATCTATCAAACCGTTGAACAAAACCATCTGTCAACACTCCTTGGGGAAATCTCGGCTCTTGAGATATTAAACTCCACGCAGTAATATTGGATTCCATCATCCTCTCTGTATCGTCTCTCGAACATGACTGATGCTTTATCCCTTATCATGGGGGGTATTTTAAATTCTTTTTTCTCTTATGTAACCTTCATTGTTTTCTGTTGGTTCATTAATCACATTCACTTTATCCTCCTTTCCTAATGTCTTGACTTTAGAAGGCTTAGACGGTTTATCTCGTTGATTAGGTTTCTCTGGATTGTGTATATTTTTCCAGTCTAAATAATTGTGACTGTCAACATCTGAAGCTGCATCTCTTCCTGAAGCCCGATGGATATAATGGAATAGAGCTGCACCAAACCTTTCCAAATGTTTTTCATATTCCGTAGTCCATTTCTTGTGTACAATATCAAACATTTTCTTATTTACAGCGTCTCCATCCTGCTCACAATCACCTACATTTGATAATTTTCATTTTTTTACATCATAGCTTGTGTCAGTTTTATTCCTTTTGTAAATCGTTAACAATTTTAGAGTAGCTAAATTTACTGCTTCACCATCATAAATGGGATATTGTATATCGCTTAACCTTTTACCGGAAAACCCCCAATGATCTTCGTGTACAGTTGGGGTTCTTTTTTTCATGTACTGTACCGTAACCGCATCAGACGACATAAGCGGATCACCAACATTTTGAATTACTTTTCCTTCAAAATTATAGTTGCCGTCAGATGTTAACGGAAACCCAGCTCTTTTTTCACTATATCCAGATTTTACTCCAAACTCGGAATACCGTCCAAACTTGTCCACACTCATGATGTAACTGAATCGCTATCGTTTAGGTTTTTATATATATATGCGTCTACTGAACAATTATTCCTTGTTTTCGCAGTTCATCAACCAAAGCTACCCATTCGTTTTCTAAACCAGTGTGCCCGGCTTCCATGGCTTCATGTAATAATCTCATTCGATCAACTAACTTAATTATATCGTTGTAATATATTATATTAGTTTTATACAAATTTTTCAATAATCCCCTTCCAGATGTGGTAGGATCAGTTGTTTTTCTCTTTTTATGCAAAACATTTAATTCAGCAGAAGATAAAGCTCTTCTTTTAATTTGAGCTTTTTTTGATTTTGAGGGGAAAAGACTAGATATAATACTTGTATATTTTATTGACCGATTTCTATGAATAGGTAGGTCTTTGGAATACTTTTTTCTATGTGCATTTGTATACTCTAATATATTTTTAAACAATTGTAAATCCCTTTTAGTATATTTACCAGGATTATTTTTAAAGATAAGTTCAAACAAACCTTTTGTACCTTTATATTTCTTATCTCCAATAACTATATCATCATTTTCGTTTATATCTAACTTGCTATCTCCAATCATTAATCCTTTATCCTCTATTCTAGCTCCATAGGTATGATAACTTCGATTAGCATGTGCGGCGTGTAACATTTTTAACGTATATGTTCTTCCAAGTGTTCCTTTAAACATAATATCCGTGCCTAATTTGCTTAAGTTGGATGGGTTAATATCCTCTTCTTCTGCTCTTGTATCTTCTACACTTGTATCTTCTGTACTTGTATCTTCTGCAATGTCCTTTTCCTTTAAATCCTCTATATCTCCGCTTTCTTCATACTCGTCGCTTTCTTCAGATGTTTGTGACTGACCAAAACTTTCATCATTCTGAAATTCTTCTTCATATTTGGAAATTGGTAGCATTTTGTCTCCTTCGAAGCGAATTGAAGGTTTTTCCATATTTTGTGCTAATCGCTTTAAAGGTTCAGTAACAGGTTTGAATGTTGTTTCTAAAAATTGCTCTCTTTCATTTATACCTGATTTTAAAGCTCGGTTCTTTTGTCTAATAGAATCACTAAGTGATTTTATTTCCTTTAATAGCTTTTCCTGGTTAACCATCTTCACACCTTGACGACTTGTACAGTAATACCGCTAATCAGTGTATTAAAACAAATTTATCAAAACCTATTCTATAACGACCATCTTTTATAGCTTGATCTTTCATAATAACCAAAAATCCATACTTTTCCGCCCATGCTTTTCCGCAAAGCTCTTTAAACTTTTCAAATGGCATATCCGCATTCACATGATCGTTATATATATATGTTTTAGGTTAGTATCATCTTGTTTGAATACAATTAGAATATTTGCATTATCTCTGATAAGTTGTTTTGGGATTTTGCTATAAGTTTGTCCTATATATATGCTGTCGATATTATTATGTCTTCCCATGGCAAAGTAATTTCTAATAGTATCCTGATTTTCACAAGATACATCGTCAAATATAAATACATAATACGGTTTCGCTTCGTTTGGTTGCATAATGCTATCACTAGCGTTAAATTTGTAAAAATTAACATCGGACACATCAGATAGGATTTTATCCAGCAATTTATACTTTGGTTGATGTAGTGACTTTTAAAAATATATAGGTTATTAAACCCTAATCCCTGCGGATTAGTGATCAAATTAAAGACAACATTGGTCTTTCCGCAGTTTGAGGGGCCACTTACTATACATCGAACAGTGTTTGGAAGTAAACTACCGTGTTTACCATTGTTGATTTTAACGTTATCCACAGTTAAATCATCTATGTTATTAATATTGAATCGATCTTTATGGTGAATAATCTCCATCCTGCTCAAAGGTTAACGATGAAATGAGTTGCTTGCATTAAACCAAGTCCTTTATAGGTATCCATGAATCCTCAGTTTTGTTAAACCCTAACCACCACACTTTAACTGCGTCCTTTTTTCTTTGTAACACTTTTTCAACAAGATATACATCACCCACTGTTGACTTTAACATTTCATGTCCATAAAATGCACCTTGCAACAAATCTCCTTTGTTATCTTTTAGGATATACGTTTCAGGTACAGTCGGTTGCACTTTATACACTGTAAAAACTTCATTCGTCCAATTGGGAAGGTATTTCTTGGTAAACACTCCCTTATATTTACTAATCCGTACTTTATCACTTATATTAAATTTTCTTGGCTGCATTTTTTCTACTTTAGGCTTTGTATTTTTCTTTATGCGTTTTAATACATCTTTTGCATTTCTTCTATTTACTTTGTTAGGTTTCATACCAATAGTTCTATGAAACCTGTTGTTATAATCATTTATTAATTGTGGTAAAACATCATACCATACGTAAGAACCTCTTTTTGAAAATTGTTTATACAGTGCTCCTTTTAAGGTTCTATTGAATCTTTCTACAATAGCTGCTTTTTTCTCTGAATTTGTAGAATAATGATTTATTTTATATTTATTCATTAACTGTGCAAAGTTTGTATTAAAGAATTCTGTTCCATCATCAGTTTGTAAATGTTTAATTTTGTTTTTATCTCTTTTTATGGCTATTTCCATGGCTTCTGTTACGCTTTTACCAGTCTTGTCCTTTAGAGGCAAAGCGTCTGCAACTTTTGTAAAACAATTAATAATTGTGAGTATATATTTAAATCCTTTGTTTATTCTGCTATGCGGTCGCATTTCAATTAGATCCGCTTGATATAGATCATTTATCCCTTTTATAACAGTATTTCTTCTTGGAAACTTTATTCTTGCAGGTTTGTGTAGTTCATTAATAATCTTCTCCTTCAGGTCTGACATGATGGTTTCACGAAGGCAGCTGATATGGTATTAAATATTCTTTGGTATAAATCTGCTTATATATATATATATATATATATATATATATATATATATATATATATATATACATATAGTTCAAGGTCATTCAAAACTTGTGTAAAAAAAGGGAAAACACAGCTTAACATTGCTGTGTTTCCCCTTTTTTTACGGAAAGGAAAAGGATAAAGGATCTAGGACGATGAAAAGGTTACTCGTCAATAGGGTTGAGGGAGTAGTGGCCGAATGGCAATGTGTTGATTTTGTCTGGAAGGGTTTGTCTTTTGTCGTCATTACAGGATAGCGCCTTTTTAACTTCAGTCACGCTGTACAGCTGATGGTTAAAACTTCTGATGGTGTTGAATTTAGCTTTAATGATGTTATCCTCAAATAAGCATTGCTTGTAGTGTTCAAAATGCACTTTCTTCTTTAAATATAAACTCTTTACACCTTTAGCTTTCTTAATATAGCTATTCTTCTTTTCTTCTTCTTTTTCTTTTTCATTATAGAGTTTCAAAGAATATAGTTTGGACATCAGTGCAACAATCTCTTCAAGCAGAACACCATTTGCCTCATCCTTGAATTTGCCTAGTACTTTTTTGTGTCTGTCATTGTCGTAGTTTGGATGATCTTTGGGATAGTCGGAGAAATCAAAGTCGTTCTTGTAAATAAATGTACGTAAATCTTTATACATGTCCAATGTTACTATGCGATATATGAAAGCGTCAGTGTAGCCATATATGTAATAGATATATTTTCTCTTCCGTAGAACGCCACCATTTTGTTGTAGTGAAAATCGTACATGTGTGTTTTTGAGATGTCCAAGATTGACATGCCTATAAACAAAGGACGATCCATCTTCACACTCGTCTTCTTCATGGACACTGCTACAAGTTTTTCATTAATAATTATAGATGTTCCAAAATTTGGCTGCTGTACTAGTTTCTGTAATTTTTTTGCGTCGGTAACAAGTTTAACATTTTTATGTCTTCTTTTGTTTTCCAATGTTTTTCCAAATATCGCATTATTCATTAATTTAAAGAAATCTTTTTGAAAGTCTGATGTAGATGCTGCTCTTCTGATGGTATTTGAATCAATGTAGGGTTTCAACCAGCATGATTGAGAAAATTCCAAAACCCTATTAATTTTTGTTAGACGTAGTCCTAATTCAATAGCTTGTTGAACCACCCAAAAGTGAGCCACGTAGCGTTGTTTATTATTTAATGTCATCATTAATTTGGGGTGTTTTCCAATTGGTGAAATTTCTGTTTTAGCAAGAAGTGGAAGGTCATAATGAAGATCATGTAAATTTTCTGGGTATTCAAAATCGCAATCCAAAATATATCCAGTGTCACCATGTTTCGTAATTTGTAAAATATCACCAATAGAGTCGGGATTAATCCATTTAAAGTTATCAAAAGGAAGTGGGTTTGACATTGCCCATCCGTACAGGTTATTTGCATCGAAATATCCTAAATAGGTTGACAGTTTGGTTTCATCGTAATCGGGTAGGTATTTGTTGTTGGCTTTGACATGTCTGGTAACACTTTGGGTCAATCCGCCTCTTACTCCAGCTTCAACCATTAAAACCATGTCAATGTCTGTTAAAAGTTGGAGTTTGCATTTTGTTTCTTTTAACATGGCTTGCCAAGCTAATCCTGGTGAAGTATACGAACGAAGAGGGTCCAAACCGTATGCAGCAAAACAGGTGTTTCGGAATTCTTCCATTACATCACAAAGAAGAGTTACATCTAGTTTGACATAAAAGTCCGAGTAATCTCCTAAGGTCTTCATATCTAACTCGTTCCATACTCGACGTGCGTGTTGATAGTCCTCAAGTGATATTTCCGAATCATTAACTTTGTTTTTGAAGTGTTCTGGTGAAGGTAGTGATGTTTCATCAAATCTATGCAGTCCATCAATGTAATCATAAGGGAAGACTCCTTTTCGAAGAACCAAATCCATTTTACTATTGGGTACAATTTTGATTGTTTCTATTAAATCTGTTCTTCTTAGATTTTCAGATAATTTCATGAGGCTTGAAGGCATAAATCTAAATGAATCAACAAACCTTAATTTAATTTTACCCACCTTTTTTGAAAAGCTTATAAATGTTTCCATTGTAGTAGCCAAAACGTCTATTGCTCCATTATCTCTTCCTAGTTCGGGGATTATGAAGTGTGAATCATAACCACTCAGATTGTGCAGAACTACGGGGATGAAATATGGTAGTTTGTAGTTCAAGTTGCAAGCGTTACAGACTGCACCTCTGTACGCTCCCGTAAGATGATCGTGGTCACGAACTTTAACGTTATCCAGTGTAAAGGTGTTATTACACAGATAACACGTTGTTGTTGAATCATAATGTTGAAGCTCTTCTTCTTCCATAGGTGACATGGGTACCTTTGTTCCATACAGTTCTTCTACCTTTGCAGCTATGTCATACAGATCACCGACAAAGTATTTGGCTGCTTCTTCACCGCGATAAATCTTTGGAGAAGATGATAGTCCATATTTTTGAAGATGGTCTTCAGTCAACGTGGATTTAATTAGTATGCAATAACTGTTTGGTGAATGAAGTTGGTATTTGCTTCTTCTTGTAACGTCCTCTTCTTGTTGTTCAAGCGGATGTAAAGAAGACTCGAAATCAGCGTAAACAGCAACAGGTACACGGTATTGTTGTATTACTTTGTCAAATTTTATCTGCGCTCTGCTAGGATGCGGCAATTTAATTCTTACTTCATAGTTTCACATAACCGCTGGTGTTCTACTAGCCAATCAGACCCTCCCCTTCTTAGTTCTTTGTTCACGTGACAAAAACATCTTTTGCAAATTGTCATCTTTCTTTTATGCTTAGATAATTGATTAGAAACAAGACTTTCAAATTTTTTGATATACACAAAGTGTGAAATATCACCTTTAGTAATCAATAACAAATCGGTATGATCTCTGCGCTCATTTGGTGTTATACGCAAGGGGTACACATTGTTTGACGAATCCAATCTGAATAGGTTGACAGAAGCTGAAGGATTTTGTTTTTCAAATTTTGAAACGTCTGTTATAGCAACAGGGTTAGTCATCCCTTGAAAATTATATCTATGTTGTACTTCTTCATAATAGTGACTTGGTATTTCCGGATGAATTGTTACATATTTGGCCAACATAGCATATTTAAAACACTCAGTATCTTGATTTTGTACGTTGACGCAGGATAAGGTATTTCTTATCTTTGTTGGTAGAGGGATGTAGCTACTTCCTCGAATTCCATAGCCGTGTTTGTGTACTCTTAAGTCTAGCCCTTTGATGCTTAACAAACTCCATCCAGAGCCTCTTCCTTCATGTTCTTGTATTTTTGTCTTGAGCTCTTCAAAACATTCAGATACGATTGAATCAATATCTGACGAAAACATAATAGTACGGTTTTTTGTTAAAAACCCTCTCGGTGAAGTTTCATTTTGAATGTTTGTAAATAAAGCATCCATTAATAGTCCAAATTTGATAAAATTTAATCTTTTTAATTCATTTTGCAAAGTGTTGCTTACCAATCCTTTTGCGTTATTCAAAAATTCTTTGAGTTGTAATTTTGCATTATCAATTTTGAAGTGGGTTACTACATTACCCGGAAGTGCTCGGGCATGTAGTTCTACATTTACTGCTGTTGATGCTGAAGGACGGTGAAGTGTTGACAGAGCATGCGTAGAAGTCGATGCAGTTGATGATGTTGAAAGACGATGAAGTGTAGACATAGCAGGCGTAGAAGTCGATGCAGATGACGATGTTGAAGGACGGTGAAGTGTAGACAGAGCAGAGGTAGAAGTCGATGTTGATGGTGCATATTGAATAACACTTGGTCTGGAATGTTGGTGTTGAGCTAACATTCGATCTATTTCTTTCAATTCTTCTTCTTCATATTCTTCATCTTGGTTGTTGTTATGTTTTAGTTCTTTATGAATCATTAAAAGAAATTCATCCTTAAATGAAGACTTACAAATATCGCAGTGATGCATAATGTAGGTGCGTTCTCCGCAAGGGTCAACGCAATAATGAAAAACACTGCAAATGCCCCTCTATTTATACCCTAGCAAAAGTGGTGGGGGGTACGTATTACGTTAAGTTTACTATTTTTTACATTTTATATTTACTATTGTAGCTGTAGGCTACAAAGTTCTGTATTTAGGTCAAGGTCATTGGACATATTTGCCAAAACGGGGAATAGAGCAGTAAATAATTTCATTTTAAACCATAAACTGATCTATTCCCCGCTCTGTATTTAACAATTTTCTTTAACAGGAACATTTAATAGATTTTAAACTCGGATATGAAGTCGGATTGTACACATTGCATCTCGATCAACTAAAAATTTCATAAAACAATAGGGATCTTCAGTTGTAGATTCATCTTTAACATATTCGATGGTCAACATTGCCGAACGAAGATCTTGTGGAATTACGTCGACTTTTATTAGCCGCCTTTCGATTTCAAACCGTTTTGTTATTGATGTAAGTTTTATCACATCATCGATATCGAGGAGGGGAAAGCTGAAACAAACGGAGTTTGCTGGTGGGTTCATCATGGCGATATGATAAATATACACTGTTGCATCGACATTAAATAGACGTTCCCCCACCATTAAATGTATAAGTTACCCCCACTTTTTCAAAAAAGTAAAAGCTAGGATGATTAAGTCCTGTAAGTAGGTCAAGGTCGTTTTAACTTATTACCAGAACGGGGAATAGAGTAGTAAGCGATTCTAACTTTGACCGCAAACTGATCTATTCCCCGTTCTGAATTCCCCCGTTCAGTATTTCCAAAACATCTTTAGTCAATTTCGAATGTTAGAAGGTCTTCAGGAAAATCTTGTTGAAGTGATGCACCTTCTAACAACGTTTCTACTGATCTATTCCCCGTTCTGTATTCCCCCGTTCAGTATTTCCAAAACATCTTTAGTCAATTTCAAATGTTAGAAGGTCTTCAGGAAGATCATGTTAAAGTGATGCACTTTCTAACAACGTTTCTAACACATTAATGTATTTTATCGCCTGTATCAAAATGGCTTGCCTTGAACTTTTTGTATCCATAAACGGTAATTTTGATTTTAATAACTTATATGTTTGATTTATTTTTTTAATCCTTCCTCTTTCTCTAGCATTCCTTCTTCTCGCTTCATCATTTTTTTCCTTGTGATTTGTTGTAGGCTGCATCGATGTTGTAGGCTGCGTCGATGTTGTAGGCTGCATCAACTCTGCTGGGCTATTCATAGCTGAATAACTATACTCTGAAGCTGTACGCCTTATATATGTTTACCCCCACTATTAAAGTCAAAGGATTTAGATGGTGGGAGGTGTAAGTGATAGGGAAAGGATATGTTATTTAACAATTACTATCCGCAAATTTTTTCCAAGTCTCGTCAGTGGGTCACGGTCTTTTGAAAATATTGCCAAAACGGGGAATAGAGCAGTAAGCGGTTTCACTTTTACCGCAAACTGATCTATTCCCCGCTCTGTATTTTAAAAGTAAACATTAAGTCATGTCACTATTGAGCAGCCTTTGCTTTTTGAAGCTCAATTTCTAAGTCTGCAACCAAGTGAAAATCTGCATCGTGCTCTTCCCATTGTTCAGGAGAACGCGGCTGGCCACACCACTTTCTGAAGGCGTACTCCATCGCTTCATTATACTCCTCCAGTATAACATGATAGGGTCTTGGCTGCTGCGTTGTAGGCTCCATCAATAATGTAGTTTGTTGCGGTTGTGACTGGGCATCATTCTCCGCAACCTCAGTCACCTCAGCAGTCACAGCAATTGCGTACAACTCCTCTTCGCTAATCTCCTTTTCCCATGTGTTGCTGTTGACGCTCATGATGATGCAACTAATAATTATATTCCGAATCGCTCGCTTAAATACCCACTTACCCCCTCTCCTCTTTACTGTTGAATAATGTCTTTAGTATAATATTTCTCATTTTTCCTTTTAAGTTTTATCTTTGACTTAGTGTAATATTTTTAAGTCTGTTATCTAGGTCAAGGTCGTTGTATCATTGTAAAAAAGTGTGGACAACCTATTTACACTCTGCAACATATGCTACAAAATGTAAATAGGTTTTCCACACTTTTTTTTAATTTGGAAAAAATTTTAATTTTAATTTAGAAAGATTGTTTGAACGTTTTTACTGTAATGTTTTCCACACAGTGGTCCCCGAATCAACTCGGATTAAATAGTCTTTTTAGGTTGGGCGTGGAGGATGAAACATGCCTCTAGGTAATTTTAAAATGTAGCGTTGATCTCCACACTTTAAAAGTACTTTTGCAAAGCCCATTGTTTTAACAAAGTAGTATTGTTTATTTTTAATAAGCCTATTAATCCGAATCTTGGATGGTTTCACTGTTAGGTGTGGTGAAGAAAGAGAAACGTTAGCATTGTGTTTTAAATGAGAACCGCACACTTTCTCATTTAAGACACAGGATTTAGCACAACGTTGACCTTTCTTTGCACCTTTTTTAAATACATAACCACATTGTTGTGCAAAAAGCATACACTTCCTTCTCAACGATTTTAGCTCATTAAATCTTTCTGAAGGACGGTTAATACTTGTGCAAATTACTGAAGGACGAAGACTTGTAGAAGGTGGAGTGACGATTGAAGAAATGATTTTTGGTCCACTAGTTAAAGGCTTGGTGGGTGTTGTAGATATTTTTGAGCTCGATGTCGAAGAAGACCCTGAGCTTGATGATGAACAAGATGACCTCGAACTCGATGAAGATGAAGATAAAGAAGATCTTGACCTTGGTGATGAACAAGATGACCTCGAACTCGATGAAGATGAAGAAGAAGACCTTGACCTTGGTGATGGGGAAGATGGCGAAGACTTTGATGGAGAAGATGGCGAAGACTTTGATGGAGAAGATGGCGAAGACTTTGATGGAGAAGACTGCGAATACTTCGATGTAGAATCGTGCGGTGAGTCAGTCATCTTCTCTGGAAGAATTAAAGACAATAATAATGACTGGCGGAGTATATCTGAAGGGTCGAAGGATGATGTAGAAGGAGGCGATGATAAAACCTGGCGGAGTATAGACGGGGCAGAAGAAGTTGGTGCTGAAGAGGTAGTGGGTAAAACCAGCAGCGTTTTCTTCACGTTCAATTTTATCGGTTTGGTCTGTTTTCTGATATGCGCCATGATCCTGTGTGAGCAAGCACAAGCAGCAGAATGATTTTACCAGTGATGGGGAACTTCTTTTATACCCGAGTCAGCCAAGCCAGTTGAGCCCCACCCAAATTATTCTGACCTTGAGTAAGGGGGGGGGGTTGTAAGAAATAAATACATCTTCCACTATCTTACCAAACAAAAATTTTCTAAGTCCCGAAGTGGGTCAAGGTCATCTGAACATGTTGCCAAAACGAGGAATAGAGCAGTAAGTGATTCCCACTTGGACCACAAACTGCTCTATTCCCCGCTCTGTATTAGGGAAGTGAATTTTGAAGAAAGGTCACAGTTATAGGCAATAAACCTGATAACAGAACCTTTTATTAATTTATCCAAACAAAAGGAAGTTACAAATAGTTTGCAGGGAGTATTTGCAAAAGTTTCTCGAGGGTAAGATGGGTAATGTCAATCGGTTTTCGTGCCATATTGACAAAGGTCGGTTTTCGTGCCATACCTTTTTGTAAGGGGTTAGGAAAAGGATGAGAAACATACTGATCAGTTAAAGTTAATTTTACAAAGACCAACCAAGGTCGGTTTTACAAAGGTCAACAGCATCCTGAAACCCAGTCGGACGTTGGTCAGTAACGGGCGCCAGGCAACTGTGAACCAACGTTTTGACCAAGGTTAGTTATAGCGTGTAAGAAAAGGACATACCAACCAAGGACGGTTTTACAAAGGTCAACAACATCCTGAAACCCAGTCGGACGTTGGTCAGTAACGGGCGCCAGGCAACTGCGAACCAAAGTTTTGACCAAGATCAGTTTTAAAGCGTGAAAGAAAAGTACATATTTCATTAGTAAATAAAACACTTCAAAGACCAACACCACAAATAATTACAAACACTAACTACATTTTCTAGCAGCAAACTACAAGCTATAATCTAACAAACAAACTAACATGCATAACATACTAACATGCTAAGGTAGAATCTTTAGTATACAGGGGTACCACCTATATACTAAAGATGCTATTACAGACAGCTAAGGCGAACAGCTAGCTAGGCTGTCAGCCTGAGACTGTGAGACCTCTGCGGTCAGCCCCCGCTTTTATAGCCGACGATCCGTGGTGGGAGGTAAAGGGAGGTAAGGGGGGGGGGTTACACTATTGTTGCGACGTTATAAAGTGAACATTGATATATTCCAAGTTTGTTAACTGGGTCAAGGTCAAGTAAACTGTTTTGTAAAATAGCAAAGGATTTACCTTTGCTATTTTACTTTTTAAGAAACGCAAGATAGCTCTAAGATCAAACAAGGGTCATAGTTATCCGTTTTACACAAAATTCATTGTACAATGTTTTTGTACCGATTTGTATTTATAAAAAAATATATATATATATGATAAACTGTATTTTTGAAACTCATAATAGCGATGGATTTGAATTTATTTTTTGATTTATTTGGACTTAGTGTAGATTTATCCCGAAACGTAGTGTAGTTTTAAACACTAGAAGCGATAGGTAAAGTCCAAATAAATCAAAAAATAAATATATGATAAACTACCTTAGTTTAAGTCCAGAGAGATTTCATTTTGTTCGGTTGGTATACCTGTAAATTAGCTAATATAAATTCGAAAACGACAGTTATTAGTATAGAAAAGGGCGGCACTAACGTAAATTACTACTAGTGAAAAAGTAAGTTAAATTAATAAAATAATCATTCTAAAAATCATATTTTCATGCCATTTAAATACTCATGTAAAAGTCCAGAGATTTGTAAATGTTTGTTAATATAAATCAATTTGTATTTCATTGTATAACTTCATTTAAATGAACTATTTCTATATTATGAGCATGAAGGAAATTTTAGTCTTTTTGCAAGTTGAGACAATGTATCCATTTTTCTATATTTGTAATTTATGTTTGAATTTATTTACCTTTTATTATTCAAGTCTGTATTATTTACAGACGAGTTCCAGTAATTAGATGCCAGTGCCCGTACGCCCTCAGAAAAGTCAGTAAGGTACCATACTCTGATTAGAAAATAATTAATAGAGTCGATAAACCACTTGTAATATATGTTCCTAGCCCAAAGGATTTTATTATTTTGAAATTTGTTAAATATATATTTGTGATTTGAAATGTTGGATTTCATATATTATTTGACTTCCTAACCACGTTGCCAAGCTAACTGTAAAGCTATATAACAATTAAAATTCATATACCTAATTGGCCAACAACACAGGTGTATATTTTGATAAAATGGAAAATTTCCATGTTGGAAGGTGATTGCCATATCATCAAAACACAATACACATCATTTCTGTGTAACGGTCTAAGCTCCATCTCTACTTTTAAGTTAATCCCTCGATACTCAAAAGCAAGGATAGTGAGAAATGCTTCTGACAAAGCAAGCTCAGAAGGAACAAGCCAAATGTTTTCACCTAAAGCTTCCATAGCGTTATGCCAATATTTATTCCGTTGTAGCGGTATATAAAACATTTCCCCCTCCAGTCTTTATTTTTAATACAACATTTTTGTGTCTACCTTGTCCGCATGAAATATCTCTAAGTCCACAACTAAATAAGAGGGTGTTCTTTTAGCTTTCTGGCCATGTAAAATGTTTTCTAAGTCGTGAAGTGGGTCAAGGTCACGTTAATAAATAAAAGCGTTAGGTGTTAAGCGAACATTTAATTGGGGATAGGCTATGGTTTAAAATATTCATCTTCCTATATGTGACCAGACGAAAGTTTTATAAGTCCTGTCAGTAGGTCAAGGTCATCTGAACTTGTTGCCAAAGCGGGAAATAGAGCACAAATTGGTGTTCTATTCCCCGCTCTGTATTAGGGGACAGGGAATTACAAGCAATGATTTTAATAACGAAAAATAAAGAAAAAACCCAAAAAAAAGAAAGAATCATAACAGTTTCTCAGGCTAAGAAAGGTAATGTCAACCGGTTTACGCGCCATATTGACACAAGGTCGGTTTGCGCGCCATACCTTAGAGGGGTTAGGAAAGGGATGAGAAACATATTACATTACTTTGAAAAAATAAAGACTTTACCCACAAATATTTAAACAAATTGAACAGTTAAAGTTAAAGTTAATTTTTCAAAGATCAACCAAGGTCGGTTGTACAAAGGTCAACAGCAAACTGGAACCCAGTCGGACGTGAGTCAGTAACGGGCGCCAATCTACTGCGAACCCAAGTTTTGACCAAGGTAGAATTACAAGGACCGATTTTATATTTACAAGTTATTTTTCAAAGATCAACCAAGGTCGGTTGTACAAAGGTCAACAGCATACTGGAACCCAGTCGGACGTGGGTCAGTAACGGGCGCCAATCTACTGCGAACCCAAGTATTGACCAAGGTAGAATTACAAGGACCGATTTTATATTTACAAGTTAAACCCCACGGATAAAAATAGGGACACTTTACCCAGTTTGGATCAATGTCCATAAGAAAAGGGAGCTGTAGGGAAGGTACATATTAGAAAATAAAACACTTCAAAAACCAACACCAAAACATTAATTACAAACACTAACTACATTTACTAGCAAACTACAAGCGTTAATCTAACAATCTACCATGCATAACAAACTAACAAACACATGCAAGGGCGCGGATCTGTTAATTACGCGTCGGGCCCAACGCACACTTAACAGACCTACGCTGCAGCAGAATGCAACCCAGTCGGACGTTGGTCCGTAAAGGGCGGCAAGCTACTGCGAAGAGACCGCGGACTGCTCCGCTTATAAAGGCGGCGGTCAGTGGTGGGAGGTGACTCCGCCCCGTGACGTCAGGGGGGGGACTCCGCCCCGTGACCTCGGGGGGGGGACTCCGCCCGTGACCTCGGGGGGGGGACTCCGCCCCGTGACCTCGGGGGGGGGCTCCGCCCCATGACGTCAGGGGGGAGTTGTGTCGTCATGGGGGGAAGGGGAACCGGATGTAGACCGGTCCTTAAATGTCACGGTTACACTTGGCGACCCGCTTTGCTCCGTCTGGTACCTCATTCCAGCTTCAACCTTTACCTGGAACGGTCAACTCGCTCTCTGTTTTAATATGTCTTCTCCATTGACTGCTGAAAAACTTAGAAGGATTAAGGATTCTATGAAGAAGTCGCCTCCAAAGACAAGTGGATTTAAAAGACCGTCGTCGTTCAAGTCAAGAATACAGAAAAGTTTTCAAAATCACCCGCTTTATTTCAAACAAGTTTCATCAGCTGCAAGACATCCGCCCGTCCAAGGTTCTTCAACGCCATCTTCACATTCATCAACTGCACAACATCCTCCAGTCCAAGGTTCTTCAAGACCAATTTCACCATCACCATCACCAAAAATATCACACAAGTCAGTAATGAGGAAGATAGAAAAAATGAAGACCTTGAAGGAAGACGAACTAATCACCCCAATTGACATTGTTAAAACAAAATTTAAATTTTTAAGGAAAAACTTCTCCTACACAGTGGTGTTTCAAAAGAGCAAATCAACATATTATTTATCATCCGGCGACGTCCTATTTGAGGTCGATTTAGCGCAATCGATTCCGGCACCACCAGAAGTAGGCTACCGTCAGACTTTGACTTTGGTCAAAGAAGAAGGCAAAGTAAAGTGGATTGTCCAATAAAGCCCTTGTCCCACCCCCTCCCACAAAAGGTCCTTTTTAACAAAAGGACCGCCTAAGCATATCAAGTTAGGGACTTGGCCTGTACATAGGCAGGAGACTGTTAGTCTTATGTTTGTGTGCAGCCCACTTTGTGAAAATTTCTAAGTCCCAAGGTCCTTGACCTTGACCTTGACCTTGAACATGACCCAAAAAAGGGGGGGTTATAAAGTTTGTGCAAAGTATGTCATGTGGGTACTCAAATTACGCGGATTGATCAGACGAACAAGTTGGTGCAAACAGAATTCAGATCGGACCAAGGGTATAGCGGTAATAGCTAAAAACAACTATTTCGAGGGACTAACCTAAATAACTTCTTTATATACGGTTTAAAATATATTAAGTGGGTACTCACATTACGCGGATTGATCAGACGAACAAGTTGGTGCAAACAGAATTCAGATCCGACAAAGGGTATAGCAGCAACAGCGAAATAACAACTATTTTCAAGGACAAACCTAAATAACTTCTTTGTTTTTGGTTCAAAGTATAACATGTGGGTACTTCAATTACGCGGCTTGACAAAACAAACAAGAAGGTGCAATCTAAATTTAAATCTAACCAACAGTATAGCATCCGTAGCGTAAAAACGATGGTTTGAAGGACAAGGTAACGTTGTGGTGGGGGTTAGGTGCATATCATACACGATAACGCTACATCATTATTCTTCCAGCTCTTGACGGATGAACATCTACCTAGAGGGTCTGAAAAATGTCGCAGTTTTACAGGAACATGAGGAAGGTGACCTTCAGTAGTTCCCTTGACACTACTTTCTATTTCCCTGACAATGAAGACAGAAGGTCTACACTTTTAGTGGACAATGAGCGGTTTCGTCGAAGAATAATCGAGGTTGAAACACTTTTAGCCAGTTGTTTGCTACGCAAAAATAACCATATGAATACATGCACCGGTTTAGATCATAGTAGCTGTTATACTTATACAGCGTTGAAGCGCAAACATTATTGAAGTTTTTAGTTACGGAGGTAAGGTCTTGACAGTCTAAGAGCTAAACCCTAACTAACACATGTAAACTAGTTATTGTGCGATGTAAAACTTGGTGGGGAGATTGGTGTAGTGGGGGGACTGGTGTAGTGGGGGGACTGGTGTAGTGGGGGGACTACCATCTGCCGCACACTTGCCACCTGCCACCTGCCACCTGCCGCCAGCCATCTGCCGTCCGCCATCTGCTTCGTTCTACTACACTTTTACCCCCACCATTTTTTTGATACCAGAACGCTAGCTAGCGAATAGTCAGTACACCTCCGGCTCTCGACCGGTGAACATCGAGCTCTCCAAGACGCTCTTCACAAACTAACAATATTATTTCACTCAAGATCTGATAGATGTTTCTATTTCATTGCCGTCAGGTATTATTTTCCACCTGACAGCAATGAAATGCAAACACCTAACAGAACAGATAGGTGTTAAAAACACAACATGGACTCTGCGCAGGAATCGAAGTATCTACCGTCTTTCATCAGAAAGCGAAGTGATGGCCGCAACTCGTCCGGATCAACAACATCGATGACAACGAACAACGGGGAACTATTGTAAACATGAATTATTGTAAATAAAATAAAGTAATAAAATAAAGTAATATTTGTAATAGTACTACCTCGCACTCGTATCATTCGATTGCTTCATTCGATTGTTTCATTCGATATTTTTTATCGATTAACTATCGAATCACAATCGATTTTACGAGTGCGAGGTAGATTTTTTTTTTAAAAAACTTCACCGTGACCTTGAACTTTGAACTTTACCTCATTACGTCACGAAACCGCCTACGTCACTGGCTCAGCCTCAGATGACGTATTTTTTCACTCAGCGCATCCGGTCACTGACCGGATGTGACGTCACTTCCGGCGCAAAACCCGCAAACCCACACTACTAACATTAGATTATATAAACAAAGAGACGTCGAGTTTGCGGCATTCATTTTAGTTTTTCATATCATTAAAATGTTATGCAACATGATAGGGGTTGCTATTTGAAAAATAAAAACTACCCCCAGCAACCCCTATTTTAGGGGCGAGGGTTGAAATCCTTAACCACTTAAAAAATACTTTGACTAAT
Organism: Allygus modestus; assembly: GCA_963675035.1. Taxonomy (NCBI): domain Eukaryota; kingdom Metazoa; phylum Arthropoda; class Insecta; order Hemiptera; family Cicadellidae; genus Allygus; species Allygus modestus. Next base: position 427,765,245 of record OY776111.1, read on the forward strand.
GCTAGTAACATTTACCAAAGATTGTTTGAAAATTGAGTCGTTCAAAAATTAACAGGGGGGATACCTTTTTGGGACACTCAGTTTACAAATTATTTTAAAATTATATTTGTCCTCTTTTTTAAGGATACCAAGATTTGTTACTTTCCTTATAAATAACTCAAGGAATTTATTCAAATTCATGAAAGTCAGAATAATAATAAGATACTTATATAAAGAGGACTCAGGTGTAAACCATTCGCGAAAGACGTCAGCCGAGGAAATATGTAAAAGGAAACAGCTGTGATCTGGTCCCAGCGTGAGAGAAGAACCAAGTTTATATTGAATTAGGTTTTAGAAAACTATTTTTATACATATACGTTTCATTAAAACGTCCACTACCATCCTTATTTTAGAATCATTTTGTTGGTTTAATAAACTTAAGCCATTAAACAAATATAAATACTGTACTTTAGGAGTAAACTGAAAATATCCTAAATTTGTTGTAAACCGATTAGAAGTTCTATATATTATCGAGTTGTTTATTTTATTGAGCATTTCAATATACAATAATTTTAAATATAGTTTAAAATAGCTAATGCTTAAGAACTAGAAGCAACTTTTAGTTTCATTTTCGTAAATATTATTCATTTAAATGCAGAAGTTTGATATTATTATATTGCAGGTTTAACCAGAACAGGAAGACAAATATCCCCAGGCCACTGGATGCAGATTTTAGAGGAATTTGTACTTTAGATAAGTTAATTATGAGTGTAGAATGAAAACTATTACATTCCAAGGTTTAAAATTCTCTCATATAGTGAGTTGAATTGAAATTGAATATGAAAATCATAAGGTACGCGGGATGTAATATTTGAATTTCTAAAGAGGACAAAACATGGGCGGCCACGGACTGTCAGCTTCTGTGGAATCCGCGGCTACAAACAACCTGTATTTGCACTGTTCACATTACAGTACTGCAACTGTAGGGTAGCTGAGCCAACAATGGAGTGTTATGTTAACGCATGTGAATGTACCTGAATCAGCGCTTTTCCTTTTTCCAAGGCTGGTAAAACTCAGGATTTTAAGAAATTCTAAGCCACTACATCAGTGCCTGCAGTTATTGCAATACCGCAAAATGCACGCGAGTATATCGCAGGTCCATTTTCGTGCGAAGTTGTTTATATTAAATATAACAAATTTTTAAACTGGCTTGATAGAGTGGCTAGAGGGCTTCACAATCTGGAATTCACCAGATTTATACTAAATCAAACATTACAGTTTTGTAATAATTTTATCTCAGCTATTTTTGATTAGTTATTAATTAATTTTGCTTCCCAGGAAAATTTAGATCTTAGATAATTACAAGACCATAGTGTGGACTGTACTCTATACAAACTACAAAAAAATATTGTGGTTGTAGCATACCACATATACATTTGTTATGCTTTAAAGCTATACTAACTTCAGCTGTTTAAAAACTTATAATGTAAAACTAAAATAATGTCCGTTTTTACAGCATCTACTTATACCGCATTCTCGTCTGATATTACTCCTAAGTTCGCCGCATCCCTGCTGGGCTCTAATTGCTCTGTAATTCTTTGCACCTAGGTGTAAATTACAAAACGCCAACACGCAACACATTTTCACCCACATTTTAAAGACATTGTTGTGAGAATAACAGGATATCAAACCGGATTACAAAATAATAATGGATTTTATTCTCGTTAATGGCATTAAACTTGCATGTAAGATAACTATAGTTTTGTATAATTATAACTTCTAACTAGTAAGGAGTTATCTATAAACTTAAATAAATATTAGATATTTGTTTCTTTGGAATAGATAAATATTTTTATTTGATTACTTTATATCATCAAGTACTCAAGAAAAACTAGATAATCCTTTTAATGACTAGACAATTCTTAGTGTTACATTATCTACTGGTATGGAATTGATATTTTAAGCCCTTTAATAAACATCCAATATATAAGTAATATAAAAGGAGTTGACGAAAGCGTATACGGGTCAAACACATTAACGAAGATATGTATTAATTTACAGGATGTAATAAAAGACGTCTTACGACACTTGACAACATATTTCACACTTATTCTGTTCTCACAGATCAAACATTAAACATATATTATGGCTGGTAAAGGCTATTTATTTCAACCAGTCACACCAGCCCATTGATGATGGGCTGCTGGGTCATACATTGGGCTTGATGATGACTGGTGTGACTGTAGAAATCAATAGCCGTTACCATCTTTTATACATGTTTACAGTCTGGTAAATGAGTACAGTATAGTGCAAATATATTTTTAAGTGGTGTAATACGTCTTTTATTATATTCCTTAAGTAATAACAATTATTTTATAATATTTTCTAAATAATTGTGTATATTTCCTCAATGCTACTTGCAGGCCTTAACAGATATTAAATAAATTAACTCACTATGTATAAAACAAACTGTAAGTTGTTTTGTTAAGTTGTATAAGTGAGGTAATCGACACATTATAAGTGAAACTTATAAGTGAAAATAATTTATTTTTCACTTTATAAAATTAAAATTAAAATAACACTTATAAAAATAAAAAATAATAAATAATAAAAATAATAAATAATAAAATAAAAATAAAAATAAATAGCTTTATAAGTGAAAATAAAGGTCAAAACATCAGTAGAGACAGTTAATCGAATTGGCCTTAAAACGTTATCAAAGAATACGATTTATAGAATTGTGTTAAGCCCTGGATTGAGAGAGAGATCTTGAAATCACTCAATAGGAAAATCAGTCGTCCGGCAAGTGTTGGGATGAAAGTCGCTCGAACCTTAAATAAGGATGATTATGTTTAATCTCTCTAGCAATAATGTATTGAGTTGTATTAACTGAGCTAAAGTTTAATAATAAATAGAAACGCGTAATAAATACAGGTCCAAAATTTTATCCTAATTTCAAGAATATAAGTACATTAGTATTAATAAATAATCAAACAAATATAATTTTTTATTTTGTATCCAAACGTATCAATTAGTCAAATCAAAATAACTAAACATTTATCAATTACTGAATTCAAGCTGCATTCTGTAGTACAAAGGTTTTAGCGAATTTCCCCTATAGGGAAGAAGCTATTACCGTAGTCGGCATGGTAAGACCTAGGCCCGGGACCATGATAACTTTTCGTTTTGAGGTCCCCAGACCCCAAAAACACCATTCGTTCGATACTGTATATATATATGTGTCCGTAAGCACGATAACTCTCGTAAAAATTATCCGATTTTGACGAAATTTGGTATAAACATGTAAAGCAGCATTTATGACTTTAAGTTCGAAAACCAGACAGATCGACCTATCCGAAGGGGTATTTTGGGGGGGTTTTGTACCCCAAAAATAGGTTTTTGGAATTTGTTACACATAATTTTTGAAAAAGTCAAATTTTAGTTTTGACCATTCGATTCAGCTTAAAAAAACACACAATTTGGTATTTCCATCATTCCTCTACGTCAATTGGTTACCGAGATATTGAAAGTGCTAAACACAGTACGTTGTCTAATGTTATTCTTATGGAGGAAAAGAAAATTTTTTTATCTCGCTTATTTATGAACGTATACTGACGAAACTTGGTATACAGCTTCATCTCGTTGAGGTCTATTGATATTTGCTCCAAAAAATTGTTTTTGCATAATTCTCCCGTAGCAGCAAACCTGCGTACTCAGGCCCCATGTTATTCTTATGGATAATAATTAAATGCTCTGTCTCTTTTAATTATGACCATAAATTAATAAAAACTGGTATACGACTTCACCTAGTTGAGTTCTATTGATATTAGCATAAAAACAAATTGATTGTGTTCCTTGTTGCAGCAAACCTGCGTACTCAGTCCCAATGTTATTCTTGTGGAGAATAATTAAAATTGTATATATCGCTTATTTGTGAATATATTTTTATGAAACTTGGTAAGTGGCTTTATGTAGTATTAAGACATTTATATCTCCATTGGAAATTCGCTGAGTATGCAGGTTTGCTGCGACGGGGGTATATATTTTAATTATTGGCAAAGGTGTAGTCAGACAACTGTGTTCTACTACAACGAGAAGGCTTAGAATTATGGTTAGACTTCTTAAGGGTTCATAAAGCAACAACGTGGAGGCAAACAAAGCGATATATTGTACTCTCACTGGAGCGTACGTTTTAGGTTTTTCTTGAGTTACTCCAGAAAAGATATCTTTATATCTTCTCCAAATCCCTTGAAATGCACGTATTGATATTATACACCCTTTTATCTATAATAAAAACAAACCGATAGTTAGATGAATGGTTCAATATTTAGTTAAAGCTAAACGGTGTTTTGAAACATTGAAGCAGAAATGTCTTGCACTATTTCTCCTCATTGTTAATTATACTTTTTTTCAATAAAGCCTATATCAAAATGAAAGCTCTTTAAAGCTCTTATCTCAATTAAAGTAATAAATACAAACACTTTCCAATAAAAACGTGTCTGATTTGTATCCAACGAAATTGATAAAATGTTTACCAAGGCCTTATCTACTATATATTTGTCAAATCCACTGACTCACTCACTCACGTATCATCCGCACAGCCTAAACTACTTGACCTAGAACCTTGAAATTTTGCATGGACGTTCCTTTTAGGGTGTAGGCACCCACAAAGAACGGGTTTTACAAAATTCAAAATTTTTGGGTGGTTTTCGGGGGGTTGAAGTTTTCTGAAAAATAGGACTGTACTTCCTGTACACTATCGCCTCTAGCGCCTAAACAAGTGAACCTACCTTCAATCTGTTGAAAAACGTTGGAGTGGAAATAAATTTTAAACATTTTTTGTCCTATAAATTTTTTGTCTATCTCTTATGGTTTCCGAGTTATTTAGCAAAACGTGCCAACGTGAGCGTGCGGCGGCGGCCGGAATGAAAACAGTGTCGATAATGTAGTCCATATAAGTTTAATCACTGTCCACATTGCAGTGTGCAGATTTTTAGCTATTAAAATTAAATTAATTGCTAATTTTGATATTATTAGCTGACAAAAATCTCTGTGTTTGGTCATAATTTTATATTTGGTTTGGTCATAATTTTGTTTGGTCATAACTAAAAATACACTTTTAATTCGTTTTGAAAAGTAAAATTTGTAATATTTATATTTAGTTCTCACCAGCGAGTAAATTACAACAATCATACTTGTTTGCCCAAGGATTGACGCACATTATTGGCTCTTTTCCCTCATCTAGCGTTTGTCTGTGCGTTTGTTTTTAGCGCTTTAAACCCTCATAGGGTTAATATTATACCTGGTGATGGTGCCAAGGCGAAACTGTATTCATACCCCGAATTCCTCTTATTCCATCAGACTACCCTTTTCAGTTTAAACGTCTGCAATTCCCTGTGAGGGTCTGTTATGCTATGACAATTGACAAGGCTCAGGGGCAGAGTTTGAAAGTTGCTGGTGTGGATCTGAGAAGTGATTGTTTCGCTCATGGCCAACTGTATGTGGCGTGTTCAAGGGTGAGCTCTCCTGGCAGCTTGGTTATTTTGCAACCAGAAAGAAGAACAAAGAATGCAGTGTACAGAGAGGTTCTTAGCACCTAAGAGCTTTTTCTGTCGAACATAAGCCCTGTACAGTACTGAAACATAGTTTTGATTGCATGTAAATAGAGTGTGAATGATCTGTAAATATCTGCTAAAATTTGTTAAGTTAATTAGGCAAGGGTGCCTGAAAAAAAACTTTCTATGGGAAACGAGCATCGTTACCAGCACACCGGTTTCTTGGGAATTTCCTTTCCTGAAATAAATATTGATAATGAAAAATTAAAGTGCTATGTAAGTACCACAACTCGTCCGTAGCGAAACACGGGTACACAACTAGTGTACTATAGAAATCATACAGAACCCATGCCACTGTCAAAAACCTTTGGCACTAATAGAGTGCTTAAAATACATTGACAGTACAATTCAGAGGTAAACATGAAATTGAAGCGCTATTATTTGGATTGTTTTTGTTATTAACCAGATCAATGACCTATAGAATGCAAATATTATATTTGATAATGGATAATAAGCATTTATTCATTGTTGGATTTAAAAGTGAAATAATTTTACCTTATAATCTCCCAAAATCCCTTTACACCAAATGTCACAATTCAAATATAAACACACAAACATTTATATAGTTTCAGATACTGCTACAAGATGTTTCTGGCTTTTATGATAACCTGCAAGTGTATAAAATATAATATATTAATTTACTAACTGCGGGGAAAACGTTGTGCCCTTAAGGCATTGCGTCCTTGATATTACATTACAACGGCATAGCTGATAAAGAATCCGTTGTTAGGAATAAATCAGTTTTGGTAGTAACTATTTGTAGTTCACTGCTATTCCCTGACGACCAATACATATTTTATATTAAAACGTAATGCACGAAACTTTTACAACTGTGTTTTATGTTAAAACGCAAATCGTGCAAATTCATCGACAAAAACATTAATATGCTTACATTAAAGCATAATTAAAAGTATTTTTCAACTCAGTTATTTAGTAGGCTAAGTTCTGATTCTTATCTTTAAATCATATTACATTTCTACCGACCTGACAGCAAACTTTTGACAACTCAACTTTGAAGTTCGAAAACAACACCACTATCTTTGATTTGTGGATATCACCGAGTCTTCATGCTTTTGTTTTTGTCCGACAAATTTTGAAGTTTAAACTTGTAAATTAAACTTAAAAAACCATTGTTTAAGATTAAATATTTGATAAACTTGTTTATACTAGTTACTCAAAGCAAACTACTCATTAAGTAAAAGTCGTATGGATATTTTTTTTTCATTTAAAAAAAGTGCTTCTTTTATGTTAATAAAAAAACTACCATGAATACATGATACTAACTAGCATGAATACTACCTGGACTGTTTCTCATTCTACCCTTTAGCATTAAAACAATGTGTTGACTATCCATCGGAATTGTTGCAAAATATGTTCTGGAAAATCAAGAGTGCTGGGTTCCCTTATGTGATTAAGTGTGCACTTTGTTTACGAACTGACATGTGTTCCTCCATTGAGCAAGATTAGGGGCTATGGCCCCTTCAAGCCCCTAGTTCAATATATCACTGGATAAGTTTTAATAAAAATCTTAGAAGTATGCCCGTACACAATAGGGTATAGTCACATAAGTCTCATGGACAAGTTATATCTAGAGTTTCATTGTACTCACACACCCTATGGGAAAGGTGTACAATACCCGTAACTGGAAGTTTATCCTAACATTTCAAGACCAAACTTAGAATATCACTGTTTTTTGTCCACTTGTATTCAATTTTACCTGAAGAATTTGGTCACATCTTGTATAAATATTTTTTTTTATATATATTTTACGAGCAGGGTGGACTTCTAAACTTCTAAACTCAATGCTTAAAGTAAATTGTCTTTTAAGCAGCTGTTTCCAGCCAGTGATGGAGCGTTTATAAGGTTTCCTTGAAACTAACGTCGTCCATTCTCTGGCAATCTTCAAAGTAATTCCAACCTAATCCGAGGAGAGTTTCCCATTAAGATGGTTTTATTTGTTTTACTTTCGTAAAATCGCTTTTAAACTGCATTTCAAAAAACCATTACCTGATCACCAACTATCTGATATATGTATTATGTAAAAGAGGTAAATGTCAAATTAACGTAATTGATGACTCTTGTGGTTTTAAAAGGTTGTTGATAACCACTGGTTGTTTTTGGAAATTAAAGTAAAATTTTGTTTTACTGCAGTTTTAACTACATGTAAAAACATCAAAGTAAAATATTTATATGTAATTATAAATCAAAATACTTTATTTTAATTGTTTATTTTTTATTTTTTTATCATTAAACTTTTGCAGAAACTTTATATTGCAAATCTTTGTAGCGTGTATCATCTATGACAATTATCGTTATAGGTTACCCCAGAAACCTCACGCCTACTTTCAAGCCTGACTGGATCTAACCTCCTAATCCTAACCTTATAATGCACAAAAATGTATTCCCAGCATTGCAAATAAATGAAACGAGGAGCATCAGAACAGCCAAAAAATCAATGTTTTTATATTTCAATAACAATTGGATTAAAAGTATGTTTTTACACTGATTTTGAGTTTTAAAAGTTTGGTATGTGGATGTTCACTTTCCTCACGTCAGGGTGCTGCGTGCGAACTCGTTTTCAATTCAGAATATTGTCTGTAACATCATCATCATCATCACCATTGTTGTGGATTAGGAAATCCCAGCATAGCTGCTAGTCACATCTTATTGTCTGTCTGTAACATTTCTTGTTTGTATTCAAGACAGTATGAGAAAGGCAGACACAATATTTCAGAAGGGTTTTGTTGGACCACCAAATGTAAATGGGAAGTTGCAGGTCGAGATCCTAGAGAGAGGGAAAGATAAGAAACCAATCCCGCCCGACAAAACACCGACCAACCACTTCGGCTGCATGCATTTTCAAACTTCATGTTTCTTAAACAGCGAAAGCTTGTAGCAGCGAATGTAGTTCAAAATTCTTTTGGTTACATCCACATAATAATTATATTTTTGAATATACACATATATTGGGATAACGTAGATTATTATTTTTTCAACATAGTTTGCAAACAATTTAAAGGTAATGTAATAAAAATTTTACTTTTTTCCCCAAGGGAACTGTCATAATAAAGATTGGAGAGTTGTTTCTGAAGCCCCGACGAATGCATTATAGGTTAGTTAGCTTTGTACAATTTTTTATTGGATCCTTTGAATAAGATGATAGATTAGACGTGATTATAGATTATTATGCTTTTCAAATGTTTATTTTTACATTTTATTTAGAATAGAATCCAAAACAAGATCTTTATTTACCTTATCACTGATAAACCCTTAATTAACCCTAATTAGCCTTATCCTAATGTGTGTATATGGGAAAACATTGACTAATGTTTATATTACAAAGTGAAGTGAAGGCTACTGTTATTTATTACGTTTTTTTAACAGGCGAGATCATTTTCATAAACTACATTATATAATCGCGTACTTCTCAAATAATAATATTTATCTCAGCACAGGTGTCTTTATTTGTAAGGTATCGCAAGTGGGAATTTCATGACCAATTCAAACAGCTGATATTGATTCGTTTCAGTTCCACGGATTCCACGGACTAACCACAGATTGAAGCACACACAACTATCTTAGTTTACGAGGGCGAAGCTGCAACGTGTCGGCTAGTTTAATATAAGCGTTTAATGTAAACGTTTATAGTTTTTAATCTCGATCAAAGGAAAATATTCTCTGCAGCAGGAAACAATTCTCTTATAAACGGTGGAATTGACTGTAAAACAGCGGTATAACGGAAGTGGTTTGTCGTGTGTGAGTAGAGTTGTACTGCTGCAAAGAGACTTGCATCACTGAGTCCGAATATAGAAAAGCTTACAGTAAAAACATTTTGACTTTGTGCATTTTCAAGCCATAAAAACACATTTAGCTGGCACACTAGGAATGGAAAATATTTAATGGGAAAGGTATATCTGTGCCATTGATTGAGGGAAACAAACAACGGCTGTGAAAATTACTTATGCTTCATTTACAAACAAACCAAAATACCATTCCTTTTTATTGTAAATCTTTATGTAACGTAAAGATTTAATTAATCTTAGTATAGCAAATCCAAATAACACTGACTGACTGACCTATCACGATATCTTCATAGCTATAAGGCCTACAGAGTTGAAATTGGACACCTCTTTGGCCCTAGGTGCTTGCTAAGAAACGGTATTACGAAATTCCCCCTGTGTTCCGCCCCACTGGGTCCCAAAATTTCCATGTATTCCTTATGGGCATTCATTTTGGTTTGAGCTGATGAAAATTCAAACAGCTGATATTGATTCGTATCAGTTCCATGGACTAACCACAGATATCCTGGTTTACGAGGGCGAAGCTGCAACGGGTTGGCTAGTTTAATATAGTTAATGACATACAATTTCATGTGTATGCCAAGAAAATATAAATGGATGTTTTTATATCCACACATCTTTAGGTAAATAATATTAAAATAAAGTATTTGTTACTATTTCATACTATTTAAAATAGCTAAAACGAAGTGTAAAATTATGTTTTCAGATGATCATATTCTGACATCATTTTAACTTTTTTACTTTCTCCCCCTATACATAGTATATGGAGAAATTATTGTTTTCGTAAAAATTTTCGAATTTGAGTTGTTAGTGGAAATATTCGTTTTGGTGCTCCCTGAACCCAAAAAAGTGGTTTTTACGTGATGTCTGTCTGTGTGTGTGTGTGTGTGTGTGTGGATGTGTACAGAGCTAGAGCCCTAACCATTGGGCCGATTTTTATGAAATTTGGTATGTAGGTACTAATCCACGATATCTCCAGGTTTTTTTCATTTTTTTGAATTTTTGATTTTTAAGGGTAATTATCCCCCAAAAACCGCCAAAAATCATGAAAAATCAAAATTTCTCAAAACGGCTCTAACGATTTTGATTACACTTTGGTCGTTTGTAGAACTTTAGTTTTCCAACAAAATGAAACCACCCGCATGTCTGTAAAAATTCGGGTTCAGAAAAACAGGACTTAAAACATCAAAAATTCAGTTTTTTTGGATTTTTTATAAAAAAAAGTAAACATAAGAAAATATTACTATTCACCATTAAAAAGAGCTCAAAAAACTAAATAATTTAGTATTTTGAATTACTATTCTACGATTGCTGGTTGCGGAGAAAATTGGAATTTTCATTTTGCGGTAAACGCAGTACGTTGTCCAAAGTTATTCTTATGGGGAATACAAAAATTACTATTTCTCTCTTATTTACTGATCAATTTCCTTCAAACTTGATATGCTTGTCAAGTTAGCATTGACCAACAGAGGAAATTGGAAATATGTTGCCCCTTAATAATCCTGGGGGGGATAGGGGGCATTTCCCCTCTTAAAACCACGAGTGTAGCCATGGATTCTGTAGTGCCTCCAAAGCAGGGATTTGGGTGGATGTTTTTTTAAAACAACTTGTTTACAAGATTTTCTGTACATTCGACCGTGCTTTGTATTCTATATGCAGTAAATAAAAAGTAATTTATTCATTAAAGTTGGGCTAAAAGGGAGAAAGTATGTGTCAGTTTCCTGATACAGTTTATTTCTATAGGATTAGGTTATAGGTGCATGAATATTTTTAAATTCCTGGGATTTAAATTCTTACACTTAGTTCGATAGTAAACATAGCACCGGTCAATTTTCACTACATACAAGGAATTTTAATACACATGAACTTAAACATATATGTATGTAATGTTATGAAACATGGTATATATTAATGCGTTTTTTAAATGGTGCCGCGGCGTGCTTGTACAACGTTTGACTATACAATAAAATTTATTAGGAAAGAAAATGTAATCTTAAGTTATTACTTTTACTATTTATTTTCATTTGCTAAAGCATAAGCTATAAAGGAAACATAAGACGATTTGCCTGAGCAACCTTGAGACGATTACCTGAAGTCGTCTTTAATTAACTTTTCTCTTAACATAAACTATTTACTTTCACCATAAAACCTTCTTCGGTGGATCATATTTTACATATTGTTTGAACATAGTCTGAGGATATATTTTTCTGAGAAAAATATTTCATAAGAACCTTTTCTATATTGAATTACTTCTAAATGTTGTTGTTAGAATGTAAACGTATTAAATGCAGATAATATTGTACAGAATTTGATATTGGCATAATTAGTTTAAATTTATTCTCATTTCAACCAAAAAATTCAAAACAAGGTCAAATTAAGTTTCAGACGTAAGTTCTACGCGACTGTTTTCTATGCTAATATGCGACTAAGATTTATTTTGTTCTGAAAATTGGTTGTTAGTTTTAATGTTTTGCAACATTTACAATAATTCCAGCGTTTCAAATTAAAACATGGCCACTCAACACAACACAAAGGCTGGCAGCAGTTAAAAATTCGATTATTAGTTCGAAAGTAAAAATTTGATTAAACAGCAATAGGAAGGAAATGTATCTTTATTTTGCAATGTAGATAGTTTGGTTCAGAGGGAATAGGTATAGTTATGTTGATAATATCATGAAAAATAGCTTTTGTTTCTTTACACAATTATATAAAGAAGTACATTTAAAAATAATAAGTTCTGAAAATTCAATTACACCTGTAACATACACAATTATGTTTAAATAATTACCCAACCAAACCATCGTCTGCATAGAAACTTTTAAGACCTAACCTAACCTTACATTTTCTGAGTATTGATACACGTATGAATCATAACGAACAACATATTGATAAAATGTTGATTGAACACAATAACTTTTTTTATTTGAAGCGGCAGATTTAATTTTGATGAAATGTATACAATGCATACATGCGTTGTTGTCCAATGTTTTCCTTATGAAGAAAAATAAAAATTTGATTATCTTGATTATTTATAAATGTATATTGATGAAAGTTGGCATGTGGCTTCATGTAGTACTATTATATTGATATTTGCACAAACAAATAATTTTTTCGATTGTCCCCGTAGCAGCAAACCTGCATACTCAGCCCTAATGTTATTCTTTTGGAGGATAAGTAAAGTTTTATATATCCCTTAATTATGAACCTAAATTAATAAAACTTGGTATGAAACTTTCACCTAGTTAAGTTACATTGATAATTGCATAAAAACACATCGCTTATCTTTCTCTTGCAGCAAACCTGCGTACTCAGCCTTCAATTTGATTCTTATGGAAAATAAATCAAAATCTATATATCACTTATTTATTCATGTAATTGTGTGATACTTGGTGAGCGGCTTTGTGTGGCAAAGATAAATAAACACAAAATTGTAAATTCGCTGAGTACGCAGGTTTGCTGTGACGGGGGTATAGATTTTGAAGTAGTAATGTTAATAATCACCATAATATGGCCTAGCAACGTGAGAAAGCACCAGGCTGTTTGGTGTAATTTAGTCTCAGTAATTTTAGTAGCTTAAGCCTAGGATTACGTCACTACTGATGGATTTCCCGCCTCCATTACAGTTAATAGGGACCTTAAGGCAGCACAATCGTGTAAAGAAGGGCTTCAATGTGACAACAAATTCATACATAATGGTACATATCAGTTTCAGTATCTAATATAGCTGATAGATTCGGTTATTACCCAATCATTTCATAGATAGTTGTTAATGGTTATTTACGCATTATATTCTGTGTTGGTTGCATGTCCTTGTTGTGTGGGGGGGTTGAGGGATTTACTGACTTACTGTGCGTTCTCTCTTGAGCAAGCGCGATGTTTGGTGAGGAAGACAATATGAAGTGTTAGGTTGGATTGGAAAATGTACGTACAAGTATCCAAAAACCCTTTACAATAAATCAGTTTTAAATTAAAATATATAATGATCTAAATATTTTTACTGAAATGTGATTAACATAACTTATATGTAATTTATAATCAAGGTAATAATTGGCTGGTAGGTCTAACTATTTCCTTTAATCAATCAACTGATGTTGCATATAAACTTAATATTTTATAAACAAATATAAGTTGTAGCCTAACTATGATTATATATCAACAAAAAACGCTGGTCAATTTATTCTTAATAACAAGTTACCTAAGAAATTCCATGGTAATCAAAGTCAAATGTTTAACAACTTGAGTGATCTAAAACCTGTACCTTTTAAGACGAAATGTAAGCGTAAAAATGGAGCTGTTAATTCAATCAGTTAATTCCGGCAGTGTTTTCATCGGTAGAACAAGTATCATCATAGAAAACCTTCGTACTCAGCGAATTTCCGATTGCATAATATATATCTTAATACCACATAAAGCCGCATGCCAAGTTTCACGAAAATATATTCACAAATAAGCGATATATACAATTTTATTTATTCTCCATAAGAATGGGATGAGTGCGTAGGTTGAATGAAACAAGGAATGCAAATAATTGGTGTTTATGTACTTATAGATATTATTCAACTAGGTGAAGCTACTGCAAACAACAGTGGGACGGAACTGCAAACAACAGTGGAACGGAACTGCAAACTGTGGGACGGAACAGCAAACAACAGTGGGACGTAACTGCAAACAACATTGGGACGTAACTGCAAACACCAGTGGGACGGAACTGCAAACAACAGTGGGACGGAACTGCAAACAACAGTGGGACGGAACTGCGAACATCAGTGGGACGGAACTGGTTTTTGTCATGTTTGGAGATCGAGTACTTCCGAGGTGGACGTGCAGGAAAACACGTTTGTATCTCAAAGTAGAGGGATTTACTTTAACAAATTAACTAGAAGAAAATATAATTAATTAGTTGTATTAAGAAGGTATGTAGTGGCCTTTAAAACGTTTTCTGATAGAAAGTACTACAATTTTCAGAGTATTAATAAATCCCAGTGTTTGAGGAAGATTATTATGGCTTCATGTAACGGATCAGACTTGTACAACATATAGCATAGGTAAATTGTCTTTAAATCCACTTTTTATAACTATTTTTACTGTATAATATTTGTGTTATAATATATTTTTTACTAGTTTATTTTTAATTTTTTTTATAATCGTTTTATAATCTTTTTGTTTGCTTATTTCTTAAAATGATTTATGAACGGCATAAGTATCTTTATTTCTCTACTTTTGAATAAAATTTGAAAAGTCCCCATTTAACCACTAAACATATTTATTTAATGTTGTTTAATGTAAATGCGTTAATCCAGAGATACAGGAACATTTTACTCCTTTATTAGGATAAGGGGTGAGCCCCACTGGTTAGGATCGGAACTTCATCCCTTTTGAAAATATTTTAGAATATATATAAATTAGTATTATGAACTATTCTCAGCTCAAAACTGTAAATAAAGTTTTAAAAGGTTTGGTTGGAGATCAAATTGTTTTGGCATCTGCAGTAGTATTATAGTATTTGTGGTAGTATTTAGTTATGAGTTATTCCACATATAAGTAATGTGTGGCAAGATGTGTTTGAAAAAATACATTTTATCTTTAAGTTATTGCTTTCAGTGTTTTGTACTTGCTGAGGCATAAGCTATACAGGAACCATAAGGCGATTTGTCCGAGCCACCTTGAGGCGATTACCTTAAGTCGTCTTTAATTAACTTTCCTTACAGTATAAACTATTAACATTCTTGATTTTATACCCGCTTTGATACAAAATTGTTTTCATAAATTAAACATGTTTTGTAATAACAATATATTTCACGGAATACGTTACCATCAAAATTATTTTTAACAGATTCTCTTTTACATTCAACTGGAACTTCAATGCGGGATATTTATTTTCATACCGGTCGAAGTTCCAACTTGCACGGATTTGATGTTGAATAAAATCTATTTGATGTTGTATAGGATCAGAACTATAGTTATCGAGTTAAATTGTAAGTAAAAACATGGTTGCAACAAATCTAAAACCTGCTCTTTAAACACAGTGGCAATAACAGCAAATTCATTTAAGGCTCCGGTCCACCCTACAGAAAAATCTCGTAAAAATACATTGTTAAGATAGAGAAAAGGAGCGGTGGGGGGATCCGCAGGATTCCTGTTTGTGGCTATGATAATTATGTTAAAAATATACTATAAACGGTATTTGATAGAAGAAAGTTAATTCTACTCCCGCTCGTTTTTAGAATTTCAAAATAATGTTCCTGTCTTAAGTTGTTGTAGTTGGAAAAACACTTTTTTGTACATTTAAAAGGGCTTGTATATGCAACTCAGTTAAATAAATAAAAAAATTAAAGAAGTACTCGTACATTTCTAGATAATGTTTTTTTTTTTATATTGTACTTTACCTTAAATAAATGGGCTTATATATCAGCTGTAAATAGGAATCTTGCAAACCCTTTCCAAGCGCTGCTCGCTCAGGGAGGACTTGGGTCTTATACTAGTTAGTTAATTGCTAATGGCAGCTATTTTAAGTAATTATTTATATAATTACCTTTTCAGTAATTTACACAAAATAACTGCAATGTTTGGAATCGTTGAAGATCCAACACCAACCTGTTGATTACTGAATAAACTGTATCAGAAATCTGACACATGCTTTCTTCCTTATAATCTATAAATTTCATTATATTCACCAATATATAGTTTTAAAAAATCAAAAACTGTTACCAATATAAAACATTTTTTAGTAAAAATTTGTTTAATGTCTACCCAAATCCCTTTATTAAAGGGTGCACTACAGGGTGTATTACAGAGTATTTTGCTATACAATATTTTCAAATATTAGTCTCAATTTGTGAGGGCTATACAATACTTTTACCATTGCATAGGGGGTGAAAGTAAAAATCAGCTTGGAAAGATTTCACTGTCTGATTGAAACCACCCTACAATGTAAGAAATGTATAAAGAGACCGCTTTGTGTATCAGATACAATAAATACAATCTTATTAAAATGTATTACTACAATTGTACTAGGAATAAAGCAAACTATTGAACTACAAGGCGTTTTCATAGAGAATATTACTGAACTATATAAACTGTTGGTAAACCGAACCACAATAAAATCAATAATTATGTCTAATGCCCATTAAGTCATCTGATTGATATTTATGTTTTTATTTTGAATGCGGATAAAAGATTTAACAATACAATTAATTGTCAGATGAAAGTAGTGGAATTTGAAATCATTAAGATCTGCATTAAGGGGCAAATATCAGAGGTTCCTAACGAGGTTCCTCTCACCATTCTCCAACTTCTTCACGGTATTGAGATGTCATTCATCAATATTTACTTTTAATTGCATTTTTTAACTTAACTGAGAATTACACAAAGTTTATCGTTTTATTTTTTTCAAATATTAGAAGGCAGAAAAATTCTTTCTGAAATAAAATATTTATAAATCATGTAAAAATAGTAAAATAATTGCTAAAAATGTTTTATTTATTCAAATAAGCTGAAACGTTTTGTGAGTAATTGTTTAGCTATCTAAATGAAAATTCTTTTCATTTATTTGATTATGTATTCTTATGACATACTTGTAAAATTCCTGTTTAATAATTATACAATTAAAATTAAATTAAAAAGAAATAAAAAACAAATAAAATTTGTAAGGAATACAAATGAATCAGCAAAAAATGTAGGTGAACTCTTTTCAATCAAACGGGTAAATTTGTTTAAACTGTTGCTGTTGACATTTGTTATGTCATATATAATTTTTAAGACATTATAATGTCCATGCATTAGACATTTCGTATATCAACTTTATAGACCGTCAATTACCGAGACAATACGGTTATTTTTATATTTACATTTTTATTTTATTTTCTACTAGCTGGCAAAGCAGATGTGCAATAATACATTCAACTGTTAAGTAATTCTTCTATTAAATAAAGCTCTCTGACGATAAGTTGATTCCGTTTAAGAAGTTAGTGTTTACATTTCTTAAGTATAAGAAGATTCTCAATTTTTCTGAATAAGACCCCGCCATCTGTCGCGAAAAATATAGCAGACACTGGATTGTTAATATTAAAAGTAACAGTAAAATTTGTGTTTTGGAGTTTTTACTGCTTATAGTGTTTCTCAATAATAAGGGGTTTCCCTCTTATTCCTGCATCTAATACATTTTGGGCAACATTACCATAGGAAACCATCAGATCAGTCTAAAAGGGTCGGGCATGTTTAAAATAATCCCACAATCACTCAGCACACCCATCCCTCGGCGGAGATCGTTCCATGTGGATACCGGAGTAACGGTACGAGTGGAGTAAATGTTTGGTGTTTGTCACATCATGCTGTTGCCAAGTCTCAGGTTACCTGTTACGTTTTCAAAGGTAGAGAAAGATCGCAGTTTTGTTGCAAATTAGAGCTATATTTTTTCAAAATATCTACCTAACACATTATTAGTATTAATGTTTGTAATTATTTTGTTTAACACTTGGGACGTTTCTTTACAATCCAAAGTTTACATTATGTTTGTTATAGTGTTTGAAAACTATCTTTACAGGAAAAATACAACATATTACAATAATTTACATTTAACTTATTTTGAAATTAACAATTTGGTGTGTCCAACATATTATAATAACCTAAGAGTTATCCCAGCAACAGCAGCAGCTCGTGGATGAAGCTGTACAACAAGTCAGCATCAATTCACGCCATAGTAATAGAAAAATAGTAGATTCGTATGGAGTATTTTGACTGACAAAGTCAATTATAGCTAACAAAAATATGGTTTATTCGTAGACTTTTTACATACATGACACTCTTGAAAGTGTTCTTACTAATATTTCCTCTTATCGGTAGTTTAAATCTTTAAATGTACTCGTATTATTTACTTGCTTATAGTTTCCTAAAATAACGCAGAATTTTAAATTAGGTGCATTAATATGTCCTTCTCATTGCGAAAAACAAAATTTACAAAGATAGTTTGGGACTCATTCTCCGAAAGGTAAGATAGAAAAGAAATCCAAGTAATCGAAGAACTTTAGAAAGAAAGAAACTAAAAGTAAAGGGTGGACACAAACTGGAAAAAATGACACGAAGAAATCAATACGTTACTCGTATTAGTTGGATCGTGTAGTTGTAAACCACCTGGCCTTTGGGGATTTATTACAATTAATGGAATATTTTTATTTGTTACCTTTCTTAAAATTAATACTTTTACCCTAAAAAAGATGTCTTATAACCAATAATATGGAGAAAATATTAGTTTAGATTCCGTGGTTTTCAAGAATGTAAAGCTTTATGATACCTCACAACATTAAATTTACCAACATTAAGTCTACAGACTGTTTTACATGTGATGTATCCTATCCTCCACGCAAGTAGCGTTTGGTTTCTTGCTTGCTAAAGATCTCAAAAACAACATTGCAAAATTGTGTTATAATTTTAAATTAATTAATTAATATTAGTTTTACATACATTTAATTCCAATTAAAAGTAGAATTTCGTAAAATAATTACGTAATTTAAGCTGTTCTTTCGTATTTTTAGCTGTTCTGATGCTCCGATTGTTTTTCACAATGAACTTGTCCAACTGATTGTATACATGTTTTACCGAATTTGAGGTAAATTGTAAAATAAATGTGACCACTAGCGTGCAAACTAAAATATATACATATATAGATATAATTTTGAACGACCCCCAAACCGTGTTAAATGGTCAAGTTAAGAACTTTTATTTTGGTCCCGAGCATACATTTTACCAAGCAGGTCTTGCTAATAGCTCACTTTTCCATAGTAAATTCGCTATTAAGAGGAAAATACTAAAGTAGACTAACATTATTCTGATGATCACTTAGAATAATTAAAATACTGTTGTTTAGGTTATTTTTAAATATATATTTTAATAAGTGTAACTTGAGAATTGAAACCAGAAACATAACGGTCCATTACGTTATACAATGAGCTACCGACTCGGAAGCTTGTGAGGGAAAAATCAAAGTGTTAAACACCCGATCTCGTCTGACAGCTGTTCCTACAGCTAGAGTGCTCTCTAGCGGCAATTCTAGGAGCCGTCTTTCTCTGTCATCCGACCGTAACATTGGATATGTTGACGCTTTAAACGAAACATTGGGTTTTATAACTGAAACTGAGTTATAAATGATTTATAATATATAATTAGTTGAGTTATATCGTTTGTAATGAATAAAATATATATTAAAACTAAATTGTAATCCTAAATTTGATTACAAGTGATAGAATTTTAATATGCCTGTTGTCATAAAACCGTGCATAACATTACATTTAAACCCAACTTTTACATGTTCATCACACTGGGTCTTTTTGTTACACTATGACTCTACCATCAGTGCAAATAAAAAACTCATCTTTTATAAAAATCAAATTTGACGAACTCGATACAGAACATAATACGGTTAACGAACTTTATAAGTGGCAGGGCGTTATTGGCTCCTTTGGATAAAGTTGTAATTGGCCCCTTTGGATGAAGTTGTAATTGGCAATGTGAACGAATTACTCTTTGTGGCAATTTAATCCTTTTAGGATATTGGCTACGTTCGCCTATAAAATCCATTGATCAATTCACCTGTCTGACAAAGGCTGAGTCGTCCTTCCAAATACATTATTTGAAATAAACAATTGGACGCAACCAAGTTTAAATGGTTTTTCCTCCAATTCTTGAATTTGATTTTCAGTTCTAATTACAACAGTTAAGTAAATATAGACAAATGTTATCAGGTAAAGGTTGATTAATTATATTTGCTTGGTTGCTGTTAATAATTAAATTTAAATATTTGTGGTTAAAACTTGTTACATATTCAGTATAAAAAAGAAGATGAAAACATTCTAAGCAATTTATAAGGGATCAAAGTGATATAAATGAGGTCTTTAGTACAGGGTCGTTCGGGAAATCGTAAACAAAACAAAGTAATAACCACTTTTTGCACTTACTAACATTTTGTCTCTGTGCATCACAATTTTAAATTTTCAAAATAAATTGTTGTTATTACATTGTTAATATTTTATTTGTGAAAACATTTTAAAACTGTACATAGTTTATTTTAATTAATAGACGTACAATCTGTAATGATAAGGTGATACTAATAGTAAAAAAAATCAATTAACTCTGATTACCGTTCTAGAAAATTAATTCGAACGGTTTTGATCTTCATACGAATGAAATCAAGTTATTTGAAAGATTAATCCCTAAAAAAGGGGTTTAGAGTTTTCCGATTGTTTTGCCCAACGAACTTGTACAACTGATTACAGAAAGGAACGTCCCTACCAAATTTGAAGTAAATCGGACAAAAATGCGACCGCTAGAGTGCAAACACAAACATATATATATATATATATATATATATATATATATATATATATATATATATATATATATTTATATATATATATGAATACAATTTTGAACGGCCCCCCAAAACGTGTTCAGGGAGTCAAGTTAGGAACTTCTATGGTGATCCCGGGCTTAAGATCACCGTGCGGGTCATGCTAATAGTTCACTTTCCAAAGGAAATTCACGAAAAACAATCATTTTGGTGTTTAAATTGTGATTCTACGTCCAGTCGTTGCAGCGATATTCAAAGTGCAAAACACAGTACGTTGTACAATGTTATCCTTATGAAGAAAAATAAAAATTTGATATCTTGATTATTTATGAATGTATATTCATGAAACTTGGCATGTGGCTTCATCTAGTACCAGTATATTGATATAAGTTAAGTTTTATATCTCCCTTAATTATGAACATAAATTAATAAAACTTGGTATGTAGCTTCACCTGGTTAAGTTATATTGATAATTGCATAAAAACACATCTCTTATCTCTCTCATCTCTTTCTCTTGCAGCAAACCTGCGTACTCAGCCTTCAACGTTATTCTAATGGAAAATAAATCAAATGCTATATATAACGTATTTATTCATGTATTTGTATAAAACTTGGTGAGTGGCTTTGTGTGGCAGAGATAAATGTACACATTAATTGGAAATTCGCTGAGTACGC
The DNA here is from genome assembly GCA_963675035.1 of Allygus modestus. Classification (NCBI taxonomy): domain Eukaryota; kingdom Metazoa; phylum Arthropoda; class Insecta; order Hemiptera; family Cicadellidae; genus Allygus; species Allygus modestus. The sequence continues at coordinate 427,786,655 of OY776111.1, forward strand.
AGGTTTGCTATGACGGGGATATTAGATTTGTAAGTAGTAATTTTAATAATCACCATAATATGGCCTAGCAACGTGTGAAGGCACCAGGCAGTTTGGTGTAATTTAGTCTCAGTAATGTTAGGAGCGTAAGCCTCGGATTACATCGCTACTGATGGATTTCCCACCTCCATTACAGTTAATAGCTTAATGCAGCACAATCGTGTAAAAAAGGGCTTCAATGTGACAACGAATTCATACATAATGGTACAGATCAGTTTTAGTATCTAATGTAGCTGATAGATTCGGTTATTACCCAATCATTTCATAGATAGTTGTTAATGGTTATTTACGCATTATATTCTGTGTTGGTTGCATGTCCTTGTTGTGTGGGGGGGTTGAGGGATTTACTGACTTACTGTGCGTTCTCTCTTGAGCAAGCGCGATGTTTGGTGAGGAAGACAATATGAAGTGTTAGGTTGGATTGGAAAATGTACGTACAAGTATCCAAAAACCCTTTACAATAAATCAGTTTTAAATTAAAATATATAATGATCTAAATATTTTTACTGAAATGTGATTAACATAACTTATATGTAATTTATAATCAAGGTAATCATTGGCTTTGAGGTCTAACTATTTCCTTGAATGTATATTAGTAGTTGCATATAAACTTAATAAGTTATAAAAAAATATAAGTTGTAACTATGATTATATATGAACAAAAAACGCTAGTCAATGTATTCTTAATAACTCGTTACCTAAGAAATTCCACGGCAGTCAGAGTCAAATGTTTAACAACTTAAGTGATCTAAAAGCTCTACCTTTTAAGACGACGTTTATGTGTAAATCTGGAGCTGTTAATTCAATCAGTTAATTCCAGCAGTTTGTTCATCGGTAGAAAAAAAGATATCTACAATGCTAGTTAAATATTGAGGTCTTTAACTTAATTGATTGGTTAATTAAGGTGTTTTAGTTGCTGCCGTACAGCTTTTAACAAGCAAACGATAGAACTAAGAAAGACATTAATGACTGGATTTATAGTTTCATAAATATAAACTTTATTGACCGCTAAAAAAATTCCGAATTCATCTAGAACATCTCTTTTCCTTATAATATATATTTTAAGATGTAAAATTACCTAGTAATTACTGTAGCTGATTTGAAGTCACTATCTTGCAAATCGAAGAATTAATTTTAAAAAATGCATACACAAGCAAAAACACAAGCAAGTGTATATGGAATAAAGAAATTTGTTTGTAGGTTGAAACAAGTTGTCACTACTTGAAATGTTTAGTTTGTTCCTACAACAAAGTAAACGAATTCAGCGCTGTTTCTTGACAAAGGTTAACTAATTCGATATGTTCTTCCGACGACGTCTACAGTTTAAGGTGAAGTAATTTAATTTTCAACAAACTTTATTTGCAGTTTTGTGGCCAACAAAAAATGAAAAACCATAATAACTCAGTCACACTCTCTTTAAGTTATTAACTGACAAACACGTTTGCATTTTTAAAGTGCATACGTACTAAAAGTGCCTAATTTGCATTGGGTCTGTATATTAGGTTTTTGCTGTAGGATAATAATAATTTATACCTAAAATTATATTAAAAGTATAGTGAAAACAAAAGAAAGTTTGATTAAGATAAATATATTTAAATAAAATACATAAATGCTTAGCAAATAATCTGCTAATAACTTTAAAATATTGGAAGCAACCAATTGCAAATACAAAATAAATATTGTTTTAAAACATATAAAAATTGGCTGCGGATTTATATTTTGAAACAGAAACATCTGCCGACTATGTCTGGTTTTCATAACTGATGTGTGTTGAAATTGAACATTTGGCATTGAATAAACATATAATTCTGCGTTTGGATCATTAAAAACAATTATAAGTTAAGGTACGAACTCTTTTTATACTTCAGTGTTTCATGCAAATAAATTTTCTGACTAAAGTTTGATATAATGAATAACTTGTATTATCACTTCGTATTAAACCTTATCGTTGGAAAAAAACGAAAAGTTAAGTGACGACCGATAATGTTTTCAAATATCTTTTGTTTGGAAAGAAACGGGCACTCGTTCTGAATTAGGTATCATTTCTCTATGAGAATGAATTTGTAAAAATCACTCAAGATTTAAAAATGCCCTATATGACACGCACGTTATCCTGTATCTATAGCCTGATGTGAAAATAAGTAAAAGTAATATTAAAAGCCATACTTAAATATGAGAAATTTATCAATGTTGTTAATTGAGTTTATGTTATTTTATATGTTCCATTAAGCTATACTAATTCAATCTTGTGAGTAATTATCATAGATTAAATAATTTTAACCCTCTCAAAAGTGCATGGGAATTTAAAGCTATTAGTAACTGTACAACAACATAAATAAATCAAAAGGAAGAAATAAATCAAAAGGAAGTTAACCTTTCTTTAAAAAATTCGTCATATAGAAAATATTTTACACAAATTACATCGCAAAATAAATAAAATAAATACAATTCGTTTGATTCTTTTATTTTTTTACGTAAAGCTATATCTACTAAACATAATGATTGGTTTATGGAGTTATTGTCGTATTCACAAAGAACACAAAAAATAGAGGGCTTGAGTTTTCTCTATTATTGCTATCCGTTTTAGAAAAAGCCAGTCCCCCTTTCCTCTCCTTTCCGAAAGGCTGACATAATGTGTCACAAGGATGTTCTGTTCTGCCACCAAGTGACTATGGGGAGTTGCAGGTCGTGATCCCAGAGAGGGGGGATAAGAAACAAATCCCGCCCGACAAAACACCGACCAACCACCTCACTAAATCATGGCTGCACGCGCCCTTCTTTATTCAGAAATTATACATTTCAAATATTTTGATTCATAATTAACATAGTCTACTTTATATTATAAAACCATATTATAAAACTAAAACTATTATTTTTTTGATAATCGTTATTAGAGCTAATGGTAAAAGTGGTTTCTCTTTAATTCACGTTTTAAGATTAACTTATTAACGTATTAAATCAAAAATGTTCAGTTAACAATACATGAGTCATCATGAGTTATTGTATTGAAAATTCCAATTTCATGTTCATTGTCAATATAGACAAAAAACTTCGGATTATCCGGATCCGAATAGTCTGGATCCCGGATTAAACGGACGAGGTAACCCGAAATAAAACTTTAAATTATGGTAAAATCGTGATTTTTCTCCCGCGCTAGCGCGCCTTCTAAGTCTCAGACTCAATCGAAATACATTAATGTACTAACGAGGTTAAATAAACCTAGAGGTCTGGTCTCGTGGAAAATAAGTGCAGCCTAAACGGTTGACCACCATTCGCCCCTCTGCCAACTCTACTCAAATGGCAAACAACATCAAATCCTCTCTTCTCAAGTTATATGATAGTTAGCTGACAACATGTTTACTTGTGAAGAGAGGATTTCATTGGTTACCTGAGGAAAATGGTGGTCAACCATAGAGGCTTCACTTTTTTACCCCAGACGAGACCTCTAGATATATTTAACCTCGTTGTTATTCTGTTCATTACTAACCACAACTTATGAGTTTATGTTGCGTTTGTAGCTGTGGTTGGATTGCGCGTGAAAATCAAACAAACACTGTGTCTATTCTGTTTTACAGTCTTTCCACGCAATATTGTAACCATCAATATTGCAGGTGTTAGTGTCCCAATCGTTATTTATGCGATGTTATAGTAGCTTCAGATTATCCGGATTTTTTGCTATCCGGATCAATATGCCGCCACATTAGTTCGGATAATCCGGGGTTTACTGTATATATTTTAAAGAGTTTAGCCTCTTCTTGTCCTAGTTTGCCCACCCACAAACTAGGTATGTGCTATAGGGATAGGTGTATAGGTAGTATAGGTGTGTTATATGTAACTAGGTAGACTATACAGCTGTTCGTAGAACGTATCCAGTAAAGCAAGGGGTGAGCTGTTTCAGTACGAGTTGAACAGTACTGATAAAAGTTACATGTCATGACTGGGATTCGAACCCATGTCTACTGTTATTGCTTCTTCTAATTATTATTTGTAAAATTAAATACTATGGAATGTCCACGGATGTAGTCGTTCTGGTAAATAAAAATGTATCCAAGCATACATTTCAAACAAATGGAATATTATTTTTCACAAGACGTTTACCAACAAACAAAAAATGTAAATTTGTATGTTCGAATCCTTTCTTTTTTTTCTTTCTGTTCCCGTTCAAAGTAAAATATTTCCTGTTAGTAGCCGGAAACAATTTCCTTGAAAACATTGTGAAATACTGAAATAGATTGCAAACAACAGTGGAACGGAACTGGTTTTTGTCATGTTTGGAGAACGAGTACTTCCAAGGTGGACGTGGAGGAAAAACGCTTATATCTCAAAGTATAAAGTGGCCTTGAAAACGTTTCTGATAGAAAGTACTACAATTTTCAGAATATTAATAAATCCCAGTGTTTGAGGGGACTTAAATTCTTTCAAATTCCCCAATAAAGAAACTTATGTAATAATACCATTAATTACCATAGTAAGAAGTTACTAATATAAACTACTATTGTATTTTTTGTATTTGTTTGTATTTATTTTATCCTTGGTCTTGCTACTTAGTTTCATTCGGAATGAATGTAACTAATTCATGTAACGGATCGGACTTGTACAACATATAGCATAGGTAAATTGTCTTTAAATCCACTTATTATAACTAGTTTTACCGTACAATATTTGTGTTTTGATATGTTTCATATTAGTTTCTTTTTGAATTTTTTATAATCGTTTTATAATCTTTTAATTTTTTGCTTATTTCTTCAAATGATTTATAAACGGCATGAGTATTTGTATTTCACTATTTTTGAATACAAGTGTAAAAAGTCTCCATTTCACCGCTAAACATATATATTTAAAGTTCTTTAATGTAAATGCGTAAATCCAGAGATACAGGAACATATTACTCCTTTATTAGGATTAGGGGTGAGCCCCGCTGTTAAGGATCGATATTTGGATCGGAACTTCATCCCTTTTTGAAAATATTTTAGAATATATTTAAAGTAGTACTATGTATTATTCTCAGCTCAAAACTGTAAATGAAGTTTTAAAAGGTTTGGTTGGAGATCGAAATGTTTTGACTTCTGCAGTAGAATTATAGTATTTGTGGTATTATTTAGTTATGAGTTATTCTACACTTAAGTAATGTGTGGCAAGATTTCTTTTAACAAAATACATTTTATCTTAAGTTATTACTTTCACTGTGTTGTACTTGCTAAGGCATAAGCTATACAGGAACCATAAGGCGATTTGCCTGAGCCACCTTTAGACGATTACCTTAAGTCGTCTTTAATTAACTTTCCTTACAATATAAACTATTAACATTCTTGATTTTATACCCGCTTTGATACAAAATTGTTTTCATAAATTAAACATGTTTTGTAATAACAATATATTTCACGGAATACGTTACCATCAAAATTATTTTTAACACATTCTCTTTTACATTCAACTTGAATTGTAGTACTGAGATATTTATTTTCATACCGGTCGAAGTTCCAACTTGCACGAATTGCACAAGTTTGATGTTGTGCAAAATGTAACTAGGATCAGAGTAACTAGACCTATAGTTATTGAGTTAAATTGTAAGTAAAAACATGTTTGCAACAAATCTTAAAACTGCTCTGTAAACACAGGTGGCAATAAGAACAAATTCATTTAAGGCTTCAGTCTACCCTATACAGAAAAATCTGCGCCGCCACATAAAATTACATCGTTAAGATAGGGAAAAGGAGCGGTGCGAAGGTCTGCAGGATCCCTGTATGCGGCTAAGATAATTATGTAATAAATAGGTATCAATTAAATAGGTATCAAATAAATCTGTATCAATTCTACTAATGCTCTTTTTTAGGAATTTCAAAATAATGTTACTTTTTTAGGTTGTTGTTGTTTGAACAAACTCTTTTGTACATTTAAAAGGCCTTGTAATTGCAACTCAGTTAAATAAATTAAAAAATTGAAGACGTAATCGTACATTTCTAGATAATATTTTTCTCTTTAATATTATACTTTAACTTCAATTAAAGGGTTTATGTAGCAGCTGTAAAGAGGAATCTTGCAAACCCTTTCCAAGCGCTGCTCGCTCAGGGAGGACCTGAGTCTTATACTAGTCATTTAATTGTTAATGGGAGCTTTTTATGTAATTATTTATATAATTATCTATTCAGGAATTTACAAAAAAAACTACAATGTTTGGAAGCGTTGAAGATCCAACACCAACCCGTTGGTATCAGAAATCTGGCAAATGCTTTCTTCTTTCTAATCTGTTAATTCCATTATATTTACCAATATATAGTTAAACAAAATTTTAAAAAAATGTTACCAATATAAAACATGTTCCAGTATAAAGTTTTTGTTTAATGTTTACCCAAATCCCTTTATTAAAGAGTACATTACAGGGTGTAATACAGAGTATTTTGCTATACAATATTTTCAAATATTACTCTCACTTTGTGGGGGGTATACAATACTTTCTCCATTGTATTGGGGGAGAAAGTAAAAAGCAGGCAACTTGGAAAGATTTGATTGCCCGATTGTATCCGCTCTACAATGTATGAAATGTATAAAGAGACCGCTTTGTGTATCAGATACAATAAATCCAATCTTATTCAAATGTATTACTACAACTGTACTAAGATCATAAAGCAAACTACTGAACCTCAAGGCGTTTCCATAGAGAATATAACTGAACTATATAAACTGTAGCAAAACTGAAACTCAATAAAATCAACAAATATGTCTAATGCCCATTAAGTCATCTGATTGATGTTTACGCTTTTTTTGAACGTAGTTAAAAGATTTAACAATGCAATTAATTGTCAGACGAAAGTTGTGGAATTTGTAATCATTAAGATCTGGATTAAGGGGCATATATCAGAGGTTTCTAACGAGGTTCCTCTCACCATTCTCCAACCTCTTCACGGTATTGAGATCTCATTAAGGGGCAAATATCAGAGATTCCTAACGAGGTTCCTCTCACCATTCTCCAAGCTCTTCACGGTATTGAGATCCCATTAAGGGGCAAATATCAGAGGTTTCTAACGAGGTTCCTCTCACCATTCTCCAACCTCTTCACGGTATTGAGATCTCATTAAGGGGCAAATATCAGAGGCTCCTAACGAGGTTCCTCTCACCATTCTCCAACCTCTTCACGGTATTGAGATCTCATTAAGGGGCAAATATCAGAGGTTCCTAACGAGGTTCCTCTCACCATTCCCCAACCTCTTCACGGTATTGATATCTCATTAAGGGGCAAATATCAGAGGTTCCTAACGAGGTTCCTCTCACCATTCCCCAACCTCTTCACGGTATTGATATCTCATTAAGGGGCAAATATCAGAGGTTCCTAACGAGGTTCCTCTAACCATTCTCCAAGCTCTTCACGGTATTGAGATCCCATTAAGGGGCAAATATCAGAGGTTTCTAACGAGGTTCCTCTCACCATTCTCCAACCTCTTCACGGTATTGAGATCTCATTAAGGGGCAATTATCAGAGGTTTCTAACGAGGTTCCTCTCACCATTCTCCAACCTCTTCACGGTATTGAGATCTCATTAAGGGGCAAATATCAGAGGTTCCTAACGAGGTTCCTCTCACCATTCCCCAACCTCTTCACGGTATTGATATCTCATTAAGGGGCAAATATCAGAGGTTCCTAACGAGGTTCCTCTAACCATTCTCCAAGCTCTTCACGGTATTGAGATCCCATTAAGGGGCAAATATCAGAGGTTTCTAACGAGGTTCCTCTCACCATTCTCCAACCTCTTCACGGTATTGAGATCTCATTCATTAAGATTTACTTTTAATTGGATTTTTTAAGTTAACTGAGAGGTACGCAGGGTTTATCGTTTTATTTGTTATCAAATATTATAAAGCGGAAAAAATACTTTCTAAAATAAAATATTTATAAATCATTTAAAATAGTAAAATGATTGCTATACATATTTTATTCATTCAAATAAGCAGAAACATTTTTTGTGAGTAATTGTTTAGCTATAAATGGAAATGCATTTTATTTATTTGATGTCTTCTTATGACATACTTGCAAAAATCCTGTTTAATAATTATACAGTTTAAAACATTAAGGAAGACAAATGAATCAGCAAAAAATGAAGGTGAACTCTTTTCAAACAAACGAGTAGATTTTTTAAACCGTTGCCTTTGAAATTTTTTATGTAATTTATAATGTTTTAGACATTATAATCTCCACGCATGAGACATTTCGTAGATTAGTTTTATAAACTGTTAATTACCGAGACAAGACGGTTATTAGCGAATTTCCCCTATAGGGAAGAAGCTATTACCGTAGGTCTCATGGTAAGACTTAAGCCCCGGACCATGATAACTTTTTGTTTTGAGGTCCCCAGATGCCAAAAACACTATTCGTTCAAATTTATATATATGTATATATTTATATATATATTAATTTGTATATATTTATATCTATATATATATATATATATATGTGTGTGTCCGTTACCGCGATAACTTTTGAAAGGAGCGCCCGATTTTGATGAAATTTGGCACAAATGTGGAGAGTAACATTTATGACTTTAAGTTCGAAAACCAGAAAAATCGGACCATGGAAAGGGGGGTTTATGGGGTTTTTAAATTTTCCAAAAATCAGTATTTTGCATGTTTCACCATACAATTTTAAAAAAACTTAATTTTGGTTTTGACCATGTTATAGAGCTTAAAAAAACAAATAATATGGTATTTTGAATTATTAATCTAGGTTAAGTGGTTGCGGAGAAAATCAAAAAACGTACTCATAAAATCTCCCATGTTAATCTTATGGGAAAACAGTTTTTGGCTTTTCCTCAGTTTATTTTAATGTAAACTTCACATTTGCTCTTACTAATCTGTTTAGTTCCACAAAACAATCATTTTGGTGTTTAAATTTTCATTCTACGCCCAACCGTTGCTGAGATATTCAAAGTGCTAAACACAGTATGTTGTCCAATGTTATCCTTATGGAGAATAAATAAAATTCTATATCTCGATTATTTATGAATGTATGTTGATGAAACCTGTTATGTGGCTTCATGTAGTACTGGTATATTGATATTTGCACAAAAAATTTAGTTTTTGTTGATTATTCCCTTAGCACCAAACCTGCGTACTCAGCCCCCATGTTATTCTTATGAAGAATAAGTCAGATGTATTGAGTCCCTTAATTATGAACATAAATTAATAAAACTTGGTATGTAGCTTCACTTGGTTAAATTATATTGATAATTGCATAAAATTCCATTTTGTCCTTGTTGCAGCAAACCTGCTTACTCAGCCCCCATGTTATTCTTATGGAGAATCACTAAAATGTTACATAGCGCTTATTTATGATTGAATATTGATGAAACATGGTATGTGGCTTCGCCTAGTTACATTCTATTTATATTTGGGTAAAAACCAATTGTTTGTGTTCCTTATTTCAGCAAACCTACGTACTCTTTACCAATGTTATTCTTATGGAGAATGATTAGAATCGCTTATATGTGAATATATTTTTATGAAACTTAGTATGCGGCTTTATGTAGTATTAAGACATATATTATGAGTAGTAGGGAAAGGGGACTTCTGGCTCACTTGATTGACAGCTTCCGGTCACGTGACCGGAAGCGCTGCGTCATGAAAGACGTCATCTGAGTCTGAGCCAGTGACGTAGGCGGTTTTGTGACGAAATGAGTAAAAGTTCAAAGTTCAAGGTCACGGTGAAGTTTTTTTAAAAAAATCTACCTCGCACTCGTAAAACGATTGTGATTCGATAGTTAATCGATAATAAATATCGAATGAAACAATCGAATGAAGCAATCGAATGATACGAGTGCGAGGTAGTACAATTACAAATATTACTTTATTTTATTTACAATAAGTTATGTTTACAATAATTCATGTTTACAATAGTTCCCCGTTGTTGGTTGTCATCGATGTTGTTGATCCGGACGACTTGCGGCCATCACTTTGCTTTCTGATGAAAGACGGTAGATACTTCGATCCCTGCGCAGAGTCCATGTTGTGTTTTCGACATCTATCTGTTCTGTTAGGTGTTTGCATTTCATTGCTGTCAGGTGGAAATAATACCTGACGGCAATGAAATAGAAACATCTATCAGATCGTGAGTGAAATGATATTGTTATTTTGTGAAGAGCGTCTCGGAGAGCTCGATGTTCACCGGTCGAGAGCCGGAGGTGTACTGACTATTCGCTAGCTAGCGTTCTGGTATCAAACAAAATGGTGGGGGTAAAAGTGTAGTAGAACGAAGCAGATGGCGGACGGCAGATGGAAGGCGGCAGGTGGCAGGCGGCAGGTGACAAGTGTGCGGCAGATGGTGGTCCCCCACTACACCAGTCCCCCACTACACCAGTCTCCCCACCAAGTTTTACATCGCACAATAACTAGTTTACATGTGTTAGTTAGGGGTTTAGCTCTTAGACTGTCAAGACCTTACCTCCGTAACTAAAAACTTCAATAATGTTGTTCCTCTGATCAATCTGCGTAATTTGAGTACCCACTTGACATATGGTAAACTAGAAATAAAGAAATTATTTAGATTTGACCTTCAAAATAGTTATTTTTGGCTATTACTGCTATACCCTTGGTCGTATCTGAATTATTTTTGCACCAACTTGTTCCTATGATCAATCTGCGTAATTTGATTACCCACTTGACATATGGTAAACTAGAAATAAAGAAATTATTTAGATTTGACCTTCAAAATAGTTATTTTTGGCTATTACTGCTATACCCTTGGTCGGATCTGAATTATGTTTGCACCAATTTGTTCCTCTGATCAATCCGCGTAATTTGAGTACCCACTTGGCGTATGTTAAACCAGAAATAAAAAAATAAATTAGATTTGACCTTCAAAATAGTTGATTTTAACTATTACTGATATACCCTTGGTCGGATCTGAATTCTGTAATAACTAAACCTTAATCTCTCCCGAAAAATCAATACATCTTCCAGTATTTTAAGAAACGAGAATTTTCTGGAATTTTCCAAGTCCCCAAGGTCATCTGAACAAATTGCCAAAACGGGGAATAGAGCAGTAAGTGGTTCTCACTTGGACCGAAAACTGCTCTATTCCCCGCTCTGTATTAGGAGAAGAGGCCTAGTTTAATGCTCGCAATTATAGGCATAAACCTGATAACGGAACGCTATCCTCTCCCCCGAAAAGTTATCCCCCAAAAATAAATAAATAAAAGCAAAATGGTCAGTTAACAACAGTCGCGCACTCTGAAACCGCAAGGACGTTCATCACTGTGTAGGCGTCAGAGTTTTACGAACCGAAATACAATAATTACCTGACCAAAATCCCCTTAAATTTAACCAAAAATAAGCAAACTGATTGAATCTGTTTCTCGTGATTAAGGGCTAAGATGGGCAATGTCAACCGGTTTGCGCGCCGTATTGACATAAGGTCGGTTTTCGTGCCATACCTTTTTTGTAAGGGGCTAGGAAAAGGATGAGAAACATACTGATTAGTTAAAGTTAATTTTACAAAGACCAACCGAGGACGGTTTTGCAAAGGTCAACAGTATCACTGAAACCCGGTGGGACGTAGACCCAAACACCCGGCGTCAGGCTACTGCGAACCTAAGTTTTGACCCAAGGCCAGTTTTAAAGCGTGAAAGAAAAGTACATATTTAATTAGTCAATAAAACACTTCAAAGACCAACACCACAAATAATTACAAACACCAACACTAACTACATTTTATAGCAGCAAACTACAAGCTATAATCTAACAAACAAACTAACATGCATAACAAACTAACATGCTAAGGTAGAATCTTTAGTATACAGGGGTACCACCTCTATACTAAAGATGCTATTACAGACAGTTAAGGCGAACAGCTAGCTAGGCTGCCAGCCTGAAACTGTGAGACGACTGCGGCTAGACCCTCGCTTTTATAGCCGACAGAGGAGCAGGTGCAAAGGCAGATGCACTCTACTACATTCGCCGCGCCGCAAAAGTAATTTAATACGGCGTCGACGTAATACTCTTGTATTTTATTTTGTCGGTTCATTTGATATGGCTGAAACACTTAGATATGCAATGGCTGAAACACTTGTACTAACGACAAAAGCCTCCAGTTGTTTTATAATGTAACTCTATATTATCAGTTATAACTACCCAATCTTAATCAAAACAAAAACACCAAATAAATCGCGTTGAACTTTTGTTATTAGATAAAACACACAATACAAGTCATTTTCTGTGCAATGGATTAAGCTATATATTTACTTTTAATTTAAATTTTCGAATAAATAAACACTATCTAGAATAAAGAAACACAATAACTTATACTTTATGTCTGGTATATATGTTACAATTGTTCATACAAATAAAAAAAACTAAAACAAACTTTAAATTTTTTTGAATTTCGGCCAGATAAATTAATAAATTAATGAAAAAGTACATCACAAATACTGCTGTATAAGTTTGTGTGTTCAAATTAAATGTACATGGCATAAAAAAAATATAAAGTATAAATCTTGCGTTATTTTACAAAATCCTTGATCTTAATAAGTATTAACGGTTGGCACGTTAAATGACAGAAACACTATATATAAATTTTCCAACATCTTAACAATACTTTGATTTCAATATTTTCCTTACCCCACAGTAATTTCCCAAGTTATACCGAACTTATATAAACGCTTTTAATATAACTTTCTATCGCCAATGAATATAAGCTTGAAAATGACGTCAAGAAGAGTCTTTAGGAGATAATAGTGACAAATAATCAGTCTTAATATATTTCTGGTGTTAAATTTACATGAATAATTAAGTTTAAATATATAGTGGTTATTGTTCGGGTTTAAATACAAATTTTGTGACATATTTATTTGAATTACGTTTTATAACACTTTGCAATGCTCAAACAACCGTCCAAAACACTGTTATAACTTCATAAAAACGCTTAATGTTAGTCTGATCTACCTCCGAGTCGGCGTATCGGATAGCTAATTTTGATTACAATATGAATATATAAAAACCTCACAACCCTCCGATACAATTTTTTAATCAGTGTACTGGGCTTCGGATAGCCAAAGGCGCTATGTCCCGCGGCGCGCCGCGCCGCCGCACCGGTGCCGCGCCTGGCATAGTTACTTTAAAAATATATTTCAAATAAAATAAAAAACTAGCCCGGAAGTATGCTTTTCTTCCCAGCCTTATTTTATTTTAGGTCAAACAAGTTACGCCAAGACCCTAGCTGTTTGAGATGTAAACTTTTTAAGTGTTGCACTGATAAGCTGGATGTGTCACTACTTGTGACTCTGTAAACAGTTATGCACAGAAGAATGATATTTAATTTAGTGGTAAAAATGTAGAAAAAATGAGACCCAACTAGGTCGAAACAGAAGTACAAAACAAAATCAATATTGCGCTCGGATGGCCTTATTGATAACGGCAGGTGTTGCGACCCAGGGCGGGTCGGTGCCAGCGCGCCGCTGTCCCAAGCGTCTCTGGCTATTCGAAAGTTGATGATTATACACATGTAAAACAAGATATTTTCCAAGTTTTTGCAAGCTATAAGTATCATATGCTCTGACTAATACTTTCAGAACATTGACTAGAAATCCGGCATTTCGAAGGAATACTTTTAAAGTTTTGATATTGAAATAGTTGTTAAATTTAATTTGATATATTATGATTAATTGATGTGAAAATTTAATAAATCTAATTAATGTGGCTTGGAAGAGAACTTTAACTTGAGATTTGTTTGTTGTATTTTAATGCAACTGACATTTATTTTTTTTTTTTTTTTAATAGAACACACACGCAATTTTAAACCAAACCCCCCTTGAACTTAAGTCCAAGTTGCTTACTGTTAGGATGGGGAGATTCAAGGTTTCATGTTGTAAATGTTGGAGCCCAGAGTAAAATAGTAACAAATTGTATGGTTGTAATTGTATGGATGTATGATATATTCAATAAATTTCTGGTTATTAATTACATTTTTAACTCTTAAAACGATATCAAATAAAACGTACAAGTTTTATTTTATAAAAGCAAATCAATTACCACCACTTAAAAAACCTTTTACAATATACTCGTAGTATAAGTATTTATGGGCCCAATACGTTCAAGGCTTTATATAGAAACATTGTGTTTTTGATATCCAGTGGCACTTTATCCCCATGTTGTGGGAGAAATCGGGCAGTTCAATCCTTCTCTTACTATCCAAGGGGAAAGGAGCACAACAAAAATAAGTTGACTAAAAAATTGTATTCAAACTAACAATAATTTTTAATCATGTAATTTTATAAAATAGATAAACAAGGAAACTTATAAAGTTCTTATACATACATTACATGTGGGATAATTAAACTAGCATTACAGTTTAGTACAAATTGTACACATCACAGGAACTACTGTAGATAACTAAAGACCTCTTTGTACAGACAACTGTGATTAGCAAATGCTCAAAAGTACACAAACAGCAGAAATAAAAACTCTCAACTAAACCTTTAAACAATCAACATTGTTAAATACATTTCATAATTAAAAAGTGATTACTAGTTTAACAAATATTTACAATGGTTTATTCACTAGCTTAAAACACTGAACACCTATTTATATTTACAACACATTAAACAATGTTGAATGTTATTAAAAAACAGTCATCAATAGATAGGAGAAAAAATATTTCAGAGAATAAATCAAGTTAATAAAACAAAACAAAAATGCACATTGCTCTCTGAAGACTAATAAAAAAATAAAATAAATATAGCGAGATGGTTTTGGAATAAGTCTTCTAAGAGTCTCAACTCCTTAAGAATCAAATTATAGTTTTATTATATATATATATATCTGTACTAAACAAAAACAGTTTGGTTGGATGAAAACTATAATTTATTTATTTTATCAATAAAGTATTTTATATTATCAATGAACAATTCTAAAGAAATATCACAGATAATCTGTTACGAAAAAACACTTACTTTTGTCATTTTACATCTACAGACCTCCTAACAGAGAAAATACAAGTAAGAATGTTCATTTCTAGCTTTTTATAGACTATTTAGCAGTCAAATTATATGTTTACCGTTTTTTCTACTTAAGTGTTTTACTTGACATTTACGGTGACATTTGACACTTGACAACGAATTTTTCACTGAGTACCAAAAAATGATTTATTAAAAAAGAGATCTTAAAATAACAAATGCACCTTTATTTGTTAAAAATCAAAATATGTACAGTATTTTTAAAACTAATAATATAGTAATCTTACTTTGTGCGTTATCAAAACAGTGTTTTTAACCCGTCCTAACAGAAGTATGATCAGACAAAATACTTACTTTACGCTACTATTGATACATAGACGTTAGCTAAATATTAACGAATGAAATAGCACTTAAATGAATCCTAAAGTTAATCTTATGCGAGAAAAAATTGAATTTGTTTTCTAGATTATTTCATTAATATTCAACTTAACTATCTCGGCCGGGATTCCGTACCACAGATAATATCTGCAAATTTTGCAAGTTGTGTTTTCGCATTACACTTGAAAAAAATAAGTATACTAAAAAATTAACGAATAAGTGTCTTTGCTTCAGATACATTGTGTAGTTTTTAATCTTTGAACGATATAATTAACCTAAATAAACATAACTATATAAATATATAAACATAACATAATTTCTAAGTTAAAATTATATAGTTTAATTGTATATTAAACGAACATATTTTGTTAGTGAGCTGTTATGCTGTTTTTAAGGTAAATTAAATTATAAGAACACCAACACTTAACACATTTAAGGGAGCCGAACAGAATAATACCCCCCGTTGCAGCAAACTTGCATACTCAGCGAATTTCCAATGAATATATAACATAACACATTAAAACACTTAACAGGATTCATAAGAAATGTATTCACAAACAAGCGATATTTAAAATATTAATTGTTCTCCATAAGAATAACATCGGGGATGAGTACGCAGGTTTCCTGCAACAAGGCACACAAAATAATGGGTTTTTATGCAAATATCAATAGAACTCATCTTAGCGAAGTCACATACCAAGTTTAATCCATATACATTCATAAATAAGCGATATATAACATTTTAAGTATTTTCCATAAGAATAACATGGGGACCAAGTACCTAGGTTTGCTGCTACAGGAACCATAGGCGAAAAATTGTTTTTTTTGTGTGCAAACAACAATAAACCACAACCAGATTAAGCCATATACCAAATTTCGCCAGTTTATAATCATAAATAAGCAAGATCTACAATTTTTCTTTTTCTCCATAAGGATAACATTAGACAACGTACTGTGTTTAGCACTTTTAATATCTCGGTAACTAATTGACGTAGAGCAATGATAAAAATACCAAATTGTTTGTTTTTTAAGCTGAATTCAACGGTATTAATTAAAATTTGATTTAAATTAAAAGTACATGTGAAAACCCCAAAAAACACAGCTTCGGGGTACAAAACCCCCAGCTTGTCCACCTTAGCCTGGAACCCGTAGCCCGTGTCCTTGGAGCCGTCGGGTTCCAGCAGCTCGTACACGCCGTACACAACGTCGCCGTCTCGCGACTCCTTTTGGCTCGACATCGTACGTGTACGGGTTGTTGACGGCGTACGAGAACTCGTCCTTGGGCGGCGCGTAGGCGGGCTTGTATCTGTAGCCGCCATACTGCGCTGACACTGCGGCCACCGTTACGGTCAGGAGGAGACATAACTGGTTGGAAAAATAATACTTAGATACATTATGAATCATAACATTATAATTGGTAAGAGACAATTGGAACAAATTTTATTACATACAAAGTTTATTGATTTTCATAAAGGAACTGCCTTTTATTTAACAAATTTGTCTTATAACTGGAACAAATTCATATTTTTAGATTACCATGCAGTTTTATAAAATTCTATAAATTTGTAGTTATTTTATTTAACATTGACTTGGCCATTGATCAATCCTATAATTCAATTCAAGCTATATCTGTCCGTTTGTTTGCAAATTTTATCTCGGAATCCGGTTGGAAAAATAATACTTAGATACATTATGAATCATAAAATTATAATTGGTAAGAGACAATTGGAACAAATTTTATTACATACAAAGTTTATTGATTTTCATAAAGGAACTGCCTTTTATTTAACAAATTTGTCTTATAACTGGAACAAATTCATATTTTTAGATTACCATGCAGTTTTATAAAATTCTATAAATTTGTAGTTATTTTATTTAACATTGACTTGACCATTGATCAATCCTATAATTCAATTCAAGCTATATCTGTCCGTTTGTTTGCAAATTTCATCTCGGAATCCAGACAAACGATTTTGTTAAAACTTAGGAATTAATTGGTTTTGTACCTAAAAATACGATTGGTAAAAACCTCAACCCCAGGGAAATTTTTATTCTGTTCAAAATCCCATTTGAAAATTGGAAATTTTAACATTGTGCTTATAAAACTTTAGATATAAAACAAAAGAAACATAACAGCTGTGAATAAATAAATAAACCAGTAAACTGTCAAAGTAGCACTTACACAAGTAAATTATCCACGTGATTTTTTTTGTAATTTGTACTAGAACCATTGAATAAATATGTCATGGATACCTTGTTCCCCCTGGAAACGAATAAAATGCATGGCCATTTGGAAATAGCGGCGAAACTAGAGTAATCTATTACCTAAAAGAGAGGTGGCGATATAATATTTGTAGCCCCAAGGCTTTCTGGCCTAGGCTAGATATCGAACTAGGAATTAAGAATACGGGCTGGAAACAAATACAAACATTAAACATTATGTACTAGTAAAAAAAGTACCTATTTCATCAGTTAATAAAACACTGAGTTACTTAATGTTACTGGAATAACGATCCTCTACTCACATACAATTTACTAAGATAAATGTACTACCAATCAATATTTTAACAAATAACTATAAAAAACGAATTATAAAACATACTTGTTTTTAATCTGAATCACTATCGGTGATTATTATCGGCTCCCGGTTTTGAAGCCGTCTTTCCTCCTGCTCCGATCGCTCTGCATAATTTGAGTTGTACCAGCCGGCAGGCACATGGTTCGGTTTGACAACAGCTAAAAATGACATATATATATATATTTGTTGCAAAATTAATAGTTTTATTTCAGAATAATTAAAACCGAATTGAACATAATTCTCCTAAAAATTAGAGGTTTTTAGTTTATATGAAATTTAAAATGATTTAAATATATTACTTTTATTTGTAAAAATCAATGTTTATTTCATTACTACCAGTTACACCCATTTAAAATTTAAATAACATTAAATAAAACTGTAGCCACCACTTTTATTTGATTAACATCAGAATATCAAATGTCCTAAAGGTTCTAAAGGAACCTACCTTAAAAACTGTATGATTTAATTCCTTATAGTTTATCCGTATTGTACAAAGACAAGAACTCTGCTTTATTTATAAAGATAAATTAATGTTTGACAACAAAAACCACTCACCGATCGGTTTGTTTATGTTCCTGGCACATGACTGCTGGTAATCCCCGCTCAAATAGCCTTTGTTATTTGGGGTTGCGGTCGAAGTTGACGGTCCAGAAACTACTTGAGCAGGGACGTCAGAACACGAGGGTTTAGAAATATCTGTTCAAAGAGAAATAAAAACCAATTTAAAATTTGAATAACATTAAATAAAACTGATGAAAACTGTAGCTGTCACTCTTATTTGATTAACATCAGAATCTCGAATGTTTTAGAGGAGTCTAAAGGAACCTACCTTAAAAACTGCATGCATTAATTCCTTGTAGTTTATCCGTACTGTACAAAGACAATAATCCTGCTTTATTTATATAGATAAATTAATGTTTGAAAACAAATAAAATTTATTGAAATGTTTTTGTAGAATTGTATTATGCTAAAAAATGTAATTAAAACAAATATATACCAATAGTACCTTAAAAATCCCAGGTAAAAAATACTGTAATCTACTTAAGGTTAGATCAGGATAAAAAATATTTTATGTTTAAACAATCTGTTTACAAATTTCCAGCTTTTTTTATCTACATGGAACACACACACACACACACAGACACACACACACACACACACACACACACACACACGCGCGCGCGCGCGCACACACACACACACACACACACACACACGCACATATTTGTTGCAAAATTAATAGATTTATTTCAGAATAATTAAAACCGAATTGAACATAATTCTCTTAAAAATTAGAGGTTTTTTAGTTTATATGAAATTTAAAATGATTTAAATGTATTACTTTTATTTGTTAAAGTCAATGTTTATTTCATTACTACCAGTCACACCCATTTTAAAATTTGAATAACATTAAATAAAACTGTAGCCGCCACTATTATTTGATTAACATCAGAATATCAAATGTACTAAAGGTTCAAAAGGAACCTACCTTGAAAACTGTATAATTTAATTCCTTATAGTTTATCCGTACTGTACAAAGACAAGAACTCTGCTTTATTTATATAGATAAATTAATGTTTGACAACAAAAACCACTCACCGATCGGTTTGTATATGTTCCTGGCACATGACTGCTGGTAATCCCCGCTCAAATAGCCTTTGTTATGTGGGGTTGCGGTCGAAGTTGACGGTACAGAAACTAATTGAGCAGGGACGTCAGAACACGAGGGTTTAGAAATATCTGTTCAAAGAGAAATAAAGACCAATTTAAAATTTGAATAACATTAAATAAAACTGATGAAAACTGTAGCTGTCACTCTTATTTGATTAACATCAGAATCTCGAATGTTTTAGAGGAGTCTAAAGGAATCTACCTTAAAAACTGCATGCATTAATTCCTTGTAGTTTATTCGTAATGTACAAAGACAAGAATTCTGCTTTATTTATATACATGAAAACAAACAAAATTTATTAAAATGTTTTTGTAGAATTGTATTATGCTAAAAAAAAAAAAAAAAAAAAGAAAATGTAATTAAAAAAAATATAAAATAATAGTACCTTAAAAATCCCAGGTAAAAAATACTGTGATAAAAAATACTGCTTAAGGTTAGATCAGGATAAAAACTATTTTATGTTTAAAGAATCTGTGTACAAATGTTTAGCTTTTTTTATCTACATGGAACAAACACACACACACACACACACACACACACACACACACACACACACCTTATCACTGATAAGCGAGTCAGTCAGTAAGTCAGCAAGGTCTTTACCTTTATACAGATAAGTTATCTTCATTAAAAATTGAACAACTCACCAATCAGTCTTTCTGCTTGAGCGGGGTCGGACAGCGGTGGTTTCACAGAGCGGCGGCCTGCAGAGGTCTTCCGCAAAGTTGTACCAACGTCAGTATATGGCCCCCGTGAATGGATGTTGACATGTCTCAACATCTTATCCCGTCTTTTAAACGATTTGCCGCAGACGGGGACAGGTGCTAAGAGTAAGTCTTCCATCGACATGCACGGTGGCCAAATGACGACGGAGGTGGTCGCTACGCGAAAAGACACTACTACAGAGCAAGCACGCGTGCACCATTGCGACTGTTTGTGGAGAAAAGTTGAAACACTTATATATATAGTACATAGTCGGGGTGGGAATAGCTGTTAAAACACATGATAAGTACCGGTTTTTACTCTTAGAGTAAAGGTGAGATTAATTATTCACCTTCTCCGCAACATAAAACCTGTTTTTGTTGCGGTGCAACTGCACAGTCAGAATACTGTCAAGGTAATACAATCATTTAACTTACATGAGTAACTCAAAGTTAAATGAACTAGATAGACATCTCATTGTCACTTGTTGTTAAGCATTTATGGTCGGTTATCAAGTGCGATCGTTGGATTTTTTCCACAACCGGGGACCATAAAACAAAAAAAATATTATGGTCTCGGTTTTACCATGAGATCTAGGGTAATAGCTTTTTTCCCTATAGGGGAAGTTCGCTAAAATGTAAACAAACAAAATCATAGAGCAGAGCTATAAAAATTCTCTATAAGTTTAATTTGTATTATCGACACACACGTCTTGACAGACCACACATTCAGATATACTTTTGCAAGTAAATTCAATGGTTTTAATACAATTTTTACGAAAATAGGTATATTTTAACAACGAAAAAAGTACAGATTATTAAACACTATTGAAAATCATTTGTCTATTACATTTTATTTTGTTAGAACACACCAGATTTAAATCTGACAATATTTTGCAGGTGAAGGGATATAACTTATATCCCTACGTTATTAACATAACACCAAATGGGTAAATCTCTATTTCCTTTTACTTTCAGACGATGCAGGCAAGGTTTAGTATCACAAAGTACCAATTGGTTATTTATGCCAAGACCGGATCATTGCGAAAGAACTCGTTTGGTGTAACAGATTAATTGACACCCATTCTGTGCCTTTAGGGTCATCCACCATTCTCGCTGTCTGCTCACATTTAGTAAAATTATGTAACATTTAAAGGTTGCTTTTGAAGATAAGACAATAAGGATCTATCTATAGTGCTTATCTACATGATTTACGGAAAATATTAAAGTTATTTTGTTCGTTATTTTATTCCCGATTATTGTACTAGGAAGAGGTTCCTTAATTACTTGTAGTTATTAGTTTATAGATTCAAGGCATTTTCAAGATGTTTATAGATTGTAATTACAAAATTGAGATGTCTCGTTTACGTGGTGTAAATAATAAAATAAATGGAATACTTTAACTTGTCGCAATCATTTTGAGATATTTATAAAATAATTGACTTATATAATTGAACAACGTTTTAAAAATGGCAGATATAAATTGAGGTTAGATCGAATCGTCTTAATTCAACATTGCATTATATAAAATGAATATGGAGTTGTGACATTAATTTTAAAAATTTACATTCCGTAAAAAATTAACTTATCGAATTGTATACATACATATATATATATATATATATATATATATATATATATATATATATACAATTTTCATTCGGTAAAATATTGTAAGATTTTTTTTTATACAAATATTAAAGTCAACTTCACGATTACCACTTTTAATTGGTAATTACTAACTTGCTTTGTCGACCATTAAACAACAATTATTATCGTCCTACTCATTATCAGAAAACTTTAAAACGTTGGGGAATGAATCCATATCATATCTCCAGATTGACCAAGTACATGGTTTTACATTTTACTGAGAATATTGTTTTTATTTAGACTATTATAGTTAGGTACTTCTAAAACATCTTTCGCAAAGTCGGCACACTTTTAGAAGGTTGTACAATCCCTTAATTTACGAATTACAAAAAATGATTTTAAAATGTAAACGATTGTAAAATGTGTATTTTATTATATTATTTATCCCAAGTATCTTTTACCCCATTTATAAAAATACTATTTATTATATACAGGATAACCGGTACTTTAATTTTCGTTGTTTTTTGTAACCAACACAAAAAATAATCATTAATAGATGTAGAGCGAATAGATTTCATAGAGAAATTATAGGAATATTCAATACAATTTATGACTAAGCAAGCATATTTTTTAACCACTTAATTTGAATATTAAATTAAATTAAAACAACGTGCTCTTGAAATGTAATCCTAGCGGGTGATTGATACCCCGTTTTAAATAGGTGTCCGGTTATTGCAATCAATTTACCATCTCGTGAAATTCGACACGTTATCACATTTGCTATGTTACACACCAATCGCGTTTCACCTTCGATTGGTTAATTAAACATGCAGAAAACCAAAAGCAATCATGATGTAATCGTTGCATAAATTAAACGTTATCGGCGACCAGCCGCCGCGTAATGGCGGGAAACTGAGACGCTTCCTGCATCCGATCATAATAGGAACGTTTCATTTTTATGGGCAGTTTAGTTCGAGGCGATGTTGGTTTTTATGAAGTGTCCCGCGTACGGCGGGAAAATGCAAGCACAAGAAAAAAATGAAATCGAGAACTTTATAACGTGTCAATTATAATGTAGATAATTATTGTGTATCGTTTCCTTAAGAGTAATATCCTATAAATAACTGTTGGAAAAACTAAATAAAATACGAACCAAGATGTTATTACATTTAAGCGTCGGTTATAAAAAATTAAATTTCAATATGGCAAAAAATGAAAAGACAAAATTTATAGTTAAAACAAAACAGTTTCAATACTACGTTAAGTGCACATGGTTCGCACTATCACATAAAGCCATTCACCAAGTTTGATAAAAAAATTAAATATAAATATATCAGCAAAAAGACGTTTAAAATAAAAATTGATGAATTTCAGTAGTATGCTGTTTTAAATTAATTATTTACAGTGTATTAGGGCGATTTTAGTCATTTTGTTGTAATATATGTATATCTGTCAGTCTTCTGAAAAACGGTAAACATATAATTTGACTGCTAAATAGTCTATAAAAAGCTAGAAATGAACATTCTTACTTGTATTTTCTCTGTTAGGAGGTCTGTAGATGTAAAATGACAAAAGTAAGTGTTTTTTCGTAACAGATTATCTGTGATATTTCTTTAGAATTGTTCATTGATAATATAAAATACTTTATTGATAAAATAAATAAATAAATTATAGTTTTCATCCAACCAAACTGTTTTTGTTTAGTACAGATATATATAATAAAACTATCATTTGATTCTTAAGGAGTTGAGACTCTTAGAAGACTTATTCCAAAACCATCTCGCTATATTTATTTATTTTTTTTTTTTATTAGTCTTCAGAGAGCAATGTGCATTTTTGTTTTGTTTTATTAACTTGATTTATTCTCTGAAATATTTGTCTCCTATCTGTTGATGACTGTTTTTTAATAACATTCAACATTGTTTAAGTTTAATGTGTTGTAAATATAGATAGGTGTTCAGTGTTTTAAGCTAGTGAATAAACAATTGTAAATATTTGTTAAACTAGCTTCAGTAATAGCACAATATTTAACTTCAAGAGTTAAAAGAGGTGTGCTCTATTGTTTTCTTGAAGCAAAGCAATATCCCACAATTTCACTGCTCAAAATTTATTTTATTTAACCTTTTATTAATAGGCAAGCACACAACTGCCCCTCTTTTTTCTTAACTGTTATGCATCGTAGGAGAAATTCACGCATACCGTTAGGAAGGTATTGCTTTGTAAATGATCAGAAACCCATTATAATTTACATAGCCCCTCATACCTACGCCCCACAAATCTTTGAATATATTTAGTTTATTAAATTTGCTACATATCACATTATAATTATGAGAAATGCAAGTTTTTGTTATGTATCGAAACCAAGCTTAACATTTTTCACTCACACATATTATTTTATTGCCCCAAGAATTTACAATAAACTTCCAAATAATAATGTTAAAACTTTGGTAAATCACACGAAATTCATAAAAAGAGGTTAGACAATGGTTGAAGGGTTTTAAAAATGTTGTTGTTTTATTACAAATAATGCTTTAGTTATGTTAAGAACACTACAAAATTATTTTAACAAAATTAGATATTTGGAGTTTGGTTTAGTAATATTATAATACGTATTTTTATAAGTTATTCTATTATGTTATTATACTTACAATTCAAAATACTTACATATAGCACAATATTTCATGTTAATAACCTGTACACAGAATGCATGTATTTGTTAGCTCCTAAAATCTTTGAAATCTAAATCTATATATATATATATATATTTTTATGTAAAGGAACCTCTAAACGGACATTATGTCTTAGGGGTCTTATTTATTTAATTTTTTCTGCTCAAAAATTCGTTTTAATGGATCAGCCTGGTTTTAATTTTTTGTATGAAAGATGATTGTTTGTGAATTTTGTAATATTTATGTGTGTAAAAATAGAGTTGAGGCTCTTAGAAGACTTATTCCAAAACCATCTCGCTATATTTATTTTTTTTTTTATTAGTCTTCAGAGAGCAATGTGCATTTTTGTTTTGTTGTATTAACTTGATTTATTCTCTGAAATATTTTTTCTCCTATCTGTTGATGACTGTTTTTTTTAATAACATTCAACATTGTTTAAATTTAATGTGTTGTAAATATAGATAGGTGTTCAGTGTTTTAAGCTAGTGAATAAACCATTGTAAATATTTGTTAAACTGGATAGTATATTTTTGTAATTTCAAAACTAAATGATTGAGAATCAGAGTTCTGTAACCGTATGTTTTTTTTTTACATCTTACTATAGTAAAGTCTAGTAAAGTTTAGTAAAGTTTAGTAAAGTTTAGTAAAGTCTAGTATGGGGTTATTAGACCTAGACGTGAATGAAATCTTGTTTTTTTTTAGAGAATATGTGCAATGCGTGTTTGTGTATTTTTAAAACACAAATATATTAGTTTATACATTTTTTTTGAACGTGTGCGTGGCTAAATTATACAGAGTATGTACAGACACTGGTATAGGATGGTGTTTTCATACTAAGAGGTTTCAATGGTTTTGAAACTTTCAGTGTGTGTAGACACTTGTGACCACTTTCACACCTGCACATGGTTGAGTAAGTGTGCATGCACGCGTCTCTCCGGCCTTTCCCCAATCGAGTGGTATTTAATGCTACTCCACAAAGCTTACGCTCATTCCACAAGTAAAACCAATGGCCGCCACAACGACTTACACCTTGTGGGACGCAGAGAGCGTCATGAACCTTATAAATGTAATTAGAGACGAGGCGACCAACCGCCTCATTATTGTTCGATGGGGGCTCCTCTGCCCCGACGGCCGACATCACCTCCTGCCACGGAGATACGTGGCAAATCAGCCAAGCCACCTGGAGGAGGTGGAGATGCGGCTGAGGAACCTCCTCAACAACGGCGAGGTGGCAGTTCTTACAAAGAGGAAGATCCCCCTCTTTTAGTTTTTAAGTTTTTGATAATAAATATTAAAAAAATATAAAAAAATATAAAAAAACAACAAAAAACTATAGTTTTAGTCACTTCTCTAAGAATCAATTATCGCGGTAGCTGAGAGGCATCGCGCTGGTTCTTGGAGCGTAGTGTCGCAGGTTCGGATCCAAAAATACTATTCGTTCAAGACTGTATATATGTTTCCGTGAGCAAGATAACTCTCGTAAATAAGAAAACGCTTAACTAGCGTAACAGTAAAAAGACTTCAACGACCGGTATTAATGAAGTCTTGCAGCTATGAAAAGACTCGTTAGAAAATGTAAATGTGATAGAATAAATCAAATCTTGTATTGACGACTAAATGCTGGTCCGACAGCCAGCTTATCAACTAACATTTATGACTTTAAGTTCGAAAACCAGAAAAATCGGACCATGGGAAGGGGGGTTTATGGAGGGTTTTAAATTTTCAAAAAATCAGTTTTTTTGCATTTTTCACCCTAAAATTTTTAAAACACTTAACTTTGGTTTTGACTATGTTATAGAGCTTAAAAAATAATATGGTATTTTGAATTATTAACCTAGGTAAAGTGCTTTTGAAGATAAGACAATAAGGATCTATCTATAGTGCTTATCTACATGATTTACGGAAAATATTAAAGTTATTTTGTTCGTTATTTTATTCCCGATTATTGTACTGGGAAGAGGTTCCTTAATTACTTGTAGTTATTAGTTTATAGATTCAAGGCATTTTCAAGATGTTTATGGATTGTAATTACAAAAATTGAGATGTCTCGTTTACGTAGTGTAAATAATAAAATAAATGGAATACTTTAACTTGTCGCAATCATTTTGAGATATTTATAAAATAATTGACTTATATAATTGAACAACATTTTAAAAATGGCAGATATAAATTGAGGTTAGATCGAATCGTCTTAATTCAACATTGCATTATATAAAATGAATATGGAGTTGTGACATTAATTTTAAAAATTCACATTCCGTAAAAAATTAACTTATCGAATTGTATACATACATATATATATATATATATATATATATATAATTTTCATTCGGTAAAATATTGTAAGATTTTTTTTATACAAATATCAAAGTCAACTTCAGGTAAACCATATCTACAGTTACATTCTGCTCTACTTCGAAAGATGTCTAAGTAGTTGTACACACAGGTCTCGCAATCTACATTATCAGTTAGATTCATATACCTTGTAGTATTTATTTTGAACGTCTAATAATTCAGTTTACAACTGTTATATCTTTGTGTGGTTCACCGTAGATTATCAAAGGATAAATTCAGCTTACAACCTTAAATCTTTGTGCGGTTCACAGTAGGTTATTAATTCAAGGTCGGGTGACTTCTTCCAAAGCACTCGCTCTCTCTCCAATTTTATCCAGCTCTACTTCGAAAGATGTCTAAGTCCCGAGGGGGAAGTGTTTTTTTTTGTCTCTCTCTGTACACACAAGTCTCGTAATCTACGTTAACGGTTACATTCATATACTGTACCTCTTTAACCAGGCAGGGGACTTGTTAGTCTCGAGTTTGTGTGCAGTTCACGTTGTGTAGCCACTTTCTAACTGGATATGCAAGCGACCTTGCCCTTAACCTTGGCTATAATCTTGAGTGACCTTTAGGGTATAGGATTTGTATTAAAGACTAATACCCAAGGGTACAGTTAGTTTTACCTGCGTTCTCTTTCACCTGATTAAACATTCATAATTGTTTTGGGGTATAAAAAAAAAAATGAGCTTGGTTATTATACACCTTCGAAAAGGTATATAATATTTGTGGATTAAATTGCGCTTTATTAATGCGGTAGATAGATAGTGTTTATTTATTCGAAAATTTAAATTAAAAGTAAATATATAGCTTAATCCATTGCACAGAAAATGACATGTATTGTGTTTTATCTAATGAGAAAAGTTCTAATGAAGAAATTTTTGTTATAGGTTTGTAATATCCTCGAAGTTTCACTTGCTAATAGAGAAGACAAGCAAGGGTATTAAATAACTTAGTCCAAATAGTTTTAAGACATTAGTTAATGTTCATTTACCCAAAGAAATTACAGTATTATTCAGTTGTTATCTCACCTTATATGTATGCAGACCTTCATTAATAATATTACTGTAATGCCTGTTTGAAATTTGATATAATTGTAAGGTAATGTCTGAAGTTCAGTTTACATTGGGTGTGATATACGATTTCAGCAAACAAGGATTTCGCCCATATCAGAAGGATAATAATAAACAAAATATATATATATATATATATTTCGAACATATATTTAACATAAGAAACCACATTACAGTATAAAAAAGGTCTAACACTAAAATAAAATAAGGCTGGGAAGAAAAGCATACTTCCGGGCTAGTTTTTTATTTTATTTGAAATATATTTTTAAAGTAACTATGCCAGGCGCGGCACCGGTGCGGCGGCGCGGCGCGCCGCGGGACATAGCGCCTTTGGCTATCCGAAGCCCAGTACACTGATTAAAAAATTGTATCGGAGGGTTGTGAGGTTTTTATATATTCATATTGTAATCAAAATTAGCTATCCGATACGCCGACTCGGAGGTAGATCAGACTAACATTAAGCGTTTTTATGAAGTTATAACAGTGTTTTGGACAGTTGTTTGAGCATTGCAAAGTGTTATAAAACGTAATTCAAATAAATATGTCACAAAATTTGTATTTAAACCCGAACAATAACCACTATATATTTAAACTTAATTATTCATGTAAATTTAACACCAGAAATATATTAAGACTGATTATTTGTCACTATTATCTCCTAAAGACTCTTCTTGACGTCATTTTCAAGCTTATATTCATTGGCGATAGAAAGTTATATTAAAAGCGTTTATATAAGTTCGGTATAACTTGGGAAATTACTGTGGGGTAAGGAAAATATTGAAATCAAAGTATTGTTAAGATGTTGGAAAATTTATATATAGTGTTTCTGTCATTTAACGTGCCAACCGTTAATACTTATTAAGATCAAGGATTTTGTAAAATAACGCAAGATTTATACTTTATAATTTTTTTATGCCATGTACATTTAATTTGAACACACAAACTTATACAGCAGTATTTGTGATGTACTTTTTCATTAATTTATTAATTTATCTGGCCGAAATTCAAAAAAATTTAAAGTTTGTTTTAGTTTTTTTATTTGTATGAACAATTGTAACATATATACCAGACATAAAGTATAAGTTATTGTGTTTCTTTATTCTAGATAGTGTTTATTTATTCGAAAATTTAAATTAAAAGTAAATATATAGCTTAATCCATTGCACAGAAAATGACTTGTATTGTGTGTTTTATCTAATAACAAAAGTTCAACGCGATTTATTTGGTGTTTTTGTTTTGATTAAGATTGGGTAGTTATAACTGATAATATAGAGTTACATTATAAAACAACTGGAGGCTTTTGTCGTTAGTACAAGTGTTTCAGCCATTGCATATCTAAGTGTTTCAGCCATATCAAATGAACCGACAAAATAAAATACAAGAGTATTACGTCGACGCCGTATTAAATTACTTTTGCGGCGCGGCGAATGTAGTAGAGTGCATCTGCCTTTGCACCTGCTCCTCTGTCGGCTATAAAAGCGAGGGTCTAGCCGCAGTCGTCTCACAGTTTCAGGCTGGCAGCCTAGCTAGCTGTTCGCCTTAACTGTCTGTAATAGCATCTTTAGTATAGAGGTGGTACCCCTGTATACTAAAGATTCTACCTTAGCATGTTAGTTTGTTATGCATGTTAGTTTGTTTGTTAGATTATAGCTTGTAGTTTGCTGCTATAAAATGTAGTTAGTGTTGGTGTTTGTAATTATTTGTGGTGTTGGTCTTTGAAGTGTTTTATTGACTAATTAAATATGTACTTTTCTTTCACGCTTTAAAACTGGCCTTGGGTCAAAACTTAGGTTCGCAGTAGCCTGACGCCGGGTGTTTGGGTCTACGTCCCACCGGGTTTCAGTGATACTGTTGACCTTTGCAAAACCGTCCTCGGTTGGTCTTTGTAAAATTAACTTTAACTAATCAGTATGTTTCTCATCCTTTTCCTAGCCCCTTACAAAAAAGGTATGGCACGAAAACCGACCTTATGTCAATACGGCGCGCAAACCGGTTGACATTGCCCATCTTAGCCCTTAATCACGAGAAACAGATTCAATCAGTTTGCTTATTTTTGGTTAAATTTAAGGGGATTTTGGTCAGGTAATTATTGTACTTCGGTTCGTAAAACTCTGACGCCTACACAGTGATGAACGTCCTTGCGGTTTCAGAGTGCGCGACTGTTGTTAACTGACCATTTTGCTTTTATTTATTTATTTTTGGGGGATAACTTTTCGGGGGAGAGGATAGCGTTCCGTTATCAGGTTTATGCCTATAATTGCGAGCATTAAACTAGGCCTCTTCTCCTAATACAGAGCGGGGAATAGAGCAGTTTGCGGTCCAAGTGAGAACCACTTACTGTTCTATTCCCCGTTTTGGCAATTTGTTCAGATGACCTTGGGGACTTGGAAAATTCCAGAAAATTCTCGTTTCTTAAAATACTGGAAGATGTATTGATTTTTCGGGAGAGATTAAGGTTTAGTTATTACAGAATTCAGATCCGACCAAGGGTATATCAGTAATAGTTAAAATCAACTATTTTGAAGGTCAAATCTAAATTTCTTTTTATTTCTGGTTTAACATACGCCAAGTGGGTACTCAAATTACGCGGATTGATCAGAGGAACAAATTGGTGCAAACATAATTCAGATCCGACCAAGGGTATAGCAGTAATAGCCAAAAATAACTATTTTGAAGGTCAAATCTAAATAATTTCTTTATTTCTAGTTTACCATATGTCAAGTGGGTACTCAAATTACGCAGATTGATCATAGGAACAAGTTGGTGCAAAAATAATTCAGATACGACCAAGGGTATAGCAGTAATAGCCAAAAATAACTATTTTGAAGGTCAAATCTAAATAATTTCTTTATTTCTAGTTTACCATATGTCAAGTGGGTACTCAAATTATGCAGATTGATCAGAGGAACAACATTATTGAAGTTTTTAGTTACGGAGGTAAGGTCTTGACAGTCTAAGAGCTAAACCCCTAACTAACACATGTAAACTAGTTATTG
This sequence comes from Allygus modestus, assembly GCA_963675035.1. Lineage (NCBI taxonomy): Eukaryota > Metazoa > Arthropoda > Insecta > Hemiptera > Cicadellidae > Allygus > Allygus modestus. The sequence goes on from OY776111.1 coordinate 427,817,620, forward strand.
TGCGATGTAAAACTTGGTGGGGAGACTGGTGTAGTGGGGGACTGGTGTAGTGGGGGACCACCATCTGCCGCACACTTGTCACCTGCCGCCTGCCACCTGCCGCCTTCCATCTGCCGTCCGCCATCTGCTTCGTTCTACTACACTTTTACCCCCACCATTTTGTTTGATACCAGAACGCTAGCTAGCGAATAGTCAGTACACCTCCGGCTCTCGACCGGTGAACATCGAGCTCTCCGAGACGCTCTTCACAAAATAACAATATCATTTCACTCACGATCTGATAGATGTTTCTATTTCATTGCCGTCAGGTATTATTTCCACCTGACAGCAATGAAATGCAAACACCTAACAGAACAGATAGATGTCGAAAACACAACATGGACTCTGCGCAGGGATCGAAGTATCTACCGTCTTTCATCAGAAAGCAAAGTGATGGCCGCAACTCGTCCGGATCAACAACATCGATGACAACCAACAACGGGGAACTATTGTAAACATGAATTATTGTAAACATAACTTATTGTAAATAAAATAAAGTAATATTTGTAATTGTACTACCTCGCACTCGTATCATTCGATTGCTTCATTCGATTGTTTCATTCGATATTTATTATCGATTAACTATCGAATCACAATCGTTTTACGAGTGCGAGGTAGATTTTTTTAAAAAAACTTCACCGTGACCTTGAACTTTGAACTTTTACTCATTTCGTCACAAAACCACCTACGTCACTGGCTCAGACTCAGATGACGTCTTTCATGACGCAGCGCTTCCGGTCACGTGACCGGAAGCTGTCAATCAAGTGAGCCAGAAGTCCCCTTTCCCTACTACTATTATGCATTGGAAATTCGCTGAGTATGCAGGTTTGCTGCGACGGGGGTATTTTTATATTTACATTTTAGTGAATTTCCCCTATAGGGAAGAAGCTATTACCGTAGGTCTCATGGTAAGACTTAAGCCCGAGACCATGATAACTTTTTGTTTTGAGGTCCCCAGATGCCAAAAACACTATTCGTTCAAATTTATATATATGTGTCCGTTACCGCGATAACTTGAGTAAAAAACGTCCGATTTCGATGAAATTTCGCTAAAATGTGTAAAGTGACATTCATGACTTTAAGTTCGAAAACCAGAAATATCGGACCACGGGAAGGGGGGTTTATGGGGGTTTTAAATTTTCCAAAAATCAGTTTTTTGCATTTTTCACCCTAAAATTTTTTAAAAACTTAATTTTGGTTTTGACCATGTTATAGAGCTTAAAAAAAAAAATAATATGGCTGCTCATAAAATCTCCCATGAGCAGCCCATGAATCTTATGGGAAAAAGGTTTTTGGCTTTTCCTCAGTTCATTTCTATGTAAACTTCACATTTGCTTTTACCAATCAGTTTAGCTCTACAAAACAATCATTTTGGTGTTTAAATTGTGATTCTACGTCCAACCTTCGCCGTGATATTCAAAGTGCTAAACACAGTATGTTGTCCAATGTTATCCTTATGGAGAATATTTAAAATTTGATATCTCGATTATTTATGAACGTATATTGATGAAACTTGGTAGGTGGCTTCACCTAGTACTGGTATATTGATATTTCCACAAAAAATTGATTTTTTGTTGATTATCCTCTTAGCAGCAAACCTGCATTCACAACCCTAATGTTATTCTTATGGAGAATACGGAAAACTTTATATCTCCCTTAATTATGAACATAAATCATTAAAACTTGGTATATAGCTTCACCTGGTTGAGTTATATTGATAATTGCAAAAAGCCCGCATTTTTATCTTCCTCGTTGCAGCAAACCTCCGTTCTCAGCCCTAATGTTATTCTTATATAGAATAAATAAAATGCTATATATCACTTATTTATTTAAGTATTTTTATGAAACTTGATAAGTGGCTTTATGTGGTAGTAAGAAATATATTCATTCATAGGAAATTCGCTGAGTACGCAGGTTTGCTGTGACGGGGGTATTTATTTTATTTTCTACAAGCTGATAAAGCAGATGGTAAATAGTAAATTCAACTGTTAAGAAATTCGTCTGTTAAATAAAGCTTTCTGACATTGAGTTTATCCCGTTTAAGAAGTTAGTGTTTACGTTTCTTAAGTAAAACAAGATTTTCAATTTTCCTGAATAAGACTCCGCCTTCTGGCACGAAATATACCGCAGACACTGGAATTTTAATGTTAAAAGTAACAGTAAAATTGATGTTTTGGAGTTTTGACTGTTTATACTGTTTCTAAAAAATAAGGGGTTTCCCTCTCATTCCTGTCTCTAATTCATTTTGGGCAACATTACCCTAGGTAATCGTCAGATCAGCCTAAAAGGGTCGGGCATGTTTCAAATAATCCCACAACCACTCAGCACACCCATCCCCTCGGATGAAATATCCGATCCCACCCCTCGGCGGAGATCGTTCCAGTGGATAACTGTAGAGAAAATATTTGGTATTTCTCAAGTCTCAGGTTACCTGTTACATATTCAAAGGTAGAGAAATATCGCAGTTTTGTTGCAAATTAGAGCTATATTTTTTTCAAATATCTACCTAACACATTATTAGTATTGATTTCTGTAATTATTTTGTTTAACACATGGGACATTCCTTTACAATCTAGGGTTTTCATTATGTATATTATAGTGTTTGAAAAATATCTTTACAGGAAAAATACAACATATTACAATAATTAACATTTAACTTATTTTGAAATAAACAATTTGTTATAGAGTAAAAGTATTGTTTAATGTTTTGATTATTTGATAATATGTTAAGTGACTTGCGGCTAAACAAATGTACGGTTGAATGTACGAGTCTAAGAGTAGTAATTCATAAATAATGCCTTCTTAGAGATAACAAAACTGAACCCCCCCCCCCGACATTTTATAATAACCTAAGAGTTATCCCACCAACAGCAGTAGCTCGTGGATGAAGCTATACAACAAGTCAGCATCAATTCACGCCATAGTAATAGATAATAGTAGATTTTTATAGAATATTTTTCAACAAAAATATGGTTATTCGTAGACTTTTTACACACATGTCACTCTTGAAAATTGACTTACTGATATTTCCTCTTATCGGTAAGTAAAATGTTTAATGTACTCGTATTATTTACTTGCTGATAGTTTTCTAAGAGAACGCAGAATTTTAGATTAGGTGCATTAATATGTCCTTCTTATTGAGAAAAACTAAATGTAAAAAAATAGTTTGTGACTCGATCACCGAAAGTGAAGAAAGAAAAAAAATCCAAGAAAGGGAAGAACTTTAGAAAGAAACAAACTAAAAGGAAAGAGTTGACACAAACTGGAAATGACACGAAGAAAACAATTCATTACTCGTATTAGTGAATCGTGTAGTTTTAAACCAATTTTCCTTGGGGAATTTATTAAAATTAATGGAATATTTTTATTTGTTACCTTTCTTAAAATTAACACTTTTACTCTAAAAAATATGTCTTATAACCATTATATGGGTAAAATATTAGTTTATATTCTGTGGTTTACAAGAATGTAAAGCTTTATGATACCTCACAACATTAAATTTACCAACATTAAGTCTACAGACTGTTTTACACGTGATGTATCCTATCCTCCACGACAAGTAGCGTTTGGTTGTTTGCTTGCTAAAGATCTCAAAAAAATTGCAAAATTGTGTTATAATTTAAAATTAATTAATTAAAATTAGTTTTACACAAATTTAATTCCAAGGAAAAGTCGAATGTCGTAAAAAAATACGTAATGTTAGATGTTCTCTCGTATTTTTAGTTGTTCTGATGCTCTGGTTGTTTTTCACAATGAACTTGTCCAACTGATTTTATAAATGTCCCTACCGAATTTGAAGTTAATCGGAAAATAAATGTGACCACTAGAGTACAAACTAACATATATATATATAATTTTGAACGACCCCCCAAACAGTGTCAAGGGTGTTTGGCCGCTAGGCTAGTCTGGCGGTGAGGAGCAGTAGTTCTACAAGTCACCACCGCGCGCCACTAGGAAGACAACTCGGGCAGTGCTGTGAGTGTGTGTGATCTGGCTGGGAGGAGAGAGGAGCGCGTTCTCCCCATTTCTCCCCCTCCCCCCACGCAGCACTGTCTAACTGTCTTTCCGTCTACTCGTTCTTCGTCGGTCCGGGGCGCACGGCCCGCGGCTCGACTGGTTGACTAGCTAGGGTTGGGTTGCTTACTATTTTCCACTGGTGTGCCTTTCAATGTCGCCGACAACTCATCTTAAATATATGTTTATTTTGAGCGGTCACTTTATAGTTTTGATGAGTACATTTCTTGTAGCCTATACAGATTTTATCATTAAAATGTTTGACATAGTTGTGAGCAAATTTAAATACAGTGGAACTCGGATAGTTCGAATCTCAAGGGACCGCGGTAATAAAATTCGAACCATCCAAAAAATTGAATTTTAATTGTAGAGGTTAGAATTATCTAGGCTCAAATAAGCTAGGATAGCTTTACTGTATTAAAAACAAACGAGTTCGCACGCAGCACGCTGACGTGAGGGAAGTGAATCTCCACATAAAAAACTTTTAAAACTCAAAATCAGTGTAAATACAAACAGTTATTCCAATTTGTATTGAAATCTGAAAACATTGATTTTTTGGCTGTTCTGATGCTCCTGGTTTCATTTACCTGCAATGCTGGGAATACAATTTTGCTTATTACAAGGTTAGGAGAGGGTCCAGTCAGGCTTGAAAGTAGGCGTGAGGTGGCTGGGGACGATAAAAGTAAGCCAAAAATTAATAACAGGTTTTTCTAATGTAAAACCCCCATAAGACAACGTACTGTGTTTAGTCGATACACATTTTCCTTAATAACTCTGTAAATAATGGTGCTAGAATGACGAGAGAGGGCTTAAAACATTTGCATGACTAATATACATCTTATTACATACATTAATTTTACATCGGGGGCTTTTCTAACCCTTTTTGGGCCCAAAAGCTCAAAATTTGAAAGATTAATTCCCAAAAAAGGGGTTTAGAGTTTTCCGATTGTTTTGCCTAACGAACTTGTCCAACTGATTATAGAAAGGAACGTCCCTACCAAATTTTAAGTAAATCGGACATAAAATGCGACCGCTAGAGTGCATACACACATATATATATAGCTACAATTCTATAAGGAACTGAAAAATTCAATACATTACACTATATTTCGCATTTCTCTTCTTCAGGTGTATAAAATAAAATAAAAGTATAATAAGTATAAATAAAAACTATAACATCATTTATATATATAAAATTTTGAACGACCCCCCAAAACGTGTTCAGGGGGTCACGTTAGGAACTTCTATGGTGGTCCCGGGCTTAAGTTTCGCAGTGCAGGTCATGCTAATTGTTCACTTTCCATAGGAAATTCACTAATAACATTATTATTATATAAACATTAATTATAAATTAAAATGTTTTTTTAATTTTAAGAATTACAATTTAACAAATATATTTAATCATAATACATTGATCTTATTAATTTCTTAAAATACTGTATTAAATAAATGTACAGGGTGTCCCCGAACTATGCCATAACAAATTTTCCATAAATATACAATTGTGGGTTATTTTAGTCCAATCACGAACATCCTAACCTTTGTTATATGTAAGTTTTCGCTATTGTTGTAATTTATAATCCGTTTGTTGTTAAAGCTAAAGAAGAATTTGTTACTTACTGTTACAAAGTAAAATTCAGGCACGATCAGGGGCGGATACAGGGAGTCACATTGGGTGGGGGGAAATGCCCGGGGTTTTTTGGGGAGGGGGTGTATAGAATACCCCTCAGGGGTGGGGGGTCCGGGAGTAGTGGGCATTTGGGGCTTCTGGGCCAAGTGATTGACAGCTTCCGGTCACGTGACCGGAAGTGCTGAGTCATGAAAGACGTCATCTGAGGCTGAGCCAGTGACGTAGGCGGTTTTGTGACGTAATGAGGGAAAGTTTAAAGTTCAAGGTCACTGGGAGGTAATTTTAAAAAAGTACTACCTCGCACTCGTAAAATCCGATTGTGATTCGATAGTTTTAATTCGATAAAAATATCGAATGAAAACAATCGAATGAAGCAATCGAATGATACGAGTGCGAGGTAGTACTATTTCATTTATTACTTTATTTCTTTTTACTTTTCTTTTTATTTACAATAAGTTATGTTTACAATAATTCATGTTTACAATAGTTCCCCGTTGTTGGTTGTCATCGATGTTGTTGATCCGGACGAGTTGCGGCCATCACTTCGCTTTCTGAAGAAAGACGGTATATACTTCGATTCCTGCGTTGTTTTTTGATGCGTAAAGTTCCAAAGATAAATCGTAACCGGACGCAATGAGAAGTCTTAACTCTTCATTAAAAACCTCGAGGTCTTGGAAAGTCGCCAGATGAATAGAGTCATAATGAATACACCTAATTTTGATGGACATTTCAACAGAGAGCTCGATGTTCACCGGTCGAGAGCCGGAGGTGTACTGACTACTCGCTAGCTAGCGTTTTGGTATCAAACAAAATGGTGGGGGTAAAAGTGTGGTGGGGCGGAGCAGATGGCGGACGGCAGATGGCAGGCGGCAGGTGGCAGCTGGTGCGAGGCAGATGGTTGCTACTACATTCGCCGCCACAGTAATGCAATCCTTCGGCGTAATTCTTGTATTTTATCTTTTCGGTTCATTTGATACGTTTTACATCTACATATGCAATAGCTGAAACACTTGCACTTACGACAAGCTTTCCCGTCAACTTGATCGCCTGGTATTTTAAAACATTGTAACTCGCAACAATATGTCTTCAAATTGTTATCGAAAAATAAATTGTTCATAGGTGGCACCGACATGTTAGCTGCAGCGTGTGTTAGACAAGACTGAGACTAACTTCACTGCTCCCTCTCTTTTATACCTCTTCATAAGTTAACCCTGAATGAAAGTTCAAGGTCATCCATTTGAATTTAAAAAAAAAGCAACACAGCAGTATATAAAATAATATACTGCTGTGTTGCTGTTTTTATTTTTTTTTTATTTATTTATTTTTTTTTTTTATTTTCTTTATTAAACAAACATCTTACAATACAATAAGCTTAAGTCTAACATTGATGACTAGAAATACAAACAGAAAAATACAAACAAAGACATTATGTACAAGGATGCGTGATGTGCAGAGTGACTTCCGTCGAGTTGTTGCCGCTTACACCGTGTGATACCAAATACAACGTCCCCGGTTGAATATCTCGCAAATCTTCATTTTGTAGCAGTTGAACAAATCGTTTTGGAAGAAATACTTGAAACTTCGGCTCATCTCCTGGAGAGAAAGGTCCTTCGCTCAATGAAACTAGAATTGCTTCTCCATGTGTGGTTTCCACTTTCTTGATGTTATGAATAATGTAGTGTTTTTGTTCTTTTAGTTCTGAACACTTTTTAGTTTACAGAAGGTCGGATTTTGAATGAGTGTTGAATTGATCAACCAGTGTTTGTAGAAACTGTTGTGATGCCATCTTCGTCAGTGGTGGTTGTGGTGTCTTCTGTGATGTTGCCTCTTCGGAGTCTCGAATAATACTCGTGCTGGAGCGGTGCTGTCTCCTCGTATTTATAGGCCCCGCTACCCCCACCACATTTCTGTTCTCCGCTACCCCCACCACATTCCTGCGTTTGTTTCAAGTAAGCAGCCAAACGATACGCGTTGTATAATGCACAGTTTGTTTGGCCGTGTTTAAGATCTTTTGCAGCGAGACAAATATTACCGAGATTAATGTTAAAGTCCTTACTAATAGTTATATCGAAAACATCACCGTGCGTGTACTTTTGTATCCAGTTCTTTTTTTCTAATCCTCTTGTGTATATATGTGAATATTGTTTGCAAAAGTTAAACATAATACTGTGCAGATTACTGTAGCTTATAAATCCTTCATACCAATGTATGTGATGAAAGTAGTTTGTTATCCATTTGTTTGTACTTTTTGCTTTGGTGTTAAGTTTGTTAAAAGAAAAAGGAGCATCAAACATGAATGGGTAGGCTACAAATGTAAGCAAGTCTAAAATTACTAATTCCTTGATAATAAACCTATCATCATTATTTCGAAATGCTTGAAATTCTATTACACAAGGCTTTACACTCACTTCTTCATCCCCTCCGCTCATCATGGCACCTAGCGATCAACTAAACTGTGTTCCACACCACGGTAGGTTAAATACCAGGCCGTACAGTTGCAGGCGCGTTGGTGTATATTTAACGTGGGCACCGTCCCCAATAGGCCTACCCCACGTGTGTTCTTCTTTACTAAGTCAAACTTTAGTCTTTTTTAACTTCTTCTTCTTCTTGTGTTTCGTTTTCTTCTTCTTGTTTCTCCGTTTCTTCTTCCTGTGTTGTTTCTTCTGTAGCGATTTCTACAAGTGGTTCAAAATCCTTTAACTTTCTCCACATGCAAACTTCATGAGGTATTCTATTAAAAATAGATGTATCCACAGGTCCGTACACGATGGTGCTATCAGGTTGTTTTTCCAAAGTATCGACCAAATATTCTTTAATAATAGCGCTTGCAAATACCAACTGTCTCATGTACCTTGTAATAGGTTCTGTTGCGTAGTTTAAAACGTAGAATTCTTCACGTGACAGTAGAATCTTATTTTCATGTTGAGTCAAGTCTCTAATTCGCACTTGTAGTTGTCCACGATGTTTAACAATATCGATTTCATTGTCACAATCCAAAAGTCGAATATGTGTTTTCCTTCCACACAAACTGTTAGTTAAATAACATTCTATTAAATGTACATGTTTCAAAAATGACTCCCAAGCATTTTGCGAAAATAAAACCTTTTTTGTTCCATGGTGTAGTATTACTGCAGGGGAATAATCCAATGACTTCATCAATCCAACTGATACACTTTTACTGATGCATGCTGAGATGGGGTAAAAGATTCGCAAAAAAACTTCAGTTAAAATGTGAGGAGGAATATTTTCTTCAACTTTCTTCTTCCTCTTTGGTACTACCTTTGATGGTTCTGCATTACTTTCCTCCTTTCTATCTCTTTTACCAAACTTTAAAAATGCAGTTATTTCCTTGATGATTTTTTCTTCACTAGTATTATCACGTTCCAATAACGGTGCTACCTCTGCATCACCTTGTACAACAGATGGAGAACTCATTTTGTAGAAGATGTTACCCATGCGACGATAGACGATCAACTGAAGACCTGCATTGTTGCTCCGCTATTTATAGGTTAGCGACAGTGGCGGTGCCGGTGGTGGTACAACGTTTTACAATACTGTCTTTACAATACCGGTCAACGGTGTGTATGTAACAATTTTATCGTGCAAAATTAAACAATACGCAGATGTATTTGCAGGTACGTTTTCTTGAAATTCCATTTCTATTTTTATATCAACACTAGACGATTTTACAGATTCATTTTGTTTGGAACAATCAATTACAACAATCGGAGCTTTCGATTCAAACTGTACGGGAGATAGTAGAGGTGTATTTGTTTTGCCGTAATATGAATTTTGGAACCTAGCGTACATATCGTATAAAACACTGTACCTTTTTTTATCAAAAGAAATATTAAAGTTCTCGTAGGGAAAGAATTGTGAATTCAGGAACACTTTACAGTTTGTTAATTTACAATGGTCAAATTCACCAGCATTTTCAGTTATTATACTTTTCTTCTTTGTTTGTAATCCAAATATTACATATCTCGCTTTTTCCAAATGAGTAGAAGTTTTTACAGTCCATGTATGCCGTTGTGTTGTAGGTAAAACGGGGTATTCATGAAACTCCCAGCTTCTGAATGGCATTACAATGTCTCGATCGGATTTTAACTTTCTTAATAATGTAATCCTGTGTTCATCATTTAGTCGCACATGTGGTACTCTCCAAACAATCTTGTCTAATGTTAGTTTCCAGTCTAAATTGGCTTCAGTTGTTCCAGCAGATGCTTTAATAATATCATTATCGTTTGATGACCTTAATAAAACTAGTTCTTGTTTTACATTTATTATTATTCTTCTGTAATCTTCAGCAAATCCTAAAAGTAATCTTAAAGGTACGTAATAATCAAAGTTTCCCGAAGCGTCAGGAGTAATTATACTTTTGTCTGGTGCAACCCATCCTGCAACAGCTAACAGATTCTTCTCATTTGGTGTTAAAGACGCTAATCCTTTTAATGTACTGGAAATTCCAACCTTTTTTGTTGAATCGACTGTAACTCCTGAAATTTCATATCTAATCTCGTCAAACAAAAATGCCATAGGATTATTTATGAACGGAACAGTGGTTCCAACAGTACCGTCAGCTTTTGTTACTTTTCCTTCAATATATAAATAACTTTCGCATGGAAGAGTATAAATGTCTTGTTGTTGTATAGGAATCCTAATTTCATCGTTATTGTTTAATTTGGACGAAGCGTAAGGGTTGTGCGTGTGATATTCCTTTTCCCATAAGGTCTCGTCGAATGTTGGGCCCTGCGCTATATCCAGTATATCCATTGTTAATGACTTTTAATCCAATTTCTTCTAGAAAACGAATGTTGTCACTTGTTAATCCTTCTACAGCTGATGAGCTACTGACCTCTTTGCTGGTTGGCTCTCTCTTTTTAAATGATAACCCCATTATCTAAGCGGATGATTTTATATGTATTCTTACAGTAATAGCTTCTCCTCGAAAGTCAATAAGGTTTCCGTCTTGATCCACTATGTTCAGCACGATGTCTGAAATGAAACTGGTGTTTAACGGTAGGTACACAAGGTTTTGAGGCTTTTCTACTATCTTGAAACCCGGTGCGACTGATGGGTAGAATGTGTGTAATATATGCCGATTTTCTCCATCTCTGTAGGATCCTTGTATAATGTTACATGTAATGTCTATGCTGTTTACTTTGATGATCGTCACAGTTCTATTCCCAGAATGAGTTGTATTAGGTTCTAATACCTTTGTTTCCTTAGAAAACCCCAATAAACTACCAATTGAACGTTCTTGGCCAAAATCAATATAATACTTAGAAGTAATTTCGGCTTTCATTGTATTGTTATTGCCTTTTATCGTTATATTTTCTTTTCCCATATGTTTTTGTATAACTTCATTTATATTATCAATTTCATAAGCTCCTGTTGGTAAACTGAATTCTTCCAAAGCTGAATATTTTCCTTTATTATCTTTTGTCTTGTAATAATGTATTTTGTTATTAATTCCTTCACTAACATTTGGAATAGAGTTATATGTTGTTAAATCCAATAATGCGGCTTCCCATAGTCTTCCTTTTTGCAAACGTAGCGCTGGAAACAGAATACTGCGCAAAGTACATGAGTTACCGGTTAATGACACTGTATACGAAGACATCTTAAAGTTGACTAACACTTTTAGCTAAAAAGTCTAAACATAAATGACCGCAAATGGATGTATCATCAGGTTGTTTTCTTGTATAATTGTAAAAAACATTTTCTGCCGCACGAAAGTATTGTTGAAGTTCTTTCGGTGGTGGAAGGTTTCCAAAACTGTCGAAATAATAAATCGTTTCACCAAGTTTCTTGTAACACACCCAATGAGTGCCTAATCCTTCACTATTATCCAAATTTACTATACCAGTCTCATTTTTCCACATTTTAACCGGTAATTCATCTTTCATAAATACTCCTCTAAAAAATGGGATTTTCAAACAAGAAGCATATGTAATCAGTTCTTCATTGGTTAATTCTTTGTTTTTAATTATTAATTGCTCTTTCTTATTTAATACACACGATACGGTCTTAGGTATAGTCCTCCTCCCTTTTTTATCATTGACCATATTGTTGGTTTCTTTTTACCTTTACCACTAGTAGATCGACGTTTTCTTCTGATATTACCTCCTTGTTTCTTAGCGGGTCTTTTCCCACGCCTTCTTCTCTTTCCTCCTCCAAACGTAGTTTTTGCTTTCATTGCTGCTGTTACTGCTAAAGACGCTGCTTTTTCACCAATACTCGCGTCACTAGATTTTACTCTTTGCCAAGCTTTCTCAGAAAGTGCTCTATCTGCTATTGATCTATTTTTTGTATCACCAAATTTGGAATACGCTATATCGTGCTGTTTACAAGCCTGATCAAGCTTATTTATTCCAGGATCTCCTCTAGCAAGCCGTTTCTCTAATTTGGTTCCAGGACCACAATATTGATATCCTCCAGGTAAATGTAATTCCACAGGTAATAAATCAATCGCCTTGTTAACTATAGCTCCAACCGGTTTACTTAATAGATAAAATGCTGTTGATGCTATTCCCCTTCCTCTCTGTAATCTCTCTCGATTATGACTGATGCGTTTAGCCCTCAGCATGACTATTTATAGCCAAACTTACAATCAGTAGGTGCACTCTATAAATGTTTTACAATGAATGTAATATTAGTCTTGGCTTCTTGTATTATATATACTGTTTAAAATCCATTTATTATATAGAAATGGATTAATTAATTAAATGTAGACATAATAAATAAAAGTAGTAAAAATAGAAATAAGGTGTAATTGAAGATGTTTCAAATGTTTCTCCGCTGGTGATGGTATCGTTGTTTTCGGTAAAATGAATAAAATCTAAATAGTTGTCATGTTCCCTTAGAAACTTGCCACTTAATCGTTGATAATTAAATAACACATTCCAGTCTAGTTTATCTTTAAAATTGTCAATGTAATTTTCAGAGAGATTTTGATATTTACTTATTACTTCCCAACAGTTATTAAAATTTGATGTCATCTCTACAAGGAAGTCTTCTGAAAACTGTTGTCTTTGTAAAATATGAATCCAGTTAACTCTGTGAAAATAAATTCTTAACATAGTCATTGTGAAGAGGTAGTGTATGGAAAGTTGTTCCCAATCCATATATCTATCAAACCGTTGAACAAAACCATCTGTCAGCACTCCTTGGGGAAATCTCGGCTCTTGAGATATTAAACTCCACGCAGTAATATTGGATTCCATCATCCTCTCTGTATCATCTCTCGAATATGACTGATGCTTTATCCCTTATCATGGGTATTTAAATTCTTTTTTATCTTATGTAATCTTCATCGTTTTCTGTTGGTTCATTAATCACATTCACTTGATCCCCCTTTCCTAATGTCTTGGCTTTAGAAGGCTCAGACGGTTTATCTAATTGATTAGGTTTTTCTGGATTGAGTATCTTTTTCCAGTCTAAATAGTTGTGGCTGTCAACATCTGAAGCTACAGCTCTTCCTGAAGCCCGATGGATATAATTAAATAAAGCTGCACCAAACCTTTCCATATGTTTTTCATATTCTGTAGTCCATTTCTTGTGTACTATATCAAATATTTTCTTATTTACAGCGTCTCCATCCTGCTCACAATCACCTACATTTGACAATTTTAATTTTTTTACATCATAGCTTGTATCAGTTTCATTCTTTTTGTAAATCGTTAACAATTTTAAAGTCGCTAAATTTACTGCTTCACCATCATAAATGGGATGTTTTATATTGCTTAACCTTTTACCGGAAAACCCCCAATGGTCTTCGTGTACAATTGGGGTTCTTTTATCCATGTATTGTACCGTAACCGCATCAGAAGACAAAAGCGGATCACCAACATTTTGAATTACTTTTCCTTCAAAATTATAATTACCATCAGGTGTTAACGGAAACCCAGCTCTTTTTTCACTATATCCAGATTTTACTCCAAACTCGGAATACCGTCCAAACTTGTCCACACTCATGATGTAACTGAATCGCTATCGTTTAGGTTCTTACTATATATATATATATATATATATATATATATATATATATATATATATATATATATATATATATATAGTCTACTGAACAATTATTTCTCGTTTTCGCAGTTCATCAACCAAAGCTACCCATTCGTTTTCTAAACCAGTGTGCCCGGCTTCCATAGCTTCATGTAACAACCTCATTCGATCAACTAACTTATTTATATCGTTGTAATATATTATATTGGTTTTATACAAATTTTTTAATAATCCCCTTCCAGATGTAGTAGGATCAGTTGTTTTTCTTTTTTTATGCAAAACATTTAATTCAGCAGAAGATAAAGCTCTTCTTTTAATTGGAGCTTTATTTGATTTCGAGGGGAAAAGACTAGATATAATGTTTGTGTATTTTATTGACCTGTTTCTATGAATAGGTAGGTCTTTGGAATATTTTTTTCTATGTGCATTTGTATACTCTAGTATATTTTTAAACAATTGTAAATCCTTTTTAGTATATTTACCAGGATTATTTTTAAAGATGAGTTCAAACAAACCTGTTGTACCTTTATATTTCTTATCACCAATAACTATATCATCATTTTCGTTTATATCTAACTTTCTATCTCCAATCATTAATCCTTTATCCTCTATTCTAGCTCCATATGTATGATACTTTCGATTAGCATGTGTGCCATGTAACATTTTTAATGTATATTTTCTTCCAAGTGTTCCTTTAAACATAATATCTGTGCCTAATTTGCTTAAGTTGGATGGGTTGATATCCTCTTCTTCTGCTCTTGTATCTTCCGCACTTGTATCTTCTGTACTTGTATCTCCTGCAATGTTCTTTTCCCTTAAATCTCCTATATCTCCGCTTTCTTCATACTCGTCGCTTTCTTCAGATGTTTGTAACTGGTCAAAACTTTCATCATTCTGAAATTCTTCTTCATATTTGGAAATTGGTAGCATTTTGTCTCCTTCGAAGCGAATTGAAGGTTTTTCCATATTTTGTGCTAATCGCTTTAAAGGTTCAGTAACAGGTTTAAATGTTGTTTCTAAAAATTGCTCTCTTTCATTTATACCTGATTTTAAAGCTCGGTTTTTTTGTCTAATAGAATCACTAAGTGATTTTATTTCTTTTAGTAGCTTTTCCTGGTTAACCATCTTCACACCTTGACGACTTGTACAGTAATACCGCTAATCAGTGTAGTAAAACAAATTTATCAAAACCTATTCTATAACGGCCGTCTTTTATAGCTTGATCTTTCATAATAACCAGAAATCCATACTTTTCCGCCCATGCTTTTCCGCAAAGCTCTTTAAACTTTTCAAATGCCATATCAGCATTTACATGATCGTTATATATATGTTTTAGGTTAGTATCATCTTGTTTAAGTACAATTAAAACATTTGCATTATCTCTGATAAGTTGTTTTGGGATTTTGCTATAAGTTTGTCCTATATATATGCTATCGATGTTATTATGTCTTCCCATGGCAAAGTAGTTTCTAATAGTATCCTGATTTTCACAAGATACATCGTCAAATATAAATACAGAATACGGTTTCGCTTCGTTTGGTTGCATAATGCTATCACTAGCGTTAAATTTGTAAAAATTAACATCGGACACATCAGATAGGATTTTATCCAGCAATTGATACTTTGGTTGTTGTAGGGACTTTGAAAAAATATATAGGTTATTAAACCTTAATCCCTGCGGATTAATGATCAAATTAAAGACAACATTGGTCTTTCCACAGTTTGAGGGGCCACTTACTATACATCGAACAGTGTTTGGAAATAAACTACCGTGTTTACCATTGTTGATATTAACGTTATCCACAGTTAAATCATCTATGTTATTAATATTGAATCGATCTTTATGGTGAATAATCTCCATCCTGCTCAAAGGTTAACGATAAAATGAGTTGCTTGCATTACACCAAGTCCTTTATAGGTATCCATGAATCCTCAGTTTTGTTAAACCCTAACCACCGCACTTTAACTGCGTCCTTTTTTCTTTGTAACACTTTTTCAACAAGATATACATCACCTACTGTTGACTTTAACATTTCATGTCCATAAAATGCACCTTGCAACAAATCTCCTTTGTTATCTTTTAAGATATACGTTTCAGGTACAGTCGGTTGCACTTTATACACTGTAAAAACTTCATTCGTCCAATTGGGAAGGTATTTCTTGGTAAACACTCCCTTATATTTACTAATCCGTACTTTATCACTTACATTAAATTTTCTTGGCTGCATTTTTTCTACTTTAGGCTTTGTATTTTTCTTTATGCGTTTTAATACATCTTTTGCATTTCTTCTATTTACTTTGTTAGGTTTCATACCAATAGTTCTATGAAACCTGTTGTTATAATCATTTATTAATTGTGGTAAAACATCATACCATACGTAAGAACCTCTTTTTGAAAATTGTTTATAGAGTGCTCCTTTTAAGGTTCTATTGAATCTTTCTACAATAGCTGCTTTTTTCTCTGAATTTGTAGAATAATGATTTATTTTATATTTATTCATTAACTGTGCAAAGTTTGTATTAAAGTATTCTGTTCCATCATCAGTTTGTAAATGTTTAATTTTGTTTTTATCTCTTTTTATAGCTATTTCCATGGCTTCTGTTACGCTTTTACCAGTCTTGTCCTTTAGAGGCAAAGCGTCTGCAACTTTTGTAAAACAATTAATAATTGTGAGTATATATTTAAATCCTTTGTTTATTCTGCTATGCGGTCGCATTTCAATTAAATCCGCTTGATATAGATCATTTATCCCTTTTATAACAGTATTTCTTCTTGGAAACTTTATTCTTGCAGGTTTGTGTAGTTCATTAATAATCTTCTCCTTCAGGTCTGACATGATGGTTTCACGAAGACAGCTGATATGGTATTAAATATTCTTTTGTATAAATCTGCTTATATAGGTCAAGGTCATTCTAAACTAATGTATAAAAGGGGAACACAGCAAAATACTGCTGTGTTCCCCCTTTTATACGGAAAGGAAAAGGAAAAGGGATGTAGGACGATGAAAGGGTTACTCGTCAATAGGGTTGAGGGAGTAGTGGCCGAATGGTAGAGTGTGGATGTTGTCTGCAAGGATGTGGCGTTTGTCATCATTTGAAGAGAGAGCTTTTTTTACTTCCGTCACGCTGTACAGCTGATGGTTGAAACTTCTGATTGTGTTGAATTTTGCTGTTATATCTTGATCTTCAAATAAACATTTCTTATAGTGATTAAAATGCACATTCTTCTTTAAATACAAACTTTTTACTCCTTTAGCTTTCTTAATGACTTGGTTTTCATTTAATTGTAAAGAATATAATTTTGACATTAGTGCAACAATTTCTTGAAGTATAACACCATTGGCTTCATCTTTAAATTTGCCAAGCACTTTTTTGTTTCTGTCATTGTCGTAGTTTGGATGATCTTTTGGATAGTCGGAAAAGTCAAAGTCGTTTTTGTAATCAAATGTCCGAAGGTCTTCATACATATCGTTAGTAATTATCCAATATATAAAAGCGACTGTATCCATGTAGGAGATGCCGATGTTTTCTCGTCCATAAAAGGTGACCATCTTTTTGTAATGAAAATCGTACATATGAGTCTTGGAGATATCCAGGATTGACATTCCTATATACAAAGGACGATCCATCTTCACACTTGTTTTCTTCATAGATACAGCTACAATATTTTCATTAATAATTATAGATGTATTAAAGTTCGGCTGTTGTACGAGTTTCTGTAGTTTGTTCGGATCTGTAACAAGTTTAACGTTTTTATGTCTTCTTTTGTTTTCTAATGTTTTACCGAATATCGCATTGTTCATTAATTTAAAAAAGTCTTTTTGAAAGGCTGATGTAGCAGCTGCTCTTCTGGTAGTATTCGAGTCTATGTACGGTTTCAACCAGCACGATTGGGAAAATTCCACAGCTCTATTAATTTTAGTAAGACGTAAACCTAATTCGATAGCTTGTTGAACAACCCAATAATGAGCTACGTATCGTTGTTTATTGTTAAGGGTCATCATTAATTTGGGGTGTTTTCCAGTTGGTGAAATTTCTGTTCTTGCAAGGAGTGGAAGGTCATAATGAAGATCGTGTAAATGTTCTGGATATTCAAAGTCGCAATCCAAAATATATCCGGTATCTCCATGTTTTGGAATTTGTGAAATATCGCCAATACAGTCGGGATCAACCCATTTAAAGTTGTCAAATGGAAGTGGGTTCGACATGGCCCATCCATACAGATTATTCGCGTCGAAATATCCCAAGTACGTTGAAGGTTTCTCTTGATCATGGTCAGGTAGATATTTGTTGTTGGCTTTAACATGTCTAGTCACGCTTTGAGTTAATCCACCTCTAACACCCGACTCAACCATTAAAACCATATCTATATCTGTTAACAGCTGGAGTTTACATTTTGTTTCTTTTAGCATTGCTTGCCAAGCTAGTCCTGGAGATGTATACGAATGTAGAGGGTCCAAACCGTATGCTGCAAAACAGGTTATTCGGAATTCTTCCATAACAT
This sequence comes from Allygus modestus, assembly GCA_963675035.1. Taxonomy (NCBI): domain Eukaryota; kingdom Metazoa; phylum Arthropoda; class Insecta; order Hemiptera; family Cicadellidae; genus Allygus; species Allygus modestus. Next base: position 427,835,826 of record OY776111.1, read on the forward strand.
CGCAGAGAAGAGTCACGTCAAGTTTTACATAAAAGTCTGAGTATTCTCCCAAAGTCTTCATATCCAACTCGTTCCATACTCGACATGCATGTTGATAGTCTTCAAGTGAAATTTCCGATTCATTGAGTTTGTTGTTAAATTGTTCTGGTGGAGGAAGTGATGTTTCATTAAATCTATGCAGTCCATCGATGTAATCGTAGGGGAAGACTCCTTTTCTAAGAACCAGATCCATTTTACTACTGGCTACAATTTTGCTTGTTTCTATCAGATCTTCTCTTTTTAAATTCTCAGTTAATTTCATTAGGCTAGAAGGCATAAATCTAAACGAATCAATAAACCTAAGTTTTATTTTGCCAACCTTTTTAGAGAAGCTTATAAATTTTTCCATTGTTGTTGCCAAAACATCTATTGCTCCATCATCTCTTCCTAACTCCGGGATTATGAAATGAGAGTCATATCCACTAAGGTTATGTAGAACAACAGGTATAAAAGATGGAACTTTGTAATTTAAGTTGCAAGCATTACAGGCTGCACCTCTGTAGGCTCCGGTAAGATGGTCGTGGTCACGCACTTTAACGTTTTCTGGTGTAAATAGGTTATTACACAGATAACATGTTGTTGCCAAATTGTGATGTTGAAGTTGGTGTTCATCCATAGGCTGCATCGGTATTTTAATTTTGTAGATTTCTTCCACCTTGGAGGCAATGTAATACAACTCATCTACAAAGTGTTTCGCTGCTTGTTCACCACGATAAATCTTCGGAGCAGATGATAGTCCAAATTCTTGAAGATGTTCTTCAGACAACGTGGATTTTGTTAGTATACAATAACTGTTTGGTGCATGTTTTTGATATTTGCTTCTTTTTGTGATATCCTCTTCTTGTTGTTCAATTGGAAGTAAGGATGCTTCGAAATCCGCGTACACAACAAATGGAACAGGGTATTGGTGATTTACTTTATCAAATTTTATCTGCGCTCTGCTGGGATGTGGCAATTTAATTCTTACCTCATAGTTTCCACTACATAACCTTTGATGTTCTACTAACCATTCTGTACCTCCTCTTCTTAATGGTTTGCTCACGTGGCAAAAGCATCTCTTACATGTTGTGATTTTACTTTTATGTTTTGTTAACTGTTTACATACGAGCCCTTCAAAATCTTTTATATACACGTAATGTGATATCTCTCCTTTATTGATTAATAACAGGTCAGTATGATTGTTGCGCTCATTCGATGTTATGCGCAAGGGATACACATTATTTGACGAATCCAAACCAAATATGTTGACTGAAGCCGACGGATTTTGCTTTTCAAATTTTGATATATCAGTAATTGCAACAGGGTAAGTCATTTCCTGGAAATTATACTTGTGTTGAACTTCTTCATATGCTTGACTTGGTCTTTCCGGATGGTTTTTTACATATTTGGCCAACATAACATATTTAAAACATTCATTATTTTCATTTTGCACGTTAATACAGGATTTGGTATTCATAATTTTTTGAGGTAGAGGGATATAGCTACTTCCTCTCATTCCATAACCGTGTTTATGAACTCTAACATCCAGACTTGTTATACTTAATAAAGTCCATCCAGATCCTCTTCCTTCATGCTCTTGTAGTTTCGTCAAAAGTTCTTCAAGACATTCTGTTACGATCTTTTCAATATCTGACGCAGCCATGATGGTTCGGTTTTTTGTCATGAAACCTCTTGGTGATGTTTCGTTTTGAATGTTAGTGAATATGGCATCTAGCAACAGTCCAAATTTGATAAAATTTAATCTTTTTTGTTCATTCTTTAGTGTTTTGGTTACTAATTCTTTGGCGTTATGTAAAAAGTTTTCAAGTTGTAATTTTACGTTGTCAATTTTAAAATGTGTTACTACCTTACCAGGTAGTGCTTGAGCGTGTAGTTCCACATCTACTGCTGTTGATGTTGAGGGTCGGTGAAGAGTAGACATAGCAGCTGTTGATGTTGAAGGACGGTGAAGTGTAGACATAGCAGGCGTTGAAGTCGATGTTGATGGTGTTGATGTTGAAGGATGGTGAAGTGTAGACATAGCAAGCGTAGAAGTCGATGGTGTTGATGTTGAAGGATGATGAAGTGTAGACATAGCAGGCGTAGAAGACGATGCAGCTATTGATGTTGAAGGACGGTGAAGTGTAGACAGAGCAAACGTAGAATTCGATGCAGCTGTTGTTGATGGTGTTGATTGTGCATATTGAATAACACTTGGTCTGGAATGTTGGTGTTGGGCTAACATTTGATCTATTTCCTTCAATTCTTCTTCTTCATATTCTTCATCATGGTTGTTGTTATGTTTTAGTTCCTTATGAATTATTAAAAGAAAATCATCCTTAAATGAAGTCTTACAAATATTGCAGCGATGCATAATGTAGGTGTGATCTCTACACAAGGGTCAACGCAATAATAAAAAACACTGCAAATGCCCCTCTATTTATACCCTAGCAAAAGTGGTGGGGGTACGTATTACGTTAAGTTTACTATTTTTTACATTTTATATTTACTATTGTAGCTGGAGGCTACAAAGTTCTGTATTTAGGTCAAGGTCATTGAACATATTTGTCAAAACGGGGAATAGAGCAGTAAATGATTTCATTTTAAACCATAAACTGATCTATTCCCCGCTTTGTATTTAACAAGGACAATTTTCTCCAACAGGAAAATTTAATATATTTTACTACTGGCTACAATTTTGCTTGTTTCTATCAGATCTTCTCTTTTTAAATTCTCAGTTAATTTCATTAGGCTAGAAGGCATAAATCTAAACGAATCAATAAACCTAAGTTTTATTTTGTCAACCTTTTTAGAGAAGCTTATAAATTTTTCCATTGTTGTTGCCAAAACATCTATCGCCCCATCATCTCTTCCTAACTCCGGGATTATGAAATGAGAGTCATATCCGCTAAGGTTATGTAGAACAACGGGTATAAAAGATGGTACTTTGTAATTTAAGTTGCAAGCGTTACAGGCTGCACCTCTGTAGGCTCCTGTAAGATGGTCGTGATCGCGCACTTTAACGTTATCTGGTGTAAATAGGTTATTACACAGATAACATGTTGTTGCCAAATTGTGATGTTGAAGTTGGTGTTCTTCCATAGGTTGCATCGGTATTTTAATTTTGTAGAGTTCTTCCACCTTAGAGGCAATGTAATACAAATCATCTACAAAGTGTTTCACTGCTTGTTCACCGCGATAAATCTTCGAAGCAGATGTTAGTCCAAATGCTTGAAGATGTTCTTCAGACATCTTCCAATATCTTACCAAACAAAGATTTTTTCTAAGTCCCGAAGTGGGTCAAGGTCATCTGAACATGTTGCCAAAACGGGGAATAGAGCAGTAAGTGATTCCCACTTGGACCACAAACTGCTCTATTCCCCGCTCTGTATTAGGGAAGTGAATTTTGAAGAAAGGTCACAGTTATAGGCAATAAACCTGATAACAGAACCTTTTGTTAATTTATCCAAACAAAAGGAAGTTACAAATGGTTTGCAGGGAGTATTTGCAAAAGTTTCTCGAGGGTAAGATGGGTAATGTCAACCGGTTTGCGCGCCGTATTGACATAAGGTCGGTTTGCGCGCCATACCTTTTTGTAAGGGGTTAGGAAAAGGATGAGAAACATACTGATCAGTTAAAATTAATTTTACAAAGACCAACCAAGGTCGGTTTTACAAAGGTCAACAGCATCCTGAAACCCAGTCGGACGTTGGTCAGTAACGGGCGCCAGGCAACTGTGAACCAAAGTTTTGACCAAGGTTAGTTATAGCGTGTAAGAAAAGGACATACCAACCAAGGTCGGTTTTACAAAGGTCAACAACATCCTGAAACCCAGTCGGACGTTGGTCAGTAACGGGCGCCAGGCAACTGCGAACCAAAGTTTTGACCAAGATCAGTTTTAAAGCGTGAAAGAAAAGTACATATTTAATTAGTAAATAAAACACTTCAAAGACCAACACCACAAATAATTACAAACACCAACACTAACTACATTTTCTAGCAGCAAACTACAAGCTATAATCTAAAAAACAAACTAACATGCATAACATACAAACATGCTAAGGTAGAATCTTTAGTATACAGGGGTACCACCTATATACTAAAGATGCTATTACAGACAGCTAAGGCGAACAGCTAGCTAGGCTGTCAGCCTGAGACTGTGAGACCTCTGCGGTCAGCCCCCGCTTTTATAGCCGACGATCCGTGGTGGGAGGTAAATTGAAGAAAGGAAGGGGGGGAAAGGGGGGGGGTAGTGATAGGGAAGGGGTATTATTGTAAGAGTAAATGTTTTTACCAAACAATAATTTTCTCTAAGTCCCGAAGTGGGTCAAGGTCATCTGAACATGTTGCCAAAACGGGGAATAGAGCAGTAAGTGATTCTCACTTGGACCACAAACTGCTCTATTCCCCGCTCTGTATTAGGAGAAGAGGACTAGTTTAAAGCTCGCAATTATAGGCAATAAACCTGATAACGGAACACTAACCTCTCCCCCGAAAAATTATTCACCCAACAAACAAACGATATGGTCAGTTTACAACAGTCGCGCACTCTGAAACCGCAAGGACGTTCATCACTGTGTAGGCGTCAGAGTACTACGAACCGAAGTACAATAATACCTGACCAAGGTCCCCTTAAGTTTATTTCCCCGAAGATGTATCCCCCCAAGATAAGCAAAATGGTCAGTTAACAACAGTCGTGCACTCTGAAACCGCAAGGACGTTCATCACTGTGTAGGCGCCAGAGTACTACGAACCGAAGTACAATAATCACCTGACCAAGATCCCCTTAGATTTAACCAAGATAAGCAAACTAACTGAATCTGTTTCTCGTAAGTGAGGGCTAAGATAGGTAAAAAAGTCATCCGGTTTTCATGCCGTAATGACTCAAGGTCGGTTTTCGTGCCGTACCTTTTTGTAAGGGGTTAGGAAAGGTGTTTATTTGAGAAACATAATCCCCCCTGAGATATTTAAAGACATAAGGTCGGTTTTCGTGCCATACCTTTTTGAATGGGAGCGTGAAGCGTGAAAGAAAAGTACATATTTCATTAGTAAATAAAACACTTCAAAGACCAACACCACAAATAATTACAAACACCAACACTAACTACATTTTCTAGCAGCAAACTACAAGCTATAATCTAAAAAACAAACTAACATGCATAACATACAAACATGCTAAGGTAGAATCTTTAGTATACAGGGGTACCACCTATATACTAAAGATGCTATTACAGACAGCTAAGGCGAACAGCTAGCTAGGCTGTCAGCCTGAGACTGTGAGACCTCTGCGGTCAGCCCCCGCTTTTATAGCCGACGATCCGTGGTGGGAGGTAAATTGAAGAAGGGGGGGGGGGGTAGTGATAGGGAAGGGGTATTATTGTAAGAGTAAATGTTTTTACCAAACAATAATTTTCTCTAAGTCCCGAAGTGGGTCAAGGTCATCTGAACATGTTGCCAAAACGGGGAATAGAGCAGTAAGTGATTCTCACTTGGACCACAAACTGCTCTATTCCCCGCTCTGTATTAGGAGAAGAGGACTAGTTTAAAGCTCGCAATTATAGGCAATAAACCTGATAACGGAACACTAACCTCTCCCCCGAAAAATTATTCACCCAACAAACAAACGATATGGTCAGTTTACAACAGTCGCGCATTCTGAAACCGCAAGGACGTTCATCACTGTGTAGGCGTCAGAGTACTACGAACCGAAGTACAATAATACCTGACCAAGGTCCCCTTAAGTTTATTTCCCCGAAGATGTATCCCCCCAAGATAAGCAAAATGGTCAGTTAACAACAGTCGCGCACTCTGAAACCGCAAGGACGTTCATCACTGTGTAGGCGTCAGAGTTTTACGAACCGAAGTACAATAATTACCTGACCAAGGTCCCCTTAAATTTAACCAAAAATAAGCAAACTGACTGAATCTGTTTCTCGTGAGTAAGGGTTAAGATAGGTAAAGTCATCCGGTTTGCGCGCCGTAATGACTTAAGGTCGGTTTTCGTGCCATACCTTTTTGTAAGGGGTTAGGAAAGGTGTTTATTTGAGAAACATAATCCCCCCTGAGATATTTAAAGACATAAGGTCGGTTTTCGTGCCATACCTTTTTGAATGGGAGCGTGAAAGAAAAGTACATATTTCATTAGTAAATAAAAAACACTTCAAAAACACTTTAAAACCAACACCAAACTAACTACAGTTAAACTAACTACATTTACTAGCAGCAAACTACAAGCGTTATCTAACATGCTTAAACAAACTAACTAAACATGCAAGGGCGCGGATCTCTTAATTGCGCGTCGGGCCCAACGCACACTTAACAGACCTACGCTGCAGCAGGCACTGCAACCCAGTGGGACGTTCATCGCAACGGGCGGCAGGCTACTGCGAAGAGACGCTCGAAATCTCGGGTTATATAGACGGAGAATGGGAAATCGGGATATTAAGGGGAAAGCGGGATAAGGGATAATCCTGCTTCGTTGCGGGATTTTATCCCGCACTTCCAAGAACATTTTTCCCTCGACCTTGACCTTGACCTTGAACATGACCCAAAAAGGGGGGGGGGTTCCGTCGGGGGGGGGGGTTCCGTCGGGGGGGGGGTCCGTCGGGGGGGGGGGGTCCGTCAGGGGGGGGGGCCGGTTCTAAACCAGTCCTCAGCTTTCTACCCATATATGGATAGGGCAAGGTTTCACTTTACGACCTGCTTCACTCTGCCAGCCGCCTCATTCCGGCTTTGGATTGCAACCAGTACACACGTGCTCTATCCAACTCTATCTTATCCATTTTCTCTTCCATCCTATTTACACCATGTCTTCTCCTCTGACTCCTGAAAAACTCCAGCGCTTAAAGGAATCTTTGAAGAGGTCGACGGAAAGAAGGAGCGGGTTTAAGAGACCTTCAACTTTGAAGTCTCTCAAACGGAATCTCCATGGTCATCCGCTGTATTTTGAACAACGACCCTCGACTCAGCCTCGACCTTCTACATCGGCTCAGCCTCGGCCTTCTACATCGGCGGCTCAACCTTCGTCTCCAACACCGACTGTCGATGAGGTGATGCAACGGACGCCGTTTGAAGTCTCCAAGGTCGAGTTTCGAAATCTGAAGCGGATGACGGAGTATAAATATGTGGCAACCAACGGGGACCACGTGTTCCTGTTTCAACACACCATCCACTACATCGAGGTGCGTCTGCCGCAGTCTCTCCCACCACCACCTCCTCTGATACCTGATACACAGGAGTTATTCTTAACCAGAAAAGATGGGAGGGTAAAGTGGGTTTTGAAGAATAAAGTTTGAACTGATCCTTATCCCGACCAACCTTCAGCACGCAAACGGTCCTTTTCAGGACCACCCTAAGCATTTCAAGTTAGGGACTTGGCCTGTACATAGGCAGGAGAGTTTGTTTGTGCAGCCCACTTTGTGAAATTTTCTAAGTCCCAAAGTCCTTGAACTTGACCTTGACCTTGAACATGACCCATGTTGGGGGGGGGTACAAAGTTTTTCCAAAGTATGTCATGTGGGTATTCAAATTACGCGAATTGATCAGACGAACAAGGAGGTGCAAACAGAATTTTGATCCGGCCAAGGGTATAGTAGCAGAAGCGAAAAAACTACAAAGTTTGTCCAAAGTATGTCATGTGGGTACTCAAATTACGCGAATTGATCAGACGAACAAGATGGTGCAAACAGAATTCAGATCAGACCAACGGTATAGCAGAAATAGCGAAAAAACCAATGTTTTCAAGGTTACATACTAATAGCTTCTTTATTATTGGGTTAAAGTATAGCGAGTGGGTACTCAAATTACGCGGGTTAATCAGACGAACAAGATGGTGCAAACAGAATTCAGATCCGACCAACGGTATAGCAGAAATAGCGAAATAGCGAAAAAACCAATGTTTTCAAGGTTACATACTAATAACTTCTTTATTATTGGGTTAAAGTATAGCGAGTGGGTACTCAAATTACGCGGGTTAATCAGACGAACAAGATGGTGCGAATATAATTCAGATCCGACTGAGATTAGGGAAGAAACAGCGCGAAAACAACACTTTCAAGGCCTGACATTAATAAATACTTTGTTTATGGATTAAACTACGACAAGTTATTTATAGTTTAAAGTATACCGAGGTAACGTTGTTGTGCGGGTAGGTCGGGTGGGTATCATACACGCTAGAGCTATATCAATATACTTTTAGCTCTTGCAGGATTAACATCTACCTATAGAGTTTGTGTTATTCTAAAGATGTCACAGTTTTACAGAAATATGACGAAGGTGTCCTTCAACAGTCCGCCTGCCACCACCTTCTACTTCTCCGACTGTGAAGATAGAAGGTCTACGCTGTTAGTGGATTGTGAGCGATTTCGCCGTAGAATACTCCAGGCTGAAACATTCTTAGCAAGTTGTCTGCTACGCAAGATGCATCATATGAGTACATGCAATAAATTAGATCACAGTGACTGTTATGATTGCGTAAAAACAGTGTCGAGCAAGAATTGTTAATGTTTTCAGTTACGGAGCTCCGATCCTCACAGAGTCAGAGCTAGACCCTAACTAATGCATGTCCCGTAGTTATTGTGCGATGTGAAAACTTGGTGGGGGAAACTAGTGGGGTGGGGGGTAAAGGCGAGTGTCTATCCTACATGCTTGTATCACTTCAGTATACCTGCGGCTCTTGCATAGTTCACATGGATTCGCAAATACAAGGCACTACTGTTTCTTCCACATGTTCTTCTTTTAATATTGAGCAAGCTGACAATACAAATGATGAAATACAAGTACATGAAGTTTCTAGCACAATATCTACTGATGCAGAAGCAATAATGGCATCCCTAATAGGGTTTGACTAATGATGGTGGATGTAGTAGCAACCATCTGCCGCGCACTTGCCACCTGCCGCCTACCATCTGTCGCCTGCCATCTGCCGTCCGCCATCTGCTCCGCCCCACCACACTTTTACCCCCACCATTTTGTTTGATACCAAAACGCTAGCTAGCGAGTAGTCAGTACACCTCCGGCTCTCGACCGGTGAACATCGAGCTCTCTGTTGAAATGTCCATCAAAATTAGGTGTATTCATTATGACTCTATTCATCTGGCGACTTTCCAAGACCTCGAGGTTTTTAATGAAGAGTTAAGACTTCTCATTGCGTCCGGTTACGATTTATCTTTGGAACTTTACGCATCAAAAAACAACATGGACTCTGCGCAGGAATCGAAGTATATACCGTCTTTCTTCAGAAAGCGAAGTGATGGCCGCAACTCGTCCGGATCAACAACATCGATGACAACCAACAACGGGGAACTATTGTAAACATGAATTATTGTAAACATAACTTATTGTAAATAAAAAGAAAAGTAAAAAGAAATAAAGTAATAAATGAAATAGTACTACCTCGCACTCGTATCATTCGATTGCTTCATTCGATTGTTTTCATTCGATATTTTTATCGAATTAAAACTATCGAATCACAATCGGATTTTACGAGTGCGAGGTAGTACTTTTTTAAAATTACCTCCCAGTGACCTTGAACTTTAAACTTTCCCTCATTACGTCACAAAACCGCCTACGTCACTGGCTCAGCCTCAGATGACGTCTTTCATGACTCAGCACTTCCGGTCACGTGACCGGAAGCTGTCAATCACTTGGCCCAAAAGCCCCAAATGCCCACTACTTCCGGGAGTCCTCCCTCGGAAATTTGATAAAAATTCCATATCAATAACAATTTGATCGGCCGTAAAGAATAGCCGAACGCGGTTTATTGACCAATATGTGTGTTATCGGCCTAAAAATACGACTGTCTTGAATTCATGGACAAAATCAGCAATTTGACCGGTTTTTTCGAATACAAAATTGCAATTTGACCGCAATTCATGGTCGCCGTAACTTTTAAACCGAAAACGACAAGTAGGCCTAAACGTTGTTTATCTGCCAAGGAAAACCGCAATAGTTTATACCCAAACCGTAATTTAAAGGCGGCCACACACTACCGGACCTTTGCCCGAATAAGACATCGGATCGAGCAGGGAGCAAGGCACGAAGGTAGCTAAATTCACTCCGAACTTCTTCCCGATCAAGACCCCGAACAAGACATCGGATCGGAAAGATTGAGCGCGAAAACCACCGAGCGAGGTAAAAACGGTGGGGACGACTTTAGTTGCCGTTGTGCAATTCGGCAGTGTACATGTCTGTTGATTTCACCCACTTCACCCACCTCCCCATGATTTCACCCACTTCTCTCCAAGCGCCATTCCTCTTCACTTTGTGGTAGTGAAGGATGGGTCAACTCCCACAAAACTGGCCTGTTGTTGTACTCGGAAATAAACATCAAAGTTTTTTCCTCAGACCACTCCATCGTGCAGACTACTTTACATAAACTAGTGAACTGGAAACTAAAATGACAACACTCAAGACCGCAACCCTCACCGTCGTCGTATCGCTAGCGGCGGGGCTCGTGACGGCGCTCGGAGCAGCGTATGGAGCTACCACACACTACCGAACCAAAATCTCTACTTTTAAGACCCATAACTCACTTAATAGTAATGCGAATTATTTAATATATATCCATTTTGTTTCCTAATTTTTATCCTGATGTGAAAAAAATAATATATTACAAATTAATTTTTTGACCAAACACCCTCAAATGGTCAAGTTAGTCCCAGGTCAACCTTAAAACCGGTCTATACCAGTTTTGAGGCTGACATTGGGTAAAGAAATTCAAGTTTTTATTACATATGGTAAGTCTTTTGGCTGCCCATTAAGACAAACTTCCCTTTCACCTTTGGTCCCTTCATTTGCAGCGGCTAAGTACAGAATTTCCGGGTTTGGTTCCCAACCTACCAACCTAAGAATGGATGGTCCCTGGCTGTTGTACATGGTTACCCTGTCAGTTGAACTGACCAGTTGGAGGGCAGAATGCGGGTCCCCTGTTTGAGAGCCTCATCCCAGCTGTCACAGGGGCACGGGAGTTGGCCCTCTGAAAGGTCGATTTGGCTGCCGTCCCATCCCATTCTTGCCTTTCCTGCTATATCCTATCCTTCCGGTAACCTGCGCAATATTCCCGCTTGTGGAAGATGTGCCTAGCAGCTACGCTGGGGTTTCCTAATCCGCTACAATGATGATGATGATGGTCAAGTTAAAACTTATATTTTGGTCCCGGGCATAAAAGAATAAAGAATAAAATAATAAAGTAGACTAGCATTAATCTGGTGAACAGTTAAAATAATTAAAATACTGCTGTTTAGGTTATTTTTAAATATATAATTTAATAATTGTAACTTGGGAATTGAAACTAGAAACATAACGGTCCATTACGTTATACAATGAGCTACCGACTCGGAAGCTTGTGAGGGAAAAGTCAGAGTGTTAAACAACCAATCTCGTCTGTCAGCTGTTCCTACAGCTAGAGTGCTCTCTAGCGGCAATTCTAGGAGCCGTCTTTCTCTGTCATCCGACCGTAACATTGGATATGTTGACGCTTTAAACTAAACATTGGGGTTTATAACTGAAACTGAGTTATAAATGATTTTAATATATAATTAGTTGAGTTATATCGTTTGAAATAAATAAAATTTATATTGAAACTAAATTGTAATGCTGAATTTGATTATAAGTGATAGAATCTTAATGTGCCTGTTATAATGAAATCGTGCATAACATTACATTTAAACCAAACTTTTACATTTTCATAATACTGGGTATTTTTGTTACACTATGAATCTAACATCAGTGTAAATAAGAAAACCATCTTATATAAAAATCGTATTTGACGAACTCGAAAAAAAAAGATTACGGTTAACGAACTTGATGAATGGCAGAGCGTAATTGGCTCCTTCGGATAAAGTTGTAATTGGCCCCTTTGGATGACGTTGTAATTGGCAATGTGAACGAATTACTCTTTGTGGCAATTTAATCGTTTTAGGCCAATTTAATCTACGTTCGCCTGTAAAATCCATTGATCAATTCACCTGTCTGACAAAGGCTGAGTCGTCCTTCCAAATACATTAATTGAAATAAACAATCAGACACAACCAAGTTTAAATGGTTTTTTCTCCAATTGATTGTTGAATTTCATTTTCAGTTCTAATTACAACATAATAAGTAAATATAGACAACTTTTATCGTGTAAATGTTGTTAGATATATTTGTTTGGTTGCTGTAAATAATTTAATTGAAATATGTGTGGTTAAAACTTGTTACATATTCAGTATAAAAAAAGATGACAACATTTTAAGCAATTTATAAGGGGTCAAAGTGATATAACAGAGGTCTTTGTTACAAGGTTATTCGGTATATCGTAAACAAAACAAAGTATTAACCACTTTTTGCACGTACTAACATTTTGTCACTGTGCATCACAATTTTAAATCTCAAATAAAATTGATGTTATTACATTGTTAATATTTTGTTGGTGAAAACATTTTAAAATTGTACATAGTTTATTTTAATTAATAGAGGTACAATCTTTAATGGTAAGGCATTTACAGATCACTTTTTGTGATGGGTTTGTAAATGACCTAGAACCAATAACACAATTTAGTTGCGGTCGCGCGGGTCTAGCAGTTTCATTGCCGGCTACTGCACCCGCATCCGAACAAGGTCGCAGCCAGACTCGCCTGGGGTTTAACTACCCACAAAAAATGGTTAGTCTCTTAAAAGACAATATCAAAAATGTTTCCAAAAACTATTCAATCAATCCTATTTTGTATCTGTTTGGTATGTAAGTGTCATATATGTGTCTTCCATTTAACTAAGAATTCGTTTATACTTTTGGCTTCACGGCTGGTTAACCGTATCCATTTAAAATGCTTACAATTTATAATATACATGGAAACTACAACAAACTAGGGCAACAATTTCCGATCCTTCGATTCCATTTTCGGACATATTGTGCTAGTGAAAACTTAAATATAATTCTTACATGCAAACTTTGTGCCAGCAAATATAATATGCTAGACTGGGCGATAAAACAAATGAGAAATAGAGAGAAAGATAAGGAAGGAGAAGCACAATGGTCATAACTATAATTTAATGTTCTGGGTCTCTAGATAGTGCTTTGTAAAGGGCCGCTTGCAGAATAACTGATGTTACACTCAGGGCGTAAATTATTATAAAATGGTTTGCAAGTTGTATTGTTCACAGTTAGCTCGGGTGTCGGCCTTGAAAGTTTACAATATTATCATGCAAGCCCTGATAAATACAGGGCTCATGGAGTATGTTCTGAAGAAAACTAAGAATAGGTAAAATATACTAATATAATTATTTAAGCAGCGACTTCTACAGGAATTCAAAGTGTATTTATACTACGTACTAGTGACTATTTCATGTTGTTATTCTAAAGCTGTATTTTTTTTCAAAAATATAAAAATGGTACTCGGTAACTATTCGAAAATGGTTTTAATACAGTGTCTATTTTCGATCACATTATTTTTAAATATTTATTGTGATCTATGTATATACTAAAACGGACTAATTTTACTAACACTTTAGTCTTTGATGGTGTTACTCTCTGATTGGGCCTGATGGTGACCGGTGTGACTGATCTAATTGGAAAGCCTTGTACCATCGTATTTACCGTATTGTATATTTACCGTATTGTATTTAAGTACCGTACAGTGTAAATATATATAGTATTGTTGTTAGACGTAGTTTAATGTATCCTAATCATTGTTTTGTTCTAAAATATTTTAACCAGCTACAGCTAATACTTGTATTGTTACAGGTATTATTACGTGGGAGAAGCCTTGAACAGGCTTTGCTATAACAATACCAATAGCAATATAATTATATTTAAATAACGAGTATCGTTTTAAAATAAAAGAATATGATTTTTCAAAGGGTTTAATTAACGCTCTTTAAAGAAGAGACCGTCTACGCGAATTTCTTAAGACTTCATTAAAATTGAATTTACTCTAATTACCGTTCTAAAAATGAATTGGAAAGGTTTCAATCTTAATAAGAAGAAAATCAATTTTTTTTTAGAACATTTTTTTACGAATTTAACAAATTACGTTAACAAATTTATTTTTAGAACACCAAGACATGTTAGTCGTAATTGACTATGAAGTTCACTTTTTTTAGAAAAATACTGGCCAATAATTCCGTTTCAAAAGTTGGCAATAATAAATCCGAGGAACAAAATACTAGTCCTAAGATAATAGGGTAATGATTATGTTTATTTACTCTAATTTTGACAAATATTTTCAAACAAATCCCAAGAAGGGTTACTGGATTACGAAATCTCTTATCATGCACACTGTAATGCAATACAACTTTGTTTTAAGTATGATCTGTAATAATTTTGGTTTTTAAACTACGAGTTGTATTATTGATGATTATTACAAAAGGTTCAAAATAAAACAATCTTTAACACAAACATATTATCCTTTCAAGCATCCAAGCAAGGTCAAAGCAACGAGCATCACTAATATTCTTAGGACTATAATAATTCATTTTTTTACAAAACGTCCAGTAAACGTTGAAGGTAAACTAGGACTATTGAAAAAGTATTTTATTTTTATTTTATATTTATAAACGATATGCCATAGCATGAATTTTTAAGTTGATACTATTACTTATAAACTATAATAAATATTTAATTAATTATTATTACTAGAGATACAAGTACCATGAAATCAGTGAAATATTTGAGGCTCGTAAAGTTTTTAAGAGGAGAAAAACTATTCAAATGATTATATTTCAAAATTTAAATGTTGTAATGCTCATAATCTATATAACGTAGGAGTAAATCAATATTCTAACATATTAATAGCACTAGTTGAAGCTAACAATTGTACTTAAATATTTCAAATTGTTAATTGTTAAAAAAATAAAATTTTGAGCCATAATGACGTTACTTATATTTATGTAGTGAAAACTACTTTATTATCAAATGGTAAACACATTGAAATGTCAGGCAGGATGTTCTCTGTAAGGATATAATTCTGCTTGATCTCAAAAGCCAGGTAAATGAGTTTTAATTTTTAATAAAAACAATTAATTTTTTAAATTGTACCTATGGAATCAAACTTAAGGCAAAACTATTTATATATATATCACCATAATTCATAGATAAAAAGACCCTAGGGACCGGAGTAACAAATCTAATGCCAATTTTATTTGATCTAACTATTAGAAAATGGAGAAAGTAATGTTTTCGTCAAAACGTTTGTATTAGAATTGTCTGTCAAGACTACTGCTTTGGTGGGTTTGGTTTTCGTGGTGATGCATTCCGGTCTACTGACTGTATGTTTGTCTGGATGTGGACATAGAGACCACACACCAATAGACGAACTTTATGGACTTTTGCATGTAGGTACTGAATCACGGTCGTATCTAAATGTTTTGATTATTTTATAATTTATAATTCATTTTAAGTGGCACTATCCCCCGAAAACCATTAAAAACTAGAAATTTTTTTAACAGCTTTTATGAACATGACTAAAATTTGTTGGTTTGAAGTGCCACAGATTCCTAATAAATGAAAGTACCCACATTTTTGGGGAAAAGAGTTAGTAAAGATTATAGGTTTAAAAACTTCTAAAAATAATTTAGGGAAATACAGTATTGATTTCTTTCTAATAATAATAACAAAAGGAATATACTAATATCATATTTATTTATCTTGTGATCATTAAAATTACACTATTGCCTCATTTTTAAAGTACCCTTTGATCTCGAACGTGAGTTGAAGCAGTTTAAAATTAAAAGAATAAGAAAAACTAACGAGTTTGATGTAAGCATAATACTTACTTTTATCAGTAATAAATATATTCACACCTTTAATGTGCTGTTTATACACGGATGAAGTTGAATTGTATGCTCGGATAAATTATATTTCTAGTTATTTTCATGCGACGCTTACAATGTTGTAAGGGGGAAGAGGTTGAAGCCCTGTGACAGTTCCAGGCACAGTTGGCAATTCGGCGGTTACCCATCTTTGGTCCTCATTAGCGAAGCAAATATTGCCCCCACAGTCCCAGTCTTCGTGGTTCGTTTTGATTAAACCAGGCAATATTGGGATTTCAAAAATTATAGTAAAAATTTCGAAAAAATTCTAGTTATTAAAAATAGTTGTATCACGACAGGAAAATTCATAAACAATCAACAAAGCAGTAACATGAACAATTTTATATAAATATCTGAATTCGCAATAAATTAAAATTGTAAAATAATTGTATCGATTATAATTTTAAAGCTCTAACATATTTTTTGATTGCTGTTAGTTGATAGTTACAAATAAACTTAAACTGAGGTAAAATATATTCTACACTGCGTATTCTCTTTTTTGATCGATTTCAATAATAAATCAGCTAATTACACTAGATATCTTTGATGGGGTATTTACTGTCATTCCACTTACTATGCAACTATTTCATAAAATTACTTTTTACTCACTATATTAAAAATAAATGTATTATTCTCTTAAACGTTCGGACGTGACCAATATGAATTTGTTATCCAAGTTTCCCCAATGTGCAAAACTATTTCCACATAAATATATTCCATTTTTCTTATATGCATCAATTTCTCTTCAGTTAGAAGTGGATCATCCCTTAGCTCGAGGGTTGGGTCGCAGGTGCTGAGTTCTGCATATCTCCTTGTCCGAATCAATTTTCTATCTTATGCGTTCTGTTTCCACCTCTGTCAAAATATTTTTACCACTTTTATCGAAAAAGTTGTATCTTTATTCTAAGCCATAAGATAGTGTAAATAGAAAACCAAAATATTTAAATGATTTAAATAAATATAATCCAAGTACTGCTAACTGACTAATCAAAATATCTCCTCATAAATAATGCCTAAAAGTTTAAATTTGAAACGAATGTTTCTCTTTGCTTTTAGATGCTCTCAAGTAATGGTTTTACAATATTCCAATGTTATTCCATAGACATTCATACTATTTGACCTGATGATAACATAAACAGGTGCTTATTAATTGATGCAGATCAAAAGGTGCTACATAACTGTTTTCCCGGGATGGAACTGGGTACAGATCCTTTCATAGTACGGGGCGCAAGGTTTGCGCATTCGTAGTAATGTATTTCCCCTCCACGCGTCTTAAACAATTCAGCTTACCATTCTACATTTTGTATGTGATAACATTTGTTATGACTATTTTTGTTGGTATTACAGATTGATGTTATGATTGTACAGAACCGGCGGAGGGGAATCAGAGGGGTATTCACCATCTTTTGGTTTGTTTGCAGAACCTTTATAATTTGAGTTCTAATAAAACTGTACCCTTGTGTTTTTTGTAATGGGATAAACTTAAAATTACAAAAAACCATGAAACGGATAAATTGGACTGTAAGAAAATAACTTAAAAAATGTTACGTACATTATTATCTGTCTGCAGTTATCAGCAAGCGCCTATTGTTGTTTTAGGAAATAAATTACCATAATCATGTTTCATTTGCGATAATGTGATCTATTTTAAAATAAAGAAATACAACTAATGTTATCGTTGATGTTGTTATAACGTTCAATGTAAAACACATATAAGCGTAATAGGTTATGGCCGGCGTTATGTGTGCTTAACTAAACAAGAATATAAGCACAAATATTCACAACCCTACTTCAATATATGTGTTTTGTTTTTAATGTTATAACATCGCCAATGGTAATATTATTTTATTATTTTAACATAAACTATGTTACATGGAAAATGTTTATGGGATGTCGATCCCGAAACTACAGACACGTATTAAGAACAAAAGACGTGTTATGTATACGCAACCTTTTTTATTTACTTTTCAAAGATTCTGGATGCTTCACAATGAATGCAAATCAAAGATAATTTTTGAAGGAAATTTCACTAATAATTATCACTAATATCATTGACCAGGTCAACACTTCATTGAAGGTGTAAAGCAATCTCTGGCAAAGATTGCTTTAATATCAAAGTTGCGAGAGTCTCAAACTTATTTCCAGATATGCTTTTGTAAGAGCTCGTCAACGATAATGAGATTCTTCTTGGAGGAAAGTGTTAATATCTCGTTAGTCTTGCTAGTGCAACGCCAGACGTACCTGATTCATAATTATGTAGTTGATTATGTCTGCATAATTATGTAACTTTAAATATTTTTACTCTTTGTTTCATTTTATTAGAAACTTTATTCTTGCTTATGTTTTAGACAAGAGGGTTGGAGTAATGTTTAAAGCTCTGGTTACGGGATTGCTGAATTCACTGTTTTTAATGGTTTACTTACAGCCTGAAGCAATCCTATTTTGTCAGAAGTGTGTCGCATTTCACCGATTACGGCATCATCAGACTACACAATACTAATAGTCTTTACACATTGTAATCACCTTGCGGTTCATCAAACACATAAATTTACATTGAACACAAACGACACATAATTTAAAACGACAAAACGTATTTTAAAATTGGGAGCTATCGATACGGTAACGTGTTGGTAACAAAACCAACGTATGCGGTACGGGGCGAACATCAACTGACCACCTTTGACGTGGATATAACCTTTGACGTGGACCACCGATTCCAGTCGTTTTAAATTATGTGACGTTCGTGTTCAATGTAAATTTATGTGTTTGACGAACCGCAAGGTATTTACAATGCGTAATGACTATTATTTTTGTGTAGTGTGTACGTCTGATGATGCCGTAGTCGGTGAAACGCGTCACACTTCTGACAAAAAAGGATTGCTCAGGCTGGTTGGAGTAATAAAATTTACCCTAACATTGTGTACAACTAATATCATCACAGTAAGTAGCTGCTAAGACACTAACAATTTGAAAAAACATATGTAATTGTTGAATATTTGTTGTTAAGCAAATGATAACTAATAAAAAAAACTGAAAACATAGTTTGGATATAAAATAGTCTTACGAAGTGACTTTTTTGCTTTAAGTAAGGTTTGTTTTTAAAAGTTGTAACGTGTTCTTAAAATAGGTATAATCATATGGAGATCAAGATGTAGTAGATAAAGAGATTTCTGGAAATTAGAAGATGGTAGGCCATCTCCATATAATAAGACGGGAATTACGTACTTCCCAAGAAGAGTTACCTCTTATTTAGTTAATTGTCTTTGTTGAGCTCCCCACTGTTGTATAAATGAACATAATATAAATGTCTTCCCACCGAGACAATTGTATAAATAAAATAACTAGACCCATTAATATGTAATATTAAAAACGTTTAGATTAAATTATGGTTTAATTTACAGCACATTATAAAACAGTAGATATGCGAGCAGGTATAAACTAGGATAGGCGATATAAGTTAATAAATTGTATAAATAAAAACAATGCAGTTGTGTTTAACAAATACTCCATGAAAACGTCCCAATTGGAGATCTAAGGTAAACGACGTTTTTCATTAGCGGTTTGTCGGTTTCAGCTTATATGTCAAATTTTTGGCGTATTATTTTGCATTTGTGAAGTAGAAAAGAGAAAGCATATCGTATCCCGAGGGTGCAGTCCTGGGTAGGTATGAAATGGGGTAGGAAATGGGATGACAAGATTTTCAGAGCTGCGCCCTTCAATGTATTATTGTCACAATGCATCACTCTAATGATTGTAATGCAACTTTTCAAAAGTAACAGACTTTCTACCATTGACTCTTTTTGAAGGGAAACACGGTAGGTTATTTTCCAGCAAATCTGTAATATGTTTCCTACCCGAGGAAAACCCTTATTGTATCACCATGATTAGATAAAAGATGCGGTGAATGCAGTTTCCAAAAAAATGGTTTGCTATTATAACTTTCAATTAAACTACTAAGTATAAAGAAGTTAAATACCTCAACCTTAGACTTATTGAAAAGGATTATATCACCAGATCACGAGTAGTATATTAATTGTATAAAATATAATTGTATAAATGCTTTTGTTGTTCCAATTATCAATAAATAGAACAAAATCTAATATACATGTGCGCATCTACTTTAATAGAAATACTAGTTAATATTAGTTGATTCTATTCAGTCCTGGGGCATTCACAACAAAAATGAATAACTAGTTAATACTACTTAGTTTCAACGTTACAGCGAGTATCTATGCAGTGAAATGTAGTATATCAATCACTTCAGTATTGTCCTCGTTTATTCTGACCCTTTTTCATACACTGAAAGCCTTAGATCCCTTAGGGCACAATATCTCTCCCTTGTCCTCTTGTGACAACCGGCATACAAAATCTTGAATCACAAGGCATAAAAATGAATCTGTATGAAATATTCGTACATAAATTTACTAAGAATTATTTCGTTTATTAATCCTAAAGTATTGCACTTCAAATTTTAAAATAAGGCATTCTTTTATATATTTATAAAGAATGAGTAGTAGTTCAAGATTATGACTTGGATTTTTAATAATACTGTAGTTTAATACCATGTATTCATACAACAAACAACTTGACCAGAAACGACGTGTTTATTTGTGTACGGGGTTTCGGACCGTAATATTGCGATATATATTTTCTCTCTAGTTAAATTATTAGTTCTATGGAGTTAATCAGTCCAGAAATGGTATACAGTAGACGCTCTTTTATCCGGCATTCTATGAACCGGCACATTCTATTAACCGGCACCAGGCGACCCGGGTTTTTCCAGGTATTTTCGGTCGTTTCCGTTTCGTACTGCGACTGCGCTGGACTGTTCCCGCCTTTTTCTTAGTCACCTGTTGTTTGTTTACGTCTCAAGCAGTAACGTTCAGTGATGTTCGTAAACTTTGCTCAGTACACTACTGTATTCAACCTATTTTTAGATGCCAACTTCCGCCCGGCTGTCTGTCCGCCCGTCTGTCTGTCTGTCTATCCGTCCACAAATGCAGGTGTTCCGGAGCAGTGCCAAGGTCAACCAATGCACGCGACCACAGCTCATTACTGTAGCGAGATGACAGACTCTCAGATTACTGTATTCCCATTAATAACTAAAAAGTTCTATTATCCGGAAAAACCGATTTACCGGCATGGGCGTGGTCCCGAACATGCCGGATAAAAGAGCGTCTACTGTACGTACTTTAAATTAATCATCAAGAGAAAGTTTGCTAAAAGCAGATATAACACCAAATTTTTATTTTTATTTTTTAAGTCATTACTATTGTAAAATATGGAATAATTACGACAAGTTTCGAAATATTATTTATTTTACTAAACATAGTTACTATTACTTAAATTATAACGAACAAATAGCTATAATAGTAAGTACAATTTGGATTATTTTAAAGTTAACTATAAACTAAAAGTATAGACAAAAAAACCTGTATAACATTTAATATAACTATGACAAATAGACTTACATAGTAACTACAATTTATTAATATTAAATTATTTTAATTTAACGAATCTTGGAAAATAAATTACAGTAGTTTTGCTCCAGAGAGTGTTTAAACATATTCTAAAAGTTTTTTTTCCATTCTAGGGATGGGCCATCAACTTGAGTAATAAGTCAAAATCAAAGACAGTTCAAGATGCAAACCATGTAGTTTGATATATACTTTTTCAACTTGGTTTTAATTTTTGAAATATATTTTATCAAATAGAACTAATCTAAAGTAAGAAAAATTAGGAGAAAATGTGGCATAGAATTTATTTTGCAATCCATAGTGGGAAAAAGGAATTACAATTACTATTTTTATAATTACCTTTAGTGAACAAAAATAAATACTTACGAGAATTTTTATATATTATTTCTCAAGAGTGTTTATTTTATAGGCTATATTTATCTTAATTCTTCATTGAAATCAATAACCGAGCCATAATTTTCAAGATTACCTCCACCTAAAATAAACGCTAAATGCGAAAAACAAAAAATAATTTCAAAACCATAAGAATTATAACATAATGAGTGAATCCCCCACTTATTCATTTTTTGAGTCCTGGAGGTACCATCTAACATCGACAATTACAAATAGCTCAAAACAGATGTTTCAAAGTGTAAGCTGAGCATGGGGAATTCTAGCTGTAGCCTAGAGCTGAATGGGTTAATTGAAGAGTAAGTATTTTTCCCGTTTGGGGTTATTTGCTGACCTAGTTCTGCCTTTCCATCCCTGCAAACTTTTTCGGTGTCTGAGTAATATAGTCCAAGAGGAAGAATACGTGCCCAGTCTAACTAAATTTAATACAACTGATACTGTTGTTATCAATCTAATGGATCCTTGATGGGCTGGTCCTTAGCATCTTCAGGGGGAAATTCTGTTTTATGTTTTGCTCACAACCAATGCAATATGACCTGAAAAAGTGATCAATGGGAAATCAGAAAAAGAACTTCTTAAACTTTTGTTTTATGGATAAGTGGAATGAGTGCTTTAAAACAAGTAAGTTTGTATGGTCCAGGGATATTTTTATTTTAGGAAGTATCCTTACTCTTGGCTCCCTTAAATTAAAATCACATGAGTTTTATTTCAATAAATATCAAAATATTGCACAATTTAAATCGGTATGATTTGAAATTAAATAAACTTGGAATGTCGGGTTAAACTTTTCAGTGAAGTTAACTCTTAACGTTTCGTGAGTTTAACTCTACACAGTCCTTGCCTCATATGTTGATTTGGTTAGGCCAGTCTACTTCTTTGAATGATTTAGATTTGTCTTCTTGATTCAATTTACTGAAATACTGAATTTTCAACTTTACAGATCAATGTTCACATTTGGAACATCAGCTGGAGGACTTTTGACGTATCATTTGACATTCTTCATTAAATACCTTACACAAATAACTTTTTGGTAGTTCTGTAAGGGTAAAAAAGTAGTCCTAAAGTACAGGAAGATAGTAAAGTATTATTTGTGGATGAACCGATTTACAGTCCTGGTGTTGTAGTATCAAATCTTTCGTAAATTGATACTAATTAGATTATTCTTACTTTAATTTTTTATCGGGCAACACTCATTTTGAGTCACAACAATCGTGAGTGAGAAAATATATTATATCATACTCTTACCTACAGTAAAAATACAATTAATTTATAAATAGATTCTTCTTCTTCGAAATAGATAATTATTATGTTGAGATTAAATATTTGTGGTGTTACTTTTATCTTTTGTAATTGTAAGTATTATGTCTTTACAGATTACACTAGCAGCCAATCTGGCAACTGAGAGTAGTGGTTTTAATTATTGGCAATACTCGTACACGGTGGTGATTGATTAGTGACAGTTTGTTCTAATCTCGCTAATTTCTCATCTTAAGTGGTAACCCATCTTTAAAGATTTATGGTACTTAATAAATTAGATTAATAAATAATATTAATTTAAGTTCTTGAGTTTCTTGAAAAGATCCCCTAACTTTATTTGTCCAGTTTTGTATTGTAGAGGTGCAATAAATTTACAATTTGTAAGTTATTTCATCTTGGAAATAGATATTATTTTGTTAATTATGAAGTTATTACGTGATCAGTATTCAAACTATGGACGTTTTTCCAAAACGCGCTGAAAAAATGTAATATAAATTACAAACAACTGCATTAACAAAATTTGACACTCTTTCAGAATAACTTTTAGAAATACTTTCAGTGAAATAGTTAAATAGTCTAATAAGATGTTTATTTTGGAAAAATACGCTTATTAAAATTTAAAAATATTATAACTTAAAATAAATATATGGAACTCCTTTCTCCCCTCAACCACATGGAACCTCAATTTATATAACGATCTTGACAATTTTTATAATTGAACATGCGATCCATTAAAATTAATAAATTAGACACAATTAAGTAACGTTAACAAATTAATAATTAAACTTTTCATAATATTTATTAGGTTCATAACTTTAAGAAGAACATATAACCTTTAAACCAATCTAGAAGGTGATTCCTCGAATAATTACATTATAATCTACCAAGTTGTAACACAATACTAAGGCCCTCTATTGTTTTGTTACAATTTCACTGGCAAGTTTAGATAGTCAACTATACAGAAGTCCTATTAGTCTTATACTTGGGAAGAAAAAATCCTATTTACTTTGCAGTGAATTTTTTAGTAATTGGTTTAGTGTTTTCAGCACCAAGACGTTTAGCAATCATTGTAATCTGCTGTTAAATGTGTACAACGATCCCGTATCTATATTTAGTATATTAAGATCCCGTATATTAAGTCTAGTAGACTTAATAACAAAGTAATATAAAGAATCAGTATTCCTTGTAACATCAAGTGTTTTACCAAAGAACATTCAATCCAAAAGGCCTGCATTCCATTATGACATCATTCCCCTAAATGTGTTTGACTGTGTGATAATCCCGTAAGAACACAGTCACGGGGCGATTGCCCTGGGCGCCTCGGCAAGAGGGGCGCCGCGGCAGGCAAAAGTAAAACGCAATAATTGGAAAAAAATAATAATTGGAATAATTTGGAAAATTATGCTATTTGCAAAAAAACTATTTTTTAAGTTAAGTCAAAGAGAAATTTTAACAATACGTTGCATGTATTTTTTGAAAAAAATAAATATATGACACTAATAACTTATGTGCTATTTATACTAAGTTATCCCAAAATAAGTATTTGCTCAAAACTGAGCAGCTGGATTTTCTTGTATACTCAGGGCCGGATTTAGGACCCCCAGCTTAATGTGGGCCCCTAGGTTCAACCAGTGGCACGGGCCCTTGCTGCCGTCCAGCCAGGTTGGTGTTTTATTCTTATGAGTGGCTTTTGTATGTGGTTTTATGTGGTGCAAGCTCCCTTTGTGGTGTGGGCCCCTAGGCGCGCCCTCATGTAGCCTATATTTAAAAATCCAGCCCTATGTATACTGTTAATATTAATAGCCTAATAATGAACTCTACTGTGTAGTGGGTATCAGCTCTTTTCTTTCTTATTATTTCTACATCAATATTACATAGTCTGAAAGCCTTTATCCATGCACAGACTCGTTGCCGTGTTACCCGGTTCTATTATTTCACCCGATCTGAGGACGCTGAGTCTTGGTAGAGACACTGACTTCACATCCTCTACCAACTTACCCCACGTACCCCTCCAACCTCTCGCATCCAATTGCCACTGTCAGTATATCACAGTGATTTCGCATTGATGAGTTACGTGAATTATACCAGTGTCCGAAGTGGACAAAAATGTTGTCGGGAGCTCAGCGGCAAAAAATAAATGTGGAAATTGAATTACCACGTGAAGTGTTACTGTCCAAATCAGACCGGATGTAGGAGCTGTATACCCCTAGTTTCAACCTGTGGTGCGGGCCCCTACCGGTCAGGTCAGCAAGCTGGTGACCTTTTTTGCTAGTTTGAGTGCCAAAACTAACTTGCGAAACACAACTTTGCAAACGAACATCTAGACGCGATGCGGCTTTAAACTTGTCTCACCACCTCCAGGTCGCGTTGCTCGTTGCAAGGCCGAATTTAAGCATAGGCTACATAGGCGCTAACCTAGGGCCCACACAACAGAAAGCCTTATACACAGGGCTGTACTCAGCTTTCAGGGCCCCTGGGCAGGCCCTCGTTTCCGTCCAGATCCAAGTTGGTGACTTTTTTTAGACAACAGGGTCGTAAATGAGACACCGGGTCCCCATTTATGGGCCCGGGCCCCCCTGAAAGTCCCGGCCCCCAGGGCAGTTGTCCCCCCTGCCCCCCCCCCCCCCGAGTACGGCCCTGCTTATACAAGCAACAAAAAGGTCACCAACTTGGACCTGAATGGCAACAAGGGCCCACTGGCTTATTCCGGCACTGGCTTGTTGTGTGTTTTACCGTATATGTTTATATATGTATTTGATTGTGTCGCTCTCTCTTTGTCGCATCAATCGTTATTTGTTTGTGTTTTTGTATGAATCCTTACATATAGGTTTAATGTTGGCTAGAAGTGGGAATGAATTGGTTGGGAGGGGGGGCGCCTGACGAAATCTCGCCCCGGGTACCAACAAACTACGCGACGGCCCTGACTGCACTGATTTATATTGTATATCAATGTTTATCACCGGTTTATAAACAGTATTAAAATCTGTAATAGATATAATAGAGTAAAGTAAAAAAGTAGAAATTTATTTTACCACTATTATACACGATTTAGGCAAATTTAACCGTAACTAAAACATTTTTCATAAGCAGGCATTCATGGTCAGGATGAAATATATAATTAAGAGGACAGTTCTTTGGTCTACGAGTCTTCCTAATATCGAGTGTGTTTGACGTAGTAAATGTACAATGTCATAATGAAGCCAGGATATAGACTTTTTAGAGTTTTGGGAAAGTAAACGCCACTTTGACTACTATATCAAAATTAGGGTTCTCACATGACCTATCTGTCCCTCTTCCACTTATTTGGTATCATTGTGCAGCCAAGTAAACGGTTAATTATCATTACAAAAAGGTGTAATCTATAGGATTTTAATCAACATGTTATTGCAATGGTACGTGTTGTTCATAATACGGGATATAATTAAACTTGTCTTACAACATCTTAAAATATATTTCTTATCATGTATTCACATACAAGATGGTAACTACACATGACACAAGGCTATCGATTTTGATTTGTCACACCAATCATCATCAGACCCAGTGACAGAATTACCCACGGTTGAACTTTGTGCTGCCGCCGCTCAATGAGCAGTTTAATGATCTATCAACTATTTCATCGACAGCTTAATACGAGTACCACTGGACAACCGGTCATTTATAGTCTACAAGTGCTTTGTTTCCAACACGTATTTCCTTATATGACTATTTCAAGTATAACCTAATGACATAAAAAACGTAGTTTGATTTAATGAAGTATTAGTTGTAATTCTCTATTGGGATAGTGATGATAAGGGTGGCCGATCTAAACCGAAGGCCTTGTACCATATTTTATACATAAACATCTACAGCATGTAAAAACAAACTCGAAGAAAAGATTATTTAAATGTGTGCCACGTGACATTGACGTTTTGGTGAGACAAATTGAATGACTTAAATCTATGGCGCGGGAGTGCTGGAGGTGCGAGGAGCTGTTTCAAGTACTCCAAGATAGTAATTTCACAGACAGGAGGGTTTTGACTTTTTTATATACTTTGGTCATGATTTACCCTGACACTTTCTTTCCCTAGTTAGTTTATACACCAACAAACAATTCTTTTTCTTTTTCCCTGTATCTAAAGATATTTTACCTTCCTGAACCGTAGATACTAATACATTATAATTGTTTAGTTTCAATTTTGAACTTGGAATGCAATCTCCGGGTGGATGGTTGGTAGACCCTTCCCCACTCTCAGACCAGTATTTTTGTGAGAAAAATGTCTACACACAATAGGCAAGTTATAAATGTATCGACAATTTTTTTTATTATTGTGTTCATCTTGTATATTCATTCATGTTGCCTCTAGGATTGAAGTTTGACTCGAAATAAAGCAGGTTTACGTATCTTTCATTCGTCAATCTTTTGGTTTATAACAGATAACTAGTTTTGGGACTACTGTCCCATTATCAAATCTGGTGACGATAAATTAAAATATGAACACATAGTCACAATATATACTCTAACCCAACACAAAAAGACGGTGCGATTAAAACAAACATTTATTTGGCTTGGCCGGTAGTCATGTTGTAGCCTTCAGCGTGTTCGTGTCCCGCTGTCTGGACTTGTGCTTGGCCAGCCAAACCAAATCAATGTTTGTTTTAATCGTACCGTCCGTTTGTATTGTATTATTGATTGTGACTATGTGTTCATATTTAAATTTATTGACTCCATATGTGATAATGGAACAGTAATCCCGAAACTAGTTACCTGCTAGTAAAACAAATTATTGACGACGGAAAGGTATATGTAAACGTGCTTTATTTCAAGTTGATCTTGTAGTTGTTGAACATTAATTGTATAACAACCATTTGTTAATACAATTTACTAAGTTGTCCAAGTATTGTGTTATGTATATACTTGTTTAACACTTTACATTACGTGATATTATAATGTTACATAATGATGTAGAGATAGAAGTAGAACTGTTTTACCGTTGTAAAAGGTCCGTTCCAGTAATTGTTTGAAAGCTAACTCTCGCTGGCAAATGAGGGAATTATGCCAAATAGGGATCATTTAGTAAATGGAATCCTATGGGATGACTCATTAATTCTTCCCATTTGCACTCTTATTGCGACCATTTTGTAATACTATTGTGGACACGGTCTTAAAGTTATAATAGGCTAAATTAACAATATTAAAAATTTGGATATCCCAATGTTTTTGGAACTGGCTCTAATTATCTGACGCTTCTTCCAATTGACAAAGAAAAATAGTGTTAAAAGCTTTTTTACAATACAAGAATTTTAAAAATATTAACATCTGTCTTGAGATTTTTTTTGTGATATACAACAATGTATTTAAATATATGTTAATCTATGTAAAATAATCAATACAATTATCCTATACCATATTATATAACTATATTGTATCTCCGGTAATATATATCTCCGTTACTATATCTCCATATGTTATGTCTCCGGTAATATTCCATATTATTCTGTGCACCTTATATTCTAACATATACAAACATTCTAAAACATTAAGTTTTGGGAACAACTGGCTCAACACTACTAACACTAATATTATAGGCTACGTATTGTGTCACTACGAATTCCCATTCATTAGCTTAATTGAAAATTAAACCCTAATTTATACACAGCATAACGCTAAAGAAGCTTTAAAGTGTTCAGTATAAAAGTGGTCATAAACGTGGAAACTTGAAATTGCACCAAGATCCCGTTGCGAAGGAAGTAACAACTTTTAGAAAATTAGTGCTGCTTCCTTTCAGCTTTCCAATTAAAACTTTTTGCTTTACACACTTAAAGCAAAAGTTTACATACACGATGTCATTACTCCTTTCAAAAACGTATTTTTAATATTGTTAAATATGAACCTAATCCCATCCATAATCAATACTTTACAAGAAGATTCTTACAACCATAAGTAAATGTTTCCAGTTATGATTTTTTTTTACTTGTGTAGGACATTAAAAGAGAAAATAAACTTATGGTTTATTCATTACTAAATTAAGTCTCAACAATATAAACTGAAAAATATACAGATTGTCAATTCATATTTATGCTTAAATGTATTTGCCGTCGTCTTTTTAAACCATCTATGATCGTCTACAAAGATAACTTATCATATTGTATTACACATATCGTAGTAGTGGCTTTTGTGTCTATCTACGCCAGTGGCATTTTTTAACGTTTTGATAGGAAACGGTCCAAACCCTGGTCTTTCTACCTGAAAGCATAATTAATTAATAGCCCAATGACAAAAGGTCCAGTTTCGAACCTTCTTAAAATTGTGCGATTTTGATCAGGATCGATCTGGCGAACCTCGGATTAAGAGGTGAGCACGATAATCACTACGTTACCCAGCCAATAATCATTCACAGACGTATGTAGGCATACTTATATAAACAAGTAATATTTGAAATTGATAGGATTGCTGCATTTAGCAGAAGATTAATTTATTGCAAAAAGTATATTAATAATTATGCCGTACAAGTTTAAAACTTTCAGAATCCATACGGTCTTAATAAAGGGGTATGCGCATTTAATCACCGCACAAAATGTATAAGATAAATAGAACGATATTGTTTTTGCAGTTGATATCACTAAAACAATGAATTTAGAACTTAACTTGATACTGAGTTACTACTATTTAAAAGCGGTAAGTTAACACATCAGTCAACATAATTCCAGTGATTTTTGGTTATACAAAGACTAAATTAAAATGTTTATAACAAAATTAAAAACTTAATAACATTTTTAATTTGTTACAAACCATATTTTACTGTTTATACTGGGCAATTAGACAAAACACACAACTGTATTTGTTGTAAATAATTGCCACACCAAAAATACTTAGAAACTATTAGCCAGAATAACTGGGTTCTTAGTGATGTGAGCGCATTGTCCTCATGAAAGAGACAATTTCTCTAATCGGAGAAATTGCCTGTTACCTATTACGCGTTATCTGTTTAAAGTTATATTAAAGGGTAGACTTAAGTTATTATAATTACAATAGTAATGTAATAGTACATATTTATACAGTCTCATACAGTGAAGCCCTCGTTCACCTAAGGTTACAATATTTTTCTCTCGCCTGCAATAGAAAAATACTCTTGTCACAGCAAACCTGCGTACTCAGCGAATTTCCAATGCATGCATATGTTTCTCACTACCACATAAAGCCACTTACCAAGTTTCATAAAAATACATAAACAAGTGATCTATAGCATTTTTATTTATTCTCCATAAGAATAACATTAGTGCTGAGTGCGCAGGTTTGCTGCAAAAAGAAAGAGAAGAAATATGTTTTTGAGCAATTATCAATATAACTCAACCAGGTGAAGCTACATACTAAGTTTTATTTATTTATACTCATAATTAAGGGAGGTATACAACTTTACTTATCCTCCATAAGAATAACATTAGGGCTGAGTATGCAGGTTTGCTGTTACGGGGATAATCAACAAAAAATCAATTTGTTGTGCAAATATAAATATACCAGTACTACGTGAAGCTACAGACCAAGTTTCATGAATATTCATTTATAAATAGTCAAGATATCAAATTTTATTTATTCTCCATAAGGATAACATTGGACAACGTACTGTGTTTATCACTTTGAATATCTCTGCAACGGTTGGACGTAGAATCACAATTTAAACACCAAAATGATTGTTTTGTGGAGCTGAACTGATTAGTAAAAGCAAATATGAAGTTTACTTTAAAATTAACTAAGGAAAAGCGAAAAACCTATTTCATACAAGATTAACATGGAATATTTTACGAGCAGGTTTTTTTATTTTTTCCGCATCCACTTAACCTAGGTTAGTAATTAAAATGCTTTGTTATTTGGTTTTTTTACTCTATAAAATGGTCGAAACCAAAACTAAGTTGTTTTTTTTTATTTGAGTGTAAAAAATTCAAAAAAAATATTTTTGGAAACTTTAAAACCCCCATAAACCCCCTTTCCATGGTCCGATTTTTCTGGTTTTTGAACTTAAAGTCATGAATGACACATTACACATTTGAGCCAAATTTTATCGAAATCGGACGATTTTTACTGAAGTTATCGCATTCACAGACAAATAAATATATATAAATATGTATATATGCATTTTATTCAACAAATAACTTTTATTACTTTGACATTCACAAAATATTTGTCATTATAAATGAAGAAATGTAATTGTAAATAATATTTTCGTCGAGCAATTCAGTGTATTGTTTACAACTTCTGTCTTATATACATTTTAAAGATAAACATTTGATATGATATATTAACGTTTTTGGAAGTATAAAACTGGCTCAATTGTGAGCTTTAGCGAATTTCCTCTACAGGGAAGAAGCTATTACTGTAGGTCTCATGGTAAGACTTAAGCCCGAGACCATGATACATTTTTGTTTTGAGGTCCCTAGATGCCAAAAACACTATATTTGAACGAATAGTGTTTTTGGCATCTAGAGACCTCAAAACAAAAATGTATCATGGTCTCGGGCTTAAGTCTTACCATGAGACCTACGGTAATAGCTTCTTCCCTGTAGAGGAAATTCGCTAAAAGCTCACAATTGAGCCAGCTTTATACTTCCAAAAACGTTAATATATCATATCAAATGTTTATCTTTAAAATGTATATAAGACAGAAGTTGTAAACAATACACTGAATTGCTTGACGAAAATATTATTTACAATTACATTTCTTCATTTATAATGACAAATATTTTGTGAATGTCAAAGTAATAAAAGTTATTTGTTGAATAAAATGCATCTTCTTGAATGTATTAAATCTTCTTTTTAGGATGTATTTAATTTCTTTTTAAAACAAAGATTTCCTCCCGGATTAAATATATAGATGTCAATTTATGTTATGGTTTCTTTAGAAGAATACAAAAATCATAGTACTATCTATTTATAAAATGCTGTTTTGAAGTTTTTTTCTGCGTTAGTTAAATACCACATCCGTCTTCGGCTTACAATGCGGGGTTGAAAAGCGATTTAGAAAGTTAAAATGAAACAGCAATTTGCTGACGGAACCTTAACACCAATCAGTGTCACTGTGTTCTATCTCCCCCCTCCTCCCCCCTCGTCACCCTCTCACTCTCTATCCCTTTTTCTCAGTGAAACATTTAGTTCCAAATTTTCTCTTTAATTGTAGTTTTACGTAACTAAACCGAATTAGTTCAATATGTTTCGTTACAAGGTATTCAGCATAGATTAGTTTACTGTGATAGTTATCAGTCTGTTATATTTAGTGTAATTTTTAAATTACTCATTGTCATTAGGTTAAGCTTCTGTTTATTTCAAGGTCAAACTTTCGTGACGATGATTGTCAGGTACTTGTGACAGTTCAACCAACGGTGACTTCCCGGTACCTGTGACTACAATAGCCACAAGTGACTTCCCGATACTGATGTCTACACAACCACCGGTGACTGCCCGATACCTGCGCCTACAATAGCCACAAGTGACTTCCCGGCACTGATGTCCACACAAGCACCGGTGACTGCCCGATACCTGCGACTACAACAGCCACAAGTGACTTCCCGGCACTGATGTCTACACAAGCACCGGTGACTGCCCGATACCTGCGACTACAATAGCCACAAGTGACTTCCCGGCACTGATGTCTGCACAACTGAGGTACACAAGCACCGGTGACTGCCCAAGCACCGGTGACTATAAAACCGTATGTTATTCCTTCTTCCTAACTGAAAAACTCCCTAAACCGTTAGCCTGACAATCTGCATGGAGGTGGGTAATAGATGCGGGCTCGATACTGGCCTATCAGCGTTTCAACAACCCCTGCATATCTCAGCCTTATGGGTTTTTAAAATATTTATTTTGTATGTAATAGTCCTAGTAATGTTTTGTTTGTTTTTTTCAATTCAAATCTTTATTTTTGTGATTTAATTCACAGCCCCGTACGAAGCTCGGTACACCAACCCAAAACTGTAAATAATAAAAATAATTTATAATTTACATAATGTGTGGTACACTGATTGTATGTGTTTCGTTAATCATACCCAATACTTTCTTATATCCTACATAAATATCCGTTGTTACCTATGTTAGATGATTCCACCATGTGATACTCTACGATGACAATATGGCTTGATTCATAATTCTTAATAGTCAACTTCAAACCGTACCTGAGGCAGATGTGACTGTCACAAGAACAAATTAATTATCCAGTTGTCAATTGTGTTAATTGGTTCCGATTCACTGGATCCTGTCAGACGAGTTGCCAGGCTGTCACTTTATTTGTGTTCCTCATTTAATTGAATTTTCATGTTGTCGTGATTGACCGGTCTGCATATTACGGGAATTTCTCTTTTACAAATTATTTTACAGGTCTCATTAAATGTGTACCAATTGTAATGGAGGTTATTATTTTGATTCTTGAGTGGTTAGTTAATTATATTAATAGTATTTTTAATTATTACTTAATTTTAAATTGCCTTTACAGACTTGTTGTATAGTTAATTAAGGTATGGCACTCGAATTTCTACCATAATGGCACTAATGACACTAGAAGAGAAGTAAAATATCTTCCGCTAATGATCACGTATCGTTTTCGTCAAATATATTCCTTTGACAAGTTGCTGGA
The DNA here is from genome assembly GCA_963675035.1 of Allygus modestus. NCBI lineage: Eukaryota > Metazoa > Arthropoda > Insecta > Hemiptera > Cicadellidae > Allygus > Allygus modestus. The sequence goes on from OY776111.1 coordinate 427,869,358, forward strand.
GGGTTTAAAAATTAACTAAAGTTTTACCTTAAAGCAGTTAAGCAACGAACTATTACACTTAATCCAAGAAACATAAGTTTAGCACACTTTTATAAGATAACTGTGATGCAGCATTTATTTTACTACATCTTGTCTTAGCATGCGCTTATCTGTAAAGGGTTTGTTTACTTTAGTAAACATTGAAAGTATCTTGAGTTACTATTTATAATTATTACTTACGACGTGAGAATATTCTACGAGCAATTTAGTTAAGGTTTTTTTTGTAAATAGAATTCCTTTATTATTTCTGAACCGATTTCAACGATTGAGGAAAATATAATTGCCACAATCTGTAGTTGTGCAAAGAGGCCTCTGAATTTTTCAAAACAGGGCAAAAACAGCCAACAACTTCCTTTTCGGACCACGGTGATAACATGGGGTCAATTTTAATTCAACAGCTGCTTAGTTACTCTTTAAAACACAGTTTGACAGCATTAAAAAATTGTAATTGAACAATATAAATACACATACTATTGAAATTATATCACAATCTAAAGAGAGTGTATGAGAGCAAGACGACAAAAATAAGGTAGATTTCAAACAACAGGTCCACTGGTGAAATATTATAATGATTTTCACTGTAAGATATTATCATATAGGTCCAACAGACAACCTTTGAATGACCCAAATATTCTGTTATCAGTACTGCTCCTGATAACAAAACTGATAAAACTCAATACATTTTCGACATTAACCCTATCAGTAGCCAAAGTTATAAGCAGTCAATAGCTGTTAATTATTTTGTTCTTATTAATAAATTTGAAATTATAAATTGAGTAAATTTGTCATATGAGACTTGTAAGTTAACCTAGTTTGTTCTAATTCGATAACTAAACTTGTTATATATTTATTTGAAATGCTAATGGTATTTTCTAATTCGTTTACAAGGAGTTTTACTGCAATAAATATAAAAATAACTAGCAATTCTTTAGCTGGTTGAGTTATTACTTAAAATTCGGTATGGCCATCAAAAATATTAATGTTTAACAAATACTGGAAAGTCCAATGACGAGATTAAGGCAAAGTTTTATGGCCGCGAAGAATTCCAAATTGAATACCTCTATACTTGATTTCCCCAGGTACAACTTTTGTCTACGTACATTGTAAACAAAACCTTATGCAATGTAATTAATATTCTCTTTCAATTCTTTCAGAATATTTTAAATCTAACATTGTACAATACGATACAATACGACAAATAAACAATAGATGTTGCAATGCAATGGATTTGGGCGGTTTCATTGATCATCATCAGGGCCATTGATAAAATAAAAACAATAAGATACAAAATTATTTAAAAAATAAATTACAACCCATAATTATAACATCATGAGCAATGTTAGTAAATACGTATACAAGCATAAACATAAAATGTTGATAAGAGTAGTATCTAGTATTTTAATGTAATAAAGTAAATGGAGTGAGATATAATTTATTTTTCCTGAAACTCTTTGATAAACAACACCACCTCATGTTTTCCTCGGTGTCTTTTCCGAAGACATTTTGTGAGAATATATTTCAAGAGCTCAATGCTGTATAAACTGATACTTTCTGTTGCCTCGCTAGATTTGAACCTGTGACCTCTTGAAACAAAAACAAGTCGGTAACCGTTAGTTGAACTATATGTCTAGTGCTAGGTGATAAATTCTTCGTTAAAAGGAGTTACAAATTATTCCTTGCAACCGGGGTTAGTCGAGGTTACCAGTTACACAACCCGTAGCTGCACATACCCTAAAATTGTAAACTGGACATGGTGTATGAATGTTTTATTAATAATTTATAATTTCATCTTTTAAGTTAAGTCTAACATTCGAACATTTTTTTAACTTGTTTTTAAAAGTTAATTACAAAATTAAATTAAAGCGTTTTGTAAAGCATTTATTTATTAGATTTACAGTTGACATAAATTTACCTGCTTTAATTTAAGAGAAACTTAAAAAAACTACAAAATAAAAGCCATAAACAAAGTTTTAAAACAACAACCACTAGGATATCAAGAATAAATATACAGTACATTTTTAAACAATTTTAAAATTCTACAATAACAAATGAATTTATTTGAAATATACTAATTAAGTTTTGCAAGTTTGAAACTTCATCTGAAATTTCATGATGAAAAGACCACAGGACATTCAGTGGTATCTGATGGGAAACTCAGTTTCAGCTCAGGTTTCAACTTGTTACTTGGCGCCGCGTCGCTTCACCTATCACTCTTCAGGATCTTGGGGAGAGTAGTAAGTTGATAGACTACGACTATGTTCCCTACGTACAACTAGTTTCTCAACTATCTGGTTATTGGTTGTCAGCTGCTACACCAGACGGATCTGTAGGGGATCATTGCCGAATGTGTATCGACTGTCAAAGCTTAATTACATTCCGACTTACACTAATTATGGGAATAATTAGTGCAGACACCATAGCACTATCATGCAATTAGTGCAGTGTTTGTAAATACTTTGTTTATCAAATTCTTATGTAATTGTTATTTTACCTGTAGAAATACTTTATAGATTATAGAAATGAAATGTAAATATCAGTCAATAATAATAACAGTTTATAGTTAAAATAAACGGTATCAGAAAACTGACAAATACTTTCTCCCTTTTAGCCCTACTTTAAAGAATAAATAATTTGTATTTACTAAATATAGATTATAAGTATTGCCGAATATACTGAGCATTTTCTAAAAAAGTTCCCTTTTCCAAATCCCTTTTTGGGCGGCACTACAGAATCCTTTGCTACACACAGTGGTTTTAAGAAGGGAAGTATATATGTTCAACCTCCAGCATGAAACAGTTTGTTTATTTTTTACTTAACTATCATTATTTTTTTCTTATTAGCTGGCATTCAACCGATCGTTTAGACTAATTTCCTCGTATAATTTATCCAAATTTGTGGTATCTAAAACTCTTTTTTGCAGCAAAAAAAAACGTTGCCAGCGAAATTTTGCATCGTCGTCATACGTTTGTGATAATTCAAACTTATTCTAAGTGAAAATGTTAGCAAAGAATTTTTTAAATGGAGATAATACACAACTTTAGAATTACATCAAACTGTAGAGTAAAGAACCCTCAACCTCTCTTTAGCGGTGAAGGACTGAAGTTTAGATTGAGTTTACGAAAAAGTGGTTCTCATCTTCAGCTACAGCTTAGCATAGCTTCTACAACCACGGGTGGGAACATAACATATGTATGTATATTCCAGCTACTCCTCATGCCTCATGACCTCATTTGACAATAGTACATTTTTCATCTACGTATGAACTCAAGAGGAGGAAAAGGGAATGGCATAACATATTACTGCGTTACTTGAGGAGTGATGTCTTCATCAGAAAAAAGAAAAGTAAAAAGCTACTATATATTTTTAAGTTATTAACTTTGAATTACTTTAAAGCAAAGTAATCTATCAGGGATTAAAACTATACATCATCATATGATATACCAGACACCAGAAGTGCCCTAATGCGGTACTGAGACTTTGAATACATGTCAGAACATCAAATTCAACAAAACTTGTCTTGACCTCAAAACTTGTCTTGACCTGAACATTATCCCAAATTGTGAATTTTAAAATTTTTAATGTTTCTACGTGTCAGTACAAGTTTGTGTTTAGTGTTGAAATGTTTTTAAACTCAAGACGATGGCAGTATTTTATTCTGTGATACAACAAGATTTGATAATTGGACAAAACTAGTCCCGAAACTAGTAATCAAATAAACTAGTGGATTGATGACGACAAGGTATGTAACCTTATTTTTTAAGTCATACAATCAATCCAGGAGGCAAACACCATCGTTAAAGCCTATGTAGTATCCAGATTAACAAACTAAACAACGGCTCTAATATGCACAATAATAATCAGTCAAACTGTTCAATACACAATAACTTTTAACTCACTAATGATGAATGTTTCAAATTATATTTTGGTGTTTTATTTCAGTTAGATGATGAACCTGAATCAATTAACCTGTCAATTAACATAAAATTAAATATTTATGTTTTCATTTTAATTTTTTTATAATACATAATTGTTGTTTGTTGGCATCCAAAAACAATATACTACAAAGTTGAGTATACGTATTAGTGTAGCATATACTAAGTTACGTATTTAGAATTATCATACTTAGGCCTATTCCTTAACTACTTGTTCACGTGCCATATTTTCAATTATTCTGTCGTGACGTTTTTAGCATAAAAATCGGTTGGCATTGATAAGTATACGAAAGTTGTGAAGTTCATGCATAAAACAACATTTGTAGTATCTTCAATTCCCTCGATTTTAGTTAAGTTTGATGAAAAAGTGAAAGAGCTACGGTTTGTCGAATTATTTGCCAGAAAGAAGTTTCTAATGGAAAAACAAGTCCCTGTTTTCATGGGTGGTCGTAAAACAATTCTGTTTCAATCTTCAGACAATCCTCTGTAATCAAAAGATATTTCTCTTATATATCTTTATAAAGTTCATCTCACCTTTTTTTTAAATTAAATTAAATTTTAGTTCATATAGCTATCAACTTTAATCTTGACAGTATTACTCTTTTTTTATTAGGAAAACAGTATGGATGTTGAGTGAGAACAGGGAGGAATAAAATAAACTTTAGAATCAATACAGTATCATTCTACACGCATTTACAATTATAAAAAATAAAAAATAAAACTTAAACACTTTAGGGGTTGAGTGAAAATAACACAATAAGAAAGATCACCATAGTAACTCTATTTCCATATTGTAACATTTATATTTTACGAATAACAGATTATCTGTTCTGCTTAAGGTGTGTACACTAGATGTTTAACAACGATCCCTCTTTTTATATAGAAAATCCTCTTGAAATGTTTTGCATATCATATTTAAATATTTTGAAATGCCATTCTGTACTTACTTTTAATCTTCACCAGTTCTAAATATTATCGAACCCCAATAAATTTACGAATATTATTAAAACACCAAGGCAAGATATAAACCCATGATTTAAATCGTTTGCCTTCTAGTCGAAACCACCAAGCTGGACCGATATACATGGTTTGCTCTTATCTATATCGATATAAGCCAAATAGCACTGCCTCACTCATAATCACTTTATCTACAAAATCATAATCACTAAGAAGATGAAGTTTTGCATGTTGGTTCGCCTTATGCATTAGATGTGCAATGAGGATTCGAAATTCCCTCAGGGCCCTAACCTACGGGTTGTCAAATATTCAATGTTATTCTTATTTCCAGCTTTTCCTGGATTGTGTTGTTCTAGGTGATATTCTCGTCTGAAGACGGAATAACATTCCATATCCCAAAACATTTTGAAACTTGTTTTTCCCTGAAGTAATGAAAAACGTTTTTAATAATGTCTTAAATTCACAAAATGTTCTCTATAACCTACATTTTATCAAATATATGGTAACTGTTATCTACTTGAAACCAGGGAAGAGTTTTATTTTAAACATGCTACCTCAAAACTTTCAACCTCAAACAAATTTCTCCTATTAATAAGTGTTAAGAACAAGTTTTACTGATAATTGCTATACTGCAATTTTTCTATTCACTGTCATTTTCTGCGAGAAAATACTTACAATTAGTGCTCCAAAAAAACGAGTAAATTTAAAATGTGCTTCTTATATTACTCAATTCATTGTTTTTCAATACAAGTCTCTATGGTATCCAAACACTGAATATGTGAATTTTGTATTACAAATATTTATTTGATTGATTTTCTCCTTTTCCCGGCAAATCATTTACTCAATGTGTTTTATAAAATTATACATTCAACAGTTATTTGATTTTCCATAAAGATTTGTTGTTTTCCTTTACAATTGGTATTTTTAATTATAATATATGTTTAATCAGTAAACCCTGATTATTATTTAAATGTATATACGAACAAAAAGTTAAATTGAACTGTTATCAAATGAACGAAAGCTTGTGAGGTACAATGCCAGGATATATTAGACCAGTTCTTCTTCTCCGATGACAAAGTACCCTTCAAACCACGATTGGTCGCCAACCCTAGCCAATATGGAGACTCGCCAAACTGACGAGTTTATCTGGTTGATAATGTTAACCACCACTTAAAAAATAACTATAGATTCAGTATTAACTTCACGGTTGTTCACTATGCCCTCCTTCATGTAATAAGACGTTCAATTTGTACATCAATATTGTTAATCTTCAAAAACTAATATGTATTTGAAAGATTCGTTGGTTTTAATTTTGTTAAAATCAAAATATTATAAATTCTATAATATTTACTCATAAAACCACGAGGAAAATTATTTTCCTAAATAGTAATCTACAAAGAAAATACTAGAAACCTTCGCCAATAATAGAAACAAAATATTGTTGTTCGTTTTAGCGAATGTTAATGTTAATGTATTTTTTATCTGGAGTAAATTTTTTGTTAGCAAATCTATTTTTTGTCTTTGCAATTAAAAAAATAAATATTATAATTTATGTTAGTGCACAGTTACTCTAACTGTTGTTCTTGTTTAATACTAGTGTATATGAGTACAGAAGAGTAAATACGATTTCTTACGCTAGCTCATCAAATAGTTATTACAACATTTTCACAGTTTAACTGTTTGAAGTGTGAAATGTGTTTTTCTCTCTACATCTTGCCTTTTTGTGTGGTTAAAAGCATTGATTGCTGTTTCTGGAAGGTAAATATTATCTTATAATTATTGCATAGGCGATGCATTAAACAGTTTATAAACTGTTAAAGCATAAAATGCATTAAGAAAGTATCCAATAAGTCTAATAATTATTCTATATAAAATAATCACTGTAACTTGCTTGGAAGAAATTGTAATTGAATAACAAATGTGACAGTGTAGAAGCTGTCAATATTAAGACCAGTTATTCGTACTTCAACCAAATTATAATTTGTCAGATTGTACTAAATCTTGCACCAAATATTGCTATGTACGACCATGTGTAGTTATAGACCTGTCTGAATTGAAATACTCCATAACAGGCACATTTTCACCCTATGTTTAACAGAAATGGTAATCTATTTATTGATTGATGCCAATATAATTATTAATATAAAAGGTATAAGATGTTTAACTGCACTGTAATAAATTGTTTTCTGTAATCTAATACGAAATGAATAAACATATTATCATGCTTTTTTATAAACTATGAAAACTGTTCAATCGGGTTAAGATCAAGTGAAAAAGTAACGAAGGAAATGTCTTTCATAGAGGTACTCATTTAAACTACGGTTCATAGACTGATACGCTATCGAAGCAATTAATTAGATCACTACGACTGTCGATTGGTATATTTTTTGTTCACCAGTTGATAGTGTGTTTACGGTCATTCACAAGTGACAACATTTGCCTTATTTTAACAGCAATGTATTTTCATCACACTGTGCTGAAAGAAGCTATTTTCGATATCAGCTGTGAGTACCAAAAGTGTTAGGGCATGGTGATAGGGCCTACTTTTCCACCCTTGTGCCGTAAAAACAGCTGGAGGTTTTTGCTGCGCTGTTATTAGTTATTCTGACACCAGTAGCGCTAGTAGCCTACTGTGTCTACCAATAGTGTTGCATTCGAATCTAAGTACTAGATAAATGAAAAACAATGAAAACACGATTGTTGTCATTGTTCTGTGAAAAATATTACTCAGAAAACCTGATTACAATGTCTGAAAATTATGTTTCATTATTATTAATATTTACAGTTTCATGACAAATATTTATTACAACACACTCACAGTTTATTTTAACAGTTTGAAGTGTAAAAAAACAAAATAAAGTAATAAAGTGAAGTGTAAATAAAACGAAGGTAGTGCCTGCCTCACCATACGTGTTTCCGTTTAAACGCAAAGATTCCTGGACTGATTGAGCTGAAATATTGCACAAAGGCAGCTAATGTACGTGTATTGGGGCTCCACATTACGGATCTGCAAAGTTAAAATGCTCTTCTCATGGATACTGGCTCGTTTATTGATTGCCACAACAACAGAGTGTAATTTAGCATTTTCTAAACATCTGGGATGATTGGATTTCAAGATAACCATGCAAATCGCATGGAATCAGTTAATCATGAATAAAATATTTAAATTCCTCTTTGGGGCTTGTACTAATAAAACTGAAAATTATCATTGATCTAGTTACTGGCATGCGACGTAGGAGGAAAACGATGGACGAGACCAGTTTCTTAAATCATCGCCAGAAAGCGCTGACATGTCGGCAACATAAACAAAATAAGTGGGTTTTCTGTGAATTAATTGACAAATACCCGACCAGAAAAGTCATATTTAGCTATGATAACCCAAACAAACCTAACTTAAATAGGGTTATGGGTTTGTGTACAAAATACCAAAGTAACATTTACAAATATTGTTCAAACATAAAACAGAAAATAAACATAATTAGTTTCGAACCCAGGACCTGTTGATCTGAAGTTTAAACCCATATCCACTAAGCTACCACGACATACAGTGATGGCTAACAGTTACAAGTCCGTAAGCAATGAACAACTGAAAAGCACAATTTGGTGGTGATCGAAGAAAAAAATATTCTCGTCCATCATTTCTCCCCTGAGTTGCTCGACCCCGGACCCGGAGTGATCACCTCTCAACCTCGTCCCCCTCAATCCCGTACCGCATCACCCGAAATCACTAAACATTAATGAGGGTTGGCTAATGACACCGCTGGTTACTGCCGACTGATCCGATCCTACTGGAACTAGTTCGTAGGACAGGATCCTGAACTGAATCGCTACACTCTAAACAGTAGTAGTGTTTAATTAAAAATTTAAAGTTAGTTTAGATTTGTTATTTAAGAAATTATAGTGGACATTTTCCATCACTGATTGCAAAAACAAGTTCCACGATGTTTCCAGATCTGAAATCTGATCCCATTCTCAGGTCAGATAATACCTAGAACATAACAAAAATACACAATATCCATGTAAGGCTGGGATGAATACAAAGAGCTAAAATAGAGACCTTTTAGCTTTTTCCAGCCCAAATCAGCCTAGCCTGGATATTGTGCCATTAACATATTGTGTATTTTTCTTTTGTTCTTGGTACATTCTGACCTTAAGACGGGATCAGATTTCAGATACGGAAACATCGTGAAACTTGTTTTTACAATTAGTGATGGAAAATGTCCACTATAATTTCTTAAATAATAAATCTAAACTAACTTTACATTTTTAATTTTAAACACTACTTTTGTTTGGAGTGTAGCGATTCATTTCAGGATCCTGTCGTCCTACGAACCTGTCTCAGGACCTTACTCCATTGGTCATGTTTAGCTATGGTAGGCGAAGACTTTATCATAAAGTCTTATAAACTACTAACACACACATGTATATAATCACCTTATCATAAGGTGATTATATACATGTGTGTGTTAGTCATAAAAGTTCAACCAGTTCTCCACACAATGCATCAACACAACACAAACTATTTTTACCCTTCACAGATCTTCCTGGTGTAACCGAGATCATCAGGCTTATTAGTATTTACTAAATGTTAATTACTGAAAGGAGTTTTATTAATTTCGTCCAACAATAAGTACTGTAACAAGCTTCTTGTTAGGGGAAAAAGGAGTAAAATACATAATTACTACACATCAATTGAACACGTTACAATTGTTTAGCTGATAAACCTTTTTTATCGTTCTGCACGAAATCCACCTGTTTTTTTGTTCTCTAAATAGTATGCAAAACGTCACTTTTAGTCCTAGGACGTAAAAAGTCAGCTGTTTGCTAAATATTATTATTGTTTCATACATGATAGAAGCGTTCCTTACCACACGTTATAAAAAGCATTGTTTGTAAATAACAGAAATGTAAACATTGTATATTACTTACTTTGTAAACATAACCTCAAAAATACAACTTTATAGTTAAAATTTTCAACGATTAAAAGTCTAATTCCGCATTATGATCAAAAACGTTGTTCATTTCTCGGAGCAAAAGTGTCTTTTTAGTCCTAGTGATGAAAACTACTATTGTTTAATTTTTAAATTTATAACGATAATTAGGTTGTACAATACAGAATCATTATTATTTTAATAATTTTACTGGTCCGTAAAATTAGAGACCGTGTGTTGATTTACACGGGTAATAAAGTTATATATAAAGTCAATTGCTATTAATGTTTTTAAACTTACTCATCCCATGATGATGTTCTCCTGTCCCGCAAATGGTGCATACCTAAACCCCGTCGAGATTCTAAATTGGTTTTCTCCCACCTTAGTTGAACACCTTGATTGAAAAAATCCCAACTTGTTTGGAAATACAAATGTTTGGTAAAACTTTTAAATCAACATGCAAAGCAAAAAGGTCCTCCTGAAAAGATTACATTAATATGAAAAATGAATGTATCAGCCAACATACAAAATCGACTAATTAAAAACTTGACCTATTAATATAATTCTTATTAAAAGTATACTGATTGGCCGTCATGACTTCGCTAGCGATCATGTTATAATTGACAATATTTTACTCGGTAATACTCAAAATATTGAAAACGATTTTGCGACAATAACGATTGTACAACCAAACGCAATTTTGTTGAGATGGACTTCCATTCAAATTATATTTTGAAAAAGGCAAGGTTTCGATAAATTCATTAATTTTTTTCCAAGCAATTCTTTACTACGTAATAGTCACATATTTGTAAAACCTGCAAATTAAAATATATTTTTCCTGTTAGCGAATTTCCCCTATAGGGAAGAAGCTATTACCGTAGTCGGCATGGTAAGACCTAGGCCCGGGACCATGATAACTTTTCGTTTTGAGGTCCCCAGACCCCAAAAACACCTTTCGTTCGATACTGTATATATATATATATATATATATATACATTCATCTGCGCCCGGTAAGTCAGTCACCGCGCTGGTATTTTACACGGTGTGGCAGTCATCTGCTCGAAAGCCAGTCAGCCCTCCCGAAAGGCTTGCCGTGCATCCTTTACATACCGAGACGGCTTACTGGTGCTGCTATAGTGTGCCGGTATGTGGAACTACTTGTCACATTCGCGCTCAGTCGATTAGTGGAAACTAGTTTTAACTGACGTACGACTGTCAAATACAAAATACAGTACTTGGATTTTAATCCCGTCGAACACGCATTCAATTATTTTGTTAATAATTTTACAAAAACTATAAAATACTAAAATCATAACTTTAATTAGCTAGGAGTGGTTTTGTAGTATAGCTTTATAATTGTAACTTACTTATATCTAAAAGCAAGTTATCTCCGCCGTTTTTTTCATAATTTTTGTACGAAGCAAGATAAAAATGTATGAATTTGCTTATCCTTATAATAAAAGGTTTTATAATTCTACTGTACTCTTTAACTAAAATTACCTAATAATGAACAACGAAAAGAGGTCAGTACAAATTAGGCACTTATATTAAGTTTAAGTTTTTACTCTTTATATCTATTAAAAAGTATGTTGTATTTTTGTATTATTTATATTTATTCTTCCTCACAAAAGGAAGAATAAGGAAAACCTCAAAACCGACACAAATGAAGAGTGCAGATTTCACTTTGCGTATTTATTTTCCCCTCCATTTGTTCTTAAAATCGCCATCATTTGTATTACACATTTTCCAATTTAAGTTTAATTTAAGGGACAGAAGTGTAGGTATGTTGGGACTTCCCTTTCTGTCGACAACCTTTGCGCAATCAAACATAAAACACACTCTATAAGACCGCTGAAATTGTTAATGACATACAATTCAATGATAATAAACTCTTCGATACTATAAAATATATGAGGAAAGTATACCACGGATGGCAAGGCCTAACAGAACTCTGTAGTTGAAAGTTCCTCACATATTTAAAATTATTATTAGTCAATCTAATAGACTGGGGCATAGTGGTTAGTTTACCCTTCTTTTTTTATAAAACCAGTTCCGTTCAATTTATAGTACTGACAAATATCAAACTATGTTATAAATTTAAGATTTACTTTACGACAGTTCCTAAACTGAATGCGTTCCGTCAACACAGTGACATCTTCGGGAAATCTAGTGCTGCTTCAATTTAGGAACTATGTGAGGAAAATCTAACATTTTTAGTATTGATGACATTTCAGTAATAGGAAAGAAATTGTTATTAAACTAGGCCTACTATCATTCTATATCTTATATACTATTAAGCTGAGCCGATTCTTGTTAAGAGTACTCCTCCGTTATTTCTGAGCCTATTTTGACGATTGAGGTTTCAACATAGCCTATTTGACCTGATAACTAGTTGTGCAAAAAAGTTTTTATTTTTCGATATTTTCAATCTGAAGGGCACGGGCCGGTTTCAAAGTTCGTTTTTCGCCCTTAAGATAAAAAGTACATGGGGGCCGAGCTTTGCTCGGGGGAAGGTCAGTCAGTTTGTTTAGATGACTCGGAGTAATATTTCACCACTTCCCCCTACTGATAATCAGATTTGTATTATTCATTAGCCTCTTTTCTACATTTGTAATGTCCCTCCAGTTGTTATTTATAGCTCAATGTTCCTTTAATTTATTTTACTACTCTATATATGTAATCTTTACTCAAACCTGTTAATCTCTGCTCTCAGGAAACTACATGTCAATAATCATAAACAACATGAGTATTACTTTGACAATTCCCTGGTTAATTATGAACAGCTGTTACAATACTTTTGTTTTGATTTGAAACTCCATAAGCCCAATGTTAATTTTTTAACTTTTCATTTTAGTTTTTTTACATTATTTGATTTTTCCTAGGGATGAGGCCTGTCTAGAACTTATTTTTATCCCAAAATTAGTTATTTTGAACATTTGAAGGAAATCGTTGGAGCCGTTTTTGAGATCCGTGTCGCAAGCAAGCAAGCAAGCAAGCAAACCTTACTCATATTAGAGTATAGGATAGGATAAGGAATAATGTATTTGAATTGCAGCCGTTAATACGTTATGAACAGATTATTAGTAATACCAGATGTTAGAATAAGTAAGGAATTTATTGATAGAAGTCAAATAAGTTTTGTTTCTACATCGCTTTGAGCAGTGAAATGTTGCATGCAGTGGAGATATTTAAATTTAATTTCTGTTGATATTTGTTTATCTTTCTGTCTTGTTAACAGCCATTTTTAACTGAATTTCACAAAAATTACTGTACTGAATTAAATAAAACATTTTACCTATCGTCGTTTGGAGCATGACACGTTTAGGCTGTTTTAAATCATCGTACGTCATTAGGGTTATGCCGCCGCCCCTTGGTCCGTCAGTGCTCAAAACCAGATCTTATGGGTACAGGTTACTTAACATTTAATTATAGAATGCACAAATTTGTTCTAATGAGCTAATTATATTTTACCACAGAACGGAGGAAACACACGTCTGCTTCACTATTCTACAACGGTATACTAAACCATATAACGGCACGCAATAACATATATGACGGTACGGAACACATAGCCCATAGAAGATGCAACATGGATTAAGGTGACAAGATCCGTTGAAGCCTAAATTGGTGTATCAATTATAATACCGGATAAACAGTGCCGTGGATGGGACCTACACAAACAAAATTTGGTCCGGGGGCCCTCCTGGAAGATTTCAGAAAATTAGATACCAAATTGTGAGTTTTGGTCCAAATATTACTCAGTGTCGTAAACAATAGGTTTTTCGATCACATTCATTAAATTGTACAACTATTGTTTTAACTATGGTAAGCAAAACTTAATTAACAAATTAAAGTACCATACAAAATGGTATACGAAAGAGGATTGAATAGCTGTCACTAACTTTGAAATTACTTTAATCTTATTATGAAACTGAACACAATTAAACACGGTCAGGGCCTGATTAAGATGTGTGGCACCATAGGCTTGAGTTGATTTGGCAGCCCCCTCAACTCTTGGGGGTGGGAATGGGGTTGTCGAAATGACTCCATGAACGAATGTCTGAACCCTGAACGCGGCCCAAGGTAGCTTCATTTTGTGGATGCGTTAAGCGTTAAGGGCATACCAGCGTCAGGTAGCTTTGTCTCTTATCAATGTAGAGTTCCATCTCTTTCTAACCAATGAGTGTTTGCCTAAACTCAGGGACACCTCTGGAATCCCCTTAAAGCAAATTGTCTGATCTAAAGGGTCCTAGGTTGGCTTATCTCTCGGTTAAATAACAGCCGCATCGTGTAACATCGGCCGTGAATGACGATCGCACCTTTTAACATCGGCCATAATTGACGATCGAAAAACACAATATAGGCAGTAAAAGAGGACGATGCACCATCAACGTAATTGATATCAGCGTAGTTCGGGGGTGGTTGACCCCCAATAATTTGGCGAAAATATTCTTGTAATATATGAAAAGTCCCAATAATCATAATCACGACCATGTTTGCCCTCCCATACAAATACAGAAATTACGCTTATAGTAATAGATGACCGAACCGCGTTATAGTTACCGTAATTTATGATTGCAACAGGTGCAATCGGTCATAAATGACGATCGCACCGCACTTTATAAAAAAATAATGGCGATCGCACCGCTATTCGCCGAAACAGACGATTGGACCACGTAATATTGGCCATAAACGACGATCATAATCACGGCCGTAAATGACGATCGTACCGCGTAATCATGTTCGTAAAAGACGATCGCACCACAGATTACCAATTTGATTACATAATCCCGCCCCGAAATAATCTCGAGGTCAAATAAATCCCGCCCGAAAAACGGAATTATTTTTTGCAGGACATTTCCCGATATTTTTGGAAATGTTCATCCCTCATCACGAGCTTACGAAACAACTAAACTACAGCTGTTCAAAAACAACCATTTCCTAAGGTAACACTCACTTGGTAAAGTATAATTGTTTGATGTTTGTGAGATTAGTGATTATAACCAATGTACAGGGCTTAAATATGTACATGGATTAGGTTGTGTGTAACTATAACTAATAAAAATAAAGATTGAATATAAAGCGGACATATCAAAAAGAAGAAGAAACGAGTAAATAAGAAACAATACTTATTTGTTTCATATAACTATAGCATAATAGTTTAGTTTTTCTTGTACCGGTAACTTCAGCAAAATTCGCTGCTTTTCCTAGAAAAAAAATAGTTTTCCCATGTACTGACATTAAGTTCAAACTTTATTTTTAACAAACAAATATAAATATTTCTTTAGTTTTAAATACTTTAATTGCAATTTAAATTCCTACTAACATATTTATATAATATATTTGAACATTAGTGATTTTTTTATATTACAATAATTGATACCTGTTTTTCATAGTAATAAATTTTCCTGTTAACTTGTAAAGTTATCTTTTAAAACACAAAGGACTTATCTACTTGCTTATTTTTTGCATTTCCATTAAACAGATCATTTACATGCATATTTTGTTCACTACACCGTATCCTATTGTTATATAAAGTTACAAAAACATCACACATTCTCTGGGGAAATGTATATACCATGCATAACCACTTACCTTTAACTTTCATAAATAGTGAAATTTTTATGGTTTTGTGATAGTTAAAAATACTTTTACAAATATCATATATTTAATAATGTATTTATATCAGGTTTTTTTGGCATATTTGGTGATAAAATTTGGATTATCCTTAAGTGAATCCATGTTGACGATAAGTATTGTGTAGTGGTAGTAATACCTTATCATGACAAATTATACACATCGTGTCTCCAAACTGCTACATTATATAATACTCTATTACTTTAAGGTGTGTATGTTGTTACTTTAAGGTAATTTGTTTCAAAGAAACAGATTATGAAATAAAAATATGAAAATAAAAAAAATAATATGTGTGTTTTTTTATTAATTAGCAATAAGACAAAGGACATTATAATGTAAATTACGAACCTTATACGCTTGCAACTTAAATGGTTAAGCACTATAAGTAAAAAAAAAATAATTCTTCCTGCCATACAAAGCAACGTTCTCCGTTTAAAACATTCAATTCGGCGAAGACAATAAATTATGCACATTTCCACAAAATACTGAGTATAAGAGCTTAATAATCGGAACAGATCCGGTAAGTATTACAAACCTAAATTACGGTGACTAGCGTAAAATGGATGAAATAAATCAGTGCGTTATTTAGACAAATATTGCATTTAAACGTAAACTACAACCTAAATATCTACTTAAATGTGTACTTGCATAGTTAAAAGGAATACATCAGATATAATTGCATTTCTTTATGTGTCTTTGCACTGTGCAATAATTCAGAAACGGTCCTATTGGGCTGTTTGCTGGGTTTGCATCTGCTTAAATGTTCATAAAATAATCTATCTTACGAAAATATGGCCAACATTTATCTATTATAATTCTCATTTTGGAAAAGTACTTTTAAACCACAACAAAAATACTAGCGATCACCAAGAGGTTGAAATTAGACCAAAAATTATTCTACGTAAACCTAAAGTGGTGCACACAAATAATGGTTGTTTGCGTGAATTTTCGTTCCATCCTGCGTGAGCAGTTAATTACAAATGCATTTTAACCATTGCCCTTATGCTGAACTTCTCGAATAACCTATATTTCTCTCTCTCTCCCTTTTCCCTTCATCCGCCACTCCCCCTCACATCCAGGTTTATTTTTGTATGTGGTGTTAAACGGATAAGAGAATGGTGTCACTATTCCAGTAGTCAGTGACATTTTTTATTTACATTAGTCCTGAAACATCTATTTTTGATGTTGTGCTAGCATTTTGTTATTATATCAACTTTCAAATATACAATTCAATCAATTACTATTCTTCCATAAGATTATCATTGAAACTATGAAAGCCTGTGGGGCGTAGCCCTGAGGGCTGGTGTAAGTTATAAGGTGTTTCTGCACATCTATACAACAAAACCATTCTAATGACGGTATGCTTGAATTTCTCTTACGATGTGAGAAAAAAGGGGGACAGTTGTGTGCTTTAATGATAACGTTCAAATTGGATATATCATGCTAACATCCATATGATTAGTGTTACAAGCTAACCTATACTTTCCATTACCATCAGTGCCTGTTGCAAAAAGACGATCGCCTTGTAACCTTTTCAGACAAAAAACAAACATAATAAACCTTTTAAATACCCTAGGGGAATCTCCACAAATGTATTTAGTTAAAACACTAATTATTTAATTAATTTTTCGTAATTAAAATATCATAAAAAGGCAAACACCTTTACGTAATAAGATAATCGTAAACTAATCTGTAAGGTACCTGACTTGATATGAATAGCTATGAATGCGAATGTAAAAATCGATATCTATAAATTCGAAAAACCGATCATCCTGCAGGCCAAAGTTCTACAAATACTACCACGAAATTTGGCAGTGTACTCTTTCCATACCGTAGGTAGCCACTAAGAAAGGATTTTAAGAAATCCCCAAAGGGCTCCGCCCCACGGGGAGTCAAAGTTCCAATCCTATGTTATTCTTATAGACATCCACTTTAGTTTGATCTCTTGAGAATTAAAACAGCTGATCATGTTTCTTAGTAGTTCCACGGGTTAACCACAGAATGCAGCACACACAACTGTTGTATTCCTGGGTGAAACCGGGTACGATAGCAGCTAGTAGAATATAAAATGTTAATTGTTTTATTATAAGTTCTCTTTTAATTACCTATTTCAAAAAACATATATTGCTCAGCCATTATTAATTATTACTATTTCTGTTATTATTTTTGTATGAATAAAATTACATTTTGGAGTTCTGTAAAATTACAGAGTGACCTTTCAAGATTTATAAGACTTATAACTTATAAATAAATTTGATGGAACACGTGGGAGCTTCAAAGACTCGCTTGATATAATGCCACACATATTATCAGTGAAATATGCTTTATCACTTTAACTAAACAACAGATAAGCAAAGATATATTTGAGGGTGTAAATGACTGGCTTCCCAGTGCAAATTTTCAGTGACTGCCATCCCGGGCACTTACGTTCAATATATTGTGACTGGCTTAGCAGTACAAACTTTACGTGACTGGCCTTCCCGGCAAAAACGCCGGTGACTGGCTTAGCATAGGAAATTTTACGTATATAAAGTTTTTATTTTTGTAATATATACGACATATATATAATCGGAAATGGCCAACGACAATATTTGAGCAAATACAAAAATATATATATCGCATATTTTCCAAATATATGTGGGGGTGTTACTGACTGCATTCCCCGGGTATAATTTCAGTGACTGGCTCTCCGGGCATAGCCGTGTGTATATATATATATATATATATGTGTGTGTGTCCGTGAGCACGATAACTCTCGTAAAAATGATCCGATTTTGACAAAATTTGGCATAAACATGTAAAGCAGCATTTATGACTTTAAGTTCGAAAACCAGACAGATCGACTTATCCGAAGGGGTATGTTGGAGGGGTTTTGTACCCCAAAAATGGGTTTTTTAATTTGTTACATATAATTTTTGAAAAAGTCAAATTTTAGTTTTAACCATTCGATTCAGCTTAAAAAAACACAAAATTTGGTATTTCGATCATTCCTCTACGTCAATTCGTTACCGAGATATTGAAAGTGCTAAACACAGTACGTCGTCTAATGTTATTCTTATGGAGGAAAAGAAAATTTTTTATCTCGCTTATTTATGAACGTATACTGACGAAACTTGGTATACAGCTTCATCTCGTTGAGGTCTATTGATATTTCCTCCAAAAAATATTTTTTGCATAATTCTCCCGTAGCAGCAAACCTGCGTACTCAGCCCCATGTTATTCTTATGGATAATAATTAAATGCTCTGTCTCCCTTAATTATGAACATAAATGAATAAAAACTGGTATACGACTTCACCTAGTTGAGTTATATTGATAATAGCATAAAACCCATTTTTTGTGTTCCTTGTTGCAGCAAACCTGCGTACTCAGCCCCAATGTTATTGTTATGGAGAATAATTAAAATTGTATATATCGCTTATTTGTGAATATATTTTTATGAAACTTGGTAAGTGGCTTTATGTAGTATTAAGACATTTATATCTCCATTGGAAATTCGCTGAGTATGCAGGTTTCCTGCGACGGGGGTATTTTAATAATAAACTGTATAACTTCCAAACTTTTAAAAAAATACAGAATGTAAGATTCGCATGTGATAGAAATGTCTCACGTTAATTTTTCCAAATATATTTTATAATGTGAGAAAAATTATAAAAATTGTATTTAAAATTTTAGTTATTTTTCAGCTAAATTATTTCAATATTTTAACATAAATTTTCTTTAAATTTTCAGTTAAATAAACTGGTAAATACAAATTCTTTGTTCTGGTTCACAGGAAACCATTCGTCTGGTTTATAAAACAATGAATCCTACAAGGTCCTTGGGAATCAAGAACTAGAACAGTTCGAGTCACAGTGCTTGGCATCTGGTTAGCATATGCTTTTGAATGACTTTTCGCCTCTATTTGGCTTAGTATCATTAGTGTTACAGTCTACTTTTGTCAACAGAAAGCAAAAGTCACTAATTTAATTTTAAAACATTTGTTTTGGTTATTTTTTTTGTAACCTCTACTTTTAATTACGACAAATTTCAATAGTTTCTCGCCTTTCCCAGGTTCCAAGCACCGTGACCCGAATTGTAGTTACTTCTTACCAGAATTTCATTACAACTATAATACTCCACAATACTATAATACTATAATACTAAGCAGTGGACGAACTCTTTTTGAATATTACACTAAATTGTTCGATATTGCAGTTACAACTATTTGCTACATTGCATGGATCAAAGGCTTTACTTTTTCTTATTTGGTTTTCAGATATTGAGATAAGTAACACTATGCACTACTATGCTCAAATCATCCCGGGATTTGGTATAGAAAGCGGTGTTGTAGAAAAGTCCTTCTTTTTCAATATATCGTGCTCGATAAATGTGTGGGTATTAAAATCGGAGGAATCGACTTTAATCATACTCCTGCAGACTTCGTCATGGTAAAGAAGCTAATCGCTGGACAGTTAAATAAAATTCAGTGATATTAAACAAGAGAATATACAAAATATTTATTTAACCTTGTTATGTTTATTACAGTGTGATCACACCATCTAAATATAAACAATTAGTAATCTATTGGTTATCTTGATAGAGTGCCATTAAACTCACACAAAAGCTTCAACACTTTGCGTGTGAATATAAAATTATTTTTATGGAATTCTAAATTTACATTCACTAATCAGTGTGGTGAATACATAAAAAAACTGCAAATGTCTCTTCATTTTATAACAAAACACTTAAATATAAAAAATCTACTACTTCTTCAGCGTATGGTGTCACAATTTGTTCCTTTAGTGGGACCAGTTTCAACTCAATTACGAGTCATCATCAGCCACTTCATGAAAGGTGTTTACCAGGTTTAATGTATCAAAGTAGTAGGATGTAAAAATAAGTATGTAGGATTTACAAATAGATCTTTGAAAGAACGTTTTAAAGAACATACTGCCCGAAAATAAAGCAACACAGCATCTAAAATGGCCCAACACTCTCACCACAATGTGGATTTTAACATCAGTAACGTGTTAAAACGATGCAATGACAAATCAAAAGCAAAGGTTTGGGAAGAGTATTTTATTTATAAACACTTTACTGACGGAGAAAAAGAGACCATTCTATATAAAAAAGTCAAATTTTTTGATAAAATAACAATTAAATTATTCAGTGGCCTGGATAGGGACGAACAGATGATAGGCATGTAACCTTTGACCACCCACCGGATGAACAAGCAAGCAATTGGCAGTGGATCTACGAATGTTGCCCTACGCGGTTTGAGAAACATAAAAGTAGCGACCCGGTCGGAATTTTAAATGTACAACTGTACAGTGTGTTATGTGACTCGTAAATTGTGTTTTGTATGTTTTTTAATTATGTTTGTTTTAACTTTGACGACAATCACGGATATGTGACCTTAGTATTTAATATCAAGAACTGGCTGATGATGACTCGTAATTGAGTTGAAACCGGTTCCACTAAAGGAACAAATTTTGACACCGTAGGCTGAAGAAGAAGGTGAGTTTTTAAAATATAAGGTGTCAAGCCTTTGAAAGACAACTTAAATATAATTTTAACTAATGTTCTATTTTTATTTTGTTAGATTAATGAAATATCTGCAGGTAGTTATAAGTAGTTCAATACACCAAGCATTTTTCTTTTAGCGAATTTCCCATATATAGGAAAGAAGCTATTACCGTAGGTCTTATGATAAGACTTAACCCCGAGACCATGATAACTTTTTGTTTTGAAGTCCCCAGATGCCAAAAACACTATTTGTTCAAATTTATATATATATATATATATATATATATATATATATATATATATATATATATATATATGTGTGTGTGTGTGTGCGTTAACATGATAACTGGAGTAATACCCCCGTCGCAGCAAACCTGCGTACTCAGCGAATTTCCAATGTATGCATATGTTTCTCACTACCACATAAAGCCACTTAAAAAGTTTCATAAAAATAAATAAATAAATAAGTGATCTATAGCATTTTACTTATTCTCCTACAAGAAGGAACACAAAATATGTGTTTTTATACAATTATCAATATAACTCAAACAGGTGAAGCAACATACTAAGTTTTATTAATTTATGTTCATAATTAAGGGAGATATTAAACTTTACTTAATCTCCATAAGAATAACATTAGGGCTGTGTATGCAGGTTTTCTGCTACTGGGATGATCAACAAAAAATCAATTGTTTGTGCAAATATCAATATACCAGTACTACCCGGAGCCACATACCAAGTTTCATCAATCTACATTCATAAATAACCGAGGTATCAAATTTTATTTATTCTCCATAAGGATAACATTGGACAACGTACTGTGTTTAGCACTTTGAATATCTCTGCAACGGTTGGACGTAGAATATTTAAGCACCAAAATGATTGATTTGTAGAGCTGAATTGTTTGGTAAAAGCAAATATGAAGTTTACGTTAAAATTAACTGAGGAAAAGCCAAAAACCTTTTTCCCATAAGATTTTATGAGCAGGATTTTCTCCGCAACCACTTAACCTAGATTAATAATTTAAAATACTGCATTATTTGTTTTTTTAAGCTCTATAAAATGCTCGAAACCAAAATTGAGTGTTTTAAAAATTTTAGGGTGAAAAGTGCAAAAAACTGATTTTTGGAAAGTTTAAAACCCCCATAAACTCCATGGTCCAATTTTTCTGGTTTTTGAACTTAAAGTCATGAATGTTACTTTAGACATTTCAGCCAAATTTCATCGAAATCGGACTTTTTTACTCAAGTGATTGTGTTAACGGATACATATATAGATATATATATATATATATATATATATATATATATATATATATATAGATATATATATATATATATATACATACATATAAATTTGAACGAATAGTGTTTTTGGCATCTGGGGACCTCAAAACAAAAAGTTATCATGGTCTCGGGCTTAAGTCTTACCATGAGACCTACGGTAATACCTTCTTCCCTATAGGAGACATTCGCTAAAAAACGTCTGATTTCGATGAAATTTGGCTCAAATGTGTAAAGTGACATTCATGACTTTAAGTTCGAAAACCAGAAAAAACGGACCATGGGAAGGGGGGTGTATGGGGGTTTTAAACTTTTCAAAAATCAGTTTTTTGCATTTTTCACTCTTAAATTTTTAAAACACTCAATTTTGGTTTTGATCATTTTATAGAGCTTAAAAAACAAATAATATAGTATTTTTAAATTATTAACCTAGTTAAGTGGTTGCGGAGAAAATCCAAAAAACCTGCTCATAAAATCTCCCATGTTAATCTTAAGGGAAAAAGGTTTTTGGCTTTTCCTCAGTTCATTTTAATGTAAACTTCACATTTGCTTTTACCAGTCAATTCAGCTCTACAAAACAATCATTTTGGTGTTTAAATTGTGCTTCTTCATCCAACTGTTGTAGAGATATTCAAAGTGCTAAACACACTCCAACGTTGTCCAATGTTATCCTTATGAAGAATAAATAAAATTTGATATCTCGATTATTTATGAATGTATATTGATGAAACTTGGTATGTGGCTTCACTTAGTACTGGTATATTGATATTTGCACAAACAATTGATTTTTTGTTGATTATCCCAGAAGCAGCAAACCTGCATACTCAGCCCTAATGTTATTCTTATGGAGAATAAGTAAAGTTTTATATCTCCCTTAATTATGAACATACATTAATAAAACTTAGTATGTTGCTTCACCTGGTTGAGTTATATTGTTAATTGCATAAAAACACATATTTTGTGTTCCTTGTTGCAGCAAACCTGTGTACTCAGCCCTAATGTTATCCTTATGGAGAATAAATATAATTTGATATCTTGATTATTTATGAATGTATATTGATAAAACTTGGTATGTGGCTTCACTTAGTACTGGTATATTGATATTTGCACAAGCAATTGATTTTTTGTTGATCATCCCAGAAGCAGCAAACCTGCATACTCAGCCCTAATGTTATTCTTATGGAGAATAAGTAAAGTTTTATATCTCCCTTAATTATGAACACACATTAATAAAACTTAGTATGTTGCTTCACCTGGTTGATTTATATTGTTAATTGCATAAAAACACATATTTTGTGTTCCTTGTTGCAGCAAACCTGTGTACTCAGCCCTAATGTTATTCTTATGGAGAATAAATAAAATGCTATGGATCACTTATTTATTTATGTATTTTTATGAAACTTTTAACTGGCTTTTTGTGGTACTGAGAAACATATGTATGCACTGGAAATTCGCTGAGTACGCAGGTTTGCTGCGACGGGGGTATTTTGAGCTTAATCTTTGTAGCCTAAGTGTAACCACATATACCTTACCAGATATTCACTATCAAAGCTATACAATTAAGTCCAATTATATTCCTTTATCAACTATAAGACTTTGGTGACACAATATCGTTGACTTTCAGAAAATACTTTTATATAGACATGTTTTATGCCTAGTTAAAAATATTATTTTGGGGGTTGAGAAGATACTCATCAGGAAGAGGTCAGAAGCCTTTGCATTGAACTGCAAAGTCATGGAATAGTGATTTTTTTTAACAGTGATGAATTGTAATTTTCTGTGCTATATTTATTGAGTCCAAGTTAGTTTGAATTAGTAGGACTGTAGATTACACCTATAACTATAACCACTCCACTCAAAGTGTCAGTGTACATTTAAATGGGATTGAATAAAAATAATTCTCACCATTCATTGTTATCCTTAGCAAGTTTATAACAATGCAATTTAAAAATAAAAAAAAGCGAAGCTCATTTATCCCACATTAGAAATGGTTTTATCATATTTAATATTTATGAATATGTACGTTTTAATGTCATATTGTTAACCCATTGAGGTAGTAATTTTATTCTATTTGCAGTAGCCTATAACGGGAATCGATTGGTGCTGCGCTCTAGTAGCAAAATATGTAACTAATGACCGCGGGCGTCTACGGTTCTATCCGCTAGGGGTGCGGACTGACTGAAAAACCTTAATATCGCCGCCAGGCCTTTGGTCGTGTTAGCTGAGTTGGCTACGTCGTGGAAACACCGTGGCCAGGTGGTGATACGATGTTCGTGGGTTCGATTCCCGCACACGACCAAAACTGACCAGTTGTGCAACTCTCAATGAGTTAACCGGTCTGTGGCAACGTTGGTGGGAGGGCCCAAGTAAAATAAACGGTGGCAGGCTTGCTTGGAAGTTGACGGGATCGGTTAATTCTTTGAGACATGCACATGGTCAACACTGATTTTGCTAATTTTTACTTATGTCTAATGTGTGTGTGCCAATGCGACTTTCTAAACTGAAAATTAAAAACAATATTTTAATTAAAATACACCATTAATCCATTTAAAAACACCAATTTTATTCTCCAATTCACAGGTTAATAAAATTACAAGTAAGGAACGAGACCAGCTCGTATGTCTACTCCAATGGGTTAAAATGTAACAAGGTCAATGGAAGATGGAGGATCAGTATTGATAGTTTGTATTGAAGCTTAATGAAAGTAATATTGCGAGACAAGTAAGAGCAGCATGAACATTAAGTTTTGTGTGTGCAGCAAAAGTTTTAATTGGAAAGCTGGTGGAAGGCGACACTGATTTATAACAAATTACTACTTCCTTTACCAACAAGCTTTCCTCTTGGGTTAAACAAGGTCAAATAAGTACACATTTTCTTCATATATATGTAAGAATTCATGTTATAAATTAAAAAATTTTTAATATTATGATTTAAAAAAGCATTTTAAAATTATCTTTACTTTATTGAATATAAACGTTGGTCGTTTCTAAGTTTTAAACAATACTTTTGATTAGAGTAATCTATTTAACTAAACTAATAAGATGGTGTCTGGGTATTGACTAATTGTGCAAGAATTGCTACAAAATTATTATTCGTAAATTAAAAACATATTTTATGATCATTGGTTAACACGTGTACTTTCAATGAACATGAACATGAAGATTAATAAACATCTTTGTTCTTGACTGTCTATTCATCTGAGGACTGAACGCTAACAGTAAAATTTGGTTAAATTAGTTCATATTGCAGATTTTTCAAAATTGTGTTGTGGGTTGGTTCCAAAATTTGGTTTTCCATTCAATAACGAAAATCATTGAATTTTCTTCTTCTTCTTCTTCTTTACTCTACAGTAAAGGAATGAATGAACACATATTGACATAAAGCAATATTTTTGAGCTAGATTAAACTGAGAATCGATCTCTTTGAGACTCGTCCTTCGAACAGTCTCTTTGATGTTGTGGGTGTTCTACAAACAGAGACCTTCTACAACCCTGCAACTATAAGAAGCCGATGGCTATAAATAAGTTATAACTTTCCACCAGCCTGGAGTTGGGAACTATGAGTGGACCACCACTGGTGCCCCAGGCTCTCGGGTCTACTGTTCACAACTGACTTCTGAGCAAACAGAGTCAGTTTAAACTTTTGAATATTTGATTAACTTGGGATTGTTCATCCAACTTCTGGAAACAAACTTAAGTGAAAGACTGCAACAGTAATTATTTGTTTAGTTAAATCGATTTTTTTGTTGTTGGTTAAGATTATTGGGTTAAAATGGAAGTACATACTTAACTAGGTGATAATTAGTTTTTTTCGGTTCATATTAGTAAAATAATTTATTTTCTGACTCATCCAAAAAAAGTTTAAATAAAACTATTTTGCACTTTGCATTTCTCTTGATGGGGATGATTCAATGACTTTATTTGGGGTTTCTTTACTAATAAATTATATCTTAAGTAGTGGTGAAATGGCGGGGAGGGGCCACAATCGGCGCTTTTTTCCCATGTTATTCTTATGGGGAGCCGTTTTTGCGCCGACACCAGCTCCCGCCTTACACAAGTTTCCTTGTTAGCCTGTACTAATGTCCAACCCTTGCCTATATTAAATATATTTTCCCAATCCCCATCCCTCCTCTATATTTTTAAAAATTAATTTTCAAATTCAGGCTAAAAAACTATCTTTAGTGTTTATAGTCCGATTTGTCTGCAATTTGGATATGTTATTGTCCTAGGCAAGTGTTTTAATAAATTCCACTTACATTTCCCAAATTCACTATAACGGTCAAATTAAAAAATATTTTTGAAAAATACTGCCAATTGCCACCTTCTTTATTAACTGTCCGATTTGTCTTCAATTTGGATATGTTATTGTCCTAGGCAAGTGGTTTAATAAATTCCACTTACATATCCCAAATTCACTATTACGGTCAAATTAAAAAATATTTTTGAAAAATACTGCCAATTGCCAACTTCTTTATTTACTGTCCGATTTGTTTAAAACTTGGATATGTTATTGTCGTAGGCAAGTGTTTTAATAAATTACACTTACATTTCCCAAATTCACTATTACAGTCAAATTAAAAATTATTTTTGAAAAATACTGCCAATTGCCAACTTCTTTATTTACTGTCCGATTTGTTTAAAATTTGGATATGTTATTGTTGTAGGCTAGTGTATATGCACCATCCACATTTTACAAATTCAATATTGCGGTTAAATTTTAAAAAAATTTGGAAAAATACTGCCAATTGGCAACTTCTTTATTTATGGTCTGATTTGTTTAAAATTTATATATGTCATTATTCTAGGCTAGTGTATATGTACACACCATCCACATTTGACAAATTAACTATAATGGTCAAATTAAAAAAATATTTTGAAAAATATACTAACAATTTCAAACTTCTTTATTTACTGTCTGATTTGATTTATTTTCGGATATGTTATAGCTCTTATATAGGTAACAAGACCACACTACCACACGTTCCATTACCCCCTACAATACAGTATTTTGTCTTTTTTGTTTGTTTATTTTGCTGTAATCCCAAAACTGACTTTGCTGTTTATTGTCCGATTTGCCTACACTTTGGATATTGTCCTAAGCATTTATTGTCTGATTTATTTTTGGATATGTTATAGCCCCCAACTATTATATCTAAAATTACAATATTATTTCCACCTATAATACAGTTGATGTGTTGTTTGTTTTGCCGCAACCTAAAAACTAACATTGGTATTTGTGTTTTTACAAAACTATATTTTGCGGTTGGATTAAAAAAAAAATAAATGCAAGCTTATTATATTTGCCACAAGCTTATTATATACATCCAGCTGTTATATTTGCCACATTTCCAATATTGTTGTGACCCTCTCAACTACCTCTCATTGTAATATAATAAGTAATCCACAAAATATTTATGGTCAGAACTGCCTAAATTTTGGATATGTTTTAAGCCAATGCGATAACAAAAATAAATTTTTAAAACCCAAAACAACTAAACACAAAACACTAATCTTTCTTTGTGCTTGTTTGGAGTAGTCTTTATTTTATCCAACTTAATTTTAATTTTGTAGTTAAAATCAAACTTCCCACATTCTAGCTCCCTTTCCAGCCAGTGGTTGGAGACATAAAGGTTACGAATATTTTCAAACTGTACAATATATCTTTTTCTACCCCTATGTTGGACTTGTTTAATAGCGCTTATTAATAATTCCGCACCATATTCCAAATCCTCCAGTCTACTACATTCTTTAAATTTAACATTGCCTTTAATATCTTGCATCTCTATGTCTTCTTGTCCAACATCATCCCACTCATTGTTACGGAAACTTAGGTTTTCTATTTTTGGAAAGGAATTGCCATAAAATGTTGCGGTTCCGTTAGTGTTAAAGCTTGCAAGTGGCTCGTTGGTAGGTAGATAAATAATTTCCAAATCACCACTGTATGGCAACACGCCATAACCTTGCCTATTCTTATTTATCTCTATAAATACAGTTTTACAGACACCTTTAACATAGTATACACCCCTCCGCCCATCCTTTTCTGCCAACACTCCCACAAACTTGTTGTTTACTACAAACGCATACACTATATAATGTCCATAATGCTCTAGATCCTCCCAACGTCGCAGGAAGTAATCTTTTAATTTATCCTCTCTTTCCCTTCTTTCTTGTTCTTTAGCCAACTGTGTTTTGTATTCCTCTGCAACAGTATTTTCCACATATTCCAATTTACGCTTATTACTGTCAATGTCTTCTAATTCCAATTTCCTCTTTTTGGAACAACTCTCTAAGAAAGGCTTGGAAAGTGGCTCTATTTCTTTAATAGTGTATGGGTACAGTTTATTGGTCCGGCTTCTTAAAACGTAGGGAGTAAGGTTAGGACTTTCCACTAAGCCTAATTCTTCTAAATTGATGTGTTTAGGTATAGTGGAGAAAGGTGTATTTGATTTTGTAAAACATGTGCCCCCAGATTTGATGTAACACTTATGCTTTACACTTATGGCATCAGGAAACTCCTCTATTACCTCTACATAGTTAGTTGGTAAACAGTTAAAGCTAAATGCAGATAGAGCATACTTTATTAACTTTTCCCTTTGTGTACTATCTTTTGGCAGTTTTAGTTGTACTCCAGTTATCTTCTTCGTATTACTATTACCCCAATATGCGTATTGTAATAAATCGTTAAACACTAAACAACAACTGTTTTGTAATTGATTAGCAACTTTCACCCACATCTTATGCAGAGGTACAGCATAGAATGGAGCATTTTGAAAGTACCGTTTGTTGTCTTCTATTAGACTTAAACAATCTCTTAAAGGTTCAAACCCTTTACCAAAACCTCTACAATAGTTATAGATTGTTGCCTCTAACCTTGTTATTCCATTCTCTCTAGCTAGTTTAGACGAGAACGTTTCTTTTAGTCTCGCATCTGGACAGTTTACAAAGTTTATTATATGGTTTCCTATACTTTTAATTACTCCAGGGCTTGTAATCTGGCATATAAATTTATTATATATTTTTACCCTGCTATTTACATTAAACCATGTTAAACAATCTTTACTAACATTATCTACAATAACATTATATCCATTCTTGTACGCCCCTTGGTAGCAAAAGTTAAATTTTTCTGTAAGATATTGGCACATTTCCTCTTTATTAAATATTCCAGCCAAATCTAGTGTTATATCGAAATCCATAAGATAGTACATTTCTTTTTCCAAATCTTGCAGTATCTTTGGAAGATCTTCCAACAAATCCTTAATTTTAACATTTGCAAGCTCTATTTTATAGGGAATTGCTATAGGATCATCATACTTTTGTTTAATTTGGTCAATATCTTTCTTTATTATTTGTAACACACCCTCGCTTTGGACCCCAGAGGACCTCTCCAAGGAGAATGGTAGTTTGGCCACAACACCATGTCGAGCTAAAGAGAACTTTTTAAATATTCCTCGTAAGTAGCTATTAAACGAGCCACATATTTCCTTCTTAACTTTAAATTTATTCCGAACGTCCCCATCACAATCCGTAACATTGGTTATCTTAACTAACATTATGTTATCACAAAACGCATCCGTTATAGATGTTAAGTTATTTAATTTTGGTTCGCCCTCGCAATAGTTTATATTACCTATGTCTGTAAGAAGGTTATTATTACGGAGATTTTCTAATAAAAACCATATACCGAATCTTTCGTTAGTAGGTTTAATACAATTCCCCAATAAATGGCTAACAGAGTACATTTCTTTTATACAAAAAAAGTAGCGGAAACATGTAAACAGGACAGATTACACTATAGGCATATATGTGTTGTAAATATATGGATATTGTATATAAACATAGGCGAGCGGTAAGTGTAACATGTACGTGGACACCCATATGCAAATATGGAATACCCACTATTAATATAATTCCAAATTCGACTAATTAAGTTTATAGTCTCAATATAATTAACATATTAACTAACGGTGCCATCCCGCATTAGTACCCAAATTGTCGAAATTCTATAATTCTATTCTTAGTCCTTGTATTAGGTTTTGTACTATTAAACCCTACACTCTTATCCTGTGCAATAGAGTAATATATGCATGTTATTTAATACAGATACGCACATTCTACAAGACCTGTACATCTGTTGTATAAGCAGCAGAATAGACGTCTCATTGTGTTGTTGTAAAGTAAAACATAAATGTAAATTGTGCTGGATACAACCGGCCAGATATTAGACAGGAAATGTGTTGGAAGTGTATTGCCAAATAGTAAGACAAACACCACATAGTGCAGCATGTAATCAATCCATTACTATTTAGACAAATGTATAAGGTCAGTATTGGTACAACATCCGATATATTAGCCAAACCCAGTCCAAACATTGTGTCCTCAAAATGTTATGATTGTGTTAAATTTGTTTATATTACATATATTTCTTACACAATTTACAAACTATTTTTGTGTCAGTTGACAGAACCTGTAAAGTTGTGTTAAATGGCTGTAAACCAGTATCTGTGCCTGTGTCCAAATGTGTTGGAGTGTGTCATTTATTATGTCTCTGCATTTGTGTTGTTTTATAAACTTTAAATATTACTATGTCCTTATACTCTTACTATTTCTGTTACTATAATATTAATTTTTTACTGTTTCTTTTCCAAGTTTGATTGTGGGTTTGGCTAATATATCGGATGTTGTACCAATACTGACCTTATACATTTGTCTAAATAGTAATGGATTGATTACATGCTGCACTATGTGGTGTTTGTCTTACTATTTGGCAATACACTTCCAACACATTTCCTGTCTAATATCTGGCCGGTTGTATCCAGCACAATTTACATTTATGTTTTACTTTACAACAACACAATGAGACGTCTATTCTGCTGCTTATACAACAGATGTACAGGTCTTGTAGAATGTGCGTATCTGTATTAAATAACATGCATATATTACTCTATTGCACAGGATAAGAGTGTAGGGTTTAATAGTACAAAACCTAATACAAGGACTAAGAATAGAATTATAGAATTTCGACAATTTGGGTACTAATGCGGGATGGCACCGTTAGTTAATATGTTAATTATATTGAGACTATAAACTTAATTAGTCGAATTTGGAATTATATTAATAGTGGGTATTCCATATTTGCATATGGGTGTCCACGTACATGTTACACTTACCGCTCGCCTATGTTTATATACAATATCCATATATTTACAACACATATATGCCTATAGTGTAATCTGTCCTGTTTACATGTTTCCGCTACTTTTTTTGTATAAAAGAAATGTACTCTGTTAGCCATTTATTGGGGAATTGTATTAAACCTACTAACGAAAGATTCGGTATATGGTTTTTATTAGAAAATCTCCGTAATAATAACCTTCTTACAGACATAGGTAATATAAACTATTGCGAGGGCGAACCAAAATTAAATAACTTAACATCTATAACGGATGCGTTTTGTGATAACATAATGTTAGTTAAGATAACCAATGTTACGGATTGTGATGGGGACGTTCGGAATAAATTTAAAGTTAAGAAGGAAATATGTGGCTCGTTTAATAGCTACTTACGAGGAATATTTAAAAAGTTCTCTTTAGCTCGACATGGTGTTGTGGCCAAACTACCATTCTCCTTGGAGAGGTCCTCTGGGGTCCAAAGCGAGGGTGTGTTACAAATAATAAAGAAAGATATTGACCAAATTAAACAAAAGTATGATGATCCTATAGCAATTCCCTATAAAATAGAGCTTGCAAATGTTAAAATTAAGGATTTGTTGGAAGATCTTCCAAAGATACTGCAAGATTTGGAAAAAGAAATGTACTATCTTATGGATTTCGATATAACACTAGATTTGGCTGGAATATTTAATAAAGAGGAAATGTGCCAATATCTTACAGAAAAATTTAACTTTTGCTACCAAGGGGCGTACAAGAATGGATATAATGTTATTGTAGATAATGTTAGTAAAGATTGTTTAACATGGTTTAATGTAAATAGCAGGGTAAAAATATATAATAAATTTATATGCCAGATTACAAGCCCTGGAGTAATTAAAAGTATAGGAAACCATATAATAAACTTTGTAAACTGTCCAGATGCGAGACTAAAAGAAACGTTCTCGTCTAAACTAGCTAGAGAGAATGGAATAACAAGGTTAGAGGCAACAATCTATAACTATTGTAGAGGTTTTGGTAAAGGGTTTGAACCTTTAAGAGATTGTTTAAGTCTAATAGAAGACAACAAACGGTACTTTCAAAATGCTCCATTCTATGCTGTACCTCTGCATAAGATGTGGGTGAAAGTTGCCAATCAATTACAAAACAGTTGTTGTTTAGTGTTTAACGATTTATTACAATACGCATATTGGGGTAATAGTAATACGAAGAAGATAACTGGAGTACAACTAAAACTGCCAAAAGATAGTACACAAAGGGAAAAGTTAATAAAGTATGCTCTATCTGCATTTAGCTTTAACTGTTTACCAACTAACTATGTAGAGGTAATAGAGGAGTTTCCTGATGCCATAAGTGTAAAGCATAAGTGTTACATCAAATCTGGGGGCACATGTTTTACAAAATCAAATACACCTTTCTCCACTATACCTAAACACATCAATTTAGAAGAATTAGGCTTAGTGGAAAGTCCTAACCTTACTCCCTACGTTTTAAGAAGCCGGACCAATAAACTGTACCCATACACTATTAAAGAAATAGAGCCACTTTCCAAGCCTTTCTTAGAGAGTTGTTCCAAAAAGAGGAAATTGGAATTAGAAGACATTGACAGTAATAAGCGTAAATTGGAATATGTGGAAAATACTGTTGCAGAGGAATACAAAGCACAGTTGGCTAAAGAACAAGAAAGAAGGGAAAGAGAGGATAAATTAAAAGATTACTTCCTGCGACGTTGGGAGGATCTAGAGCATTATGGACATTATATAGTGTATGCGTTTGTAGTAAACAACAAGTTTGTGGGAGTGTTGGCAGAAAAGGATGGGCGGAGGGGTGTATACTATGTTAAAGGTGTCTGTAAAACTGTATTTATAGAGATAAATAAGAATAGGCAAGGTTATGGCGTGTTGCCATACAGTGGTGATTTGGAAATTATTTATCTACCTACCAACGAGCCACTTGCAAGCTTTAACACTAACGGAACCGCAACATTTTATGGCAATTCCTTTCCAAAAATAGAAAACCTAAGTTTCCGTAACAATGAGTGGGATGATGTTGGACAAGAAGACATAGAGATGCAAGATATTAAAGGCAATGTTAAATTTAAAGAATGTAGTAGACTGGAGGATTTGGAATATGGTGCGGAATTATTAATAAGCGCTATTAAACAAGTCCAACATAGGGGTAGAAAAAGATATATTGTACAGTTTGAAAATATTCGTAACCTTTATGTCTCCAACCACTGGCTGGAAAGGGAGCTAGAATGTGGGAAGTTTGATTTTAACTACAAAATTAAAATTAAGTTGGATAAAATAAAGACTACTCCAAACAAGCACAAAGAAAGATTAGTGTTTTGTGTTTAGTTGTTTTGGGTTTTAAAAATTTATTTTTGTTATCGCATTGGCTTAAAACATATCCAAAATTTAGGCAGTTCTGACCATAAATATTTTGTGGATTACTTATTATATTACAATGAGAGGTAGTTGAGAGGGTCACAACAATATTGGAAATGTGGCAAATATAACAGCTGGATGTATATAATAAGCTTGTGGCAAATATAATAAGCTTGCATTTATTTTTTTTTTAATCCAACCGCAAAATATAGTTTTGTAAAAACACAAATACCAATGTTAGTTTTTAGGTTGCGGCAAAACAAACAACACATCAACTGTATTATAGGTGGAAATAATATTGTAATTTTAGATATAATAGTTGGGGGCTATAACATATCCAAAAATAAATCAGACAATAAATGCTTAGGACAATATCCAAAGTGTAGGCAAATCGGACAATAAACAGCAAAGTCAGTTTTGGGATTACAGCAAAATAAACAAACAAAAAAGACAAAATACTGTATTGTAGGGGGTAATGGAACGTGTGGTAGTGTGGTCTTGTTACCTATATAAGAGCTATAACATATCCGAAAATAAATCAAATCAGACAGTAAATAAAGAAGTTTGAAATTGTTAGTATATTTTTCAAAATATTTTTTTAATTTGACCATTATAGTTAATTTGTCAAATGTGGATGGTGTGTACATATACACTAGCCTAGAATAATGACATATATAAATTTTAAACAAATCAGACCATAAATAAAGAAGTTGCCAATTGGCAGTATTTTTCCAAATTTTTTTAAAATTTAACCGCAATATTGAATTTGTAAAATGTGGATGGTGCATATACACTAGCCTACAACAATAACATATCCAAATTTTAAACAAATCGGACAGTAAATAAAGAAGTTGGCAATTGGCAGTATTTTTCAAAAATAATTTTTAATTTGACTGTAATAGTGAATTTGGGAAATGTAAGTGTAATTTATTAAAACACTTGCCTACGACAATAACATATCCAAGTTTTAAACAAATCGGACAGTAAATAAAGAAGTTGGCAATTGGCAGTATTTTTCAAAAATATTTTTTAATTTGACCGTAATAGTGAATTTGGGATATGTAAGTGGAATTTATTAAAACAATTGCCTAGGACAATAACATATCCAAATTTTAAATAAATCGGACAGTAAATAAAGAAGTTGGCAATTGGCAGTATTTTTCAAAAATATTTTTTAATTTGACCGTAATAGTGAATTTGGGATATGTAAGTGGAATTTATTAAACCACTTGCCTAGGACAATAACATATCCAAATTGAAGACAAATCGGACAGTTAATAAAGAAGGTGGCAATTGGCAGTATTTTTCAAAAATATTTTTTAATTTGACCGTTATAGTGAATTTGGGAAATGTAAGTGGAATTTATTAAAACACTTGCCTAGGACAATAACATATCCAAATTGCAGACAAATCGGACTATAAACACTAAAGATAGTTTTTTAGCCTGAATTTGAAAATTAATTTTTAAAAATATAGAGGAGGGATGGGGATTGGGAAAATATATTTAATATAGGCAAGGGTTGGACATTAGTACAGGCTAACAAGGAAACTTGTGTAAGGCGGGAGCTGGTGTCGGCGCAAAAACGGCTCCCCATAAGAATAACATGGGAAAAAAGCGCCGATTGTGGCCCCTCCCCGCCATTTCACCACTACTATCTTAAATTTAATTGTTGTTCTAATTGGATTTACATTTATTTTATTTTAAATATATTACATATTAAATATAAATATATTATATTAAATACATATTTGTTCAAAAATTAATTATAAATGTAAGTAAAAGAATATTCTATAATTTGAAATCAGGAAAAATTTGCTTCTCCCCTACGTTTAAAACTGGGGTTTTAGTGTATGTGGGTGCCATACATATATTACATAATGCACTTAAGGGGGGGAGGGGGTATGGCGTAGCGTTATGTGGTGGAGGGAGGGGGTTTGGATCAAATTTACGTAAATCACACATTAACCCTAAGAGCTGGAAATACGTACTCTAGTATTTCTTGATACTGTTATAAATCTTTCAAAATTAAAAAATAATCAAATTCGATCGAAATCAAGGTTATAGTTAGAAGTATATAAAAAATACTTCCGTCATACTATTTTAAATGTTGACTAAAAATAAATGCATAACGTGTTTTGAGAAAGTTCTATATTGCTTTACATCTATGTTTTGTGTTGTTTTAGAGTGTAAAATCATTGCTTTATACAGTACTAGCTGACATACCCGATCTTCACACAGGTGTTTTCTTTACCCGTTCTTCACACAGGTGTTTTCTTTACCCGTTCTTCACACAGGTGTTTTCTTTACCCGTTCTTCGCACAGGGGTTTTCTTTACCCGTTCTATAGTCAATGCAATTTGCATTTTAGTTAGCTTCAAACATCTGTTATTGCTTCTGCTCTTTAAGCTGTCAAATGGAAGTATCCACAGCTGTTCGCATTACAGTTTCTGAATGTTTACTTTCTTCTGAAATGTAAACATTGAAACTTAGGACGTTCACGGGGTGTAGCCCGAGGGGATTTTAAGGAAGTGAATAAGCCTATGTGTTGCATGAGATCTACCTTTTTGTAAAGTTTCAGCCCAGTCGGTTCAATAGTTTTTGCGTTTACCTGGAACATTAGACAGACAGACAGACAGACAGAAACCACCTCTTCTTTATAACATTATAGATATAAATAGGAACAATGCACCTTCAAAACATCCTCAGTTTTTTTAATTTGTATGTATTTGTATTAGTTATAAATTAAATTTGTTACGTTTTAGCTGTGATAGTTTATTTTGCTGTTTATATTATTATTAACAGTCTTGTTTGTTTGTATATATTTCCCTTTGAAATAAGTTATTGATAAATGTAGTTAAAAGAAAGTCATTTAAAATTTAATGATTTATTTAAATCTATATTCCAAATTGCTAAAAAGGTTGTTTAAAAGGTTTAAGCTGTTTTAAAACCTACAATGATTGAGTTACATAACACATTGGAGTGGTGATGGGTGGTATGGTCAAGCCTTATCATGCGTTATACTGGGGGGGGGGTCTGAAATGTCAAAAAAAGTGTTACGTAATATATGTATGGCCCCCAACGTGTAATATCTTTATACATAATTCTGTAAGCAAAATTTTTAAGTTAAAATTGTTGGAGTGTGGCAAGTTGCAGGATGATGGGAGACAGCTCAAATTAAAGGTCTCGATCCCAGGGACTTGGGGAAAATAGCTGTATCTCCATAAAGTTACCACCAAACGAGAAATAACGTAAAACATCCCCCATAAAAAAAGCATAGGAAATTAAAAACGTCTGCTTTGTTTACACTAAAACATGATTAAGTACCTATCTATTTTATTTACAAACTGACGTGTATTCAAATCAAATTAGGCAAAGTATTGGAATAAGGTTAGGGGCTATGGCCCCTTCAAGCCACTAGTTTATTCAATATTTATCAATCACATTATTATGTGAGTTTTACACTAAATAGCCTGTATGTCATCGTATGACCTGGTTGGCTCCTAATTAGAACATTATCAGGTAAAATATAAGAAGTAAAGTAGATGCCACAGCCAGCTGTTCTTTTAATGTATCTTAACTCCCACACTTTTTTAAAATAAAATAAAATAATTATATACTATCCCGTTTTTTGGTCAGTCCAGTACCACACAGACTTGATCAGAATCTGTTGTTGAGACCACTGAGATTGTTTATATATATATATATATATATATATATATATATATATATATATATATATCACAAATATTAGATTTAGTTAAAGGAAGTCTTGTCATTCAATATTTTGTCTAGGTCAGTCAAGTTAAACAAGTATCCATAATAAGTTGATTTTTTTAATACTGTATGTTGTAATGGATGTTGAAGTGGATAATTTTGTAAGGAACTAAAGATGATTTTACATGGTTCAAAGGTTTTTGTATACAATTTTGTTTCTTTTTTACTACTATATTCCAAGTCCAAAATGAGAATTACAAACGGAAAATTCAAGTTTGACTTGTTATGACATAATTTCAGTATTTTAACAATTTGTAATGACGTATTTTGTTATTATTTTTTTATGCTCTAAGACTTCAGTTTTTGGAGAACAAAATAATCTACATAAATATTAATGTGTGGCATTTTTGTTTTCCTTATCTTAGTTCTCAATGTCATTTTTGAATACTAGAAGATTGAAATTAGCTTTTCATATTTTGTTATTTATGTACAACAGACTGAAAGGTTTTTTACCCAAAAGTATTTTACACAAAATTAAGTAAAACTTTCTAATAAAACAGATTGTTCTTCATTATTCTTCACTGTACTTCCTCCAACGTTAAAAACGCTAAGCTTAAAAGGTCCTTCTCAAACTTTTGAGGTTAACTTTAGACTCATGTCCAGGAGTTTATTTAATACAAATAAACCAATACGGTATAACTGCTACTAGAACCAACTAGAACAAATACATAGTACGAGTAAATAAAACATATTATTGAGTCTACATACAATTTTAAAATGTCCCTTCAAAGAAAGTTAGTCAAACTTTTTGTCTGTCAACTGTAACTTTGATAGCAATCTTCAATGTTGTTGTTCTTAATGAACTAACTTTAACATGTGCATCTGTGGAGGAGAAAGGCAAATTATGACCGACTCAAACTACAGAATTGCTTTTGTTTTAGAAGATAAGCCGAACACTGCTAAGTTTAAGTTTACTTTGACGGTGGTTCAACCTAATTTATTCAATTTTTATAAATCATGTCTAAGGTTGTGAAGAAGTAAACAATTGTAGCCTTGCAGCAAAAATCTCAGGTCGATAAATTTAAAAAAATATAAATTATAAATTGTATATAAACATAAACTTTTTCAGATATTTTAATCGAGTATGGCTGTTTTCAGAACTACAACTGAATAGATTGTAAATAGAAAGTTTGAAGATTTTTTAACTTATATTTATCTCAAAAATAAATTACACCAAGGTATGACAAAGTTTCAGATATTTATTGAATTTTTAGGAAGTTCAACAGATTATCAGTTTGACTAAATAAAAAACAGAATCCTAGACTATCGCCAGAAATGGTCTCCATTCCTGGCAAAAAACTTATAGGTTTCCAGTCTAAATTATATATTTTTAAAATTTAATAATAAAGAAAACACATAGCCCTATATTTGTTGTTGTATGCTGCATTTTTAAGTAGTCAGAAATGATATACTGTACTTTCATTTTTATTTACAAAACTGGTGTAATAATTTTGATAAAACTAATATTTAATCTAATAGGAAACCATTATGAAACTAAGGCTGGCGTTTTTAATCAATAGAATTTAACATTAAAGCTTTGGAGATAAAAAACTAATTATTCTAATAAAGGATTAGCCAGTTATAAAAGTAACAATTAATTAGCTGGCTACCTTAGTATAGAGAAAAATACACATTTATTGGTTTCCCAAAACTAAAGGATAGTTCCTTCAGAAATATTTTCCATTTGAATAATATGGAGTCATTTTTAAAAATCAATATTTTTAAATTATTGGGGTTTTACATTATCCTGCAGTGTAAAGGTTTAAATATGTTTTGTCTTAATTGGTTGAGAAATAACTTAGTTTGCTGAAAGCGAAATTGCTTAGCAAATTTAAATATATAAGATAATAATCTATATTATTAATAGACAAGCATGATTTTTGTCGTAAGTTTTTCTCAGCTCGTACGCATTGTAGGAAAAATCTAAGCACACCGTTAAATATGTATTTTTCTGTAGATGTGCACAATACTATCGTAATTTACATTAGTTTCTGGGAAATGAAGAATATTTAATTTGAAATTTGAACAAAAAATAACATTGGCCTTATGGGATGCCACCTTGGTTACGGAATAACAACAAAATATAAATAGAACTTCCAAATCACATGATAGATTGCAGCGTGCATTGAAAATGTGCATAGAGTACTTAGAGTAAAACATAGAGTACATTTGATAAGGAGAAAAGAATGTTACATTGAACCATTACTACGCATCTTAAGTGGTTTACTCAGTGGAGTGTAATAAAAATAGATAAAAAACAATTATATGTTGAAATATAAAATATAAACAATAACAAACCAAATTTAATCAACAATAGTGATGT
Source organism: Allygus modestus (assembly GCA_963675035.1). Taxonomy (NCBI): domain Eukaryota; kingdom Metazoa; phylum Arthropoda; class Insecta; order Hemiptera; family Cicadellidae; genus Allygus; species Allygus modestus. The sequence continues at coordinate 427,909,297 of OY776111.1, forward strand.
GCACAATATTTTACTATTTATTTTTGGTTTTGTGGTAGTTAAAAGTCTGCGCGTCATGAGAAACTAATTATTATACTATGTTTGTTTGTTGTTGATTCAAGAAATGACAATCAAATAACATCTTCAATTAATTAGTGACATTAAAGTTAGCAGAATCTTTGGTCTAATTACTTCTGAAATGCCTATACGGCAAACTTTAACTCGCAGGGTCGAAAGAAGAAACGATCGCAGAGGTGTAAACCAACGGAGATGAAATCATCGAATTGAAGTTGTGCATAACTTAACAGGCAATTTTAAATGTTCACTAAGAGAAGTGTCAAAGGATTTCTGTGGCTCAGACATTGGATCAATGAACTTAGAATGTAGATTTTGCCACGGAAAACACTTCCATTCTGAAGCCACACAAGGCAATACAACGGCTTTCACATCGTGTTGTCATAAGGGCAAAATTGTTCTTCAGCCCTTGACTGAAAATGAATTTTTCAAGGCACTTTTTGATGGACTTTTTTCAGCCAACCAATTGTAAAAAAAGATCGAGAATTTTTTCAAAACATACGAAGTTTCAATTCCTCTTTTGCGATGATAAGCTCTGAGGCTAAAATCATAATACACAAACACAAAAGGTTTCTCCTTTTTTCTCAGCGTGTGCGCATCGTAGGATAAATTCACGCATACCGTTAGAAAGGTATTGTCGTGTAGATGTGCAGAACACCCTTACAATTTACATTGGCCCTCAGGGCTATGCCCCACACGCCTTCAAAGTTTCAAAGTTAATCTTATGGAACAACAGTAATCAATTGAATTGTATATTTGACAGCTAATGTAATAACAAATGCTAGCTCAAGATCAAGAACAGATGTTTCAGGACCAATGTAAATAAAAAATACAACTGACTACTGGAATGGTAACACTCTTCTGTTATCCGTTATCTCCACATTAAAAAGAGTAAACCTGGTTGTGAGGGGGGAGACTGAAGGAGGGTGAGAGGGAGAGGGGTAGAGAGAGGGGGAGAGGGAAAAAGAGAAAGAGTGAAGTGAATCGTGAAGTTCAGCATAAGGACACTGGTTCAAATGCAATTAGGCTATTTATCTGCTCACGCATGTGGCAGCACATTCATGCAAACAGCAATTATTTAGTATGTGGAACATTGGGTTTAAATAGAATTATTTCTGGTCGAATTTTCGACCACTGGGCGATCTCTAGTAGTAATAAATAGCTCTGTAGGAGTCCTGTAGTAGCTAGGTCTGTGGTTGACATTGACAGTTCGATGAGATCCATCTGCAGTCCCAAGGCTTCCGACTTGGTTGGTACTCATTCTTCCAACCGGGTTGGATCGTTTATGTGACCCTTAAAGTTATTTTTGAGGAAAGTTTAGATTGCCTTATCATAGTTATATTTCTGAATGACATGTTTGTGGGTGAGGTGTATTCCGTTGTTGGATATTGGGCTTCACTCACCTAATTTTTGTTGTTCTGGAACTCGTCAAACACTAAAAAAACACGGACACATTACGAACATGAATAAAAAACAAACCATAGAATGATTCGTCTGGAACGATTGTTGTTTTTGTTTTTATTCATGTTTGTAATGTGTCCGTGTTTTTTTAGTGTTTGACAAGTTCCAGAACACAAAAATTAGGTGAGTAAAGCCCAATACTATATCCAACAATGCCTTATCACAGTTTTTTATAAATTTATCTCTACTAAAGTGCTATAATTCCTTTAGAAAGAAAAGGAGATTATTGATACATGCAAAAAGATGTATAGTTTAAACCTTTTGATTAGTGAGGAACTGTCGATCAAATTTTTATTTATATAAGAACCAACGTTTTTACTGTTGTGTTATGAAATTATTGATAAATTTAATTGTATACTAATTAAAAAACAAGTACTTAGCTTAGATATCCCACCGAGCGGAACCATTACTGTATATTGCGCCTGGTTCTACAATAACAGTTTAATAGCTAACATGAGCTCGCAAACGTGGGAATTATTCCAAACTGCATCCCATTATGTTGAGAGGTATTTCTCGTAATTGAGGAAATAGCATTAGTTACAATACGATATGTTAGTAGTGGCTGCTAATATGTGGAAAAATAATTGGGAGAGTCCTTTATCAACAGCTTGTTACTACAATGGTCTTTCCTATTATACAGGGTGTCTTGCAACCATATGAACAAACCCTATCACGTTATTCAGCATGTCAAAAGAAACAAAAAATGTACTATAACATGTGTCCTACCTCATTCCGTTTTCGGTCTATCTGTCTGTATGTGTTTAATCAGCTGTTTTGTTGTTTGTTGTTTTCTAATGGACGTTTCTATAACCATGGTAACCAATATTAACAAAAATGTAATTTTTTTAGTTATCCTTCAGTCAATAATAATAAATTATACATCATGTTATTTGTATTAAAATTTTCTAACTTTTTTGTATCTTAACATTTTTTGATAAAATTTGTAGTTTATTAATTATTTAACTTTGAATATTTTTAACTGCTGCCATCTTGAAACGAAAAGTTTTATGAAAACAAAATTTTAATGGCATTAATAAACTACCTACATTAACAATCATACCAAGTATTATGATTTTCTCTCAAACAGTTTCAAAGATATTAAGGCTTTGGGAAAAAACACATACAGACAGATAGACCGAAAACGGAATGAGATAGGACACATATTATGTTACATTTTTTGTTTCTTTTGACATGCTGAATAACGTGATAAAGTTTGTTCATATGGTTGCAAGACACCCTGTATATAAGGATATAACTATATAACAATCACTTGTCTGTTTATATTATGTATATTTAACTGACAACATAAGTATTTTGAATTGAGTCAGCAGTGTGTAGTCTGATAGCTTTAGGCAGATTCAAGGTTAAGTTTACATTGCATTGTGATATTAATGTTTTAAAACAAACCATTTTAGTATACTTTTTAAGATATGTTTATATTAATGTAAATATGATGTGTTGGGAGAGTAAACACTTACATACAATTCGGATTTATATTAATTTACATTTATATGATTTATAATTAAAAATGTTGTGGAAATAACAGTTGATTAAGTTACATTTTTAGAAGTATAATAATGTATAAAGAAGTTTAACAAGTACCGAAATTTGATATTAATAATGTGTTAGGAATTTGTATCCCTTTATTGCAAACTTTTTCAATTAAAACTTTCCACAGTTCAATAGCAGTTGTCCAATATTTTACTTTATTTATTCCTTTCTTACTAAACAGAAATATTTCAGCTATCTTTAATAAGTTGCCATTTTTTTTACTTCGAAAAATGTATTTTTACAGTATGTCAAAATGTATAAGATTAGTAGGATTTGTGACAATACTAGCTACCAATAACAAGCAATAAAACGGTAAACGGTTTATGTGTTTTATGGTTTCTCTGGTTTTATTTGATTAGTTTCAGTTTCACCCGGGAATACAACAGTTGTGTGTGCTGTATTCTGCGGTTAACCCGTGGAACGACTATGAAACATGATGAGCAGTTTGAATTCCCATCAGCTTAAACTAAAGAGAATGTCCATAAGAATAAAACAGGATTGGAACTTTGACTCCCTGTGGGGCGGAGCCCTATGGAAATTTCTTAAAATCCTTTCTTAGTGGTTACCTACGTTATGAAAAGAGTATACGTGCCAAATTTGGTAGTTGTAGGTGTAGAGGTTTGGCCTGGGGAATGATCAGGTTTTCGTATTTATAAATTGTCTATAAGAATAACACAGAATTGGAACGTTGACTCCCCGTGGGGCGGAGCCCTATGGGAATTTCTTAAACTCCTTTCTTAGTGGTTACCTAAGTTATGGAAAGAGTATACTTGCCGAATTTCGTAGTTGTAGGAGTAGAGGTTTGGCCTGGGGAATGATCAGGTTTTCGTACTTATAGATATAGATTATTAGATTAAGTATGGATGATAAATCAAATGAAATATTATTTTTATAGACATTCAAATTTGTACAAATCATCTTCAACCGATTCATAGGCACATTTACACTACTTGTAAATTACATCCACGTGCAATACAATACCTATTTAACTACTTGCATGATATGAAAAATAACAAAACGAGATTTGGTGTTGGAAATTCACTAAATAACTTAGATAAATAAATACATCAGAAACAGAGGACTGCATTAGACATGGAAATAAAACAATATTATACTTAAAAATATCAAAATAAATTAAGATAAATAAATGTATAACTAAAATTAAGAGCGTAATATAAGACTGCTGATTATTAAAGTCTTTAAAGGTTTAGGTTGGCAATAATCCAGCCCATATATGCCGACAGTCTTGTGAATAGTCTCGGGAACAAATCGCCGAAGCAGCCAAACGGCGTGGCGACCACTCCCATCAAAACATACGAGTCCTCAACCTTCAGCATCAGGGGACTGCCTGCATCGCTCTGGGAAATAATAAAAGATGATCAAATTAGTATCTTTAATCATGCGTTACTGAATAAAAAGGATTATCTATAACAAAATGCCTCACTTATTAACACGTTCGCCGTGTTACTGAAAGTGTTTAAAGTGTTTAAGAGTATTCATAGGTCCTCTGGAGGAGATATTACCGGAGAGTGATTGAAAGACTAGACTTAATGAAAGGCTAGAGAATTTGAAAGACTAGTCAAATTAAATTCAAAACTGTTATTCTTATTGAATAGTGAAAATTGATTTGGTTTAATTTTAGGTGATTTAATTTTCGAATTTAACTTTATATAGGCTAGGCACAAAACAACACAATGTATACTTTTGTGTTTAGAAATAGAGTGTAGTTTATTTTAGAGCTTAAATTCAGTAATAAAAGACACAATTTATATTGCTTTACTTTTAAAACAATAAATTTATCTATGTCACTTGTAACATTTGATTTCTTTTCCTATCTCGCATGAATGAATTTGATTTAAGTCAAAGTGATTTAAGTCACATTACAAATATCTTGGTCCACTTTGCCAGCTACAATCGTTTACAATACATTTTAATACAAAGCGGTTTAAGACATCATTTAAAGTGGTTTAAGTCTGACTTACACTCACTATATTCCACTATTGGTTGCAATGTAAGTTACTTTTTAAAAGTTAAAATCTGCTTTAAGGTAAAGTGGTTTATCTTCAATATAGCCTAAATAATTTATTAGTAAAACTATATTTGGTTCAAAATTAGGGTACTGAGTTACAATGTAAGGTCTTAAAATTTAATATTTTAAATAAAACAGTTATTTAATAAGATTCAATTATCACAAATGTTATTTAGTTACTAGTGACCACCTAATGCAAAATCTTTACAAAAACCCATTTTTCTCAAAATTAAATTGGACTTGCACCACTTTGACTTTCACCGGTCCACTGAACATAATAATAGCAATTAAACTTTTTAAATTACCATACAACTTTGGTTGGATGGAACTGAAGCGCACATCAAATTCCAATTGATGATGATATCCTCGTCCGACTGGTAGTTTCTGTAGTTGTAGTTACAATTAGCGTGGTTTACTACGGTAGCTTTGAATTCGTGGAGTATCGGCTTATAGCGACCTGAAACAGTATACATAGAGCTATAATTCTGAACTTAATTTATTGGAAAATAAAAATGGTATTTTGCCAAATTAATGGGTAAAAGGAACAAAAACTATGTGCAAACATTAAAAGACTACACTTTTCACACAATTTATTAATTTCACAATGTCAAGTTGTCTACTTGCTACACAGTTAATATGTTTATATTTAGTATGGCCTCAATTAATTAACCTACACAACACTACACATCCCTCCAGCTCTGTTTCTAATACAAATGCCCGAAGCCTACTGAGCTGATCCAGTCCCCTTAAGTTCGGGAATTAGAGACTAGTAGTAATTTAACAAAATCTGAATTTTTGAATAGATTTAATGGTGAACTAGCGTACCTGGCGCACGAAATCGTGCGCTGTCAATGAGAAACTCTGTCCACCAATGCGTGTAGGCAGTTAGTCGTAAGTGTTGCTATTTAAAAAAATCAAGTTAATTCAATAATGATAAAAATTACTTTATTAATAAACCTTATAAAATTTCTCTATAAACAATATTGCGAGTGTAAATACGGTTGTCACGACGAAGTCGGCCTTGGTGTTCTCCATCTTTTATGTAGACTTTAAGTCCATCAAATGATCGGGCTCTACTTACTGCGACATACAACATAAATTGTTGTATTATTGTTGTAATTGTTGTATTGTTGTACTGTTGTAACTTTATTTTAATTGATGAACCAAATTGGCCGTGACCAAACACCGCACAGTGGGTCAATTTTAATAATCTAGCTGGACAAAAATGCCTATCAGATATATTGTTATTTAACAAAAGGACATAAAATATAAATAAACAAATAGTCAAAAGAGTCAAAACAATGATTATTATAATTGCATTGTCATTGGGTGGTGTGCAGATAAGGCCAAATACTCAGATAATGCGGGAGCCGGTCAGTAGTTAAAACTTGTCGCAGTCAATTAGTCGCTGTGTAGAACCCCAGTATGTGATGTTCTTCAAATAGGTTATTATTTGTTTATTAATACAATGGATGAGAAACACACAGGTAAGTCAGTGTTCCTGTTTTGATTATTTTTTTTTTAATGTGAGGATTTTTTTCTTAATCTTTAAAAATTAAATGTGTTACAAAGTGTTTTAGAGTAAAGGTTTCAAGGAACCTACCAGAACCTTGAATATTATATATTTCCATGAAGGGCGGATTGTACACAATCCAAAAATTCGTGTTTTAGCTGCTACTTTTTGCAACTTTAAATTTTTAAAGCAAAATACTCTAGGATTACCCTGCAACACTAAATTTTGGAGTAGTTGTACGTAGATTTTTTGGCGTACAAACTTTTATAGCAAACTTGATTTTCAAAATATTTGTTATTTTCATTAAAGAACAATCGATATCAAATGTTTTTCATTCGCATTTAATCAAAATCGTGGGCTCCAATGATATTTCAATAACAAAAAATGTTAGATTACAGTCATTTGCTCATTAAATTCATACACGCTTTTATTTACATATATGACAGGTTATATGATCAGAACCTTATAAAAATGTATTAATGTTTTTAAAATTTTTAATTTATTTATAATCCCAATAGTAAACTATTATTGGTTGATTTTCGCTACAGTGCAATACAAGTACCAGGATGTTTTTTTATTAAACAAGTTAATTGTTATCTTTAACAGTTAACTATATAGGATTTCAAGGTAGGTAAACTTAATAAATTTATAGCTTTTCCTAAAAACCTCTATGAGGTTATGTCAAATTAAACTTGCATAGGCCTACATCACCTTTTGTAATAAAATTCATTATACAATGATTTTAGTTTTATTCTTCTTAATTGAATATATTTTACAATTGTTAACCACACTTAATTCAAACACCAGTAATAAAAATAGCTCTCATGAAAAATCTCCCATTTTTATTGAGATAATGCACATATCCTGCACACAAAAACATTGTTGCTTACATATTCTACTTCAATATTTATTTAGTAGACTAATATTTAATAAGCTACCGTAAAAGTAGGCAAATAATTTAAATATTCACAGTAAAAAAATATGTAATACCTCTTTAATAATTAAATAATCATTCAAACCTAAAGCACATGTAAATGGATTAGGAAACCAGTAATAAAAAGGCTTTTTAGCGATGAATTATTTTTGTTTAACAAGTTAAAAAATCCTTAGTACGTTGGCCTTTTAACAAGTAGTGCTTTTTTTTAGGTGCAGCCCTGTTCATAACCAAGAGAGAACTATTTGAGAAATTACGAACTATCGATCCACCCTTCCAAAACTTTTCTGAAGGAAAAGATTTATTATGTGAATACTTACATAACAAGTTTCAAATTTGAGATCCATCAAATGAATTTAAACAAGAAATTCGATTCAAAGTCGAGTTTTTTTTAAAGTGCTTAAGAAAAAGTGGATTTCCTGCCAAAGGATTGTGGGACATTTTAACAAAAAGAACAGCACGTGGCTAGATGATTATTTAGAAATCTTAAATATTGATTCTCCGTCGTCAAGTACCTCTACATGTTTGAGCAATCGCGGCCGCCCACAGAAGGGATTTTCTGAAACAAGTTACAGTGACTCTGAGGTGTTGACGGCATTGAGGGACTTGTCCCTGTAAATATCGTGATACTGTATATTAATGTATATAGCTGAAAATGTGTGTTTTTTATGTATTTTAATAAGTAAAAGTGGTTTTAAGACTATTTGTTTATTTTTTACCACTCCTTGATTTTTGTCCTGCTAGATTACTGTTTTGACCCACTGTGCACCGGTTCTGGGAGAACTACTCCAACCTTACCCAAAGATTGGCCCTGTGCTTTGTTTATGGTCATAACAAATGCCAGAATTATCGGGTACTTTGTGCGCTGGAGACTAAACGGTAACAGGGTATCGGATGAGCGCATATGTATTCGTGGTATAAGGAATCTTCTATTTGTTTGAGCTCCAGTCAATACTTCACAAGGTTCGGCGATCACCACTTGTTTGTTCGGCTTTGAAATTATATGCAGAACAGCTTATGCAGCGATTATCCAACAGTCCTAAATTGAATGTGAAATCTTCAGGCGGCTGTTGGAGAGCACACTTAAACCCAACACGGAAGGGTGCTTGCTGTATTCGGCTATCAACGACAATAGTATTATTTGTATTTCGTTCACGTCTACCAGTTAAAGTTCGTCGGCCTCCTCCTCTTGGCCGTCCTGGTCGACGTCTTATAGTCTCCATTATGTCGAACGTTTTTTTGGTTATGTTTTGATTTTGTGCAAATAAAAACTGGTGTTTTGTTGCCAGCTGTACGTTCAATAACCAATTTTTAAGGGTCAGATTTTATTTGTTTAACCACTTCCTTAAATAAACAGCTGATTTCTCGATCGTTGGTTTGTAACTGCATATTATGTCTATGGGGAAAATCACGACTTTGACCCCATATTTTCCCATGTCCACGGTGACTTTTATATATTTTTTTAATTGATGGCAAAACTACATGCTAAGACCTTTCTAACGACACCTTGGACATGGTGATCGGTAGCACCACCACTCCAAAACAATTATGACAAAAATATGCCTAGCGTATTAAAAATATAGATATGGCATCAGTTCAAAAATTGTGAATGATTATTTGTTATATAAAATAGATAGTACTTTCCACATAAAAGATGGTACAAGTCAATCGATTTTGACTGGTCACTCCGATCATTATCAGACTCTTTCATTGGGCCTGAGGATCACTGTGACCAGTCGAAGTTAATTGTCTTGTACCATATTTTATATATATTTACTATCTTTTTATGAATACAGTAAGAGTATTTTTCAATTACATCCCAAAGTTTTTAGTAATATTTGGGGTCATACACATATTACGTAACGCACTTAACACGTTCAATACTGACAAACGTGTTCAAACATGAAAATCACATAAGTTCCAATGTTATTTAGAGTATGTTAATTAACGTACTCCGCACCCAACGTGTTAAGGGGGGGAGGGGGTTTAGCTTAGTGTTATGCTGTGTTATGTGGGGTAGGGGTGGTTTGAATCAATGTTATGTAACTCATACATTTCAACCCTAACAGCTGGGGCACTCCCGTATCTATTGATACTGTTATAAATCTTTAAAAATTAAAAAAATTATCAAATTTATATTTAAATTAAGGTTACAGTTATTTATAAAAAAATACTTCCATCATACTATTTTAATAAAATTTAAACTAAAAAAAATACATAACGTGTTTTGAGTACGTTCTGTATTGTTTTACACGTATGTTTTCTATTGTTTTAGAGTGTAAAATCATCACTTGATGCAGTGTTGCGCAATGCCACCCACATATTTAGTTTTTTTAGTTGTTTTGTATTTGTATTAGTCAAAAATAAAATTTGTTACGTTTTATCTGAGACAGTTTATTTTGTTGTTTATGATATTAGTAGGATTCTTGTTTGTTTGTATACATTTTAGTTTCAAATAAGTTATTGAAAAATTTTGTTAAAAGAAAGTCATTTAAAGTTTAATGATTCATTGAAATCCATATCCCAAATTTCTAATAAAACTATGTTTAAAAGGTTAAGTTGTATTAAAGCCTACTATGATTGAGTTACGTAACACACTGGGGGGGGTGGGGGAGTATGGTCAAGCGTTATGGTGTGTTACATGGGGGAGGGGGGGTCTAAAATCACAACAAATGTGTTACGTAATGTGTATGGCACCTTTATTTAATGCCACCCATTTTATAGATAAAGTTTATTTAACGAAACCTGAATTTTAATATGAAATATTCCTCATTTTACTCCTTTTATTGTTTGCTAAAGTACTACAGAATTAACTCGACGGTACCTGCACGAAAAAAAATTACATGTAGTTACAAAGTATTACGGTAGGTGCGAAAATGATGCTCTTAAAACTAATGTAAACTAATTAAAACTAATGTAATTATGTATAATTACAACTGTAAAGAAACAGTGACATTAGAACAAAATTGCACTGAGTAATCTTGCCACTTCCTGCATCTCTTGCCCACAAAATCAGAAAAAAGGTTACTGTGAACAAAATTCATTGATAGTGTATTTACAATAACATATTATTGGAGTGCAAAGTTTAATCTTTACTCACGCTTCTTCCTCCATTCTCGATCGTTATCAATCTGACCCCAACTTGAGAAGTAGACAATTTCATCATCGAAAGATTTCCCAGTGAAATCTGGAGTTGGCAGGCAGATTGGCCTCACAAAATCTGAAAAATTAACCGAAAATTTTAAACAATTTCAGACTAACAGGAGAATATTACTTGTTTGACATATAAAGGTGCATGTCGCTCTGCCCAGTCATGTCAGGAAATTATCCACTCAAAAAGTATATCAATCATTCATGTATATCAATAATATAATATATATATATATATATATATATATATATATATATATATATATATATATATATATATATATTATAATTATTTATATCCATTAGTATATATTTCTCTACACATTCCCAGAAATAGAATATCAATAAACTGGTAATGAACTAGAGCAACAAATATTTTGCCGGGCTAATGACATGCGATCCCGGTCATGTGTCCAAATCACTTAAAACCGGAATAAAGATTGAGTATACAATATTGGTTGTATATTAGTATACAACATACATAATTGGTATACCACGAAGGTCTTATGGTCAAAAGCAATATGAAATAAAATATTAAACATAATATAATGATTGTTAAACTATTATTATTATATTTTTAACTATAGCCAAAAGTTAGTAAGGCTATAAAATGATTATTCATGAATGGTTGGCTGCAGAATAAAAAAAGTTAGAAATAAAACTTTGAACCCAAACAGGAATCTTGAAAACTTGGTTTGTAAGCGGTTTATATGGAGTTCTGTACACAAACAATAGACCCTTATCCTTGCCTTTAAGCTATTTTACAATTGTGCATCTAATTAATTGCACTCCTCGTTAATCTGGACACCTCAAGTTTCTGTTACTATTTATTTTATCAGTAACACACTCTGTAAATAACTCTGTTGATTTTAAATTATAATTTAAAATATTAACTTAATGAATCCAACAATAAATAAGTCAAACAGGTAACTATTGACTGGAAAATCTTTTCAAATGATACCACAAACAATCATCGCTGAGTCCATCAGATTCAGCGATTTGGCTGGTGAAATAATGATGAATATAACGGTTAACGGTGAATATGCTACATGCCAATTATAGCAACACTGATATGTGAGTTATGATACCACAATACCAGGTCTTTCCCTTTTGTAAACCCAACATTCAGAAAAATAATTTTGGAAATTGTGACAACTGTCACAGTACACTCACTTGAAGCTTGATACACTACAGTGAACAGCTCACCTGTTATTGGTAAGTCAGCATTCAACTTGACAATTGCAATATTGTTAGCAGATGGTCGCTCTTTCTTGAATCCAGGGTGAATCACAATATTATTTCTTTTAATTTCAACGTCTATTGCTCCTGTATCATCAGATTTACTGTTTAAATCAATATCATTGAATCTTGCAAAAAACCTAAAAATCAGGATAATTAAGTTACAAATATCCAAAACCTAAATAATTTCCAATTGATGTCTAGTATGCTCTGAATAATTAGCTCTATGTAGTTAATTTGTATTATGTACATTGATTTTAATTGCAAAACTGACAACTAAATACATAGGTAAGGTTTTAGATAAGTTAGTTTTCTTTATTGACAAATATTGGCTATTATATCTAGTTGTGCTTGACCCAAACATTATACGACAGATGGTGATATTGATTTGATTTGATCTCTAAGCTTGGGTCCAATTACCTCAAAGTAATTGCAGCTAAACTTTTTATTTTTCTAGACTTGACAACTAATTCAGTATAGCTTCATTGTATTATCAATGATTAACAGGTCCTACAAGAAGGACTATTGCAATTGTAGTATAAATGCTTACAGAAGTTCCAAATCAGTTCTCTCCTGGCAGTTGCTATGATCTGAAACATCCTCTGAACACCAGACTCATTACACTGCAGCAGTCCTACCAGCGCTCTGCATCTTCTGAACACCAGACTCATTACACTGCAGCAGTCCTACCAGCGCTCTGCATCCTATGAACACCAGACTCATTACACTGCAGCAGTCCTACCAGCGCTCTGCATCCTCTGTACACCAGACTCATTACACTGCAGCAGTCCTACCAGTGCTCTGCGTCCTCTGAACACCAGACTCATTACACTGCAGCAGTCCTACCAGCGCTCTGCATCCTCTGTACACCAGACTCATTACACTGCAGCAGTCCTACCAGCGCTCTGCATCCTCTGTACACCAGACTCATTACACTGCAGCAGTCCTACCAGCGCTCTGCATCCAAATCCATTTTTCTAGCCCCTCAGCTGCTTCTATGACTAAATTAAAATATTACCTTCGTCAATCAGCTCATAAATTTGTAACAAATGTTACGGCCGTTTCAGCATCACTGTGCCATCCTCAGACATTGAATTTCATCCATAAGGCGTCGTTAAAACATAAAATTGTCACACACAACACATACATTTAAAAAACGATATTTACAAAAACAGGCCTGTTTCGTGACGCACATTCCCGCACTCGAGCAAATAGCTGACTGGAGTCATCCTTGCCTCGTCGTGTCAGCAGCGGTGTGTGTTATCAGTTGTACTTTGCCCTCTTGGTCTTGGTTCCCTCCTCTGATTTAAAATACTATTGAAAATGAAGTGTGATTTGAATTGTAGTTTATCGTTTAGAATAAGTTCGCTATTGTCATTTTTGTTGTGGGCTTTGTAAATCTCAAATTCTTCCAAGGTGTCCAATCTATTGCCTTTTGTACAGGTGTGAAGGATTTCCAAGCCAGTGTTGTCATTTATGTCGTGATTTTCATCTATGAGGTGTTGGGCAAATGTAGATTTTTGTTTATCAGTTTTCGGGTTCGGATGATGCTCTTTGTATCTAGTTTTGAATGTGCGTCCCGTTTTTCCCATATAAACACTTGGACAACTTGCACATTTAATTTTGTACACTCCTGACCTGTCACCCTTATCACTAACTTTATTTGTAACATTAAGCTTATTTATAGTCTTGTTATTAGTTCTAAAAGCTAACTCTATGCCGTGCTTCTTTAATTCCTTTGTTAACCCATGTTGCAAGGAATGAGAATATTCCACACATACATACTTCTTATCTTGTGGTATTTCATTATTACTATTATTTCTATTTTTATTCTTTTGTTTGTTAATTATTCTGTTAATCATGTTTCTTTCATATCCATTAGCTACTGCTATGTGCCTAATGATATTGAGCTCCTTCTGATAATTAGTTTGTGACATAGGGACGTTTAACAGCCTATAGACCATGCTGTTATATGCTGCAAACTTTTGTGAAGGTGGATGGTAAGAGGTGTTATGAATGGTTTGGTTTGAAGTAGTTGGCTTTCTATATATGCTGTAATCTAATCTGTTATCTATTTTCTCTACGGTCAAATCTAAAAAATTTATTTTGTTTGCTTCTTCTACTTCCATTGTAAATTTTAAATTAGGCGCAATGGTATTGAGATAAGCATGTAGTAAATCCAATTGTCTGTTGTTCCCATTGAACAAAAGAATAGTATCATCAACATATCTGTGGTACTGTAATATTTTTTGCTTTTGTTTGTTGCGGTCTGAAAATATAAATTCATTTTCTATGTGATTGAAGTAAATATCGGCAAGAATACATGATAATGGGGAACCCATTGCTAGGCCATCAGACTGTGTGAAGTATTTCTCATTAAATACAAAATAATTCTGCTTCAAAACTTCTTTTAATAAAATTAACAACTCATCAGTGGCTTCCGGTAACATACTGGAGTTAGCAGTCAGGTGATTTTTAACTACCTCTAAAGTTTGGTCAACTGGTACATTAGTAAAAAGATTGACAATATCAAATGAAACCAATAAATCTTGTCTCCTAATATTCAAACCTTTTGTTTTTTCTATAAAGTCATATGTATTTTTCAAACTGTTATCGTTATTAAGAGTTATTTGATCCCTTAAGATTTGTTCGAGTTTCTTAGCAAGAGTATAAGTCGGCGCCAAAGTATAGTCCACCAACGGTCTTATCGGTACGCCCTCCTTATGCACCTTAGGCAAACCCCTTAACACCGGTGCTTTGGGGTTCGTAACTCCAAGGCTCCTTATTTCTGCCTCATTAAACCTTACTATTGTTAACTAGTTTCCTGATCCTTCTCTGAAAGACATTGGTTGGATCTTTTTTAATTTCTAAAATATTATTATTCTCTATAAATTCAGTAACCTTATTAACATAATCATTTTTATACATAATGACAACAGTATTGCCTTTATCAGGTTTGCATAACAATGCTTCATTAGACATTAATTTCTCTCTAATACTATTCAAAGCCAATGCATCTTTCTTATGTATATTATCTAATATTGATATTCCCTTCTCTTTGTATTTTCTTTCAAGTTTGTAGAAGTCAAAACTCGAGCTAGATTACGACCGTCTTCGTCCGGGATACTTTTTATAGCACATTCTGCATTTATTAATTCATTAAACTGGGCTTTTCTGCCTATTCTTGGAAGGTTGTATTTTAAACCTTTCTCCAATACAGATGTTTCATCACCATCTAATATGATATTAGTATTATTAATTACCCTAGCGTAAAACTCAAAATCAAACAAAACAGTTGTTTCCTTAGTTTTAGCGAATTTCCCCTATAGGGAAGAAGCTATTACCGTAGGTCTCATGGTAAGACTTAAGCCCGAGACCATGATAACTTTTTGTTTTGAGGTCCCCAGATGTCCAAAACACTATTCGTTCAAATTTATATATATGTATATATATATCTATATATATATATATGTGTCCGTGAATGCGATAACTTGAGTAAAAAACGTCCGATTTCGATGAAATTTGGCTCAAATGTGTAAACTGACATTCATGACTTTAAGTTTGAAAACCAGAAAAATCGGACTATTGGAAAGGGGGTTTATGGGGGTTTTAAATTTTCCAAAAATCAGTTTTTTGCATTTTTTACCCTAAAATTTTTAAAACACTTAATTTAGGTTTAGACCATGTTATAGAGCTTAAAAAAACAAATAATATGGTATTTTGAATTATTAACCTAGGTTAAGTGGTTGCGGAAAAAATCCAAAAAACATGCTCATAAAATCTCCCATGTTAATCTTATGGGAAAAAGGTTTTTGGCTTTTCCTCAGTTAATTTTACTTTAAACTTCACATTTTCTTTTACCAATCACTTCAGCTCCACAAAACAATCATTTTGGTGTTTAAATTGTGATTCTACGTCAAACCGTTGCAGAGATATTCAAAGTGCTAAACACAGTACGTTGTCCAATGTTATCCTTATGGAGAATAAATAAAATTTGATATCTTGATTATTTATGAATGTATATTGATGAAATTTGGTATGTGGCTTCATGTTGTACTGGTATATTGATAATTGCACAAAAAATAAATGTTTTGTTGATTGTCCCCGTAGCAGCTAACCTGCATACTCAGCCCTAATGTTATTCTTATGGAGAATAAGTAAAGTTTTATATCTCCCTTAATTATGAACATAAATTAATAAAACATGGTAAGTAGCTTCACCTGGTTCAGTTACATTGATAATTGCATAAAAACTCATTTCTTATCTTCCTCGTTGCAGCAAACCTGCGTACTCAGTCCTAATGTTATTCTTATGGGGAATAAATAAAATGTAATAAATCACTTATTTATGAATGTTTTTTTGTCAAACTTGGTGAGTGGCTTTATGTACTAGTGAGAAACATATCAATGCATTGGAAATTCGCTGAGTACGCAGGTTTGCTGCGACGGGGGGTATTTTGTTCATTAACTAAACTAGTTAGCTTCTTTTTCTGGGTCAGTATTTTAGACCTAATAACACTAGAAACATACTGCTCGACCTTATTGATAATACTATCTAAGGCAATTTGATGGATGTTATTTGCCATTTCTAAATACTTATCTAACAACAAGGTGTTCAACATTTCTTTTTTACGGTAGAGAAATTTAATTTCATTTCTGACCCATGTTCTTTCGGCACTTTCTACTGCTTTTCTTGCAGCATAGGATTTATTTATAACCTTTATGTGTACATAGTTTGGCTTCAATCCATAACCTAAACAATCTTTGTTGAATTTTATGTTTTGTATAGTGTTGTGTAGTTTCAGTTTTACATTTTTGTATTGCATGGCTAATAAGGCCGGACTGGCCGATGAATTAAAATCCATTTTTCTAGCCCCTGAGCTGCTTCTATGACTAAATTTAAATATTACCTTCGTCAATCAGCTCATAAATTTGTAACAAATGTTACGGCCGTTTCAGCATCACTGTGCCATCCTCAGACATTGAATTTTATCCATAAGGCGTCGTTAAAACATAAAATTGTCACACACAACACATACATTTAAAAAACAATATTTACAACAAAGATATATATCAACAAAGATTGTTTAGGTTATGGATTGAAGCCAAACTATGTACACATAAAGGTTAGAAATAAATCCTATGCTGCAAGAAAAGCAGTAGAAAGTGCCGAAAGAACATGGGTCAGAAATTAAATTAAATTTCTCTACCGTAAAAAAGAAATGTTGAACACCTTGTTGTTAGATAAGTATTTAGAAATGGCAAATAACATCCATCAAATTGCCTTAGATAGTATTATCAATAAGGTCGAGCAGTATGTTTCTAGTGTTATTGGGTCTAAAATACTGACCCAGAAAAATAAGCTAACTAGTTTAGTTAATGAACAAAAAACTAAGGAAACAACTGTTTTGTTTGATTTTGAGTTTTACCCTAGGGTAATTAATAATACTAATATCATATTAGATGGTGATGAAACATCTGTATTGGAGAAAGGTTTAAAATACAACCTTCCAAGAATAGGCAGAAAAGCCCAGTTTAATGAATTAATAAATGCAGAATGTGCTATAAAAAGTATCCCGGACGAAGACGGTCGTAATCTAGCTCGAGTTTTGACTTCTACAAACTTGAATTAAAATACAAAGAGAAGGGAATATCAATATTAGATAATATACATAAGAAAGATGCATTGGCTTTGAATAGTATTAGAGGGAAATTAATGTCTAATGAAGCATTGTTATGCAAACCTGATAAAGGCAATACTGTTGTCATTATGTATAAAAATGATTATGTTAATAAGGTTACTGAATTTATAGAGAATAATAATATTTTAGAAATTAAAAAAGATCCAACCAATGTCTTTCAGAGAAGGATCAGGAAACTAGTTAACAATAGTAAGGTTTAATGAGGCAGAAATAAGGAGCCTTGGAGTTACGAACCCCAAAGCACCGGTGTTAAGGGGTTTGCCTAAGGTGCATAAGGAGGGCGTACCGATAAGACCGTTGGTGGACTATACTTTGGCGCCGACTTATACTCTTGCTAAGAAACTCGAACAAATCTTAAGGGATCAAATAACTCTTAATAACGATAACAGTTTGAAAAATACATATGATTTTATAGAAAAAACAAAAGGTTTGAATATTAGGAGACAAGATTTATTGGTTTCATTTGATATTGTCAATCTTTTTACTAATGTACCAGTTGACCAAACTTTAGCGGTAGTTAAAAATCACCTGACTGCTAACTCCAGTATGTTACCGGAAGCCACTGATGAGTTGTTAATTTTATTAAAAGAAGTTTTGAAGCAGAATTATTTTGTATTTAATGAGAAATACTTCACACAGTCTGATGGCCTAGCAATGGGTTCCCCATTATCATGTATTCTTGCCGATATTTACTTCAATCACATAGAAAATGAATTTATATTTTCAGACCGCAACAAACAAAAGCAAAAAATATTACAGTACCACAGATATGTTGATGATACTATTCTTTTGTTCAATGGGAACAACAGACAATTGGATTTACTACATGCTTATCTCAATACCATTGCGCCTAATTTAAAATTTACAATGGAAGTAGAAGAAGCAAACAAAATAAATTTTTTAGATTTGACCGTAGAGAAAATAGATAACAGATTAGATTACAGCATATATAGAAAGCCAACTACTTCAAACCAAACCATTCATAACACCTCTTACCATCCACCTTCACAAAAGTTTGCAGCATATAACAGCATGGTCTATAGGCTGTTAAACGTCCCTATGTCACAAACTAATTATCAGAAGGAGCTCAATATCATTAGGCACATAGCAGTAGCTAATGGATATGAAAGAAACATGATTAACAGAATAATTAACAAACAAAAGAATAAAAATAGAAATAATAGTAATAATGAAATACCACAAGATAAGAAGTATGTATGTGTGGAATATTCTCATTCCTTGCAACATGGGTTAACAAAGGAATTAAAGAAGCACGGCATAGAGTTAGCTTTTAGAACTAATAACAAGACTATAAATAAGCTTAATGTTACAAATAAAGTTAGTGATAAGGGTGACAGGTCAGGAGTGTACAAAATTAAATGTGCAAGTTGTCCAAGTGTTTATGTGGGAAAAACGGGACGCACATTCAAAACTAGATACAAAGAGCATCATCCGAACCCGAAAACTGATAAACAAAAATCTACATTTGCCCAACACCTCATAGATGAAAATCACGACATAAATGACAACACTGGCTTGGAAATCCTTCACACCTGTACAAAAGGCAATAGATTGGACACCTTGGAAGAATTTGAGATTTACAAAGCCCACAACAAAAATGACAATAGCGAACTTATTCTAAACGATAAACTACAATTCAAATCACACTTCATTTTCAATAGTATTTTAAATCAGAGGAGGGAACCAAGACCAAGAGGGCAAAGTACAACTGATAACACACACCGCTGCTGACACGACGAGGCAAGGATGACTCCAGTCAGCTATTTGCTCGAGTGCGGGAATGTGCGTCACGAAACAGGCCTGTTTTTGTAAATATCGTTTTTTAAATGTATGTGTTGTGTGTGACAATTTTATGTTTTAACGACGCCTTATGGATGAAATTCAATGTCTGAGGATGGCACAGTGATGCTGAAACGGCCGTAACATTTGTTACAAATTTATGAGCTGATTGACGAAGGTAATATTTTAATTTAGCTCTGCATCCTCTGTACACCAGACTCATTACACTGCAGCAGTCCTACCAGCGCTCTGCATCCTCTGTCCACCAGACTCATTACACTGCAGCAGTCCTACCAGCGCTCTGCATCCTCTGTACACCAGACTCATTACACTGCAGCAGTCCTACCAGCGCTCTGCATCCTCTGTACACCAGACTCATTACACTGCAGCAGTCCTACCAGCGCTCTGCATCCTCTGTACACCAGACTCATTACACTGCAGCAGTCCTACCAGCGCTCTGCATCCTCTGTACACCAGACTCATTACACTGCAGCAGTCCTACCAGCGCTCTGCATCCTCTGTACACCACACTCATTATACTGCAGCAGTCCTACCAGCGCTCTGCATCCTCTGTACACCACACTCATTACACTGCAGCAGTCCTACCAGCGCTCTGCATCCTCTGTACACCACACTCATTACACTGCAGCAGTCCTACCAGCGCTCTGCATCCTTTGCCAAAAGATAAATACTATTATGCAGTAGTTTTACAATGCTCTGAATCTTTTGTCAAAAGATAAGTGCTAATTACCCACTAAAACTGATCCCACACTACGGTACTTGCAAATACACGTGAATGGTCACATTCGTTACTGCTTATCGACAATATAAAAATTCAGTATACAAGATTTGTGCAGCTCCCACACTCTTCACGACTACCTCGAATATTGGTAATTCAGACAAACATTCGGGCATATCTGCGAGGAGTGTGGGAGTTCTAATTAATACCACCTATATACCCCAACAAATTACACTTTGTGGTTGAAACCTAAACTATATTTTATTATAATAGTTTTAATATAAATTTAATTTTCATAAACTATCAATACAAAAATAGTATCGTGGAACAGAGTCAGGGATACAGACTATCGTTTAAGGAGGGGGGTCATGAGTGAAAAAAAGATAAATTGTCAAAATACCATAATCTTTACAGTGAACAATGGGTAAAATATGTGAAGGTTTTGAGGGGTCTTGACCCCCATGACCTCCCCCCTGTATCCGCAACCGAACGAGATTGACAGCTGATAAGCTATAGGTCTTCAAAAAACAAACTTACATATTCCTGCTTCGGTATTCAGTGATGCAATGGGCAGCCGTTAGAATATGACGAGTCGTCACAAGAGTTCCAGCACAGAACCAATGGATGTCCCCATTCTGGGTGCTGTTCTTGCGAATACCAAATATAGCCAGCCAAGGCCATGCTCCTGTAAGTTATTACATACTATGTAACTCTCATATCTTGTGTAAACCAAGTTTTCTAAAACTTGATAATTCGACTTGATAAAGAGGTGATGTAAACAACCAAGCTCTTTACTTGTGGCATGGTATACTTTTAACACATTTGGTGCGGAGTACCTTAATTAACTACACTAATTAATTAAGTAGTTACAACTACTGTATTAAGTCATAGCATTGACTATAAATAGTCAATGGTCATAGGTATAGCATTATTTAGAATGAAAATTAGTTTTGATATAAATAAAAAATAGTCAAGTTAAACTGAAGTGATGGATAACACAACTTGTGACACAACCCACAGTGCACTCTTGTTAAACCTTGCACTGCTTGTCACCATCGCTTTTGCATGGGGCCTACAATGTGCAAAATGCAGCCAAGTGAGGTAGCATTTACTGAAATTGTACCTCACATTCAAGAGGTCTCGAGTTTCATTCCAGCCTGGAGTTTGTACGGTTTCTCATCTATCTTTGGAAAATTCCGGAATAGTTCCCAAAAAGGGCCATACATCACCAGGAAGGGAAAGATAGGACCTACCTTCTCAGGCCTACCTTACCTGGTTAAAACATTTCTCCATACAATTTATTTTTTTTAAATTCCAATGCATTAATCATTGCCATGGAATTAATATTATCTTTATATGTAATTCTGTAAGCAACATTTGTAAGTCAAAATTGTGGGAGGTTGGCAACTCGCAGGATGATGGGAGACGGTTCAAACTAAAGGTCTTGATCCCAGGGACTCGGGAAAAATAGCAGTATTTCTAAAATGTTATCAGCAAATGAGAAATAACTTAAACATCCCCCATAAGAAAAGCATGGGAATTTAAAAACGTCTGTTTTTTTACATTGAAACATGTGATTAAGTGTCTACTTTTTTTACAAACTGACATGTGTTCCTACTTCCCTAGTAGCAGAAATCGTTGGGCCAACGTTGGGAAATGGTTGGCACAGTTCCTTGGCCAACGGTAAGAAATGTCTGTTGGCGCACCGTTGGGCCAACGTTGTATTTTCCAACCAAATGTCAACAATGCCAACCAACACCCAATATATAAATGGTTATTTTGTATTAAAAAAAACACAATTTCACATTGAATTGGCTTAGTGAACCAATAATATAAATTTGTATAATCGATTTGAATAGCAAAAATGTTGTGTCCTGGTCGAGTCTTGAACCTACAACCTTTGACTTACTGTTCACTCACCTTAACCCTCGCGGCCACTCTGACTTGTGTATGTGAATGGAAGGACTAGGATATAAAAATTACCAATACATAGTGTACACCTACACGACGGACATTGGGTAATATTTATTTTAATTCTTCTATAAATTAATCTACTTGCGCAAATCACTGTAATAAGAGAATAAAAGTTGGAACAATGTAATTTGGTTATTTTGATTTATTTGTCTATTCTTGCTATGAAATATGATGAACTAAATTATGAGCAAATTAATATATATTTAATATAATTATAATAATAATATATATGGTGTTAATCATACAATAATATATACATTACTATTATTAATAATATAATAAAGTATGATTTGCCAACCATAGCTTTTGATGGCCCAACATCTCCTATGGTTGGATTTGCCAACCGACCATTATCCAACCACTTCTAACCATCCCTTCCATTCCCCGTCGAAGTGCCAACGATGTGTGCTACTAGGGTTATAACGTTTTATTTTCTTTGGTACGTAAAGAGAGAAAAAATCAGTTGATGCAGAGGAATAGAGAAAGGTTAGGGGCTTCGGGCCCTTCAAGCCACTAGTTAACTATAAATAACTTTGCAGTCACCACACATTTTAACACTTGTGCTCACTCCTATAATGTTTGACAATTCTTGATCTGATACTACCAAGGGGAAGTCCCAAATAACTAGAGATGTAAGTTCAAATAGCTCATTATGGGAATTCCAATACTAAAGATCAAGCGTAAGGCATTAAATAAAGAGCCTGAGGTTTATTTTTCCACCATAAAAATAATAAGGCTTTTGTGATTCTGATTTTCAAGACAGACATTAATCATGTTTATCATAGCTAACTTTAAGACACAAAACTATTTGGTATATTTTTGCCTGAATCACAACACTGCACTCCAAAACACTTTGATTGCAATTGATTATTGAATTTCTATTTTTTTTTTTTAAGAAAACAAGAGGATATAATTTAATTTTTGAAAAGCATATGGACTTCATTTAATTATTGGTTACTGTACTGAATTTCCTCCTATCAATAAACAACGCTACTTCAAATGGTTATCATAAAACACTAACATTATTTTTATCTTCATCATTTAAACATATTCTTCAGTATCCTTTAATCATATAGGTTTTCTTTTTCATCACTTTTTCCAAGTGAATTTATTTCCTGGCAATAATAGAGATAAACATTTAATTAAACTCATTTCATATACGGGTGTTTTATTCGTCTGTAGTTTGTTTCAATCGATACACTTTCATCAATGCTTCTCCTCCCCAATGCTTGTTTACATGTCTTAGAACAAAAGACATGAAACTAAAAATAATCATTCAAGGCTGGTGTTATTTTAAACTTGTTTTCCTCATTCATTCATCACTTTTATATGACTTAACTTTGATAACATGTAATTAAGCTGGAAACTTATTTTTTCAACCTGTCCAGTCTCAATTTTGATTACTTACCTTTCCTTGAAACAATTCCATTAACTTCCCTTTTTATCCTTAAATTGGTCGCAGGCTTCCCACAGTAGCTACTAGAAGATAGAAACTGAGGCAAGTTTTGGCTGTTGTAATGACTCTCTAAAACAAACAAGTAAAGATTAATACCACCCTGAGTATCAGGTTAAAACTACCACTTAGTTTTGGCATCAAAAACATCAAAACATCAACATCACTCTCCTTATGACAATATTTAACGACAACCTCGATCAGGGCCGACTTACACCCCCCAGCCGGGGGTCAGGGTCTCAGGGGGGCTCAGCTTTCACGGGCCCCTGGGCAGGCCTGACACCGGGCCCCAGGGCAGTTATCCCCCCCTGAGAATGGCCCTGACCTCGATAGCCAAATACTTAGCAATTCAGATTTCGGATCAAGGGGTTACGGGTTACAATTTTTTTAAATTCCAGTCAGCTGGGATGTTTTGTCCGATTTCCATTATAAACATTTGAAGACCGTACTGTGACTTACAGTTCACACAAATAAACCTTTCCCTTTATTGCTGTCAGGTAATTTTGTGACATTTATGTGGCTGTGTGGGGTGTGGTGGTCATTTTTAAAATCATGTATTCTTCAAAACAAACAATAACAAAAAGGAACATATGGAAGTGATTTTGGTGTTATTTTTCCCAAAAATAATGACCCTGAGCATTCCCCTCACTCAGCATATAGCTTGTTGTAATCAGATGGTCCAGAGAAAAGGTTTTTCTGTGCGAACTGGAACATAATGGCTGTAGAGAAATTCACTAAAAAGAAACATGTTCTCAAATATTCAACAGAAATTTTAAAACTTCTTTAAGAAAAATGTTGCTATAGCGTTGAAGGATATTTAAAAGACAAAGTATAAATTATTTCTATCACTAATCTTAAGATTGTATCATGCAATTTTAAAGTTTTCAATGGTTGATAAAAGTTATTATTATTATAACATATAATGATATGAGTATATCATGACCACTATTGTGTTTCTGCAATAACAATATTAAATATTTCAAAACTATGAGGGAGGAAAGACTACAACTTCCACCTTCTGATTTTCCCTCTCTTGCAGTTGCTGACACGGATATTTACCGGATGAATCCAAACAAGGTAGTCTTCAAAACAATCTTAACGCTTACCAAAATCCTATTTTTTAAATACCAAACAAAACTCTGGGCCTGAGAAACACTCATGTTCTTAGAATATTGTTTTATATGTCATATGGTTCGATCCTGAACAAAATCCTGAGAAAATGTTGTGAAGGTTCAATACTGGACCCAGCTGGCATTGGTCATTGGGCTGTTAATTAATGATCCTGGCTATGACTCAGTCGGTCTTAGTCAGTAGCAAGTCTACACGAGGCATCTCACCCATTCTACACTCATCACTCATTCATATTCGCCTTAAAATATGCCCAGGTTGTGTCGGCGTCTTAAAGAGATATTAAGATACATTCACGATGTGACTGCTTTAAATTAGCATCACAGTTGAAGGGGCCTACTGTTGAAAGAGTATGTTTTGCAATTCACCTCGGTATTACAACAACCCATGCAAACCCCGGTCTCACAGACCGATTCACTTGCAATCGATAGGAAGTAGTGCCTCCTCCCATTGAAACGCTGGGTCTCACAGACCTTTCTGGGGGTAATTTTATGTTGTACGCATGTAAAACTGTACAAAAATCGACAATAACTGTGTAGTGTCGAAGAAGGTTATGTGACTGGAAGTTACTAATGAGAAGAGCAGTTTTAGATCACCAGTCTTGCCAATACAAATTTATGAAACTTAGACTGGACCTGTGAAACTGGGGTTTCGGTAAAAGTGTGAATAGCCTAAGGCTTTGTAATATAGACTTCCAGGATTTATGGGTTCAGGTGTTGGAAGTTTCCCGTATGTGGGGTTTGGATTGCTTTCCTTTAAATATGTAGGTACCCAAAAAAAGGGTTGTACCCCGCCAGGAAGGGAAAGATAGGACTCAGGCCTACCTTTCATGGTCAAAAGATTTCCCATAAATTAACTATTTTGTTGTAAATTCCATTACATTGTTAAATATTGTCACAAAATAAATAATATTATTAGTATTATGTTTAAGTACTCTTTTAAAAATGCCTCTTGTGTTGAAAAATTAATAAAAACTAGCAAATCCAGCTGCTCGAATTTGAGCGAATACGGTTCTGTTAGTTTAAATTGTGATGTCATTCCAGGAGTTGACTTAAAACAGTACTGAGTTTAGTTACCTTCAACAGCTGTCAAATGCTTAATTTGAATGACTATACTGTTCTCACATTAGATTAACATTGCAACTTTGAAGGCCTGTGGGGCGTCGCACTGAAGGCCGATGTAAATGTCAATGATTTTCTGCAAACCTACGCAATGAGACCTTTCCATGCATACTTCAATCATAAAAATCAGTCCAGTGGTTTCTGCGATCTTAGCGTGACACAAAATCTGCTTGTGTATTAAATATTAGGATATACTTCAGGAATATACTCCAACTATACAAACCCACACAGGCAGGCAAAGTCGGAGTCCATTGACCATCACGACAAATCGATGGCCTTCTCTCGACTGTCCCCTTCACAGTGGTGTTCAGGATGTAGCCCGGATCACACTCGTAGAAGATGGGCCAAAATTCCGGTACTCGGGTCCTCGGCACCATCCGACACGAGGGGGAGGGATCTTGTGGGGAACACCTCCGCGGGCTAGGGGTGTACAGGCCGTTCTTGAGG
This sequence comes from Allygus modestus, assembly GCA_963675035.1. Lineage (NCBI taxonomy): Eukaryota > Metazoa > Arthropoda > Insecta > Hemiptera > Cicadellidae > Allygus > Allygus modestus. Next base: position 427,935,591 of record OY776111.1, read on the forward strand.
GGGGAGGGGAGTTGGCAGCCCTTCCCCTCTATACTCCTTCTGCGGCACAGAAGGAAGATTAACAAGTGGGGGGTAAACTAAGGTCTGCAATACGCACTAACAAGACTTTTATCCTTCTAGGAAAAAGAATGTTGATTAAAATTAAACAACAATGGATTTAAAACACACTTTAAATGTTTAAACAAGGTACTAAAATTGGATATAAGCTATCCGAGTCATTTTTTATATTTAATTCCCACATTATATTTCTCAAATTCTTTTATACCATTGATCTATATGAATTGATTGACCCAGAAGCACTTTATTTAAAAAAACTCCAATGCTTTTGATCCTTTGAGCCAATTGCAACGTTTGTGTTCCATTGTTGTTATAGAATGAGCAGTTTTTAGTTTTATGCAGTGTACAAATCACTTTTCCGTGTCATTTAGGAAGACTCTACTGTGAGTGGATTTGCCAAGTGCAGCACCTTTTAACAAAGCATGTCTCATGGAAAAATTTAACCACACAAGTGTGAATGTTTATAGGAGTTTATGGACTTCATAGTTCTGATAAAATTAAGAATTAGGAACAAATCCTTAACTGTTTTAAACTCTACAAGTGTTAATCTACCTGGACCAAAAATGATATGACATACAAATTGTTTCATTTCTAATATAAAATAAATTGAACAGCATCTTTTAAAGTTTTATTTTGTGTTTGTGTAAACGCAAATAAAATAAAGTTGTTCCTAATCCCATTATATTATTTAATGAGCTCTAAAAACAAACCATGGCCAGTACATCACAAGATTTGCACGCAAGCTGTGCTAACGCAGACCCTGTCTGGCATATTAACTCTGACATAAATTGTGCACCAATCTACAGTAAGGTATCTCTATTCATAAAAAGATAACTGATTTATAGTCACATCTGTGAGACACATGCTAATATTTTTATGAGGAACAACTCTTCCAGTTTCAAAAACATTTCCTGGTCTCATGAAGGAATTATTTCTCTGTTATGCTGATCAATACTGATTTTAGCAGATTTCCCCTATAGGGAAGCAGCTTTTACCGTAGTCGGCATGGTAAGACCTAGGCTCAGGAGCATGATAACTTTTTGTTTTGAGGTCCCCAGACCCCAATAACACCATTCGTTCAAAACTCTATATATACAGGTGTCCGTGGGTGCGATAACTCTCGTAAAAATGGTCCGATTTTGATGAAATTTTACACAAACATGTAAAGCAACATTTACGACTTTAAGTTTGAAAACCAGCCAGATCGCTTTATCCAAAGGGGTATTTTGGGGGGGTTTTGTACCCCAAAAATTTGTTTTTTTTAGTTTTTTACATATCATATTTTCGTAAATCCAATTTTTGTTTTCACCATTAAATTCACCTAAAAAAAATTTGGTGTTTTTATTATTGCTATACGTCAATTGGTTACAGAGATATTGAAAGTGCTAAACACAGTATGTTGTCCAATTTTATCCTTATGGATAAAAAGTGTAATATATATATATATAAGTTGGCAAGACAAATCTACTGCATCGGTAATCTCTGCAAGCAAAGAAGTTTTCAGCAAATTCGGACCTCCAGATGTTATGGTTGCTGATAATGTCCCATATAACAGTGCACAGATGAAGGGTTTCGCTCGTGAATGGAATTTTGTTATTGTGACGCAAAGCCCGAACTATGCTCAGTCAAACGGTCTTGCTGAAAAAGCAGTGGGGCTGGCAAAGGAGTTACTTCGAAAAACTGAATCTGATGGCAAGGATTTCAAAATGGCTTTGTTGGAAGGAACATGCCAGTTAAGCATCTGGGATATTCCCCAGCACAGCTGATGCTCCATCGCAGATGTAAAACTACGATCCCAATTACAGAAGAACTACTGAAGCCTGTGATAAACGAAAATGTACAAGAAAGGTTAAAGACGACAAATTCAGAAAAAATATTATGATATATCAGCCAAAGACCTTCGGGATGTCATTAATGGAGAAAGGGTGGTATATAGAAAAGATGGAAGGTGGGAACCAGGCAAGATCATCGATTCAGGCCCTACCCGAGGAGTTATTGGGTGAAAGGTGACAATGGTGCAGAATTAAGAAGGAATCGCCATCACCTGAAACCATCAATAACAAAGTCTAATGAAGTCCCAGGGGTTCACGTACAAGAAGATCTAAAGCAACAGAGACCAAAAAGGAAAATTAAGATACCAGCCAGATTCTTGTGAGCAGGAAGGTGACTGTTGTAAATAATTATTTGTTTACTTTAATTTTTATTTCTAAAGGAGGAAGATGTAATATATATAAGTTGGCAACAATGTTATTAATAATTCAGATGTAATCAGATGAATGTATGTGATGTTTGTAAACAAGGTTCTCAGTTGTGTTCTGATTATACTTAGTTAAAAACATGATTACTTGTCTTTTTGAAACTTATTATTTTATTATAAGTTCTGTATAAAACAAAAAGAAAAATTGCATATCTTGCTTATTTATCAACTTATTCTGACGAAACTTGGTATATTGCTTCATCCGGTTGTAGTCTATTGATATTTTCACGAAAAACTATTTTTTTGCTGATAGTTCCCGTAGCAGCAAACCTGCATACTCAGCCCCCATGTTATTCTTATGGAGAATAGGTAAAATGTTATCTTCCTTAATTATGAACATAAATTAATAAAATTTGGTATGTGGTTTCATCTAGTTAAACAAATTTGCATAAAAACCTATTTTTTTGTGTACCTTGTTTCAGCAAACCTGCATCCTCAGAGGCCATGTTATTCTTATGGAAAATAATACAAATGTCATAAATATTTTTTTTATAAATGCATATTGATGAAATCTGGTATGTGGCTTTAAGTGGTATTAAGATACATATATATGCATTGGAAATTCGCTGAGTACGTAGGTTTGCTGCTACGGGGGTAATTTGTTAACTTGTAGGATAAATATACAACAATTTTATCCAACAATGTAAAAATACATTTTTTTTAGTTTTAAGGTGAAATTGTAACCTGAGAATAATTAATTTTAAGTAATAAATAAATAGGTTACTTGAGTATTCCTCTGACATCATTAGCTGTTGTTTGGTGCGACTGGGCTGCATTCACGGGCTGGGAGGTGAACTTGTAATCCGTCAGAGCTGTAATAGAAATTGATTAATAAAAATTAATTATTAGTATAACGTGTTAACCTCGAGGAAAGACAAGGAATGAACTTGACCATTATATTGTTTTTTTTTCCACTGTGTAAATACTGGTATTTTAATTTTTGTACTTAGTAAAATATACAGAGTTATGAATTTTCTATATTTAAAATTGTGTTTAGAGTATTTTATATTGATTATGGCAAACCTGCTAAATGGAAGTATTTTATTACAAGACCTGCACAATATATGACCTAATTGGCTCGCAAAGTCCCAAACTGGAAAACTGCCATGAGGTCAAAAAGGGTAACAGCTAAGAAGAGATGTTCGATAGATTGCCATGATGTCGAAGGGACGTAGCTATGGTGAGATGTTTGATTTCCCTGATGTCAAAGGGTCACAGCTAAGGTGGGATGTTTGATTGCCATGATGTCAAAGGGTCACCTCTAAGGTAGTATGTTTGGTTTATATAACGTCGAAGGGATGTAACTAAGGTGAGATGTTTGATTGCCCTAATGTCAAAGTGTCACAGCTAAGGTGGGATGTTTGATTGTCATCATGTCTAAGAGTCACAGCTAAGGTGGGATGTTTGATTGATATGGCGTCGAAGGGATGTAACTAAGGTGAGATGTTTGATTGCCCTGGTGTCAAAGTGTCACAGCTAAGGTGGGATGTTTGATTGTCATGATGTCTAAGAGTCACAGCTAAGGTGGGATGTTTGATTGATATGGTGTCGAAGGGATGTAACTAAGGTGAGATGTTTGATTGCCCTGATGTCAAAGGGGTGCAGCTAAGGTGGGATGTCTGATTGCCATTATGTTGAAGGGTCACCTCGAAGGTGGTATTTTTTATTGATATGACGTCGAAGGGATGTAACTAAGGTGAGATGTTTGATTGCCCTGATGTCAAAGGATCACAGCTAAGGTGGGATGTTTGATTGCCACGATGTCAAAGGGTCACCTCTAAGGTAGTATGTTTGATTGATATAAGGTCGAAGGGATGTAACTAAGGTGAGATGTTTGATTGCCCTGATGTCAAAGTGTCACAGCTAAGGTGGGATGTTTGATTGTCATGATGTCTAAGAGTCACAGCTAAGGTGGGATGTTTGATTGATATGGCGTCGAAGGGATGTAACTAAGGTGAGATGTTTGATTGCCCTGATGTCAAAGGGGTGCAGCTAAGATAAGATGTCTGATTGTCATGATGTCGAAGGGACTCAATTAAAGTGAGATGTTTGCTGTGATGTCAAAGGGGTGCAGCTACATAATTAGGCTAGGCAAATTCATGATTCTAAGATCCATAGTTTTTCCCTACATAAGTCTCAGTCCCCTAAACCATTGACAGTACTGTAGCGTACTTTTGTAAATTGAAAAGTTTATTATATTCCTTTTTTATTTGATTTGCCTATGCGTAATTGACATGCCAAAAAATAACATTAACATTAATACTCTGATAGCTGTGGAAAATGAGTGAATCAGTGATATTTATTTGTTTATTTACTTGTAACAAACAACACACAACCTGCTTCATGTTTCTTGACCGTCCAAATCAGCTGTACTTAATAAAAATTTACTTTAACTTGGTTTAATTAATAAAAACTACTTCAGAACTAAAGAAGGTTTTTCTAGAAAAATTAGATGTCATCATCAAAACTCTGCTACTTGTAAAGCTAGTTCAATTAAACTTCATTCCAAAGATGATGTCCAAACAATGGACGGTACTTTGGTATTATACGGATGCCACCCTTATGCAGCGGCAGTTATGTTAAGATGGGTCATCATAAAAATGATTGTAGGACTTTCCTTGTTTTGTTACAAATCGAATGATACCTGATGAGTCACACTTCCGGCCGCCAAACCCCCTCCAAATAGGCCAAGGTCAGGTCGTTGACCGGAGCGCGCGCATCACCTGTCACCGCCTGTATCTGGGTCAGTGTTATGAGTGATTTATTGCCGTGCACTACGTTACATTTGTTTTCATAATGAGTGACGTTCTTTTGGTGTGGGATTTACCTCGAAATGAAGAGGAAACCGTACGTATTTTTATGATAACCCATCCTAACATAACTGCCGCAGCGCGTTGTATATTTGGCGGAGTACCTGTGGCGATCGGGTCTGGCTGCTAGCGGCGGCGACGCATTCAACACGATCCTAGCGGACATCGCTGCCTTTTGGGAGGCACAACACAAAGACCGCTCATCAGAATGATGTAAAATTTGTACAGTAAGTCAATAAAAGTACGTTTTTTCGAATTATGTAGTTATCCTTTGTATCCGGTAAAAATTTAACCTCCAAAAATAGTGGCATCCGTATAATACCAAAGTACCCAATGGACCGAGGACACTGTATTGTAAACTGGAAAGGTAGACTTTGTTTTCATTTGTAAATGGACCACTTGTAGTTACTAATTGTGAAATTCAATATTACTTTACCCTCTTAAAATTTACTAGGATAATAAACCAATTCACACGCAGCACACTGACATGAGGGAAGTGAATTTTCGAATTAAAACCTGAAATAAAAATAAAAAACAAAACAAAGAGTTAAAAAAAAACACTGGTAACATTTTTTGAAAAATATATATATATATTTTGGCTGTTCTGATGCTCCTGGTTCTATTTAAATTTACTATGAGGATGATTATGGTACATTATAAGGTTATGAGGAGGTCTCCTCATGATCAGAAATTGGTATAGGGATATTGGGGGTGATAAACTACATAAAGATATGAAAAACAGCCTTTTCCAATGTAAAATCCCCATAAGACAACATGCTGTGTTTAGTCAACTAACATTTTTTTTAATAACTTGGTAAATACTTGAGCTAGAATGATGAGAGAGGGCTTAAAATAATCGGCTTTTTAAATATAATACTTTTAAATTCGGGGCTTTTCTGACCCTTCTTAAGCCGAAAATGTTGACAAAATTAAATTCCCAAACAAAGGGGGTTAGAGTTGTCTGATTGTTTTGCCCAATGAACCTGTCCAACTGTTTACAGAAGGGAAGGTTCCTACCAAATTGTTTGTAAATCGGACAAAAATTGCGACCGTATATGTATATAAAGTTGTTAGCGACCTCTCAAAACGTTTTTAGGGGATCATATTAGGAACTTCTATGGTGGTTCCGGGCTTAAGTTTCAACTTGTGGGTCATACTAATAGTTCACTTTTCCATAGGAAATTCACTAATAATTAACCTGATGATCAAAGAGTGCTGGATCTTGAGTTAAACCTTCAAAAAATGTTAAAACTTTTCTCAGTATCAATCTGGCAAACTTAAGATTATGAAGCGAGCACGCTAACCACTGTGCTACCCAACCTAGCTAGCCTGTTCTATTCCCATTATCACCATCACACACCGATGGTCAGTTCATTGAACCGATGAAGCTGAAATTTGGTAGGAAGATAAATATACCCCAGAATCAAACATATTTAGATCTCCCCCACTTTGAAAATCCCTTGACATTCCGCCCCACTGGCATTCAGAGTTATGTTTACTAACATATGCCTAGTATTAAAGTTACGGGAGTTGAAATGAGGTTTTATGGTAACGATTTTTTTTAACAACGAGAATCGACAGGAAAAGAAATGGGAATCAACAGGAAAATAAACAGGAATCGAGAAATATTATGCAAACAAATAAGTTACGGGTACCAGCTAGTTTTTGTTTTGATTTATTATCTATTAAAAATTTAAAAAATTGCTCGCTATTCCATATAATCTTGGTCACAAGATAACATGACACTAACTTCTAAAATTCCAGCTCAAATTCTACAATAAAATTTCATTCAGAAATAGTTATAAATTTGCTCACTAGGTTCGGAAGTAAGGTATTTTTCAAAGGTTAGAGAAACAAATTTGTATCTATAATATTGGGTAAATAAGTGTGTGGTAAGGAAGATCAAATGTCAAAAAAGCCTATTTGTATTTTTTAATCATTTTAAAATTATATTTAAAGGTTTTTTTTTAGCTCTGTCTCTTATTATCCCGGCCTCGACTATTATATTAATCTTACTGACATTATAACTGAAGTACCTGGGGGGCCGAGCTTTGCTCGGGGGAAGGCCAGTCAGTTTGTTTAGATCACTTGGAGTAATATTTCACCACTTTCCCCTACTGATAATCAGATTTGTATAACTCATTTGCCTCTTTTCTACATTTTTAAGGTCACTCCTGTTGTTATTTATAGCTCAATGTCCCCTTGATTTATTTTACTACTCCATAAATGTAATCTTCCCTCGAATCTTTTAATCTCTACACTCAGGAAACCACATGTTAATAATCATAAACAACGTTTTAGTATTACTTTGACAGTTCCCTGATTGATTATGAATAGCTGTTACAATTATTCTTTTGTTAGTGAATTTCCTATGGAAAGTGAACTATTAGCATGACCCGCATGGTGAAACTTAAGCCCGGGACCACCATAGAAGTTCCTAACGTGACCCCCTGAACACGTTTTGGGGGGTCGTTCAAAATTTTATATATATATATATATGTGTGTTTGCACTCTAGCAGTCACATTTTTTCCGATTTACTTCAAAATTGATAGGGACATACCTTTCTGTTGGACAAGTTTGTTGGGCAAAACAATCGCAAAACTCTAAACCCTTTCAAATTTTGAGTTTTTGGGCCCAAAAAGGGTCATAAAAGCCCCGGATGTAAAATTAATCCATGTATAAAGATGGGAATTAGTGAGGCGAAACTTTTAAGCCCCCTCCGGTCATTCTAGCATAACTATTTACCAAGTTATAGAAGAAAATGCGTACTGACCAAACACAGTACGTTGTCTTCTGGGGGTTTTACATTAGAAAAGCCTGTTATTCATTTGTTGGTGTACTTTCATCATCCCCAGCAACCTCACACCTACTTTAAAGCCTGACTGGACCTTCTCCTAACCTTATAATGCGCAAAATTGTATTCCCAGCATCGCAGGTAAATGAAACCAGGAGCATCAGAACAGCCAAAAAATCAATGTTTTCAGATTTCAATAAAAATTGGAATAAATTGGAATAAATATTTTTTACACTTATTTTGAGTTTTAAAAGTTTTTTATGGGGAAATTCCCTCACGTCAGCGTGCTGCGTGCGAACTCGTTTTGATTTGAAACTCCTTAAGCCCAATGTTAATTTTTTTAACTTTTCAATTTAGTTTTTTAACATTATTTGATTTTGACTGGGGATGATACCTGTCTAAAAGATATTTTTATACCATAAGTTATTTATTTCCAAAATTTGAAGGAAATCCTCGGAGCCGTTTTCGAGATAATTGTGCAACCAACCAATCATGCAAACATTGCTCATATAAGAGTATAGGATATTTTCTTCTTATGATATTGTATTTGACGTTGTCCATTCTGTATAAGAAAATTAAAATAAATAAAATTATTCTGATTATGATTTTAATTAACCCTAAAAGGGCTATCGACGGATATATCCGTCTTTTTCCTTTTCTATTCCTGGCCATAGATGGATGTATATTAGCTAAATTTTTCCGGGATAAAGATGGATATATCTGTCTAAAATAACAAACACACAAACAATACTTAATTGTTGTTTGTATAACCGTGTCAATTTTATTTGACGTGTAAATCGTTGTTTAAAGCACTCATTTTGGAAAAGAATATTATTTAAAAAAATCATTTTAATATATTTTTTCATTAAAAAAGTTGCTAAAAAATCAGTATATATATAGTTTTTAGCCCTATTACAAAAATACCCCCGTCGCAGCAAACCTGCGTACTCAGCGAATTTCCAATGCATAATTTATCACTTAACCCTTTGAGTGCCAGAGTTTTTCGGTCGTCATATCCCTAGAGTGCCAGAAATTTTAACAGAGTATATCCAAAAAGTGCCAGGCACAAAATCAACATTTTATTGCAAGGGTTTGAAAAAAACTTAATAACTTTTTTATTTGGCAAGATATTATTATGAAACTTTTTTGGTTTTGTAAGTTTAAAGTTTAGCTATAATATTATGCACATATATAATATTTAAAAAATAAAAAATGTGAATAAATAGATGCATGTGGGAAATTTCTTTTAATTTTGTTTTATTTGTTTCAGGTAAATAAACATTATTCAAATATAAGATTTTCACCAAATAACTACTAGATTTATAGAGGACATGTTTCCCAAAATATTTCCTGAAAGTTTCATCAAATTTGGGCTGTAGGCGGACGAGTTATTTCCATAAATGTAAAAAAATATAAAAACGGTAAATTAGTACACAAGACAGTAGCCTAACTTTATTCAAGGGTTTAAGTTTTATTACAATATTATTTCATAAATCAGATTAACTAGGCCTCGTATATTTATGGAGTATATGTTTACCTGAACATATCCTGGAAATGTCCTGGAAGAAATAATAAAAAGTAATGACGTAAGAAAAATTTTCTATAACAACGATACACAAAATCAACATTTTGCAAGGGTTTTGTACATAAATTCAATAACTTTTAGCGAATTTCCCCTATAGGGAAGTTAGCAAATTTCCCCTATAGGGAAGAAGCTATTACCGTAGGTCTCATGGTAAGACTTAAGCCCGAGACCATGACAACTTTTTTTTTTAGGTCCCCAGATGACTAAAACACTATTCGTTCAAATTTATATATATATATACATCCGTGAATGCGATAACTTGAGTAAAAAATGTCCGATTTTGATGAAGTTTGGCTCAAATGTGTAAAGTGACATTTATGACTTTAAGTTCGAAAACCAGGAAAATCGGACCATGGGAAGGGGGGTTTATGGGGGTTTTAAATTTTCCAAAAATCAGTTTTTTGCATTTTTTACCCTAAAATGTTTAAAACAATTAATTTTGGTTTAGACCACGTTATAGAGCTTAAAAAAGTTACAAATAATATAGTATTTTGAATTATTAAGCTCGGTTATGTGGTTGTGGAGAAAATCCAAAAAAACCTGCTCATAAAATCTCCCATGTTAATCTTAAGGGAAAAAGGTTTTTGGCTTTTCCTAAGTTAATTTTAATGTAAACTTCACATTTGCTTTTACCAATCAACTCAGCTACACAAAACAATCATTTTGGTGTTTAAATTGTGATTCTACGTCCAACCATTGCAGAGATATTCAAAGTGCTAAACCCAGTACGTTGTCCGATGTTATCCTTATGGAGAATAAATAAAATTTGATATCTCCATTATTAATGAACGTATATTGATGAAACTTGGCATGTGGCGTCACGTAGTACTGGTATATTGATATTTGCACAAAAAATTGATTTTTTGTTGATAATCCCCGTAGCAGCGAACCTGCATACTCAGCCCCCATGTTATTCTTATGGAGAATAAGTAAAATGTAATGACTCCCTTACAGTGGCGGATCTAAGCAATTGCCGCCTAAGGGCTATTAGGAAAATTTCCGCCCTCCTCCCTCAACTACAATCTTTGTCCTTTTCGCCACCCAGGTTTACCCACATGTTTTATATATATATATATATATATATATATATATATATATATATATATATCTTGTTTGGTTATTTTGTGATAGTATCTAAAGAAGTTACGAATTAACTTTATGAATAAGTTTAAGACATTTCTCTTATTTCCTAGTTGAAAAACCAGTAAAAAAATGTATGATTGTCTTGATTCACATTAACACAGTTTAATATTCAATATAGCCTACTCAATTACAATCAGCCCCAGAAACAAATGTTCGTGTTAAAAGCAGTGAATCAGTGCTACTTTTAATAACAAGAAAATCCTTCAACAAAGGCCTAAAAATCCCTTCTTAAACTTCATCAAAACATTAATTTTTACACCAACGCATTGACTGCTGAAAATTATAATAAATAACCCGTAAATAAGATATGATGACACTGTAGCCTTAAAATTCGTAATTCGGACAATTAGCCTCAAAATTCTGACTATTTTAATCCCGAATTAGTGCTTTTCAATACAGTTTTTCAGTCATTTTGTAATTTATACTTTTCTACGTTTATATGTTTTAGACGTATGTTTTATATGTTTTAAATATAAAATTAATTGATGTAGGCCTAATCTTCATAAAACTCTACACATATATTTTCAAACACTTCTTCTAGTTTCACCTCCATGATGTTGAAGATCCAATGAATTGAAATGTAATACCATAGATTAAACAAACTCCTTAGTGGCATTACTTACTTGTGGTATTATTAATCTATGATAATACCTACAGGAGTAATACAGGAGTAAGTACTCTCTGACAAATAACCTTCATAAAACGTGTGCCGTCATATTTGGTATTTTGTCCTGTTGTGGTGTCAACTTGGTGGGATAGTGTCATTCGATGTACAAGGCGGCTTGTTTTAAACACTATTCCCAAAGCTATATATATTAAAAGGGTATTGTTATTTAACTCAAATCATAACTTTGCTTCGAGATAAACAATAAAATTACATAAAAAATATGTCTTAAGATTACAAAGTTAAGTTTAACATCATGATTTGCCTAAAATGCGACAATATATCAATTTAAAGACTTCAAATATCACAGTTTTTCATTTAATGAAATAGGAGATTTTGACACCGTTCCACCCAAAAAATATATATAGAGGTCTCGCCTGGAGTCTGTCAACTATGCTCGCATGGCAACAACCAATCAAATACCCTCTTCACAAATTATGTTAGTCTTTGGTCAGATGTTTTGTTTTAAAAAATATCCTCCAGATTGAAGGATTACGTGTGGTAGTCTTTGATGGTGAGTATAAGACGGCTGAAATAACTTTCTTTGTTACCTTGAGTTTGAAAATTTAACGACAATTTCATTGTAGTATAAATGTTGTTATTGCCATCTCAAATTCGATTGTTGCAACATTTTTCATCCGTATGTCTTGGTCATTATTGATATTGTTGGACCTATCATCTATGGTTGGACGTAGTCATAGTGGCGTAGTGCCTGATGTAGTTCGTGGCTTGCCACCCTTTCTCTGTAGCGTAATCGTCTTGTCGCTAGTACGGATGAATGACAAATGCATTATGACTGCTTTGAGGAACTGCAGTGTGAGAGACTGCAAGCGTTATACATTAGTCTCTGGTTACTATTACCTTTAAAAGGGCGTAACACCGTCATTGTCATCCGTTTTGTTAAAATGTTCCCCGTTTCAACGTTTCTTTTGTAAACAACTAATTAATTTTATGTAAATTTGCCGCCCCTAAAAACTTGCCGCCCTGGGCTACAGCCCCTATAGCCCCCCCCCTAAATCCGCCACTGCTCCCTTAATAATGAACATAAATTAATAAAACTTGGTATGTGGCTTCACCTTGTTGAGTTATATTGATATTTGCATAAAAACCCATTTTTTTAGTTCCTTGTTGCAGCAAACCTGCTTACTCACTCCCATGTTATTCTTATGGAGAATAATTAAAATGTTATATAGTGCTTACTTATGATTGAATATTGATGAAACTTGGTATGTGGCTTCAACTTGTTAAATAATATTTATATTTGCATAAAAAACAATTGTTTGTGTTCCTTGTTTCAGCAAACCTATGTACTCATCACCAATGTTACTCTTATGGAGAATTATTAAAATTGTATATATCGCTTATATGTGAATATATTTTTATGAAACTTGGTATGTGGCTTTATATGGTATTAATATTATGCATTGGAAATTCGCTGAGTAAGCAGGTTTGCTGCGACGGGGGTATTTTATTTGGTAAGATATTATTATGAAACTTTTTTTGTTTTCTAAGTTTAAAGTTTAGCTATAATATTATGCACATATATAATATCTACAAAATAAAAAATAACAAATTTGAATAGGTACATATTATACATGCGGGAAATTTTTTATATTTTTTTTTCAGATAAATAAACATTGTTCAAATATAAGATTTTCACCAAATAACTACTAGATTTATAGAGCTAGAAACTATCCTGGAAATGACCTGAAAGAAATAATAAAAAGTAATGACGTAAGAAAAATTTTCTATAACAACGATATATCGTTGCAATGTATTTTTCGGTAAGACCACCGACGACGATATATCGTTGTGAAGTATTTTTCGGATGTTCCGTGCACAACGATATATCATTGCGTGGCACTCAAAGGGTTAATACCACATAAAGCTGCACACCAAGGTTCATAAAAATATATTTACATATAAGCGATTTTAATTATTCTCTATAAGAATAATATTGGTAATGAGTACGTAGGTATGCTGAAGCAAGGAACACAAACAATTGGTTTTTATGCAAATATAAATAGAATTTTACTAGGAGAAGCTACATACCAAGTTCCATCAATATTCAATCATAAATAAGCGCTTTATAACATTCTATTTATTCTATATAAGAATAACATGGGGCTGAGAAAGCAGGTTTGCTGCAACAAGGAAAAAAATGTTTTTTTATAAAATTATCAATATAACTCAACCAAGTGAAGCTACATACCAAGTTTTATTAATTTATGTTCATAATTAAGGAAGTCATTACATTTTACTTATTCTCCATAAGAGTAACATGGGGGCTGAGTACGCAGGTTTGCTGCTACAGGAATAATCAACAAAAAATCAATTTTTTGTGCAAATATACCAGTACTACGTGAAGCCACATACCAAATTTCATCAACATACATTCATAAATAATCGAGATATCAAATTTTATTTATTCTCCATAAGGATAACATTGGACAATGTACTGTGTTTAGCAGTTTGAATATCTCTGCAACGGTTGGGCTTAAAATCATAATTTAAACACCGAAATCATTGTTTTGTGGAACTGAACTGATTGGTAAAAGCAAATGTGAAGTTTACATTTAAATGAACTGAGGAAAAGCCAAAAACCTTTTTCCCATAAGATTAACATGGGAGATTTTATGAGTAGGTTTTTTGGATTTTCTCCGCAACCACTTAACCTAGGTTAATAATTCAAAATACTATGTTATTTGTTTTTTTAAGCTCTATAACATGGTAAAAACCAAAATTAAGTTTTTTTTAAATTGTTGGGTAAAAAATGCAAAAAACTGATTTTTGGAAAATTTAAAACCCCCATAAACCCCCCTTCTCATGGTCCGATTTTCCTGGTTTTCGAACTTAAAGTCATGAATGTCATTTCACACGTTTGAGCCAAATTTCATCAAAATCGGACATTTTTTACTCAAGTTATCGTGTTAACGGACACATATATAGATATATATATATATAAATTTGAACGAATAGTGTTTTTGGCATCTGGGGACCTCAAAACAAAAAGTTATCATGGTCTCAGGCTTAAGTGTTACCATGAGACCTACGGTAATAGCTTCTTCCCTATAGGGGAAATTCGCTAAAAATATCAAATCAAAAATTTATTTCGGCACCTATATTGTAAAATCATTAAGCTCAAAGCCACATAATTCAGCCCTTTAAGAGCTAAGTAATTTTTATTTTTAAAGTTTAAGTTTCTACTGGTATAGTTAAGTAGTCTGGGTTAAGTTGTCTAGAGGTTTTTTGTAGCAGTTTTATGACTGAAGGATAGATCATTTTTCGTTGTTTCATTTTTTTATTAATTCTACTGACAAAGTACAGTGACCTTGTTTGCAATGGTAAATCAGGTCAAAAAGTTTTTAATCAAACTTAATTTTTACAAATGAGAGATATTTTGAGTGCAAATAATAGTGTATTTTCAAACGTAATTATTTACATAATTGTTGACAGTTAGAGGATTCCCACATGTAAATAGTTCACTTGATACTACGGCAAAAATATATCTAAAATTAAGTTAGCTTACTACTGTACTTTATGAAATAACAAAAATTCTAGATAATATCAATCTTGTTAAAGTGTTTTTGTGAAATCCGACTTTGTTAATTAAGAGATAACTTGGTTGAAAACTTTCTTTGCCGATAGTTCAATGAGGTTACTCACATTTGAAAACATTGAACTAGCTGTAAATTGAACTACCGTACCATTAAAGAAAGTTTAGTGAAATCTGGCTTAAGAGGGGGCTCCAGTCCTCTGCGTCTATCTGCTTCTCCCATCAGACCAAAGTTAACTTTCAAAGTCCATCCCTCCTCATCAGGTTGTCCGAAATTGATTATTTATGGTTAGTTTTAAAGATCAAAAATATATCTAGCGATTTCAGTAAGCAGAATTTTGTTATCATCAATAGTTAGCGCATACGAAACCGAAAATTTTGAATATTTTGGAATTTTATTGATCGACTATTATTTGCGAAATCGAAATTCTGCTTACTGAAATCGCTAGCTATATTTTTGCTCCTTAAAATGAGCCAGAAATCTACGATATCCCTCTTAAATGTTACTCTTCAGACATCCCATTTTTGATCTAAGATATTGCAAGTAATTGCTTTTAAAAATAAACTTCATGTGTTATTTTTATTTATAATGTTCTTGATGATTTCCTAGAATAAAAAATAAATAAAATTCAATTATCTAGAGTATACAATTTAGGCTAGAACTAATCGTTTAAATTTATATTTGTTATGCCTATGCAAAACTATTGTGTTATTTATCTTAATATATAAAATCCAAATACCACTCACTGACTCACTCATCACGAAATCTTCAAAAACCACAGAACGGATTGCAATGAAATTTGGAACATACCTTCCTCTTGGGTCTTAGGTGCTCACTAAGAAAGGGTTTTAAGAAATTTCCATAGGGTTCCGCCCCACGGGGAGTCAAAGTTCCAATCCTGTGTTATTCTTATGGACATTCACTTTAAGTTTGAGCTGATGAAAATTTAACAGCTGATCTTGATTCGTAGTAGTTCCACGGGTTAACCACAGAATGCAGCACACACAACTGTCATAGTTTTTATAAATTATTATTTGCGGGCGAAGCCTGCGGGAACAGCTAGTGGCCAATAAATTGTAAATTATAAACAAATTATCTGTTTAGGATTTTAATATTTAGTTTTAAAATAAGTATTTAATCTTCTAGAAAAAATCATTTTAAGTGCTTTGGGATTTATATTTTGTACTAAGTTTAATAAGTTTAAAACAGCAACAAACCATATAATCACTGAGTTTGAAAACCAATATGTTATCTTGGGGAACTGTTTATTTATGCCTTTGATTGTGCATTAGTTAATTTTACATCGACGGTTTGGCAGTTTTCTTGCAAAAGATTAAATCAGTCTTTGTGGAGGGTGACAGCTGGAAGGTCACCAAGATCTCTTTGGCGTCCTTCATAGCTCAATAATTATCGGTCCTAGCTATTTATAATTTGTAAATGACCTTCGAAGATACCTTAGTATATGCTTCTATACTTTAATTTTAGATTTCCTTATTACTCCTTGTGGAATGTCCCCGAAAGGAGCTGAAAAATTGTCAGTTGCTTCAAAAAATAAATTTGTAGGTACAAAATTTGAGTAATGCTTTGTCATGATGGAAAGTTATATATTAAACCAACTGCAAAACCCTGCATTTGCTGACAAATATTTTTACCTTATAAATTAATTCTGACATTAATTAACAATTTTTTGAACATGTCCAAAATTCTTTTTGAAATTCATTGTTAGTAAAGGTGAGTTTATGTTTAAGAAATTATTGTGAACACTTGCCTTCACTGATTAGAGAATAGTTATTTGTGAGCATAAAGTAGGTATTTGTCGCTTCAGAGAAAACTGAGAAATCCGTGCGTCATGAAGCGGAGCGCGGTAATTACCGAAAATGACAAAGACAATTTACATTCAAATTACATACACAATTTTTCCTACAACTGCAATTTTGGATTTCATAAACATAAAAAAATTCTCTTTCATCCACTCTGGCTGAATTCATGAGATCGTGGTTATAAACACAGAGTTAGCTTGGTCCAAAGCAACAATCAATCAGCTGTTTATTTGTTGTCAGCTGTGTTTACGATGTGTTTTTAGATTGTAAAGGCACTTAAGGCCGGAAAAAACATGTTTCACAGCGGTTTTGGGATCTGAAATCTGAGAGATATATTTTACATCAGGAGGCAGGGACAAATTCCAGATCCCGAAAAGTTGTAAAACTCCTAGTTCTTTAATTAGTCATTGCAAGTGTTCACAATAATCTCTTAAATAACATTATCCAAAATCTTAATTGTGTATTTATGAAAGTTAGGCAAGATCTGCTACTTTAAATAATTTCACCTATTAACCTTTAATTTAAAAAAGCATGTATTAATTTCCCTTAACTTAATAAGCCTTTATTTTTCTAAATTAATTAAAATTAAAGCATGTTTATTTATTATCAATTATAATGTTCGGATGAAGCGTAATTGACTTACGCTTGTGAACTTGGAACAGTGTCTGTCATCTGAAGCTGGGAGAATGTAACACAAACACCACGGAAAATTCACAGAGCAGAAAAATTAGTAATTTAAAGACTAAACAACATTATTGTATTAGTTTGGAACAAATCTACAGCTTTATTTTAAATAATCACTTTAACTCTGGCCTCAGATTTCTCAACATAGGCATTTTTGTTCACCAAGATTAACAGATTTAAATTACTTTACGACAAAAGGTTCCGTATTATTTCACTACAATAAACATTTATAGAATATTAACAAGATTTGATCTGCCATACTTTCATACTTTCTCCTTCCCTCTCAGCCATCTCAGAAAGAGTGAAAGATTTGAAAATTCCAGTCCAGCCGTAAAACTGGGGAAACTAAACTTGATACAGGCCTTTCACAGTCAGAACAAAATGTTCTCCCTGTGAAATTAATTTTAAAAACTTTATTTTCATTTAGATATTTCTAATATTTCCATCCACTGATTCAATTTAATTTGTTTTTATTTGCTTACTATTTATGTAATTTAATCGAGTTTTGCAAAAATTGTCTGTTTAAGATTTTATAAAACATGTTTGATAATGGTCCAAGGTCCTAGATATTTTTTTCAAATTCTTACATTTATGATTATTCACTCCAAACGATATTTTTAAGATATTTGTAGGGAATTTCCTTTGGAAAGTGAGCTATAAGCATGACCCGCACGGTGAAACTTAAGCCCGGGACCACCATAGAAGTTCCTAACGTGACCCCCTGAACACGTTTTGGGGGGTCGTTCAAAATTATATATATATATATATGTATATATATATGTTTATATATATATATGTATATATATATGTATATATATATATAGACATATATATATATATGTGTTTGCACTCTAGCGGTCGCAATTTTTGTCCGATTTACTTCAAATTTGGTAGGGACGTTCCTTTCTGTAATCAGTTGGACAAGTTCGTTGGGCAAAACAATCGGAAAACTCTAAACCCCTTTTTTTGGGGATTAATCTTTCAAATATCGGGTTTTTGGGCCCGAAAAGGGTCATAAAAGCCCCAGATGTAAAATAAGTGCATGTAAAAAGATGGGAATTAGAGAGGCGAAAGTTTTAAGCCCTCTCTCGTCATTTTAGCATAAATATTTACCGAGTTATTAAAGAAAATGTGTATCGACCAAACACAGTACATTGTCTTATGGGGGTTTTACATTAGAAAAGCCTGTTATTCATTTGTTGGTGTACTTTTTTACCATCCCCAACAACCTCACGCCTACTTTAATGCCTGACTGGACCTTCTCCTAACCTTATAATGCGCAAAATTGTATTCTCAGCATTGCAAGTAAATAGAACCAGGAGCATCAGAACAGCCAAAAAATCAATATTTTCAGATTTGAATAAAAATTTGAATAAATGTATGTTTTTAACTGATTTTGAGTTTTTATAGTTTTTTATGTGGAAATTCACTTCCCTCACGTCAGCGTGCTGCGTGCGAACTCGTTTTTATGTTTATGTTCATGTTTAATGATTAAATAAAGTTAGAAATATATTAAAATCAGTTTATTTTGTTCATGCTCATTGAAGCTAAAACAGCCGCATTCCTCAAACGGATAATTAAATTATTCATAAATCTTTAGTCTCATAAAATAACTTGTTGGATTCTTATGTGCTCTTGCAGATCTGTTTGATAAGAATCATGGTTTCAACTCTTCAGTTCACGATCACATTAAATATTCAATAACCGTACCGTACTTTTATGAGCTGTAAACTTTTAAAGTTATCTATTAAGTGGTCCAAATTTTAAATAGTGGTTTTAAATTTCCTGTTCATTTATTAGGTTTCCCCTTTATTTATTACTAGCTGTTACCCCCACAGGCTTCGCCCTGCGAATTATTTCTAAAAACTATATGACAGTTGTGTGTGCTGCATTCTGTGGTTAGCCTGTGTAACTACTACGAATCAAGATCAGCTGTTTGTATTTTCATCAGCTCAAACAAAAATGAATGTCCATAAGGAATACATGGGAAGTTCACTTCCTTGATTTGTTTGTATCTATTTGAACTCTTACTTGCGATCTCCTGCAATCCTAGCACCTTTATTGTGAAATATATAAACAACTCTCACTCACATCCTTGAACAGGAAAACACTTAAATTGCTTAATATTGGAAGGCAATTGATTCGTTAATTAGTTGGAATTTAAAAATTTCTCAGTGTAATTCAATAGGTAAAATAACTTCATCACATTGTTTCTCTTAATTAAACAAAGTTTAAGATTATTTGAATTTTTAAATTTTAAATTTTAAAGAGATTCCAAAAAGAAGAGCTTCTAAAAATAAAAGTTTCTTTATAATAATCAATAAATAAACAATCCCTTACTAACAACACCATTTGAAAATTATATCTGGATCTAAAACATTTTCAATAGGCACCAGGAACTCTAAAACAGCTGAAACAAACAATAAAGATTTCAAATAATAAACTTAACAGTTTTAATAAGCATTTTTCTAGTAATTGTCGTAGATAACGTTTGCGTTTGCTCACCTAAAACTAAGATCGCACAGACTATCATGTTTCCTGCTGCACCGGGAATGGGAGGCACGGGGCCAACTCACTTTGTTTCCTGGACAAGGAAAAGAGCTCAACATTCACCCATGCATGACACCAACAAACTGAGCAGAAACAAGAATATTCAAGGTTAGCACTCAAGTCCTCCCCCCACTCAAGCAGTTTTGTTGTTTACTTCAACCATTACTGCTTCCAGGTATTTTGGTCTAAACCCTGTTTTGCAACAAGAAGACCCCAGCTGATATTTAACACCGGGACATTTTTATGGGTGAATGAACTTTGGTGTCCTTGACAATGAATTTACTGACTGAGACCAAAATTAATTAGAAGTGTTTATGAGGAATTGTACCAGGAAAATATTAATGTGGATGCAGTATGGTAGAGTAGTAGTTGACTGTTTATTTTTCCTATGGAAATTAACAATCTTTGGTTTTCAAATCAAATCAAATTGATTCAATTATTCTTTATTGTCATTCAAATTTATACGATCTTCAACACCGTCTTACAGCATTTACATGACTAGGTCAACACCTGCAATAGATTCACAGACACATTTGCATTACATATGTTAGATTACATGCATGTGATAACTTTGTAACTTACATTCTCATAGTTTCAAAAAACAATAAATTGGGATATTGTTTTCAACACTCTCTAGATAAATTAATTTTTTATATGAAATACAGAGGACCAAGTACCCGAACCAATGACAAGACTCTGTGTTAACACAAACCAAACAATGACCAATCACTATCATACTAATATTATTTACCCCCGTCGCAGCAAACCTGCGTACTCAGCGAATTTCCAATGCATATATATGTGTCTCATTACTACATAGAGCTACTTACTAAGTTTCACAAAAATCCATTCACAAATAAGTGATATATAGCATTTTATTTATTCTCCATAAGAATAACTTTAGGGCTGAGTATGCAGGTTTGCTGCAACGAGGAATATAAAAAAATGTGTATTTTTGCAATTATCAATATAACTCAACCAGGTGAAGCTACATACAGTTTTATTAATTTAGGTTCATAACTAAGGGAGATAAAAAACTTTACTTAATCTCCATATGAATAAAATGGGGGCCGAGTATGCAGGTTTGCTTCCACGGGGATAATCAACAAAAAATCCATTTAGTGTGAAAATATCAATATATCAGTACTATGTGAAGCCACATATCAAGTTTCATCAATATACATTCATAAATAATCGAGATATCAAATTTTATTTATTCTCCATAAGGATAACATTGGACAACGTACTGTGTTTTTTTAGCACTTTGAATATCTCTGCAACGGTTGGAGGTAGAACAACACTTAAAATACCAAAATGATTGTTTTGTAGATCTAAACTGATTGGTAAAAATAAATGTGAAGTTGTCAGTAAAATTATCTGAGGAAAATCCAATAACCTTTTTCCCATAAGATTAACATAGGAAATTTTATGGACGCGTTTTTGACTTTTCTCTACAACCACTTAACCTAGGTTAATTATTCAAAATACTAAATTATTGTTTTTAAACTCTATAAAATGGATGTAACCAAAATTGAGTGTTTTTTTTTAGGGGGAAAATTTAAAAAAACGATTTTTGGAAAATTTAAAACCCCATTCCCATAGTCCGATCAATCTGGTTTTCGAACTTAAAGTCATAAATGTTACTCTACACATTTGTGCCAAATTTCATCAAAATCGGGCGTTTCTTTCAAAAGGTATCGCGGTAACGGACACATATATATAAATTTGAACGAATAGTGTTTTTGGCATCTGGGGACCTCAAAAGAAAAATTTATCATGGTCTCGGGCTTAAGTCTTACCATGCCATGTAACTTACGGTAATAGCTTCTTCCCTTTAGGGGAAATTCGCTAAATATGAAAGTATGGATGTTTGTGCGTAACTCCACTTGTTCCATCACTTGAAAACTACTGGACCAATTGAGCTGAAATTTTTTTAGAGAGGTACTTGGTAGTCCTGAGTAACATATAGGCATATTAAAGTTGTGAAAATCCTATAGGGCTATGCCCCATGGGGGTTCAAAGTTCCCATGTATTCCTTATCGACATTCATTTTTGTTTGAGCTGATGAAAATACAAACAGCTGATCTTGATTCGTAGTAGTTCCACGGGCTAACCACAGAATGCAGCACACAAAACTATCATACGTTTTTATAAATAATTCGCGGGCCAAAGCCTGCGGGTAACAGCTAGTTAAATATAAAATAGATTATATATATTTCCATTTTAGTGCCAGAATTGAATATTTTTCATATTAAAACACTCATCCAAAATATAAAATGGCTTATTGGAAAGCCAACATGTAAATTTATTTTTGAATTATTTTAAGTAGCTGGTGTAGCTGTATCAAAGAATTTTGGAAATAAAGGGATATAATACTATATGGCTATTTAATGTTTTACTTAACCGGTGGAATTTTATAGAGGCATGTTTCTTGAATCTAGTTTTATAGGATACTATTTTTCAATTTTAATAAATTCATGGTTTCTAAAATGTACATAGCCAAGTCAAAAATTTATATGTTTATTATGGTAGGGTTTTGAAGTTTAATAAATAGCGGTATACAATATTCATGGCTTTATTATAATATAGCTCCTACAACTGTTTTTTGAAGAATTAGAATTTCCCGCAATCTTGTACTACACCACTTAATCTGAAAACCAATTAAAAATATACAAAATATGCTGTTTTTACGTAACTTACTGACACAATATTTTAAAGCGACCTAAAAGATATATAATACGTCATAGTCTAGTGCTTAAGTAATGAACATGATGTGAGTTCCACGTTAACTGACCATCAATGTGTTGTCCCAAAAATGTTGTAAAGAAAAGAATATTATTTGTATTATTATTATGCCCATATACAAAATTTTCATTATGATCCAGGGAAAAAATTAAGTTTGTGTTTTTCCGTTATTTAACAAAAGTCCATTTCTTTAAACGAATTAGATACATTTGTTATTGTTTCACTAGCCAATTTTTCAAGTTCGCTGTTGCTAGTGGTAAAGAACGTCGAGTAGTCTGCATAAATTCAAGTTTTAGAGTCAGCAGCAAAAGGTAAATTAATGTAAATTAAAAATAATAACCTGTCAACGAGCCCTGAGTGTGAATGAGGAGTAGACACGGCTTCAATCGACCATTTACAATTTTCTTGCAGTTTATTTAATAAATAGAATAGACAACAAATGTTTAAAGAACTGATTAAATTGAAAATTTAATTTCAAATTAATGTTACGTCCATCCTTACAAGTGATTAAATGTAAATAAAGTCATCTTGAGTTTTAGTAATTACAAAATATTACTTTTGTTTACTTAAAATTTCATTTCATTTTAAATATATAGAGAAAGAATATTTGGATGTAGGAAGATTTGTTACACCTACATGTTTTAGTGAAAATAAAAAATTTTACACATTATATGTAATTATTTGTGTTATGGGTTTTATCATGGTCATTGTAACCTATTGCCAAAATAAAATTAAAAATAATAAAAGTAGATTTGGTCCCAAGACCGACCCCTGTGGCACTCCTTCACTCCACTACCACTTCATCCAACTGCCTTCCATCAATGGAAACCACATGCTTCCAGTTCTGAAAAGGTAAGACTCAAGCAATTTTAAAGAGGAGCCATAGAAACCGTAGTACAGTAGAGTCTCGCAAACTCGACTCCCGATAACTCGACACTCTGGGAAACTCGACACCTCATTTACTATACAGTACATGTATTACAAGACTATATATTTTGGAAACGAGAACAATTAGTTATTAATTCTCAACTTTTAAGTATTTATCTAATTTGTATAGTTTTCTTAAGTTTCTAATACAGTATCATTATACCTTTATACTATAATGGGTTTAAATAAAATCTAATACAGTATACAATTTACAGCTAAATAATGTGTTTTCCTCCCCTCCCAATGTAATTCTGGATAACTCGACATTCCACAAACTCGACAGGGTCTCAGTCCACATTGTGTCGAGTTTGTGAGACTCCACTGAATTGTAATTTTATGATGAGATTGTGGCTTTCAACACAATCGAAAGCCTTACTCAGGTCACAGAAGGTATTTTCTAAAATAGAGAGATGAACTTGTCCAACTAAATCATCCAATGCATTAATAGTATATTTACCTTTTCTAAACCCATACTGTTTTTGATTCAAGAAGTTATTAATTTCTAAATAGGTTCTAAACTACTTCGATCAGCTTCCCCAACACAGGAATCACTGAAATTGGGCGGTAACTCTGAGGTTGGTCCTCAAGACTCTTTTTATAAATGGGACAGACCCGAGAGACTGAGATTGTATAGAAACTCTCCATCCTTCAGGAGAAGGTTTGTACATACTGCCAAGGGACCAGCTAGACAGTCAGTAATAGTAATGGCTTTCAATAGATTATTTGACATTTGGTAAACATCAACACTACCTACCAGATCTTCTCATTTATTTAGCTGCAGTCAAGACTTTCCTAGGTGTGATAACTGACCAATCAAACTTAGTATAACATTGATGTTACTCTTTGCCTCATCAAGATGCGATTCTGAATTAATCCAGGCAAATGCGGAGTTGTATGAACCTTTTTCTAAGCAGTTTTGAGATTTCCCTCTGAGATGAATCACACCTTCAATGGAGATTTTAAATTAAATTTTACCTCTTGAAGTTTTTTAATACAACCTTATCTTTAAGGCAACAAAGTTTATATATAAACTGTTGTTGTTGCCAGTTAAAAGTCAGTATAAAAGGCTTATTTTCTAGATAAGGGTAAATATTGATTTCTGTAACAATAGCTGTTTCCGATGTACCATAAAAGGTTGTGATTCATGACTCAATGACAGTTGACCATGGAGAGCAACCTTTCACCTATGCAAATACTTTTTCACCTATGTACAGTATACATAATCAATGGTCATACTCAATTCACCTCTTACTATTGATTAAATAATAACCTGTCCAGCAGCTGGTGGAAAAATAATAACACTGTTCCTAATAGAAAATGTAACATGTTTTAAGATATTTTCATAAAGGTTATTTTATATGTATTACGTATTGGAATTAACGAGATTAAATACATCTAGAGGTCTCTCCTGGGTTAAAAAAAGAAGCCTACATGGTCGACTACCATTTTCCTCAGGTAACCAATCAAATCTTCTCTTCATAAGTTGAATGTTTGTCAACTGACTGTTGTGTAACTCGTGAAGGGAGGATATGATTGGTTACCTTGTTGGTTGCCATGAGAGCAGAGTTGACAAGGGGCAAATATCAACCATGTTGGCTGTACATATTTCACATGAGATGAGACCTCTAGATATATTTAACCTCGTTGATTGAAACTGTTAAAATCAGAGGGGTGGAACTCTAAGGAAGACTTTCAGCACTAGTAAACTTCATTTAGTATTGATATAATAATGTTTGCAAATTAATTTTCCACATTTAGGCAAACATTTATTTTCATAACATTAAAAAATATCATTTGCAAACTATTTAAACCTTTTTCGTGACCTATTTGTTGGGAAAGACAGTAAATATTTTAAATATGGCTTTCCAATGTTTCTGGTCAGAGTAAATAAATTTTTATATCTTGGTAATGTGCAATACTTATTTTAGCAAACTTCGCTAAAATATCTTTATCCGGTTTATAATTATTTACATACAAAAATACTGGTAGTTTCAGGAAAATTCTAGCTTTTTTTGGACAAGCTTGCCACTGTTGTCAAGTTGACAGTGAATTCAACAGTCAATTAAGTACAATGTTTCAGTAGTGAGCCCCAACCCCCTCCCCCCCTCCCCTCTCCCCCCCCACTAATAAAATTCAGTTAGAAATCTGCTCAAAACTCATCATGTTTATTCTTCAAAGAAGGTATTCAAACGAGTACATTTGCACACTTTTGTGTGCATTTAGATTTTAGGAGTTTATGTTAAGGATTGAAAAATTATAACAATACATAAAGGATCAAATAAAATATCTTTATTAACAACTGAATTATACATTTAAATTGGCAATAATCCAGTCCATATATATTGACAGTCTTGTAAACAACCTCGGAAACAGTTCGTCGTAACAGCGGAATGGTGTTGCGACCACACCGATCAAAACATACGTGTCCTTGATCTTCAGCATCAGGGGACTGCCTGCATCGCCCTGGGGAATAATAACAAAGATTAAAACTTACCATAAATTTATGTGCTGACAATCGTTGGAGAGTTATAGGATAGATGGAACGTTGACAGTTATACACCTTTATTAATTTACTGACTAAGTTCAAAGTTCACTAACAACCACAGACATTTCCCTGACATGGATAATGTGATCAACCAAAGCACTTTAGCAACAACCCCATTTTTGAACTCTTAAACCCGTTATACTCATACATTTTGTTTCATACACAGTATAAAATTCTGGGTAAATTGCTGCCTGAGAAGTATTGTTTGGTTAGAAATAATCTAATAACGGAACAACATTGCACTCGTGATAAATTGTGATTCCAACATTTACTTTGGCTTCGAGATCACAAAATCTGCTGTATTTGCTAGATCTGCTGGATCTTCTCTGCCGCAGCTGGATCTTACTGTACATCTACGCAAGCACTAAGGCGTTCCACCATTAGAACACGTGCAGAAGAGTACTTTCTATACTTTCTTACTACAGATTACTTTCTATAAAGTGTTTGTATAATAGAGATTAGAAATTTCAAAAGGTATACCTGACAACTTTTATTGGTTGAAACCGAGGCACAGATCAAATCCCAATCAACGATGATGAAGTCATCCGACTGATGAGTTCCGTAGTTGTGACTGCAATCAGCTTGGTTTACTACAGTGGCTTGGAGTTTATGTAAGATCGGATGATAGTTACCTGTGAAAATTACAGAGTCAGAGTAAGGAAACTTTATTGATGTACTTTGAGTATAGAACAGGTGGACAAATTTTAAAAAAATGTTTAATTTACAAACCACACTATGTTAATGTAAACCTTTTCATATATTCACGTTTTACCACTTTGGTGACTGAGTGAGAAGGGTATACTCAATCTACTCGAAGAGTGTGCCAAAGCTAGCACTGACATATTGTCAAGCTATCACTACCATGTTGTGGAGCTGTCAAGTTGTCAATACAATGTTGTGAGGCTGTCAAGCTATGATTGATAAGTTGTCAGGCTGCCAATCTATCACTGACATGTTGTCATGTTGTCCAGCTATCCCTATCATGTTATGTTCAATGTTGTGTTCAACTAGTACACCCATGAAAACAGTCGAAAATAGATGAGTTTATTTAATGATGACACATGTAGGGACCATGTAAGGTCTACCTCTATCTGAAGAGACAAACAAAATCAAAACTACAGAAGAACCCGCATCCTATAAGGTGGTGTAAGGATTGGTTGTATAAATTATGAAGGCAGGGTCAGTCGGTTTTGATCTCAGTCGAACACCACCATTGTTTGTGATATTTACAATTATAATGCTTTGTTATGCAAACAGATATCTGCAATCGTTTAATGTGTGACAATATTACATGATGAAATCCCACTTCTCTGCAAACAAGTAAACTTCAAAATAGAATTTCAACTTTTTTTGTTTTATCTTTTTAGTTTTCAGTTAATTATTGCATAAAAGAATATTTTGTCAATTGTATGCCATTACTCACGTTTCCTGCTCCATTCACGATTGTTATCAGTCTGCCCCCAACTTGTCAAGAAAACTGTTTCATCGTCAAATGACTTCTGCTTGAAATCTGGAGTTGGAAGACATATTGGTCTCAAAAAATCTGTAAATTTATTTAAAATATTAAATAATTATCATATAACAGGAAACATTTTAGATTTATTTATTGGTTACAGAAAACAATAAGATCACTTGTCAATATGAGAACGTTGTACTACGATGCATGTTGTAAGGATAAAGCTCTGTAGCCTCAGGGTATACAGACTATCGTTTTAGGGGGTTCATAAAGGGGGTGGAATATAAATTATCAAAATACAATAACATTTACGGTAAAAAATGGGTAAAATGCATGAAGGTCTAAATTTTTTTTGGGGGGGTCATGACCCCCATGACCTCGCCCCTGTATGCCCTTGTGTAACCTGCCATCAGGAATTTCTGAGGACACTTTTTGCTTTAGCTACCTGAGTTGTCCACAAAAGTGAGTTAACCTGCCATATGTTTTCCATGACAAGCCAGTAGAAACATGTGGTCAACATTTTAAACTTGCTCAAGGCAGCAGAAGCTAACACTAAAGTGACTATTTTAATTATCAGAACCAGCTGTTCAGAGGACTTGCTTTTCAGCTTTGCTCTGCTAGAGACCTTGGCACTCGATATCAAAGCTCTTTGTGAACAGAATTATATATTTAATCTACTGGCTTGCCCTAATATGCCCATAACATTTATTTCATGACTTAAAACAGCTGCTGATTGATGATTATCCTATACTATACTCTAATATAAGGTTTGCTTCCTTGGTTTCAACTCTGATTTTAAAAACGGCTCCAACGATTTCTTTCACATGTTGGAAATGACTAATTCTAACATTAGTTAAACATGTTGGGTTAAAAATAAGTTCTAGGCAAGTCTCACCTCTAGGAAAAATCTAACTTTGTAAAAAACCTAAATTTAAAATCTAAACAAATTACCAATGGGCTTATAGAGTTTAAAACAAAAGAATTATAACAGCTGTTCATATAAACACCAGTGAACTGTCAAAGTAGAGTAAAACCTCGATCAACCGCACTCTTTTAACCGTCGCTCTCAGTATCCATCAGCCGACTCTGAGAATTTTACGATTTATTAGCGTCGGGACTTACTTTGTATGGCAGTGTCTGAGCATTTGTATAAGCTGTTATGTTGGGCAGTGACTTAATTGTGAGTTAATTATAAATATAATTATATCGTGTTTATATAATTATAAATTATAAAAGTGACATAATTATAATAACATTTCTATTATCCGTCTATTCAGTTATCCGTCACAGTCCCGGTGCCGAAGGTGACGGTTAATAGATGTCCCACTGTAACACTTACTGGTTATTTACCATGTGATTTACTAAGAACAGTGACTAAAACCATTGAATAAAGATTGCATATAGAGTGGTCTTATCCAAAATGAATCAAATGTGTATATAAAAAATACCATCTGGAGTGACCCTGAGTTACAATAACAACTGGAGTGACCTTAAACATACGGAAAAGAGACAAATGAGCAAAGAAAATCTGTTTGTTATGGAAGGGGGCCTTAAACTGAAGTAAAGAGTAATGGTTAGAACAGGTTATCAAACAATTAAAACACTACAATAATTTTTTTTTATTAAAAAATAGCTCACCTGGTAAGTCAGCATTCAATTTGATAATAGCAAGGTTGTGAGAATACACTTGCTCTTTCTTGAACCCAGGATGAATGAGAATATTGTTGCTTTTTATTTCTACTTCTATTACTCCTTTATCGTCTGAAGCATCATCTAGATCAATATCATTGAATCTTGCAAAAAACCTAATCATCAGAAGAATTTAGTCACAATATTTTAAGGCCCAATGGAATAAACTGTAAAAAGGGTAAGGAATGTCCTATGTTATAAGCAGTAAATCAAGTAATATTAATAAATAAGGAACCTTTAAGAGCCATTAACACGTTCGCTACCGAGCGACGCATATTTGCGTAGGTCCAGTCACTCCCACAGACCAAAAGGCATATTCTGAACGTTGCAAACAGACTGGGAGGTACAGGAGTAACATTAACAACAGACCACGAGAGAAATTGGGTATAAATGGACTAATTCACTTCATAATAACCTAAAATGCATTTGTAAACAATAACAGTTGTTTTTTATTTTACTATGAGCAATTTTAAACAACATTGCATATATGCGTCGGTCAATCTATACAATTGAAAATAGTAAAAAAGATTGTACTTTTGTTCAATAAACCGAGCGACGCACAATTGCGTTGATGTAAATTTGATCATTTGTAGGCC
Organism: Allygus modestus; assembly: GCA_963675035.1. Taxonomy (NCBI): domain Eukaryota; kingdom Metazoa; phylum Arthropoda; class Insecta; order Hemiptera; family Cicadellidae; genus Allygus; species Allygus modestus. The sequence continues at coordinate 427,965,471 of OY776111.1, forward strand.
TATTCAGTTTCATTGTTAATGTTCTGCACAATAATCAAATAAACACCACTAAAAACTTTAAGGTTAGCCACGTGGACAGTTGTACAGTGATGCATCGAAAATTACAATGTAAACAACAGTTGTGCCAATTGCGATGTGACGTCACCAATCGTCATACCCACAGACCAAGCAACGTGCATGTGCGTCAGATATCCCTACAGACTGATACAAAGAGATCAGGGCTTTAAAATAGACCGTTGCTAAGAAATACACGTTTTAATAACAATGGGTCACTGACGCAAATTAGCGTCGTCAGTCTATTTCAATGTGACCAGCCAACGCAAATATGCGTAGGTGGTCTATCGGGAGAAACCACTCGACGCACAGGTGTGGTCGCTGGTCTATGTGAATGACAAATTCCTTATCATTGCGGTAGCGAATGTGTTAAGGAGGAGTCCAGAGGTCTGTGGAAAAAAAATTTCATTAGATACATCTATAGAGGAAAATCCTTTTAAACTGACAGACCTTAATTGTCAAAATTACCAATGACATAAAACCGTTATTGACTGAAAACCCCTCAGAGAAATAATTACATTATTACTCGTTTAATAAATCAATTGTTACTAGTTTTTCCCAACAGCTTCGCTTGTTCGCCGGATTTCAGTTTTATAGTTTAATCAATTCATGCACACAGCTGATCAAATTCCAACAGTTAAAAATATTTTTGAACTTAACACTTTTATTTTATTTCAGACCATAGGAGAAGTTGTATGACCAAACTATTTTTCCTCCATTTCCTCACCAACACCTTTGATTTAGGTACATGTCATTAAATCATTGTCTTAGACGCCAATGCAACTAGTGCGTATTTTAAGGTGAATATGAATGAATGATGAGTGTAGAATGGGTGAGATACCTTGTTTAGCCTTGTTTCTGACTATTACCGACTGAATCTTTAGCTAGGATCATTAATTAATAGCCCAATGACCAATGGCAGCTGGAACCAGTATCGAACATTCATACAATTTTCTCAGGTTTTGCTCAGGATCGATCTGGGAACATGAATGGCTCACGGGTGTCAGACTTATAGGTAGTTTTCTGAGTTCTTGGGACAGTTTGTCTTTATACAGTATACAGATAAGAATAATAATATATAGTAAAAATAATAATTACAATCTGTACATGTTTGCCGTGTGTATAAAACTTAAAATAGGCTTGTCTGCAGCTCTCTAGTAAGATGTTATTTGTTTCTATTGTTCTTCAGCTAAACCCTCAGTCTCTGATTCCATCCTGTTTCCACATAACCATTAACATAAGTGCTTTAAAAAACAAACAAGCCACAAAACACTGATGTACTAAATTTCAGAACATATCTTGACCTGGGTTTTCAAACATCCAGATAGAACTATGTCACCAAGAGTATTGAACTCCCCAACAAATAACTGACCAAAAAATTTGAAAGATTGGATTTCACTTGCAATGTTATTCAACATCTCTATATTCTTCCCTACCCCTGAAAAGGTGTTGCTGTATAAGGTTTAGCAATTCAGATATCTTAATATATAAAAATGAATCCCTGTTTCCCTTGGTCACGCCATAACTTGAGAATGAGGGCACCAAATTGAATAATTCTTTTTTTGTGTTTGTTAATGTCAGGACAAGGTTTTTATAAAAGAAAATTGTTAATCCAACCTAAAGGCTCTGTCCCACTGGCCTTCAAAGTTCAGTTACTTACACCAAACAGCAAGGATTATATCTAAACATACTTGAAAGGCATGAACATTTGTTTGATATGTTGAGATCTACTTGAATGGCAACTTAAACCCTTTTTTCGATGCCGAAGTTAGAACTATAAAAAAATAGGCGAGTGAGCGAAGTGAACGAGCACATCCGGGAGGCAAGTAAGCGAAGCAAACGAGCTCATCTTGAAAATGAACGAGTATTTGACATAAAACAAATTCAATGACATTCGGACAGGACATCATCTGTAGGGCCAGCTAGTTATAAATAAAAACCATTATAAAATACTTACGAGTTCCTAGTTCTGTAATCAGCAATACAATGGGCTGCCGTTAGAATGTGACGGGATGTCACCAGAGTCCCGGCACAGAACCAGTGGATATCGCTGTTTTGAGAACTGCTGTTGCGCACACCAAAAATAACCATCCATGGCCATGCACCTGAAAGTTACTGAATAAGTTTAAATATTGGTTGAAATGAAGTAATTATATGTAAATAACCAGGATCGTCACTATTGACTTCAAATATAATCAAAGTCACAGTGTAAAAAATGAGAGAGAGTGTTTTTTGCAGTAATTTGAAGAGATACTCAGTTCTGGAAGGATTACCACAAAAAGATACTCAGTTTGTGGAAGGATTACCACAAAGAGATACTCAGTTTGTGGAAGGATTACCACAAAGAGATACTCAGTTCTGGAAGGATTACCACAAAAAGATACTCAGTTATGGAAGGATTACCACAAAGAGATACTCAGTTTGTGGAAGGATTACCACAAAGAGATACTCAGTTCTGGAAGGATTACCACAAAAAGATACTCAGTTATGGAAGGATTGCCACAAAGAGATACTCAGTTTGTGGAAGGATTACCACAAAGAGATACTCAGTTTGTGGAAGGATTACCACAAAGAGATACTCAGTTCTGGAAGGATTACCACAAAAAGATACTCAGTTATGGAAGGATTACCACAAAAAGATACTCAGTTATGGAAGGATTACCACAAAGAGATACTCAGTTCTAGAAGGATTACCCCAAAGAGATACTCAGTTCTGGAAGGATTACCACAAAAAGATACTCAGTTATGGAAGGATTACCACAAAAATATACTCAGTTATGGAAGGATTACCACAAAGAGATACTCAGTTTGTGGAAGGATTACCACAAAGAGATACTCAGTTTGTGGAAGGATTCTTTCTAACTGCTATGAAAAAATCTAATATAATGGTAGAAGGATACTTCCCCACTCCTTTGAAAAAGAATTTGATTTAACAAAGAGAGGTTACCTTCCCACCTGTGAAATAGTATATTTCATAACAAGAGTGGAAAGTGGGGTTTTGCATGTTCGAGACCATATGTTTGAAGTGCGAGATTTATCGAGCACTTAAAATATGGTCGAGAATATGCAAAACACTTTCGCTCGTGTTTTGAACGATACTTTTCACTACACTACGGAATTAAAACTCATTGTTGGAATGTTAACTGTTTATTAAATTAGAAACATGTTTTAAAACCAGGTCTACTATTTTAATTGAAAATTCAAAATCTACATTTTCAAAGATTTTAAAACTGCTTTTTATCATTGAGAATTTGCTCCACAAAGTCGTGGGCTTGTTAACCTTTGAAATCTCTGACAAATCACAAATCACATACAAATCTCTGACAAATCACATAATGTCATCACTTAGGGTTCCACGTTCTACATTTTCTGTCTCCAGCCACGAACAAAACTTCTCGTACTCTACATTATATCTCTCCTTTGATTTTTTAGGAAGAAGATCATGAATCACTTCCTTCGCTCTTCTTTTCAATGACGAGGGAACAGGCACTTCCATTTCAGTTGGTGAAACGATAGCAAGAATGTGTTTAGGTTATTAAGTTGTTGACAGTGGAAAATTTTCGGTTGTAAACAATGTTACTTTCGGTAGTAAACAATAGACAGCTGTTGAAAATATGATGTTTCGCAGGTTGTAAACACATAACGAAAACAGCTGAACTCATAGTAGTGTAGTGAAAAATAATATAATAATGGGAGGACACTTTCCCACTCATGTGAAAAAGTAACAGATATAACGGTGGGAGAGTGCTTTCACACTCCTGTAATAACTTTATAGGGTGATTTTCAAACAGTCCAGTCCTTTTCAGTTATAAATTTATGTATTTATGAAACTAAAGTGACTGTTTAAGGATAATTTTTATATTTGTATCTATTTCTGGAGATAAAATGTTAAAACGTACAAACCATTTGAAACCTTTACCTTTAAGATATTATATTTTATGACGATTTATTTTAAATTTCAGTTTTTATACCTTTTTGTGAAACATTTCCATCAACTTCCATCTTTGACCCCGAAGGGTTTCGGGGTTTTCCACAATTGCCACTTGAAGATTGAGACTGGGCCAATATTTTGGAGTTATAGTGACTCTCTAAAACAAAATAATTTGCAAATATCAACATATGGCCTAGTATAAGGCTATTTTTGTGCAATATGTAAAGAACGGATCTAATGACAATTTTGGATTTCACAAATATTGCTTATTAGCACTAATCCCACATTTATGTGTAATCGAATGGCTTGGACCAAAAATCAAAGCAAAAAATATAGTATCTGTATGAGAGTGGACGACAGCTTAACACACTCTGTGCGGGTGACCCGGGGTCGGGTTACAGCTCATCATTGAAACATACATTTTCATGTTTAATGCAGGGAAAGTGTTAATCTTTTTATCATTCAACAACACCAGCTACTCTACTTATTATGAAATCTGAAGCCAGAAATTGTTACTGTCAATACACTATACATGTGTGAACAATCGGCAAAGGTTGAAATGCACGGTCAAAAAATGCAGCATTAGAGAAAACATATTGTTCTAAATATTTTAATTTTCTACAGTTTGAGCAAGATGATTACAATGCTACAACTTATAGCACTCCATTAATAATTATAAAGAAACTTCCAAATCTATATATCTTTATAACCAACAAAGTCATGTAATGTAAATAAGAGTTTAAAAAATTAGATTAATACTACAAAATGAAGCAAAATAAGCAATATGTATCACAATACACAATCCTGATACAATAAAGCGACACGATATTTGATTTTGATATGTATTGTATTGTGATACGCGACACACTTCACTAATGCACCATACTCAAAAGCATCTCCCACCTTTAGGGAGATTGACACCAATCTCCAACCACTGTGGGAAGGTGGGCTTAATCCAACAGGCGATGTCAACTAAATTTTACACAGACAGATCTCTTTAATATGGTTTCTCACAACTTCGGTTAATTTTATCAACTTAGTTTTTTTTTCTGTCTACAGGGAAGTTTGTCAAATAGATTGGGCAGATAGTCTTGGATCAATTTTTTCTGAAGTTGGAGAAACAGACAGTTTTTGAAAATTCCAATTTGTCGGTAAGTTTGGTTCACTATGCTGAGACTCAAGGTGCGCAACAGAGGTTAGAAGTAATTTGCCGTCAACTATAATTGAAGCGTGGTAGGGTATGTGTTGAATCACTCGTATAAGGTATAATCTTTGCCCTCAAGCTGAATAAAGAAAATATTTGAAATATTTTTAAAATGTTCATGTTTGATTATTTACAGACCCACACAGGCAGGCAAAGTCGGAGTCCATTGACCATCACGACAAATCGATGGCCTTTTCCCGACTGTCCCCTCCACATTGGTGTTCAGGATGTAGCCCGGATCACACTCGTAGAAGATGGGCCAAAACTCCGGCACTCGGGTCCCCGGCACCATCCGACAAGAGGGGGAAGGATCTTGTGGGGAACACCTCCGGGAGCTAGGGGTGTACTGGCCATTCTTGAGGGGGGAGGGGAGTTGGCAGCCCATCTCCTCTGCACTCCTCCTGGAAAATATATAAACCATAAACAACAACCAAATTTAGAAAATAGGGTTTATACTCAAAAGAATTGTTCTAACATTAAAGTTGGATTTCTAATATACTTTGACTATTTTGTGCATCCAAATTGTTAATGTCTAGTGGCATCGCATTTCAAAACACCCTGATACCCTGATCTGTCAGCAACTGTATAGTGGGGCAGCTTGGCACAAATAAGTGCTAGAATTTTGCACTTCCGGCTACCACCATGAAACTTGGTATATTTGCTACTTATGACGTAACAAAGAGAAAAATGCCAGGACACAAACTGTACGACCATCTGGGAATGAGTAATTCAAGATGGCGGCCAAAATGGTATGTGTGTATGTTAGTTACACTATAATTCTCATAAAAATGGTCTGATTTTGATTAAATTTGGTACAGATATGTAAAACAGCATTATGTTTATCGAGTTGGAAAACAAGAAAAATCTGTACATCCTAAAGGGCATTTTGGGGGGATTTTTTCCCCCATAAATGATTTTTCCTCTTTTTTAAAAATGATTTTTAAAATAATTAAATGTTGGGTTTGATTAAAAGAAAGAGTAAAAAACACACAATTTAGTATTTTTGTAATTATTGCTCAATAAAAATCTGGTTCCAGAGATAAATATAACGGTAAACACAGTACGTTGTCCAATGCTTTCCTTATGGAGAATAAACCTCACATTATTAATTACTTGTCTATCCACTGATTTTGATAAAACTTGCATGCATAATGAGGTTATATTATTTCATAACATTGAGAATCAAAAAGATTTCACCCCCAAAAAGGGGCTGAAGGCCCCCCCCCCACCCTGAATATAGGTTTTTGAAATTGTTGTCATGAATTTTAAACGAGTTCGCACACAGCACGCTGACGTGAGGGAAGTGAATTTCCACATAAAAAACTATAAAAACTCAAAATCAGCCAAAAAATCAATATTTTCAGATTTGAAAAATATTGATTTTTTGGCTGTTCTGATACTCCTGGTTCTATTTACCTGCAATGCTGGGAATATAATTTTGCGCATTATAAGGTTAGGAGAAGGTCCAGTCAGGCTTTAAAGTAGGAGTGAGGTTGTTGGGGATGATAAAAGTACACCGAAAAATGATTAACAGGCTTTTCTAATGTAAAACCCCCATAAGACAACGTACTGTGTTTGGTCAATACACATTTCCTTTAATAACTCTGTAAATATATAAGCTAGAATGACGAGAGAGGGCTTAAAATTTTTACCACATTAATTCCCATCTTTTTACATTTATTAATTTCACATCAGGGGCTTTTCTGACCCTTTTTGGGCCCAAAAACTCGAAATTTGAAAGATTAATCCCCCAAAAAAGGGGTTTAGAGTTTTCCGATTGTTTTGCCCAACAAACTTGTCCAACTGATTACAGAAAGGAACGTCCCTACCAAATTTGAAGTAAATCGGACAAAAATTGCGACCGCTAGAGTGCAAACACACACACATATATATATATATATATATATATATATATATAAAATTTTGAACGACCTCTCAAAACGTGTTCAGGGGGTCACGTTAGGAACTTCTATGGTGGTCCCGGGCTTAAGTTTCACCGTGCGGGTCATGCTAATAGTTCATTTTCGAAAGGAAATTCACTAATGATGTCTTTAGGCTTACTAAAACACACAATCCGTGGTCACTGCTGGATATTTGGGTTGTTAAATATACAGGACATACAAATCTATTTTATATATATATATATATATATATATATATATATACGTATATAATCACATATTTGTATAAACACTTATTACATTAATTTAACTTAATAAGAATAGAAGTACTCGTAGAACTAAAAAAAGTACATGTATAACTGAAAAGAATTAAATAGAATGGGCTAAATCTTTTCCGTGGTCTTCGTTATTATATATCATGGCACAAATTGGCCATCACAGGTTCCTAGATTTGTGCAGGCCAAGTTGAGAAGTGAGCATTTACAGTTTTTAATGTACATGGTCTTGTATCGGCAACTAAACAACTCACGGCATTCTGTATATGTTCATTTAAATCGCTCTTGTACGGTTCTACTGATGAATCAGAAGCACGCTTCCATCCCAAATTAGTTATGTCTGGTGTTGACAATTGCTTCTGGTTCTGGAGACTTAAATTTTGCTGATATTGTCTTGCAACAACGATCGTTTCACATGCTGACGTAGGGCCTTCAGTGTAGGTGGTGTTTTCCATGGTACGATTTTTCTGACTAAAAAGAATTGACCTGCATTCATTTATAAAATACCATATACTCTAATAGGGAAGACAAGTAAACTTTCAAATATATATATTTCATATATATGTAATATGTATTAAGTAAGGGATATATTTGACTATTTGAATAGATATTTATAAAATTATAATTTTTAACAAGTTTTATTCAATAATTTTTCGAACTAGCAAGACAATTTATTATACTATATTAATATAAACTACTTAAGGATGAACAAGAACAGGGCTGAACTCAGGGGGGTAGGGGGGACAACTGCCCCGGGGCCCGGGCCCGTCAGGGGGGGGGGGCAGGACCGGTGTCTGAAAAAAGGTCACCAACTTGGATCCGGACGGCAACAAGGGCCCACACCACCAGTCCTGCCCAGGGGCCCGTGAAAGCTGATTAGGGCCCTGAGGATGAAATTGTACATGTGTATGCGGTTTAGTGTGTAATTAATTATCTCTACAACCAACTAACTCAGAGAAAAATTTAAATTTCTTAATTCATTGTATTCAAGTAAACTCCTATGTCGTAATTGGGTATTTATAAGTTATAAAAAATATAAAAACTCATTGTGCTAGAGGGGGGGAGCCCCTCATCCCCTTTTTGGGCTCAGTTTAATGAAATGTAACAACTCTATGCCAAGTCCATGCCAAGTTTTATCAAAATCGGTGAATAGATAAGTGATTTATAATGAGTGGTTTATTCTCCATAAGGAAAGCATTTGACAACGCACTGTGTTTACCGTTATATTTATCTCTGGAACCAGGTTTTTTTAAGCAATAATAAAACAAATATTAAATTGTGTGTTTTTTTACTCTTTCTTATAATTAAACCCAACATTTAATTATTTTCAAAATAATTTTTTTAAAAGAGGAGAAACTCATTTTTGTTTGCCCCCCCCCCTAAAACTGCCCTTTAGGATGTACTGTTTTTTTCGGTTTTCAAACTCGATAAACATATGCTGTTTTACATATCTGTATTAAATTTCATCAAAATTGGACCAATTTTATGAGAATTACAGTGTAACTTGCATACAAACATAATATTTTGGCCGCCATCTTGAATTACTCATTCACAGATGGTCGTGCAGTTTGAGTCCCGGCATTTTTCAATTTGTTACTTCATAAGTAGCAAACATACCAAGTTTCATCATGTTGGTAGCCGGAAGTGCAGAATCTTTGTGCTATGCTGCTCCACTGGTAATGTCGGGGTTCCATTACTGATTTGGTTTGAGTAGTTCCTACTGCGCCCTGTTTAGAAACGTTATCGTTGTATACCAACACTCAGCATAGGCGTAATTTGGGGGTGGCCGAAGGGGGCAGTTTCCCCCCAATAATATGGAGGAAAAATCACGATCACGACAGTTTTTGCCACACCAATCAGAATACTGAAATTACGTTTATTACACTCAGCATTTCACTATTTATTTTAAAGTTACAACAGAATTATGACAGTTTGGTTTAAGAACTGTTTTGGAAAAATACAATTTTTATAGTTTCTGGTGAACTTAAATTTGAAACTAAGATAAAATGTTGTTTTATAAATAAATAAATAAGTTACTTGTGTTTTCTTCCAACATCATTAGCTGTCGTTTGATAAAACTGGGCTGCTTCGACAGGCTGAGAAACAAACTTATAATCTGCCAGAACTGCAACAGAAATTGGTTTGGTCAGGGAAATAAATTTAATAATAAAAAAAAGCTTAACATTACATTTGTTGGTGTTTTTTTGTCACAGGTAATTTTCAAATAAGTGCACATTTTTATAAATTGACATCGCAACAAAAAATAATAACGGTTTTTGTTGTTTTCGACTGTATATTGTTATTTACGTTTAATAACAACAATTCTATCAAGGGTAAGTTATTCATTTTAAAATTATCATCATTATACATGAGTACAGTCTGCCCCCTACCATTGGCTTGATGTGATCTTGGCGTTTCGTTCAGACAGGCCTCTGCCCAAAAGCGTAATTTCAGTATTTTGATTGGAGGGGCAAACATGGTCATGATCGTGATTATTGTAACTTTCCATATACTATAATCATATGTTCTCCAAATTATTGATAGGGCAACCGCCCTCCCTCCCTATGCCACCCCCGAATTACGCCTATGAACCTATCCAAGTAATTGCAATGTTTTCTCATTTCTAAATTGTTCCTGTCGTTTACGGGTCAATGTATTTAGTGTTTTATAATGTTTGTGACGGAGCCAAATGGTGAGTAACTTAATCATGAATGAGCATCTGAGGGTGGCGTACTAACGTTGAAACATGTCCTGAACATGATTAACACATTTTGAGTTGTTTGACGGAATATTTAATCTTACAATTGTGTTTTTAACCAAAAATCACAACATTTGTAGAGAATCCGCACAAGTCAAAAGCGTGATACTCGGATTAGTCGAGTTGCTGAATCAACGTCCTTTTAACAGAACTTCTGTAACAAATTACCGAGTTAAGATGTTTACTGCTGCACTAAGATGTTTACTGCTGCACTAAGATGTTTACTGCTGCACTAAGAGGTTTACTGCTGCACTAAGAGGTTTACTGCTGCACTAAGATGTTTACTGCTGCACTAAGATGTTTACTGCTGCACTAAGATGTTTACTGCTGCACTAAGAGGTTTACTGCTGCACTAAGATGTTTACTGCGACACTAAGATGTTTACTGCTGCACTAAGATGTTTACTGCTGCACTAAGAGGTTTACTGCTGCACTAAGAGGTTTACTGCTGCACTAAGAGGTTTACTGCTGCACTAAGATGTTTACTGCTGCACTAAGATGTTTACTGCTGCAGTAAGATGTTTACTGCTGCACTAAGAGGTTTACTGCTGCACTAAGATGTTTACTGCTGCAGTAAGATGTTTACTGCTGCGGTAAGATGTTTACTGCTGCGGTAAGATATTTACTGCTGCAGTAAGATGTTTACTGCTGCACTAAGAGGTTTACTGCTGCACTAAGAGGTTTACTGCTGCACTAAGATGTTTACTGCTGCACTAAGATGTTTACTGCTGCACTAAGATGTTTACTGCTGCACTTAGATATTTACTGCTGCACTAAGATGTTTACTGCTGCACTAAGATGTTTGCTGCTGCACTAAGAGGTTTGCTGCTGCACTTAGATGTTTACTGCTGCACTAAGATGTTTACTGCTGCACTAAGATGTTTACTGCTGCACTTAGATGTTTACTGCTGCACTAAGAGGTTTACTGCTGCACTAAGAGGTTTACTGCTGCACTTAGATGTTTACTGCTGCACTAAGAGGTTTACTGCTGCACTAAGATGTTTACTGTTGCACTAAGAGGTTTACTGCTGCACTAAGATGTTTACTGCTGCACTAAGAGGTTTACTGCTGCACTTGGTGTTCGCTGCTCATATCAAAGCTCAAATCTTACCTTACACTGATTTTTGCACATATCTTGTACGAGTTCCGTTAGAAGGGCGCTTGTTTGGCAGCCCAACTATATAAATAAAATTTATAACATTTGAATAATATTTCACACTTTTATCACATAAGGGGATGAGCTCATAGTTAATATTATGATCAAATATAAATAACTGGAGTTAAAAATAAATTTTCTATTTGGGGTTAGTTCTTAGGCTAGCCCAAGCTTTATGCTAAACACCGGTCTAATTAATTATTTTGATTCAACCCCATTTGACAAACTGTCAAAATGTAGATTCATATCTATACGCTCTGTTCATATTTAGTTCTGAATAACAATTAGGCTAGGCCTTCTAATGAGCAAAGCTGTCTGTAAACTAATTAAGTCTCAAGGTTCAATAGCTTTAAAAAAACTATCTAATTTACCTCTTATTTTTAAACTGCTAGAAACAAATTATACTAAAAAACCACAAACAGTTGAAGTAACAAATTTCTAATTGACTCACATCAGTTCATACAGTTGTTTATGCTTACCTAACACAAACAGCGCAAAGAATATCATGTTACTACTGATCTAGCTTATAGACATCTGTTTGACTGGCTATGGAAATGGCCAAACCTCTCACATATCTTGACCAGGAAAGAGCAACTCGGCCACCACGGCCACTACAGACAGCTATGCCGTCACCCAAGCCAGACAATCAGAGACTGAGCACCAACTTGCTAGACGTTCAAGGTCTTCAACTCTCTGAATTACCCTCTCACTCTTATTACGTACATTTTCATTTTTATTATTTTATTTATCAATTTTTGTATCTGTACGTTCCTACCTACTGGTCTGCACTCAACAGTATTGCAATAAGAATAATTCACTGGACTTATATAAAATAGAGTTGTAAAGTTTATAATTAACCTTAAAATGAAGAGCCAAGAGCCTCATGCAATATTAAAATACTGGAGGACATTTCATCCATGTACATAATTATATATTTTTGTAAATAAATTATACATTTTTTATTTTAACTGTATGTTACAGAAAATAGAACACGTTAAAAAATCGTTTGTGAACGTCCATTTATCTATATCCACGAAGAAACGTTGCATTCATAGAAGAAACATTATAAATCTTAAGGTTGAAGAAGTGAAACTCTAAATATGACGTTAAACCCAGAAAAGGTAATTTTTAAATCATTACTAACAGATTTTAAATTACTTACAAATTATCAAAAATAAATTGGTTCAATACTTTAATTTTACTAGTTAGTTTCAGATAATTTTTTAAATCCACATTTATCTGCAAGTAAAATTATGTTGAACAAATTTAAATTAAATACAATATAACCACAATTAATTTACATAAAAAGTTATGAAGATAAGTTTAACAATGATTGAATTTCCTTAACATTGACTATACACTTGTATTTGTATATGGTCAAACCTACACTGTATTTATACTTAGGTAATTATGTATGCTGTATTGTGAAACATTTGTATTTGCATATGCTTAAAACTACTGATATTTTAAAAATGAAAGAAAGTTTTTCAACACTTTGAATTTGATCAGATTTCATCAAATCTTGTTGTGTTTGATTTCCTTTATCCGTAAAAAGGAAAAATTAATCTTTTTAGCAGATTTCTCCTATAGGAAAGAAGCTAATACCGTAGGTGTCATGGTAAGTCTTAAGCCCGAGAACATGATAACTTTTTGTTTTGAGGTCCCCAGATGACAAAAACACTATTCGTTCAAATTTATTTATAAGTACTCAAGTTATATATATATGTGTGTGTGTGTGTGTGTGTCCGTGAAAGCGATAACTTGAGTAAAAAACGTCCGCTTTTCTCTACAACCACTTAACCTAGGTTAATGATTCAAAATACCAAATTATTTGTTTTTTAAGCTCTATAAGATTGCTATAACCAAAATGAAGTGTTTATAAAATTTTTGGTAGAAAAATTAAAAAAACTTTTTTTGGAAAATTTAAAACCCCCTTCCCATAGTCCGATCGATCTGGTTTTCCAACTAAAGTCATAAATTTTACTCTACACATTTGCCAAGTTTCATCAAAATCGGGCGTTAATTCAAAAGTTATCGCGGTAACTGACACATATATATATAATATAAATTTGAACGAATTGTGTATTTGGCATCTGGGGACCTCAAAATAAAAAGTTATCATGGTCTAGGACTTAAGTCTTACCATGCCACCTACGGAAATAGCTTCTTTTCCCTATAGGGGAAATTCGCTAAAAACATCAACAGGCTTGATATAGAGCCCTGTGGAACTCCATATTTCACAAGGGTTCTTGAAGAGTGGAATGAAGTGATCTTATTAAAATTATTGAGATATTTCAACTCAACAAAGTGACTTCTGTTTCTCAAATATGACTTAATCCAGGAGTTGGCCCTATTTTTAATTCCAAGGTTTGAGAGTATATGCAATACAGTAGTTTGCAATGATAGACACTGTCAAATGATTTACTTAAATCCACAAAAATCCCAATTGATTGTTCATTTTTATCAACAGATTCAATAATTGAGTCAATGAATTCAATGCCTGCCTAGATTATTACACTAAAAATGTATGAATTTGTATATTTGTTTTGAATAAATAATTAAAACATGTGTTTATATTTACACAGTTTGTAAAACATTGGAGAACGTTGTTGGGGGATTAACCTTCAACATCAGGCTCCTACAGTTTGCAGGGAAACATTTCAATCGCCAACAGAAATTGCCAGCTTATAGTTTAAATCAAAGTTACTACGTGTCAACGATTTACATTTGTAACAACTAATGACTTGCACTGAATCATTATCTCAATGTAATAAATACACAATCAAACCTACATATATTTTCAAACTTGTCTTATTCGTGAAGTTATAACAAGTTATCATTTGTACATGAATTAAATACTTATTTTCAATCACTTATTTTGGCACCCCACAAGCCCTCCCAGGAGGTCATACATTTTAAATTTGTCATTCATCCATACTAGCAACAAGACGATTATGCTACAGAGAAAGGGCGGCAAGCCACGAACTACATCAGGCACTGCGCCACTATGACACGTCCAACCATAGATACTCCTTAAACATACTCCTTGTGGTATTTATTCTTAATCTAAGTCCAACTCACGGACTTCCAAGTTTACCCATATATTCACATAGCATTACAATTATTTGTTACACAATATCAATAATGACCAAGGCACACGGATGAGAAATGTTGCAACAATCGAATTTGAGATGACAATAATAAAATTTAGACTACAATGGTATTGTCGTTTCATTTTCAAACTCAAGGTAACAAAGAAAGTTATTTCAGCCATCTTATACTTACTATCAAAGGCTGCCACACATAATCGTTCATTCTGGAAGATATTTTTTTAAACAAAACATCTGACTAAAAACAAATAAAGACTAACATAATTTGTGAAGAGAGGATTTGATTGGTTGTTACCATGGGAGCATAGTTGACAGAGGGTCAAAATGGTGGTCAGCATGTAGGCTGCAATTTTTTACTCCAAACGAGAATCTATATATATTTTTTGGGTGGAACGGTGTCAAAATATCCCATTTCATTAAATGAAAAACTGTGATATTTGAAGTCTAAACTAATATCTTGTCACATTTTAGGCGAATCATGATGGTAAACTTAACTTTACAATCTTAAGACATATTTTATATGTAGTTTTATTGTTTATCTCGAAGCAAAGTTATGATTTGAGTTAAATGAAAACACCCTTTTAATATAGCTTTGGAAATAGTGTTGAAAACAAGCCACCTTGTACACTGAATGACACCGTCCCACCAACAAATTGACACCACAACAGGACAAAATACCAAATATGACGGCGCGCTTTTTGAAGGTTATTTGACAGAGATTAGTGACTCCTGTAAGTATTATATTTTAATGCATTGGATCACAACATCATGGAGGTGAAACTAGAAGAAGTGTTTGAAAATGTGTAGAGTTTTATAAATATTAGGCCTACATCAATTAATTTTATATTTTGATCGTCTAAAACGTATAAACAATTGTTTGTATAAAAGTATAAATTACAAAATGACTGAAAAACTGTATTGAAAAGCGCTAATTCAGGATTAAAATAGTCAGAATTTTGAGGCTGAATTACGAATTTTAAGGCTAGAGTGTCATCATTTCTTATTTATATTACAATTTTCAGTTGACAATGCGTTGGTGTAAAAATTAATGTTTTGATGAAGTATAAGAAGGGATTTTTAGGTCTTTGTTGAAGGATTTTATTGTTATTAAAAGTAGCACTGCTTCACTGATTTTAACACCAACATTTGTCTCTAGGGCTGATTGTCATTGGAGTAGGCTATATTGAATATTAAACTGTGTTAATGTGAATCAAGTCAATTATACATTATTTTACTGGATTTTGCAACTAGGAAATAACATAAATTTCTTAAACTTATTCATTCAGTTAATTCGTAACTTCTTTAGATACTATCACAAAATAACCAAACAAGATATACAACACGTGGGTAAACCTGGGCAGCGAAAAGGACAAAGATTATAGTGGGGGGGAGGGCGGTAAATTTCCTAATAGCCCTTAGGCGGCAATTGCTTAAATCCGCCACTGCTACTCCACCATGGTAGTAAACAACCTCCATAAACCATTATCCTCCATAAACAACTCTAAAACAAATGTAAAACTTAACCAAGATTTTTCTTTTTTCAACAAAGATTTTTCTTCTGTTGTACCTATAACTGAGAAAGATATTGAGGAATTAGTTAGTACATTTAAAAACAAATACTCAACAGGTTGTAATGAGATACCCAAGACAATTGTTAAACTCGCTATAGACTTTTTTTAAAAGCCTTTTATCTTTCTTAACCGACTCAAAGTATCTAAAATTACACCACTTTTAAAGTCCAGTGATCCTGAAATCAAATCGTATCCAATTATTGACCACTATAATTAATTTCCTCCTTTTCTAAATTATATGAGCGTGTCGTTGCTAGGCAATTAACTAATTATTTAGAATTTTACAACCTCACGTCCGTAGAGCAACACGGTTTTAGAAAAAAAATCTGTTATAACCGCAGGCATTGAATTCATTGACTCAATTATTGAATCTGTTGATAAAAATGAACAATCAATTGGGATTTTTGTGGATTTAAGTAAATCATTTGACAGTGTCTATCATTGCAAACTACTGTATTGCATATACTCTCAAACCTTGGAATTAAAAATAGGGCCAACTCCTGGATTAAGTCATATTTGAGAAACAGAAGTCACTTTGTTGAGTTGAAATATCTCAATAATTTTAATAAGATCACTTCATTCCACTCTTCAAGAACCCTTGTGAAATATGGAGTTCCACAGGGCTCTATATCAGGCCCGTTGATGTTTTTAGCGAATTTCCCCTATAGGGAAGAAGCTATTTCCGTAGGTGGCATGGTAAGACTTAAGTCCTAGACCATGATAACTTTTTATTTTGAGGTCCCCAGATGCCAAATACACAATTCGTTCAAATTTATATTATATATATATAGGTGTCCGTTACCGCGATAACTTTTGAATTAATGCCCGATTTTGATGAAATTTGGCAAATGTGTAGAGTAACATTTATGACTTTAGTTCGAAAACCAGATCGATCAGACTATGGGAAGGGGGTTTTAAATTTTCCAAAAAAAGTTTTTTTAATTTTTTCCCCTAAAATTTTATAAACACTTCATTTTGGTTATAGCAATCTTATAGAGCTTAAAAAACAAATAATTTGGTATTTTGAATCATTAACCTAGGTTAAGTGGTTGTAGAGAAAAGTAAAAAACACGTCCATAAAATTTCCCATGTTAATTTTATGGGAAAAAGGTTTTTGGATTTTCCTCAGATAATTTTACTAAAAACTTCACATTTTGTTATACCAATCAGTTTAGCTCTACAAAAAAAATTTTGTTGTTTTAATTGTTGTTCTACGTCCAACCGTTGTAGAGATATTCAAAGTGCTAAACACAGTATGTTGTCCAATGTTATCCCTATGGAGGATAAATAAAATTTGATATCTTGATTATTTATGAATGTAAATTGATGAAACTTGGTATGTGGCTTCAACTAGTTATGGTATATTGATATTTGCACAAAATGGGTTTTTGTTGATTTTCCCCATAACAGCAAACCTGCATACTCGGCCCTATGTTATTCATATGGAGAATAAGTCAATTTGTATATCTCCCCTAGTTATATACCTAAATTAATAAAACTTGGTATGTAGCTTCACCTGGTTGAGTTATATTAATAATTACAAAAATACTCATTTTTTCTCTTCCTCGTTGCAGCAAACCTGCGTACTCAGCCCTAATGTTATTCTGATAGAGAATAAATTAAATGCTATATATATCACATATTTATGAATGTATTTTTGTGAAACTTTGAAAGTGGCTCTATGTAGTAGTGAGACACATATACATGCATTGGAAATTCGCTGAGTACGCAGGTTTGCTGTGACGGAGGTATTATGTTACATCAATGGAGTGCCAAAATTATCAACATCTAGTAAAATCATATTATATGCAGACAGCATTAATTTAAAAATTTCAGCAACCAAGTTTCCCCAGCTAACGGATATTCAACAATATTTAGCTGGCTTGAATCTCTTATTAGATCATTTAAAACCCAAATTCATTTCCTTCTCAGCTACTGAGAATAAGCCTAAAAGACGATCAACTAATCTGTATAAACAAACATTTTTAGGAAGAGATTAATGAAACAATATATCTTGGGTTTTACATTAATCATCTTAATTGGAATCCACATATTGCAAAAGTTTGATATCAAGATTTTTGTACTAAGAAAAATATCACTGGTGTACGATTTGGCAACTATGAAATCTGTATATTTTGCATTCATACATTCTCACATCTCTTTTGGATTGGTTATGTATGGCAATACCTCATGAAAATTGTAAAAAAATTTTAGTTTTTCAAAAAAAAGCTCTACGGATAATATTGAAATTAAATTGGCTCGAATCAGCCAAATAACATATTCCAGTATTAGGAATCATGACTGTTTTTAGCGAATTTCCCCTATAGGGAAGAAGCTATTACCGTAGGTCTCATGGTAAGACTTAAGCCCGAGACCATGATAACTTTTTGTTTTGAGGTCCCCAGATGCCAAAAACACTATTCGTTCAAATTTATATATATGTGTGTCTGTTAACACGATAACTTGAGTAAAAAAGGTCAGATTTTGATGAAATTTGGCTCAAATGTGTAAAATGACATTCATGACTTTAAGTTCGAAAACCAGAAAAATCGGATCATGGGAAGGGGGGTTTATGGGGGTTTTAAATTTTCCAAAAATCAGTTTTTTGCATTTTTCACCCTAAAATTTTTAAATAACTTAATTTTGGTTTTGACCATGTTATAGAGCTTAAAAAAACAAATAATATAGTTTTTTGAATCATTAACCTAGGTTGAGTGGTTGCGGAGAAAATCCAAAAAAACCTACTCATAAAATCTCCCATGTTAATCTTATGGGAAAACGGATTTTGGTTTTTCCTCAGTTCATTTTAATGTAAACTTCACATTTGCTTTTACCAATCTGTTCAGCTCCACAAAACAATCATTTTGATGTTTAAATTGTGATTCTACGTCCAACCGTTGCAGAGATATTCAAAGTGCTAAACACAGTACGTTGTCCAATGTTATCCTTATGGAGAATAAATAAAATTTGATATCTCGATTATTTATAGATGTATGTTGATGAAACTTGGTATGTGGCTTCATGTAGTATTGGTATATTGATATTTGCACAAAAAATTGATTTTTGTTGATTATTCCCGTAGCAGCAAACCTGCGTACTCAGCCCCCATGTTATTCTTATGGAGAATAACTAGAATAGCGCTTATTTATGATTGAATATTGATGAAACTTGGTATGTGGCTTCGCCAGGTTAAATTCTATTTATAATTGCATAAAAAACAATTGTTTGTGTTCCTTGTTTCAGCAAACCTAAGTACTCATAACCAATGTTATTCTTATAGAGAATAATTAAAATCGCTCATATGTGAATATATTTTTATGAAACTTGGTATGGGGCTTTATATGGTATTAAGACATATATTATGCATTGGAAATTCGCTGAGTACGCAGGTTTGCTGCGACGGGGGTATTTTACCTTATACATTTTTGAACTGATTATGGCAGTTTTAAAAGGAACTCAAATGACCTATGCTTATTGGGGTCTTATCACAACCACAACACCAGGCATAGGAATAGTTTTAGTTACAACAGTCACAAATTAAAATTCTATGAGAAAAAGCCATGTTATGCGAGTGTGAGGTATTTTAATGCCTTGTCCGCTGAATTAAAAAATATTTCAGATTTTGATCAATTTAAATACAGCAAACCTGCGTACTTAGCAAATTTCCAATGCATATTAATTGATCTTAATACCACATAAAGCCACATACCAAGTTTCATCAATATATATTCATAAATAACCGATTTATGACATTTTAATTATTCTCCATAAGAATAACATGGCGGCTGAGTATGCAGGTTTGCTGAGATAAGGAACACTAAAAATGGGTTTTTATACAGATATCAATATAACTCAACTAGGTAAAGCCACATACCAAGTTCTATTAATTTATGTTCATAATTAAAGGAGATAACATGTTACTTATTCTCCATAAGAATAACATGGGGCTGAGTATGCAGGTTTGCTGCTATGGGAACTATCGGCCAAAAAAATGGGTTTTTGTGCAAATATCAATAGACCACAATGAAATGAAGTAATATACCAAGTTTCGTCAGAATAAGTTGATAAATAAGCGAGATATACAATGTTTCTTATCCTCCATAAGAATAACATTGGACAACGTACTGTGTTTAGCACTTTCAATATCGCGGTAACCAATTAACGTAGAGAAATGATCAAAATACCAAATTGTGTGTGTTTTTTTAAGCTGAACCAATGGTAAAAACTAAAATTTTATTTTTTCAAAAACTTTGTGTACAAAATTCAAAAAATCCATTTTTGGGGTACAAAACCCCCCAAAATACCCCTTCGGATGGAGCGATATGGCTGGTTTTCGAACTTAAAGTCATAAATGTTGCTTTACACGTTTATACCAAATTTCATCAAAATCGGATCATTTTTACGAGAGTTATCGTGCTCACGGACACACATTATATATATATATATATATATATATATATATATATGTATATATATACAGTTTCGAACGGCTGGTGTTTTTGGGGTCTGGGGACCTCAAAACGAAAAGTTATCATGGTCCCGGGCCTAGGTCTTACCATGCCGACGACGGTAATAGCTTCTTCCCTATAGGGGAAATTCGCAAAAAACAAGTTCATGAAATTTATGGTTTGCAAACCTTGATATTCTTTGGAGGAGTTTTTTGAGTAGTTAATATGATTACAAGAAACTGTGCAATAAATAACAATGTTATTAAATGATGTACCTTAGTATTAAGTTTCAAAGCTTGAATTGATTACGCTATGCTTGACGCCATTCTGTACTATTTGTATTGCAATGAATAACGATGATTTGATTTATTTGAATTGATTTGATTCAAATCTAAGATGGAACTGTACAGCACGGGTGATCAAAAAATCCACTTTTAGTCTCGTGAAACGCAGAACCTATTCTTCTACGTGGACAGACCACCTTTTTGATAGATGAGTTGGTTTAAATTAAACTACCAAAAATCAGAACTTAAAACAAAGATTTTCATAAATATGTAAATATTTTCCATCGTTTAAGATCAATATTTTGTAATCGGGTGGTCCGAAAAATTTGAGTTTGGTCTCGTTTGATGCGGTATTTAATGCCCTGCAACTTTTAAATGGACCATGTTTTCGATACTGTGAGTCCTTTAATAATATAACCGTAAAACCGCAAAAATACCCTTTTTTGGGGTACATTTTTACCCCCCCCCCCCCGCCACTTATTTAGCACAACTTTGCCGAGGGGGAAAACTTAGGATAGTCCTATTGGGCCATAAATGAAGCCATTAAAACAATAAAACCTTTTGTAGAAATTTTTTCCAATTTGGATTTTAATCCTACTGGCATATATGTAGTACATACATTTTTTAGATGTAATGTTTCAATCACATTACCATTTTTAATTTGCAAGTGCTCATTGAGAAAAATATTACAGCTCAAATCTTAAGTTTTAAATATTGTCCTGGCTCAAAATGGTAGCCTTTAAAACAATTAATTCAGTTATTTTTTTAAAATAATTTTGGTTAATTCATCTATCACTTCAGAGTTAATAACATCAATTTTGTAAAATTAATTCAAGAGGAATTCAAGTTAAATAAATTCTTTAAACTTTGTAATAATACCTTTGTGCCAGAGTTTGTGAAGTTGTAGCTGTAACATCATTTTATGATTAGATCATTCACTGAATCATAAAATTACATTCCATATGTTGATCATAAAAGTCAACCACCATTTGACGTCAAACAGGAAATACCAGTAGTGTTACAAATGTTATTATTCATCAGCATACAGGAAAAGACAAACATAACTTTGAAAGGAGTGTTCAGAGAGGAAAGGTGCTCACCTTCAGTTTCAGCTGAGTCAGAATCTTGGATTAGAGCAGATTTGTTTAGAGCAAAACTACCTTGACAGTTGTCAATCCTGACAAGAACTGCTGCAGCAATGTTCGTCCTGACTGTCATAGAGAGCCAGAGGGTTTGGATGATATTTGCCAATTTGAAAATGGTTATTTTGTGATGGTTCTTCTTTATTGCATACCCCATATCAATCTTTCAGGTGCTACTAACCTGTTGAAAAAGGATCATAGGCATCTCTCGATATGTTGACAACTGTGTTTATATCTAAAATATAATCTGAACTGAAATATATCTAGACCATTTGACAGGTACTAGAGTTCAGTTCATTCATCCTGACAGATGCTTTTTTTGTTTTTTTAATGTTTTCAAAATTCTTCCGAAGCCGCTTGTACACATTTCACCCCTTCCCCCACCACAATAAGCAAATGGACTTGCCTGTCCGTACAGCGTTGAGAGCGGCGCATTCAGTCCACTCCTCGTCAGCACAATCATCCTCACTTAGCGCGCTCTACGCTGTTTTTCATTCTCCGCTCTTTTAGCGAATTTCCCCTATAGGGAAGAAGCTATTACCCCGTAGGTCTCTTGGTAATAAATAATTAAAACTAGCTCAGTCAATGGGAAAAAAGTTGAAAGAAAATAATGCTATAAACACTAAAACAGACAAGAGCAATACAACAGTAATTATTACCATTGGCTATAAATACTGAAGGAGACATACCATCCATATGGCCCAGCTGTCCCACTTTTAGTGTATGCTAGAATTTAAAATTGAAGTAGTTTCATTGGGTCACCAACAGCTTGTGCTGCTGTCAACTTTTTATTTTAGCTATTTACATTAACTTTTAGATATCTCGACCCCAGAAAGCAAGTGATAATCAACTTATGTTTGCTTCCTGACTCACCAACTGTTGTATTATCCCCTCAATGAGAGGATAAGTAATAGTTGACAGCAGTATACTCTGTTGGTGATTATTGTAAACTACTACCTCTTTCAATCCTGGCATACACAAAACTAGGGACACATTTTACAATGGCAATGAGAAGTCTACTTCAGTATTTATAGTCAATGTTATTACTGAGTCCGAATAGGATAAAAAAGTTGAAAACTTTATCAACAACAACACGTTTAAACTCCTTTCAAAAGATCCAACCACAGAGTTTAATAAAAACACAAATGCCAAAATGTAAAACATTATCAAACAATGGAAAAAGTTAATTACAAATATAAGTCCTAGCGTACCTAAACTAAGAGGTCTACCAAAATTACACAAAGAAGATATACCGATTAGACCTATAGTTAACTACATAAATGCCCCAGCATACAAAATATGTAAATATCTAATGACAAATTAAAGAATAAATTTAGATTTGATCAGGATTTTAATGTAATAAATCAAGATACAAAAATACCTACAAGTGCCGCGTCAGATTTTTTTCTCTTTTCTCTAAAGGGGATTATGGGAGATCGGATTGGCCGTTAATTTACTGGTGTACCGGTAAAAAGTATGCAATTTTTATTTTATTTTCTTATAAATTTTCAGAATTCTATGCATATTTCATTGATATATAAACTGTAAATTTATACTTTCTTTATTAATGACGTGTTATTGTTGATATCTGATCATTATCCGTTTTATTCAATTTGGTTTGAATACTAAAACTCTAAATAAAACTTTTAATTAATTATAATACAAAAATTGGTCTGGGATATAGAGGATGTCCGTGGGATGCCCCCATGATACAAAATTTATACTGTATGATTGCTGAGAATTCATGATAAAAGTGAGGTAAATTCTTTAAGCCTTTGTATTTACTCTCAATCATTGACTATAAATACTGAAGTAGACTTCTCATTGCCACTGTAAAATCTGTCCCTAGTTTTGTGTGTGCCAGGATACAAAGATGACGTAGATTCTTGTAATCACTAACAGAGAATACTCTGATAACTTTTACTTATCCTCTCAGGAGGGGTTAATACAACAGTTAGTGTGTCAGAAAGCAAAAATAAGTTGATTATCACTTGCTTTCTGGGGTGGAGATTTACAATAATTTAATTACAAGTTAACATAAATAACTAAAATAAATAGTTGACAACAGCACAACCTGTTGGTGACCTAATCAAACTACGTCCACTTCAAATTCTGGCAAACACTAAAAGTGGGACAGCTGGGCCATAAAGATGGGATGTCTCCTTCAGTATACATAGTCATGTTACAATGATGCAAAACTACTACCAAAGTGTGAAGAATATTTTTGAAACCATAGGCTACACCAATTTAAATACAAAATTTGCTACCAGTTGAACTACATGGTGTCTGATCCCAGACATTTTTTTATGGAAATCAGCAGCATTTGCTGGGTCAATAAATGGCAATGGCTTCTCTCGTGACCTCGAATCAGAATCTCCCCTCAGGCAACAGTCTTTTGCAGGGTTCAGAGAAAAAGTGGTCAGAGTTTTTAAATGTTAAGAGGACATTGAAGACACAGATGCTGCTGGTCAGGTGGAAGTTTTGGTATGCTCTGAACTTACCAAATAAAGTTGCACCACCGCCCCAACACTCTACTAATTTTTTTTGGTACTCTACATTCCACACTACATTTCTAAAAAATCAGTACCGATTTAGACAATTTCTTTCATCGACAGGCTTGGATTTTAAAATTAAATTACATCTCGGGGACTGTCTGTATGAGTGACAACAGTGCAATCTCTAGAAGAACACCTCTGAATAATACATGTTTATTTTTATTTCATTTAAATTGCCCGCAAAGAAGTGTGTATTCCTCCGCACTGGGAAGAGAAAAGGTCAGGTTTTGAGTTTTGCCAGCTGATCGCATGCTAACCAGTAACCAGCGACAATTACAGTGTATATTTGGGCCCTACATGTCTTAACACATTGTTTTGTGGTTTTTGTTTTACCTTTAAAAGTGTAACTTTTCAAAACTTAAAAACATTTTAAATTTTGTTTGTGAAACATTTTTTAAGTTTCAGAAAAATGTCAAACATGTAATAACAAGTGTTTTTTATTAGGTAATGTACTTATTTGATAAAAATATCACTCACAGGCAAAGATATATTTAAGAGACATTTAATTTGAGATATGAATCATAGTTTTCTGTTCAGAAATAAAAGAGAAATCTAGCATTTAGCTGGATCTTATGGAGTAAAAATTCAACATGGCCAACGGACATGTCCAACCTAAGTCCATTATTTTATTTTGTTATTGAAAATATTAAATCAAAGGAAAGGATCTCATTCATCACCTTTTCTTAGCCAAATTTTCAAAATTAACATTTGAATGTCACTTGTTTACACTCTTGTAAACCAGGGCCAAACATCCAGTTAAATGTAAACTCCACAATTAATTTAGATGGTTGAAATCTGGATGGACTTCCATAAATAATCAGTAAAAATAATCATGTGTTTAGATATTGAATAGGGTGAAAATGGACGCCTGAAATGAAATAAAAGATTTAATAAATATTCTTTTGGTTGTGAATGCTCGCATGTCACAGGCAAAATGATATATACTTTCCTGTGACATTATCAACCATTGGACGCAGATTCAGCTTGAATTTCTTCCATCTAATGAAAATTAAACCAATGTCACCAGAATAGCTTTAATGCAACTGTTTCGTGGACAGTTTAACCCACTACTGATGTTTCATAGTTGTTGCAAAGTGCTGAACTTTCTCTGATAACCACAAACTACTACACACAACTTTCAACATTCTTCCTTGAACTTTCTCTGATAACCACAAACTACTACACACAACTTTCAACATTCTTCCTTGAACTTTCTCTGATAACCACAAACTACTACACACAACTTTCATCATTCTTCCTTGAACTTTCTCTGATAACCACAAACTACTACACACAACTTTCAACATTCTTCCTTGAACTTTCTCTGATAACTCTGATAACCACATACTACAACACACAACTTTCAACATTCTTCCTTGAACTTTCTCTGATAACCACATACTACAACACACAACTTTCAACACTCTCCCTTGAACTTTCTCTGATAACCACATACTACAACACACAACTTTCAACAGTCTCCCTTGAACTTTCTCTGATAACCACAAACTACGACACACAACTTTCAACAGTCTCCCTTGAACTTTCTCTGGTAACCACAAACTACAACACACAACTTTCAACATTCTTCCTTGAACTTTCTCTGGTAACCACAAACTACAACACACAACTTTCAACATTCTTCCTTGAACTTTCTCTGATAACCACAAACTAAAACACACAACTTTCAACATTCTTCCTTGAACTTTCTCTGATAACCACAAACTACAACACACAACTTTCAACATTCTTCCTTGAACTTTCTCTGATAAACACAAACTACTACACACAACTTTCAACATTCTTCCTTGAACTTTCTCTGATAACCACAAACTACTACACACAACTTTCAACATGCTTCCTTGAACTTTCTCTGATAACCACAAACTACTACACACAACTTTCAACATTCTTCCTTGAACTTTCTCTGATAACCACAAACTACAACACACAACTTTCAACATTCTTCCTTGAACTTTCTCTGATAACCACAAACTACAACAACAACTTTCAACATTCTTCCTTGAACTTTCTCTGATAACCACAAACTACTACACACAACTTTCAACATTCTTCCTTGAACTTTCTTTGATAACCACATACTACAACACACAACTTTCAACATTCTTCCTTGAACTTTCTCTCATAACCACAAACTACAACACACAACTTTCAACATTCTTCCTTGAACTTTCTCTGATAACCACAAACTACTACACACAACTTTCAACATTCTTCCTTGAACTTTCTCTGATAATTACAAACTACAACACACAACTTTCAACATTCTTCCTTGAACTTTCTCTGATAACCACAAACTACAACAAACAACTTTCAACATTCTTCCTTGAACTTTCTCTGATAACCACAAACTACAACAAACAACTTTCAACATTATTCCTTGAACTTTCTCTGATAACCACAAACTACAACACACAACTTTCAACATTCTTCTTTCTCAATCATTTTGTTCAACTTAAGAACAATAGGAAAAACAAAACATTACACATTTTAAATTATTATATTTCATAATGAAAAAACATGTAATTTCCATTTACAACTGGAACTACACTACTGTACATATCATTGCTACATTAAAAATATTAAAATTTGTTAAAAGTTATAAGTGTACAAAGTTCATTTCTTACAAATGCACATGAGAGGTTAAATACATACATACGGACATTAAGCACACGTTTTATATACACCATCGAAATGTTTTATACAATCGCAGTTCGTAATTATGTACAATAATAATCGGTGTGAAGAGCTAGGCACGTCCCATTTACATCTAGGCCTCTACGCCTACTCCGAACAGCCTACGGTATATCTTCGACAAGCGGAAAACGGAAATAAAGGCTAAACAATATTATGTGAGTAATTAAAACGTGCGAAATCACATATACAGTCTATTTTACTGCTTTTTCTCAAACAGAATAAAAACATCCTTTCGAAGAAATACCGAAGGCGGCTAAGCAAGGATCTTCACACGTGAAAGACAAAAGTGTAAAACCTCCTCGCCACTCTTGAGATCATCTTTGCTACGTTCAAAATCAGTTATAAATATTAAATAAATACTACCGATAGGGATGATCACAAAGTACTGTACAGGTCTCCATATATTATGTACAATCGTCACTATTTACAGTGTTTAAAGCTAGGTAGTAATATACAGATATATCCTAACAGGTACCTCCAACATGAGGTAAATGCGATGCTTTGGTCGAACCAAAACATGAAAATCAGCAGCCAAGGAGTATTATATAAACTTAAGTTTTGAAACTAAGTTTAGAAAGTTAAAATAAAAAGGATTACCTATGAATTTTCAATTATTTTAGAGGATTCGGCAACTAATTTGCAGTTTATTTTATTCTACAAACAAAACAGATGTCCAATTTGGGAAAACTCGTTGAATCATCCTGAATGTTTTACTGCAAAGACTAATTTGTTGAGAACATTTATTATTTTGTACTCTTTAAACTAATCCAATATGGAAACTTACAATCAATAAGACTTTTAATAGCATTAATTCATAAATAAAATTATGTAAATTACATATTCAAGTAAATAAGTTGACAAACGACACAATCCACAACTTGGCTGCTTGATTTTTATTGGCTATTTCATATTATTGCACTAAAACCTAAAATGTAACCTCAAAACAATAAAGCTTATTACTGCTATTACTGACTCAGATTTTAATTTCAGTCCCACAACTAGCAAATCAAAGGTGCACCGATTGAAATTTGAATAACTGATCAGATCATATTTTAGTTTCAAGCAAAAACACTATAACTAGAAAACTGTTTACAAAAATAGTGTCATTCTTAGCTTTTACTTATTTATATCAGTGCCGATTTTGCACACATTTCCAAGAACAATTACCTTCCTCAATAATTCAAACATGTAGATTTAACTGGTTTATTCTCAAATAGTTTCTGGAAATTAAATTTTAAGTAATGGTCCCACCTACTTTTTCCATAAAAAATAAACAAATATTTAAGTTTAACAATATTTTTGCCTTAGGCTACATGGTTAATTACATTAACCACATTTTAATAAAAGAAACTTCGTCAAAATTCAAATTGTCGATCATTTAATATAAAAATGAAAACAACACAAAGAATACAAAGTAAAAATTTTATAATGCAAATGGTTCATTATAAATATAGACATTATTTTAAATACTGTCTAATTCACTGTCAATACAAAACTTTAAAAAAATCCTAAATGCAAAATTCTGAATATATATATGTATATATATATATATATATATGTATATATATATATATATATGTATATATATATATATATATATATATATATACCATATGTTACTAGCTTTTAAATATTATTTTAAGAGTTAAAATCCAAACAAAACACAATCACTCAAACTACATTCAAAAGCCGATTTCGTGAATAAATATTCGATAAAAGTAAAACACAAAGCACATAAAATCCAATACATCGCTAAAATATTTCATAAAAATACTGTTAAAATATAATAATTCATAAAAACAATAGTGGCAGTGTAAATCACTGAAAATCAAATGACAACAATTGATTTGAAAGAACAAGTGGTGAATTTTTAAAATCCAGTGCAGTAGTATAAACTGTTCTTCTAAGGAACACAAAATAACGTTCTACAACGCTATCACATGGCACACGTCCCTAAGGAACTATTGAAACAAAACCGCGTCATGTCCTAAAATTAATTGACTCGTAGCGCTACTGAATCCAGTTTTGCATCTATAAATTCGTTAAGAGAAAACATCTACTGAAAAAGCATAGCAGTATTTCCAATAATATTCATGATGTAGATAAAACTGACAATAAACATAACAAAAATAGAGACATTTATTTTACTGACTTGATATTGATTATGGTCATTCAAACTAATCAGGTTGAATCTGAAGTAGTTTTATACGATAAAAACTAAATACATAAAAAAACAGTTTTTGATGCTATGTAAAACATATTTCCCTCAGTTATTCGGGAAATAAATTTTGATACATTTTAAATATCAAAGTTAAAACTTTAATTTGATCCCTTAAGTCCATTTAACAACTTAGTCCTTCCTCAGGTATTCTAAGTTTTCTCCCATCGGCTCACACAATTTGTTATCCTATTCTTTTGTAAACTTTCCCAGAGTCTCAAGTCTCTAGATATTCCACAACGTAACAGAAAATACATTAAAACTCGCCTAACCTAACACAAATTACGCTAAGAGATACTAAGCATAAGTTACATATTATGCTCGTAAAACCGTTTTACCTCACTAGCCTTATTAATTCGATTTGTGGGACCGAGCCACAACATAAAGCATTATGAACACTCGCGAGCCGCAGTTATAGCTGGATCCAGTCCCGCGCTACGAGCCGTGAGCAACTGAAGCTGACTAAGCTATCGGGACTGCGAGGCCTCTTCCTTCTTGTGTTCTGTCGCGTGGGGGTGGGGGTGGGGGTGGGGAGGGAGGGCGTGGGGGCCCAGGCTGTGGTGTGGGGGCGGGGGCCTGTGTGGCGACGGGGCTTTGGCTCTCAGGTGCGGCGGCGGGGGGAACCCGGCGAACAGCTTGGCTCTCTGTTCTTCTTCTTCTCTCAGCGCGGCGGCCATCAGTGGGTTGTAGCGCAGGTGGTCATACCCTCTGTGGAAAAGACGAAGGTTTAGTGGGACACATATGAGGTGGGTCAGCTTTGGTAACACCAGTTGGGAAAAGAAGAGTATCTCTTTGAGTTGAAAATCAAAATTCCAAACACTGTTCTTTGGGCTTGATTTTATTTAATTTTAGATAAGTTAAACAAGATTATACAACCATTATTCAGTTAAAAATAACCGTTTTTTATTGCCTTGTTGTGGGACTTCATTTGTTTAGATTTAAAACGCATTACAGGTCTATTCACGGTGCTTGGCGTGTCGGGGAGGCAGAGTGAGAGAGACAGTGAATACCTCCCACCACTATTCCCCTCGAACAGTCGCGTACAATCAACTAAAAATTTGCATGGACCATGATGATGATTACAAACACTCAACTGTGTTAACATTTTAAACCAGCTGCATGAAATAAAATTAAGCCGTTGTACCAACCATTGTTGACTATAATAACTAAAATTGGTCATCTGGATTAATCAAATCAAATCATCTTTATTCATTGCAATACAAATAGTACAGAATGGCGTTAATCATAGCGTAATCAATACAAGCTTTGTTCCTTACAGTAAAAGCCTGCTAATCTGGCACTTTCAATAATCCGGCACTTTCAATAATCCGGCATTGGTCTACGAGTTCTAAAAAAATTGTTTTGTGTACTTTTCGGTCGCGTTCAGCAGAGATCAGCAGAGTTAGCGGGAAATCGGCAGGAGTACGTATACTTACGTGTTATGATATAATACTGTAAATTAATTATCTGGTTGCATTATTTGTTTTGAACATTTTCCATCACTGCCGAAATTAGAGAAATCTCAATAAAACATGGAATAATGGACCAATTATGTCCTTTTGACTTTCTATTTTTCCGTTATTTCCGCTCTTCTCTCAATAACAGCTATTTTTAGACGGCGCTCAGTAATCTGGCACTGCCAAAATCCCGAACATGCTGGATTAGCGAGCTTCTACTGTAATGCTAAGGTACATCATTTAATAACATTGCTATTTATTGCACAGTTTCTTATAATTATATGAACTACTAAAAAAAAACCTCCAAAGAACATAAAGATTTACAAATCATAAATTTCTTTGACTTGTTTTTAAATTGATCAAAATCTGAAATATTTTTTAATTCAGCGGGCAAGGCATACCTCACACTCGCATAACATGGCTTTTTCTCATAGAATTTTAATTTGTGTCTGTTGTAACTAAAATTATTCCTATGCCTGGTGTTGTGGTTGTGATAAGACCCCAATACACATAGGTCATTTGAGTTCCTTTTAACTGCCATAATCAGTTCAAAAATGTGTAAGGTGAAAACAGTCATGATTCTTAATACTGGAATATGTTCTTTGGCTGATTCGAGCCAATTTAATTTAAACATTATCCGTAGAGCTTTTTTTGAAGAACTAAAATTTTGTTTAAATTTTCATGAGGTATTGCCATACATAACCAATCCAAAAGAGATGTGAGAATGGATGAATGCAAAACATACAGATTTCATAGTTGCCAAATCGCACACTGGTGATATTTTTCTTAGTACAAAAATTCCTGAGGAAATTCTGTTGCAAACTTTTGCAATATGTGGATTACAATTAAGATAATTATCAATGTAAAACTCAATAAATGTTGTGTCATTAATCTTTTCCAAAAAATGTTCGTTTAGAACAGATATTGGTTTAGTCTTTAAGGCTTATTTTCAGTTGCTGAGACGAAAATGAACTTGGTTTTTAAAGGATTTAATAAGAGATTCAAGCCAGCTAAATATTGTTTAATATCCGTTAGCTGGGTAAACGCAGATACTTCAATAATATTGGTTTCGGCTCCTGAAATTAAAAAAAATTAATGGCGTCTGCATATAATATAATTTTACTAGATGTTGATAATTTTGACACTCCATTGATGTAACATTAAAAAAACGGGCTCAATATACAGCCCTGTAGAACTCCATATTTCACAAGGGTTCTTGAAGAGTGGAATGAAGTGATCCTATTAAAATTATTGAGATATTTCAACTCAACAAAGTGACTTCTGTCACTCAAATATGAATTAATCCAGGAGTTGGCCCTATTTTTAATTACAAGGTTTGAGAGTATATGCAAAAGTTTGCAATTCAATAATTGAGTCAATGAATTCAATGCCTGCGGTTATAACAGATTTCTTTTCTAACACCGTGTTGCTCTACAGACATGAGGTTGTAACATTCTAAATAGTTAATTATTTTATTTTATTATTTTAATGCTATTCAAGTTTGACGTTTATGCCGAGTATAGGCGAGCGAAGACGAGCGCGAGAATGTAGATGCGTGGTTCGCTTCTGCTTGTGTTATTCCAGCTGATTAAATCTACATTTTTAAATGATTTGCCGCTTCGCCGCACATCGCTCTCACGAGTCCTGAGTGACTCGACGAACAGCACAAACGTAAACTGTGGCAAAAATAGTCAAAAGATGTTTGACAAAAATATACATATTGGCTGTACTAAGACGCGTTGAGGGGGGAAGGCATTACTGCGCATGCCCAAACCCGGTGCCAACCACCGCAAACAGGGCTGTACCAAAGGTACTCAAATATCTTAACTGTGTGTTTAAAACATGCCAACATGATAGGAAAAAAATATCAAAATTAACTTTTCAAAACGCTATACTTTTAAACTAGGAATACCAACTGTCAGAACATCAGCAATGGCCATGATTCTTCCTTTAAGCAGTTTGAGTTGAATTTAAAAAGATGTTCTTTGAATTTTCTATTTTCTAGATTGGCACCAACTGTGGTATTGAAAACTGAATGGAAATCAGCTCATTATTTTATAACAACTATCATTCAATAGGCACATAAAAGGTTCTATTAGGCCTACTGCAGTTATCAGTGCCTACAGTATTTTGAACTTGTTTGTAACATTTTTGGCATTTGTGACCTTTTATAAAAAATGTTTTAGATAACACAAACCAAATATGATCACATGGACTTACAGATGAGATGAGTTAAGTAAAGGCTCTACATACTACAACATACCTGAATGGATGGTGGTCCCACGGTGACGGGGGGAAGTGTGAGGGGTGGGGCAGTGACCGCGGGGGGTGGCGGGGGAGGTAGTGTGGCGGGGGCCGTCCCAGCAGCACCACCTCCTCCTCCTTGGGCACTACGGGCGGGGCTCCCACACTCCCCACGACCGAGGCTGGCTCTCGGATAGGCGATCGGTCCCGCACCTTCACAATCACATCGGAAAGTTAAATTAAAGAACCATAACTTTATTAGCATTGTATTACTATTATTTATGTTTAAATTTTAGCACATAAGTCTACAAGGTCCGGTCCAGTGGTGGGTTTGGATTGCCAGGACCTACGTCCGAAGTTGAGGTTTATGGTCAGACCCTTCATTACAGTAGGTCTCCAAAGTGTCATTGGTCACTGGGCAAAATTGATCAACTGGCTCAGGAAAGTCTATATTGAATTTCCACTAAATCAGCATCACATCACTGCAAGCTTCGACGCTAAGTACCTTTCCTCTAGCCCCCTTGCCTTGCGATGTTGCCTTTTGGTGTATCCCTGCTCTCCGTATTAAATATTTGTTAGGAATTGGCTTCTCAAACGTAAGCAAACGAACTGGCACAAATCTACAAACATAGGCACAAACCCAAGATTGCAATGATATGATGTTAACTATAATCACTGAGCTACTAGTTTATTTATGATCCTGGCCAAGGAAACAGTCTGTCTAAATCAGTATCAAGGCTGAACTATCTACTATCTTATATTACACTCTATTTACATTTGACTCAAAATATGCAGTGATATTGTGAAATCTGTTACCAACTGATTTTTGTTACGAAGCAAGTCAATATTACTTGGTAAAAGGGTTTTTAGTAACCAACAAAGAGAAACAATACCCTTCCCAAAATCTGAGGGCATTTTACCCAACCCGATATTTTTTACTGAGAGTGGTGAGATTGATGTTACCTTGTCCAGTTTCAAGATAATAATGTCTCTATTTTAAGAACTCATTCTGAGAACTAAACTTTCATCATCTACAGAGTTGGTTTAACAAAAATATCCTATTCGGTGCACAATGAAAGAGTGAAATCAACATTACTGGGCTGCCTTCATGTAGTTAAACATGTTCCTGCCTTCAAAAAACTTCCGGACAACTCCCTCACCTTGTTCTGCTGTTGATGTTGATGCTGATGTTGCTGTTGCTGTTGTTGCTGCGCAGCCATCAGCCTCCGCTGTTTCTCCTCCCTCCTCTGCCGTTCTCTCTCTCTGCTCCTCTCTCGCTCCTTCTCCCTCTCTCTTTCCCTCTCCCTCTCTCTCTCCCGCTCTGCTTCCGACATCCCCGGCTCGGGTTTGAGGCTCCAAGGTCCCACACTGGCTCCTAGTGCAGTCTGTGCTAACGACGTTCTAGGCTGCAATCTAAACATAAACATCTTGTTAGAATATTGTTATAGATTTTTTATTGATAGAATTGATACTGAGGAAATATAACCATCATCATTTTGAAACCAACAGTTACGATAATATGGCTAACTCTTAGTACAATTTGGTAGTTTTGTCAAACCAAAATATAAGTGCCACATCAGTGTGCTACAAATATAGGTAACAGTATGTTATGGACTGAAGTATGAGAGTAATGTGATGAATGTTTTAAATATATGCAAATATTTTAACAGCGTCTTAACTTTTCCTATATGGAGAAGTTCAGCTAGACATGGTCATTGCAGTACAAAGGATTTTAATTATGCCAGAGTGTCATCTTTGTTATCTTGAGATTTGATATAAATCAACTGTGTAGTGACTATCAAAATCAAATAGGGCTCTACAAAAGACATAACGAGAACTTGAACAGTGTTTTGCTTAAATTAATGTTATCATCTAAACAAATTAACACTTTTTTCAAAGGTAACACCTAGAAACAAGCAAGACTAACCTGGACCAAGGGTCGTAGAGAGGCGAGGGAGGAAACGTGGCTAACGATGGCACTGTAGGGTTGGGGGGATACCTGCCGAACATGCTTGAACCTGCAACATCACAAACAATGCTAAACTGTTCACACTGCTCACAAACAGACAAGCTTTGCTATCATTCAAGCAGAGCTTAATTGTACTTACATAATTGAACTTCCTGATGCACTAGAAATCATGGATGAGACTTGACTATCTTTATGGTTACACTGATGTTAACGTAAGTTTTAACAATCTGATGAAGCGTGAAATAAATCATTTTAATTGTTATCGACAACTTTTCCTTAGCGTTTTTTCTGAGCTTAAGTTTTTTTTATGTTTAACTGGATATTAATCCTCAGACAGATTATGTTGAACTTTTTTGAGGGTTAAGATTGTCTCAACCAATTAAAAACATAACTTCAAGTTCTCACAAAGTAAGACAATTTTTAAATTCATCTCAAATCAATCTATTCTCGAGAAGTCAAGCTTTGCTCTGGCCTACACCTAAAAGCTTTGCCTACACCTAAAAGTGGACACAAACGTTTTTCCCAGTATATACAATAAAATATTTTTCAATCATAATTATGTCCCCTTTATAATATTTTTCTTAACACCAACATAAATCTATCCCTAGCAGGTT
Source organism: Allygus modestus (assembly GCA_963675035.1). NCBI lineage: Eukaryota > Metazoa > Arthropoda > Insecta > Hemiptera > Cicadellidae > Allygus > Allygus modestus. The sequence continues at coordinate 428,001,079 of OY776111.1, forward strand.
TAAGTTCGGAGATAAAATTGCAGATTCCTTTTTATGCCGGGACTGTCTTTACACAACAACTACAAAAATAACGATTTATCAGTTGAGTAGTTGGGGAGTAGCTCAGGGGTAGAGCGCTGGCCTAGCAAGTCAGACGTGGTCAAACATAGGTTCGATCCCTACTGACTGCTATGATACTTTTTCACGAGCGGTCACTGCTGGCTTGTCCATGTGACTAATGCCTTTACGGTACCTTGCTGTCTCTATATCGCCACACAGGCCTATTGGCCTATGGTGACGGGCAGTTACATTACAAATTTAAAAAAATACAACTTTTTCCCCTAAACCCACAAAGTTTACCCAGGTTTATAAAGACCGGGACGCTCCCAGTAAAAGATTTTACCCCAGGTTTATCTCTCCCATTCTTAGGAAACTATCTCTAGACCAAGACTAATGTTAAACCCCAGTTTCCAAAGTCAGTACAAAAGAGCAGCCTAAAATCTGGTAAAAATGTTTTTTAAAGCTAGAACCAAGTACCCCAAGCTCCTGAACTGCCACATTTCTGACTTCAAAGGCAAAACCAAACTACACAGCAAAAACTTACTAATTGCCCATGTTTCACACTCACCAATCCCGGCGTACTGAGTGGCGGCAGGGTGTGGCGAGTTGTCGAAGGGGTGGGGGGCCCGGTGGGGGGCGGCGAAGGGGGGCAGGTCGTGGGGCCGGGGGGGGAACAGGTGCGTGGGGGGCCTCAGCAGCTCCGACTTGGCGGGGACAGAGCCGCCCCCCACCACCCCCGCCTTCACCTCCGCAGCCTGCTTCTGCTGGTGATGGTAGATCTCCCACGCGATCCGAACGTGCATCGCGTTCCATTTACCCGTTTTCTGCAACAGAAGAAGACAATTTTGAACTTTTTCAATTTGTTAAAATATGTTAAGCAATAATGTCATTGACAAGGAAAAGATTTCAAGTAACTGTAAAAACAATCAAGGACAAGGAAAGAGCTGGGAGGTGTATTGAAGCTTATTAGTTCAAATCTATCAACAAGGAGAAGCTCTAGAAAAGGGGAAAAAACGATCAACCAGGAAAAATACCTAGATCGTACCTTACTGTCCATCTGAAAAAGAACCCTAGACCACAAGGAACATAAAAAAACAAATAAATACCCCGTCGCTGTGTACTCAGCGAATTTCCAATTCATAATATTTCTTAATATCGCATAAAGCCATTTACCAAGTTTCATTAGTATACATCCATAATCTTTGATTTATTTGTCTTACCATGCCGACTACCTTAAAAAACAAAACCATGCCGACTACAATAATAGCTTCTTCTCTAAAAGGGAAATTTGCTAAAACCACTTATTTTTAAGGCAAACAAAAAACAGGACGTATGATTAAAATGCTCAATTTTTACTTATCTCCTATCTGAAGTTTCATACAAAGATTTTTTAAACCGGTACTGTAATTTTTAAATCCAGTTGAGTATTAAGTGGGTGCTGTGATCCATAACATAAAAATACAAATCTGCTGAAAACTAAAATGGTAATTGATGGTGTTGATGCATCCATTGTTGTATTATAATGAATGTATTAAATTTATGTTTAGGATATTTGCTTACAACAATAAATTTCAATACAACAGAACCCCACTAATCCGCCCTTAGATGGTCCGACTCCTCCCTTACTCCATTCAGATCCTGACGATGACTCGTAATTAACGAAATCCGGTGACAGTTCTTATCACAGTATACTTTATTGATTTGTGAATCAATAAATCAATAATGAACTGTGGTTCATTATTGTGTTATCACAATAGAATGTGTGCTTCTCGATAATCCAACCATTTTTGTGATCCGACCATGCTCTTAGTCCCATTTGTGATGGATTAGCAGGGTTCTAATGTATTTTGTTGCAACTGGTTTGTTATATAATATTATTGATCATAAAATTATTATAAACAGATTTTTAAGCGGTTTATGATTTTTTGTACAAGTTCATGACAAAGACAACCCTTGACCCTTTGCCATCGGAATGGCTATTTGTCGCTATTCCTCAGCGATCGCGCGGCCAGCTCTACTAGCTGCCGCCATTAGCCCGCAGAAGTCGGATTTTTTCCACAACAGTTTTCCTTTGCGATCGGACGGCCAGCGGTGCTGGCCAACATGAAATCCAACAAACGCTCGGGCGTCCAGCAGGACTGGCCATCAACAATTTTTTAATTTCTAATATTTCAACTGTGGTATGATGCCTGTAGAGTGCTGCAATTCTAGTGAGGAATTGTTGAACTAAATGATCAGATAAATAATTCCGAGCTGCCGGGAGTGAGCTGCCATGATGAATGCCGAGGTGACGCGGAGTGGGGCGTGGCCAGTACAGCTGGCCGTCCGACCGTCGGAACCAAGTTATACGGAGAGAATTCCGACTGGCTGCCGACTGAGTTGTGGCCACTCCTGCTGGCCTTCTGATTGCAAGGGGTTAAGAAAACCCTTAAAAAACCAGTTACACAATACACAACATACATTTTGCAAACAGAATTCGCCACAGTCATGTTTCACAATACGTTTTCATGGTTACTCTTGGACAGAACCCAGTTTATGATAGTCACACCCTAGGTGATGCTGGGATCTTACTACTTCTCACCACCTTGTGTTAAGGAAGTTTAGAATTATTTTAGAGCAAACAAAAGTCACACAAGCAAATTACTTGATTAATAGAATCCTGGCATTTTTATAAAAATGAATATCAAAATAGCATACATTATGAGAAACTATATGTATAAAATACACAATATATTTAATTATTCCAAAAAAGTATAATATATGGATCCAAAAAATGTGACCTCTGGAAAAAATAGTCTACTGTCAATTTTAAATGTACTAAATTGATGATTCCACAACTTTTTGTCGTGAAATTAAAATAGTACTCACTAATGTAATATCCAAGTAAATAATTTTAAATAAAAGAGAAAAACCATTAGGCTATATGAAATTATAATGTTTGATACTAAATACCAAACTATATAATAATGAATTTGATCTATGAAAATATATTTCATCACAATTTTAAATGTATGAAAAACCTTTAAAACAGCTGACAGTTAAAACAGTTGTGTCAAAGAAATTGAATTCCTTTTTCAAACTTAATTAAAATATTATTAAAATACAAGTTTTTTTCTATAACATATCAAACACATAATGTGTTCAAATGTAGTGCTAAATTTAATATTTAAAAAAGCTAAGAATAGATGTTATTACCGAAGTAAAATTGATAGTCATCTTGTGAGAATGGTGGGGGAATGATGTCCTTAGGTTCTAAAACAAAGAAAATAATCAACACACACTCCTAACAAACAAAAAGAAACAAAAAACATAAAAAATAACTATGATATAATATTTACAAACAAAATGATAAGACTGGGGAAAAATGGCTATCTAAATCTAGAACTAGTTGTCCAATGTAAGTCCCAAAGTTAACAAATTGTTATTGAATAAACGCTTTGCTCAACTAGCGATGATAAAAAACAAATATGATGATGAAATAATATGATTATGATTTTAAAAAAAGGTTTGACTAACCCATTGGCCTAGTTTAACAGAGGGTAACCCCCAAGCCTGGAGCGACGTTACAAACCTTTGCACACACCTAGAAACCTCCTGTACCGGGTCATTGCTAAGTTTCTCGTTTCTTCGATGGGACCGTGTCCGTACAGTCATTGCTAATAGGTCCAAGTTTCTTCAACGGGACTGTGTTCCGTAAAGAGTCATTGCTAATAGTTTTACATTTCTTCCACAGGCACAGGACTGTGTCCCATATAGTTTTTGCTGATAGTTTTATGTTGCTTCGAAAGGACTGAGTCCCATACAGAGTAACTGCTAATACAGTAGAGCCCCGCTAATCCGAAATCCGGTAATCCGAAAATCTGCTTAATCCGAAACCGAAACTGGGATATATTAAGGAATAAATAAAAACTAGGGAAAACATTAATTACCGGTAAGTGTATTTCTGAATATTACAGTACGTTTCAAAGTTAGAAAATGTAATTAGCAAAACAGAACAGTGTGACAGAACAAAAATACATTGGTTTAAAAAAGTCTGTAACATTTTTTTGTCGAAGAGAAGAATACCTCTCTTTTGAAGCGTAATACCGCCAGCGCCTCAGGAACAAGGTATCGGCTCGGGTCGCGGCGGACTGTTGTTCTACGTAGCGTAGCGCTAGATCAATTGTTCCTCTTGCAATTTGTTTCCTCAAACCACCACCAGGGTGCAACGGGCGAGGCTTCTACAACCCTGGTTACGCTGATACCTATCGGATTGATTCGCAACTACGTACTCAACCGGTTATCTTGCAGAATATTGCCGTACAGTATAAATTAGGCGATTTGGCCGTTTCTCGTACCGCGATTGGCATAATTCGGCGTTTCGGCGCTTAGTTTATATAATTGCACTTTGTATTTTATTGTTATCTTTATTTTAATAATAGTTCGCTTAATCCGAAATATTCGCTAATCCGAAATGGGTCTGGTCCCAATTATTTCGGATTAGCGGGGTTCCACTGTAGTTTCAAGTTTCTTCAACGTGACTGAGTCCTGTACTGAATCATTGCTAATAGTTTAATGATTTTTCACTATTTGGAATAATTTTCTTAAGCAAGACTTGTTTCTCCAGCAATCAGCATTATCTTTTCCATAATTCTGTCTGGTAGGATGGCTAACCTGGTGTGCGAGGCGAAAATAAGTTTTATTGATAATTATGAACTATCTTTCAATTAAGTGACATTTCACTTAGAGGTGTGCGGATAGTGAATTTTTAGTTCGGACCGGTTTCAGTTCGGATAGCTTAAGTACGGATCAGATGATTTTCGGATTCGGATATTTACTTACTTTAGCCAGTACCGCACGTTACATCAATCTCTAAGAATTAATATAAGTCGGAACTTTACATTTTCATTTCCCTTGCAAGATATGAATATACAATATTTCAGCTACTATCTTCTGTCCAGTAAAAAATACAAGAAATATGTGTACTGGATGAGCATGAACTAAACCTTAGTAATTAGGCAATATTACATTTATTATTAAATCAGTGAATAAAACCCACTGTCTATCTTGTTTTATTTGAATAGCAATTGTTCTTACTCTATTTTTAAACAGTCTTATAATAAATAAACTGGTAGGCTAATACAAATAATTGATCTGGTTGTAAACAAATAACATTATACTATTTATTTTGGAGACTGGATGATAAAAGAATCAAATGTTTATGAATAAACCAAATTTAATAATGTTTTTGGCAATATCACAACTTCCAAACTGTGATTGTAAAACTTGGTAATAAAGGTCAAATAACAAACTACTTGACTTTAGTGGTAACAAAAAATTACAACTTAAAAAATAATAATTTTGGTAAAGTTATATAATTTAATAAAAGATTAAGCTACTCAGCTAAAAGTAGGCCTAGATAGGCTACTCAGCTTCAACCATTTAATGTCACCATGACTATCATCCTTGTCATTATGAGATAACTCCTTAGCCTATCTGGATATAATAAAAAAACAAACATATACATATGGTTAGACAAGAGAAAAACAAGGAAACATTTTAATATGATGACAGCCTAGTTATTAAAAGACCGGAATCACCGATGTTAAAAAGTAGCAGACATCACAACATACTATTAAGCCTAGCACGACTTGTAGGCAATGAAACAATGACACAGTAGGCCTTCTCTGTATGAGTTAACAAAAAACATTCATGACCAAAGAATTCCGTTTGTTTTATAAATTTAATAACTAGTTTGAATTTTTTGTTTACTAAAAAATATACACTTTGGAATGTAAACATACAACATAACCTTAAAGCTTGCATTTCAGACATTCAGCGACTTCACTATCGGCTTTGTTCTTTTTAAAGAATTTCCATATAAAGCTATTCTTTTTCGGTTCCATTTTTAAAAAATTAACCCTCTAACCCTCCAAGTGTCTTTAATAATGGTCTTAATGTTTGCCTATTTTTGTTGATTTTGCAGTGTTGTATTCAAATAAATGTAAAAGACTCAAAAAGACTCCAAACTGCATTAGTGTATAGTTTTTCTTGTTCTGAAAATCATGGGCTTCAATATTATGTATATAACATCTCAAACATATTATAATAGAAAAATTATGTGATGCTAAAATAAATAAAAAGTTTTAAGTTTGCGCTCCATCAAATTTTAAACGTATCTAGAATATACAATTTTCAAAATAGCCAATTTGTTTTAAATTTTATAAGGATACTCAATATATAAACAAATAATCAGGTAAAGCAGCAAATAAAAAATTTTTAGATAATAATCTGTTGCTGCGTGCTATAGCAAGTGAGCAAAATGGCCTTGGCAACGTTATAGTCGGAAGGATAATTTACCTCGATATCACTGTCGCCTATTTCTCCAGGAACATCAACTAACCATTCATCATCACTAAACTTTTCTTCAAAAGCCCCACATATGTCAATACTGTCCATTTTTACAAATAAAAACAACGAAAAACATCGCAAAACAACCCATTCCCGAAGTTAGGTTAACGACGCACAACAAACATTCATACTTCAGCTGTCTGCTGAAGTACGATTGGCACGAACGTAAAAAGCGTTTGCAGACAGACATCGGGAGAAAGCTTAGAATCTGCCGTAAACGGTGATACCAATTTTGATTCGGTTCATTAAGATTCAATGCGCCCCAGAGCCTATTCCGTAAACGCTGTTTGACTGTCGACGCAACGACAGTCAACACCCCAGCGGATGTGTTTTGTGTCGCTATAGCGACACATAACACTTTGAGGGTTAACAAAATCAAATAATAACCGAACAATGAAACCTGTGTAAATAAATAATAGATAACTAAGCGATGGTTACGTGAACCCGTCGTCGCTGGTTTGCGTCGTCGTAATACACAACAAGCTCAATATATCTAGAGTTCTCATCCGGGTATAAACAAGTGAAGTCTTTTCTTGGAGTATGAGAGCTCTAGATGGATTAAGCTCGTTGATCATACCGGGAAAATTCCCCGTAGAGAAAGCAATGTAACTCGTTTTGCGCATGTCAGCAATATTATACTCAGTGTTTCAAAGGTATTTGAAAAAATCCAAGTAGCAATTTTAAATTTCAAACACTAACATTTCTGTTTGCTTAATGCAACTTGGAACTAATGGAACTACGAATTACTCTATGGGAACTTGCTCATTGAGTCGGGAGATGATGATACAATCGGATACTGACTACTGACTGTAAATTATCGACTTATTCGCCAGTAATTCACTACAGTTGTCTCGTTGTCTGCGTCTATCCTGTGAATCTTGAATCGACATCGAGTTGCAATGTTGTATAAATATGCAATTGTTAACATCAAAAACGTTCGCTATCGCGCATTTCTCTTTATAGACCGTATTCATTCTTTATTTACTACAATGATGTACAATCCGGCCGTGTATCGCAATATGATACATCAAACACAAATCTACACAAATATCGTATCGATGCATTGGATATGTACCGAAACTGAAAAACAAAGCGACAGGCATTGCGTCTCGTCATCTTGAACGATGTCGTCAGAGTCAAAGCGTTTAGTAATGGTCCAAACTTATTTATTGTTTTATTTCTGTCTTTTTATCTCCAAATATACAGTCTATCCGAATAAGTCGGATTTAAACTGAATCTTGTCGAATATCGAATAAACCTTCGGATCGGATTCGGATATCCGCACACCTCTAACTTTACTCAATCATTTCTTGATTGATCAGCTATGTTACAATGAAGAATCGGATAGTAAAAGCTTACTGAAAGCACAAGGAGTAATAGGCATTTCTATAGGATAGCGAAATCCACTGGGCCAATAGGTTTATCAGACGGTTAACTTAAATAGCATGCAAAATTAAATAAACCAACAAAAACATACCACTGGTTTGGGTTTGGAGTTGTCAGTCAATTGCTGTGGAACAAACAACCAGGTGAGAAAAGCAGCAAACAAAACAAACACTCATCTTGGGGAGAACACAAAAACAAACAGCCGTTAATGTTAACTTAGAAGCTTGCCCGGATGAGTAAACACATGCAGCACACTATGAATGAAGATGATAGTGAAGGTACGTTTTTGGAAACAGAAAAATGAGTGATTTTCTAACCCTGACTATGTTGGCTAATTGTTAAAAATGCGGGGTTACAATTTTGGGTTTAAAAAATATACGCATGATGAATAGTAATGAATAAAGCAGATAAAGTTAAGTACACTTATGATCAGGAATTAAATCAATTCAGATAAACAAATATTTAAAATGTTGCCAACGGACTAAACCTTAAAATTCCAAACCACATTAATAAATTAATAAGATATAAATATGATATAAAACAAACTAAAATTACATACTAATTTAAAATTTAGGAGAGCCTAGTTGAATATAAATTGTAATTTAGTTGTTTGTGACACTCGCATATTTAACAAGTATTACCCTGAAAATACCACTTCCAATTAAGCTGTCATACAAATAACATCTTAGAAATATTGTGAAATACAAACTATTTAAGATGAAATTACCATCAGGCCACTTAACAGTTAGCTAGATAACAATTTCAAGCCAGTTATCATCTGCCACTAGAGTTCGAGAGCTCAAACTCGAGCGCTCTAGAAGTGAACGTTACGCAAGACGTTTGCCGTATCAAGTATCAATGTTGCATTATTGTTTACACACTTGACTTTTCCAAGAGGAGCTTTTCACCTTATGATTGATCATCAGTTTTGCGATAATTTGTACAATAATTGAAAGCTTTGCTCTTTTTGCTCCTCTGCCCTTCAGTAAGTTTTTAGAATGTTTATAATACTCCATGGTAAATTGGTTAAAAATCGCTATTACAATTAAAGTCTAAACCTCTCTTCTATCTTGTATTACTTAATTAATATCGCCATCATTTTTAATTTTCACCCTCCCCCCTTTCCTTTTTTCAATATCACAACCAATTGACATCATTTTGAAAATTCCCACATAGTGATAACAAATTATAAAATGGGCTCCACTCTGTTACCCTAAGAATTTTTTGAACTATGTATTTTGTTAAGCAACAAAGATTTCTCTAATTATGAATTCCTTGGACTCAGTTGTTGAAAACGGTAGTGTCTATTCTGTTACCACCATAAATGTGTTTGTGATGTCTGATCTAGACTGAGCAGAAATGCAATTAAAAAAACCCAAAGTAAAATTTGGAACTAAAAACTTCTTGAAAGTTTTTTTTTTTTTTTTATCAGCAACGTTTTTAAGTCAATTCGAATAAGGGTTTTAAAAACTATGCCTTATTTTGTCTTATCAACTTATCTTTCAGTCATTGAAACTCGACTGGTCTATCAAATAAACACTATTCCTTATTTTGTCTTATCAACTTACCTTTCAGTCATTGAAACTCGATTGTTCTATCAAATAAAAACTATTCCTAAGCTCGCAAATTAAGCCACTTGTAAAACTACCAATACTTCCAATGATATTGTAAGGTATAATAATCACTTACAATAATCTACGTTTAATAAAATAGGTTAGATATAAGCTGTACTTCAGAGTTTTTTCAAGATTTATAACATAAAAATTTGCTACGAGATAAAATTATAAGAGGTGGAAAATCCGTTCAGTGTTTATTTGATTGGATGATTAAGCAGTTTATAACTAAGCTAAGCGTGTAATATTTACACAGCGTATCACCTACTTACATACACTAAACTCATATGCAATATGATTAAAAAATTATTTTAAGTCCAATAAATTGAACTTGGCACTAATGAAACCAATAGGATATAAGTACGGAACCTACTTTGATCCATAATTTTACCATTAACTAAAAGATCAATATAGGGAAAAGGACTGAGTTAACCCATTGGCTCACAACCCCGAGTATACTCATGGCCGCCGAAAGTAGCCCGGACGTGCAACCCCGAGTATACTCGGGATGCACGTTTTTATAAAAAAATTTTTATTTTTGAATTTTTTCTTTTTTGTTTATTTGTTGTTTTAATTTGTTTGAATTTTTTGTTTGTATGTATTTTTTATGCATATGCCCATGCTTGGGGAAACTTAGTCAAATTTAGGAAAAGTATGATTTTGGAAAATATGTTATATCTAGGTCAAATATAAATGTATCACTAACATTTTTTATTTTCATGTAAAAAATAAATAACCTACAAGTACATAATAGTTGTTGGGCTGAAACATTATTTTTTGTTTTTTACATGTAACTCCTTTTAAAATTAATGTTTTTTATAAACTATATATATATAATATTTACCATACACAAATGCTGTCAAAAGTATCTTCTTCTTGTAGGTAATTTATTCCTCTAAAGATTAGTGCAAAAATTAAGTAAATTGAGCAATAATTGTTGCTATAGTGACAGTTTTAGTAAAAGTCTACATTTATGTAATTTTTCTTAGGAAACTGAACGGTTTTTCAGGTGGTAAATTTCAGGTAAGCCAATGGGTTAAACAATTTATAACGTAGGCTTACATTTACCTACTGCATGTAAAAATACCAAGTACTAGTAAGTACAAAAGAAAAATATGTTTTTTGGGAGATAAAGTGTCATTTAATTTTATATTGCAGTTTTCAATGTAAGGAACATTTTTGTAATTTTGTGTGTATAGAATATTTTACACATACAAAATTCTTGACGGTTTGTTAGTTATTTTCCTATTAACGTTAAAGAACTACTGTCAGAATCTTTGATGCTGTTAATACAAATTTACAAATTCCAAGATGATCAAATGTGCGACTTAATTTGAACTGAAACAATTGCAAGATGTTAGTTTTACACGTTTACAAATTCCAAGATGATCAGATGTGTGATTTAATTTAATCAATGAAATAAAAGGGGCTCATACACCCGACTAGTGTATATATATATATATATATATATATATACCGCTAACGTAATTAGAATCACCTTTGGCGTGAAGGTAGGCAGATGGTTAGGTGGCGCGAAGGGTGTGGCGGCCCCTATCGATGGGTGGAGGAGGCCTGGGGAGAAGCCAGGGTAGCTGCTCAGGCCGAGACCTTGGCGGTAGAAGGGCGAATCCACCCCTCCCAGCTTGGGAATGTCCTTGAACTAAAAATAAATGTTCATAATATTTTCTATCTTACTTACTTTCACGTCATCCTGATTAACCACATCAACTGGCATGAGACCAGTCATCTAGCTTACTAATGGAACTCCACAGGCCCATGGTTATAGTGTGATTGTCAAAAGAAAGTGACTGGGGGGCGGCCAAATATATGTTAAAAATTCAATTTCATAACCTAGTGGAAACGTAAAACACGTGGTTAGAAATATTCAATAAACGTTATATAAATTGTCAGTTAAACACGCTTTTAGCATATGTTTAAAATATTTCTTATTCAGATTAGTTTATATTAATAGTTATATTTTTTTAACACAAATTAAAAATTGCACGTGCGGCCGCTCCGCAATCACTTTCTTTTGATAATCACACTATAGCTTATGCAAATGCTAATTGTACACATTTTAGCTTAGTGATGCAACTGAAAGCCTAACGGCTAATGATTAGCGTTATGTAAACACCGAGCATAATGGACACCGTCTTTAAATGTTTTATTACATCTGAAATATTGATGCACACATTGCAGCCTCCTACAGGCAATAAGGTTAGATTTTATTATTCGTCTAGCATAAACTAACCTAACCTACGCAACACGCTCTACAACTTGTAAAAATGTAAAACAAAAACTAGCGGTTGCTCTGGTGCATAGGTACCGAGATATCAAATTTAAAATATTTCACACTCATTCACAGTATTACGATACCTAGTCATAGACTTACAATAGGAGGAGCGAAGAGCGTGGAGGGTGGCGGGGGCAACAGAGGCGTCGTGTGTTGGTGTACGTGCGTGTGCTGGTGTTGGTGGTGATGCATCTCGGTGCGGAGGTAGGGAGGGGGGACCAGTGGACGATCCTGAGACGCCAGGAATCTCGTGTCCAACTCTCTCCGTAGCAGGTCGGCTTGGTCTGGAAGGCAACGTTGTTGGGTAACTAATGGAAAAGTGCAAGGAGATAATAGCAGATTCTGTTGTAGTCAGGTACCAACACACAGGCCTTACAGGTAACAAGCTTTCACTCCAGCATCAATATGTTAGTTGTTAACTCAAATCCTTAATCAAAGGATTCACGACTCAGTAATCATTGAGGAGCACGGAGCAAGGAAAGTTACCCTTACATTGATTTTACAGATTATTGACATAGTCCAATATTCTATACTAATAAAACATTAATGTGTCCAGACTTCAAAACCAGCTCCTCAAAACTACTCCCGGACCATACTATGTTATAAGGGACGAAAACATTTAGAATACGTTTTCCCCCAGACCTCATGGCTACTTGCAATTTTGTTATGTTATTCTTAAGAAGAAAATATGTTTTTTGGAGAAAGTAAAGTCGCTCTGTCTAGGTACGAAACACTAGAAAGTAAAGTCGCTCGGTCTAGACACGAAATCTAATGATGGATTAAACTATCAGCTGTAATAATATTTTAAATATAAACGAATGTAACTTAAAACAATCTCTACCAAATGGCAAAAGTAAACAAGTATTGTGGGGGTGGGGTAGAACTTCTCTTATTTCTTCCATCATTAACTTAGTATTTTTCTAGGTTAAGTGATTACGGAGAAATTCCAAAAAGAAAAAGCATATTCATCAAATTTCCCATATTGTTGATGTGAGAAAAAGGTTTTTGGCTTTTTCACAGTTAATGTTATTGAAAACCTCACTTGTTTACCAATATTTTCAGCTTGAAAAAACGATTAATTTAAATTGTATGCTTCTCCATGCCACCACCTGATTACACACAGCTGAATTAGCGAGCAGCTTTACGCAAGCATTCATATGACTCTGGTTGTGAATAAAATGTAAATAACATCTCTTACAACCAATTATTTTTAAATGGTTAGCTGTCATTAGTTTATTTACACCATTATTATTATTGAGAAGCTACACAACCATAAAATAACCTTGAAAACATTCATTAGCAACCAATTCCAGTACTTATCAAAAATCCACCTCTTACAACAACTTATTTATAAGGCTTAACCAAATCTTATTTAATTGTACACTCTTTGAAGTATGGTGAGTACGTTAATAGCTGATTAACAAAAATCAAACTGTGATACTGACGGCGCAGTAGCTAATATAGAAATAATAAATACAACAACTCTTACAGAAACTTATTGTGTAAATTAAATAAATAATAAAGAAATAAAAGTAAAACAATGTGATTGGAGCAACAAAATTGATCTGGAAGGAAAAATTAGCTAATTATAACCAAACTGATGACCGTTTAACTTGTTTCTTTAAGAACTACTAAATGTCTAGTATGCTCAATAAATTTCATACATTTGGCTTTTATTAATCTTGCCTATTAAAGCTAATACTAAGAATATGGCAGATTATTTTTGTAGATAATACCAGTTACTAGATCTTTTACCTTTTTTAGAATCGGTTCATTACATTTTAAATTATACTTCAGCACTCTTAAAACAAATTACTGACAAAAAAAACAAAAAAATTAATTTTACTTCATGAAATTCTCACAAAATTCTTTCCATTGCTCCAATCACAAACAAACAAAACAATAAAAACAAAAATACCTTTATACAGATCAGGATGTTGTATTGACATACTTGATTGGAAGAGAGATTCAGCCGAGAACGGGTTGGGGTTGGTAGGCGGGGGCGCAGGAGCGGGGGCACTGGTGGGGGCAGGAGGGGCAAACATGGGCGGGGGGAAGGGGTGGGGGTGGCTGAGCGGGTGGCGGGGCACGGACGGGGCTCCTGGCAACGACGAACTGCTCGATCCCCTGGAACAAAAACAAAATTTAGGTTTTTGTTACGATTAAATACCAAATTCAAGAAAGCTATTTCTTTTTTCAAAGTACAATGGGCTATTGTTTCATCTCTCTCTCGTCATCTTAAGGTGCTTTAAATTTTGACAACTTTACGAACAAATTTATGTTATAAGTAAGGGAATCAAAACTGTTTATCTCAGAAACCTAGTAAATTTAACGTTTCTTTTTAAGTATGAAAGTTTGAAACGAGAGTGATAATATGTCTAAAATGGTAGTCATTCAGCTTTGAAAGCACAACTAACAACCACTGTGTACAACTACTCTCAGTTTACGTCCCAATCATTTCCAAATCATAACTCTGTAGTCTTACAAAGATACTGCTGCACAGATCTTGGCTTGGACTCAAACACTAAAGACGTCGTCGGGACTAGACACTTTACAGCCAGCAATAAACTGGCAAAGTTGTAATTCTTGATGTAAAGACCAACAGATGGAAGCAGAGGCATAAACTACTATGTTCAAGTGGTAACAAGGTTTTTGCAAAATCGTATTTGCAACAAAAACAGGCTTTAGTGACGAGCATGTCTTAACAGTAATTGACGTTATTTGCTTTACGATTGCTTAAGTTATATCTACATTTATTTACTACACATTTTTACAATTATTTATTTACTACGGCAGAACTACGCCAATAAAATTTAAAATTGATGAAAAGGGTATATTCTGGAATATTCATTTAACACAAGTCACCAAAACAAATCTGTCTGACGTAATAAATGAATCTGTATACAACTGTTTTGAACTTTTGCGATTAAATTTTCAACCCCGATATAAAACTGAACTATCAAAATGCCACGAAACAAAAGGCAAAGGTCGTTCAAAAATAGAGAACTCGTGTGAATGAAGTGATACAAGCTGGGAAAAAAGAAAGAAAAATAGAGTAAATTTTTGTACCACTTGACCCAAGATATCAGAGATCAGGGGTCGTGAAGTCTGTAGGTTATCGACCAAAAAAACTATGGGTGATTCTTGGTAATATTTTGTTTGGTTGCGTGAGTCTGAAACTATTTAATCAATAACAAACCTTGAAAAAGAAGAACAGTCTTGAGAACTAGAAACCAACAGAGAAATTTTATATTTCCTCAACAAGAGAAATCCCATTTTTCAATTATGTTGCTTTGTAATAAATTTATTTTGTGAATAAAAGTCTCCTCTACTACCTAACCTGACGGGTTATGGCCATTTTTCCGACATTTGCTTAAGTGAGAATGGAAACTACAAACTCAAGTCAAAATTGCCGATCTGTGATTTTCCAAGAGAGGATCTCCTGAATGAGGCACACAAGCTTCACCTCTGAGCTTATTCACTGTTTTAAATACTTAAACATTGTGTGATTATTACTGACTCAGCAATACTAATAAATAAATGATTATTACTGACTCAGCAATACTAATAAATAAATAAAATGTAATCATGCTAACGAGGGGTTTTAAAATATTTAAACCGAGTAAAGCATCAGCACTCAGGGAGCATCGCTAGTGCGGTTATCCTCAACGAACATATTAAAACCAGGTATAAACCTTTTACATCCAAACCGTTCCCCCTCACACTAAAATGTTAACCCTCAGGACCATTCAAAAAATTATCTATAGTTTGAAATGTTGTCAATAGATAGAAAAGGTGTGTTAATTTGAAATTAAGTTCTAATTCAGTTCAGGACGCATTTTAAAAATGAACAAAGTCGAAAGCGTTGATGAAAAATCAACTTACCCAACCCAGACAGGGGGCTTGGTGGCGGAGTAGGCCAGACTAGAGGGTTGTGAGTGGGCGGGGGCCGGGGCACTGAACGGCGAAGGGTTGGTGGGGGGCGGGGCCGAGCAGTTGACAGGTGTCACACTGCCTCTGCTCAAACTGCTCACGTTACTGCTGCAACATCAACATATCATCATTCGTTGCCTTAATGAACAAGTACCTAAGGCCAAGCTTTGCTTCATGAAGCCTGTTCTTAAGTTTGTTTTTCTTCACGTTCCGGAAATTTTTCAGAAAAGTAAATTACATAATGATACTTTACCACAAGTGAGTCCCTTGAAGTATTAACTACACCCACAGCCCAATGTTAGAATTTTGTAATGTTTCAAATGATCTGTTAACAAATTTGGAGTTTCCATAGAGTACAAGACTTTAACCCATTGGCTTACCTGAAATTTGCCACCTGACAAACCGTTCAGTTTCCTAAGAAAAATTACATAAATGTAGACTTTTACTAAAACTGTCACTATAGCAACAATTATTGCTCAATTTACTTAATTTTTACACTAATCTTTAGAGAAATAAATTATCTACAAGAAGAAGATACTTTTGACAGCATTTATGTATGGTAAATATTATATATATATCATATATGTATATATAGTTTATAAAAAACATAAATTTTAAAAGGAGTGACATGTAAATAACAAAAAAAAATGTTTCAGCCCAACAACTATTATGTATTTGTGGGTTATTTATTTTTTTACATGAAAATAAAAAATGTTAGTGATACATTTATATTTGACTTAGTTATAACATATTTTCCAAAATCATATTTTTCCTAAATTTGACTAAGTTTCCCCAAGGATGGGCATATGCATAAAAAATACATTCAAACAAAATATGAAAACAAGTTAAAACAACAAATAAACAAAAAAGAATAAATTTTAAAATAATTTTTTTTTTTTTTTTTTTATAAAAAGTGCTATCCCGAGTATACTCGGGGTTGCACGTCCGGGCTACTTTCGGCGGCCACGAGTATACTCGGGGTTGTGAGCCAATGGGTTAAATTGGGGGGCAAAGTTTTACACTGGGGTTCCATTTGAGTGTAAGAACTACTACGTAAGTCATTGATAAATTATTTTATTTCTCTTGGAAATCTTACAGTATTCCCATTGGTGTACCAAACACACAAGGTTTGTGTATGAAATTTTATATTTTAATATAATACACTAGGAAAATCTCCAGCCTTATAGAAGTGCTAGCTGTTTCCGCAGGCTTCGCCCCGCAAATAATAATTTAGAAAAACTATGACAGTTGTGTGTACTGCATTCTGTGGTTATCCCGTGGAACTACTACGAATCAAGTTCAGCTGTTTGTATTTTCATCAGCTCAAACTTTAAGTGAATGTCTATAGGAAAAACATAGGATTGGAACTTTGACTCCCCGTGGGGCAGAGCCATACGGGAATTTATCAAAACTCTTTCTTAGTGAGCACCTAAGACCCAGAGGAAGGTATGTTTCAAATTTCATTGCAATCCGTTCTGTGGTTTTTGAGATTTTGTGATGAGTGAGTCAGTCAGTGGTATTTAAGTTTTATATATTAAGATTTGGAATCTTCTGCTAAATCACATGTATAAAACGATCTGGCTCTCACAGGTACATAACAATCTCTGACCATTCCAGGTTATCAGGCATCGTAGCTCAGTCGCAGAGCGCTCACAAGGCAAGCGAGGTCAAGCACTGCTAGATACTTTTCACAGTCACTAACAGCAACTAGAGCTACCGTGGTTCCTCAACCCTCTACATCTACAGTGACTGACAACTGAGGCTTGCCGCCAGTTCCATACCTGTAGCTGTCCCGCTCCCTGGTGGGGCTGTGCCCCCGTGGCGAGTGGCTCCGCCCCACCAGTGGCGTGGTGACAATGTCGCGGTGACTAGTGGTTGTGGTGGTGACTACGGGAGCGGACACCGCCACCGTCGTGGTCACCGCTACTGCAGCCTGGGGCGGCTTGGACACTGGCGATCGGTTCACACGCTGCAACACACGGGTCAGAGGGTACTGTAGTGGTAATAATGTTTCTTTTAAGTAAATTGATATACAAATTACTTTTAATTAGTGTGGTATGTGTTTTTAACTTTGGAATGCAATTAAGATTTCTTACAAAACAAAACATTTATAGACTTATATTACACTCACCTACAAGATAGATGATATACATGTGGAGTGCAATAAGGTACCGGATTTCGATCACACTCCCCGATCATCAACAGAACCAGTGAGAGAATTCATTCCTTCACTCTCATTCTCTAATTGGACTTGGTGAAGATACAAATCTTCAATACAGATATATATCCTTGTACCACATAAGTATTATAAGTATACCTAACGTCTAAGTACAGTAAGAATACAATAGATTTTGTAGTGTGTTAAGACGCATTAATTTCATCATAAAGGACTTTACATGCTTATTGTTCCACTGTTTAATCCAATATCCTAATTTAATATGATTTCTACCCAATCATATTAATCCTTTATACCAAAAACCTTAGACTTAACTTAATAAACTACTTTATTCATATTTTTTAAACTAATTTTAAAGAAATTTCTTTGTTAAAAGCACATAAATGCTGTTCAGGTAATGCAGTCTAAACCCCAAATTTATATAGCACCCTTGAGGTTGAAAATTTGCTTATAATGTACTTATTTATTATTTTTGAAAAAATATAAATAATATAAATAAATCTATAAATTAATATTTTTTTAGTGGAAAAATATTGTTATGGAAAATATGACTTAATGGATAATGAGAAAGGAATAAACGTAATGAGTTCTGGTTTTTTTCTATTTTAAAACGCCACACTGAAACCAATACTTCTTTAAAACCATATAACTGTGTTAAAATAGAAAACCTCAGATATCAAGTTGAATAAACCGCCGTCTCGCAGGGTATTTTGCTTCCCTTAATGCGAGCAAACGCGAAACCTCTCCAATTATAAATCTCTCTCGACTGAAAAGGAGTGAAACGAGGTTTGGAGTTTTAATGTAATGAAGAAGTCGTGAGATAAAGCGAGAGCTAATCTGGCGGCAAGTTTAATCAGCTAACAGGTTTATCGGCGAAGAGTGGCTGATTAATATTAATGGAGTGCAGCCACGGGAGCTGTAATTAGTGGCCTCGGTGGCAGACTCGATTATGCACCAACAAGTGTCTCGACATTCCTCCGTTCCTCTTGTGCCGATTCTTCTTCCGCCCCAAATATAAGTTCTGAGGTTAACAATCTGGCTTTTCAAGCACTTTCTGCATTTTGATCAAACAATGCTTGGTTTTTTGAGATTGCGGTAAAGATTTTTTTAAGGTATGGTGTATTGTATTAAGAACTCGACTAGTAAGGTTTTGAGTGTATGTCACAACTAGAATAAATATTTTGATTAATGTTCAGTATTTACAAATTGTTAACAATAAATCAAGGTGAAAGTCAAATAGTATTGAATTATATATTTTTAGAGCCAAAAAAATTATAACATTATAACAAAGCTACGCGTATTTAATTTTCAAAACGCTTTTAAAACCTTAATTTTGGCCCAAACTGGGGAGAAAGAGGGAAACTTTAGTAAATAAGTAGAAAATATAACGATTTATATAAACATCACAGCTCTAGAATAATTGGAATAAACTGCATAATTTGACAAGAGGGAAACTCAAAATGTCGACTAGTGACATTCAACAAGCCGTACATTACGTCTGCAATGCAGCCATGGTTTGTTCACATGTGATGCGCTGGCGGTGTGCAATTATCTGCCTGTTTCCATAATGCGGGGATTTAAATATCACTGACCACAATTCCGCTGGCGTTGCGATACACGGCCACAATGCGATTAAAACTCTTGTCCACGACCCCATTATCCAGGGCCGCGCATCACTGGCTTCACAGATAGACCAATCACCGGTTATCCCGTTTACTCAGCTGCATTAACAAATTATTGTTTGCTATTTGACGTTTGTCACTCAGTGATTTGATGAATTAAACACTATTTTCAAAATACGTGTTGTCAATTTGTTTTTTGCACTATATTGAGAGATTAGGTTTGCCCCATTGGCATGACTCAACCGTGAGGAGAACTTATTTGATTAAATAATTATTTAATTAAACAAATGCTCATTTGCCTCAATAATTTGTTTCACCACAAAATAACGCAAAACAAATATTTTTCTTCCACTACAAAACCTCCCAAATATAACTGGAATTGTCTGGCATTGCGTTTTTATAATTACTGGCTGATGATGCCAGTTTTGAGCATTATTATTATATCTAATTGTTGTTATACATTAAAATGTAGTTTAAAACAGAACATTGGTTTTAACCAAAATTACCAAACAAGAATAACGAGACGATCACTTTTGAGTAGTAGTGTGGTATATTTGTAAGTTTATGGGTCAATTTAAAATTACTTCTATTAGACATATAATTGAAATCTTTGCCACTAATGAAAACATCTCTTGTCACATCAGGAGATCTCTAGATTATGTTAAAAGTATATAATGCAGCTCTACTGTCAAGTTTTCAATATTTCCTCTATTTAAATATTTTTTGGATTATTTTTCTTTTAAACTTTTAACTGATTAAATATAAATTACTAGTGGATTGAAGGGGCCATGGCCCCTAACCTTGCTCCAATACTCTGCCTGTCTGTTTTTTTTTTACTCTTTACATGCTGAGGAAAATTAAACAACACATATCAGGTCGTAAACAAAGTAGACACTAAATCACATGTTTTATTGTAAACAAAGCAGACTTTTTAAAATCCCCATGCTTTTCTTATGGGGGATGTTTAAGGTTACTTCTCGTTTGCTGGTAACTTTTAAGACATATTGTTATTTTTCTCGAGTCCCTTGGATCAAGATCTTTAATTTGAGCCATCTCCCATTAGCCTGCAATTTGCTAAACTCCCACAACTTTGACTTAAATATTTCGCACACAGAATTATATATAAATATATTTAATTTGACTCCTAAATCCAACCACGCTTATATTAATTCTCCCTCTCATAACCGAAAAACTACCGATCAAACCCCAACAACAACTCCACAGTCAGATGATGCAAAGCAAAATAAACGACAGATCTAAATTAAAATTTCCTGACAAAAAATGCAATAAAAGCTTTGGCATTGGACAAAAACCGAACGTAATAAAACACCCAATAAAGACCAAAACCTAATCAACGCCCAATCACCGAAGCCTGACTTGTAATTACTCTTTGATGTGCAATATTTAAAGCGCTGCACTCTAATTAAAGGTTTTTGTTCGTGTTAAATTGCAGCCCGCTTTAATCATGCCTAGTTAGCGACCATCTTCAGTTGCAGTCCAGCACTTTTTTCGCTTTTTAATTAAATCCCCTGTAATTAAAAGCTTTTTACCCTCTGCTTTGAAAAATAATTTAAAATAGATTTATTGAAAGTAGATACTAAATTAATACTGTGTAAAATCAATTTTCAAAGGGTGTTTTTCTATTTTAATAAAATTTAATTTGGTTTATTGTGAAGAAATTATTGAATGTTGGGCTATAATTCAGCCTGTTAAAATCATATTTTATTATTTTATTTAAATTCTAAACCATTGAATAACAAGACTATTAAATCATCTTTAAGCAAGTTTTAAAAAAATATTAAATATTATTGAAATCACAACAATTTTATTTAAAATTTAATAATTTATTAATAAATGTTATGAAATCAGCAAATGGTTTGCCTGTTAAATATTATATAACAAAATCAGTAGGACCAATAACCTAAATGGATTATTGGAATATGATAAGAGCATGGTCGGTTTTGCAAACTATCTGCCAACTTGAGTTTGTGGGCCGCCGAATTATGAGGTTTTCCAGAAACGTTAGCTAAGGCTAACCCTTCTACCCCGTTAGGACAGCCTCAATGAAATGTTTGAAATTCACCCAGGTGGATAATTTTGAATAGCAAACCTACACTAAGAGTAGACTACATACCGAAGCATGCGATATCGGAGGCAGGTACGGTGTGGAGTTGTACGGAGCGTACAATGGCGTGTACGGACTAGCGAGTGACATAGGTGGAGGCGCGTAGCTGCTAGGCGCAGCGGCGACCACCGGGCTGCTGTGACTGTTGCTGGAGACGGTGGCGGGCGGGTAGACGCCCGGGGGCGGGAGGTAGGCGGGGCCGGAGCTGTGGGGCGGGGCGTAGCTGGTGGGCGGGCCCGGGTAGGCAGAGCTGACCACGACCGCGGGGGCGGACCGAGGCGAGTGGGCGGGATGAGAGGACACTTGAGTGGGAGGGGAGGGGGCGGGGAGCTTCGAGTGGTTGTGGTTCGGGTGACTCGCCACTGGACCATTGGAAATCTGGGGGAAAAAGATCATTGTTAAACAAGTTTTAATATATGACAGTCTTTATATGTATACCAATCAACAACCCCATATTCCATTGATTTCTTGGGCTACATCAAACACAATTAAGGAAGTTATACAGGCAAAGAGAGAATAGGACGAAGAGCGAACAAGGTAGTAAAAGGGTGAAGTGTGACATGACAGTAGTAGGAAAAATGAAGTAAATGCCTTAGGATGTAAAATCCAACTATCGTAAACAAATAAAAATGTAAATAAAATATATGATGTAGTTAACACTAACTGAACATAAGCATATTTATTTAACTGTACCAATTTAACATCCAGAGTAATACCTGCTATATAAAATTCATTGAAGAACTACATTGAAAGACTAAACAAAACCATATAACAATTTAATTTAGTTTAATTTAAAATTATTACACTCATGAATTTTTTTTTAATTTGTATATTTAGTAATTTAAACAATAAACATAAACAAAAACTAAAAATATACAAATGTTTAACAAATATTGGTGAGTGTTATAATTTTAGACCAATATTATGGCTCTTTATTGAAGAAAAATTTAATTTAGATTTAAAAATTACACCAACACTAGAACCATTGACTAAATACATACTGAAGCTAGAACTGACCTTAAAAAGCAGGATATTTTAATCGGGCTTGGTTTAAATAGAAACTGCTATACTAAAATGCAGTCTTACCGAAAAGTGTGATATCGTCGGCGCAGCGGCGGGCGGAGGGAGTGGCTGGGCGGTAGGCGGGGGCGGCGATAAGGGGCGGGGCGAAGCGGCAGGGGCGGGGCCTGGGGGCGGAGCGACGGCCGCGGGCTTGGCAGGAGGCGGGGGACTCGGACTGCCCCTCCCAGGCGACCCCGTTCCCGCCGTGCCGCCACCATTCAGCACCGGCGGGTGGTGACTCTGAGGTAGACCGGGCAATTCATCTGAGGGGAGTTCCAAGTATTAATAATCAAATATATTCTCATTAATATCAATAATTTGTTGTAGACAAAATATTTCAAGATTGTTTTGTTATAAAACCTGGTACTTCTGTGGTATTTAAATGGATGTGTAATATTGATACTTGTACCAGCCAAGAGGACTTAACTGGAAAATAAATATTCAAGTTAAATTGAGTTTTATTAATGAAACTTTACTGCGGTTATCAAATGAATTGCATACATCAACAAAATCAAATTGTTTAATACATTTTGGGAATATTTAACTCACATGATTAAATTACTATATACATCCATCCAAAAAAGATATACAAATTTGCCGAACAAAAACTTGATGCTTAAAGTATATCTTTAAATTGATATATTATGATTTGTTACGAAAATCAAAACTTGCTGTACAAATCCAATTTAGTATATAGAAAAAGATTAAGTCACTTACGTTTCCTAACAGAAGGCGTGAAGAGAACGGACCCGCCATCGGAACCCTGGAAAAGACAAAATCGTTAGCTTGTATGTTCACCTTAACATCTATAAACACTCTAAAAACAAATACAAATTCAAACCTTACACACATCATAAATATGAAAATATATATCGGAACCCTGGAAAAGACAAAATCGTTAGCTTGTATGTTCACCTTAACATCTATAAACACTCTAAAAACAAATACAAATTCAAACCTTACACACATCATAAATATGAAAATATATATCTATTCTTTAACATCAATGAATCAAGTAGTGTGATCCAAATTCGACCCACTCTTTGATAAAAAGACCGCATTCATCAAACCGATTCCGTGCGGGCGACACTGACAGCGCAATGTAATGACACGGGCAATTTGACGGGAGCAGGGGACCGAAGATACACATTATCTCAACAGAACATTAATCGCAGCTGTGGCCACGAGAGGACAGAGCTGGCGGAGTCCCAAGTGGCTGAGACAGAGGAAAGGCACGCGACAGCCAGCGTGCCAGCAGGAGTGGAGTAGGCGATGGTGCCAGCGGGGTGGATGATGCCAACACATCTAGGCCATTGCCACGAATACTACGAGACGGGAGCGGGCGGCAGGTAAGAATAGACCGAGAGCAGACATCTCCAAATTTGCACTCGCACGCCAGTAAAAGGAATTTGACTTCTGAAGGTTTTTTAAGTAGCTAAAAGAGCCATCGAAAATATGAACTATTGAAGACATCTCCTGTATATCAAAATAAATGTTCAAATATTATGGATCAAGTAGTGTATAAACCATTCAAAGGGTTAAAATTATCCTTATGTTAGGAATGAACTGTTAATGATTTCAACTGATGAGGTACAGATAGATCTTTAGAGGATTAAGATTGAAGAAGTCCCGACTTATAAACCACAGATAATCCTTACAACTGAATCCAGTTAAGGATCGTCTCATTTGATCCGGAAACACAAGAAAGAATTACTTCGCTGGTGTCGCCCTCCGTCCAACTGCACTAACTGACACTGATGGTCGCAGGAGCATGCTTACGCCACATCGGTATCTTCAGCTGACTGAAGCTGACTGGAGTCTATTGACACGAGAGTCGGCTGAAGACCCCGATGTGAAAAAACGCATGCTCCTGCGACCATCAGTGTCCGTGAGTGCAGTTCGACGGAGGGCGACATCAGCGAAGTCATCGACTCCACTGCACGGCCATTCACATCATTGGAACAATAACTAATAATTAGATCCATGTTAATGAACTGGTATTGTTAAAAAAAATATATAATTCTGATCTAAAACATTTGTATAACCAAAAATCCTAACATGTGTCAAGCAAGGAAAATGCAAATCAATTGATTTCACACACATACATACATAAAGCAAAACTAATTCGTCAAACAATTGCCATGTAACTTTCCCAACCGATTTTAAAGTGTGCTGAATGTTATTTTTACAATGTACAGAGCGACAGATGTGATTAATATAAAATATAAGCAAGAACTCGAAATAGACGATTCCCAAGATAAAAGAAGAAAACACCGCGCACCAAATAAATGCACAGCAGCTGCTGGCAAAGTAAGAGTCATTTGAACTCGGCCAAATTCCATGGCACAGAGTCACACAAGAACAATGCCGCATGCAAGCCAACTCTTGAAGACCCCTGACATGTCTCTACTTCTTTGTCTGCTACTCCCGGTACACTCGCGACCCCGGTGGCCCCTGGTAGTAGACTGCCAAGTGCCTAGCCGTCAACCACCGGACGCCGGCCAAAAGAAAGACACGGGAATGCGAGCCGGCGCCTTAAACTTTGACACCGCAGATTCTTCTTCAGTAACACCAGTTGACAAGGTTTGACTCCATGCCAAATCTACAGTACTTGTATCAGTGTTTCAAAGTTGAAGAACTTCAAAACAAATCTCGTAAAATAAATTTTCCATTTTGCATCTTTATTTTCATTCAACAGAAAACGTTTCAGCTTCGTAAGTGCCCCGCCTACCATTACAGGTGTTGACATCCGTGCCCTAAACGCAATTTACTTCACACCTTGTAAACATATGCAAAGCAGCTTGGCTACAACTGCATTACATGTTAAACCCACTTCTATTTCAGTGGCATCACGAGACTCGACCCGCGCGTCACTCTAGCTTTTGACAGCTGCGATGCCACAAATACTTTTGGATTGTCCTAGTTACGCCACAACTCTGACGCTTATTCATTTCCACTGTTTTATTTTCCTGCGTTTTTAGTGATATTGAAATGTGTATTACACTGTACTTTGTATTAATACTGTTTTTATGACGGTATAAAAATACAATACAACCATTCGCGGTATCTGTCAGACAAGGACCTAAAATCACGAGGGTGAGTATCAAGCAGGCATTCCGGATCAAGTTCAAAATGCCTCGTCCCGAGCCTATTCAGTTTTGGGTCACGCAATCATCCACTAATCCCCGCAAAGCCGAGGGTGAGGATGGAATAGGAAGAAGGGAAGTGGGCGGGGGTGAGAGAGAGGGGGAGAGAGAGGAGGAAGTGAAGGATTCCACTCGAATGCCGCTCATTTGTATCAACGGATATTAAGTCCCTGTGGACGAGGAAGAATTTAGGAGTAAGGGGCTGAAAAAGAAAAGTAAAACTTGCCCGCGCTGCAAGATTTACCTGCCGGAATCTACACTAGGACGCAAAACCAAACAAAGTTGACATTACAAAGTTGAAATCTGACAGGGATATTCGATCTAATTAAGTTCTTAAATTATATGAAACAAAATTATAATTACGAGTATAATATTCACAAATAATAAGAAAGGCATATGTAGGCCATTTAAGAGTCTTCATCACCGGAAGTTGCCAGACGCCATCTTTGAGTTTTGTTCCATAAGGCCAATGTTAACTTTGTGCCTCCATTACTCCTCACCTGATCGTCACATACAATTAATTTTGGTGTCAAATTAATCGTCCTCTAGGGAAATACAATGTCGAATTCCTTAATTTGGGTATCATAATTTTATAATAAATAGTTTAATTTTGAACTGAAACATTGTACATGTTCTCATTAATTAGTAACAACATCCAAATTCGACTATTGTATTTCCCTAGAGGACGACGAAACCTTTAATTTAACACCAAAATTAATTGTTTGTGGCGATCAGGTGAGGAGTAACGGAGGCACAAAGTTAACATTGGCCTTATGGAACAAAACACCAAAATAGCGTCCGACAACTTCCGGTGATGAAGACTCTTAAGTAATAACAATTTCAAATACTGATTCCTTTCATGGTACCGTAATATATCATTCAACTTAGCTCCGATGTGAGAAGGCGTTGGTTCACACACTGTAATACAGTGAGGGGGAGTATTTAGTTTGCAGCATTTCTTGTATTACAAGATCTTGATCATGTGTGTTGGTCAAGTGAGTGTATTACACAAACTATATCCGTGGTAAATAGTAGTGTTCAAACTATATCATCAGGGTTCCACATATCTCTTACAAAGTGGTATGTTAATCCTTGGTCACTGACTTGTACAATTTATTTCATAGTTCCGCAGGTTTGCCAAGCGACGCAGAACAACTGTTGCCACATTGCAGAGCGGCGGATTAGCTTTCAAGAAAAAACGCCAAACTGTATGATTTCAACGAATTCAATATTCATGGTAATTTAATATACACTGCAATCCGTGAAATTATATTTTCCGCGATGAAACGGGGAAACCACAGCTAAGCGGGGATTTCCAGATATACGACAAGCAACAATCGTCTGCAGTTCAGATTTCCCTCTGCTATTTTATGAATCAATTTGTAATCAAACTTATTCATACCTCCAAAGCTCTATACGGTTTTTAACAAATACCGGTTAGTTAGTTATTTACTTTATTGCCATTACGATTCCGCACCAAACAAGGCTTATGAGAGGGTAAACTTGAATACCGTATTCGACCAAATTACAGTATGTGTAATGGAGCAGGCTGACAGCAGTAATCGAAATTTAATTTAGGTGATATAAAATTTACTAAGAGGTACAAAGGGATTTTCAAAACGCTCGGTCGATGGGGCGGCGGCGCCGGAGCAACGTCCGGGATTTCAATTACACCGCATTAGAGGGGTTCTTTAAACTTAATATTTCAAAACACTCAAATTACACGGCGCGCGGGGCAATTGTGTTTTTAATGACTCGTCTTTTCTCCCCCGACGCCGCGGCCCTTAGCGCCCTGCATAATTAAGGGGCAGACTTAAGGGGGATGAATCTGTTCGTGAGAGGCAGGGGAGGTTTACTAATGTCCCACTGGCTAACGCGGGCGGCTTCTGTGCTTATAGTGCCACCGTTATGGCATTATGTACATTTGTACAGACCCAAATGTAAACCTGGACAGACCCAGGTTTAGTTAATACTATTAGATTTTGATTAACAAGGTGTGAAACTTTCGAGTACAAAAGAGAGTAGTAAATAATTTGTTGGAAACTATAATAAACTCGCAGTTTTGTGCAAAAGTTTGTTGTGCAAAAATCCCAAGAAAACCTAATAACCTAACTTAGTAGGAAAAAATAACTGCAGTAGTATATTTTTATTTACGTCAAAGCACGCAAATTAAATTTGTTACCACAAATACTAATTTACCGAAAAATAAACTAAGAGATAAGCATCTACAGAAGCTTTCAATTTGTACCAAACAATAACCAACGACTGGGCAGAGCTCCTTGTAACAATAAAACTGCTATAACTGTTTGATGGCAGTCAAAAACTAAATCATAAGCGTAAAAAATGATCCGCCACCCATCAAAATCACGTAAACAAAAGAAATAAAAGAGTAAAGACTTCAAAACACCCCAGTTTATTCCCCCGCCTTGGGAAAACTTGAGAACTTCACACATAAACCAAGTTACAGGGTCGTGAAGGAAAATAAAAGAGTTCAAAACAGCCTCGAGGCGGTTTGAAGGGAAACTGTGTTCATAAACCGGGACGATGAAGAAATAAAGTTTTATACGGCCGAGAAAAGTAGCGTTGTTAAGTGAATTATTGCTTGGCGGCGGTCGCGAGCAAGTTGCGAAGAGTTGTCGGAGTTGGAGGAACTCGACTTGGGTAACGTTTACATATGGCAAGTCCTCGGATGACGTTTACCTTGGCCAAGTCCTCAAGTTTTGGTTTTTATTCATGAAACGCGCTACGTACAGTTTTGTGTTATTGCATTGTGCTTGTTACACTGTAGGAAGGTAACCGTTACGCAATACAACACAGTGAAAACTGTTATCATTACAACATTTATAATACAAGCCTCTGAAAACAACAAAACAAAATAACTACGTAAAACATTTTTAATTGTGGGTAAAATTAGTTAACAGATAGTCTACCATTGTCAGTAAAGCAGCTTAAGGCGGCCCCACACTTCTCGCGAATACCCGCAACATGCGGAGTTCGGCCGAATGTCCGAATGTTCCGGGTATTCGCCGGATGTACGCCGAATGTTCGGGCGTGTATGTCATTAGATGACGTATTAAATTTAGAATTGTGGGTAAAATCCGTTAATAGACAGT
The DNA here is from genome assembly GCA_963675035.1 of Allygus modestus. Taxonomy (NCBI): domain Eukaryota; kingdom Metazoa; phylum Arthropoda; class Insecta; order Hemiptera; family Cicadellidae; genus Allygus; species Allygus modestus. The sequence continues at coordinate 428,029,977 of OY776111.1, forward strand.
CTACCATTGTCAGTTACTGTGTTTAGAGCGATATAACCTTTATTCAACTCTCGGCTTCGTCAAAACTTCGCAACTAATAAAGGCAGCACACCAAAAGCTTTTCTCCAACTGTATTGCACATTTAAACATGTGCATTTAACATTTATGTTTTACACCAACACGTTTTACTAAAAACGATCCATGTATTTTCTAAACACAACAATTTGATATAATGAAAATATACTTAATACATTACTAAAGTTAATAGTTATTAACGTGTCCTTATTTTCAGTATTATTTCAATATGAATCTGAAGACCGTGCTCCATTACAAAAGAACAATAGCAAAACAAAGAATAGGCGATTCAATTAAATGTTAACACACCGACACCACCACAATCATCCGACTAGTCCCAGCACTCAAGTCTGACTGATCCCAAAGCCACACGTTTTCAATCGCCGTTCCGCACTGCGCCCAATTTTACCGATCGCGAATTAAATTTACACCACGCCATCGAAGCCGGCCAAATAATACACTGCACCGATGTTGGTTAATGTGCGGTAATCATCAGCCGGGTAATTATCATAAATAATGGGCAGTAAAAACAACCCCCTTATATCCGGACAGTTAACTCATTTACCGATTAAATGCGCTATTTCCCGCTCAGGGGCGTTTTTAACTTACCCCCTCCCCACACCGACCCCGTTATAATCAATTCCCACGGGCTTATTATTTAATATTCTCATTTCCAAATTGGGCCAGCATGAAAAGCGCTTTTAGCTCCGTTAATGAGTTTGAAAATTCCACTGAATTCGTAATCCTACTTAACCGCGTCCCGATGGCCTCTGAAATTCGCTTGGTTTAATCGCGGGTGCTAAAACGTGTTAAACTAACCGAATCCGTTGCTTTGTCGTTTCACGGAATTCGTAATGAAGCATTTAATTTATTTATTACAAATCAGACACACAAAAGCCTCGCTGTACACAACTTAACAACTTTAAAACTTGTAATAATGCACGATAAATATTTGAGTTATTTCAACAATACCGGTCTATAGAAGCGGGCGTTACTTGACAATTATTTATATCTTTTACAGAAAAAGATACACGTTTATTGCCACACTAAAGTAATTACATTCGAAACAAATTCCACTAAGAACAGTAATCTGAAGTGAATAACAATTAATTCCCAGTTATAGCAAAAAGGCTAGATATAAATGCGCAAACTACTGAAAGGGTAACACAATCTGTATTATAGTCACGAGACAGAACAATTATCTTAGTACTGAGCAACAGGTTAACTTAAAAAAACTATATGTTCGATTGTACCTTTTTTCGTTAACAATCGTTTTTGCCAACAGTTAAACGAATATTGCCGAGATTCACCGAAAATTGTAAACACAAAAAGCATTTTGCGCAAAAAACCTTATACTTCAAATTCTCGCAATCACACCATTATTTCTATCAACGCACTTTTCAAGGTAAACCCCGAACCAATACATTGATACGGGCCATCGTAAAGAGACGCACGCCGTTTCCACTGCTACCCGACATCAAGGGGATGGATAAATGAAGAGTGCGTTTCATTCTAACCCCAGAGGGGTAGTATTTAAGCGAATCCCAAATCCCAAACCACCAGAGAATCAGTAAATGCGCATCACCGAGGGGGAGGGGGTATTGTTATGTCGAAAAAGAGAGCAATATATCAGAAAAGCGTGAGCGGATCGACTCTCGCGCCCCTGGCGGCGACTGGCGACTATTACGCGATTTCCCCCAGGGCCGGGTTCTTGGCGCGCTTCTTTTTCGCTGTTCAAACCGTGAATTGTGTCTTTGGGAGAAGGAAACCGTTTTGAGTCAAGTCAAGCGAAACTGTCGCTTATAAGTTGACTATGTCGTTGATGCCGATAAGGCAAGACGATTATTGTATTTATTTTTTAAGTTTTAATGAGGAAATCCGCTTGAATAAGATTTCCTTAACGATAATTATCCTTGGTTTTAGCGCGTGTAGGCTGCGGTGGAAAAATTAAAATCCATAACGAAAACCACTAACTAAAAAAGCTGTTATTAACATGTATTTTATGCTAAACCTTTTAATTTTTTTGAACACATAAATAATTTAATTAATGTTAGTATTTTATAAGATGTTTATTTTTCTTTGTTTTCAGGTTTCAAAGCGTGTAAATGAAAAACGCAAATTTAACCCAGATTTTTTAACAGATACAAATTCAAAAGCTCCTTTTACGTAACACATTCGAAACTTCAATTTTCCACGTTTAAAAAAATCCGGACTTGCAGGTGAAACTTAATAAGACCACAACAGTAGGCCTACTACAGATCCACGGGAAGATTGCCAATTAACCGTGTTATTACGTCATTATTATTCACCTCGACGGAAGCAACAACACTACGACAATAACGCGTGCAACAAAGTGCATAAAATGCAACCTTGGCGGTGAGATTGCAGATTGCGGCAGAGTTTATAGTGCAATTTGATTGTATGAGTGGGAAATTACCTATTATTTCCTGAGAGGTGCCTTACAGAGATGAGCAATCGGAAAACATTGTGCACACATTTCCTGGAACTTTTAATGGTTACCTATCTGAGTTATTTGTATTTGTTTATATAGAGAACATACAAAGGGGAAAAACATGTTCTATTTTTTTAAATGAAAAGAATACTTAGCCTAATCTATATACAATAACAATTTACGTTATTTATCAATTTATTTACAAACAAGAATTAAAGACGAAATGCTCTGAATTTCCAAACTTGTCGTATCAAAAGTAGCAAAAGCAGCCTACAAAGACACAAACGGTGTGAAAGGGATTAACCCCTTGTAACAACGCAGGTGGCAATTTGTTTATGAGGGCAATTACAAGAAGCCAGCCATTATAAGACGCTTCGGACCGCGTTTAACAAAACATAAGCCCTAATGAACACTAATGAAGGTGCGACGGGTAGCGAGGGGTAGGAGGGGTGAAGGGAGTCTCGATGTCTGGTAATTTAATACACCCCTCCCCGAGTGTATTGCCATCGTATACGAGCGATCCCAAAATTTGCCCTCGCTCGTAATTGGTCATTAATTTGGGAAACATTCCCAGCCAAATCAAATCGCCCACACGCTCCGGCAGGTTTTATTAGGTTATTCTTTACGCCGGTAAACGATCCTGGACTTTGAAGTCGACGAGGGTAATTTGATTCCATTCTTTGACGTTCGTTCGTCCGCTGCATTTAATTTGATTTTTAGTCGTGAATCGTGAACTTGTCGCGTTTAGCGAGAAACGTGATTATTCCTGTTCGCTTTTAACTGATAAAGTGTTTCTTTTTTAAATTTTATTTTGAGAGGTCAATGTAGACACATCGCTGATCGGGGTATTATTTATAAATGTAATATTAATTTATAAACTTACAAAATTATATCTATAGTAAAAAGAACTTTTTGCCGTTCGGACACAAACTTCGTATACATGTAAAGGAAAATAAGAAAGAAAGACAGGAAATGCACGACGAGAATGCTTACAAATGAAATAACAAAATATCACAGGAAAACATTATTAAACCGTTTAGAAGTCACTCATATAGTGGCATAACTTTAGTAGAAATTAAATAATCAATCCTTCACCTATGCTAATTAAGTACATTGACAATGTGATTTTAACTCTCCATGCGTAAAAATATACACACAAATAAAACAAAAACCACGTGAAGCAATTAATTGCAAAATTATACGAACGAAAACAATTTTCAAAAATATATCCGAATGGAAATCGGGCGGTAATTGAAGATATTGGCGGAGACATCAATAACGCGCTTATCCGCGCGATGGCAGTTCATTAAAGCTTTCAGTCCAATTTGAAGGCAGCAGTCGGACTCGCGGAACTGCCGCTAATTTTTCACATCTCGTCATTTTTCTCGAATCAGCCCCTTCAACCGTTTCGCTGAATTCGTTAATCGCGATTGACTTAATTTGTGCAGTCTTTAATTTCGCTACGTTCCTATTTATTTGCCGGCGCATTCACTGGTGGATTCCGCTGTATTGGCTAATTGAATTTTATTATTTGTGCCCCTTGCTCAAGTAACTATAACGGTGTAAAGATCAGTTAATTTATTTTGTATTAGGAACATAAACTAAAAACCAACAAATTGTACCCAACGTCATGTCAGTTCGAAAATAAAATCTAAAATTAATTCCTGCGGGTAGTTACCATTATCTTTACTAACAAAACCCCGATAATAAAACTATCCAACCAAGTTTTTAACTGTTTTAGTATCCAACTGTCCTTTAAATTTCACGGTAACAGTTACCGCATGGGAAACTACCGCGAAGATAGTACAAATGGTGTGAATCCTCCAAAATACGATTTCACATTGTTAAAATTGTCCGCCCTCTGAATAATGTGTTAACGCTTTGCTATCAATTATTCGACTGAACAATCACCTCACCCACGTTCAAAATCCGTAATCCATTCAATCGCGTTTTGTTGCGCCACAATGACAATAACACCCTCAGCGTCCATTCGCGACACAAGCGGATTTGACTTGACGCGACGAAAAACCGCGGCGCGATGATCCGGCATCATTTACTCATTCTACCGCCGGATTACGCCGCGCCGCGTGTTTCCCGCCATTTTTCGCCCATCAATAAACAATCGGATTGGAAACTCACAATCCACACTCGCTGCGGGTCCGCGATTACCACTGAGTGAACGCAATCACTGATGAGAGAATTTACCGATCTAAGGTTGGAGTTATCAAACATCTTGAATTGCTTTAGTTTTATTCCAGTAACACTCGCTTTTGTTGTGAATTGGCATGATTTCCACAGGACATAATATATGTTGCATATTCCAAAGTGGACTATTAATTGGGGTACACCTCACCAACATTATGGTATTCGATAGTTAATTTATTTTTTAACTTGAATTTGAACTACTGCAGTAGAACTCGGTTAGTTCAAAATAACAATCTCATACCGATTTTCTAACGATGACAACTTAAATCATTTATATTTAAATATATTGCATAATGTTTGCTTTTACGAAAAGCTTCTAACCATAAGCATATACATTTTGACGAATAATGTAGTTTATTTTTCATATAGTACAATTTTTTTGGGAGTTTTATTTGATAGACTTTTTTAAACTAGAATTTGAGTTACAAACTCTTTTTGCAGTCAGCGTTTTAAAATTTCTTTTAACGAGTCGTTTTCAGTGTCAAGCAGTTATTAAAAAGGACAAATTTCAAACTTGTACTGGATTTTACATTGAGTAACTTTGCTGACTGAATTTTTACGACTTTCCGAAAAAGTGTAGATTAAATTCCTTTGCTTCCCTGAGAACAATTTTTTCTTAGCAAGAGTCGCAACTATGCCGAACTAAAAATCACACCAAAACCAAAGCAATTATCAAAACCATCAACACATCAAAGGCAGAATTCGGTTAAAACTCTCTGTGATCATCAAAACAAAAAAAAGCATAACCCACGGCTAAACAACCACTTTAGCTTTACCCCTACAGATATTTATGTTTACCGGGGAAAATTGAAAGACGGAGATATTCAAAGAAAACCACATCATCAAGGCAAACAAAGGGCGGCATTATGTGCGAGGGCGGGGGTGGGAACGGACAAAAGATCGAGCGAGAGACTTCCCCTTCATTACAACACCTATAACCGGCCGCTAATGGTGTGTTTGTTCACTTGACGGCGGTTTATTGTTTAACCGGGCCGTTGTTTGTTTGACTCTTGTTGGCACAACAGTCACCTACCCTCGCCGCGCCGCCCGGTATCATTGTCGCGTATGATGTAGTAGGTACGTTATCGGGTTGTGAATATCACCTACCTCGCCGCGCCGCCCGGTATCATTGTCGCGTATATGTAGTAGGTACGTTATCGGGTTGTAAATATCACCTACCCTCGCCGCGCCGCCCGGTATCATTGTCGCGTATATGTAGTAGGTACGTTATCGGGTTGTGAATATCACCTACCCTCGCCGCTCCGCCCGGTATCATTGTCGCGTATATGTAGTAGGTACGTTATCGGGTTGTGAATATCACCTACCCTCGCCGCGCCGCCCGGTATCATTGTCGCGTATATGTAGTAGGTACGTTATCGGGTTGTGAATATCACCTACCCTCGCTGCGCCGCCCGGTATCATTGTCGCGTATATGTAGTAGGTACGTTATCGGGTTGTGAATATCACCTACCCTCGCCGCGCCGCCCGGTATCATTGTCGCGTATATGTAGTAGGTACGTTATCGGGTTGTGAATGTCACCTACCCTCGCCGCGCCGCCCGGTATCATTGTCGCGTATATGTAGTAGGTACGTTATCGGGTTGTGAATATCACCTACCCTCGCCGCGCCGCCCGGTATCATTGTCGCGTATATGTAGTAGGTACGTTATCGGGTTGTGAATATCACCTACCCTCGCCGCGCCGCCCGGTACCATTGTCGCGTATATGTAGTAGGTACGTTATCGGGTTGTGAATATCACCTACCCTCGCCGCGCCGCCCGGTATCACTGTCGCGTATATGTAGTAGGTACGTTATCGGGTTGTGAATATCACCGACCCTCGCCGCGCCGCCCGGTATCATTGTCGCGTATATGTAGTAGGTACGTTATCGGGTTGTGAATATCAAAGGGGAAGTCGGTATAAGGTATTAGGACTGGTGTCGTAACTACTTAGGTTTCGTACGACTTTTAGAGGAGGGATTTCTTTGAAAAAGTTAAAGATCTCGCCGCCTATTGAGAGGGGCATCCCCGACACTTGCTTCCCCATAAGACATGAAAACATTAAAAGCCCAACCTTCCTCAACGGTTTATCGTTTTTTAGTTCCGATATTGTTGATTTATGGCTCATTTTGATAACTAAAAATACCTAGCGATATCAGTGACCTTTTTCTTGATGTCACAAGTAATAATCTTTCAAAATATTAAATATTCATAAATTCATTATGGATGAACCATCTTGCGATATAGAAATTCTGTCGACTGAAATCGCTAGATATTTCTTTGTCTCTTTAAAGTAACCATAACTCCGTCGATACAGATAATCTATTTAGGAGGGACGGGACTGAAAGTAAAAATTGGTCTTATGAGAAGCAGGTAGACACAGTGGACTGCAGTGGTCTTATGAGAAGCAGGTAGACACAGTAGACTGCAGTGGTCTTACGAGAAGCAGGTAGACACAGTGGACTGCAGTGGTCTTACGAGAAGCAGGTAGACACAGTGGACTGCAGTGGTCTTACGAGAAGCAGGTAGATACAGTGGACTGCAGTGGTCTTACAAGAAGCAGGTAGACACAGTGGACTGCAGTGGTCTTACGAGAAGCAGGTAGGCACAGTGGACTGCAGTGGTCTTACGAGAAGCAGGTAGACACAGTGGACTGCAGTGGTCTTACGAGAAGCAAGTAGACACAGTGGACTGCAGTGGTCTTACGAGAAGCAGGTAGACACAGTGGACTGCAGTGGTCTTACGAGAAGCAGGTAGACACAGTGGACTGCAGTGGTATTACGAGAAGCAGGTAGACACAGTGGACTGCAGTGGTCTTACGAGAAGCAGGTAGACACAGTGGACTGCAGTGGTCTTACGAGAAGCAGGTAGACACAGTTGACTGCAGTGGTCTTACGAGAAGCAGGTAGACACAGTGGACTGCAGTGGTCTTACAAGAAGCAGGTAGACACAGTGGACTGCAGTGGTCTTACGAGAAGCAGGTAGACAAAGTTGACTGCAGTGGTCTTACAAGAAGCAGGTAGACACAGTGGACTGCAGTGGTCTTACGAGAAGCAGGTAGACACAGTGGACTGCAGCGGTCTTACGAGAAGCAGGTAGACACAGTGGACTGCTGTGGTCTTACGAGAAGCAGGTAGACACAGTGGACTGCAGCGGTCTTACGAGTAGCAGGTAGACACAGTGGACTGCAGCGGTCTTACGAGAAGCAGGTAGACACAGTGGACTGCAGCGGTCTTACGAGAAGCAGGTAGACACAGTGGACTGCAGCGGTCTTACGAGAAGCAGGTAGACACAGTGGACTGCAGTAGTCTTACGAGAAGCAGGTAGACACAGTGGACTGCAGTGGTCTTACGAGAAGCAGGTAGACACAGTGGACTGCAGTGGTCTTACGAGAAGCAGGTAGGCATAGTGGACTGCAGTGGTCTTACGAGAAGCAGGTAGACACAGTGGACTGCAGTAGTCTTACGAGAAGCAGGTAGACACAGTGGACTGCAGTAGTCTTACGAGAAGCAGGTAGACACAGTGGACTGCAGTGGTCTTACGAGAAGCAGGTAGACACAGTGGACTGCAGTGGTCTTACGAGAAGCAGGTAGGCACAGTGGACTGCAGTGGTCTTACGAGAAGCAGGTAGACACAGTGGACTGCAGTAGTCTTACGAGAAGCAGGTAGACACAGTGGACTGCAGCCCTCTTTAAGCTAGTTCCGAATCACCAAGATGCGGCGTTATCTCATAACTAAAAGTATCAAAAAAATAAAGCTTTATTCTTCTATGCCATAAATAGGCTTTTCATTCCATAATTCAAATTTTGGTTGCTCTAAAACTACATATGAGGCTCTATTCCAGGTGTTTAAAGTGTGGGGTGTTCCTATAAGTAGGTGCATTACAAAAAAAATAAATCACAATTCCAAGCATATATAAACTGAAGACTGTAATGAGTATTTTTAATTTATACACTCAACGTTGCCACTATTTACCTAAATCAAGAAATTTTGTTATTTATACACAGGCTAGGTAAAAGTATTTCTACAAACTCAACGAACGAATAAAATCTCTTATTGAGGTTCAAGGGGGTAAACAAACTTGCAAAAAGTTAAGTACTAATTTTCAAGTGTTACATCCGCAGCTTATTGAAGCTGGAAATAGCACGCCCGACTTGCCACGAGAGCGATCTTGCAACTCAGCTGATCGGGTTAATTGGCGGGATTGGCTGAATATCTCGACTCCGACTGGCTGATGAGGCAACTTGGATCCTCTTATCGTCTCGTTATCAATACCCACTGCTGCATTGTAACTCCAGTCCCGATTCTGAACCCTCTGGTGTGCAGTACACGAGTTAAGTTACATTTATGTATAAGTATATTATAACTCGCAGGACATGACAATCGAAATTATCAGGTCTATTAATGAACATATTTATTGATTTTCACAGATCTTCTATGTATAAAAATTGATTTAGTACAGGCTATTTGCTATTATTCAAACGGTATTTTAGAAATTTATAAAAGTCCACCTTCAGAGTCGGACTTGGCCTTCAATGTTCCGATGTTTATTTTATGGACCTATTTAGTTAGTCAGCTATTATAAACGTAAAATTGTCAAAACATAATTGTTCTGAGCTCAAAACTATGCCTTATAGATTCCTGTAAACGGATACCAGCTTGTTTTAATTAAGACAATTTTATGGTTCTTACAAGAAAAAGAATTTCTTAAAATGTTAATGTAAAAAGTTACTTTATAGAATTCGCCCCCTCCCAAGAACCACACAATCTTGATTCACGTAAAAACATTAGCCTAAGCTATTAAGAAAATTTTTGGGTAGTCACCTACGATTTTTGATAAGCTGTATTTAATTAACCATATACACTCGTTTTCTGCTATAAATCCAATTCTTTTCAGTTTACAAATTAGGTTTTGAGTATTTCATTTACTTATAAGAATTTAAGCGAATATTAAAAACAAATATTGCTTTAATAATACCAACAACTTTTAATTCACTTAAAACCTGTAGTCAGCGAAGGAGAGAGACTTGTCAGGAGTTTTAACCCCCACCCACCAAGAAGAAAAGTGCATAAACATTTAAACCGTTGAAGTCCATTCAAAATCACTACCATTAATGATATTAGTTTTCGTAAAATACATTTCACGTAAATAAACGTGTTTCCTAGAAAAAACCCACTGTTGGCAGCGTGGAACATCGTAAAACCAGGGTAAGCTGCAAGATAAACAACGCACGGCAACAATGTGACAGCCAGCCTGTAGCGGCGCCCGACGCGGCGCACTAAATATAGGGAGGATGAATATGGAACATGTCGTCATGGATTACTAATAGTCGAGCCCGCGCACCTGTCTACGCCGTGAATCTCCCCCTTAAATGGTACGTCCATTCTGTTGTATAATAGAGTTAGACGTGTTTGTAACATCATTTGTAGCTGGAGACATTAATGATTCGGTCATTTTAAGGATCCTCAAAGTGCCGAACTCCTAGATTTGGACTGTTTGGAGATAAGAAAGGACTCTGTACTTCCAACTTCGGCTAGTAAAACACGTCCCTAAAACACAACGCACATTGTAAACAAATACAATATTAACATTATAATATGCGTTATTTTTATGGACTTGTTTTACAAGCCGAGGTTGGCACTACTGAGTCCTTTCTACCACCAAACCTATAGTAGGAACCTTTCCGGCATATGCTAAGTGAGATGAGAAACCGTATAAACGCAATTCAGAATGGCCAGTCCGGGATTTGAACCCTGGACCACCCGAATGTGAAGCGCAAACGATACCACTGTGCTACTTCACTCGGTACTAATTAATTTAAAACATTCACGTAATTAAGTTCTTAACATATTTAAAACAATATATAGACAAAAAGGTACAAATTTAAATAGTATTTGAAATTAGTAGCATTGATATGTTATCACGGTTTCAATGTACTGTAGTAAAATGAAAATACCTACAAATTTGTCTTTCTTAAAAATAATTCCAGGGGTAGACTATGAAATATTTGGGGGGGAAAACTCTTATATTAAAATTTTAAATTCACTAAGTGGATTTGGGATCTGTATGACAAATGTATATACTACATAGATTGTTTCCAAACCAATGAACTTTTGCACTTTGGACTTGCGACATTTGTGATTATCTAATCATATACAAGTTTAAGAGTCAAATCTTTTTCTTCAAGTATATAAATCAACTCTTTTAGCGAATTTCCCCTAAAGGGAAGAAGCTATTACCGTAGGTCTCATGGTAGGATTTAAGCCCGAGACCATGACAATTTTTTTTTTAGGTCCCCAGATGACTAAAACACTATTCGTTCAAATTTATATATACGTATATATATATATGTGTCCGTGAATGCGATAACTTGAGTAAAAAACGTCCGATTTCGATGAAATTTGGCTCAAATGTGTAAAGTGACATTTATGACTTTAAGTTCGAAAACCAGAAAACTCGGGCCATGGTAAGGGGGGTTTTAAATTTTCCAAAAATCGGTTTTTTGCATTTTTTACCCTAAAATTTGTAAAACACTTAATTTTGGTTTAGACCATGCTTAAAACAGAAATAATATGGTATTTTGAATTATTAAGCTAGGTTAAGTGGTTGCGGAGAAAATCCAAAAAAACCTGCTCATAAAATCTCCTATGTTAATCTTATGGGAAAAAGGTTTTTGGCTTTTCCTAAGTTAATTTTAATGTAAACTTCACATTTGCTTTTACCAATAAACTCAGCTCCACAAAACAATCATTTTGGTGTTTAAATTGTGATTCTACGTCCAACCGTTGCAGAGATATTCAAAGTGCTAAACACAGTACGTTGTCCAATGTTATCCTTATGGAGAATAAATAAAATTTGATATCTCCATTATTAATGAATGTATATTGATGAAACTTGGCATGTGGGGTCACGTAGAACTGGTATATTGATATTTGCACAAAAAATTGATTTTTTGTTGATTATCCCCGTAGCAGCGAACCTGCGTACTCAGCCCCCATGTTATTCTTATGGAGAATAAGTAAAATGTAATGACTCCCTTAATTATAAACATAAATTAATAAAACTTGGTATGTGGCTTCACCTTGTTGAGTTATATTGATATTTGCATAAAACCCCATTTTTTTAGTTCCTTGTTGCAGCAAACCTGCTTACTCATCGCCAATGCTATTCTTATGGAGAATAATTAAACTTGTATATATCGCTTATATATGAATATATTTTTATGAAACTTGGTATGCGGCTTTATATGGTATTAAGACATATATTATGCATTGGAAATTCGCTGAGTACGCAGGTTTGCTGCGACGGGGGTATTTGAAGACTATAGTGTTAATGAGAACATCCCTTAAGGGTGCGCCCTACCCAGATTGAATTCATTGTTGTTTAGCGCCGCGCCGGCGCCGCCAACAAGCAGGGCCATGCATTTTTACGCTTGAAGACCATTTTGTTCTCCTCGATCGCACTGTTATTTTACAGATTTCTACTAAACTATTTGCAGTTTCACACTTTTCAGATTCCAATCTAGGGATCATACGGTTCCTTTTCTCCAAAATAATTTTTCTCCATACGTTAGGAATCTTTAGAAAAACGCTTAATTTGAGAACATTACTAATGGCCTACCACTTATTTTGAATTAAAATCACGATTTTTAAATCGTATGATCTCTAGATGAACATTTATTGAATTAAATAACATCAAATTATTTTTAATTGGTTAACAATTTAGCCTACAATGAGGGAGATGCAAACCCCTTACTTGAGCGTGCGGAAGGGAGGTACGGCGCACCCTTAAAATCATCTCCGAGGCAAGTGCGAGTGTCACCGACTTTCTTCTGATATTCACTCGCTTGACGAGCTTATTTCAAGAAGCAGGTAGAAACGCGAAATGTTACGTGACCGGAGCCCCCTCTTAATCACCTCCCTTCCTCGCCATGATGTTGGAGAACCGCTGTTTTTGGACCGATATCATTTTGGTTTAGTCATCTTTGTTAGTTTAGCATATAAACCCATAAATACTAATCTTATCTAAACATGGTTGCCACCAAAGTTGCATTTAAAAATTCATGCATATTTCTAGGTTTTCCAGGTCAAAACCTCAAAATTCCAGGTAAACTCGCGCGCTTTTTTATATATTTGCGACCCCTATAACGATTTACAATATAAATAAAAGTGCTATTTTAACAAAACATTATAACTTTTTATAAATTATATTATTTTGTTGTTAAAGTTATATCTCATATTTTTTATGCTTTCTACAAAAAAATGAGTATTTACGCTGGGCCAATTGTTTATACCAATGAACTTGATTTTTCTCTCTATATAAAAACATTACAATAGTTTAATTGTTAGGAGGGGGAAATTATGTCAACAGATACACCCAATTATATCAAATTCCATTTAAATTTGGCAATATACTATCTATTATAAGAATAAGAAAATAGGATATATATCCATCTTTTTTGTGTGTCTATCCGACGACCAAGGCATTTCTCAATGTGCTTGATAGGGAGTGGGCCCAAATCCTGATCTCGTTACTATCTCAATTAAACATTTTCTTAGAAAGCGTTATTATGGCGGCTGGATCCAGTTTTGAACTTTCCAAACATTTTCAAGATTTCTGATAGGAATCAATCTGAAAACAAACCTCTGATTAGGAAGCAACCACCCTGACCACTTATACACACCACCCAGGCAGTTATGCTTTAACAAATATCCAGCGACTCCAAAGACTACATATTAGGAACTAAGGATCTATATAAACGATTAAAAGACCAGACCAGACCGCAATGAATTACAAATGGGCAAATCCTATTACCACTGTTTGTAACAACATACAAATTAATCTTATCGATCTTCTTAAAAAATGTCGCTGACAGTCGCGACTGCATTTCGAAAAGTTTCCTCAACAATAGCTTTCACACTCACATGGCTAACGTCGCCGCGACCATCGGGAACGCATCGCTAACGTCGCTGACCATCGAGAACGAATCGCTCATGACGCTGGCAATCGAGAACGCATCACTAACGTTGCCGACCAACGGGAACGCATCGCTAACGTCACCGACCATCGAGAATTACCGCTATCGTCGCCGACCATCGAGAACGCATCGCTAGCGTCACCGACCATCAGAAACGTATCGCTAACGTCACCGACCATCAGGAACGTATCGCTAACGTCACCGACCATCGGGAACGCATCGCTATAACGTCGCCGATCACCGAGAACACATCGCTAACTTCGCCTACTATTCAGAACGCATTACGCAATCGACGACGATCACGACCTGAAATTCCCGGTTCGGCCGAAAATTCCCGCATAATCCACGCATTTTTTCCCGGTCACCAATGTTCACGCACAATTCCCGGTTTTCCAGGTTTTCCCGGTCGATGGCAACCTTGCTAAACCATATTCCTTTAAAACAGCACTTATTCCAAAATCTACAGCACCACCCTGAACTGAACTATAGGTGCACTACACACTAAACACTCGACTACCCCAAGACCACGATCGTAACGGCGCAGCACCGCGCGCATCGGTTTGTTCTCGTGTTTGTGTTGTATCAGCGATGGTCGTCGGGTTTGCCGTGTTTGTCCGCCGTGTTTGCAGTTTGCAGCATCGACCTGATACACTATACACCACCGTGTAGCTGCCGCTGATGCCAATGTTTGTGTTTTTATAAGCCTTGTTTTGCCGCCGGCTTGTGTTTATTATTTGTGTTTTAACAGCGGGTTTCACCATATTGTGTTTGGATGTTGGTTTTATCTGGGATTCGGCAAGATTTGTTATTCTGTTATTGTTCAGGATCGGTTTTGGTATTTGTTTATTGACAGTAATCAGTTTTGTTCAACTGAAATTGTGTTGAATAAAAATACATTTGAATAACAAAATAGTTTAAAAAGTGATTTTTTATTCTCTCGCTCATAAAACATATTTTTTTAACAGAAAACGAATCGAGGTGCTGTGTTATGGTATTTAAAGATGAATGTTTAAATAATAGGTCTAGTGAAACAATAGTTTATTTTACGTTTAGGTTTTACATAATATCTGTAATAATCGAATGATCCTTTAAGTAAGAAAACCAAAATTGTATTCTACAATTCAATATTGCTAGGAAAACAAATATAAGTTTACTTAATTTACATACTGAAATGAATCTTTAGGGGTTTACACTTTGTAATACACTAGTGGCTTGTAGGGGCTAATGACCCAAACTTTCTGTTTAAGATTAAATAGTAATAATCAATTTTACTGATAGGTTGTCACCAATAAAAATATACGATTTGTCATGTTACACTTTACAAATGAAAATCACAAATAAAAAACACCCGTCAAATCCCTAAAAAACTCTCACAGTAAGCTCTGGACGTAGTTAATAACGCCAAAATAATCCGGAAATCGGGGAACAAATCGCTAAACATTGACAACCAATCGGAACTGTGGATTAGTGACTGAACGCGTCATGAAACAGCTGACTGGTTACACCAACAATCAGCTGGGGATTAACGGATCACAGCTGATCGGCAAATCTGCTTAATTAACTCAGCTGTACAGTTTTGGCGGGAAGTGTGCTTATCGGCGGGATTTGCCGATTCCAGGCTCAATGCGCGTGTTTCTGGCCAAGTCGCGGGGATTACCAACCCGTATAATTACTTATCCGGCTCAGCCCCGCTTTGCTTCGCAGATAATTTAGTCCCGGGGTTTAAAACGTGTAATTTATATTCTTTCCTTCCCTTTGTTTTGGTTATGTTTGTTTTTGCAGTGAACCATGGGCGACGTAAATTTCATTTTAGTTGAATAATCTCCAATGTTTGAGGTTTCGTGGATTATCAAAAATGTAAGCTCGGTTTTATGGAAAGGTTAAACATTAAATGTTTTAGTAAAAAGTGCGCTTACAATTTATTTTCGCGTTACTTAATTTTAAATAATCTTTTCCATTTGTTGTTCAAATACCCGTTTTAAACGCTTCAATTACGTAACAAAATTCTCCCAGTTTTTGCAGTTGTTGAACAAGAAAAACTAAAATCGCTGAAACAAATATATAAACAGAACCCTCTCAACACAGGTAGAAAAGAAGAACCTGGATCGAAGGAAATGTAGAAAAAAGGAATAGGGTGAGCAAAGTAGGAAGTATGGCAGGATGTGTATTTTGTAGGATCGATCGATCAATAAGGTTGAACAAGCAGTATGTGAATTTTATGAACATTAAATTCGTGAAATGTAACACTATTGTTAGCAACAATACAATACCATGTAAGGGATAATGCCTGCAAGCACATTAGCTTCCAACATAAATGTTTCAAATGTTCATGAAAATCGTCAACCATAGTCCAAAACTCAAAGGAATCAAATTAAAAAAATTGTGCATAATTTAGTTATAGTTTTAATCCAAGGTGAAAATATCCTATAACAATTGATATTGTAAGTTTAATAGAAGCTCTACACGTTAATCAACCCGGTGGAAATTTTTTTAAAGCAGATATTACATAAACAAATCTTCTTGGGTTACTCTGATAAACGAAGTAGCAATTATAAGCCTAATTTTAAAACTAGTGTTTAAAACCTAAAAAGATTAAAAAAATTGAAGGAATATGGATTTTATCCTCCCTTCTGTAACTCCCAGCTAAATTTTAATTATGTGCTATTATTCACAAAAATAGAATGCGCCCAATGGAACTTTTCACTACAGCATTACATTTATGAGAGGAACTAACCCTTTAGGAAAACCTGCAATCCCAAAGGAGCGGTCACGACAAACACCAACGGCGGTGTCGGAGACCACAAAGACAACTTTACAAGACCCCAGCAAAGTGTTTTAGCGGCATTGCGCTAACAGCTGATTAACAATGAGGCGTTTGTTCAGTCCAAACAGCTGATATTACGTTGCTCTTCCGCCCATGTATGTTTTGTCAAAACCACCTGAAGGACAACATTTTTTTATAATTAACATCATTAAGATTACGGAACAAAACTCTTAAGCCGATTACTAATAAACTAGTTGTTGGCCGTCGATACTCGACGATACAGCTCCATTCGTGGTGAGTGGAGCGCTAGGCAGATGGTGCGAAACAAGTATAAAATGTACTTTTTAAACTGCTATTTCCTTCCAATTATTTTTCTAGTAGCAAATTTTAAGAAGAAAATTTGAAAAACAAAAATTTATTTCACAGAAAATACAATTATTTGTGTTAGAGCGTCTGTCAGAGTATTCCTTAAAAACAATAATGCTGCATCCTTACTATGCATAGGCTACACAGATACTCTTTAGTATTTTATAAACATAACAACTTAATTGTTTACTTAGGCCTAAACCTTAGTAGACTAATTAAAGCGTTCTATTAGGTTCAAAAACATCAGAAATAAGTAGGCCTACAACTTTAAATTTGTATTGGATACATTTTTTTAAAATGCTCAAGACATAAACCTTTCGAGAATTTGCAAAGGCCTATAGATATTGTAATCCCTATAGTTGGCCTAAAATAAATATCGGTATTATTAGTAAAATAGAGCTTAGTGACACCGTTTATAACCACGTTACAAAAAGTTTCCCTGCGGAGATTGAATTCGAACCCGGCTCGACTGGTTTAGAAGACCCGTACGCTGTCAACTTATCTACGAAAGCTGGCGTTAGAAAAGGCAAAGTAAAGCATTATGACGTGACATCGGAATAACTGACTGCACTTGCTGAGTGGAGTAAATCTCTTTTTTTCGATTATTTCCTTACACGCACAGGGTTGGCAGCACACGTCGAATTAAAACCGGTGCATTAGTTCCTTAATATGCTCAAAAATGGTATTTAATATGAATGTAAACTATTTATTTAAACTGACCCTTTACAATTTGTCATTGTAGTAATCATTTATACCATTAATGTTATTGCAATCAGCTGTTTTACATAATTAAGTAACTTTAGGTATAGTACTAAACAATTTAACAATCAAAACTTATTTATTTTTTAATTCGCGCACTATAAAACTGTACAGTTCAAATAATATACAATTGTATTATTTTTTTCTTCCCATTTAAAGGATAATACATAACAATGGTATACGTTTTTTGGTACTGGCCATGATAAACCAAATGCTTCTTGAGCGTTTGCTCTTCTTCTGTTGTTAAGACAAAATACCTCGTGTCTTTACAATCAGCTGATTGAAGGACTGTAAAATAAAAACATTGCAAAGGTTTGGAAATGTAGATTTTTTTTAATTTAAGAAAGTAACATAACTTAAAAGTAAATAAAACCTGCTAATATAGAAAAGTTTAGCTTTTATTTGGTACAAACTGAATGTAAATCGGTCCAGTGGAAATCTCAGACGAACTGTCCAAAGGATTGAAAATGTTGACTTTTCCCCCCATGTTAAATCTCTATAAGACAAGTTTATTTTTATTTTTTGACCCATTTACCATAAAAATGTTCAAAATACAAATAAAACCTGCTAATATAAGACCGAAACCCTTTGTTTTGGTACAACCCACACGTAAATCGGCCCAGTAGAAGTCTCAGACGAACTGTCCACAGGTTTTTCCTTACGGCTTTAAATATATAGATGATTTGTTGTATTACACGTTTTTGTCATCCAGCTGTGAAAGGTAGGTGTCGTGTCGGGAATAACCAATTCAAATACGTATGAACTGTCGTATTAAGTACAAATACTTGCAACCAAAAATGTACAAATGGTCAACTAAGCGTACCCCTGTGATATTTGCTCACGAAATCATTTATAAAGAAACTAATATAGAGTTGAAAAATTAATGCCTGCTTTTCACTTTATTGTTGAAAAACCGTATTCTTAAAGAAGGACAAATATCAAACCGCCCTCGAGACTGCCCACAAAAACTTAACAGCGCCTTATCTTCGGCCTGTATAAATAACAGATTCCACTCGGAGCAACCCTAACCGCGCTCCGCCCTGGGATAACGACTCGAGAAACTTGCCGCGAATAAATTGCAAACCGCGATTGCTTTACTCCAGGCGCGGAGATTTAAATAAAAACCACATTAGACACAGATTTTTCATATTTTGAAACGATGGTGAACTTTATACCGACGATACGTTTGGACACGAATTCTAATTCCTAAAGCAAGACATGTCTTTCTTTGAAAAGCTAATTTGTTTATATGTAGCTAGATAGGAAATTTGCGATATACCGAATTTGAAGGTGTTATTAAGGAGTTACCGGGATAATACACCCTAGTATTTTATTATTTATTTTATTTAACGTTTGTGGATTACAAATAAATGTAAATACATAAAGCTTGAAAAGCGAAAATAAACATTAATACACTTCCAAAAGTCCGTTGAGACTTTAAAGCAATTATAAGTTACGTAAGGAAGGAAAAATCACACACGCACTTCCTGGGTTTAAATTTGTATATAACATATGTAATATTATATAACTTAAAAAATATAGAAACAAGTTAGTAATCAAAAGACTGCTAAACTTGACAGTGTTTCTTTATTTTGTTAAATAATAAACTTTAATTTTAATATGGATCACTAGTTTTGAAGTTGCAACCTATATTTTACAGGTAAACTCAAATTGTATATAAGATCAAGAAACACACCATAGCCATCTTCTACAGAGGTCGAGAGATATATAATGCTCTGACACAAAAACCTAAACTAAAATATAGGTACTCCTACATCTCAGCAATTCAAAAAGTCAAGCAGCGCAATTTATCTCCGGGAATCTTCCGCTGTAATGCCCTGCTCCCCAAGTGCCTTCTACCTCGCCGTAATAGCTCGCCAGCACGGAATGGATGCGACCGCAACGACTATGCCCAGGGCCCAGGGGGTGGGACCGTCGGGCGTAATGTATGCCGGGGGGTAGCAACCGAGCGCGAGACTCGGAAATCTGGAATCCGGCCAAGGAGGACTTATTTATGAGCGCGAAAAGAATCGGCAGAATTTCCAAACGTTGAAGAGGTATAAGGGAGGGATGTCGACTAAGGAACGGTTATGGGTTCGCGACGGACTTTACGACGTCTTGAGTTGGCTGCGGGACAACCGTCCTTACTGGCGTTCAGCTTTACTGCCATCCCCCCCACACCGAGTATCACCCCCTTCGTGTCGTCAATGCCCCCTCTCGCCCCACTTGCATGACGTGCTTATCCGGCTGGGATTGGAGGAAAAGTGGATATTGCTCAGGTGACTTTGATTTTTAACACCCCACATTAAGAGTCTTCATCACCGGAAGTTGCTGGACGCTATTTTGGTGTTTTGTTCCATAAGGCCAATGTTAACTTTGTGCCTCCGTTACTCCTCACCTGATCGTCACAAACAATTAATTTTGGTGTCAAATTAAAGATTTCGTCGTCCTCTAGGGAAATACAATAGTCGAATTTGGATTTTGTTACTAATTAATGAGAACATGTACAATGTTTCAGTTCAAATTTAAACTTTTTATTATGAAATTATGATACCCAAATTAAGGAATTCGACATTGTATTTCCCTAGAGGACGACTAAACCTTTAATTTGACACCAAATTTAATTGTATGTGATGATCAGGTGAGGAGTAATGTAGACACAAAATTAACATTGGCCTTATGGAACAAAACTCAAAGATGGCGTCTGGCAACTTCCGGTGATGAAGACTCTTAACTTAAAATTGAAGATTTGTAATGAAATTAACTTGGCATATTAAACTAAACGTAACAAAATGAACTGTAATATATCAATTACATTAATACAATTTAATGTAATATGCTGAGGCGATGTTTTTTTTTTAAAATAAGAGCTGAAGTCATTAGTGCGCTTGACTTAACTCGACAAAGTCCCACGTTCGATAACTGCCAAACACCAATCGTATTTGCTACCTACGTGAAAATGCCAGGACCCGGTGGTTCGGCTATAAGAAAAGTTGGAGAGTTATCTGTAATAGTAATATTCATCCTCAAAGCAAAGGAAATGAGCACATTTTCCCTCAAGTCATGTAATAATATTCCAAAATGTGAAATATTTCACATTTCAGTGTGATATTCTTAAACACATATTTAACTACAAACAACTTTCGCTTGCCTGAGCTCATGTTAACCACCTGTTTACATGTTTACATGTAAAGGTCTGGCGTCCTTGGTTTCCTACGACAAACATGTCCCGCAGCGCAAACTATGTACATTTTCCCGAAACAAACGCGCACTGCAGACGGTTTTCAATCGATCAAGCCATTTGTCCAAACACAATCAGATCGGGCGTTCTCTGACACGTGTTGTCCCCAGTAAGGCTGTTTCCTCAATGCAACATGAAACGCATAACTGTTTGTGCCTGTCGACGCCCCAGTGGCATTATTTACTCTTCTAGTATTGGACGGTCCAACCCTGGTCCTGTCATTATAATCATTCAAAATGTTCTCATAAACCTCTACACATTAAATGGCAACTGGGTCCAGCGTCAAACCGTCACAGAATGTCGGTGATTCCACCAATGAAACACCTTCATCAATTCTACTCAGGATTCTCAGCATGTGAACCCCAAATCAAACCGATACGATACTTAATACCCCCGTCGCAGCAAACCTGCATACTCAGCAAATTTCCAATGAATATATAACATAATCTAGTGGCACGGTCGTGTCACGTCGCCAAGTCCACCACACGACCCGTGCTATACTAACACGAAGCAGAATGAGACGATTTTTCACTTCTCAAAATAGCGTATTACAGCCTTAAGTGAATCTGGCAGTGCATTTATATGCTAAACCCTTTCACTCAACACGAAAAATCACAACAGTTGGTTTAAGAAAGGTCTGAGAAGCGAGATATTAACGTATAAAAGTAGCCTAAATCTTGTAGTTTTGGCACTTTTCACAAATTGTCCACTTCATTTTGTTCATTAAGCCTAACAACTTTATTTATCATCAAACTTGAACGAAATTTCGCACAGACTTCTGTTTTTACTCACATATTACACTTTTGACACTAAATTATAAGTTTGTAAACGCAATATTTTAAAACAAATGATATTAAATTCTACTTTTAAAACTGTTACTAAATTTGACGTCTGCTTTGTTTACATTTACTACGTTAACAAAAGTCCAAGTATCGCATGTGTTCCAAAACAACTATCTGATCAGCTGGCACTTGTAAATTCAAGGCAGTGGCTACATACACGTCCGACGTGAGCCGCTACTGTTCACGTCCGTTCCAAATTAAGCACCGTACGTTACTTTTCCTGTGATTTTTAAAACAAATTGAGAGCCAGAAAACCTCCTAACCTAACCTAACGTAATTTAACCTATCCTAACCTAACGTAACATAACGTAACGTAACCTAACCCAACCTAACCTAAGCGGTAGCGAAGTGAATTTGCCCTTACATTGGACGTGTACGCAGTCACTTCGTAAATTCAAATTAAATCATTGAGTGAATTTAACTAAACAAAAAGATATAGAGGTAAGAAAAATCGTTTAGCTCGTTTAAGGTATATATACAATAATACATCGAATATAACATAATATGCAATTAACATAATATGAAATATAAATACATAAATCAAAGTCGGATTAGTATATTAGTTAGTTATACAAGTTAGTTTCACCAAACAGCTGTTATAAAGATTATATCTAAACATACTTAAAAGGTATAAACATGTGTTCATTATTGAAATAAAAAATATACTTGAATGGCATCTCAATGTTTTTTTCGATGCCGTAGTTAGTTCTATATATATAAATATTCTCACCAAATAAAATAACTCCATAAGCACATTTGAAATTTAAAAGTCCGTTCTAGATGTTACCTTAAAAAGGTATTCTTGCTTCTTTACTGTGTTTTGTCAGTATCAACAGCTGTTATATGTTCAATTTAATTTTTTTTTAGCTTTGCCATAATTTTAACATTGTAACTTTGAGAGCTTAGGGGGCTAAGACCTAAGCAGTACTTTTTCCAAAACCACTAAAGTCACATCTAGTCGTTAAGGTTTATCAAATAACATACAAACGAACATTTAATACATAATAATGTCGCCTATAGTCTTGTCACCAAATTTTGCTTGGTTTTTAATAAACAGATTTTTAGTAAATTTATTTATTTGTACTATTTCCAGTAGAGAATGCAATTTGGAGATAAAATCAGATGTTATGATCTGTTGTTTTCTTTGATACTGCTGTGTACTTTTAAAAACAAAAACTCCATCAAATGTATAATTAAATTATGGATACAAGTAACTTGTACTTGTTAAAATGTGTAAGTAATAATGATTTAATTTACATAAGGTTTATTTTAAATATGTTGACATCATAATCTTAGAATTTGAAACTTATATTAATTTTTTCAAAGGAATTGGGTATGTTCACAAGAAGTCGCAAACATTTTCTGACAACAAAACCATAGTTTACATTATTAAAAGTTAACACCTCTTGTGTAATCAATTCATTATTTGATCATTTGGATTAATATTCAATAATATTCTATTATTTAGAAGATTGCTATTTTCCGTTTGCATTTATTTTCCCTTAGAAATCAAATATATAGTTTATTGCACTTTAATACAAATTATTTGATTTTAAATATTTATTGTTTTAAAATGTATGATTTAGGATTTAATACTAATTATAAATTCTATAAACAACAGGTTCATATTTTATTTCCAAAACAACGATTTTTAAGAAAAATATTGGATTGAAAGCTGATGGTCTCTAAAGTTTATAAAAGAAGACAACTGTGTAAAAAGTATTATAATAAAAACGCAAGATCTTTAAAACAGAACAGAAAACGAAGGTATTCTGAAAATCGGAACAATGAAATCTGCAAAAAGAGAGCAAAGATCGAAGGTAAAAACAAAGAAGTAAATAAAGAACAGAGTATTAAAAAAAGACAATCGGGACATGAGAGCTTTTACAATGAACATCCCATTCCACCAAAAAAGAAGAGGAGGATTAGTTACAGTAACAATGCAAACATTGAACCAAACCAAAATAATTTAGTATGCAAAAGAACTATCAACGCTTTTAAAACTCAAGAAAGTAATAAAAAGGATAGTTATCCTTTGAAAGGTAAAAAGAGGACCCAGGTAAAAAATGTTAAAACTAACGTTTCAACCAAGATACGAAAACCTCCTTACTGTCAAAGAAAAAAAGGAAATATATCAGTAAATCGTATAAATAGAATAGGCCTACCAGCGTTTCGGAGACGTCGTCATAAAAAACGTAAAAAACTTCCATCTATTAGATCCTCTGAGAAGGTAGCATACAATAGTACAGTCTTAAATAATTCTTTTGAAAAAGAGATAAGTGTCAAACTGTCTGAGGCTTTACAAAAAATAAATCCAGGCAAAACTATTGAAGAAGCAAGTGATGATGTTCGGACAATCCTAAAATGGTGCAATGTTTATAGAAGTGAAAAAGTACATTTATTAAAAAAAACTATTAAAGGAATTAAAAAGAAAACAGATACTGTCCTGTCATCCTGGAATGAATCAATCAAAAATAATAATTCAGAAAAAGATAATTTTGTATCTCTATTGGGTCATTCAGAACATACAGTCTTCTCTGAACCTTATTTCTATGACACATCATACAACACGTTGTCCACCTCACATCAAGAGCCCTTAGAGATAAATGTCAGTGGCACAGTAATGAACTTGTTTCCCTTATCAAATTACAAGGAACCCATATTAAAATGGAAATGCAACCCTAACATGTGCAAAATAAATGATGAGCGTGAATTGGAAAGATTTCGACTTTTACTAGACAGTATATCTAAAACACCATTAATCTGTTATCAAGAATTAATATTCTCACTCGATGTTTGTTCTTGTAACAAAACGTCAGATAAACGAGGTCACTTGTATGGTGAATCTAACTGTCCTTCAACATTCCTATTTCTGAGGAGGCTTGCTCCACATTTCCCGTTAATACGGCGGCTACTACATCTTCTATATGTAATCAAGAAAGTGGTCACAGAACTTAACGAGTTGAATACGTCATTATTAAATGCTGATATTGAAATGCTCAAGAATGTTGAAGCAAAGATGAAGTGTTCTGGAAAAGAGTTTGAAGTTCACGTAGAAGGTTACAAGAATGAAGATGAAATCACTGAAAGGTTTCCCAAAGCGTTTAAAAAACATCGAGACAGATCACGTAATACCCCGTCCATACCGTGCATCTCATGCGAAAGATTGTGTTTAAAGACAGATGTAGTCAACATTGATAGGATAAAGAAACCAATAACGAACTCTATATGGGAAAACTTGATTGCAGAAACATCGTTTAAAGGTATTCTAAGTAAAGATATATGTTGTTATTGTCTCGGAAAATTTAGAAACAATGAATTACCTGCAACCTGTGTTCTAAATCATATGCACAGTGAAGTTCCTGATTGTATAAAAGTACTGAATGATTTTGAGAAAATGATTATTCAAAGGGCGAAAGCATTTCAAGTTGTGGTTCGTATGAATGCAGTATCTAAGAAATATCGACCCAATACCTCAATGGCAGAAAAGGTAATAGGTCGTACTTTCCACTTACCTCTTCCTACTCAGCAAACATTAAACAAACTTCCACATCCAAGTGACGCCATCATACCAAACCAGGAACTTTTTGTTTTGATCAGAGGTTTACCGACTAAACAAAAAAAGATATGGCAGTCAATGGTCAGTGTTGATAAAGTTTATAAAGCATTAACCTGGTTAAAAGATAATAACCCTCTTTATCAAGATATAGACTTAACTTGTGCCAAGAAGGATATAGAAACCGCTGGTGATAATATGGTAGAAGTTGAAGATTGTGGCGAAACGAATAGTTTTGATAATATTGAACATGGAAAACAATTAGAGGATGAAAGAGAAATCCCACTAGAAAAAAATGTATTGAGAGAATCTGTTGGAAATGCAATGTTAACACAAAAAAATCCCGATGATTGTTTTTATGACCAGTACACGATTCACACATTAAACGAAGGCAGAATAAATAAAACTTCAACTGAACTATATCAGATGTTAAAAATAGAAGACGTGTGTGTACCTTATGGAGATCATGAACTTGATGTTAAATGTTTTCCAGATCTGTTTCCACGTGGTATAAATGGTCAGTTTTCAAATCGACCTAAAAGTATCAAACCTACAGAGTTCATAAAGTCACGTCTTATGTCCAGTCACCCACAGTACAGAAATAACAAACAATATCTGTTTTTTTTATTACACGATTCCAACATACGGGCTTTACGTGCTGGAATTTACCATAAACTTAACATTGTTAACTGCAACGAAAAACTTAGTTCCTCAAAATGTCTAGAACTTCTAAAGAATGACGAGCTTGAAAGAAACTTGACAACTATATTTGCTCGATTACGGAATACTTATCAATATTGGATGAAACCAAGATCAGACCTAACATGTATGATCATGTGGTACGGTCCAGTAACATTCTTTCTTACGCTTAGTCCAAGTGAATATAATTGGGATGACCTTGCGGAATACATTATAAAAGTGAATCCAGACATTGAAGGTAAGAAATCTATTTCATCACTATTGTTGCTATGGATCCTGTATCTGCTTCACGTTTTATCGACATACAATTCAAAGCAATGCTAGATTTTATTTCATCAGAGGATTGTCCTTTAGGAAGAGTAATTCATTACGCATGGAGAAGAGAGTATCAAACTAGAGGTCTGCAACACTTTCACTTATTATTGTGGGTAGAAGATGCTCCGGTGATTGGAAAATCAACCAGTGAGGATATTTCAGATTTTATTTCTACCTACATTTCATGTAAACAATTTGACAAAACTAAGTTTCCTACCCTGGCAGAGCGAATAGAAAACTATCAAACTCACAGGCACAATTCATACTGTATGAGAACCAAAAAGACCAAAAAGGGATTCACTAGACGTTGTCGATTCGGTTTTCCAAGAACTATTACAGAAAAACTTGTACTAAATGACGTCGCCTATTCAATAGCTGGAAAACGTACTTTGTCGAATAAGAGACTGTATGACTTACCAAGAAAGACATCTGAAACCATGATTAACGATTACAACCCATCTGTACTCATGGCATGGAACGGTAATGTAGATATTCAATTCATCGGTGAAAAATCTTGTGCTTTGTCTTCATATGTTACAAAATATCAGACAAAAGCTGAAAAATCGAACGACCAAGATATTTTTCACAGTGTTAATAGCAATAAATCACTGCAGCAGAAACTGTGGAATATTGCTTTGCGAAGTTTAAATAATCGCGAATGTGGTTCTCTAGAAGCTAGTGACACTTTAATAAGCCTTCCTTTGTTTGGAACTGACCCTGGTACCATAATCAAGTGGGTAGATGTTGGAATGGTGAGAAACCGTAAACTGAAAACCAAAACAGAACTTGAATCACTTAATAATGATTCTACTGACATATTCTGTCCTTCCATGTTAGATACTCACTATCCATCCAGACCTACTGAATTAGAAGACACATGTTTATTTGATTTTACAAGTAAATATGATATTGTCAAAGTTCAACCTAAATCAGGTATATTCTACACGTATGATGGAGTGGGATTCATTAAACAAAGGAAAAATGAATGCCTTGTAAAACATAGGATTTATAGTCCCATGCAAGAACCAGAAAAATACTTTTATGGAATGCTTTTGCTTTTTAAACCATGGAGGTCAACTGCAGACCTAAAGATGTCTGACGAGTGTTATGCTTCCGCTTTTCTTAGTTACAAAGACCGAATGCCTGGAGCTATAGAACACCATAACAGGATTCAAGCCTTAAAAACCAACCAAGAAGAATTGGAGACAATGGTTAAAAACATTTTGAATAACCCCCAGGAGCACGAGGAAACATCTCGACAAGTTCATCAACCAAATATAGGTGACATAGAAACCATTATGGATGAGCTGAAAGTAGCCACTGATGAAATCAGTATGGATATTGATTCATCTGTGAAAAAACTTAATAATGACCAGCTAAGAGTTTTTAATGAAGTAACTTGTCAGTTAAAGAACTTTGTAAACAATTCGAGTTTTAAACCATTACGTCATTTTGTATCTGGGGTAGGAGGGACAGGTAAATCATTCCTGATACAAGTTATTAGACATTGGGTGAAATATGAACTGAATAAGAATGTAGTTGTGACAGCTCCTACTGGCATTGCAGCTTACAACATTAATGGTATGACTATTCATCGGATTTTACAGCTCCCAGTCGAACATGGAAAAGTGCCAGTCTACAAGCCCTTGTCAGACGATATTATCAAAATAATAAGGCAAAACATGAAAGATGTTGTTCTTTTGATAATAGACGAAACATCCATGATTTCCAATATATTATTAATGTATATAAATCATAGATTGTGCGAGATCTTCAACACTGCAGACATGGATGATGGTTGGTTTGGAAAAATTAACATACTTTTGTTCGGCGATCTCTTACAACTTCCCCCTGTTATGGAAGATTCTCCCTTTGTTCATCTTTGTCCCCAGCAGTGTGAAAAGTTTATTCGTTCAGCCATTAGCATAAACTTGTGGCAGGAACTGTTTACTTATGATGAGCTTATTATTAATATGAGGCAAAAGGAAGACGAGAACTATGCTGCTATTTTATCCAGGATACGAATTGGTACTGTCGTAAACAGTGACATTGATGTACTAAATACCAGAAAAATCGTTTTAAATGCACCTAGTAATACGGGAAAGTTAAATGAACTAGCTAATATAATTTTACAAATGCCACCAGAAACGGTCACTTTATGTGCAACAAGAAGCCAATGCAAAACAATAAATGACATTTTACTTGAAAACATTAAAACAGATGAAGTCAAGCTTGATGCTCTAGATTATTTGGACTGTCCCGACAAATTAAAAATGAGAGTCACCAAGAAACTTACAGCACTTAATAATGACAGTTCAAGAACTGCTGGTTTAGAAAAAGAAATTCTTGTAAAGAAGAATTGTAAAGTAATGCTTTTACGAAATATAGATGTAAGTCATGGTCTTGTTAATGGTTCAGTGGGGATTGTAAAAGACTTTACTAAAGATGATCACGATACAATTGAAACCATTATTATAACTTTTAAAGAGAGAGATGTTGAAATTCAAAGATCGTCCACAAAATTTGAAGTAATTCCTGGGGCATTCGTTTTTCGAAAGCAGTTTCCTATTGCAGTAGCATATGCAATTACAATCCACAAAAGTCAGGGATTAACGCTCAACAGTTCTATTGTTGATGCTGGTAATTCAGTATTTTCATGTGGCCAAACATACGTAGCATTATCTCGCGTGACTTCACTCACTGGTCTATTAATTCTAAACTTTGACCCTCAAAATGTTAAGGCACAAGCATCAGCTATAGCCGAATATAATAGGCTAAGGATTGAGTACCGACCAGAATTAAAACCATTACAAATTGGAATTAAATCTCAAGAAAAAATCCCTGATCAAATCTGGCAGATTCATAATAATAAGCTTGGAGCCGTTCAAGACATTACTAACAATATAGACGAACTGCGAAGTCCCGGTTTCAAAAATGTTGATGGCGTGTCATGCTATGCAAATGCAATTTTACAATGTATTTTGAACTGCCCACCAATCGTGACGTCAATAAAAAATTACGGCAATAATTCTCTACTAAAAGAAATGGTAATATCCTACCAAAGAAACGAACAGATTTTAAATTCTATAGATATTAGAAATCAACTGGGACCACCATTTAATACAAATGAACAACAAGACTGTGCAGAATTTTTAAATTGCCTTATATCTAATCATCAACCCCTGGAATTTCAATTCAGGCACTCAATAGAATTAACCACGAAATGTTCAAACTGCAACCACAGCACAACCAGCTACGACAATAATTTTATATACCAAATTTTCATTCCTAATCATCTTAAAAGAAAAGCCAGTTTTGATGAGCTACTCAACAGTCAATTTAATGCCTGGTTCCCTATTGCTGACTCTACATGCACAACTTGTCAAAATGGTCACTACATTCAAAAAACATCCATCTCCGTTACAAATAACTTCATAATTTTTCAACTACAACTTTGGCAAACACATGATAGTAAAATTACAAGTCTAATAATACCCGGTCTACAAAATACAAAAATCAAAATTAATGGAATTCTGTACAAATTAAAAAATGCGGTATTCCATTTAGGAAACAGTACAGTATCAGGGCATTACATAGCTTACATTCAAAACAAATATAAGTGGATAGAAGCAAATGATGAGCAAGTGAACGTCAAGAAATGGCCATATGGTGCAAAAAATGTATATATTATAATATTTCAAAAAAATCGCTGAAAAATCTAAAAACTATATAGGAAAAATTAATGTAAATTAATCTTAGTTACTGTTCATTATATTATATTACTATTTATCCATGGTATATATTTTGTTTTATTATAAATTTTAAATCTCATTCATAACACTTTACAATAAACAATTATATAAAAAACAAATGATATCATACCAAAAAACACAAAGTGTTGTCGGTGTGCCAAGTCCTAAAATGATATGATATCAAAATTTATTCCAAGTCAAAGATAGCAACTTTGATCTGCCATTGTTTGTCATCACAAATTACTTAAATATGCTAAAATAACAATGCTCGGAAGATTGTTGATTATTTTCTATCTGTTCTTGGCCAGCAGCTTCACTGATGCCAAATCTTTATTTTGAAATTTAAAAATCTAAATAAAGTATAATTAACAATTATAATTAAGAATTATAAACATGTATTATCTGCTGGCCAAGAACAGATAGAAAATAATCAACAATCTTCCGAGCATTGTTATTTTAGCATATTTAAGTAATTTGTGATGACAAACAATGGCAGATCAAAGTTGCTATCTTTGACTTGGAATAAATTTTGATATCATATCATTTTAGGACTTGGCACACCGACAACACTTTGTGTTTTTTGGTATGATACATTATAACACTTAACAGGATTCATAAGAAATGTATTCACAAACAAGCGATATTTAAAATATTAATTATTCTCCATAAGAATAACATTGGGGATGAGTACGCAGGTTTGCTGCAACAAGGCACACAAAATAATGGGTTTTTATGCAAATATCAATAGAACTCATCTTAGTGAAGTCACATACCAAGTTTCATCCATATACATTCATAAATAAGCGATATATAACATTTTAAGTATTTTCCATAAGAATAACATGGGGACCAAGTACCTAGGTTTGCTGCTACAGGAGCCATAGGCGAAAAATTGTTTTTTTGTGCAAACAACAATAAACCATAACCAGATCAAGCCATATACCAAATTTTGTCAGTTTATGTTCATAAATAAGCGAGATATACAATTTTTCTTTTTCTCCATAAGAATAACATTAGACAACGTACTGTGTTTAGCACTTTCAATATCTCGGTAACTAATTGACGTAGAGCAATGATCAAAATACCAAATTGTTTGTTTTTTTAAGCTGAATTCAATGGCATAAATTAAAATTTGATTTAAATTAAAATTAAACGTGAAAACCCCAAAAAACACATTTTTGGGGTACAAAACCCCCCAAAAAGCCCCCTTCGGATGGTGCGATTCATCTGGTTTTCGAACTCGTTCAAATAAATGGTACTTTACACATTTGTACCAAATTTCATTAAGATCGGACCTTTTTTACGAGAGTTATCGTGCTTACGGACACATATATATATATATATATATATATATATATATATATATATATATATATATATATACATATATACAAATTTGAACGAATGGTGTTTTTGGCATCTGGGGACCTCAAAATGAAAAGTTATCATGGTCTCGGGCTTAAGTCTTACCATGAGACCTACGGTAATAGCTTCTTCCCTATAGGGGAAATTCGCTAAAACGAGTTCGCACGCAGCACGCTGACGTGAGGGAAGTGAATTTCCACATAAAAACTTTTAAAACTTAAACTTAGTGTAAAAACATACTAGTATTCCAATTTTTATTGAAATCTGAAAACATTGATTTTTTGGCTGTTCTGATGCTCCTGGTTTCATTTACCTGCAAAGCTGGGAATACAATTTTTCGCATTATAATGTTAGGAGAAGGTCCAGTCAGGCTTGAAAGTAGGCATGAGTTTGCTGGGGATGATAAAAAGTACTCTAACAAAGGAGTAGCAGGCTTTTCTAGTGTAAAACCCCCATAAGACAACGTACTGTGTTTAGTCGAAACACGTTTTCTTTAATAACTCGGTACATATTTATGCTAGAATGACGAGAGAGGGCTTAAAACTTTCGTCTCACTAATTCCCATCTTTTTACATGCATTAATTTTACATTTGGGGCTTTTTAGACCCTTTTTGGGCCCAAAAACTCGAAATTTGAAAGATTAATCCCCAAAAAATGGGTTTGGAGTTTTACGATTCTTTTGCCCAACGAACTTGTCCAACTGATTTCAGAAAGGAATGTCCCTACCAAATTTGAAGTTAATCGGACAAAAAATGCGACCGCTAGAGCGCAAACACACATATATATATATATAAAATTTTGAACGACCCCCCAAAACGTGTTCAGGGGGTCACGTTAGGAACTTCTATGGTGGTCCCGGGCTTAAGTTTCACCGTGCGGGTCATGCTAATAGTTCACTTTCCAAAGGAAATTCACTAATAATTACTACTTCCCTCTTAATTTCCCTTACTAAAGTTAACTTATATATAAAGAGTTTAACTAGTGTTATTCAATCTTTCTGGCCATACAAGTGTCAAAGTTTGTTTATCAACTGGCACCTAAACTACAATATGATAACACCCCAGACATCTTCTAACATTTATTGCCGTCAGAAACATTAAACATCCGATGTGAGGGTAGATTGCCTCTTGGGGGTTGGTAGTATGGGGGAGGGGGGGTGAGGACGCCCCCCTCCAACACGGTGGCCAGATTTGTACCGATTATACCGACACTGCAGCGCTATTAATCCCGGCGGAGCGCCGTAAAAACTTTATGGGCAACGCCACTTTATGAAATTGACACTCCCCCCCCCCGCGGGACGTTAAACCCCCCCCCCACTATGTCTACACTTCTGTCACGATTGCGAAAACGAGACATCAATTTGATGGTTTTATAGGGCCTCGAGTTGTCTGATGTTCTGTCCAACTTCGACTGGAATTAAATTTCTAAAAATGTTTCTCTTACTGTAAGAGTTGTTGACCAATTATTATGCCTACTTTTATTAACCTATGATTAGTTTTTACCTTTTAAGACTAAACGATGCATCGATGTATATAGCGGATTAAAATTTACATATACTTTGTTACCCTTAACTTGAGAGATATTCCTAAGTATTAACACTGGATTAAACTTGTTAGAATACTTCCTAACTATGGAAGTGTATACCACAAGGCCTGTAAACGAAGCTCGATGAATGCGTTAAAAGATGTAAAGGTGTTTGCATAAAACACGAAAGAACTAACAATTGTGGTCAAATAGCGCTACTTCCTATGGATATTCAATTTTGCCTTTCTATCGACAACGTTTTGTGACCAAATTCCAATACTGTATCAGTAGAGGCGTTTTTTGTGTGTTTATTCTCACAAGATTCAAGGAATAATATAAATTATAAACCAGGCATTTAAACTGTTAACTTTCACGAATCCATTTACGTATGTGTAAGGTATTATTTGTTTGATATATCAAATCACCTTAAGGTAAAACAAGTATAAATTTGCATTTAAAAAATTATTATCTAAAGCTAAAAATCGTAATGTTACCTTCCACCGAGATTCCTTTTGAATTGGCTTGGGACCGACCTGGAACAAAAAAGTAAAATTAATTCTCTGTTACATAAATACGTTATATAGGTATACAAATATGAGACAACCCCAAATACAACAGCGAAATATAACACTTTTAAGGACCAAACGTCTTTTGGCTATTGGAGAAATAACATATAGCCTACGCGTGTAATATTAAAACAACAGTTTTCATAAAAACATTTCTTATATTAATCATATGGCAGAAAATTACAAAACAAGCTGTTAAGTAAATGTATAATTTGTGTGTTTACCTAGTATTGTTTAAAATCCTCGACCACGAAATTAGTTAGCTTTGTATTAATAGTATTACGTCGGTGTATAATTAGTGTATCGACCACGAAATAGCTATTAATGTATCAAGAGCATAAAGTGAGTCTTTATCGCTTGAGAGAAAACTGTAATGCGGAAATTTTGCGAAAGCGATAAAGACATTTTTTTCATACATACAAAAACTCACTTTTATATTTTTGCTGAATGAAATATACTGTATTAAGGTTACATTCACTTAGTCAGTTAACTTGTGCAAAGCAACGAACAATCAGCTGTTTGTTACTTCACCGAGCGGTAAAATAAGGCCCAGCGAGCGATAAAAACCTTTTCGCTCGCTTCACAGGAAACCGCTAATTTACGATGTGTTTTTATATCCTAAAGAAACACTTTGGACGCAGTTTCAGGAATATGTTAATTTTTATCAAGTGGGTTGTTGCGGTATGATTAATATTTTGACTAGTACACAAAAATCCGACAGATGTATAAATAAATACCCCCGTCGCAGCAAATCGGCATACTCAGCGAATTTTCAATGGAGATATAAATGTCTTAGTACACTGACCAAGTTTCATAAAAATATATTCACAAATAAGCGGTATATACAATTTTAATTATTCTCCTTAAGAATAACATCGGGGCTGAGTACGCAGGTTTGCTGCAACAAGGAACACAAAAATGGGCTTTTATGCTAATATCAATATAAATCAACTAGGTGAAGTCGTATACCAGTTTTTACTAATTTATTTTCATAATTAAGGGAGACATAGCATTTAATTATTCTCCATAAGAATAACATGGGGGCTGAGTACGCAGGTTTGCTGCTACGGGAGCCTTATGCAAACATCAATTTTTTTTAGCAAATATCAATAAACCACAACGAGATGATGCCTTACATCAAGTTTCGTCAGTATACGTTCATAAATAAGCGAGATATAATTTTTTTTCATTTCCTCCATAAGAATAACATTAGACAACGTACTGTGTTTAGCACTTTCAATATCTCGGTAACCAATTGACGTAGAGGAATGATCAAAATACCAAATTGTGTGTTTTTTATGCTACGGTAAATCCAATGAAAAAACTAATTTTTGGCTTTTCAAAAATTATATGCAGAAAATTAAAAAAAAAAATTTTGGGGTACAAACCCCCCCCCCAAAATACCCCTTCGAATGGAGCGATATGGCTGGTTTTCGAACTTAAAGTCATAAATGTTGCTTTACAGGTTTATACCAAATTTCATAAATATCGGATCATTTTTACGAGAGTTATCGTGCTCACGGACACATATATATACAGTTTCGAATGAATGATGTTTTTGGGGTCTGGGGACCTCAAAACGAAAAGTTATCATGGTCGGCCTAGGTCTTACCATGCCGACTACGGTAATAGCTTCTTCCTATAGAGGAAATTCATTTAAGTATAGTTTTCAGGACTAAAACCAAGAACGCACTGTTTCCCTGGACAAACCGACAATCTGTGTGCGGAACGAAGGCAGGTCGGAGGGCGAACGTGAGCAGCACCTCATATTGCCGCGGTCAAGCTATACAACACGCCAGTCCCCTTGCGGCGCGGCGGACAAATATTTGATGAGCGGCACACGTTTACCGCGACAAGCATCCCACGTATACGCTCGGATATCGGTCCGAGGGGGGGGGGGTGGAGGAGAGGGGGTCAAAAATGTAAATAATACTTTCAAACCGCGGCCCGGCGCCAACTTCTACCAGTTTAACACGGAAATCCCACACAGTTTTGTAAACGATGTCCGGAATTGTTGTGGGTCTTTTGCCAGGCGCCGCGCCGCTGACAGTTAAGCGCCGTCTCTTCTTCTATAATGTATATACATTTTAATCCGTTGTAACACGCGCTACAGTATCCGAACCGCGTCGAAACATGGAGTTGCTATGGACTCCAGGAGGATACGATTTGAGGTTCGTCGAGATCCCCTAAAATGTAATATTCAAACAACAAAAAATAAATCTCAGCAGGTTTAAGTAATAAAAAGGTCGAAAAATACGTAGAAAACGTACAAACATATACAAAACTGTTGTATATTTTGTAAATAATTAACTTAGTAAAATTCAACTACAGTATTATCGAAATTAAAATTAGGCTTGCGGTACAACTAGAGTCCAGTAAACCAATTGAAATTGTCTTCAAATTCCTTAAAAAATTTCATATTTTAACAAAATACTCACTATTCCCTTACTCGACCGGGTAAAGCCATGTTTGAGTCAACTCATATCGTCGTATGCCTTGTGTTCATACATATAATACCCTCGCCACAGCGAACCTGCGTACTCAGCGAATTTACAATGCAAAATATATGTCTTAATACCACATAAAGCCGCATACTGTTTCATAAAAATATATTCACAAATAATCGATATGTATAATTTTAATTATTCTCCATTAGAATAACATTGGGGATGAGTACATAGGTTTGCTGAAACAAGTCAAAAACAATTGGTTTCAATGCACATATCAATACAACTCAACTAGGTGAAGCTACATATCTAGTTTCATCAATATACACTCATAAATAAGCGATATATCCCATTTTGATTGATCTCCATAAGAATGACATGGGGGATGAGTACGCAGGTCTGCTGCAACAAGGAACGAAAAAAATGGGTGTTTGGGCAAATATAAATATAACTCAACTAGGTGAAGTCATAAACAAGGTTTTATTAATTTATGTTCATAATTAAGGTAGACATACCATTTTAATTTTTCTCCATAAGAATAACATGGGGGCTGAGGACGCAGGTATGCTGCTACGGGTGAATTTACCAACAAATTGTTTTTTGAGCAAATATCAATAGACCACAGCCAGATAAAGCCGTATACTAAGTTTCGTCAGTATACGTTCATAAAGAAGCGAGATATAATTATTTTCTTATTCTCCATAAGAATAGCATTAGACAACGTACTGTGTTTAGCACTTTCAATATCTCGGTAACCGATTGACGTAGAGGAGTGATCAAAATACAAAATTATGTGATTTTTTAAGCTGAATCCAATGGTGAAAATTAAAATTTGAATATTTCCAAAATGATAAGTAAAAAGTTCAAAAACCCTATTTTTTGGGTTCAAACCCCCCCAAAATACCTCTTTACATAAAGCGATATGGCTGGTTTTCGAACTTAAAGCATCATTTATGCTTTACACGTTTATACCAATCGGACCTTTTTTACGAGAATTATCGCACCCACGGACACACACACATTTATATATATATATATATATATATATATATATATATATATATCCAGTTTCGAACGAATGGTGTTTTTGGGGTCTGGGGACCTCAAAACGAAAAGTTATCATGGTCCCGAGCCTAGGTCTTACCATGCCGACTACGGTAATAGCTTCTTCCCTATAGGGGAAATTCGCTAATACAAGCACACACACCCAGCACGGTATTGTATATATAAAAGTTTGGACAATAACAACATATCTGTTGACGCTTTTATTATGATATACTGAAGCAACAAACGGATAAAAAACTGGACTTAATAATTTTATAATATTTGTTTGGACATTTATAAATGTCAATGAAAAAAACATGCTTAAATCAATTGTTCCCTCAGCCAAATCAACAAGTCGCCAGGAGCGTGCGTTTCTCCGGTGGGACTGTCAGCTGATCGTGAGTTATTGATTTCGCCCATTACCCATTACCGTCCGTGCATTATGCGGCTCACTCGCCGATGAATTATTGATGTGGCAACTAATTGGCGACAATAGCCGCCGGCCAACCCTCCACATACGCTTGCTGCACCCTGCTGTCCGTGTTTGTCGAACGTACACGAAACAACAAACATTCGCTATATGACGAACCTACATCATCTATACTGGCATGGCTCGTCGAACAAGAACTTATAAACATTCTTCCTGTGCTTCCATATTGAGATGGTTGTCAAACGTACCGCGAACAAACAAACATTCGTTGAATCCTACTAGAGATGTTTATCGAACATACGCGATCCAACACTGATTCATCAAACGTGATGCACCTATACAAACTCTGAGCACAACCGTGTACGGAATACAATTACTGTAATGTTACCTTTAAAAATTCATACTTTGCGACACACTATTTTGAGAACAGTTATTTCCATTTTACAACTTTGTTCACCAACAAAACTGATTTATCACGCAAAATTATAAAACAAAGGTCAAAAAGTTAAAACGTTTTAATGTCAAGCCCGTTCCCCCAAAAGCCTTTTCATGTCGAGTGTTAAAACTGCTTCCGAAAGCGACACCTGAATAAAACACGCTACAGCTCCAAACCCAAACAGGGGATGCGAGGGTTCTCCTCCCCCTCACCCGAGAATGTTATGCTTTCCGCGTCAAAACTCCACTCGAATTTCTCACATGCAAAAAGGACTCTTTGTACCTCGGGTTAATAAATTGTAAACAACGCGCGGGCGGCGTCAAAGCGGTGCTTTAGCGAGGCTCGGCGCAATCGAACCGAGAGCAGCGAGGAGCGAGGTGACATTTTCCGCTGGTGAATAAGCCATGAAAGGCTTTGATTAATAATGTACGTGGTTGAGAGAAGAGAGAGAGGGTGGTGGGGGGAGGGGGTGCGGAAGCTAGAGCACTCTCGAGTCGAGGGCCCTACCCAGTAATGAGGCTCGTACACGCTCCGCCGCCCTTGATTACCACGTTCACACTCTCCATCCCCCAGCATCCCTCTCGCTCTTTTCGTCTATGCACATCCCTCTCGGCCGTCTCTTCGCTTTATTCTTTCCACATCCCAGTCGAGCACACCCTTCAGCTTCCAGGAGAGTGTATAATATGGCTGTGCAGTATTTCGCTTTGTTGGCAGGAAAATTTCTTTTTTCCGCTTTTTTCTCTAGTGTCGCTTACAAATCTTGAGCACTAATTGACCTACTTTACCTCTTCAAAAAAACAATATAAATACAACAGTTCCTCACGCTCGTTATTTTTATTACGTTACTTTATTGCCAACAACACAATTTCATAACATTAAAATTTGGCCAGTTAAAAGAAGTCTTATATTGAACCAAAGCAATTTTTTTCTTAGACTCTAGGAACAGTATAAACCAATTGTCCGATTAAGTTCTTATAATAATGAACGACTAACATAAATTAGTAAAATAACAATTTCTGACTTTCCTAGCGATCCCGTAGGTTTAGGATAAGGTTGGTTACCTAACATATATTGCAAAACTTGAATCTACAAAATAAGTGATGATAATTATCGTTAGCATTCCAAAAGTAAACACTATAAATTACCCCGTGGCAAACCCCATCCAATATTTTCCGCAGCCCACTCGCACGAAAGCGATGTAAACCCGCCTTCCGCGATCACCAAACACCTCTCACCGTCGCGTCGCCGCGCAGTAGGGACTGCCTCCCCATTACACCCCATTATGCAAATTGGCCGTAAACAATACGGCGCGAAACCACAGGCACAGGCGGGTTCCGCCGCATAAATAAACATGCGCTTGTTTGCTGTTCAAATTTCGTAAATAACAGCGATCGCGGGCGCGGCGCGGCGCGGCGGATTACAGACATTAGGCGGCTAATGTATTCATAGCCCGGGCGTAATGACAGGGTCGACCCGCGGGTTGCGATTGCCGTGTGAGGACGGGGCGGGGGGGGGGTCGGGACCTAAAGGTCACAAGTTCGATAAGGTTGGAACCCGATCTTTCATCAGGTGTTATTTCCCCACGGACAATTAAGGTAAAAAAATCTTTTTTTAAAGGACGGGGGTGGGATTAATGAGTTGAAAAGTATTCAAATAACATTACAGTTGAATTGCAAGGTTTAAAAATTAAATTAACTCCTTTTACAAAAGTATTAAATAATCACAGAATTAAAATTATGTATGAACGTCAACATCCTACTCGAATAACAATTGTAAATAGGATTCACAGAGTTTTATATCAAATACATGAAGCAATGCCAATCTTGCAGGATTTAAGTTACTTTTGAGAGCATGTTTGAGTTCAGCATTATTGCTTTTCCACATTTTCAAGGATTTGTGAAAAGATAAATTA
Organism: Allygus modestus; assembly: GCA_963675035.1. Lineage (NCBI taxonomy): Eukaryota > Metazoa > Arthropoda > Insecta > Hemiptera > Cicadellidae > Allygus > Allygus modestus. The sequence goes on from OY776111.1 coordinate 428,069,682, forward strand.
TATACCCTAACGGGAGTTGTAAAACAGCGAAAAGAGAACGAAATCTGCTACAAAATACAAATAGTTAGAAAAATATTTCCAAATGATTTTCTATACACACTTACTGAGCAACCAACAAATTAATATTACCATACCTAAGCTCATAGAGATAATAAAGGAGGAACAATATGCAGTAATAAATTAATGATACAGCAGAGAGGAAAACAAATTCCTAACAACTATGAACAAAAAAAAACAACATATTGTTTAAACAAGTCAAGTAAAAACACGTGTTTGTGTTATCAGATGATTGGGCTTAGTAAACACTAGTACATTCCGCCTGTGACAAGCGTATGCCAACATGCTCGACACGCCGCTCGATACATACACCTACCTGCCTATGTGCTGCTTGCAATATGACCAACTGGAGATGAATGAACGAGTGTTGTGTTATCAGATGATTGGGCTTAGTAAACACTAGTACATTCCGCCTGTGACAAGCTTACGCCAACATGCTCGACACGCCGCTCGATACATACACCTACCTGCCTATGTGCTGCTTGCAATATGACCAACTGGAGAAGAATGAACGAGTGTTGTGTTATCAGATGATTGGGCTTAGTAAACACTAGTACATTCCGCCTGTGACAAGCTTATGCCAACATGCTCGACACGCCACTCGATACATACACCTACCTGCCTATGTGCTGCTTGCAATATGACCAACTGGAGAAGAATGAACGAGTGTTGTGCACCTGCGGTCACAAGGCTCACTCGTTCACTGACACGGAACTGACGCGAGCTTAAGCATGATTGGGGGAAGCGACGTCCACTCGTCCGCAGCTGGTTGTGAATGAATAACAGATGAGTCATTCTGCATGCGACTATTTTATACTTTGCCTTTGTTTCAAGATAGTTAAAGTTTTAAAATTTTCACATTGAAAAACCATTAGATATACTCATAGAACTCTATTAATTAAAGTGCTATGGATATTCTGCACTGTGGTTGTATTTACGAAGTTAACGTAACATTGTCTAAGAATATACTTGTTCATTAATGTGATGTTAATTAATAAGACGTAATATAATCGAGATCAAAACAAGTTTAATAACATGGAATTCACTCCAACTAATATCAACATGCAGTTTAAGAACAATTTTTAATCAATAAGGCGATTGAACAAGTAGGCCTACCGCCTACCCCTAACAGGCTATTTAATTTAAAAGATAACTAAAATTGCTCGTAAAATGATTGATTACAGAACTAAACCGTTTACAACAAAGTCTTAGTTTTAAAACAATTTGATTAGGAAAGTCAACGAATAACAAAAGGATTTTTTGAAAAATACTCTACATTTTAAAGAAATAAATCTAAAATCCCTTAATGTTAAAAGTTATGTTACAGATTTATCCAGATGACAGTAATGTCAAGAAATTATAACCCGTGCGATATTTTTTTTTTAATTCGCCTAATTTTTTATTTAAGGACGGCTATTTCTCTCAGACGTCGCCCCATTTCCGAACGACGATTCCCCAACACTCTTTTGTTGTTGGATTTGAGTTAATTTGTATGATGTCGCAGACGTACAAAGTAGAAGAGAGGTAAACAGAGTGACTAGGGAGCAAACTGAGGAAGAGATAAGCGGCGAGTTGAACAACCGTGTGTGTAATCCGATGATAAGATACACAACGTGCACGCCGCTACCGCTACCGCTACTGCTACTGCGACACAGACGTACGTAGTAGAAGAGAGGTAAACAAGAGTGACTAGGGAGCAAACTGAGGAAGAGATAAGCGGCGAGTTGAACAACCGTGTGTGTAATCCGATGATAAGATACACAACGTGCACGCCGCTACCGCTACCGCTACTGCTACTGCGACACAGACTACGTAGTAGAAGAGAGGTAAACAGAGTGACTAGGGAGTAAACTGAGGAAGAGATAAGCGGCGAGTTGAACAACCGTGTGTGTAATCCGATGATAAGATACACAACGTGCACGCCGCTACCGCTACCGCTACTGCTACTGCGACACAGACGTACGTAGTAGAAGAGAGGTAAACAGAGTGACTAGTAAACTGAGGAAGAGATAAGCGGCGAGTTGAACAACCGTGTGTGTAATCCGATGATAAGATACACAACGTGCACGCCGCTACCGCTACCGCTGCTACCGCTACTGCTACTGCGACAAAGACGTGCGTAGTAAAAGAGAGGTAAACAGAGTGACTAGGGAGCAAACTGAGGAAGAGATAAGCGGCGAGTTGAACAACCGTGTGTGTAATCCGATGACAAGATACACAACGTGCACGCCGCTACCGCTACCGCTGCTACCGCTACTGCTACTGCAACACAGACGTAGGTAGTAGAAGAGAGGTAAACAGAGTGACTAGGGAGCAAACTGAGGAAGAGATAAGCGGCGAGTTGAACAACCGTGTGTGTAATTCGATGATAAGGTACACAACGTGCATGCCACTACCGCTACCACCGCTACTACTACTGCGACACAGACGTACGTAGTAGAAGAGAGGTAAACAGAGTGACTAGGGAGCAAACTGAGGAAGAGATAAGCGGCGAGTTGAACAACCGTGTGTGTAATCCGATGATAAGATACACTACGTGCACGCCGCTACCGCTACCGCTACTGCGACACAGACGTACGTAGTAGAAGAGAGGTAAACAGAGTGCCTAGGGAGAAAACTGAGAAAGAGATAAGCGGCGAGTTGAACAACCGTGTGTGTAATTCGATGATAAGATACACAACGAGAAGAGAGGTAAACAGAGTGACTAGGGAGCAAACTGAGAAAGAGATAAGCGGCGAGTTGAACAACCGTGTGTGTAATCCGATGATAAGATACACAACTTGCACGCCGCTACCGCTACCACCGCTACTGCTACTGCGACACAGACGTACGTAGTAGAAGAGAGGTAAACAGAGTGACTAGGGAGAAAACTGAGAAAGAGATAAGCGGCGAGTTGAACAATCGTGTGTGTAATTCGATGATAAGATACACAATAAGAAGAGAGGTAAACAGAGTGACTAGGGAGCAAACTGAGAAAGAGATAAGTGGCGAGTTGAACAACCGTGTGTGTAATTCGATGATAAGATACACAACGTGCACCCGCTACCGCTACCGCTACTGCTACTGCGACACAGACGTAAGTAGTAGAAGAGAGGTAAACAGAGTGACTAGGGAGAAAACTGAGAAAGACATAAGCGGCGAGTTGAACAACCGTGTGTGTAATTCGATGATAAGATACACAACGTGCACGCCGCTACCGCTACCACCGCTACTGCTACTGCGACACAGACGTACGTAGTAGAAGAGAGGTAAACAGAGTGACTAGGGAGAAAACTGAGAAAGAGATAAGCGGCGAGTTGAACAATCGTGTGTGTAATTCGATGATAAGATACACAATGAGAAGAGAGGTAAACAGAGTGACTAGGGAGCAAACTGAGAAAGAGATAAGCGGCGAGTTGAACAACCGTGTGTGTAATTCGATGATAAGATACACAACGTGCACGCCGCTACCGCTACCACCACTACTGCTACTGCGACACAGACGTACGTAGTAGAAGAGAGGTAAACAGAGTGACTAGGGAGCAAACTGAGAAAGAGATAAGCGGCGAGTTGAACAACCGTGTGTGTAATTCGATGATAAGATATACAACGAGAAGAGAGGTAAACAGAGTGACTAGAGAGCAAACTGAGAAAGAGATAAGTGGCGAGTTGAACAACCGTGTGTGTAATCCGATGATAAGATACACAACTTGCACGCCGCTACCGCTACCACCGCTACTGCTACTGCGACACAGACGTACGTAGTACAAGAGAGGTAAACAGAGTGACTAGGGAGCAAACTGAGGAAGAGATAAGCGGCGAGTTGAACAACCGTGTGTGTAATTCGATGATAAGATACACAACGTGCACGCCGCTACCGCTACCACCGCTACTGCTACTGCGACACAGACGTACGTAGTAGAAGAGAGGTAAACAGAGTGACTAGGGAGAAAACTGAGAAAGAGATAAGCGGCGAGTTGAACAATCGTGTGTGTAATTCGATGATAAGATACACAATGAGAAGAGAGGTAAACAGAGTGACTAGGGAGCAAACTGAGAAAGAGATAAGCGGCGAGTTGAACAACCGTGTGTGTAATTCGATGATAAGATACACAACGTGCACGCCGCTACCGCTACCACCACTACTGCTACTGCGACACAGACGTACGTAGTAGAAGAGAGGTAAACAGAGTGACTAGGGAGCAAACTGAGAAAGAGATAAGCGGCGAGTTGAACAACCGTGTGTGTAATTCGATGATAAGATACACAATGAGAAGAGAGGTAAACAGAGTGACTAGGGAGCAAACTGAGAAAGAGATAAGCGGCGAGTTGAACAACCGTGTGTGTAATTCGATGATAAGATACACAACGTGCACGCCGCTACCGCTACCACCACTACTGCTACTGCGACACAGACGTACGTAGTAGAAGAGAGGTAAACAGAGTGACTAGGGAGCAAACTGAGAAAGAGATAAGCGGCGAGTTGAACAACCGTGTGTGTAATTCGATGATAAGATATACAACGAGAAGAGAGGTAAACAGAGTGACTAGAGAGCAAACTGAGAAAGAGATAAGTGGCGAGTTGAACAACCGTGTGTGTAATTCGATGATAAGATACACAACGTGCACCCGCTACCGCTACCGCTACTGCTACTGCGACACAGACGTAAGTAGTAGAAGAGAGGTAAACAGAGTGACTAGGGAGAAAACTGAGAAAGACATAAGCGGCGAGTTGAACAACCGTGTGTGTAATTCGATGATAAGATACACAACGAGAAGAGAGGTAAACAGAGTGACTAGGGAGCAAACTGAGAAAGAGATAAGCGGCGAGTTGAACAACCGTGTGTGTAATCCGATGATAAGATACACAACTTGCACGCCGCTACCGCTACCACCGCTACTGCTACTGCGACACAGACGTACGTAGTACAAGAGAGGTAAACAGAGTGACTAGGGAGCAAACTGAGGAAGAGAAGCGGCGAGTTGAACAACCGTGTGTGTAATTCGATGATAAGATACACAACGTGCACGCCGCTACCGCTACCACCGCTACTGCTACTGCGACACAGACGTACGTAGTAGAAGAGAGGTAAACAGAGTGACTAGGGAGAAAACTGAGAAAGAGATAAGCGGCGAGTTGAACAACCGTGTGTGTAATTCGATGATAAGATACACAACGAGAAGAGAGGTAAACAGAGTGACTAGGGAGCAAACTGAGAAAGAGATAAGCGGCGAGTTGAACAACCGTGTGTGTAATTCGATGATAAGATACACAACGTGCACGCCGCTACCGCTACCACTGCTACCGCTACTGCTACTGCGACACGGCACTGGATACCGCGCGTAGGCAGATGTGTGCAAGGCGCAAGTGCAGATATTGTATGACATTGTGCTATATATGAGCTAAGGGATTTATATATCGAACCTCAGTTCAACGACACCCTGGTACTAGTTAGTAACTATAACGACACACCCTCACCGATATCAAATGCCATAAATGTAAAGGGGCCAAACACATATTATGTAACGCCTTTTTCGTCATTTCAGACCCCCCAATTTGTTACGTAACTCAAACGTAGTAGGCTTTAAAACAGCTTAAAACAGCTTTTTAAACATCGTTTTATTATCAATTTGAAATATGAATTTCAAAGAATTATTAAACTTTAAATGACTTTCTTTTAACAAAATTGTTTAACAGGCCTAACTTTTTCAAAGCAAAATGTATACAAAATAACTAGACTGTTACTAATAATATAAAAACAAAATAAACTAGCCTATCTTAATATATACGGGAGTGCGACAGCTTCCCGTAAAGTGTGATACGTATCGTTAATATGTGTGAGTTACGTAATGTTGATCCAAACCCCCCGCCCTCCCCCACATAATGCAGCATAACGCTACGCCATACCCCCTCTCCCCCCTTAAGTGCGTTACGTAATATGTGTAAGCCCCAAAGCACCTGGGAAATCGCACAATTCAAACACCGAGATTAATTCTTACCCAAAAACCGCAATATGTAGCCCCATAAGCTCATCATTTGTACAAGGGATTACGAAACGATTTTTCAACCCTCACCTTAAAAATCGATGTATCAAGCTTATCTCCCCATCTCGTGCAGCCTGTTGTGGGGGGGGTGGGGTAGCGTATCCGCGATCATGCAGCCCTGCTTTGCGCTTTATTAACTCCCCCCCCCCAATTTCATGCCCCGCGGGTCACGCCACCCCGTCACGCCAACCACCTCGCGTCAAACGTCGAGTACCCGGTCTGATGGTTTCCCTTATTGTATATTTTTCATAAAGCGCTTTTCTGATGACTAGCCCCTTGGTACAGTTAAGTATTGAATATTTGTCGTGATCTTAAAAAGAGCTGTGATAAAAAGAATCACTTGAATTTCCTTTATTTTCTTTAAGTGCCTCAATCTTAAAGAATTTCACACTACCTGGGATGCTGGAGGAAAATAGTTTTATAATCCGAGCACTAATCACGCATTCGACTACAAATTAATTATTACTCCAAAATAGATTTTAACTTTTAACAAAATCGGATCGAATCGAATAAATCCTCGTAATGAGTTATCATATAGCCCTACTTTATCCTAGACATATTATAATTTGTCACACCCCCTGTGTACAAACCCTTTTCATATTGATCACGCATGTGTTTTATACCAACGAATTTGTGATTGTTAGTTTTATTATTATCGTTACCTATAGTTACCTATAGTTTTAACTAAGTAAACCAAACTTGCCAATAATAATAAACTACGGATATATTTACGTTGACTTACATATTACTATAAGAGATGCGTAATATTGACAATTTTCAACCCATATTAGAAAAAAACAATACTGAGACTACACCCAAAAATATATTCCAAACAAAATCCATTAGTTAAAACAAACGTAATATGGGCCACGGGGGGGCCGCTGCGGGGAGAGCGGGGGAATGGACGGACTTGCAAATTGTTTAATGGGTTTCCGCGGATGCGGACAACAGAATGAATAATAAACCGCGTGCGGGGCGTACCCGCTGATACGCGAGTTAATCCACGTCCCGAGTCCAGAGGGAGCGAGAGGGGGTCTCACACACACACACACACAATACCTTCCTCTCTCTCTTTCTCTCTCTCTTTACCGCCCACCCCCCAACAGTCAGGAGTAATGGCCAACTCTAACAATAGTGTTCTCTAAATGGAAACTAATGTAGTCAATTAGCGATAATGTATGTCCAGTGTACAACGACAACACTCTCGTAATGCCATTATTGTTTACACTTATTTTAGCGAATTTCCCCTATAGGGAAGAAGCTATTACCGTAGGTCTCATGGTAAGACTTAAGCGCGAGACCATGATAAATTTTCATTTTGAGGTCCCCAGATGCCAAAAACACCATTCGTTCAAATTTTTATATATGTATATATATATATGTGTGTGTGTGTGTGTGTGTGTGTGTGTGTGTGTGTGTGTGTGTGTGTGTGTGTGTGTGTGTGTGTGTGTGTGTGTCCGTAAGCACGATAACTCTCGTAAAAAAGGTCCGATCTTAATGAAATTTGGTACAAATGTGTAAAGTACCATTAACTTGAACGAGTTCGAAAACCAGATGAATCGCACCATCCGAAGGGGGGTTTTGGGGGGTTTTGTACCACAAAAATGTGTTTTTTGGGGTTTTCACAGGGAATTTAAATTTCAATCAAATTTTAATTTATACCATTGGGTTGAGCTTAAAAAAACAAACAATTTGGTATTTTGATCATTAATCTACGTAAATTGGTTACCGAGATATTGAAAGTGCTAAACACAGTACGTTGTCTAATGTTATTCTTATGGAGAAAAAGAAAAATGTTATATCTCGCTTATTTATGAACATAAACTGGCGAAATTTGATATATGGCTTGATCTGGTTGTGGTTTATTGTTGTTTGCACAAAAAAACTATTTTTCGCCTATGGTTCCTGTAGCAGCAAACCTAGGTACTTGATCCCCATGTTATTCTTATGGAAAATACTTAAAATTTTATATATCGCTTATTTATGAATGTATATGGATGAAACTTGGTATTTGACTTCACTAAGATGAATTCTATTGATATTTGCATAAAAACCCATTATTTTGTGTGCCTTGTTGCAGCAAACCTTCGTACTCATCCCCAATGTTATTATGGAGAATAATTAATATTTTAAATATCGCTTGTTTGTGAATACATTTCTTATGAATCCTGTGAAGTGTTTTAATGTGTTATGTTATATATTCATTCGAAATTCGCTGAGTATGCAGGTTTGCTGCGACGGGGTATTTAGGAACAGAATAGTTATTGTTTTTAATGGCTAGGGGCGACTCAATTGTTTAGTAAGTTTAAACAAACAATGAATACTATAAGAAGTATAATTTTACCCGCGTTTAACAGGGCGGACCACTTTATGCGCATAACGCATTTGATGATTTTATTTCCCCGTCTTTAAATCTTCAGTACAAGAGCTACTAAAACATCATCAGTCGTGGGAGGTCGTCAAGTTGATTTAAAAACACGTAGGCCTACACATAACCGAACATTACATGAAGATCAAATTAATTTCTACACTACACGGGACTGCTACATGGGACTGCAGTCATGACAAAATTATAAAAATAATAATTTATTATTATTTTTCTCTTTGTAATTAAGCGTGACGAATTTGTATTTATTAATATTCAAACTAAAGAAAATTGTATGATTTTAAATTGTGCTAAAACCGCCGTGGGTAAAACAATGGAAAAGCTATTCGAATAAAGCCTTTTCTTGGATTGGTGAACGTCGGCCAGGGAGGCGACAAAGGTCCTGAGAGGTCACGGAGCCCTCTAATGGTCGCTGAGGGAAGGTCGCAGTCCTTTACTGCTCACGGCGGAGACGTTACGGGAACGAGCGCCTGCAACCGTCAGTTACGCTATACCCGCAACACACCCGAGTGTCAGGGGTATAGTATCTTTGTCTACAGGAGATTATGAACCATTATCTTTTATGGGACTAAACTTATTTTATTCCTTGCAGAAATAGTTTTATATGAACGAATGTTTTTTTAGAAATCTAATTTATCATGGAGTAGCTTATTGCAAATGGGAGAATGTGTTTGAAACAATGTTTTTTTATTTTTGAAATTACAGCACCTTAGGCTGTTTGTTTACAACTAAAAACATCAATTGTCGTAAATGTTCACAAACATAAAAAGTCGTAAATGTTCACAAAGATAAATACCCCCGTCGCAGCAAACCTGCATACTCAGCAAATTTCCAATGAATATATAACACATTAAAACACTTAACAGGATTCATGAGAAATATAGGCCCCTATTCACAAACAAGCGATATTAAAAATATTTAAGAATAACATTGGGGATGAGTACGCAGGTTTGCTGCAACAAGGCACACAAAATAATGGGTTTTTATGCAAATATCAATAGAACTCATGTATGTGAACCCACATACCAAGTTTCATCCATATACATCCATAAATAAGCGATATATAACATTTGAAGTATTTTCCAAAAGAATAACATGGGGACCGAGTACCTAGGTTTGCTGCTACACGAACGATAGGCGAAAAAATTTTTTTGTGCAAACAACAATAAACCACAGCCAGATGAAGCCATATACCAAATTTCGTCAGTTTATGCTCATAAATAACCCAGATATACAATTTTTCTTTTTCTCCATAAAAATAACATTAGACAACGTACTGTGTTTAGCACTTTCAATATCTCGGTAACCAATTGACGTAGAGCAATGATAAAAATACCAAATTGTTTGTTTTTTTAAGTTGAATTCAATGGTAAAAATTAAAATTTGATTTAAATAAAAATTGCATGTGAAAACCCCAAAAAACACATTTTTGGGGTACAAAACCCCCCAAAACCCCCCCTTTGGATGGTGCGATTCGTCTGGTTTTCGAACTCGTTCAAATAAATGGTACTCTACACATTTGTACCAAATTTCATTAAGATTGGACCTTTTTTACGAGAGTTATCGTGCTTACGGACATATATATATATATATAAAAAAATTCATATATAAAAATTTGAACGAATGGTGTTTTTGGCATCTGGGGACCTCAAAATGAAAAGTTATCATGGTCTCGGGCTTAAGTCTTACCATGAGACCTACGGTAATAGCTTCTTCCCTATAGGGGAAATTCGCTAAAAACACCTGTTTAACTATCCATGACAATAAACAAGTCTCCCTTCGCAAACGAGATTACTGGATTACGGGAAGTTGAGCATGTTCATATCATATCACATATCTTATCATCTCCCCACTGAATTCAATATATCAGGTGATCTGCATGTTGGTTTTTAAATTTTTTAAATCCAAAGTTTACACAATTATTGTGAACTAATATTAAACTTGCCAAAAGACTGCTGCATTTTTAGCACAGACTTTTTACATTCAAATACTATAATATTTTCAAAAATATTGTTGTTAACATGCAGTAGTACCCGGTTTTAATTGTATGAATTTAAGTAAAAGCAGCACTAAATTATACTGTAGCGCAATGCATATTTATCACAAGGTTAAATAAAACTAATTCTTGTATCCACAGGTTCAAGGAAACACATTTAATTCACGTCAACTTTCACTGTCAACAACTATAATAATTTTTTATTTGGAAGCAAATAACGTCTACGGAAGCAGGCAACCGCACTAATTCACAAACATCATAACCCCAATACAATGGGACGCGGACCCCACAGACATAACGAGGTACCGGCCGCCGCCCAGGCCTTAGGCCGTGCCCGGGGACCCAATCAGCGCGGCCGCCGGCCAGACACGTGCGTTGAGTCGTGAGGGCCGCATACAAACACCCTGCTTGCCGGCCGCCGCGCATACAAACTCCCATACTCGCCGTGCCGCGCCGCGCCGTACCATGCAGGGAGGGCAGACAGAAACATGGTGCAGCTTTTGGAAGGGGAGAGACAAATGTTTTGCAGTGTTAGTGAACGTACTTGAGTCTATTGTAAAGAGTGTTTTATACGATTTTTCACTCAATTTATATATTCGTCTAATAATATATCATGTTCGGTATGATACTGAGCAAAATTCTGAGAAAACTTCGGTTTGAAACTGGATTTAGCTGTCATAGGTCATCGGGCAATAATTAATGATGCTGGCTAAAGAATCAGTGGGTCAGTAACATCTCACTAAGTGGTTATGTGCAATAATTTACCGGACATCACGCTAGAATCCTTAACACAGAGCAAAAAGTACAGCTGAGTCTTGTGGGAAATTATATTAATAATTCTATATTTTGTTAACAGTAGTAATCTATAGTGTTCTGACTGGGTCACGAAATAAGTGAAGTGATGAAGGATTTTTACCATAATTTTAGAAAAAAAACTTGCCACAAAAAAAACTTAAAAAAGTCCAAAAAATGTATGTTTAAAAATAACATACATCGTGCTTGTTATTTGAAAATAAATATTAAATAGGAAGTATGTATGTATATATGTATGTAGCCTATGCACTCCGAAACCGCTCGACTGATTGTAATGAAACTTTCAGGAATTATTAAGCATTATTCAAGGATGGTTTGTGTGAAGTTTGGTGCAAATCTGTCCAAAGGGCTCCGACCCAGAGGGCATACAAGGGTGCAGTGTCAGGTTTAAGAAATTTAGTGTTTACAAAATTAACAGCTGTAATTAATTAACAGCTGTAATTTAAAAAAATCAAAGTTTTGGGCGCAGCAACGCGCGCAGGGTAACTGCTAGTACTATATATAATTTGACTTTATTGCCATGAAAATGTAACAATACATTATACCACAGACAAAGGTGTTTCTCTGTGATTATACCGAAGTATGTATTTTAAACATTATAGGCAGAGTACTAATATGACTTTATTTTTAATCAGGGAAGTTTTACTTGTAACCTAGTTTCATATAACTGTCGCAACACTGATACGCAAACACAATTACATTTAATCTCTTAGCATATGGCGTGCTAAGTGAAGTTGACGTTTCCGGGGAATATTTGTTTCGCGATATCTGCATTCGCAGGTAAACCCAGTGGCACACGTCGCATCGTCTTGTACGTCAACCAATCCATGTCAACAAGTTGATTAACCTGTGGAATGTGCGATAGGTCCCGTGGACCAGCAACATTTTGAAGTCAACAAATCCACGATCACATCGGTTTGGTAATAGTTCGAAAAGTGCTACATTTTTTGCTGAATATAATAACTCCATCAGCAAATTTCTACCAACTGGGACCGTCCTGAGAGCCATAGAGGTGCAGCTTCCAACGCTTTTTACTGCATGCGGGAATAACTATTATAATGTTCAGCACAAATAAGTATCTCATGCATTGTTTTGTTAACTGTCAGAAGTAATAGCAGTTTGTAAGACATAAAACCGTTAAGGTGTAAAAATCATGTTTTCAGTACGGTACTATTTGACATGCAAACGGTAAAGTGGAATACAAAGCTCAAAATGAACAATTGTTAATATTTAATACCTTTTAGTGAAAGTACTTGATCGAAAAGTTAGAAATCTTATTTCTTGAAAGTCGTCAAACAAAACTTGTGCATTTACTAGCCGGATTGATCCGCCAAAACCTCTCCATCTGTCACACCAACGACGTACTTCCTTGGGATGATTATTACCTCCATTTATAATACCTCCATGACCTCCACCTACCAACACGCCAGTATGTGTACAAGTTGACGCACAAGTTGTTGTGTAAAGTCCGAACAACATATTCGTGATGTCCATGAACTGGTTTGCGTACAAGTTGATGTGTCTATAATATCCCGCCTTACGTTTACTACATCACACTTATTATTAGAAAAGTCATCTAAAGAATTTGCTAATCTTTTGCGTAATCTAAATTTAGTTTGTACAAATACTAGGTCTACACGTGGTAAATCTTGTATAGATAATGTGACTGTTAACTTTTCTTCTGACTTGTATGAAACTGACTTGGTAGTGGATGCTTTGCGGATCATGAAGTTTTGATTTCTTAATTTATTTGTAACTTTGACCTTAAACAAAAAAATCTCAAATAATGCTACTACACAATATGTACGTAGGCAGAGTGATGGTATTATTAAGAACTTTTTAGAGCATCTTAAACTTTAAAAATGGGAAATGATTAATGAATATTTAATTGGCAATCTTAATGATAAAACACTGTTAGATGAATTTTTGAAAAGGCTTGTAAATCTGTGGCATTTTTGCTCTCCTCTTGTTCATAGCAAATACAGTAAATTAAATAATAAAGGTAAATTGAAATGGTATAATAATGAACTAAGAAAGCTCAGGGAGAAAATGATGGGGTTTTACACAATTTACAAACATCTTTCTATTACTAAATCCAGAAAACTCACACAATGCATATTTAGCCTATCTTAATTGTAAGAAACTATACAACTGTGAACTTAAACTAGCTAAAATAAAAGCGTTTGAGGACCATATTGAAGGGGCCTCCAACAGATGCAAGGCTGCCTGGGAAGTCATTTCCCATGAAAACTCACCAATGCAATCTAAACATGTTGATTTGGATGCTAACAATTTAAACAATTACTTTATTGATTCTATAAAGGAGTTGAAGGATAGTATTCCATCCTCAAATAAATCTGCGTCTGATTTACTTGGTAGTTCAGTTCAAAATTTAAATTTCCACTGGAGGGAGATATCACCCAAAGATATTGAAAAAATAGTATCCAACTTTTCAAACTCTAAAACAATGGATTTTTACTAGATCTCAAATTATATTCTCAAACAGTCTATAAATTTAATTAGCGAACCCTTAGCATTCTGTATCAATAAATCCTTACAATCCGGTTATTTTTCTGATCTTTTAAAAATTTCTAAATTTATTGCCTGTGTTTAAGAAAGGCAATAAATTCCTCCCTCAAAATTACCAACCCATATCTGTAGTTCCGATTTTTTTCAAAAATTTTTGAATCTCTTATGTTTAAACAGCTTAGTGAATATTTTGAAAATAATAGCTTATTAACAAATTCTCAATTTGGGTTCCGTGAAGGAAAATCTACAGTATCAGCTGCTCTTGATATTGTGAATAAGTCTTTAGATGCTTTTGAAAAAAAGAAAACCGTTTCTCTCACATTATTTGATTTAACAAAGGCCTTCGATTGTGTCCCCCACAATGTCTTGCTCAGAAAACTTGAATTTTATGGCATCAAAAATCCACAGTTGAAAATTATCACATCATATTTGACTAATAGAAAGCAGTATGTTTCTGTTAGTGGGAAGATATCTAGTTTAAGGGGAGTTGATGCAGGAGTTCCGCAGGGCTCGGTTCTTGGACCATTTCTCTTTTTAATTTCAATTAATGATCTCCCTAGAAATGTTGGGGTTGATTCTGTAATATATGCGGATGATACCACTTTGCTTGCATCTCACAAAGATATTTTTACACTTAGTGCAGTTTCAAATGAAGCCTCTGATTTAGCATCAATTTGGTTTTCAGCCAACAAGCTCAAATGTAATCAAGATAAAACTCAAAATATTCTTCTTGGCCTTTCCAATGAAATTGCAAGAAATTCTGTTAAATACCTTGGCTTTCTCATAGATTCCAAACTTAATTGGCAGGAACAAATTGAAAATACATGTAAAAAAATTTCTCGAGTCAATTATTTTATTTGGAGATTAAAAGATTTTGTAACTAATGAATACTTAAGAATGACATATTTTTGCATTTTTCCAGTCACATATATCCTATGGTCTTGTACTGTGGGGACACTCTTCTCTTGTTAGACCCCTATTTGTCAGACTACAAATCATGACTGTTGTCAGTTTATATATTTATCATATAATGCTATATACAAAATTAAATCTTCAAACTTTTAGTATTAGACAGGAAGTGCATTCTTATGAGACCAGAGGTAAACTTAAACTTGAAATCCCTGCTCATAGACTTAGTAAGAGTGGTAACTGTCATAAATTAAACTGCATTCGATTTTTTAATAAATTACCTTTATCCGCAAGGATGGTTTTTTTAATATATTTAAAATAAAACTACAGGATTGGCTAAACAATAATCCTTTCTATGACATAGGTGAGTTTTTAGAAGCTGATGTTAGCATTGAATTTTAGGGGTTCACAGTCTATGTTTGTGTGTGTGTATATATATATATATATATATATGTTATATTAATGTACATTTCTTGTAAATATTAGGTTAAACATATTGACTCTGTCTATTCCTTGTTAATAAGGTCAATGACAATAAAACTCTTGATTCTTGATTCTTATCTTTAGGATAATTATCTTTAGGTTTCCCGATAACACGTTTTGATCTCGAGGGTTCCAGCTGGATGTTAAAAACATTATATAATTTTGGCATTCAATTTTAAATATTCTAAAAAGAATTACCAACAATAAAACTATTTTGGTCTTCAAATACGCGCACAGTGAGAGTTACTGATGCATAACATTGCACAGTAATAGGCCATGGACCGCCATGTGTGGGGAACTATGGGAGGTAATTCCAACGTTACATAATCAATTAGCATTGATTGTCCAGCGAGGAAAATACCGTCTGAAACCTTTTAAGACGAATGAGTTCTCTTGGCACTTGACTTCAGTTTTTCAGAGACTCCCCCTGCCACAAAAAGCTGAGGAGACAGCGTTTCCCCGGGCTGAGACCATTAGCCGGGTTTCGAGCCGGTTGTAAACTGGTTAATTAAACTTTTTACGCTGTAAATCGTGTTGATTGACTCTGAACAGAGACTTTTAAAACAACCATAAAACAATAATTGGTTGTCCGTCAACTCTTTCTTTCACTCTCAATTACCCGTTTATTGTCAGACCTTTGAATATCTCATTTTCTCTGATTTTCCTTTATTAACCGATTTTTATTTTATTTTCCTTCAAAATCCTTAGTTTTAATGGTTAAGAGCCCTTTTGGGGTCTCAAGTAAGTGAAAGGGCCTTTGAGTTACCAATAACAGCTCAAAATGTAAATAAGTTCAATTTTAATAAAACTAGGCAGCTAATCTATGGTAACTACTGATTGCTGATCTATAACTACGATAGGGTATCGTGGGATTGTAAATATATGTGAAATTTCGCAAAGCTCAATTCAGAACAGGGGCTTACAAGCAAGAGTGAAATTTCTCTGAACTCTCTGAAAGCTGCATCATGGAAAACTGTCCACTTTCGTTCAAGGCTCGATTAAAACGTCATATGACTTCAAATGCCTTCTAGACAATGACAAATTCTTAATCAATGTTGGGTGTGGATACCATGTAAAACCATAGGAAAGCGAGTCCCTGCTGGGTAAAGAGAAAACAAGATTAAGTTGGATGAGTACAAAAAGATGTTTTTACAATTAAAGGGTGAACTTGTGTTATTATTTAGTTATAAGGACGATTGCAGTTCAATGCATAAATTGTAAACTGAAATTTAAAAAAAACTAAATTAAAAAATACGAGATTAGTTTTACTGGTAAATCTTCAAAAATGGATGGAACACTTTGTTTTATTTGTTGTTATCATTAAGATTTTTATTATTTAGTTAAAATGGACTTTTGGAATGCAAAGTAGAAATTATAAACTGAAATAGACAAATATATAAAAAATAAACTAACAATAAATACAGCGAGATTAGTTTTAATGGTAATAATTCGTGGTACACTTCTTCCTAAACCAACCGAATGGACTACAAAGCTTAAATACACGGTTAAAATGGGCGTTTTGACACTAAGCGACACGACAACGACACGGTGCCGACACCGACACGACAAATCGTTAAGGCATTTCACACTTACCGTCACGGCAACGACACGATTGTTAGTCGGTGGAGAACTCAACTCATGTTTTCAGTGGCACACGAGAGCTGATTACAACAGGAGGCTGTATTTATTATATCTACGACATAAAGAGTGTTTATATAGTTCGATGCATAAGAGGCGCAGTCGGTAAAAACAAGTTTGGATTAAACCAATAATAAAAGTTCGCTATCTGAATGGCTTGTATTATACCTACATTATTTGATAAGCTAAAGTCAGTGTCACATCATTGCAAGCTTCAACGCCAAGTACCTTCCGCTCCCCTCTACCCCCCTTGCCTTGCGATTTTGCCGTTGAGAGTATTCCTGCTGTCTGTATTAAAATAGTTGTTTACGGGAGTTGCTTCTCAAATGTAAGTAAACAAATTGTGGCAACATGGGCGTAAAATCCAGGCTTGCAATGTTATGACACTGACATAGTGACAAACCCAAATATATTTCTCATATGAGTTGTGAATATTTTGTTCGCATTAGTTAAGAAATCTTTGGTTATAATACATTTCTCATATGAGTTATGAATATTTTTTTCATATGAGCAAAGAGACCTTTGGCTATACTGTATATTGTAAACTTATAAACTTGAGCACTACAAACACAATTAAACGCGACACATCAACGGCACCGGCGGGAGCGATATTGCCCCACGACAAGTCGGTGCCGGCAAAGGCACAGCATCGTCGTGTCGGTGTGTGTGTGTAAACGGTTCCATTGGTTAGCATTGAATCTTAACCCTCACTACACCGGGACGGCACCGTGTCGTTGTCGTGCCGGTGTCGTGTCGCCCAGTGTGAAAACGCACAATGAAAATATGCGAGGTGAGTCGGGTAAGTATAGTATAAACATTATTATAAACATAATCCTGAAGAGTATGTTTAACCTATGGCATACCGTTCGCATCAGTTGTAACAGCGAAATGTCAAACTAGCAAACAAGGATTGCAGCAGTTTTAAAATTATGTCATCAAAATAATATCCCAATCAAAAATAAAAAATTCCGTGACGGCTTAAAGGATAAAAAATCATAATTGCGGTCGACTTAATTATAATTAAGTTAAAATAATTTCGCCAAACCGCTAATTCGATAACATTACAGTAACCAGAATAATCCTTAAATATCGGCAATAAAAACAGGTTCAATAAAACCGACTTTTATCGCGAATTAATCCCTCTTTATTACTAGTCGTTGCCGTTAACCCGGTGTAAGGGTCGGCAAATACTCCTAAATGCCGTTCGACAGTCGTCAATTTCAATACGACCGCAGTAATTTAGGGAGAGGCAAATCGTAAAATTACCATCGCCCAAATTAGCACGGATTAAACCAGCAATCGGTTTAATGTGGTGCTTTAACGACCCGGTAACAGAGACCCCGGCTGCCGCGCGGATCCGGCGCTGGTGTCGACCATTAAATTTTCCCAAACGATTTTTTACAACCCTTTAGCTTCAACCCACGCCGGGGTAACCGCGGATATAACGTTCAGATATTTCCTGTAATCTCGAAGACATCGCCCGCGGTAGCACCAACAGATGGCCTATTCCAATTGCTGAAGTAGGTTAACACGTTTTATACTGTGCGACATCAGCCTTTAACGGCGCCGGTAAGAGATTCTTAAAGACTATAAAGTTTGCGGGGCGAAACGAGTTTTAGTTTTATTATGTTTGGGAACATGCTGCGTTGGTTATTCAGCCGAGAAATGCGATCTGAAATAACGATTCGCCTGACGAGTATATAAAGAAAATTGAACGATCTTTGTTTGGATTTTGTATATTTTAACGTTACGGATATTAGTTTACATATTCAAATGAAAGGATCTGTCATCAAATTTGGCCAGAATTTAAGATCAACTTTTTATAACGAATACTAAAAGTTAAATGTCAAAATCAGTTAAATCCAGTTTATAACTTTCATATAATTTAATATCTTGCTATTGATCTGTCAGTCCTTTAATTAATTAATCATGAAAGTTTTTGCCAAACTAGACCATTCCAGTCACACGAGCAATTGAACATTGATGCCCTTCAATCCTTCCCACATAACGGCTTTTGTGACTGCAGGGATATTCCAGTTCTTATTTATAAATCAATGGTTCGTCTTAACATTTTACTGAAGAGTAAAACTTAGAGGACCGAGCTTTACTGGGCAAATACCAGCCAGCGTGTTCACTAAGCCGAGTATTTTTTAAACCACGCCCGTCCCAAGACAAGCAGATAAGCTTAGTTTTTGCCTATTCCCTTTTGGGGTTACTATAATGATTGTAGCTCAGCGGCCCTCCAGTTACTGTTTTTGGTAGTACACACATTTGATTTATTTTGAATATTTCCACTCTATGTTGCAGCAGTTAACACATGTTGATATATTATCAGTGAGTGCTACACCCAGCTAGTGTTACCATAGATTAAACGTGCTCCCGTTTAATCTATGGTGTTACTTCTTACATTTGACTGGTTGCTTATGAAACCTGTTATGATTCGTTTGTTTTTATTTAAAACTCCATAAGTCCAATGTTAAAATTTCATATTTGAAAATGAGTTTTTCTGGGGATGAGTTTCTTACCAAGCGATTTTTAATGCCCAAAAACACCCGATCCTAAAAACCTTCCGTTGAATTTCGAGATAAAAACTGTAAACCAACAAACTCACATACATTGCTTGTATTAATAGAGTATCGGACAGGATATAAAGGTAAAGGGCAACCCATTTATTTACTTTTGACCAGCTGATTTCCAATACTGGCTATGCTGACCATGGATAAGACCAATTTCAGTGTTTTTTATCCAGTTATAAGACATAAACTTATAGTTACAACACATATCGAACTACCTTTAGCTTACATACTAAAGTAAAATTGTTGCTAAATACAGAATAGTAAATGATTAAACAGTATCAACCCGTAAAATACAATAATTATAGAGCAACAATTCTAATCTAACTAAAGCATTGATTTGAGACGAAAGCAAGACAAGCCTAAACATAAAACAGTTACACAGACAAAAACATATTACAAATATAAGACGAAAGACAACACACATAAATTAAACTTTGTAGCCCTTACCGCGTGATTTGGGAAAAACAAGGGTCGATCAAGGCCCTTTTGGTTATCCTGAAATCAAAACCAAATGTGAGAACAACTAGAATTTCACTTTTGAACATTTCGATATTTGCTCACACTCTCAAACTGCATGAATAAAAATCGATATGTCTAAACATTTTTTAAACCTTTATTTAATTTTACACTCCAGTTGAACAATGAGTAAATATAATCTAAATTATAACACTGTAATAATAATGTTACGATCATTGTCTAAATAAAACCCAATATACAAGATGATCATTTATGAACAGTGTTAAAAATATATTCTTGTTATGGGCATTCTCTTTTATTTTTTCAAAGTTTAACATGCACAGATATTCATTAATCGATATGGTTTACACGGTTCAGGCCAGAATGAAGCTCACACAACTGGCGAATTCCTCGGGTGAAGCCTATATGGTTCATTCTACTGAACCTTTATAGCAAACAAGATTTCGCTTTTTCCTGTAGATCCTTCTGGATCTGGTAAAGTTGTACTATTCCAAAACCGTGTTTTTTATATAAAAAACATACATCTAATTTGAATGGAGAGCCAAATGGATTTTAAGTATCGTGGCTTGTAGCTAACAACCATATTTGCCCAAGGCGTAGAACTTTGGCTACTACAGCATAGGTAGTGTTAAAAATATATTCTTGTTATGGACATTCTCTTTTATTTTTTCACAGTTTAACATGCACAGATATTGATTATTCGATATGGTTTACACGGTTCAGGCCAGAATGAAGCTCACACAACTGGCGAATTCCTCGGGTGAAGCCAATATGGTTCATTCCACTGAACCTTTATAGCAAACAAGATTTCGCTTTTTCCTGTAGATCCTTCTGAATCTGGTAAAGTTGTACTATTCCAAAACCGTGTTTTTTATATAAAAAACATACATCTAATTTGAATGTAGAGCCAAATGGATTTTAAGTATCGTGGCTTGTAGCTAAACAACCATATTTGCCCAAGGCGTAGAACTTTGGCTACTACATCATAGGTATACTGCAGTTAATATCCAGCACCATATGCAGCTAGTTCAAAAAACAAAAAATCTCTTCAAACAAGAATTACAAACTTCGCGGAACCCGACAAACAAAAGGAAGTCTCCAAACCCTTTGCGCACTCGAAACCCGGCGATAAAACGTGGGCACACAGAGCAGTTATAATGTTTGGAAAGCCGCAGTGTCAAAGGCTGGCCAAACAAGTGACGCAACGCCGTGTTGAAAGTGGCTGCGAGCCGTGTTTTACCAAGGGAATACAAACAGGGACGTTTTGTGATGAAAAGACAACACGGAGTGTCTGGCGGGTTGCCCGCGCTTTGAGCGATATTCACGGCGTTCCAGATATTCAGCGCTAATGGCCGCGTCGCTTTGAATCCGACTCTTCCACATCCAACGACTGGTAGTATGATGTTTACCTTTGTTTTGTCAATTGATCAAAGACACGAGCCCGTTACATACGGCTTTATTGGGTTTGCAATATATAATTTGTTTTTCAAATAAAATCGAGAAATGAAATATGTGAAACGTCATATTGGAAAATGTTGTACATTCCAATACAGATTCAATTCCGATTCGTTTGTGGTCTCCGACTCTTTTCCTCCGACGAAAACCGATACGGATTTAAAGTTAGAAGCAACGACAAGTGGAAGTGCTTTGACTGGATTTTCGCGATGAACGATTGTTATGCTGTTATCTTCGCACCTCAAGACTGCGCCAGATTGTTTTAATGACGTGAAATATGTTTCTTCTCAAACCAGTGATGACGAAAACCCTCACTAATCTTAACTAACTACAGCAATAAGCTTTTCTGACTAAAATTAAATGCTCTTAAGTTCGTGTAACTCGGCTAAGTACCGTTGAAAACTAAACCAAATCTCACCGGTCTATAACTATTTTTTGTATTGAATATTATTTTCTGCTGAATAAATTAAATAAATTCACGCGTTATATTAAACAATCGATTGGCGCAAATATGTTTGCAGCAATAGGGACCTAAACCCCCAAGGTTCATCCGAACTCGCAAGACCACATTAAATCAATAATCCCCCCTCTAGATAAAATACGTACACGGGACCGACTAAGCCCACAAATTGCACTTTAATCATCTTATCAGCTAAAAACCCGAGACGATTTGTCATCTGCCCGTGCCCCGCGGGCGAGGCGCTGTAATGAGTCATTAGTTGAGGGCGGCGGATCGGATTTGGCCGTCAGTAAATCAATTAGAGGGGTAGAGGGGAGAGGGGAGTGGCGCCCCGAGGGACCTTGGGGGAGGGGGTTCCATGACCCTAGGGTACGTTAACACGGTACGTTAGTACGTTAATTTTAATTAATTAAAGGACTGACAGATCAATAGCAAGATATTAAATTATATGAAAGTTATAAACTGGATTTAACTGATTTTGACATTTAACTTTTAGTATTCGTTATAAAAAGTTGATCTTAAATTCTGGCCAAATTTGATGACAGATCCTTTCATTTGAATATGTAAACTAATATCCGTAACGTTAAAATATACAAAATCCAAACAAAGATCGTTCAATTTTCTTTATATACTCGTCAGGCGAATCGTTATTTCAGATCGCATTTCTCGGCTGAATAACCAACGCAGCATGTTCCCAAACATAATAAAACTAAAACTCGTTTCGCCCCGCAAACTTTATAGTCTTTAAGAATCTCTTACCGGCGCCGTTAAAGGCTGATGTCGCACAGTATAAAACGTGTTAACCTACTTCAGCAATTGGAATAGGCCATCTGTTGGTGCTACCGCGGGCGATGTCTTCGAGATTACAGGAAATATCTGAACGTTATATCCGCGGTTACCCCGGCGTGGGTTGAAGCTAAAGGGTTGTAAAAAATCGTTTGGGAAAATTTAATGGTCGACACCAGCGCCGGATCCGCGCGGCAGCCGGGGTCTCTGTTACCGGGTCGTTAAAGCACCACATTAAACCGATTGCTGGTTTAATCCGTGCTAATTTGGGCGATGGTAATTTTACGATTTGCCTCTCCCTAAATTACTGCGGTCGTATTGAAATTGACGACTGTCGAACGGCATTTAGGAGTATTTGCCGACCCTTACACCGGGTTAACGGCAACGACTAGTAATAAAGAGGGATTAATTCGCGATAAAAGTCGGTTTTATTGAACCTGTTTTTATTGCCGATATTTAAGGATTATTCTGGTTACTGTAATGTTATCGAATTAGCGGTTTGGCGAAATTATTTTAACTTAATTATAATTAAGTCGACCGCAATTATGATTTTTTATCCTTTAAGCCGTCACGGAATTTTTTATTTTTGATTGGGATATTATTTTGATGACATAATTTTAAAACTGCTGCAATCCTTGTTTGCTAGTTTGACATTTCGCTGTTACAACTGATGCGAACGGTATGCCATAGGTTAAACATACTCTTCAGGATTATGTTTATAATAATGTTTATACTATACTTACCCGACTCACCTCGCATATTTTCATTGTGCGTTTTCACACTGGGCGACACGACACCGGCACGACAACGACACGGTGCCGTCCCGGTGTAGTGAGGGTTAAGATTCAATGCTAACCAATGGAACCGTTTACACACACACACCGACACGACGATGCTGTGCCTTTGCCGGCACCGACTTGTCGTGGGGCAATATCGCTCCCGCCGGTGCCGTTGATGTGTCGCGTTTAATTGTGTTTGTAGTGCTCAAGTTTATAAGTTTACAATATACAGTATAGCCAAAGGTCTCTTTGCTCATATGAAAAAAATATTCATAACTCATATGAGAAATGTATTATAACCAAAGATTTCTTAACTAATGCGAACAAAATATTCACAACTCATATGAGAAATATATTTGGGTTTGTCACTATGTCAGTGTCATAACATTGCAAGCCTGGATTTTACGCCCATGTTGCCACAATTTGTTTACTTACATTTGAGAAGCAACTCCCGTAAACAACTATTTTAATACAGACAGCAGGAATACTCTCAACGGCAAAATCGCAAGGCAAGGGGGGTAGAGGGGAGCGGAAGGTACTTGGCGTTGAAGCTTGCAATGATGTGACACTGACTTTAGCTTATCAAATAATGTAGGTATAATACAAGCCATTCAGATAGCGAACTTTTATTATTGGTTTAATCCAAACTTGTTTTTACCGACTGCGCCTCTTATGCATCGAACTATATAAACACTCTTTATGTCGTAGATATAATAAATACAGCCTCCTGTTGTAATCAGCTCTCGTGTGCCACTGAAAACATGAGTTGAGTTCTCCACCGACTAACAATCGTGTCGTTGCCGTGACGGTAAGTGTGAAATGCCTTAACGATTTGTCGTGTCGGTGTCGGCACCGTGTCGTTGTCGTGTCGCTTAGTGTCAAAACGCCCATTTTAACCGTGTATTTAAGCTTTGTAGTCCATTCGGTTGGTTTAGGAAGAAGTGTACCACGAATTATTACCATTAAAACTAATCTCGCTGTATTTATCGTTAGTTTATTTTTTATATATTTGTCTATTTCAGTTTATAATTTCTACTTTGCATTCCAAAAGTCCATTTGAACTAAATAATAAAAATCTTAATGATAAAAACAAATAAAACAAAGTGTTCCATTTTTGAAGTGTTTCCTTGTTTGCTAGTTTGACATTTCGCTGTTACAACTGATGCGAACGGTATGCCATAGGTTAAACATACTCTTCAGGATTATGTTTATAATAATGTTTATACTATACTTACCCGACTCACCTCGCATATTTTCATTGTGCGTTTTCACACTGGGCGACACGACACCGGCACGACAACGACACGGTGCCGTCCCGGTGTAGTACGTTAGTACGTTAGTACGTTGGAGATGTTAGTACGTTAACACGGTACTTGAATGAGACGAGGGCAGTGATGCACCCGAGGGTAGAGAGATACAGACGAACAACAATGTGAAACCAGAGTCTCATTCATGGATTTTACTCCTTTCTAAAAATGTTTTGGACTTCTGATTATAAATAGTGATTGAACTATAACTGAAGCAAAACGGAATGCTGAGATGATTCCAACTGATTTTAGGGAATTTGGATTATTTACAAAATAACTTTATCTGTAAGAAAAGACGTTACATACTGATATCGCCTAACTTTTTCAATACCACTATCCTCTCCATGATTAGTGTAATACTATAATTTTGTTCAAAGCCAAATGAGCAAAAAATTTGATAATTTGAAATTACTCTAATGAGAGACCATTGCAACTTTGGTCTTTGGAAGGTAGTGTGAAAGTTGAGGGGATAGATGGAAAGCTATCCGTTCATGTTGTGGTATAAACTTGAATTAATGAAACTTTGGTGAGGGATTAGTTTTTGTTTTCTCATGTAGAAACACAACCTGAAGGACTTCAATCTCCAGCTGGTGGCAAAGCAGCCATCTCCAGCTGGTGACAAATCAGCCATCTCCAGCTGGAGGCGAAGCAACCATCTCCAGCTGGTGGCGAAGCAGCCATCTCCAGCTGATGGTAAAGCAGCCATCTCCAGCTGATGGTGAAGCAGCCATCTCCAGCTGGTGGCGAAGCAGCCATCTCCAGCTGGTGGCGAAGCGCCATCTCCAGCTGGTGACGAAGCAGCCATCTCCAGGTGGTGGTAAAGCAGCCATCTCCAGCTGGTGACGAAGCAGCCATCTCCAGGTGGTGGTAAAGCAGCCATCTCCAGCTGGTGGCGAAGTAGCCATCTCCAGCTGGTGGCGAAGCAGCCATCTCCAGCTGGTGGTAAAGCAGCCATCTTCAGCTGGTGGCAAAGCAGCCATCTCCAGCTGGTGACGAAGCAGCCATCTCCAGGTGGTGGTAAAGCAGCCATCTTCTGCTGGTGACGAAGCAGCCCTCTCCAGCTGGTGGTAAAGCAGCCATCTTCAGCTGGTGACAAAGCGGCCATCTCCAGCTGGTGGTAAAGCAGCCATCTCCAGCTGGTGACAAAGCGGCCATCTCCAGCTGGTGGTAAAGCAGCCATCTCCAGCTGGTGACGAAGCGGCCATCTCCAGCTCGTGGTAAAGCAGCCATCTTCAGCTGGTGCCGAGGCAGCCATCCCAATCTGGTGCCAAAGCAGCCATCCCAATCTGGTGCCAAAGCAGCCACCCCAATCTGGTGCCAAAGCAGCCACCCCAATCTGGTGCCAAAGCAGCCACCCCAATCTGGTGCCAAAGCAGCCATCCCAATCTGGTGCCAAAGCAGCCATCCCAATCTGGTGCCAAAGCAGCCATCCCAATCTGGTGCCAAAGCAGCCATCCCAATCTGGTGCCAAAGCAGCCATCCCAATCTGGTGCCAAAGCAGCCACCCCAATCTGGTGCCAAAGCAGCCATCCCAATCTGGTGCCAAAGCAGCCATCCCAATCTGGTGCCAAAGCAGCCATCCCAATCTGGTGCCAAAGCAGCCATCCCAATCTGGTGCCAAAGCAGCCATCCCAATCTGGTGCCAAAGCAGCCATCCCAATCTGGTGCCAAAGCAGCCACCCCAATCTGGTGCCAAAGCAGCCATCCCAATCTGGTGCCAAAGCAGCCATCCCAATCTGGTGCCAAAGCAGCCACCCCAATCTGGTGCCAAAGCAGCCACCCCAATCTGGTGCCAAAGCAGCCATCCCAATCTGGTGCCAAAGCAGCCATCCCAATCTGGTGCCAAAGCAGCCATCCCAATCTGGTGCCAAAGCAGCCATCCTCAGCTGGTGGCAAAGCAGCTTCCAGGTACACATCCATTATTCCCCTGAAGGTTAGCAATCCGTACCAGAAAATACATCAGTAATTGGGTTAGCGTCTGATGTATACGGTTTATGTCAACAAATATTTCGTGGCTAACTTACAAATTTCTTGTCATACTATCCTATTATCTCATTCAAATTTGCAATCTACTACAATGTAATGAATTTGGCTGCCTTTATATTTGTACGCGTTCTTTTATTTATCGACCCATCAACTAAACTGCTACATTAAGTAGGCGTGGCGGACTGATTAACTATTTAAATCCCCCGTGAGCGCGGCGGAATGGAACGCGACCCGTGCGTGACCACGCGAACTAGACCGATCACGACTGCCTGTGCGTGGTGGGATATCGTTTACGCCGGGTGCTAGAGGGAGATCGCAACCCCGTGACAGTCTAGAGGCAGTGCGGGTGTATTGTAGGGGGTGAAGGGAGGTGCTTAAGCTTAGCGAGGAAGAAAGTTTATCGCTCGAAAAATGTAAGCAATATATTCTGCGATCTCAACGTTTTCCCCAAAGAAATATTCCACAAACCAATCACACCACGAATAAAAACACGAAGTTTTAAACGTCAAACGTACAAAACATAATTTTAGAATACAATATGAATTATACCGGTAGCAAAACAGAAGCTTGAAAACATTACGATTTATTCGCTGCCACACACATTTTTAGCAGTTGGTTAAATAACTGTCAACGTGTAATAATTCTACTTGTTTAATCAACGATCGCAAGTAATTATATCAAAAACGTCACGTTCTGTTGTATAAACGGAACCCACAGTAAAACCTTTATCACCAGACAAATAGAATCGTTCACGATCGATTTAGTTTGTAAATTATAGTCTCTGTTAGAAACTAGCGATGCATAACAATTAGTTATTCGAATGGTTATTCACCTAATAAACTCCAGTTATTGCGTCTGCATGAATAGGTTCCTGATTAACAATTGCCTCTTTACGACGCGCTGTTTAGTAATGGAACAAGTATAGCGTTCAGTTGAGTTCTACGCCGTACAGCTTCTGTTGAAAGGCGAGAGCGCAAGACTCAGCAATATTGTTTCGCAACTTCATCTGCAAGCGAGACTATTGCAAAATATCTAGTGCAAGTCTAGGGAGAGATGTACGATCGCGCTGTTTAGTAATGGAACAAGTATAGCGTTCAGTTGAGTTCTACGCCGTACAGCTTCTGTTGAAAGGCGAGAGCGCAAGACTCAGCAATATTGTTTCGCAACTTCATCTGCAAGCGAGACTATTGCAAAATATCTAGTGCAAGTCTAGGGAGAGATGTACGATCGCGCTGTTTAGTAATGGAACAAGTATAGCGTTCAGTTGAGTTCTACGCCGTACAGCTTCTGTTGAAAGGCGAGAGCGCAAGACTCAGCAATATTGTTTCGCAACTTCATCTGCAAGCGAGACTATTGCAAAATATCTAGTGCAAGTCTAGGGAGAGATGTACGATCGCGCTGTTTAGTAATGGAACAAGTATAGCGTTCAGTTGAGTTCTACGCCGTACAGCTTCTGTTGAAAGGCGAGAGCGCAAGACTCAGCAATATTGTTTCGCAACTTCATCTGCAAGCGAGACTATTGCAAAATATCTAGTGCAAGTCTAGGGAGAGATGTACGACCCGAGTTGCTTTCTATATTGCTGACTTGTTTTTATTGACCAACACAATTCGCTTAGATATCTCTAGAAATAACTTAGACCAAACAAACCTTCAGTGTAGTGCTGAATTGCTTTACGGTTATAGTAACATATGTCGTAATTATAGTTACAAGTAGTTTACTACCTCAATTGTCGATATATTACAAATTTAATGCATATTAGTTCCAATTATTAAAATTGGTTCCAAACTGAGAAACGGAACATCAAATATTTGGCGGAAAGACTATTTTCCAAAGTCAAAGGTCAACCTAAAATATCGATGAGAGTTAAACACTGGAGTGTCTAAGGAAGTGTGATTATATCTACTATTTTTATTATAAAACGTAGTCTTAAAATTTACAAATTTAGGGAAGTTTTATTATTTAAGAATTGTATCATTCACAAGGACTGTGATAAGTGGTACATAACATCGTGACGTCACAATTACACGAGAGTTTTTTTTACAATTTAACGTAAACTGTGAAGAACAGCGCGACAATAGACAGTTGGGTGTGTTTATTATGTTTATCATCTGTGGAAAACACCATTGTTAGCTGTGGTAAACAGCGTATTGATAAAATGTACGTGTTTGTACATCGACAGTCTTCTATAATCTATGTTACTTGTGGCTAAACATTAGACCACTCCTTTAGAATTATTAGTTTTAGACTTGTATTATCAAGTAAGCCGTTGGATACTACGCGATATTTAGTACAAGGGGGTAGCGTGATGATAACATACAAGTGTTATAATTCGTTTTCTTCGTATTAGGTGATTTATAAGGTGGATGCTATTCATTACAAGATCACGCCTGCTGATTCCGAGTATAATGACACTTAAACTCTTGACAACCGTTAATTAAACAAATTAAAAAATGTACTCTTATTTCTCAAATTAGGCGGTTCAAGTTGCACAGACAACCGCGTGTTTGTTTCCAACTGGCCATTTAGCTCCACACAAGTGTGAACAAGCATTTCCGGCGGCAACGGCGCAATCTGAAGATCACGTGATACGATAGTCAACATTTCCGTTTCCCCCGCAGCACCGGATCCGGACGTGCCACCTTCGCGCGTCAGCAGCATGGCCAACGTAAAAAAATAAATACCCCGTTTTTTATTTAAAAATCCCATTTTGTTTTGTAAGGATAGTTTTGTTTAGGAATGAAATTAAAAAACACGAGCAAATATTGGGGAAACTAAAACCCAATAATGAATGTAATAGTGGCATTAGACGAATATTGAATCAAATATGAGAAAACCTACCGATTATTTTTATTTTTGGCCAAGTGTTGTACTACTCTTCTTTTGCAATTTGTTAAACAAATTTTCAGTCATAAAATGTGCTCTAAATCCAAACAATTGCAATCCGATTCCGCCACGTAATGTCGATTTCGTGTCCTATTTGCTTGTACGCTGCCGTGCTGCCACCTATCGATATAACATGTACATAATATCACAGCTTATGATCAGCTGCTTATTTATTTCACACTGTTATTATTCGTACAGATAAACGCGAACATTACCTCGCACAGCACATGAATCTCTACTGGGACATGCCTGTGTTTTAACTTTATATAAACTACTGTATAGCCTTGGTTTATTTGTATTGTTATGGTATAATTTTCGCATTACAGAGGTAACTTCAAATAAATTTGTTTTTAAAATTAAGACTAATATTTCTTTAAGTTATTACACGAAGAACGTGTTTCTTATAGGACGGTGTAATGTCTAAATAAGATTTAAACTCTCTACCGGTACTCTTTTCATGCAAATTGTAAACATAACATTTAAAAACATATTTCACCAACAAATAATTTGTTTGGATCAGTGATTCTAAGTCTTATCATGTAAAATCCAACTATGCTCTCACTATCCCAATAAAACTGTTGAATCGATCAGTTCAATGACACCGCGTCAACGACAACTACACGGTTATCAGTCCGCTGTCAGATTCACTCAGAACAACAAAGAAACGAACCACAAACGGGACACAGACAAATAAACAACAATGCCTGCAGTGCAACAATTAGATGCAACAGCTGCTACAGACTGGACATCTGCTGTGGCTAATTCAACCCCCCCCCCCAAACGCCCCTTCTCCCCTTGATGATTTATTCCGAAACGGCCCCCTAATAACAGACTAGATATCATCTTTAATTTAACGTCTTGTTCAATTTGCATCTTGAAATTGCCGATGAAATTGAGTTCGACTGGATTACAAGGCTTGGAGAATATTAGAGTGATCGTATGTGGTGGTAATGTGTAGATTACGTGTAGGCTGTAGAGTGATCGTATGTATTAAACTGTGATAAGTGTGTAGATCATATGTAGAATATCAAGTGCCGTACTAAGCGGTGGTAATGTGTAGATTACGTGTAGGCTGTAGAGTGATCGTATGTATTAAACGGTGATAGTGTGTAGATTATGTGTAGAATATCAAGTGCCGTACTAAGCAGTGGTAATGTGTAGATTACGTGTAGGCTGTAGAGTGATCGTATGTATTAAACGGCGATAGTGTGTAGATTATGTGTAGAATATCAAGTGCCGTACTAAGCGGTGGTAATGTGTAGATTACGTGTAGGCTGTGGAGTGATCGTATGTATTAAACGGCGATAGTGTGTAGATTATGTGTAGAATATCAAGTGCCGTACTAAGCGGTGGTAATGTGTAGATTACGTGTAGGCTGTGGAGTGATCGTATGTATTAAACGGTGATAGTATGTAGATTATGTGTAGAATATCTAGTGCCGTACTAAGCAGTGGTAATGTGTAGATTACGTGTAGGCTGTAGAGTGATCGTATGTATTAAACGGCGATAGTGTGTAGATTATGTGTAGAATATCAAGTGCCGTACTAAGCAGTGGTAATGTGTAGATTACGTGTAGGCTGTAGAGTGATCGTATGTATTAAACGGTGAGTGTGTAAATCATGTGTAGAATATCAAGTGCCGCACTAAAATGTGTAGATTACGTGTAGACTGCGTGATATAGTAGCAGCTACTACGTGTTTCATGATGTCTTGAAAGGTTAATTGTAAAGGAATTTGATATTATTGAATGTATTTTATTAAATTAATAGGTGACATACCAAATATCTTATTTTGTTGACACTCCATCGCAAATACATCGAAAAATTGACAACATCATACATCGCCATGACTCAAGTCATTGATCGACCTGGGTTACAGAATGCGTTCCAGACATGACTCGAGACTCGAGGAACAAATACACAAAAGAAGCATCTGTGCTGTAACATTTAAGCTTTAATGCACATTAGGCCTTAAATGGAAATAATAATGGACATATTTTTACATTCGTTTTATACCCCATTAAAAGATATACCCTGTTTTACTGCTCTTGCGTATATAATTGCATTTGTTATATAGACCAATAAAACTAACTATTCTCTATTATTGCGCTGGAAATACACAATCGTTGAAGAGATCAACCCCTTTATTACATCCCCGTAAAATGGCAGATTACAAATAATCGCACTATAAAGCTGAAACCCATGACGCAAAAACCGAGCAATAAACCTCAGTCACGAGCCGCAGTGAACACAGCTGTCGTCTGGACTCTCGCGTGTAGTACGAGTATAACCTCATCGGATACGGACTATCCGCCGATCAGACAGTAAATGGTCATTGTGATTGTAAAGCCAACAGAACAGCTGTGGGTGGTGCGATCGCACGCGTCTTTTGGCGGGATGGGATGGTAAACTGGAGTTTTGAGAAGCGTGAGGGTGCGTTTTACCAAAAAACTAAATAAATTAATATTTTAAATTACTATTCTACGATTGCTAGTTGCGGAGAAAATTGAAATTTTCATTTAGCAGTAAACGCAGTACGTTGTCCAATGTTATTCTTATGGGGAATACAAAAATAACAATTTCTCTCTTATTTACTGATCAATTTCATTAAAATTTGATATACAGGTCAAGTTAGCATTGACCAACAGAGGATGTTCGAAATATGTTGCTATTTAACCCTGGCGGGGGGGGGGGAGCAAGGGGGCATTTTCCCTCTCAAAACCACTGTGTAGCAACGGAGTCTATAGTGCCTCCCAAAAAGAGATTTGGGTGGATATTTATGAAAACAACTATTTTAGACAATTTTCTGTACATTTATCTATACTTCATATTCTATATTTAGTAAAAAAAATTTTGTCATTAAAGTTTGGCTAAAAGGGAGAAAGTATGTGTCAGTTTCCTGATACCGTTTATTTAATATAGCCTAGTGTAAACATAGCCTAGTTTATTTAATAGCCATCTACCTTTTCTTCAAAACCACGGTACATAAAATATGTTATCAAGTAACTGAAAAAGTGAAAAATCATTTTGAAGACTACATTTCATAAGCCACGTGAAAAACCTAAACCTACTCACTGTTTAAGTCGAGTAACTTAACAATATGTTAGAAAGCGAACGCAAAAAGAACAATCGTTAACGACGACTCGTTGCCAATGAACCCACAATTGCATGATTATCCAGCTGTTGGTCCATAGATTACAAAATGTTACCGAAGTAGCTCTTCTCAAATTAGACGGAAACCAACTGAAGGTAACTCACATTCAAAATGGAATATTATTACTTCCAACATACTTTAAAAGACAAATGCGCTCCAATGCATGCGATCTTGAGAAACTTACCGATTGTGAAATGAATCACCGAGAACAGCACAACACAATACGGCACAGTACATTAATTATAGGCATTACGACTTCACTGAACGGTAATTTTGCCAAGGTCAACAGCGCCACGTGTCTTTTATACGTTTAAACTTAATTATTCCTCGCAGTTAAACAATGCATGAACGAAACGAAATGAAACTAAATTTACCCACTCGCTTCCAAACCCGAATCAGATAAAGTAACAAGTACGAGGCGGTCGCGAACGCAAACGGAACGATTTTCCGCTCGACTACGTCCACGGCGTAATCGGCTGTGGAAGGAAGCCGATAAAACGACAAACGCGATAAAACGACAAGCCGATAAACACGATATCTTTGATCGCTCCGTGTTTACACAGCCCCATTTCCATGTGAACGACCAAACGAGTCGAACAAACGAACAAAGGGAGCAAACAGGGGAGAAACCGGTAGCGCGGGCTGCACAACGCGAATGACGGGCTCAAGAGGACACCGGGTAGGGCAAAGGTGCCGCCGGTGTGACCCGGTGATCCGATCAGGCATCGGTGGCATTGGGATGGTACAGGGGGAAGGGAGAGAAGTGAAAACACCCCAGACACAATGGTGTTCATGGAGAAAATACTGTCAAACAGAGGTTTAATATCAGAAATGACAGAAGCCTAACCCTAAACATTCAAAGGCCCACAAAAACAACTAAATCTCCTATGTATGCAGGCTCCAGTGTCTTTTAACATTTATCAGATAATTGAAATGAAAAAATATAGCAAACAAGAATAGCTTTGTAAATAAACTGAATAAACGTTCGCTGGATCACTACATTATCACATCACTCCTACAACACTGAGTTCTACAAGGAACTTATCATTAGGCAGAGCCTACGTACACGTCCGACGTGAGCCGCAACTGTTCACGTCCGTTCCAAATTATGCGCCGTACGTTACTTTTCCTGTGGGTTTTAAAACAGATTGAGAGCCAGAAAACCACCTAACCTAACCTAACCTAAACTAACCTAACCTAACCTAACCTAACCTAACCTAACCTAACCTAACGTAACGTAACGTAACGTAACGTAACGTAACCTAACCTAAGCGGTAGCGATGTGAATTTGCCTTTACTTTGGACGTGTACGTAGTCACTTCGTTATCATTACTTAACAAGACATTTTAAAGAAAGGCAGAAAGAGTAAGTCAAAAAAAGTTCTGAGAAGTGGACCTATGTACGGCGTAAGATGCAATGGTTCATAGGAAATTCGGGCAGGGACAAAGACTCCGCCAATGCAACATGGTTAACTGGTTATCCGAACGTCCGTCGATAGGGTTCGGATTAGAGGGAGGGGGTGGTTTAATTGTTGGCCGGACGAGGTGGAAACACAAAACTCATCGCGGTGTGGTTTCACGCAGTGCGGCGACCTTTGTTCCAAATAACCCACTGTAATGGGAATGAAGTTTGGTTCAATAAAATATCACGCTGCGAATTTTGATCGCAATTATTTGCCAACAAGTTATGGTTGGCTAGAAAATAAATAACTTTGTTGTAAAAGTAGCCCTCGTATTAAAAGAATTCGCACAATTTTCGCCAATTATCTGTTGGTTAAAAAAAATTGTATCCGATACCTGCTGAAACTCAGTGAAATGGGGAGGACCACTAAAAGCATTATAATACTGGATTACACCTACATTTTAAAAACTCAACTTTCAATGTTCATTCAAAGCCTCTCTAGGTCTCCGATTTGGAAACCCGTACTACCACAGATAACCACAGAAACTACATATAGAGTCGTTTATCTGTGCTACACACACAGAAATAGACAGAGCAATGGGTAAAAGCATGGGTCAAAATGTCTTAATTCAACCAGCCTACATCTTTCATTTCGCGAAGTCATAACTGACAAAACATACAAATTCATGGTTAGGTACCGTAGCCTACTTACTAAAACCATCATGACTAATTAATCAACTTTTTTACAAAGAGATGGAAAATAAAGTGCCAAGTAGCGATTATAGTGTAAAATTCAAAATTATTTTCGAAATAGCTGTATCGGAAAGTTTCCAAACCACTGCAGCACACGTGGTAAAGTCTATCATTTCAACAGCACATTCGCTAATGTTATCATTGTTCTGGGAAATATATTGTTAAACAGGATAAAATAAGCAATGAACTTCGTCTCACACACCAAAATGTGTTTACATTTATATTGTACTTACATACAAAACGTAGATATACCATCGTGACTGTGCCATCATAGATGTGCCATCCTTTATGCCTATTTACCGACTTGTATGTAAAGTACGGTATAAGAGTAAATATATTTTATAGTGTTGTGAAAAGTGGTTTATTTTATTCTGTTTAACAGTAACATCACTATCATGCTCCTCAAGAAATTAAATTTGTTTAGACTTTGTGCCCGTGATAACGTTTTAAGGCATTTTTTGCTAAGAAGACAATGTCAATATTTGATAACCGATTTCAACGATTAACACTCGTAGTTTAGCCATTTATCGTTGGCATTGACCCCATCTTAACCCGGTATAGCGTGGAACAAATCAACGTTTAACAGTGACGTCAGAACTTTGGCGTGGAGATTAAATGTGTAGCGAATTAATACACAATCTTACACTGTTATTGGCAAGTTCCCCATACGGCTATATTGAGGAAGATATGACATACAGTTAGCATCAGCCCTCGCAAACTGCTAAACATTCGCTCGAAGATGAGTTCACGAAGACCCGTTTGACATTATACCGTAATTTTCTTATCCCTTTGGTTTCCTCGACCTTTATACAATATTTCCGATTAATAAAGGCAAATTTTTATAATCTCCACAACAACTGTGACTTAGTTCCAACTACGAGGCTCTTGTGGGGCCTACCTTAGATCGATCTAAAGGGCCCCGAATGTTTCATAACACTACAGTGACACAAAAAGCGTTATCATCACATCATTATCTCACAGATAACCACCTCCTCAACCCCCATTCATCAACTTACTCTCACTACACAGGTAACTGCCTCCTCAAGCCCCATTCATCAACTTACTTTCACTACACAGGGAACTGCCTCCTCAACCCCCATTCATCAACTTACTCTCACTACACAGATAACCACCTCCTCAAGCCCCATTCATCAACTTACTCTCACTACACAGGGAACTGCCTCCTCAACCCCCATCCATCAACTTACTCTCACTACACAGGGAACTGCCTCCTCAAGACCCATTCATCAACTTACTCTCACTACACAGGGAACTGCCTCCTCAAGCCCCATTCATCAACTTACTCTCACTACACAGGGAACTGCCTCCTCAAGCCCCATTCATCAACTTACTCTCACTACACAGGGAACTGCCTCCTCAAGACCCATTCATCAACTTACTCTCACTACACAGGGAACTGCCTCCTCAAGCCCCATTCATCAACTTACTCTCACTACACAGGGAACTGCCTCCTCAACCCCCATTCATCAACTTACTCTCACTACACAGGTAACTGCCTCCTCAAGCCCCATTCATCAACTTACTCTAAGTACACAGGGAACTGCCTCCTCAAGCCCCATTCATCAACTTACCCTCACTACACAGGGAACTGCCTCCTCAAGCCCCATTCATCAACTTACTCTCACTACACAGGGAACTGCCTCCTCAAGCCCCATTCATCAACTTACTCTCACTACACAGGGAACTGCCTCCTCAAGCCCCATTCATCAACTTACTCTCACTACACAGGGAACTGCCTCCTCAAGCCCCATTCATCAACTTACTCTCAGTACACAGGGAAC
Source organism: Allygus modestus (assembly GCA_963675035.1). Taxonomy (NCBI): domain Eukaryota; kingdom Metazoa; phylum Arthropoda; class Insecta; order Hemiptera; family Cicadellidae; genus Allygus; species Allygus modestus. The sequence continues at coordinate 428,106,335 of OY776111.1, forward strand.
TGCCTCCTCAAGCCCCATTCATCAACTTACTCTCACTACACAGGGAACTGCCTCCTCAAGCCCCATTCATCAACTTACTCTCACTACACAGGGAACTGCCTCCTCAAGCCCCATTCATCAACTTACTCTCACTACACAGGGAACTGCCTCCTCAAGCCCCATTCATCAACTTACTCTCAGTACACAGGGAACTGCCTCCTCAAGCCCCATTCACCAACAAACGCTCATTACACAGATACCACCTCCTTAACCACCATTCATAATAAACTCTCCTCCTCAACGACCATTCATCAACAAACACTCATATTCCCCAGATACCACCTCCTCAACCAGCATTCACCAACAAACTCTCATTACCCAGATACCCTCCTCAACCACCATTCATAATAAACTCTCCCCCTCAACTATCATTCATCAACAAACACTCATTACACAGATACAACCTCCTCAACCACCATACATAAACAAATGCTCATCACCCACATACTAGCTCCTCAACCACCATTCATCAACAAACTCCCATTATACAGATACCACCTCCTCAACCACCATTCATCAACAAACGCTTATTACACAGAAACCACCTCCTAAACGACCATTCATCAACAAACTCTCATTACCCAGATACCACCTCCTCAACCACCATTCATCAACAAACGCGCATTACCAAGGTACAACCTCCTCAACCACCATTCAATAACAAACTCTCCTCCTCAACTATCATTCATCAACAAACTCCCATTACCCAGGTACAACCTCCTCAACCACCATTCAATAACAAACTCTCCTCCTCAACTGGTATCATTCATCAACAAACTCCCATTACCCAGGTACAACCTCCTCAACCACCATTCAATAACAAATTCTCCTCCTCAACTATCATTCATCAACAAACTCCCATTACCCAGGTACAACCTCCTCAACCACCATTCAATAACAAACTCTCCTCCTCAACTGGTATCATTCATCAACAAACTCTCATTACCCAGATACAACCTCCTCAACCACCATTAAGTAACAAACTATCCTCCTCAACTGTCATTCATCATCAAACTCTCATTACAAAGATACCACTCGACGATCTCTGGGAGACGATCCTCTTAGGTTACTGATAAACTTGCTAACATAACACAAGTACCTTTTTGCTATCCAAGGGTCCGATATTGTTGTTGTTGATGTTGACATTATTGACGGTGATGGTGGTGGTGGATATGGGCGTCGTCAACGTCACCACTACAGTGGTGCCGCCGATACCGTTTACGCCTCCACTCCCCGGTCTCTTCTTCTTCTTCGCCACTTCCTTCCTCGGAGGGACATCCTTGTCCGGCCGGAGGACGGGGGGCGGAACCTCTGTAGCTGCCGTAGCAGAGGATAGGGACCGGCTCGTGGGTGAAATAGTTTTACTGCTTTAGCAACTGGGAGACACCATTCACTGGGTCCACATATCACTCCACTCGGACAAGAGTGAGCGGCTTGACGCAGTACAACTGTTGCGCTCGAGAGTTAAAACGGTGACGCTTTGAATGGAAAATTTTATTATTTTGGGGAATTGAGTGTAATATTAGAAAATAAGTACACTCGGAGAGATAATGTTTGAAACAAGCATACATTATATTCATTTCCCTTAAATTCAAAACGTTTACCGTTTGTAAAACGTGACAACAAAACTGTTTGAGGAATTTTAAAATTTTCTCTTTATGGAAAATACGGATCCAGTGAAAAAAAAATGAAAAACTCGAACAAGACAATGATTAACAAGGAGGTGTATTTCAAAATAAAATAAAAAGGTGAAGAGGTTGAAAGGCAAAAAGCTCAAGATATTTTTTAAATGCGATGTAATGTCAAATGAGGCGAAAAATCGCGGAGTCCAGGCCCCCGGGAGCTGTACACGGGGCTGCGGGATTTACTGTACTAACTCGTCTGGCAAAAAAGCGTTAAGTATTGATTTTTTTACAAGCAGGCGCGCAGTGTCCCGCCGCCGCGGTGAATATACTTGTTCCAAACACGTCTCTAGGGTTGATCAAACACTCTTGCCGTCCTACTAGGCAACTCACGGGTGTCACACCACCTCTGACACCTTATCACAACGAGATGTTCGTCAACTGCGAGACGAGCGAACTTTCGACCTTGCCGCACGACGGATAAGCACAGACTGACGAAGAGCGGGCGCCGGCAGAGCTGCCAACTGCGGGCTGGTACAAAACGATATATCCCTCGATATATTTCCCGGCGCTGTATCCGCCGCATCATGCTCTCGTTTAATTGCCCTCTTTACCATCATAAGCTGCCACCCGATATTGTTACGCGGGGCTTTTGTCACTCCTCACTCCCACATAAACGGAGATGGGTTCAGCTCTGGATTACATTTGAGCTCCCTACGTTGGGGAAAATGGTTTCCCTCCTTTTTACGACGCAAAGGAAAACAATTCAGTTTTTACGTAATGTCTCAACGTCTGTAACTTTAGTTTTGTTCATCTAACAATTTATTACAATTAGAAAATGTGCAATATTATATATTATTGAACTTACAAACCACCTTTAATTTTAGCTACATATGTACAATCAAACTTCAACCAGCATTATATTGTTGCCATGTGTTTTTATTATATATAAATTGAAATAAATTTAATAATTATTATAATTTTCAGTGACTGGATTTGCTATTTGATATTCGCAAAGGACCTGAGCTTAATAACTAAACTAAAGAAACAACACAACCCAAACAAGTTAAAATTTCAAGCGAGGAAAGTGCATTGCCACTAATGTCGTGTCTTTTTGTAGATTCTCTGATTGGACCTGATGATGACCGGTGTCACTGGTTGAAATCGATCGCCTTAAAACCATACCATAATATTGTCTATATTTACCGTCTTGTATGTAACTACAGTATAAGTGAAAACATATTTTGTAAAGTTGTGAAACGTTTATAATTTATTGCATAGCCTAATGTTTTTGTAATTTTACAACAATGTAACGTGTAAATGTTGCAGGCCAGTTGGTACGCCTGCCCCGCCAATAGCGTCGCGCCGCATATACCCACGTGGTAGTCGGTGGTTGGTAGGTGGTTGTCAGGTGGTCGGGAGGGTTTGGGGGAAAAGTGGTTGGTTGCCACTCTCATTCACCGAGTCAATACAATGTGACACAGAGTCCAGCCCTTTACTTAGTCTAATTATACATCGGTTAGCTTGTTACATCTCATAAATATTTTGCTGGTACTAAAAAAGGGTAGCGTTTACAAGGGGAGAATAAGTGGTTCTAATCACTTAACTTAATATGTAGCTCAAAATTATTTTAAAGGTAGGAATTAGTCGGAAGAAATTATAATTAAAGGTCTACTAGTATACAGTACTGTTATAAACAAAAACGCAGTTACCGTACAAGAGCGTTCACACCGTGCAGTTGCGTCTGCGGCTTTCCCGTAACTTTTGGCAACTTTACTGGTGCTACTAACTACTTATAAGATCACTCACTTATAGCGAGCGGAAATATGTACTTTACTCTTCTTAGTTATGTTCGGTTTCAACATTTCTATATAGCAGCTCGTCGAATGACTTATGCGAAAGTACCGACAAACTTCACGTAATATTCCCTGATGTTCTTATAAAACTTCTCAAAACGCTCGTTCACATTCACCCCGGTATAAAAGCATAATCCAAAATTGTCTATTCACAAATTCACCCAGCAAACTACAGGCTTTAAAAGCACACACAACTTATAACTTTGAGAGCATAACACCTAGTCTCGTTGAGCACTTAGCACTGACATCCCGCGCCGCAAAGTGTATACTACTCGATCAGCAGGTTTGCGGGTTTGCGGGTTGACCAGTATGCGTTGTAACCGGATGCGGGAAAATCCCTGTGTGGACCCGACCTCAAGATTATATAGCTCAATTATTGTTTCTGGTGTAAGCATTTGATCAATATATTATCTGTAAGTGGTAAACGTAGAACGACCAAATTGAAAACATTAAGCAAAATCGAATAGTCTACGTTCTTCATTTACTATTGCTTTAATTAAGAACCAAACAGGACTTCTTACTGGACAATGACAAAAACCCACAAACCTTGGTATACAACGTACAGCTACAGTATTGCAAATATTTTAGGTGTATACAACCTCAAAATATGAAACATTCCTCTTTGGGTAACGCCCGTCGCACTTTAAAATACGCAAACCTTGGCTCATTGAGACGTTAAATATGTGTATCTATATTTAAACCGCCAACTTTAGAATGCACATTGTGAAAGATGGCAAATGAGCATAGCGAATTCATCTCCAATTAAACTGACTAGAAATCCTACGTAAAGAAGGTAAACTTTAGCTAGGTAACATTAAAAAAGAGAAAATTACAAAATACCCCGTCGCAGCAAACCTGCGTACTCAGCGAATTTCCGATGCATATATATGTGTCTCACTAAATCATAAAGCCACATACCATGTTTCACAAAAATACATTTAAAAATAAGTGATATATAGCATTTGATTTATTCTTCATAAGAATAACATTAGGGCTGAGTATGCAGGTTTGCTGCAACGAGGAAGATAAGAAATGTGTTTATCTGCAATTATCAATATAACTCACCTAGGTGAAGCTACATACTAAGTTTTATTGATTTAGATTCATAAATAAGGGAGATATAAAATTTTACTTATTCTCCATATGAATAACATGGGAGCCGAGTATCAAGTTTGCTGCTACGGGAAAAATTACCAAAAACATTGATTTGGGCAAACATCAATATACCACAATTAGTTAAAGCCACATACCAAGTTTCATCAATATACATTCATAAATAATCGAGCTATAAAATTTTATTTATTCGCCATAAGGTTGACGTTGGACAACATATATGAATATCTCCACAACGGTTGGACGTAGAACAACAATTAAAACACCAAAATTATTGTTTTGTAGAGCGAAAATTATTGGTAAAAATAAATATGAAGTTTTTAGTAGACTTATCTGAGAAAAATCTAAAAACCTTTTTCCCATAACATTAACATGGGAAATATTATGAATACGTTTTTGGGATTTTCTCCGCAACCACTTAACCTAGTTTAATAATTCAAAATACTAAATTATTTGTTTTTTAAGTTCTATACAATGGTCATAAGCAAAATTAAGTTGTTTTAAAATTTTAGGGTAAAAATTGCAAAAAAACATATTTAAACAAAAAATTGTAAACCCCCATAAAACCCCCTTCCCATGGTCTGATCGTTCTGGTTTTCGAACTTAGTCATAAATGTTACTCTCCACAATAAAATTTCATCAAAATCGGGCATTTCTTTCAAAAGTTATGGAGGTAACGGACGTGTATATATATACCTTTGAATTTGAACGATGGTGTTTTTGACATCTAGGGGCCTCAAAACGAAAAGTTATCATGGTCTCGGGCTTAAGTCTTACCATTGTCACCTACAGTAATAGCTTCTTCCCTCCAGAGGAAATTTCTCTAAAAAAACAGTAAATATATAATTCAATTCCAGAAAACTATGTAATTGGAATAATAATTATTATTTTTTGGATCTTTAAGAAAATTCATAGTTTGGAAAGTAAATTTTAAATCAAGGAAACTATTATCTGTGGGAACATGTACAATCAAGCCGGCCAACGTCACCGCAGACATTGCCTAATTAACATAAACAGCTGCGATCATTCTCAGAGCTACCAACCTAAACACAAACAGCTGTTTAATGCATTACTACCAACTTAATGTCACTCGCCGCGTTATGTAGAGGCGGGAGCAAATTGTATAATTAATACGGCGGCAGGAGCTATTACCGTAATAACAGCGCTACCAACCTACCAGACGTAAATTTCCCATCATTAAAACGTAATAATGCGGCAATTGCCCTTTCCGTGTAGTTAATTGAATATATTTGCATACTTCCGACATAACATCGCTTTTCTGCCTTGTTTACTTTTAAGTCCGCCGTTTTTATAAGCCATTAGGAGAAGTTAAAGATCATTTGCTGTGATTATGTATAGTGATTAAGTGCGATTCGAGAAAATAATAATCGCTACAAAGTACTGTATTATTGCTATCAGACATTCATTAAAAAATGTTTCGCTTAGTCTACTTACACCTTTGGCGTTTGTCGCAGCGCAAATAGTTACCTGAAAAATAAACGATATATTTAAAACAAATGCTTATTACATTTTTTTATTATTAAAATAGTTTAGTAAAAATATCTAATTAGGACATACATAAGGTGGTAAATTTTACAAAGTAACTTAGCTAATAAATCTGAGAAGTAAACGCTGAAAACCACTTGGAAAAGCAAATGTAAACGGTGACTGTCAGTTAGTCAGGGCCGAGAGTGAAGACCAAACAGTGGGGCGGCTTGCTGACGTCTTTGGCACTTCTGTCAACAATTAACGCTTGATTTAATCACTAAACCCCATAAATAAAGAACACTTGTTTATAGATCTGACTAAACTGTAGTCTAATACGAATCAAGCTGAGTTTCAATATTTGCTTGAATTACTGAAAGCTATCCAAGGTCAACTAATAAACTGACTTATGTAACACTCTGCAAAGACGTTTTTAATTAACTGGTCAGAAGATAGACGCGCATATACGCAGTTCGTGTCCTTCTGCGATGAGCGTAAAAGAGGAAATTATACAACATTCCAATCAATTCATAAGCTACAATATTGATTAAAGATTAAACACACATGTTATAGACATCTAACTGTTATCATCGTATTGTCAATTTATAATTAGCGACACAAGTACACAATACCCAATCCCAACAATTTGACATTATGCCATTAAAAATTATGACCCATCAAAAAGTAATCTGCAAACCTTTTTAACAAAAAAAGTATTCAAAGTACCGCCATCAGTTACCAAAGACACGAAAATCAATGTAACCAACCCGAGTACTTAACTTTACGATCCAAATATAAAATCTGCAACCTCTCCCGCAAAATTCCACTCGGGATGACCTAAGGGGTAGTAAACGCGGGGATGACGGGAACTGGGGAGGTTTTCACGATTCAGAATCCCGTAAACTTCGGAACGGCTACAATATGAAGGCATAACCCGGTTGGATATGGGCAGTAACCGCAGTAAACGTTACTGCTCCCCACAACACCAGATCGGCGCGGGGCTCGTAACCGCCATGAAGCTATGGTCGTGGATATTAGCGTAAACACGGCTACGAGGGCGATAAGGGCCACCCCGCATACAGTCGAGTCACGCTTACCTGGTGCCAGGAAATAGTTTGTGGTCCCATCGCGAAGTAGGCGGCAGTAAGCATGTTTCTGCTGTAAAGGCGCGTAAGTCTAATGTCCATTTCAAAAATTATTAAGAAATGTTCAACAAATCTCAGTAAAATAAATAAAACATATCACCACTCTAATGCTAAACATTCAGACAATATCACAGAACACGTCCAAACAGTAAACGCCTCTAACTTTATAGTTGAGCAACATCACAACTTCCTTCCTTATTTAGAATAACTCATTTGTGTGGAAATAAAACGTATATCTGAAGTCTTTAGGTCAAATTGAAACGCAGCGCAATAATGGTATCAGAGGTTAAAGTTCGGTTTAGTAAACAGAGTAAATAACGTTAAGTTAGGCATACAATGTATCAGAATTAATTCTTGGATATAAGCTATTATAGGATGCCTGGTAAAATGAAAAACACAAAAACCTAGATTAATTCCTTTGGTTACAAACTATGGGGTAATATTTAGTCGGATAAACTTACAGTATTTTTTGCACTTGATGCTGTGAAAATACAATAATAGAGGTGGCTTCAAACCAAGGAAGAAACCAGAAGAGCCACAATTGCTATATACACACTCGCTCCCAGCAACAAGGAATGTTCTCTCTGGCGTTTTTCAACATTGGACGTTCTTTCTGAGATTGTGTATGTTTTGAAATAGGTTCTTTTATTGCATGATTCTCAGGGTCGAGTAATAAATAATCAATTCAATTCAAATTAATAATTCATCAAGTCGTCCAGTATTACTATATAATCTCAAGAACAACGTACTATCACTGACTACAACATATAAGGGTACTGTAACACATTCCTGCCAAGATTGTTTACATCGCCCCACACAACACGCGAGAGTATGTAGGCAGTAGGCAGGAATAAGCAGGAATCACACGGACATAACCACGACATACGGGGTAATAAAGACCTAGTCGTCAACAATATCGGTTTATTGCCGACCGTAACAGAGGCGTAACTCCGTCCGCTCCCGCGCGGCGAGGTAATGGCATCCGTACGGTGGATATGGGGTTGTTATGGTGTCGGTTATGGGGTTGGGAGGAGCGAGCGGTTAAGGACTCCAATATTTTCATTTGAAAAACAATGAAAGGAGTAATATTAAATTAAACATTTCGGGACAGATGAGGGATAACAGCGTAATATTAATAGGGAGTTCAAATCTATATTAATGTTTCCGACCTAACCAATACGATGTATATAATTTTAGGTAGGTAATAAAAACACAATATAATAATAAGTATTACAAATTATTGCTTATATCTATGTAACAGCGTGAAAATCACTTGTTCGTTTTGTCAACATAAATTTATAGTATTGTATATTAAAGAAAATCTTGATTCCTGTTTAAGAAAAAAAATGCAGGTCAAGTATAATTAGTGTATTCCCTGCCGCCCAAACTAATATGATGCAATTTCCTCCTTGTAATACAATAAATAGCAAATAATGATAAGAGAGGGTTCAAGTCATTTCGCGTTTCTAACGCTTCCCCCATAAGGCCATATTAAATTTCAAAGCCCGTCCCATCTCATCGGATTATTCTACATCGTTGATTTATGGCTCGTTGGATAATCCGTTGAAGTGGGGCGGGCTTTGAAAGTTAACATTGATCTTATGGGAGAAGCAGGTGTAAACCGGTGACGGGCTGTGCACCCCTAATTGAGACGGCCTGAACATGGCCACTGAAATGTATTCGAAACGTCACAAAGATCAGAACCTGCTACAACATCCACGCGGTTTAGACAACAACAAAAAAAAAACAAATTTGTATCTTTACACTGCATGACACCTACCTACCTACCTACATGATAGTAATATTTTATCGAAACCCCTTCATTATTCCATCACCCGATATTTCCAGAGACGATAAAAACCCATAACCCGTCGTCTTCAAACCACAAACCGCACACCGACCGATTGGCTGCTACACCACGCGGCAGTAGATCAGCTGTTCGCAATAGCGTCAATGAGGGGGGGGGGGTTATAATCATGGAACAGCCGGTGGAGTTAATCAAGGTATTAGCGCTTCCGAGCAATCAATCCTCCACTTGTGACGTGCCGCGATGCGCTGCAATTAGCCAACATTAGCCCTTCACTTAGCGTCGCACTCCCCGCGTCCCCGCTGTTGGTAACAACACTGGCACCGGTGACTCAATGTGACGAAGTTATATTTGTGTTTGTTTATTTAGTCTTGTCAAAGCAAAATTATTTACTTATTAAATAAATAAATCGGCAAACAGAAACGTTCGTGGGGATGAGGTACCACAGAATGTCCTTTGGGGTGATAAAATTAGACATAAACTTTCAAAATGGTGTTAGTTTGCTAGACATTAATTTCATGTAACACCTCAGGGTTTGATCATTTATTAGAATTTCCCACATTGCCCACCATGCGCTGCTCGCGCACTGATTAGCCTGTTTTGCGTCAGTTGAACTTGACGCTGTAAGATAGTGTCCCACGTACGTTGACTGATAAAAAATAAACGAGAATCACGGCTAAATTTTCATGTATATGGTTTTGAACTGTTTGATTATTTTTAGAATTTAGCGGCAAAGGTTATCATTACAATTATAGCTCGATTATTGGTTTTGATAAATGATTAAGAAAGGCATGCTGTACGAAAAGAATTAGTTTGATTTGATCAGATGACATCTTACATAGAATAATTGATTGTAGTAATTATAATCAAAAGTTTGTTCATAGATATCATCGTCTTAACTCTCTACAAACCGGTGTGCCTCATACAATAAAAATGTTTGAAATAATTTTTAAAATTATCTTGGCGTACTTTACACTTTACTGCATGGAATCTGAAAACTAACCTTTTAGAACAATAAAAGAAAACCAGTAAACCGTAACGACTTTGGAAGTGCATCACCTATTAATAACAGTATCCAATCCGAGCTCACAAAATATTTAAGCACCGAAGGGAAGATAATGATAAGGGGTGCGTAAAGTAGGGAATGTCCAAAAAACAATCTCCTCGGCCAGTGGAGGTTATTCTAAGGAGATTAATCCAACGACAGCGCGCGTTATGGCCGGGTTGATGGGCAGTAAACAAAGGATTACGGCTGGTGCAATCTAGGCGCGACTAATGGGCGAATGGCGAGAGGCGAGTGCAGTCAGAACACTTCATCGAACTGTACGGTAAAAACAGTTTATGTATTGTTTATATAGTTCGATGGAGCACTTCTGCAACTGCAGCAGATGCTTGCATGTCGTGGGGCTAGAGTGTTCGCCTACCTGCTTCTTCCATAAGGCCAATGTTAATTTTCAAAGCACGTTCCTCTTCAACGGATTATCCTATACCGTTGATTTATAGTTCATTTAAAAGACCGACAAAATACCCAGCGATTTCAGTGAGCAGGATTTTGATATCACACCCACATTGGAAATATTCAAAATTATGAAGTTAATTGATCTGTATTTATATCAAAATTTTGGTCGGAGGATATTATTTTGCTGTTTAAAATCAACCATTAGTCAACGATATTGGATTAGGCCTATCAGTTGAGTGAGGATGGACGGACCTTGAAAGTTAAAATTGGATGGGAGAAGCTGGTAAAAACTCCAAATGTTTTGTAACTGGAGCCCCCTCCCCCTCCCAAGTTACTCTGGGAATCAGGAACACTCAGGATAATTAGTGTATTGCACTAGTCGCAGTATGGCGCTAATGCTATCGGTGACTCGGCGACACTATCAACTATCACGATTCTAAGGCCTACTATAAGTGGCAAAGGGAGTTTCCAGGTAACATTTAGATATACTCCACCACTAGCAGAGGCAGAGAACGACACGAATGGTGTTCCTACCGCCGCTAGTGGTAACATAAGGAACCGTCACGACATGGTAGTTTTGGTACCGGTGAGAAAAGCTATTTGGAATAAACTTTGACCTTCAATTAGCTTGAAAATATTTTTTAGAGTCAAATACGAAACACATTGTTTATTGTTTATTCAGTCAGTTACACAACATCATTGAGTTGTAGATTCCGATATGCGAGCTGTAAGAACAGTTAAACAATTTTCGTCATAGTCCCCCCCCCCCCCGCTGCTTACTAGCAAAAATCAATCTATATCTTCAGGAAGAGGAGCTACCGCGGAATTTTTAAAATCAGCACCATTCTTAAAATTTGTAATGAGGGGGTATACAACTACCTTAAAACTTTGACCTAGAAATATCTTTCGATATCAATCTTTTCCATTATTGGATTTACAATGACCCTTAAAGAGAGGGAATTCATGGCTGAGTTGCCTACTTTGACACCTAGAAACATCCTGATTATTTCTAACCTTTAACCTTTCTGATTTTTCTATCGCACCTTTGAAGACTACTTTGAACTACTTCACGTCCAGCAACGCTCCGGACCAGGATAACACGCGGTGCTCGTAATCCCCAACTTGTGCGAGAGCCACTGACCGCGCTGACTACGTGGTGCGGTGGTGCGGTCCGACACAAGGCGGCGCTCTCGCCTCGCCGCTATTACCGTGACGCTGATCGGCGTTACGTTTACTACGCGTTGCGAACCGTATTGGTCACTGTAATAACGCGATACAGGAAAGCAGCGAGCGCGGGTTTACTGCCAACGATGCAGCGTTACGGTCAGATGCGATAAAACCTTTCCGAGGTGTTTTGCAAACTGGCCCGCAAAGTATTAAAGGAAAGTTTTTTTATTTACTTTTTTTTAACAAACGCAATGTCCATGACGTATATTCCTGGAACCGTTTCAAAGATATAGCAATAAACTAGAAGCGTAACCAATAAAACGAATCACATCATGGAAACGTTATCGCTTGGAAATTTGCCCTTCTCGTGGTTCTTGCTCGTCAAGCTCTAATAATATATAACGTTTTGTAATTCCAAAGGTTATTGCAGCAATAAACAAGGAAAAGGCGATTTGTAATTTATGGCCTGTGACCCATCCCAGTCTAACTCAGTATAAAAGGTTTATCGTACAATTAATTATTTCAGCCCTTTCACCTTTGCCCCTTGACAGATAAAATTTAGAGAATGACTAACCCACTGATTCATATTGCATCATTTCGAATTTATTTTATCTTTTGTAAACGATGAGCAAAACAAAAATAAAAAGTAAAAACATAAATGATAACCCCATTTTTAAAGGATGCGAGCCGCATTCGTGCGAATATTTTGTATATAATTCTATTTATACTATTTTAAATTATATAATAGTCAAGTATAACTAGACTATATCACCATTTTGAATATAACAAATTGAGAAAAACGTGCAAGCACATGAGCAAAAATACAAGTACTGAGTCATAGTGGGGTTTTTGAATAGTGTGTTTGAATTTTGGGCTACCTTAATTTTTTGCAGACTATATAACCCGCAGAGTTATATATAATTTTTGATATAAACTAAATTCGTAGTACATTTTGACAATGATAGATAACCACCGGTAAATCCGTATATTTCCAATATATTATATATACGATATATATCATGCTCTTTTGAAACCGGTTTCATATGGAGGGAGGGGTGGGTTTACGAAGTTCCCACTAACCACAAATCTATAACTAAGAGATCAGCTGTTTTAACAACGTGTAATTGGATTATTTGTGTAAAAACTTTGTGGATCAATGTTACAAGAAAAATGGTAATCCAACAAAAATATTTAGATATAGTCTGTAGAAGCCAATTTGTAATAGACAATAGACAATATTTCTTTATTTACATATTCATTGAGAATAGTACAAGCGTCAACAATTACAAATAATTACAAGCGGTTATGATTACAAACTGAGTAATTATTGATTGTTTTATAAGAATTGAGGAGGAGCTCCACTGGTGCTGTTGTTCAGGAATTCGGCTTCTGAGTAGTATGGTCTGTCCTGTAGCCGTTATATCAGTTGGTTCTTGAAGCGTGGTAGTAGTGGTATCAGGTAAATGGTTACAATACAAAGCTCCTTTGTATGCTGGTTTCTTTTCAGACTGAGATGGTGCAGTGGCAAGGCAAAATTTGAAGCATGCCTTTTGTTGTGCTGTAAAATTATCTAGTTTATTTATTCATTTATTTATTTTTATTTACAACCAATAAACACGAGGAGATTCAACGATTATAATGAGGAACTTTTTACAGCAGTTCGACGAATTGTTTACGAATTCTGAGGGATATATTTTAAGTGGATACACTGAACTAAACTATAACAAAATATATTAAAAACCCGTACGCCCTGAATCACTGTGTAATATGCCGAAGCAACTAAACTATAATAGCGGACAAATAAATTGTCAGTTGAGGGCGTGGTTTGCCGGCAAATATCACTCAACCAAGATCAATCAATAGTAGGCTGGACGTGCTGCATTGCCAAAACTCCACACCAGCTGATCGGAATAACATTCGCGTGATATTTTTCCATGGCAAAATGGCAACAGTGCAGCGTGCAACCATGCTATTGGCTACAGTCTAACTGTCAATTTATTTGTCCGCTACTATAGGGCGTATTGTAAGGCGATTATGAATGAATGATGAGTTTTGAATGGGAGAAATGCCTTTTGTTATTGACTTGTGTTGTGTTTGTGTTATTAGTGTCTAAAACGGACTGATACTTAGACAGGATCATTAATCCACCGTAGCTCTTGCCCTGTAACGCCGGAGCGAGGACCCGAGGACCAACCACGAGAGCCACGTCCCGTGAACGTGCCTTGCCTTGTGTGCGACCGACGTAAACACCACGCCGATCGTGCCTTACCAACACCAGCTTTTTTGTACCGGAACGGCGACGCGGGCCATTTCCGCACGGCGTTAAGAGTCTTCATCACCGGAAGTTGCCGGACGCCATCGTGGTATTTTGTTCCATAAGGCCAATGTTAACTTTGTGCCTCCGTTACTCCTCGCCTGATCGTCAAAAACAATTAATTTTGGTGTCAAATTAAAGGTTTCGTCGTCCTCTAGGGAAATACAATAGTCGAATTTGGATTTTGTAACAAATTAATGAGAACACGTACAGTGTTTCAGTTCAAAATTCAACTATTTATTATGCAACTATGGTACCCAAATTAAAAAAATTCAACATTGTATTTCCCTAGAGGACGGCAAAACCTTTAATTTGACACCAAAATGAATTGTATGTGACGATCAGGTGAGGAGTAATGGAGGCACAAAGTTAACATTGGCCTTATGGAGCAAAACTGCAAGATGGCGTCTAGTAACTTCCGGTGATGAAGACTCTTAAATCTCTTCGCCAATTCTCAATCCCGACCTTTATTTACTCTACGTGATCTATCCGCGTAATTAATTCCGCAAGTCATAAGTGAGTCACGTATTTAAGCAGCCTTTGTTTCAGGCGGTGAAGTGGAACTTAAAACAGTGATAGGAAGTGAGTAACTGACTGATAACAATTACTGTTATTTCCTATCGTTACTGTGGATTGGTAGAAAATGTACACCAATATTTAATTTTAAAACTTATCAAAACATTGGGTAAGCCTACGTTTTAAAGAAATAGTCTACTAAATTTTTAAAATGTTTTTAATCAATGAAAAACAACTCTTCCGACAGACTATAGCTGGGTAGGGCTATAGGTGGGTAGGGCCTATAGCTGTAATATTTAAACCAAAATTTAATTAGTTCTTATATGAACTATCCTTTCACTCACGCCCTCTCCCTATTTTGATCCATCCTCGGCTGCCCCCCTACAGTTTGTACAATTGTAGTTTATGTAGTCATTGGTATTATCATAACAACGACCATATTTCTAAACGCGCTCGTATTCATTCATCTATTAAAATATGACAGTTGTACAGAAAATGTGAGTCTTAGTCAAACAAATATTTACGTTACAAATATGACTTAATCATAACAAATATTTTAAACCCTTTGAGTGCCACAGCGTCGCTCACAGCGACGCGATGTGTTTACGCATAAATTGCCGAGCGTCGCTGACAGCGACTCTCGGTATTTTACGTAGTACTTCATATCAAAACAAGGTACTGGCTTTCAAAGTATTTTGTTTTGATCCAGAAGCTTCCAGCTATCAGATCTACAGCAATTTCGTTGCCTTTGGTCTGTTAGCAGACCCTAATTTAGTCATCTCTGTGCAGATGTCGTCTGTATTTGTTGTTGTGTAATGTTATGTTTGTTGTTGACGTAAATATCACTTATATTATTGTTATTGAAGTTATACTTTAGTGTTTTTTACTTCCTATTTACGTATGAAATAAAAATAAGTAGCAGAATGGATAGAAACTACTTGAGTAACCTTCGGGAATTAGTTTACAATGATCCTGGAAACAGTGTCATTGTCGTAGATTTGAAGTTTTTGTGAAAGTAAAAGATACACATACATCTTTTGTTTTCTAGTTTATTGTGCATTTTATTTACTTCGGTAGGCCTAATGCTTATTTACTAGTAATAATAAACATGTTTACTGACAACAAACTAAAAAATAATATTTGTTTATATTACAAAATTGTACTTCAACGTTGCTTAGTAACCACATAGCCTAGGCCTAGGGCCTTTTTTGAATTGTAACATATTTTCATTTATTTTTTTGCAAACATTAATTGATATTGATGATTTATAGATCAGTTTTGATCAGCATTTTCTGCTCTTTCTGCCTATTGGGTTGAAAAATATCAAATTAAATTTTTAGCATAATTTATGTAAGTCAAAGTTGAAAAAAAAAACAAATTTTTAATTTGTTTTATATAAAAACATATTTTTTAAGCCCCAATTTATTTTCTGATTATAGTTACTTTATACTATTTCATAGAGAATTTATTCATAAACAAAATAAATAAAAAATTACATGGATACCTCTAAAATTGTATTTTATATGATATTTTATGTAAACTACTACATTTTCCATTGAAATTAGCCCGGCAATTTATGCATAAGAAATGGCCATTATGCCGCGGCACTCAAAGGGTTAACGCATGAATGTACAGCTTGTAAACAAAAATGTCGCAAAAACACACGTAGGCCTATTCGATTAAATAAGAAACATAAGAATATATGAAACTCACGGAATTGATAAAAGGAACCGACTTGAAAGAGAGATCGTTTCCTCACAAGGGAGGAGTTTTGAGGGTGCGAAGGTGAGGGGGGAGCGGCACGAGAACAATCGGAACCGGAAATGCCACGTGAGAGACATCTGGCGGGAAATGATGCGGCAAACTGCATTGGCTACGTGAATACTACCACTGTGTAACACTGATAACATATTGGCGATGGTTGAGACGCGTAAAGCCAATATTTCGGCAAGCTGCATTGGCTACGTGAATGCTACCACTGTTTAACACTGATAACATATTGGCGATGGTTGGGACGCGTGAAGCCAACCAATATTTCGGCAAGCTGCATTCTCCTTCGACTTCGAGTATGTTATCGAAACCAATACCTAAACATTTTTAAGTACTCCAGTCAGTAACTCAGCAGGAGACAAAAACAAAGGCAGTACTTCGGTAATAATCATGCAATTTCTTTTGTTTTATTCCAACGCTAACGGAATTGTTGTTATGAGACCACACAAAAGCTTTTTAGGGATTACTGAAGGCAGAGGCTACGTACACGTCCGACGTGACCCGCTACTGTTCACGTCCGTTCCAAATTATGCACCGTATGTTACTTTTCCTGTGATTTTTAAAACAAATTGAGAGCCAGAAAACCTCCTAACCTAACGTAACGTAACGTAACGTAAACTAACCTAACCTAAGCGGAGCGAAGTGAATTTGCCCTTACATTGGACGTGTACGTAGTCACTTCGATTACTGAAAGCGGTCCAACCCCTCAAGTTGTTGTGCAGGCTGATATCCAATTGCACCGGCGGTCAAAGGAATTTGCAAGGGTCAAAATATTCCTCCGTCCGAAAAGTGTCTAATTGCACCGGTGGTCAAAATCTACCCACCCCACTTATCCCCGCTGCAAATTCCTTCGACCGCAGGAGCCGGTGCAATTGGAAGGCTTTCTCCCTTCCCCAACCCACTACATTTATCTTCAAACATAGTGGCATGCTTTCTTATGTATTTGTAACTAGGTTTATAAGTGTTTAACAATTTCGTAATGGAATATTTTATCAAACACTTGCCGATGGTTCCTTGCCACATACTAATGGTAGACCCAAAGACTTAAAACTACTGGACCGCTCGCGCCCGTGGTGAAGCGAACCAAATTTCGGTCCGGCCGCGTTCGAGGTCGCGCCGCAAATGGTGGGCTACCGCGGCAGCGCTTAGCATGGGGGATATAGGGAAAAACACGACGCGCGCTCACTTGAATTGAATTTGCAGCCATGGAACATTTTTTATGGTTGAATGGCCTTCTGATCCGTATTCCTGAATAGTTTCTCGAATTTTTAATACCCAAACTAACTATATTTGACCAGGGTTAGTTGCGTAAAAATAACAGAGAGTTGGGAGTTTTGTAAAATAATCTCCTCGATGGCTGATTCTTTCATATTTCCAGTCATATAAATTTATGTACGATCCACTAGGCTTTAGGTGTTGTTCAATAATGATGTTTTGAAGTTTTTGGTATTGGAATGATTTTTTTATGAGCAGTAATATCGTTCTTTGGACTAGTGAAACTTTGAATTTTAGCATATAAACTTCGACGTTCGCCAAAATTTGTAGATTGTATGAAAGTTAATTGGCCTATATCATAACATTTTGTTGATGAATGAATACCAAGACAGATACTTTTTAATAGCAAATGTATTCTTAATAAACATTAATTACCAACATGGTTCGTTCACCCGTCCACGTAGAGTAGTAAGAACGATTACATAATGTTGCATTAATACACCATTTCGCTTTTGAATAACAAAACATTATCTTCAGTGTATGATAACAATCGATTATGATTTATTTAAGAG
Organism: Allygus modestus; assembly: GCA_963675035.1. NCBI lineage: Eukaryota > Metazoa > Arthropoda > Insecta > Hemiptera > Cicadellidae > Allygus > Allygus modestus. Next base: position 428,124,415 of record OY776111.1, read on the forward strand.
ACGATACAAGTACAGAATAATAATAATGGGGTATAGTATAAATGTATCCGTAGCATTAGTCAGTTTTAAGTGTATTTTGGAAGGCATAGGATTAAATGAAATTATTTTTCTCAAAATTAATTTGTATTTACTGATGAACTGTTACATTACACATTACAGTTGCATTGTAGAATGTTGTAAGATTACTTCAAAAGACGACTAAAACAAAAGTCGTATAACTATGTATTTTATCAAAGAACTAGGCCACGTTGTAACACAGCATCACTGAGTTGAATTTAACAGGGTGGCACGGCGCGTGGCACGTCTTGGATAGAGCGCGGCGAAAAGTTTCAGCATCTTTCCAAACGAATTGTAGGCAAACCAACAACTTTACCGAAAAATGTTTCAAATAAAAGTTTTAGAGAAACTAATTATCTACAACTTTCCCGCTGGAAGTTTGTTTCTAACCTAAAAATAAAAAACTTTCTCGCTGAGTAACTTTTTCATGTCCCTCTTTAATAACACGTAAGATTTTTAATTATTAAAAATATTAAAACACGGTAAAATAAAACAATATTGATACTTTTGGATTCCTTAGTTCACGTACACAAAGAATATATAAACTTCATTACAATTCAAACATGGCAGTGAAGTCCAGGAGCGTGTAAACGACAGCGCGTTCAACGCCAGAAACAGCTCTGAGCACACAGTGGCCCACCATTTCTGTCCGCACAGTCCCACGCGGACCGTTTTTAGCTCACTTAGCGATCTCTCCAGTAGTTTTACCTCGATGGGTAGACCACAGCAAGTTCTAGCTAATAAATATGGTAACTATGTAATTAATGTTTAATTTTGTGTTTGTCCGTGGCAACACAACATCTTTACATTGCAAAATAAATTTTACCAGGAATGAGGCTATACCTTTACTCTAACCTAACCTAACCTAACCTAACCTAACCTACTGTACTGGGCATCCGGTCTGGTTGGCACTTTCTTTTATGTAATAGTTATTTCTACAACCTCTATATTTTAACCTTTAGTCTTATACTTAGTTGAATAAAAAAAATCGTCTTAATTTAGATTGACAGCCGGTGCAATTGGAACACCCCCCAAAAGGCCCTCCGGTGCAACTGGACACATCAGTTTGGGGCTGATCCCTGACCACCGGTGCAATTGGACATCTCCCGTTGTGCACACCCCGGGATTCCTATCTGTGACCCCTCAAACCGAAGTCCAAGACGCTAACCGTTAGGCTAGGGAGATGGCCAAATTGTGTAAACTATCACTTAATATTACTAAAACCATATTTTAGGTATAAAACTAAAAATTTAAATAAATAAAAACTTGTAATTTAAAGTAAATAAATATGTTTGTATAATGTCACACCAGTATGCAGTTATCTAACACCAATAGCTTTAGCTTTAGGAAGTAACAAAATCAGATTGTTGACGTTTAATATTTTGTCGCAACAAAACCTGTGTTGTTTTTTAATTATGGAAACAAGAGAACCTGCGGCGAGGTAACCGCAAAACCAACTAAGTAATGCAAGGTAATATTTGCTTTTGTAGTCTATCGAGTTATTTATGTGTTTTTAATGGTTCTAACAACTATATTATAGCAAGACAACATTTAAATTATAACAAATTTTAATTGTTTTCAAAACCTATGGATAAAGGATATATTCCATTTAATGTCAAAGAAATGTAATGGAACAATTGAAATCGCACAGTAAGTATTTGAGTTCACTTCAAAACGTATTTCGTTCCTAGAATTAAGAACGTACATTTCTATTAGTTTATTTCACATCGGTTAAAAAACTAGTATGAAAAACATAGGATCTCGTAGTAAATAAAAATCCTTTATTAGTTTGAAATTACTCTAAAAGGATCTAGATAATCGAAAAATATAACTCCCTTCCTGGATGTAGCCAATATGGAGTTAGTGGGTGGAAAACTTTACAACCCCGAGGTGGCAACACTGATTGGGGTAATTGTTGAACAGCTGGTCGTAAACAACCACTACCCACCCGAACAATGCCACCAACTGCTCATTAGGACCTCGGCTAGTGGTTAACAGATCGTAAAGGTCCTTGGACATTATACACGCCTACTTTCTTGCACCGAGATTGCGCCTGTCACAATCCAGGGCGTGTTGTTTTCTTTGAAATTGTCTGTTGTAAAATTAAAATTAAATAGCAATAGTTATGAAGTATTCCTCACTTTTTACTCCACCTATGAAGAAAACACTAAATGTACACAAATTGAGCCTTCGTTTCCCTGGAATAGCAGGGCCATGTTAAAATAAACGTATCACTGGAAGAATATTTTTTAAATAGAATACTAAAAGAACTTACCTAACGTAGATCTAATAAAATCTCATAGTTAAATACAGATTTATTATTACATGAATGTCTTGAATATTGCAAAGCTATCTTTACTAATCGAAACTATTATTATGTATAACAACAGAGTCTTTTTACTGAATTTCCCTTAGGAGTTATTACCATAGGCGAGTGGTATGAAAGGCCCGAGACCATGACAATTATATTTGTGCGGGAAAGGTTGAGTTAAAATTAGAATTGAACTCAGTAAGCATAAGGATGCGTTAGGTGTTCATTTTGAATGCCTTTATAGGTACTGTGATGAAAACTGTCAACTCTTAGAGCTTCGCCCCATATGATGTAGGCCTACTTTCAAAAGTTGTTCCTCTGGACATTTTCTCTCTGCATTGGTCGTTCTTAAGTCTACATACAAAACGAAGGGCGTGGATCTATCTTGGATGGTTTTTTCATGTTTATTATTGTTTATTAGAGACCATATTATTTGTAAATAAAATACTCAAAACAGTTTTCTATTCTTTAGATAACAAAACAGAGACAACTTGTGAAACATGTTTAATGTCGATCCTTAGACCAATCCCGAACTACATTCAAGTTCCTGAGGCGGAAAACAGCAATACCCCCCCCCCCCCATAAAACACGACCAGTTACAAAGCGATAAAATACAAACAAGATATAAACCAAACCCGATCAACAAATTGTCCTTCCAGAACTGACTGTTTTATCACGCTGCGGCGATAAAAACTAAACGTCGAGAAACGCGGAGCAGTAAAACCCTATGGGCCAATCCCGGGCAAAGTGGCTCGATTCCATAAACCTTCATGTTTAGTCTGAGAAGGGCATATCGAGGGTGGGGATGTCGAAGCGTTCGATAACCGAGACCTTCGAGGATAAAAGTTTACGGGGCGAAAACAGCGCCCTCGAGCCTGCTTTATGGGGCGAGCTGTTTATACGCTGTTTGGGTGGCGGGTAGAACTATCGGTGATATTGTCGGCCCCCGACTGACGATATAATATAAATATCTAGATCGAAAAATCGATTGAGGGGGCTCCAGTCACGAAACATTTTGCGGTTATACCTTCTTCTCCTCCAAGGCCAGGAGAAGATTATCCCGTGCCGACATAAGCCTAGCGCGCACTAGGGTGGTACAGCACGGAGGGGGTGCGCGCACTAGCCACGGGCGGGCGGGACAACCGCACATCCGCAATATAAGGACTGGCTGCGAGCTATATCGAGATTACACATTGTGGATACAGATGAGGGATGAGGAAGTGGTTTAATTACTTTAATTTTGGCAGAAGAAAATAAAGGGACAGAAGGAGAAAGCAAAGATTTTCATAGTAGCACCGATCTATTCCCTTATGTTTTCACGTCTGACGTTATTAAAATTTCCGGATGTCGCATGCAATATAGTCCCCGGTATTTGTCCACAAGCACAATCAACTTAAACATCCATCTGCAACTTAGGCCTAGACTTGTTGACAAATTGTTATATCTTAATGAATTAATTCTCATTTAGAACATATTTATTTAATCATCTGTTTAAAAATGCAACTTTATTTTTGTTTACATTTTTAATTAGAGCAAAAATCATTATTGGATAATTGAACGAAGTGAAAGTATCCTTATACACAACTTTACTGCTTAGACTGGTAAGAGAATCAACTCAACTGGCTTGTCTGTGACCACAATAACTCGAGAATGCCTCCACAGTTAAACTTAAAATTTTCCAGAAAAACTTAACAGGTCAAAATCTCGGTCAAGTTCGTTATTCAGATAATTTCGTTCAGTATTAATCAAATTATCTTACAACCAAATTTATTTTTTTCTCCATAAGAATAACATTGGAGGCCATTTTAGTGGTACTTGAATCGTTAAAATTTAGCCGACGTCTATGTTTCAACAACAGAGTAACAATAGTTAGTTTACTAGAGTATAATTTGTTATACTGGATAACAACAGTTTTTTTACCAACAAAAAACACACAACAGAGATAAATCGAAGTATATTTTGAAGTTGTGAGCATATTTATTATTTTATAAATTATTAAGTGTACTTTAAAAAAATATATTTATACAGTTAATATTCCCTTAGTACGTCTACTTTGTGTAAATATCGTCAGTCGTCGAAGGCGACGATTGTATCAGTGGCAGGCGACAGACGACGCGTGTGGCAGATCGAAAAACTCAAAATAACTTTTTGATGACTGTAGATACTAAGATATTAACTTATGAAATAGTTCGTTTTATTACATTTTCTTAGGCAATTGGTAATATCGTGATTGTCATGTGTAAAAAGTATACAAAGCCTCAATTTGTCTAGAAAGCGTTGATGAAGTTAGTCACAGTAAGCGAACAACCTTAAAATTTATTTTTTTAGGACAATTATTTGCTAGGTTATATTTTCACTAAATTAATAATAAAAATTGTCTACATAACCTTAAATACATTACCAGTAATGTAGTAACCACAATAAAAGCTATATATTATTCGAACCGAACAGCCTTTTTTGGAAGGTTATCTTGAATGATTTGACATAGCCTAGGTTTGGATTATAGTGAGCTGTTTTCATCATAAACTTGGACCTATGGCTATAAAATGTAGGCCTATACACTTAGGCTACTTGCCATTTTAGAAGTTTCATGTACGGTCTTGGACCAACCCATGTTTATAGAATTTAATTTCATGATAGCCTAGGCTATTGAAACAATATACTGAAATATCATTTTGTAAAATACAACTATTGTAAAATACTTTAAACACATTACCAGGAATGTTGTAGCGAACCAAAACAAAAGCTTTAAACTATTTTAACCAAACTAAGCCTTTTATACAGGTTATCTGAAATGATTTGACATATCCTAGGTTTGGATTATAGTGAGCTGTTTTCATCATAAACTTGGACCTATGGCTATAAAATGTAGGCCTATACACTTAGGCTACTTGCCATTTTAGAAGTTTCATGTACGGTCTTGGACCAACCCATGTTTATAGAATTTAATTTCATGATAGCCTAGGCTATTGAAACAATATACTGAAATATCATTTTGTAAAATACAACTGTTGTAAAATACTTTAAACACATTACCAGGAATGTTGTAGCGAACCAAAACAAAAGCTTTAAACTATTCTAACCAAACTAAGCCTTTTGTACAGGTTATCTGAAATGATTTGACATCTCCTAGGTTTGGATTATAGTGAGTGTATCATCATAAACTTGGACCTATGACTATAAAATGTAGGCATATACACTTAGGCTACTTGTCATTTTAGAAGTTTCATGTACGGACTTGGGCCAACCCATGTTTATAGCATTTAATTTCATGATAGCCTAGGCTATTGAAACAATATATTGAAATCTCATTTTTTCATCTAAATAACTGGGCCTGACGATTTATTGTTAATCCTTAAGGATATTTCGACTTGGCCTATAGAAATTGTTAACATTAGTTTATATAGGAAACTCGCTGTTCTCTTAAAAGTTAAATTAACCACACTGCTAAAGTCACTGCTTAGCCCAAAATACTCTGTTTGTTCTAAGATAACGCACCCATGCCAATCCTAACAACAAACCATGCCTGAAATCTTCAATTTATTTTAAAAATAAATAAATTTACGTATTTATACAACATTTACTTTGATAAAAACAAGTACATGTATGTATGTTTTTCTACGGATGAAATGTTAGGTCGGCGGCGGGATCCGAACCTGCGACATTACGCTACAAGAGCCAGTGCGATACCCCTCAGCTACCGCGATAATTGATTTTTAGAGAAGTGACTAAAACTATAGCTATACTGTATAGACATAAAATCCGGATTCTGGCGGCAGTTAAATGATAACGGAATTTATTCTGATGATATTACTCAAATCAGAGTTAAATGATAACGGAATGTATTCTGATGATGTTACTCAAATCAGATAGTATTGAATTTTGTATGAGACTCTATTTAAGTTTGATCATGTGTTTCAATTATCCTTATACGCGAGGAATGAGCGTAGACCTAGTTTATAAAATGAAATATACTTATTTGTTTCAAGAAGTATAATTCTTATTTTTGTATAAAACACAACTGCACTGCAATCAATGGAGTAAGGCGAATGTCCCGTACCGTCCGCCCGGTCGGTGAGCGGATCGCCGGTACGGCAGCTTGGAAATGTCCTGAAATTCGTTCTCCGGACTTTAGGAGGTGCCTGCCGGTCCTCCGTTGCCAGCCGTCCCACCGTAGTGGAGCACTCACTTTACATTCAATGTTATTGACTTTTAAAAATTGCCGTGACTGCCGTCCGTCCGTGCCGTGCCGCCCTAGTGCGCGCTAGGCTATAAAAAACTACTTTATGAGGATTGTTATTTCCCTTGTAAGAGGGGGCTCCAGTCACGCAACATTTGGCGTTTCGCCCACATGACCAATGTTACCTATCAAAACCCGTCCATTCACAACGGATTATCCAAAATCGCTGATTTATGGTTTATTTTAAAAAGCTAAAAAATACCTAGCGATTTCAGTGAGCAGACATCCCAAATAGTTAACAAATACAAATGCCGTAAATACTGAATATTTTTTAATTTACTGAACTATTATCATTTGTAATTAATTAACTTATCACGGACATTTTCCATCACTTATTAGAAAAAAATACTATTTTTACTAATCAGTGATGTAAAATGTCCGTAATAAGTTTTTACTAATCAGTGATGTAAAATGTCCGTAATAAGTTCTTAAATAACAAACTCACCATCACCAACAATGAATTTTAAATAAAGAATATTATTATTTGTGATACAGATATTTTTCTCATTGAAATCGTTACCGTCTTCAACTTTAAAACAATCCAAACCGTAATTCGTACATACTTAAACAAATAACGCTCGTAACGTAGTAATTGTTCAAAAAATATCAACTATCGACTCTAGAAATCGATATTTCCTATATCGATTGTCGTGCTGGCAGCGGTGCGCCACTGAAGGGACAGACGACAAAACGCCATTCAAGAGGGCGACCGCGGGGTAATGTGGCGAAAAATCGCGGCCTTGCATTGGTCATGGATCAATCAACGTAAAAAGACGGCGGCGCCTTCAACCCACCGACAGGCCGCGTGGCGAGTTTCGGTTGGATAGCTTTAAACGCCGACGAACTGCGGGTCCAAAGAAATCGGTAACACTGTAAACAGAATTGTTGTGGTTGATAGAGCATCACGTGCCGACAAAAACCTTTTTATGCAGATTGTTACTTTCTTAATAGCGGGTTCCAGTCACGAACCTCTTGGCGTTTCTACCTCATAGGCATCATAGACCTCATAGGCCTCATAGACCTCATAGGCCTCATAGACCTCATAGGCCTCATGGGCCTCATAGGCCTCATAGACCTCATAGGCCTCATAAGCCTCATAGGTTAACCTTCAAAGCCCGTCCTACCTAAACTGATTATACGTATATCTAGTGATATCAGCGAGAAAATTTGCTACATCACAAAACAATACTCGGAAAACAAATTCCAAAATATTCACAATTTTTATGGGTCAACTTTTTGTACTATAAACATTTTTGACACAGAAATAACTATGAGTTTTTCGTGTTCACTTAAATCAACAATTTCGGGTATGAGAGATGTGCTTTAAAAGTTAAGATTGGGTTTTATATAAGAATCAGGTAGAAGCCGGTGATTGGGGCCACCGTCTCGCCTCCAACTATAATAAAACACAATTTAGAAAAGTTTCAGCTCTTAAATACCTCACAACAGTTTTATCCTCTGAGATTTCCGTTTACGCAAGCTTTAATCCAAAGCAAAGTAGAGGTCATAAACGATTTTTTTTTTAAGAAAGACGAGTGGGAAATCACAGTCTTTATTAACAAGAGAAAAAGTTATTTGTTTATAATCTTTACCATATTATGTTCTGATACCCGTGCAAGGTACGATGTGCAAGGTACCTGAAGGATGTACTCGTAGATAACGAAAAGGACAAAATAATAAATATAGATTGTAAATCGGTTTAGTTGTTTCTTATAAAACATCTGCGTGTGTATTAATATACAGGATACCTACACAGATATATGCAAATACCAGCAAACCGTGTGTGCAACCAAACAGAAACCACAGGATATCATCTCCCCGTTCAATCTTTTCGCACATAGTTGAAAATAATATTGTTTCCCCAGACGCACTGCCGTTGTGATACTGCACAATTAACGTTCAACATTTCTTTTATGTTGCGTGTCTATCAATAACAACGTCATTATAATTACAGAGGTGTGATGTTCAACGTCCAAACCCTGTAGTTGTTACTATCCAAGGTCAACCTGCTAGAAAGCGGTCTTAATAAAGAAATTTAATGAAAAATCGCCCTTTCCATTTAGTAGACAACACACCTTGACCATTAACGGGTGTTCGACATCGATCATCAATGTTTTCGAAACATCGATATTTACGAGATCGATGTTTTCGAAACATCGATGTTCGATGTTTTTACCATGGATGATGATGATTTGTCGTTGGTTTTCTTCCATTGATGTTTCGGAGTTGGTCCGTAAAAATAAAATGTCACACCTAACAAACATAATAAAACGATTAAATACTTTACCAGTTTTATAATACAGTAGTAAAATTGGTAAATAATTAAGATTCTTTACCTTTTCAGTTAATTTTTAATAATTAATTTAAAGGAAACATCATTGATAATTAAAAGAAAATATGTTTAGTAGTTAACTTAAAAATAATAATCATACAATTTATTGACAAACCTTTTTAAAGAGAGAATGTAAACATTGGAGGAGGATTAATATTCATTTAGGTAAGATTCCATGCAGATTTGCCTAATTTATTTGGACGTCTAAATTAATGTTATCGATACTTAAAATCGATGTTTTCAAGACGATGTTTTTTCAACATCCATGTGGACGTATGGATGACAACATCGATGGTGGGGATTCGATGTCCAAACACTACCGTTAACAGGATCTGTAGGACTGATATCAGGAAATATTATTATAGTAAAAAAAGGATATTATAACTAAACAACTGACAAATGGCGGTAGGTCCAGTATCGAATCTTTATATTTTCAAACGACACAAAAAGTGTTTGACAAATTGTCTACTGTAAACTTTTACCCGAAAAACAGACAGACAATTCAATCCCCAGAACGTATTCCCGGCAAGACAAGTTGTTTTGAGATGATGTTCGACGCTCGGGATTTGAAGCTCAATCTCGCCGCCCATCAACATCAACATCAACATTCCCCGTGCCGCAATCTGCCGTTCGCGTTCTCTATCCTCCCAGCTCCGTCAACTATATTGCCAATTTGGACCCGCGACGTACGTTCGCGCTTCCTCACCAACGTTCTCAATAGCAAGATCGTACTGATCAACAAGATCCTCGCTCGGGTGGGGTGTGGGGCGATACACCGCTGCGGAACAGATTTGTTATCATTTTAAGCCCTGCCTTCCAAGATGCAACATCCTTTACCCCAATGTTACGTTACACTGTTTTTACCCTTTTTGGCTTCAACCCTGAAAAAATCAATTTCTGATTCAAAAAATGTCTAGAAATTTATATTAAACCGTTCTCAAAAAGAAACACTATTTTGTCTGTGCAAACATTAATTTTTGCAACCGAAGTTATTTCGCACTCCAAATTGTTATCAATGATCAGGTCAACAACAGATTTGCTCCGAAGAATAACTAAAACATTCTTGACATTGTTCCTTCGAACCAAGTAGTAACGTCTCATTTGGAACAGGTGACAAAGATCAAGCACTGAATATTTCTAAATTCTGTAGTTGTCGTACCTTTCAACCAATGGTTACTACGCATTACGTCTTCGTTTATCCGACACACGCAGTAGGCCTACTGCAGCTATCAAGCCCACAACCCGGATAGGAGCACGAGACGGTTACATTACAAGGACCGGTGATGACGTTGGACTATCTACGGCTCATCTCCTGATCACTCTGATTACCAAGTAAAGCCCTCATCACGCCTTGAGCCCTGCACTGCACCTTCGACCCTTCACATAGCACACTGCACACTACAGCGTACACGATAAACACAGCCATATTTGCACTACACTACGTACATACTTCACACCACTATCGCTTCTCCACTTGAATTTTAAAGAACAAAGGTTACTCCGTCCTTCGTGTTACTTTAACAATGTTTCTTATGGGGCCCTCATCTCATTGTGCGTTTCTACCCGCTTCTCCCCTAAGGTTAATGTTAATTTTCAAATACCGTCCCTCCTCAACGCATTATGGCTCACTTTCAAGAGAAAAACAAACCTTACGATTTCTGTGAGCAGATGTTCATATCACAAACAGTTACTAGTGAATGATTTCAGTGAGCAGATGATCATATCACAAACAGTTACTAGTGAATATAGAGGATTGTTATTTGTAATTTCACGATTTCTGTGAGCAGATGTTCATATCACAAACAATTACTAGTGAATATAGAGGATTGTTATTTGTAATTTCACGATTTCTGTGAGCAGATGTTCATATCACAAACAGTTACTAGTGAATATAGAGGATTGTTATTTGTAATTTCACGATTTCTGTGAGCAGATGTTCATATCACAAACAGTTACTAGTGAATATAGAGGATTGTTATTTGTAATTTCAAAATTCTTGCTCACTGAAATCGCTAGGTATTTTTTGTGTTCTGTAAAATGAGCCAACAATTTCAACATTTTCTGATAATCGAGAGGGTTGGCATTTGAAAGTTAAAATGGGCTTATGTGATAAGCAGGTGACTATGGAGCCTCTTAAAGCTAAAGCGACGAGATAAGAGTTACCCTTGCCATCAACTGTTCAACTGATTGGCCACAATCGACAAAGGCCGTACGTAGAGATTCACTGTCAAACATTTCAAGGTAAAAACTTAATATTTCTAGTGCATTACTAATACGCTGTTGAAAGAAAACACATCCATTAGCAAAAAACTTGTAACGTTCGGCTTGATGAGAAACTGTATTTTTATACAATTCTATAGGCTAGTACCAGTAAACCTAAAGCAAATTTATTCTAATAGATAATGAATTTAAAACCTGCCAAATAATGTTAGTAAACTAGGTCATTAACAGATGAAATCAATTAAGCAAAATAAGCAAGAATGTTTTTTCCACCTCAGCGGATGTTTGGAAGTTCACACACCGAATGTCTGCAGGGATATTCATCCTGCAAGGTTGGCACAACGCGAAGACATCGAGAGCTCGCTAATTAGGTTACAGCGATAAGGGATCAGCGTAAAGTTAAATTGGCGTAAGGCTACAAGAGTGAGAGAGTGGGGGAGGGATGAAGAGACACGAAAGGGGAGGGGGAGAAAGGGGGGAAAGTTACAGCGCCCCCTTGTATCTTACACAAAGGATTTCCATTTTAATAACGTCTTCCCCGAGCAGAAACGGAACTGAGGGGGCTTTCTTGCGGAAGTACTGGTAACTTAAAAATTACAATAAAACACATATTACATAATAACGTACAATGTCTTTGCAATGTATGTGGGGGTTTTCTCTCGACGTTTTAAAAAATAATAATAACATTTTTACAATTCTTGGTAAGGCGAAAATTGATATAGGCTAAGCATTGTAAAAAAACATTCCAAAAAAAGTTAAATTTCAGACCATTTATATATGTTTTTAAAGGAAAAATCTTTTCCCGCCATTTGATACAACCCCATTAATATAGATTAATATAATACAACGTTATATATTATAGAGGCTATATATATAATTTTAAATAACATTTATTTTTTATGAGATTTAAACACATAGGATTTATTTTATAGATTTTTCTTTTGTTGTTGTAATTACATATTTTCTAGTTCATAATATATCCTACCGAGCACTGAGACATTATGATGACATTTTGGTGTTATTAGCGAATTTCCCCTATAAGGAAGAAGCTATTACCGTATGTCTCATGGTAAGACTTAAGCCCAAGACCACGATAACTTTTTGTTTTGAGGTCCCCAGATGCCAAAAACACTATTCCTTCAAATTCATATATATGTTATATATGAAATATGTAATCGTTAACTCGATATCTTTAAAAAAAACATCCGATTTCGATGAAATTTGACACAAACGTGTAAAACGACATTCATGACTAAGTTCGAAAACCAGAAAGATCGGAGCATGGAAAGGGGGTTTTATGGGGGTTTTAAATTTTCCAAAAATCAGTTTTGATGATTTTTTACACTAATTTTTATAAACACTCAATTTTGGTTTTGACCATTTCATAGAGCTTAAAAAAATTATATGGTATTTTGAATTATTAACCTAGGTTAAGTGGTTGCAGAGAAAATCCAAAAGTGTTCATAAAATCCTCCCATGATAATGTTATGGGAGAAAGGCTTTTAGCATTTCCACAGTTACTTTACTATATAATTATAAATTAACTTAATTTTACTGTATACTTGAAATTTGCTAATACCAATCGGTTCAGCTCTACAAAAAAATGATTTTTGTGTTTAAATTGTGATTCTACGTCCATTCGTTGCAGAGGTATTCAAAGTGCTAAACACAGTACGTTGTCCAATGTTATCCTTATGGAGGATTTTTAAAATTTTATATCTAGATTATTTATGAATGTATATTGATGAGACTTGGTATGTAGCTTCAACTAGTACTGGTTCATTAATATTTGCACAAACAAATTTGTTGTCGATTGTCCCCATAGCAGCAAACCTGCATACTCAGCCCTAATGTTATTCTTATGGACAATAAGTAAAGTTTTATATCTCCCTTGATTATGAACATAAATTAAAAAAACTTGGTACGTAGCTTCACCTGGTTGAGTTATATTGATAATTGCATAAAAACACATTTATTATATTTATTGTTGCAGCAAACCTGCATACTCAGCCCTAATGTTATTCTTAAGGAGAATAAATTGTATGCATCACTTATTTATAAATGTATTTTTATGAAACTTGGTAAATGGCTTTTTGTGGCAGTAAGAAACATATACATGCATTGGAAATTCGCTTAGTATGCAGGTTTGCTGCGACGGGGGTATTTTTACTTGTATAATTAAATAATTATCAAAATGAATCCCACATAGCCCAATATACCTGGGCCTTGTAAACTAATTCTAAACATTCTTCATCGAATTCACGTAGATGATACAGGATCATTAATTAATTACTAAACGTATAGTTTAAATATTTAATATGAGAATCACCATATACATTTCTGTACATCGACTGGTCTTATTTCTGCTCAATAAAATACAATAAGTGAACAATTTACGAGTAAATAAAATCATTAGAATGAGAGATGCGAACAGATTTCCATTATCGTCTCTTTACTCCCTGTCATCTCTGCTCCCAGCAGCATCTCGCAGTCTCGTAGCGTCTCAACTCAAAACAATCCCCTTTTCTGTTTCCGCTCCGAAAGCGACGTTATTAAAATGGAAATCCTTTGTGTAAAAAGCAAGAAGCTACTCGTGGTTCCCCGCCCCACCCTTGTAGTGCCGCCGATCCCTTATCGCTAACCCAATTAGCGGCCTCTCGATACCTTCCACCGCAATAATCCCCAATTTTTCTGCAAACCTAATGAAATTAAATTTCCCTTAATCTAAAACCTGGAAAATTTGTCAGAACCGCGTAGTAAATATTTTGTTCTATTAGAGTGATAATACCCCCGTCGCAGCAAACCTGCGTACTCAGCGAATTTCCAATGCATAATATATGTCTTAATACCACATAAAGCCGCAAACCAAGTTTCATGAAAATATATTCACATATAAGCGATTTTAATTATCCTCCATAAGAATAACATTGGTAATAAGTACGTAGGTTTGCTGAAACAAGAAACAGAAACAATTGGTTTTTATGCAAAAATAAATAGAATTTAACTAGGCGAAGCCACATACTAAGTTTCATCAATATTCAATCATAAATAAGCGCTATATAACATTCTAGTTATTCTCCATAAGAATAACATGGGGGCTGAGTACGCAGGTTTGCTGCTATGGGAATAATCAACAAAAAATCATTTTTTTGTGCAAATATCAATATAACAGCACTACGTGAAGCCACACACCGAGTTTTTACTCAAGTTATCGTGTTAACGGACACATATAGATATATATACATATATATAAATTTAAACGAATAGTGTTTTTGGCATCTAGGGAGCTCAAAACAAAAAGTTATCATGGTCTCGGGCTTAAGTCTTACCATGAGACCTACGGTAATAGCTTCTTCCCTATAGGGGAAATTCGCTACAACGAAAAAGTAACATGTGAGTCTCAAAACGGATGAGCAAAGACAGTGTGACGGTAACATAACATAACACAACATATCACGGATACAGTAGAAGGATTTGTGTAGATTTGAGGAGGCATATATCCATCCTCAAGAAATCCACAAAGAAAATAAAGCTATTTATGATGCTATCAACGAGACACATAAGTAGAAAGTAACGGTATAAGTATATAGGGGGCAGGTTAATGGCTACATTTTAGAGGTACATTATCATTTTTTATGTTTTAGAAAATGTAAGATCTCGACGAACGAAGTTTACACCTTACACTATACGGAGGAATCCAATATTAGTCTGTATTATTAAAGGAGATCCTCGATTTTTGTTTGGCGATTTTATTCCCCATAACCTTAATTTTTCATGTATGTTTGGTATTATATCAAAACCAACTACTTTTAAAGTTTTAAGAAATTTCTCCCCTTCACAACTCATGGGCTTTCAAAGTTTCAGTATAAATTTTGAAGAAGATTAATTTAACAGCTGTTGCCACATTAACTAACCACAACACAACGGTAAGAACAGATATGTCAACCGTAATGTGAATAACTTCTGGTGTGGCAAAATCAAATTATCCAACTGGGTATGTAAGCCCGTGAGAAAAATATTTACTCACCTCAGAACAACTAAATCCTTCGAGGTTATTAACTAAATATACGGTCTATTAAATAAAATACAATAACAATTTGAACAATCCTAAATCTGACGAGGGCTTCTAAACAACCTTTGTTTTATCAAAACTTCATCACAAGAAAAAGTTACACTAGTTTTGACAAATTATCTTTATACATATTCGTGGGACACTAAAATTAAAGCAAACACCTACATCACACATTCAGCGAACTACGTACTGCACCCCCTCGTAGTAGCTAGTTTTATACCACAAGTGAACCTGCACAGTTCTCACGTAAACACATTGATCCTGCACGGTTCTCACGTAAACACATTTATCCTGCACAGTTCTCACGTAAACACATTGATCCTGCACAGTTCTCACGTAAACACATTGATCCTGCACAGTTCTCACGTAAACGCATTGATCCTGCACAGTTCTCACGTAAACGCATTGATCCTGCACAGTTCTTACGTAAACGCATTGATCCCGCACAGTTCTCACGTAAACGCATTGATACTGCACAGTTATCACGTAAACGCATTGATCCCGCACAGTTCTCACGTAAACGCATTGATCCCGCACAGTTCTCACGTAAACGCATTGATCCCGCACAGTTCTCACGTAAACACATTGATCCTGCACAGTTCTCACGTAAACGCATTGATCCTGCACAGTTCTCACGTAAACGCATTGATCCTGCACAGTTCTCACGTAAACGCATTGATCCCGCACAGTTCTCACGTAAACGCATTGATACTGCACAGTTCTCACGTAAACGCATTGATCCCGCACAGTTCTCACGTAAACGCATTGATCCCGCACAGTTCTCACGTAAACACATTGATCCTGCACAGTTCTCACGTAAACACATTGATCCTGCACAGTTATCACGTAAACACATTGATCCTGCACAGTTCTCACGTAAACACATTGATCCTGCACAGTTATCACGTAAACACATTGATCCTGCACAGTTCTCACGTAAACACATTGATCCTGCACAGTTCTCACGTAAACACATTGATCCTGCACAGTTCTCACGTAAACACATTGATCCTGCACAGTTATCACTTAAACACATTGATCCTGCACAGTTCTCACGTAAACACATTGATCCTGCACAGTTCTCATGTAAACACATTGATCCTGCACAGTTCTCACGTAAACACATTATTCACTACGAAGCTTAGCAAACAACTGCCGACACAAATCACACTGGTGGCTAGTTAATAAATGTAGTTATTTGTAGAAATTAAGTTAGTAAACATAAACTTAAACAAACAACGTCTGCTTGCAAGAATTCCGCGAAAGATTTTGATTAAACTTTAAAAAGGGATTTTAGGTCTCAGATATCGATTGGTAAAATTCTTAAGTATTTTATGACTTAACCAATGCATTATTATAATGAAAACTTCTGGCCAGATATAAATGACTAATGGACTTATACGTGATTTTCCACTAAGCGAAGCTCGGCCTTACTTAATTACTTAATACACCTTGTGCGAACAAGTCACCGTATTAGCGACAGCTTAAATTGTCAATATATTACATTAGTACCTAAACTGCATAGTCTTGATGAATAAGATTTAGTATTGACAGCAGCATAATGTTGTTGAGACCAGGCGCCCTCCGAATCACGGACGCTATAGCCGCAGTGCTGCAGTGCGATGTGTGATGCTGGGATTGCGTACCAATCTTCAGCTCATTTAAACGAGAAATTCACTATCAAATCTAGCAAAAACAAACATGTTTAGCTTTTTTAAACGAGTGGGTGAAAATCATTGTTAAACCGTGCCATATGAATTAACGGTATTATTTACCTTTAATGGCAAATTATTCACAAAGAGAGTGACTTACATTCGAAACCACACGACTAGTCGTTTTAGCAACATTACCAAAACGAAAATGGAACAGTTTGTACAGCTAACCTTCACCCTTAGAAGGGGCGCTTCGTGTCCCAGCATTTTTAGTTATCTGGGTCAAAATGCAATTTTTTTGACACCGAGGAAAATACATTTTGGACTCGCGATTCAGTTGTATCCATCCAGTAAAAACTAGCATCTGATTAGTTACGCTGCTCTGCAGCGCTTTTCACGTGAAAAGCCACTCTGCAACAACCTTACACCTTCCATCTTCCACCTTATTCCTCCCGTATCCGTCGCCTGCCTCGCCTCTTGTCCCCGAAGACCCTCAGGGGAAAGGGGAGGAGAATTTGATTTAATGTAATGTAAGTCGTCGCCATGGTAACGACTCCGAGAGAATCTGAAATTACTCCAGTATCGATTGCAGTCTCTTAGCGTAAACGACTAAGCGCGGCGGCAGTGCAACGATCCAACGATCGTCTTTGAGACGCCTTCGGTGTTTATTTCCAATAGGTTTTGTTTGTAGGTCCCTATGATATTCCCTGATTTCCTTAAACTTGTACGATATATACTGCGATCTCTGTTAGTTTTCCAGTACACAAGATTCCCCGATTACTTATGGGCACACACATTTCCTTGATTAATTTTGGTAACACCAAATTCCTTGATTGTTTCGGGTACACAAAATACTTGGCCCGTTTTCAAGATTCCTTAATTGTGTCCTGGTACCCAAGTTTCGGATAGACGAGGATTCATTGATTGTTTTCTGGTACCCGAGATTCCTTCATTTTCCACGTTATTAATGTATGACGTACTGTTGTCATTGAGGACCATGTTGCCCAATTTAATCGACATAAATCTTTACATAATTCCAAGATATGTTCCGTTTACTAACATCATCATAAATGATCGAAAAACAATCATTTGAAGTAATAACTTAGGACGACAAAAAACTAAATACAATCCCCCAATACTGACAATGACTATTCTGACTAATCACATTCTGTTTCTGTTTACTGTGAAAGTACGCAATCACAAAACAACACTCGTCGTATAAAACACCAACTACGCAGTACCAGCAAGTGATAACCCGCGTCGCCGTAATGTTCCTGATATGGGTTTATGAGCGAGTACATAAGCACTCACAAATAAAGGTTTTATGCCTCCAGCAACAGTCGTTAAATTACATTTAATACCCCGAAACGTCTCTTTCGAGCGTTTTATTAAGTCTGAAACAACCAGACTCAGTTATACCTGCGGTAAAACCCGTTACGACTGGAGATAACTGCGGAATACCGCGTCACGAACGCTACACTACGAGTTACACTTATATTTAGTTTTGATATCTTCCCCAGTCAAAAAACGCTGTGCTTAAGTATTCTTGTATACAGCTCCGTAAGTCGAGTTTGGGAAATCGCAGGTGCAGGAACGAAACAAAATAAATGTTACCCTATAAGAGACTTTATAAAAGTAATGGTGTTGCTGAAAACTCAAATTCAAGAAAATAACAACACATCTTTAGAAGAGTTTGTTCTAGCTTCTGTGTTAAAGACATGCTTTATAATGCATTGCAAAAAAAGACTAAGGTCTAATAATTTGCTATGATAAAAATACGTTTATTCTTTGTATACTTGCAATATTCATGAAACCTCCCCACTGCCTACAATCCGAGGTTTTCGGTACACATCCCTAACTGATAACATTAACTTTGAATGCAGAAACATATTTGCATATTAGAATTTAAATAATTTGTTTATGACATTTCAACACCGAAAAACAATAACAAAGCTATGTAAAAGAGTAGCGTGGATTTAAGTCTCGAGCAGAGCAAGAGGTGAGAGTTCATGTTATATAAATTTGATTCACTTCCTAACTCAAGAGAAGACTCGCTTAGTCCTAATTCAAAAACCGAAAAAATTAATACAAATATTTCTTTTGTTAATACAACTGCACTGTAAAAGGTCAATTAGGCCTACATTCAGAAAGGTACAAAAAGTATGTTATAAACTTGTTATATGAACATAATGCAATTCGACCTTACCTGACAAAGTCGTGAGTAATAATATCGTTTAAATAACCGATACCGAACAAAGGCAACATTAAAAAAATCCACTCTAATCAAATAAACCCTCTTCTATCATTTCCTAACCGCAAGAGAAATAACTTTATTCAACTCGACTTCTTTCCTGAATACAAATTGGTTCATCAGCATCAACCAATTACTCCTTAATAAAGACGTCCTCTGATTGGTCCGAGTCTCGGTGATAAATCTCCCGCCAAAACCGACAATTGACAATCAGCTGTTCTCCAATTAGCAGTTCCCGGGCGCGCTCGCGGCAACTTGGCAACTTTGGCGGGTAATTTATGTTTATTACCCCTGTGTTTGTCACTTTCAATAACATCTCACAAATCTATTGAACGCGACCGACACTTTTATGCAGGTACTTCTCTGCCCTCAGGGTAATTTGGTTTTGTTCGACTGCATCACTGGAGCACCACTAATTCCCGCCGTTTTATGATGCTCATCAGCTGTTATTAGCTTTAAAACCGCACGCGATTATCCCAATTATGTTTACCGCTATTCTTTACAGCTTAAACGATTAAACGATAAGTGGCGAATGAGATTTAAACCAGTACCGGTATAATTTTATTAACCTTCAATTTCTTCTTCAATGGATGATACATTTTTAACCGACAACATATTCAAGACAAATTCATTTAGTTTGAACAATTAGTATTAAAAAAGGTGAAGAACAAAATCGTTTATAATTTCGTTCCTAAGCAATCGATGTACATATTTTGTATAAGACCAATACCAATACAACTGAGCGATTTTCTTCTTATATTCCCATAAAACAACCTAAATTACTGCAACTTTTCATCATAAACCTAAATACATAATGGAATTTAAAATTAACAAATTATAATAAGTAAATGTGAAAAAATTAAAATAAATCATACGAAAACAATAAACAATAAAGTGTGGCAATGAAAATAATTTGGATACAAATTCCCAACTATATATCAAACAACATATATTATTTAAATTAGTTCCTTTTAAAAGGCAAAAAGAGAATATCAAATTAGAAAGCCACATTTCCGGCTCTACATCACCCATCACACTACCACAAACAAAACAAAAACAAACATAATCCACCTGCCAATCGCCGAGGCACTCAATAAATTAATCATCGACGAACAGAGAAACCCGACACCACTTAGACTTAGACACTGACAGCTAGAGAGTGTCGCCAAACATACGAGGGGGGGGGGGCGGAAGTCAATCACAAACAGCCCTTAATTGATCCCCCCACCAGAGGGTGAAGACAA
This sequence comes from Allygus modestus, assembly GCA_963675035.1. Lineage (NCBI taxonomy): Eukaryota > Metazoa > Arthropoda > Insecta > Hemiptera > Cicadellidae > Allygus > Allygus modestus. The sequence goes on from OY776111.1 coordinate 428,144,794, forward strand.
GCCCCATTACACAAGGCGTCTGCCTGCACACCTGGCGCTACAACTAATACCCTCTCAAAATCACCCCAACTGAAACTACCCTTCCCCAAACCAAACCATTTATCGTCGCTCCGCCACTAATCCTATTAACTACTATCAAAAGTGGGATGGTTATTGACAATAGGAACCAAGGAATGTAGACTTTTAGTTTTCCTGCTAGTAACATACTATTAAATAACAATGTACTTTTGCCTTTATGTGTTATCAAAATTTGGCTTGTAGAAGCTACAGCCCCTGAATGTAAACAAAGCAACCGCTTGATTCACATCAGGAACGCAAGCGAAGCAGACGTTCTACACTCCCAGGCTTTCCCTCCCTTATGACTGACATACAATTACACAATACAACAGAACAGTGAGAATATTAAAAGATTCTAGTATTCCTGCCGAATCTCTTGGGGCCAGTACCATTAATTTGAGTCGTCTTCCATCATCCTGCGATTTAACAAGCGTCCACAATTTATCTTTTTAAAATGTCCGCTTACAAAACTAGTAATATAGATAGAGTAGTAAACTATCAATTATTGTTGGAAATCTCGTATGTACAATGACTGATTTAAAACGTGTTTTATTGCTTTTGATCTTCCCTTTAACCTGTCAAACAAAGGTAATGTTGCTAGTCTTGTAAGAAAAATATAGAAAAATGGCATCAGATAAATTAACTGGTGGTATGTTTATGAAACAATCACTGGCCATGACAAGCAGTGAAAACTACTTTAGGGAGATAACTTGAATTCCAAGTAGGGGTAAAAGGAAACGAGGGGAAGTACTCGTATCACAACTCTTTCTTGTTACTTTAAACGTAGTATATGGAGAAATTATTGTTTTCGTCAAAATTTCCGAATTTGAGTTGTTAGAGGAAATATTCGTTTTGGTGCTCCCAGAACCCAAAAAAGTGATTTTTACGTAATGTCTGTCTGTCTATCTGTCTATCTGTATGGATGTGTACAGAGCTAAAGTCCTAACCAATGGTCCGATTTTTATGAAATTTGGTATGTAGGTACTATCCACGATATATCCAGGCGTTTTTTTCATTTTTTGTTTTTTTTATTTATAAGGGTAATTATCCCCCCAAAACCGCCAAAAAACATGAAAAATCAAGATTTCTCAAAAACGGCTCAAACGATTTTAATTAAACTTTAGTCGTTTGTAGAACTTTAGTTTTCCAACAAAATGACACCACCCGCATTTCTGTAAAAATTCGGATTCAGAAATTACGGGACTTAAAATAAAAAATTAAGATTTTTGGATTTTTCATAAAAAAACATTAATATTATAAAATATTACTATTCACCACTAAAAAAAGCTCAAAAAACTAAATAATTTAGTACCTTGAATTACTATCCTAGGATTGTTGGTTGCGGATAAAATTTAAGTTTTCATTTTTCGGTTAACACAGTACGTTGTTCTGTGTTATTCTTACGGGGAATACAAAAATTACTATTTCTCTCTTATTTACTGATCAATTTCGTTCAAACTTGATATGCTTGTCAAGTTAGCATTGACCAATAGAGGAAATTCGAAATATGTTGCCCCTTAATAACCCTGAGGGGGGAATAGGGGGCATTTCCCCACTTAAAACCACGAGTGTAGCGATAGATTCTGTAGTGCCTCCTAAACAGGGATTTGGGAAGATATTTTTGAAAACAACTTGTTAGCAAGATTTTCTGTACATTCGACCGTGCTTTGTATTCTATATTTAGTAAATAAAAAGTAATTTACTCATTAAAGTTGGCTAAAAGGGAGAAATTATGTGTCAGTTTCCTGATACCGTTTATTTTTTCAACCATTTTACTTTCTCCCCCTTATACATAGTATATGGAGAAAGTATTGTTTCGTCAACATTTTTTAATTTGAGTTGTTAATGGAAATATTCGTTTTGGTGCTCCCTGAACCCAAAAAATGATTTGTAAGTGATGTCTGTGTGTCTGTATGTTTGTCTGTATGGATGTGTACAGAGCCAGAGCCCTAACCAATGGACCGATTTTTATGAAATTTGGTATGTAGGTACTAATCCACGATATCTCCAGGCGTTTTTTTCATTTTTTGGAATTTTTGATTTTTAAGGGTAATTATCCCCCAAAAACCCCCAAAAAACATGAAAAATCAAGATTTCTCAAAAACGGCTCTTACGATTTTGATTAAACTTTAGTAGTTTGTAAAACTTTAGTTTTCCAACAAAATGACACCACCCGCATTTCTGTAAAAATTCGGGTTCAGAAATTACAAGACTTAAAATATCAAAAATTCAGTTTTTTGGATTTTTCATTAAAAAAACATAAATATTAAAAAATATTACTATTCACCACTAAAAAGAGCTCAAAAAACTAAATAATTTAGTACCTTGAATAAATATTCTACGATTACTGGTTGCGGATAAAATTTAAATTTTCATTTTGTGTTAAACGCAGTACGTTTTCTAATGTTATTCTTATGGAGAATACAAAAATGACTATTTCTCTCTTATTTACTGATCAATTTCGTTCAAATTTGATATGCTTGTCAAGTTAGAATTGACCAACAGAGGAAATTCAAAATATGTTGCCCCTTAATAACCCTGAGGGGGGGAATAGGGGGAATTTCCCCTCTTAAAACCACGTCTGTAGCGATGGATTCTGTAGTGCCTCCTTAACAGGGATTTGGGTGGATATTTTTGAAAAAAACTTGTTTACAAGATATTCTGTACATTTTACCGTGCTTTGTATTCTATATTTAGTAAATAAAAGTAATTTATTTATTAAAGTTTGGCTAAAAGGGAGAAAGTATGTGTTTATTTTATATATTGCTGATACCGTTCATTTTAAATATTTTTATTCATGAAATTCAAATAATGTAAACAGTAAATGAAATTCTCCCCTACAGCATTAACATGTAAACGAGTTCACTTAATATTCATAAGACAACGGCCAGATTGGCACCGACACCTAGAGGGGCATTAGCATTGTATAACCTTCAATAGCTGAACGACTCAATCTCGTGCCTTTTAGCGGCATCGGCACTGGTTGATTACGTTGGTTTAAGTATCGGAGCTTTCTCGTATATAACAACAATAATTATACTATTTATGACTATTACTCTGACCTTACACATTTGACTTACGCATGCATTAATGGTGAAAGTATATGTAATTTAGTATTTGCAATCGCTTACAGTGGTTCAAAGTCGATTTATTTACTGTAACAGTAGTTTTGGTCGTTAACACCCACTATAATCGCATTGCCTTCAAACTTGTGCATGGTACTTTCGGCTTGAAACGTTGTTGGTAGATTATATTCTATAATTTATATTTCTATATCCAATATAGCAAGGTTGGTTAGCAAATGGAATTAAACTGCAAGTAAACTAAGTTTAAGATAAGTTTTAGTTTGCAATATTAAATATTATTTGCTATGGTACGATTTTTAAAACTGATTAACAATGATAAGGTAACCATTTACACCCGGTAGGGTGGGCCTACCGTTATCTGACCCCTTTTACATGTTTCACAGGAAAAATCGCTTTCATTTGACCCAAACCAACATTATCAAGAAACAGCTGACTCGCCCCGACTAGGGGATGCGATTAACGGAATTGTCCCCGGAATGGCCCTCCCCCCGACGTATCCAATCTTCCCTCCAGTTAGGCCCCATTGTGGGTGGGCGGTGGCCGCATTACCTACAAGGCTGCTCATCCCAGCATGTTAGGTCGAAGCTCAAATGAACTTAAGAGTCTTCATCACCGGAAGTTGCCAAACGCCATCTTTGAGTTTTGTTCCATAAGGCCAATGTTAACTTTGTGCCTCCATTACTCCTCACCTGATCGTCACATACAATTAATTTTGGTGTCAAATTAAAGGTTTAGTCGTCCTCTAGGGAAATATAATGTCGAATTCCTTAATTTGGGTATCATAATTTCATAATAAATAGTTTAATTTTGAACTGAAACATTGTACATGTCTCATTAATTAGTAACAACATCAAATTCAACTATTGTATTTCCCTAGAGGACGACGAAACCTTTAATTTGACACCAAAATTAATTGTTTGTGACGATCAGGTGAGGAGTAACGGAGGCACAATGTTAACATTGGCCTTATGGAACAAAACACCAAAATAGCGTCCGGCAACTTCCAGTGATGAAGACTCTTAATTAATTGAATTATTCTACTTCGGTTCAAGTGGTCACTGTTTTGATTCACGCGAAGCTTATGGGATTTTAGAAATATTTGGTCAGATTGTTAACGGCTCAATTGATTAAGATACTACTTGCAAAAGCCAACAACTAAATAAAATCCGGAACTTATTTTAAACAAACATTTCTAAGGGGTATTACAGTATTCATGATTTTATCAACCTAAGGCCTTAGTTTTGTTTCTAATTAAGAATGATATAGTTATGTTAATAATAATTCCCTAATTTTGTGTTCAAGCAGGATACTTTGATTAATGAAACCTGTATTGTATGTTGACGATGCCCATGCAATGTATTTGTTTATGGCAAATCAAAATCTTGAATCTTGATGAATTAATTTCAAAGCCTTCAAGGTATTCAAGGAATTGTGCGCAGAAGAATATCTCGATCTTAAGAAAAATACTCTCTCGAGCGTAAAAAGAAAATGAAATCTTCTCGGAAATATCAGAGTTATCTCGCTATTGGATTCCTCCGTTTATTCTTACCACCTACGTATAAGTTAAGATAATAAATTCGTCCTTTGAATCATGTTCCAGCGGATTTTATGTATTATTACATTAAAACGCAATCATTGCTATAATATACCAAGGAATTTTAACACCCAATTACTTTACATCTGGATTACATTTGTTACAACAACCTTTAAGAACGAATGTTGAACGAATGCTCCGTGAATGAAACACTGATTTGACATATGCGCATTTTGTGTCTTGAACTTCCTTGGATAAATTTCCTTTGTTAAAAATGTTGTCATGATTACTGAACTGGGTCGAGTTGCGTTAGGGATTTCCTAAGTTACGCTTTTTAAGAAATCCTTGGTCTGTGGAATGAATAAATCTATTTTCCCCCTGATAATTACATTGATTCTTCGAACAGCTAAAGCGTTTAGGTCTTTACTAATTACCCACATAATTTTACATGTTAAAATGTTAGTGTAATCTAAAATCATAAAGCGTTCTATCTATCCTCATGCAAATTTATAACACATTCTACACACACTAATGTTTTGAATTATTTCACACCTTAGTCTGACATAACATAGGATAAGACGACAAATGTATACACTAATATTAGCCTTAAAAACGCTCGTGGGTGTGACATGGATCCAGCGAGTGTATATAACGTACTGCTAAAGGAAATAACAAATTTATTTTTGCGGTCTCTTCCGAAAGAAATCAGATTAAATTAAAACTTCACTAAAACTATGTCCTGAGTAAAAATGCACTACAATTACTACAATATGTTTGCTATGTTTTAGGTATTTTTTTCATCTGAAGGGTGCATCAGATTCCACATCTGAAAGTCATAAAACTTTGTTTTACTAATCAGTGATAGAAAATGTCCGCAATAATTTCTTAAATAACATTATAATGACTACTGCAAGGATTACAAATCAAACCTCAAGTCAGGTCAACAATGCCAGTGAGGTGGTAAATTATCAAATTACCGCCTACTCACCTCACCTAACTGAAGAGTTTCAACTTCCAACAATGTAGAGCGGCCAACCGATGACATGACTCAATTATGTAATGCTGATCGTCCGTCTGCTTGCTACTGTCCACTTCTGTTTTTTTTTTCATTTCTCTGTTATACATGCATTACTGTGTAAGCTCATATTTCCCCTTTAACAATTCCAATTTCCCTGATAACTATGTCACTTTAATTATTAAAATACTAATAAATGTCAGATCGACCTTGAGTGGGATGTTACAAGCAGTAAGTTTGAAGTCGATGAACGCAAGTGCAGTATAAATGTCATCCGACCTCGGATGAGATGTTAAATTACAATCAATATGTTTTAGATAAGGTAAATGTTGTTGCAATAATATAAATGTGCATGCAGAATGACTATTTGTCTTGAAAACATGTACTGTAATACAAGTTTGTCCAATGTTCCTCATTTTTAGCGAATTTCCCCTATAGGGAAGAAGCTATTACCGTAGTCGGCGTGGTAAGACCTAGGACCGCAACCATGATAACTTTTCGTTTTGAGGTCCCCAGGCCCCAAAAACACCATTCGTTCGAAACTGTATATATATATATATATATATATATATATATATATATATATATATATGTGTCCGTGGGTGCGATAACTCTCGTAAAAAAGCTCCGATTTTGATGAAATTTGGTACAAACGTGTAAAGCAGCATTTATGACTCTAAGTTCGAAAACCAGACAGATCGACCTATCCGAAGAGGTATTTTGGGGGGGTTTTGTACCCCAAAAATGGGTTTTTTTAAGTTTTTTACATATAATTTTTGAAAAAGTTAAATTTTATTTTTTATCATTGGAATCAGATTAAAAAGACGCACAATTTGGTGTTTTAATCATTTCTCTACGTTAATTGGTTACTGAGATATTGAAAGTGCTAAACACAGTACGTTGTCCAATGTTATTCTTAAGGAGGATAAGAAAAATTGTATATCTTGCTTATTTATCAACGTATCCAGACGAAACTTGGTATATTGCTTCATTTCATTTTGGTCTATTGATATTTGCACAAAAACCCATTTTTTGGCCGATAGTTCCCGTAGCAGCAAACCTGCATACTCAGCCCCATGTTATTCTTATGGAGAATAAGTAACGTGTTATCTCCCTTAATTATGAACATAAATTTATAGAACTTGGTATGTGGCTTTACCTAGTTGAGTTATATTGATATTTGTATAAAAACCCTTTTTTAGTGTTCCTTATTTCAGCAAACTTGCATACTCAGCCGCCACGTTATTCTTATGGGGAATAATTAAAATGTCATAAATCGTTTATCTATGATTGTATATTGATGAAACTTGGTATGTGGCTTTATGTGGTATTGAGACAAATATATATGCATTGGAAATTTGCTGGGTATGCAGGTTTGCTGCTACGGGGGTATTAACTCTTCTAATACATAACAGTAGGCCTACTCTAAAAAGACGACAGAAATAAAAGTAATAAACGACTTACCTTATCGTCGTCTCCTTCACTATCACACTGAAACACAAGAAAAATGTGTAAAACAAGTAATTTGTAAACATTTGCAAAGAGGTAATTTTATTTTAAACAAGAGAAAAAATCACCTAAGTTAGTTGGTGTGCAAATTAAATGTAGTATAATTTATAACTGTATAAGCAAATAGCATTATATACATGCCTCGAGATTCACTCAGATGTGCTGTTAAATGTACATTTAACATTTCTGATTTCACTCAAAAGATACTGTACAAAAATTATGAAAATTGGTTTCGATGGCAGATCGCAAGTTTATACATTTTACCAAAACCATCTTCGAAAATATACATGCAGGAATTTAATAATCTTTGCAACAATACTAAATATGTTAACGGATTGGTAAATAAATTTACATTTATATAAACTATCTATAAATAGATTTTTCTTTTTATTCCGCCTCCTCTCTTTAACTAAATTGATAGCAGTAGGATACAGTTTCTGCTTGGTATGGCCATAGTGGCCGAAGCACCTTGGAACTAGCGGTTTAGGTGTCGTAAAGGAACAGATGTTATATAAATAAAGATAAACCTACACCAGGTGTATAAGATACGTTTATATCGACTATTACCGTTTGGATGTAGGAGAATAACCAGTTTTACAGTAGCCATCAAACTTGATGGTTCTCCAAATATCATTGTTTATAACGGTCTTTAGTTACAAGTAGGGGGCATTAGAGGGTTCAAAACCAGCAAAGGCGCGGTGAGGAGCAAGTGAGGAGCCCCCCCCGTGACGTCAGCCCCCCCCGTGACGTCAGGCCCCCCCCCGTGACGTCAGCCCCCCCCGGTGACGTCAGCCCCCCCCCGCCAATGGCACTTTTCGTGATGACCTTGAACATGAGGAAAAAACTTTCGAAAATTAATAACCAGCCTATTTATCCACCGATTCCCACGGGACTTTTTCCAGAGTGTAGGCCTATCCCCAAGGAAGCGAATGACGTAAGAACCCCATAGATCCACCTTTAAACAAGGCCGCTATTAATTTAAAACCACGTTTTCCTTATGGGATCTCAGCTGTTTACCAACCGATTTTAACGAAACCTCACCACATGTCGGGCCGTGACCTAAGAAAACCATCGCTTAAAGAAAATTGAAAATCCACTGTTAAACGGGCCCGCTATTAATTTTCAAACGCGTTTTCCTCATGGGATCTCGGCTGCTTGCCGACCGAATTTGATGTGACTTCGTTACACGTTGTATGCCGGCTTGACTAAACCAAACTGCGAGTGGCTCCGTGGAGTCACGTGTCGAGGCGCGTGCTAGGGCCTACGTGACTGTCCCAGCCTGTTTACTCATTAGCGGCCTTCAAGACCCCTCCGTTCTAGAAGGTTCCGGCAAGTGCGTCGCATGAGGCCTCCTCCTGACTGGAGTGCTATGTATGAGCATGTCACGTGTCGAGGCGCGTGCCAGGGCCTACGTGACTGTCCCAGCCTGTTTACTCATCAGCGGTTCCGGGAACTGTTTACCGCTTACATTCCACGGCGTCATCAACCGGTCTATTTAAGTGCGTTACTTTCCCAAGCTACTTCAGTATCTAGTGGCAACTCGTCCTGTGAGGAGCTAGGTGTTTTCGCTGCGAGTATTTGTGTGACTGTGCAGAGCCTTGTCTTTGGATATCTTAAAATGTAAGTAACATGTAATTTACTTTTTCATCAACCAGTTTTCGATGCCCTAAAACCTAATTAGTTAACATTAATATTTCATCTTTTACATATCCCAGTACACGGGGTCTTGTCGTTTCCATTCAGATGGAGATGAGTGGAATTGTAATGACCTTGAAACAGTCGTGTTTTATAACGATTAAAATTAATAAGCCGAACCTAAAAAGCAAAATAGATTCACTACCACTCTTTTTTATTTTAAAAAGTTTGAGCTAAATAAAAGTAGTTTCTTTTGTTTTGTTTTTACTTTCCAATCGAAATGTTGAGGGCAACTGCGCCTTTGTGACGGATGGAGAGTACAGATACCCGATGTTGCAGATGGCTGTTCATCTGTGTGAGGTTTGCGGGCGCAGTTTCGGGGTTGCAAGAAACCTGACCCGCCACGTAGCATCTGCCCACAACGATCGCCATTACGATTGTCACGTCTGCGGCAGACGCTTCGGGCGAAGCGACAACTTGCGACGCCACCTCGCTGCAGTTCATCCTCCCACTCCTCACGACCAAGCGCCAGGTACAGTTTTAGTTTAAATAAGAAGCCGCCAGTAGATTTATTAAGTATGCTATTTCCTGGTGTCCTCACCCATGATGTCACGACAAGCCCGTGGACTTTGATAACTAATGACTTGTTTTTATGAGAGAGTAAACGGCCCTGACTGGGTAAACTGACAATTAAGACGAGAAAACAGACTCGAGAGGTAAACAAGAGGTTGCCAGCCCTCTGCATGTTCCTCACCGCCATCTCCTCATCATTGTATTTAACAGGCTTGGGTAACTGGCGATTGAGATGAGGGAACAGACTCTAGGGGAAAACAAGAGGTCGCCAGTCCACTGTATAGTTCCTCATCCTTGTGTTTATAGGGTAACTAATAGGACTTGTTTTCCTGTTCGCAGGCCATCCGTGCCCGTTGTGCTCCGTCGCCCTGGCGGGTCCCGAGGATCTTCGCCACCATATGGAAGCGGTCCACGGTGCGAGCCCGTCTGCTTCAACTTCCTCCTCCTCCTCCGCAACGCCACCCTTCAGAGACCCACGGCCCGAGTGCGACGCGTGCGGGCGGCGATTCTCCCGCGAGGACCTGCTCCGGCGTCACGTGCAGCTGGTGCACGCCAACGAGGTCCGCTGTCCCGATTGCGGCGCCCTTTTCCGCAGGGCAGCGTACCTCCAGCGGCACATGGAGAGCGTCCACCGCGGCATGAGGTTCACGTGCGCCTACTGCGACCGAGGCTTCACCCGGCGCTATAACCGGGACCAGCACGAGGCCCACAACTGCCCCATCGTGAGGAACCTCGTTGTGGACGAGATGCCGCACCTGCCCACTCTGTCACCCGAGCCCCGACCCAGCTCCGAGCCTCAGCCCGGACCCAGCTCCGAGCCCCAGCCCGGACCAAGTACGGCACCTGACGGGATGGTGGGTGGTGGCGGACTACCCACGTTTCGCCCCATCCAACGGGCGTTCCGCGGTCGCCTCCTGACCTTCGGCCTGTCCCGGCCCATGGAGGACTTCTTGGCCGTGGAGGACGCGCTGGTGCTGCTGTTCGACAGCGTCCTGGAACTGTTGACCGACGTCAGGACTCGACACCCTAACATCAAGGTCAACATGTTCCTGGAATGTGAATTCGCCAACGTTCACGGAGCCACCTGTCTGCGGGCCTTCAAGACGAAGAACGTGCCTCTCACCGCCGCGTCCAACTTGGAGGACTTCCTGTCAGCGTCCTTCCACAAGCTGGAGGAAGAGAAGGAGCAGTGCCTGCTAGTGGGCAGCGGGTGGAGCTATCTCCGGATACGCGACCTGGAGATCCGCGTCAACCTCTACACCCCGTTGGGAGAACGCGGAGCCAGGTTCGTCCAGCTTCCCAGAACCATCTGCGAGACGCGTGCCGTTATCAACGTGCAAAACGTCGATGACATGTGCTTCGCGTACGCTGTCCTGGCCAAGTTCGTCGCGCAACACCCGGAGAGGCCCACATCGTACACACCGGACGTCATGGCACGCTACGACTGGGTCGGCCTACGCTTCCCCGTGGCTGTGAAGGACATTAAGGTCTTCAAGAGGAGGAACGCCATCAGCGTCAACGTGTACGGGATTGAGCGCGCTATGGTGGGGAGACGCCCTGACGGATCGCCAAAGTTCCAAGACCGCGTGTTCCCGCTGAAGATCTGCAAGCGGGAGTTGGAGGATCACCGGGACCTGCTGTACGTGACCACCGGCGGGGACAGTCACTACGCCTACATCGCAAACATGAGTAGGCTAGTGCGACCCCAGCTGACGTCCCGCGAAAGCGCTATCCACGTGTGTAAGCGATGCTTCGCTTACTTCGACAACCAGCCCAACAAGCTGCAACTGTCCGGTGCTGAGCGTCTGGAGGAGCACATGCGATACTGCACCGCCAATGCTCCCCTCCGCTTGGACTTACCGAAGAAGCAGCAGATCCGCTTCGCCCACCCCGAGTACACTCGGCGCGAGCGCTTTTGCGTTTATGCCGACTTTGAGTGTGCTCTGCAGCCCGTCGCCGCTGACCCTGCGGAAGCGCCGCCTGGCACAAGGCCCCTGCAACTGCACGTCCCGTACGCCTTCGCTTACCAGATCGTGGACTCGCTCGGCCTGGAGGAGTTTGAGCCCCGCGTCTACTTCGGGGCTGACGCGTCCAAGGTCTTCATGGAGAGGCTCAAGATGGACGTGCTGGCGCTGTGGGAGTTCCTATTCAGCATGAGAGCTCTGCACCCTTCTCTGACCCGGCAGGAGATGGACGAGTACCTGGCAGCGACTCACTGCTACCTCTGCGGGAAGGAGTTCACGGACCAGGACGTCAAGGTGCGGGACCACAATCACGTCCCGCCCTACGAGTTCCGAGGAGCCGCCCACCGCTCGTGCAACCTCAGGTACCGGGAGCAGCGACACATCAACTGCTACTTCCACAACCTGTCCAACTACGACGCCCACTTCGTAGTGCGCGAGCTGGCCATCGACCCCGGCGACGTGGACGTGTTGGCCCACACGGAGGAGCGGTACATCGCTTTTACCAAGCGATTCCACTTTGGTCAGCCCGGGGACAACCAACGACAGAGCAGTTTCGCGGTGCGCTTCCTAGACACCTACAGGTTCCTGTCCATGAGCCTGGCCAACCTGGCGGCGGGACTCCCCACGGACAGGATGCGTGAGACGAGGAAGCGCTTCCCCGACGACCGGCTGTTCGACCTGGTGCGCAGGAAGGGCGTGTTCCCCTACGACTTCGTGACGTCCTACGACACGCTGTACAGGACCAGGGAGTTGCCGCCTAAGGAGGCGTTCAGGAACTCCATGACCCTGGAGGACGTCAAGGACGAGGAATACGAGCACGCCCTCAACGTGTGGCGAGCCTTTGAGTGTCACAACCTCAAGGACTATGCGGACAAGTACCTGCGATGTGACATCGCCCTGCTCACCGATGTCTTTGAGCAGTTCCGCGACACCTCGCTGGCAGAGTACGGGCTGGACCCCGCCCACTATTACACCCTACCGTCCTACGCCTGGGACGTAATGCTCAAGACCTGCGACGTGGAGCTGGACACGCTGCAGGACTTTGACATGTACCTGTTCGTGGAGCAGGGGATCCGGGGAGGCATCTCTCAGGCCATCACCCGCTACGCCAAGGCCAACCACGACAGGTGCCCGGACTACCGCCCGGACGAGCCTAAGCGCTTCCTCCTGTATCTGGACGCCAACAACCTCTACGGCTGGGCCATGTCCCAGTGCCTGCCGACCGGAGACTTCCAGTGGCTCAGCCGTGAGGAAATCCAGGCGTTGGACGTCGCGGCGCTAGACGCGGAGGCCGATCGAGGCTACATCTTGGAGGTGGACCTCCACTACCCCGCGCGCCTACACGACCTGCACAAGGACCTTCCCTACTGCCACGAGACGAAGCGTCCGCCAACAGGGAAGTTCCCCAAACTGTTGACGACCCTGGACGACAAGACACACTACATCTGTCACTACAGGGTCTTGCAGCAGGCGCTGCAAAACGGATTGGAGCTGGTCGCGGTGCATCGGGCGATCTCATTTCGCCAGTCGCGGTGGTTGGAACCGTACATCCTGATGAACACCGAGCTGCGGAAGAAGGCCAAAACGAAGTTTGAACAGGACTTCTTCAAGCTCATGAACAACGCGGTCTTCGGCAAGACCATCGAGAATGTACGGAAGCGCCTCAACGTGAAGCTGGTGTGCACCCCGGAGAAGTTTTCCAAGTACGTCACCAGATCCAACTTCCTGGACCGGACGTACTACACGGAGGACGTGGCCCTGGTGCATCTGTCCAAGGTCAACATCGTGTTGGACAAGCCCGTCTACGTAGGCATGTCAGTCCTGGAGCTGAGCAAGTGGCTCATGTACGAGTTCCTGCGCAAGATGAAGGAGCGCTACGGTGACCGCCTCACCGTGGACTACATGGACACGGACAGCTTCGTCTTTGACATCGTGTCCCAGGACGTCTACGCAGAGATGAAGGAACGCCTGGACGACTTCGACACCAGCGGCTATCCGAGGTCTCACCCCTGCTACAACCCCGTCAACGCCAAGGTCATCGGAAAGTTTAAGGACGAGTGTAACGGCCTGTCCTTATACGAGTACCTCGGCCTGCGGTCCAAGCTGTACTTTATGGACATCGAGGACGCGGCGACAGGCGGCAGTAAGGCTCTCAAGCGGGCCAAGGGGGTTGCGAAGGGCGTTGTCAAGAACGTCCTCACCCCCGACGACTACAGAGAGTGCCTGTTTGACGGGGTCCGGAAGCACACCACCAACGTCCGGTTCCAGTCCCACTTGCACCGGGTCTACACCGTGGAAGTGGACAAGCTGAGCCTCAGCCCGACCGACGACAAGCGGTGCGTCCTCCCCGACGGCATCCACACTCTGCCGTGGGGACACAAGGACGTCCCGCCGCTACCGCCAGCCAGGAGGAGAGGAGAAGATCCGCAGCGGATGGAAGTGGACGGTGAGGAGGAGGAGGAGGGACAGCGCCAGGACGAAGACGAGGAAGAAGAGGAATTCCCCGTCTAGTAGTATATATTAGTTATAAGAGAAGAAATTGTAAATAGTATTTGTAAGAAAATATAATAGCTTTATGTACAGCATGAACCCGAGTTGTTTATTTCCTCCCTTTGCTCACTCAAAAGTCACAAGCCGTTAGGCTCGGAAAGGCGTTATAGGCCGTTTGGCCCGAGCCGTGCAGCTTAAAAAGCCCCCGCCAACCGGGAGCGATTGGCGGCGCGTGTCGGGGACGGCCCTGAAGGAGTTGCCCAGGAAGGAGTTGCTAAGTGGTTTGCTGACTCTCAAGGTTGCACCCTCGAATTACTCAGCGGTTTGCTGATGTCCGAGGGGTCTCGTGACGCGCCCTCTTTGGCGACCTTCACTGCCGCTTGGCGGGGGCTCAGCCAGTGACACGCGCCGCTGGTATATAAACCTGAGGTCCAGCCCCGCTGCCTCAGTTTTGCTAATTTTTTTAAATTTAGTAAGGAGAAAGGAGAAATGAAAACACAAGCTTTATCATTATGAGGCATGTATTGTACAGTAATAAGGTTACATACACATACTACAAAAACCTTACAAATTAGTTTTAAGCGAATATGGAGTGGAAGAGCCTGCGGACCAGAGCGTCGTTGGCGGCGGGAGCGGAAGGGTCGAAGAGCTGGACGTAGTCGCTGAGTGACGTGCGGAGAACAGCCCGGCAGTACAGGTAAGTGAGGCAGTAGTAGCCGCAAACAGAAGTATCGTAGCCCTGGAGTCGATACCTGTTGTAGACGTAGTGGCGGTGATGAGGATTACGCCTCAGGAACATTTGAAAGTCGGCCTGGTATGGCGGCCTTCCGTAGCTGTCCAGGTACTCGAGTCTGTCCTCTTCCGAGCAGTAAAACGCCACCCAGTGTTCGCCTCCCTCGGTGTGTGCTACCGTGTTGGACACGATGGCGGTGAGAGGCTTGACTGGCACGTCCGGTAGTTGGTCAGAGGCGTAGACCGCAACGTTCCTCAGTCCGGGGATCCTCACCAGACATTCTCTGATCTGGACGGTATTCATCGTGGGCGGAAGCAGCACAGGCAGCTTGAGACGGACGGGTCCGACCTGTCGTTAGCCACGAGCCAGTCCCGCAATACTATGCAGTTATGAAGGGCGCAACGGTTGTGAGAGCTCTTATGGTGGCGACAGCGCAGGGTCCGGTACGTGGGCGGACCGTTGAGCGACCCGCAGCCCAGATCCTCCATGTCCTGAGCGGTGGTGGCGGCGGGCTCGGTTATGAGGTGGCGTTGAACAAAGTCCCTCTTCTGCGATCCTTTGACGTAGACCAGGGGGCGGTGGATGAGGCAGGAGCGCAGCTTGTCCAGCAGGGTGACGTACGCGATGTCCCCCTGGTCCCACTCCAAGCCGTGGCAGTGGCGAGTGACCCAGACGCTCTCGCGCTGTTTCTCGGAAGTCAGGAGGTCCTTACTGAAGGGTGGGCGGGCGATGTGATGTAGGAGCAGCGTGCCGGTAGTCACGTCCACCACGCAAACCTCTTTCAGTAGAAAGTCATTATCACTGTCTTTAAAACACTGCATATCCATCACCACGCTTCCGTGATGACAGCACGCTGGAAGTGGCTCGTTGTAGATCGGTGGCGGCACGTCCATCCCGTACGGCTGACTGAACTCGACTGAGCGCTGGCGGGGGCGCGCCTAGCGGGATAACCTTGGGTGCGCGCGCCGTCATCACGGTCCGCGGTGACCTTGAGCGCGCGGCAACTCGTTTACCCGCCAAAGTCGACTGTGACGTTGCGATGACGGTCCACCTCCACGACGTTGTCCAACTCGGCGTACACTATGCAGTTGAACGCCTCCGCCAAGGCTTCGGAGAACCCAATCTCTATGCGCAGGTTACCGTTGCGCACCAGGTTCCAGTGGCTGGATTGAGAGGCCGCCATATCGGGTGTCAGATCAAACGCCATCAGGCAGTATCCGTAGGGGTATTCGTTGCGACTGACTTCGTTACCGCAGTCTGAGAAATTGATGCCGGTGCCAGTGTACAGCGTGTGGTAGGCGAGCACGCACAACTCCTGACCGAACGTGTAATCCGGTTGAAGCGGCTTACATGACACTTGCTCACCATCTATGTACAGCGCGAAGAAGTTCACGTGGCTGTGGGTGAAGTTGAACGGGTTCTTCTTGTAGTCCCCGTTGAACGCCTGATTGCTGACCAGGCCAACTATAACGCGTTTCGGCAGTTGACCCAGAAACACACTGTCCAGAGTCTTGCTGCTGATACCGGAGGGTAGCGTGAAGGATTTGACTTCCACGCGCGTAATGGGATATTTGGCTGTACCCGACTCCAGCGTCCTGCTGTGAGCCAACAGCACGCTCGGGTTGATCTTACAGCGGCGCATAAACAGGTTGACTTCGGCGATGTCCACTTTGTAGTCTGTCACGGTTTTGGACATGATGGAGAATGAGTTCTTTGACCTGATCAGGCGAAAGCGCATCTCCACGCCGTTTAACATGAACTTCTCCTGGTTGCACAGGTCGATGTGCAGATGTCCGACCATGTCCGCGTACCGGCTGGCCTTGACAAACTCCCTCCGGTTCTTGAGCCCGGCATTATCCTCCTCAGTATTGTCCATGTACCCAGCATAGTCCTCGTAGAACAACTCCGCGGTGAGGTGCGATGTCTTGGCATCACCGCCATAGGACAACAGGTTCTCCAGGTAGGCGCGATAGGCGTACGTGTTGTTCTGAGGAGACACCAGTTTGTTGTTCAGGTACAGGTCCACTTGACTGAACAGCGAGTGCAGCCAGTTGTTAATCGGACCCACCTCTTTTATCGCTTGATCACCCGTTACAGCGCCTCCATTAGCCGTTCTAATGGTAGCCTTCACATGCAGTAGCGTCTGTGACAGATCCGTGTACTCGTCCCCATGACCCGGAACTATGAACTCAACGGGTGAGTCGTCTGTCAGGGAGGAGATGGGCTTGTACTGCACCCATTTACCACTCTCTATACTGGTCTGCGTAGGCGGTAGCGAGAACAGGTCCAACTCGGTCTTGACACACTCGCACGACTTCTGATGTAGAAACGCCATTATCCAAAAATGTCCTTCACGGTACTCTCACTCTTCTTGCTTCTCCTCTTCTTAGCGACACGTTTTGCGGGCTTCCTCTTGGGCGCAGCGCTCTTCTTCCTCGCTCCGAGGAGTTTCGCTAGAGACTGAGGAGTAACCTGCTGTACACGCCTCTTCTTATAGGCACCACCACCGCTCAGCACGCGATCCAGTTTTTCATCAGCCCTGCGTTTCAGCGACCCGGTAAACTCTCTGAGCCGGGTGTTGGCCGCGACTCGGGGGTCGGCTGTGCCCGCTGCCACGTCGCCCAAGAAGCCCACACCGGACTTCAGTGCCTCCTTACCCAGCGCCGATGCGCCGGATCTGATCAAAGGGACCACTGTACGCATCAGTCCGCCTAGGAAACTGCCGATGCCGTGTCCGCGTTGGAAAGCGGCTCCTCTGAATACGGAGGATACGCCATGGCCCGCCTGCTGGTGGCGGTAATACGCCAGATAGGGATCGCTCGGATTCATTGCCGCTGCCTCTCTTTCCTGAAATGAAGCTTCATGCACGTGGTCCCGAAGTGGAATGGCAAGTGTCGTCCTTGGTTGTCCCTTAAATCGATTTCCACGCTCTCGAATGAGGTTTTAATCACCGGCACGTAGTGCGGGTCTATTATATACACTGTCGTGTTGGCACCGTACGTGTAATTCCTGATGTCGATGTTGAGGATCTTCAGTAGTGGCGCCACAGCGTCGCCCACCAGTTGGGGTTCCACCAGGTCGCAATACACGTAAATGTGTGATGGCAGACCGGCGAAGAGGTTAGCCGGCCTCACGGACCTGTGACGCTTGACGATATCCGTATCCACCTCGTAGCCAAACTGTAGCGCCAAACTGGGGCTCAGTTTGAGGCTCTGAACGGCTGAAGACGTCGACATCAATTCCACCCTGGAGGACCTCTCGTCATACGAGAAGGTGCACAGGTTACTCTTCATTTGAGGGTGGTTGTTGATTGCGTGCACGAGTTCCTCGGTACTACTGTAATTGCCCGGCTCCACTTTGATTAACAACTTGTCCACCACGGCCAACCCGCCTTTCGAGTCCCTCATTCCCAGCACTAGTTTGATGTAGGTTCCCTCACCGACGGTCAGAAAAGAGAAGGGGTAGTGTGCCTCCGCCAGAGCGACCTCCCACTCGCCGTCTGACAGATCAACGGTCGAGGGTAGATGGGTCGTGTAGTTTGTCACCATGTTGTTGGGATAGTACTTCATTGAACTGTTACTGGGCAACGTCAGGTAAAACTGGTCATGCCTCGTCATCGCAGCTGTTGCACGTCCGCTGCAGGTACCCACGAGTTGAAGTCCTCTCCGTAACCGGCCCACTTGACTAGGTAGCGCTTACTGGAGCCTCGCCCCTCGGTGTTCAGTATTTTATCTATTTGATACAGGCGGTCCGGGGCGATCGTCACCTTTTGCATCTCGTGCTCGTAGAAGCGCCCTTCCAGCGGCGTCCCGTTCAGGTCGCGCAACACGTACAATGGCAGAGGATGCGACCCGTATACGTGGTCCACCACGAACAGCTCCTTACTCCAATTGGTCTCGTAACCTTTGGCGAACGTGCCCTTCTCCTTGGCTATGCGCACCGTGTCGCCCGGCTTGAACCTGGGCTTGTGTCGCCGGATCGCCTTTCCATACATGTGACGCCACACCTTGTACACCGTTTGACCATCGCCGCTGTCCGCGTCCACGGGTCGTAGGCCACCCAGGCTCCTGTGCGGACTGCGGTTGTAGGCGTCCACAAGCCTGTCCAACACGTCCACGTAGCGATACGTGTTTTTGTAGGTCAGGTAGCGCCACATGCGGGTCTTGAGCGTGCGGTTGACTCGCTCCACCACCGCCGCCATCACGTCGGGGTTCTGCGTGGTGAAGTAGTTGACACCGTGACTCTTGAACACTCGCTTGGTCGCGGCCCCGGTGAACTCCATCCCCTTGTCGGTCTGTAGGCAGCGAGGAGTCGCCTCAGCGAATATCCTCTCGAACGCAGCAGCCACCTCAGGCCCGCTTTTCCTCTTCAGTGGTACCGCGAACAGCCGCTTACTGAATACGTCTATCACAGTCAGCAGGTAGTTGACTCCGTCGTTGTACCGGCTCAGGCCGCGCATGTCGTTCAGGTCCGCCTGCCACAGCTCCCGGGGCCCGAACACGGCGTAGCGGTTGCGGGGAAACCGCTTGCGCGCAGGCTTGTGCAGCGTGTAGGTGTCCTGGGCGCGCAGCCAGTCGGCTACCCGACGTTTCGGTAGGCGCGCGGCTCTGGCCAGGGCGGCCACCCCGCCGAGGGAACCGGGCTGGCTCGGGTCGTAGTACAGCTTCTCCATTACGGTGTGAACGGCTCCCAGTTGTCCAATGACGATTCCCGGTCGGGTTCCTCGGTTATTATCCTTCTCCTGGCCGCTGGGGGTCGCGGTCTCAGGCGGTCCAGTATCGGTGTCAACCTCGGTGAGAGGGGTGTCGACGAGGCTGTCGTCGTGTCTCCCCAGGGGCTCGATGCCGAGTCCAGTCCCACGCCTAAGTAACGCAACGCCGTGGGATTGCTCACGTATTCTTTGGGTACGTTCATGTCCTTCAAGGCGGCCATCACTTGATGCCAGCCGGTAGGCAATCGGTCCGCCCTTCGCGCTCTCACTATGCTGTGCGCGATGTCCACTATATTGGAATCGGGGATCTTCACCTTGTCCACGTACACCGCCCCACTGGCGTCCCAGGCGATGGGGCTGCCTTGTCGGGTCATGAATCGTAACAAGTTGCGCGCCACCGACCTGTAGATTTTTGAGAACGATTCCACAATGTCCTCCTCCGCCGAGGCGCTAGACTCGCGCTTCATCTGACTCGGACCTCCCGCCGCTTCCTCCTCCCTCTCCTCACCCTCGATGATTGACAGACCTATGGGTTGTCGTTTAGCCGCGGAAAAGTGCAGGAACCGCTGTAACACCTGCTGATATTGTTTCCATTTCTCCGTATCGTCCAGCCGCTTGTCGCTCAATATACGATGCATCTCAGCGTCCACGCTGGCTGGATTATTGACGCTACCTGCTCCTCCTCTTGGTCCTGGCCCCGACCCTAGTCCCGGTCCTTCTCGCAATCTCTCGATGAGCTCCTGCGGTACAACCACCATTTTCCTAGCGTACTCCATGTCCGATTAGCTTCTGCGCTAGAACGGGCAGAACAGCGTTCAACAGTAGAGGTAGGAGGATCCCTCCGCCCCGTTGAACGAGGTAGTGTCGCTTCTTGGCCCAGCCCTCGCCGCGTTTCACCAGCCGTCTGAGCGCCTGTTTGTGTTTGCTCAATTTGCGTTTGAGGCAGGGAGAAAGCGGTACGTTTCCGCGTAGCACGTTATACGCGCACTCGCACAATGACTTGATGCGACTCTTGTCGCACGCTTTTAACAGGGCCTTGCGTTCTTTGGGCGTAGCGTGTATTAGGGCCCTCAGCAGCGCCGCGTCCTTCTTCACACGGTGTGACATGATGACTGACGCTGGCGCGCGCTCGGCCTATTTATCACTTCTTCTTGGGCAAGTACACGTAGTTCACCGGATCGTCTGGGAAAATGGTTGAACGTAAGCGCATCTCTTCAGGCGTGGACTGTTTCAAGTCTATGAGCAGGTAGGCGTGCGGATCACGCGTGGCGTCCGCGTAAGCCTCCTCCACGAATTTGGGGTTTTCCGGGTATACTTGGCGAGCCAAGTGTTTGATCTGAGCACGATCCCTGGGATTCTTGAAGCACACTATGTAGTGGGCGTTCAGCGATATGTCGCGCTGGCCCCTGCCCTGGTGAAACAGGTTTTGCGTGATGAAGAACACGCTCATGTTGCGGTGGTGCGAGCCCTTGGTGAACAGGTCCGCCACGCCGGAGCCAGCCTCACGCATCATGTCATCGACGATAACCAAGGCGGGCTCGCTACCGTCATAGTCGTCCAGGTCTGGCAGGCCGGCTACGTAGCGCACGGCAGAGTCCGCACGGCTCTTGCCACCGCCACCACCGCTGCCATAGTGCCAAGTGATGCGGGCGAACCGCGTATCGCACATGCGGTCGGCGTGCTCTATGAAGCGAGCCACGAAGTGCGACTTGCCGCTGCCTGAGGGCCCGGCCACGATGGCGGTGAACGGGTGTTTCCACCTCAAGTCCATGGCGTCTACTGACTGCCGTGCACCGCCACCTCGGCTCTTGTAACTAAAGGTTCTTTTTCTTGCTTCTTTTATTTATTTTTATTTTTTTAATATTGAAGGAAATAAGGGAATAGGAAATACCATTTATTTATACAAATTCCAGGAAAGGAGGTTTGCTGCCAGGAGGGCCGCTCCTCTTTACAAGGCTCGTCCTCGGCCCCACGCCAACGTTGTACTGGGAGATGGCGTTGTCGTCCAGGACCGTGAGGTACCGCCGGGGCATGTAAATCCGGATCGGGTCATCGCCGACGAGACCCTCCAAGGTGGCCATCACTGCCTCGCCGTACGGTGTGTCCACCCGCTCGAATGAGCGGATCGGGTACACCGCGTTGTCCCGCAGATCTGCGATGCGAGTGTAACCCGCGGCCTTGCAGCTGTTGAGGGCTGTCCTGCGGTCCATCTTCTGGTCCGTGTTGAGCATGGCGCAGCGGCTGGATGCAGAATGACTGGCTCT